>OV277693.1:48373343-53173343 GCA_922987775.1 Agonopterix subpropinquella | reverse complement strand
TGGGGGAGTCATGCTTACTTCATGGCATGGTAGAAAATTCATGGGAGAAATATACAGCTTACCTCGACCTACATGAAGTAGCCCCGAAACAATTGATTTATTTTATCTGTAATGTTGGCCAACTTTAGTTGGCTGTCAGCAACTTCAGGGCGATGGTGCAAAGTGATTGCGCGTAGTGTTATTGTTTTGTGGTAAAATTTGTGAAACATCAATAAATTCTTCATTATTTCGGTTAAATTCCTGTTTAGTTTTAATCTTTGTTCATTTTTATTTATTTTCGTTGTGGAATATGTCGCTCACGAGCAAGGTAAGTGTCATTTTAGGCTTTATCAACATAAGCGTAGGGCGGTGCGATCGTGTAGAAATTATCACCATTTTTCATTTTACCATGTGTTTTATTACTGAAATCGATTGTAGTTTGATGCGAAATCTTGTAAAAAGGTTAATAAAGTGATGTTCTAGTTATACCTTTCTCTTAGTGCTAGGTTTTTGGTAAGATTCTGTTATGCATCCTCCATATTTTAGTGCTACGTGCATGGGTACATCTATATATCTATACTAGGTATACAAGTTCATTTGCTTTATCCATGTCCAGTGTTGGTTGTTTGTTTCTATAAAAATTGTCACATAGCTCCACAATTTTTTGTTAAATACTCATAAAGAAATAAAAGAAGTAAAGAATATATTTGGTGTAGTGATTTTTGCTTGATTACCACACAGGTGTCACTTGTACTGGGCCAACTGGAATAAATGTGATGTAGACCTGATGCCTGGGCTTCCAGGCCCGAAGTTACTTTGCTATCAATAAATATGTTTATAAATGTGCAATTTGCTATGGAAAATAATGTTGTTTCACTATAAGTGTGAAAACTATAGGAAAATGAGACAGATAAAATGAGCATAAAATTAATTAGCAAAATTATCAAATAGGTATAATTAATTTCTGTCTGGTGGTTTTGGGTCTGTGTGGTGTCAGCTAAGACTAGCACCATCCCATTTCCTCCCGTGGGTGTCGTAAAAGGCGACTAAGGGATCTACCGGAGGATGGGCAGCAGCATCCTCTGAGTACACACATTCAATCCAACCGCGATCGCCAACCTGCCTACCAAGCGTGGCGATTATGGCAAATCCCCCCATTTTGGGGGAGGCCTATGTCCAGCAGTGGACGTCTTTCGGCTGATATGATGATGATGAAGATAATTAATTTAGGTTGTCTTAAATATATTAATATCTTGGACACTGTCCTGTCACACCGATTATCTAGTCTCAATCCAAGTTTGCTAATGTAGTCTATACGTAGAAAAAGAAGGTACTAGAAGGACACACATGTCTTGTCGTATTCACTCAATAAGAGATGCAAAAAAGGAGATCGCTATCTATTGCTGTCCTTATCCACATAACCACTTTTTTGTACTACAACGGCTGTCTGACTTCGGAGTCGGTCGTCTAGCTTCATATAAATTGTATAGGATTTTATGACTATCGCTATCTCATATGCGGTTACACTGATATTACGTCTACCTACGTAAGCTAAAAATTGTTCATCCCCGCGATTTAGTCCACATAGAATCATAATTGTTGAAGTGAAACTTTTTTAGTGGCGTTGTGCATTTTTTGGGATGGGTAAAAAATGTTAAACTCGCGTCAGGACCGTGACGTCACGTGACAATTCGTAAGACGTAAGATCTCTTAGTTTTCACTTCTGCAGGCACTCCGGGAGTGCAACCCGTTTTTTTTAGCTCTGAACCATTGTGACAATACTAATATATTGTATGAATATGTCCTCGATCAGTCAAGTCGTTCAGAAGTTACATAAATACAGAAGCACCAATGATTATGCATATAAATAAAGATAAAATAATCTAAACTATTATAAAACTGTAACAGAAGTGTGTCTGTACATTGAAGATATTTACAAAAAAAAAATTACGACACGGTTTTTACCTGTCCCTGATTCCAAATAACCAATTTTTGGATTTTTTGTCTGTCTGTTTGTTTGTATGTTTGTTTGTTTGTTTGGGTGTTTGTTTGTTCGAGTATCACGCAAAAACTACTGAACCGATTTTGATGAAACTTTTTTTGTTTGATAGCTTATCGTCTGACTTAAAATCTGGTATATAATGTATGCGGACGAAGTCGCGGGTAAAAGCTCGTAGTGTATAAAATCCAAATTCATAATTTTCTCCTCCCTACATGACATGATCTAATAATGTCGTTTTTTTGGGTAACCATTGATATAAAAGTCCAATTGAGGTACTGGAATCTCATCAATCTCAAATGAATATAATCCATACATTCATAATGAAATTGAAAATTGTAACATTTGCTAGTACGCGGGCATGACAGCACCTCCTGGTACATTTACAGCTTCTATGTTAAACTACAGTTAACCCGCGACTTCGTCTGCACAAATTATACACCAGATTTTAAGTCAGATCATAAGCTATCAAATAAAAAAAGTTTCATTATAATCGGTTCAGTAGTTTTTGCGTGATGCTCGATCAAACAAACAAACAAACCGACAGACATAAATCCATAAATTGGTGATTTGGAATCGGGGACACCCAAAAAGCATATCATAACTTTTTTATTTATTAATATCATCAATGTACAGACACACTTCTGTTACAGTTTTATAATAGTTAGAAGATAAATATATGGATGAAATTGATCAGATTAGCGGAGAACTGTAAGAGATGGAGAAGGAGGCAATAAAAAGGAGACCTAGGATTGGCTGCCGTGTGTTGATGTGGGCTGGTTTGATGGGTTGATTGAAATATAAAACGAAATTTATATGAAACTAGCATTTACCTGCGACTTCGTCCGCATAAGTTATATACCAGATTTTAAGTCAGATCATAAGCTATCAAACAAAAAAGTTTCATCAAAATCGGTTCAGTAGTTTTTCCGTGATGCTCGATCAAACAAACAAACACACAAACAAACAAACAAACAAACAGACAGACAAATCTAAAAATTGGTGATTTGGAATCAGGGACAGGCAAAAACCATATCGTATCTAATTTGTTTTTTGTAAATATCTTCAATGTACAGACACACTTCTGTTACAGTTTTATAATAGTTTAGATATATTCGGGAAACATTCTTTACTAATCTGGCTAATCTAAAAACCATATCATAATATTTTGTTGTAAATATCTTCAATGTACAGACACACTTCTGTTACAGTTTTATAATAGTTTAGATTGTTAAGCTCAGTGGACAACCAAATGTGAAAACCAGGGTTCGAAGTGATAATTATCATTAATAATTATCAATATAATTAACTATGATAATTATCTTGATAATTATGCGTTGATAATTAATTGATAATTATCTTGATAATTATATAATGATTGAAAAAACAAGATGGGACACAGGCGCAGCGTTGCCAGACCTACGGATTTATCCGTAGATCTACGGATTTTTGGTCTGGCCTACGGATCTACGGATCTCATTGGCAAATCTACGGATTTTAAGAATTCTTCTGAATTGCTCCCTAAAATGTCAATTTGCTACATAAAATGATACCCAGCCGCAAATGAATCGAAATAATGTTTACTTTTTTTATATTGGACTGTGTTTCGTAAAATATGGCTCGTCCGTACTCTTTTCGATCTCCTTCCTTCTACTTTCTGTTGCTTTACAGACACGACAGAAATATTTAACTGTAGCATGTATGACAAAAGGACTGACACAGATTGATTTTCACATTGTCTGGGTATTATTCTTGCTTAAAACTTGGCTAATTTTCCATTTTCTTTGCTAAATTAGAGCAATGTTTTGGGTCAGGCCACTTCAAAATAGTCAGATAAATCATTTAAAAAAAAGTCTGTGGATCTACGGATTTTTCAAGAGGTCATCTACGGATTTCTCTGGATTTTTCTACTATGACCGGACCATCTACGGATTTCTAAAAATTTAATCTGGCAACACTGCACGCACAGGTGTGGGTATGTATGTAAAACGTAAATCACGAAATAATTATTCTCACTGTATTCTGTTGTTTTTCTCAATTATTTGTTATTCTTTGTGATACGAAACGAAAATGCCGAAGACTGTGAGCTGGTTGGTCTGGATAAGAGTGTATTAAAACAAAAACTGCTATTTTAAAAGTTTTGGTTAGAAATTTTACTCAAAATTAAGAATCAGCTTGGATAATGATCAAAGAAAATATTTATTTTGAATGGTAAAAAACTACCATTCACAAAATCAGCAATATGTGGCATGTTTTGCCCATCCATTCTATATCTTTGTTCCAGATTGCAATTAAATTTTAAGGCTATTTTATGCTTTATGCTGCATGCTGCTATTTTATTATAGAATTCATCAATATGATATTTTATTATTAGGTACTCCTAGGTACCTTAGGTACTCTTACTTATTCTTAGAATGTACTAGAGTTAACCCGATAGCTATCAAACAAAAAAGTTTCATCAAAATCGGTTCAGTAGTTTTTGCGTGATGCTCGATCAAACAAACAAACAAACACACAAACAGAAAGACAAAAATTTTAAAAAAGGTTGATTTGGAGTCAGGGACACCTAAAAATCATATCGTAATCTTTTTTTGTTTTGTTAATATCTTCAAAGTACAGACACACTTCTCTTACAGTTTTATAATAGTTTAGATTTACTAATGTCTGTTACATGCTGGATAGTTCCTATATCTTTCTGTTAATTATATTTATAATTACAGGCCAAAAAGCTAAATAGGAATCAGAATCTCTTTTCATCCTTAAGGTGGACTTCCGATGCCAGTGGCCGATGCGTCTAACGCGAGCGTCTGACGCGAGGCATCGGCCGTCGGCCGCGAGCCGCGCGCGTCAGACGCGTCGGCCGCTAGCATCGGAAGTCCACCTTTAATGGGACGGCTTTGATCTAAGTGGGACTTGATTCAATTCTGTGGGTTTCACTTGATTCCTGATGGTGCCACAGCTTTTTTGATTGGGTTAATTATTTGTATAATAAGTTCACTCAACATAAAAATGGGCAAAAATTTTGTCAAACTGCATATCAATTGCCATTTAAAGTACTAGAATCTAGCCTTACCTATTCTTAATAAATATTATATTAAAGTATGGCGAGTGATTGTTGAAATAATTTATTGTAATTCCCGGATTGCA
Source organism: Agonopterix subpropinquella (assembly GCA_922987775.1). NCBI lineage: Eukaryota > Metazoa > Arthropoda > Insecta > Lepidoptera > Depressariidae > Agonopterix > Agonopterix subpropinquella. Next base: position 53,168,218 of record OV277693.1, on the reverse strand, counting down.
TAACATATTAAGAGTTTAAAAATTTTTCATACAAAAAGTATGGGAAAAGTTTTTGCGATTTGTGTAATTTTTAGTACTCTAACCTCAGTTGGTCCAATTATTTTTTGATCCTTATAAGGACCAAATTGGTTAAAAAAAAATGTTTGTGTAAATTAAAAATTTTCTTACGGGCTGTAAATTTTCTAAATCTATGAATGCAGATCAAAATGTCTCAAAATTAATGTAAGTCTCATAAGAATGTTTTCCTGTATCTACAATGGTTCAGGTACCTATCTGCCCTGGCTGCCCTTATTGCCTCATCCAAAAAAACCACTCTATCTCAGACCCCATATTACTTAGCTATGTGCTTCATAGTAAGATTGATTTCCTTTTGTAACCTCAAATAAAAACTACTTTCATCAGTGGTCGCGAAAACACAAAACGACGCCAACGTCCTTTAAATAATTATCCCATTGCTTGCTTGCTTATCGTGTCGACTTCAACACAACAAAGTCGCTAAATAGTACCTTGCCAGAATTGGCAACCGATACTGCAGCGTCGCTATTATCTCATTTAATCCATATTTATTGTGGATACTTTTTTCACTGCCTGTAAAATTATTATTCATACGGGCAGTGAAAAAAATATCCACAATATGCTGCAATATGCCTATCGATGCGATGCGACGTCGCCTTAGTCGGTGTAGGCGGTGCTAGAAGTTGTTCAAGACTTGGGCGGACTACAAAACTAGGTAGAAGCAACGTTAAGGAGGCCGCTAGGTGTATCCAACTAGGATGGGCTGCTTTCGGGAAACTCCTTCATATACTTTCCTCGGCCCTACCACAATGCCTCAAAACGAAAGTTTTCAATCAGTGCGCCCTGCCAGTGACTTATGGTGCGGAAACTTGGACCCTGACGATAGGACTAGTTCATCAATTCAAAGTCGCTCTGCTCCGTGTTTTTCTGAGAGATGACATCAGGAATAAGGTCGTTGACATAGCTCAGAACATTGGCAAGCTGAAGTGGCAACGGGCTGGTCATATCTGTCGAAGTACTGACAACCAATTGGGAGTTAGAGTGGAGGCCACGAACTGGCAGGCATAGTGTGGGACGCCCTGCGGCCCGCTGGACCGATCACCTAAAAAATGTAGCGGGGGTGAATGGATGAGGAAGGCCGAGAATAGAGTTTTGTGGCGCGCTTTGTTAGAGGCCTATGTTCTGCCAAAGTGAATATACTAATAGTGAGGGCGCTCTCGGGTCGCAACAGGCCTATCGTGCGGGGGGTGCGGGTGGCGGGGGGCGCGGTCCCAGTACCGATTCACTTGCGCGCTGTACTGTACCACAACGGCCGGTGCCTCACCCCTCCGCACACCGCGCGAGCTCCCCCGCACTCCGCGCAACCATAGACCCAACGCGGCCACTTAGCGCATCCACTTTATTGTATTTACGCTATGGTTCTGCCGTGAACGACGATAGGCTGAATATGACGACGATGGTTATCATCTGGCACCATTGACTTACCAGTTGGTAACTGTTCGAACCAAAAGAGCACCAAAACGTAAAAAGAGAACCAATTACGTGACAGTCTTCGTTTGATCGGCCGATTAAGCGCACGCCCGCGCGTCACGCGCTGTTCCCCGATGGGGCAGTGAGATGGAAAAGAGTTTCAGCATTTTCAATGTTTTTAATTGGTTTACATTACTACATGTACTTAGGTTTGTGTATAGTCTCGGAACACTTTTTTTTTTCGAGAATTTTGTTCTAAACCGGCCGTCTATAGTAGGTATTCTACGCCAATCTACGCCAATGTCTGGCACACAGAACATTATAAGGGAGGTTAGAAGTAGGCGTGGAACGTGTCGCCACAGGTTATGCAATGATTTGCATAACACCAGAAGGCGCGCGGCGTGGTGCGATCGAGAGGGCATGAGTAATTGTAGCAGCTTGAGCAAGACAGACAAGTGGCGACAGCCGTATCCGAAGAAAAAGCGCTACTTTGCATTTCTAACCCTCTTATAATGTTCTGTGACTGCCACATATAATTATGTAGCCAAAAAAAAAAAGCGGTCCACGAGGTACTTAATCATTGAACACACTCGCTCGAGCCTTGAAGGACTTCATTAATTTCGAGATTATTTCCCCCAAACGAAACAGACCACAACCATAGCGTTATTATAATATAGTGGCAAAGTCGGTAGCGCGCGCGCAGGTAAGTCGGTACTGGCACGCACTAAGACACGCTCCCCCCGGCCTCCGCTTACCGCGCACGATTGGCCTATCGCGACCGCCGAGCGCGCCCACTAGTTTAAATTACACTATGCCACAACGAAGATTGGATTGGACCCAGGAAAATCAATTACATGAAAAGTTGTGATTCAACTTTGATTTCAAAGAATTTACTTCAACCTTTTGGCTCAATGTAAAACAGAACTAAGTAAATACTTGGAAAGCTTGGAATTACCGCTTTAGCAATATTAGCTTTACAAATAAAAAAGAAGGTTTTTTAACTCTGGTTTACGCAAACAATTTTACGTTTATTTCTAAGGAATTCCGGGGGGTCCAGGGTCGTTGACGATCATCGTTCTTCTCCTAGAGATCCACTCAAAAAAAAAAAAGGTTCGGAAAAGCTGGTCTAAACCACACCATTAAATATTTCTAGCATTTTTTGTTACATCCTGTATACTCTACAAATCTAAACTATTGTAAAACTGTAAAAGAAGTGTGTCTGTACATTGAAGATATTTACAAAAAACCGGCCAAGTACGAGTCGAGACTCGGGCAATTAGTGTTCCGTACTAGTTACCAGTTGTTTAACATGGGTCATTGAAGAAACCACTATAAATTGACACTTAGTATGTAATCACATAGTAACTGATGATCATTTTACACTAATGTTCGTTTTTTGGGTATAGAAAAAAACTATCCAAGTTAGAGCCACCCTGATAATTTTCCCGTCATCTACACGTTATTTCTGATGTTCATGATTTTTTTCAGATCTTATGCGGCAATATTTTTTGAAATAGAGGTGTGGACAGCAATTTCTCGGATTTAATTGAAAATTATGTTAAACAAAGTTTTAATAAAAAAAAATTCAACGTATATTTTTAGACTTGTATTTTCATAAGCTTTTTCAATTGATTGAATGATTGCATTTCTACCCACACCATAGGGGTAGAATTTTTTTTTTATCTAACCTTTCTACCTCCCCAAATTGCCGCCCAATATAAAAATTAAGCTTTTTTTACTTCATTTATGATATTAGACTATCTGTACCGAGTTTCAATTTCCTATGGCTTGGGGCTCTTACAGACCAGCGACAGTACTCTACGACAGCTCGCGACAGGGTCGCGCGACCCTCTGCGACCGTCGCGCGACGGTCGCGCGACAGCTGAAGACCGTGACGTAGTGTTGTATAGTCTGAGAGATAGACCTCCATATCCAATATTTTGTAACATCCTATATACAGGGTCCTTCTTAATATGCTGACACTTTTTTAAGGCGATGACCAGACTATGAAACTGAACAACTTTATCTATGGAATCAACATCGAAATCGCGAAAAAAATAACAGTTGTCCCATACGTTTGGCTCCGAGTAGGTTTGCAGTTTTGTATGGAAGTGATGATTTTTTTTTTCGCGATTTCGATGTTGGTCCCATAGAGGAAGTTGCTCAGTTTGACGGTCTGATCATCCCCTTAAAAAGTCAGCATATTAAGAAGGACCCTATACAGGATGTAACAAAACACCCTAGTAATACTTAAGGGGGTGCTTCAGACCATCAATCTGAACAACTTTCACTATGGAGCCAAAGTCGAGAAAAAATAAAAAAAATCTGCCGTCCCATACCATTTGAGTCGAGACGGTACTGCAGTTTTGTATGAAAGAGCTGATTTTTTTCGCGATTTCGATGTTGGCTCCATAGTGAAAGTTGTTCAGTTTGATGGTCTGAAGCACCCCCTTAAGTATTAATAGGGTGTTTTGTTACACCCTGTATACGTATTTATACTTATTTATGTGTATAATATTATGTGTTATAATTATTAGTGTTGTGTTAAGTATTATTATTATAACTATATAATGTACAAGCTTTTACACGCGACTTCGTCCGCATACATTATATACCAGATTTTAAGTCAGGTGATAAGCTATCAAACAAAAAAAGTTTCATCAAAATCGGTTCAGTAGTTTTTGCGTGATACTCGAACAAACAAACACCCAAACAAACAAACAAACAAACAAACAAACAAACAAACAAACAAACAAACAGACAGACAAAAAGTCCAAAAATTTGTGATTTGGAATCAGGGAAGCCTAAAAACCATATCGTAATCTTTTTTTTGTAAATATCTTCAATGTACAGACACACTTCTGTTACAGTTTTATAATAGTTTAGATATTATAATTGCCCTATTTTCACCAGTCTGTAAAATTTTATGGACTTGATGATGAAGATAATCAATTCTGGATTATCTATTATCTAAAGAAACCAAAATCTACGAAAAACTTATAAAAACTACCAGAAATATCAACCATGTTATTTTTTAGCCTCCGTTTTCTTCAAACTGAAATCTCTCAAGAACAAGACTTGTGCTCTCAGACTATGCCTACGTCACGGTCGCGCGACAGTCGCGCGACCCTGTCGCGAGCTGTCGCAGACAACTGTCGCTCGTCTGTTAGAGCCCTTACGGTCTCTGAGAAAAATTCCTGTGATAGACGGACGGACGAACAGACACCGAGCTGATTCCATAAGTGTTCCATTTTGCCAATTTTGGTACGGAACACTAAAAAGATTATGATATGGGTTTTAGGTGTCCCTGAACCCAAATAATTTATTTTTTGGCTATTTGTTTGTTTGTTCGAGCATCACACAAAAACTGCTGAGCCGATTTTAATGAATCTTTTTATGTTTGATAGCTTATGATTTGACTTAAAATCTGGTACCTTGTCACCTTGCCTTGTTGAGTTGAGGTATCTAGTAGGTACCTACGAGTCACGTGGCTGCTCAATAAACAAGAATGTGCTCAGCACTTAGGTTCGCGCTCGTTGATTGACCATTGGGACCTAATACCACATCATAAATACTAATACTACGTAACTAATACTAGTCGATTTGATTCTTAGAAACGAGTTTATTAAATAATAGTACATTACTGCAGCGGCCAGCAACAGAGGCATTGATGGACGAACGTGTAAATGTGGGCCGAGGCGAAGCCGAGGCACACATACGTAAGTCCATCAATGCCTAGTTGTGGCCAAGGCTTGTATAGTACTTTTCTCAAATAATGCGCGGAAATTAAAACAGTAAATTTTCTCAAATAATTCGCAGAAATTAAAACTCTTTTCAAAATCAATGACGAACAACGAACAACAATTTTTTTTTTTTTTCAATAAACAGCTTTCTATTTGCAAGCCAGTTCGAAATTTAAATAAAACCTTTGATGAGTTACCTCCTTGGTAGCCATGTTTCGGAGAAAAAGATCGTTCCATTTTTAAATGACACGACAGATATGAGTTTACTATGTAATTTATTTGGCCGCTAAACACGACAGATATGGATTTTCATACAAACATTGCCGGCCGCTGCGTGCATTTATTTGGCCAGTACAGCAATTTCGATTTATCTCGAAGAAGGTTGTCAAAATAATGCTCACATTTCCAAGCATGTTTGAGAAAATAGTGTATTTATTTGAATCTTGCTTGTAAGGTACACACGGCGACAATTCAAGCTGCATAAAACCAACATAAGCTGGCCGAACGTATAATGTTGCGTGGCCTTATTTCGGTTTTGTATAGGTTGATGCTTTGATGTGTCGCCGTGTATACACGGTGTTAGCAAATGAATGCAATTTGGGAAATATTTTTGTCCAGAATCGATAGCAAGAAATTACGTTGACTTTATAAAATTCTTGGTTGACTTAGTTATCAGTCAATTACATAGTAGCGCGTAGGTTGAGTAATGTATAGCATCGCGCGGCCAGCTTATGTTGGTTTTGTATAGCTTGATGTGTCGCCGTGTGTACATCAATATGTATGATTTTTATAAGTCAATAAAAAATCATTTTAGTTTTTGCGTTCATATGACTTATTTTTGAATCTCAATTTGGATCGGTACAAAATATTGTTGTATTTTTTATGTAAATAGCATAGCATATTCTCACGACTATGTTCCTCGAGGGTAGTCAGAGATATTCTGAAATTGAGAACATCCACGTTTCATAAAAATGTTTCGTTTACGTAAATACCTACAAATAAAGTAATGAACTTACGCAAATTTCCTCTGACTTGATAGATACATTATATTCTTTGCTATAGAATAGTGATGCAACGAATACGAATATTCGTATTCGCCGAATATCAGGAAGTCATTCGTAATCAAATATTTTTCAAAGCCAACTTTATTTCTGCTAGCAGCAGCAGAAATTTTCGCTGAATATTTATCTTTGTTTTGAAATCATCCAAGGTGTCATCACCATCAGAAATAGAAGGTATTGGTCTTCAGTGAAGAGAACGTGACGCATTACTCCCGCTACGAAATCGTTTGAGGAGCGGGACAGTGGTTGGTCATTAGTGTTGTTGTCGTAGTCCGATCGTAGAATTGGGCATCGTAATCAATCAATCAATCAATCATATATTTATTTCAAGTAACAAGACTCATAATTTTATTAGTAGGTACACACTTAATCTATTCTTTTGTTAGTAATTATACATACATGTAGGTAATTAGCTGCTGGGAACATGTAGTCCACAGCAGTGAAGCACATAGGGGCAGTCAACCCTGTCCCCTATCATCTTCAGGATGCTGTTGGGGCTGGCCCGAACCCTATATAATCTATAATCATGAAAATCTAGAAATGACGACGTATCATGTAATGCCCGGGAAGATCACGATCCGCCCAATTCTATTCGACATAGATATTGAACAGAAAGGGAGCCAAGACACTGCCCTGGTTCAATAACGACTAACGTGTTTACATAGCCTTTTGCCTTTTATTATATGTTTTGGTATTCGTATTCGCCAAATAGTATCAATATTCGTATTCGTAAACGTAGTTATTCGTTGCATCACTGCAGCAGAAGATTTAAGCAAAAACTCTTCACAATTTAGAAACAAAATATAAGGGTAAAAACATTTCTTGAAATAAGAATTTTACGTTTTCTTCGATATATACAGGATGCTACAAAAATACAAATAAACATAAAACTGAACAATTTTCACTATGGGATGGGACCAATATCGAAAACGCGAAAAAATAGCATCATCATCATCATACCAGCCGATAGACGTCCACTGCTGGACATTGGCCTCCCCCAAAATGAGGAGATTTGCCATAATCGCCATGATACGATGCGTTTGCGATGTTCCATACTAAACTACTGGAGTGCGATTTTTGAATCTCATTCGGTGAGTTCAGCAGTTGAAAATGTTAAAATTACTATAGAGATATGCATCTTTCTACTGCTGATTTGACTTTCAAAAATCATACTTCAGGAGTGCGATTTTTAAAAGTCAAATCAGCAGTAGAAAGATGTGTATCTCCACAGTAATTTTGACATTTTCAACTGCTGAACTCAGCGAATGAAATTCAAAAATCGCACTCCAGATCTACTCTAGCTAAATGTATGGGACTAAAGATTTTTTTTTCGTGATTTCGATGTTGGTCCCATAGTGAAAGTTGTTCAGTTTGATGGTCTTACTTAACCACCCCTTAAAAGTTTTAAATTTTTATTTTTACTTCTGTAAAAATAAAAATGAGTATGAGAGCTCCATATTCTTGGTTCAATGCAATTTGCTTTCACACAAGACAATTGTCTTTACTGAAAGCAAATTGCATTGAACCGAGAATATGGCGCTCTCATATACAGGGTGTAACAAAACACCCTAGTAATACTTAAGGGGGTGCTTCAGACCATCAATCTGAACAACTTTCACTATGGAGCCAACGTCGAGAAAAAATAAAAAAATCTGCCGTTCCATACATTTGAGTCGAGACGGTACTGCAGTTTTGTATGAAAAAGCTGATTTTTTTTTCGCGTATTCGATGTTGGCTCCATAGTGAAAGTTGTTCAGTTTGATGGTCTGAAGCACCCCCTTAAGTTTTACTAGGGTGTTTTGTTACACCCTGTATATCGAAGAAAACGTGAAATTCTTATTTCAAGTAATCTTTTACCCGTGTACCTACCTCATTTTCATGAAATTTCAAATTGCAATTTCAGGTTCTGTTTGTCATGAGCCAGAGGCTACATCTAACTGGCAGTGACTACGCGAGTCCACTGTGAAGTAATTAGTAGTGGTTATTTGCGTATTGGCCACAGCAGGGAGAAGGCGCCACGTGTGGGCCTGCGTACACCCGGGGGCGGGCGCTTTGCGCCGCCCCACAACTGCATATGTAAGTGCATTCAATACAAGCGTCCGTCCGCTTCCGGAGTCCCGGCCGTTACCATGGTGATTGAGCTCCGGAAATTCTATTTTACCTGCCTGTTCGCAATTGCGACACGGATTCCCAGGTCATATCTAGGACTGGAATTTATCTGAAAATTTGTATTGATTTAATTGTCATGTTTGAACTTTGTATTTTTTACATTATACAAAGTTATCTTATTTACCTTAAAAAATATATTCAGAACAATTTTAATTTATTAACAATTTTAAGATCATTTTCAGTACCTAGCAATAGACTGAGTCCCTTATAACTTGAGAAATGCTTAACTGATTATGATAATGGTTCCGACCACTGAGTTAAATGTATAGAGATAGCACGACAAACGAAAGTCATGCTTTACGTGCGGCAGCCGGGGATGGGAACCTGGAGGCGTGTGCAAAAACATGACAGAGAGAGAGAGAGATAAAAATATAGTAAAAAACTATACTCGCGAGAAAGGCAAACAAATTATGTTGCTAACTTAACGAAGTTTGCATATTTTCGTGGATACTTTTGTCTTCTCTTTTTCGCGTATAGGTTCGTCCTTCACTGTAATTTATTTGAGTGGCAATATCTCTTGTCTTCTCTTTTTCACGTATATTATATTCTCCTTATTTGCATTTTTTGAGGGCGGAATATATTTTTTAAAATAATATTGAAAAATGCTTTTAAATAGTAATTTCATCTTGCTTACCTATGAAAAGTTATTCCCTTTACATTTGCTTACATTTCTTGAATTGTTTGTGCAGTATCTCAGTACACACCAAGGCATTTTTTATGCAGATTACTTTGTTTTTCAATCAATCTGCTACACGTGACCGCAGTGAGAGAGTGAATAAATGCAAGAGTACTGTATCGCCGTAATAGAATGGGACAACGTCATGAAGTGCGATGTTCGCTCTATGCATTTAACTCTGTGGTTCCAACTAGCGAAAATGTTCAGGATGGTTTTTGTTTATTTTGCTTAAACAAAAACTGGTTTGCGAAATAGCTAAAGAGAGTTTTATAGCTAGCTAGAGAAAAGCTAGTTAATATTAGAACTTGCGCAAAGAAATACAACTTGACTAGACACATTTTCATGTGTTGTATCCATTGACTTACTAAGTACTGGACATAGGGTCCGCGCTCAAAAGTGTCCGAATTGGTACGGTTCCAAGAGAAATAAAACACATAAAAAGAAAAAACACTTACGCACCAGTCGGACTACGCGCACGTCTGTGTGCCATGCTGCTGTTCTGTAAGAATTTGTAAAAACTATGCAAGCAAAATACCATTAAAATTTCATCAGTATCAGTGTTTTTAGTTGGATTATATTACTAACACGTACTTTCGTTTATGTAGGTTAGTCTCGGACACTTTTTTCGAGAATTTTGTATTAGACCCGGCGTCCATAAGTTAGTAAGTCAATGATTGGATCAAAGTATTGTGAATATTAATTTGATGCGATTTTGTATGATTGATAATTACAAAAAGAATTTTTTTTAAAGTGTGAATACTCGAATGCAAGCGAAGCCTTTTTAAGTCTATATTTTGATTTTATTTAACAGTTTTGCTTATGAAGCGTTTATTTTAATTTGTTTATTAATATAAACAAACTAGGGTAGTTTATTTTTATTTAATTTGTTTGTTATTTATATTTGCATAGCGAATTTCACTAACGGGAAGATAAACTAAATAAAGCTCGGTAACTACTGAACCTAAAGCGATATCGTGCCAATAACCAATATGCCATATTGGTTATTGGCAAGTTCCAAGTTCGTCAATCATAGATAGCATTTGCGAATTGAATATTACACTGGGTGTAAAGTTAAGTGGAAACGCGGTTTGCAAGAAATTTTAAGAATAGGTTTTTAACCGATCTATTGTTTTTGCGCTGTTCCCGAGCAACCTAGCTATAAATGCGAAAGTGACAACGGCAGCTCGGAACTGATTTTACCCACATAAAATCGAAATCACGATTTCGTGTTCCTCTTTCCTCTTCCAAAACTAAACCGATTTTAATAATTCTTTCAAAAATAATATTATGAGAAAGACTTGGGCTGTGTCTGTATGTTTTCCTTTTATTGTTTATATTCGTCAAATTTGCTGGCTGGGTGTCTGAAGACAGCGGTAAAAATAAGCAAATTTTCGTCATTCACGAAGGTTCCTAGTTCTTATATAATTAATTTATGGAAAAATCTAAACATATGGACATAGCAGAGGTAACATCGTAAACAAATGTTTGCTCTAGTGTCATTATCCAGGGAGAAAACAGGGGAATACGTTTGTAAGGACTAAACGGAACCCGCCTTTCCTCTTATTTTCTTAAATATTTTTTTTGCGTTACATATATCCAAAGGGTCCTTCAGACCATCAAACTGCACAACTTTTACAATGGTGCCAACATTTAGAAAAAAAAATCGATTGATTCATCAAAGTAAAATGAATGGATAGGCCCAAAGCGCTTTAAGTTGAAGCACGCAAAACTAGGGCACTTCAATACAAATGAGGGTACTTGGTCTGTCATCTCAGTACATTTTCGAAGTAAAACTGTCAATTGTTTTGCCTCATTTTTCGGGTTTGAAATGTTCGCGTAAGGCCTGTCCATTACTCTACACATTTGTGTACGTACGTACATTTGTACGGGACGGCAGAACACTTTCGCTGCTAAGCTCAAAACAATGACACTCGCGCAGTGCAAACACTGTGGTATGCTATACAATTCTGACTCACCGGGCGAGTCGTGCGCACTGCGGCCCATTTGTTGAAGACCTACGACGTAGGTCATTAGCAGTTAAGTGTATAGTTAAAAAAAAACGATCTTGTCTCCATAGTTATGCAGTTTGATGGTCTAGGTCAGGGTGGCGAACCAATGGCACGCATGCCATTGATGGCACGTGACAATATTTTGGGCCCGCCACGGATCAAAACAGTTTGAAATTTTAGTTCAAAATACGATGTAGGACCTACTTCTTAGTAGGTATTACGAACGAATACGAGTGAGACTACGCTACGGAGTGATCTGGCGGGATCAGCGGTATTTAGTTTTATTATTTTCCAAATAATCACTAAGTCATAAATTATTTGACGGCACGTCTGTCTATGGCCTCATATTTTTTTTTTAGAAAAAATGGTACGTTGGTTCTTAAAGGTTCGCCACCCCTGGTCTAGGTACTCTAAACTAAACCACCTCTTTAAATATACCAGGGCCTCAATTGTGCAATTTTATACGGTTTTGGTTTTGGTTTAGTTTTGGTTTAGATTTGGTTTAGCTGAAGTAAAAAGCTATCAGATATTTTTTTCTGAACGGTTAAATCGCACAATACAGAAAATTCGATCGAACGGACATCAAACGTTAGCCAACGTATCTTCCGAAATAAAGCTAAATCTTTACCGTTAATATAATTTGCGCGATACGAATTGTGCATAACGTAACGTTTTTCGTTGTGGTTTTGTTTTGGTAGTATCTTTCAAACTTAGGGCGATTGAGGCCCAGGTTGTTTGCAGCTTCTGTACAACGTGTTAATGAATAAACGCAAAACATCGTCGTCCCATCGTACATCCCAACTGTTTTATAACGAAATAATTGCATTGAAATAATAATTCCATTATTTTATGAGATAATTAAAATCTCAAGTTTTCGTGCAAACATTATTTGTTATTATTTTAGCAATAAGGGTCCGGGTTCGAATCCGCACAAACAACATACCATGTATGTACTAATGAGTTTTTCTATCTTATGTATGTAATACCGACTGCTCTCAAACGGTTAAAAAAAAACGTCGTGAGGAAACCTGCATAAACTGAAGAAGAAATGATATGTGAATCTACCAATCCGCATTGGACACGCGTGGTAGACTAATGCCCATACACCCTCCCTGAGGGTAGGCCTGTGCCCTGCAGTGGGACGTTTATAGGCTGATGATGATGATGATTTTAGCAATGAATCTTCTTCTTATCATGTGAGCAGCAAGTCCTTGTGTCGGAGTTTTTTCAGACCGCCTTACGGCCTCTGACGCGGTTTTTATGTAAGACCACCACCAGAGATAGTAGTCGGGACCAACGGCTTAACGTGTCATCCGAAGTACGGATTCATCTTTCTTTTCAGAAAATCTGATGATTCAGCCTGCAATGTCCTAACCAACTGGGGAAAAACTCACAAAGTGACATAATTATCACTAGGTATCCCCCGTGGGAATCGAACCCACGACCTCCGTCTCAAGAGCCCAATGCTCTTAACCATCATACCACGGAGGTAGCTAGACTAGCTAGCAATGAATGAAAGCACTAGTTTGCTCATGGATGCATTTTAAGAAACTTATTTTGGTAGTAAACCAATAAGTCATTTTTTTTTTAAATTGTTTCTATGTTCATATGACACCTTGACAATTCGATTCTGCTCTCGATTCTAAACAAACGATTTTTTTAGTTTTGCGTATATTCATAAACTTAATATTTATATTCGAACTGCCTTTACATAGCTTTGTGTGAAAAAATCGTTAAAATACGACTGTAATTTATAAATTCTACAACCGAAATCGCTTGATGATAGTCGGTAAAAATCGATCAAGATTGTTTATTCCACATAGAAGTATCTATGTGTAACAAGATATAGTACATTACTGCAGCGGCCAGCAACAGAGGCATTGATGGACGAACGTATAAATGTGGGCCGAGGCGAAGCCGAGGCACACATACGTAAGTCCATCAATGCCTAGTTGTGGCCAAGGCTTGTATAGTACTTTTCTCAAATAATGCGCGGAAATTAAAACAGTAAATTTTCTCAAATAATTCGCGGAAATTAAAACTCTTTTCAAAATCAATGAAGAACAACGAACAACAATTTTTTTTTCAATAAACAGCTTTCTATTTGCAAGCGAGTTCGAAATTTAAATAAAACCTTTGATAAGTTACCTCCTTGGTCGCCATGTTTCGGAGAAAAAGATCGTTCCATTTTTAAATTAAACGACAGATATGAGTTTAGTATGTAATTTATTTGGTCGCTAAACACGACAGATATGGATTTTCATACAACATTGTCGGCCGCTGCGCGCATGTATTTGGCCAGTACTGCAATTTCGATTTATCTCGAAGAAGTTTGTCAAAATAATGCTCACATTTCCAAGCATGTTTGAGAAATAGTACATTACTGCAGCGGCCAGCAACAGAGGCATTGATGGACGAACGTGTAAATGTGGGCCGAGGCGAAGCCGAGGCACACATACGTATGTCCATCAATGCCTAGTTGTGGCCAAGGCTTGTATAGTACTTTTCTCAAAAAATGCGCGGAAATTAAAACAATAAATTTTGTTCAAATAATGCGCGGAAATTAAAACTCTTTTCAAAATCAATGACGAAGAACCATACGAAGAACAAACAAAAATTATTTTTTTTTCACTAAACAGCTTTCTATTTACAAGTCAGTTCGAAATTTAAATAAAACCTCTGATAAGTTACCTCCTTGGTCGCCATGTTTCGGAGAAAAAGATCGTTCCATTTTTAAATTACACGACAGATATGAGTTTAGTATGTAATTTATTTGGTCGCTAAACACGACAGATATGGATTTTCATACAAACATTGCCGGCCGCTGCGCGCATGTATTTGGCCAGTACAGCAATTTCGATTTATCTCGAAGAAGGTTGTCAAAATAATGCTCACATTTCCAAGCATGTTTGAGAAAATTATGTTTACCTGGTGGTTGTTAAACTATAGTCATTTAAAAGACAAGCCGCTCTAGGAGAATAGATGCACATAATAATATCCTAAACTATACCGAAAGAATCCTTTTGATTAATTATTTAACCAAAAAAGTTGACATTATCTTTTCTTATGCTCTTGTCCGTTCCATTCGGTTAATTGGGTGCATTGGAGTGTTAAATAAAAATAATGTTGTGATTCCTTGCTTATTAATTTCGATGACAGCCTGAAGCGAATAAAGCATAGATGGAATAAAACCATTCTTTTAAGCTTCTTTATCTTACATTCATAATAATCGCCAAGCAAATGTACATTTTTTGTATTTTTCTATTTGTTGATGTATGATGATTTGATAAATTGTGCACTGCTGAGTTTAAATATTTGAAATACTGGGTTTTATGTTTAAAATTTTAATGTCACATCCACAGTTGAAATTTTTTACATAATACAAAATAAAATGTTTTAATTTTTAGATACCCACCAGATGGTTTATTGACATTAGAAGAAGTAAAGCATGATGCGGAGCTGAACCCGCGCGTCATAGCCCCGGATCCATTCGCGTCAGACGATCGTTTAAATGACTTGCCACTGGCTCATCTGTTCCTATTGACCACGTTAGTTGCACTGTATACCTGGGTTCTTTTATTATGTTATCGAATAATCATTTTATATTAATTGTTATTTATTTTTAGGACCGAGGAACTCAACACGATGAATACGAGTGAAGATGAACCATCGTCTGGTTTAAATGGAAGACTGAGGCCGAGAAAGTCATATGTCTCAAGCCCTCAAAATCAAAAAGTCACACGTAAATCAGAAGGCCAACAACAGGACAAAGCCAAGAAATTGACCACCCCAACCAAGACGCCGCCAAACAAACCCGATGATCTCGCTAACAAGTCTGATTTTTCACCTACTCCGCAATTTCTTTGCCCTTATTGCGATAGAAAATTTGCATCGAAGCAAACTGTGTCAAAACATGCTAGACGCATGCATTTTTCTAGTTCAAAGCAAGACTCCTTCATTACATGTCTTTTCTGTAATGTTTCTGAAGCAAACTTTAACCAAATTATACGGCACATGGTGGAACAACACTCGGATCTGTATTTCGCCTGCCTGCACTGTCACTCCCGTTTTTCATCCATATCAGAGTTGGCTGAACATAAACTAAATGTTTGTGAAAAACAGAAGCCTTCATACCGAAGTAAACTGCGCCAAAAAGGATCATCTGGAATTAAAAAAAATAAGAAGGCTACCAATGTCGAAAAGGTCGACAAAGAGATTCAGGATAGCCAAAGATTCAACGGTGTAGTCATTTCATGTGAACTCAAGCCGTCGCAAGTACAAGACGGGGCAGATATCGAGGATAACATAACAACGAATTTAATATTGCCGCCCAGCAAGAGTTTAGGCAACAATTCTGCACTAGAAAAGAATGCAGTAATTGTACTGGACGATATACAATGGAACAAACGAATACCTCCAAACTTTTCTTTCCACAATTCTGACGCTGATCAGATACTATCAAGATTAGGTGTAGTTCACCGCTCGCCCAGGACTGCAGAGTCTAATAGAAGAGACTGGCTGAGGGCTCTGGATGATTCTACACAAAAATTTGAAAAATGTTTTGACACCAGCTTCTACTCTAAAGTTGCTAGTAATGTTCAAGAGAATTTGTCAAAATTTCTTGATGGATCATTTAACTTTAATCCTGATCCAGACAATACAATCAAGACTAGAAAATCAAAAAACAGCGTAGTCATTAACGCAGCTGAGGGCTTCCCGATACTGTTGGCTAGCGAGCAGTACTCTCGCAATCTGTTCGACGGATACATGCCGCGAGCTATAGCACCCAAGCACAAGTGGAAATGGGATAACATAGAAAATGACAAGAACATCCTGAATCCTGATCAGATAAAACGAGACTCGCATACGAATAATTGCATCATAACTCTAGTTTCAAGATTGGATATATGGACACAACTGAGCATGCGACGTAAATTTCAAGAAAAATTCAATAGTGTACCCCTCGAAAAGAAGACTGAAAAACGGAACAATTTAAGTAAGGAGTTGAAGGAGATACTCGAGAGCAGGGAAATACCGACAACTTCCTCGCCGGTGGTAAAGCAGATACCGAACCCGATGCCAAATAGCAGCGAATATGATTTTCCTTCTTTGCTGGGACTGACACCGTCGGTGCCGAACCATGATCCAGCGCCGGCGGTGTTGAGCGGGGAGTGGGTGCGGCCGCGGTGCTACGTGTGCTGCGCGTGCGGCGCACAGACGCGCGACTCGCGCGCGCTCTCCGAGCACGTCTCCGAGCAGCACCCTAACGCGCAGGTGCAGCACTACGAAATCGTTGGCGAACGTCTTCTGAATTCTGACATAATGAAACACTTGTATGTGCCTCCTAGTCAGATGTGCAATAGAACGCGACCACCACGGGGCTTCAGGGACTGCACCAAATGTAGCAAATCGATAACTCTCGAAGACTTGCACCAGCACATGCTCGACTGTGCGGGGGACACTCCGACTGTGCGTCGCAGGCAGTGCCGCTATCGTCCGTTCGGTGTGCGCAAGCGACGTCCTCGCTTGCCTGATAATACTATACGGAAGAAAATGCGTAATGACATTCGATCTAGGCAAAAGAGACAAAAGAGTCATATCAGGCCGCGACCAAAAATAAGGACAGAAGTAGGTGATGGTAAGTAACTCTCACGTCAATATATGCCAGTTGACATTATTTTATGAGAGACTAATTAAACATTTTTTTCAATTTCAGCTGAAACCATCCGTAAGATGATAGCAGATTTACCAGCCAAACGCCACCGTGTTATGGTTAACCCGATTAATCAGAATCCTCGGCCTCGTCGTAATATGAATCAACTACGAAATAAACTGATAATGAAAAAACGCCCGTCGGAAGATTCGACGAACAGAAAAAAAACCTTGACAAGACATGCTAGCAATCAACGAAGCAAGCAAGGAGAAACTTCAAGCAATGTGGACAAGAGTAACAATCTGTCCAGCAAGGAGGATGACGAAGATAATAAGCCATTAAAAGCCACAATGAAGCGTGTCATAAACAAGCGAACGCGCCAAAACGAATTTGTGCAAAGAAAATCTGTTATGAGCAAAGCAAAAAGAAAGCTTACTCATGTGAAAACAAGAGGTCAAAAAATAGAACAACTTGTGAATTCTGCAGAAGGTTCCAGCTCATCTGAAATAAAAAAATCGACATCAGACGAGTTTCCTGAAAAGATTGACGTTAAAGGTGCAGCTTACAACACGCGTGAGCATGCCAACCGCGGCGGCTCGAACAATCGTGACGTGCAGAGGCCTGGCTGCAGCAGGCCCAATGGAAATTCCAACAACGGCAATCCACCGACACAGAATGCTCCACTGAAACATTCCATAGCTCGTTTGACTGCTAACTCCGAGACGCACGACAAATCCGTACAATTTTCACATTCGTTTCTAGTGCAACAAGAATGCAACAACACGAATCAACATGTACCCTCGGGACAACAAACACTATTTGAAAATGAAGCCGCCATAACTAGACTAGACAAACCACCTTTAAACTTAAGCCCGAAAGGATCAGCTGACTATTGTGCTTTGCAAAAAAGTAAGCTTAATAAACCTCGAAAGAAGTTGAATGATTGTATTGCGATGCTGAAAAATAAATTGGTGGATCCAGTTCCATCCGCATCAACAAGTCAGGTCTCTGTTCAGTGTGGCACTGATGACCCCATGGAACTAGAACCACTATCAACGCCGCAAGAACCGCCGGAATGCGCCGATGCTGAAATAAGTTTCTCACCAATAATACCTCAGAATAAGTCTACCCAGAACAGTCCAGTGGAAACTGACTGTTTGGACAATGTTACGATGCACAAGCCAGCTCAAATAAGTCAAACACACAAATCTATTCAAAATGAAATTATTCCTCCACAGCAGGACACTAGACCTATCGAAGTAGACACTTCAAAGAAACAGAAACAAAAAGGCGGCTCAAGGAAGAAATCTAGTCGAGTGGCAGATTCTCGATCTGAGCTTGTACACCGGAAAACAAAAAAGGCACAATCTGATATTGAGATTATTTCACCAAAATGCAATTTGACTACCTCCACGACACCCAAATCTTGTAAGAAATCTTCACAGGATGACTCAAATCTACCACCACCTATAATAGACATGCAAGGCGATTTGCACAAAGAACAGTTAAAGCAATTGCCGAAAAAAAGTGATTCAGTTCCAGTACAACCAATACCACCTGAATCCAAAACTACTTGGGAAAAGCCTCTTGATAAACTGACAACTTTTAACAACAGTTTACGTGAACATAACGAGTCTGAAATGTATGATTCGACTTGTGTGAGCAAAGAACAGAAACAAGCAAGTGCGTATTCAGAATATAAAGAGATTCCACGGAAACAAACCGAGATACATGCAGAACATCAGCCTCTGCCTAAAGAAACCAGCGACGACGGTTTCTCCGAAAATGTCTTCTCTAGTTTCTCCGACTGCGATTTGCAATTGGCGATCCCGCCAGCGCACGCTAGCACGCATGTTGAGTCTATTGTGATGACTCCTCTCGATTTGTCGGGTAAAATTCAGAACTTTAGCAATCCTAATAATGTAACATCACGAGAAAATCTCTATTGCACGCACGACTGCTACGAAACCTTAGATTTATCAAATAAGAGCGAAGATAGATTGAGACATGGAACTGTTGAGATGAGTGATGTCGTAGTGGACTTAAGTGTCAAGCCGATCCAATCAGAATGTGAGCCAAGAACGCTGGATCTTTGCACTAAGTCTAAAAACATAAGTGCGACCGAAGAGTTAATGAAGACGGCTGAATTCGATAACGTTCCTACAGATTTATCCATCAAAGGGAAAGACCACGGATCTTCGTTAGATTTGCCAGGAGAAAGAACAGAAGACATAAATTATGTTCAGGATTTGTCTGCTAATAAGGATAAATTCTCACAAATTGAGCATCCATTGCTATCCACTGGAGTTGACGAGTTTCCAACAGATTTGTCTGGAAAAAGTACCATTGAAGAACCATCAGCTCAAATTAATGAGACCAACTTCAAACAACCAATGAGTTCAACAGAAGATGTAAAACTAAACTATAATAGCGTTGCAACAGAATTGCAAATGAAATCAACGAGACAGTTGAGACCTTTTAAACAACCACCAGCATACAAGATAAATCAGGAAAAAACTGTGAAATCTTTACATCCTCGTATTAATGATAAAAGTTCGGCTCAAGTACAAAAACCTGTTTACGATCCAACGCTAAAAATACCACAATATAAAATCAGAGCTGCTTCTTCAACTACTGTCACAACGACTTCTGGAACTTCTGAAACTGCCACACAATTTGATCCTGAATTACAGAGTCATTTGCAAGGATCTTCCACTAATGAAGATGGCACCGAGATTCCTGTACCAGAACGGTTACCGTACGATTTTGAGAAAGCATCTTTCAATACAATAATTAGTACGAAAGCTGGTACTGTTCCAGTTTACACATTACCGAGTCGTCCGTTGACATCAACTGTCAGTAAATATGAAAGTACTACACCAGTGTATACATTAGCCAATGCCTGCATTTCTGTTACGAAGATTGAACCTGCTAGCTCGGCTACATTAACGAATACATTACTAAGCATTCCTATGACGACTATTGCAAATACTGCATCTGTTTATACATTGGCGGGAACAACTATTGGTGCGCCTATTAGTTACGGTGTTGTACCGAACACAGGATCAAATATACCGTTTACTGAAAAGAACCATTTCACGTCAACATCGAAGCAAATACTTTTTGATCCTGACGAAGCAAAATCTGAGCGGCTTGACGTTGGAAGTAAGCAGGAAAAGAAAAATGTTCAAGCAATCGGTTTGGAACAAGATGCCGAAATAGCACGAAAAATTGCAATGCTTCCGAAAGAATTAGTTGATATTTTGGGAAACATGCCCGTAGACCATCGGAATCAACTACTAAATATACTTCCACAATATGTTTCAACTACGTCTAGTACCTCTGTTTCTCAAATAGAAACTGTCCAAACTATTACTAATACTACTGCTTTAGATCTCCACAAAAGTTCATCTCATTTTTCGGGAGCAAAAAAAGTATTTGTAGAAAACAACACTGTCACAACATCTGAGCCACACACTGATTGCCGTTCAAATATAATTTCAACTTCGCCTACTGTACAACAGGGCTCGAAAGCGTGTCAATCCTCCATACAATTGTCTGGGCAATTTGATTCAAATGAAAAGCATTCCACGCCGATCCCCACGCATTCACCAACGACGCCACCTGTTAATTTTAAAATAGATACTGATGATATCAAGACTTCTCCTGTTAGAACTTCGCTGAGTTCTAATTTAGAGTCTAATACCGATGATGAAAAATCGCAGAAAGAATTACCACCATGTTCTGCTACAAACAGGTCTCTAAAAATAAATGAATATGATAAAATGGAAGATCGCGTTATTGATTTAACTTGTGACGAACTTGTGCCGCTTAATGCGGATACAGTAAAAGTAATAGAAGATCTTTCTCGTTCAGTAAACCTACCTGTCCAAGAGATCGCAAATTTTGCCACTGTTGGAAAAACTAGTAAACAAAAAGGAAATAATGATCAAACTGCTAGTTTAAGGGCAGTTCGTATAAAGGCGCCATCAGAAAGGCAAAAGGAAAATAAACTTTTAAAAACTGCCCCCATAGAAAAACATTCTAAAACGAAAGAAAACAATGAAGATGATAACGAAGCAAACAAATTATCAGAATCTAACAAATACCTAGCCATTCAACAAGCTGAAATTAGTAGCACACAACATGGCAATAAAAATGTTGTTATTGAACCTAAATGTACCCTCAAAATGCCACCTACTGCGCCAAATGCTGAAGGTTCGACTATAAAGACTCGTCGACTTTCTCGTCTTGCAGATGATATTGTAACCAAAAAGGAAAACTCCAGCCAAAATGTAGATGTTTACATTGAAAATCCTATCACTAAAACGGTACTGGTCACATCATCCATATCGGCGAGTCAATTAAGTCGAAAAGAGTCGACTGATAAGCAAAGTAACGAGAAAACTGTAAGAGACGATCTGTCCAATACGTTCGATTCCACCATCCATGAAATTCCTGCAAGCGGAAATCAATTTATTGAAGCGTCAATCATAAAAAATAGTGATGATGTAAGAATTGTAGAAATTGTTGAATGTAATGCACCTGTAGCGGAGGTGACTCTCAAAAAATCGTCAGTGGTAAAAAGTGATAAAATAGATGCACCTTTAATAGCAACGAAAGATCCAAAAGATAATAATATACATGAGGAAGATTCTGATGATGATGTTTCTCTAGCAGTTATTGTCAAACAAAAACAGCAGCAAATTGTGACACACCCTGACCGTGACATTTGCAACAAAGTTGCACAAGATAGTAAACTGCCATTAATAAGTAAAAAGAGGAAGAAGGCAAAGAAGGTAAAGAATAATATTTTGAAAGAAAACACACTACCAGAGCCTATGCCTAACATCACCGGGTCTGTTAGACCCATAGATGAATTAAAAGTAGAAGAAGAAAACATTGTGACTTCAGACTCCATTTCAGAAGAACAATCGAAAAAATCTTCCAAGATAAGTAGCAACATCAATGTTAAAGAAACAATTAAATTACAAAAACCTAAAAAAAGAGAAAAATGCGTAATTGATACGAATTCGGAAAAAGTTAAATACGACAGTGACGTAGATATGGGAAGCTCTAGAAATAGAAAGGAAATAAAAACTACCAAGTCTAATGAAAAAAATAATCAAATCTCCGGAATAACAGAAGTAATAGATGCGCCCATAAGCTGTAATGCAGCGGAAGTAATCAGACCAATACCAAGCGAAAACTTAGATTCTTCAGAAGACTTTCATTCTGTATTGGAAACAAGTGACACCAAAGAGTCTGTAAATAAGAAGCCAAAAGTGAAAACAACGAAAAAAAAGAGACACGAAGGCAAACCTGCTGTCGATAGCAAAGAATCAAAAGCTACAAGTCTCCATGGAAATGACAAAATCACCGTGGAAAAATCTATCCTAGAACAAGACTACAAGGAAAAGAATACTGCAGGCATACATGAGGCCATATCAAACATAGATGAGACGATAGAATGTTTGAAAACCCCTATCAATGATAGTAGGGAAGAAAACACAAATGCTGGATTAGACACAAAGAAATCCAAGAAAAGTACTAGAACAAAGAAGTCAAGTGAAACAGATTTTCTGAATTGCACCGCCATAAGTGACATGTCAATGCGTCATAGTGAAGAAAATACCTCCACTCCTTTAAGACGCAGCAGACGTGGCAAATCCCTTTATGTGGATGATTTATCATCCGGGCCTGAAAATATTGTGAATTCTGAAAGTTTTACAGATAACAAGGCTCCTTTCACCAAAAAACAACTAATTTTCTCGAAGTTATTGCTTGATGAAGAAAATATTACCAATTCTGTATGTACTTCAGACATCGAAAACTCAAATTTGGAGAAGAGTATTGATACTTCAAACGCAGATAAATCGTCATTTGATGAAGCAATACCACACATCAGTTATGATAATTATGCGAATGAGTTAGCACATGATAAGATTAAACCAGGTAAGCGGAAAAAGTCGCCGCATTTAAAGCAAAAGCATAAGAAGAAGAAATCATTGGATAGTTCTCAGTCAACGGAAATAAATACAATAATTGATAATGCCCAAAACGATAGTAATTTATTGCTTAAGGAATCGCATGAATGTAATTCTCCTGTGTTGGATTCTTCTACATCAGTTAAAGAAAACATTGAAGAACCTGATCTTCTCCAAGGGGAAAAACTTGCAGAACAAGTAGGAAAAGTTGAAAGAAATCAAGTCGATGATATTGTTTTCAATGGTTTAGACAATAGGCTTAGTCCTAATGCTAGCATTGACGGCACTGTTGGCGAAAGTGATAGTCTCACTAAAGTAACTTCATCAGAGAAACGAAAGATACTAAGAACGACAATAAATGCTGAGTGCGGTTCTAAACCAAAGAAATCAAAATTAATGAAAAATAAAGAAATCCCAATTATTGGTAAATATGAAGACATGGAAATCAGGACAGATGAACTTAAGACAAACGATTGCAAAAAAGAAGATACTATTGTAGAACATCGAAATACCGCATGCTACAGTGTGCCCGTTGCTGCCAGGAGAACTCGATCCAAATCCGTCGTAGTCAAATCATCAGTTGAAAACTTTTATGATCCTTACGATATAGATTTAGATGACATGCTAGATCATAATGAACCATTAAGGAAGAAACGAAGTTCAGCAAAAGAAACCAAGAAAAATTATAAACAAAAATCGTCGAATCTGAGCAAAGCTGATGATAACGACATAGAAAATAATGTTCTGCCTACGGATCTCGTTGATATTGAAATGTCTAAAAAAAGTAAGAGGAATAAGACTGAATCTTTAACACTGAATTGCGACAAAAATAAATTTACTAAGTCTGACATAGAGACGATTAAAAAAATTGATAGTGATATGGTATGTACTACTCCTGATGAAAAAACGAAGTCAACAACGACTGTCGTCACTTGTGAAGATGTCCAGGATGGGACGACGGAGAGTTTAAAAGATGATTCAATAGATTCTGATGACTCATCAAAAAGCGATGTACCTTTGAAAAAGTATGTGGAAGAGAAAGAAAAGAAAATAGCAGAGTTAAGTAAAAGTTTAGAAAGAGAAAATGAAGTGAATGATACATCTAAATCACTAGACAAAAAACTAACTGGACCTAGCCATGAGACTAGTAAAGTTGATCGAGTACCAGATGAAACACAAGAGCAACTTCGTTCTGAACAGTTCATGGAAAGCTTTGGTTTCTTCTCCGAAAGGAAACCTCGTAAGTCTAATTTACTAGCTACAAAGAAAATATCTGAAACATTTCATATTATTGCTAACGAAAGCGATGATATGTATTTTGGTGTTAAAGATCGACATCCGAAAAGACAAAATGAAAGCAGGAAATCTGTCGAAGGAGAAGGCAGTAGCACGCAATGTACATCTAAGAAAACGGTTAAACGAGGTCGTAAGAAGAAGAGTTGTATTGAAGCTACAACATGCTATTGTGGTATCTGCAAAAAAGAGTATCGCCGCCCAGATAATTATTTGAGACATCAGATGTCCTTGTTTCACGTATCCAAGTTGTCTGAAATAGAAATGAAAGTAAAAACGGTTCCCTTTGAAGAAGAACCGAACTATTTAATAGTTTACAAACAACATCTGGACAGGCTTAAAGTTTTAACCGACAAACTAGCTAAACAGAAGAAAACATCAAAACCTAAAATTGTTTTACCACCAATGACAGATATTTTGGCAGAAGTGAGCAGGGCAGTTCGACAACAACAGCTTTTACGACGAGGGCTAAGCCGAGATGAAGCACTATTCCTAGATTGTTGTGAACTTCTAAAGGAGTCGCATAAAACTGATGGCCTGCCTGTAGGCTCGGCCGCCTTAGAAGCGAATGTGTGTACGTGTCCCGTGTGTCCAGCTCGGACTACGTCAGCTGGATTAGACCTTTTGGAAAAACTAATCAATGAGGACAGAGATGACACGAAAAGCGATGGTGATGTAGATTCAATTACAGCCAAAAATATACTAGAAAGCGAAGAAGTACGAAATTTAGAAAACGATTTAATTTCGGGACTTCAAGAAGCAGCAAATACTCATAAGCAAAATAATCTTAATTACCATCAAACAATGGCTAAAATGAACGTAGATGCAGCCGATGCAGGCGTTGACAGTTTTTCCAGTCCTAATGCTACAGAATCTCACTATGATAACTTGGACGAATTTGATGTCTCTGAACCACCTAACGTAAAAACCAAAGATAAAATGTACCCGGATATTACAGAAATAGATTTATTCGAAGACAAATTTGACAAAATTAAGAGAAAATGTAGATCTCAGGCGGCAGCAGCAAAACAGAACCAAACGATTGTGGAGTCAAGGTAAGCCATCTCAATACAAAATGTTAATATAATACAAAAGAACGCAATATCTGGAAATAGTTGCATACAATCGATAACTAAAAAACATTCGATTTGCAGCAATTTCTATTAAATATATTTCTTTTGGCGATTGAAATAATAGCAAAATCAAAAGGTTTTCAAATGATTTACGGTACCTAAACACTTCCAGTTCTTTTAGCACTAGCACGTAGAAATTATCCGGGTTATTCCTGTTGACCTCCACCTCTACGCCCCAGGAAAAAAAACTCGTTGTCTATATTATATCCGTGCAACTGTACATAGAAATCTTTTTCGAATGGCGCAGTAGGCTAATGGCTCAAGTTGGCGAAACGCGCCAGTGCAGTAGGCGAAACGAGCTAGTCGGCATACAACTTCTACTCATTCTTGTTGACCCCCCCCCCCACTCAAATAGATTTTTTTTTAATGGAACCACTGCAAAATCCTTCTGTTATCAACTGTATTTTGTTTTTGCAATAAAATAGTGGGCTTTGTATATAAATAATTAACGTATAATTTTAATCATTCTAATATTCAAAGAAAGAAATATTTTGCTGGTTTTTAGAAGCTATCTTCTCGTTATTTGAAAGACAAAAATGAATGAAAAATATTGCAATAATATTCGACATCTCGACTTTATTTGCTATGAAGTACAATTATTTCTTATTTTTCTATAATATACTTACATATGAAAACTGTGTTCAAAGGAAAGCCAAAATATTTAGGTCTAGGAAAAGTACGGTTTGAGATTGCATTAAAGAAATTAGTAAATTGTGTTTGAACTTTGAACTAATATTACTGTTAGTTTATAACACTTTTGTCGAGATTTGGTGGTTACAAAGGCTGAGGACCCTGAGAAATACCTTAAAATCGATATAAATTCACAAAGGACAAGCTTATTTCTAAAGATATTTCTTTCAGCATACCAGCAAAAGAGAGTTAATTGCCACAAGGCAAATTTATTGGTGAACATCAAGATAGCGGGATCAAATCTCCGATTCAAAATTTAGCATATGGGGAATTTAGTACTCCATTTGTACTAAATGTACCCTGAGTTTGAACATTTGTACCTTTACCGCCAAGAAAGTACAATCAAAACTATCTGATCCCGCCACCTTGACGTCAAAGTGGCGGGACCATTGGGAAGCATTGCCCACACGTGGACGACAATAACATGGGTAATTAGTACTACATTTGTACTAAAATATACTCGATTTTCAGCCCAGTACAAATTACCGTTTCAAAGATATATAATATAATAACTGGTCCGCCATTCTGACGCATCGTCGAATTGCTTTTTTTATACGAAAATCGTAGTTTATAGAAAATATTATAATGTGGAGAATTAGTACCAGGCAGGTACAAAAACATATATTAATATCAGCCTTCTATCTCATTTACGTAAATAGTTATAGGAAGATACATTTTCCAATCGAAAAATACAGGGTGTAAGAGACAGGCGGCCAAATACTGAAATTTCGTATGTGACCATCAAACTGACCAACTATCTCGATGGAACCAACGAAACGTCGAAATTGCAAAGAATCTTCTGTTACAAAGATACATTTATCAAATAAAAATACAGCGTGTAAGAGACAAGTGGCCAAATACTGAAAATTAAATAGCCACAGAACATTATAAGAGGGGTTAGAAGTGCAAAGTAGGCGTGTAACATATCGCCACAGGTTATGCAATGATTTGGAAAATGTATCTTCCTATAACTATTTACGTAAATGAGATAGAAGGCTGATATTAATATATGTTTTTGTACCTGCCTGGTACTAATTCTCCACATTATAATATTTTCTATAAACTACGATTTTCGTATAAAAAAAGCAATTCGACGATTCGTCAGAATGGCGGACAAGTTATTATATTATATATCTTTGAAACGGTAATTTGTACTGGGCTGAAAATCGAGTATATTTTAGTACAAATGTAGTACTAATTACACATGTTATTGTCGTCCACGTGTGGGCAATGCTTGCCAATGGTCCCGCCACTTTGACGTCAAGGTGGCGGGATCAGATAGTTTTGATTGTACTTTCTTGGCGGTAAAGGTACAAATGTTCAAACTCAGGGTACATTTAGTACAAATGGAGTACTAAATTCCCCATATGCTAAATTTTGAATCGGAGATTTGATCCCGCTATCTTGATGTTCACAATTTATTGACAGATCAACCTACCCATAGTTCGACCTTATGTCCATGAACATAGAGTTCAACTATGGGTAGGTTGATCTGTCGCCGCCGCTGTGTGTACAAACAAACAGTAAATAATTAAGTTTTGAAGTTATTATTTATGAATTACAATTTACAAATTATTGAATATCTACTCAAATTTACAATATTAACCGGGGATTATTATTGTTATAAGTAAAACGTGTTGAACGAAGCTGTCCAGTATAAAATCACCAGTTTTCAATTTTTTGTTCATACCTAAATTTAATGTTTTGTACCTAAATGTCTTAATTATTCCATAATGCACTCAAAAAATCGGAAATTATTGAGAATATATCCACGAATATTTCTAATTATCACCTAAAGTGCAATTAATGCAACCTACTCCATACAAAAGTCCGTAGATTTCCCCGAATACTTATTTGAAAAATTCGCCATAGTTTGAAGTCACTTTTACGCGACACACACCATTATGTAGGCAATATTAAGATTTAAAAATGCTAAAGTAAAAAGTGAGTTAATTAGATTATTTTTAAAAGACATTGCCTACGTGATATAGTGTATTCGTTTCGGGTCATTTCGCAGCCGGCGAATATGTATGATCAAAGAACAAATACAAATCGTATGATAGCTGGAATTATACAAATGGTATGTATGATAGCTGGAAATGGACATTATTTATCATTAAAATTTAAATTCAAATTTACAATAAACAGGATTAGACAATATCTTTTGGTGCGAATTCCAATGATTTACGAATTTGATTTCCTTGGATTTGAAGGCACCACAGTAACATAATATCGTCGGCTTTTCCTTACAAGCCAGTCAAAATTATATATACCTACTAAAATTGTGTAGTTTAGTAGAGGTGAGGCTTCTCTGAATTCTGAAAGGGTCATCGTCGTTCGGCGGTGGATACGGCTTAAAGAAAGAGTCTACATTTAAATCTACATAAAACCACAAATTGGAATCAATAATCAGGGGACAGCGATAATTTTTGTCGCCCATATAAGAGGTGCAGGTCCAACGGGAATAACCGAATAACCATCCTTCCTTTAGGGCTCCCACACATAACTGCGACGTCGCGTCGCATCGCAAATATCTGCCAGCGCTCGATGACTTATTACGATGCATGACATATGTATGATTATCGCACGCAATGCATCGCAGATATTTGCGATGCGATGCGACGTTGCAGTTATGTGTGGGCACGCTTACTGAAAGTTATTACTGGATAGGATTTATTTGATCTCAGCTAGTTTTATAGAAATCGATATAATTACAAATATAGGGTATATTTATTGGTTTGTTATTGGCTACAAATACCAATCTACTACTTTTAACAATTTCGCTGCTGAAGACCTATAGACCGAGATCACCTATTTCTTTGGTGAACAAAATATGTTTTGAACCTGACAAGAAATGCGGCAGACTGAGAGGTGGCAACCCTAGTTTTTCCAGTTCTTTAGATCAGTTTCCTTCCGATGGCACCTCATTTACTTCCCAAACAGATAGGTAGAAAACATTTAACCAAAAATCATAATGGAAAAGGTACTTGCGGCAAGATTTTTCTAGGCAACCTGGCGGCGGCGGCGTTGTATAAACCCCTGTGTCAACATTGTCACTAGAAACCCATTTTGTTCACCAATAGGTGCAAAATGGTCGGATCTCGGTCTACTACGAAGTGCTAAGAACTCACGTAAGGAGTCAGGCGTGCGATTTTTGAACATCGCATGTTCATACGAGTTGTAGAAAGATGCATAATCTTCATAGTAATTTTGACATTTTCTGCTACTCGTTTGAACGCAAAAATTTTGTATAGTAATTACGGTGCTGGCACCGGGGCAAGTGAGATTACCTAAATCCTCGTGTGTCCCTTTCTAACTAGGGAGTCCATTCATTCTCAAATTTGACGGGATACCTAATATGCATTTATTCAAGCCTGTTTCTTACCATCTCGTTGAGGATTCAATATTATCTTTTTATTCTGAAAATGTTTTTAGGGGTAGGTAACCTCAGACTAAAAAAAAATATATATAAAATTAATTTTGAGTTTACCCGCGACTGTTCGCGTTCATCCGCAAAAATAATACAACGTGTTAATGAATTATCGCAAAACTAGAAAGTATTTTGTTTAGAATCGAGAATTGAATTATCTTGGTTTCGACATATGATTCTTTCTTCAAAATAAAATTTACTGAACCCGATGTCAACCCACCGCACGGATACACATACCCTACTTACTAAAATGTATCCATGAGTAGGTTTAGCGGTTCAAAATTTAAAATGCGATAAACTTTAAATTTTAATTATCAAAATAATGAAATTATTGTTTCAATCAATATTTTGCTATAAATCAGTTGGGGTGCATGCGGTTTTGCGCTTATTCATTAACACGTCAGTACCAATACGTACTTACCAGATTTTATGTCAAATCATAAGCTATCAAACAAGAAAAGTTTCATCAAAATCGGTTCCTTAGTTTTTGCGTGATGCTGTTACAAACAAACAGACAGGCGAATATTCTAAAAAAAGGTTGATTTGCAGTCAGGGAAACCTAAAAACCATATCGTAATCCTACTCATGTAAAGATCTTCAATACGTACAGACACACTTCTTTTACAGTTTAATAATACCTTGTTTCGAGCACACGAGTGATGTCTTGCTGGTTTTCCCAGGGACTACTGTCAACCATTTTTCTCTCAGCGTTTCATCCCTGGGAAATCTACAAGCAACACACATTTTGTGTTTAATACATAGGTCGCCAAAATGGTCAATGGTCACCCTAGTTAAGAAAAGTTTAGCGAAACAATAAAATTTCTAACCTGTGGAAAGAAAACCCACAGCCAGGGTAAATTTCATTTTTGCATCCAGTAACACAACAAAAATTGACCATTTCGAAGGTTTACAATGTTATTATCAGTTATCACAACAATTTAATTTGATATTTAATGACTTTTCAAATTTCAAATATGTCCGCCATAATAATATTTTTTCATAACACCAAAGAGTTGCCATTAAAAAGTTTTGAAATAATACACTAAAGTATTGTACTTACCTTATTTGTTTTGTCATAAATTGAACAAAATTAGTGTAAAACAAATAAAAATTATCAATACCTAATATACTTTAAATTATGAATTTTCAAAACAAAAATATTTTTTAAATTTACATACATCTTTTGTTACAGTAAATTCTAAAGTAGTAGCTTAATAAGTTGGCAACATGTTAGAAAGAGACACACGAGTATTCTGGTTATCTCACATTTGCTTGGTTGTCAGCCTACAACAACATTGAAGGAAATTAATACTTATTACGTAAAATTAGAGTTTATTTTGCATTCTCCACGAAATTCGAGAGTTTGGTCCACCTATAGGATACTATATACAATGTTCTTGTTTGAACGTGTGACGTTCAAAAATCGCACTCCAGTTCTATTGCATTTCGCCTTATGCTTACCGCGTGAGTCATCGAAAACCTTATGTCTTCATGTTTCAACTCTACGTCCGTGCGCGCAACCTACGATTGGTGTCAATTTTAGCACTGCGCTAGTGTCATGGTTTTGACCTTAGCAGCAAAAGTTTTAAGAATGGGATACATTTTAAATATTAGACTTTAATTTCTTTGAAATTGTTTTATACTTATTGCTTAAATTTGTTTTACAGTCATAAGGGACGAAAGAAATCGGAGAAAAAGAAAGGAAAAAAGAGTTCAAAGAAAAATTACCAAAATACAGTCTTAACAAAGGGAGCATTAAAAGGTTTTGATGGTATTAAAGTATCTATTCCGACATCGGATATTAATATGCCTGCTATAGTGCAGCCACTCGACATTACGCAGAAGAAGAAAAAGAAATCGAGCTCTAAGAAGAAGCGAGAGAAACGGTTCTCGGAATCAAACAGCACATACGAAACTGATAATCGCGCTAAAGACGGTTCATTTACTCAGAAGAAAGTTGATGTTTATGAGTTTATGGACAACGAAGATGCAGAATTATTTGAGTTCAGACCATCCACGCTAATGGAAAGGTTTAAGAGCATAAGTAATAAAGATGTACCGAGCACATCAAGGTTTGATTCGGCCGCCGATGAAGCCGAGGCATCTAGCGAGAGTGCATCCGACGGAGACGACTTTGTTTACATGTCCGACGATTATATGTGTAGTGATGACGAGACAGAAAATAGTTTATTGTCGTGTGAACTGGGTAATCTCAAAGTTGAATCCAAAAAATGTTCTCTTAAACGAAAGGACGTTGTCGAAAAGAATGCAGTAATGGGGAAAATATTCAAAAATGCTGTTAGAACTGAGAAAAAGAGTGTTAAAGCTAAAGAACCTGTAAATCCTAAAGCAAACCTCGACCAGTTATTTGATAGTTTACTTGAAGAGGAACCTAGCTCTTCTATGCTAAACGACTTAGAATCACCTGTGAAGGATGATTTAGACGACTCGTGTCTCGACACTTCTACTTCCCAATATAAATCGCTCTCTAGGAAATCGAATGACCACACGTCACCAAACAATGAAATAACTACTTTTGTATCTCCAGAAAAGTGTAAAAGTGCCTCTTGTTTTGTATCGCCAAAGAGAAAGTCTGCATCTCCCAAGAATAGGGTTTCGTCACCAAGTAAACTCGATACTGCCGCATCGAAAAAAAGTAACGACGATTACTTATTAGACTATGGACCTTCAACGTCTAAAAAGCAAGAAAATTTGTTACCTACAATATATGGGCCTAGTACATCTAAAAAATACGATGACGAAATGTTACAAGCGACTAGAGGTTCGTCGTCAAAGAAACGTGACAAACTATCTTCAAAGAAATATGATGGGTCAGTTTCCGACTACGATGACCGTTCGCCATCTCGTAGTAATGATTTATTGATCGAAACTAGAGACCAGCCAGTAAAGGACAAGACGGCCTCAAGTAAATATGAACAGTTGAACAACGACAACACTGACTTTAATCAAGAGATGATAATGAGTGACGCGGGTGTCGCCCGACAAAGAGCTCGCCGAAAATGTACTGTTGGAAAACAGAACGTCCTGGCTGAAACTTGGAGCTCGGAGTCGGAACCGGACGGCGCACTGCCACGATCGAACAGCTCAGAGTCCATCGTGTGTGGCGTCCCTCGTAAAAAGAAAGGTAGGAAAAAGGATGGCCAGCAAAGCGGCGGGCGACGCGGGAAACATGTTGCATTTAAAAAGCAAGATATTGAAAGCAGGGTAACTAGCAGTAATCGAAATACATCGAGCGTCAGCGTTGGAGCGAGTCGAGACGGCGAGGTCGTCCTTAAACATAAAGAGACTAGCGATGTGACGAAGGATTGCCCAGCCACCCCCCCACCGGAGGCGCCAGCCGCGCAAGCGGTGTCGGGGCCGGGCGGGGTCGCGGGCGCGGGCGCGGGCGCTGGACCCGCGGGGGCGCCGGGCGCGAAGGGGCGCTCGCGCTCCGTGGCCTACTACTGGTCCTCCGAGGGGGACGACGAGCAGGAACACCTCCAGCAGCACGGCTGGATCGTCGGCGACAGCCATAAGAAGTTAGTAACTATGTTAGCCCACGCTAAGGGTCGTAAACGTAACAGTGACGATAAACGTCATTTGGTTGAATAAGTTTAGCTTTCTAGGGTATTAATCTTGTAAATATATTGTACATATTATTCTAGCTCTTTATAAAATGTCACTTTTCATGACATTTTGACCAGAAACCTTTTAAAGCTAGTTTAATTGCGTTGAGTTCTGTAAATACTGTATATCTTTTGTAGCATTATTTTAGTTAAATTTTGAACTGCCTGTATAGTATACTGTGAGGGTTGAATTTATTTGATTGTTAAAGAAGACCTCGCAGTACTATTGCAGAAAAGTATGATTTATATTTGGAAGAGTCCTCTCAGTGCCTGTTTTATAATGTAATGGAGATGGGACATTTTCTCTTGATGTGAGACAGGCCACTTTTGTTTGTTCAATCCTTGCCGACATGAAGTCAAAGTCGGTAAGTTTAGTTAAATATGTATCATATTTAATGTAAAGATAAAATGCTTCCAGAGAAATTATTAAAATCATTATACTTACGTATAGGTGACATTCTTATTTTTTTCTTTGAGCTTCTGAAAAGTTTTTTATTTTCTAACGGAATAAGTCTTGGGTAGATATTATTATGTTTATATTGGCCTCGATTCGGAGTGTACCACGACTAAACTAAACTAAATGTATTCCTGTCACTTTTTAAAATAAGATTAAGAAAAGAGACAGAAAACCAACAGCTGACTTTAGTGCTGTCAAAGTGACGCTAAATGCGCAAAATAAGATGCCATCATAATGTACGCCATCTTATTTAAGTCGTTTTTGGGCGTTTAACGTCACTTTGACAGCACTAAAGTCAGGTGTTGGTTTTCTGTCTCTTTTCTTAATCTTATTTTAGAAAGTGACAGGAATACCCTTTAGTTTAGTTTAGTCGTGGTACACTCCGAATCGAGGCCATTGACTTACCAAGTTTTGGATCGAACATTTCATATTAATTGATAACATGATAACATCAATTTCGACGACCCGGTTGGTGTAATGGTTACCACGCCGGACTGCCAAATCAGGGTCCTGGGTTCGAATCCCGGTTCGGTCATGGATGTTATATGTTTGTGCCGTTGTTGTATGGTTCCCATATCAAAAAGCCTGGTGCTTACTTGGGATCATTACAATTTATGTGCCTGTGAGCGTTATTGAGCGTTATAATTTATAGAAATGTGATGAATTTAAAGAGTGTTTCCCGTTGGTCAGATTGATGGTCAGACTAGTCTGGCCAACGGGAATTTTTTTTCCCGTTGGTCAGATTAGCTCTTACTTTAGTCAAGTACTGTTGAATACAAAAATACGAAGAGGTCATATAACTTTTAAATAGGTTTTATTTGTGACATTATGGAGTTTGTTTACACACCATTGACGCCCAAATCGTGTGGCTGCCGGCTTATAGCCACTGATGACATTTTTGTCGTCTGTCATTTTTGACATTAGCTGTAATTTTGTGGTACAGCATGTCATTATTTTTTTTTTCATTTTCTGTCATTTTGTGCTGTCATTTAAAAAACAATCTATCACGTTTTGACGTCTATCATTTTTGACATAGGCTGTAATTTTTCGTAATAAAAAAAATAAAAAAATTTGTAAAAAATTGCACCAAAGTCTATTTTTATATTCTTTGTTAGCATGTAAGGTTTTATTTATACTGTATTATGTTTATGTACATTTCTTTATGGGTTTTTTTCCTTTAATAAATGGATGAATGGATATTATTATTATTATTAAAATTTTAAGATAATAAAATGCAAAACAGTTTTTTCTTTGATTGTACTTTTTTTGTCTTTTCTAGCTGTCAAATAAATCTGGCAAATGGGAAAAATAATTCCCGTTGACCAGACCAGTCTGACCACCAATCTGGCCAACGGGAAACACTCAATTTAAAGCCCGCACTTCATTCTCGCCGAGAACTCTTGGCGAGAACTTTCAAAGAAAATTACTATGGCTTGTGATGCCACGAGAACAATGAAGGGCATCCACACTCTTGTTCTCGGCCTGTCTCGCCCGTTCTCGGCGAGAATGAAGAGCCGGCATAATATATTGGCGGAATAAATAGAAATAAGTAATTAAAATGTTACTTAATGTTTCACATAACGAAAAATCTATTAGTATGACTTCTTTGTCGTACGTTTTATAAATTTTTAACCGAGTATACAATAAAATTATGTACCTTGTATCGTAATGTTACCAATTTATAATTGTCTATCTTCTCTCTTGAATCCTGGGAAATGTTTTAATATTTTTTATCAACGATTATCCTATGTGTCACGTAGTACAATGAGAGATTAGGGGAGGCACTCGTCTGCATTATCATTAGTCGTAGACAGCGTCGACTTCACTTTTGTTTTGTAATTAATAATAATGATTTGACCTTATTGCAATGCCGATTCGACAGAAAATATTCCGTTTTCTTTTTTAGATGCTTCCACTTTACGTGATGTCAGTACCTATGTATGTAATTAATAATTGTTGTATGGTTAGATCAGATAAGATGTCACCTCTTTGAGAATTCGTATTGATCTAAGTCCATGTTCAATGTGACGGCCTACGTGATGGCACCGGATGACCCACTATTCAAGTTGTCCCGTAAACCGACGTCAACCCGGCGCATGCTGATAGGTTAGGTCATGACTCATGACTAAGCGGAATCACAGGTCCGGCACTTCAAACAACGTTTTAGATTTGACATGATGACGTTCGGACATGCGCACTTTGCGAAAATTGTGCATGACATATGTTTAGGTCTGTGTTTAGGGTTGACTTAACACGCATCGTATGAACTACATTATACATTTCGTTACTTTTTATAGTTCATTCTGTTATTAAAAATCGTTTTTAAGCTTTAGCTTAAAACACACATCACATCACATCACATCACACACACATCACACACACACAAACACAACACACACACACAACGAACGAACGAACGAACTTCTTCTTGAATTTAGCGTTATTTTCCAACGTTTATTTTAACTGTGAGGAGGAAATAAAATATATTTTATGTAGTCAAATCCAACGGGTGCGCGCGCCTGACTGCATTCCCTTGCTCGGCTTCCCTCAAGTTACCACAGAGAGTGTGAGGGGAGGTGAGGTAACTGAAGTCAGAGGGGGGCGGGGAGTGGCCGTTCTGTATGTAGAACTATATACTATTACCTATTCTGTGGCGGAATATCAAATTTTGGCTTTAGTAAAAGTGGCTTAGTTTTCTAGATATCGAAATTTTTAACACAGATACTGCATAAAGCATTTGTAGCCGTGGCACTCAAAATAGTGACTAAGGTAAAGAGTCTCACGAATTTCATAAAACTGTCCTAATCTCGAAAACTAAGGACCATGTCCTAAAGTAAAATGTTGACAGATTGATTATTTGATTGTTTTTTTTTAATTTATTTTTTTATTTTAGTATATTCTGGTTAGGCATGAACTAACCTATCAGCATGCGCCGGGTTGGCGGCGATTTACGGGACACCCTGTATAAGCAGCATCAGGAGTGCGATTTTTGAACATCACACATTGCATTGTAATCAGCAGTAGATGAAGATTATGATTCTTTCTACTGCTGATTTTAACGTGTGATGTTCAATAATCGCACTCCAGGGCCTTGTTACATAAATGTGACAATTGTAATTTACAATGATAATTCTGGGTATCGTTGGGTCCGTTGTGAGAGACATATCTGCGCGCCTTATAGAGTCCACTGGTGATAAGAGGGCTGGCAGTTACCTTCGTCAGCGTATAAGTTTGGCGATTCAAAGGGGGAATGCTGCCAGCGTTCTAGGGACCGTCCCGCAGGGAGAGGCTTTGGAGGAGGTTTATAGATTGTAGGTATAGAAATTGACGAAGCTTGTTGCAGATATCTGGGATGTATTTATTGACGAAGCCTGTTGTGGATGTGAGTGGTGTACCTATTACCTTTGACGAAGCCTGTTGTGGATGTGAATGTTGTACCTATTGCCTTTGACGAAGCCTGTCGTGGATACGCACTTTGTACTTTTCGTTTTAAATAAATTCTGGGTATATTGCTAAGCTACTAATAATGCTAAACGTGCAGAAGGTAACAAGTGTCCTAACATTCTCAGCAACGTAACCTGAATTGTCATTTTGGATCACAGTTGTCATGTTTATTAAATAGTGCCCAGGTTATCCACTAATATTCAGTACACGTGTAAACAAAATCACCGTAAAATTTTGACTGCCTATTAATGTTGTTATAGTCCTCGGACTATATAATGTTCTCGATCCGACCGTAAAATTATGCCCCTATTTCATAGGCGAACGAAATGTGATTCTAGTGCATGTTTACACAGGGGTTAATTCAACGCCGCCAAGTTGCCTAGAAAAATCTTGCCGCAAGTACCTTTTCCATTATGATTTTTGGCATAACTTTTTCCACCTGTCTGCTAGGGAAGTAAATGAGGTGCCATCGGAAGGAGACTGATCTAATAAAGTACGGGAAAAACTAGGATTACTAAAATTCAAAGTAGTCATTTTTTAACCTAGCAACCCTATAGTTGTGGCAGTTTGAGAGGTGGCAACCCTAGTTTTTCCAGTACTTTAGATCAGTCTCCTTCAGATGGCACCTCATTTACTTCCCTAACAGACAGGTGGAAAAAGTTATGCCAAAAATCATAATGGAAAAGGTACTTGCGGCAAGATTTTTCTAGGCAACTTGGCGGCGTTGAATTAACCCCTGTGTAAACATGCACAAGAATCACATTTCGTTCGCCTATGGAATAGGTGCATAATTTTACGGTCGGATCTCGGACTGTTAGACGTCTACTTCAAACTGAGCAATTTCGTCTGGGTATAAATAATTTATTTTAGTATGAGAGTAACATAGGTGCGTATTGTAACGGCTACAATGCAATGTCCATTATATAAAGTATTTATTTCAAAGTGCTATTAAGGTTTTAATTTCTCCATGTATGTAAAAATTTATTAACAATTTAACATGGATATTTCTTGCAACTTATAGAATTATATGTAACAATAGTATCTTAATTCAAATAATTAAAACTAAAATAGAAACCTAGACAGACCGACGCGTTCGTCGTCACTCTACGTGGCTCAGTACGGAAGTGCATAGTATAGATAGTACAACATGTATAAATTTACGATAGCACTGATTATCTGCGCGGGCACGCGTAGGTCTGTCTGGGTGCGGATCGATGTTGTGTTGTTAAGCAAAGGTGTTATATGTCATAGGCGCTGAAATATACCACTCGACAGCGGTACTACGTCTCTTTCCGTATCCCTGTAATCGTTTTCTCTATTTTCTAGCAGCTCATAAATAATTGTAAAATTTTCTGTCAAAATGTCCCTGTCCTTAGCAGAATACTTTTTGTCAATGCAAATACCACGAGGACTGTTTCAATGTGTTAACATAATAATTATTATTTATGTTAGGGTGTTCCTTGCATAATATAAGAGGATTCTAATTATTAAAATTATAGATTGTATTTTATTTGGGAAATTATTCTGATTCTTGTCTCGGAATTGTGTAACCACATTTGTAGGGATTTGTTTTGTAGAGTTCGCACGAGGCTGACAATGAGGTCTGGGTGATTTGTATTTTGAGTTGATTGATTTGTTAACTATTTTTATACATTAATATTTTGTGATTAGTCAATAATAACATTATGAAATCTCATACATTAGTTATTGTTCTTTATCTAGTCCAATAAAAGAAAGACTAAAAATGCCCATTATCAGCCTCGACACAATGCGATCTTTTCCAATATTATATTTTAAAAGATGACTTTCTATTTTCAAGATTCACATAAGTAATGTTGGATAGTTTGTGTGCAATTATTTTATTGCGTTTAAGTGAATGGAAGTAATCAAGTTTAATTCTTGAATAAAGCTCAATGTTGAACTTGTCGTTTTTATTAAAAAACTCTTATCCTTTTTCTTCAAAAACGTAACGATACTATTATTCACTAAGTACTTATACATCTTTTAATGACTGCAATAATCGACGATTATAAAAATACAAATATGCATCTCTAGGATACGCAATTTATTATTTAATTTCATAGTCTATTCACACAAATAGTTACCTGTTATGAATTACATCTTAACGGAAACTAATCGGAATAATTCTACAGATGCACCTAACCCAATAAACTGTAGAAAATAACCACATGGTTACACTAGAAAAAAGTTCCGTATCACTGAACAGTATCACGCAGTTTTAGCGTCGTCGGTCGCTAGTGTTCTTGGCATTGGTGTGGACATCGAAGTTGGACCTGCGGGGTTCCTCCACTTTGCTCTTAAAGCGATCAGGATTCCCGCTGCCATCACGACGCAGCACACGGCTATAATAACCGGGATCAATATGCTCAGAAGATTCAAACTCGCCAGTAATCTCGACTTCAATTCGTCTGCGAATTCGTCTGGGAGTGACATGCCCTGTAATTATTTTGACATTATTAGTAATTACTAATTAATGATTTCAATATCTTCACTTATATATTATCATGCGAGAGAGAGGTAGGGCACATCACTAGGGTCACTACACTCAGTGGTGCCGTTTAACTTTAAAAGACCCACGGTACCACCAGGGGTACCTAAGGCCAGGGGTACGGTGGGTCTGAAGCGTATTATAACGAAGTAAAATTTGTTTGTTTGTATGTAGGGGGTAATCTCTGGAATTACTGAACCGTTTGTAAAAATCATTTTACTAATAGAAAGAAAGCTACACTATTCCTGAGTATTTTGCGAACGATGTCACCGTGAAAAAGCTATTTATTTTATACAGCTTTTACGTTAGGGTAAACAACTTTAAGGGGTGATTGTACCGATGATACTAACAAATTTCCAATTTGAAACATAAAGGAAATTCGCATTATGCTGATCGAAAAGTATCGTTTTCGTTTGTATGAAAAGTCGAAATTCTATTTTGCGAATTTCCTATAGGTTCCTTGGGGAATGGGTACAATCACCTCTTAAAGTAATGCAACTGTTTACCCTAACACACTGTATGCAGGCAGGGTGTAAGGAAAAGTATAATTAACCTCTAAACCACATGTATAGGTACTTTACCCATCAAACTGAACAACTTTTACTATGGGAGCAAACATGTCAGTGCAAAAAAATATACTTAACTAGAATGCCGATACAACTAATGTGTATGAGACAGACAATTTTTTTTGTTGACAGGTTTGCTCCCATGGTAATTTATGTGGTTTAAAGGTGAATTACACTTTTCCTTACACCCTTTATTGCTGAACCAACGAAGGTTGCAAACGCTAAAGTCGCTAGGTTACGCGCCCAGAACGTTTTCTCAATCGGGACGAGCGGAATAAAATCAGTTTGTACTCAAATAAAAGCAGATTCTTCGGATCACTGTACAATATCAAATAATGTTACCGGCCAAACCAGATTACAGGCCAAAAAAAAAATTGTATCAGAATTTTGTAGCAAAGAACGGGGATTACTTATACAATTTTTAGGGTTCCGAAGTCAACAGGGAACCCTTATAGTTTCGCCATGTCCGTCCGTCTGTCTGTACTTCTGTCCGAGGCTTAGCTCAGAGACGCTATGACGTAATATGGCATACTATCAGTTTAAAATAACAATGTGCATGACCTCGCCTGCAAATGTGACGTCACTCAATCACACGAACTTCACTCTAGTCATTCAAATTTCCTTTACAGCAGGGTACACAGGGTGAAATTGATATCATTAGCATCATTTTAAACTAAAAGTCTACCCATCAAACTGAACAACTTTTACCATGGGAGCAAACCGATCGGAGCAACTAAAAATCAGCTGTTCCATACTAAACTGCAAATGCCTACTCGACGCAAATGTATGCAACAGCAGATTTTTTAGTTGCTCCGATCGGTTTGCTCCCATAGTAAAAGTTGTTC
Organism: Agonopterix subpropinquella; assembly: GCA_922987775.1. Lineage (NCBI taxonomy): Eukaryota > Metazoa > Arthropoda > Insecta > Lepidoptera > Depressariidae > Agonopterix > Agonopterix subpropinquella. Next base: position 53,127,442 of record OV277693.1, on the reverse strand, counting down.
AGTTTGATGGGTAGACTCTTAGTTTAAAAGGATGCCAATGATATCAATTTCACCCTGTATATTCCTTTACAACCGAGTGAAGTTATCGAACGGCCCTTCAAGGTCATGCACATTGTTATTTTAAACTGATAGTATGTTTACATATTCATCACGCCGACAAGTTGGTAAAGTAAAATCTTGAAAAATATTTTTTTAGGGTATAACCTAATACGTGAAGTGGGGAATGTTGTGGGGTATCGTTAGATAGGTCTTTTAAAAATATTGTGGGTTTAGGCAAACCATTTTTCGATTAAGGGATCTGTTAGCGAATTATTAGGCTTTAAAGATATAACGAAATTAAAAGGAAAACTATCACGGCTAAGTGGGCTTTACAAGTTAAAGAGTTTTAGTCGACCAACTAAAAAAAATGTACTTTTTTAGACCTTGTTTGCCGTTAAACCGTAGTATAAAACAAAAAGCCCCCTTCTACATCCGTATGTCACGGGCAACTACGGAACCCTACCCTGCGCGTGGTCCGACACGCACTTGGCCAGTTATATTAGTTTCTGGCCGTATCTTCTCTACAGCGACAACACGTTCCGACGCGGTGAGAGCTTAAAAAAAAGATTTGACGTTTATTAAGTGTGCTTCAAGCTCCTATATTGAATAAATTATGTTGACTTTGACTTATCGATTTTTGGGTTCCGTACCCAAAGGGTGAAAACGGGACCCTATTACTAAGCCTACGTTGTCCGTCCGTCCGTCCGTCTGTCCGTCTGTCCGTCCGTCCGTCTGTCCTACCTATTTAGGGCTTTAACGGTGGATTTGTTAACAAATAATAAAAATGGCAGAAAGTTAAAAATTAAGGGGGGTTTTCAACAAGAAACTTTGTTTTTATCAACGTTTTTTCTTCATGCTCTATAGTAAAAACGGTAATACATACAAGCGTCAAACTTAGTGTGATTATAGAGCAAACTCTACATAATAACAACAAATACTAAAAACCGGCCAAGTGTGAGTCGGTCTCGCGCTAAAGGTCCCGGACAAAAACAGTTTTTTTTTCTTAGTTAATAATGTTCTGTTCTGTGGTGGTACTGAACCCTCGGTGCGCGAGTAGCCCGACTCGCACTTGACCGGTTTTATTTAATATTGACAAAAAATAACAAACCTTAACATTGTATACGTAAATAATTCGCGGGTCCGAAGCCACTTTAGTACTACGAGGTGGAACAAAAGTATACCTACTTACCTACATCTTTAACATCTTTTCGATGCTGAATGAATGTAGGTACCTTCCTATAATAATGTTAATATTTTATGGAGAGATTAAAGATTAGTTGTCATTTTGTTTACAATACCTCTTCAATCCAGAAGATGGGTGTTAAAGTGGTTAATAAGTTTTGAGTTGGAGCTATTCCTGTAATACGGCGCATAAAAATATTGAATTGAGCTCTTTTAGCGCCTCTCACCACGGTGCCTGTATTCTGAAAATATAAATATTATACTATGCTATTTTTTTTTATTCCAAACAATTAGACAACATTTCCAAACAACAAGAATGTCACGATAAATTGAAAGCCAATCGGAAGTGCGATTTTTGAAAATCATACGAGCGACTTGGCAGTAGAAAATGTCAAAATTACAATGGAGATTATGCATCTTTCTACTGCCAATTCGCTCGTATGATTTTCAAAAATCGCACTTCCGATTGGCTTTCAATTTATCGAAACATTACGGATTAGTTACTATGTTTCATGCTTGCGTTACGTTACTGAAAAATGAAAATGGATTTGATGGATAGGTAATTATTTACTTAGATATAGCACGGCAATGTATTGTCCTGTTTCAGTTCTTCTGAGCTTTGAACAATATATCGTAGCATACAAGATCTTCATATATTTCTGAGCAGTGCTTTTTATAATTTCATATTCCTACAGTAAATGTTACTAATTAAACCTGAAAGGGTATTTTATCATAATATCTGAACAACTAATTGTCAATAATTTCTTATTATAAGTAGATAGGTGTTATTTAAAATTGAAATGTGTAACAACGGATTAAGGTCTTTTTTCCTAAACTGCTCAGATGTTTGTGATCACCCTGACTCTGACTGCGTAGATACATGTGATGTTCTAGATGTTCCGATATTTTTGATTGGTTATGTGCTTATGTGTATAGAAATGATTGAAAATTAGACCTGCTTAGACATATTTGACCACCTTGTTTGCTATGATAACATCTGGTGGGGACTATACCTACCTATGGTATAGAAAAAACGACTCACCGGTTCCAAATCTAGAAATACTCGATGTTCTTCCTCTATAGGATTCATTCCGATCACCCCATTTCTATATCTAAAGTCTGCGTACAGGAAATGGGGATATGTTAACACCAAGAACGCACCTGAAACAACAATAGACCAGTTCCAGTTTTCTTTCTTGGCAAAAACTCGAAGCAGGTTCTCATCATTGACGCGATTGTCCTGCGGGGCAGACAGACGTCGGCGGAAGCTATGTAGCAAAGTGTGACTAAAGGGTCCATTCACTGCAGTCCAAGTTCGCTTCCGGATACCAGCACCAAATTTTTTTATGTTTATAGGTAGGTATATATTCTCTAGACCCCAAAACTGCCGGGAGACAGTCTCTAAGGTGTCAGGGTCTCCAGTTATGACGTCATAAAATTTTTGTATAAGATTAAAACATTTTTTGTTCTGTAACCTATCGTGTTGGGTATCAAACGAAAGTGCTCCATGAGCTGGTTCTAAAAATACAGGGTGTCTCAGAAGTGGTGGTCTAAAATGGACGAGAGGGTAGTGGAGATCATTTCCTACAATTTTGGTCCGAAAATGAACTGTTCAAAAGTTACACTGAATTTTCAACTTTTTGAGAAAAAGTCGACTTGTCACCACAAAAATGCTAATTTCAAAAAAACTATGAAACATTTCCAACTTTTTATTTTAATTTCATGTTCCTTAATAGTGTGCCTTTGTAACGATGTGATTGAGAGACAAACATCCGAACCAACGATTTTATTTGGTCTTCAGCTAATTTTCTTTAGTAAACCCCTAACTCTACATAGGTAGCATACCTACATAGATGTTAACCATGTAAGAACAACTATTAGTGGAACGGAACACTAATTGCCCGAGTCCCGACTCGTACTTGGTCGGTTTTTTAATTAAATCACCATCGTGAATGACAAGTAGGAGTCGACTTTGTGACAGACTATCGTTTTCTTGAAAACAATTGCCTGACTTCAGAAGCTTGCTGTGAAAAAAAAAGTAGTTACTACCTACAGAAAAGTGACCCTGTATTATAGTGGAGTCGACAGAGGTTTTCACCTCGGAACCCAATTACTTTGAGTAAACTTTTATGAAACCTTCTGCATTATGTTAGTTACATTGTAAACGAAAATGTTTACCCATTTTTTTTTTGCCGCTCTCCATTATTCCGAGGGTTCCGTACCACCAAAATTACATAGTGTTTTTTAACTAGGACAGTATGGGGAAATCCAAAACCACAGGAGATACAGGGAAACTGTCTTAGGAACCCTTTGGTATTTTTTTATGAACACCATTTTGGCTTACTAAATTTTTGGTCAAGCGTGAGTTGTCCAAAAATATGAAAAAAATGTACAATTTTTTTTTTATGCTGTTCGACCTAGTTTTATGTAAGGATCATTTCATAGTATGGGAAGCAAAAAATCGGGACAGCATAAGTTGATCAAATTCAATAAAATAATTTTTCATATAATTTAGCGCAAGCCCGACACACACTTGGCCAATTTTTATTATTTGTTACTTTGAAGTATGCACTATAATCACACGAAGTTTGATCCTTGTATGAAAAAGGCTCAAAAAAAGCTTGTGTGATATGGCTTTCTTAGTAGGTCAGCTGCAGCTTTGAGTATAAAACAGTCATATTGGATATCTAGTGAGTGAGACTTATACAGGGTGAAATTGATATCATTGGCATCCTTTTATACTAAGAGTCTACCCATCAAACTGAACAACTTTTACTATGGGAGCAAACCGATCGGAGCAAAAAAATAATCAGTTGTTGCATACATTTGAGTCGACACTACGAGATCTTTTTAAAGATATCAGTATTTTGACTTTCTACAGTCAATATATTTACGAAAATATTTTATATGTTCGAAAAAATTTGTCTCTCTTTCCCAAAAACAGTGACGTTCATAATTACAATACAAGAAATAAAAATAAATTAGTATTCCCACATTTTCGACTCAGTAAAGTCAACACATCTTTCATGGGGCACTGTATACGCTTTTATAATAAGATACCAGAGGATATTCTAAACTTACCAGACAAAAAGTTTAAGTCTCATGTTAAACAAGTCTTCTGTAAAAAAGGTTACTATAAACTCGATGATTATTTGAATGACCAAAATGTCTGGTCTTGACAATTTTACACTATGTAATGCAATATTGTATTTTAATTGTACTTTGTACATTTTGTTTTGTTTAAAAGATGTGTGTTGTAGAGTTTCTGGCCGCATCTTCTCTCAACGGAACACCTTCCGACGCGGTGGTAGAGTCAAAAAATGACGTCAAAAAGCTATCTATATGATATTATTTTGAATAAAAAAATTTTGAATTTGAATTTGAGTAGGCATTGCAGTTTAGAATGGGACAGCTAATTTTTTAGTTGCTCCGATCAGTTTGCTCCCATAGTAAAAGTTGTTCAGTCTGATGGGTAGACTCTTAGTTTAAAAGGATGCTAATGATATCAATTTCACCCTGTATAAGTACACAACTTTATTTTAATTATTAAGTAAACACGGCGACACATCAAGCTACGCAAAACAAACATAAGCTGGCCTTATAAATTAGTCTATTGATTATTTGTGGTTGGGCTATTGCAAGCAAGGGTCGTTGTAACACAGAGACCAGCGCTGGTCCTTTGTGTTCGCCCCAAGCTCACCCATATTTACGCATACCTCCGAACTTATGGTATTTTCTTTTCATTCTCGGAAATGCAGGAACGCCCAAAATAAGATGCCATCATAATGTAAGCCATCTTATTTAAAGCGTTTTTGGGCGTATAACGTCACTTTGACAGCACTAAAGTCAACTGTTGGTTTTCTGTCTCTTTTCTTAATCTTATTTTAGAAAATGACAGGAATACATTTAGTTAAGTCGTGGCACAGTCCGAATCGAGGCCATTATCTGTACATTATTCCCATTCCCTTAAATTTTGTTGATAAGTAATTAAAAAGCAGGGTTGTAGAGAGTGCTTGTCCGTACCTACTTATTATAAGTATATTTAATGTCAAAGGTGCACCCGACTTTACTAACAAGAACTAATAATAACAAATAGGTAAGTAATACATTAAGTAATATAATTGAATGGCATTGATTTTTAAACACAAATTAAAAGTAAGTAGGTAAGTAAATAAACAGCATAAAACCAGTCGACCGCGAAAACTGTCATACAGGAAAATAAATACTTAATATTAGATGCAGGTGGCCACAGTATTACATTACAAACGGAGGTTTGTACCTACCACGTTGTTATCTGAGCTGAGGTCGACATTTCTATTTCAGATCATCATTTGCCTAAAGACAATTAAGAATATTTGCGCGATAGATTTTCCTTTAAAACTTACCGATTAGGTACTTTTCCTTTCCTTTTTCAATGGTAAGCTTTTAAACGAAAAAGGCATTGATAATGTAGGTATACCGCGTGAAAGTAAGATATGACAAGAATGATAATTAGCTGTAATAACTACAGGGTGTAAGGAAAAGTATCATTAACCTTTAAAACCCCATACTCTACCCATCAAACTGAACAACTTTTACTAAACTCCTATACTAGGTACTCGACTCAAATGTACGCAACAGCAGATTTTTTTTGCACCACCTATTGGTTTGCTCCCATAGTAAAAGTTGTTCAGTTTGATAGGTAGAGTATGTGGTTTAAGGCGGTGTCCTATTGCCATCTATGAAATCTGCTGTTCCATAGAAAACCAGCTGGTATCCAGACTTTTGGTTCGTGGGGGGGGGGGGGGGGGGGACACGACGACGACAACATTCATTTTTGGAGTGGGGGTGGCAATAATTTTTCCATACAAATATTCTGATTTCGGAGGGGCGGCGGGGGGATAAATTGCACCTATCCACCCCCCTGGATACGTGCTTGATAGAAAACGTTCTCGAACCTTTATGGAACAGAATTATTATTTTCGCGATTTCCGGTTTGGTCCCAAAGTGCAGTAGTTCTGTTAGATGGTCTGAATTGACAACATTTAATTTTTTTAACCACCTGTTTTTAATGAAAAATATAAAAATAGGTAAAAAAAATAAGAGATACGTATTTTTCCGAATTAATTTTTGACCGATATTTTTATTTTTAATTTACTTTTGAATTTTCTGAAAAATTTTCTGTAGGACCTTGGCCGCAATAAAATCTAAACTATTATAAAACTGTAACAGAAGTGTGTCTGTACATTGAAGAAAAAAAATGTACAAAAAAAAAATTACGATATGGTTTTTAGATCTCCCTGATTCCAAATCACAAATTTTTTGATTTTTTGTCTGTCTGTTTGTTTGTTTGTTTATTCGTTTGTTTGTTTGTTTCTTTGGGTGTTTGTTTGTTCGAGTATCACGCAAAAACTACTGAACCGATTTTGATGAAACTTTTTTTGTTTGATAGCTTATCATCTGACTTAAAATCTGGTATATAATTTATGCGGACGAAGTAAAAATAAAAAATTAAAGCTCGTTAAAAATAAAAACCTTCAAATACAATAGAAAAGCCAAGCAGGCAAAGGAATACAATCTTATTCAACCTCTATTTTATTTTTCAGTATTTTTCAAATAACTCGAGAAATAATGGATAGAAAAATCGGATAATTTTGATATAAGCTTTGAATCACATAATCTCCAAACGGTTTTCTAATTTTGGTACCTTTCCTAAAATGAAATTTTGTCAATTAACAGAGATATTAGATCTGAAGCACCCCTTTGGAATGTAACGCATTTCATTGTACATCCCGTACCTACTTGTAGCTAATTAGTAATTAGGTAGGTAATGATGATCTAAAGCTTGCTCTGATTTTAGAAAAGTTGATTTTAATGCTAAGTAGTTAATTTTTATGGTTTTATATTTCCATAACGCACAACAACTGGCTCATATAAGTACCTAGTTATACCTACGTAGATAATAATTTATTCTTACGAACAGTTAAAAACAAATCAAATCACTTCTATTTTTGGAGAAAAATTCTTAGAATTTACGATGACATTTTAAAATTAATCAGATTTAGGGTCACATTCGAGCAGTTTGCGTTTGAGCTTGTAGGTAATTGTAACGAAGCTGCGAATTCGTTTTATTCCTAAAAAAATCCTTGGGATTCTCCCACAAATTACTTACTTACTTGACATTATTATTTGTGGTTGGGCTATTGAAAGCAAGGGTCGTTAATGTCACACTGCGACCATCGCTGATCTTTTGTGTTCGCCCCAAGCTCACTCATATTTTACGCATACCTCCGAACTTAAGGTATTTTCTTTTTATTCTCGGAAATGCAGGTTTTCTCACGATATTTTCCTTCACCGCCGAGCTAGTATATGATAAATACAACCGTACATAAATTCCAAAGAATTTAGTGATACAGGCCTCATCGCTCTCTACTTGACAATAGGGTGCGTCCACAGCTGACGAACGCGCCGTTTGCGAGCTACTCGCGAGCGGCTCGCGAACGGCGCGCGAACTGCGCGACACACAGCGAAAAAATGCACCCGCGCAAAATTGCAGTGCAAAGCATACCCAACCAGCCATAGGTACGTACGTTTAGACGATGAAAAAAGCACGGCACGCCCTCCTTTACACGCTGCTAATTTCCAGCGCCAATTTGTTGGCGTGCGAATGGATTTTCTAGAGAAAACCGTGCTAACGATTAGCACGAGTCTAAAAATTAGCAAGGGGAATGCGATGCCAGTGACGCGGGCGGAGGTCACTAGCGACGCGTGCTTTTTGCCTTGCTTTTTTTCCGTGCCGTAAAATTGTCGTGTGCTTTTTTCAGGCGCCGCAGTATTGGCGCCTAGAAATTGTCATCGTCTAAACCTACCATTATTGTAAAAAAAAGAAGAAATTATAAAACAAATAGTACGAGTCGATACCTAATGCCTTAATTGTTTACATGAATGAAATGCAATAATTAACTATTGAATAAGAGAAAAACCTCTGCAGTTCCGAAGCTTATATTATAACATTATTAACCAATAACAAAGAACGAACATACATATTTTTTTTTGTTGTGTCGTAAAGAACAGACGTCAATGTTTGGTTAGCTATAGGTACCTAGGTACTAACCAATGTACTAACCGATAACATAATATTCCTATCCATTTTAGAACACTATGCCACCTACTGCCTTTTTATTAAATAGAATAAAGAGACATCCCTGTGTCATCCGACCGGGCCATCAAGCCTCGAGTCAACCTGCTCAGTTGCTTGAAATGAATATTAATAGCGCCTATTATATATTCTGCAAAGGTCAATAATCAATCTTTAGAGCTGAATCAAATTAATTTCTTCATAGATCTCGTAAATCAGTCCGCGTAGCGGGTTTCTTGTTTTACTCTGTTAAAGGTGAATGTTTTTAATTCAAGTTAATTAGATGTCTGCTTTAGTTGTTGATCTCCAAGAAAAATGGTCAGGAGTGCGAGTTTTGAATCTCATTCGCTGAGTTCAGCAGTTGAAAATGTCAAAATTACCATGGAGATACGCATCTTTCTACTGTTGATTTGTCTTTCAAAAATCGCACTCCACAAGTATGATTTTTGAAAGTCAAATCAGCAGTAGAAAGATGCATATCTATACAGTAATTTTGACATTTTCAACTGCTGAACTCAGCGAATGAGATTCAAAAATCGCACTCCTGTTAATATAAATGGAGATGAGTTAGCGCTAGATGTGTGAGTTGAATATTTTAACAGCATACATATTATTATATCCATTGGAACTATTATTCCTATTTTACGAAGACTAGTTAAATATAAAAGATATGATAATGAGCATGCTGTTTTTATTTAATAAAATCGTAGTACCTAATAAAAACACAACTTTTCTAGAGGTTATAAAGAAGTGTTTCCAGTTTCCATTGATTAATTGAAACGATTATTAAAATACTTAGTAAAGTTTTATTAAAAATCAAAATAATTCGCTATTTTATCTAATACCTACCTATGTTCTACCTATATTTTTTTTGGTTTAATTTCAAAAGCTAAATCATCTTTATTTCGGGTTTCAGGTAAGTAGGTACCTAACTCATTTTAAATAGATTTATTTTTACTAAAAAGGGGAACAGGTGTAGTACCGTCAGAAAATATTGTCAATTTATAGCGACTGTCGAAAGTGGGAGCACTGTAGGGAGGTAACATGGGCCGTTTAGTTGGGTTTAAGTAAAAGTCTAAAATTGAAAATGGTTTTTTAGTTGACTGCATTAATGACTCCCTAGTCACAGTTGATCTTGAAGTGGTTGGTTTCGCAGTAGCAGATGTGAATGGATTTGATTTATCCCAATGTTTAGTAGTACGATGTGATGATGCCGACGTAGATCTCGTTGTAGACATCGCCGTCGTAATTGTACGTGGCGCATGTGTCGTCTGCTTTGTCGATATCCTGGGCGTTGTTGTTGAGGGTGCCATAAAACGGTACGACGTGAAATTTTTTGTTTTTAGCGATGTAGGGTTTGCGCTCGTTACCTGGCTTGTATACTGGAGACTATTGACTGGACGTGGTTTCTGTGTTGTGGTTGTAGGTAATGTATTATGAGTAGCATGCGTCCTTGCTGTGAATGTGAATATTTTCATCTCAGCTTTATAATATGGAGTAGATTGAGTGGTTAAAGGTTTATACGTAGTAGTACGCGGTGTTGTGTAAGTTTGTATGTAATTTTTTGATGTCGGCGTCAATGTTATTTTTAAAGAAGGTCTATCTGGCAATTGATTTTTTTCTATTACTCTGTTTGGGTATGCCGATGGAGGTACTGCAGTTGTTACCCTTGGTTCAGAATGTATAGCGATCGATTCCTTTTTGTTGAGTAGGGGAATTGACGATGCTCTGTGTCGGAATTGGTCGGTTTCTATTACTCTACTTGGTATTACTGGTAGCGGCCTGGTGGTTGTGGTGGTCTGGATTGGTCCAGAATTAAAAACGTGCGATTTCTTCTTAAATACAGGAAGAGTTAAATCATCTATGTTATCGATTTTGTAATCAATCCAATTCTTTCTTTCGACGCTCTTATGATTGTAATTTTGTTCGAGTTCATTTGCGAAACTTCCACGAAGAACCGAACCGATCGTCAGGTATGGTGGTTTTAAATCATCTATATTTGTTTTGAGCACATTCGTAATGTTTAAACTATTTCCGCTAAGAGCACGTTGTTTGGACATTGTTTTCGCCGTAACATTTTTGGGAGTGACTTCACAATCGGCGAGGTATTTCTTGGTATTGTGCTTGCAATGCTGGGCGTACACGACCCAGGCTAGGAAGCCGTCACCCTGGAGCCGTGTGTGTTCCTCGTAGATCTGCAGAGCGCAGTCCACGTCGTCGGAGATGTCATCGTCGCGGAACGCAGAACAGGAAACTCCACAAACTTTGCCATTGCCGCACCAATATAGTTCACTAATTTGCAGTAGGCCGTGATCTCCACTGTAGGGATTTTGTGCAGCAGTGTCAAACCGAGATTCGTGGAATGCGATGCAGACCCACGTGGCGATGTGGTCTTGTTGCACATTTAAACGCTGCAATTCTTGAGCGAGTTCACAGCGTTCGTAGATGCGAGCACTGGCGAGCGCGAGGAGAGCGCACGCGCACGACCACCACGCGACACCGGTCATCGCAGCGTGCGTCTGCGCACTCGCGGCACGAGCAGCCTGTTTTACTCGCCTCCCGCCGCTCCATCTGTGATCTGTGTCATGCCCGTATTTTTCTAAAGCCTAATCTTAATTGCAGTTGTCATTGCCTTGCATTTTTAGGGCACAGACGAAGGTTGTTATCGGGTGCGGGACGATAACAGATGGGTGAGTTTAGGGCAGACAGCGGAATGGGCGGTAATATGACACTGGGCAATGGCGGTTCACCTTGACAAGACGTCATCTTCTCACCAGAGGTTCTCAACTTTATATTAGGTACAACATTTACATTAGGTACCTGTTATGTATATTTAAGACTTTTATGAATTTAATTTGTTTGGAGAAATTGAACCGTCCATTCAAAAATGCGGATCAGGCTTTTCTCTGGTGATTTCTCGGGGGTGCAATGTACATGTCGCAGAAATCGCAGTATTGTCAAAGCCGTTTTATAATCTTCCTAGTAACATTATAATTGTCCGGATTATATCAATCGACTCCAGTTCTCACAAAGCTACGGACTGGTTTCAGTAATAAATAGCTAATTATGTTTAATAATGTGTAATTTTTATCGTACTGATCAGAGTGCATTTCTGCAGGGGACTCTATGAGCCTAGGAACTAAATACCCACTTCAGGATGTATTTTTGTAACTTACCTAATACAAAGAGGCTAGTTTACTTAATCATTATGTACCCAATATGTACCTACCTACCCAAGTATTCAAATCCAGTGTCTTCAACTGTTTTCTTAATAGAAATGATAACAAATCTTTTTTTTTTAAATTATATTCTCAAAAACACAAAAGTCAAATTAATTATAGAATAAGTATCTTAAAAATAGCCTGAATATGGTTCAAAATTTACGATCAGGAGTGCGATTTTTGAGAGTCATACCTTGAACTCAGCTGTTGTAAATGTCAATATTACTATGGAGATATGCATCTGTCTACTGCTGATTTAACTTTCAAAAATCACATACTTCACGAGTGCAATTTTTGAAAGTCAAATCAGCACTAGAAAGATGCGTATCTCCATAGTAATTTTGACATGTTCAACGAATGAGTTATAGCACTCTAGGGCGAGAGGCATTTAAGCATATCTATTATGATAGAAGTGACGTCATATCTATTTTCATACAAATCATTACGTGTCATACAAACATCTGTTATGCATGAAAGAGAAAATTTTTTGTTTTCTATTCGATTGTAAATTTGTTTCCACATTAGATAGGTATGTTTTAAAATTTAGCCTATTTTTGTAATTAGTTATACTCGTAATAGGTACTTCATATGAATTTCCAGGATCCGTCATCATCTAAGTATAAAATTTACAAGTAATTTGAAATGAACGATGTTTTATACGATTTTGACTGACAGTTGATCATACCTGGCCCCCGGCTAAAGTAAACATAATATTTGTTTCCGCAGCAGGTCAATAGGTGAGCTGGTGGCCTTAACGCGAAACTTTACGTCAAGTGTGCTCATAGCAGTCATAAGTTAAACGCGTCATTTCACATATATTTTAGCCAAAGCCTAATCGTGCCAATCATTCATTCCATACAGTGTAAATGATACTTCTTAACTACCGTTATCTTGTTTTGTAGTAATTTATTAATCAAATCTTTCAAATGTTTTCATAGTTATTGAATTTAAAGGGAAAACTGGTTATGTTCCGTCGGGTCATTAATCAATTGGTAAAATTAAATTATGACCAATGCCTCAATGCCTTACGCCAAAGTACCCTTCGATCAAAATAAAATTGGTCAGGGTATAACCAAAGTAGGTATTGTTCTGTTGTCGCTTTAATTATAAATAAAAGTTGTACACATTTTCCGGCTTAGGATGTTTTTTGTGTTTTCTTTGAGCAAATCAAATTAGCAATCCAACCAATGTAATATTTTGAAAATGTCTTGGTTTACTAACCGGTAAATAGTAGGTCCAAAGTAGTGGGTACAACTAATTCACATTGAACAATTGAACCAACCATTTTCTTAATTCGTAAGCAAAATCAGTTTTTCGTATAATGTACGGAGAAGTACATTAATTTCATAAGTTTCCTATAGCAGAGCTCAACAGAATACCTTTAACTATACCTCTAGCCTAGGGGAGCGCGTCATTTCTGTGACCTTTAGTTTAGGTTTAATGGTCAATACATGCCATACTACGAATAAGAATGTATAGAAATGTAAATCAAGCTCAAAAAGTGACCCCAAAAAAAGTACACAGTGTTCGAAATTTGTTCCTTAAAAACTACACCTTGCCGCCAAGACTCATACAAAATGTCATTTTTCAAAGGGTGCCAAAAATTATGTTGCTTTTGTTTAGAGTTATTCTTCCATAGTTATTCTTATTCGTAGATGCCATAACATAAGTCATAATATCTACGCGCATGGAGCAAGTAGGTAAGTACAGTATACCTACATACTGCTTGTTACTAAGGGCAATTGGAAATTACTCGTAGGTAAGTGCGCGTCCGGCGATACAAAGAAAGCACATTAAACATCTTTCTGTCTACCATATGAAAACCTAGGTGGTACGGTATGGCAGGCTGTTGGGAAAACGCGGCATATTGAAACGCGGTTAGATACTTCAGTAGTACCAGGTTTATAAGTCTCACCGATGTACCTGCGTACCTGTAGTTGAAAAATGTTAATAGCGTGCGAAATTATATTGACCAAACAGGATGTTCCACCTTCAATCCCTTGGCACGATTGGCTTATTGTTTTCGCGCCCTTTTCGCTGCTATCCGACTTTACACCCTTTGATTACTGAACGACTTCGGGTTTATTCGGGAAACGAAGATTGACGAGGGTAATTATTTTCCTGTAGGCATAGTTATCATTCTCTGTAGGCATAGTTCTTATTACCTACTTACCAACGCAAGTGTAAAGTTCTGTGGCGCCTTGCAACAAGCAGCCATCATCTCGGTTGATGCCTCTGGTCACGTTCAGACAGAAGCAGCCTTCGTCGTTGTTCAGGAACCACTCGTTGGCAGAGTACCTCGTCGCTGGTATATCTTTGAACTCCAAGTCTCTTTGGTAGCGTAATTCTACGGATCTACAAAAAAAATTTATGTGACTTATTCGCCCAGGAGTGCGATTTTTGAATCTCATTCGCTGAGTTCAGCAGGAGATACGCATCTTTCTACTGCTGATTTGACTTTCAAAAATCGCACTCTTGAAGTATGATTTTTGAAAGTCAAATCAGCAGTAGAAAGACGGAAACCGCACCGAAACCACCCGCACCCCTGGAGTGCGATTTTTGAAACTCATTCTTTGAACTCAGCTGTTGAAAATGTCAATATTACTATGGAGATGTGCATGTTTCTACTGCCGATTTGACATTAAAAAAATCATACTCCAGGAGTTCGATTTTAGAAAGTCAAATAAGCAGTAGAAAGATGCGTATCGGAGAAACATTTTCCACTACGGAGTTCAACGTATGCGATTCAAAAATGACACTCCTGAGACCTTTCTTACTTTCCTGCGCTTGCGCTCGGTGTGTAATCTACTATTGCTGATTTCCTACAGTTTTCTTAGGGTACAATCATGGGTACAATCACCCCTTCAAGTAATGCAACTGTTTACCCTAACACCCTGTAGAGCAGGACTTCCCAACCAGTGGGGCGCGCCCCCCTTGGGGACCGTAGTGATATCGTAGGGGGGGCATGCGATTACATTTTGAAAAGAAAAATGAAGTTAACTACTTAAATTCCACCCATTAATTCATTTTATTAATTAACTTATCATTCAGTTACTAATTCACCCATTCGTTTGTTGTTACTTGACATGCTCAGGCTCAGCAGGTCTCAGATAGCACGTTTCCAGCCGCGCTTGTCGTTAAAATTTCGATAGTGGGGGGCATGCAAATATTACTTATTATACCAGGGGAGGCGTGACGCAAAAAAGGTTGGGAAACCCTGCTGTAGAGCTAGCTGCACTACCTGCAGATATCCATGTTTATGGCAAACAACGAAGACTCTCTGTTTATAAAAGGCGCAAATATTCCTGAATCAGTCCCATTTATCTGGTTACAAATGCCAGGTTCCCCATCAACATCGGCCCAATACTTGAGATGTGGCAGATTGTCCAATGTAATAATCCGGCCCAGGTCTTCATGGTTGTTTATACCACGATGTACTACGTAGTCCCTGCTCGGGATGCCGTCTTTCTGTTAAAAGCGTATACTTATTAGATCAGTAACTATTTATTTTATCTGTATTCTTAAAAACAGTAGGTAAATACAAATACATTCCTACTAATATTATAAATGTGATAGTTACACATAGAATAATGTTATGAATTACATAAGTAACAGCATAGCATATGTTCAGGACGAAAATAAAAAAAACCCAACCCCCTCCCCCCGCCCGCCCCGTAAAAGAAAAAACCCGTGTCATGTATGAGTCCCCCTTAATTTTTACTTTTTGCATTTTTATTATTTGTTAACAAATCCAAAACAATAACTCATATTCTGTTAAAATGTCAACTCTCATACATAGAGTCAGACGTACTGACGGGCGAAAAGCGTAGGCTTAGGAATATGGCCCCTTTGGCACCCTTTGGGTAGGTAATGGAGCCCTACAAAATATCAAAACAAAAAATTTTAAACTATAAACCTACATAGAATAAAATTCTAAACTCGACGTGGATTAACATTGAAGTTATTTGCAAAAATATTAATTGGTGGCTTTAAGGATACGTAATGGAATGCCTCGAGACCATTTTTATAATTTTTGACTGTTTGTTTTTCTGTGTGTTTGTTTGTGCACGCATCCTTTAAAAACTACAGAACCGATTTGGATGCGATTTTCAGAAAAGCATAAGGCTTAGTTTGGATTAACATTTAGGCTTTACTTCATTGCAATCGGTTCATTCAATCAAAAGTTATGAGTATTTAAAGTCGGCTGTGCGCAGACGATGACACATATTCTGCCGAATTTACGCGTCTACAAGGATAAATAGCGCGGCGTAATAGCATAGGGTAATAAAAACTAATAGTGGTGAAGCTCAGCGGTCGCGATAGGCCGATTATGCGCGGTGTGAGGGGGCCGGGACGCCCTCCCGCTGCCTGCGCGCGTACCCTAACAGCGAATTCAATTAGGGTATAATCCCGGCAAGTTGATATTTTAGGTTATAATTTCGGCTGCGTATATTCGGTAGGTGTGTCATCACGCTTAGTAAATATATATACCTACCTTATTTATCAGGAACTTACGTAAGACAGAAGGGAGAAAACCAGAGATCCGTCCTCCTGTTCAACCAGATTGTTGGCATCCGCACTTAGTTCCCGCATTTGAGAACAAACCACGGCGCCGATCAAACCTGGATTCTTGCAGATGGCTATGCCATCGAACAACAAGTCTCTGACTTTCACTTCTATTATAGGACGGTTAAATTCTCCGAATACACTGTTCAAGCCAGAGCTTAATATAGGCATAAGTGCTGGAAACATCTGTTCCGCCACCTGGAGGATCGCCTGGAAAGACGTTTCAAAGGTAAACTTCGGGAAAACGTTTCTCGGAGTATAGGTAATAGCTGTATACCCATACAGGGTGAAATTGATATCATTCACATCATTTTAAACTAAGAATCTACCCATCAAACTGAAGAATTTTCACTATGGGAGCAAACGGATCGGAGCAAAAAAAAATCTGCTGTTGCATTTGAGTCAAGTAAGAACGGCAGATTTTTGCTGCTCCGATCGCTTTGCTCCGATAGTAAAAGTTGTTCAGTTTCATAGGTAGACTAGACTCTTTTAAAAGGATGGTAAGATATAAATTTCACCCTGTATACATATTTAAATTAAATAGATATTTTTTATTATTCAGGTATTATTTAGGTATTATGTGATAACATAATATCTACTATCACATTACAAAATAAGTTTATCACGATATGTACCTTGTACTGTACCTAAATACTGCATGTAGGTAGGTAGGCGTTATACAGGGTGTAAGTTAAACCACATACTCTACCCATCAAACTGAACAACTTTTACTATATTATGGGAGCAAATCTGTCAGAACGAATCAAAAATCACCTGTCTTTCATTGATATTAATTATTTGAGTTGAGTAGATATTGTAGTTTAGTATGGAACACAAGATGTTTTTTTGCTCTGAAATTTTTGTTCCCGTAGTAAAAGTATTTGGTTTAAAGGTTAATGATACTTTTCCTTAAACCCTGTATACACTATACATGGTGTAAAATTAAATTCATATGTTACATATCATAAGCGGTGCTTCAGTTCAGACCAATTATGTATCTAATGCATTCAGGTTTGCACCCTGTATTGTAACGCTCATAAAAAGCAGGCCTATCATCGTCAACTATTATAATAATATTGAAATTATGCGTTATTTTAAGTATTATTAATTTATCACCCAGCGTTGCCTTGGATTAAAATACTGAGCAGGAGTGCGATTTTTGAATCTCATACGTTGAACTCAACAGTTGAAAATGTATGGAGATACGCATCTTTCTACTGCTGATTTGACTTTAAAAAATCATACTTCAGGAGTGCGAAAGTCAATAGGAAACATTGCAAATAGTCCTTGCACCGCGCTCCATACATAGTTTCAATGCTAGGATTAATTTATAATTTGTATGGAAATCTTTGAAGCACGGGTCCACGGGTAACTTTGAAACTGTATATTTTTTTTAACTGAAATCTAACAAAATGCAGAGATTTGTTTCTAGGTCGTCTTCAAATTTCATTGACTTTAATTGGTTAATATTGAAAATAGGACCAAACTTCGTTTGTTTGTATGCGGCGCGCTTGGGCGCCCTCGCAGTTACATCCTCTTAAGTAAAATTATTTCAGATGAAACAGAAAAGTTCTATCGCACAGCAGAAGAAAAAATATGGTCGCGAAACAGTCACGAGGCAAACGCTTGTCAAAGAAATAAATAAGTAAGTTATCAAATCTACGTGTTGACAAAAGTATTTGTTTATCATTATACATTTATCATGATTTAGTGTTGTAAGTGATCTAGTTTTTAAGATAAAGTAATATAAATACGACGAGAAATGTAGGTAATGAAATCGATAAGGTAGCGATAAGGTTATTTCCAATCAGCGAACTGACTATACAGGGGGTGAAATTGATATCATTGGCGTCCTTTTTAAATAAAGTGTCTATCATCAAACTGAACTACTTTTACTAGGGGAGCAGGAGTGCGATTTTTGAATCTCATTTTTTGAAATCAGCAGTTGTAAATGTTAAAACTACTACGGAGATATGCATCATTCTACTGCTAATTTGACATTAAAAAATCACACTCCTGTAGTATGATTTTTGAATGACAAATCATAAGCAGAAATATGCATATCTCCGTAGTAATTTTGAAATTTTCAACTGCTGAACTCAGCGAATGAGATTCAAAAATCGCACTCCTGGTCGTACAAAAATATCTGCTATTTCATACAGTTGAATCGAGTAAAAAAGTTGTTCAGTTTGATGGGTAGACTCTTAGTTTAAAAGGATGCCAGTGATATCAATTTCACCCTGTATTCTAGCCGAACGAACAAGTAAGAAATGATTAGTAGCTATACCTACTTACATTACAGTAGCAATGCGTGGGAAGCAAGTCATTAAACAAAAAAGTACCTAAGTAAGTACCTAGATTATAATCATCATCATCAACCATCAATTAAATGATAGGATCTAGTACGGATATCTCAATGGAGTGTCATTTTTTTAAATCATTTTTTTAATGGGTTAATGCCATTTGTGAAAAGTAAAATTAAAATATACTGGCCTTCTTAATATGCTGACGGTTTTTTAAAGGGATGACGATCAGGAGTGCGATTTTTGAAACTCATTCTTTGAACTCAGCAGTTGAAAATGTCAATATTACTATGGAGACGTAATTCTTTCTACTGCATATTTGACACTAAAAAATCATACTCTAGGAGTGCGATTTTTGAAAGTCAAATCAGCAAGAAAGAGAAAGAGATCAAGCGTCGAATCCAACTCGGCTGGGCAGCGTTCGGGAAGCTACGGAGTATCTTCACGTCCCAAATACCGCAGTGTCTTAAAACGAAAGTCTTCGATCAGTGTGTGTTGCCAGTGATGACGTATGGAACAGAGACGTGGTCGTTCACTCAAGGCCTCATAAAAAGGCTGAAAGTCACCCAAAGGGCAATGGAGAGGGCTATGCTCGGAGTTTCCCTGCGAGATCGAATCAGAAATGAAGAGATCCGCAGAAGAACCAGAGTAACTGACATAGCCCAAAGAATTGCTAAACTTAAGTGGCAGTGGGCGGGGCACATTGCTCGCAGAACCGATGGCCGGTGGGGCCGAAAAGTTCTCGAGTGGCGACCGCGTACCGGAAAGCGCAGCGTGGGTAGGCCCTTCACACGGTGGACCGACGACCTGGCAAAGGCGGCGGGAAAACGTTGGATGAGGGCAGCGCGGGACCGGTCGTTGTGGCGATCCTTGGGGGAGGCCTATGTCCAGCAGTGGACGTCCGTCGGCTGAGATGATGATGATGATGATGAAATCAGCAGTAGAAAGATGCGTATCTCCATACATTTTCAACTGCCGAGTTCAACATACGAGATTCAAAAATCGCACTCCTGACCCTAAAACAGGACAACTTTTTATTTGGGACCAACATAAAAATAGCGACAGTAAAATCTGCTGTACCTACCTTTTTGGCTGTATCACACTAAATTACAAACCTACTCGATTTTACTCTGTGGTAAATTGAACTTTGATTAAGAGTTAAGATTTATTTAACTGCAATGCCTACCTACTAGACTCAATGTATCAAACAGCAGATATTTTTTGCGATTTCTCTTTTGCTCCCATAGTAAAAGTTATTCAGTTTGATGGTCTGAACGGCTCCTGAAAATTTCAAAGTCTTTACAAAATCAATATTGCACAAAAATTGCTTTAATACTTTTGTAGTTTATTGTAGTAGCACTTTTTACCCGACTGCGCCAGGAGGGTTATTCTTTTAAGCTTTCTTTATTGAGCAATCTTTAATATTGTGAAGAGGGCACCACTGAAGTGTAAAAGGACTCATAAGGAGGACGCATATTTATTCGAGGCGAAAGAATCGAATTTCAGAATTCTTTGTATGAAATTCAAACACACCTCGCACACCTTATCCGCGGTGAATCGGACGAATCTTGAATTTTTTTTTTTATTATCGATGGGTTAAAAAAAATGATGATGATGATGGATGCTTTAATTAAAAGAAAATTCGTTTCGTTCGCCTCCTTCCGGTTCCTTCGCGGATAGATATGCGTCCACCCTTAAAGTATAGAAATAACCTTTGAATAATGTAAGTTGAACTTTAGGTTATAATCAAATAAACATTCGCAAAGCATAAAGTAAAAAATTACGACAAACTACGAAACAAATTACATACTTACACAAATATATAATATTTTATACAGGGTTACAGGGAAAGTCGTGCTAGATCCGTTAAGGGCGTGTAGTACCCATCATTTCTGACCTATTTCACTATGAAACACCCTACCCCAAACTTAACCGTTTCCGAGATATTCGAAATTGGTTTTTTTTTTTAAATTGCCGATTTTTTTGCAATAATTTTTTTTTTTAATTTTGTGTGTCTTACTACTATTATTATTTTATTTTTAGATGAAGAATAAGATGCTTTATGACGTCAATCATTAAAATAGAGCATAAGCTAATTGTATAGGCTGTAGTAGGCAAGGGAAAGTTAAGAAATTAAAAAAAATATTTGAAAGTTTATTTTTCTCTAAGGGATATCTAAAAAAAATATTATGACAGTTGTTCGGCAGATGTGTTTTAAAATATCTACGTTTCATCAGCTATCTAACGAGGTATAAAAATCTAGGATTTGTATTACATTTCGTGGAAAAAAAGTAGTTGGGACGCTCCAGGTAGCAGTTCTAACGGTCCCGCGCCTATTGTCCTTCAAGTTAAGACGCACCGTGCGAGCGAGACAAGTGACGATTTATGTAGGTGCGAATGAAAGAAAAAAGGTTAGGGCTGGGAATACAACACGGGATATTGTTTTGGTTGTCAGTCTGCTGTTGTGCTTCGTACATAGTAGATGCGATATCGTTTTGCTCTTTTTCTCGACTTGGCTGTGATTCTGGACTATTTCTTCAGAAAGAAAGAAGGAGACCCTGCGAGAAGGTTGGACTTCTGCAGATTTATGCTCAATGCTGACGTAGAAGACCCAGATTTTATAAGAAATATCTTGTGGACAGATGAATCCAAATTTGATAAAGATGGGATCACTAACTATCACAACGCCCATTACTGGGCCTCAAAAGAACTAGGGAATCCCAATAAGAAAAGAGTGAAGGGGTCCCAACGAAGATTCAGCGTAAATGTGTGGATGGGCATTATCTCCAATCATTTGATTGGACCTTACTTTCTCCCGGACAATCTAAATGGAGAAATTTACGAAAACTTCTTGAGGGGAGACTTGAGCGATTTGCTGGATGATCTGCCACTCAACTTGATCAGGGACATGTGGTTCCAACATGATGACTGCCCTGCCCATTTCAGGAGAAGTGTCAGAGACTGGCTGGATACAAATTATACAAATAAATGGATAGGACGAGGTGGGCCGTTGCCATGGCCAGCAAGATGTCCGGACATCTAGGTCCGGACCTACCCCCCATGGATTTTCATGTGTGGGGGCGCATGAAAAGTCTTGTCTACAGCGAGCCAAATCCAGTTTCATCTGTGGAAGAATTAAGAGCAAGGATTGTGGATGCAGCAAATCAAATGAGGACAACGTTGACCACTGGAGTAGTGAAGACTGGTCTCCGTAGAAGGATGCGACAATGTATTAGAAACAGAGGCGGCCATGTTGAACATGTACTGTAGAATAAGAAAAAGTTGTGTGAAAACCTGATTTAATAAATGACATATCATGCTTAACTATTGTTTTATTTTACTTTTTAGGGCTAAGTATTAATTTTCTTCTCCACTCGCCTATGAAACTAACTTTTTTACAATGCCTTTAAATAAAATCCTAGATTGTTATACCTCGTTAGATAGCTGATGAAACTCAGATATTTTAAAACACATCTGCCGAACAACTGTCATAATATTTTTTTTAGATATCCCTTAGAGAAAAATAAACTTTCAAATATTTTTTTTAATTTCTTAACTTTCCCTTGCCTACTACGGCCTATTCAATTAGCTTATGCTCTATTTTAATGATTGACGTCATAAAGCATCTTATTCTACATCTAAAAATAAAATAATAATAGTAGTAAGACACAAAAAATTAAAAAAAATTATTGCAAAAAAATCGGCAATTTAAAAAAAAATTCAATTTCGAATATCTCGGAAACGGTTAAGTTTGGGGTAGGGTGTTTCATAGTGAAATAGGTCTGAAATGATGGGTACTACACGCCATTAACGGATCTAGCACGACTTTCCCTGTAACCCTGTATAGTAAGTATAGTTAAACTTAAACAAACAAACAATTATTTCAAAAAACCGACCAAAAGCTTATCGGACTCGCTCATGATAGGGTTCCGTAGAAAAGCTTATTTCGACAGGAATCTTCAAAAAAATATTGGCTGAAAACATTGTTTTTTTCTTAACTACCACATTTCTGTTTTTGGGTTACTGTTATCTTCATGCTAAATTTAGATTCAATATGGTAGGTAGGTGCAACGAGCGAGTAATTGTGGCGCGGCATACAGACAGACAGAATAATAATAACAGAATGGACGAAAGTGTTTGACTACGGAACCCTAGAAACGCATGCTTTTACAGAATGACTGTACACAGATTACTAGAATTTTCTGCCTCACAGACTGCTTAAAATATTTGTTATACTTACATGTTCCTATAGGATGATCCATACGCGATGAAAATCGAGTAAAAAAGAAATTAGTTTAAACAGCACGGCTAGCATGCCAGTATGCCACCCACGACAAAGCATTTAAACGAGAAAAACGTTATGCGCACTCTTTCTGGCCTACGCAAAATAATAAAGATGGAGGCTCATCTCTCGATTCTCGTTTTAGATCTCGATTTTTATAGTTAATTTCTCGGGGGTGGCATGCGAGAACTAATTAGATAAACGATAAGTAGGTATTATTTAAACATCTTACGTGGTAAGGTACATTGACGATGGTGACCAGGTCATCTTCCGTATAGGGGTAAGAACCTGCATGGTCGAACTCGAAACGGTCTATTATGCGGTACGACAGTTTGTCTTCTTCCATATTGTTTATAACTCTAGTTTGATATAGCCTGGTTAACAAACAATTATGTAGGAAACGACACAATAATCAAGCAATAAGGGTGGTTTTCCCCAGAAACATACAGGGTTCTTCTTAATATACTGACACTTTTTTAAGGCGATGATCAGACCATCAAACTGAACAACGTTCTCTATGGTACCAACATCGAAATCGCGAAAAAAAAACAATTGTCCCGTACATTTGGCTCTAGCAGGTTTGCAGTTTTGTATGAAAGAGCTGTATTTTTTTCGGGATTTCGTTGTTGGTGCCATATATAAAGTTGTTCAGTTTGACGGTCTGATCATCCCCATAAAAAAGTGTCAGCATATTAAGAAGGACCCTATATACCATAACCACAACACGTGGGCAGGCGCACATTTTGTATTGAAAATTAATAATCAAATGAAGAAAAGCCAACAATTAGATGAAAATAGTTGAAAAAATACAGCATACTTGTAAACGTAAGGTCCCACTTCCCTCATCACTGGCACTGCACCCGCGAGGGCTTCATCGCTATTGGTTAGATTCCAAATTCTAACCGAGAAGTTTAACGCAAAAGGTACAGCCTCAAATCTTTCCAGTTGTATAGTGTTGTTTGTTAATATAACTTCCTGAAATGTAAAAAAAATTCGTCAGTCGCTTTATCGCATAAATTAATTGGAAATTATTTAACATGCGCTAGCGATTTTTAATAGCATAATTATGTTATTATTTGGTATCAATTTTACATTCTTAACACACAGGAAAAATAATTACTTCCGTCAAGATATTTTCGCATTTAAGGAAACTCGAAAATGTTTTCGTTTGAATTGTAAAATGTTTCGTATTATATTTTTTGGGCCAAGAACTAATTTCTTGTATCAAAAGTCAAATGTTTCTTTTAATAAAAGAATATCTCTCATTCAATAATATAATTCTCGACACAAGAAATTCAATATTGAATTTTGGGAATTAAAAATACTTCGAACGCTAGTGGGATTATCTTAGTCCAAGACATAGGTATAATTATAAGAAATATCAACTTGAAACATATTGGTTCTTGTTTCTAGAAAGTATTTTTTCTGTGCAGCATTTCTATTTCAGGGAACAGAGAAAGGCTGGGACAATCAATAACATGCAGTCTACAAACGTACTCACATTCACTATAATGCTGTCAACTATACCGGGAACGAACCCGAAGCTTACAATACACGAAGCGGCAACAAGAACTGCACCTGCAACTGCCGTAGACACGCCAAATGCAAAACCACACATTTTAACTAATTTGTTTTTATTAATAAATTATTATATGTTTAGATTTTATAATATAAGTTAGCAATGTTGTTAATGGGTCGCACCCGCGTTTCTGATGGATTAAGATGATTGTTATCGTCGAGTGCATGTTTTTGATAAAAAAAGATAAGTATAGGATTAATTAGGGTTCAATTGTATTTAATGAAATGTACATTAAAAACCTTTTGTACTATTACAAAATTCTTGAATTTTGAAAAGATTGAAATCTTAAGTGTCCAATAAGTATCCCAAATAACGTAGGGTTTCGTAGAGAAAAATTAAGTCCATACCTACCGCCTAGGGAGTATTATATTCTTTGGTTCCCATCTTAGATGTAGCGAAAAAATCAATTAAATACAACCTATAAACATACAATAAATAACAAATGTCAATAATGTTGTAAGCACGTTGTTACTTACCTAAGTATAAAAATTAGTTCCACGATTTTCCGCAACATGCGAGGTGTTTATTTTTCATTTCAGGGCTAAGAGTACTTTTTTATACAGTTTGGCGAGGAAAAGAAGACGCCGAGTTTACTATTTTACACGGGAGACGTTTTTAAAATTCAAATTATCGCTAGAGAAAGTAAAAAACGTTTTTTTTATGAAGTCTAGAGATAACATTTGAACCATTTTGAAGTCTTGATTTTGAACATAGATAAGCTACATAATTAAACTGTAGTCTTTGAAGCTACATTTGAAAGTGACGTGACAAGTCAACTTATTATTTTTCTAAGTTACATTACAGTTGTGTACGCGTTAGAGAAATATGTAATCTGCATGCAATATGCCATAAAGTACGAATTTATAATAGACGAGCTTTTACTCGCGACTTCGTCCGCATAAATTATACACCAGATTTTAAGTCAGATCATAAGCTATTAAACAAAAAAGTTTCATCAAAATCGGTTCAGTAGTTTTTGAGTGATGCTCGAACAAACAAACATACAACCAAACAGACAGACAAAAAGTCCAAAAATTTTTGATTTGGAATCAGGGAAGCCAAAAAACCATATTGTAATCTTTTTTTGTAAACATCTTCAATTTACAGACACACTTTTGTTACAGTTTTATAATAGTTTAGATAAATTAGATCATAAGCTATCAAACAAAAAAAGTTTCATCAAAATCAGTTAAGTAGTTTTTGCGTGATGCTCGATCAAACAAACAAACACCCAAACAGACAGACAAAAAATCCAAAAATTGGTCATTTGGAATCAGGGACACCAAACCATATCGTAATCTTTTTTTGTAAATATCTTCAATGTACAGACACACTTCTGTTACAGTTTTTTAATAGTTTAGATATATTCGGGAAACATTCTTTACTAATCTGGCTAATCTGCTGATTAACAAAAGGCTAGATATAACGACTATGGATTTTAATTCATTAGATATTAATGTATGAAACTATGTTTAGCTGATTAGCTGTGGACACATGAGATGTCTTGCGTTTTATCCATTGTTTTAATAGTATGAGTACTAATAATAGTATAACTGGTATTAGTACTTCAGACTCTGTCTGCATAGATACCAGCACAACCAACCATACACTTTACCTATGCAACGTGTTAATGAATTAGCGCAAAACTAGAAAGTAGTTTGTTTAGAATCGAGAGCAGAGTCGAATTATCATGGTTTCAACATAGGTAATTTTTTTTCAAAATTTTAATTACTTAAGTACTTCTGTTTGCAAAATTTAAAACTTTACTTACTACCAAAACAAGATTATAAAAATTTATGCATGAGTACGTTAGCGCTTTCTTTCAGTGCTGAAATGATAACAAATCATTTTTGCCTCAAAACTTAAAATGCGAATAACTTTAAACTTTAAGTATCAAAATAATTAAATTATTGTTTCAATATGATTATTTTGTTATACATCAGTTGGGGTGTATAAGGTTTTGCGCTAATTCATTAACACGTTGTATATGCCTAATATTATTATGCAACTAATAAATATTTGTATTTTTTGTATAGTTATACGTTGGTACCATCTGTTTAGAAGACTTCTAAAATTACAATTGTTATTTGGATATTCTATGTTCATTTCGTAATTTCATGGATTTAGCAAATACCGAGATAACTGTATTAACTGATAAAAGGTTTATTTGTAGATTTGTTTGAAATTACTTATAAATTAATGTCATTTAACGAGCTGAAATGAAAACTGAAATGTCCAAAGGGTTCGGTTCATTGCGCTTTAGAAATTAAATATTTTTATGGATAGATGCATGGATTTATAATACCTATTCCAAGTTCCTGCTTATATCTATCTACGAACTACAATAGGTTTTGTTCAATGGTGCTTGGCGGTGGTTTAAAATAAAAACATATGTTTTTACTGGACAAATATTTATTTAAGGTACATACTAGGATGTTTGGTAATTGACTGTGAAGATACTAATAATTATTTTATGTCCAAAAAAAAAAATCATAATGATCGCAACCGTAATGGTACGTAAATTATTTTGATAGTAAAATAGTACATTGCATACCTTATTCTAAATTACACACAATCAGTCACATAACAGTAATTGTTACGACTTTTTACCACAAATAGATGCAGACGTTTCACTATGCGATTTAAAGAATATTTTTTAGAAAAATATTAATTTGTGTCGCACAGTGAAAATGCATCTATCTTATCAGTACAATCGACTGAGATCACTTCGTGAGAAGTTTATATTTGACCTAACTAGAACGATAAATCTTAATACTCTAAGGACCTGTTTCACCACTTCTGGATAAGTCCTTAATGCTTATCGGAAAGATCGTTTAACTTTCATACGAAATATGTCAAACGATCTGTCGGATAAACAATTAAGAAATTATCTAGGAGTAGTCAAACAGTGCCCTAAAACTTATAAATAACGTCAAAGATTTACTTACTATTAGATTTTACCCAAATAACTTTAATTTCCATGCAAAATTGAAGCAACCCGCACACTCGCGACGAGTTCGAGCTACATTCGGCCCCAGCCACGACATCGTGTGGGAGGGGTACCTTGCAATAGGAATACTATTGTAAAAACATCAACATGATATTACCTTACTACACCTCATACATTGATCGTTTTCGTCAAGTTTAAACATGATTTGTAACAAAATAGGATGTCATAAAATAATTACATAGTACTTATTTTCTTGATTATCTAGTAATATTTTTCTACACCGTCTACGGCGAAATTAGCATCTTTTAAAAATGTTTACAATAAATAATCAAATTACAATAATCAAATTACAATAATCAAATTACAAAATAATACCAAACAATCTATTTTAAATTCGGCAACATGCCTCGTCCAAAGGAGTACAGTCAAAAAAAATCACTCGTCAAGCTTCGTCAGCTTCGTTTGGTATTATTTTGTAATTTGATTATTGTAATTTGTGACATTGTTACGTAATAAAGATACTTAGATAAATAATCAATAATAACAAGATTTCAGCTATCGCTGTGTAGTAGTAACTAATAACGGCATGTCCATTCAAATTTATAAAAACATTAATAATGATTTTCGACATCAAATTAATTATGCGTGTCTTATCTTCGTCATATTATTATATTCATGTCTGTATAGCGGCGTACACATGACGGGAATCAGGATTACTTTAGTGACATTATAAATAGTTCCTAAATAAGTGCCTAGGTCAATTAAATAGTGCCTCTGTAAGTTTACGAAAAAAAAATTTTTACGTACACATTTTCTGTTGCAGAAACGGCATTACAGCAACGATTTCAGCAATTGCAGAGAAACAATATACAAATACAAAAATATAAAGACTATCCGATTTTTGATGCTCAAGAGCTATTTTATGTATGCTATCTTATGTATCTAAAATCGTTGCTGTAATGTAGGCAGTTTTTTTCCAATGTAAATGAGTTTTCTAGCTTCAAGCTAGCGTACCAAGAGTGCGATTTTTGAAACTCACATGTTGAACTCATCAGTACAAAATAGCAAAATAACTATGAAGATATGCATCTTTCTACTGCTGATTTCACTTTAAAAAATCCTGCTCCTGAAAATAGAAATTTTTGAAAGTCAAATCAGCAGTAGAAAGATGCGTATCTCCATACATTTTCAACTGCTGAGTTCAACGTATGAGATTCAAAAATCGCACTCCAGGTATATTTCGTAAACTACAGAGGCTCTATTTATTTGACCTAGGCACTAATTTGATTCCTGGCATGTGTGTGTATGCTAGCTACACTGACACGAAACTATTCATAATTTACCATTTCTGGTATCAAGATCCAATTACAAATATGTAGGTATTAACTTTATTTATTTATTTATTAAATTTATTTAATGTTTTACAATTATATTGTGGAGATTCCCCACGCAAACATTTAATACAACATTTATAACAAAAATATGTAATGTGGACTTTTATCTGATTTATGCTTTCCATTTCCTCACACGAACCTAATATTAGTATTTGGTAGAATTTGAATAACTAATGCAAACATTACTGAATCTGCTGGCTAAGCTGGAAAGCGGGATTGATTCGGTATTAATGGACGCATGTATTGCACTACAGCAATGAAATGTGTTATTTTCGAGACATTCATTTTTAAATATATTGTATGAACATTTAGAATGTTATTTACGAATTAACATTTAACCAGAAATCAGCAGCCCACCTGGTGCTAATTTAGGCGTTATCTATGTGGGTAATAAATAGGTATCTATACGATAACTGATTATTCATAATCATAACATTCCACTATCGTGCACGATTGCATAATCGTATTAAAGACCTTTCTAAAACAATCTATGCCAAATTATTCCTATATCCCAATAGTCAAATTGAACCTTAAATGCATCAGTCCAGTAAAAACTCGATATCAAATCAGATTGCGCCGTGTCAGAGCAGTTTGTGTGGTCCGTTATTTGGCAACTGTACAATCCGGTACATAATTTAACGGATACCGTGTCGACTGTCATAGTTAGTGAGACGGGGCAGTGAGCGACCGTTCAGTCGAACTTGAGTATAGAGTCGATGGAGAAGTCGGCCCTGCGGCGCTGCTCGAGCATGATGAACGTCTGCACGGTGCGCAGCGCCTCCGGCTCGCCGGACGAGGGCCCCGGCCCCGGCGCCGGCGCCGGCAGGTCGCCGTCTCCGCCGCCACCCGGCTCCTTTCAGCTGGGCTTCTGTTGCACCTCGCGCATTATTAACTGCAACGTCATTCATATAATAGGCTTGTTTCCACTAAGAATAAATCGGATGGCTTTGAGTTTCTAATGATTAACCTTGATAATTGGTAAACAAAAAAACAACTTTTCTATTAAAATAATAAAAGATTAATAAAATTTTTGGAAAATAAAATCGACAAAATGAGGCGTTTAATCACGTGACATTAAACACCAATCAGGAAGCGTGACGTCACGCCTCGCAAAACGAGCGCGAAACGCTATGTTGTGGCTGTCATTTTCGTATAAAGTGAACAGGTTATTTCGAGTTTTCAGCAATTATTGTTAAATTTATACAGTTCGTTTTTAGTTTAATCTTGAAAGATAGGTATAATTTGCCATGGAATCAGGATTTAACAAAGCAAACAGCAGTAATTTGCCCAAAATTGACGCCGTTATGCTTGGCAAATTTTTTGCAATGAACGCCGACTTTTGTTCATCGGAATTCCGCAATGTTAAAACTTCTATGTAAGTATTATGTGAAGAACACACAAAGTCTTATTTAATTAGCAGTTACCAGTCAGAGAGTCGCATTTACCTACTGTGGAATGAAAATACTTAACTGATTTTGAGGTTAGCGAACACAAAGTTTTAATAACTTTAACATAATAAATTTTTAATTTCAGGTCATCACGAGCTTCATACGGAGATGATGCTGTAAGCTATGTGCAGCTTAAGCGTGACGGCAAATTATGTATTGTAAAGTGCAAAATATGTCCTGAGCATAAAGTTCATGCAAAGCTGTATAGATGCACACTAGTTGTTGATGAGGAAGATGAGAGTATCCTCTCTGTACAATGTGAAGACTGCGTAGCTTCACAGGGTGGTTGCAAGCACGCAATAGCCTTCTTAATGTGGGTTCATCGACGAAGTGAGGAACCCTCATGCACTTCGATTGAATGCTATTGGAAGAAATCAAAATTATCGCGAGTTGGTAGTTCTCTTAAATATATGACAGCAAAAGATTTATCCAAGGGCAGCCCTCTTTTACAACCAAATTCATCAGTTTTGCTTAAGTTTTTAGAAGAGGGAAAGAAGAGGAAAATTGAGGATTGTGAACTCTTGAAGTATCAACTAACATATAGTGTAAGTGAAACACAGGCTGTCTCAATGCATCAACTTGTGTGGAATTTTAAAGAGAAATGTGTTGATGAATTCTTAAAAAAAGTTCAAATATCTGCATCTCTAATAACAAAAGTTGAAGAAGAAACAAGAGAACAAGCCAATAGCTGTCTGTGGTACGAGCTGCGGTATGGACGAATAACTGCATCTAGAGCATTTGAGGTTAGCCGCTGTAAAAAGAATGATGGTACACTTATATCTCTCATATTAGGTGCAAAGATACCAGATACTTCAGCTATGAAACGTGGACGTTTACTAGAAGATGAAGTTAGAAAAACTGTGGAGATAAAACTAAATAAAAAAATAAATAAATGCGGACTGGTATTAAGTTCAGTTTATCCTATGATTGCTGGTTCCCCAGATGGCATATTTGATGATGGTGTAATAGAAATTAAATGTCCCAATAGTGTGAAAACATATAAAACTTACATTAAAAACGGTGAAGCCACAGAAAAGTACAATACTCAAATGCAACTTCAAATGTATTTAACAGGAAAGAAAAACTGTTTCTTTTGTGTAGCTGATCCAGATTATTGCCAAAATAAAAAAGTTGAAATATTAAGAGTGGAATATGATCCTAAACATATTGAAAATATAAAAGTTAAGCTATTAGAGTTTTGGAAAATGAATATTTATCCATTATTATATAAGAGTGTAGAACTATAATATAGGTATTTTAAATTAAAAAATGTCTTGATTTTCATTTGTTTTATTTTATTAAAGAATCTTGTATATTAATTAAGGCACATGCTATGATTATTATGTCATCAAGTATTTTAACAAATTTGAAATTAATACATGCATGTGGTTTAAGCATACGAAATTCACGTAAACGCCGAATAACTCGCTCTATATGTATCCTAAGGCTAGCTATCTGTTTTGTTAGTTTTGCTTCAGTTTTACTCATCTTTACACCTGTTTCGACACTAGGAGGTCTTACTAGTGTAATACCAGCTTTTTTTAGATATTGTTCTAAATGTTTGAAACCCCTGTCTGCCATAACGAACATACCACTTTTTAATGTTTGGACAAAGTCACAGGATTCAACTAAACAAGTGTCGGTTGTCCTGCCCCCAAATCCCGGAGAAATATAGTTCACTAGTCCATTTGGTGTACACGATATTAAATATTTTATTGTGTTGGCTTTTTTATAATCCGACCAGGTTAATGCTTGATTTATTGCCTTAGATGGTTTTTCTATCTCTATTTCAAGGCAGTCAATAATGCAACTAACATTATTGTATTTGTGCCTGAATGCCATGGGTAAAATTTTTTTAATCATTTCACTATCTAGCGACACAATAAAAGGCCTCAAAACACTGGCTATTGAAGGTATATTTTTTGAAAATATCTTGCTTAAATATGATGGAGTCATTGCATAATCATCTGACAGTTGATTAAATGAACTATCCAATCTTATTTTATTTAAACAAAACAATAAGTGATGTTTGGGAATATCGATTTCATTTTTTATTATGTCAATCAAATAGTAACACTTGCATGGAACACCAATGTATAGTCGAGGCTTTTTCTCAATTTTTTTAATCATATTCAATATGGTCTCTTTTGCTTCTACCTTTTTGTCTTCTTCAATAAATTCACTACAGTCAGAAGAGGATTTAACTTGCAAAGAATGCACAGGCGAGCAACTGGTGGTAGATGCAGATGGTACATATAAAGAAACATCACTATCAGACTGTTCTGCTTCAATAGATATATTTCTTGTAATTTTGCTGAGGCCGGACGTAGAAGGATTTGAATTTATAATGGTTTTCGATTTGAACGGGGATGTGGAGGTAGATATTTGTGGTGGTTTCAAAGGTGATAGTGCCTTTTCTGTTGATTTAATTTTAGTCTGGACAGCTTTACTTCTGAATTTGTTTGTTATTAATGCTTGAACAGATTTATCCGCTGTTGATTCACATAAAGTTTCAGGTGTTTCAGGTACATTCTGTTCAACTATTTGAAAATCTGGAAAATAAAAAATATTATGCTCATAATATAGTTTTTCTAACTTATGTACGTTAAACCGACTGCTCTCAAATGGTGAAGGAAAACATCGTGAGGAAACCTGCACACACTGTAGAAGAAATTCTAATGTGTATGTGAAGTCTACCAACCCGCACTGGGCATGCGTGGTGGACTAATGCCCATACACCCTCCTTAGGGTAGGCCTGTGCCCTGCAGTGGGACGTTTATAGGCTGATGATGATGATGATGCTCATAATAATAATAATGGCTGCATACTTGTTTCGAAGCGCTCGTTGGCGTAGTGGAGCTTCGGTATTGGAAACGATCACCGAAGTTAAGCAATGTCAGGTCTGTTCAGTCTTTGGATGGGTGACCATTTAGTGGTATTTCATCTCGAGCGTTTCCGTGCTGGCACGTTAACTCTTTCGCAGACACTGACCGGCTATAGCAGTGATAACAATAAAAGTTCTATTGTGTCTCGTTCAGTGTCCGCGAATGTGTTAAGCAGTTGGTCTCGGATAGTTCCGTCAGATGGCGTTATAACTATTAGTTAAGACTGGTCAGAGGCCTTGGAAATTCTCTGACAGCAAGTTGACCACTAACTTGCCTCCACCAACCCGCACTGGGCCCGCGTGGTGGAGAATGGCCCACTCCCTCTTACCCGCATTCGTGAGAGGAGGCCTTTGCCCTGCAGTGGGATTCTACAGGCTATAACTTACTAACTTTTTTTGCATGCATATACTCACGACTATATTCCCCGAAGGGGTAGTCAGAGATATTCTGAAACCTCAGAATATCCACGTTTCACTAGTAGTACCGAAACTCTGTCCAGTGTGATAGGGAGTGAGCCCGTCGTCACTTGTAATGGACAGTGGGTACAATACATGCCTCGAAATTGAAGCATGCAGGCTTCCTCATGATGTTTTCCTTCACCGAAAAGCCAGTGGTCTTACTAATCGTACATAAATTCCTAAAAACTCATTGGTACGAGTCGGCCTGGACGGGGATCGAACCATCGCCTCCTGCACGGCAGGCAAGGTTACTCGCCACTGGACCACAACGGCTCCAAACTTTTTTTTTTACTTGTTTCAATCTGCAATTTGTTTGTTACCTACCTGAACTTGTATTAGAAGTATCCTTGACAGATGAACTTGGGATTCTACTTTGTTCTGGTTCATTCAAACACTCTGCTATTATTGACATCCTTTGTATTTTCAACATATATGGTCGTTCCTTATAGCTGCATGTCCGTTTCCTTCTATCTTCTTGGCATTCAAACTTCTTTGGCATACAACCTGGTTTCATGCGCACTTGAGAGACTTTACCCATAATATGATACTCTGTATAATTAATCATATCGTTTGGCAACTAAAAAAATAAGAAGAGTATGAATTAGGTATTACATTTTATAAAACGAAAATAACATTTTAAATCATAAAACCCTATTCAAGTAATAACATTTTATAGGTTATGTGTGGTATATTAAGGTAGATTTTGCAAAATTCATTTCTTTTACGATACATTTATAAATAGATACATCAAGTTATGTTTAATACTTACATCAAAATGATCTTCACAGAAATAAATTGTGGAATCAGTTGATAAAGTAAGCGCATCTTGCCTCCTTGCCATTTTTAACCACTTTCTTCGTATTTGTTTATTGTTTGGAACGTATATGAATAATTTGTTTGGTGTTTTTATCGTTGTACTTTTACATTGGGGCACTATACAGTATTTATAATACGAGGAATTCATTATTTCTTAAAAACACAATTGACTGTCATAAACAAACACGGCTACGGCTGTTTCGTTTGCGAGACGTGACGTCATTCAAGACGCCATGACAGTCTTAGCCTTTTTTCGCGGTCAATTTCAAATTCATTTCTAAAAACTCAAAATACTAATGTAAAAGACCTATTTTTCTTAAAATAATATATTTTTGGGGTGAAATAGATGCTAAGCTATAGTTTTAAACTATTTTCAAAATTTTGTCAACTAGCCTATTAGTCCTTGCATTTTTCATCATTGAATTACTCGTAATGTAGCGACAGTTATTTGTTTGTAATTATTTAATATTTTTTACAAATAGTAGATATAATTTTCAGAAACTGATTTCATTATTTTTACGATACATCGAGTATATCAATATAAATTTAATGTATTAAATTATTTTAATTATTTTTTA
The DNA here is from genome assembly GCA_922987775.1 of Agonopterix subpropinquella. Taxonomy (NCBI): domain Eukaryota; kingdom Metazoa; phylum Arthropoda; class Insecta; order Lepidoptera; family Depressariidae; genus Agonopterix; species Agonopterix subpropinquella. The sequence goes on along the minus strand of OV277693.1, from coordinate 53,092,624 downwards.
TTAGCTGGAAAATCATTCAAACTATATGGAGAAATCCTATAATTAATAAAAAAAAAAAATCACCTGCCTTACTCATATAGCATAGAGATGCTGGAAACAAAAACTGTCACAATTCTGACATTGTGAATATATGTTTTTTTCCTAATGGCTTGTTATTTTAAGTTTACAGGTCGGCAAGAGACGTCACTCGACGACCTAAAGACGACATTATTTTGTTTAAAATATCTGTAATCCCTTCATTTTAAAATCTGTTACCGGAATTTATGGAACTGAATGGAATGATGAAAGATGCCGGTGTAACAGTTGAGAGGCCTATTTGCTGCTTGAACATTCTCTGACAGCCAGTTGACCACTTACTTGCCTCCGCCAACCCGCACTGGGCTCGCGTGGGGGAGTGCTGCCCTCAATTGTATTTTTTAAATTTTTTAAATAATTAAACAACATTTCAAAAAAATAAGAAAAGGCAAGTTGTCAGATAATTTTCAAGCAGCAAATAGGCCTCTGACCTGGCTGAACCAAGAGTTACACCACCTTCTGACGGAACTATCCGGGACCAACAGCTTAACGTGCCTTCCGAAGCATGGAGACGCTCGAGATGAAATACCACTAAACGGTCACCCATCCAAAGACTGACCGGAGCTGACGTGCGTAACTTCGGTGACCGTTTCCAATACCGAAGTTTATTTATTAAAACCAAAGTTTACGATAAATATTATTAAATATGTAGGAATCTTAAAATAAGCCAGATCCGCTAACACGAGAAGTCTAACGGAAATAAAGAATTTCAGGGTTCCGTAGTCAGAAAAGTAACCCTGCCAGCCCCTTGTGGCTGCCCTGGCTGCTACAGAGGATGTAGGATTTTTCGAAAATGGACCCCTTAAGGGTTTATCCACGCGGACGAAGTAGCGGGTCAAAAGCTAGTCTAGACATAATAACCCCAGTATTAATATAAGCCTCACAGTATAGCAACGCTCTTGATGGCGGGCGATGCAGCCGCGCCCGTGTACTTACGCTGTCATGCGCAGATATGCAAGGCAATCCCAACACCTTCATACAGTTCCGGTAATACGACCCCCGCCGCCCGCTTCCCCGCAAGGCCCCCGCCGTTGTTCTGCGCAAGTACATCCGTTGCCGTACTGTAAGGACTATTGGCTATGTGCACGACACTAGCGCCACACTAGCGTGGCGTATTGACAGAACTTTTATCGGACAGCCGTTAATTATTTACACTATTATAGTACTGTAAATGTCTGTGTTTGTTCGAGGATTCTGCCAAAACTACTGGACCGATTTTGTAAACCTTTTTATATTTAACAGCGTTATTAGTCTTAAAAGCTAGCTTATATTTTATTCCGGTACGATGACGGGAGAGGATGCGGACGAAGCCACGGACAAAATCTAATTTGTATCGGAATTCCCATACAAACTTTTACATCAGTTTTAACACCGTTGGGGAGTTAAAATGCGACAAGCCTTTTTTAAGTGAGCACATAGATGCCAATAGAAACTTCCATGTCAAATTTTAAGTTTGTAGTCTTGACAGTTTTGGAGATTTCGTGTTGAGTTAGGGAGCGGATTTGCATAGATTCAAGCATATTTTCACAGCTTGTCCGGCAAAAGTACAAATTTCTGCCACCCCGGCACTGCGATCGACTTGACAGTTCCCAACACCCACTTCGCACATAGCCAATAGTTACGCTTTTATATAAGTTACGAGCTTTTACCCGCGACTTCGTCCGCATAAATTATATACCAGATTTTATGTCAGATCATAAGCTATCAAACAAAAAAAGTTTCATCAAAATCGGTTCAGTAGTTTTTGCGTGATACTCGAACAAACAAACACCCAAACAAACGAACAAACAAACAGACAGACAAAAAGTCAAAAAATTTGTGATTTGGAATCAGGGAAGCCTAAAAACCATATCGTAATCTTTTTTTTGTAAATATCTTCAATGTACAGACACACTTCTGTTACAGTTTTATAATAGTTTAGATGAAGGACGGTGAGGTGTTACCTGGTGCGATCGGTCCGAGGTGATGGTCTCCGCGGTGCGGACGGGGGCGGAGGGCGCGCGCACCTGCGACCCGTTCTCGCGCGTGCACCGACTCGGCTCCGGCGGCCCCGCTGTTGCTGTGCGTGTGTATTCAACACATTCACTGGCTGCCTTGCACCAATAAGTATTTAGACTTAAACATGTTTAAATTTATATGATGCTGTCACTGTCATTAGTATGAGCATTGAGACAGACAGAGCGATCACTAAATACGTCTAAGCCTGAACACTTTTTGGTGCAAGCCAGCTAGAATTAAACACTTCTTCTTCGATTTCGTAGTGGGATGCCTACTATCGCACTTAGCCTATTCATATCCTAGTGACGTCATCAACCATTCGGCCAATCACAGTCGTTTACGATCACGTGACTAAAATAGACCAAAAAAAATATTTTTTGTCTCATTTCTCTTATAATATCCAGTATTTTTTTTCTTAACTGATTAGTTAATTGGTTTCCAAAATTCATATTCAATTACGGATGCCATCAATAGATCCTATATTCATATATTTTACATGCTGTCAAATACCCTATTCGTAATTCATAATATATGTTCCGCCGATTTAATATTAGGTAAACTACGTTGGTACTAAAGTTACTTCTGGGTTTTATTTTAAATAGATTAGAAATTATTTTATTTTAAATAAGTACTTAACTAATTACCTACTATATTTAGAGTTTTATTTATGACTGTACAAATTGTAGGCAATCCACATATCAAAATCAAGCATGATCATAAAAGTAGGCATGCCGCGATTAAATGTACTTAAGTAAATATTAGTTGTCTTTATGCGAAAGTAGGCATGGTGCGATCTGAAGTGTGCAATTTTAATAATGTAGTCTTTGCGCTACAGATTCTATGAACATATTGAATAAATAGGCTAAGTGCGATAGTAGGCATCCCGCTACGAAATCTCTTCTTCTTATCGTGTGGGCAGAGCCCTGGTGTCAGAGTTTTTTCAGACCGCCTTACGGCCTCTGACATGGTTTTTATGTAACGACTACTACCACCAGAGATAGTAGCCGGGACCAACGGCTTAGCGTGCCATCCGAAGCACGGAATCATATTTCTTTACGGACAATCTGGTGATTCAGCCTGCAATGTCCTAACCAACTGGGGAAAAACGCACAAAGTGACATCACTAGGTGTCCCCCGTAGGAATCGAACCCACGACCTCCGTATCGAGAGCCAATGCTCTTAACCACTAGACCACGGAGGCAGTTTTACAGTACAGTAAACACTTTAACAGTTTCTTACCGCATTGTGGTACATTTGAGTTCCCGATACTTCGGCAGTGTTACAACTGAAATATCGAGAACTCAAATATACTAAAACGTGGTAAAGGACCCGTTAAAATGTTTAATCCTAGATTAAATATTATAAAAATGTATTCCATATTAAATTACTTAAAACGCAAGAAAATACAGTTTGAGACATGAGAACTTATTATATAGATTTATGTTTCTTAGGCGAAATTTATCCTAGGCTAAGCATACTGGTGACGAAGCAAAGCTATCTAAAAGTACACAAAAACGCTTGTGTAATGGGCAAATCAAAGAACATTATAAGAGGTGTTAGAAATGCAAAGTAGCGCTTTTGGTTCGGAGACGGCTGTCACCACTTGTCTTCCCGCTCACGCTGATACGAATACGTATGCCCTCTCGCTCGCACCACTTATGCGTTATGCAAATCATTGCATAACCGTGTAGCACGCGTTCCACGCCTACTTTGCACTTCTAATCCCCCCTAAAAAGCCAAAGTCAACATAATATATTCAATATGAATAAGTGCTGTGTTTCCAGTTATTATTATTTTTTAAATTTTAATTATGCCTGCGCATGTATATCTAGATGATTATAAATTTTGTAACAATTGGCCAATTGAATGCCGTGGTTACTAATAAGTGAGGTGGCACATGCTTATTGTAGTACCCATAGTCTAAAAAAACAAGGTTTTCTATTCCCAGAGTGACACAAGCCTACGTCACAAAAAAATGGCCGCTAAACATGGTAAAAGGGTATGATGACGTAGTCTTGTGTCAGTCACGTGATCGGAAGAGAATACCAGGCGCAGTATATTATTGTACCATGGTATTACCTTTAGAACTGTGATTGAATCTGTGTTAACCTTGTTAGTAATTCTAAATCTGAATAAATAAATAAATATAGGAGCTTAAACGTCAAATCTTTTTTTGAAGCTACCACCGCGTCGGGACGTGTTGTCGCTGTAGAGAAGTTGCGGCCAGAAACTCTAATCTATATCTACAGAGTGAAATTGATATCATTGGCATCCTTTAAACTAAGAATCTATCCATCAAATTGAACAACTTTTATCGTGGGAGCAAACCGATCGGACCAAAAAAAAATCAGCTGTTGCATACATTTGAGTCGAGTAGGCATTGCAGTTTAGTATGGGACAGCAGATTTTTTAGTTGCTCCGATCGGTTTGCCCCCGTAGTAAAAGTTGTTCAGTTTGATGGGCAGACTCTTATGCTACGGTTCGAATTATGCCAATAGTGCAAACGCTATGCACACGCTTTACCTGTCGGTCCAAATTAGTAAGTACGAATACACTGCTAAACAATTTGTACAATTTAAGCCAGCTGTCAATTTGACATGCATATGCGACACTACCTATTTTTCGTGTGCGGCGTAAGCGCAAATTAATGACTTCAGACAGCAAACGTATCCGCACATTCGCGCATTATGAACCGATTGTGTGCATGCTATCTCTACCGATAGCGCATATTTGCGCATTTAGGACCGTAGCATTAGTTTAAAAGGATGCTAATGATATCAATTTCACTCTGTATAATGTTCTGTGACGTCAACGTTGGTCCCATAGTAGTGTGAGATCCGACCGTAAAATTATGCACCTATTTCTTAGGCGAACGAAATGTGATTCTAGTTTATGCTTACACAGAGGTTAATTCAACGCCACCAAGTTGCCTAGAAAAATCTTGCCGCAAGTATCTTTTCCATTATGATTAGTGGTATAACTTTTTCCACCTGTCTGCTAGGGAAGTAAATGAGGTGCCATCGGAAGGAAACCAGTCTAAAGAACTGGAAAAACTAGGGTTGCCACCTCTCAGTCTACCACAACTCTAGGGTTGCCAGGTTCAAAAATGACTTCTTTGAACCTGGCAACCCTATAGTTGCGGCAGATTGAGAGGTGGCAACCCTAGTTTTTCCAGTACTTTAAATCAGTCTCCTTCCGATGGCACCTCATTTACTTCCCTAACAGACAGGTGGAAAAAGTTATACCACAAATCATAATGGAAAAGATACTTGCGGCAAGATTTTTCTAGGCAACTTGGTGGCGTTGAATAAACCCCTGTGTAAGCATACACTAGAATCACATTTCGTTCGCCTAAGAAATAGGTGCATAATTTTACGGCCGGATCTCGGACTATAGAGAAAGTTGTTCAATTTGATGGTCTGATCATCCTCTTTAAGTTGGACCCTGTATTGGGCCTTTGTAAGTAAGTTTCAAAGCTTGTCTTGTCATACCGGTGGTGAGTGGTATGGCGAGGCGCGCGTTGACGGCGAGCAAGTGGTCGCGGCGCTGCAGCAGGTTGCCCACGTGCTCCTCCAGCCGAACGTTCTCCGTGCGCAGCTGGTGCAGGCACGACAGCAGCGACGCTACTGCGGAACAATTATACTGCTCAAACCGTTCAACTAACATCTACAGGCGGTTAGGGTAAACAGTTGCATTAGGTACTTTAAGGGGTGATTGTACCCATGATACTGATCAACTTTCTCAAAGAAACCTATAGAAAATAAAAATATAAAAAACTAGCAGAAACATATAAGAAACGAGAAAGGTACTGGAATCTCATCAATCTCAAATGAATATAATCCATTCATTCATAATGAAATTGAAAATTGTATCATTTGCTAGTACGCGGGCATGACAGCACCTCCTGGTACATTTACAGCTTTTATGTTAAACTACAGTTAACCCGCGACTTCGTCCGCATAAATTATATACCAGATTTTAAGTCAGATGATAAGCTATCAAACAAAAAAAGTTTCATCAAAATCGGTTCAGTAGTTTTTCCGTGATACTCGAACAAACAAACACCCAAACAAACAAACAGACAGACAAAAAATCCAAAAATTGGGATTTGGAATCAGGGACATCTAAAAATCATATCGTAATCTTTTTTTTGTAAATATCTTCAATGTACAGACACGCTTCTGTTACAGTTTTATAATAGTTTAGATTCGCACTTTCTTAGGGAAAGTTGATAAGTATCACGGTAGGTATCATGGGTACAATCACCCCTTAGAGTAATGCAACTGTTTACCCTAACACCCTGTAGAATTCGGTATGTCAAGTTTTTTTGGGGAGGGCTGAATCGAAAACCATTTCGAGATAATGTTCTAAATAAATATATTTTCTACGTTACAGATTTTTAACATGAAAGGATTACGGATATTAGTATAAAATAAATGTCGTTTTTCGTTCAAGCGACACGACGACCTAGAAAAGGTAAGAAATCGGTGGGAGACGGGGAGTGTCTATACTGTATGTAGTATAAGATACTGTTTCTTATACTGCGGTGTCGCCACACTTACTGTCGAAGTGCTGCGCCTGCTCCATGAGGAACTGCGAGCCCTGCTCCCACTGCCTCTCGAGCAGCTGGTCGAGGCTCTGCGCGCCCGAGGACCCGCTGCGGCTCGACCCCATGCCCTGCGGACCACATCAATCATTAATCATTTCATAAATAACGAGCTTTTACCCGCGACTTCGTCTGCATAAATTATATACCAGATTTTAAGTCAGATGATAAGCTATCAAACAAAAAGTTTCATCAAAATCGGTTCAGTGGTTTTTGCGTGATACTCGAACAAACAAACACCCAAACAAACAAACAAACAGACAGACAAAAAATCTAAAAATTGGTGATTTGGAATCAGGGACAGGTAAAAAGTTAAAAACCGTGTCGTAATTTTTTTTTGTAAATATCTTCAATGTACAAACACATTTCTGTTACAGTTTTATAATAGTTTAGATAGTACCGTACGTAGCCCCTGGACTTTTTAATTACCAAAAAGGTTACCGATTGCCATTTTGATATTGTAGTGAGTCCGACCTAGGAAGCTGGCAAAGATATTGTCTATACCTGGAGGGCAGACTGGCTTGCAAGCGATGAAACATGATAATCTAAACTATTATAAAACTGTAACAGAAGTGTGTCTGTACATTGAAGATACTTACAAAAAAAAATTATGACTTGGTTTTTACCTGTCCCTGATTCCAAATCACAAATTTTTGGATTTTTTGTCTGTCTGTTTGTTTGTTTGTTTATTTGTTTGTTTGTTTGGGTGTTTGTTTGTTCGAGTATCACGCAAAAACTACTGAACCGATTATGATGAAACTTTTTTTGTTTAATAGCTTATCATCTGACTTAAAATCTGGTATATAATTTATGAGGACGAAGTCGCGGGTAAAAGCTCGTACTAAATAATAATAATCCTTGGAGGTAATGTTCGTCGTTCTTTCGTAAAGGTCACTGGGCACCTTAGTATGAAACCTATACCCACGACATACAGAAAAAAGTATAGGATGTTTAGATAAATGTCTCTAGTTCATGAATATGTGTCGCATTCATGTAGACCATGGGATGCAGGCCAAAAACTAATAAAGAAAAATGTAATAATTTGGTACATTTTTTACATTTTCGTACATTTAATACATTTTCTTACTTTTTGTATATTTTAGTACATTTTGTTAATTTGGTACATTTTCGTAAATTTTTGTACATTTTGTACATTTTATTATTATAGTACATTTTCCCATGGTTTAAAAAATAAATAACTAAATAAAATTGAATGTGGGTTAATAATACTAAACATTTTAAAGCCAATTTAGTTTTTGTAGGAAAAATTTCGTTAGCTGGGTCAGATTTCGCCCAATGACCTTTCCGTTGTCGTTTCGAACGTCAACTTTGTCTCTTTCTAACCCAACGACAAAAATTGATGGAAAGGGACAAATGTAAAGTCGGTAATTTTTTTTTTTTTTTTTTTTTTTTTTTATGTTCGATAGGTAAACATTTGACCCCAATCTCACCTGATGTTGAGTGATGATGAGGCCGAAGATGTAGCATGCTTACCTAGAAAGATGCCTATTCACTCTTGCCTTGAAGAGGCCCAGGTTGTATTGCTCAGGGAACAGGTCCGCAGGCAGTGCGTTCCACTCCTTAGCCGTGCGCATTATAAAAGAAGAAGCAAACTTCTTCGTGCGAATTGCTGGTAGGTCAACGACATAAGGGTGGAAACCCAGCCTGCGTCTCGTCCCCCGCAGATGAAAGGGAGACGGAGGTATTAAATCGTGTAATTCCGTCGCACACTGTCCGAAATGTATCCTATAAAAAACAGATAGACAGGCTACCTTGCGACGATGATCAAGACTTTGTAGCTTCGCCACAGAGGTTGGATCACCTATGAGCTTCCTGGCACGCCTGTCGATTGAGTCCAACGCGGCCAGCTGGTATTGGGCAGACCCGTCCCAAAGATGGCAGCAATACTCCATACACGATCGGACTTGTGCTTGATAAAGTTGTAGAAGCTGTCCCGGAGTGAAGTACCGTCTGACCTTCGAAAGGACGCCCAGTTTTTTCGCTGCGGTTTTCGCCATGGACTCAATATACCGCCCGAAATTCAAATCGGACGATATGTTAATGCCCAGGAGCTCCAGGCGATCAGCTATCGGTATGGACACATTTCGGAAAGTCGGAGTCAAAGCGAAGGGACTCCGTTTTGTGGAGAAAAGGCACGCCTGTGTTTTGTTTGCGTTGAAACTAATATCGAAGACGGACACTTACGAAAGAAGGAAGAACATTAACGACCCCCGTGGTAAATTTTTGTGTTTCAATGCTTGTAAGGAGGATTTGTATCCATTGGTTTAAATCCAACCGACAACAAAGAAAGAGCGCGCGCGCGCGCGCGTCGCGCCATCGCGCGACGACCTGGATGCCCACGAAGCGATATGGCAACTGATGGCACAGGATAGGGAAGGCTGGTAAAGCTTAGGGAGACCTTTGCCCAACAATGGGACGAAAGAGGTTAAAAAAAAAAGAAAAAAACAGCTTTAAATTAGGGATGCAACGATTACGAAGCGGTGCATCGTTTTGCATCTGTAATCGTAATAATCACGATTAATAACGATGCAATGCACCGTAGTAAGAATCGTACGATTATTAAATCGAACTGAAAAAGTCAATCGGATTGCACTTGTTGACAAATACCAGACTTGAATACTAGATTTCAGAGCTGAAAAACAACGTTAAAAAATTAGGTTCTCTCGCTGCCATTTTAGCTCATTTTGAGCTAAATCTCACTTTTTTTTGGTCAGATTTGACTCTAATTTTTTTTTACTTCTTCCGAGGTGTATGATTTCATTTTCGGTATGAAGTATATTACATACATTCTCGTTCTCGCGGTATCTCATCCAAATTTTAACCTCCCACGTAAATCGGACGAGATATCGCTTGATTAACGAGATTATACAGAATCATGTTCCATATTGTGTTTTTCAAAATAAATTGGCCTTTACGCATTAAAAAATCAGAATCCTGACCAATTGAACCTTTGGTTTCGATCTCAAATTAGTAGAAAAAGTTACAAAATCTTGGAATTTATTGAAGTAAAATAAAATAAAGTTTCTTTTTATGATTTAACTTTCATTGGGATGCAAAGAAACACAATGAGAACTCATTCTGAGGATAATATCAACTAAATTTGTTTAAATAATCGTAATGCATCGGTTATCGTAATAAATAACGATTAATATCGTAATCGTAATGGCCGAATCGTTGCATCCCTACTTTAAATCCATGGACCGACCGAAGTATTTTAGATGTCACCCGGGCGAAGCTGAGGCAGGTCGCTTCTCGCTAGTAAATACAGATTGATAGAGTGACGTACCGTCTGTGCCTTGTTCAGCAGCGGCGGCAGCACCAGCAGGTCGCCGCCCGCGCTGCCGGCCGCGTGCGCAGCCAGCTCCGCCGTCAGCTGCTCCTGCAGGCGCGCCGCCGCCCCGCTCTCGGGGTTCAGCTCGTTGCCCAGCATGTGCGGCGCCGAGCAGTGCACGCCCAGCCTGGACACAAAACTGCCAATATCAATTCAAATTATTGCTGTCAAGGTACTATCATTTTATTCACAAAGAGTTTACCCGCGACTTCGCCCGCACACATTATTATACTAGATTTTAAGTCAAATCCTATCATAAGCTAACAAAAAAAGTTTTACCTATCAAAGATTTTGCATGATGCTCGAACCAGACAGATAAAAATTCTAAATAAAACCGGTCAAGTGCGAGTCGGGCTACTCGCGCACCGAGGGTTCCTTGCCACACCACCACAGAACACAACATTATTAACTTAGAAAAATTTTTTTTTTTCCGGTTTTTTAGTATTTTTTGTTATTCTATAGAGTTTGCTCTATAATCACACTAAGTTTGACGCTTGTATGTATTACCGTTTCTACGATAGAGCGTGAAGAAAAAACGTTGATAAAAACTAGTTTCTTGTTAAGAACCCCCCTTAATTTTTAAATTTTTATTATTTGTTAACAAATCCGCAAGAAAATTTCAACTATCTAGCTATTACGGTTCAAAAGTTACAGCCCTAAGTAGGTAGGACAGACGGACGGACGGACAGACGGGCAGACGGACAGACGGACGGACAACGTAGGCTTAGTAATAGGGTCCCGTTTTCACCCTTTGGGTACGGAACCCTAAAAAAGGTTGATTTGGAGTCAGGGATGCCTAAAAACCATATCGTCAATCTACAGAACACACTTCTGTTATCTAAACTATTATAAAACTGTAACAGAAATGTGTCTGTACATTGAAGATATTTACAAAAAAAAATTACGACATGGTTTTTACCTGACCCTGATTCCAAATCACCAATTTTTGGATTTTTTGTCTGTCTGTTTGTTTGTTTATTCGTTTGTTTGGGTGTTTGTTTGTTCGAGTATCACGCAAAAACTACTGAACCGATTTTGATGAAACTTTTTTTGTTTGATAGCTTATCATCTGACTTAAAATCTGGTATATAATTTATGCGGACGAAGTCGCGGCTAAGGGCTCGTAGTTTTATAATAGTTTAGATTCTAATCTGTTATAAAATAAAGAGCAGTTTCTGTAGAGTTAGATGAATTTGAATTATTCTGGTAGAAATCGCTTTTAGTGACGACTGCCTTTTGTACCCTACTTAAGAGGGCTATCACAGTCCAGTGGCGCCCTTATCACATTAAACAATATTTCTCAATAAAGAAAGCCTAAATTGAAAAAGTGCTCAACATCAAAACTACAAAAGCCTTCAAGCTATTTTCATAGAATACTTTTATAGGTCCTAAACATAAACATTCCACTTTTAGACAATTTCGAATAAAAACAAAAGTGGTCGTTTTTTTTCCTTTTTTTAAAATTTGTATGTTTAGACCTTTAAAAAACCTATAAAAGTATTCTTTGAAAATAGCTTGAAGGCAAAGATTTTTAAAATCTTTGCTTGAAGGCTTTTCTAAACATACAAATTTTGAAAAAAGAAAAAAAAAACGGCCACTATTGTTTTTATTCGAAACTAGCTGTTGCCCGCGACTTCGTACGCGTGGACTTAGGACTTGTTTATGGTTTTTTTGTGGCACTGACCTGTTTTTGTGACTTCTGAAACAACACCCCCTACTCACCACTTACGCACCCCCTACTCACCCTTACGTACCCCGTACTCATCCCCTACGCACCCACTACTCAGCCATACGCACCCCCCACCTACCCCTTACACACCCTTACGCATGCCTACTCACTCCCTACGCACCCTTACAAACCCCCTCTATGCGCCCCCTACTCACCACTTACGCAGCCCCTACTCACCCCTACTCATCCCCTACGCACCCACTACTCACCTCTAACATCCCTAACTCACCCCCTACTCAGCCCTACGCATCCATACTCACCGCCTACGCACCCTTTACGCACCACCTATACACCCCCTATGCCCACCCTACGCACCCCTACGCACCACCTACGCACCCTCTACGCACCCCCTACTCTCCCCTTCTACGTACCACTTTAACACCCCCTTCTCACCACTTAAGCACCCCCTACTCACCAGTACCACTTACTCACCACCTACTCACCCCCTACCGCACGCCCTACTCACCCCCTACGGCACCACCTACTTACCCCCAACTCACAATCTACTCATCCTCAATTAACGTCCCAAATAACTATAAAAACTACACCCATAATGATATTTAGACATTTCGACCCCATCGCACCCCAACACAGGATGCTGGTATTTCACGTCTACCACGTTGGATTTTAAAATCATTGTTGTTTTCGTAATCAGCGACCCCATAAACCATACAAATAATACCCATCTTGATTTTCAGACTTTGTCACCTAAATTCCCCCTTTCAGGGGTTGAATTCTGAAAGAACCTGAAACACTTGTTTTCTCATGTATCAATACGAGTACTCCTGTGAAGTTTCGAATAAAATAATCTTACTAATCTTGTTTCCCCATACAAACTTTGGACCCCCGTTTCACCCCTTTAGAAAAACCCTTTCTTAGTTCACCCCTAGACCTCATAAGGTACCTACGTGCCAAATTTGGAATCTCTAGACCCCGCGGTTTAGGCTGTGCGTTGATATATCAGTCACTGATTCAGTTTCTTCTTTTTAACCCCATCGCATCCCAACAGGGGATGATGGTATTTCTCGTCCGCCACGTTGGATTTTAAAATCATTGTTGTTTTCGTAATCAGCGACCCGAAAAACCATACAAACCATACCCATCTCGATTTTCAGACTTTGTCACCCTATTTCCCCCTTTCAGGGGTAGAATTCTGTAAAAACGTGTTTACACGTGTTTACTCGTTTATTAATAGGCGTACTCCTGTGAAGTTTCGAATAAAATAGTCTAACCAATCTTGTTTCCCCATACAAACTTTGGACCCCCGTCACCCCCTTAGGGGATGAATTTTGAAAACCTTTCGGCGGTTTTGGACCACAAATAAAAATGACTACTTCTTTAAATGACCACTTCTAAAAACGACCACTTAGATAAATGACCATTTCTGCAAATGACCATTTCGTTAAATGACCACTTCTATAAAGTAACCACTTCGTTAAATGACCATTTCTTGAAATGACCTCTTCTCGCCCACTGCCACTTAAGTTTGGCCACTGAGCTATTTTGGTTTTTTTCACTTTTTGCTTGCAGCACGGCTAGCACGCCATCCACGACAAAGCGTTTAAACGAGAAAAACGTCATGCGCGCTCTTTCTGGCATACCTACGTAAAATAATAAAGATGGAGGCACATCTCGAGTTTTGTCGTTTTCTCGGGGGTGGCATGCGAGGCCTACTGGGATGGTTCCGGAGGGGAGTAATCACGTACGAGAACAAAACAACAAACGACATCAATAATTTTTTTATTAGAACTTAAATTGTGGAAACCTTTGTCCAGCAGTGGGACAAAATAGGTTAATAAAAAAAGAACTTAAACAAAAATTGCTTTCACTTGACAATAAACTTAAAATTATGATATCCATCAGATTATTAACATCACTTATAATTTTAACTTATAAAAAATTATTCTTTTTAAAAATTGTACTGGGGAGATCTCTGCTGCGTGAACTTCCGACAACAGTTGTGTTATTTTGTTGTCCAAATGAATTTGGCGATTTCTTCTGTTTTTTTAGGCACATCAAAATAACTTTTCATTCTTTTGAATTGTTGTATTAATTGTCTCTGTCCCGAATAGCAGAATAACTAGACTAGGTGTAGGGTAGGTGCAGGCTACGCTATATCTACATATAGCGTAGGTGTAGGGTAGGTTTTGAACCCGCAAACTAAAAAAAACCGAAAGCTTTGCTTAAAAAATTAATAATATTTGAAATTAATTATACTTTTCCTTACACCCTGTATAAAATGAATGACAGTGATAATGACCAGAATCTTTCTTTGAAACATGGAGATTCATAGTAAAAAGTATTTTATCCGTTCAACTGTACATAGAAATCGTTTTCGAATGGCGCAGTGTAAGCGAAACGAGCTAGTTAGCATACAACTTCAACTCCAAAAGAAGGTATGAGAAAAGTGGACATTTCCAGAACTGGTCATTTAAAGAAGTGGTAATTTAAGGAAGTGGTCATTTGTAGAAGTGGTCATTTAACTAACTGGTAATTGGGTATTTGACTACATTCAATATATTTTATTTTTATCTACTCAATAAAAAAAGGGTTAGAAAATAACGCTCAACTCCCAGTTTCATTGGGTTTTTAGCTTGAATACTATTTTTAATAACAAGATAAACTATAAAAAGTAATGAAAATGTTGATGACGTCACAACTCAATATTTAGTACAAATCTTCATACAAAGCGCATGTTTTGACGTCCGATAAAGAGTAGCTGATTTGACTAGTTGTCAAGTAGCCAATTTGTAGAAGTGGACATTTAAAGAAGTAGTCATTTTTATTTGTAGTCATTTTTATTTGTGGTCCAAAACCGCCGAAAGGTTTGAAAAATCCTTTCTTAGTGCGCCCCTATACCTCATAAGGAACATACGTGCCAAATTAGGAATCTCTAGACCCAGCGTTTTGGGCTGTGCGTTGATATGTCAGTCAGTCAGTCATTCAGTCAGTTTCTTCTTTTATATATTTAGATTGTCTAAAAGTGGAATGTTTAGAACCTATAAAAGTATTCTATGAAAATAGCTTGAAGGCTTTTGTAGTTTTGATGTTGAGCACTTTTTTAATTTAGGCTTTCTTTATTGAGAAATCTTTTTTAATGTGATGAGGGCGCCACTGGACTGTGATAGCCCTCTTAATCCATGTTATTAATTTGTATTTGTGTGCTCTCACGCCTCCTCTACGATGTCCTAAGGATTATTATTTATACGCCCCAACGCTCGAGCGCGTTCTCTGAAGGACTCGAAACGGAGACGCGGTCGGGACAGCGCCTGTGTTTTGCAATGTCGTCGCGAGTGAGTGAAACAAGGCTGGTCTCCTGCGCCTTCACTCTCCCGCGCCTCGAGACCGTCTCGACTCAGCAGTGAGCGATGCGCCTTAGCGCTCATACAGACGAGCGACACTTTGCGGTCGCAGAGGGTCGCGCGACTCACGGCGACCGTAAACTTTATGAGCGCGACCCTCTGCGACACACGGCGATCGCAAAGTGTCGCTAGCCTGTATGAGCTCTTAGCAAACGACACGCAAATGATCTCATTCACGTATTTGTGTTAACTAATGAACTGGTTTTGATGCGGTTTTCACTGTTAGAAAGCATTTTAATTTAATTAATCGATTCAACGCATACGAACTCCAAGAAAATATAATTAAGCTTGGCGGTGCGATCATCAGAAGGAATTTGTTAGAGTTATTTTAAAGATGATATGTTTTGTTAAAGGATTTTAACTTACTTAGACTCCAACTTCGGTTTTAGCGGTCTATCTGAACCTGCGAAAAACACAAGGGCCGATTAACATAATTCAATTATTATACAGGGTGTAAGGAAACGTATCATTAACCTTAAACCACATACTCTACCCATAAAACTGAACAACTTTGACTATGGGGGCAAACCTGTCAGAGCAAAAACAAAATCAGCTGTTCCAATGTTCCATACTTAACTGCAATACGTACACGAATCAAATGTATGAAAAAACAATGTTTTTTTGTTCTGACGGATTTGCTTCCATCGTAAAAGTTGTTCAGTTTGACGGGTAGAGTATTTGGTTTAAAGCATTCTTTTCCTTACACCCTGTATGTATATTTTTTAAATAATATTTGGGATGCTAACAGCGTCTTTTACAGTACAATGCAGCGAACTAGAATACTGGTGAATGAATGAATATTGGTGTGGCCGCAAAAATGTTGTATAGTAATTAGATTGTGCACTACAGTGCTGGCAACGAGACCAGTAAGATTCCCAGAACACCAGTGTCCCTTTCTAACTAGGGTATAGGCAACACGTTAGAAAGAGACACACCGGTATTCCGAAGCGATACATTTGCTTGGTTGTCAGCTAACAACAACATTGATTAATACTTTTTACGTAACATTAGAGTTTATTTTGCATTCTCCACTAAATTAGAGAGTTTGTCCACTTATACAGGGTGAAATTGATATCATTAGCATCCTAGACTAGACTGGGGACTGGGTAGACTCTTAGGAGTCTACCCATCAAACTGAACAACTTTTACTATGGGAGCAAACCGATCGGAGCAACTAAAAAATCAGCTGTTGCATACATTTGAGTCGAGCAGGCATTGCAGTTTAGTATGGGACAGCTGATTTTTTAGTTGCTCCGATCGGTTTGCTCCCATAGTGAAAGTTGTTCAGTTTGATGGGTAGACTCTTAGTTTAAAAGGATGCTAATGATATCAATTTCACCCTGTAGAATACTATATACAATGTTCTTGAATTTTACCTATTGCGATAAGATAAGGTCAAATTTGGCATGAGCTGGCTGGTAGTCAGTAATAGGTTATGAATATTGGTGTGGCTGTTTTGAGATGCGATTTTGTTTGAAGCTGTGGTAAAAATAAAAACATACTTGTTCGATCCTTATATTAGGAATAGTTATGATTAGAATAAACTAACAATAAAAACATAACCCTCCTTCTGGCGCAGTCGGGTAAAACAATCATAATTTCTTACTTATAAACTCGTAACTACGTTGACGGCAACGTCGCGGTGCATAGATAAACTTAAGAAAAAAACAGAAATTTGTCTATGATAGAGACCAGTTACGCCGACGTTATATAAATATAACGTCGGCGTAACTGGTCTCTATCATAGACAAATTTCTGTTTTTTTCTTAACCTAACCTAAGGGTTTAATTAAGTTATTCCGGGTTTATTAGTAGACATTTTATTCTTAGTTTCTTCTTGGTATAACATTTTATACGACGTTTATTTGTAACAGTGTAATAGTATTTTAGTTCGTTGGTATAATGTATTTAAAATAACAAGCTATTTGCCATTTGCAAGCAAGAATTATAATTCACTTCGCACCGTATTATTAATGAAGTAGGTAGGTGTATTTATTACGTACTGGGCGAGCTGGGAGGAGAGTCTTTAATAGTTTCCTGGTATATGGGCGGCGGCGTCGGCTGCGGTTGGCGACGCACGTTGGCCAGACTCTGCGTTGCACTCGTCTCTGGTAGAAACGATGTGGTTCATGCATTATTTATTATATCTATTGGTAAAACCTACAGTTACCCCTCGGCAAGAGGCGTGACGGAATACACCCCTAGTTTTTAATTAATAACAACATTTTCAGACAATGGCCCCGATTCGGACTGTGCCACGACTTAACTAAATTTATTCCTGTAACTTTTTAAAATAAGATTAATAAAAGAGACAGAAAACCATCAGCTGACTTTAGTGCTGTCAACGTTACACGCTCAAAATAAGATGCCATCATAATGTACGCCATCTTATTTAAGGCGTTATTGGGCGTGTAACGTCACTTTGACAGCACTAAAGTCAGCTGTTGGTTTTCTGTCTCTTTTCTTAATCTTATTTTAGAAAGTGACAGGAATAAATTTAGTTAAGTCGTGGCACAGTCGGAATCGCGGCCAATGAAACTAAACAACTTTCCCTAAGGAACAGTGGTCGAAAAACGATAAAAATTTGTTGGACCTCCCAGCCATACGAAAATGCGGCTCAGCCGATCGATTTTCTATGAGGTGCAATTTTTTTTTTCGTTTTTTAGTATGTTCTCTAGGTAAAAGTTGTTTAGTTTCATCGTCTGAATTCAGCCTTACAATGTTGTTAGTAATTAAAAACTAGTGGTGTAAGTCTACCAAGCCCCGTTGGTCACGCGTGGTGGACTAACGTACATACACCTTCCTTGAGGGTAGACATAGGCCCTGTAGGCAGTGGGACGTTTATAGGCTGATGATGATGATACAAACATCCATGACAATGGGTATAATTTAACACAAATATTTGTTCTTTCAGGTGACCCCTATAGCAGCCAGGTTCAACTAGCTATCGGACAATCATAAAATACAAATAATAAAACCGCTATATTTCGTATGGTAAACAAACAGCCAACAAAATATAACTCATAAATAAACTAACGTATATTAGGCGGTGGGTTGTTCGACATAGAAACGACCGAGGCAGCCATAGCCGCCCGCTTCTTGTTTCTCAAAGCAGCTGGCGGCATGGGGCCCATGTTACCAGCCATGCTCTGCTCTTTACTCATGCCGGCAACGCCACTAACTCTGTTGACAAATATTTATTCGTTAGATTTGAAGTAAGCATGAGTTTGTTAGCTTTTCTTCGTGGTGAAGAGAAGTAGAAGAGAATATCATTTCGCATAGGCACACATAATTATACTCCGTTCAGGAATTAGAGCGACAAAATGTAAACAAAGAAACGTCACTGTCAAAGTGACATTACGTGGTCAGAAACCTTTGGTGAATTTTTTAAGAATAAAATTATGTCGGCACGGCATATAATAAATTGCGTTGACATTAAAAATGTATTGTTTATCTATAAATAATAAAACCAATCGTACGATTTGAATGAAATTTTTAAATTATGTTATGGCTACATACAATAAAAATAGCACAAAAAGCCCACACAGACAGAGTAACGGGCTACCGTTACTCTGTCTGTGTGGGCATTTTGTGTATCCGCGCATAGCATACGGACTCAGACGAAGGTATTAAACAATCAATAGACGCGTTTACGTTATTGTTTACAATAAAAAATGTTTTTCATTAAGCACTTTGTTAAAATGAACCAAAGGTCTAAATATCTGATTGTTGCCAGACCACGAAATAAAATATTTACAGTCACGCTTTCTTTTAATGTAAAATAATTTATAACTTGCGTTTTTTGAAATTTATTTTTCATAAAAAATTAACATATCATTTGTCGTAATCCTTTGCGAATAGAATAGATAATTTACTGTTATTCATTCCGGAGATAAGTTTTCTTCCGTCTCGAGATGGTATTTTCTACACTGGTATCACCGTTGTTTACATTTTGTCGCTCGAACTCCTGAATGGAGATTAGACAATTTAGCAAAAAAGACGGTGTGGTGTCATGTCGCACATCAGGGATCTCATAAGAGCGTGACATTTATCTGTAGTCATAAAGTCTTAAAAAATCACAATAGATTGACTCCAGTTAAACTGGCTGTAACGCGTAGCTCCACCTTACATAGTTTGTTTGTCCAAACCAATCATTGAGCTGTCAAAAATCTATCCAGAAATCTTTAAAGGGGTTCCGAGACGGGCAAGCAGCTTGGCGGCAAGCACGTAGATTTTTGCTTGAACCAAGCATGTTGACCGTTCACACTGTTGGCTTGATGCTTGAGTCAAGCATTTACGTGCTTGCCCCGTGCTTGATCGGATTTTATATTTTATGCTTGACGGCACGGCTTGACGCGACGTTTTGACAGTGTTCACGACCGGCTTGATCAAGCATAGCTCAGTCGCGCGTAGCAATCATGTAAGGACGATCGCGTTCGAAATGAGAAATATGCCTCTTGCTGGATCAAGCTGTTTGATGGGCGTATCAAGCTGTTTGAGCAAGCAAAACCAAACTACGTGCTTGCCGTCAAGCTGCTTGCCCGTCTCGGAACCCCTTAAGACGACGGTCAGGACCAGGAGTGCGATTTTTGAAACTCATTCTTTGAAATCAGCAGTTGAAAATGTCAATATTACTATGGAGACGCGCATCTTTCTACTGCTGATTTGACATTAAAAAATCATACTCCGGGAGTGCGATTTTTGAAAGCCAAATCAGCAGTAAACAGATGCGTATCTCCATACATTTTCAACTGCTGAGTTCAACGTATGAGATTCAAAAATCGCACTCCAGGATAAGATTGTGTTCACAATAATATGCAAGAAAATTAACATGAACCATTTCTAACTATATCATAGGATAATATGCTCACGACTATATTCCCCGATCAGTCAGAGATAACATCAAATTGCCAGGCTAAATGTTTTTGCATATTTCGCTGTAGCCTCAAATTCACATAGCGTTATCTTAGCATTTATTTGAATGAAAAATCGCATTGCAACCAGTCTGGATACACATATGGTTAAACGTAATAAATAAATCAGTTACATACACATGTATGTATATGATACGGCTAAAGCGCGAAGCCCACCATCGACACTCACACATTCGTAACTGCGTCTGTCAAAAACATCTCAGATGTATACCATATAAGCGAAACTATGGTTAAACCAACATGCGAGTCTTGACATTTAACGGGGGAGTTTCGTGTCTATACGTAAGCGAATATCACAGGTTCAAAATTATTTTTAAATTCCACATCTGTGACTGTTCCACGAGTGCTCTGAAACACTCGTATCTAACAAGTATCTAATTTCACCACTCGAATGTTTGACGTTTGTAATCTGTTTGTAATGTTGTCAGACGTCAACCGACTACTTTTTTCTACGTTCCGTTAACCCATTATTGTGGCGGGAAACTGGTTTCAACTCTATGAAACCAAACCATTCATTCGTTCGTTCAATTGACAAGTTTTCTGTGTGAAACGAAACGGGTTTTGTCACATCCGAATGTATGTCACATCTCAAAAATACAGAAAAACAGAGTCACTCGAAATGAAAACCTCATTTTCGAAGGTGGTTTACAATGTCACCACCTTAATGGTCACCACCAAGTCACCACTACTGGGCTGCCACCATTTGACAAACTTGGTGGACTTGTGTTAAAATATTGGACGATAAAATTACACAAGTAAAATACATTGTATACTATGTATACACATTTATTTGCTAGGAATATGTACAGTTATGTCATTGTGATTGAACGCAAGCAGAAAATCGTGTGTTCATCATAGATAACAGACATAAACATGAAATAAACTTACTGTTAGTGATCGAAGGTATTATATTAAAGGAACCCAGGCAGCAAACACAACAAAACAGCTCCTTTATGGAACCGATGTGATAACAATTGGTGATCTAGTTTGATAAAAACCACAACGATTTCATAGAGGTATTTACTACTCTATTATTCATAAAACACGTATATCCGCAAAAGTTTACACTCATGAAGTTATGACTTATGGGGTGGGGGCAAAACGAATGGGGTTAAGACATATTTCATGGGTGTGATGAATCTTGTGTACTTTTACAACATTGCGTGTGAGATCTCACGTCATGCGATAGATTTAATTAAAATGTTTCTATTGCAAGTACTTATACTAAAAGCACCTAAATATTACTTGAGCATGTTGCTAAAAAAGGAAGAACGAAGTAATGTATACTTGCCCTGGTTTATGAGGATCCTGCTGCATCTCATAGGCGACATTCAGGCCTCCCCAGGACGTCCGACCCGGGACTCCGTGCGGAGAGTGTCCTGGAACACTTGGCTCCATTGCGGCCTGAAAACAATGCATATAACACAATTACATGTCATTATAATTAGAGAAATAATATAACACTTTTTCAAAACACACAAACAGTTTCTTAAAATGTCACGAGAGTTCAAAACAGAAAAAACTTATTGTGTAACATAAGTAAGTACATCAAGACGCACAAAAACCAGCCAAGCCGACGGACGGACTGACGGACGGACAGCGTAGGCTTAGTAATAGGGTCCCGTTGGCACTCTTTGGGTACGGAGCCCTAAAAAATAAAATTGTTTGGTAATCTAACGGCTCGCGATTAGAGTTTGTGTTCCAGTTAATTACATTATTATAATTTTCCAAGCCTCTTAAAATTCATCTTGTTTCGTCTTGATTGAACCAAAAAATATGGAACAACAATGTTTAAAATTATTTCATTTTACTGAGGAACTATTGTGGAACAACGAGTTTTATAACATATCGACCATCTAACTAAACTAAACGCATTGGCATGCTTGTGGTAACTTGAGTATTTGCAACCAGCGAAGATTTTTGAACTAGCAGTTAAACACTCAGTTGAAGAAACGCTCATTAGAGTTAATCCTCCATTAAATCTCTTGCAAGCTTTTACTACGTCAACAAGATAAAAAGTGACAGCAAGAGATTTAATGGAGGATTAACTTTAATGAGCGTTTCTACAACTGAGCGTATGAATGTAATGGCAACATATTTGCTGCTATATTAATTATGCTTCAATTTGTTTTGGATGTTAATCAAATAACAAACAATCGTGGTTTACATTCCTTTCCTTATATCTCTATGTACGACAATATATTTGATATCGATTAAATTAACACGTGTTTTTTAAACCAAACGAATGTTTCTAAGCAATTAACTCACCATTACTTAAATGTGTATCGAAACCACTGATCACTATAATTAACGATAAACTGTCTTTCTCTAAAAATGTTAGGTGCCAGCGCGTGCACCAGAACACGGCGCGAGATTCACCAAACATCATAGACGAATTGTCATGGCGAGGCGACGAATAATAAAATACGTCTGTGAATAATTTTGAAGGGAACGTTAGCAGATGTGGCGTAAACCGGCGTCTTTCAAGACTGAATGACTCTGAATGGCGGATGGCGGACACATGTCTCGATCTGCGTTCGCGCAACCCGCAGGTAGATTGTGGGGTTGGGGAGCAGGTACTATCAGCATAGTTCACGCTGGACCCCACTAAGATCTAATTTTGCTTGTTGCGCCCGTCCGCTACCTCGCGTATGACATCCAATAGCGTCACGGTAAAGTTCACCATAAAGTTTTTTACTTCGTCCCTTTTTACGTTGGTTGTATTCTAACTATAATAGGAATAAACTAAAACAATATTTTCTATGCTAAGAACTCAATATTTAGTTGTTAGGGTCCCGTACCCAAAGGGTCTGCTACAAAAAGTAAAAATTCATGGGGCTGGATAATTTTTGTTTATTGCTATTTCGTAAAAACGGTAACACAAATAAACGTTAAACTTGGTGTAATAGTGCATACTTTAACGTAAAACAAATAATCAAAACTAGCCAAGTGTTGAGTCCGGCTCACGCTAAGGATTCTAGTCAAACCGCAATATTTTCGGTAAAGTGTATACGGAACCCTCGGTGCGAGAGTCCGACTCGCACTTGTTATAATTTCTGTCATGTCTTCAAAGCTCGATGTGTCGGGAACTGACTATCTTAGTAAAGCAAATATCAGAGTGGGCCCCACTTGGAGCAGGTAGTGAGCAGGATCGGTTGTAAACTGTAATTGTCTAACCAACTTTCGGTACACCATCTGTTTGACAGATGTTTTTTTAGTTGCTTATTGGTCAACAAGA
Source organism: Agonopterix subpropinquella (assembly GCA_922987775.1). Classification (NCBI taxonomy): domain Eukaryota; kingdom Metazoa; phylum Arthropoda; class Insecta; order Lepidoptera; family Depressariidae; genus Agonopterix; species Agonopterix subpropinquella. The sequence continues at coordinate 53,069,331 of OV277693.1, read as the reverse complement.
TAAAGGGCGGGACTAGCCGTGATGGTCACTTGCAAAGGAAAAATGTTCGAAAAGGGTCCAGCGTGAACTATGTTGATAGTACAAAATCGCAATGTTTGACTTGGCTAGGGTGCGCTAAATAGAGTACAAGTTTCTGTTCCCGGAATACCGATTGTATTTAAAAACAATATAATCAATTAGTTTTAAGGACGCGTATGCAGAATTCGTAAAAATGTTATGTTTTCCGGTACATTTTCACAAGAAACCGCATCATTTTATGAATAGTTATTGATACCTACTGATACATGGAACCTTTATCTATAAAACTGTGGGAAAAAAATTTATAATATTGATATTTTTAATACTAAAATATCAAATTTCCGTACCCTCCTCCCTTGAAATCTACGAAAATGGTGTGTCTTTCGGTACATTTATCTCCAAAACTACATTATTTTTATGAGTAAAAAAATTACTGTGATATTATAGATATAGTCAGTTCAAAACGTTGGGAACAAAAATAATGAATTAATTCTAAAAACTCTCAGAAAAACAGAAAATACTTTTTAATGAAAATTGCACTATTTTTGTAAATTTTGCTAATCCACGTAAACCTTGATGTACTGCAATAAGGTTTAGTTTACTTTGGCAATCACACCAGATTTTTGTTTATATTCACAAGCTTTTAAATGAAGAAATCAGTCGGCGTTCATGCGCCCTTGTGGGTGGACCTCCATGTCGCTCTACAGCAGCTCCTGACAGTAAAATACATCGCTGTACGGACACACAATTGTATTTGACCATTTCTCTTGATACTTGATTTGACTATACAACACAAAAGAATGCCACGGTTAAAAGACGATGCTGCATGCACGATAGTAAAATAATGCAAAAAAATCCCTCGAGTTTAGGCTCGTTATATTTGTCTCGGTACACTCATGAATGTGGTCTAAGTAGTCAAATTAAAATAATGATAATAATAATATGCAAGATGTAGGCATAGTTTAGATTTTTTTTTGCTTTAACGTAAATAATAGTAACTTATAATAGTGCTATGGTTACATAGTGGAATTACTTTTATCTTTTTTATATTGACTTGGTAGGTTTATTTAGGTTTATCACAAAAAAATATAGCGGTCAGGTCAGCACCAGCGTCGTCAATTACAAAGATACACAAACAGACATAAATAGCAACATGCTTCGTTGCATTATTACCTACTTTTAGTTACATAGGTAGGACATACCTATGGACGGACGACAGGATGGGGCGCGGCGCGGCGCGGCGTCTTTTGTTTTTTAATTTTCTGTTATTGAAGTGTCATAAAATTTAAACCTTTTTTTCTAGTTGCGTTTAAAAAAAAACACAAATTATGATAAAGGGCACTGAGAAAGTGATAGGTAGTAGATACGGTACCTTCAGACGGTGAGGCAAGAAGGGATGCAATGCGGCGCGGCGGCGTGCGGGGCGCCAGCGTCATTATTGGTTCTTTTGTTAAATTTTTGAAGTGTCATAATAATTATGTTATCTGGTAATGTTTCTCGTGCGTATTCGAATACTTTGACACGCCCTACAGCCTAAACGGCTTGATGGATTTTGACAAATGGGGTGTCGTTAGATTTGTTTTAAAGTTGTTTAGTTTCATTGTCTGAATACACCCTATAATTTTTTTTAGTAATTTATATCTAGTGGTGTATATGAATATTGGGGGAGAACGGTCAGTGTGCAGAACAGCAGCTAGGTGGTTGGATGACATTATGTAGAGAAGCTGACAAAAAAATTGGGACGAAACTATCGACGGCCGTTCTGGTTGTCGTGAAAATGAAGAAGCTTATTCCCAGCAGTGGGGTTTCCCGGGCTGACGATGAATATGACATAAATTTTATAGTACTGCTACGCAAAAAACTAAAAAGTCTCTAATAAAACCAAATTTTTAAAGAAAATATAAAACTCGACGGCGGCGGCATGAAAATTTTTTATCAGAAAAGAGAAAAACAAACTCCAAACGTATTATTTTAAATATTACTCGAATTTGTATGCCCCGGGCCAACCAATAACAAATATTACCTAATTAAAAATATGCAGATTATAATAAAAGTATTCAAATTACATCACAGCGTGCCGGTGCGGTGCAGGTATATGGGTGGGTAGTGTAACTTCAAAGTGCAACAACAATACATTTAGAGTCACAATGCTTTTACGATATGCACGTGTTGCCAAGCTACAATTGGGATCACATTTTTTGGTGTTTATCACTTGTGATGTGAGTCACTTTGCTACTTAGATAGCTTTGTTCGTACGTTTAGTTTGGAGTGTTCTTTCTTGTGATCCCTAACAACTTAGCTTCTGTTTTATGATTATACTTTTTATAAATTTGCCGGTGTTTTCTTTTGGACTGAAAATTTACAGCTACGACTCAAAGACCTTATCACCACTGGTATTCTTGTAAACCATTGCGATTGCTATTCACATTTGAAGCGCAGTTCCTACCTGCCTACCTGTCCAGTAAGAGAAAATTTTGACTTGATTTAAGTTTCATACTGAGTCATAGTTTAGATTTTGCTCGTACAATTAGATACCTAGGTACGGCTGTAAAAAGAATATAAGTACTTTTTTGTTTTTAACTAGTTTTTTCCGCAAGTCTGGTATGTGTAATATGTATAGACGACGGTTCTTTTTATATATGCTGACACTTTTTTAAGGCGATGATCAGACCATCAAACTGATCAACTTTCTCTATGGGATTAACATCGTAATCACGAAAAAAAAAATCTGCTGTCCCATACAAAACTGCAAACCTACTCGAGCCAAATGTATGGGACATCTGATTTTTTCACGATTTCGATGTTGGTCCCATAGAAAAAGTTCTTAAGTTACAAAACTGTCAGCATATTAAGAAGGACTCTATATACCAGTTTATAAGTATAGGTAAGCTTTTCGACACAAAAAGTTCATAAAAGGTCATTTGGAGTCGGGAACGCCTAAAACCAACAAATTACCTACATACCTAATTCAAAGATTAATAAGTTAACGTTTTATATTAATTTAAGTTAAAATAACACAAAAATATTTTTGCCAAAATACAACGAAATAGTACATTACGATACGTGTGACCTAAGTAGTCCATTATTGCATGGCGTGAATTATCGCCCGAGCGCAGCGAGGGCGATAAACGCCGTGTAATAATGGACTTACTTAGGTCACGAGTATCGTATACTATTTTATAGCTCGTGTGACCTAAACCCGCCAACTTTTTATTATATTTATATTTTCTTTCATGTTGAACTTTTATTATATGAATACGTATACCAACGAATAGGGCATAATGAGGGTCCGGGGGCGAAGCCCCCGGCGGGGTGGAGGGGCGGAGCCCCCCCGGGGGCACGGGGGGCGGAGCCCCCCGTAGGACACAACCACAACTTTAAAAGCTTCGTTCATATATCGCAACCGCAACCACAATCAATAGGTAATACTAACCTCTAATCACATCTACCGTCACATCATCATCAGCCCCTACTCACCCACTAAGCACGTACGCACTACATGGTGCACCCCCTAATCACCCCCATGAACTAGGGGGTATACCTCCTAATCACCCCCACGAGCTAGGGGGTACACCCCCTAATCACCAGCACGAGCTAGGGGGTACACCCCTTAATCATCCCATGAGCTAGGGGGTACACCCCCTAATCACCCCCACTAACTAGGGGCCCTAGGGGGTACACCCCTAATCACCCCCCACGAGCTAGGGGGTACACCCCCTAATCACCCCCACAAGCTAGGGGGTACACCCCCTAATCACCCCCACAAGCTAGGGGGTACACCCCCTAACCACCCCACGAGCTAGGGGGTACACCCCCTAATCACCCCAACGAGCTAGGGGGTACACCCCCTAATCACCCCACGAGCTAGGAGTACACCCCTAATCACCTCCACAAGCTAGGGGGTACACCCCCTAATCACACCCGAGAGCTAGGGGGTGCACCCCCTAATCACCACTACACACCCCTTACGCATTAGGGGGTGTACCCTCTTATCACCCCTATGCATCCCCAATCACCCTCTACGCACTAGGGGGCGCATCCCTTACTCGCACCCTACTACCAACATACTAATAAGGTGTGAGCAGGGGGTGCGGGTGTAAGTAGGGCGTACGTAATATAATTAAAGTAGGGGGGGTAACTTGGAGTCAGTTGGGGATTTCGCGATTTCAATGTTGGTTACATTGATTGAAAGCACATTTAAAAGTACCTACCTTCTTTTGTTTATTATGCATCTGTGCAATAAAGTAGATTCATTTTCGAATGGTGTAATGTAATCCGTGTAATAATGGACTACTTAGTAACGAAAAACCGTGACCTAAGTGCGGGTTTAGGTCACGGAATGCTATAAAAGAACCTTCTTTTGTTTATTATGCATCTGTGCAATAAAGTGGATTCATTTTCGAACGGTGTAATCCGTGTAATAATGGACTACTTAGGTAACGCAAAACCGTAACCTAAGTGCGGGTTTAGGTCACGGAGTGCTATAAAATATTACAAGTATCAAGTGGTTTCAGTTAACTCATACTTTTGCCGCTCGGCAGTTATCTCTGTGTGCGTGAACCTTGCGCGTGTAGTAGTACGAGCAAAAGCCTAAAATTGGGGTGCGGAAATCGTATACGCGTCCTTAAAACGCTCCACTACCACTAGGTAAACGCAGGGCTGGGCCATATTTTGGTGGTTTTTAGAAGCTATCTTCTTGTTATTCGAAAGACATACAAATTAATGATAAATATATTATATTATTATAGATAAATATATTATATATAATCTTCAACATCTCGGCTTTATTTGTAATTGTTCATATTTCTTATTTTTCTATAAAATACATATGAAACCTGTGTTGAAAGGAAACCCTAAATATTTGAATTAGTTTTTATTACGTGCATTACGTGCATCTACATTATAAGTTGAAGTCATTTTTACTTGCGACACATACCATTGTATAAGTACACAATAATATTATAATGATGTAAAAATGTCATCGGTAATTTTTTTTTTACCCTTTTATTTAATGAGTTAATTCGATAATTAAAAAATTTGGTGCGAATTCTTATGCGTTTCGTATTTGGTTTCCTTGGATTAGATGGCACTACCCAGTCAAAAATAGGAATACCTACTTAAATGAAGTAAGTAAGTAGAGGGTGAGGCAGCAAAAATGTCAGTCGTGCCCCTTAACTACAGGGTGAAATTGATATCATTGGCATCCTTTTAAACTAAGAATCTATCCATCAAACTGAACAACTTTTACTATGGGAGCAAACCAATCGGAACAAAATATAAATCAGCTGTTGCATACAGTTGAGTCGAGAGAGGCATTGCAGTTTAGTATGGGACAGCAGATTTTTTAGTTGCTCCGATCTGTTTGCTCCCATAGTAAAAGTTGTTCAGTTTGATGGGTAGACTCTTAGTTTAAAAGAATGCCAATGATATCAATTTCACCCTGTATAGATCTGTATCTATGTTAAAAACACTTGCCTGTTTTTGCGGTTGGTGAAAGATGTGTGGAGACGGTGCTGACATTTCAGATGCTGCAGACACCTAAACAAATATAAACCATAATAAGGACAAGGGAATTAGGATCCTTGTTTTAGTTATTATCTTTCTACAATTCGGTACAGTCGCCATCAGATAAATCGTAGCATACTAGGTGTCTAAATATTTCTGAGCAGTGCTAATTTTCATTAAATTCTTTACAGTAAATGCTTCGATCAACAATATACAAAATGTTACCAATTATATCTAAACGTGTATTTTGTCATAAATATCTGAACAGCTAATTTTAAATAATTTCTTTACAATGTTATTTAAAATTAAAATGTAAAACAATGGAGTAAGGTTTTTTCCGTAACTGTTCTGGGCCTATAGACAAAGTAACATTTCTATTGGCGTAGACGCTAGTAGAAATGGCAGAATGTATGGATTTGACATTGGCGATCGAAACATTTTGACGTTTGCTTTCTCCACCATACGTCAAATCCATACATTTTTTTCCGTTTCTATTAGCGTCGACGCCAATAGAATGTCAACTTGTCTAGGGCCTCAGATGTTTATGACCACCTTGACTGCGTAGATATATTTGATGTTCTAGGCGTTCCTATATTTTTGATTGGTTAGGACTAAAAAATTATTGAAAATTAGAACTGCTTAGAAATATTTGACCACCTTGTTTGCTACGATATATCTGCTGGTGACTGTACGTAAATAATTAAGGTAAGCTGTTAGGTACCGTAACTAGCAGAAAAGATAGCATCTACCTATAGTTTGGTATGTACATTATAAAACAATATAATTTGATTTGACATGTAAAACTACAAATAGGTACTAATATATTTGAAGTACAACAGTGAACAGAATAGCTTTTCCAGTGGGAGCAACATCATGGATAAAATTGTAGACGATGATTTTCATTCAGATTTTTGACCCTTAGTTATTCCTTTGTATGAAATCAGACGAATGGTCAATTAAGTTCAGAAAGAAACTAGCTAGTACATAATAATATTAGTCATAATCATAATAAATACATGCAAATGTATGTAATCTATTATTATGAGAATCATGCTTTATTTATTCATTCAAACTAAGTATAATGAACTGATACAAGCGATATCTGTTAGTCTCTGTAAATATATTAATGAATTTTAACAGTTTTAGCTCAATGCAAACTGACTAAATCCATCGCAGAACGAAAGTTTACTTACAAAAAAATCTAGTACACATAAGACATACGTGTCGTACATAGTACGCTATGTAGTAATGAAAAGTTTCGATAAAATATTTGCAAAGTCCCGCGGAGATTTCAAGTCAATTTGGATGGAGCGTGACTAATGAGCATACACACAACTGCCCACTTATATAGAACGAATTTATCAAACAAACGTAATCTATAAAGGAATTAAGTTCCTATTTCTATTCTACTTCTATGTACTATCTACGGAAAAATAATAAAATTACCCATGTAATTGTTTAAACATTTTATATTTAGGAAGCCTATTCTAGAAAGGTCCCTAGAATATAAAAGTTGCCTTATACTGAAAATTCATATCCTAAAACGAATTACAAAAAAAAGGCTATGTTTAATAACGAAATTACAATCGAACAGAAAACAAAAAGTTATAATCGATTGAAAAGTTTTCTATCGTCTTCTATCTCTTTCTTGCAAAACTTATGTTTTCATGTGATTTGTAGGAAAATACTTAGCGTAGGTATACCCCTAGGTGAGCGTGTAATTTATCTATGGGTATACCATACCTATCAATCCATACGTCACTTCTATAACATTTGTCTCTCCCTCGTGTGGACACTTATATTTCGGTAATTTTTAAAGATATTTCACTGAAAGCACTTCTATCCGCGGCGGAGGAGGCGAACGAAATGAATTTTCATTGGGCCTCGCACTCCTGTCCGAAACGACTCGGAGGAAACTGATGGCGAGTTTAACTATCGATGGCTAGGCAAGACTAGAATAGTTAACTTCGAAAAATAGACTTAAGGCTGCCTGTCCATTGAAGCTGTGCGAGCTGTGTAGCTGTGTTTTTTTAACCAATCAGGAGCTCGGGCGAGGCGCGGCCGCGCTCCTGATTGGTTAAAAAAACACAGCTACACAGCTCGCACAGCTTCAATGGACAGGCAGCCTTAAACTTGAAAAATCCCCAGAATTTAAAGGAAAAGGTGACGATGACGTCATCCGAATTCTTCTGGGATTTGGGTTCCATCCGAATTCTTACTGACGATTCGCCGCGGATAAGTGTGCGATTCATAGAATGTCATACGACGAATTCTAAAATTTGATTCTTTCGCCTCCTTCGGCTCGTTCGCCGCGGATAGATGTGCGTTCACCGTAAGATGTCAAACAGTGTTTAATAAAGCAATAAAACAAATTGTGTCATCCCTAAAACCATCATCTGCAGACAGTAGGCAGCTAACCAAGCAGTATCTAATGGAAATAGACTCCAAAAAAACATTAGATGAGTGTAGAGAAGTAATATTTAGAGAAACAGCGTATTGTAGGGGTAGTATTGTGTGTAAACCCTGAATATGAACCTGAGCGTGCGCCGAGAGGCTGAGTCCGTGGCTGGTCGACGGCAGAGGCACGGAAACGAGCAGCGACGTCGGTGCGTCGCGCTCTCCTTTCCCGCCCTATACAACCCACGCTATTAGTATCCTTATACTCAATGACATTCTATACACATGGACTCACCCCCTCATACAATATCAAAACAAAAAATTACAGCGTGCGTAACATGACAGAGGTGAGAGCGACACAGGTCACTTCTAAACGTCAAAGTGAGATACTATAGAGATAACCGCCAATTTGACGTTTAGAAGTGACTTCTGTCGCTCTCACTTCAGTCACGTTACGCAGGCTGATTTCTTTAATTTAATGTCACCTTTGTATGCATTAGGTATGCTCGGCTGTCATACATTGCCGCTGACATTCCAATCCTTTCAAATGTATCTGTCACAAAACAGTAATGTAAAACCAATGTAAAACAATTAAGCACAATTTAGCGGTCCCGTTCATAGCTCACTGATGAGAAGTCCTTGTGTATAGAATGTCATTGCTTATACTAGTCTATTCATTCTAAATTTTAAATGTATGGGCAAAACGGCAAAAGAGGTAATTTTTTGAAACTGCTCCACTGCATTATAGCCACCGCGTCACCCCAATTTCTAGGAGGTGACATCACAAGGACAGTCATCAACTCGTCAAAAGTCTCCACAGACAGAACTTCTAGTAGCGTAGCGTAGTAATTCTTTTCATTTTTTTTTTTATTTAGGCTATACGTGTTAATGAATTAACGCAAAACTAGAAAGTAGTTTGTTTAGAATCGAGAGCAGAATCGATTTATCATGGTTTCAACATAGGTAATTTTTTTCAAAATATTAATTTTTTTTTTTGCAAAATTTAAAATTACTGAATCCGATGTCAACCCACCGCACGAGCACACTCACCCTACTTACTACCAAAACAAGATTATAAAAATGTATCCATGAGTACGTTAGCGCTTTCTTTCAGTGCTGAAATGATTACAAATCATTTTTGCCTCAAAACTTAAAATGCGAATAACTTTAAATTTTAAGTATCGAAATAATGAAATTATTGTTGCAATCTAATTATTTTGTTATGAATCAGTTGGGGTGTATGAGGTTTTGCGCTAATTCATTAACACGTATTGTGTCCCACTGCTGGATAAAGGCTTTATCTTTTCTTCTCGTCCAATCCTCCCTATGCAACGCGAACATGGGCCAACCGTTCTGGAAGGTATTCAAATCATCGCTCCATCTTTGGTCATCCTCTATTTCGCATAACCGTCTTGTGGAAACCATTATGTGGCCATCTTGGTCCACCTCTCCGGGTGCATACGGCGGATATGTCTCGACCAGTCCCGCTTCAGCTGTGCTGTTTTTTAGGTCTACGTTCGTTATACCAGCTTTGGAGCGCAGATTTGTGTTTCGTACCCAATCGATTAATTGTACACCTAAAATGCTGCGCTATTAAATAATTAAATATAAAACTGTTACCCCCTTGTTACAGAAGTAACCTCAAGTCAAAAATACCACTAACGACAATTTAAACTCAATCGAGGCATGTGATTGTATTTTTCGAAAACAAACGTTTATACGGCATTCAAATAACATTACAGATACCAACAGTTACATTCCGATCGCCATAAACTAATGGCCTGCTTTATTGCGATACTATTTTCCAGAAGCCTTTTTAATAACATGTAAATATACATAATGCATAAATGTATGTCGGCGATGATACATGAAATAAAAAGATGCTGTTTCATTCCAATAATGAATTATTGAGAAGCGCCTGAAGCACATTCAAACAAAAAATATTGCCGTAGCATATTAGCAAAGCTAAAATGATGATAAAATTCGGTATAAATTCAATTTTGACATAGTAACTTACAAGCCTCTCTATTTTTAGCATACATAAACAAAATAGGACTCAAGATCCAGGTATATTAAAACAGTAACATAACATGTACATTTATTGAATGTGAGTAATATAATAATTGCACTTACCTGCGGTTGTGAAGGAGAGCGTATATTAGAGACTGGGTTCATGCCGCTCGGGCCCGGCATGGGGCTGGGTAGGTGCCTGGATCCGAAACACATATTTTATTCATAGTACACACAGTGTTTTGTTATCTACATTTACAATTCATACTCTAACCCAAGTCCCGCGAATTTGTATGGCTCAGAAAAGGTTTTTTGTATTGTTTTTATTGATAATGCGTCTATTAGTAATAGTAATCTTCAGCTTGACTGTTAAAAACCCCTCATAAATGTAGTTAGTTTTAGGATACAAATTTTTATTTAAATTAAGAAGTTTTTGAACTACCTATTCTCTGAAAATTGAAGCTATATTAAAATTAAAACGATATTTTTTTCAGTAATGAACTAATGAGTCATTTCATTACTAAACAATTTGTTTTTACTTTTTTATTTTATCATTGCATTTCCTCCTAATTTACAGACGAGGAAATCTATTTGTATCTGGTTATAGATTTTAATAGAATATTTATAGATTTTTGTACTCCAGTATTTATAATTTAAATATTTCGAGAAGAATAAATTCCATTTTAAAAGACCTATCCAACGGATTTATTAGAAAAAACAAAAGGGCTCAAAAACTACCATATTTCAGTTTTTGAGTTAGTATTATGTCTTCATGCCAAACGATTAAATAGGTGCAAAAATGAGGGAGTAATTGAGGTGGGGCATACAGACAGACAGACAGAATGGACGTAAGTATAAGTGCGCGGACACACTATGCGGAACTTCCGCGGCGGAATTTCGGCGGCTGATTTTCCGTTCCGACGTATTCGGCTGATGACACACCATTCCGCCGCGGATAATGTGTCGTTTCCTATACAAAATGCATAGAATGCGTTGTTGAAGAACTTCCGCCAGACCGAAATTCCGCTGTACGCCAAAATGCGACGGAATTTCGACCAGTGTGTCATAGGTAACTAAAAAAGCATTGTGAGCGTAACCGGGAGGAATTTCCGTCGCGTACATTTCGATAGTGTGTCGCTACACTAAGGGTTCCTTGTTTGAGAACGGAAACGTAAAATCTTAAGTATATTAAACAGACCTGGGGCTGGGTTGCGAGGCGGGGCTGTGCGCGGGCGGGGGCGGCGGCGGCGGAGGGGCTGGGCTCACGCTCGAGAAGTGTGACGTCACAGACACGTTGTCTGCGCCTTCTGTCTTCGCCTGTCCAACAAATTACTCGTTTATCTGGTAGATGTTGTAGATGCATAGACGAAGAATTTTTCGCCTACGCTGGTAGACGGAACGTCAGTGTAACCGGGCATAGCGACAATTTATACGAGGTGACAATTTTGACGCAGGTGGCCGTAGTACAAAAAACCGGTCAAGTGCGAGTCGGGCTACTCGCGCACCGAGGGTTCCGTACCACACCACCACAGAACACAAATTATTAACTTAGAAAAAAAGCTTTTTTTGTCCGGGACCTTTAGCGCAAGACCGACTCACACTTGGCCGGTTTTAGTATTTGTTGTTATTCTGTAGAGTTTGCTCTATAATCACACTAAGTTTGACGCTTCTATGCATTACCGTTTTTACGATAGAGCGTGAAGAAAAAACGTTGATAAAAACTAGTTTCTTGTTGAGAACCCCCCTTAATTTTTACTTTTTGACATTTTTAGGGTTCCGTACCCAAAGGGTGAAAACGGGACCCTATTACTAAGCCTACGTTGTCCGTCCGTCCGTCCGTTTGTCCGTCCGTCCGTCCGTCTGTCCTACCTATTTAGGGCTGTAACTTTTGAACCGTAATAGCTAGATAGTTGAAATTTTCTCAGATTATGCGTTATTGCGGCGGATTTGTTAACAAATAATAAAAATGGCAGAAAGTTAAAAATTAAGGGGGGTTTTCAACAAGAAACTAGTTTTTTTCTACGTTTTTTCTTCACGCTCTATAGTAAAAACGGTAATACATACAAGCGTCAAACTGAGTGTGATTATAGAGCAAACTCTACAGAATAACAACAAATACTAAAAACCGGCCAAGTGTGAGTCGGTCTCGCGCTAAAGGTCCCGGACAAAAAAAGTTTTTTTTCTAATGTTGTTTTCTGTGGTGGTGTGGTACGGAACCCTCGGTGCGCGAGTAGCACGACTCGCACTTGACCGGTTTTATTATTATTTGTTAACAAATCCGCCGTAATAACGCATAATCTGAGAAAATTTCAACTATCTAGCTATTACGGTTCAAAAGTTACAGCCGCAAATAGGTAGGACAGACGGACGGACGGACAGACGAACAGACGGACAGACGGACGGACGGACGGACAACATAGGCTTAGTAATAGGGTCCCGTTTTCACCCTTTGGGTACGGAACCCTAAAAAGTGGTTACGCCGATAAGGACAGCATTAAGGTATCGATCTCCTTTTTTAGGGTTCCGTACCCAAAGGGTGAAAACGGGACCCTATTACTAAGCCTACGTTGTCCGTCCGTCCGTCCGTCCGTCTGTCCTACCTATTTAGGGCTGTAACTTTTGAAACGTTATAGCTAGATAGTTGAAATTTTCGCAGATTATGCGTTATTACGGCGGATTTGTTAACAAATAATAAAAATGTAAAAAAGTTAAAAATTAAGGGGGGTTCTCAACTGAGACGAGAAGAAACTAGTTTTTATCAACGTTTTTTCTTCACGCTCTATCGTAAAAACGGTATTACATACAAGCGTCAAACTTAGTATGATTATAGAGCAAACTCTACAGAATAACAACTAATACTAAAACCGGCCAAGTGTGAGTCGGTCTTGCGCTAAAGGTCCCGGACAAAAAAAGCTTTTTTTTCTAAGTTAATAATGTTGTGTTCTGTGGTAGTGTGGTACGGAACCCTCGGTGCGCAAGTAGCCCGACTCGCACTTGACCGTTTTTTTTTAAGTAGAGCGAATTTGCTATATGCATCTCTTATTGAGTGTATATGACAAGACACGTACTTCCTTCTAGTACCTTCTCTTTCTACAGGTAGATGTTAGTTATTAGTCTACCAGAATCTGATGTCAAATAAGGATATCAAATTTTAGATTAAGCAACACTGGGGTAATTGGATTAGGGCCCTTTGCGACCTTTTGCAGCGCTTTTGCATCGATGCAAACGCGATACAGTCACGGCGCAAAACGTTCATAATATTTGATCAGGCATTTGTCGACTGCCTTAGTCGCAATGCACACGCTCGTCTGCATCGATACAAACGTGCGTGTGCAAGACAGATGAAAGGGTCACATTACCATGTAATAATCTTTTTTTTTTTCTTTTTTTTGTGCCACGAGATTCTGGTATACCTATAACAAAAACACTGGTCAAATAACACGAGTAAAGCGGATGCGTGTAAAGCCAGCTTAAGTTATTAAGAGGATAGGCGGGTACCGTTTTTTCCATACAAAAGTATTCCCCTGTTTCCTCCCTGGATTACAAACAGTGTAAACAATTTTTTTTTTACCACACAATCTATGTTATGATGTCCCTATGTTTTGCTTTTTTGCATTAATTAACCACTGTAATTGAATTGAAATTTAAATTGTTTATTTGCATTGAATACATACATACATATGCTCACGCCTTTGTCCCACTACTGGGGTAGGCAGAGACAACAGATCGCCACATGCTACGATTCTGACACACATATCTCGCCTCCTCAACATCCATAAGTCTCTTCATACAAGCTCGTCGGTTCCGGGAACATTTTATTTGGCCCTTCTTCAGTACGCATCCTATTTGGTCAGCGTACGTGCGCCTAGGACGACCCCTTTCAACCATTCCATTCGCACTTGCCTTGTAAATTTTATACGTCAACCTACTTTCACACATTATTTCTACATGGCCAAACCACCTCAACATGCCTTTTTCAATTGCATTGAATAGGTAGGTACAATAGGGTGTTACAATAATAGGTAGGTACAAAGTTTCTTCTATCCAGCTAAATTATATGGCATGCGTATATTCACTTAATTAATAATGTCAGTGAGATCTAATTATAATGCAAAAAATTCATTCAAATCATAAAAACTACAGTCAATCAACCATTTGTACAATTCTTTTAAAAATAATTTATTTGGCAAAGTTTATATTCTATCTGGTATTTTTTTTAAATAGCTTGATACACATACAATGGCAATGCTTTTTATATAACTTAATTCTAGATCTGTTTTCAATAACAAGGTCATTAGGTCTTCGCAGGTTTCTATGGCGGACGTTTCCAGCTGTTGTGAAAAATTCTGGATATTACAAATTTATCATTTCAAAAATGTACATGCCTGTAAGAACTAGAGAACATCGAAAATTACCAATTTTACGTCCAGACATCCAGCAAACCGAATATAAACAAAAAAACAAAACATACAGACATAACCAAAGTCTTGGTCATATTATTATTGAAAGAATTATTAAAATCGGTTTAGTTTTGAAGGAGGAAACAGGGGAATACAAAATGCTGATTTCGTCGATTTTATGTAGATAAAATCGGTCCGAGCTGCAGTTGTTTCTTTCGCACTCGAGTCGGCGGGAACTGTATGGGTGGGGCGGATTGGAAAAATACGTAAAATATCGGAAAAGTTACCTACTCTCCAAACCATTTCAGCCGGCCTTTCACTTAGTTCTTTAACACTTTCGCTGCTAAGCTCAAAACAATGACACTCGCGCAGTGCTAACACTGTGGAATGCTATACAATTCTGACTCAACGTTTGAGTCGTGCGCACTGCAACCCATTTGTCGCTGACCTACGACGTAGGTCGTCAACAGTTAAAGTTTAACTTAGTTACATATCCTACCCAATATTTGTGAGCTCTCATTTTGCCATAACAATTGCATCGATGCGATGCGTAATAGATAAATACAAACCTTTTTAATAATTTTCTCGACACCGTCCATCTGAACGTCGCCGGGCATAGTGTTGCTTTCCCACATGCTACTACCACTCTGGGAGCTCGTATCGATCTAAAACAAATGCCGAGTTGTTGAGTATGGTATTACACCTTTTTTGAAAACTGTTTTAAAGTAATCTTGAGATCGTAATGAACCAGTAGAAATTTAATTTTAATTTTGTAAAGCCGAAAAATGCATTAAAAGCTATCTTTTATTTATGATTTAGAATTTTCGCGCGGAAACGCTAGCCGCCATGCAATTTCTGCTCGTGACGTCACTCCGTTAGTAAACAATACGACTGCGAAAAACTAAGTAACAAGATAATCTAAGGTAGGGTTTATAAAGAATAGGCGCGTGGCGGTGGCGGGTAGTCAAAGTAACACCAATATAAACCTTATATTACGTAGCATAGCGTCGTTTCTTGACGTAAAGAAAAATCGCGCCCCCGACACCAGGCGACGTCGCCTGGAGGCGCGGGCGTAATTCTCCAAACGACTCTATGCTACGTACTATAAGGTTTATATTGCCGCACCCTGTCCGAGAAATGTCCGCGCCACGTCACTTCTGTTTAAACAGCCCCTTGATTGTGTACTATCGGCGTGACGTCACGTCGTAATCCAATATGACATGAGCCAAAGGTGGTGGAAGCTAAGGGTTGAACCATAAAGGTATCATATAGAGGAACTGACAGCTGAGAGAGCGAGATGTACCTAGCGGCGCCACTGTATAATAGAAAGAGATTCGTGACGCGAGGCAATAGAACCGTTTTTGGGAACTTGTCAGCACAATCGACTGGGTAAATATTCGTGCTCTGTGAATAATTAGTGAATCTAAAGTGAAGTCGTAGATTGTTTTGTGAAATATACTAACACTATTTCATTAAATTACCTACGATTTCACGTTAGATCCACAATTATACACAGAACTCAAAGTTTTAGGGTGCCGATAAGTGCGAACAAATGCACAAAAAACGGTTTCATTTGACAACTCATGTCAGTTACTCTATTCCGACAGGTATAATAACTTTATGGGTTGAACCTCATCTGGCAGCACCGCATCGCCTTTTTCTGTCGCTCTATCCTTTTCTGTCACTCAGGAACGTAATTTGCTAGAGCAAATAAGATCGATCGCGCGCGGCGGTGCTGCGGCGTGCGATGGCGTTCCGTCTACCTTATTTGCTCTAGCAAATGACATTCCCGAGTGACAGAAAAGGATAGAGCGACAGAAAAAGGCGATGCGGTGCTGCCAGGTGAGGTTCAACCCTTATTTTTACTTTTGTAACACCCTGTATATGACACGAGCCAAAGATGGTGGAAGCTAAGACTCATAGATATAGTAACTAGATGAAACAATAACGTGGCCGCACATGAAACAGCAATAGTGGGACTTTTGCATACTAAAAGACGGTTTGTTTGGCAAGATGTCATCAACATTCCATAGGTTTGACATCTTGCCAAACAAAAAAACCGGCCACGGTGACCGAAACAAAAAATAATATTTCTGTCTTTTTCGTTTACATAAGTTTTCATAACTGGCTATCACGCTCTCTCATTTCTTGGCTCCATCTTTCAGCGTAAGCGAAAAGTTTTTAATCTAAGCTAAGACTTTCTTACCCCCACAGGCGGCGGTGTAGCTGCGAAGTCGACGGGTGCGTTGGGGTTGTTGGCCGCCGATACCGCTTTCCTCTTCTTAGTTTGTTTCGAATCCACCGATTCAGTGTTCGTTATAACGGACTCTTGGTACGACGCGGACTTCGACGAGGGCACTTGTACGACTGATGTCGTCACCGCGGTGCTGTTACACACATAAGAAAACTCATCATCATCATCAGCCTATAAACGTCCCACTGCAGGGACTGTATTTTTTTAGGGTTCCGTACCCAAAGGGTGAAAACGGGACCCTATTACTAAGCCTACGTTGTCCGTCCGTCTGTCCTACCTATTTAGGGCTGTAACTTTTGAACCGTAATAGCTAGATAGTTGAAATTTCGGCGGATTTGTTAACAAATAATAAAAATGACAAAAAGTTAAAAATTAAGGGGGGTTCTCAACAAGAATCTAGTTTTTATCAACGTTTTTTCTTCACGCTCTATCGTAAAAACGGTAATACATACAAGCGTCTAACTTAGTGTCATTCATTATAGAGCAAACTCTACAGAATAACAACAAATACTAAAAATTGGCTAACTGTGATTTGGTCTCGCGCTAAAGGTCTCGTACCAAAAAAGATTTTTTTTAAGTTAATAATGTTGTGTTCTGTGATGGTGTGGTACGGAACCCTCGTTGCGGAGAAGCCCGACTCGTACTTGACCGGTTTTATTTTTAAATTAATATTCCTTGTCTCAAAGGCCTGATAGCTATTAAATATACAAATAAAAATAAATAAATAAATAGCAAACCTTGTAAGTGCAGATGTGATAGTGGACACGGAGGCTGCAGTAGCGGATGCCACTGAGCTGATTACTCCAGTTGATTCCAGAGACCTGGTGCCAGGAGAGGTGGGTGGAGGCGCCACCTTCGCGCTTCCGCCTGGTGTGGACCCGCCTGATGCTGGACATACAACGCAAATTATTGTGAACATAATTCCGTTACGAATTCTAGAAGACCGAATACAGCGAATACATACAGCTGTAGTGGCTAGCCACGATCCACCCAGAGGGGGTGAGGTAAAAAATTGGTGGGAGACATTGGCCCCGATTCGGACTGTGCCACGACTTAAATTAACTAAATTTATTCCTGTCACTTTCTAAAATAAGATTAAGAAAAGAGACAGAAAACCAACAGCTGACTTTAGTGCTGTCAAAGTGACGTTACATGCCCAAAATAAGATGCCATCATAATTTACGCCATCTTATTTAAGGCGTTTTTGGGCGTGTAACGTCACTTTGACAGCACTAAAGTCAGCTGTTGGTTTTCTGTCTCTTTTCTTAATCTTATTTTAGAAAGTGACAGGAATAAATTTAGTTAAGTCGTGGCACAGTCCGAATCGGGGCCAGTGAGTGTCCGTGTGCTATAAAAGGCATGGACCAACACAGCAACGATAAAGCCAGCCTATGGAGCCACTGTGTTATTTTGAAACCATGAAACTCACAAATTATAAGAAAAAAAAATTAAACGGATAATGTTCAAATTTGTGGATGTACGAAACGAGATAGCTAAGAAAAATCCAACAAGACAGTATAGCATAGCATAGCATGTGCTCAGGACTATATTCCCCATGGGGGTAGTCTGAGATATGAAACCTCAGAACATCCATGTTTCACTAGTAGTACCGAAACTCAGTCCAGTGTGACGGGAAATGAGCTCGTCGTCACTTATAATGGACACTTACAATAAATGCATCGAAAATTAAGCACACAGGTTTACGATGTTTTCCTTCACCGAAAAGCCAGTTGTGTTAAAAATCGTACATAAATTTCGAAAAACTCATTATGTTGTCTAAATTCCAATATGCGTAAATTGTGTAATATATATACCTTTCCCGCTCTGTCCCTGTGAGGATTCTGTCGTGTGTTGTGGAGAAGGCGCAGGAGTGCTAGTCTTGCTCCCCGTGCCACCACCGTCCCCGGCAGAGGAACCTCGGCGCGATGGCGAAGGCTTCTTCTTGTCTGACGAGTGATGCAATTTTCCGCCTATATACGATCGTTCATACGTAAAAAACCGATCAAGTACCAGTTGAATTATTAATACCATATTGATATCTGACAGAACACTCAAAGGCCTATCTACTGGTCTCATTTGCCATCTCAACATGGGAATTTGAGTAAATTTTTAGAGGCAAAATATTAACAATATCATTGAGTACTTATTCAATCATAATAAGTTCTAAGCTCAAAACACTTTGTTGAAGAGGGATGTATCAAACAGATTTTTAATAATGAGTTTGGGTGAATCTACTACAAGGTCTGTAATACAAAATGTAGCTCAGTTTCAGATTATAGTTGTGTTTAAACGGTATGAAACACTCAGTACTTATTCGATGGCCGTCTTCTCATTGTCAACAACGCAGTAAGAAATACATCGCGCTGTCTTAAATTTTTAATTTGAATAAAAACGTCTCATGTAGTAGCAAACGTAGGTACACTGTCGCTGTGAAGATGAGAAGACGGCTCAAACGTTTTAATTGATGCATGACCTGGTTTAAAAAAACCTTGTGTCATTGACTGGGACGAGAAATTGATCTATTTGTTAAAACTAGCATCTTGAAAGTTGGTGTCGCTAAATATTGGTCGATTAGCGTTGTTAACGTTCTTAATAATATTAAATATTATTATTTATTAATCAAATTTTGAATCTGAAAGTAAGATCAGGAGTGCGATTTTTGAATCTCATTCGTTGAACTCAGCAGTTGAAAATGTACGGAGATACGCATCTTTCTACGGCTGATTTGAATTTCAAAAATCGCACCCCTGGAGTATGTTTTTTGAAAGTCATATAAACAGTAGAAAGATGCGTATCTCCATAGTCATTTTGACATTTACAACTGCTGATTTCAACGAATGAGTTTCAAAAATCGCACTCCTGGAAGTAACTAATCAGAAAGATTTTTTGAAATCTGGTCAGTACTGGGCCGGGGCAGGGCTATTGTGTAAGTTTCCGATTATATCGATACAAGATCGATAATGTATTATATTATATTATGTATATATTATAGCTTTACTTGGAATTTTTTAAGTAATATTGTGTTTCTCCGATCATCTATCTATTATCTGAATTTTATTCGTAAGAATCGCTAATAACTGTCAAAAAACACCTTGTCAATTTGATACCGATCGAATCGCTTCGTTACACGATAAGACCCCAGGTTTATAATTCACAGTCTCACACACATTATTGATTGCACATTTACTTGATACTAATAGCATGGCGACGATTAAAAGTGCATGCAACACAAAAACATGATTGTATTTACGATTAAGTTACTCTTTACTATAATCGACAATAATTAGCTGAAACGTGTATTCATTAGGGTCAGCGCACACCCAGCGTAAAACCGTTCGAGCATGCGCGAGCAGTTTTCATTGATTCAATTGATAATGAACTCTATTCCCATAGAAATAAAGTTGAAAATAACTGTCCCTAGAACTTTAAACCGTAACACAGCACAGGGCGTAGTATTTCCCAAATATAAGTACATCTTTCTTGCCTCTTTTCATCTTATTGATGTGCTCTTCTTGCTCCTCTTTGCCAGTAACCCAATAATTACCAAATCCCAGTCTACCATACTTTAAAATTGTTGTTATCGCACGTCTTTACTATAAAATATTGTAAACACAACGGCAAAATTCACTACGTCAACTGTAGCAACACGGGAGCATCCGCGAGTTTGTTCGAACACGCGCGAGCATGCTCCGCCGCTGCCGCCGGCGGATTTTGCCGCTAGGTGTGCGCGACTGCAAAGAACATGCTCGAGCATGCGCGAGCAGTTCTACGCTGGGTGTGCGCTGACCCTTAGGCTTGATAATTAAGCCTTTGCACATTTTTATCTCAACACTATAACTGCATTCTTTTATTGAACTGGGTCGCAGTTTAAACCAAGCGATGGGGCACTACAAAATATGATGCGCTATAGTATCGCGCACCATCCCATTATCACTGCAACACAGTTCAAAGTATACTTCCATTCGTAAGTCTTAATAACTACATTAATGTCAAAATACAAATACTAGATAAACCGCAAATAACATATTTTCTCAGACATATATACATGGTGAAATTTATTATATTAGTATCCTTTTAATAAACTAAGAGTGTATCAAACTGAACAACTTTTACTTTGGCAGCAAACCGATCGGAGCAATAAAAAAATCTGCTGTTGCATACATTTGAATCGAATGATAAATTTGAAAAGGCAATGCAGGTTAGTATGGAGCAGTTGATTTATATTTTGCTCCGATCGTTTTGCTTCCATAGTAAAAGTTGTTCAGTTTGATGCGTAGACTCTTCGTTTAAAAGGATGCTAATGATACCAATTTTACCCTGTAGACAAATGAACTGTCAAATACATATCTTGTGCCGATAACTACGAAGAATGCAGATTCTATAGTATCCTATTCTAAGACGTGCATACTACGACAACGGCTAAAGCAACGGCTACGCTACGACATGCCATTCAAAAAAGTATGTAAGTATAGCATTAGAAACACACTTTTATCAGTCGATTTGTGTTTTCTTCCGGCTACCGGCGTCTCTGTCGACTCCGGATTCGTTTCTGTAGTCGATGTTCATGAATATGACGTTAAATAACAGTCAGGGAAAATTATTCGTGTTAAAGGAGGAAATATATGTATATTAATAAATTAAATTACTTAGAACTGCTATAAAATAGCTATTAAGTAAGGATAATTGAAGTATCTATTTTAGGACGAGCCATGTTAGATGTATGCCTGTTCAATGCTGTTCAAAAATGATAGTATAGTGCTGTTATTTCACTCACCCATGGGCTGAATAGCGTTCGTGGGCGTTTTCGACGAGTTCGGAGTATTTTTCCCTGCAACACCGCCGCCAGTGTGTGACGACTTACGACCCGGCTAAAAGTAAAATATGTTGTGATTTGAATCAGAACCAAAATTTGAAACCATATCTACTGTAACTTAAACTAAGATCAAGTCATATCAATATCATCGCAACCAAATTTAAGGTAGGTAATAAACGCAACTAATTTAATTATAATTAGCAATATAAACAGAAAGCTCTGCTCGCTATCGATGCTAGAACCAATGTTCCCCAAAGAAAGAAGATTACATCGAAAAGCCTGCCTGATGAAAACATAGAATCGTGTTCGTACAACCTGTATCGTGTAAGTTAGCTACAAAACAAAATAGCCCAGTCATTTTACGGTTTGAGCCGGGACTAATTACTAATTGAATGAGGAAGATGCATGTAATTATTTTATTTGCTATAAAAATCAAACTTAAAATCCAAAAAATATTCGTAAAAGAATTTTTGCGATATCTTAAAAACTGAATTTTTTACAAATTTTTAAAGTTACGAGTTCTTAAACAGAGATCCGTCTTGACCGTTTAGCTCGTGACGTCACATCGCCCGCTCGCTCGCCCGCCCATATGGTCTAACGCAGTTTTTTTGCATTCTCTTGTTATTTTCGCGTATTTTTGGTAAATATGGAAAAAGAAATACTGTATAGATATTGCATAGTACTTCTTTGTGCTAATACAACAATAAAAACTACAGAAAAACCCTTTTATTGTGTCTCAAATCACAAAAAAGTTTGAAACATTTAGTGTAATATAATGAGAAACGAGGATCCGTTATCTCCAAAAATGATTCGACGTGTCTAAATGTTTAGTATAAGATATAAAAAATTAAATAACTGGTAGGGATAGTTCAGTATTTTAAGAGAAACAAAGGTCGATTTACGTCGATTTTTGAAAATGCATATATTGAAAACGCTTAGGTAACACTTAAAACACATAATCATTAAAATCCATAATATTGAAATTTATATATTTAAAAAGTATATCTTTAATATGAATCACATAAATACCTATGCATAATGTTTAAAAAAACGTAAAATTAATACACAAATATGTGATGGCGAGAGGTGAAGAGGGTTAGGGAGAGATTCAAGAGGGTTGAGAAAACTTATATTTTCGGGTGGACTAGGTAAACAGCAATTCGGTTCTGACACTTGCCGGCCGCTGCCGCGGCACGCTCGCTGTGCTCGCTCGGCTCGTGCGCTGAGGTCGCAAGAAATCTTTACATACTAAACATTTTAATTGTTACATGAATTAACGTTATGTTATGTCTGTTATGGATTTTCAAAATATGATTTTTAAATGTATGCAACTTAAGGGACACCCACTTCTGTTGCCTATAGAATATGGGCGTAAATATTATTTTCGGCAATATTTTCGGCTTTAATAAATGTCAACTTGGATCAAACTTACGATAGTTTTTGTTTCATCTAATAACATGCTTCTTATTATGTTTAATACAGGGTGTAAACTTAAATGCGTTACATAATCAAAGGGTGCTTCAGACCATCAAACTGAACAACTTTCACTATGTGACCAACATTGGAATCGCGAAAAATAAGCTGTTTCATAGAAAACGTCAATGGTGACTCAACCCAAATATCAGCAGACATTTTTTTCGCGATTTCAATGTTGGTCCCAAAGTGAAAGTTGTTCAGTTTGATGATCTGAAGCACTCCCTTAAGTATTTAATGCATTTAAGTTTACATCCTGTATTAAACGTAGTATTTAATTAAGATGCCTGATGAAACCAAAACTATCGTAAGTTTGATCCAAGTTGACATTTATTAAAGCCGAAAGTAATATCTACGCCAAAATTTTATAGGCAACACAAGTTCCTAAACCCCTTCGTTCGACGGCACTCCTCTTCAAACAACACAATAAAACAAGTCAGTTATTACGACTATCGAGCTTTGTTTCTCGTTAAATACCGAACTATCCCTGTCCGTTAATTAATTTTTAATATACCTAATTATACAAAACATAATGATCTTCGCAACAACGTCGAATAGTTTTTGGAGATAACGGATCCTCCTTTCTCATTACTCCTTTCTCATTACCTCCTTTCTCACTACCTGTTTCTAACTTTTTTGTTATTTGAGACACAAAAAAAGTGTTTTTCTGTAGTGTTTATTATTGTATTAGCACAAAGAAGTACTATACAATATCTATACAGTATTTCTTTTTCCATATTTACCAAAAATACGCGAAAATAACAAGAGAATGCAAAAACACTGCGTTAGACCATATGGGCGGGCGAACGAGCGGGCGATGTGACGTCACGAGCTAAACGGTCAAGACGGATCTCTGTTTAAGAACTCGCAACTTTAAAAATTTGTAAAAAATTCAGTTTTTAAGATATCGTCATGATTTTTTCGCAGATGTCATTACAATCACATAAAGCTTTATTTAAGATAAAAAAAACGTCATTTAATTTCATTTACATCTTCCTCATTGTTTTTTCGCTATAATATTGAAGAGCTAATTTGAGCTTAGAAATGTACCAAAATAAAAAAAAAATCACGTCAGCAACAGTTCCAATTTTATAATTTAGATATTATCTCGTTCTAAAAAACCTGACAATAATTTTTTTTATGCACATATTTAAGGCTTTACCATTATACATACTTCAAACATGGTGTAAATATTGTTGTCTACTCAGAAGGTTTTGAAAAACACATTCGTATTTCATCTAATAAATACCTCATTTGGTAATTTTTAATGCCTATTTTATTGCTCAAAAATAATGTATATTATTAAATCGAATTCAAATGAGTGCATTGGTATTAATTTTATTAATTTAAAAGCCTTCTGGAACACATAATTTTGATTTCAATGTTGCGTAGCAAATTTTTTTTTAATATTGTTTAGGATAGTATTTTTGTCACTAAATGGTGCCGGTTACAGTTTAAAAGTCCAATTAATAAATACTCCCTACCCCACCTAACAAAACTCCGTAAAATGACTGGCCTAAAAGGGCTGGGCGACACTCACTCACAGACACAAACACATACCCCTTTAGGTTTGGCGGCGTGTGTTGGCGTCCCGCCGCCGCCGCTAGCCATGGGCGACGCCGGCCCCTCGTGATCCTTGTCGCAGCTGGAGTCGCTCGACTGGCTGTCGTGCGACACCGGCTTGTACGGAGGGATGGTCTTCACGTTCCCGCCTTTTTTCTGCACAGTCAAGACTCCCCTTCGTACGTATCTGACCCGTCAACGCGACACCAACGCTTATATTGGTGTCGAATTATACTCGCGATATTGTGAACTGCGGTTGTGTAAACACCATATAGGAAACAGGATATTTTAATGCAGTAATATTAAATTGATAAGGCGTGTAGGTATGATTAGACGAATTCGTTAGGCTTTAAGTTTTTCGTTTATAATCAAACTTCCTATTGGTTAAGTTATGAAATGTTTTGTACCTTTGCGATGATGGTGACATCATGATTGGAAAACTAAAAAAATTGTAAATGAAATATAATAAACAATGGTTACAAAAATGAGTTTTGTTGTTTTAACAAATCACAACACAACATAGAAGCAAACGGGTTCGGATTATCAATTGATGTAGTAAAATACAGTTTATGAATGGAATTGTTATCTCAATGGCTATAAGTTACGATCTCGGTTATATCTTGAAAACTCCACTTGTACAGTTTTCATTAAGAAATATGTTTAATTTAACTACAATATTATATGAAATAAGAGGAAATAGATAATCGAGTATACATTCTAATTGTATAGTGATTTAAAAACTAGCAAAATTACGTTTGTTAGAAAGATAAAGCACCACCACTTTTGACCTTTCTACAGCGACATACAATTTAGGCAATTCGAGTCGTTATCGATGCACATAGAAACCGTGATGTTTAGTTTTTAATAGAAGGTCAATTTGAGGCCGCCCGCCGCTTGAGGCCGCTTATCGCTGTAGCAAGGCATACAACAGTGAACTGATAGTAGAACGTCACTAACCAGCTTGCTATAATGATGCTGGCAGTACCCGCAGTACTTCACATTATCCAAATAATTGCCAGCCTCCTCGCAGAGCAAGCCGAGGCTCTGGGCGCAGGTCACGTGGAACTGTTGTCTGCAACCTAACAAATAGCATACTAGTTTACAGGCCGCTGAAACTTACTGCACCTAGACGGAAAGAACACTAAAAACTGATCATTAAAAAAAGCATCGAAATTAGGTACAATAATTTGAATGTACATTACTAAAAAGCAACTATTCTCGGATAGCAAACCATTGCTCAAGGTGCGAAATTTTACTTAAGGGGCCATAGGTTCAGGCAAATCAGCATCTGACCATCAATTTGTCAAAATCAATATGTTATTTAGCTGTAAGTTCTGCAAAAAGAAAATAAATAATTAATTAAATAAATATTTTCTATGAGAAACGCGATTCCCCAGCCCTCGAAAAGTGCTTGCGTGTGCCGTATTTTCGTTTTTTTTTTAATTTATTTAACTTTTACAGAAAAGATTATAATCTAGAATAAACAATTTCTCTCCAAAACTCCTAAAAGAGTTTAGCGGGAGATCCACAGTTGCTGCGTAACGTTAACTAATTCAAAAGTACAGTTACAGGTCTGATTTTAATTTTTGACTACAAAACAATTTTAATTTAAAACAAAACAACATTTTTTTTAAAGAAATTTGTTTAAGTCTTTATCGATAACAATACCAACACTAACAACAATTAGGGCATGCACAGAATAGATTTAACTTTCTGATATTAATTTAACCTCCTGCCTAGCCCTTCGAAGGAGTCTTGGGTTCGGATTACACAGGGGGTTATACTGGACCACTAGGCAGGAGAATTCAAATATGGCATAACAATGCATACATATATACATACATACGCATACATACATATACATGCATTGCAATACAGGGCAACACCAGTTAAAAAGAATGAATAAAAGTACTTCACTACATAGTATAAAACAAAGTCGCGTCCCGCTGTCTGTATGTCCCTATGTACGCTTAGATCTTTAAAACTACGCAACGGATATTGAAGCGGTTTTTTTAAAAATAGGTACGAGTGATTCAAGAGGACGGTTTATATCAGCATTGCACCCGTGCGAAGCCGGGGCGGTTCGCTAGTTTTCTATAGAATTTTTTTTATGATTTCACTAGATAAACTACCGGTGAATAAGGGAGTAAAATTCCAGTAATTATAAACGGTTGCAAGTTATTGTAGAAAATAATGTTAATAATGGGTTATTTGCTTAACTTTTCGAAAAGAAATTCTATCGTGTGAAGTAATTTCAATCGTGTATTCAATTTATGATTTCACTGGATAAACTAACCAAGAACACTGTGTAATTCTTTTCGTTTCGGTTTTCGTTTTGTATAAATCTTATCGAAAAACGAAAAATAACAGACTCCTCCCCAGGTAATTCCGGGACGTATGTCATATTAAAGGAAACTTAATTTCATTTTTCTTAACCTTCATCATCCCACTGCTGGGTATTTACTCATGCGTTGAACTCAGCAGTTGAAAATGTCAATATTACTATGGAGACGTGCATCTTTCTACTGCTGATTTGACATTAAAAAATCATTCTCCAGGAGTGCAATTTTTGAAAGTCAAATCACCAGTAGAAATGCGTATCTCCATACATTTTCAACTGCTGAGTTCAACGCATGAGTTTCAAAAATCGCACTCCTGCCCTTTAGTTTAACAGTTTATTTTTCTGATCAAAAATTGCTTTTAATTTAAACCATCTATGTTAATAGAAGATGAAAACAATTTAATAATAATAACAAAAGTATCTTGTCTCGGCCGGGAATCAAATCAATACAAAAGAGAAAAAATACAAAAATACCTATATTTATAAAACCTGACCAGAAAAATAAAATGTTGCGGAAACTAATTTTTAGGGTTCCGTACCCAAAGGGTAAAAACGGGACTCTATTACTAAGCCTACGTTGTCCGTCCGTCCGTCCGTCTGTCCGTCTGTCCGTCTGTCCGTCCGTCTGTCCGTCCGTCCGTCCGTCCGTCCGTCCGTCTGTCCGTCCGTCTGTCCTACCTATTTAGGGCTATAACTTTTGAACCGTAATAGCTAGATAGTTGAAATTTTCTCAGATTATGCGTTATTGAGGCGGATTTGTTAACAAATAATAATAATGTCAAAAAGTTAAAAATTAAGGGGGTTCTCAACAAGAAACTAGTTTTTATCAACGTTTTTTCTTCACGCTCTATCGTAAAAACGGTAATACATACAAGCGTCAAAATTAGTGTGATTATAGAGCAATCTCTACAGAATAAAAACAAATACTAAAAACCGGCCAAATGTGAGTCGGTCTTGTGTTAAAGGTCCCGGACAAAAAAGTTTTTTTTTTCTAAGTTAATAATGTTGTGTTCTGTGGTGGTGTGGTACGGAACCTCGGTGCGCAAGTAGCCCGACTCGCACTTGACCGGTTTTATTGTACTTGAAAACATTGTCATTAAAGGCTACAGTTGATTGTAGCGCCCCCGAAGCAGGATGTTTTTTTTTCTGGTCGAGCTGCCTGTTAGATAAGAAATTAAATCTTTTGTTTCCTAGTCATGTATTAAAAAATAAATTATAATATACAGGGTGTAACAAAACACCCTAGTAATACTTAAGGGGGTGCTTCAGACCATAAATCTGAACAACTTTCACTGTGGAGCCAATGTCGAGAAAAAATAAAAAAACAATTGCCGTCCCATACATTTGAGTCGAGACGGTACTGCAGTTTTTTTATGAAAGAGCGGGTTTTTTTTGCGATTTCGATGTTGACTCTATAGTGAAAGTTGTTCAGTTTGAACCACAGACTTCAGATTGTGCTTCAGACCATTGAAGCACCCCCTTATGTATTACTAGGGTGTTTCGTTACACCCTGTATGTACTTACTTAAAATATTTTGAAAAGAATACACACCTGACTTATTACACTGCATGCAAGCACCAGCAGTAGCTCTATGTGACTTATGCGATTCTTGGCATATATAACATTGCTGAAATTAAAAACAAAACAATGTAGGTATAATTTGAATCTTATGCAGGGTGTTAAGAGTCAAACAGTTGCATTACTTTAAGGGGTGATTGTACCCATGGTACTGAACAACTTTCACCTTTTTCACCTTTTTTTAAAAAGGAAATTAAGGAACACCCTGTAGTGTCGACTGTCACATAATAATTGTTTGCATTATTTACCTTATTGTACCTATCCGGTGGAATAAGCCTCAGAACAATAGGTTCCATAGAAGTGACATTGCCGAACCTAACCTCGGGTATGTACAGTGCACAGACGACATGCGCCCAGCCACCAGTGTCCGTCCTTTTCAAAGCACCTGATTTCGATGGACAAAGCTCGCATCTCTGGTGGGAAAAAGATTTCTACATTTTATGTTCAACATAAATTAATGTTCAAGAATAAAAGCTCAGTATTATTGTATACTTACTACTTTGCCTTTGGTCTCAGGACTTTCACACTTTCTACAATACCATGGACCTGTTGGGACAGTCACTATTCCATAGCAGGCTGCAAGAGAAATAAAGTTAAAATAAGACAACAAAGTGTAATTACATTCTTTAAGTCGTCCACAAATTGCGTAATTCCTGAATTTTCCCGAAAGTAGTGGTATAAAGTCTAAAGTAGCGGATTTCATGCTACCACGCCCCCGCAAGTGTCAGAAAAGTTTGTTAGTTGAATTACACGCGTAACGTGTCCAAAGTTTTAAAATCAATTTTATTAAAATTTAAAAAAATAATGACGGCATATAACATAAATCGTGTCGTAACGCATACTTAAACCCTTCCCCCCGCCCCATATTGTGTTACGTAATTCTAACTACATGCAAAGGTACTGTACCTTTGCACATTTAATAAATGTATACACACCGTACAAGATTGAACAATAGTTTAAGTTCAAACAAATTAAAATTTAACCGTTTGCCTGTAATGTGACTTCACATACATACAAAATATGAGCACACCACGGACACTACCTACAAAGGACAGTAATCGACAAGATGACGTCAGCACATGAAAAACTGAGCCTAGGACTGCAAGAACTATGGTTCCGTGCGGTACAATTTATGACGGGTAGATGGCGCGACATATTTTAGTTACCAAAAATAGTAATAGCGCGTAGTCGGCCGATCAAACGAAGAATGGTCGAGTAATTGGTTCTCTTTTTTCGTTTTGGTGCTCTTTTGGTTCGGACTCTTTCGAGCGCGGACCCTGCGTCCAGTAGTTGGTAAGTCAATGCATTGAATATACCTTGGTGAACCGCAACAGTGCATCCGTTTCCGTCGCAATAGACCAGCGGGTTGTCGGGCCAACCTCGCTCATCAGAGCAGACGCAGCATCCTCCTACCATCTCCTTCATGCTGAAGGAGGCATTCTTACTTTAAACCCTGCAAATAATTATACTAGTTAAAATTTCAGTTCATTAATGATGCCAATACTTAATCAAATAACAATACATAAGACTTCATAAAAAAAAATGCAAATTATGTGTAAAAGTTATCAACAACTTTATGCTACATTTGATGAATGTTTTTCAGATCATCAGTACTATTTGTATAAACAAATTTTCGTAATTTATCGCTTACAAAAATAGTTTTGGAATCAATTTGGAATATATGGTAATATAAGATCTAACAAAATTAGCTGAAACTATTTTAAGGGGATGATCAGACCATCGAACTGAACAACTTTCTCTATGGGACTAATAACGAATCGCAAAAAAAAACAAAGGGTTGCACTCGGGGAGTGCCGGCAGAAGTGAAAACTAAGAGATCTTACGTCTTACGAATGTCACGTGATCTTACGTTGTCGTCTTACCAATTTTGTCTTACGAATTTTCGATCAGGGTGACGTCACGGTCCTGAAGCGAGTGTAACATTTTTTACCTATCCCAAAAAGTGCACAACGCCGCTAAAGAAGTTTTCACTTCAAAAAATCTGCTGTTCCATACATTAGTGACGAGAAGGTTTGTATCGAAAGGCTGATTTTTTTTGGGAGATTTCGATTTTGATCCCTTTGAGAAAGTTGTTCGGTTTGACGGTTAGACCTTATAGATATCTATCTATCTATCTATAACGTCACGCCTCTTTCCCAGTGGGGTAGGCAGAGACCAGGGCGCGCCACTTACTACGATCCTTACATACCTCTTTTGCCTCATGCACATCCATACATCTCTTCATACATGCCCGTCGGTTTCGAGTACTCCGCACCTCCCCTTTTTGTAGGACGCAACTGATTTGATCAGCATACGTCCTACGAGGGCGCCCTCTGCCGACACTTCCACTCACATTAGCAACATATATCTCCTTCGTACATCTGCTGTCACTCATCCTCTCCACATGACCAAACCAACGAAGCATACCTTTCTCTATTCTTGTCACAACATCTTCTTTCAATTTACATCGATCTCTTATTACACAATTTCTCACTCTATCTCTCATCGTGACACCACACATACTTCGCAAGGAACGCATTTCAACAGCATTAATTTTACTTGCATGCTTCTTCTGCCATACCTAGCACTCACTGCCATACATAAGTGTAGGCACCAACACACCATTGTGTATAGCAAGCCGTGCCTTTTTGGACACTACTTGGCTAGCCACAATAGTATACAGAGCACCGTTTACTTTGTTTCCCGCTGTTACTCGCCTATGCATATCAACCTCACATTTCCCATCTCTAGTAAACATGCATCCTAAATATACACGTATCGTATAACGTACTAAATATGCACCTTATAGATACTACAATTTATAATTGATTGGAAATTAAATAATTATGTTACAATAATGTTAGGCCAATTTTTTTCTCTTTTTAGTATTATATTATCGAAAGATTCTTAAAAACAATCTAAGGCCTCCTAGTCATTAATTCCAGTATGTCTTCGGAACGACCCCTAACTGAACCAGTTGCAAAAAAAAGGACAAGTGCGAGTAGGGCTCGTGCCTTGACGGTTCCGTACAAACTTAATTATGCATATGATTGTAGATACGAAGTAGGTAAAATATGTAGTGTGAAATCGCAAAAAAAAAAATTGTTTTGACACATTGACCGAAGGCGTACGACGGCGGGCCCATACAAAAAGCACGTTTACCGTTTAGTATGGGACACCGTCCACATCCTCCGCCGTCGAGGCGGCGAACGGCGCCGAACGCGTTTCCATACTAATCGTGGTTTTTTTTGTATGGGCCCGCAGTCGTTCGCCGTCGGCCAGTGTCTCTCAACCCTTATGTGATATAACTATGAATTGTGTTTTGAGACCTTGCTTTTTGCCAAATTTCATGGTACTACATGGGTCAACGAGAAGTAACACTATACGTTTTTATCAGTGAGCTTACGAATATCAAAATAATGGCCTTTTTTTTTATTGTGTTGACTTTGAATTTTTTAAACGAGAATAAGGGGCTTGACAGACGGACAACAGAGTGATCCTATACAACGTGTTAATGAATTAACGCAAAACTAGAAAGTAGTTTGTTTAGAATCGAGAGCAGAATCGAATTATCATGGTTTCAACATAGGTAATTTTTTTTCAAAATATTAAATATTTTTTTTGCAAAATATAAAATTTACTAAACCCGATGACAACCCACCGCACGGGCACACTCACCATACTTACTACCAAAACAAGATTATA
Organism: Agonopterix subpropinquella; assembly: GCA_922987775.1. Lineage (NCBI taxonomy): Eukaryota > Metazoa > Arthropoda > Insecta > Lepidoptera > Depressariidae > Agonopterix > Agonopterix subpropinquella. Next base: position 53,037,274 of record OV277693.1, on the reverse strand, counting down.
AAAATGTATCCATGAGTACGTTAGCGCTTTCTTTCAGTGCTGAAATGATAACAAATCATTTTTGCCTCAAAACTTAAAATGCGAATAACTTTAAATTTTAGCTATCAAAATAATGAAATTATTGTTGCAATCTAATTATTTTGTTATAAATCAGTTGGGGTGTATGAGGTTTTGCGCTAATTCATTAACACGTTGTATATATAGGGTCAGTTTTTCCTTTTGCGATACGGAACCCCAAAAAACGAATTTATAGAGCATATTTTGTTTTTAGTTTGAAGTAAAATTAATTAATTGAATAAAGCACTGTATTAGGTACCTACCTAGTAGACAACGCTTAAAAAGAATAAAAAACATATAACTAAGTATCTTTCTTAATATTAGACTAAACACAAATTATTATTTGCTTATTCGTCATAAAATGGATTACTTAAAGGAATTTCAAAACGTTTGTTTTAAAAATCAATAATCATGCACCTGATGTATATTTATTTCATCATCATCATCATGCAAAGATTTAAATTGTAAGATGAGTAAATTGATGACAAAAAGAAAATATGGAATATTGAAATATTTGCCGTTTTGTAAGAGTCCTAACATCTGTGTTATGATGGCATGAGCACTTCAAATGGCGTCTTTGGCAAATATCACGCATGATGAATACGCGTTTCATCATGAAAATACGAGAAAACTATAAAAACGTGGATCCAGATGTTTTGGTTGCAATATTTGCCTATTTCACTCCTTTTACGTGCGTGTTTTGTTCATTTCCGAGAGATCTCAGAGAAAAAAAATTAAAGCTGTGCAACTATCTAAACATTGCTTATTGAATAATTAACTAGGAAGTATAGAAGTATTCAGTCGGGCACAAATCTTCAATGATTCGAATGAAAGATAAATTACAACAGAATGGTATTGACCTAAGATATGATCCACACAATGAAAGTAGTTCTGAATGATATAGCATACACAAAAACATGGCAGGTACTGCATCACCAATGAATATCAAACAAATGTAATAGACACTTCAAACTGTAATGGCTCCCACTGGAATTGATTGTAATGTTAACATACGTATACGTATTATTCAGGGTGCAAGGGACAGCCCTCCGCAAACTGAAACCATCAAACTGAACAACTTTCACGATGGAGCGTACCTGAGGATCAGGAAAATATCAGCCGCCCCAACATTTGAGTCGGGTAGGTACGGCATTTTTCTATGGGACAGCTGATTTTTTTTCGCGTTTCATGAGGCTCCATAGTGAAAGTTGTTCAGTTTGATGGTCTGAGTTCATATTCCAAAAGAATTTGGACTAAATATAAATTTAAAATAAAGGCAATGAGGGATTTTCCAGAGAAAAAAAATGCTAGTTCATAATTTCTCGATAGATGGCGTTGAACAGAGAGGGGTCGATTAGGTATGAGCAAATATATTTATGAATATTATTAATCAAAAGACGCAGTACAAACCCTTTGATATTATTGTCGGTTTATTATTAGCTATCTCGGTGTTATTGTCTGTCAACAACGAATCAAGTATCGGACGTGGCTGTATGGGCTTTGTATTCATTTTGAATATACGAACAATAAAAGAGAAACAATAACAAACTACAAAAACCTAAAGCCGGGTCCGCTGCGCCATCTTTTCGTGTTTGCTAACATCGTTTTCTAACTTTCCCCTCCCCCGCAGGCGAACGCGGGTGATGTTATCCGATGCAAATGGATACCATCACCCGCGTTCGCCTGCGGGGAAAGTTAGAAAACGATGTTTGCAAACACGAAAACATGAAGCAGCGGACGCAGCTTAACAGAAACTGAGACTTTCAACAAAAATAAACCGGGAAACTTGTAATCGCTACTTCATCAACAGCGGGGCTAATACGCACGCCAACCCGCCAACCCGCCGTCAACGCCATCTATCGCGAAATTTGGAACTAACTTTTTTGCTTTTTTTGCCTTTGGAAAATCCCTCATAGAGCGCATTAATTTCAATATATAATATTTAAACCTAAGTCATAAACCATGTCCCATTGTGTACATCAAAGTGGCATATATACATCACAGTAAGGTTTCACACTTAGCCTGGCGGAAGATATTCCCTTTTCAATGGAGAAACATCCCAGAGAAAACAGAATGGACGAAAATATAAGGGTTCCTTGTTTGACTACGGAACCTTAAAAATCCTTGTAGACCTTCCTCAAAGTTCTATGTACCTATAGGCCAGTCATTTTACGGGGTTTTGTTAGGTGGGGTAGGGAGTAATTATTAATTGGACTTTTAAACTGTAACCGGCACTATTTAGTGACAAAAATACAATCCGAAATCATATTTTAAAAAAAATTGCTACACAACATAGAAATCAAAATTGTGTGTCCCAGAAGGCTTTTAAATTAATAATATTAATACCAATGCACTCATTTGAATTAGATTTAACAACATACATTATTTTTGAGCAATGAAATAGGCACTAAAATTTAAAAAATGAGGTATTTATTAGAAAATACGAATGTATTTTTTAAAACCTTCTAAATATACAAAAATATTTACACCATGTTTGAAGTATGTATAATGGTAAAGTTTTAAATATGTGCAAAAAGAAATTAATCATCAGGTTTTTTAGAACGAGATAATATCTAAATTTTAAAATTGGAACTGTTGCTGATATGTTTTTTTTTTATTTTGGTACATTTCTAAGCTCAAATTGACTCTTCAATATTATAGTGAAAAAAAAATGCAATTATTAATTAGTCCCGGCTCAAACCGTGAAATGACTGGGCTACTAGACGAAAGGTGTTGAGCAAAACAGTTTTGATCGTTAGCAGTGGACAGTGCTATCGCTAAATTGTATGAAAAATTTGTCGGGCGCGAGCCCGACACACACTTTTCCAATTTTTATTATTTGTTGTTTTCTTTGAAGTATGCACTATACTATAATTACACTAAGTTGGATGGTTGTATGTATTACCGGTTTAACAATAGAGCAAAACAAAAAAGGTTTAAAAATATATTTCTTGTTGGAGACGCTGTACCTTTTGAAATGTAATAATGTTTTACTCTTCGTTTTTATTATAAAATCCAAAATAATAACAAATATTGTGTGAAAATTTTAACTGCAGCCAGTTAAAACATTAGAGGGGCAGTCCCCGTTACTATACAAGCATTTTTTCAACCTTTTTATTTTTAGTTTTTGCTCTATCGTTAATACATACCTACAAGCGTCAAACTTGGTGTCATTACAGTGCATACTTCAAAGTAAAACAACAAATAATAAAAATTGGCCAAGTGTGTGTCGGGCTCGCGCTAAATTGTACGAAAAATTATTATATTATATTTAACCTACTTATGCTGTCCCGATTTTTTACATGCCATACAATGAAATGATCCATACATAAAACAGAGTCGAACATCATAAAAAAGAAGCTTTTTCATATTTATGGACAACTCAGGCTTGACCAAAAATTGTCTATGCCAAAATTGTGTCCACAAAAAAAAAGGCCTAAGGGTTCCTAAGACAGTCTCACTGTATTTCCTATGGTTATGGATTTCCCCTTACTGTCCTCGTTAAAAAACACAATTGTCTTGTTTGGTGGTACGGATCCCTCGGAATAATGGAGAGCCGCAGAAAAAAATGGATAAACATTTGTATATAATGTAACTAACATAATTCAGAAGGTTTCACAAAAGTTTACTCAAAGTAATTGGGTTCCGAGTTCATAGCTTTTTTAGCCCTTACTTGACTGCACTAATAGCAGTCCGTCAGTGTATTGATTATTTGTGGTTGGGCTTTTGCAAGCAAGGGTTTTTGTAAAACGGAGACCAGCGCTGGTCCTTTTGTGTTCGCCCCAAGCTCACCCATATTTATGGTATTTTCTTTTCATTCCCTGGAATGCAGGTTTCCTCATGAAGTTTTCCTTCACCGCTGAGCTAGTAAATGATAAATACAACTGTACATAAATCCCGAAGAACTTAGTGGTACAGGCCAGGAATCGAACTGCGGCCTCAGGATTGAGGCGCTAGCTCTCTTCCGTATGGGCTATCATCGCTCTAAGTCCGTCAGTGTAAGCACTTGCTGTAACACCACCTTATTTTGTGCCTCTTATATCTTTTCTTACCGTATTTTACTGTTTATGTTTTGGTGTAAAATAAAGTATATTTGGTTGATTGATTGATTTTATTTTGCATGATTCGAGAGGATAATTATCTTAACAAATATGTTGATAACGAGCTTTTACCCACAACTTCGTCTGCATAAATTATATACAAAGTTTTTATTTACTCAAAGAGCGATGATAGCCCATACGGAAGAGAGCTAGCGCCTCAATCATGAGGCCGCGGTTCGATTCCAGGCCCGTACAACTAAGTTCTTCGGAAATTATATACGGTTGTATTTATCATTTACTAGCTCGGCAGTGAAGGAAAACATCGTGAGGAAACCTGCATTCCCGAGAATGAAAAGAAAATACCGTAAGTTCGGAGGTATGCGTAAAATATGGGTGAGCATGGGGCGAACACAAAAGATCAGCGATGGTCGCAGTGTTACACAACGACCCTTGCTTGCAATAGCCCAACCACCAATAATAATAATACCAGATTTAAAGTCAGATGATAAGCTATCAAACAAAAAAGTTTCATCAAAATCGGTTCAGTAGTTTTTGCGTGATACTCGAACAAACAAACACCCAAACAAACAAACAAACAAACAGACAGACAACAATAACCCAAAAATTTGTGAATTGGAATCAGGGACAGGTAAAAACCATGCCATAAATTTTTTTTTGTAAATATCTTCAATGTACAGACATATTTCTGTTACAGTTTTATAATAGTTTAGATTATAAAATTAATTAAAAAAACAAAATGCTCACGCTAGCAATGTCACAGTCACACCATGTGTGTTTCCGAACCCATTTTCGAAAAATTGGAGACTGCAATTTTTCGATACATGGAATCATTTTTCGCACTGTTTGCTGTTGTTTTTCTTTATTCGGTATTACACATATTAATTGTGAAATGATACGAAAATGCTGATCGAAGACTAGATTCTGTTTGGGCTGAATATGTTTGCATTAAAGCAAAAACAGCTATTTCAGTACTTTTAGTCAAAAGAAATTGCCCATGTGACAAACTATATTTGTTTCAAATGGTTTCACAACCTTAGATCAAAGTAAAATGAATGGATAGGCCCAAAGCGCTTTAAGTTGAAGCACGCAAAACTAGGGCACTTCAATACAAACTAGGGTACTTGGTCTGTCATCTCGGTACAAATTCGAAGTAAAACTGTCAATTGTTTTGCCTCATTTTTCTGGTTTGAAATGTTTGCGTAAGGCCTGTCCATTCATTTTACTTTGGTCTAAGTTCACAACTAACAAATGAGTACATAATCAAAGAACAAATACAAATAGCATAGCATAGCTAAAATTATACACAAAATAGGAGGAATATCATACTTCCCAAGGAAATGGGAATTATCCTTTCCTTTTCTATTGTGGGATTTCTTATAAAATTAATATTTACCACCTATATAGGTGAAATGGGATTGGGCAATGTCTTTTATTTCCCGCTCAGAAAATGCAAAGAGAATTTACTTCCATATACGAGAAGGACAAAACTATATGCAAAAAAGAGAAGACATGAGTTTTATTTCCAAGAAGACATATTTAGCTCTGTTTGATGCTTCTAGTTTGGCATTCATGCGACTTATCGGTCAGAGTCACATCTTACAGGCGGTTATCTTCCATATAATATGAGCATTATAACAAAGAAGAAAATGGGGGACCATTCTCTCACCTTCCTGTAAGGGCAGGCTGGTGCGCTGCAGTGGGATCAAGTGGGATGTGTATGTTTTGGCTGACGATGATGATGATGAGCATAATTTATAACATCTTAAAGGGAAGCCCACACATTCCAAAAAATCATAATCATATCACATTTTATTTGCAATGCTACACAATTTCAAGTAGAACAATATGAATATGAGTGAATGAATTCTTTTCTTTGACACACAATTACTCCCTAAAAAGCATTGTATTAGTCGCAAAACATAAATACAACTGATTTATCAATATAATACAGTTAGGAGCTTTACAATTTGAAGTGAGTCGATGGAAGTGAGCTGCCGTGAACACCAATGGAAATTATGAGGTACAGCTTCCGTCTAAATACAGTAAATATTTACCGAAAGAAAAAATATCCGTTCATTGTTGAAGAATATCAATATCCCGGTAACAATTTACTCATTCATCTTTAGGTTTGATTACCAAGTTACCGACAAGTTTATCACCTCACCTGCTCCTATTCAGTTATGATAAAATGAAGAACTACACAACCGAAACGCATGAATATGATTTTGTTTTTAGCACTCTTAAAATTACTACTTAAAACACGATTGTAACTATAGTTTCATTAGAATATTATGCCATAAAATTGTAAACTTGATTATCGACTGCAAAGTGCCACTACAAGATAAAAGCCATATTGAATTCTACTCGGCTGCATTTTGTTTTGTTGATGCACTCCTCGTGCAACTCCGTCGGTTTTCGGCTTTTCGGAACCATAGAGATTTTTTTTCTCTTCGTCGTCCGGCCGGTCAGGATCTCATAATGCTCCGTCTACACGTTAAAGTGGATGATGAGCATAAGTAGGCCTTTTCCAAGCATAGATATAATATCCAAAAGTTCGATTTTTGAAAATCATACGAGCGACTTGGCAGTAGAAAGATGCATAATCTCCATAGTAATTTTGACATTTTCTACTGCCAAGTCGCTCGTATGATTTTCAAAAATCGCACTTCAGGATCGCGCTGTGCCAAATTATCTTTCTCTCGGTTTAATCAAAAATAATCCATAGCCCAAACACATAAAAACTATTTAGCACGCATAAAGTTGACCATGCTAGAAGAAGAAGGCATGAGTTGCACCCGGTGTCCCATTCTACTTTTTTTTTTTTTTGAAAGTTTTTAACGGCTCTGGATTTTCATTCCTTTTGAGCCAGTCTTTTTAAGCAAATTATTGTTTCTCATTTATAGCAAATAAAACGTTGGTGTTCGACGTTTCAACGCTTCTTTGGAGTTTTTGGAGGCAATCGAGAAACGCAGGAAACGCAGAGAAGTCCACAGGAAAGAGATGAACCGACCGCTTGCCGCGCTATAAAAGAACGGAACACTTTTCCTGTTCACGACCCACACCATCATATTTCACTGAACTGTATATTGTTCACTTGCACGACACTTTGTTACGCAAAACAACACCGATTTTACGAACCAAAACTCACTATAAACAATAACAATTCGACGAAATATGAGGACTCCAAACGTATCTGTTCAAATCCCGCCAAAAACTCCGTCCCATTCTACAGTGTACTGGTGTTGCCATATGTATATGTTATGATTTCAGCCGAATTGGTAAGATCAAATGAAGCAAAAATGTATCAAATCTTTTTAAATTATTTGTGTGTTGCAAAGCCGTGGTAGTAAAAAAGAAAAAAAATTGACAACCCAATCTGCCATATTATTTGAAATTGCTGTGAAATTGTCGCTAGCCGTCAAATTAATTTTTATTATTTTTTATCCACATTTTATGTTAAAATGGTTCGTATTTGCTTAATCGACGGCTGCAAAAGCGAATATTTTCCAGATTGTGGCTTATCGTATCAAAGGTTTGTATTTTCAATATGTTTTAGTCTTGAAAATATTAAATTAGTTAGGGTAACAACAAACTCCTCAACTTTTCCTGAGTGCTGGAAGGTGGCGTCCGTAGTACCTATTTATAAGAAGGGGGATAAAAATCTGGTTAAAAATTACAGGCCTGTTTCTTTGCTATCAGTTTTTCCGAAGGTTTTTGAGGCACTGGTTTTCCCTCATCTAGCCTGGCATGTTAGAGAAATGCTGTCTCCACTTCAACATGGTTTCATGGCGGGGAAATCTACAACTACTAATTTGTTGTGCTATGTGAGTGATTTGGCTTCATCAGTAGACTCTGGAAATCAGACTGATCAGTGTACACGGATTTTAGTAGTGCGTTCGATAAAGTCAGTCATTCCTTATTACTTCATAAACTCTGGCATTATTTTGGCATTACGGGTAACTTCTGGAAGTGGATCAGGTCTTACCTAACAAACAGATCGCAAAAAGTTGTCAAAGATGGATACTGTTCCGAGTCCTACTTGGCTACTTCTGGCGTACCACAGGGTTCTCATTTGGGTCCTCTGTTCTTTAATATTTTCATCAATGACATAGTAAAATCTGTTAAACATAGTGGTTGTCTTCTTTTTGCCGATGATCTAAAGTTATATAGAGAAATTAGGATAGCAGAGGACTCTCTTCTTCTTCAGGAGGACCTGGCGAGAGTGAGGGAATGGTGTGCTTCAAACGAAATGGTGCTTAATGCAGATAAGTGTTTTCATATAAAGTTCACTAAGAAAATACGCCCTACCAACACTTGTTATAGTCTTAATCATGTAGCACTTCAGGAAGTCTCTGTCATTAAAGATCTGGGGGTACTATTGGACTCGAAACTAAATTTTGCTAGCCACATTGAACGGGTCGCAGGAGAGAGTAACAAAATGTTGGGCTTTATTAAGAGAATGGGAAAGGGTTTCCGACATACTAAAACTCTGTCGATACTTTATAATGCTCTTGTTCGTAGCCGTTTAGAATATTGCAGTCAGGTCTGGAAGCCCTCATACCAGTGTCATACTGACAGACTTGAAAAAGTCCAAAAGTCTTTCACCCGGTTCTTGGTCCATAAGGTTCGTGGTAATGGCATTGGTAAACGGGCCTGCTATGAAGATAGACTGCAATATTTTAAGATGAATAGCCTGAAGCTAAGGAGAGACTACCTCGACCTTAGATTTGTGCAAAAGCTCTTAAAAGGCACTTTCTCGGAGCCTAGTTTGTTGGCAAAAGTTAATATCTCTGTTCCAAGATTAAATGTTAGACCGCGTAACATCACATTTAAGCCGGGCCTCGTTAGAACAAATGTAGGAAGTTTCGAGCCCCTTTACAGAATGCAAAAACTTTATAATACAATCGGTAATGATCTCGAACTAGACATATTTCATGATACGGCATCATCGTGGAAGCGTAAGATGCTGCAACCAGGGTCATCACGAAACGGTTTACCAATTAGTTAGTTCTTACCTAGTTTCAATCTTTGTTCACCTTGTTTTAGTCTTCTTTTGTTTAGAAATGTTATTCTAGAATGTTTCTACCTAATATATACATGTTTTTATTCTGGCAACTTTGTCAATATGAGTGCTGTCGCATGCCTGTTATTAGTACATAAGTTAGAATATTGACCTCAACATTTATTTGTATACTGTTTTACTTGTGTACCGTTGGCATGTCTAATAAATAAATAAATAAATAAATAAACATAGAAGGTAAGCATCGGACGCATATATTATGATAAAAATTACGAAGATAAAACTGTTCTAATATCTGTAATAAAACATATATTACGAGAGATAAGTGTACTTTTTGCAACCATAAGCAGCAAGGCTGATTCAGTGTTTATAGAGTGTAGAGCATCTCTGTGATGGGGTTGACGTCGGTCTGCCTGCATATCGTCAGTCGGTTTAGGAGATACAGCCGTTCAAAGGTGAGTTATGGGTGCAAAAAACGGCCGATCAGCAGCAAGGCTGATCGTATGATACTATTGTAATATGCACTGAGGCTATGTGAACAGTACAAAAACTGACGTGGTTCATCAGTCGGTTTAGGAGATACAGCCGTTCAAAGGTCAGTTATGTGTGCAAAAAACGGCCGATCAGCAGCAAGGCTGATCATAGGATACAATTGTAATATGCACTGTAGCTAAGTGAACAGTATAAAAACTGACGTGATCCGTCAGTCGGTTTAGTAGGTACAGCCGTTCAAAGTTGCAAAAATTAATGGTTACAAAAAAATTATGATCTCCCGAAAGGATGATTGTAGGATATTACTGTAATATGCACTGCAGTTATGTGAACAGCAAAAAAACTGACATGATCCGTCACTCTGTTTAGTAGGTACAGCCGTTCAAAGTTTCAAAAATTAATGGTTACAAAAAAATTATGATCTCCCGAAAGGATGATTATAGGATATTATTGTAATATGCACTGTAGTTATGTGAACAGTACAAAAACTGACATGATCTGTCAGTCGGTTTAGTAGGTACAGCCGTTCAAAGTTGCAAAAATTAATTTTTACAATAAAAAATAATGATCTCCCGAAAGGATGATCATAGGATATTATTGTAATATGCACTGTAGTTACTATACACTGTAGCTATGTTAACACTATTTAAACTGACATGATAATGTCGGTCAGTTTAACAGTTATTACCGGTAGTTAAAAAGAAACTTGCTGCTAAAAATTATTAGAAGTAGTTTAGTGGTTATGATTTTCGTTAGGTACTAGTATTGAAAAGTGAATGTTCAGAGTTTTATCTCTTTGATATCTTCCTGATTTGTATCTCTGACTATCCCCTCGGGGAATATAGTCAAAAGCACTATGCTATGTTGTGCTTGTAATGAACATGATTCGTCAATCAGATTACATACAGTCGTTCAAAGCTCATGGTTGCAAAAGAATAACGATTATGCGGTGTAGCTATGTAAGTACTGTTAAACTGATATGCTAATTATGTCAGTCCGTCAGTAGTTATCAAGGAACATACTGCTCGTAGTCAAAGAATAATTATATACACATACTAACGTAAACTGTAGTATTAATCACTGCTAGCAGAGAGAGGTGAGTTACGATTACGTTGAAAAAATCAAGGGGCACAACACAACCGAGGACTGTGCCGAAGGAAATTTTGGAGTGAAAACTTAGTCTATCCTTTTTGAAGGTCCGTCGCTTTTAGATATGATCCGAGCATACCTCGTAGGTAGTCAACAGTAGGTAGAATAACTTGGACAACATGAACAACTCGGTCGACTTGGACAACTCGGACAACTTGGTCAAATGATTCGACTTGTTCAAGTTGTTCATGTTGTCCAATTAAGCACTTTCGACAATAAAACATCTCGGACAACATGAAAAACTTGGTTAACTTGGACAACTCTGACAACATTGTATAAGTTGACCAAATCGTCAGAGCTGTTTATGTTGCCCGAGATTTTCATGTAGTTCGAGTTGTTAATGTTGTTCTAGTTGTTCACTTGAACACCACGACCACGATCAAGTTCTAATAGCTAGGGATCCTGGGATTGTTTCATAAAATAAATAAATTAAGACTTGTACACAAATTAATCTTGTGAAAAATGAAGTTAGGTATTTACCGAAACCGGAGATCGAATATCCGCTCTACATGATCATACATGGTGATTTAAGGTTCCTTTACTTTTAATTTTTCTGTGTGATGGATGAATCTGTTAATTTTTTTGGTACCTATTTTGTATTTTTGTGTGGCAATAAAATGCATTTTATTGATTTATTTTTGTTTTAAAGGAGTGAAATAAAGCTAAACAGTGTAAATTTTACCATCTTTAATGTTTTTACACAGAATTTTTTATAGTTAAGGATAGGATCTTTTATTTTACTGAAGTACAACTTTGACTTGACTTTGTGGCAAATCTATTATAAATTATACTATTTAAGGTTTTTTTAATGGTACTTTAGTCTTTACGGGTTTTTAAATAGTCGTTTGTATTTTTGAAATTCACGTAAAAACAAGACTGGTACTCCATCAAACCTAAAAGTAATAGCGATCAGTATTATTTTGTTTGGCTTCAGAAATACAATAATTTATAGCTGAGTGGGCAATTCCGTCAGAGGGATAATAACATCAAATTGCTATAACTTTTGTCCTATAAGCTTTTATTCAGCAGTAATGACTGTGTGGGTAGATAGTTATCAAATAAATGTGATTTTTCTCAACCTACTGGATAAGACTTTATAGAACAAAAGTTATAGGCATTTGATGTAATGGAGAAAGTTCACACATTCTTGTATTGATTTTGCATTCCCTATTAAAAATTAAAAATGTCAGTGAAAACATTATTTAGATACATCAAGTAGTTTCCATGATATTGAACTTAGAAAAACAAATTCGCGACGCTAAATTCGTCCCCCTTACCCGCACACACTCATGAACGCACATGTCTGAATCACGTGGTTGCTGTCTTGAACTTTTTTGTTTCTCGACTGATTGCTTCCGGCGGCCACTTGTCTCAAATTCGACATCAGATTCGTGTTTGGAGTCACGCGGACCCTCAGATATAGATTTTGGAAGCAAGCGGTTGAGAAAAAAAAAACGATTTTGGAAGCAATCGATCGAGAAACAAAAAGTTCAAGATGGCAGCCACTTTTATCACATCTGACATTGGATTCATGTTCGGGGTCCACGCAGACCCTCAGATTTTGGAAGCAATCGGTTGATTGAGAAACAAAAAAGCTCAAGATACATACCTACCTACATAACATACATACTTACAAACCTAGCTACCTGCATACATACCTGTAGGGTTTGCTAAATAAGTACACATTTACTGTTGCTCACTAGGCAGGTAGTATATGCGGAGCGCGCACGTCCGCACCCGACAAAGGCTGGCAGGCAACTGCCCCCACCATGCGTTCGCACAGACACTACATCCCTTCTTTATTTTAATTTAATTTAAGATGTATTTTGTAACAGTACACTTAATATCAAAACTATAAGCAATACAGGTACATATGAATATAATTATTATTATAAAGTCAGTAGTACTACAGCTTGCATTTATTTTATATTTTCTTAATATTTTATATATTTCTATATGAATCTACCACCGCTTCGGAAGGTGCTTCGCTTGGGAGAAGAAACGGCGCAAGAAACTCCACTATGCACATCGCTATAACATAACAATATAATGTGTTATGATTGATAATCTTTGATTATTAAAGGTTACGTTTCTTACTGCTTAATTTCATTTCATTAATAGTTAATAAAAGCTTTCCAGTACCCATAGTACTCTGTACCAATACTGAGCCCAGTAGGCATTTACATTCAACTTTAGCTTACTACTCTAGAGTCTAGACTATCCCTTTCCTTTTTATAATATTTCAAGATTTTAACTACAATTTGTATTATTACAACATTTAGTTTTATTGCGTAAAATTTAAAGTCTAGTCCCACTTTATATGACACAATATTAATTTTGTAACCTAATTACATTAAATTAATAAACCTTAATTTATTTTTCCTCTTGACCTGTGAACTGTGATCGTTATTTCAGGAGTGAGGGTTGGTTAAGCAAACAGCAAGATAAGATTGACAAATCGCGATCAACTTCCATTCCAAGTAATTTTAAAACTTTGTGGTAGGATAGTACAGTTTATATACTTTTGTCACGTTTGTTAAGTTTGGATTTAAGTTTACTTTTGTTAGGTACTTATATAAAATCCAACTAAGTTTAACCGTACGTAAAACAATTTAAAAATATAAATTTTATCTAAGCTGGTTTTATTAAACCAACGTGAGATTGCACATTGTTACTAGAAAAGGTGTACTGTTGAACTACAAAAGTATTAGCAAGACTACTCCTAATTTCTAATTAGGCATATGCCTTATTCAATTTTTACTTCAATAGGTAATTGGATTTGATCACAAAACATTTTCATTAAGTATCACTTATACCTTGATTTATTCTCTGGCTAAAATATAAACATTTTCTTTTGGACAATATTGGTGGTGCTCTTAAATTGAAAAGAGTAGCCATTCGAAAATAATTTGTTACTCAAACAAACTTTGATTATGTCTTCGTAAAATATCGTTGTCCATGGCACTTAGCGTCAAAATCAATTTCAGTGTGATACGCTCCTTGTACCTGTGGACAGATTTCGAGTAGTATATTATTATTGGCTAGATAGCTATAATGCTTGCCTCATGTTTCCAGTTTCTGCAATGAACTTTATGGAATAATAAACAAAAGGTGTTCAAAAGAAACCTAGTATAGGTACAGGACTATTGCATATAATTGTATGTCTTGTGTGTTCAATTTCGTTGCAAATTTAGAATTAAGTGTTTAGTCTATGTTTTCGCTGTTTATCATTGCATTTTAGTACATAAAGACTGTGACTATTGGGTCACGGTACTTAAATTGGTACATATGTTCCATTTGACAGCATAAAATATAGCTCTAGTATTTGCCAACATTCCATATATCTTTATCATTTCTTATTTATTTATTTTATATTTATGTCCAATATATATTTATTCTAGACATTTAATAGCCCATAGTTTTAGTTTTACATTGAGTTTTTTGCCTATGGCTCATTTAGGATTATTTGAACCCGAAAGTCTCTGCTTGTTAATTGTCCAGTTTTGACTAATTTTCATGGCCTGTATTAATTTCGATACTATAAACATAGTTTTTTTATTTTTATTTGGTCCTTTGCATTTCGTGTATCATGATGACACTTTTAAGTAGGTATGAATGGTCGTATAATGTCCGGCTTAGAATAGCACCAAACATAATATTAATGTCGTAAAAGGAGACTAAGCAATCCCCTCAGGCTTCGTCAATATCTCGGATGTGCACCGGATGCTCGAATAATGTTTTAATGTCACATTAATATATGCACGCAATATGACGACCCAAAATTACTTTTGGACTATAAATTGACCATTATTCTTTCAATGAAAAGATTTTAACATTTTATTTGATTTAACTCGAATTGATTTGATTTCATTTAATTTCACTCGAATTTATTTGATTCTATTTGATCTCCTCTCATCTCATCTCATTCCTTTCCTATCCTTTCCATTCTTTTTTTTTATTCATTTCATTCAGATAACTACTGGTCAGAGTTACTGCTTCAGGATCGTATCAATTTACGATTTATAATATTAAGGAAGTAAGGACAAGAGAGTAAGTCTGTGATAAGCACATACACTTAGGCACTTAAAATATTCAGCGTAGCCGCCAGCCACTGCAATTAAGGACTTTTAATTTAACTGCTGTTATATTTCATGTACAATTATATAATATGAGTGCAGTAACTATTTTATTTTCATGACCCTTTAGCTTTTGCTAACAACTTGATAGTTGCATGATTCTATAGGTTATAACCCATATGATTTTATAGTTGTATGACACTTTAGCTTTAGATAACAACTTGATAGTTGCTTGGTTCTGTAACCCATATCATTTTATAGTTGCATGATACTTTAGCTTTTGCTAACAACTTGATAGTTGCATGGTTTTATAACACGATGATGATAAGATGATGATATCATTTTATAGTTGCATGATACTTTAGCTTTCGCTAACAACTTGATAGTTGCATGGTTCTTTAACCCATATCATTTTATAGTTGCATGATATTTAGCTTTCGCTAACAACTTGATAGTTGCATGGTTCTGTAACCCATATCATTGTATATTTGCATGACCCTTTAGCTTTCGCTAACAACTTGATAGTTGCATGGTTCTATAACACATAATTATTATCATTTAATAGTTGCATGATACTTTAGCTTTCGCTAATGACCTGATAGTTCTCTAACCAATATCATTTTATAATTGCATGACCCTTTAGCTTTTGCTAACAGTTTAATAACTGCATGATCCTGTCACCATTGCATTTGCATGGGTTTGCATGGCCTTGCATGGCCTTGTATGTAACTGCATGACCTTTTTGTTTTTACTAACAACTTAGTTACTGAATAGTCCTTTAACTATTGTAGTTGCATATATTTGCATGGCTCTGCATGGCCTTGCATGGCATTGTATGTAACTGCATGACTTTCCCGTTTTTACTAACAACTTAGTTATTGAATAGTCCTTTTACTATTGCAGTTGCATATTTTTTGCATGACTTTGCATGGCCCTGCATATCCCCGCATGTATGATGCATCTGCTTGACCTTTTAGTTTTTACTAACAGTTTAATCACTGCATGGTCCTTTAACTACTGTAGTTTTACCTACTTCGCACTTTATACTTATCGCCTTTTAGTTAGCGTGACTCGCGCTTGGAACCTAATATTCGGTAGGTATGTATAAAGTGTATTATACTGATACGTAGTCAAGTCAGTAACGATCGGTGCAAACGATATAGCATATTCAACAGTGTATTTAGAATTGAATTCATCTTGAATCGCTAAGTTAGACGTATAGTATAGATGTAACGGAAATTTGCAAGAAATCCCTTTTTGCCCCCTTGTTAAATAGTTGCAACTTTGCAAGTCACTCCCTTATCACAAGTCCTTAGGGATAACTAGGTACAAACAATATTGATTGTGATTGAATATCAAAATAGTTTTACACTGACATACCTATGCAGAAACCTTATGTAATCCGGTAGGTATTTGTGTTAAATTTTATGAGCATTGGCTACTGTTTTGCACCGATTTACTCACTCGTATCTATACGTACGCAGCGTTACATAATATTTATAATAAATAACACTATAATATTCAAGATGTTATTATACGCCTGTTTTCTACAATTTATAGTATTAATCATTGTAACCAGACAATTAGTAGTCTTCGTAAATATGTATCTGTCTGTTCAACCTTAACCTTAACGGCAACTGTAACCGACCGACCAACCGACCGACCGACCGACCGACCGACTGACCGACCGATCGACCGACTGACAGACGGACCGACCGACTGTATCTGACCTTCAGCTTAACCTTTAACGGTACGCGAGTGCCATAGGGCACCTATCGCTACTCCGTCGAGTTATGTGTAGGTAGGTTACATAGACAGAGTCACGATTACGACACTCTTACGATTTTATGTATTCTGGGATTTCGTAAGAAAGGATTTTGTAAGATCCTCAGACGGCGTCGACTGTTAAGTCGAGGTCCTAATCAAGCGGCTTGCATAGATATACATACTCCTCAATCTAGCTGAATAACTTCATATTATGAGATAGTCATTGTCGTAGTCTGCCTACTCCGTAGGATTATGGCTTGAGCGTAAGTCTATTATAAAAACATGTATGGTAATGTATTGTACATGACCTTTAGGATTGGAGTCTAGTCGCAGCAATCGTTCGAACAGGTGCTCGATTTGTAGTATATTCTTATGAGCTCGACCCCAGCATAGCGTCGTTCCTCTTTTTCCTCCAGCGTTTGATGGTCATAGTTCATGAAAAGAAAAATAATCACTGTTATAGATTGTCAACCACCGCACAAACTAAGAATCCAATGTTTTTTGACATGAAAACTAATGAAATAGGCATAGTAAATAAATGAAAGTACCATGATAGCCCTCGTGGATAAAATTATAATGAATTATCGTTATTGTCCTTTTAAATCAAAATAGAACGTTATTTTAGATAATAGATATTCGCTTTGTTCGTAGTTTTCGGAATATCACTGACCACCCCCTCGGGGAACATAGTCGTGAACACACGCTACTCTGCTGCGTGAAATAATACTTTACAACGTCGCTTTAATTTCAAAATTCCGACGTTGTATTTTGTTTTTATTTCAAAACCAGATAAAATACAGTGTGCACTTACGTAAAATAAGATCCCGTCGTCGCCACATGTAGGGTTTGCTAAATAAGTACACATTTACTGTTGCTCACTAGGCAGGTAGTATATGCGGAGCGCGCACGTCCGCACCCGACAAAGGCTGGCAGGCAACTGCCCCCACCATGCGTTCGCACAGACACTACAATACCTACAAACCTACCTACCCCTACCACTTCATAATTTGCCCTTTTCACAAGTCCGGGCGTGTCTACCTTTTTTCTGAACGCCCAACTCGCCCTGTGTTGAAGGCGACATGTCCCCTTCCTATTTCTAAAGAATGGCAACTCGCCGCAAGGCGAGATTTTTTACTGGCGAGTTGTCACCTAACCCGAAAATGTATACCTGTTCCTGCTGTTTCGTTTAAGCGGCATAAATTGTCATGTTTGTGTACGGTAGCGCAAATAAAAGAATATTGTATTTAACCTCATAAAAACTTTCATATTGATAATTAAAGCAATTTGCGCGAAATTATTCCCTAACCTTTGCAAAATATCAAAAATGCACAACGTAAGTGTTCAATTTTTCACTTCTACCGGCACTCCCGGAGTGCAACCCGTTGTTTTTTTTTTTTCATTTCAGCGTTTATAACCGGTGAATTGTTAGACAGTTAGACAATGATGTCAGTTTTAATAGTGTCTACATATCTACTGCGTATATGACAATACTTTCATATAATCAGGCTTTCTGGTAGTCATAACATCTTTATAAACATTAATTTGTTCAACTTTGAACGGCTGTTAAGTCAGCAGCAATATGTTATTATACACTTTAGTACTACGGCGAAGAACAAAAGTGTATGCAACTTATTGCTGCTGACTGTACCTACTAAACCAAGTGACGGATTATCTCAGTTTTTATCGTGTTCACATAACTACAGTGCATATTACAATATAATCATCCTTTCGGGAGATCATAATTTTTTTGTAATCATTAATTTTTGCAACTTTGAACGGCTGTACCTACTAAACTGAGTGATGGATCATGTCAGTTTTTTTACTGTTCACATAACTACAGTGCATATTAAAATAATATGCTATTTTCATCCTTTCGGGAGATCATTATTTTTTTTTTACCATTAATTTTTGAAACTTTGAACGGCTGTACCTACTAAACCGACTGACGGATCATGTCAGTTTTTGTACTGTTCACTTTGCTACAGTGCATATTACAATAGTATCCTATGATCAGCCTTGCTGCTGATCGGCCATTTTTTGCACACATAACTGACCTTTGAACGGCTGTATCTCCTAAACCGACTGATGAACCACGTCAGTTTTTGTACTGTTCACATAGCTTCAGTGCATATTACAATAGTACCATACGATCAGCCTTGCTGCTGATCGGCCGTTTTTTGCACCCATAACTCACCTTTGAACGGCTGTATCTCCTAAACCGACTGACGATATGCAGGCAGACCGACGTCAACCCCATCACAGAGATGCTCTACACCCCATAAACCCTGAATCAGCCTTGCTGCTTGTGGTTGCAAAAAGTACACTTATCTCTTATACTAATAGTAGGAAGGTAGGTACGCGCGGCCAGCTTATTTTGGTTTTGTATAGCTTGATGTGTCGCCGTGCGTACCTACCTATGCGTTTAGGGTAAGAGGTTGTTTGTTTGTTTGTGTGTGCCAACGAATGTTCCCATTTATCTCCAAAACGGCTTGACCGATTTAGATACGGTTTTCTGTAAAGGGTTTGTGATTTGATTAACGGTGGTTCTTAGATAGGTGTTACGGTTTCATTTGCCAGGGGGCGCTGCAGTAAATATTTTTCTTTCGTCAAAATGAGTTTTTGCGCATTTACACCGAAACGGCTTGACATAAGGTCAATTAAGGTCAAGCCGTTTCGGTTCGGCTGGTTGATTTTTTTACCGTTTCGAAACTTTCAGGGGTGGTTTAGACCATCAAAATGAACAACTTTTACGATGGGAGCAAATCTGAAATCGTAAAAAGAAAATCATAGTAAAAGTTATTCAAATTGATGGTCTGAACCCCCTAAAAGTTTCGGAACGGTAAAAAAAAACAGAAGTGCGATTTTTGAACATCATACGAGTGACTCGGCAGTAGAAAATGTTAAAATTACTATGGAGATTATGCATCTTTCTACTGCCGATTCGCTCGTATGATGTTCAAAAATCGCACTTCAGGGTGTTCGCGTTAGGTAATTTTTGTAAAACATACGCCAAATGACAAATAACATCCTCATATCTAAGACCAAAAAAGCAATTTTAAAAATATTAATTTTTACTAGGGATGCAACGATTACGAAGCGGTGCATCGTTTTGCATCTGTAATCGTAATAGTCACGATTAATAACGATTCAATGCACCGTAGTAAGAATCGTACGATTATTAAATCGAATTGAAAATGTCAATCGGATTGCAATTGTTGACAAATACACGATCTGAATACTAGATTCCAAAGCCGAAAAACAACTTTAAAAAAATCTGATCTCTTGCTGCCATTTTAGATCATTTTGAGCTAAATCTGACTTTTTTTTGGTCAGATTTTACTCTTTTTTTATTCTACTGAGGTCTATCATTAGATTTTCGGTTTGAAGAATTACATACACTCACGTTCTCGCGATATGTCATCCACATTTTAAAATATTAATCTCCCACGTAAATCGGACGAGATTATACAGAATCATGTTCCATATTATGTTTTTCAAATAAATTTGGCCTAAACGCATCCAAAAATCATAATCCTGACCAGGTGAACCTTTGACTTCGATCTGAAATTTGTAGGAAAAGTTACAAAATTTTGGAATTATATAAAGATTTTTTTTTATGATTTAACTTTCATTGTAATGCAAAGAAACACTATGAGAACTCATTCTGAGGATAATCTCAACTAAATTTGTTTAAATAATCGTAATGCATCGGTTATCGTAATCAATAACGATTAATATCGTAATCGTAATGGCCGAATCGTTGCATCCCTAATTTTTACTAATTATTTTTGTTTTTTTTCATAGTGATAAAATCATAAAAATTAATTAACAAAAAAAATTTAATTGCTTTTTTGACCTTTGATAATAAGTATGTTATGAGTCATTTGGCGTATTTTTAGAACCGGCTCATGAAGCCCTTTCATTTGATACCCAACACGACAGGTTTTGGAGTTCCTTACTTAGTTCCCTCCCACTGCGGCCAGAAATCGCAGTATGTTTTTGGGCAGGACGATTTGAATCTCATCTGATGTCAATACCTGCCTACCTTCCGTGATTCGCGATTTGTGTGTCGCACCTCCGTGATTCGCTCTATGATTATGTCGCACTTCCGTGATTCGCTCATTGGTAGGTGTCGCAACTCTGGGGTAACATCCACCTGGGTAGGCAGGTATTAACATCAGATGAGATACAAATCGTCCTGCCCAAAAACATACTGCGATTTCTGGCCGCAGTGGGAGGGAACTAAGTAAGGAACTCCAAAACCTGTCGTGTTGGGTATCAAATGAAAGGGCTTCATGAGCCGGTTCAAAAAATACGCCAAATGACTCATAACATACTTATTATCAAAGGTAAAAAAAGCAATTTAAATTTTTTTGTTAATTAATTTTTATGATTTTATCACTATGAAAAAAATCAAAAATAATTAGTAAAAATTAATATTTTTAAAATTGCTTTTTTGATCTTAGATATGAGGATGTTATTTGTCATTTGGCGTATGTTTTACGAAAATTTACTCAGGCGTTTCCCACCTGGAGGAGCCCAAACTTGGTATGTTTTGAGAATACTTTTTTGGATTTTTTGAAGATAAGTGGCTGAAAGGTAATGGTGTAGTATATTTTTAGAATCGGCTCATGAAGCCCTTTCATTTGATACCCAACACGACAGGTTTCAGAAAAAAATTGTTTAATCCGATACAAAAAATGTATGACGTCATAACTCCCCACTCCACCAATTGAGAAAGCGAAAACGTCATTTTTACTACTCAGGAAACTCTACTGAATGCAACTATACTATATGTCGGTATAAAAGTACTGTCCTACGGACAAATTCTTGTAATTAATTGGCATCTCTACTAACGTATTCTATATCGTTGTCTAGTCATCATAATACAAGTCGCAGGCTAAATTGTGATACTTTAAATGGGACTAGATAATTTGTGTAACAATGTCTAAGATATTTATATTGATGCATGTAAACTTTGTACTTACTTACAATTTTATCATCATTTAAAAAAGTCTCGGTACATCAATTTGAGATTTTTCGTACCAGGACTCCGCTCACTAAAACGACTGTAACTTCGTTGTTTATTAGTCGATTGTAATGATTTAAAGCTTATTAGAAATCAGATAAAAGTATCAATATGTTTTATAATAAGCTAAATTTACACCATCCTAACGGTTACCGAACTATTCACATACAAAAAACATTTGTTTCCTTCAAAATGTTGTTTTTTTAAGTTATTTCGTTTGATATTAGCTTTACATGAACGCATGTATAAAATCAAATAATGTACATTACATGGTCTCTCATTCGACACCTTATTTAGGTAAATCGGTTCAGTAGTTATCTAGAAATACCGCTTAATAGAATGGGCCGGCCGCCATCTTTGCTACGTCACAGCTCCCCCCTCCATACCCCTAGGAGGTGACTACCGCACTTTTTGTATTCAGGAAAATATACCGAATAAGTACATACCAGTAGTCGGTATGGCGGAGCTGAGTCCCACCAAAATCGTTATTTGAAGACTTGGACAAATGGGGCTTGTACTAAAGGGTGTTGCCATCTTTTTATCTTGATTTTCGTACTCATTTTGCTTTTTGCTTAGGTAAGAATTTTTTTTCTGTTGCTTATGCTCATTTGTGTTTTGATTTACTCATTCAACTAAAAGGACATTTCATCTTTTTCGAGTAGCTCTAGCCTAAAAGGCGACCAGTCGCCTTTAAGATTTTTTGTCGCCGATTTCCAATCCGAGTAGCCTAAATGGCGAAAAATCAATCAACAAAACACTGTTTACGACTAGGGTTGCCAACCCTACTATAATATAGTAACCTACTATATTAGGGGCCCTACTACTATAATTCTGAGGAAAATATTATAGCAGGCAAAACTACTACAATTAGCGCAAAACCTCATACACCCCAACTGATTTATAACAAACTAATTAGATTGAAACAATAATTTCATTATTTTGATAGTTAAAATTTAAAGCTATTCGTATTTTAAGTTTTGAGGCATAAATGATTTGTATCATTTCAGCAATGAATGAAAGCGCTAACGTACTCATGGATACATTTTAATAATCTTGTTTTGGTAGTAAGTAGGGTGAGAGTGCCCGTGCGGTGGTTTGACATCGGGTTCAGTAAATTTAAAATTTTAGAAAAAAATTATTTAATATTTTGAAAAAAATTACTTATGTTGAAACCATGATAATTCGATTCTACTCTCGATTCTAAACAAACTACTTTCTAGTTTTGCGTTAATTCATTAACACGTTGTATATTTTATTGGGCAAATAATTTATAGAGAATATAAATACATTGATACTCTAATATACTTATATTACTCTTTGATTGATACGTTGGCCCAATAAAAATGCCCAATAACTTAACATTATTTTTTAACAATTTCTCTCTCTTCATCACATAATTTATTCCATTTGATCTAGCTTGGACCATGTAGAATTGTATAATAAATCCACTGCTGAAAAATGGCTTCAAGTTTTCCTAAAGTCTGATTTATGTCTAAGTTTTAATAATTATCTTATTTCTCTATCGACTCCAGCTACTTCTGCGTTTACAGGATGCATTATTTACTATGACGAATACGAAATAGGGAGATGATTGAAAATAAAAACTTGGTATTTAGTATTTAGTGGTAAAAGTAGCAAAAAGAATTCTTTTCGAAAAATTTTAATTGACAAGTTTGAAAAATACTATATATTTTCTTATTTTTCCCCGATCTACTATATTCTTTCGGGCTCTCGGCTTGAACTACTATATTTGGTCGAAAAAAAGTTGGCAACCCTATTTACGACACCCACGGGAGGAAATGGGATAGTGCTATTCTTAGCCGACACCCGACACCACACGGACAACATTGTATATAGTCACGTATACAACGTGTTAATGAATTAGCGCAAAACCTCATACACCCCAACTGATTTATAACAAAATAATTAGATTGAAACAATAATTTAATTATTTTGACAGTTAAAATTTAAAGTTATTCGCATTTTAAGTTTTGAGGCAAAAATGATTTGTTATCATTTCAGCACTGAAATAAAGCGCTAACATACTCATGGATACATTTTTATAATCTTGTTTTGGTAGTTAGTAGGGTGAGTGTGCACTTGCGGTAGGTTGACATCGGGTTCAGAAAATTTTAAATTTTGCAAATAAATTATTTAATATTTTGAAAAAAATTACCTATGTTGAAACCATGATAATTCGACTCTGCTCTCGATTCTAAACAAACTACTTTTTATTAGTTTTGCGTTAATTCATTAACACGTTGTATATAGTATTCTTTAAGTGGACCAAACTCTTTCAATGTTGTTGTAGGCTGACCATATACAGGGTGTACAATAAAATGGGACAGCTACTTAAAGGGTTGCGTCAGACCATCAAACTGAACAACTTTCTCTATGGGACCAATATCGAAATCGCGAAAACAAAATCTGCTGTCCCATACATTTCAGTCGAGTTATGTTTGCAGTTTTGTATGGGAGAGCGGATTTTTTTTTCGCGATTTCGATATTAGGTGTCCGTATAGTTAGCAGCCTCACCAGCTCATTCGAAGGTTTTGACTAAGCCACGATTTAGTGCCCAATTAGTGCAATTTGGTGCCCAAAGCACAGATTTGGTGCTCATGTAGTTTAAAAGATATTTGGGTACCTTACTGAGGCTGCTAGATAGACGTCAAGCTAGCAGTCGCATTTTGAAATACTGTTTGTATCGATGTGATTTATATGTCACGATTTAGTGCTCATTTAGTGATTCCTATATCCAAAATTTCATTAATATTGATCCAATACAAGCCGAGATATGATAGTACATTGTTGAGGCTGCTAACTAGACGTTTCTTCCAACGATGATTCCAATGAAACGGATGCATATTTGAAACAGATAAATACATAGCGATTTAGTGCTCGATTTGGTGACTCTTATGATATTTATGAAAAGTAGAATTTTCTTTCCTATTTCCCAAAAAAATTACGTAAACTTCTACATACTAATCGTAATTTAGGTCTGACGAAACCGTTGCTCAAATTTAGACTTTATTCAACTGTGATAGGGTTTAAAATTGTTTTTAATTTTATGGTTAGTACTGCCAAGCAAAAAAGTTAAATGGCATTAAATTTTTATAACTGTGACAATACTCACTCTCTTAAGTATGTATCGAGTGACTCAATTTGAGTAAAGGAGTGCGATTTTTGAATCTCATTCGCTGAGTTTAGCAGTTGAAAATGTCAAAATTACTGTGGAAATATGCATCTTTCTACTACTGATTTGATTTTCAAAAATCATACTTCAGGAGTGCGATTTTTGAAAGTCAAATCAGCAGTAGAAAGATGCTTGCTTATCTCCATAGTAATTTTGACATTTTCAACTGCTGAACTCAGCGAATGAGATTCAAAAATCGCACTCCAGGAGTCTATTATTCTTCTCTACTATTTGACTATTACTGTATTAATTGACTAGCCCCAAATCATTTGTGTCAAGTAATGAGGATTTTTGCCGACAGATAAGGTAATTTTTTGCAAACTACGTCCTTATTTTACTTTACGATTACTATTACCCTCCTTCTAGCGCAGTCGGGTAAAAACTGAATGTTTATTAGAAAAACTAAATGAAACTAGGAGAATAATGAACACATTTATTATAAGTGAATAAATCACACACAGATTTTTGACTTTTCTTATTGAAATGCCCTGCCAATAACTGACTCTCTGTGGTCTAATGGTTAAGAGCACTGGGCTCTCGACACGAAGGTCGTGGGTTCGATTCCCACGGGGGACACCTCCTGATATGTCACTGTGTGCGCTTTTCTCCAGTTGGTAAGGACATTACAGGCTAAATCACCAGATTGTCTGAAAAGAAAGAAGATTCCGTGCTTCGGATGGCACGTTAAGCCGTTGGTCCCTGCTACTATTTCTTGTGGTAGTAGCCGTTACATAGTTACATAGTTTTTTTGGTTTTTGCTACCAAAATATACCAGAAATTACCAAAAACTAGGTACCAGAAGAAACAAAAATTTCCAAAATCTACAAAAAAGAACCAAAAACAACCAAAATCTACAAAAAATCCAGGAAAAACTACCAAAAACGTTCCAAATCTATCATAAAGAACCAAAATGTACTGAAATTTTAAATTTGTATTTTATTTTGTTACGTGATCGTAACATTGTACACGTCTGACCACTTGACGCGCGCTTCCCGCTCCGCTGACGCTGCCTTCCCGCGTCATGGTCGCGTTGGTTTGGGCGACTTGGCGGTACGCCGTAAGATTACATGGGCAGCGACCGCCGCGAGGTGACTACTACCACCAGAGATAGTAGCAGGGACGAACGGCTTAGAGCGCCATCCGAAGCACGGAATCATTTTTCTTTTCAGACAATCAGGTGACTCAGCCTGCAAAGTCCTAATCAACTGGGGAAAAACGCACAAAGTGACATATCACTAGTGTCCCCTTTGGTAATCGAACCCACGACCTCCGTGTCGAAAGCCCAATATTCTTAACCATTAGACCACGGAGGCAGTTAGTTAATTTATAGTATAAATAATACAATGTGGAACTGTAGACGAGGATAAGAAGTTATCTAAACTATTATAAAACTGTAACAGAAGTGTGTCTGTACATTGAAGATATTTACAAAAAAAAGATTACGATATGGTTTTTAGGCTTCCCTGATTCCAAATCACAAATTTTTGGACTTTTTGTCTGTCTGTCTGTTTGTTTGTTTGTTTGTTTGTTCGTTTGTTTGTTTGGGTGTTTGTTTGTTCGAGTATCACGCAAAAACTACTGAACCGATTTTGATGAAACTTTTTTTGTTTGATAGCTTATCATCTGACTTAAAATCTGGTATATAATTTATGCGGACGAAGTCGTGGGTAAAAGCTCAAATACAAATACAAAATACAAATACGGAGGCAGTTAGTTAATTTATAGTATAAAAAATACAATGTGGAACTGTAGACGAGGATAAGAAGTTATAACTTATAATGCACTAATTTGTATCAAGCAATTAGTTCTTCATTCTATGTAATAAAAAGACACGTTTTCGCATCTCCGTAACTCACGTAAACAATCCGCCAGTCCCGCCATCTCTCGGTATAACTATGAACTACTTGCGCGAGCGCAAGCGCTAGCTCATGGCAGTAGTTCCGAGAAATTATAATTTTTGTGCACGGTTGTACCGAAAATCGTTGTATGTAGAAGTTTACGTAATTTTTTTGGGAAATAGGAAAGAAAATTCTACTTTTCATAAATATCATAAGAGTCACCAAATCGAGCACTAAATCGCTATGTATTTATCTTTTTCAAATGTGCATCCGTTTCATTGGAATCATCGTTGGAAGAAACGTCTAGTTAGCAGCCTCAACAATGTACTATCATATCTCGGCTTGTATTGGATCAATATTAATGAAATTTTGGATATAGGAATCACTAAATGAGCACTAAATCGTGACATATAAATCACATCGATACAAACAGTATTTCAAAATGCGACTGCTAGCTTGACGTCTATCTAGCAGCCTCAGTAAGGTACCCAAATATCTTTTAAACTACATGAGCACCAAATCTGTGCTTTGGGCACCAAATTGCACTAATTGGGCACTAAATCGTGGCTTAGTCAAAACCTTCGAATGAGCTGGTGAGGCTGCTAACTATACGGACACGATATTAGTCCCATAGAGAAAGTTGTTCAGTTTGATGGTCTGAAGCACCCCTTTGAGTAGCTGTCCCATTTTATTGTACACCCTGTATAGTAACTTTATGAGGCTGACATGACAACCAAGCAAATGTTTCGCCTCGGAACACCAGTGTGTCTCTTTCTAACGTGTTGCCAACACCCTAGTTAGAAAGGGACACACAAGTGTTCTGGGAATCTTACTGGTCTCGTTGCCAGCACTGTAGTGCACAATCATGTTACTGTAGGTATAACATTTTTGGTGTTATTAGTTAGGTACACACGGCGACAGATCAGGTTACCCTGTTTGGTCTTAGAACTATTAGAAGTTGAACGCTGCGAATCGTGCGAGAGGGTGCGGTATGTTGTTATTGTTTCGTCTCACAGCACCGCCGGCGCAGCCGCGTCTATGCAGGCTCTCTACCGCACTATTTTGTGTTTTGTACGTAGTGTAGTTATGGGTATATAGGGTGCGTAACCTGATGTGTCGCCGTGTGTAAGTACAAAGCACCACAGGCACAGACTAATTAGAAAGAACTCAAAGCACGTACTATCGGGGACTTTTCCGCCTGACCACTTAAGAAAAAAATCGCACAATTTCGCCCGAAATTTATTGTTTAGAAACTATTATTAATTGGTATATTCATCAATAGGGCGGGGTAAGACATCGCTTTTATTTTTTAGTATGCAAACAAAAATGAGCCTAGTGGTGGTCAGGCGGAAAAGTCCGCGATACAAGGTAATAAAATAAAAAAAGTTTGTCTTAAAACTGATTTATTCATAATACTGTAACAAAACAACCACTACCTATCTAAAATAAGTTGGTAGTTAGGTAATATTTACCAAAAAATATGTTTACATAGGAATGCTTTTCAAAAAGAAATACTATTTTTAAGTTGTATCTTATAGTATGTAAATAGTTTCAAAATATGTATCAGATAATTTATTTTACTGTGTATCTCCCTGTTGATTTAATTTAACCAAACAAAGCGGTATGTTAAGTTTTAAATGGATAATGTGACACTTTAGGACTTTTGGATAAAAGTATATAGGGACTAGTATATGCCAGAACTTTTCAAAATCCTATACCTAACCTCTTTTGAAAATAGTGAAATCGCCTCCATGGCTGGTTTATTGATTTTACTTTAGTTTAAATGTTTATTGCTACCTAGTACCTAATCAAATTAAGTTTATTTTTCAAATTAATAGTAGGTAGATAACAATCAAGAATAAGTGAATCATCTGTAATCATCAACAGCGTAGTTGTTTTTACTAATTGTACATTAGGTATACTTACATAAATGTGTGAAATTAACATTTTAATTTTTATTGTACAGGGTGTTAGGGTAAACAGTTGCATCACTGTAAGGGGTGGTTGTACCCATGATACTGAACAACTTTCCCTGAGAAAGCTATAGAAAATTCGAAAAAAAAATTTTTGGACTTCCTATACTTTTGTATGAAAAGTCCAAAAAGAAAATTTCGAATTTCCTATAGGCTTCTTTGGGAAAGTTGTTCAGTATCATGGGTACAATCACCCCCAACTATTTACCCTAACACCCTGTTTATACCATGTTGTCAAATTAACGCATAACTTAGAACTGTTTATTCATTGCAACATTTTGATAACAATTAAGTACCTAAGTATTATTTATAGAAATCAGAAAATAAATAATTATGTAGCTTTCACACGGCTGAATTTTCGAAACAATAATATATGTACATACCTATATAAGCAAAATAGTTTAAAGAGAACAAAAAAAATGAAAAAATTTTTGGTCTGTTTTACACAAGTACTTACTTACATGTGGTGATCAGGTTTTGCGTTAATTTGTATTGTAACATATTATATTTTATTCATCTAAAAACCATTCAACATATTAAATATGCAAGGATTGCTCAATTTTGACAAAATAGTAATTATATTATTGCTATTTTGTATAAGTAAGTATATTAATATTTCCATTATAATTAAGATTAGGTACAGCTTAATAGAATAACATCTGACACGAGTTGACATGACCATTAATTTCTACATAAATAAAATGCAAAGTAATATTAGAGGAACATAAACATAGTTTCTACTAAGTATTATATTTTATTATCTATAATAAATTTTAGTTAGGTATTTGCATAATTTTCGCTCTCGAAAATGGTTCATTTCAATAATCGATGATACACTGTTATACCTATGGAGTAATATACCACATATCCAGGAACAGTAGGTATGAAATATGTAGGTATATGATTCGATTTTTGTTTGAAAATCTGAATGCTATACTAACGTCTTTTTTCGCACGTTTTTATGGACAATACTAACTTTGGGGACATCTTGCATACCATTATTATATCAACATTAATTCGTTTGGAATATATTTTTCACCCCTCCTCCGGTCGGAAAGCGTCAACTTTCGTCCCGCTGCGCTTAACGAAGTTGCCACTTTCCACCTCTGTCGGGGAGAAAAATAGTGTACTAACCTCGGGCAGTAAATAAGAAAGCCTCCGATCACATGTTTGTTGACGAAATTAGGTACATGAGGTCTGAGGCCTTTCTTACTTTCCTGCCCTCGGTGTGTAATCGACTACTGCTTTGAGAACTAGGTAGGTAAGCTATAAAAATGATTGGTATAACTTCTGGCATTTCAAATATCACGCAAATCCGTTTGCAAAAATATAAAAATTATCACTCTTCCTTAACACAGCAAGAATAAAAACGTATTTGAGTAAGTAGTCATTCTTGTAAGAAGAAATCGTTATAGTCTGAATCAATTATCTACGTAATGGGGTCAGACCGTCAATTGGTTTAAAGTTATGTATAAGGACAATAACAAATACTAAAAATCTCGAAATACTACCGTAGTACAGCTAAACTAAGGTCACTTTTTATCCATCAACAAATATTATCTATATAACATTGCACAGTAAAAAAAAACGTAATTAAAATTTCCTTAATTATTGTATCTCGAACAAATTACGTGTAACCTGTGTGTTGTGAAGTTCCACAATAAAGTTTTTCAAAAAAGCTCGATATGCATTTCTACACCACTACTTTGCTTATGTCTAAGTATGATATCTACGTCGTCGTAAAATTTTATTTTTTTTGGCAATGCAAATGCTATTTATCTAAGTAGTTGATCGTCACAAACGAAACGTCAAACGAGTTTTATCACCTTTTATAGCTGGGTACCTCAGAGAGTGCCTCCGTGCCACCAATTAAGATAGTGAACTGGCTGTAATTATCTGTATAAAAAACTCAGATGCCAGTGTTGATTAGCTCACATACATCGCCTTCCAGCCTTGCACTTCCAAACCTTTCCCATTCCTCGACTGGTGATCCCTCTAGCTTAAGCCTCAATCAGTATGTACTGAGGATAACTTTACAAAGTTTCACCTAATGCATTTATCCATTTTAATCAAAACAAACGCATAACTTGTTGTTATACTATTTTTTCTTATAAACCACCAGTTTTAATGCCTTTTCGATTTAACCTAAAATTGTATCACATTTCGATAATGCACTAGAAAAATTCTCACATTTATAAAGTCTACATCTACAGTTGCTTACATCTAAATGGCTACAGAGAGATTCGGGATTAAACATTCATAAATAAAAGCGAAAACCCAACAAACTGTTTTTTATAACACCATTTTTCTGAACTGAGAAACATTACTTATTTAGAAGATGGACTTAAGTTTCCTTCACAATCCCGAACCGGGTTTGAGATAAAGAAATCAGATTTAAGTTAAGGAGAAATTAACAGTATTTTTTTGTGGGTGATCGCCAGTAGGTAAGTATGTAGTTAAGATAACAACTAACGCTTACTTTAACACGAATCACTTCGAAGCCAGCGTTACAGTTAGGTACAATAACAACAAATCTCAAACAAAACATTATTTGAGCATTTTAGAACTCAAATATTCGACACATACCTGAAATACATGTAGGTACCTATCTATATTTATGTAAAAAAAAATGTTTATAAAACTAAAAGCAATTAAATGATAAATCTTAATAATCCGATTTGAGCCTAACTCTAGAAATGATTTTACTCTGCACCTGCTAGTATATCCATAATACTGACATAGGAACCTGTCAGGAATCCTAGGATTCCAAAAGATACTAAAAATATATTTTTCCACAAGACCCAGTTGAAACGGCCTAGACCGTTGGGTCGATCCCAAAACGTAACAGTTTCGAGAACTGCGGGAAATATCAAGCCAAGGAAGGATAGACATACAGCACCGACAAGAGATATGAACGGGCCTAGATTCGGAATAGCAATAGCAATGCATAGGGTCAGAATTATAATTGAAATCCTAATGCTGTACTCTGCGAGGTTCTTCTTAGCACCAAAGTGATGGCGCACGTTTTTCCAAATGATCTCCATAGGCACGTAGAACTGAAGACTGTACGTGAAGAATATTGCTACGGCAATCATCAGCTTGACACATTGTCCTAACCTGTAAAGAGAAATATTTTGATTGATTAGTTTTCAAATGGTTTTCAATTATAAAGCGCGGCATAATTTCTACAGTACAAGAATCCTCTTATTGTTCAAGAAATTAACTTCATAATAATCTGACTGCTTTTAGGTAATTCCAGACTATACACGGTGTAAAATCGGTTTAATTAGAATTAAGAAAAAGTTAAAAAATTCAACAAGCATCATATTGGTAGGTATAATTGGATAAAAGCAAGCCCAGGATTGGCAAATTGTAGGTTCAAGGTCACAAGTATTAGGTTTTTTTTATTTTAATAGGTACTAATTTTATTTTATTAATATTAAAGTTGGTACATCATGAATTTTGATACTTACACTTCTCCTTCTGGCAAATTCAGCGTGATGCTACTCTTCGTATCTTCGCCGTACTTAAGATAACCGAAGAATCCAACAAAGGCGTACAGCGACACGACAAAGAACATTCCAGTGTTTAGTACTCCAGGGCATCCAATGAAATGAGTAGGAGTCTTCATGTTGTTCTCTAGTGGCATCACAACGCCAATACCTTCCAGAGCGAAGATGGCAGTTCCAAAGAAGGTAGGAAGGCGCTCGTATCCCACAAAAGAAGACCGGTCGCTTATGCTTGGGATGTCTTGAAATAGGTAATAGAAAGTTATGCCCATGCCAGTTCCCACTAAAAGATTAGCGATCATCGAGAACGGCGCTAAATATTTCAGGTTTCTAACTAAGTTCATCAAGATGAGAAATGGGAGAAGTATGGCCGTGTATATTTTGAGATCCATATCGTGAGGTAACCAATCGCTGCCGATTGCATAGAAGTCGACGACTTGTTTCACGTTTTTGGAAACGAAGACTATGTACACACAGCAACAACCCAGAAGATCGATCACAAGAAACGAGTTGACCATTGCTCTGAAAAAGAAAATTCTTTATTAGTTAACTATTCATCGTAGGTACACAATATCTTAAGTAAACACAATATATTATATTTTTAAGTACCCCTATTATTTCGTAGACTTTGATGCTTATCGCATTTAGGAAAGTGTTAAGGAAATTAAAGAATTCAACGTACCTAGCTAGTCTTGAAAATTTTTGAGCCGCCGGTGGGCCAGATAAGAATGCGGCTTCAGCTGTCTCAGCAAAACCAAGAGAAGGTTTTTGCATCCTTCTGCATAATTCATGAGCAGTCTTCACCAGGACGTGTACGCAGTAAGTGCAGATGCCGCCGATGGCAAAGGTTGCGATAAGACCAAAATACAGCCCAGCGTTGCGGAATGCCATTGGCATAGCTAGAATCCCACTTCCGAGGGATCCTTTCAGCAAGTGAATTAAGGTGTCTAAATCCCTGAAAGGAGATGAATAAATTATTAATTTCAAATATCAATTACTGATACACTTCGACTTATTGTGATACATAATGCTGATCGATCATACACCATTTTTCATGGCATGACTCTACCGATTGGATCAGTTAGAACTGACTGTGTGTAGGCGTGGCAGCGTCATGCCGATTTGACGGTAGGAAGCATGGTGTATGGCCAGCATTAAGAAGAACTACTGCCTGGCGTAATGAGTTTATAAACTCGTAAAAAATCGCTTTTTCGATTACGTTTTTTCCATTCAAAATGTAATAATTTTGATTTGAATGAAATATATATTATAGTTGGGGATATTTCCTAGGCAGGAAGGTTATTCAGTACACGATCGGAACAATTTGGCTAGATAGAAAAACATCCCGAAGTTACCCCTCTTTCTTACTTTTAATATCATTTTATATCTAGAAGAAACTGTATTTACGCAAATAAAATATACTATTATCTTGGCCATAACATAAGCTTGGCAGCTAGGTATATTTCGTTTACTTTACTTTATATACTTCAACACAATTCCAAAATATCTACGAAATTTCGAGCGTCTCGCCATTTTGCCGATGCGATACGCCATTTTAGAAGCGCGGCAGCGCTTGTAGAGGTAAGACCTATGTCAAACTTTTCTTCAAATTTCACGTCTTATTTTACAACATTTCCGGCTTTTTTCTGTATTAATATCTATATAAATATTTCTAATATTGCTCAAATTGTAAATAATAGCTGTGATTATTGTAGATATAACTAATTTGTAAAAATTTTTTTGAATTTTAAATTATGTAGGCAAAATGACAGTTCCATCATAGTGCCACAGTTCACGAATATAGCTTTCAGTAGGACAACACCAAAATGACTCGTGGTGCTACGAATTGCTAAACTGATGTAGGTAAAGTTGTTTTTGTAGCGCATAGCGAGGCATCCTAAGAGGTAAGCGGTTCCCAAAGTGTATCTTAGGGTTTCGTGGAAAACAGTAGGGTTCCTTGAATCCAAGAGCGGATACTTACATTTTCTGAAAAGGGATCGTCTTGCGAGTTTAGCTTAGGTATTTTCTCATTTTATACTTTTATTTCCCACTGTACAAAGAAAGTACACTACAATTAAAAAAAAATACTGTAATAAAAATTGCTTTAATATTTACAATTTAGACTATTTTATTTAAAATATACCAACAGATTTTGTACTGAATAAAAATTTTTTAACAAAAAATTAAAACCGACTTCAAATTTCAAAAAGTACCTAAAAATAATAAATATTGCAGCCGATGAATTTTACGTTAGCATCTATAAGAATATCATTTTGTTTTATCGAAGTCGCTGTCAAGCCTGTACGATTCGAGACTGAGCTTGCAATAATTTTTTGGCTAGGCTTGACACCGACTACAATAAAACAAAATGATATTCTTAATAGATGCTAACGTAAAATTCATCGGCTGTAATATTTATTATTTTTTACTTTTTGAGTTTTGAAGTCGGTATTCATACTTTGTTAAAAAAAAATTTTTTTTAATTTTCAGCGTTGGTGTTATATTGGGTTAACATATCCGTTGGACATGTAAAGGGAACATGAACACGAATCTTTTATTTCAATCGTCGATGATATGCTATAGATCTTTGAGGAGTCTATTGTCTATCTCCGAAGCCCTTTACCAAATCTTCATCAAATTAAAATGGGACCACTTTTGAAGTATGACCTAAAAGAAAACTTGAACACGAATCATTTATTTCAATCGTCGATGATAGGCTATAGATCTTTGAGGAGTTCTATTGTCTATCTCCGAAACCCTTTACCAGATCTTCACCAAATTAAAATGGAACCACCTCTGAAGTATGACCTACTAAACAAAAAAAAATATCAAAATCAGATTACTCCGTAAAAAGTTATGCGTACATACATACATAAAAAAAAATATATATATATACAGGGTGTAACAAAACACCCTAGTAATACTTAAGGGGGTGCTTCAGACCATCAAACTGAACAACTTTCACTATGGAGCCAACATCAAGAAAAAAAAAAATCTGCTGTCCCATACATTTTAGTCGAGTCGGTGCTGCACTTTTGTATGGGATAACAGATTTTTTTAATTTTTTCTCGATGTTACCCCCATAGTGAAAGTTGTTCAGTTTGATGGTCTGAAGCACCCAGTTAAGTATTACTAGGGTGTTTTGTTACACCCTGTATACGCGTCGACTTGAAAACCTCCACCGTTTTTTGTTTTGTTTTCGTCGGTTAAAAAAAGCGAACAATTTTGGGCGGTGCCACAAATGGCAAAACAATCAAGATTGTTGATTTACAGGTGCGTACCGACTTCGCGTGGCAAACCATCGAGCATTATCTCGCGCGGCAGCCGCGCACTATCCCTTTACACCCGAGACGTATCGATCGTGCGAGTAACATTTGAAAAATTCTGATGACCGCGCAAATTAATTTTAGCGAACGCAACCGGCACTGATCGCTCGTGCGAGTGTTACTCCCGCCTTTCAAAGCGCCCTGCATTAGTTTTGATGCTTCAATAGCCGGTGATTAGACTGAAAAGGTGACTGCGTTTTTTGACCCTAGAAGGCGCTCACGTAAATATAAATTTTTCTCAAACATGCTTGGAAATGTGAGCATTATTTTGACAACCTTCTTCGAGATAAATCGAAATTGCTGTACTGGCCAAATACATGCGTGCAGCGGCCGGCAATGTTGTATGAAAATCCATATCTGTCGTGTTTTGCGGCCAAATAAATTACATAGTAAACTCATATCTGTAACTACCGCCCTATCGCCATTACTTCCATTCTCTGTAAAGTCATGGAAAGAGTACTTAACAGTAAGTTGCTGTCATACCTAGAAGACAATGATCTACTCAGTGATCGCCAATATGGCTTCCGCCGGGGGCGATCGACTGGGGATCTTCTTGTGTATGTCACGCACTGCTGGGGCGAGGCCATCGAGAAGCACGGTGAAGCACTGGCTGTATCACTTGACATCTCGAAGGCCTTTGACAGGATATGGCACGCTAGTTTGCTGAACAAGCTTCCCGCTTATGGCATCCCCGCTGATCTTTGCAGCTGGATATCTGATTTCTTGAGAGAACGGTCGATTAGAGTTGTCATTGACAGCTGCTCTTCTGACCTTATGGCAATTGATGCTGGAGTTCCTCAAGGGTCTGTTCTCTCCGCGACACTTTTCCTGCTGCACATCAATGACCTCCTTGTGTCAGGTATTGTTGAGTATGCAGATGACAGTACTGTCATGGAGAGATATGTATCTGGCGCAGGGGCCAGCGGGGATAAAATACGCTCGCAGAGGGAGGCCATGGTTGAGCGGACAAACTTGACTTTAAGTCTTGTCTCCCAGTGGGGTGACAATAATTTAGTCAACTTCAACGCCACCAAAACACAGGCTTGTCTGTTCACCGCAAAAAGGAGTCCGTTTAATCTGACTCCTACTTTCCGGGGTACATCTGTCCCTGTTTCCGACAGTCTTGGGCTTCTAGGTATAAGCTTGACCACGAAACTAACTTCGGCGCTGACATCGAGTCTAAGGCTCAAACTGCGGCCAAAAAGCTGGGCATCTTAAACAAGGTGAAGCGGTACTTCACTCCTGGACAGCTCTTAGTATTGTATAAAGCTCAGGTCCGATCATGTATGGAGTACTGCTGCCACCTGTGGGATGGCTCAGCCAAGTATCAACTTGCCGCACTCGACTCGGTTGAACGCAGAGTCAGGAGGCTCATTGGCGATAGTAAGCTGGTGGAGGCCAAGCTTCTTAGCCTAGCCCACCGCCGCAGAGTGGCCTGCTTGTCGGTCTTCTACAGATTGTACTTCGGTGAGTGTGCCCTTGAGCTGC
Organism: Agonopterix subpropinquella; assembly: GCA_922987775.1. Lineage (NCBI taxonomy): Eukaryota > Metazoa > Arthropoda > Insecta > Lepidoptera > Depressariidae > Agonopterix > Agonopterix subpropinquella. Next base: position 53,000,296 of record OV277693.1, on the reverse strand, counting down.
ATGAGCTCATCCCACCTTCCCCTTTCTACTATCGGACTTCCAGACGCACCGCGGGATATCACACCTTCTTGGTTGACATCCCACATATCCGCACCAAGCGCCTTTCTGAATCTTTTATAATGCGCACAGCCAAGGAGTGGAATGCCTTACCTGCGTCAGTATTTCCGAGTACTTACAACCCGAATTCCTTTAAAGTACGAGTGAATAGGCATCTTCTGGGTAAGCTCGCTACATCTACGACCCCATCTTCGTCCTGAGGACTGGATTGAGGTCAAGAGCAAACCCATAGTTAATAAAAAAAAAATATATATATCTTCCCGTATAATCCGCGAGTTTCCAACTAGTCAAATTAACAACTCTTTATCAAACGTCAAAACGCGTGCATTGTATGAAATATTGTACTAAAATTTGGAGAGTGACGTCATTGTTTTTCGTCGTCGTTTTGATACTTTTTATAGTTTATCCAGATATTAAAAAAAGTATTCAAGCAACAGAATTACTGAAAATGTGAGTTTAGCGTTATTTTCAAACGGTTTATTTACTGAGCAGTTAAAACTAAAATATATTTTATGTAGTCAACTCCCCAATTTTATGAATATGCACCATAGCTGCGTAGTAAAAATTTAGGACGTGTATTATTGAAGGCTGTAGATTCCAAACATGGAATAAAAGTGAAAAGGGTGTTATGGCACTTTACACCTTTATTCGTTCGGGGGTGCGTTATATCCATTAAAGACTCTGCAGGTGCATGTGATTCTGATGACAATACAATAATATGGTATTATCCAGCTGATCTGGTGATGGAGCTGGAAGGTGGCTAGTGGAACTCTTGGATGGCTAATAGTATACTCATCGAATTTTAGCTCGTTAAAATCATCTCGATGAGTGCTTTTCTTTACAGTTTTGTAACAAGTACCTATTTAATGATGGAGCTGAATAACTGTTACAAAAACTGCTCACTGGTATTTTCAATTTGTGTTTCTCAACCGATTGCTTCCAAAATCAATATCTGAGGGTCCGCGTGGACCCTGAATACGAATCCGATGTCAGATTGAAGAAAAGTGTCCACTTTAGAGTCAGTATGACTCATCCTAAGCGTCTGTAAAGCGTAGTTGTGGCAAGGCATGCCTTTTTTTGCCGAGTCCAGCGCAGCACCAGTTGGTCGAGTGGTCTCGGTACTCGCCTCCAGAGCAGAGCGGCGGTTTGGTGCGGTTGGCGCGAGTTCGATTCCGGTCGCTAGCAAGGTGGCAAGGAGCTCGTAGCGAATCTTCCTAGGAGTTCGTTGGGACTTTATTATTTAATATATATATTTTTTACCCCAACTATTAACCATCTTTTGAAGCGTGTAGTTTTAGCAAGGCTCACTTATAGCATATAATTGATGATTTCAAACAACTTATTCAATTGCCAATGATTTGTTTTCAACTGTTGAGGAGTTCCATTTACCTGTTTCCAAAGCCATTCATCAGATCTTCATCAAAGAATTACTTATGCCAATAGCCTACAATAATACCTATAAATAACTTTAACTTTGTTATTGGTGTTGTTCAACTGGTATCAATTATATGACATGTTGGTATACTGTGGCATCTTGAAGAATTATTGAACACTCTAATATTTAAATTCAAAATTCGAACGAATTGCTCGCGATCTCCCCTCAGACCCCGCACCTCACCCCCTTTATCGGAGCTTAGCCCTGCCTTCACGTTGCCTTAAGAGCATTGGGCTCTCGACACGGAGGTCGTGGGTTCGATTCCCACGGGGGACACCTAGTGATATGTCACTTTGTGCGTTTTTCCCCAGTTGGTTAGGACATTGCAGGCTGAATCACCTGATTGTCTGAAAAGAAAAATGATTCCATGCTTCGGATGGAACATTAAACCGTTGGTCCCGGCTATTATCTCTGGTGGTAGTAGTCGTTACATAAAAACCACGTCAGAGGCCGTAAGGCGGTGTGAAAAAACTCTGACACCAGGGCTCTGCCCACACGATAAGAAGATTAAGAAGAAGAAGAAATGTATTCGTTAGATTTTCTTGTAATATGCTGATGAAAACTTGTATAATTAACTTACGATGTTGGGTGGGCCAATTTCCTGTGTTCAAATGGATTGTAGTCCTCGTCTGCTTCTATGTCCCTTCCTGGTATTTCCATGAGAGGAAGGGTGGACCCAGCCTGTTGTTCCACTGGGATCTCATTTGGGTCAACTTTGTACCTGCAATACATTGCCCAGAAAAATATTATAGCCACTATAATACAAAAAGTTTGTAACTAATAAAATAGTGTAGACGAGTAGGTTAGAAGTGAGTGAAGGTATTATTCGAGTGTAGTTTTAAGAATTTTAACAAATCTAAGCATAACTGTGATGGTAGCGATGTAACATAGAAAGCGCCACATTTTGAAGCCCGTTTGTGATACGATCGTGTAAAATATGTATGTTATCTTAGCTGAAATTTGGATATGCAAAATATTTTGTGGCAATTATGTACTGAATTCTCACGAATTTAACATCTTACTTAATCAGATATTTATTATTAGCTGCACAAAGTTGGTATTATTTTGTGTTGTGTCAATGTGTGAAGTGTAATACATTTCATTATGGTCTCCAAAACAATGTATAAGTATGTTTTTCAGCTGCGCTTCACTCTATTAAGACTTGGCATTTACAAAATGTGGCCCAACTATTAAATTCAATACAGCTTTACGTTATGATTTTTGCACAATTTTACAATTAAGAGCAAGTGAGGAAATCTTTTGAAATGTGATGAAACCTTGTTAATTAAATGCTTACCTATATAAAACTGTAATTTAAATAATTTTCTATTCAAAGTTCAGTAATCGTTGAATTTAAAGTTGAATACATAAAGCTAAATCAAATTTGACAAAGTTACAGTTGAGGGGCCAATCCCGAGCCTGAACAGAGATGGCGCAAGAGTTCTAGCTGCTCGCCGCGCCCTGCACGGCTAGCATGCCACCCACGACAAAGCGTTTAAACGAGAAAAACGTCATGCGTGCTCTTTCTGGCCTACGTAAAATAATAAAGATGGAGGCACGTCTCGATTTTTATCGTTTTCACGGGGGTGGCATGCGAGGCCTACCTCGCGAGGCCTACCTAGGAGAGCGCGAGCGCCAACGGAAGCGAGAACTCCGAGTCAGCATAACAATTAAAGTTTTAATTGTACGCAACAAAACAAATCAAAGAAACAAAATTGAAACCATAAAATGGAATGATGTACCGGTGTATGAGTCCATTGGAAGATGATCAAGGTCGAGGAACGACTTTAATCTTGTGGAAGCAGCACACGACCGTCTTCCCGGATCGTCTCCGTACGGCGACGAGCATATTAAGTACTTAACAGTCAACATACAATATAAAATACCATTATAACGACAAAACAGTCATCTCAATAAACATTGGCAATAAATAAGCTCGGACCGAAAAAACCTTAACACTCCGAAGAGCTGACTTTGCTGAATTTATTTGCTACCGATCAGAATGGTTTTAAACAATTATGAAATATATTAGTTTTCTTTTCAATATCCTGTTGAACAAAAATTTCATTATCATTAGTTTTTTTCCACCTACTTCAACAGTAAAATTCAATTTGCTGAACAAAATGAAAATAAGCAGTGAGGCATGCTTTATTGAAATTACGTACTAATTCGTACTATAAGCAGTTAAACAAAATTTGGTCATCCCTTAATAATGAAACGTGCTAAGAGAATTAGGACAAACATTTAAAAAATAATAATTTGTAGCCACTTGCTATACTCGTTTGATTAATAAGGCTAAATATTATTGACAACACAGGCATTTGAAGCTAGTTAATGATTGTTGCTCTAGTAACATCTTGATTGCTGAATCATTACGGAACAGAACACTTACTTGACCATGACAACATCTGATAAATCATTTTTTACTCCTTTTTTCTTGGGATCATATTCGGCTATCATAGGCCGCATTTGGGGTTTCTGAAACAAAAAAAATTTAATGTGAATAAAAGTTAAAGTTACTTGGTATGCACTTAGAAACTTAGAATCATAGTTTATAGATGATTTTCCAATTATATGCACTAGGTTGTTGTACATAATTGGTTTCTAAACTAATAAAGGGAACCTAGCGCAGACTGCAGACAAATTCGCAAGAACTAAGCTGCGTTCAGAACCTACACCCTAGGTGCACCCAGAGTGCACCCCGAGCGCAACTTTTCGCACTAAACGCCGTTCAGAGCCTCGGTGAAAGACGTTCTACCATAGAGCGAGTTGAAAAAACAACTGCACAAAAAGGTCGTGAACGCAGCCCTATGTTTGCCAATGCGGTCATAAAAGCAGACAAGAACTTTACTGGGCCTCAATCGCCCTAAGTTTGAACGATACTACCAAAACAAAACCACAACCAAAAAACCAAAAACGTTACGTTATGCACATGAAAAAGGATTTCCTTTTTCATGTTGCAACTCAGCATTTTTAACGTACTTATCTATAGTACAAAGTACATAGCGTTATTGGCACGTTCGAATATGATAAATTAAAATAAACTGCGTGCGAAATAAGTTTTTGTAACATTTATATACTTATTGCAGGCTGCAGGTATTGTTTTTGTTAAGGTGGACTTCCGATGCTAGCGGCCGACGCGTCTGACGCGCGCGGCTCGCGGCCGACGGCCGAAGCGGCCATACTAGTTACTATGAAAACGTATGGCGCCGCTTCCGATGCCAGCGACTGACGAGCGCGTCAGACGCGCGCGGCCGATGTCTATCGCATCGGCCGCGGCCGCGCGCGGCTATGCTCTGACGTCACGCAGAACAAGAATGTTTGCCAGAAATATTACGATGTTTTTACCGAAAATTTGCTTAATTTTTACTATTTTATTGTATTTTATTATTATCTGCAAGGTCGCTCATCCACGTTGCGATAACACCATCTATCGAGCCACTTGAAAGTACTTTTTCTTTTTTCGGAAAATCTCTCTTGCCTACATAATTATTAGCTAGACAGCGATCCATGTACAGGTTAAAAAGCCAAGGGTCTAATTACTCCCAAAAATGTATTTTATCATAAACCCTGTAAAAAAAATGCATTTATATATTCTCTCTTCTGTATTGTATTCTCTAAACCTATCAATCTGTCATTCAATCAAATACTCTTTATTAAAATATGTATTGGTTTTTTTGTTCGTGTTTTTATGTTTTTGTTTAAGCACTGAAACATAAAAAAATTCTCTAAATTTCGGGGTAAATATCCTAAAGTGATAACACTCCGCACAATAGGCACGCGTCAGTCGCTAACCTCGGAAGTGAGGTCTGTCGTCGGCCGCGCGCGTCTGACGCGATGTTCTGTCATATATGACAGAACGCGCGTTAGTCGCATCGGCCGCTGGCATCGGAAGTCCACCTTTATAGTGTCGGGCGTTAGCATTACATTTTGTGACGCCACCGTGACGTCGTCATTTGGCAACGAGTAGGGGCTCGGTTTGCTCATGTCTGCGCCACGTGCCTGCGCCACTTCTATTTCGGGAGAGTATAAATAGCACTCCAGTGGTGTGGGAGTGGGAACGAAGCTAGCAAGCAAGTCTCCTCCAGGACTTCGACTATTAAACAATAAATTACGTTTCATGACAGAATTTCCTCAAGGAAAAGTTTGTTGTGTTTTTTGTTAGTCAAGTTACGTTTGTAAATATTTAATATTAATGATTTTATTTTATTTTTAATAACAACTAAATTAAAGTAAATTAAATTAAAGTAAATTAACTAACAAGAAGACCAAATAATAACTTATTACTTATGTATCATTTTAAAAATGAGCTAACGAAGGGTTGAAACCTAACCTTTTTTAACCGCACGTTTATTGTGAGTCATACCTACTAGGTCCGACAACATGCAAATTGAATTTCCCCCATGAGCGTGTGAATTCTCTATGATTTCCCCTCATATTGTTTTAAAAATATAAAACGAACCGTGCATGACATGTCTGCAACGACGATGATTGCTTAGGGTCCTTTTACTGTGGCCCTCATCACAATATTAAAGATTTCTATAGCCTAAATTAAAAAAGTGCTCCTCATAAGTGTACTTATTGCAACCATCAGCAGCAAGGCTGATTCAGTGTTTATGGAGTGTAGAGCATCTCTGTGATGGGGATGGACCAGGTCTGCCTGCATAACTCCAGTCTGTTTAGGAGTTAGTACTGATGATTAAAGGTCTGTAACAAAATTACGATTAGCTGCAAGGCTGATCGTATGTTACTGTTGTAGTATGCACTGTAGCTATGTGAACAGTAAAAAAAACTGATATGATCTATCAGTCGGTTTAGGAGATACAGCCGTTCAAAGGTCGGAACTTTGACTGGCTGTATCTCCTAAACCGACTGACAGAACTTGTCAGTTTTTGTACTGTTCACATAGCTACAGTGCATACTACAACAATATCATACGATCAGCCGTGCAGCTGACCGTAATTTTTTTACAGACCTGTAATCATCACTAACTCCTAAACCGACTGAAGTTATGCAGGCAGACCTGGTCCATCCCCATCACAGAGATGCTCTACACCCCATAAACACTGAATTAGGCTTGCTGCTGATGGTTGCAAAAAGTACACTTATCTCTCGCGAAAACGCCGAGCATTAGGTACCTACTTTGTAAATTGGCCATAATCATCCTTCCCATAGAACCACTTCCAAACTCTACATAAATAATTGGTTCACAGACTGATTTAACGAACTTCTTCATACTGCGAAATAAAAATCTATGACATACCTACATTATCATACTTATTATTTCTCAATTAAACTAATCTACTTGTACATAATTATGTAGGAAACTCCAGATACACAAGGTTCTTGTGCAGCGCAATCTCCACGCTCGGTCGCGGTCGGCGTAATAAATGGACAATCATAGCCAGGAGACGGCAATCGCGCAAAATAAATCGCAACTGAACCATGATTGGACCGCGTGCGAACCACAACTTTTAGCACATTCGGTATTGCGCTATAAGCTGAAAGATTCTCAGCGCATGCTCCCAACACAGGTAGGAATGATGGGCAACTATGAAGTTTGAGTCATGAGGTATCAAAACTATCGGGGTACTGAGGAACATCTAACTAACATGTATAAAATTCAAAGGACAACCGCCGCTCTCCCTTGAAAAAATACCTTAAAATGAAAGAAGTTTTGACTGAAGTCAAATGTGTAATAAATTATGAGGTTTTATAAAAACGACTCAGATAGTATCATTTATTTTTATTTAACGAGTTATTTAATCATTTACTATTAATAAATTATAAAAAAGCAGCAACCCCAAAATGGCTGTCAATGTTGTTTAGTAGGAGTTGGTAGGATGTGGTGCAAGCACAATGTTTTTTTTTATACAGGGTGTAACAAAACACCCTAGTAATACTTAAGGGGATGCTTCAGACCATCAATCTTCAAGTATTACTAGGGTGTTTTGTTACACCCTGTATAAAAATGATAAAAACTAATAAATCATTATAAAATAAACTAATGCCTGCAGTTAGTTTCTAGTGTTCCATAGTCCATAATAAAAATATAAGGACGGTTATACATTTTTTGGTATTATGTCCTTTATACTCTATCTAACGTAAGTATAGTTACAATTTATTAAAGTTTGAGGGTACGAAGGTCTGATCGTCACGGGCTCTTGGACCATTTATTTGACAGTATTAGAGCCGTTTTGACCGATCGCTCAGACGAAAGGCTGTCAGTCACATACTAAATAAAGCTCAAGCTCAGGCAATAATTGATTACAATGCAAAAAGCTTATATTTTACTTGTTGCAATGTGGATGTTTTATCAATCGCCCTTCAGGACGTCATTACTGCCTCCGTGGTCTAAGGCCGAGATTCAGAGAAGATTTTTAAGTCTTAGTTCGAACTCCCGTATGTCAAAATCCATACATTTTGACCCTACTTAGTTCGAACTACTTAAGACTTAAAAAACGTCTTGTTACACGGAATCAGGGACACCTAAAATCCATATCGTATCTTTTTTTCTAAATATCTACACACTTCTTTTATAGTTTTATCATAGCTAGAGAGATAACTTTTGAGTTTCTCGTGCATTCCTTTTTATTACAATTAACATGTAGGTACAATAAGTATAAAATTATAAAGAGGACTAACAAGCTGTCGTCAGCGTCACAGAAATGGAGTGACCGTCCGTGTAAATATTTGTTAGGAATGTATTGCCAATGTCAACAATCGGTGGCACGACACTTATTATATTGTGTGGACAAGCTGGTCCCATATTATAATGGCTCCTGTATTGTGGTCGTCACGAGGCTCTAATTGGCAATATACTTAAGACCTATGACGGCGACATGTTGTCTATTGTTTGATGACCGTCTTGTGCGCACTTCGATATATGTATAAATCATTCGCCAAGGTCTCTGAAGAAACGAGCAAAATATGTTTGTCCAAAGAGACACGCCTCTCGATGCAAAGATTTAAAATAAAACATGCACGACACAATGTAGCAAAGCAACTGATCACGAAATGTTGTTTTATATTCTCTTACTATGAGGACACTATGTCATTTCATTACACAGGGTCCAACTTAATATGCTGACGGTTTTTAAGCAGACCATAAAACTAAACAACATTCTTGGAAATCGCGAAACAAATACCTATCTGATGTTGTTTTGGTCGAGTATGATTGCAGTTTTGTATGGAACAGCTGATTCTTTTTTCGCGATTTCAACCTTGTTCCCATAGAGAAAGCTAAAATGATGGTCTGATTTGATCTTAGATCAAAGTAAAATTTATGGATACGCCTTACGCGAACATTGAGGCAAAACAATTGACAGTTTTACTTCGAATACGTACCGAAATGACAGACCAAGTGCCCTAGTGTGTATTGGAGTGCGCTAATCGTTGCGTGCTTCAACTTACAGCGCTTTGGGCCTATCCATTAATTTTACTTTGATCTAGATTTGATCGTATCCTTTAAAAAACCGTCAGTTTTTTCTTTTTCTTTTTCATTCTCAACCAAAGTAATAAATTAATTTCGACAGTTTAATTTTATAAATTAGAAGAATTTAAAAGTAACTATTTTTGGATTTGGTAAGTAGTAGGTATTATTTAAAATAATTAAGTATTTTGGTTTGTAAATGATTCTTAAAAAATGTTTTGCTACGTTTGGAAGAAGAAAATAACCATCTAGTCATTTGGAGATGAACAGATAAATACAATAGCAAAATACCTCACACAAGGGACCTCTTCTACATGCTCTATTTTGTTCTTTTGTGTAGAACTATATACTATTACCTATTCTGTGCTTTTGTGATGATAAATGACCTATATTGGATAGGTACCTATGATACAGAATTGGGTCAATTTCAACATTCGTGATTTTTGTTTCATTTCGGTGAGATTTTTTATTTTAAGCTTTCTATTTACTTTTTTAACTTTAACATAAACACTATATTAGTTAATTGTATGTGTGTTAGCGGGCACAAAAAATCATAAATAGTTACTGAGAAAAATGATTTTGTTTTTTTAAAAGCCACCCATAAGCCACCGAAATGAAAAGCATCCACCGAATTGAAAAATCTATGCACCGAAGTGATCATCATCATCAGCCTATCATCGTCCACTGCTGAACATAGGCCTCTCACAAGGCGCGCCACAAAACTCTGTCCTCAGCCTTCCTCATCCAGTCGCTCTCCGCTACCTTTTTTAGGTCGTCTGTCCAGCGGGCAGCAGGGCGTCCCACACTACGCCTACTAGTTCGCGGTCTCCACTCTAGAACTCTGACACCCCACCGGTTGTCAGTTCTTCGGCAGATATGACCAGACCAGCCCATTGCCACTTCAGCCTGCTATTTTCTGAGCTATGTCAACCACTTTAGTTCTCTGACGTATCACTTCATTTCTAATGTGATGTTTCAGAGAAAGCATAGCTCTCTCCATAGCTCGCTGAGCGACCTTGAATTGATGAACTAGTCCTATCGTCAGGGCCCATGTTTCCGCACCATAGGTCATTACGGGTATAGCCGAGGAAAATATGTGACGGAGTTTCCCGAAAGCAGCCCATCCTAGTTGGATGCGCCTAGCGGCCTCCTTGTCGAAGTTGTTTCTACCTAGTCTTATAGTCTGTCCAAGGTAGACATAGTCTTGCACAACTTCTATCGTCGCCTCACCGACGTATACCGCCTCTGGCTCGACATGAGAATTAAGCATGACTTTCGTCTTGTCTAAATTCATGCCGAGACCGACCCGTCGGGAAGCGGCATTAAGTTCGCTAAGCATGCCACTGAGCTCCTGCAGCGATTCCACCATGACGACAATGTCATCCGCAAAGCGCAGATGTGAGATGTACTCGCCGTTCACACATATGCCTCGTCCTTTCCAATTGAGCGTCTTGAACACGTCTTCCAGCGCATTGGTGCACAGTTTCGGGGAAATAACATCCCCCTGTCTCACTCCTCTTAGCAGTTGGATCGGCTTCGTCTGTTGATCATGTACTTGAACGGACATAGTGGCGGCGTCATACAGACATCTGAGCACCTCTATATATCTCTTCAAAATTTTAACAAAAAATTAAAACCGCCTTCAAAAAAACTAAAAAGTTAAAAAATAATATTGCAGCCTAGGTGCCTAGGTATGACTTTTTCGTTAGCATCATAAGAAAATTAATTTGTTTTATAGAAGTCGGTGTCAAGCCAAGCCAAAAAATGCAAGCCCTGTCGCGAATCGTACCGGCTTGACAGCGACTTCAATAAAACAAATTAATGCAACATTTTAGTTTTTTGAAGGCAATTTTAATTTTTTGTTAAAGTTTTGTTTATTGCCTCAAAACTTAAAATGCGAATAACTTTAAATTTCATCTATAAAAATAATGAATTTATTGTTTCAATCTAATTATTTTGTTCTAAATCAGTTGGGGTGTATGATGTTTTGCGTTAATTCATTAACACATTGTACAGGCTAGATCTTGATGATTACTGCTAGATGCTAGTCCTTCATAGTTTTTTCCGCTTTCCAATGAGACTCAATTCCCCTCTACTAGTATGTCAATGCATGCATACAAATCGTAACGCGCCCCTGCGCGCAGCGTGCAAAATTGATGGGAATCGTGCTGAGCCGGATTAGAATGATTTATCACTTGAAATAAATAAACAATAATAAAGATGGGAAGGTTGAAATAAAAAACCTAAAAATATGTACTTAATTTTGTACCTAATTTTAATCTTATCAAGATTACCATCGATCACAGTTTGCGTTAATAATTCAAGATTCTGAAATATTTTAAACATTCTTTCTACTTTTTGTCGTCGTCCACATCAATCTTAACGGCGCATGTTGTGTGTGCCGTCTAAAAATAATAAAAATGTAAACTTGTAAAGTCTGTGATTTTTAGCAAGCTAGATATTTTGGTAAAAGAAAACAAACTCAGATGCTGATTCTACTATAAGATGAAATAAGAAATTTAATCGCGTGGTTGAGTTAGGAATTCTAATAGGCAATAGTTAACTATAGGTGCCTACTAATATTGTATGCAGCTAACGGGAAGAAACTTTTCCAACTGTTTACAGTAGGCTGAAAAACGAAAAAATTTCTTTGCGTTTTTATTAGGTACCTACTTCCTGGATACCACCTAAGAAAGCAAGGCAAAATGTGGCTACGTAATAAAAAATAGAGATAAAATACCTATATGCCAAAATTTTAATTTAAACTTGTCAACCTTTGAGATCATTTGAATAGTCATGAAAAAAACATGCCAGTCTGTAACCATACCTAATAATAATAAACAAAGGAATTGAGTTAGTGTAAATTTTACGATATACCTAAGTAACGTAAAAACTCACAAACTTATTTTCAGGGCGGTCAGATGTACACGGTGCCGGTGGACCGACGACCTGGTGAAGGCGGCGGGAAAACGATGGATGAGGTCAGCGCAGGACCGGTCGTTATGGCGATCCTTGGGGGAGGCCTATGTCCAGCAGTGGACGTCCGTCGGCTGAGATGATGATGATGATGATGATGAGATGTACACATCTTCTCGTTAGTGTCGTACCTACGAGGCAACCGAACTACTTATAGGGTTTCTTTTTGCAATGAAATTGTGATCAAAAAACATCAAAGGTTCACCTTTTACCACTTGGTATACGTTGTCATTGCCATTCCACCCCGGAACTTTAAAAAGTTACTAGTACTTATACAACGTGTTAATGAATTAACGCAAAACTAGAAAGTAGTTTGTTTAGAATCGAGAGCAGAATCGAATTATCATGGTTTCAACATAGGTAATTTTTTCAAAATATTAAATAATATGTTTGTAAAATTAAAAATTTTCTGAACCCGATGTCAACCCACCGCACGGGCATACTCACCCTACTTACTACCAAAACAAGATTATTAAAATTTATCCATGAGTACGATAGTGCTTTTATTCATTGCTGAAATGATAACAAATCATTTTTGCTTCAAAACTTAAAATGCGAATAACTTTAAATTTTAACGATCAAAATAATGAAATTATTGTTTTAATCTAATTATTTTGTTATAAATCAGTTGGGGTGTATGAGGTTTTGCGCTAATTTATTAACACGTTGTAGTACTGAGAACCTAATTTATCCAGATGGAAATGCTTAAACAAATGTCATGCCTACTTAACCAAATTTCAATGTGGATGCGTAGCTCGCGGTTCATATCATTATCATAGGTAGGTAGCACAATGTCGGTACACCGATACAATGAAATCAAAGAGGACATTGTAGGTCACGGTATTTGTAGGTGGAACAGTGAACAGAAACGTTTCTGAAGGAACAATGGAGCGTCACGGCATCTAAATAACATGACCTTGCACTACCGGAAGGTGGTACTTACGGCTGCGACAGATTTTTCAAATTGATTCCGGTCCGTGTGATCTAGCTAGCTAGGGTAACCATGTGTCCAGAGCACTAGATATTTGTCAAAAACTTGTGATTTGTAGGTAGTCTAGGTATAGTTAAGTATAACATAGAATACCCGTAAATAGTTAACCAATAGTAATGCACGCACAAAGTCACCAAAAGGAAATTCAATAAGATGGTTTCTATTTTTTATTTTATTGCAAGTATTTCATTTGAACATTATCAGAATTCGGTATGTCATGTTTTTTTTGGAGGGCTGAATCGAAAACCGAATCAAACAAAACAAGCGAAATGAGTTCTATTTATATCTAATGTTTATTTGATTTTGAATAATTAAGTAAAATAATAATATGTGCTTTCTATTCCTATATAATATTTTTATAAATAAAAACCCTTTGTTGATGTTTATTTTACTACGCTTAGTGGTTGATAAGTTTGATGAATGTTATAAAAAAAGTAAATAACTTTATAACATAAACAACCTACCAAGATTATTTTCAAACTATATCTTTAGTACGTTTACAAAATATGATAATCCATCAAGATCCATAATAATTTTAATCTGTAAGTTAGAAGGTATACCTACACACCCACCATGTTTTCACATCGCATCGAATGCCTTGCCTACATTATGGTTTAGACGGTTGCTTACTCTTACTGCTGACGCGTACCTACCTATATCTGCTGATTTGGTGAATTCAAATGAGAAAAAATAGATTTAATCTTACATTTAGTCATTCAGCTATTAAAATGATATAAATGGTACTTGTAGGTATGACTTGCACCATTCATAATAAAGCAAATCCTTTTCCTTCTGCAAATAGAGCAAACTCTACAGAATAACAAATAAAATCCGGACAAGTGTGAGTCGGTGTCGCGCTAAAGGTCCCGGTTATTTTGATCCAGATATGGGTTCAGATTCAGGATTGAAATCGGTAATCTAATTAGTTATTTTGTTCTGTACAAACTGTAAAAATACATACGACTACCTACTCCATTTCTGGAAGTCGATCAATAATATCAGGATGTTTAGGAACTGGTATACAAGGTTGACCTTATTTATATAACATACTATTTGGCTACCCTCTTGGTACTCTTACTGACTCGGAGCGTCATCGTCAGTCACTTCCTCTTGACAACACCAAGGCCGTTATAATCAGTGCGGTTCAAACTAGGCACATGTGATACCTCCAGGGTTGCCACATTTAGGAGAAAAAAAATCGGGACAATCGGTCGGTCATCGGAGACAATCGGAGTTCGGACCTATCTGGACGATCTGACTGAAGGAAAAAAATAAAAGAGTTTTTGGAATTTTATGTTTTTTAAATTTTTATTTATATTTCCATGCATATTTTGTATTGTTACGGGTCGCTCAATTCCGCGTCATTGAAACAAACATTCGTATTTTTTAAGGAATAACTCATTTATTAAACGATGGCAATTTCATTGCTCAAAAGTAATTTATATTGAATAGATAATCTAATTAAAATTAGTGCATATTAATATTTATAAGTTAAAAGCCTTCTGGGAGGTATAATTTTGATTTATATGTTGCATTGCATAGCGATTTTTTTTTATATTTTTTCTGATAGCTTTTTTATCACTTAATCCGCCCGGTTTTGAGTAACTTTGTAACCATTTTATACTTACTTACTTTTTTTACTTTGGCACTTTTTAAGCTGAAAACAAAACTGACCAATCTACAGGATATGAGAAGTGATATGGTTCTTCTCGAAATCTATTTTAATTCATAAAACTGAAGAAAAACGAATCCAAAGTCACCCCTTTTTTCCCAGTTGTAACCGTTTTACTCTTACATTGTTGATCAGTAGAATACGAAAATTTACAATATTCTTCAGAATACAATATATAATGATGTGGTTCTCTTATTTTTTGAAAATTCATAAAAATCTAACAGGTTTTCAAAGAAAACGGATAATCTGACCGGAGCCATGCAATTGAAGCGGGATGGCTAATTGCAAAAGTTTGCTTGTAAGAAAAAGAGCCTTGCACTAGGGAGGGAGAGCCTTAATGGTGCCGGTTACAGTTACGTCCCATTCATAATTACATTAATTACTTCCCAACCCTCCTGATAAAACTCCGTAAAATGACTGGGCTATTTGAGCGTAGGTCCAATTTGATGACCATTTAATATTGATACAGGTTTTTTACTGGAAATATTTACAGGGTGTAACATAACACCCAAGTAATACTTAAGGGGGTGCTTTAGACCATCGAACTGAACAACTTGCACTATGGAGCCAAAACCGAGAAAAAAAATAAAAAGTCGGCTATTCCATACATTTGAGACGAGCCGGTACTGCAGTTTTGTATGATAAAGCAGATTTTTATTTCGCGATTTCGAAGTTGGCTCCTTAGTGAAAGTTGTTCAGTTTGATGGTCTGAAGCAACCCCTAAAGGCCTAAGTATTACTAGGGTGTTTTGTTACACCCTGTATGTACCTAATAATGTAATAATGTAAATAAATGTTTTGAAAAGCGTTCCTTCATACCTATGAACCTATAATATATAATGTGCCTAGTCTGCCTAGTGACACGTATTCCGTGCTACTGATTAAAATTCGACTATACACAGATAAACTAGAAATTGATTTTCTAGTTTATCTGTGTATAGTCGAATTTGGTTTTGATTATAAGTACTTAACAGAATCTGTATTTAAGGGGCGTCCGCCCGGTTTTGAGTAACTTTGTAACCATTTTATACATTAACTATGGTATTTTTTAAGCAGAAAACAAAACTAAACAATCTACAGGATATAATAAGTGATGTGGTTTTTCTCGAAATATATTTTAATTAATAAAACTGAAGAAAAACGAATCCAAAGTCACCTCTTTTTTTCCAGTTGTAACCGTTTTATTCTTACATCTTAGACAATTTAATAGTATATGGACGCGTAACGCGTGTCATTCTCCTATCTAAATTTTCTGCCACTTTTTGCGGGGGGCGAGGTAACATGAAATTCGCAACTTTGGTTTTTATTCCCTATAACTTTAGATTCTAATTTTGAATGTTAAAAATCATGAAAAGTAGTCTCGTGTGAACCCCAAACGTTCTAAGTTCAAAATTATTGTTTCGCAATTAGAGGCTGTCTCGTTTAGTGATAAGGTATAAAATTGAGTGTAAATGCGCAAGATTAATTGATCTAATACCGTGGCAGAGGGGAAATGCTAGGTACCGCAAGGCCAGTCTATGTCTTACATTGTTGATCAGAAGAATATGAAAATTTACAATATTCTTCACAATACAATATAGAATGATGTGGTTTTCTTGTTTTTTGAAAATTCATAAAAAATCATGCAGGTTTTCAAAGAAAGCGGAAAATTCCGACCGGCGCGGCGCCACGCAATTGAAGCGGGATGGCTAATTGCAAAAGTTTGCTTGTAAGAAAGAGAGCCTAGCAAATGGGAGGAGTGGCCTTAAGTAAATTATTTTCAAGCTCTGCGTATTTAGGTATAGGTAGGTAGTGTAGTACGTAAGTAACTACCTAAACCTATGCTTGAATAATGCTTTACGACATCCTCACGAGCAGGTTAAGTGGAAACAAAATTTATTTGACGTTTGCACGAGTTAACGTGTTATTAACTGCTATGACTTTACATTTACTGTGCTTGTTTTCCTATTGAAAAATTAATTTATGTACGTACTGAATTATTGTTATTTTAAAGCAAAATATATGGATTTGACGGTCGTACATGTTATACAGGGTGTTTATGCGTTACTTACATCAGAGTACTTCAAACCATAAAAAAACAGCAATATGTGTTGTTTCAAAGAAAACGTTAATGTATCTCTCGATTTTGATCTTTGCTCGATCCAATTGGATCGTGCTACGAGTAATTTAAAATATTCAAGTTCAATCTTAATCCAATTTCAGTTCTAATCACATTGCAATCATATTACTATTGAACTGTGTTTAATTCCGTATCGCGCTAAACTTTACTTATTTAATATGTGACTGTGAGCAATCTGTCAAAACGGGTCTAACGGCTGTCAAATGAATGGCGCAATACAGAATGTGTTAAAAGTTGTGGTTCGCACGCAGTCCAATGATGGTTCATTGGTGATTTATTTAGCGCGATTGCTCTCCTGGGAGAAACTGAACATTTTCGTCTTGCGTTTATAAGAAAAAGCATTTTATAGCGCTGTTATAAAGTTTTTCAATAGCGTTTTAAAATTATACCTTTTCTTATAAATTGGGCGCTCAAACGTTCTGAAGATTCACCCACAGGAGATTTTGTTTTAGCGGTTTCAAATTTTCAATGGTAGTTCTATTGTGAAACTTGTTCAGTTTGATGGTCTGAAGCAGCCCCGTTAATATGTCTACACCCTGTATGCTATGATGATTTACCTAATTAGTTACAAATGTTACAATTACATCATTATCTACAGGAAATTCAGAAAACCGAGTTGGATTCTGCCCCGTTTCAAAACAACGTTAATATTTAAATTATTAAACGAAATGCCAATATGTGTGTCACATTTCCATTGTTATAATTTGATTCATTATTCTTCATGAATGCTTTTTATTACCTATTACTTATAGTAAATTGAAGAGCAAGTAGTAGATCATCAAGGAAACGCCATAACACAAAAATAGAATAGAATAGATATGATAGGAAATGTAATAAACGAGGAGTTATGTACCCAACCACATCCTGTAGGTAGACCTAAAGTTACTAAATACCTATTATTATTCCCAACAATATTAATTAGGTAGGGTCTGTGTTTGGTAGACGTACCTAGAGAGTAGGTACCTACACGTAAATGAGACGTATTCGCTTCGTAATGATAGTCAAATTGATTCAAATGAACATGCATGGGCAAGGTAAGCAGAATCTTGACACTAGTGGAAATCATTTTAGGGATAGGTACCTCACATACAAATGATAATATTATATATATACCAAATAACGCATGGGTAGCATAATATGCAATTTTGGTTCAATTTAATTACAATTTAAATTGTGACTAAAGTGCTACGATTATGTATGAAAAATTCACTAACTATTACTTGTCGAACGTACCAATTTTATGCTACGATTTTTTAATATTGTCAGTTACCTACTGTTTTGTCGATTGTTAAATTCAACAGTGAAATGATAACTCAAACGTTAAATCGTGCAATTTACAATAACTTAAAACAAAATTGAATGGACATGGAATTTGATGCTTACGAATAAAGCAAAAATGTTGGATTGAGACGATAATAATGACAATGCACGTCGACTCTTAAACGTTTCGGTGCAAATATACCTAAGTACTTAGTTACTATGAAATAAATTATGAATAGATCGACGTTCACATACATATTAGCTACAACTATACTAGTTTTCGAATATTTATTGTTTAACTTATTGAATGTAAATTGATTTCATTGTATTTATTGTGTAATATACTTCTGAGGCGGTGTCCTATTGCCATCGCACGCGCGATGGTGCGATGCGATGTGATCGTACTGATGGTAATTCTCCGAAATTTTACAAATCGTTGAAATTTTTCCAAAGAAAAATTTGAAAATTTGAAAAATTTCGGAGAATTACCCATCAGTACGATCACATCGCATCGCACCATCGCACGTGCGATGGCAATAGGACACCGCCTGAGACTATCAGCAAAATTGTTAGACACGAATATTTACGTTCTTTGTAGAATCCAGTGGCGCCAATTTTTCACGTGACGTAACTGTCTAGGTTGCTCCCCCCTGGCATGGCGCCGAGCTGGCATTCGAATGGGGTTCATTCATATACAGCCACCCCCCGAGGAAAGAGGTGAATTGAATAACGATCGCCAATTCTATGACAGCTACATTGTATTACTGTTAACGATCCCTGTAATCTGTAATGTTAAGAGGATGTTCCTGATAAGATAAAATGATTCTCTAGCCGCATCTTCTCTACAGCGACAATACTTTCCAACGCGGTGGTAGCTTCAAATAAAACCGGTCAAGTGACAGTCGGGCTACTCGCGCACCGAGGGTTCCGTACCACACCACCACACAACATTATTAACTTAGAAAAAAAAAAATTTCTCTGGGACCTTAGCGCGAGACCGACTCAAACTTGGCCAGTTTTTATTATTTGTTGTTAACCGACGAAAAACAAAGAGGTTCTCAATTCGATCCGTATGTTCTTATTTTTCTGTTTGTTACGCGATTGCTCCTCCAATTATGAATTGATTTTGATGTTTTTTTTTTTGCTAGGTCTGAAGAACGGTGAAGGGTTCGGAGATAGACAATGGATTATGGAACTCTCAAAAAATAAATGACACGTGTCGATGTTCCCCTTGCATGTACAACGGATATGTCAACTCAATATAATACATACCAACACTAAAATTTTTGAAATAAATAAAAAAATTAATACAGACTTCAAAACTAAAAAGTACCTACTAAAATAATAAGGCGTACTTTAAATTCGCATCTATAAGAACATTAATTAGTTTTTATTGGAGTCGGTGTCAAGCTAAGCCCAAAAAATAACTCTAAGCCCAATCGCGAATCATACCGGCCGCGCGGCTTGACAGCGACTCCATAAATCGAATTAATGTTCTTCGAATTTAAAATACGCTGGTTATGTTATTATTTTAGTACTTTTTTAGTTTTGAAGTTGATTTTAATTTTTGTTAAGGCGAAGCGGGGCTATTCTGGCAAAATGCGTTATTAATCATAAAACAAACTTCGAAATGCTGTTGAAGACGTGAAAAATAACTGCATGGAGCGACACAGATATGCAGGATAGGTACCCAGAACTACAATAAACCTTTATTAGAAATGTAGAAGAGAGTAAATTTTTTTTTAATTTTTAGATGGGTTTCGCTTATCGACATTCACGTGTCCCAGCCCTAGCATGTATGGAGAGCTGACAGAATAGCCCCACAATTTTTTTAAACAGTTTTTACCCGAAAATGAAGCTTCCCAGCTTGTCTTCAGCTTTGAGTTTCAGCGTCATAGCTCCATAGATGGCGGAGATATTGCCGACTGACGGAATTACCCCGCTGCGGGGTAATTATGGCCACATGGTATTTTTTCGAGAATTTCGCATCTTTTGCCAGTGAAAATATGCGTTTTTAAAACAAAAATTAAGGGGAAATCAAAACAGATAAAATACCCTTTAATATGCATTGGTCAACTTTACTGTGACTTCATTACAAATGGAAATAATGAGGTTTAAACTTTTAGCTTTGATTTTTTGTGTCGGAATAGCCCCGCCTCAACTTTTTTTTTTTACTGTAGAGTTTGTTCTATAATCAATCCTACCAGTTTTGACGATTATATGTATTACGTATTTCCGTTTTTACTATAAAGCGAGAAGAAAAAACGTCGATAAAAACGAGTTTCTTGTATGAGGACCCCCTTAATTTTTAACTTTTTGTCATTTTTATTATTTGTCAAAAAATCCGCCGCGCCGTAATAACGCATAATCTGCGAAAATTTCAACTGTCTAGCTATTACGGTTCAAAAGTTACAGCCCTACAGGTAAGACAGACAGACGGAGACGGACGGACGAACGGACGGACAACGTAGGCTTAGTAATAGGGTCCCGTTTTTGGCCTTTGGGTAGGTACGGAACCCTAAAAAAATTGACGTTTGATACCAGGTACGTATCCAGGAGGGGGCGGTACGGTAGGTGGGATTTATTCCCCCTGAAATAATCCAAATTTGTGTAGTGAAAAGCGATTACAGCCCTTTTTTTTGCAAAGTTTTTCAGTGAATATCCCCACCTGTCAAATACCCTATTGCCACCGGAATTTAAAATTTCGGAGCGCTCTTCATACTAACGAAGTATCATATTTTCAATACTAACCAATTGATGTCAATGAAATTATTAAGACGACCACTACCTACCAGCACAGAGTACTACAGGCTGTTGTTGGGGTAATTGTACTGAACTTCTTTCCCAAAGAAAACTAAAGGAAATTCGCAAAAAACTCGACTTTTCATACAAAACTTCGATCAGCTGATTGCATTTAGTATGGGAAGTAAGCAATATCTTTTCGAATTTCTTATAGGTTTCTTAGAGAAAGTGGTTCAGTATCATAGGTACAATCACCCCTTAAAGTAATGCAACTGTTTACCCTAATACCCTGTATTAATTACTACCGTAACTACCAGCATGCTGGAGCTCCAAACAATCCAACACCACGTGCAATCAATATTAGATATAATTAGTTCCGTTGACACATTTTAAAATTCAAAAATTACTTACGAGATGTTGAGTGACAGGAATTTCGAAATCTCAATGCTAAAAATGTGTATTCGATGAACCAAGCATTGGCATCGAATTTGGCAGTGGTATTGTCTCTGAATAATTGATATGTTAAATGGTAATTTAACAAATCATAGAGATACTTTTTTTTTCTATGGTCGTAATAATAACCGACAGGCGCCGGCGCCCTCCCGGTCCCATCCCGCCCCGCGTCGTCTTCTTCAAAATTGTACTGACCGTAGCTACAGCTTAGGTTGACGAAAACAAAATTCTGGATACTTATCTAGTATTCATGTTAACTCTATGTTTTGTAGGCTACAGAACAGAGTCTACAGACTTCATTTATTGAGAGTAATTTGAGAGTAACCGCACATATCTTGTTCCAAAGCTCAAATCTAACATAATAATAGTAATCGTAGTGGTTGGACTAAGAACCTACTAAGAGGGAGGTTACACGTTCAGTATTTCGTCATTCTGGTCCATCAGTCTGGTCATGTTTATTTGATTTGAAGGGAATCTGATATACTGAAGCACCATGTTAGTCGGGTCAATCTCGAGTCAGGTTCCCTTCAAATCAAATATACATGACCAGACTGATGGACCAGACTGATGAAATACTGACTGTGTAACCTCCCTCTAACGGTTGGAAGCGGCGCGCCATGCGCCAGCGCATTATATCTACATAACACGCGGCCACCACGTGCTGAAGGCGTGCGCTATCAAATGCCCAACGAGAAACTTCATGGTTCTTTAGTAACTGTTTGCGTTTGTCCTGCAGTGGGCAGTGGGATAGTACAGGCTAATATTATGTGCCTCATGCCCAAACATCTTGGCGAGAATGCATTAAAAGAACTTAGCGAAAATGGATGTATCACTGCACAAACGACTTTTTATTGTCTTTCTTCTTTGTCTGGGGCACAAAATATTGACACCAATATAGGAGAACCAACACAAGCTGTACCACGACACGACCCACGACGAGAACAAATGCATTTTCGTGCTCACTTTTCGCGTATGTTTTCAGCAAGCAGCTTGTGTCTGAAATAATATATTGTCATAGCATAGGATGAGTATAAATTCCGAAGATTATTAACAAATTACCACTTGTATAATCTTCTGAATTTACAGGTTGAAATTGATATCATTAGCATCCTTTTAAACTACATCAAACTGAACAACTTTCATTATGGGAGCAAACCGATCGGAGCAACAATAAAATCAGCTGCTCCATACTAAACTGCAATGCCTACGCGACACAAATGTATGTAACAGCTGATTTTTATTTGCTCCAATTGGTTTGCTCCCATAGTAAAAGTTGTTCAGTTTGATGGGTAGACTCTTAGTTTAAAAGGATGCTAATGATATCAATTTCACCCTGTATACTCTTGTAACTATGACGGTGACATGCGGTGTAGGTAGGTATAATAAAATGTTTCTAAATAAAATTTACCAAGTATACCTATCGTACATGTAGTTAATGGAACTCGACGAAACTATTTTTTATTCAAATTCTCAATGCTTTTAAAGATAGGAATTGAATTGAATATTAATCGTTTCAGAACCGTTTCATTCGACGGTCGCGGATCTAAGGTATTTCAAATTCGCAGTAAAACGAGTCCTAGCGTAAAATAATATTTTATTGTTTCTTCATAGGTGCAGTGCAGTGCAGTACAACATTCCATTACGCGATCATAACTACAAACTTTCTCACTGCAACGTTTATAAACTTAGCCGCTTCACATGTTCTGTTGACACAATAAGGATTGCTCGCTTTCAGCCGCTTACAACCGGTAATGACCGGTATGATATAAAAAGTTTTAATTATAATCGCTTATTGTTCAAGATTTACCTACTGGTTGATATAGTATGAATACCATTGCAGTAATATAACTATTATAAAATAACATAAGTGTGTCTGTTTGTACATTGAAGATATTTACAAGAAAAAGAGTACGATACGGTTTTTAGGTGTCCCCAACGAGGTGTCCCTGATTCTAAATCAACCTTTTTTATTTGGTCTAATTACAGGAGTGGCTTTCGTGGACCTAACAACTGCATACGGCACCGTTAGTCATCGTCGTTTGATCACCAAGGTATATAACCTATCGAAGGACTATCACCTACCCGCATCATAGAAGAGCTCATGCGAAACCGCAGGTTCTATGTCACCTTCCAAGGAAAGACAAGCAGGTGGCGATGGCAGAGGAACGGTCTGCCACAGGGCAGTGTCTTGGCTCCCTTCCTATTCAACATCTACAGGAATGACCAACCTGTATCTCTTTTCCCACCGAGACTTAATTTTTCAATCTTTAATCTGATTTGAAATAGCACAACATGGCTGTAAGTAACATGTTTATAATCCAAAATATTTGACAGTAGTGTATTTATTTCTTTTATTTTATTAAACATCGAACATTAAACTAAGGAAACCTAACAACTCCGCGAGCATGATGCATGTGTTGTGATTGTGATGTGATGACCTGCCTATAAATTGTACCGGATTACTTAGAAAGTAGGCAAGGCAACCTTCACAGTGCTACAGAATAAAATAATGAGTATGTATAGAAATTAGATTTTCTAATCTAAGGTTAGGTATGTTAAAATTAAAACATGTAAACCTATTTATCTGTATGTACTGCACCTACCTGGGAAGGTGCATATTTTAAGTCCTTTATTTAATTTTTGTGTCCATGGTAGGTAGATGACCTGTCCTGAAGTATGTACCTACCTATAATATATTTTTTGACTAGATTGAAACGTGACTAGAATTTTATTGTTCCTATTATTAGAACAATGCTCTTTTTTATTTGGTGTTACTAAAACTTTTGTCTGTCTGAATATTCGTATCATTTCGCACTTGGTATAGGTAATAGACTTTTGGAACGTTAATAGGAGAGACGGATGGACAAACAAAAGCAAAGAAACAAAAAGCGAATTCTAGCAGATACCGCGAAATGGAGGTTCCGGGAAAAAACGTAACCGACCTAATCTCTCTACAGTTGTAAAACAAAGTGTTATAGTGCGTCCAAGATAAGCTTCGTGATTTTGACAAGCGGTTTTATAGATTTTATTCTACTTTCTGAAAATGTGTGAGCCGTATAAGCTTTAATCACTACCTACATATTAAAAAACAGTCACTTTCCGCTGTTTGTCTGTCTGTGCTTAGATCTTTAAAACTAGGCAACGGATTTTGATGCGTTTCTTTAATAGGTAGATAGAGTGATTCAAGAGGAAGGTTTGTATGTATATAATACATCACTGCATATCAGCATTAGATTGCACCCGTGCGAAGCCGGGGCGGGTCGCTAGTTTTTTAATAATATTAATTAATCTTGAATACTTTTAGCACCATTTTCAAAAAGTGTAGAGTCTTAAGGTTAAGGCATAATGAATAGATAATTATAATAATAATTGACATAACCACAGGGTTAAAAGCTCCAACATAAAAAAAAGAGGTAAAATCATGTTAACATTTTAGGTACCTGTTTCCTAATAATGTTGGATTTCATGAAAAAGATCCATGAGAAGAGAAGCCTAATTTGTGACACGCCCGCTAGTATATTCGTGCTAGTAGAGTTTCACGAACTCTACCTACTAGTAACTAGACTCTGGCACGTATCCAGGGGGGACAGGTGGGATTTTTACTAAACTGCAATGCCTTCACGACACAAATGACAGCAGACTTTTTTTCTTCTGACAGGTTTGCTTCTATAGTAAAATTCGTTCAGGTTTGATGGGTAGAGTATGTAGTTTAAAGGTTAATAATACCTACTTTTCCTAACACACTGTATTTGAGGTAGTTTCTTGCTGTTTTTCTTGTTTGATGGTCTAAGGCAGGCTATGTAATATTTAACGCATTTAATTTTATTTTATAGTCTGTATACGTGTAATAAAAATATAGGGTTTAAATTGATTTAATGAAGATTGTACAAGTTAAATACCGCATAATCTCTAGAGAAAAAATAAGCCCAAAAAATTATACTTGACAAAAAAGAAAAAAAATTTGCCGATGACTTCATTATTAAGTACTATAACCCTAACATAAACTTGCAAATCCACGACCAAGGGCGTACTTTATCTTATCGGTGGACGGCGGCGGTCTGTTCGTTTAATCGATGCCAATAGCAGTTAAACCATGAACGTGTTTGGATTTTTATTTATAAGCTAAAGCATGGCACAAACCACGCTGTTAGCTTAGCACTGACTAAGGTACCCTAACTATGCAGATAACTATGCAGGGTGTAAGGAAAAGTATCATTAACCTTTAAACCACATACTCTACCCATCAAACTGAACAACTTTTAATATGGGAGCAAACAGATCGGAGCAAAAAAGTCTGCTGTCCCATACTAAATTACAGTACCTACTCGACTCAAATGTATGCAACAGCTGATTTTTTTTCTCCAATCGTTTTGCCCTCGTAGTAAAAGTTGCTCAGTTTGATGGGTAGAGCATATTAAAATTATTGGGCATATTAAAATATTACAAATATTAAATTTGATGGTTTCACTAATACCTAGTACCGAACGAAACTCTGTCCAGTGTGACTGGGAGTGAGCCCGTCGCCACTTGATGGGTAGAGTATGTGGTTTAAAGGTTAGTGATACTTTTCTTTACACCCTGTATTGAACAACTATTAGGAATTCTTGAAACTCAAATAGGAAAATATAACTAGGCAATAATAATAAGTATAACTAGGCAATAGTAATAAGTATAACTAGGCAATAGAAATAGTAGGTTACTTGATGCAAAGGTTGTCCATTGCCATCCAACGCGGAAACGCGACAAGCGTCATGGGCTCCTTTGCACCCGGTATGACCCGGGGAGGGCTCTTTGACTGAGTGTAAATATTATTATAAATATTTTATTAAGCTAGTTTTATTTTAATTTTTTTTAATTAGTAGGTACCTACTTATTCTTGAAATAGAATTCGCATTTTGATCATGAATTGTAAATTTTTCAGTTCAGGCGTTCAGGCGTTTCTCCAGGCAAAAAGTTTCTTAAAATGACACACATAAACATACCTATTGAAACGAAATTTACTGAAGGGATTTTGATTTTGACAGGAAATCTCATCTATTTATATATTTTTTTTACAGAATAAGTGATATGGCGGATTTATTAAAATATAATAATAATTAAATAAAAAAGGTAAAAATAAAAAAGGGATTAGAAGAAGAGATAAAATAATAGTTTTATAGCACTCCGTGACCTAAACCCGCACTTAGGTCACGGTTTTTCGTTACCTAAGTAGTCCATTATTACACGGATTACACCGTTCGAAAATGAATCTACTTTATTGCACAGATGCACAATAGGTACTTTTAAAGCACTCCTCGACCTAAACCCGCACTTAGGTCACGGTTTTTCGTTACTAAGTAGTCCATTATTACACGGATTACGTTCAAAAATGAATCTACTTTATTGCACAGATGCATAATAAACAAAAGAATGTACTTTTAAAATGTGCTTTCAATCAATGTGACCAACATTGAAATGGCGAAATCCCCAATTGACTTCAACTTACCCCCTACATTAATGATATATTATTTTACTGTGCCTACCCCCTCCTTACCCCTACGTACGCCGGGCTACTTACCCCTACTCACAACTTATTAATATGTTGGTAGTAGGGGGTGCATAAGGGGTAACGGGTGAGTAGGGGGCAATTAGGGGGTGCGCCCCCAAGTGCGTAGGGGAGATTGGGGTGATTAGGGGGTGCACCCCCTAGGAAATAGGGTAATTAGGGGGTGCACCCCCTAGCTCGTGGGGGTGATTAGGGGGTGTACCCCCTAGTTCATGGGGGTGATTAGGGGGTGTACCCCTAGCTCGTGGGGCTATTAGGGGGTGCACCCCTTAGCTCGTGGGGGGCGATTAGGGGGTGCAACCCCTACTAACACCTTATTAGTGTGTTGGTACTAGGGTGGAGTAGGGAGGCTGTGAGTATGAAGTGTGTATGATCAGAGGTGAGGATTAACTATTGATTGTGATTGCGTTATATTAACGAAGCTTTTGAAGTCGTGGTTGTGTCCTTCGGGGGGCTCCGCCCCTCCGCCCCGCCGGGGGCTTCGCCCCCCGGGCCCCCTTTCTCCTCTTTTATTTGGTATACGTATTCATAAAATTAAAAACCTCCTTTTTTGAAGTCGGTTAAAAAGTTCACCATTAAAGAGAATTTCATTACATTAAAAAGTTGGCGGGTTTAGGTCACATGAGCTATAAAATAGTATACGATACTCGTGACCTAAGTAAGTCCATTATTACACGCCGTGCAATAATGGACTACTTAGGTCACACGTATCGTAATGTACTATTTAATTTTTTTTTGTTTTTGACCTATTGTAAAAACGGTGATATATCAAATTGGTGTAATTATCATACTCAGTCCAAGGTGAAACAATAAATAATCAAAACCGGTCAAGTGTGTCGTGCTCGCGCTCAGGATCCCGGAGAAAACCCAATTTTTTGGTATTTAATATTTTATGGTTGTACGGACCCCTCCGTGCGCGAGTCTGAATCGCACTTGGCCGGTTTTTGGATTTTTGGTAACCGCGTAAAATCCGTAGGTAGGTAATTGATTCTTTTTTGCGCAAAAAAGATTAATGCATGGGCTCCCGTCAGTCGCGCACTCCTGAACGGGAGCCGTGATGCTTTAATTACCTTTAGACTTACACCTAATGGGGAATGAATCATGTAACAGTACCTAGCGAATCGCCCCGGCTTCGCATGGGTGCCATGCTGATACTATAGTCGAACCGCTACAAACGTAGTTTGGGTCATAAATCATCTCATTGAACCTTTAGCTCGCACTCATGGGCTTTACGGAAACAGTACCACAGAGCCCATAAGTACGAGTGAGAGGTTCGATGAGATGATTTATTACCCAAACCATCCCAAACTGTACGTTTGTAGCGGCTCCACTATAATATACATATAAATAAACCTTCATCTATATCTACAGGATGTAACAAAACACCCTAGTAATACTTAAGGGGGTACTTCAGACCATCAATCTGAACAACTTTCACTATGGAGCCAACGTCGAGAAAAAATAAAAAAAATCTGCCGTCCCATACATTTGAGTCGAGACGGTACTGCAGTTTTGTATGAAAGAGAGGATTTTTTTTTCTCGATTTCGATGTTGGCTCCATAGTGAAAGTTGTTCAGTTTGATGGTCTGCAGCACCCCCTTAAGTATTACTAGGGTGTTTTGTTACACCCTGTATTTAAAAATACGCATCAAAATCCGTTGCATAGTTTTAAAGATCTAAGCATACATAGAGACAGACAGACAGCGGGCGACTTTGTTTTATACTGTATGTAGTGATAACAATTATGTTGCGTGACTAAGGAAAATGAGTATAGGTGTAGGTACATGTAAGGATAATATTAAATTACCTATACATTACACAAACATCACGGTTTTTCCCTGGAGTATAATATTCCTCAATCTGATGCAATGCATTGCTCTTAAAGATTTTAATATTATCGAGTGTTAGGTACCTATAGTAAGATTAGTAATGTTGGTTACTGTGATTGTAGAGTAGGTACCTATTGACTAGTCTTTGATTCTTCACATGAATTTAACTAGTGCCTACTAGGTAGATAGTCCCATTAATATTACAACTGCACTCAGAACAATGGGCATGCATTTGTGAAAGCCGTCAAAGAAATTCGCGACGGTTGAGGTTGATCCACCCACGTCACAATTGCCACAAACTAGATAGGTACCTACAGAAATCCGAATCAGGATTACCATTGCGTATGGATATTCACCATCCACAATAAAATTACAAATCCTGTACAAAATCAAAATTCTGATTCGGAAATCCGGAATCCCGGATGTATGTGGCGGACCTCATATGATGACGATCTTTGACTGCCATACATAACCAAGGAATTGTTCTCTGCTATTTCTTGTGCTAATTTGTTGCCTATAAACGTAAGTAGGAAGTAGATACTCTAAAATGGTAGCTGCCAAGGCTAATATAAGGTTTTTAGGGTTCCGAAGTCAATAAGGAACCCTTATAGTTTCGCCATGTCCGTCCGTCTGTCCGTCTGTCCGTCTGTCCGTCTGTCCGTCTGTCCGTCTGTCCGTCTGTCCGTCTGTCCGTCTGTCCGTCTGTCCGTCTGTCCGTCTGTCCGTCTGTCCGTCTGTCCGTCTGTCCGTCTGTCCGTCTGTCCGTCTGTCCACGGCTTAGCTCAGAGACGCTTAGCACTAGAAAGCTGTAATTTGGCATGGGTATAGATAATAATCAAGCCGACAAAGTGGTAAAATAAAATCATGAAAAATTTTTTTTTAGGGTACCTCCCCTACACGCGAAGTGGGAATGGCATTTTTTTTTCTCGTCTACCCCATGATGTAGGGTATCGTTGGATAGGTAATTAAAAAATATAATTGGTGTGAGAAAACCATTTTTCGATTTAGGGATCCGTTAGCGAAATATTAAGCTTTAAAGTGAAAATTTTTGTTAGAGTCAAGTGTCCCCTCTGCCAGCTAAACGGTTGTTTCTGGATATGTGAAAAAATTCATGGCAGTAGTATATACAGGGTGTACAATAAAATGGGACAGCTACTTAAAGGGGTGCTTCAGACCATCAAACTGAACAACTTTCCCTATAGGACCAATATCGAAATCGCGAAAAAAAAATCCGCTCTCCCGTACAAAACTGCAAACATAACTCGACTGAAATGTATGGGACAGCAGATTTTTTTTTCGCGATTTCGATATTGGCCATAGAGAAAGTTGTTCAGTTTGATGGTCTGAAGCACCTCTTTAAGTAGCTGTCCAATTTTATTTTACACCCTGTATACCGAAATTAAAAGGAAAACTATCACCACTAAGTAGCCTTTACAAGTTTATGAGTAATTGTCGATCAACTTATAAAATGTACTTTTTAGACTTTATTTGCCGTTAAACCGTAGTATACTTATAATAAAATAAAACAGCCTCCTTCTAAGTCCATAATTATATTGTTACGGGCAACTACGGAACCCTATCCTGCGCGTGGTCCAACACGCACTTGGCCAGTTATTATGAATAGATAGGTAATGAAATGAAACAAAATTCTAGAAAAAACCTCCTCGAGAGTTGAGACCTCGCCATGTTACGGAAAAATTTAATAAGATCTTTAATTGGCAGGTACATACCCAGGTTACCTGTAGTGTAGGTAATTTATTACATAAACTAGAAAACGTTATGTAGGTAACTACCTATTATTTCGACATTGCTGATTTAAAATCTACTCGTTCAGAATTCATCGTTTTCTTCAAGTTAGTTATAAGTTCAGTTAACTCTAGTACTCCGTGACTCTATGTTCATCGTAATTATAATAGTTGGTCTCTATGGAACTGCTTTGATGCAGCTCTTTCATACAATCACTGACAACTGTTCTAGACTATTCGAAAGTTTATTGTTACCAACTCAGAGGACGCGGTGTCTCAGGTAACGTCTTATACAAAAGGCAACCTTAAATCCAGTCTCGTTTCAATTGACAAGATGTCGCTTTTTTGCGACTGATTGGCGGTTGCGTTTTAGGTATCTAAACTTATATTTTGTAGATTTTATCACACTATAGATAACGTTTTATAACTTTTTTTACAATTGGCCAATATTCTGCCAGATTTATTGAGGTCACGTCACGTCACGACTTTCTGCAAACAACCTTAATTGATTATTAGATTAGTTATATGAATGGGATTATTCGTCGAGGCTCGAAGAACAAGCTGTGAGCGGATTAGCTTCTACAGCCCCTTTTATTGAGTTAAATAGCATGTTAGAGAGCGCCATCGTGAGTGGTATGCGCGGGGTGAGGAGCGGAGCGGGGAAACGGGGCAGGCGGCGCGAGTGCGGGGAGTGGTAGTGGAATATTCCACTGCCCAAGCGCAAGCGCACGGGTCGTAAATTCGTGATGCCTAACCGAGCGAGCGAAGCTACCCGCGGCCGCGATCGCCTCCTCTACACTCTTCACACCAATTTGGAGGTCGTGGCTCGGGCTGTACACTACGGCGAAATGCGAGACGCAAAATGCGCATGTTTCGGCTATATGTAGGTACTTATGTACCTAAAAAGTATGTGGTACCTAACCTAACCGAACATCTTTGCCTAATCATAATAAACCGAAGGATATTTTTTTGAAAAACAGCCATATTGTACCTACTGTCCATTACAAGTGGCGACGGGCTCACTCCCCGTCACATCACACTGGACAGAGTTTCGGTACTAATAGTGAAACGTGGATGTTCTGAAGTTTCAGAATATCTCTGACTACCCACTCGGGGAATATAGTCGTGAGCATATGCTATTCCAATTACCGAATATTCGTATTCGAATGAAATTCCTGATATTCGATCAGGAAGGCATTCGTAATGAAATATTTTCGCAAAACCCATTTTAAATTTCTGTCGTGAAAACCACGTGAAAACATACATTTTCATACGCTGAAGAAATTTTGGCAGATACCAGATATACCTAGTTATCTTTGTATAATTATATCCGCTGTGTCCTCAGACAGACAATTTTCAACAGCAATAAGTACGTAGATATTCAAACAGATAAAAGGAATAATATGGCCTATGGGCCAAATTTTTTTTTAAGGTTCCTTAGTCAAAAAAAGAACCCCTTTAGTTTTGTTCATCCTGTTTGTCTATTACTTTGTGCCCCATTTTAATTATTTACTTTCTTAATTTTGCATTCATTGTAAGTAACAAATGTGACGAAAAATGCCCAAGGGCACGGAATAATATATTGAGACCAAGGGTCAAATTAGGGAACTATTTTTTGTGTGTAATATCGTTTGCTTTAATCTTTAATGTAAGCCCTTTTTTGCCACAGACCTACGCTAGCTTGACTTCAAGTATTTATTTGCACAGAGACACTATTTATTTGACCTAGGCACTACTTAGGAACTATTTAATGACACCAAAGTAATCCTTATTCCCGTCATGTGTACGCTAGCTATATGGACACTAAGTAGGTATACAAATTATAAAAAATTCACTAGCAGCGCCCAAAACCTGTCCAGTGCATAAACTTAATAGATACTAGCGTAAAGTCCAGTGCATAAACTTATGGTCCAGTGCATAAAATTAGTCCAGTGTGACAGGCAGTGTACAAAAGCCGACACAACACAGCGAATCTTACAAAATAATGATCGCTTCAATTATCCAATCAAAAAGTTGTAATATGTATAGGTAGGTATTGTTTGCTGTTTATGTAGAGATTTTCCTTAGAAGCGTTGGTAATACAGTGAACAATAACATAGGTAGGTATCATTTTGCAATGGATCGTGTGGACATGGACAATACATACTTTTGTCACTTGAGCTAGCTGTAGCAGACAAAAAGGACATGTGATTTAAAGTGTATGGAAATTATAAGAATACCTAGCTATGATTGATTCATGTAGGTACCTAGTACCTACAACACATTCAATAGGCGCTTTACCCACACAGCCTTTTGTTACCTACTGCTAAGGATGAACATTTCCGGCGGGCTTTTTGGAGATATGAAACAGTGAAAACGCGTTTAAATGGTTGTTTTGTAACAGAAATTGATGAAACGTGGATGAAAAGATACAGTATGATAGTGAAATTGTGCTTGCAAACTTTTCGCATGTTTGTAACTGTACATAAACTGGGAAAGAAAATGCCTCGGCTCTTAACGAGCCATTAGAGTCAACGCAGTTGCCTCCCCATATAGAGCGATCTAGCACGCGTGATTTGTCAGTCTCGAAACTCTCGAAATGTGCATAGTGCACTCTCTCTGTCGTACCGAAAGTGACAAAGACAACAAGAGGAACATCTCGATTTTTCTCGCTTCGCAGAGCTGCGTTCTGAACCTTTTTGTGCAGTTGTTTTTTCAACTCGCTCTATAGTAAAACGTCTTTCACCGAGGCTCTGAACGGCTTTAGTGCGAAAAGTTGCGCTCGGGGTGCACTCTGGGTGCACATAGGGTGTAGGTTCTGAACGCAGCCTTGCTGTAAGGCAGGGTTAGCATGCCACGCGACTAGAAAAAGTCATGCGCGCTCTTTTTGGTGTACGTAAAGTAACAAAGACAACTTAGAGCATAAGGATGGAGGCATCTCTAGATTTTTATCGTTTTTTCGGGCGGGGATGGCGTGCTATGCCTACTGCAATGGAGAGTTCCGCATATTGGTCCAAACATAAGGATAGGGTAGTTTTTTATGACCAGATAAAATCATCTTTTAAATAATTAAGTATCAATACAACAATACTGTCCAATATTGTCAAATATACCTACCTACTGCCCGTCTCAGTTAATAATGCTTCATTAACTAAAGAGCGAAGTTTAATCAGAATGCTCTTTCGGTCTATTCTTATAATACAACTTTGATTTGTCGTTCTCTTCCATTATAACAGGGGTTCCCAAACTATTTCAGTACCCGGCGCACTTACAATATTAGTATTTTGTCATGGCGCTGGTGCCCTCATAAGAATATGTCTGAAATGACACAAATAAAGCATAGAACTTGCAACATATATGTTATAAAGTAAAATAAGTAGGTAAGCACAGAAAATAATTAAGGTGAACTTTCAATGATAAAATTAGGCAACGTGTGATGTAAGCTTACTTTGATCTCCACACATTAAATCAAATCGCGGAATAAAGCTTGATACTGCTACTCTCATTTCTTGGTCCACATTGGTTTTTGAGCGATATTTACTCTATATTTACAGCTATAGCTGAAAATCCAGCTTCCTATAAATACATTGTGGCAAAGGAGATGAGAATTTTTAAAGCTTTTGAACTAGTTAGATATTCATTTTTGACCGTTCGTTCGGCATCTAAAACTCCACCAAAACAGAACGAGTGAATTTAGTTTCAACTGTCGCAATCATGTCGCAATCATAAAGGTATCATAACTTTCGACAGGTATAATAACTTTATGGTCGCAATAGAGTTTTAGATTGTCATCTTTTTGCGAACTGAATTCTGGTGGAGCTTGAGCATTGAAATCTTGAAAATTTTTAGTTTTCAGCTTTTTACTTTGTTTGTGTTGACTGGTGTGCAGGAGCGCCTCTTGGCGCTCCTGATTACTCCCCACGGCGCCTCAGGGCGCCGTGGCGCACACTTTGGGAACCCCTGCGTTATAATATAACTCTCGAGCCGCTGAACGTATTTTGGTGCGCTTTTTATTTACCGTTAACTCGAGGATTTCACGAGATAGCGGTGTGACCTTTTTCAGTCATAGTTAAATACGATTTTACGAAAATACCCCGTCATAAAAATATGGCTTGACCAATTCATGAAACTTTGTAGGTTCAAATTAAAATGTAGAGAAAAGCTAGTAAGTACGAGTAAGTACAAAAAAGTAAGTGCGGTAAGTAGGTACCTAATAAGTTAATAACAAAGTTTTTATTACACTATGGTACTTAATAGATGATTGAAATGATAACGAAATATATTTTAACGCGCAGCATTTCCAGTATGAATACATCCTAACTCTCCTAGACGTAGAGCGTCTAGCCCTATCTGTGACCCCGTTACCATTTATGAGTACCCAGAATTTCAAATTGACGGGTGGTATACTTTCAGGACAGAAGTTGCAGTTAAGGTTATGATCATCATCCACCTGTCAGCCTGGTGGGGGAAAAATCTCTATGTCCAAGTTTACATTATTTTTCAGTCGACAATAATTTATCAGAATAGTAATAAATAGAGGTAAGTTTTATCAAATGACACTGAACTCCAATAATTTTAAGTCTGTTAATGATTATTAAAGAATGGTATACCTATGTACCGAGACGTGTATGTATATCATTAGACCAACTGCACTTTCGAATAGGTACTGCCAATGTATATTTTAACATCACTGCAAGTCATTTAATAGGTACTTACAACAATATAAGTAATCTTAGAAATTAAATTATCGCACAGCTATATCTTTAACAAGTCAGATCTTCAAAAGGTTTTAAAATTATATGGTGAAATACCATACTTACAAAGCTAGTCATGTACCTAATAAAATAATACTTACCCATATAAAATAAATAATAAATCAATTCGCAGATCTAAAAATGCAATATGTATCTACAATTAGGTAATTAAATAAGTAGTAAATATTTTGTCTTACCTTTTTAAACACCGCAGGGGCTAACGGTATCGCAGCTTGATTATGAAGATGTTTTTTCGACATTTTGTAATCCTTGGTGGTCCAATTCTCCTAAAATAATTCTTCGAAGTCACAATTTAATGTTTAGAAAACAACTGAAGTGCATTTATAGCTGAAAGCGAGATGCGTTCTACAAATCGGTGACGTCTAAAATTGCGGTTAACTTTTCGCTTTGCGAAAATTGTATTCGGTCGCTGCCGTGACTAATATTACGAAATGCTTTTCGTATCGTTAAAATTTTTCGAGATATTCACTTTTAAAGTATTGCGATTGTTTAAAGTTGAAGGAAAGTAAAAAAAAAATAATTATTTTTGGACGCGTGTCGACAAGAGAACGTCGTGCTTCTCTTGCAGTCCAGTCTACAATGAAACGAACGGGTGGGGCGACCGACTGGCGAGTGCGAGCCGAGCGCGCCGAGCCGAGTGATTCAAGTTCGATGCCGGGTCGGCGGCGCGGCCGGCGGCACCTAGCCAGTAGTGTGGCGCTGGCGTCAAGTGGCGTGGCCCGAAGCAGAGACTACGATAAAATTTGGTCAGGCGAATACCTACTTACATGAAGGAACGTAAGACTAGAGGTTACACGCTCAGTCTCGCGTCAGTCTGGTCCCGAATATTTGACTTAAAGGGAAACTGACGCGAGACTGACCCGACTAACATGGGCCTCTACCCGCACATTCGAACTTCGCAATTGCGTGAACGTTTTCGTTCCAATGTCAACCCTATTACAATGAAGTGCGGACCGAAACAGTGGCGATATATCGAACATCGAAAGTCCGGGTAGAGGGCCTGGTGCTTCAGTACATCAGTTTCCCTTCAAATCAAATATATCTACGTGACCAGACTGATAGACCAGACTGACACGAGACTGGTGGCGTACCCATAAACATATTATACTTCCGAGTAGACCAAGGAACTCCTCATTATCGCATCACCGAAACCGAAATGTCAATATGTGCGAAATTGATAAGAGTGTGAGTTCTAGTGATGTGACATTGACGTATTCGCGATTATCGATATCAAAACCATCGATATCAGATTATCGACTACTTAGTAGTCGATGTGATTTTGATACCGATAATCGCGATTACGTCAATGTCACATCAATAATTATAGTAGTCACTACTACTATTATATTTTTATATTATGAAGTCTAAATCGGCTAGGCTACAATCTATCTACCTACACTGTTATAAAACTGTAACTTAAGGGGCCATAGGTTCAGACGAATATTTTCTATGAAAAACGCGATTGCCCAGCCCAGCCCAGCCCCACGAAAAGTGCGTGCGTGTGCCGTTTTTTCGATTAAAAAGAATTAACAAAAGTACTTTTTACAGATTTTTTTATGATTTCACTAGATAAACCAATGGTGAATATGTGAATATAAATACTAAAAACTGGAAACTATTTTAAGTTCTTCTAAAAGGAGAATTTTTTTAAAAAATACGAGTTCAAGAAAATACGTCACCTTTTATGTAATTTTTAAAGATTCAGTGTTCTGTTCAAATTATAATCAAAAAGATCTCGTCTGTTATTTTGTTAGTTCTTAAATAGAGTACGAATATAATTTACTTAACTTTGCTTTTTTATTTATTACATTATGTGGTCGTATTTACTCACTTTGTACTAAACAACGACAAGTGGACCTTTTTACTAAACTTTGTATCAATTCTTTGTTTAGATCGTAACTTTTTATTTTATAAAGTTTCACATATAATTATATGTGGATTTCATGCAGAATATCTTAATCTACATTAATAAATCAAAATCTATGTAACAAATAAGTAGAAGTGTTTTTTATCGAACTTTAAAAATGCTTTTTCTCAAAACAAGCTTTTTCAGAGTTTCAACTACAAATGTCAGATAAAAAAAAAACTATGCCAGTTTTTGAAAATTTTATTAATCAATATTATCAATTGACTATTCTAGATTCCGAATCTAGTCTTAACTCTATACCCCACTACTGAACCCTTTATGTTTGGAAGCCCACATATAACGAATAAACACCTACCAACACCGGGACAAATTCAGTAGGTATAGATCCTTTCTATTAAAGACGCCGATCGTTGATTTCGTGGCACGAAACAGTTTTCTTTGAAATGTCGACTGCATACCATATATTTGTTTTAGGCTCCTAGCGTATTCTATTTGACATTCGTACCCATTTTTTGTATCGTTATTGCATTTGCAGGAAATCTGGAAGTTACGAAGTTACCCAGTCAATAATATTAAGCATTACTTTGGCCCGGTCGCACAGTGCATAAGTGCGCAGTGTAATATCGGACCCTAAAATCAGACGTGGTCCATTTTTTGCCAGAAATACAGGGTGTACAATAAAATGGGACAGCTACTTAAAGGGGTGCTATAGACCATCAAACTGAACAACTTTCTCTATGGGACCAATATAGAAATCGCGAAAAAAAAATCAGCTGTCCCATACATTTCAGTCGAGTTATGTTTGCAGTTTTGTATGGGAGAGCGGATTTTTTTTTCGCGATTTCGATATTGGTCCCATAGAGAAAGTTGTTTATTTATTTATTTATTTAATAGGTACACCAACAGCTTAAAGTATTTCGCATTACAAACAACATTTCCATATAAATCTAGTCGCTAATACATAGGCCAATTAAAGGTATACACAACATTCAAAAATCACATGGTATTACAATCATGATTAAATCTAGAAGCAGTAGAAATTACAACATAACAATTTAGAAGAGGACAGTTGTTCAGTTTGATGGTCTGAAGCACCCCTTTGAGTAGCTGTCCCATTTTATTGTACACCCTGTATAGTTAATAACATTTTGAATACAAGATTGAAACTCCCGATTGTCTGCGATTTATAGTTTGAGAGACAAAAAAATCTGAAAATCGCCTACTTTTTATGCCGGATATCAGAAAATAAAAAAAATTAAAATATCTAAACCTGTTACTGCTTTGCTGCATATACATGTCGAAAGACCTTTAATTTACACGTGTTTTAAGAATAGTTTGAGACTCGTGCAGGTCGTAGAAATTTAAATATTAATTATTTAATATTTTTCTTCTTTATTTTTTTCACTGAAGTCAACCATAACGGGTAAAAAAAACTATCAACCAATTCCATGGACTCTCTAATATAATATTATAGATTTAAAGTTTGGGTTAGAGTTGTCACTTTTAATTCCTCAGAAAATATCCGGAAATCAGTAATATTTCTTAAAGGACTTTAGTTCGCTTTTATTAAATTCGGATACCAATATGGAATCGGGAGTTTCACTAATGTGTTCAAATTGTATTTATTAACTATCTATTTCTGGCGAAAAATGGGCCACGTTCGATTTTAGGCTCCGATATTACACTGTGCAATGTAACAAAATATCGCTAAATTATTATACATTTTAATGTGTCGAAAGAGAGGAAAAATGATTTTTGATAAATCTGGCAATCTGTCAGTATGTATCATGGGTTATGGACATGCTAAATAGTAATGTTATAATGTCGCAATTAGTAAAACCATTCCGTCAAAATCGGCGTGTAAGAATTTTTCTGACAGAGATTTTCTGGCAATATTTGGCCAGGCTAAATCCGCCTTTCAATAAGTTAAAAAAAAATAACAGCAAATCTCACGTGACATGAACGGAGGGAGCTAGGTGGTAGATTAGAAAAATAAATTTCAAAACTATCGACATATCGATTAGATTTTGGACAATCTCTATGCGAAACGGTTTCTTTTTCACGTACACAATATTTTTTTATCTTACACATAATTATTTGAAATGATATATTATTTAGAAAATAGGACGTTTACTGCATATAATGAATGTATTACGAAATAATTTTAAGAATAAAATATATGAGAAAAAGTGTTGTGAAAGTAGTACTGTACTAATCCTATTTACCTTTGTAACGTCTCTTTATTTGGGTTTTTGGTGGAATTTACACTGCATTCCATTACAGAACATGATACCATAATGTTTTTTTATATTCGTCTTATAAAACATAAAATGAATTTAAAGAAAATCAATAAAATAACGAGAGATAATTTGTTGACAGGATACCGACGGAGACCAGATTGTTTCAAAATGGTTTTATGGCAATTATATTATAATCTCTTTCGCACACGTAGCTTTTTTCATTATGATCGGAATCTCATTCACACACTTACTTGGTCTACTACGGAAGGTAGTATAATAATGTCTATGGGCGTACCTAACCTTAATCTTAGTCTTACCTACACGCTCAGTCTCACGTTAGTCTGGTGATCTGGTCCATCAGTCTGGCTGGAGTGTGATTTTTGAACATTGAACATGAACGTTCAAACGAGTAGTATAGAAAAAGTCAAAATTACTATGGAGATTATGCAGCTTTGTACTACTCGTTTGAACGTGTGATGTTCAAAAATAGCACTCCGGGGGGTCAATCGCGCTAATTTTGAACGATACTACCAAAACAAAACCACAACCGAAAACGTTACGTTATCCACAATTCGTATCGCGCTAATTATATTAACGGTAACGATTTAGTTTTTTTTTGGACGTTGGCGTAACGTTCGATGTCCGTTCTTTCGCGTGGTAGGATCGTGGTAGGTGCGTGGTAGGATCGTGGTAGGTGCGTGGTAGGTGCGTGGTAGGTGTATGGTAGGTGGTAACCAAACTTGAAACGTTTACGGCTTAAACGTTTCGAGTTTGGTTTTGCTTCGGTAACGTCAACGATTTAACCGTTCAAAAAAAAATATCGCGATAGCATTTTTACATCAGCTAAACCAAATCTAAACCAAAACTAAACGAAAACCAAAAACGTTCCGTCCGAACAGTAAAACCGTATAAAATAGCGCAATTGAGGCCCAGTTCACGTCAGACAACAGGGCCTCAATCGCCCTAAGTTTGAACGATACTACCAAAACAAAACCACAACCAAAAACGTTACTTTATGCACAATCCGTATCGCGCAAATTATATTAACGGTAACGATTTAGCTTTATTTCAGAAGATACGTTGGCGTAACGTTTCATGTCCGTTCGATCGAATTTTCTGTATCGTGCGATTTATACGTTCAGAAAAAAATATCGCGATAGCATTTTTACTTCAGCTAAACCAAATCTAAACCAAAACTAAAAAGAAACCAAAAACGTTCCGTCCGTCTGAACGGTAAAACCGTATGTATACACAATTTTAACAAAAAAATTGCTACATATTTTTTTAACTTTTTAGTTTTTTGAGGCGGTTTTAATTTTTTTGTTAAAATTTTGTTTATTTCACAATTTTCAGTGGTAAATTCATTTTTTGATTTAATAGTAATGCTTTAAATTAACAAACGCACTAGTCGGCACTACGATTTTCGAAGGTTCCCCTCGATATCTCTGGGATCCATCATCAGATCCTGGTTTCCTTATCATGGGACCTCTCTTAGGATATCTCCTTTCCAACAAAAAAATAATCATCATAATCGGTTCATAAACGACGATGTTATCCGCGAACACACATTAAAAAAAAACATATATATACAGGGTGAATTTGATATTATTGGCATCCTTTTAAACTAAGAGTCTACCCATCACACTGAACAACTTTTACTATAGGAGCAAACCGACCTGAGCACAAAAAAAATCAGCTGTTACATACATTTGATTCGAGTAGGCGTTGCAGTTTAGTATGGAACAGTGGATTTTTTTGTTGCTCCGATTGGTTTGCTCCCATAGTAAAAGTTGTTCAGTTTGATGGGTAGACTCTTAGTTTAAAAGGATGCTAATGATATCAATTTCACC
The DNA here is from genome assembly GCA_922987775.1 of Agonopterix subpropinquella. NCBI lineage: Eukaryota > Metazoa > Arthropoda > Insecta > Lepidoptera > Depressariidae > Agonopterix > Agonopterix subpropinquella. The sequence goes on along the minus strand of OV277693.1, from coordinate 52,959,330 downwards.
CTGTATACAACGTGTTAATGAATTAACGCAAAACTAGAAAGTAGTTTGTTTAGAATCGATAGCAGAATCGAATTATCATGGTTTCAACATAGGTAATTTTTTTTAAAATTTTAATTTTTTTTTCCGTAAAATTTTTAATTTACTAAACCCGTTGTCAATCCACCCCACGGGCACACTTACCCTTCTTACTACCAAAACAAGATGATAAAAATGTATCCATGAGTACGTTAGCGCTTTCTTTCAGTGCTGAAATGATAGCAAATCATTTTTGCCTCCGAACTTAAAATGCGAATAACTTTAAATGTTAACTATCAAAATAATGAAATTATGGTTTCAATCTAATTCTTTTGTTATAAATCAGTTGGGGTGTATGAGGTTTTGCGCTAATTTATTAACACGTTGTATATACGGTCGAATTGAGAAACCTCCTTCTTTTTTGAAGTCGGTTAAGGTCTGTGCTTCAGTCTGGTCCATCAGTACGTGGGTTAGACGGTCCGTCTCTAACAGCTGTCTGTAATACGGAATGAGTAAAAAGTTGTGGTTCGCACGCGGTCCAATCATGGTTCAGTTGCTATTTATTTAGCGCGATTGCTCTGCTGGGGTGTGCATCAGACTGACGAAAATTATTAAAATATATGATGGCCGATACACGCCCAGTCTCACGTCAGTCTGGTCACTTCACGTCAGACTCACAAAATTATTTAAAGTCTGTCAGTCTTGGTCCATCAGTCAGTGGGTTAGACGATCAGTCTCATCAGACTGAAGCGAGACTGAGCGTGTAACACCCAGCTAAGAGATCGGCTCAGTCCTTACAGCAGATAACACCACCTCACCAGGTCCAGCCAGGGCAGCAACCGTATAGAACATTGTAAGAAGGGTTAGAAGTGTAAAGTAGGCGTGGAACGTGTCGCCACAGGTTATGCAATAATTTGCATAACACCATAAAGCGCGCGGCGTGGTGCGAGCGAGAGGGCATGAGTAGCAGCGTGAGCGGGAAGACAAGTGGCGACAGCCGTCTCCGAAGCAAAAGCGCTACTTTGCTTTTCTAACCCCTCTTATAATGTTCTGTGGCCTCAACCATATTGGGCGCCGGGGTGCGAAAATCGGCATGCGACCCCTGTGCCAACCAAAAAATGCCTGTGACAGACCGACGGACGGACAGACACCGAGCTGATTCCATAAGTGTTCTGTTTTGCCAATATTGGTACGGAACACAAAAAACAACGGGGAGTGCCGGCAGAAGTGAAAACCTAAGAGATCTTACGTCTTACGGATTGTCACGTGACGTCACGGTCCTTTTTTACCAATCCCAAAAAGTGCACAACGCCGCTAAAGGTGAACTTCCGAAGCTAGCGGCCGACGCGTCTGACGCGCGCGGTTCGCGGCCGACGGCCGATGCGGCCATACTAGTTACTATGAAAACTATGTCTATCGCGTCGGCCGCGGCCGCGCGCGGCTATGCTCTGACGTCACGCAGAACAAGAATGTTTGCCAGACCTATTATGAAGTTTTTACCGAAAATTTGCTTAATTTTCACTATTTTTTATTTGTATTTTATTATCTGCAAGGTCGGTCATCCACGTTGCGATAACACCATCTATCGAGCCACTTGAAACTACTTTTTATTTTTTTTTTGGAAATTCCCTCTTGCCTACATAATTATTAGCTAGACAGCGATCCATATATAGGTTAAAAAGCCAAGGGGACGCAACGCATCCCTGTCTAATTATAATTACTCTTAAAAATGTATTTAATCAAAAATCCTGTAAAAAAAATGCATTCATATATTCTCTAAACCTATCAATCTATCAATTTAATATTTTTTATTAAAATATAAATTGTTTTTTTTTTGTTTGTGTTTTTATGTTTTTGTTTAAACACCAAAACATAAAAACATACCCTAAATTTCGGGGAAAATACCCTAAAGTGATAACACTCTGCACAATAGGCACGCGTCAGTCGCTGACATCGGAAGTGAGGTCTGTCGTCGGCCGCGGGCGTCTGACGCGAGGTTCTGTCAAATATGACAGAACCTCGCGTCAGACGCGCGCGTTAGTCGCATCGGCCGCTGGCATCGGAAGTCCACCTTAAATAAGTTTTCACTTCAAAAATTACAATTCCATTTTTATGTTCCAATTTTAGGGTTCCGAAGTCAACAAGGAACCCAGTTTCATCCATTCTGTCTGTCTGTCTGTATGCCCCACTTCAATAACTCGCTCATTTTTGCACCTACCTACAGAATTAATGGGCAATTCTACGAACGTGTGATTTTTTTGTTCTCACGAAATAACTCCAGAAATATGAGTCTTACACCAGCTGTATTTTGTTACATGCAATTAGATATCTTGTTCTACAGGCGTCTTCAAAAATGTCACGCATAAATACATAATTTATTCGAATTTCTGAGCCGACAGTACGTGATCTGTCACGCTCTGTCGACTGTTCGCAAACGCCTTCCGATGTTTAATGAAGGACAAAAAATGCTTGTTCAATAAACAGATGAACATTCCCAGATTGCATATGTCATGCACATTCTCAACTCCTTATTTACAAAGTTTTAACATTTTAACCACGAAAAATAGAAAATTACAGATGATTCTACAATGTTACAAAATTTTCCATCACATCTGTCGACGTGTAAGGTTTGGAGTGAAATATATTTAAAAAATTATGGTGAATATATTTTTTTTGTTTATTTGGCAACACTCAGGTATACCTGTCATCACCCTAAGACAATATTTTTTATAATATGAACGATGCGCTCGTTATTCTGAATTACAAAGTGGTTCTACAGCGTGTAAAAGTTGCCGCGTCACTTCTTGAAGAAATAAAAAAAAGTTTTGTAACATATTTTTAACCATTTTTATCATGTGGCCTTGTCTAGAAGAGGGATCTCATCACTCTGACTAAATTTTCTTAAACATAGCCTCAAAAACATAATTGCTAAGCCAACTTTTTCAAATTTTGCCACTTCTGTCGACTTCACTCCTGTCGATGGTTTGTCGACAGAAATGATGATTTTGTCCAGAAAAGGCGATTTTGCCGTGAATTTCAACGCGTTCTGAAGTTCCATTGCTGCAAGTATTGTGCGCGGTCACAATGCGGTGTGTTGGGACCAAGAAATTTTCTTCGAAATGCGAGTAATATGCGCTATGTCTGCACATGGTCTTATTTAATAAAATAATACTTAACGTGGTTTGTTTTAATAAAACCTTACGTTTTCTTAGATGCCATTAAAGAAATTAATATAAGAAGAAAAAAATGGAACGGTAGAAGCAGCAGCTGTCAGCAGCAGGAGGAAATAGAAGGCGAATGGCGGCGGAGTGGATTAGAAAAAGAGATCCTAATTAGCTCAAGCTAAATTAGAAGAAAGAAGGAAGAAAGATAAAAAAGAAAATTATAGGAAGACAAAGTTAGAATTAGTAAAGGGATAACGTAAACAATGATACCTCACCACCTAATGACTCAAGAAGCTCACATGACAATGGAAATGAAGATGAAGGTGTAGAAAATGGTTCCGATATCAAGTATACTCTACAGATCAAGACATTCAAGACTCTGGTGATATTTTTCCCACACGCGCGTGCCCAAAACGTATCCGTTTACAGCCATATTCAAGTGACGACACATTTTTTTAATCAATCGACAGAAGTGATGTCACTTCTGTTGACACTTTTATTTTATTTTTTTAGTGCTATTTTTAAAAATTTAGCAGACCGTATAATATGATTATGGGACTCATAACTTTGTGTTTTTATTGTTAAGTGTTAATTTATTACAAATTTTCGAATACATTTAGATTTATAACTAAAAGTGTCATTCCTGTTGACTTTATGGTCACTTCTGTCTAGTGACGAAAATTGAAAAACTGATTTTTTTTGATTAAATTATTAATATTGATCTCTGTTGCTATTTTTAGAATATTCCTGTATATCTTATTAAAACTTTAACACAGAATAATAAAAGAAAAGTTGATATTTACTTTTATTTTCCTAAATCGGCTCCATCATAGAATTACCTTAATACGTGTTGACAAATGAACGCCAAACAAGAAGTCAGTTTCCTCAGATTAGAAGAATGATTTGATTAGGTAGGTACTGTACTTACCTAGGTAGATTTAGGTACCTACTAATACGTATCTTTTTATTTTTACTTAAGAGGGTACCGAGCATATTGTGCTGCCCTCAATCGTATTTGTTTTTCTTCTAAACAATTTAACATTTCCAAAAAACAAGAATGTCACATAGTATTGATTGGATTTCAATTTATCGTTACGAATTGTTATGTTTTATGCTTGTTGCTATCGTTAAAACCGAGGTTTTTGAGGTTTTAAAGATAATAATTTTGCAAAAATTATAAAAACAAATCCGTAGTGACCCGATAAATTGAAAATGAGCATGGAGTACAATCATGTGACATTCTTGATTTTTGGAGATATTGTCGACATTGACGATATTGACGACCCGGTTGGTGTAATGGTCGCCACACCGGACTGCCAAACCAGGGTCCTGGGTTCGAATCCCGGTTCGGTCATGGATGTTACATGTTTGTGCCGTTATTGTATGATTCCCATAACAAAAAGCCTAAGGCTTACCTTGGGATCATTACAATGTATGTGCCTGTGAGCGTTATTTATTTATTTATTGTTTAATTGTTAAGAAATATAAAAAATACGATTGGGGGCAGCACAATAATGATCGGTGCAATATTAGTTAACCAACGTTTTGGTCCGACATTCTGTAAGAATGGATGACTGCGTTCATATTTTGTTTTGTTAGCACTTGTTTAAAAGCAACTAAACGTAAAATGACGTGTCAGTATCATGTCAAGCATAATTTATCATCTTTCGGCTTCTCGACACCAGTTCGCTTATAGCTTCCTCAACACGATCGTCTAAACAAGGATTTATTACAAACGTTGAGTTGAACCATAAAGATTTTATTGTTTACTTGCATGCAAAAGTGGAGTGGTTCTAATGGAAATCTCCCAGTTCTCGCGTTGGCGATGGATGGCGCCCCGATGGAAACTTTACTTTCAATGTCAACTAGGTTATACAACGTGTTAATAAATTAGCGCAAAACCTCATACACCCCAACTGATTTATAACAAAAAAATTAGATTGAAACAATAATTTCATTATTTTGATACTTAAAATTTAAAGTTATTCGCATTTTAAGTTTTAAGGCAAAAATGATTTGTTATCATTTCAGCAATGAATGACAGCGTTAACGTACTCATGGATACATTTTAATAATCTTGTTTTGGTAGTAAGTAGGGTGAGTGTGCCCGTGCGGTGGGTGGACATCGGGTTCAGAAAATTGAAAAATTTTATAAAAAATTATTTAATATTTTGAAAAAAATTACCTATGTTGAAACCATGATAATTCGTTTCTGCTCTCGAGTCTAAACAAACTACTTTCTAGTTTTGCGTTAATTCATTAACACGTTGTATAGCTATCAAGAACATGCTTGGCTGCTCAGCGAACAGAAAATCCGCCATGCATTAAATGGCTGAAACACAATAGATCTGAGTTTTGTGCCTGAAAGGACCTTACCTACCTACACACCTATATAAAAAATTTTTTACAAAAAATTTCAAAACCGACTTCAAAAGTAAAAAAAGTAAGAAATAATATTTCAGCCTATGACTTTTACGTTCGAATCTATAATTGATTTTCTAATCAATTTGTTTTATCGAAGTCGCTGTGAAGCCGATACGATTCGCGACTGGGCTTGCAGTAATTTTTTGGCTTGGCTTGACACCGACTCGAATAAAACTAATTAATTTTCTTATACAGGGTGAAATTGATATCATTAGCATCCTTTTAAACTAAGAGTCTACCCATCAAACTGAACAACTTTTACTATGGGAGCAAACAGATCGGAGCAAAAAAATAATCAGCTGTTCCATACAAAAGTGCAATGCCTACTCGACTCAAATGTATGCAACAGCAGATTTTTTTTTTGCTCTGATCGGTTTGCTCCCATAGTAAAAGTTGTTCAGTTTGATTGGAAGACTCTTAGTTTAAAAGGATGCTAATGATATCAATTTCACCCTGTAGATGCAAACGTAAAGTCATGGCTGAAATATTATTTATTACTTTTTTTTACTTTTGAAGTTGGTTTTTAATTTTTTTGTATTAATTTTTTTATTTCATAACTTTCAGTGATTAAATATGTTAGTTAGACCCAGATATCAGTTATATACGCAATAGTACGAGATACGAACGTAAGATCATGCACCTATCCCTTAGGCGAACGGCATGTGATTCATGTTAAAGTTTACACAGGGGTTCATACAATGCCACCGGGTTGCCTAGCAAAATCTTGCCGCAAGTACCTTTACCATGATGATTTATGGTACCATATTTAACAAAAAATGCACCTATCTTTTAGGCCAGCAAATGGGGTGCCATCGGAAGGAGACCGATCTAAAGATCTGGATAGACTAGGGTTGCCACCTCTCAGTCTGCCGCAACTCTAAGGTTGCCAGGTCCAAAGAAGTCATTTTTTACGAGAAATGCACCTATAAAGTAGGGACTTCATTTCTACACCAAATTGAAGCTATCGTCTTCCTCGACATGGTGGACCAGGGTTGCCAGCCTAAAAGCTGCCGCAAATGAGGGTTGCCAGCACTTTTACCAACAATTACACATACCTGATAGGAACGATTTTAACAAGTAAATGGGGTGCCATCGGAAGGAGACCAACCTAAAGAACTGGAAAAACTAGGGTTTTCACCTCTCAGTCTGCCGCAACTCCAGGGTAGCCACGTTCAAAGAAGTCATTTTTAACGAGAAATGCACCTATAAAGTAGGGACTTAATTTCTACACCAAATTGAAGCTATCGTCTTCCTCAACACGGTGGACCAGGGTTGCCAGCCTAAAAGCTGCCGCAAATGAGGGTTGCCAGCACTTTTACCAACAATTACACATACCTGATAGAAACGATTTTAACAAGTAAATGGGGTGCCATCGGAAGGAGACCGATCTAAAGAACTGGAAAAACTAGGGTTTTCATCTCTCAGTCTGCCGCAACTCTAGGGCTGCTAGGTTTAAAGAAATAATTTTTCAGCGAAAAGTGCACCTGCAAAGTAAGGATTAATTTCTACGCAAAATCGAAGCCATCGTCTTCTACCAGACCAGACTCTCGCCAGACCTGATCTACCATGGAAACTCTCGTTTTCTAACATGTATACATATTACATAGGGCATACACTGAAATGCGTTACATACCTTCCTACTTAAGGTAAAATTAATTCTGAAGACGGATACCTATAGGTAAAGGTAAACCGATTATTTCATTCATAGTTAAATACGTTTCATACATATTTATAAACACTCTAGTACAGCAAACAATGTTGATATTTAATAATAAAAATGGACTAAGTAAAAGGACAATGGGCAAAAATGTCTGGAGTGTGGCCCCACCCTACTAAACCTTCAGTAAGTATGGCATGTCTGTCTAATTGTTGGTCTATTTACATGCATTCAATAACATTAACGCGCATTCCAGAAATACTTTATTATAGAAGATAATATACATGGTGTAATAAAAAACCCTATTAATAATTTTAACCTCTCGTTTAAAATCAATTGTTTTCGTCGCGCGGATCCGCGTTCCGGCATACCAAAGGTTAAAGGGCTAGTTAATACCATCAAAACGAACAACTTTCACCACGGAGACAACTTCGAAAAAATAATACAATCTGGTGTTTCATACAAAACTGCAGTAGGTACCTTCAGCCGAATTTTTCCCCGACGTTCTCTCTGTAGGTAATGTTGTTCAGTTTAATGGTGTTAAATTAAATATTACTAGAGTGTCTTATTACACCAGTATACACTGACACCAATGAAAACTCTCGCACACAACAAATTCTTTTTAAATTTTCTGCCTAAGCTCAAATTGTTTTCTTTTTAACCGACTTAAAAAAAGGAACTAATTAAAATCAAAAGAAAATTAAAAAAAACGAAACGAATACGCGATAATAGGTAGCTCACTCGTTTCGGCAGGCGATCTGAAGTCCGGGAACATCGCACATAAATTCCTCCCGCGGCTCAGATCCAACTCGTTAGTACCATAAAGTAAGATTCTGAATAGTGGAAGCTTTTTATTTGATTTTTCTTTAAAAGTGTTCCGAAATTAATACCCGAACTCAGATCGTGCTCAGATCTGAATAGTGGAATGGTTTACTGGAACCATTCTTTGAAATAATACTTGAAACCCTCCCGGACCGGGAGCTCTGAGTACTGGAAGGGTTTCCATATACGCGCTGCCGACGGTTTTAATTTTTCTTCAATTGTATCGCACCTAACGTTAATTAGGTTTTGCAAGGTGTCATTTGAAAGCATATTCTTCTTATCGTGTGGGCAGAGCCCTGGTGTCAGAGTTTTTTCAGACCGCCTTACGGCCTCTGACGTGGTTTTTATGTAACGACTACTACCACCAGAGATAGTAGCCGGGACCAACGGCTTAACGTGCCATCCGAAGCACGGAATCTTTTTTCTTTTCGGACAATCAGGTGATTCAGCCTGAAATGTCCTAACCAACTGGGGAAAAACGCACAAAGTGACATATCACTAGGTGTCCCCCGTGGGAATCGAACCCACGACCTCCGTATCGAGAGCCAATGCTCTTAACCATTAGACCACGGAGGCAGTTAAAGCATATTAAATTTACTTTAATCATTTCATAGACACCTAAATTGAAAAATGTGTATTTACTGAAATATTTTAAATTTATTGTATTTTTTGTTACCTACCAGCAATCATTCCTCCAGTTTTCTCGGAAACCGGTAGCTTTATTGTGATTATAGTTATTACATAAAACATACAGAATTTTATAAGCTATCTTACAACATTAATGGTATAAAAATACAACTTCAAACGACTGAGCTGTGTCAAATTTATTGGTGCACTGTAACTATGAGTCCAAGCATGCGTCGGTCTGTGGCGGGGCGGAAAGACTTCAAATAAAATTATAATTTTTAGAAATGCCAAAGTTATCATGCAAATACATACAAACCAGGCCGTCACACTTACACGTATTAGTTCATAATTATCTTGAAAACTACTGAACCGATTTTGATGTAACTTAAATTGTTCCCTAAATTGGAGTAAATGTAAGCCAATAAAAAAAGAATGGTCACAATTCGATTTATAGTTTCGGAGATATGCGTGGACAAACATACATACAAACATACATACACCTATGAAATTTTGTATATTTGTTTGGAAGCCCTAATATTTTGCAATTCCTTTAATATTACATTCGCCTGTACTCACATAGGAGGAGCGACATGATGGGAATAGAACCAAGGCATATCTACAGAAGCGGCGTCATGGGAAGCGACGTGATGGGAATGATTCATACATACGAATCGAATTGATAACCTCCTTTTTTTAAGTCGGTTAAAAAGAAAACAATTTGAGCTTAGGCAGAAAATTTAAAAAGAATTTGTTGTGTGCGAGAGTTTTCATTGGTGTCAGTGTATACTGGTGTAATAAGACACTCTAGTAATATTTAATTTAACACCATTAAACTGAACAACATTACCTACAGAGAGAACGTCGGGGAAAAATTCGGCTGAAGGTACCTACTGCAGTTTTGTATGAAACACCAGATTGTATTATTTTTTCGAAGTTGTCTCCGTGGTGAAAGTTGTTCGTTTTGATGGTATTAACTAGCCCTTTAACCTTTGGTATGCCGGAACGCGGATCCGCGCGACGAAAACAATTGATTTTAAACGAGAGGTTAAAATTATTAATAGGGTTTTTTATTACACCATGTATATTATCTTCTATAATAAAGTATTTCTGGAATGCGCGTTAATGTTATTGAATGCATGTAAATAGACCAACAATTAGACAGACATGCCATACTTACTGAAGGTTTAGTAGGGCGGGGCCACACTCCAGACATGTTTGCCCATTGTCCTTTTACTTGGTCCATTTTTATTATTAAATATCAACATTGTTTGCTGTACTAGAGTGTTTATAAATATGTATGAAACGTATTTAACTATGAATGAAATAATCGGTTTACCTTTACCTATAGGTATCCGTCTTCAGAATTAATTTTACCTTAAGTAGGAAGGTATGTAACGCATTTCAGTGTATGCCCTATGTAATATGTATACATGTTAGAAAACGAGAGTTTCCATGGTAGATCAGGTCTGGCGAGAGTCTGGTCTGGTAGAAGACGATGGCTTCGATTTTGTGTAGAAATTAATCCTTACTTTGCAGGTGCACTTTTCGCTGAAAAATTATTTCTTTGAACCTAGCAGCCCTAGAGTTGCGGCAGACTGAGAGGTGAAAACCCTAGTTTTTCCAGTTCTTTAGATCGGTCTCCTTCCGATGGCACCCCATTTACTTGTTAAAATCGTTCCTATCAGGTATGTGTAATTGTTGGTAAAAGTGCTGGCAACCCTCATTTGCGGCAGCTTTTAGGCTGGCAACCCTGGTCCACCGTGTCGAGGAAGACGATAGCTTCAATTTGGTGTAGAAATGAAGTCCCTACTTTATAGGTGCATTTCTCGTAAAAAATGACTTCTTTGGACCTGGCAACCTTAGAGTTGCGGCAGACTGAGAGGTGGCAACCCTAGTCTATCCAGATCTTTAGATCGGTCTCCTTCCGATGGCACCCCATTTGCTGGCCTAAAAGATAGGTGCATTTTTTGTTAAATATGGTACCATAAATCATCATGGTAAAGGCACTTGCGGCAAGATTTTGCTAGGCAACCCGGTGGCATTGTGTGAACCCCTGTGTAAACTTTAACATGAATCACATGCCGTTCGCCTAAGGGATAGGTGCATGATCTTACGTTCGTATCTCGTACTACAAAGGGTACATTGAAACGAAGCAAATGGTTCAATCGTAGACGATTTGCTGTCAACTTTTGAGGAGTTCTATTGTATAGCTCCGAAGCGCGTCATCAGATCTTCACAAAATTAAAATGGGACCACCTCGGGAGTATACGCTTTAAAACAAACAAAAAAATTTTTTATTGGCTTTTCGGACGTGGCGCTTTCAGCGCCGCGTCTCGCGCGTGTTAGAATATTTGACTTTATGTAATCGAAAACTGTATGTAAATTAACATTGTTCAGGAAACTTAGAAATAGAAGTTCTCTTTAAACTGAATGAGTTGCGAGTCGAGTCATGAGACTCATGAGTTTGAATCTAAATTATTTAATGGCAATATCTATTAAAAAGCAAACCATTGTTGACAGTGTTTAGTAACTTATTTTGATGAATGTTGTTGGAATTGTGATATTAATTATACAGTGATAATTACTCTAATTCTGTGATATAATAATTAATGATTAAGTATAGTGAATCCAATTGATATTATTGTGTGTTTCTAAAAATAATATACAAACGACACTATCGTCTTGTCGCTGATTGTTCCGCGCCAAGAAGCAAACGTGAGAATTACTTGATCAACTAAAAAGTACTTATTTGATTGATAGGTTGTGTTTACCGATATATTATTCATCCTAAAATCATAGTATAATTTGTGAAACAATAATTGTAATTTAAAAAGGATTTAGTACGTTCCCTAATATTGTAAACAAACTCCATTTCCTGGATACATTTGCCGCCATTTCGAACCATCGTGAAGTTCGGTGGCAAATGTTATAAAAGATGTGGTTTGTCGAAAAGCGGCACCTTTTGCCATTGAGACCGTCACGCTGGCCAAGTGTAAGTGTTAACCAAATTATTATTTGTTCAGTTTATGCAACTTGTGTTTGCTACCGTATATTTACGGTTAATTTATAATACGTGATTTTCTATAATGTGTTTTGGTTGTCCTATTCGTATATGGAGTTTTTTACTGGTTTTTCTCCATATGCCCTATGGTTCAGATAGGGGGATACTAGTAAACCAGAAGTAATGTAGAATCAAAGATATAAACTATATTCAGAGATATAAAGGATAGTCAAAGAATTAAATAATATTCGACTATTCCAGTTCTTGTCTTTCATTTGAAATCATTTCTGTACATATACTATCCTCATTGTAGACCAGTGTCCTGAACTGAGGACGAGAGATGATGACGATGGTATCATGATAACCTTTCCCTTTCTTATTGGGCATCTGGTCCAACATACACAACACACACATACACATGATAAGCTGATGATGATCAACCTGATCATGATAATAACATAATACATGATAGGTTTGATACGATGTAGGAATACTATCAGAATATAGCTTTCACTATCAGCATCATGGCTTTGATTTGCTTTAATTATTATTAAATTCTATAGTTAATTAGTTGAATAGTTTATGGACCTAATCCTGACAATATGCCATGAATATTATATGCTCTATATTCCTCCTAGAATCTGACATCAGAAGTGGGATCCTGTCTAGGATCATATCCATGACTTCCATGCTCACATATGTTTTGTTTTTCATGGTATCATCACGAGGATCGCTGCTCCAGCTGCAAAAGAAAAAAGCATCACGATGATGGAGTCATCATCGCGGCCAGCCCTGGTTGTCTCCAGACAACACGCAAAGAACCATCCAGAAACCATCGAAAACCACGAAAATCCAAGAAGAAGATTTGAAAAGTTTGCGAGGTACTGGCAAAGGCCGAATTAGATTCGTTTGTAAAAAATATAGGTGGGTAGTTAGATTATAAATCAGTATGGCCGAGCGGTTTTGTTGTAATTTTATTACGTATGTTTTTCGATTATCACTATGCTGCGTAATTCAATCTGAAATGTTTGTAAATTGAAAAGATTAGAGTGAATTTTAATCCAGCTTGCTGTTTTGATCACGACTGGTAGTCAAATTAGTTTAAAAGTGATACCTAATTAAGCTGTACATGTTTTTCAAGCAGTCCATGTTGTTAAAATTATCCGAGTTGTCCAAATAGTGTGTGTTGTCCAAATGGTGTGAGTTGTCCAAATGGTGTGACTTGATACTGTGGTGTGACTAGGCCCAATGGTGTGGCTTGACCCAGTGGTGTGACTTGACCCAATGGTGTGACTTGACCCAATGGTGTGACTTGACCCAATGGTGTGACTTGACCCAATGGTGTGACTTGACCCAATGGTGTGAGTTGACCCAATGGTGTGAGTTGACCCAATGGTGTGAGTTGGCCCAATGGTGTGAGTTGACCCAATGGTGTGAGTTGACCCAATGGTGTGATATGACCCAATGGTGTGATATGACCCAATGGTATGATATGACCCAATTGTGTGAGTTGACCCAATGGTATGAGATGGCCAAATTGACCAATGTTACTTGTCACCATAATGAGAGATGTGGCCGTAGCAATGCTAAAATGTAATACATAGCTTTAAGATGACAGTAAATTACAAAAATATTATGACTAAAACAATGCTAAGTGGCAGATAATTAGCTATATGATTTGATAATTATTATGAACTGACTAGGTGACCTAACTGACTATAAAGTACCCCCTTGGTGTAAAACGGACTTTTTTTTAATGATAAAACCTCCGGTTATGACCAACTGGGCAAGGACAGACTTTATTGTACGGTTGTACCCACTTGGTGTAAAACGGACTTTTTTTAATGATAAAACCTCCGTTTATGGCCAACTGGGCAACGACAGACTTTTTAAGTTTAAATAATTTGAATGTTGTTTATTGTAACTTATGAAACATTGAATTATAAAATTCATAATGTGGCTAATTATGTGTTGCTTGTTCTTCTAAATGTAGATGTAAAGTTTTTGGTACTGTTCGGTATTGCTGTTTGTTATGATTTGGTTTATAATTATTTTGTCAGTTTGTATTTTGATTGATAATATTTTTTATCAGAATCAATGTGATCATTGTCTTCTTTAATTATATACTTCGAGAACGAAGTATTTATCAGTATGGCCGTGTTAGAATATTTGACTTTATGTAATCGAAAACTGTATGTAAATTAACATTGTTCAGGAAACTTAGAAATAGAAGTTCTCTTTAAACTGAATGAGTTGCGAGTCGAGTCATGAGACTCATGAGTTTGAATCTAAATTATTTAATGGCAATATCTATTAAAAAGCAAACCATTGTTGACAGTGTTTAGTAACTTATTTTGATGAATGTTGTTGGAATTGTGATATTAATTATACAGTGATAATTACTCTAATTCTGTGATATAATAATTAATGATTAAGTATAGTGAATCCAATTGATATTATTGTGTGTTTCTAAAAATAATATACAAACGACACTATCGTCTTGTCGCTGATTGTTCCGCGCCAAGAAGCAAACGTGAGAATTACTTGATCAACTAAAAAGTACTTATTTGATTGATAGGTTGTGTTTACCGATATATTATTCATCCTAAAATCATAGTATAATTTGTGAAACAATAATTGTAATTTAAAAAGGATTTAGTACGTTCCCTAATATTGTAAACAAACTCCATTTCCTGGATACATTTGCCGCCATTTCGAACCATCGTGAAGTTCGGTGGCAAATGTTATAAAAGATGTGGTTTGTCGAAAAGCGGCACCTTTTGCCATTGAGACCGTCACGCTGGCCAAGTGTAAGTGTTAACCAAATTATTATTTGTTCAGTTTATGCAACTTGTGTTTGCTACCGTATATTTACGGTTAATTTATAATACGTGATTTTCTATAATGTGTTTTGGTTGTCCTATTCGTATATGGAGTTTTTTACTGGTTTTTCTCCATATGCCCTATGGTTCAGATAGGGGGATACTAGTAAACCAGAAGTAATGTAGAATCAAAGATATAAACTATATTCAGAGATATAAAGGATAGTCAAAGAATTAAATAATATTCGACTATTCCAGTTCTTGTCTTTCATTTGAAATCATTTCTGTACATATACTATCCTCATTGTAGACCAGTGTCCTGAACTGAGGACGAGAGATGATGACGATGGTATCATGATAACCTTTCCCTTTCTTATTGGGCATCTGGTCCAACATACACAACACACACATACACATGATAAGCTGATGATGATCAACCTGATCATGATAATAACATAATACATGATAGGTTTGATACGATGTAGGAATACTATCAGAATATAGCTTTCACTATCAGCATCATGGCTTTGATTTGCTTTAATTTTTATTAAATTCTATAGTTAATTAGTTGAATAGTTTATGGACCTAATCCTGACAATATGCCATGAATATTATATGCTCTATATTCCTCCTAGAATCTGACACGCGCGTAGGCGCGTGAGTGACGTAATGTCAGTTCCATACTCTACTCTATGACTCTACTATAATTATTGAGCGTTTTTCTTTTGTTTTTCTAGTGGATCGATAGATGGCGGTACGGTCTCCGCGAATAAAGGTCAAAGGAGTCATTTTTTTGTAGGTCCACCTTATGAAGGTAACGTTTATTTATGATATTACGCTCTAAATACATAGATTAGTTTATTATAGTAATCAGACGATAGATTTGGTAAAAATGCAAACTGAATTACGTAATAAATATAAATAATTGGCCAAGTGCGTGTCGGACCACGCGCAGGGTTCCGTAGTTGCCCGTTACAATATAATATGGACTTAGAAGGAGGCATTTTGTTTTACACTACGGTTTAACGGCTAATAAAGTCAAAAAAGTACATCAATGGGAAAAAAAAAACATTTTATTCTATCTATCTATCTATCTATAACGTCACGCCTCTTTCCCAGTGGGGTAGGCAGAGACCAGGGCGCGCCACTTACTACGATCTTTACATACCTCTTTTGCCTCATGCACATCCATACATCTCTTCATACATGCCCGTCGGTTTCGAGTACTCCGCACCTCCCCTTTTTGTAGGACGCAACTGATTTGATCAGCATACGTCCTACGAGGGCGCCCTCTGCCGACACTTCCACTCACATTAGCAACATATATCTCTTTCGTACATCTGCTGTCACTCATCCTTTCCACATGACCAAACCAACGAAGCATAGCTTTCTCTATTCTTGTCACAACATCTTCTTTCAATTTACATCGATCTCTTATTACACAATTTCTCACTCTATCTCTCATCGTGACACCACACATACTTCGCAAGGAACGCATTTCAACAGCATTAATTTTACTTGCATGCTTCTTCTGCCATACCCAGCACTCACCGCCATACATAAGTGTAGGCACCAACACACCATTGTGTATAGCAAGTCGTGCCTTTTTGGACACTACCTGGCTAGCCACAATAGTATGCAGAGCACCGTTTACTTTGTTTCCCGCTGTTACTCGCCTATGCATATCACCCTCACATTTCCCATCTCTAGTAAACATGCATCCTAAATATACAAACTCATTCACTTGTTGCACTTTTTCGTTCCCAATCATTATACAACAATCAGTCACACATTTATCCCTCTCCATTACCATTACTTTAGTTTTATTCACATTCACTTTCATTCCTTTCTTCTTCAATGCTGTATTCATGAGAGTTACCATGTCTTGTAGCTCTCCCGCTGACGATGCAAGTATCACTTGATCATCAGCGTACAGCGTACATTTTATTCTTTGGTCGACTATTCCTCGTAAACTTGTAAAGCCTACTTAGCGGTGATAGTTTTCCTTTTAAATTCGTTATATATCTATTGCCGTGAATTTTTTCACATCTCCAACTACAACCGTTTAGCTGGGAGAGGGGATGTGTTCCCACACATGACTCTAACCAAAATTTTCGCTTTAAAGCTTAATATTTCGCTAACGGATCCCTAAATCGAAAAATGGTTTTCCCAAACACACAATATTTTTAAAAGACCTATCCAACGATATCCCACGACATGGGATAGACTAGAAAAAAAATTCATCCCCACTTCACGTGTAGGGGAGGTACCCTAAAAAAAATATTTTTCAAGGTTCCTTTTTGACTTCGGAACCCTAAAAATGCACCGTTTTGACTTTTTTGCCAAAATTCTTTTTTCCATTTAAAACGGCACTTGTAAAGCAATGCGTGTATATGAACGTCAAGGGAACGTCTTATATGTTAACACGAAAATAAAAATGAAAATCCCCAACATATTTTACCAAGACACGATGTGCGCCAACGGCGATTACGCGACACTCCGTTTAGATGAGGTATAGCTAATATGTTACCACTATAATCTAGAGATTATGAGAAACAAATCGACATGAGTTCCATAACTATACGTCAACTAATACGCAAACATTTTTTTGTTAGCCTTTTTCCCATCCTTCTAAAAATAATTCTTGGGAAGAGATGATCAAAAAGATGCCAACACATCTTTAGATGGAATATTTCATTGTTTCCGAATCATTGTAATCGAAAATTTGAAACTGTTTACGTCTGAAATGGTCGTATGGGCTTCATCCCTTGGCCTTTAAAAAAAGGCAGGCACAGTCTTGAGATTATTTTGACAGGATCTCGCGAATGTCCCGTGAATGTCCCTATGGAGCGCTAAACATGCCATTTGTTGAGTTTTTTAGGAACTAAATTTAAAATTGAAAATAAAAACGCTAATTTTTGTACGAAATCACAAAACCTCGCGTGAAAAGGTGAGGTTTTACGAAAGTTTTTCTGAGTGATAATTATTGACGCCTAGGATGGTCCTAGATTGACGCTGTGTCGCGACGCTGAAAGCGCTACGTTCGAAAAGGGTCTGCTTATGATTAAAACGATGACACAGCGAACATGTTCGCATGATGTATCTTGTATAGGTACCTAACAAGACATTAAAATTATTATTGTTATACCAAAGTTATTAACTAGTCGTCAGACTTGGATTACGAGTATTTCGTCATAAAATTAACAATACTTCTGACCCTGGCTGAAGTAATAAGTAATACCGC
Organism: Agonopterix subpropinquella; assembly: GCA_922987775.1. Classification (NCBI taxonomy): domain Eukaryota; kingdom Metazoa; phylum Arthropoda; class Insecta; order Lepidoptera; family Depressariidae; genus Agonopterix; species Agonopterix subpropinquella. The sequence goes on along the minus strand of OV277693.1, from coordinate 52,941,554 downwards.
GTAACTGACTGCTTTAATGACGATTTCGAAGTACCTATTTAGGTACTTATTTGTGACTATTATATTAATATTACTGGTAAAAAAAATTGTTTCTTTGCTTGCTTTTTAGTGGGTACCTTTTACAATAATTTGATTTAGATAAAGTACATAAGTACTTAATGTTTGATATGTTAGGTATAATTCTTAATTTAAAAAAAAAATTATGCCCCCTCTTTTTTTTTAATTCGCAACCGCCTTATTAAAATAATATAGCCGTACACTCAGTTGCACCGAGACCGACTGACACTTAATTGGCTGGTTTAAATGATTTGTTGTTTAATTATGTAGAACTATATTACCTATTCTGTGGTTAAATATAACCACACCAAGTTTGACGCTTACCTATGCTTATGTATTACCGTTTTAACGATAAAAAACGTTGATAAAAACTAGTTTCTTGAATGAGGACCCATCTCATTTTTTCACTTTTTGACATTTTTATCGCATTAATTCACATTCTGTGAAAATTCCAACATTCTAGCTATTATGGTTCAAAAGTTACAGCCCTAAATAGGTAGGATAGGACAGATATACATACGGACGAACGGACGGACGGACGGACAACCTAGGTTTTAGTAATAGGTCCCCATTTTCACCCTTTGGGTACGGAACCTTGAAAAGCAATACTAAATTGGCTTCTAAGAATTCATGATAAATGCTAAAAGCATCGACATTGTCGCCTTTTGTAGTTTTCCATTTGTAGAAATTTTTCCATGAAGTTTGGTATATTTTTTCGCGACCTTTGCTTTTAGATACCTTAAATCAACAAAAAAAAAACTTAAAAACTACCCCTTTGAAGCAGCATGGGGTGAGTTTGCTTGCCGCCATTATTTTGTTCGTTTGTGGCTGTATTTGATATTTGTGAAAAGTTGGTTTTTAGTGATATTTGTGACATAATTTCGTGCGGATTGTGTACCAAAAGGTTGCGTAGATCGACCAACATAACAGGAATCTCAAATACATACGAAGAAAGAACAAAAGTTTTGGTGCAAGTTTACTCGTACATGGTGGTTTTGGGGGCAACGCGCGAGCTTACAAAATCAACCAGAATTTCATTGTCATCTTTCATCTATCATCCCATCATTGCCCAGGAGAGTTCTGCACGAGAATCTTGAAGAAAAGGACGGGCTTTGTTTCTTAATTTTCTAAATTAGTTTTTCATGGTCATTATTGTGTTAATGTGGTGGAATTAGTTTAATAATGTGCCATTAATGGAGGACAATGTAGTAAAAGTGAGAAATAAAGAAGGCGCTCCCGTTTGATTCGGATTGATCCTCGCGTAAAACTTATCTTGAACTTGGAATGTGTGTATCACCTACACATTTCAATATTTAGGTGTAAGATTAGTTAAGTTAGTTTTAAGTACAAAGAAAAATATAACTTATGACCATGCTGTAAGGGCTAGTTCCCATTGCATTTGCGAAAGGATAAATTGTACAAAAAAAAAAAAAAAGCAGCATGGGGTACTTTTGTAATATTTAATAATGCACATAAGTCTTGAGTTTACGATGTTTTAATGAATAACTTACGTTTTCTTTGAAAAGCTACATTGTTTCGTGAATCAGTATTCAATAATTAACTAAGATATAACTAAAAATACATCTGGGGCACAATTGAACAGTTCAAATGTTCCTCATGGGGCAGCTTTGAATATTTCAAACGAGAGGTATTGCATATTACATATATGAGACGTGTTTCATAACGTATATTATATTGGTTTATTCCGCATTTTATAAATTACCCACAACGTAACATGGGACAGCTTTGAGCACAATCCAAGAGGCAGTTTAGGATGCGTTCTAAGCTTCCCCATATAATTTCAAATCTACCCCTCGAATTTTGTTCAAATCTGCCTCTACCCTCTTGTTTGAATTAGTTATCGCATTTTTTCTCAAAACGTATTAAATGTCTATAATATAGAGCTTTCATCTAAGCTAAATTAAATATCTTTTAAGATAAAAAGATCTGTATTCTCCACATTCTTCAATCCACGGAGTTAAAACCTTACAAATTTTCTGCAAATGTGCTTGGTTGAGGTACTGAAAACAAATAGGGCTTCTAACTTTTTTGACACTTGTCAAACGCCCAGTTTATCATATGACCTAGGTGGGACCCCAAGGAACATGAAGCTATACCTATAGCAGCTGTACAGTAGTCGCATAAAGGACATTTCCTTTATGCAGCTACTGTGCTGCCGCTATATAGCTTGCGTGTTCCTTGAGATTTGGTATTAGCACCTCTAAAAATATATTCCTATGAATATTAGACGCAAATTACTCGAGTTATTGCGACTGTTCAAATGTTCCCGCGTTCAAAGCTGCCTTCTTCTCCCCTACTCATAGGTAAGGTACGTACCGCTAGTTCATTCATTTTTGTGATTTTCCTAAATCCCGTATGTAGATACATGATCTGGAGCAATGTCTCATTAAAAGGAAGACAAACTGTGAATTGATTCGTCACATATCGTAGTTTAGACTTTAGAGGATCGTGCAAAACAATAAATATAACAACATCCATGCCGTATAAAATGCTACCTACATTGACAGAAGCAATTATCTTGGCGGTGATAATTTGTGCTTCAATTTTGAATGCATCATGCGCATCTATCTATTTATACCTGCTTAAAAATTATAGGTACTTAAGTATTTTATAATTTTTCGCACTCAATTCAACCCAATCAATTTCACCCTGTAGATAGCATAGCTGTCGTTTATTTAAAAAGGGGTGCCAACATGATAGGTAGGTAGTAGCATTTTGTCATGGCTTTTGGATGGACCCAATACGAAAATAAAGGATTAATGCCATACTTTTTAGGGTTCCGTACCCAAACTCCAAAGGGTGAAAACGGGACCCTATTACTAAGCCTACGTTGTCCGTCCGTCCGTCTGTCCGTCCGTCTGTCCTACCTATTTAGGGCTGTAACTTTTGAACCATAATAGCTAGATAGTTGACATTTTCTAAGATTATGCGTTATTACGGCAGATTTGTTAGCAAATAATAAAAATGTCTAAAAGTTCAAAATTAAGGGGGGTTCTCAACAAGAAACTAGTTCTTATCAACGTTTTTTCTTCACGCTCGGCGCTCTATAGTAAATACATCTACGGTAATACATAAAAGCGTCAAACTTAGTGTGATTATAGAGCAAACTCTACAGAATAACAACAAATACTAAAAACCGGCCAAGTGCAAGTTTCGCTCTAAATGTTCCGGACAAAAAAAAGTTTTTTTTTCTAAGTTAATAATGTTGTGTTCTGTGGTGGTGTGGTACGGAACCCTCGGTGCGCGAGTAGCCCGACTCGCACTTGATCGGTTTTATTAAAGAAAACACTAGGTATTTTCCTTCAGACTTCTGCAGTAAAATATTATCTTTGGCAATGACAACTTTGAGACTACAACCTGTATAAAAATGGTATGCATAAGAAAACACTATTTTCTGTCAGACTTCTGTGGTAAACAATTTTTCTTCGGCAACTTTGAGACTAGTATAAAAAATATATGGCGCTAACCTATATTCTTTTAAATAAAAAAGTAGTAATAAATGTTTTTCTTGCAAAGTATAACCCGATTTCAAAATTATAAAATTAGTAAACTTCGACTAAACTTAATAAAGTTACGTACAATACGTGCACTACCGGAACAAAAATAATTACTTTGGAATTTATTGTTTTTGAAGTGAAACTCTTTTTATGTGAGGGCTTTGAAAGGGGTTAGAACATTTTTGTATGGAGCCTGGGATACCAATTTTTCTTGATCTAGTTTTTATCATTTCACGCGGCCAACCTTAAGACTTTGCATATCGATAGAACACGTCGTTACAAACATACTTTGTTATGTGGTAAAATCTCCTAAAGTATTTTTTTAAGCTGATGTTTGACTTTAAAAGTTTTAATTTTTCAAGACTCCTAGGGGCTTTATTTCTTACCTGATCGAGATGAAACTTGGTGTTTGCATAGTAGAGGCGTAAAGAATTTACATTTTTGTATGGGACTTGGGATACCAAAACTTTTTTTTTTAATTTTTATCATTTCGCGCGGCTAACCTTAAGGCGTAATGAGTTTAGGGACTCGTAAAAAATCGCTTTTTCGATTACATTTTTTCCATTCAAAATGTAAAAATTTTGATTTGAATGAAATATATATAATAGTTGGGGATATTTCCTAGGCAGGAAGGTTATTCAGTACACGATTGGAACAATTTGGCTACATAGAAAAACATCCCGAAGTTACCCCTCTTTCTTACTTTTAATATCATTTTATATCTAGAAGAAACTGTATTTACGCAAATAAAATATACTATTATCTTGGCCATAACATAAGCTTGGCAGCTAGGTATATTTCGTTTACTTTACTTTATATACTTCAACACAATTCCAAAATATCTACGAAATTTCGAGCGTCTCGCCATTTTGCCGATGCGATACGCCATTTTAGAAGCGCGGCAGCGCTTGTAGAGGTAAGACCTATGTCAAACTTTTCTTCAAATTTCACGTCTTATTTTACAACATTTCCGGCTTTTTTCTGTATTAATATCTATATAAATATTTCTAATATTGCTCAAATTGTAAATAATAGCTGTGATTATTGTAGATATAACTAATTTGTAAATATTTTTTTGAATTGTAAATTATGTAGGCAAAATGACAGTTCCATCATAGTGCCACAGTTCACGAATATAGCTTTCAGTAGGACAACACCAAAATGACTCCTGGTGCTACGAATTGCTAAACTGATGTAGGTAAAGTTGTTTTTGTAGCGCATAGCGAGGCATCCTAAGAGGTAAGCGGTTCCCAAAGTGTATCTTAGGGTTTCGTGGAAAACAGTAGGGTTCCTTGAATCCAAGAGCGGATACTTACATTTTCTGAAAAGGGATCGTCTTGCGAGTTTAGCTTAGGTATTTTCTCATTTTATACTTTTATTTCCCACTGTACAAAGAAAGTACACTACAATTAAAAAAAAATACTGTAATAAAAATTGCTTTAATATTTACGATTTAGACTATTTTATTTAAAATATACCATCAGATTTTGTACTGAATAAAAATTTTTTAACAAAAAATTAAAATCGACTTCAAATTTCAAAAAGTACCTAAAAATAATAAATATTGCAGCCGATGAATTTTACGTTAGCATCTATAAGAATATCATTTTGTTTTATCGAAGTCGCTGTCAAGCCTGTACGATTCGAGACTGAGCTTGCAATAATTTTTTGGCTAGGCTTGACACCGACTACAATAAAACAAAATGATATTCTTAATAGATGCTAACGTAAAATTCATCGGCTGCAATATTTATTAATTTTAACTTTTTGAGTTTAGAAGTCGGTTTTCATTTTTTGTTAAAATAAAATTATTTCAAAATTTTCAGCGTTGGTGTTATATTGGGTTAACATATCCGTTGGACATGTAAAGGGAACATGAACACGAATCTTTTATTTCAATCGTCGATGATATACTATAGATCTTTTAGAAGTCTATTGTGTATCTCCGAAGCCCTTTACCAGATCTTCATCAAATTAAAATGGGACCACTTTTGAAGTATGACCTAAAAGAGAACATGAACACGAATCATTTATTTCAATTGTCGATGATAGGCTATAGATCTTTGAGGAGTTCTATTGTCTATCTCCGAAACCCTTTACCAGATCTTCACCAAATTAAAATGGAACCACCTCTGAAGTATGACCTACTAAACAAAAAAAATTATCAAAATTGGACTACTCCGTAAAAAGTTATGCGTACATACATAAAAAAATATATATATACAACGTGTTAATGAATTAACGCAAAACTAGAAAGTAGTTTGTTTAGAATCGAGAGCAGAGTCGAATTATCATGTTTTCAACATAGGTAATTTTTTTTCAAAATACTAAATAATTTGTTTGCAAAATTTAAAATTTTCTGAGCCTGATGTCAACCCACCGCACGGGCACACTCACCCTACTTAATACCAAAACAAGATTATAAAAATGTACCCATGGGTACGTTAGCGCTTTCTTTCAGTGTTGAAATGATAACAAATCATTTTTGCCTCAAAACTTAAAATGCGAATAACTTTAAATTTTAATTATCAAAATAATTAAATTATTGTTTCAATCTAATTATTTTCTTATAAATCAGTTGGGGTGTATGAGGTTTTGCGTTAATTCATTAACTCGTTGTATATACAGGGTGTAACAAAACACCCTAGTAATACTTAAGGGGGTGCTTCAGACCATCAAACTGAACAACTTTCACTATGGAGCCAACATAAAAAAAAAATAAAAAAAATCTGCTGTCCCATACATTTTAGTCGAGTCGGTACTGCACTTTTGTATGGGATAACAGATTTTTTTAAAAATTTCTCGATGTTGGATCCATAGTGAAAGTTGTTCAGTTTGATGGTCTGAAGTACCTCCTTAAGTATTACTAGGGTGTTTTGTTACACCCTGTATACGCGTCGACTTGAAAACCTCCTCCGTTTTTTGTTTTGTTTTCATCGGTTAAAAAAAGTGAACAATTTGGTGCGGTGCCACAAATGGCAAAACAATCAAGATTGTTGATTTACGGGTGCGTTTTCGCGCGGCAAACCATCGAGCATTAACGAAATCGTAAGTAAACTGATATCTAAAAATCTGTAACGAAATAGTAACGAAACTGATAAGTAAGGCGTAGGTCAGATATGCTTAAATATTTTTTTAAACAACGATCAGTGACGCATTTTTGTTAGTGACTAAATCATGGTATTTTTGTGTTATCTTAAAATGTTTCACTGGTCGTTGAATTTTAGTTTATTTAAATGTTTTTGAAAATATTCGACTAATGTTAGCCATAAGAATAAAAAATATTGCTAAAACTATTTTTTGGAACAACATTTTTTCTTAGCGGATTTTCTACCTAATTAACTTTGGATGCCGATTCCAGCGTAAAATGGCCTATTAAGAACCACTTATTATTTCTTGTATGGTAAGTTGAATTATCACCGAAGTTTTTAAAATTAGTTTTAACCTATGGAACTTCCTTTTTTGTATTTTTAAGAGAACTTTGAAAATTTTGCTCCGTGCAACTCAAACCTAAAGTTTTCAGTTCGGGCCCTTTTTTCGGTAGCTTGTGTGGATGTTGTGTTGCTGATTATTTTACGTGTAAAAGAGTGTTTTCAGACAATCATGTTACAAAAACAAAATTTAAAAAATTCATGCTATGAAAAAAGTTATGACAGTTTTAAGCCGCTCTGGTAGAAAATCTCAAAAATACCTTTAAAAATTCATAACTTCTAAACTACAAAAAATCGCGGAACATACATGGGGTATTTTTGGATACCCCCAGGTGTGAGGAATCTAAAAAAAAATTGTTGACGTCACTATTTGGACCACCCTGTATAGTAGGTACATGCCCACAACTGCCTGCATACATACGTACATACATACATATAAACCTAGCTACCTGCATACCCACAACTGCATACATACATATCTACATACATACTTACAAACCTACCTACCCCTACCCCTTCATAATTTGCCCTTTTCACAAAATCCGGGCGGGTCTACCACTACTTACCTTTTTTTCTGAACGTCAAACTCGCCCTGTATGGCATATAATTGAAGATTTCAAACAACTTATTCAATTGCCAATGATTTGTTTTCAACTGTTGAGGAGTTCCATTTACCTGTTTCTAAAGCCATTCATCAGATCTTCATCAAAGAATTACTTAGGCCAATACCCTTCAATAATACCTATAAATAACTAACTTTGTTATTGGTGTTGTTCAACTGGTATCAATTATATGACATGTTAGTATACTGTGGCATCTTGAAGAATTATTGAACACTCTAATATTTAAATTCAAAATTCGAACTAATTGCTCGCGATCTCCCCTCAGACCCCGCACCTTACACCCTTTATCGGAGCTTAGCCCTGCCTTCACGTTGCCTTAAGCCTTTGCATATCGATAGAACACGTCATTACAAACATACTTTGTTATGTGGTAAAATCTCCTAAAGTGTTTTTTTAAGCTAGATTAACGACCCGGTTGGTGTAATGGTTACCACGCCGGACTGCCAAACCAGGGTCCTGGGTTCGAATCATGGATGTTATATGTTTGTGCCGTTGTTGTATGATTCCCATAACAAAAAGCCTAAGGCTTACTTGGGATCATTACAATGTATGTGCCTGTGAGCGTTATTTATTATTATTATTTATTTATCTCTTGTTGGTATTTCTCGGGCCGAAGCCCGGACCTTTGGAAGGCTTGCGTGGGGACACAGGTCCAACACGTAGAGGCCCCTTAGAGACACTTTTATCTAAATGCAATGGGATGCACCAACCGTGGTCTATCTCTGAATGCATTATGAAAATGCACCAGAAGACATATCACGTTCGGTGCAGATACTATTGTAGGAAGGACAAAATAAAACTACTCGGGTTATGGGGGTGAACTTGGTGGGCCGGGAAATCTGGGTTATTGCGGAGAGACTCGGGACGCCTGCCGTAACAAATGTCTCTAAGTTTGTCAAAAATGGCAGACGGTGACTTGCCAACTCATTTGATGGGCCCCCCAAAATGGCCGCTCGCAAGGAGCGACAAGGCGGCAACATCTAGTGAGCGGCTAAGGTTGTAGAGAGGTGAGTCTGCGGGCGCCAGTTTCCGGTGCTAAGCGCACCAGTCAGCAGGCCCCCGGCGTTATGACATTTTACACTTCCAACCTGGAGCATAGGTTCCGCTCTTGCGCCTCCACTCCTAGCCGGCCGGTTAAGGGTCCGTGGTGTCGCCAATCACCAACAGCTCGCTCGCCACAAGCTGCCCTGCGGGCTTATTTATTTATTATTATTATATTATTATTATATCGATAGAACACGTCGTTACAAACATACTTTGTTAATTGGTAAAATCTCCTAAAGTGTTTTTTTAAGCTAGATGTTTGACTTTAAATGTTTTAATTTTTCAAGACTCCTAGGGGCTTTATTTCTTACCTGATCGAGATGAAACTTGGTGTTTGCATAGTAGAGGCGTAAAGAATTTACATTTTTGTATGGGACTTGGGATATCAAAAATTTTTTTTTTTAATTTTTATCATTTCGCGCGGCCAACCATAAGACTTTGCATATCGAGAACACGTCATTACAAACATACTTTGTTTGAATTTAAATGAAAGAATTTATAATTTATAATACCAACCTTTATTGAGTGGTGTTTCAAAATGGACGAGTGGATAGTGGAGATATTGTACAATAATGTTGATCCTATAAAACATTATAATTTTCCCGAATCAGATCCTGCAACTTTGGTTACTAAAACAAGAGCGCGCTATTTTTGTTTCGTGAGTGAGAGAGCAGTGCACCCTTTGCGTTACATACTTCAGATCATCAAACTGAACAACTTTTACAATGGGACCAACAATGAAATGGCTAAAAAAACAGCTACTGTTTCATGCAGTTTGGTAGAGTAGTTATTGACATTTTTTATGCAAAAAATGCAACGATTTTGGCAAACGTTGGTTACGAACATGGATTTACTGTGCTCAGCGTCATGTAGGTATGGGGCCAGACCGTCAATATCTGCCTCCTTTAAATCATGCAGCGCCATGCCTCAGAGCCTCAGAGCAGAGGACACACACTTTTTTCGTCAAACAAACCACAATACTGTCATGGACGAAGGCATTCAAAAATTCGGAGGGCATATTAACAATCGCCGTGGTCCTACGGTCTATGGTTCGGACTCCCATGCCTGGGGTGACGGTTCAAATGTGGTCCGCGCCAAAAATATTTCTAGATTTTAATGTTTTTAGAAATGTTCTAGAAGGAAGGGAGAGAAAGAATATTTGAAAAGGGACAAAAAAGTGGGCGTGTCTTTGACGAGGTTCGAGAAAGAAGGCGGGGTTAGAGGCATAGAGAATTCACACGCTCGTTAGAGGTATATGGAAGAAATGATAAAAGAAGATCGAAAATAGGGTGTTCCGGAACGTTCTATGGGGTATAAACGGCGGTGAATTTGGACTGCGGGCCAGTACTTGGTTTAACAGTGAACAGTGTGAAACAAAAGGAAGAAAAGTAAAAGTGGAAAAGTACAAGTGAAAAGTAAAGTGGATCAGTGAGTAGACAAGTGTCAGTGCCGTGACGTCATAGCCGTGTCGCGTGTGGTGATGTCACAATAGTGACGTAGTGGACAGTGAAAATAGTAAAGTAAATAGTGACAGTAAGTGGTGTACGGGGAATCCCTGCGAGGAGGACCCGGTGAAGTTAACCGTGTAGGGGAACCTTTGCGAGGTGGACCGTTTATAAGTGTATCCCAATAAACTCTGTAAAATTGGAATTAGCGTTTCACTCAAATCCCGGAACCCGTCGCTTGTAACAATACTTAGGTAGGTTGGTTTGGTATTGATTGGTAAACCAGACAAAATTTTCCCAATGTTAATCTAAGATTATTATTACTTACTTACCGACTTATATACTTATTTATTTGTTGTTTTGTAGGTAAGCACCTACCTTAAAGGCTAGGCCACACGGAGTACGGCTGCGGGCCGGCAGTAGTTTTAAACTATAGAATTATATGCGAGGGTTCAGCCGCGCCGGACTGCATCTAGTGTGACACCTCGCATATAATTCCATAGTTTATAATTACTGCCGGCGCGCAGCCGGCCTGCAGTCGTTCCGCAGCTGTGTGGCCCAGCCCTATTACTCATTCAAAGATTCAAAGTCACTCAACTAGAAGTTATATTAGGCGCGATAAGTCTAATAATCATAAAAATCTAAAAATTGGTAAGTTGGAATCAGGGACACCTAAACACACCTGTATACTTATACTATGTACTATCTATAGTAAGTATATCTATAGTAAGAGTATCTCTTTCTTAGGCTGCCTGTCCACTGATGCGACCTGGCTGGGCGAGCTGTGTAGCTGTGTAAATATTAACCAATCAGGAGCCCGGCCGATCTCGGCCGAGCTCCCGATTGGTTAATATTTACACAGAGAGCTACACAACAGCTCGCCCAGCCAGCTCGCATCAGTGGACAGGCAGCCTTATACTGTGTCTCTCTTCTATCTATCTAAATAATAATCCTCTCTTCCCTAATATTATAAATGTGAATGTAAGTTTGTTTGTTTGGCTTTCACGCGAAAACTACTTAACCGATCATCATGAAACTTTGTACACATATTCTTGGAGGTAAAGTAACATAGGATACCTACTTGGATTTTTTTTCTAATCTCCACGCGGACGAAGTTGCGGGCAAAAGCTAGTTAGTAAATATATCTTCAATGGACACACTTCTGTTACAGTTTTAATAATACCTACTTAGGTACCTACTTAGTGTAGACACATCGATCTGCGCAGTTTCCATTATGACGTAGAAAGATAATTGCTGATAAGTAATTTACCTACCTACCTGAAGAATTCATGAATCAAACGGTAAGTACCTAGGCTACTACCTAGGTACACTTTAAAAACAATGAATGTTTGATGTCTTAGATCATCAAATCCTAAATGAAAATGAAGCGCATTTCGTCACTCTACACTACTACCGTGATTTTCCGGTTTAACCTTATCTGTTCTATCATTATTTCAATAGATTTCATTGCATCACGTCCACGAATAGGCGAAGTGACTCAAGTTCTGATAAGCAATCAACTCTACAAGCACATCACTCTTCAGATGTCGTTAAGTTGAAACCTTATACAACGTGTTTATGAATTAGCGCAAAACCTCATAGGTACAATTTAATCATACTTTTTAAGTTTGGTATGATTTTATCAATTACCTAATAAATGCATTTTCAGTGGCCTAATAAATAATATTTGTTCCTAAAATAGTAGATCTGTCACCTAAATTGAATCACCAAATAATATGAAAACGCTTACCTAAATATTAAATAAGGAATTACTTGGAAATAATATCAATCATCAAATAATTATATTGGGTTTTAATATAGTAAAAGTGTCACTTAAACTGAATCACCAAACAATATAAAAAGGTTACCCTAAAAATTAATTTTTAATCACTGGAAAATAATATTGGAAGGACTGTACATACAAAAGTTACCATCGAGTTCAGGGTTCATATTTTATATCCAAAAAGGACTTGTTAAGGTTAATAATTAAGGTACTATCAGTTTAAAATAACAATGTGCATGACCTTGAAGGGCCGTTCGATAACTTCACTCAGTTTGTAAAGGAATATAGACTCTAAGTAAAGGAAATAATCATTTGAGAATGACTCGAGTGAAGTTCGTGTGATTGAGTGACGTCACATTTGCAGGCGAGGTCATGCCCATTGTTATTTTAAACTGATACTAAATACGAAATTTCAACTTGCGTTTCGAGTTATGATTTTTTGAAATTCGTCAAATCTCATACAATTAGCGTGTCGGGGCACTAGAAAAAAAATTTTACACCAAAGGCTATGGCAAGCTATTGAGTTTGTTACGGCGATCAGCCTAACAGTAGCAATTCGGTTCTGGCACTCGCCGGCCGCTGCCGCGGCACGCTCGCTCCGCTCGCTCGGCTCGTGCGCCGTGGTCGTAACAAACCTAACATGCTCGTCGCTTCGCTCCTCGCAACCTAACCAACTGTACCGAACCTAACGACGTAACTTTTCAAAAAATGTTATCTCGAAAACTAAGCATTTTTAAGGAACTGATCTATTTATTAGGGCTCTTACAGACCAGCGAAAGTTGTCTGCGACAGCTCGCGACAGGGTCGCGCGACCCTCTGCGACCGTCGCGCGACCGTCGCGCGACATTTGAAGACCGTGACGTAGTGTTGTATAGTCTGAGAGATAGACCTCCATATCCAATAGTTTGTAACATCCTATATACAGGGTCCTTCTTAATATGCTGACACTTTTTTAAGGCGATAACCAGACTATGAAACTGAATAACTTTCAACAGTTGTCCCATACGTTTGGCTCCGAGTAGGTTTGCAGTTTTGTATGGAAGTTATAATTTTTTTTCGCGATTTCGATGTTGGTCCCATAGAGGAAGTTGTTCAGTTTGACGGTCTGATCATGCCCTTAAAAAAGTGTCAGCATATTAAGAAGGACCCTATACAGGATGTAACAAAACACCCTAGTAATACTTAAGGGGGTGCTTAAGACCATCAATCTGAACAACTTTCACTATGGAGTCAATGTCGAGAAAAAATAAAAAAAATCTGCCGTCCCATACATTTGAGTCGAGACGGTACTGCAGTTTTGTATGAAAGAGCTGATTTTTTTTCGCGATTTCGATGTTGGCTCCATAGTGAAAGTTGTTCAATTTGATGGTCTGAAGCACCCCCTTAAGTATTACTAGGGTGTTTTGTTACACCCTGTATACGTATTTATAAATATTTATGTGTATAATATTATGTGTTATAATTATTAGTGTTGTGTTAAGTATTATTATTATACCTATATAATGTATATTATAATTGCCCTATTTTCACCAGTCTGTAATATTTTATGGACTTGATGATGAAGATAATCAATTATGGGTTATCTATTATCTAAAGAAACCAAAATCTACGAAAAACTTATAAAAACTACCAGAAATATCAACCATGTTATTTTTTAGCCTCCGTTTTCTTCAAACTGAAATCTCTCAAGAACAAGACTTGTGCTCACAGACTATGCCTACGTCACGGTCGCGCGACCCTGTCGCGAGCTGTCGCAGACAACTGTCGCTCGTCTGTTAGAGCCCTTAGGTGACAGATCTATTATTTTGATGATTGACTTACTTTTTAACCGACTTCAACAAAAGGAGGAGGCTTTCAATTCGACCCGTATGTTTTTTTTTGTATGTTTGTGACATGATAACTCGTCAATTATGAATTGATGTTGTGATGATTCTTTTTCAGTTTGGTAGATAGTACAGAGGTGGTCCCACATTATCGAAATCAATTAAGAATAGAATATCACGATAATACTAAAATAAAGTTGTAGGAAAACTTTCTCCACCAAACTACCTAGTTTCTTGTATGAGGATTGAGGACCCTTCCTTAATTTGAACTTTAACTTTTTAGCAAATCCACCATAATATAATAACGCACGTTTTGTGAAAATTTCAACTATCTAGCTATTAAGGTTCAAAAGTTATAGCCCTAGAGGGTATTGCGCTAATTTAAAACATCCAAGTTCAATTCTAATCCAATTTCAGTTCTAATCACATTACTTTCAACTGTGCTGAATTCCGCATCGCGCTAAACTCTATATGCCTTTAACTTCTAAGCGATCGGTCAAAACAGCTGTATCGGCTGTCAAATGAAAGATACCGAATATGTGTTATTGTGGTTCGCACGCGGTCCAATCATGGTTCAGTTGCGATTTATTTAGCGCTTTTGCTCTCCTAAATATGTAGGACAGACAGACATACGGACGGACAGCGTAGGCATGAATCGGGTGCCGTTTTACCCTTTGGGTACGGAACCCTAAAAAGCATACGAAGATAATGTATGCTAGGATGCGCTACGGCTAGGGTAACGGTCGTCACAGACACGCGCTATAATATGTTGCTGTACTCTTCTTACGCACGCCAAATTACATAAGCGCGTCTCTTTCCTACGTGTGAGTGAGAGGAACCGATATCATTTTGCGTGCGTTAGAAGAGTACAGCAACATATTATAGCGGCCGTGTGTGTTGACCTTAACGGTCGTCACAGACACGCGCTATAATATGTTGCTGTACTCTTCTTACGCACGCCAAATTACATAAGCGCGTCTCTTTCCTACGTGTGAGTGAGAGGAACCGATATCAATTTGCGTGCGTTAGAAGAGTACAGCAACATATTATAGCGGCCGTGTGTGTTGACCTTAAAGGTCGTAACAGACGGACGCTATAATATACAGCGCAGTACAGCGCAGTATAGCGCTATACTGCGCTATAGAGTACGGTATAGCGCGGTAAAGCGCAGTACTGCGCTATAGAGCGCAGTATAGCGCTATAACGCGTGTGCATCAAGATGGCAGGATCAAAATCATCGATTGAAAATTTGGTATAACGGTGGGCACCTGTCTCATACATTTAGGTCGAGTAGTTAGAACAGCAGTTTTGTATGGAACAACAGTTTATATTTGTAATTTCGATTTTGGTCTCGCATAAAGTTTGCCAGTTCGATGGTCCAATAAACCCCTTAAAATCCGTCTGCTAGTGTTCTGCGTAATTCAATTAAATTACTAAATTAATTGCAATGCAATTATTAATTACAATGTGCCTGTGAGCGTTATTTATTTTATTTTATTTTATTTATTGTTAATTCAATTACATTAATTTAGTATTTTTTACACAATTACTTTTACAAGGGTCACAGATAATACATACTGACGCGGAAACCTGGAATGGGGTAGGTGTCCAAGTGTCCACCGTCTGTAGGTCCGCGTGGATTGAATCCGATGTCAGATTTGAGAAAACCATCCGCCATTTTGAACTTTACAGTTTTTGGACAGATTGTTACCAAAATCCATTAGGTACCAAACATCCACCCTACACCCACCACATTGACAAATATACTCCACATACAACCCAACATCCACCACCAAACATCTAATGGCTAACGCAATCATTCTTCACTTTCAACATAATTATATCCATTATAATCATAACCAAAAAAGTTATTGAGTAATTTCAATTAACAAAAATTACAATTGTAATTTCAACAATTTGGTGTGTCATGTTTTTTTTGGAGGGCTAAATCGAAAACTATTTCGAGATAATTGTCTCAACAATTGATAAGAGACAAATAAATACTGTTTAATTTAATTAATAACAATATTTTCTATGTCAGACCTATAAAATAAAGACCAAATTGACATACCGAAAGTTAATTGATAATAAACTTCAATTAAGAAAAATAAAAGCTAATAAAAGCTAATAAGCAGAGATCGGAATCTGGGTGCTATTTTAGACGTTATCACTAACATGGATATGACTTGGAAATCCCGGGATTCCGGGAACTCAAGGAATTTATTACCTAATTTGAGTTTAAATAACAGCTGTTATATGTTGTTCATATTTAAATCGAGAAAAATATACCCTGAATGTCATTTAATTGTTTTATTTACTTAGTTTACTAACCAATTTCATGATATTCATTTAAAGGGACAGATTGTGTATACTACAAGCAGTAGAATCATGTTCATTCGGAATCCTAGTACTGTATTTACATCCGTTACTAAGGTACAGAGTCCCGGGACATCCCGGGAAATCCCGGGATTTTTGGTCATATCCATACTTTTGATAGTAATCGCACCCGTAGTTCCGATCTCTGCTAATAAGTCATCATCTTAAGAAAAGTAAATTAGAAAAAAAAGTCTAATAAATTAATTATTAGTTAATTATATTTTGCCCAACACTGGTACCTGAACTACCTAACATACTGTTACGGCCGCTGTCAAACGTCAAACGTGAAGAAGGCATTCGAAAATTCGGCCGGCTCATTAACAATCGCCGTGGTCCTACGGTCTAAGGTTCCGCCTCCCATGCTAGGGGGTGACGGTTCGAATCCGATCCGCGCCAAAAATATTTCTAGATTTTTGTGTTTTTAGAAATGTTCTAGAAGGTAGAGAGAGAAGGAATATTTAAAAAGGGACCAAAAGGTCTAGGGGTGTCTAGGAACTTCGAGAAAGGAGGCGAAATTACGAATATTTGAAAAGAACCAGAAAAGTGGGCGTGTCTTCGATCGGTTTCGAAAAAGGAACGCGGGGTTAGAACTATCTGGAGGAAAACAATCGAGTAAAGAAAAGAAGATCGAAAAAAGGGTATTCCGGAATGTTCTGCGGGATATAAAAAGGCGGCGAATTTCGACTGGCGGCAGTCCTTGGTTAAACAGTGAACAGTGCGAAACAAAAGGAAGAAAAGTAAAAGTGGAAAAGTACTAGTGAAGAGAAAAGTGCTAAGAGTGGAACAGTGAGTAGACTAGTGTCAGTGTAGTGCGTGACGTCATAGTGTCGTACGTCTCGACGTCATAGTGTCGTACGTCGTGACGTCATAGCCGTGACGCGTGTCGTGTCGTCACAGTAGTGACGTAGTGGACTGTGAACAGCGACAGTAAGTGGTGCACGGGGAATCCCTGCGAGGAGGACCCGGTTAAGTGAACCGTTTAGGGGAACCTCTGCGAGGTGGACCGTTAGTAAGTGTATCCCAAATAAACTCTGTAAAATTGGACTTAGCGTTTCACTCCAATCCCGGAACCCGTAGCTCGTAACAATACTATGTTACTGATAAAAGAAATACATTTTGAATCGAAGACTATCCCGCCGTCTTGATGCTCACAATCTATTCAATGAACTGATTAGCCTACTACGCCCTAGTGATGTGCCGATACAGGTTGGACTCGAGTGCGGATTCGAATACCTTATACCATACAGTGCTATCAACTTAAGCTGAGAATTGCATTTGTGTGAGTGCGCACACCGATAGTGTAGAGTGGCAATCGGCGCGCCAATGAGGCGCGGCGCGTCGCTTCCCTGCCGCCCACATACTTCACTTCACCTTGCTTTTGGCGATCACTCACACAAATGCAATTCTCAGCTTAAGTTGATAGCACTGTACCTAAGTACTCGCTCACTCGAAAATGCGAAATATAGTATTCGGATTCACAATACTCTGATTCGAGTACTTACAGTTAGCACTTACCTACATAAAATACCTCTTTAATTTCTCATCTCTTGTCGAAAAACTACTATATTAAGTAAGAGTCGCTGTATGGTTCAATGGGTTACCTACATCATTTATGGGGTGCTTCAGATCATAAAACTGTACAACTTTTACTATGGTACTAACTTTGAAATCGCGAAAAAAATAATCCTACATTTTGTTCGAGTAGCTATTGGCATTTTCTATGAATGACATTTGCTGTTTTTCGCAATTTTTTTGTTGGCTCCATAGAGAATGTTGCTCAATTTGATGGTTGCTCAGAATGGACTCGAATACGAGTAGGTACCAAATCAATTCGAGTTCGTGACTCGGGTACTAGGTACCAATTTGATTCTTCTTTCAATTAGTACCTACCAAAGAAATAAGAAAATTTTTATCGAATAAATTAATATTAATATCCGATTACTAAAATAGTCATCTCGGCACATCACTAGTACTACGATGTCGGCGAGCCCGGCGGCGAGCACAAGGGGCTCGGCCACGCCACGCCGCACGCACACACGCCACCGTAGAGTCAACTCCACATGCAAGACCACTTCTTGATACTTTTAAAAAAAATAATCTAGAGCAAAAGCAAGTACTTTGTTTAGCAACGTAGTTTATTTATCATTTTAGATAGGTATTAAAATTTAACTTAAATAAACATTTAAAACATAATTGATAACCCAGTAAAATTAAGCTGAAATATACCAATCAGGAGAAGTAATTTCCGGATTTCTAAAACTTTTTTTAAACGTTCCTTTGGTACGTAATATTAAGAAAAAAAATAGTCCTGGTAACGGGGGGGTGAGCTTTTTCAGTTTTTCGCTTATTTCTCGAAATCTGCAAGTCGTATCGAAATGTTTTGTACAGAAAAATTAAACCTGACAAAATTTCCAACAAAACAAGTTGTATGCATTTTTGCCATAGGACTTAACCTTTGAGGGCTACGGGGCCGAGAAAGTAACAGCATTTCAAAAATTATGAAATTTGTATGGCGACCCTCATGAAAGTTGAAGATAAAAACAAAATGATTTCATATTCTTAATCAGCAACCCCGAAAACCTCCAGATACAAATTTTCTGTCGGTTCGGAGAACCCTTAAGAGCTGCATTGGCTTTTGAAATTTCCATAGCAGCCATCTTGGATATCGCAATTTTGGATTTTTTTCACCGTTTACCAAATCTGACCAAGGTTCTCTATGACAATTGTTCAAGGTCCATAACCCTATCTGTCATAGTTTCCGCGGGCCGTTGACCTCATCCGTCAGGAGTCGACCTTCTGAGGAAGTCGAAATATTATTTTTATCGCCAGGGCATCCTTATGATGATCCCTAAGATCATTTTACTATACGTTGAATGGGGGAAACCCGGTGAACAATTATACGGGTATATATCTAATATCTATGTGGTGGGGGGGGAGGGGGGGTCAACCAGATACCTCCAATTTATCTCCGGGTTCCCCTTACGGTACAAGGATGACATTTGGGGATCATCATATGGATGCCTTTTTGATACAGGGAAAACTTTGACTTCCTCGGAAGGTCGACTCCTGATGGATGAGGTCAACGGCCCGCGGAAACTGTGACAGATAGGGTTATGGACCTCGAACAAATGTCATACAGGACCTTGGTCAGATTTGGTTGGCGGTGAAAAAAATCCAAAATTGCGATATCCAAGATGGCTACCATGGAAATTTCAAACGCCAATGCAGCTTTTAAGGGTTCCCCGAACCGACTGAAAATTTGTATCTGGGGGTTTTCGGGGCTGCTGATTAGAAATTAGAAATTAGAAATTATTTATTGTGCATGACATTAGGTAACATAGGTTTATGATAAAGTTTACATCAATCAAAGGAAGTATCACTAAAGTCTGCCTTTACAAGCGTATACACATTATTTTATGAAATACTACATTAATACATTACTTATGTCAAAATTATTTAGTTAATACATGTCAATTCTCAATTGATTATCGATTAATAAATTAATAATACAAAAATACAATATAGAAATAATTATGTTTAAGAATATGATTTTATTATGATTAAGAATATGAAATCAATTTGTTTTTATCTTCAACTTTCATGAGGGTCGCGATACAAATTTCATAATTTTTGAAATGCCGTTACTTTCTCGACC
Organism: Agonopterix subpropinquella; assembly: GCA_922987775.1. Classification (NCBI taxonomy): domain Eukaryota; kingdom Metazoa; phylum Arthropoda; class Insecta; order Lepidoptera; family Depressariidae; genus Agonopterix; species Agonopterix subpropinquella. Next base: position 52,921,799 of record OV277693.1, on the reverse strand, counting down.
CCGTAGCCCTCAAAGGTTAAGTCCTATGACAAAAATGCATACCACTTGTTTTGTAGGAAATTTTGTTAGGTACAATTTGTCTATACAAAGTATTTCGATACGATTTTTAGATTTCAAGAAATAAGCGAAAAAATGAAAAGAGTCACCTTTAGAGCCCCCCCCCCCTTCCTCGAGCTCACCCCCCCCCCCCCCTCACCAGGACTTTTTTTTTTCTTCCTTCAACCACAGGAACGTTTAAAAAAAGTTCCAAAACTCCGGAAATTATTTCTTCTGATTTATCTAATTGTACTGGGTTATGATATTAGATTTAATTCGTAAATCAATGATTTTATTGAAGTCTGTTGTTTTTGCTCGAGCGTCACGCGAAAACAACTGGACCAATATTATGCAGGGTGTAAATTTAAATGATTTACATTTGTCAAACAGAGTACTTCAGACCATCAAACTGAACAACTTTCACTATTTTGGTTCCATAGTGAACATTGGTTAATTGTATAACGTGTACTATGTACCAATACAAAGGTAGCAAATAATAAACAATTTACTTTGCCAAACAAAATACTTACAAACAAAATTACAAGTATCAAGATCGATAATTTTGCCGTTTGTGTCTGTGTGCGTGAGTTATACAGGCTGTTCACTTAAATGCGTTATATGGGTTCATGGGTTGGGATGAAAATCAAACCAGGAGGTTTGATTCCTTTTATCTGATCGTATGCCGCCAATGAAAGCGAAGGTACCCGCCGCTAAAACTGGTTCGAGTGAAAGGTCTACCTATCTTAAAAATTTACAATGAAAAAGTAGACCCTACTTAGTTGTTTGATTTGATTTCCCAATAAAGACAAAAATTAAAAAAATATACCGGAAGATTTTTTTACCGTTCCGAAACTTTAAGGGGTGGTTCAGACCATCAAACTGAACAACTTTTCTTTTGGGATCAAACTTGCAATCGCAAAGAAAAAATCGGCTGTTCCATACTAAACTGCAAAGCCTCCTAGACTCAAATATATGAGACAGCCGATTTTTTTTTACTTCATTTGGTTGTTGAGACACTAATAACTCATATAAACCTTTGTTGCTTAAAATTATAATAATAAACTGTTAAGTAATATTAGTCCGCCTATTCAATAAATAAGTTGATTAATTAAATAAATCAGGACGGTTGTAGAACATCCTGTATCTATGCGACGTAATATAACAAGCAGTATAGCGCAGTATAGCGCTATACTGCGCTATACTGCCAGGTATCTTTCAGATGGCAATAGCCTCCTCTCAGTCACACAAGAATGAGACGTGCCCATGTAATGTTTCGTGTGTTAGAAGAGTTCAACCTCGGCGGTATCGCGCTATACTGCGCTCTATAGCGCAGTATAGCGCTATACTGCGCTATAACGTACTCTAGAGCGCAGTATAGCGCTATACTGCGCTGTATATTATAGCGTCCGTCTGTTACGACCTTAAGATAAATAGTACTGATAGTGATACTACCCCGAGCGATTTTTACACGTTATGAAATTTTTAACTTTTTGGCACTGACTAACTCTAGCGAGCTCTTTCATAGAAGCAACATGTTCCACTTGAATGCGAACCGTACCGCATTGATGTTCTCGAGTTCACTTCGTAACTAAAAGAACAATAATTTACAGAATATTTTCAATATTTCACCATCACCGAAAAAAAAATTGCACCATCTAACAAAAAAATTTTGTAACAGGAGAGATTGGCGGTTTTCCTTTATTGTTATTTATTGCTAAAAAAATATTACAAAAAAATATTGCACCTTCATGAAGTGCTTCATGCATGAAGGTGCAATATTTTTTTCGGTCGTAAGGTCGTAAGGGAAAAATTTTGAAAATTTCCTTTTAAGTAATTATCGTTCTTTTTAATAACCTTCTTATTTTGTGGTTTCATTTTGTTCACATTACACAACAAACGATAAACAATTTCTGAAAAAAAAAAATCTTTATTTTCACTCGACAACAATGAAAACGGGTCGCCACGAGTCACCAACAACATAAACCTTAATAATATCTCGGAAACTAAGAATGATAGCTTATTCAAATAAAAAGTATTTTATAGAAAATTTTATACTACTACTTAAATTAATAAAATTTCTGGTTGCTATAAAGTAATGCCAATAAAACCTAAAAACATGATTTTTTTGAAAATGTATTTTTTGTATTCGACATATTTTATTATTAATGTGGCAATTTTGTCACTGAATGAACTGAATGTTATATCTGTGACAAAAAATTGTTATTTTAAATTTTTGGTCTGCGATAGAATTGACGCATTTGTATTTTAATTAAATCAAACAAATGAAAACTAAAAATGTTATCAATTAATTTAAGAAGTATTAAATATAATCTATGAAATACTTTTTATTTGAATGAGCTATCATTCTTAGTTTTCGAGATATTAAGGGGCTAGGTGAAAAAAATAGGATTCTTCAAAGCTTCATAGATATATGATCCGAAAATCATACTCCTACTGTTAGTACTTCATGATTGAACATATAATTGAAGTTTTGATTAGAGCCAAAACACGATTAAGACACATTTTCTCGATAGAAAAACAAGCCAAAGTAGCCTCTGTTTTTATCTATAAACGCTTGGAACTGCTAAACAGTCAATAATAGAAACACGAGACTTGATTTAAAAAAAGAGATTGATATTTTCTACATTTTGATTAGAGCAGAATTGAAATAACATAAATAGTACAATCACAATTAAATAAAGTTTGATTTGGCGCTCGATTCGCTTGAGGCGCGCGCGGCGCCCCATCTCTTTCTCTCGCATCAGGCCGTAATATAAGCTATCCCACGCCTGTTTCGCTTAAACTATTTTTCGACATAGGCTCTTAAGGTATGTTGTTGACCCGTTTTCATTGTTCTGCCGTGCAATTTATAAACGCAGTAACCAACAGTTTGATAGTTTCGAGTAAAACGCGCTCAAAGATTCGACCGTGTTTTGTGGTGCCACGAATTCTACAGTAACCTTTAGTCTATTTGAAGTCACTTTTTATATAGAAAAAACAGTGTAGATTTTAAATTTTGCATTAAATGTACTTAATTGTAGTAATTAAGCATTAAAGTAATCCAAAATTACTTTATACCTAGAATCACATTAGTTTAAAAGCAGGATTAAACAACGCATGAATGCAGTGAATTTGTTGCTTACTGCGCTTATGAGTAGCAATTTCACATAAAATGCATTTGAGCTATGCAGTAAAGTATTGTACTGCGTTCATAAGAAGGAAGTGTCAAAACTATATCAAGCAAGTCGATAGTATAATTTTTTTAAAGTGAAATTAAAGTGAAATTAAAAAATTCTGGACCACTATTTTTCTTAAATAAAAAAAAATATGCTTATTCTATGGCGTCGATTTGAATTTTAATTCATAGCTATCACTTTTTCCGAGATTTTTTCATAAATCAATGTCTGATCATACTGAGCAATTTAAATAAATCGATAACAATGACGGTTAATTTTTGAAAAAAAAATTACAAAGTTTTGAAATCATGCAGTTTTTCTTTTGTATGAAAAGAAGTGTGCGTTTTACTGAAATAACTTCCTCGTTTTGTTAGCTTTCTAAAAAGGTATAAATGTTTTAGAAAAAAATGTAATTACAATGTCAAAAAAGGTTTTTTACTTAGTACGTGACACGTAGAGGCAACATTCTCCTGGAGAAAAATTTTACGATTTTTTTTTAGATAACATTATTTATTAATTTAAATCTACATATCTTACTCAGAGTGAGCCCCTCGGTTCCATACACATACACGCAAACACTTTCTTAGTTCATTTTCGGTTACTCTTGAAGTAAAGGTAAAATCTCATTACCTCCGCTGCGTTTATTATGCGCTGCCTTACGTCGCTTACTGGGGTTTGATGAACAAGGTCTTTTATTGTGTCCCCAGACATAAAAATTACATGAGATCAAGTCGGGACTTCTTGCAAGCCAAGGAGTGGCCTTCCTCTACCAATCCCTAAAATGGTTATGGTACGTTGCTGGCCCGACTTGCAACTTATTCGAATAGATGGATTGGTAGAGGACGGCCAATTCATGGTCTGCAAGAAGCCCCGACTTGACTCCATGTAATTTTCGTGTCTGGGGTAACATGAAAGACCTTGTTTATCAAACCTCAGTAAACGACGTAGAAGACTTAAGGCAGCGCATAATAAATGCAGCGGAGGTAATGAGATTTTACTTTTACTTCAAGAGTAACTAAAAATGAACTAAGAAAGTACTTGCGTGTATGTGTTCGGAACAGAGGGGCTCACTCTGAGTAAGATGTGTAGATTTAAATTAATAAATTATGTTATCTAAAAAAAAAAATTGCCTCTACGTATCACGTACTAAGTAAAAAAGCTTTTTGACATTTTCTAAAACATTTTATACCTTTTTAGAAAGCTAACTAAACGAAGAAGTTATTTCAGTAAAACGCACACTTTTATTCATACAATTTTTTGAGAAAAACGCATGATTTCAAGGTTTCGACGATTGACATGATTCAAGGAACCGAGGGGCTCACTCTGAGTAAGATGTGTAGACTTAAATTCATAAATAATGTTATCTAAAAATAAATCGTAAAATTTGCTCCAAGAGAATGTTGCCTCTAAGTATCGCGTACTAAGTAAAAAAACCTTTTTTGACATAGTAATTCCATTTTTTTCTAAAACAATATACCTTTTTAGAACGCTAACAAAACGAAGAGAAGTTATTTCAGTAAAACGCACACTTCTTTTCATACAAAAGAAAAACCGCATGATTTCAAGATTTTGTATTTTTTTTTTCAAAAATTAACCGTCATTGTTATCGATTTATTTTGAATTGCTCAGTATGAGTTTACATTTATTTATGAAAAAATCTCGGAAAAAGTGTTAGCTATGAATTAAAATTCAAATCGACGCCATAGAATAAGCATTTTTTTTTATTTAAGAAAAAGTGTGAAAAAATTGGGTTTTTGGTAAAAAACCTTAAATTCCAAATATCTCGAAAACTATTAATTTCTGACCCCACATATGGGGGTTTACATAATTGCATTTCGGCTGCCCTTTAACATCCTGAAAGCAATACGTCGAATTACAAAATGTATAAAACATATAAAAAATAAACGCGGCAAGAGTTCGCACTGCATTTATACTAAGGATGTGCTCTAGTCATTTATGAATATAGTTACGTATGAAGAATCCTTACCGTAACTACTGCATTTATGCTATGGTATGTTTGGAAAAAAATATTATTTGTCATTATTTATAAGCAGTAAGATTACTTACTGCACACATTTATAGGGTTCGCAATGTCGAGGGTGCCTTTACTGCATTTATGGTTTTTGCTTTACCTCCTTCTAAGGTACTTACCGAAAAACGGGTCTTTTTTTCCGAAAGATCTCATCGCGAGGATGCCAAATATGTAATAAACTCAATTTTGAAAAAAATGCACCCACTGCGTTTATAAATTGCGGGGCAGTGTTGTCGAGTGTATTTCATTTTTTCATGAACTATGTTGATTTTAACACAGTGCGGCTATTTTAATTTTCCCTCCGTATGAATAACCATAAACCAAGGTAGTTTTTAAGATACGGGGCACATCACCTGTAGTACTTTTTTAGGGTTCCGTACCAAGGGTGAAAACGGGACCCTATTACAAAGCTCCGTCCGTCCGTCCGTCTGTCCGTCTGTCCGTCTGTCCGTCTGTCCGTCTGTCCGTCCGTCCGTCCGTCTGTCCTACCTATTTAGGGCTGTAATTTTTGAACCGTAAGAGCTAGATAGTTTGAATTTTGTTGAGTTTGAGTTTGAGTTTGAGTTTGAATAATTAAAATGGCAAAAAGTTAAAAATTATGGGGGGTTCTCAACTGAGACGAGAAGAAACTAGTTTTTATCAACGTTTTTTCTTCACGCTCTATCGTCAAAACAGTAATACATAGAAGCGTCAAACTTAGTGTGATTATAGAGCAAACTCTACAGAATAACAACAAATACTAAAAACCGGCCAAGTGTGAGTCGGTCTCGCGCTAAAGGTCCCGGACAAAAAAAGTTTTTTTTTCTAAGTAATAATGCTGTGTTCTGTGGTGGTGCGGTACGGAACCCTCGGTGCGCGAGTAGCCCGACTCGCTCTTGCCCGGTTTTATTTCTTCACAATACGCCTTCAAAAGTTTGATTTTTATCTTAAACAATTGAATTTTTCATTTATATAAAATTGTATTTTTGTAATTTTTTGATATCTCAGTAATGAACTTTATATATCGTTCGATAGATACATTACTGAAGTATGTTCTTGCCAAATTTCAGCTCAAAATAGTGACTAGTTTGAACAGAGTAACCAGAAGAGCGATTTTTGAAAATCATACGAGCGACTTGGCAGTAGAAAGATGCATAATCTTCATAGTAATTTTGACATTTTCTACTGCCAAGTCACTCGTATGATTTTCAAAAATCGCTCTTCACTTTAGTGGGACAAGGTAGCAGATCGGTGAAAAATCACAAAAACTTGAATAACTTTGAAACCGTAAATTTTTGGATCATTCTGTATACAGGGTGTAAATTAAAATAGGACAGCTACTTAAAGAGGTGCTTCAGACCATCAAACTGAACAACTTTCTCTATGGGACCAATATCGAAATCGCGAAAAAAAAATCTGCTGTCCCATACATTTCAGTCGAGTTATGTTTGCAGTTTTGTATGGGAGAGCGGAATTTTTTTTCGCGATTTCGATATTGGTTCCATAGAGAAAGTTGTTCAGTTTGATGGTCTGAAGCACCCCTTTAAGTAGCTGTCCCATTTTATTGTACACCCTGTAGAACCAAAAAGGTCGAAAATGATGTCTTCTACTCCAGATTTTCCTTTGGACCAGTACGATGCGCGATAGGACTGCATTTGTTTTTTGGCTTGGCTTGACACCGACTCCAATATAACAAATTAATGTTCTTGCCAATAGATGCGAATGAAAAAGTCATTCATCGGCTGCAATATTATTTTTTACTTTTTTAGTTTTTTTGAAGGTGGTTTTAATATTTTCTCAATTTTTTTTAAAATTCGCAATGGCTTAGTACATCGATACGAAGCAAATCAATGGCCAATGATGTGCTGTCAACTTTTGAGGAGTTCTATTGTGTAGATCCGAATCGCGTCATCAGATCTTCACCAAATTAAAATGAAACCATCTCGGGGGTAAATACTTTAGAATTAAAAAGAATTACGCAAATCGGTTAAGAAATGCCGAAGTTATCGCGTAAATAAATACCTACAAACCAGGCCGTCACACTATTAGTCCATATCTTGAAAACTATAAACCGATTTTGAGGAAACTTGCACTGTACCCTAAGTTGGAGTTTTCGGAGAAATGCGTGGACAAACAAACATATCTACATACATACATACATACAAATGAAATTTTGTATATTTGTTTGGAAGCCCTAATAGATTATCATAATACATATTAGGTACATACGTATCGAATTGATAACCTCCTTTTTTTGAAGTCGGTTAAAAATGAGACCAACTAGGGAGTAACTCCTTTAAAAAACAAAAACAAACGAATTGAGAACATTCTCCTTTTGCTAGGTAGGATAAAAATTTCTACAAAACATAAATTGCACAGTAAAAAGGCGGTAGTAGGTAAGGTACCTACGACTACAAAGCGCAAGTGCAATTTCACAAGGCCGCTATTTTTCATTAGAATGTCACTTGTTTACGGAGCTGCGACGGAGGGAACCGGGGTGGGGATCACTTGGCCTGGATGATGACCCTGAATGGAGCTGGCGAATCGATGGCACCGGCGCCTCCCCGTCTGGGTACAGCCTTTGACGTCACAAGGGAAAGTATAGCTTCTGTACAGGGTAGTTTTTTAGGGTTCCGTACCCAAAGGGTGAAAACGGGACCCTATTACTAAGCCTACGTTGTCCGTCTGTCCGTCCGTCCGTCTGTCCTACCTATTTGGGGCTGTAACTTTTGAACCGTAATAGCTAGATAGTTGAAATTTTCTCAGATTATGCGTTATTACGGCGGATTTGTTAACTAATAATGTGATATAGTAATCACATTCCCTCACGTAAGGTGCTGAGATAGCGGAAGAGAGATAAAACGAGGTTATAATCATGTGTAATCTCCTGCTAGCTCAGCACTAACACCACGTACGAGTTAGTATACAGGGTGTACAATAAAATGGGACAGCTACTCAAAGGGGTGCTTCAGACCATCAAACTGAACAACTTTCTCCATGGGACCAATATCGAAATCGCGAAAAAAAAATCCGCTCTCCCATACAAAACTGCAAACATAACTCGACTGAAATGTATGGGACAGCAGATTTTTTTTCGCGATTTCGATATTGGTCCCATAGAGAAAGCTGTTCAGTTTGATGGTCTGAAGCACCCCTTTGAGTAGCTGTCCCATTTTATTGTACACCCTGTATAAGCTTAGGTTAGCTAGAGATATGGGTCGATCTAAGATGGAGTAAAGAATGTCCAGCCTAAGTGTGTTTCAATTGCACCCCATCAACCCACCATATTTCATGGCGACCGTGACATAGTATACGCGAGTGAGTTCTAGTTCAGACGATGAAGACGACCATGGGCGCTGATAAAAGGTACTGGTGCATACTGTTTGCTATTTGCCGATGGATGGATTAGAAGATGATTTGGAGAAGTGTTCCTACATACTACGTGTGCCGGTGCTGGCAAGCCGGCCGTATTCCTGGCAATTAAGATGTGATGGAGATTTGAAACGTTGAAATGTTCTGAGGCCAAGGCTATGTGCTGCTGGTGTTATGCTGTTTCTGGGCAGCAAATGCTACCATATCAACAAATAATCCATATGGACGACTACGAGTATTGACCAGATAAATTGTCATGTAATGAATTCGAAGCCTGGAGGAATTAATGTGGAAATAGCCCATGAAGAAATTATGGTACACTCGCAGATGCGCGATTTAACGAGGTGTAATTAAGGATCCTCGTCGATTTCAGTGGAATGACTTTACTGTTTTGTGTTGTGCTGTGAGTCACAAAGTTATTTGGTGTAAGTGTGCAAAGGACAAAAGTGCGTTGGCCTAAGGTACTAACCTAGGGTAAGTCATAGCATAGGTACTAACAGCTTATAATATGTAAATTATGATGTTCTGACATAAGTATTATTGAATTTGTTTAGAAACATAAAGATAATCTATGCAGCAAGATATATCAGCGAGATAATTTATGAGGTAAAGGAAAATTGTATATGCCCATATGGAATGTTAGATAGCTCTAGTTACATGAATTAAATAAGTCCTAATATTAAAAGAATACAAGACGATCGTTATTCGCAAAATGGCTTGTTTTGATTTAGAAACAGCGTTGTTGATGATTCCAGTAGTTAATAACGAAGGAGCATTTGATACAACAGTTGATTGACGGATTAGATTTTTATAGAATATACATAAGAGAGGCTGACCATCAGATGTTATAGTACATTACTGCAGCGGCCAGCAACAGAGGCATTGATGGACGAACGAACGTGTAAATGTGGGCCGAGGCGAAGCCGAGGCACACATACGTAAGTCCATCAATGCCTAGTTGTGGCCAAGGCTTGTATAGTACTTTTCTCAAATAATGCGCGGAAATTAAAACAGTTAATTTTCTCAAATAATTCGCGGAAATTAAAACTATTTTCAAAATCAATGACGAACAACGAACAACAATTTGTTTTTTTTTTTCAATAAACTGCTTTCTATTTGCAAGCCAGTTCGAAATTTAAATAAAACCTTTGATGAGTTACCTCCTTGGTCGCCATGTTTCGGAGAAAAAGATCGTTCCATTTTTAAATTACACGACAGATATGAGTTTACTATGTAATTTATTTGGCCGCTAAACACGACAGATATGGATTTTCATACAACATTGCCGGCCGCTGCGCGCATGTATTTGGCCAGTACAGCAATTTCGATTTATCTCGAAGAAGGTTGTCAAAATAATGCTCACATTTCCAAGCATGTTTGGGAAAATTAATTTTGTTTTAAAAACAAGGTTGTCAAGCAGTGCGAAGTTAAAAATTAAATCAAAATACGCCACTGTAGAACAATTGATTCACGATTTAAAAAGTTATCTTTTGCCGAGGAAGTCATATACGGCAATATCTTCACAATTACATTATTGTAGACAGGCTGACCGTTCTATAAATGACTATGGAAGTGAAATAGAGAGATTGTTTTTCGAGCTAACTATATCACAAGCAGATGGGGATGATTTAGCGTTTAATATTTTGAAGCCAATCAATGAAAATATAGCCATCAGAAGGTTCGCGGAAGGTTTAAATGATGGCCGGCTGGGTACAATTATTTCGTGCCGTCAAGTATCTTCTATTAGAGAAGCAATTACGATAGCCTTAGAGGAAGGAGAATATGTTCAAAACCCTTCCCAACAGTGCAACAATTTTCAATATTCAGGTAAAAAACCATGCCATGCTAGCGACGATGCGCAGTGTCAGCAAGGTCAAGCGCGAATAATAATTAATAGAAATGCGCACGCACCACGAAACTTGCAAGATAAGCAAGGTCGAGCGTTTGCTAATAGCAAGCAAATTCAATGTTATGTAAAAAATAAAGCTGGGTATGGGAGTACGGGTGAATCGGTTAATTCATTTTATTGTCCCGCAAACGTAAATCAAAGTATTGAAGTATTAAATTATAATAATAACAGTTTTGTACAGTTCGCCTGTTTAGGTAAAAACATTAAGTTAATAGCGGACACAGGAGCATCTATTTCAATTTTGAAATATAAATGGATAGAACAGTTTCCCGAAATTAAAATCCATAACGATGATCTAGCTATTAAAGGCGTTAGTGGCTCTCTACGTTCGCTAGGCTACGTGTATTTAGATATTAAATATAATGATTTGAGTTTCGGGCACAAGTTTTATGTTTTCAAGGGGTTGCAATGTGTGTCAGACGGAATTTTAGGAGACGATTTTCAGAGGAAGTATAAGGGTGTTATAGATTATGGGTCAATGAGCTTAAGGTTAAAACATAATAATAATGGTGACAGGATAAGAATTGAATATATCAATGTCACTGATAGTACCACTGGTCATGCATCGTCTAGATTGTCGGACAAAATGAAGATAGGGAATTCAGAAATTGTAGGTATAGTAAATAATTTATCGTTGGATAACACTTCTAGTTGGAGACAGATATAAATCACAGTCTAATTTTGATCAACCAAAGGTGGGAAAAATTGTGAAGAAACCACAGGATTGTGTTGAATTGAATTTCTGTAGTGAGAGAGAATTTATCGAAATACGTAATTCTACAGGGAATCATTCCAACCAGATAAACAATGTACTTATGTCAGGACATACGATATATTTCAATCAAGATTCTCTATTAGAAAACAGACGCATAGACGAGTCGTTACAAGAACTTGGAAAAATTTGTAAAGAGCATAATATTGTAGAAATTGTAATTTTTAAATATGATAGGAACAAGGCTCAAACCGACAAATTATGTAGAGTTATGAGGAAATATAAGACAAGATGTTAAAAAGGTTTATAACACAGATATGATTAAAATAATATTACGTAACTGCCATTCGCTACATACAAAAGGACATGTTGGAATACCAAAAATGGTAAACTATATAAAGCAAAAATATTTTTGGAAAGGAATGTTTAAGGATGACTATGTAACCAAATGTAAATACTGTAATAAAGAGCATTCCACGTTTTCTTAGAGATTATTCAAAACTTATAACATTTGTAAAAGTAAGAAACAAAATTCAAAAACAGAATAAAATGTAACAGGGTATAAAAGTAATGCATTTTTTTTATTATAGACAGAAATAACAAAGTTCATAAAGAATATAATTTTTAATTCGTTGTTAATAGATCTTAATTTGATGTAGAGAAGGAAAATGTTTTATTTATTTTTATTTCAATGTTATGTACTTATAGTTAACATTTTTTTAAGGGGAAGGGAAGGCCCTACTTTTCGGGGGAGGTGTATATAGTAATCACATTCCCTCACGTAAGGTGCTGAGATAGCGGAAGAGAGATAAAACGAGGTTATAATCATGTGTAATCTCCTGCTAGCTCAGCACTAATACCACGTACGAGTTAGTATACAACGTGTTAATGAATTAACGCAAAACTAGGAAGTAGTTTGTTTAGAATCGAGAGCAGAATCGAATTATCATGGTTTCAACATAGGTAATTTTTTTCAAAATATTAAATAAGTTTTTATAAAAATTTAAAATTTTCTTAACCCGATGTCAACCCACCGCACGGGCACACTCACCCTACTTACTACCAAAACAAGATTCTTAAAATGTATCCATGAGTACGTTAGCGCTTTCATTCATTGCTGAAATGATAACAAATCATTTTAACCTCAAAACTTAAAATGCGAATAACTTAAAATTTTAACTATCAAAATAATTAACTTAATGTTTCAATCTAATTATTTTGTTATAAATCAGTTGGGGTGTATGAGGTTTTGCGCTAATTTATTAACACGTTGTATAAGCTTAGGTTAGCTAGAGATATGGGTCGATCTAAGATGGAGTAAAGAATGTCCAGCCTAAGTGTGTTTCAATTGCACCCCATCTACCCACCATATTTCAATAATAAAAAAAAATTAAGGGGGTTTTCAACAAGAAACTAGTTTTTATCAACGTTTTTTCTTCACGCTCTATCGTAAAAACAGTAATACATACAAGCGTCAAACTTAGTGTGATTACAGAACAAACTCTACAAAATAACAACAAATACAAAAAACGGCCAAGTGTGAGTCGGTCTTGCGCTAAAGGCCCCGGACAAAAAAAGTTTTTTTTCTTAGTTTATAATGTTGTGATCTGTAGTGGTGTGGTACGGAACCCTCGGTGCGCGAGTAGCCCGACTCGCACTTGATCGGTTTTTATTTATAACACTGCGGATAACTTCTTAATGCCTGCAATTAGTTTCTAGTGTTCCATAGTCCATAGTAAAAATAGAAGCACGGTTATAGGCATAGATATTATTATACTACCCACCGTGTTATAGGCAAATTTGACGGTTATACAATTTTTGGTATTATGTGCCGGATGTCATTAATTTTTAGTTTATTACAAACTTACAAGAGACCGTATTTGTTTCATTGTCTTTAACACAAACAATTAATTTAAAGAAATACTGATCTTTATAAATTCAGAGATGAATATAATGGTGCACATTTTAGCGAGCTAATAATCAAAGTTACCGTTATTTTTATTATTTTTCTTAATGCATTCTTTTTTAGATCGGGATCCGGTGACGAGGTCCGTATACCAATCGAGCTCATCCATAATTCAGTTTTCATGCAATAGTTTACTATTAGAAGATGCGAAAAAACTTGGTCGGCCGACCCCTATCCTGGTGGGTTTTGTGTAGGAGGGTGACTAGTAACCTCTCTGAGACGAGACTAATTACCCATCGAGCTCATGAACCAGATTATGCTTATCCGATTGGACTTTATTAGTGTTACGAAGTACACTCGGTCGTCCGCCGGATATCCTGGCAGGTAGTGCTGGCCAACCAAAAATGGTGGTCAAATTTTGGAGTACTTCTCACCCATCGAGCTCATGGATGAAATGTATGCCAAATCAAAGGTTAGACCTTTACCTTCAATATTTCATCGGTCGTCCTGGCCGAAACCTGGTGGGTTCTGGTGGCCAACCAGATTTATCTGTCAAAGTAAGATCATGCGTTTTCACGTTTATATGAATAAATACTTTATTTACCTGATATATGCAGTTCTTTTAGCATGAACGTGAACGGTTGTATGGTTTAAAAGTATTTATAAAAAAAACTTGAAAAAAAAAAATTACTGTGTCGATAAATGAGACATCAAATAAAAAAATTTTTTTTCGATATAACTTCGTCATTTCTAAACTGATTTGGCTGATTGTTTTATTTTACAAAAATATATATTCAAGAGTTCATGCCACTAAAATTTGGTGAAGATCTGATGAAGCGTTTCGAAGATGTTCAATGTTTTAAGTGCGTCAGATTTTACTACAAAAAATATCCAACCAAATTGATTCTTTAACGAGAATAATAATTGAGTTCTATTAATGATTCTTTCTAAAATAAAATTTGCTCTCTTAAGAGATGTCTATATAATAAAATAAACTAGTAATACCGCGGCGTTGCTTTCAAAAATGAAGTTGAAAAAAAATGTTTCGTCAAGTAAAAGCTACCTATGTTTATGTGGATGATCTAATTTAGTACGTACCTATATTAGTTCTAAAATAATTAGCTAAAACTGTTTAAAGGGATGATTGGATCATCAAACTGAACAACTTTTATTATGGGTTCAAAATCGAAATCGCTAAAAAACTGCTGTCTCATACATTCCGATTCCAGTCGAGTAAGTTTGCAGTTTTGTATGGGACAGCAGATTTTTCGATTTTTCGCGTTTTCGATGTTAGTCCCATAAAGAAAGTTGTTCAGTTTGATGATCCAATCATCCCTTTAAACAGTTTTAGCTAATTATTTTAGAACTAATATAGGTACGTACTAAATTAGATCATCCACATAAACATAGGTAGCTTTTACTTGACGAAACATTTTTTTTCAACTTCATTTTTGAAAGCAACGCCGCGGTATTACTAGTTTATTTTATTATATAGACATCTCTTAAGAGAGCAAATTTCATTTTAGAAAGAATCATTAATAGAACTCAATTATTATTCTCGTTAAAGAATCAATTTGGTTGGATATTTTTTGTAGTAAAATCTGACCCACTTAAAACATTGAACATCTTCGAAACGCTTCATCAGATCATCACCAAATTTTAGTGGCATGAACTCTTGAATATATATTTTTGTAAAATAAAACAATCAGCCAAATCAGTTTAGAAATGACGAAGTTATATCGAAAAAAAATTTTTTTATTTGATGTCTCATTTATCGACACAGTAATTTTTTTTTTCAAGTTTTTTTTATAAATACTTTTAAACCATACAACCGTTCACGTTCATGCTAAAAGAACTGCATATATCAGGTAAATAAAGTATTTATTCATATAAACGTGAAAACGCATGATCTTACTTTGACAGATAAATCTGGTTGGCCACCAGAACCCACCAGGTTTCGGCCAGGACGACCGATGAAATATTGAAGGTAAAGGTCTAACCTTTGATTTGGCATACATTTCATCCATGAGCTCGATGGGTGAGAAGTACTCCAAAATTTGACCACCATTTTTGGTTGGCCAGCACTACCTGCCAGGATATCCGGCGGACGACCGAGTGTACTTCGTAACACTAATAAAGTCCAATCGGATAAGCATAATTTGGTTCATGAGCTCGATGGGTAATTAGTCTCGTCTCAGAGAGGTTACTAGTCACCCTCCTACACAAAACCCACCAGGATAGGGGTCGACCGACCAAGTTTTTTCGCATCTTCTAATAGTAAACTATTGCATGAAAACTGAATTATGGATGAGCTCGATTGGTATACGGACCTCGTCACCGGATCCCGATCTATTTGTTCCGAGGTACAATAATGGTGAATCTGAAGGAGGCAAGAAGTTTGTCCCCCTTTTCAAACTTCTTGGAAGGAGGTCGCCTTCGCTGTCAGAAATGCTACCACGTGACTTTGAGATCCGTCATGTTTAGTGCCAATTTTATTGTCTTTCGAAATGTTCACGGCAGAATTGCAGCAAATGTTGACTGCCACAAAATTAGTGTCGTAATTATAAAATACTTTATTAAATACACTAGTCTTGCATATGACTCCCTTCTAGTTACGTGATAAGCAATTGTTGAATAATAAAAAAAAAATTATGAAGTAGTACCTACATCATAGATTTATAGGGGTAAACCGGGATGCTTGAACAGGTGGGATGGATGAGCCCATAAACATATTATACTTCCGAGTAGACTGAGGAACTCCTCAATATCGCATCACCGAAACCGAAATGTCAATATGTGCGAAATTGATACGTGTGTGAGTTCTAGTGATGTGACATTGACGTATTCGCGATTATCGATATCAAAACCATCGATATCAGATTATCGACTACTTAGTAGTCGATGTGATTTTGATACCGATAATCGCGATTACGTCAATGTCACATCAATAATTATAGTAGTCACTACTACTATTATATTTTTATATTATGAAGTCTAAATCGGCTAGGCTACAATCTATCTACCTACACTGTTATAAAACTGAAACTTAAGGGGCCATAGGTTCAGACGAATATTTTCTATGAAAAACGCGATTGCCCAGCCCAGCCCAGCCCCACGAAAACTGCGTGCGTGTGCCGTTTTTTCGATTAAAAAGAATTAACAAAAGTACTTTTTACAGATTTTTTTATGATTTCACTAGATAAACCAATGGTGAATATGTGAATATAAATACTAAAAACTGGAAACTATTTTAAGTTCTTCTAAAAGGAGAATTTAAAAAAAAAATACGAGTTTATAGTATTATATATATAATATATATAGAGTTTATAGTATTATATATATATTATATATATAATTATATATATAGTTTATGTAATTTTTAAAGATTCAGTGTTCTGTTCAAATTATAATCAAAAAGATCTCGTCTGTTATTTTGTTAGTTCTTAAATAGAGTACGAATATAATTTACTTAACTTTGCTTTTTTATTTATTACATTATGTGGTCGTATTTACTCACTTTGTACTAAACAACGACAAGTGGACCTTTTTACTAAACTTTGTATCAATTCTTTGTTTAGATCGTAACTTTTTATTTTATAAAGTTTCACATATAATTATATGTGGATTTCATGCAGAATATCTTAATCTACATTAATAAATCAAAATCTATGTAACAAATAAAGTAGAAGTGTTTTTTATCGAACTTTAAAAATGTTTTTTCTCAAAACAAGCTTTTTCAGAGTTTCAACTACAAATGTCAGATAAAAAAAAACTATGCCAGTTTTTGAAAATTTTATTAATCAATATTATCAATTGACTATTCTAGATTCCGAATCTAGTCTTAACTCTATACCCCACTACTGAACCCTTTATGATTGGACGCCCACATATAACGAATAAACACCTACCAACACCGGGACAAATTCAGTAGGTATAGATCCTTTCTATTAAAGACGCCGATCGGTGATTTCGTGGCACGAAACAGTTTTCTTTGAAATTACTTTTTATGCCGGATATCAGAAAATAAAAAAAATTAAAATATCTAAACCTGTTACTGCTTTGCTGCATATACATGTCGAAAGATCTTTAATTTACACGTGTTTTAAGAATAGTTTGAGACTCGTGCAGGTCGTAGAAATTTAAATATTAATTATTTAATATTTTTCTTCTTTATTTTTTTCACTGAAGTCAACCATATCGGGTAAAAAAAACTAGCAACCAATTCCATGGACTCTCTAATATAATATTATAGATTTAAAGTTTGGGTTAGAGTTGTCACTTTTAATTCCTCAGAAAATATCCGGAAATCAGTAATATTTCTTAAAGGACTTTTCGCTTTTATTAAATTCGGATTTCCAATATGGAATCGGGAGTTTCACTATTGTGTTCAAATTGTATTTATTAACTATCTATTTCTGGCAAAAAATGGGCCACGTTCGATTTTAGGGTCCGATATTACACTGTGCAATGTAACAAAATATCGCTAAATTATTATACTTATTTTATGTGTCGAAAGAGAGGAATAATGATTTTTGATAAATCTGTCAATCTGTCAGTATGTATCATGGGTTATGGACATGCTAAATAGTAATGTTATAATGTCGCAATTAGTAAAACCATTCCGTCAAAATCGGCGTGTAAGAATTTTTCGGACAGAGATTTTCTGGCAATATTTGGCCAGGCTAAATCCGCCTTTCAATAAGTTAAAAAAAATAACAGAAAATCTCACGTGACATGAACGGAGGGAGTTAGGTGGTCGATTAGAAAAATAAATTTCAAAACTATCGACATATCGATTAGATTTTGGACAATCTCTATGCGAAACGGTTTCTTTTTCACGTACACAATATTTTTTTATCTTACACATAATTATTTGAAATGATATATTATTTAGAAAATAGGACGTTTACTGCATATAATGAATGTATTACGAAATAATTTTAAGAATAAAATATGAGAAAAAGTGTTGTGAAAGTAGTACTGTACTAATCCTATTTACCTTTGTAACGTCTCTTTATTTGGGTTTTTGGTGGAATTTATACTGCACTCCATTACAGAACATGATACCATAATGTTTTTTTTATATTCGTCTTATAAAACACAAAATGAATTTAAAGAAAATCAATAAAATAACGAGAGATAATTTGTTGACAGGATACCGACGGAGACCAGATTGTTTCAAAATGGTTTTATGGCAATTATATTATAATCTCTTTCGCACACGTAGCTTTTTTCATTATGATCGGAATCTCATTCACACACTTACTAGGTCTACTACGGAAGGTAGTATAATAATGTCTATGGATGAGCCACCTCAATTTTTCGATTGAAAATTTCGCGCTATCGATTCGGTTCATGGGCAGTGAACGCAAATACAGACATGGAAGCATCTTTTACGCTTCAAAATAGCGCAACGAAAAGTACACAGTGGTGGGCGGGGCTTATAAAGTCTACAGGCGCACGGATCAGTTCGTTTCAGGGCTGCCGATTCCGGGGAATTTCCCCGATTTTCGGGGAATCAGGGGTGCGTGCGGGGAGAGCGCGGGGAATGATTCAAATCGGGGAATTTCGGGGAATCGCCTATTTCTTATAAATGTCGAACAAAGGATGTCTAATGAAGAGGAATTGCTAAAATTAGAACCGAACCGGACTAATCTTAGTCCGAAAGTGTGGGAGAAATATAAATAATAAATAAAACTCACTGTATTCTAAATATTCAAGTAGATTTTTTGATAAAATTGAAGAAATTAGAAGACAAAGAAGTTGATACGCTAATTTTTGAAACATTTAACTACATTTTGCATGAAAAAATGCTTTATTTCTTGCATATTACAGTGTCGGGGAATCAAGAAATTTACATTGGCAGCACTGGTTCGTTTACGCGCGAGCACACGCGATGACGTTTTTTTAAAACAGCTAAAACAAGGTTTTTAAATTAAAAATGCCTTCATGTGTTGTTAAGTGGTGCGGAAACCATACGAATCATCGGCCCAAGGGTAGTGGAATCACTTTTCACGCTCATTGACAAAAATACACCGATTAATTAAAAATACAAAAATCTCCCTTTTTAGTACAGGGATGTCATTATGCATAATGTAGTAAGTAGTAAATACTACCTATTTATTATAGGACTAAATATACGGGGTGTCCGGTAAGTAATGGTTAACCCTGTACCTGCTGATAGAGCACCTCAAACCTGTTCAGAAAATGGACTTTCATGTCCAGTAAAAGTGCCACGGTTTTCGAGATATTTGGACTTTTAATTTTTTCTGGAATTTGGGACCTTTGTCACTCTTTTGACCGTCATGGCCGCAAAAGAAGAGATTTTTGTCTGATTTTTAACAACATTCTCTAAGAGTAGTCCTATCAGACAAGTAAGTACCTATGAAAAAGATATTGTAGCTAGGGTTAGCATAGGTGTAGCATACTAGCTTGCGCGCGCGCGCAGCACATGATTTTCCGATATTTATGTATGACATTTAAAAAAACTGGCGTAATCTTCGATTGATCCATTAGGGAACTAATGGGTCAATCGAAGATTACGCCAGTTTTTTTTTAAATGTCATACATAAATATCGGAAAATCATGTGCTGTACAAAACATGTATAACCACTTTGTCGGTGCGTCCAATCAAAATAACTGCTTGTGACGTCACGTTCCAAACTTCCCAGGCAGCTCAATCTCGCGTCGTAAATAAATTTTTCTAAGTTCAATATCTCGGAAACTACTTGAAGTACCTAAATAATTTGTTCATTGATATTTTTTATTTTTAATAAGAAATACGGTAAGCTGAAAATTAAATTTGTGTAGATTCTCCATTAAACCAAATTTCATTTTAATCGGATAGCTGCTAGTGGTTGAAAAATGCTTTGTAAATTTTGAAAGGAACATCTTAGTTACATTCATACATAGTTACATACTTACTAACAAGGCAAATTAAATAAAAGCTTGCAATAAAAAAAAACCGGCCAAAAGCATGTAGTATGACACATCCGTAGCCATTGTATACATAGTTTTGAAAAAAATATTATTTTCATTATGATCATTGATCAAATTGCAGCTTTTTTTGGTTACCTATTATTTCTTCAATCTTTGTTTTGCAAAAATTAGGGAGTAATTGAGGTGGGCGTGGTTGGTGATTATAGTCTGTCCAACATAGGATGGTGATTTTGACAGATCGTTTTAAAGCGATTATTTTACTTTCTGAAAATGTTTGTGCCGTAAACCCTTTAATTTTATGTTAAATGTTAATTAATCTTGTATATTTTTAGTGTATTATAAAGCTTTGACGGCTCAAACAGCTTTAAAAAGTGAAAAGAAATCTTGAAAACCGACTGTCAAAATCACTAATCTATCTTGGCGAACTAATAATAGTCTAAAAAAGTAAGAGAGAAATGCATTTATCTATCTATCTGACGCATGTGTAAAATATTAAATGTAATATAATATAAATATCTGTTGATGAAGGATCTTTTTAATTTTTGTTGCTTAATTAAACAAACATTGTTTTGTTTACTATTTTGTATATTATTTGTACTTTATCAACAGCAGGTTTGCCTGCATAGTCACCTCAAAACTTTATTCCATTATTTTCGTTTTTTAATTGGCTGTTTATAGTGTTTATATATTGGCATATTGGCATATATTTGAGGCTTAATTCGTAGTTAATTTAATAAAAAGTACTTAATTAGGAAGAAAATGAAATTATTAAAAAAAAAACGAATTTTAGGTAGTTTGTTTCCCTTTAATTTCTTTACTGTCTGCGTATTGCATAGCATTGTTTTTATTTAATGCCAAATTGTATACTAGCGCATCCATTTGCGCCGTTGACATGGTTACCATAGCAACATGACCAGGAAGTTCAGGAAGTTGGCATAATGACTCAATCCCCGCCCCTTGTCAATACGGAGACTCCAATCACGGCGTTTGCCGCCAAAACTCATCAAACGAAAATTTTGTTCGATGGTGCCAAAAAATAAGGAGATTTTGTTCTGAATTATGCTTCCATGTCTGTATTTACGTTCACTGTTCATGGGTCATTCCATGCCCGCGAACCACATCTACCACCACAAGCACCATCTAGGCTGCCGGCAGAGTAGTTTGACTTCGAGCTGAGTTTATGTGTTTTTGATAGTAAAAAGTGAAAAAAATGTATTTGGTTTCTTTGTTCGTTTCTGCGTTATATTAAAAGATACGTATTATATTGAAATATTGTTATATTGTCAAACTAGTGTAGTTTGTTAAATGCAAAGCCTATTTAAGGGTATTCTACTTACGGCACGCGCGGCCGCGTTAGGTATTTGATATTATTGTTGCTGTCTCTATCGAGCGCGGGAGCCGGCTCGAGCCCCGCCCCGCGCGCCCGCGTCTGATTCTGGGTGCCGGATATTCAGAGTAATGAAAACAATAATGTTTTCGAACCTTTAGTTTAGACTTTAGTTTGTATGTTTTGATGGTCAGATGACAGATACATTCACATATTTTCACACAGTTTATATTTCAGGGTGAAATTAAAATCATTGGTATACATTAAAATTAAGGTTACGTTTAAGTCTACGTTTAAATGAAATTAATGGATTTTGTCATAGGTATGGGAGTAGGTACGAACTAAAACACTTTAAAATTATTATTTTAGCTTATATAATACCTAGAGATCGGATAATCGGATGCATATTTATCTAAAGTTGAGGTGTTGGCTATTATAGAGTGCACTTTTGTATCGAAAACTAATGTTTTTTGTTTAATTTAATAATTTTAAGACGTTACTTTTATACTATGCATCCGATTAGTTATGCATTCCCGGACTTCCTGATAACCCGGGTTTATTTTAGCAAAAAAATATTTTTTTTACTTTTTAATTTATATAGTTTTAAGAAAGTTGCTTCCATACTATGCAACAGATTAGTTATGCATTCCCGGATTTTCTGGCGTTTCGAAAAATATTTAAAAAAGAAAATTTTAAGAAGCCGCTTCCATAATTTCATACCCAAAAATGAAGTTTAGGTAAATATGCATCCGAATATCCGATCTCTAATAATAACCTTAAAAACTGTATTAAAAAACGTATCTTTATCTTCTCAAACACTGAGACACATCAGACTGAACAACTTTTACTATACAGATAGAGTTTGATGGTCTGAAGCACCCCCTTAAGTTTCACTAGGGTGTTTTGTTACAGCCTGTAGAATACCTGTTCGAGGTAATGACTGTTTGGGGAAAGAATAATGGGAAACGGAAGTTTGAAATTATGCCCGTTTGGGGAAATGGCCGTTCGGGTAAATGGCCGTTCGGGGAAAAGGACGTATCCGGAAAATGGACGTTCGGGGCTAAAGTGGACGTTCGGGGAAAAGGACGTAATCGACCTGATCCGATAGAATACCTAGGTAGATATATAGACAAATAAGAACGAGACAAAGGTAGCAGGTAACACTATGGGAGCAAACGAGAAATATTTTGTATGGAACAACTGATTTTATTGGCGGACATTTTTGCCATGTCTATTTAAGTTAATCCAAATGTGTTGAAAAATGTTTTTTTTTGCGAATATAGTTTTCTTTGGTTCATACATCTTACAATTACAACAATAAAGGAGAATGGGCAAATTATTTCAATTCACCGATACATATTCATATGTCATTACTTTGTGAGATAGTTCTTACCATAAAATTCATGAAACTAAATAGTCCGTCCGGTTATTGGTATAGTCGCACTCAAAAGTTTGTCATTAGGAGTAGTATTTAAATATAAAAACTCAATAACTACATTGAAATTTTCTATTTACATTGAAATTTTCTATTTAAATGTAGTTTATTAGTTTTTTATTTAAACACTTTGACATCACGTGAGAGTGCAATACACGAGTTTTGGTAATCAACTGGATATATGTTCAACGATCAACCAAAGGAGGAATATTGACCAACAAGAGGAATATTGTGTACCTGTACTCCTAAATCTCCTAATACCAATATCCAGAAACAAAGATCATAAGAACTTGTAGTTAGTCCTGTGTTACCTCTACCACGCATTGTCCCTATGTTTCAGCGCGACAGCAATCGATCTGTAATAAACAGATTCTTCAAATGTCTTGTAGACCGCGTTTACTCTTTAGGTATTTGAATCTAGTTGGATACCTTTACCAAATATTATAACAGCATTTAAACAAATGTAACAAACTTATTTTCTCGATTGTACCAATACCCGGTCGATTTTTTGATGATATAGAATTATTAATTTCATGAACATTAATAAATATCTGAGTCATTATCATATTTTATTATTATTATTGATTGTCTTGAAAAGTACCAGAATTTAACCCGATGATGACTAGACACTGATATACAATACATATCAAAAGTGTAACAAAACACCCTAGTAATATTTAAAGGGGCTGATTAGACCATTAAACTGAATAACTTTCACTATATCGAAAAAAATAGAATTGAAACAACCAAATAAGAAAAATATTTATAATTAATTAATTCAATTATTATCAGTCGTATAAGTCACATAAAATTACCAAAATAATTAGTTAAAGGAAAATGTAAAATTCGCAATTTGGCAGCCAGTCACGTAATTTTTGGGTATTTCAGGGTTGCTATTACCTTATATTAATATGTTTGACGGCGCGCTGCGATCGTTATTTTAGTTTTAAAAACTTTACGTTTTTTCTCGAGTCTGTTAAATGTATTTTGTATTTCAATTCACCTCTGTCATGTTACAGGGGCAGATCACTGACCAAGTGCGCCTCTCTTTCATCCAGTACTCTCATCCAAAATCATGAGAAGATAAATATAGGTAACCGAGCTTTGACCTAGATCGCATGTCGTAACAAGTAAGAATCAGCGTAGAAACTCATGTTAACTCAAAAGAACAACCGTAAACTAGCGAGGATTGCGGTCCGTTCTTGTACAAAACATGTGCGATGATGATGATATCACCAATAGTTAGAACGTCTAATTCTGAGCTGAAAAAACAAATAATTTAGTAAAGAACTAAAACGACTGACTTAAAATAAGCTTCGCCGGGAAATTTTTAATGTTTTTTAAACATTGAAATTCAATATCGCATAAACGTTACAATGCAAAACAATACTTTTTGCCTATTAATGTAAAGTAATAATATTAGCTCTAAAATATCCACAACATTTGGTGACTGGCCGCCAAAAAAAAAGACGCCATCCTCGGTAAAAAATTACCCATATGCCTTTAGGTTTAGACCATACATTGCAGTCGAGTCAGTAGTCGGTAGTTAGCTACAAATATTACTACCCTCATTCTCTACACAGTTACACTATACAGGGTGAAAGGAAACGGTATCATTAACCTTTAAACCACATTCTCTACCCATCAAACTGAACAACTTTTACAATAGGAGCAAACCGATCGGAGCAAAAAAAATCGGCTGTTGCATACATTTGAGTCGAGTAGGTAGGACTGGAGTTTAGTATGGGACAGCTGGCTTTTTTTCTCCGATCGGTTTGCGCCCATAGTAAAAGTTGTTCAGTTTGATGGGTTATGTGGGTTATAGGTTAAATTGTACTTTTCCTTACATTCTGTTTACAACTAACACATACACAGGTCGGGTTGTCGCAAAGAGGGTCCCATACAAAATTAGGACTTAGAAAATGTTCAACAAAAAACAATCGCCAAATGTAACATTCGGGATCCGGGGGATGTGGGAGAGTATTAGGGTGGGGAACACCACCTGTGGTGAACCTTGAACATGAAATGGAGGGTTTAATTAAAGGGAACGTTTTTGGGTAGACTGGGTAAATAGTAGCTATTCGGTTCTGGCACTCGCCGACCGCTGCCGCGGCACGCTTGCTCCGCTCGCTCGGTTCGTGCGCTGTGGATCGCAAGATACCTAACATGCTCGTCGCTTCGCTCCTCGCTAACCTAACCGAGTAATGAAGTGGGACGCTCTATTTCAGTTCTGGTACAAAGTCAATGACCTGACCTTGATTAAAATTAAATAAATTCCTTAAATTATAAAAAAAACATAATTTATAAAATATCTAGATAACGGTGCATCCTAGCGAAAAAATAGCAAATTTTTCGAACCCCCGTAAATTAAAAAATTACTCATTATTGAAAATTTTACGCCCCCATACAAATAGATGGCTCATACGAAATCGTTCAAAATTTTTCTACCCTTCAGTCGGTTACGTCCTTTTGCCTGAACGTCCATCGCCCGAATTGACTACATAGACGACAAGTTTTGAAAATTTTACAAGTCTAGCCCCCATACTAATTTCGGATTACTCGCATAATTACATATCGCATATCGACTCACATTATAAATTTAACGAGACACGAAAATTGACCTACTTGTAAACTCATTTCTGCCGAAAATTCGACTATGTCGATGGTGCATACAATTTCGATCAAATTTTTTTTTAAGTCCCAGTTCCATATAAAATTTGCGTAAAATTTTTCTAATTGTCCTCTTTGCGACACCCTAACCCATACACATACAAAAAAAAAGGATCAGGTCGGTTACGTCCTTTTCCCCGAACGTTCACTCTTCACCCGAACGTCCTTTTCCCGGATTCGTCCTTTTCCCCGAACGGCCATTTCTCCGAACGATCATTTCCCAGAACGGGCATATTCCCGAACTTTTCCCCGTACGGCCATTTCTTCAAACGGATATTCTACGTGGTGTAACAAAACACCCTAGTAATACGTAAGGTGGTGCTTCAGACCATCAAACTGAACAACTTTCACTATGGAGCCAACTTTGAAATCGTAAAAAAATAGGCTCTAATTAAACTGTTTCTTTTTGCGATTTAGAAGTTGGCTCCATAGTGGAAGTTGTTCACTTCGGTGGTCTGAAGCACGATACAAAACAGGTAGGTAATTAGGTAGTAGGTATTAGGGTAGTGTAGGTAGACACGTGCTAGCCTAGGTACGTACGTACACTAGGCTACCTGCGAAGTCCGTACCTACCTACGACACTTTTTGTAGGTAGTTAGGTACGTTACTAAGAATAGTTTCGTACGTAGTTCGCAGATAGCCTAGTGTACATTTTGTCATTAAATACAATAAAACCATACAATATACTGTTAAAATTTCACCTGGCTACCTATTACGATTCAGAAGATACAGCCCTCTGCAGGTAAGACGGACGGACGGACGGACAGACTGACAGCGTTTGCTTATAAATAGGGTCCTGTAATCCTGTTTTCACCCTATGGGTACGGAAAACAAAAATTAGGCCTAGCAGAAATCTAAGAAAATTATAGGTACCTACTTATACATAGTAAAATACTTACCTATACGGATCAGCCCCCTTACCCGCACTTTCGATCTTCACTATATCGCCACTGTTTCGGTCCGCACTTCATTGTAATAGAGTTGAAATTGGAACGAAAACATTCACGCGAAAGTTCGAATCGAATGTGCGGGTAGACCCTCTGGTCAGTTACGTCCTTTTCCCCGAACGTCCATCGCCCGAATTCTTTGTACGACCTTTTCCCCGATCGGACATTGCCTAGTACGTCCATTTCCTTGTACGGACATTTCCCCTTACGTCCCTTTCCTTGTATAGACATTTCCTCTTAGTACATAGGACGTAGAAATTTTCAACAAAAAACAATCGCCAAATGTAACATTCGGGATCCGGGGCATGTTGGGAGTATTAGGGTGGGGGAACACCACCTCTGGTGACCTTCAAGGTCAAAGACCTTGACCTTGAACATGAAATGGAGGGTTTAATTAAGGCTATTCTACCGTTGGCGCGCTCCATACAAACGTAGTATGGTGATATTTTCAATACTATCTAATTAAAGTTAATGAAATTTTTCAAAAACAATCAAGTAACTAATCTCTATGTCGGTATGAAGTCAGATTTTCGTTAAAATATACAGTTTCAATGCTAGGATTATTTTAAGATTTGTATGGAAATATTTGTGGCACTGTAACTTTAAAACTATAAATTTTATCGAAAATATGACTTCATACCGACATAGAAATTAGTTACTAGATTGTTTTTGAAAAATTTCATTGACTTTAATTGGATAGTATTGAAAATATCACCATACTACGTTTGTATGGAGCGCGCCAACGGTAGAATAGCCTTAAAGGGAATGTTTTTGGGTAGACTGGGTAAATAGTAGTAATTCGGTTCTGGCACTGTGATCACAAGATACCTAACATGCTCGTCGCTTCGCTCCTCGCTAACCTAACCGAGTAATAAAACATAATTTATAAAATATCTAGATAACGGTGAATCCTAGCGAAAAAATAGCGAATTTTTCGAACCCCTGGGGCACGAATAAACCCACCCTTCCACATGCAAAAATAAAAAAAAATCATTTTTGAAAATTTTACATTTCCAGCCCCCATACAAATTTCACCCGAAAATTCGTCTAAGTACCTACGTACGGGGAAAAGTTCGGGAATATGCCCGTTCGGGGAAATGGTCGTTCGGGTAAATTTCCGTTCGGGGAAAAGGCCGTTCGGGGAAATGGACGAAACCGGGAAGTGGACGTTCGGGGAAAAGGACGTAACTGACCTGATCCACCCATACTCATGTTTCTATCAGTTCTAGTATATCTAAGTAACTTGAAAAAGTACCACCAATACCTGTTTTTATAATACTTTAAATAAAATTTTAATATTCGCTTACGTTCGGTACGGTAAAAAGTAGGAAACTAAATCGCCGGCCGTGCGCCGCGACACGACAGCCTAGCCGGGCCCCCCGAGGTGAAACTCACCCCGCGCGCACCGCACCCCGCCCGCATATAGTCGAAACAACACTCAATTCACAACAAATCCGCGCGTAATTTTTACATTTTGTAGTCGGGTGATTATTCGAATAAGATGCTAGATATGTGGATAATTTTTTTTGTTCTGAATATTCATTATATTTGCGATGTCTCTATGGTATCCAAATTTTTCTAAAATGTATGCATTGTCCTAAAAAACAAGGACGAAGTTGGGCCTTTTTTGATCAAAAATTACGAATCTTTGAGCCAACATAGCTTAAGAACTAAATATTTAAATAAAAATCTGACTTCATAGAGACACAGATATTTGTTTCTAGATTGTGTTAAAAGCATTTGTTTTTACTTTAATTACGATATGTTTAAACTAGGACCCGACTACGTTTTGTATGGAGCGCGCTTCGAGTAGAATTCTCTTAACCTGTGATTAAGAGTTTTTCGGAAATCTAAACAAAGGTTGGAACGGGTCGATAGGGGATGGTTGAGCCACCCGCAGAGGGATAGTGGAGGGATGGATGACCATAGTCAATAATAATATTTTTCCTCGATTTTATTTATCTTGCAGCTTCAAATGCCGTTCAAATCCAAAACTAAGTAGAATAAAGGCTTCAGCCCCAAGAAAGGAAATAAAAAAGAAGAAATTTGTAGATTCGGACTTCCGAAGCTTCTAAGGCCATATACCAGCTTTTTGTTTTTGTGCCATGTTTTAGCTTAAAATTATCTTAATGTGCTCATTTTATTAAAGAATAGTGTTCATAATGCTAAATTAGACATTTAAATTTTTTCTTTTTCAGTAATTTTCTTCATACTAATCAAGACAACAGGTAGTCAAAGTGTGCAATGTTCACATGACATTATTTTTAGTTCCATTTTCAATCTTAACAACTTTACATTGTTCCCATTTAATTAATATGAGATTTTATTATAAATACAATGAATTTTGAACACTATCTTGTTTAAATTCTTTTATATCCTTATATTAAATATAAGGGTATGTTCAACCATCCCTACCCCCCTGTTCAACCATCCCACCCATTGGGGATGGTTGAGCCAAATCTCATTTTTTGTAAAAAATTGTCTAGTCCAATAAATATTATACTCACAAAGATCTTTAGTACATACCATTTGTAGCCAAATAACTGTGTTATCTAATGCCACTAAAGTGACATCACTGCATCTTTGCAATAAAAAGTGGTGCGAGTTTAAGCAAAAGGTTGTTCAACCATCCCGCACTCCCCCTATATTACTAGCGTGTCTTTGACCTACATGTAGACATATTGATATTTAATTAATTATAGATTAATTTATTTTATTTACACATCATAAATTAGCATAGTTAGGTAAACAAAAGCGAGCTTAGCTCTAATACTAGATTTCTTCCAGGAAACCGCTGGGCAAAGGTCAATAGGCGCCTTAGTATGAAACCTATGCCCACGACCTACAGAAAAAAAATAGTATATTATAGGATGTTTAAATGTGTGGCGTGGTCACACTACTTGTCCGGCCGTGAAGATGGAGTCACTACTTCGCGGGGGACACCGCGGGGCGAAGGAGGCGGCGGCGCAACCTGCAGGCAATCGGCCTGCGCCAGGGTTGCCAGATTGGGTATTTTTTTCGCAATTTTGGGTAAAAATTTGGCTCCTTGCGAAATTTTGGAGAAAAGGAACTTTTGGAGAAAAGTTTGGAGAAAAAAAAAATCATGTGGAGAATTTTAGGTAATTTAATTTTTAGTTTTGGAACGCATACGTATATGAAACGAACATGCATTTTTTGAACGTTCTTTCGTTTCCTTTCGTTTCTTCATTCCATTTATTAATTCGCTCCAACCACTCACCCACTCATTCACTCCACATGAGGTTTTTTGTTTGTTTTGTAAAGTTTTGTTTGGTTTGTCGATTGTCTTAATCATTCTGTAATATCTATAAGAAGAAAATTTTAATAATTAGTCAAAGAGAAGAAGTTAGTTTAATTTAATGCGCTGTGTAGTTAGTACCTACCTACCTAGTAGAAGACATTATGTCCTAATGTCAACAAGAAGATACAGATCAGCATAGGAAGCTGAACCACAGTTTTCTGGTAAGTTGTATGTTTTTTCCTTCATTTGCCGAACAAAACAGGTGTTTTATTTCTCTGTACCAATATGTCTATCCTGTTGAAAGCGTTTTTATTCTTTTTAGGCTATATTACTGTACATATTGATCACCATTCTGGCCTTTGTGTAAAACTAGAGAAAATAGTATCGTTTTGGAGAAAAATTATTTCAAATGTGGGGAGAAATAGAAAATCGCATCTGGCAACCCTGGCCTGCGCCTGCGACCGACACTCACCAAAGCTACTCAGCGAGGACACATGTGTCGCTTCGCGCTCCCGTGCTTACCGCTTCCGCTATAAATCTCATATTCTAATAATCATTGTTTAATTTCGAGTCAATCTTTCTGTAATCTTTCGTATCATTCTACTTTCATCTTCAAATCGCTTTCATACTTTCTGTCTACTCTTGTTTCTTTCTTATTGCGTTAAATTGCTGTTAAACGTAGAATTGGTGTTATTTATTTAGTCATCCAATTCTATAAATGAATGTCTCTAGTTCATGTACCTATATACTACCCGTTTGTTTGGAGTTGGCCGTCGATGACCGTTACAAAATTTCGTCAAAGGCACATTAACTGGTCCCGTCGACAAAAAATAATATAACAAGCAAATAAAAATTTAAAATTAAAAGCGATATTAGTGATCGGGACGGACGTGCGGTACGTGGTTGCGTTGCTAAAGGTTATAAAATTGCGTTTCATAGGGTCTCTTAGGGGTGCGGTACGGTGAAGCGGGAAGGGAGGGAGCGGCCAACTCGAAGCAAATGACTAGTACGTTCAGCGGCTCGAGAGTTATATTATAACGCAGGGGTTCCCAAAGTGTGCGCCACGGCGCCCTGAGGCGCCGTGGGGAGTAATCAGGAGCGCCAAGAGGCGCTCCTGCATGTCTATGTCGCATTATTGTAGATAATTTTTTTTTTTGGGTTCAATTCAAGGTAAAGCGATTACAGTATCGCATACAACCGATGTCAGGAATAAATACTCTCATTTATAGCAAATAAAACGTTGGTGTTCGACGTTTCAACGCTTCTTTGGAGTTTTTGGAGGCAATCGAGAAACGCAGGAAACGCAGAGAAGTCCACAGGAAAGAGGTGAACCGACCGCTTGCCGCGCTACAAAAGAACGGAACACTTTTCCTGTTCACGACCCACGCCATCATATTTCACTGAACTGTATATTGTTCACTTGCACGACACTTTGTTACGCAAAACAACACCGATTTTACGAACCAAAACTCACTATAAACAATAAAAATTCGACGAAATATGAGGACTCCAAACGTATCTGTTCAAATCCCGCCAAAAACTCCTTATTGTAGATAATGGGATTCAGGTAGGGTTGCCAATAGCGACGTATCGATATTTTGGTATATCGTTTGATATTTTCCAATAGCTTGTGAAACTCTTCCATCATCCAGCTAGTGAAATTTTTCCAACAGCTAGTGAAATTTTTTTAACAGCTTGTGACATTTTGCCAACAGCTAGTGACATTTTTCCAACAGCTAGTGACATTTTATCAACCGCTAGCGACATTTTTCAAAAAATGTGAGAAATTTTTCCTACAAATAGATAGTGACATTTTTCCAACAGCTTGTGAAATTTTTCCATCATCCAGTTCGTGTCGTATGGGTGTCGTATGGGTGTCGTATGGGTGTCGTATGGGTGTCGTATGGGTGTCGTATGGGTGTCGTATGGGTGTCGTATGGGAGTCGTATGGGTGACGTATGGGAGTCGTATGGGTGTCGTATGGGTGTCGTATGGGTGTCGTATGGGTGTCGTATGGGTGTCGTATGGGTGTCGTATGGGAGTCGTATGGGTGTCGTATGGGTGTCGTATGGGTGTCGTATGAGTGTCGTATGGGTGTCGTATGGGTGTCGTATGGGTGTCGTATGGGTGTCGTATGGGTGTCGTGTGGGTGTCGTATGGGTGTCGTATGGGTGTCGTATGGGTGTCGTGAAGGTGTCGGAAGAGTGTCGTAGAGGTGTCGTATAGGTGTCGTGAAGGTGTCGTGAAGGTGTCGTATGGGTGTCGTATGGGTGTCGTATGGGTGTCGTATGGGTGTCGTATGGGTGTCGTATGGGTGTCGTATGGGTGTCGTATAGGTGTCGTGAAGGTGTCGTGAAGGTGTCGTATGGGTGTCGTATGGGTGTCGTATGGGTGTCGTATGGGTGTCGTATGGGTGTCGTATGGGTGTCGTATGGGTGTCGTATGGGAGTCGTATGGGTGTTGTATGGGTGTCGTATGGGTGTCTTGAAGGTGTCGTATGGGTGTCGTATGGGTGTCGAAATCGTAATCCTGATTCAGGATTCCGGATTGCAATTCCGTATGTGTGTGGCGGACCTTAAGGTACCTAGTCCATAGAAAATTCTGCTATTGTGAACCTTTTTAGTCACATACAGGTGATCCAAAAGGTTATGGTAGGCTGCCATACCTTTTGGATCACCTAGTACTATCACGTCTTTGCTCTCTTCTATCTATTTACACGCGCAACATGCTCCGGTTTCAGGATTATTTTAATGTCAATAAATAGTTCCTTAATAGTGCCTAGTAATTAGTGCCTAGGTCAGATAAAAATAGTGCCTTCAACGAAATGAAGTTTACGAAATATTTATTTTTTTACCATAGTACGCTAGTTTGATGTCAAAGTAGCGTAAATGTGTTAGGTATAGATATATAGATACACATTTTCTGTAGCAAAGCAAAACGACTACACAAATAGTGAAAATATAATAAAAGTCCTAAAAGCATAATCGCATTGTCACCCTACTAAGGATAGGGACACCGAGTCCAGGCTGCTTTATCCCGCTCTTCCCAATATTCCGAGAAGACCGCATTCCAGGTTTTACGTAGTAAATTAATATTTCTATGTCTGATGCACACCGGACGCACCTCAGCCGGACGTCAGAATTTTTCTGACGGAAGGCGTGTTAGCCATACATTTTCAGTGTTGCCAGCTGGTTCTTGTCAAAAGTAACCGGAAATAGATAAAAAAGTAACCTTTTGGTGTAAAAAGTAACCTTTAATGTTGTTCCAGTAATAACGTATTAAAAGTTGATAGACAGATGTTGGTTGTAGGTATTTACTTTCAGAAATATAAACAATTCAGTAGCGTTTTCCATTTTAAGTTGCATTTTTCTTCCGATTGATTGATCGAGCTAGTAAGTGAGATTACTTAGAAATACAATTTTTAGTCATTTGTGAATTTTGTGATTTATCAGATTTTGGCATACATTAGTGCGAGAGAAATTTAGGAGTAGCACACACTACGTTGCGAACGTTTTACGTTATAAAATGTTGTTAATATGAAAAAGCATTCCGTTTCATGATAAAATAAGAATTTTAAAATTGATTATACAAATTCCGAAAAATCACCTAAAAGTAACCTTTTGAATCATGTAACCAAA
This sequence comes from Agonopterix subpropinquella, assembly GCA_922987775.1. Classification (NCBI taxonomy): domain Eukaryota; kingdom Metazoa; phylum Arthropoda; class Insecta; order Lepidoptera; family Depressariidae; genus Agonopterix; species Agonopterix subpropinquella. The sequence continues at coordinate 52,888,462 of OV277693.1, read as the reverse complement.
AAGTAACCTGACAGAGCTAAAAATCACCTAAACGGTTACAAAAGTAACCTTCTGGCAACACTGTGTATTAGGCCCCGCACACTATCAGAAATTCGGATCAGGTATTGCCAGACGTGCGATAATTATCCTAGATCTGCAATATTTTTGAGTGTCATGTTCATGTGATAGAAATAAAAGTCAGGTATATTTAATTTCTGTAAACAGGCCATTTACTAAACGTTAATAGTTTCAGAGTTTTAAGCAAAATTCCGGAAAAAAACAAACAGAATTTTTAACTTTTTTTGCGATTTTGTTAATTAAATTTTGTTAGCAAACCTCAGATTTGGATTCAGCACCCCAAAATACATATAGAATGGAAGAAATCAGAACTACCACAAAACTTTCCTAGTAAAAACACAATTTGACTGAATTATAGCCCCAAAAGGGCTAAGGTGGCAACACTGGGTCGATGTGCGTTGATTGAAATATGAAACACGACTGGGCTCAAAAGTTGCCGGATCAAAATTTCTGATAGTATGCGGATATACTTATATTACTCTTTGGTATGCGGGGTGCTTCCGGCGAGCGTCATAATTTTTCTGTTAGAAATTTCTGATAATGTGCGGCCGTCCTAAAACTCCCGAAGGGCCAAGAACATTGTATATAGTATCCTATAGGTGGACCAAACTCTCGAATTTCGTGGAGAATGCAAAATAAACTCTAATTTTACGTAATAAGTATTAATTTCCTTCAATGTTGTTGTAGGCTGACAACCAAGCAAATGTGAGATAACCAGAATACTCGTGTGTCTCTTTCTAACGTGTTGCCAACTTATTAAGCTACCACTTTAGAATTTACTGTAACAAAAGATGTATGTAAATTAAAAAAATATTTTTGTTTTGAAAATTCATAATTTAAAGTATATTAGGTATTGATAATTTTTATTTGTTTTACACTAATTTTGTTCAATTTATGACAAAACAAATAAGGTAAGTACAATACTTTAGTGTATTATTTCAAAACTTTTTAATGGCAACTCTTTGGTGTTATGAAAAAATATTATTATGGCGGACATATTTGAAATTTGAAAAGTCATTAAATATCAAATTAAATTGTTGTGATAACTGATAATAACATTGTAAACCTTCGAAATGGTAAATTTTTGTTGTGTTACTGGATGCAAAAATGAAATTTACCCTGGCTGTGGGTTTTCTTTCCACAGGTTAGATATTTTATTGTTTCGCTAAACTTTTCTTAACTAGGGTGACCATTGACCATTTTGGCGACCTATGTATTAAACACAAAATGTGTGTTGCTTGTAGATTTCCCAGGGATGAAACGCTGAGAGAAAAATGGTTGACAGTAGTCCCTGGGAAAACCAGCAAGACATCACTCGTGTGCTCGAAACAAGGTATTATTAAACTGTAAAAGAAGTGTGTCTGTACGTATTGAAGATCTTTACATGAGTAGGATTACGATATGGTTTTTAGGTTTCCCTGACTGCAAATCAACCTTTTTTTAGAATATTCGCCTGTCTGTTTGTTTGTAACAGCATCACGCAAAAACTAAGGAACCGATTTTGATGAAACTTTTCTTGTTTGATAGCTTATGATTTGACATAAAATCTGGTAAGTACGTATTGGTACTGACGTGTTAATGAATAAGCGCAAAACCGCATGCACCTCAACTGATTTATAGCAAAATATTGATTGAAACAATAATTTCATTATTTTGATAAATAAAATTTAAAGTTTATCGCATTTTAAATTTTGAACCGCTAAACCTACTCATGGATACATTTTAGTAAGTAGGGTATGTGTATCCGTGCGGTGGGTTGACATCGGGTTCAGTAAATTTTATTTTGAAGAAAGAATCATATGTCGAAACCAAGATAATTCAATTCTCGATTCTAAACAAAATACTTTCTAGTTTTGCGATAATTCATTAACACGTTGTATTATTTTTGCGGATGAACGCGAACAGTCGCGGGTAAACTCAAAATTAATTTTATATATATTTTTTTTTAGTCTGAGGTTACCTACCCCTAAAAACATTTTCAGAATAAAAAGATAATATTGAATCCTCAACGAGATGGTAAGAAACAGGCTTGAATAAATGCATATTAGGTATCCCGTCAAATTTGAGAATGAATGGACTCCCTAGTTAGAAAGGGACACACGAGGATTTAGGTAATCTCACTTGCCCCGGTGCCAGCACCGTAGTGTACAATCTAGTTACTATACAAAATTTTTGCGAAGGGCCTACTGATGACAGTTTGACATTGCCATTTTTTTTTTTTTTGGTTCTGTTCAAGGTTTAAGAGATATAATATCCCATATGACCGATGTCTTCAATAAATACTCTAATTTATAGTAATTAAAACGTTGGTGTTCGACGTTTCAACGCTTCTTTGGAGTTTTTGGAGGCAATCGAGAAACGCAGGAAATGCAGAGAAGTCCACAGGAAAGAGGTGAACCGACCGCTTGCCGCGCTACAAAAGAACGGAACACTTTTCCTGTTCACGACCCACACCATCATATTTCACTGAACTGTATATTGTTCACTTACACGACACTTTGTTACGCAAAACAACACCGATTTTACGAACCAAAACTCACTATAAACAATAAAAATTCGATGAAATATGAGGACTCCTAACGTATCTGTTCAAATCCCGCCAAAAACTCTTGACATTGCCATATGAAAATCTACAATTTTTTTTTTTTTCATTTCATGAGATTGTTTCAGCACTGGTAGCATGCCAACCCGCGATAGCCGTGATACGGCTTTATCACGTCTTTTATCTCGTTCTTTTGCGCGCGAACGAACGAGATAAAAGACGTGATAAAGCTACCAGTGCTTCTTTTTCTTTGCTGTCAGTCTGGGATAATTTTTAACTCATGGATCTAGCAACACTGGTGTGAGCTGCTTTGTCTTTGGTTTGGTGGTCGGCCATATTGCTCTGTCGCCGTGCGTGCGTTTAATATTGAATCACACCAGCCCTTAGGTAATTATTTTCTGATTCCTTACTACAAATAATTAACACCTATGAAACATTATGGCATTTATGTTGTGGATTCGTGGCGGTATCTTCCGCTGGATATAAATCTATCTTGACTGTTATTTTATGTGCCACCTTGACTCTTGAATTATGTGCTTCAATCTTGCGTAGTCTACACGAGGTGCCCGCAATCATCCACAATGTACCTACGCTGTCATACATAACTATCGCATGTTTCCAGTTGTTCGAAAAACAGGTCTAATACAACTAGTACAACTTGGTGGACTACCTACGTGGTAACATTCAATATTAGTCTTTGTCTAATTGGGATTTTCATCTATCTGAAAGAGGTCTATGTATGTTGGACCGATCAAAATAATAACATAATTATTTCTACTAAAGTGACTTCGGTCATGTCATGTCATTGAAGAATTGGGTACTTTGGGTAAAGTGACCAGAATCCTGCCAAATAAATCAAACAATACATCGTACCTGTTATTCTAGCGCGGGTACTACGTCGTTGGTAAAAGTACCTTTAGTTTTAGGTACTTACCTACTGTTACTACAATACAATACAAATACAAATATATTTATTAACATTTTTACAAAAGTTTAGATTGCTAATAATAACACACTTGCTGACAGTAAAAATGTTGTTCCATGTTGTTCAGTATTAGTTTACTCGTGGTCCTCAAACTAGTAAAGTTTGTAATATGAGGGCCAGTTATGTACGATTATCAGGTAGTTACAGGCCAATTTAGACATTATTTGAAGTTTGAAGTTAAACATATTTCACAACGAGAACAAGACAAGATCAGGATAGATAAATAAAATATAATAAACTAGTTCTCTTGTGAACAAAATAACATTGTCACACGGAAACTAACTGTGACACCAACATGAATACACACGTGCACTATACAAAACTACCTATTCTCCATTTGCACACTAAAAACATACAAAAAGAGGCAACCAAATTTTTATAAAAGGCGGTATTATCATACCAATAGCTACAGATTGCGACTACGATACTATACAAAGAAAGCTTTCTGTTTGTGCGTACAATAGGGTTGCCAACCAGTCTCTAATCAATGCTTTGGTTTCCCTGAGTGAGCAGTCTCTAAGATTACAAAATTCATTGATTTTGTTGTAAATGAATTGGGATATAAAGGGTGCAAAGCGTCTAGCAAAACTTGTATTAACTGAAACAGGTGCAAGTCTGAAGAGTCTCTTAGATCGCATATCAGAATAAGATTCCGACCTTATAACATTTCTGTGGGTAATGAGTGCCACCTTGAAAATAAAGAGCTGTCTCACTGTCAGGACGCCACTCTCTCTGTATACAAGTATTACAAGTACTATCTCAACACACTGCAAAGCATACATACATACATACATATTCTCACGCCTGTCTCCCACTGGGGTAGGCAGAGACAACGGAACGCCACCTGCTACGATCCTGACATACCTCTCTAGCTTCCTCCACATTCATAAGACCTTTCATGCATGTTCGTCGGTTTCGGGTAGATCTGACCTGGCCCTTCTTAAGCACGTCGCCAATTTGGTCCGTATATGTACGTCTAGGCCGTCCCCTTCCAACATTTCCACTTACGCTTGCCTTATAAATTGCCCTCGTCAATCTGCTCTCATCCATTCTTTCCACATGACCAAACCATCGCAACATACCTTTCTCTATTTTTGTCACTACATCCTCTTTCAGACCACAGCGTTCTCTAATAAAACTATTTTTCAATTTATCCATCACATTTACACCACACATACACCTCAATGAGCGCATTTCCACTGCGTTAATCCTACTTTCATGCGTCTACTGCCATACCCAAGATTCACTTCCATACATCAATGTCGGGACTAACACTCCATTATGAACTGCCATCCGTGCCTTTTTGGACACGTGTTGGCTTTTCACAAAGGAGTTCAGAGCTCCATTTACCCTATTTCCGGCATTCACTCTTCTCTCAATATCACTCTGACACTTACCGTCTCTGGTAAACATGCATCCCAAGTACACAAACTCATTCACCTGTTCCAATTTTTCATCACCAATCATAATTCTACATAAGGTACGGTTGTCATTATCATTCCTCTCTAACACCATAACTTTTGTCTTACTTACATTCACTTTCATTCCTTTCTTTTTAAACGATTCATTCATGCAAGTCACCATCGCCTGCAAGTCATTCGCCGACGATGCATATGAATATGAACAACAATGAAACTGGAATGCTTTAGTCACTACCAAGCAGATATCCAGCCTTTTGGTTGAGAAGGGGACATTTGAAGAAGTGTAAATGTGAAAGTAATCGCTGTTAGCACTGTAATATACAAAGTATCAGATTTTGGGTTGGATAAATCCCAAATATCCCTCAGGGTAGGTATGTGCTTGGTTTTTACATGTTTATTTTATTAACGTGGGATACCACACAATGGTCAACTGAGAATGTATCAAAAGTCTAACTAATCTAAACCCAGCATCTTTTTTTTTAGTTTGTGTAACCTTATCTTTTAATCTGGCACTGTACCCGGACTTTCTATATTCAATATATCGCCACTGTTTTGGTCTGCACTTCATTGTAATAGAGTTGACATTGGAACGAAAATGTTCACGCAATTGTGAAGTTTGAATGTGCGGGTAGAGACCCTGTTTACTAAATGTTTACAAGACACTATTCTTTAACTATAAACGTAATGGACAGGTTGGAATTTAATTTAAAGTAATTAATGCTGCATGGAATATTATTCAAAATATAAATCAAAATTTTTAGTAAAGTGCGGTTAACATCAGAAATCTAACCCCCTTGCCCTTATAAAGATTTAGATCGAGGGATCAGGTTTCTCAGATGCTGCCTGTACTAATTCTATTATTATTTATATGTAAATATGATAGTTTGGATGTTTGTTACTGAATAGCATTAAAATTATGGCATCAATTTAAAGAAAAGGACAACCGCCGCTCTCCCTTGAAAAAATACCTTAAAATGTATAGAAGTTTTGACTGAAGTCAAATATGTAATAAATCATGGGGTTTTATAAAAACGACTCAGATAGTATCATTTATTTTTATTTAAAGAGTTATTTAGTCATTTATTAATAATAAATTATAAAAAGCAGCAACCCCAAAATGGCTGTCAATGTTGTTTACTAGGACGTGATGCAAGCACAATGTTTTTTTAATATAAAAATGATAAAAACTAATAAATCATTATAAAATAAACGAATGCCTGCAGTTAGTTTATAGTGTCCCATAGTTCATCGACATTTTTTGGTATTATGTGGCGGATGTCCTTTGAAATTTAGTGACGTAGTGTACCATAGGATACAAACACAAACTAATTAGCCCAGAGTTTTGCAAATTGCTCATCTCAAGATTTGTCCTTAGAAAAGCTGATAATCCATAAAGAACAGGTATAGCGGCACAGTATAAGAAAGAGTATCTATTACTACATACAGTATGGACACTCCCTACCTCCCACCAACGTTTTACCTGACGCCCTCTATTACCCCCTCTATACCTGAAGCCTAGACTGGCATCACAATTGACACGATAGAATTTACATTTTCGAAACAAAGAGAATATACACAGGACGAAGGATAAAAACTCTTTTTGAATAGATTGGTGTCAATGCGTTTCATTTACGAAAAAGTTATGTAGGTAACGCAAGCAGCTTGGATTAAAAACTTCGCTTGCATGCAGCTAAAGTTGTAGCCCTAGACTCCGTTTCGCATGTGCTGACGTCATCTTGTCAATTTCTATTTTTTGTAGGCAGTGTCCGGGGTGTGATAGCGGGGAGAGTTCACCAACGGTATTGGCTGAATGGCACTAATTATGTAACAGGCTAATGAGTTTTTTACCTAGATTGTTATGTAAGATTTTTCATTGAATGGTTACTTGATTAGTGATTACGTTGCCCTGCATTTTGTATCAATAAATTAATTTGATACAGGAGCTTGTATAGGATTGATTTATTATTGAATATAAAATTCTAATTCATACAGGAAAAAGCTAATTTATGAACTTTTGCCTTCGACCTGGTCTGCATGAAATTAGAATATCGAAAAATTCTTTCTTAATCTTCCAAGTTATGTTAGTAATTAAAAACTAGTTGTTATCTACACTTAATATTATAAAGAGGAAAGATTTGTACCTATTTTTGTATGTTTGTAATGAATAGGCTCAAAAAGTACTGGGCCGTTTTAAAAAATTCTTTCACCATTAGAAAGCTGCATTCACCCTGAGTAACATAGGCTATATTTATTGCTAGAAAAGATTAGACGTCCACCCGTGCGAAGCCGGGACGGGCCGCTAGTATTCTATATTTCAAGTTTCAACTATTGGTTATATTCCATACGAGCTTTTGATCCGTGACTTAATCCGCATGGATTACCAATTTAGGGGTCGAAATCCTTTCTTAGTGCACCGCTTCATATTCTGTAGAATAGATATTCCACATTTGTCTATCTTCAACGGTTTAGGCTGTGTGTTGTCTGTTAGTCAGTTAGTCATGGGACTCTTTTATAATATTCTATATATTTCAAGTTTCTATCTTCAGCGATTTATTAGGCTGTGCGTTGTCTGTCATTCATTCAGTCACAGAACTGTTTTATAAGTATAGATAGATCAATTTACCATTGGGCAGGTACGGTGGACTAAAGGCCACAAACCCTTATCTTGTGGGTAGTCCTGGGTGCAGTTAGTGGGGACGGCAGTGACTGATGATCATTTAATTTTTTTTATACAATCTGTTTTCTACCTTAGGTTTCGAGTTCTAATAGTCTATACCTAAACTATTATAAAACTGTAACAGAAGTGTGTCTGTACGTTGAAGATATTTACAAGAAAAAGATTACAATATGGTTTTTAGGTGTCCCTGATTCCAAATCACAAATTTTTGGATATTTTGTCTGTCTGTTTGTTTGTTTGTGTGTTTGTTTGTTCGAGCATCACGCGAAAACTACTGAACCGATTTAATGAAACTTTTTTTGTTTGATAGCTTATGATCTAACTTAAAATCTGGTATATAATTTATGCGGATGAAGTCGCGGGTAAATGCTCGTATTCTATATTATGTATTACTATTATAAAACTAAATAAAAAAAAAGAAGTTTGTTTGATCGAGCATCACGCGAAAACTACTGAACCGATTTTGATGAGACTTTGTTTGTTTGATAGCTTATGAACGTTTTAAAAAACAAGTTTGTTTGATCGAGCATCACGCGAAAACTACTGAACCGATTTTAATGAAACTTTGTTTGTTTGATAGCTTATGATCTGACTTAAAATCTGGTATATAATTTGTGCGAACGAAGTCGCAGGTAAACTCTATATTCTATATCTATAAAGTCAACTAACCAGATTCTTATAAACTTGTATATTATTTCTTTTTTTTTAATATTGTAAGTAATTTTAATTTTGTTTTTATGGTCTGATGTGAAATATAGCATTTGCGAAATCATATTTAAATAACCCTCCTTCTGGCGCAGTCGGGTAAAAAAGGTGCATTGGCGAATTACTTAAGATGTGTTGAGTAGAAAAATAAAACCGGTCAAGTGCGAGTCGGGCTACTCGCGCACCGAGGGTTCCGTACCACACCACCACAGAACACAACATTATTAACTTAGAAAAAAACTTTTTTTGTCCGGGACCTTTAGCACGAGATCGACTCACACTTGGCCGGTTTTTAGTATTTGTTGTTATTCTGTAGAGTTTGCTCTATAATCACACTAAGTTTGACGCTTGTATGTATTACCGTTTTTACTATAGAGCGTGAAGAAAAAACGTTGATAAGGACTAGTTTCTTGTTGAAGACCCCCCTTAATTTTTAACTTTCTGCCATTTTTATTATTTGTTAAAAAATCCGCCGTAATAACGCATAATCTGAGAAAATTTCAACTATCTAGCTATTACGGTTCAAAAGTTACAGCCCTAAATAGGTAGGACAGACGGACGGACGGACGGACGGGCGGACAACGTAGGCTTAGTAATAGGGTCCCGTTTTTACCCTTTGGTTACGGAACCCTAACAAAGTATAATCCGTCTAATATTATAAATGTGGAAGTTTGGATGTTATAGACTCAATAAAACGTAAACGGCTGATAGAATATGTTCTAGTCTAGATTAACACATAGGATACTTTTTTAAGGTCAACGTAGACGAAGTCACGGGCAAAAGATATTATTCATATCAAAATGTGTTACCATTATCAACCACAACTACTTATCACTATTTGTTTTGGTTTAATTTAATGTGATTAAAATTAGTACTTACACAATATAAATAAGTGAACTGATTAGGGTGCAGAATAATAAATGTGGTCAGAAATGTTTACATACATATGACAGGGTGTTAGAGATACTGATCCATGATACTGAACAACTTTCCCTAAGAAACCTATAGGAAAACCATAGATTTATAATATACAACGTGTTAATGAATTAACGCAAAACTAGAAAGTAGTTTGTTTAGAATCGAGAGCAGAATCGAATTATCATGGTTTCAACATAGGAATTTTTTTTCAAAATATTAAATAATTTTTTGCAAAATTTAAAAATTTCTGAACCCGATGTCAACCTATCGCACAGGCACACTCACCCTACTTACTACCAAAACAAGATCATAAAAATGTATCGATGAGTACGTTAGCGCTTTCTTTCAGTGCTGAAATGATAACAAATTATTTTTGCCTCAAACCTTAAAATGCGAATAACTTTAAATTTTAAGTATCAAAATAATGAAATTATTGTTGCAATCTAATTATTTTGTTATAAATCAGTTGGGGTGTATGAGGTTTTGCGCTATTTCATTAACACGTTGTATATGTCTTTGAGGAAAACGCAATTTTTTTTGGAGGTACCATACTAAATGCAATCTTCTGATCGAACGTTTGTATGTAAAGGCGAGAATTTTTTTTGGTAATATCCTATAGGTTTCTTAGGGAAAGTTCATAGATTCATAGATTCTTTATTGTACACAAAAACATAGTTATGAAAGTTGTTCAGTATCATGGGTAAAATCACCCCTTAAAGTAGTGGAACTGTTAACCTTAACGCCCTGTAGTTGCCAAGCATCCGACTTTAGCCAGCACGGCTAGCATGCCTCCCACGACAAAACGTTTAAACGAGAAAAGCGTCATGCGCGCTCTTTTAGGCATACGTAAAGTAATAAAGATGGAGGAACATTTCGATTTTTATCGTTTTCTCGCGTGGGTGGCATGCGAGGCCTACAGGCATTTTTGGATTTTTAGGGTTAAGTATGTCCGTCGAAATATTTACAAGTCCGACCTGCCTGGCTTTTTACAAATTTAATTGACAAGACAAGATGTTGAAATGAAATAACTAGGTATTTAATTGCAATAACATAGCACATAGCAAGATGGAGTTTAGCAAATCACGCAACACGAGCGATTTTGATGTTAACACCAAAATTTAAGTATGAATCATCTGTCTAAAAATAAATTATTATTTAGCTATAAGTTCTCCAAAATTCCAATTATAGTACATTACTTCAGCCAGCAACAGAGGCATTGATGGACGAACGTGTAAATGTGGGCCGAGGCACACATACGTAAGTCCATCAATGCCTAGTTGTGGCCAAGGCTTGTATAGTACCTACTTTTCTCAAATAATGCGCGGAAATTAAAACAGTAAATTTTCTCAAATAATTCGCGGAAATTAAAACTCTTTTCAAAATCAATGACGAACAACGAACAACAATTTGTATTTTTTTTTCAATAAACAGCTTTCTATCCTCTTTCTATTTGCAAGCCAGTTCGAAATTTAAATAAAACCTTTGATGAGTTACCTCCTTGGTCGCCATGTTTCGGAGAAAAAGATCGTTCCATTTTTAAATTACACGACAGATATGAGTTTACTATGTAATTTACTTGGCCGCTAAGCACGACACATATGGATTTTCACACAACATTGCCGGCCGCTGCGTGCATGTATTTGGCCAGTACTGCAATTTCGATTTATCTCGAAGAAGGTTGTCAAAATAATGCTCACATGCTCTCATTTCCAAGCATGTTTGAGAAAAAAATATAAGGAAAAGGTGGTTTAAGGTGGGACGCGAAATTTCGATGAGTATGTCCGACCTAGCTGAAAAATAACCTGGTAATGGCAATACACAAACTCCCGAGTCGCGACCACAATTCCCATTGGGATGGTCAGAAGCTTTGCTATAACTATAACTAAAACTACACCAACTATATTTTGATACAGTCATAACTCTCAGTACATTGATATCGTTGGATACAGTCAAAAATTCGGTTTACTAAAAGCATAGATTTGCTAAAAGTTAACAATTCGTTGACACTACAAATAAGGATGAAATCATACTAAGGTTTATTGAAATTCGCTATTAATCTCGAAATCTAAACTATTATAAAACTGTAACAAAAGTGTGTCTGTACATTGAAGATATAAAAAAAAAAGACTACGATATAGTTTTTAGATGTCCCTGATTCAAAATCACCAATTTTTGGATTTTTTGTCTGTCTGTCTGTTTGTTTGTTCGAGCATCACGCAAAAACTACTGAACCGATTTTGATGAAACTTCTTTTGTTTGATAGCTTATCATCTGACTTAAAATCTGGTATATAATTTATGCGGACGAAGTCGCGGGTAAATGCTCGTATATAACTAAAAACGTTAGTATACTGAACTTACATGGCATTTCATAGTTAGGTTTGCTCGTTATTTTACTTTTTGCCCCTCGGGGTCTAGCTTAGCATGGACAATGATTTTGATCACTAATATTCATAAATTGAGACCCAATTGGTAAAAGTTTATTTGTATTAAATTGCAGTTGGTAGAGAAGTCGTGGTGGTCCAGTGGCGAGTAATCTTGCCTGCCGTGCATGAGGCGATGGTTTGATCCTCGTCCAGGCCGACTCGTACCAATGAGTTTTTCGAAATTTATGAACGATTTGTAACACCACTGGCTTTTCGGTGAAGGAAACCTGCATGCTTCAATTTCGAGGCACGTATTATACCCACTGTCCATTACAAGTGGCGACGGGCCCCCCGTCCCACTGGACAGAGTTTCGGTACTACTAGTGAAACGTGGATGTTCTGAAGTTTGTACCTACATTTGTACAGTGGTCTTCTAACATTAAAGATCTTAAAGGACGTCCAAGAGCAATAAGTGGCATACTACGTTTGAAAGGGGGTTTAATATAGAACATTTTTTTTATGTGCCACCGATATTTTATCGAGAGAAAAAAAGATAGGTTGTCTAGCGACTTTTTAGACTAATGTTAGCATTCGCTAATATTTCCATCTACTGCTTGAATTAATTCCTGGTCATAAATGAATAGTATTATTTGTCTTTTATTATTATAAATGCAAAATAATCTTAAGCCTATATTTAATATCGTACACTTAAAACAAGAAAATTGTTATTCCATCCTAAAATTGCCGTTATAATAAACGTGAGCCTTATGACTATCGGCTTGACGTTTTTTCAGTTTGACGGTCTGATCATCCCCTTAAAAAGTGTCAGCATATTAAGAAGAACCCTAATGTACACATCTAAACTATTATAAAACTGTAACAGAAGTGTGTCTGTACATTGAAGATATTAACAAAAAAAAGATAACGATATAGTTTTTAGGCTTCCCTGATTCCAAATCACCAATTTTTGGATTTGTTTTCTGTCTGTTTGTTTGTTTGTTTGTGTATTTGTTTTTTTTGTTTGTTCGAGCATCACGCAAAAACTACTGAACCGATTTTGATGAAACTGTTTTTGTTTGATAGCTTATGATCTGACTTAAAATCTGGTATATAATTTATGCGGACGAAGTCGCGGGTAAAAGCTCGTTTTTTTATATTTGTATTCATATTCAATTGACCATTATAATCAAAACAAGACGACACATTTTTCAGATGAGTCAAAATTTAGGTTCATGATCAGCCAGCAAGCCGCCACCTTAAGTAATACCACAATGACCACTAAGTGTTCCGCGGGCCTGACACTGAATAGCCTTGTTCTAAACCTTACTGATATGATGCATTTTGTTGTCCTTCCAGTTGCTGTCAACAGTTGTCGTGCTATCTCGCCAAGTTAATTAATCATCTACCGTTATGGGCGACCGCAACAATCCTATAAAGTTCGGACCGGAGTGGCTCCGTAATTTGGCCAGGGAGCGCAGTGCCGGTGGTCCTGCTTCCAACAATCAGAACACTGGCGCAGGCGGGGGTGCAGGCGGTGGAGGGGCAGCGGGGACACCCGGGATAACCTCATCCAGTTCCAATTCCATCGCAAATACAGCTAATGCACTTCCAAAAGTTCAACTGGCCAAACTCAGGTCTGATTTGTTACCAAGAAAATGAATTTAACATATTACCTATTGTTTTTTTTACATCTGTATGAGTAAATAATGACATAAACATTTTATAGATATGGCAGAGAAGAAATGTTGGCGTTATATGATAGAACTTCAGATGCACCACAGGAGTTGAAGTATATTGACTTACTTTACCAGCCAAGAGGAAAACCACCTGTTGCATTAAATAACACATTTGAAGATGAAATGGTAAAAATTCTAAAAATGACAATACAGTAGTCAAGTTTTTTGGCAAATATCGTATGTATAATTATAATAATTGTTTCTAGAGAGAAACTATGAGAACGGGCCCGCCCATAGGAGGGATGTCAACAGGGGAGAGATTTGGCATCGGCCGAGGGATGGGTCGAGGCATAAACGTTACTGAAGGACGCGGAAGAGCTCGGACGGCCTTCACACGGCAACCATCTACAGGGAGGTGAGCATTGTGTATATACACCACTAGTTTTTAATTACTAACGTAACTTTAAGGATGTATTCAGACCATGAACCTTATAAAATTATTAAACGAAAAAAATAAAATAAGAAATCGGTATAAAAAATACAGGAACCCCTTGGATGAACTGTCGTTTAAGCTACTTAGAGGCAGATGTGATAAGCTGGCCACTTTTTGTTACAACTCTTATATTGGACGCGTTGAGGACAACATAACAAAAAATTCTAAATTCTTTTGGACTTTTATTAAAAATAAACGAAAAAGTTCTGGCGGGTATCCTGCTTCGATGTCGGATGGTCTCAGTGTTGCTTCGAATGGTACGGAAGTCTGCAATTTATTTGCTTCTTACTTTTCTTCAGTCTATAGAGATGTCGAAGCTGCTAATATGCTGGATACTTCTGATGATGATAGCGGTTTGAGTGGTGAGAGTTTCGCCTCTTTATCCATATCCCGTGATGATATCATCAAAAAGTTAAAAACGTTGCAAATAAATAAAGGACCAGGGCCTGATGGCATACCCCCATTTTTTATCGTAAATTGTTCATCAAACTTGTTACTTCCTCTTCACTTAATTTACAATGCTTCCTTGACTTCTGGTGTTTTTCCGGATGAATGGAAGCAGGCTAAAGTAGTTCCCATACATAAAAGCGATGACAATAGTCTCGTAAGCAATTACAGGCCAATCTCAATACTGTCTACTTTCGGAAAAATCTTTGAATCGTTGGTATGTCCCGCTGTTCAGCTTCATTTCAAACAGTCAATTTCTCCACACCAGCATGGTTTTGTCACTGCCCGATCAACTAGTACTAATCTTGTATCTTTTACTGAATATTTGGCGGAACAAATAGACGTCCAAAGACAAATAGATGTAGTATATACGGATTTTAGTAAGGCTTTCGACCGAGTTTCACACACCATTCTACACCGTAAACTTTCTTCCCATGGTTTCGGTGGATGCCTCCTAAAGTGGTTAAAATCATATATGCATAGGCGAGTTTTTTATGTCGTTGTCAATGGGTATCAATCTAACTTCTATAATATCACCTCAGGTGTCCCGCAGGGATCTCATTTAGGACCTGTCCTCTTCAATATATTCATTAACGATATCTCGGATTGTTTCATTAACTCCACTCCGTTTCTATACGCAGATGACCTCAAATTTGCCAGACATATTAAGTCCGCGGATGACATAGCGCTTCTCCAGAGTGATCTTGATATGCTATGTAAATGGTGTTCGGATAATGACATGAATCTCAACTCAAAAAAATGTTCTCACATAAAATTTACGCGCAATCTAGCAATCGTACCTTCTTCATACCATATATCTGGCGATTACCTTCTGGAAGTGAGCAGCATCAGGGATTTGGGCGTTATACTGGACAGAAAGTTAACCTTCGTACCGCACATGGACAGCGTGATTAAAAGGTCTTCTAAAATGCTAGGTTTTGTAATTAGAAATGGTAAGGTCTTTCGCAAAGTTAAGACCAAAAAGCTTCTGTACAATAGTTTAGTTCGCAGTATTCTTGAGTATGGCAGCGTGGTCTGGCGTCCGCATTACGCTAATCACTGTCTGAGAATTGAAAGAGTTCAGAAAAGATTCCTTTGGCACCTATGTCGTTCTTCAGGTCTAGGCAACATCGCTCTGAGATCGTTCTCATACGCCGACAGGCTAAATAAATTCAAAATCGCCTCCCTTCAAAATCGTAGAGATACGCTGGATTTATTATTTTTATATAAATTGTTTAGAAATAAAATAGATTGCCCTCAGCTACTGGAAAAATTTAGAATAAGAGTTCCATTCCGGTATCCACGTTTCAAAATTGACCCTCTCGCCCCATTGTTTAGAAGAACGGTGCTAGGTGCCAACTCACCCGTCCCTCGCCTAAGTAGACTACTTAACACCAAAAGTGATATTTGCGACATCAACTTTGACTCTTTGGCCAGATTCCGTAAAAATGTTTCCATATATTAAAGTACCTACCTAATGTTTCTCGTAAGTTGCCTTGTTTTGTTTTGTAATTTTGTAAAATCTCTTTATTATCTTGTAAAAGCTCTTTTATTTTTATATACTTACTACTACCAATTTGTAAAATCTTGTTATGGTTATATTTTACAGTTAACCCTAGTTACATTGCATGCTGTGTTTGCCTGTAATTAGTTATACATCTTAGCCTAAGATCACTGTGTAACGTACTTTAACTTGTGTCAGATGTAATAGCTGTAGGCAGACCTAATAAATAAAATAAAATAAAATGAATCTAAACAACTTTCCCATAGAAACATGGGTCGAAAAACGTAAAAAATTTTTGGACCTCCCATAGAAAATCGATCGGCCGATCCGCACTTTTGTATGGAAGGTCCAAAAAATTTTCTTATTTTTCGACCCATGTTTCTTAGGGAAAGTTGTTCAGATTCATGGTCTGAATACACTCTTAAAGTTATGTTAGTAATTAAAAACTAGTGGTGTATATCAAGAAAAGGCTTTTATAACACACATTCAAACTCTTTGTTGAATATTGAATATCAATAATAAATAAATAACTCTTACACTTAAATTTGTAATGATCCCAAATCTTAGACTAATTATATCGGGACGCGTACCCACGTGTCATTCTACTAACAAACTTTCTGCCACTTTTTGCGGGGGGCGAGGTAACATGTTATCCGCAACTTTGGATTTTATTCCCTATGACTTTAGATTCTAATTTTGAATGTTCAAAATCATGAAAGTAGTCTCGTGTAAACCCCAAACGTTCTAAGTTCAAAATTATTGTTTCGCTATTATAGGCTGTCTCGTTTAGTGATAAGGTATAAAATTGGGTGTAAATGCGCAAGATTAATTGATCTAATACCGTGGCAGAGGGGAAATGCTACCGCAAGGCCGGTCCGGATATAATTAGTCTAAGTCCCAAATGCAAGCTTCTAGGATTTTTATTTTGGAAACCATACAACTACGGCATAACCGTATAATATCCATGACCTATCCCGGGGTCTATCCCGGACATTCCAACTTCGCAATTGCGTGAACGTTTTCGTTCCAATGAGAACTTTATTACAATGAAGTTCGGTCCGAAACGGTCGCGATATATCGAAAATCGAAAGTCCGGGTACAGGGCCTGGTTTGACAGTCTGGCGTGGACCGAAAATAAGAAATATCCAAGTTACATTAGCTGTACTATACTATAATAAAACCGGTCAAGTGCGAGTCGGGCTGCTCGCGCACCGAGGGTTCCGTACCACACCACCACAGAACACATTATTAACTTAGAAAAAAAAAACTTTTTTTTATCTGGGACCTTTAGCGCGAGACCGACTCACACTTGGCCAGTTTTTAGTATTTGTTGTTATTCTGTAGAGCTTACTCTATAATCACACTAAGTTTGACGCTTGTATGTATTACCGATTTTACTGTAGAGCGTCAAGAAAAAACGTTGTTAAAAACTAGTTTCTTGTTGAGAACCCCCTTAATTTTTAACTTTTTGAAATTTTTATTATTTGTTAATAAATCCGCCGTAATACTCAATACTCAATACTCAATGCTTTATTGCGTTCGTAATAACGCATATCTGAGAAAATTTCAACTATCTAGCTATTACGGTTCAAAAGTTACAGCCCTAAATAGGTAGGACAGACGGACGGACGGACGGACGGACGGACGGACGGACGGACGGACGGACGGACGGACGGACAGACAGACAGACAGACAGACAGACAGACAGACAGACGGACGGACGGACGGACGGACGGACGGACGGACGGACGGACGGACGGACGGACGGACGGACGGACGGACGGACGGACGGACGGACAACGTAGGCTCAGTAATAGGGTCCCGTTTTTACCCTTTGGGTACGGAACCCTAAAAATCACATTGACTTCCACTCGATACCAACATTTTCATCAAAGAGAGAACCTAATTTACCTTGATAATTTATTAGAAAATTCTATTAATAATTACTCAAAGCGTGTCGCGAACTTTTAAGTAACCCCCATTTCTCCAGATATAATAGGTTTATTTCCCGTCTTTGTCTTGAAGTTCCCCGTAACAAACAAAAAATAAATACAAAGAATCTATAACTAGGTATCCAATACCATATGCAATTACTGACTATCAAAGATGCCTTAGTATGGTTGTCTTACAATTGTTATTTGGCTCTAGTTAGTGACCTAAGAGTGAAGGATGAATTTATGTCTATGTGTGAAAAGTTTAAATTAGAATTAGGTGTCAAAATGTTATTTTGGTAAAGTTAAATGACTGCCATTAAAATGTACAGAGGCTGGCACCTGGGAACCCCTAGGATGCCAGGTTATAGCGGTGGAGTTGACGACGAGTCATCTCAAGCACTTCGATCTTGGAATAACAACAACAATGGCGGCAATGTCGCCGCCAGAAGCAGTGGTGAACAAACAGAATGGAACCCAAATAAAATGTTCCGGAGGTATGCTACTAAATTACATCACTTAGAGCAGCTAACAAGCTTTGCGCTTCAAAGTATATTTATTACCAGTAGTCATCCGATACCAAGATACGAATAGTAGTATCGTAGGTCTAAGCAGGGTATCCCCCCCCCCCCCCCCCCCCCTCCGCATGACTCCACCAAGACACATAATACACCCCCCCACACACACATGCACACCCACTATTAGTGCTTGTTCTTGTAGTTTTTGTTTTGTTTATACTTTTTTTTATTTTTTGTTTATACTATGTCTTTTTAACAAGAACAACACTTTTGTCGAGTTATTTTCATGTTATATCAATATCTAGGTAAAGTTCCAACAAAATGTGAAGAGCGCTGACTCACATAGCCCAGGCTATCCTTGTTTGGGAGTCAGAGGTTCCTTTTTGATAAATAAAAAGCCCTATTTACTTATGTTCATACCTATTATGCTAAGTACTTAATGTTAACAATTTACCAAACAATTGTAAATTAGGCTAAGTGGATTCAAATAAACCCTTTTTTTTTTTTTTTTTTTATTATATCCATGCTTAATTTTAGCATATATCTTCTGAAATTTCTTGAAATTATTTTCTAGTGTAACTTTTTCTTATTTTAGTAAGCGGCCAGGAACTAATACTAATTGGAGACAAGCTACGCGGGATGACGGCGAGGAGTGGCGTGGATCAGATACTAATCGGTCGCGCCCCAATCAGCAGGAAAAGTGGGGTTCGTAAAATATAAAGTAGCCTTAAAAAGAGATGTTGATTGTACTAGATTGTTATGCTACTCTGTCAGTAGGCCGATTTATACTTCCACAATTATAGTAGCGAGTTAAGCGTTCAGATATAGTGGTAATACTAGATAGTTTATTAAACCGTGCGACTTGTAGCTAAGGAGGGCGTAGCCAGGCTTGCGACGTGTAGCTATGGAGGGCGTAGCCAGGTTTTTGTTCAAGGGGAAGGAGGCGGGCAAGGGAATACTAGTAAAATATATGCTACAATGTCTTGTACCATTTTTCTGGTTCTGTAGCATTGTTGATCACAGCCACGATTTTAACGAGGCGCAGTGTAGAAAATGACTTCTCTATGTTACTTGTTGTGCAAGGCTGTGCAAAGGAAATTAGGACTTGGCTCGGTGAAAACTAGACCGGGATTCGGTTTCCATCAAATTTTTATCCAAACGATGATTTCTACTTAAGGGTTGAGACACATTGACCGACGGCGAACGACTGGCCCATACAAAAAAAAACATTAGTATGGGAACGCGTTCGCCGCGTCGACGGCTGAGGATGCGAACGGTGTACTATACTAAACGTGCTTTGTGTATGGACCCGCCGTCGATAGCCGTCGGTCAATGTGTCTCAATCTCAACCTTTACTTGTCATACTCGCAACTTTATTCGCTGCTGTGTAAAAGTGTAAATCGGGCTCGACTTGAGTAGATTTTAAAATGTTTATTTTCATACAGAGCGGGATTGGGGTGATAGACCCAATCAAGATAAACAACAGTCATGGAATACAAATCGTCGGACATGGGGTGGTGACGCACAGAACAATGATGACAATTTGCCGGAATGGTAAGTGCTATGTCGACCAACACATATTCATTCTTTGTTCATACATTTTTATTTGTCCATTTTCGGGCTCGATCACTTATTACGATGACATATGGATGATTTTCAATCGTAGCGCTCGCAGATATTTGCGTTTCGATGCGAATTCGTAGTAATGTGTGGGACCCCTTAGATGACCCCTTAGTGCAGCCCTTATCTTATCTTATCTTATTGTGGGGGCTGGAAAGCCAGCAACACTTCGACCCAGTGGGATCTTTTGTGTTAGCCCCAATACTTTTTGCTTACTTCACCCTTCAAACACATGGTCAATGAAGGAGGCAATACCATTGAGGGGAAGAAGCCTTAGGTCTCCCGGTTTTGGATATCCATCACCGAGGAGGCACATGCGCTTTGCCGCCAAGACATCACAGTCACACAGGATATGCTCCATGGTCTCCTCATCCTCTGCAGCCCTTAAATTATACTTGTATTTTTTTGGTGTGGAATAAAGTATAATTGAATTGAATTGAAACTATGGTTAAACCAACATTCGTAGGTAGGCGTATCTTGATCTTGACACTTTGTAGGCGAATTTTGACAATAAACGCCGGAATTTCGTTTCTATAGTGTACTATTATTATCTATTCATATGCTACTGGACTTGTTTTTTCTTTTCAGACGGTTTTTTTATTTTTAATGTTTACTTTTTTAGAATATATCTGACGGGGATTATAGTCGTGAGCATATGCATGCATGCATTCTTTATTAATTATCAATTTAATATGAGTGTCGGCGGCGAGTTGCGGAGACCTATGGAAACTCAATCTTGAGGTCCTGGTTCGAATCCGCACGGATGACATGACATGCCATGTACCAACCAATAAGTTTTCTAACTTAAGTATGTATTTACGTAATACCGACTGCTCTCAAACGGTGAAGGAAAACATTGTGAGGAAGCCTGCATACGCTGAAGAACAAATTCCTAAGTGTATGTTAAGTCTACTAATCCGCATTGGACACGCGTGGTGGACTTACGCTCAGACACCCTCCCTGAGGGTCCCTGAGGGTATGCCTGTGCCCTGCAGTCGGACGTATGTGATGATGATGATGATCAATTTAATATATTTATCTTTCCACACAAGGGCTGTTGAAAATGCAGAGGCGTGCGGTGGAACATTCGATTCTTCTGGAGCATTTCATGGTTATAGTAATGATGATACCAACCTGCCTAAAAACGCGGAACCTGCATATGGTAAGCTTTCCTATTGCTTGACCGCCACCATCATCATCTATTTAAATAAGTATCGAAGAAGATATCCAACATACAGGTGTAACAAACAGCTGTTTCATACAAAACTGCAGTACCCAATCGACTCAAATGTATGGGAAAGCTTGGCCCCAGTGAGAAAGTTGTTCAGTTTAAAAAACTAATAATAGGATCCTGTATATTTCTGATTCTTGAACTCTCTGTTACTACATAGCAGATACATCACTTCCTCGCGCTAAAACATATCAAATGAAGCTTGATTCATCGTTGTTATTACTTTGTATGCAACTTTGCCATCTAGCGCGTGGCAGAAATCAAGCAAGCGCATCGCTTAAGATGCTCCAAAGTTTAGGTGCTTATCTCTGTTCTGTACCTACGGCCGAGTAACAGTGGTGAAGGAAAACATCGTGAGGAAACCGGCATGCTTCAATTTCGAGTTATGTGTTGTACCACTGGCCTCGATTCGGAGTGTACCACGACTAAACTAAACTAAATGTATTCCTGTCACTTTCTAAAATAAGATTAAGAAAAGAGACAGAAAACCAACAGCTGACTTTAGTGCTGTCAAAGTGACGTTAAATGCGCAAAATAAGATGCCATCATAATGTACGCCATCTTATTTAAGTCGTTTTTGGGCGTTTAACGTCACTTTGACAGCACTAAAGTCAGCTGTTGGTTTTCTGTCTCTTTTCTTAATCTTATTTTAGAAAGTGACAGGAATACATTTAGTTTAGTTTAGTCGTGGTACACTCCGAATCGAGGCCACTGTCCATTACAAGTGACGACGGGTTCACTCCCTGACGGGTTTCCTGAAGTAGGCTCCATAGTGAAAGTTGTTCAGTTTGATGGTCTGAGTTCACCGTTTCAGTATTTTCTAGGCTGTCACTTACACCCTGTATACCTACCTAGCTTTACATTTTTAACTGTACACTTTTAGGGGCCAGTTACGATTACGTATGTATTCCTTAATCTGCGGATCTTTATTTCATACGAGCTTTTACCCGCGACTTCGTCCGCATAAATTATATACCAGATTTTAAGTCAGACGATAAGCTATCAAACAAAAAAAGTTTCATCAAAATCGGTTCAGTAGTTTTTGCGTGATACTCGAACAAACAAACACCCAAACAAACAAACAAACATACAAACAAACAAACAAACATACAAACAAACAAACAAACAAACAGACAGACAAAAAATCCAAAAATTGGTGATTTGGAATCAGGGACAGGTAAAAACCATGTCGGAATTTTTTTTTTTGTAAATATCTTCAATGTACAGACACACTTCTGTTACAGTTTTATAATAGTTTAGATTCATTTCATTCATATATTCACACTGGACAGAGTTTCGGTATTACTAGTGAAACGCGGATGTTCTGAGGTTTCAGAATATCTCTGACTACATCCGCGGGGAATAGTCATAAGCATATGCTTGTGCAAGTGCAGCTAGTTTTGTCAAAGCTGGTTCTCTGGCAGGTTTGTAACATCGTGAGTTTTCCTTAACAATTGCCTGTTTACAGCACTAACACGCTCTCACACCCACGGAAGCTTCGCTCGCTCTAAAACCGTTGAAGAAGGCTCCGAGGAATGGTGGGCTTCAGAAAAAGCAAAAAAATTGTCACCAAAACGATTTGATGCAAGTGATATCAAATTCAAAAAGGTAAGTAAATAAAGAACTGTAGATCCAGGTGGAATATACCATCCAGTTACCGTTAAACATTGCTAAAATTAGTAGAAAGTTAGTAAGTTTTCTGAGAACCTCAAATGGTATGATCATAAGAGTGCACCATTGAGTGAGTCATTGTGTGTACTTGTATTTATTACTAGAGCTTACCCGCGACTTCGTCCGTACGAATTATATACCAGATTTTAAGTCAGATTATAAGCTATCAAACAAAAAAGTTTCATCAAAATCGGTTCAGTAGTCGCGTGATACTCTAACGAAACAAACAAACACACAAAAAATCCAAAAATTGGTGATCAGGGACACCTAAAAACCACTTTTTTTTTTTGGTTAATATCTTCAATGTACAGACACTTCTGTAACAGTTTTATAATAGTTAAGATTCCTATGCTTGCAGCAAGGCTCTGGTACGGAAAGTAACCCCAGCACAAGTTTAAACACAAAATCTACGACTAGCAAAGAAGATATTGCCATGCCGAAAGTCCTCGACAAACCTGAATCGTCTTCCGTCGCCCCAGAACCTCCGGAGACTAACGCAAACAGCCTCGAAGATTCCTTTAACAAGAAAAACTTTAGGTTTGTAGAAAGTAAAACGTTTGATGCGCTAATGAGATCAGATATAAACTTAGAGGAGGCTAATGACGAACGAGGCAATTTCCAATCTGTTATGATAACTCCAAACAATAGTCTACGACAAAAACATCAGAACATTGTGGCATCAGTTAATAGCAACACAAATAGGCAAATACGTAAACCAGGTATTCTCCAATTACTGCAGACAGCTCAAACTGCATCATCTGCTGAAAAGTGAGTACTGTCTCCACTAAATATTATTTCAATGTAAAGGAAAGTCGGCAGCAGAGGTCCAAGAGCCCCCACCTGAATGGCATACTACGTTTGAAAGGGGGTTTAATATATACGAGCTTTTACCCGCGACTTCGTCCGCATAAATTATATATCAGATTTTAAGTCAGATGATAAGCTATCAAACAAAAAAAGTTTCATCAAAATCGGTTCAGTAGTTTCAGCGTGATACTCGAACAAACAAACACCCAAACAAACAAACAAACAAACAAACAAACAAACAGACAGACAAAAAGTCAAAAAATTTGTGATTTGGAATCAGGGAAGCCTAAAAACCATATCGTAATCTTTTTTTTGTAAATATCTTCAATGTACAGACACACTTCTGTTACAGTTTTTTAATAGTTTAGATATATTTTTTATATGTCCCACCAATATCTTTTCGAGAGAAATAGATACGGGGTGTTTTGTATTATTGGGTTTTTATTAGTATTAATGCAAAGGAATCTTTGGCCTTTAACATCTCGTAAAGTCAAAACAAGAAAGTCGTTATTCTATCCTGAGATTGACATTATAGTCCACGTGAGCCTTTTCACTATTGCACGCTTAATCACTTACTTTTTGTAGTTGTAGCCAAGTGTTGGGCCATAATGTAAAAACAAAATTCTTCCTAAAATAACCACTTTTTTTTTCTCTCGAAAATATTTTGATACCCATTCTACAACATGTACGTTAGGGTATCCTGTAACTGTCCCTATCTGTGCCATAGCGGGGAGCTCTTGGACCAGTGGCCATACATTTTTGCCCAGTGTCCTTTTAATAAGATATTTCGAGCATATGAAAATTTTATACCGTTTTACAGTGAACAATCTAAAAAACACCAGTCATCAGAAGAGAAAATGGTTGATGAATTCATGGATTTGACGTTAGAAGAAAAAGAGATCCTGACTAACTTGACACCCAATGAAGAGCGCTCGCTAATGAATCCTCCAACGTCTGTTATGTCTCCAGGAATGTCCCAGATGTCTAATCCCGCGATGCAATTAAGAATTACGAGTCCCGTACATCCTAGTCAAGGATTAACGATGAATAAGTCGATACCAACGCCTGGCGTTCAGTCATCTGCTGGAATGCAAACACCTGGCATTAAGTCAGTTGGCATTAATAATTTTGCATTGAGTCAGGCAATGGGGATACCCTTACAAGGCATTCCTCCTCCCGTGCTTCCAAATCAAGGTATGGCTAACACAGGAATGGGGAACCCGGGCATGGGTGGCCCTGTGATGCAGAATGCAGGAGGATCCGGTATCCCAGGCTTCCAATCCTCTGCTGGTATCCCAGGAATGGCCGGTCCCAGTGTTGGGAACAATCCACTTCTTTTCGGACAAAGTGGAAATAATTCCTCGGTGAGATATTTTAACCTTATAATTAACTAAAATGTAACCGCGACTTCGTCCGCACAAATTATTCAAAAAAATTCAAAATTTTAATCGAAATAATATCATATAAATAGCTTTTTGACGTCATTTTTTGACTCTATGTTTTTCCTTATACAGGGTGTAAGGAAAAGTATCATTAACCTTTAAACCACATACTCTACCCATCAAACTGAACAATTTTTACTAGGGAGCAAACTTGTCAGAACCAAAAAAAAATCTGCTGTTCCATACTAAATATCCTACTAATATCCTATACAATACCTACTCTATTCAAACGTATGGGACAGCAGATTTTTTTTTCTGACAGGTTTGCTCCCATACTAAAAATTGTTCAGTTTGATGGGTAGAGTATGTGGTTTAAAGGTTAATCACACTTTTCCTTACACCCTGTAAGGAATCACCCGGTTTTAAGTAAAGTCATAAGCTATCAAACAAAAAAAGTTTCATCAAAATCGGTTCAGTAATTTTTGAGTGATGCTCGAATAAATACGAAAATTTTGAAAAAAGGTTGATTTGCAGTCGGGAACATCTAAAAACCGTATCGTAATATTTTTTTTTGTATATATTATCTTCAATGTACAGACACACTTATTTTACAGTTTTATGATAATTTGATTCACTCATTTATACAGGGTGTAACAAAACCCCTAGTAAATACCTAATGGGGGTGCTTCAGCCCATTAAACTGAACAAGCTTAAGCTTTCACTATGAAGCTAACTTCGAAATCGCGATAAAAAATGAACAGTTCCATACAAAACTGCAGTACCGACTCGACTAAACTGAAATGTATGGGACAGCAGTATTTTTTTCGATTTCGTTGTTGGCTCCATAGTGAAAGTTGTTCAACTTGATGGACTGAAGCATCATCCCCTTAAGTATTACTAGGGTGTTTTGTTACACCCTGTAGAATTATTGGTACCTTATTGATTATTTGTGGTTGGGCTATTGCAAGCAAGGGTCGTTGTAACACAGAGACCAGCACTGGTCCTTTTGTGTTCGCCCCAAGCTCACCCATATTTACGCATACCTCCGAACTTATGGTATTTTCTTTTCATACTCGGGAATGCAGGTTTCCTCACGATGTTTTCCTTCACCGCCGAGCTAGTAAATGATAAATACAACCGTACATAAATTCCGAAGAACTTAGTGGTACAGGCCAGGAATCGAACCGCGGCCTCAGGATTGAGGCGCTAGCTCTCTTCCGTATGGGCTATCATCGCTCTAAAATATTGGTACCTTACGAAGATTATTGTGCAATATGTTTATGAATTTATTGCTTGCAGTTACATTCATCAAGTGATATACATATGCCAAGTCACGGTAATCAGACAAATATGTTCCCCATGCACGGCTTGCAACACTCTGGGTCACAGACGGCATTCGGCTCTTCAATATATGGCAATATCATACCATCGAGTCCAGCACCAAGTTCACAGAATCCTCAAAGTCTAGTAGAGCAGTGGTATTATGAGGACCCTGAGAAAAACATTCAGGGCCCATTCTCATCGAAGGACATGTACAATTGGTACCGAGCTGGTTTCTTCAGCCCCAGTCTCATGGTCCGTAGAGCTTGTGACAATCATATGCGCCCACTGGGTTCCTATGGTCCAATGGTACCATTCGCACAAATGGTAAGTACATTTTTGAAATAAAAGTTCTTCTGTACAGCGACAACACGATCCGACGCGGTGGTAGCTTAAAATAAAACCGGTCAAGTGCGAGTCGGGGTACTCGCGCACCGAGGGTTCCGTACCACAAAACCACAGAACACAACGTTCTTCTTCTTCTTCTTCTTAGCCGTTTTCAACCGTAATGGTGTAGGCCTCCTTCAGTCTATGCCATCCTTCTCGATCTTGTGCTGTCTCTATCCATTTGACTCCAGCTGTTTTTTTTTGATATCGTCATACCAACGCATTTGCGGTCTCCCTCTTGGACGAACACAACGTTATTAACTTAGAAAAAAAACTTTTTTGTCCGTGATCTTTAGCGCGAGATCGACTCACACTTGGCCGGTTTTTAGTATTTGTTGTTATTCTGTAGAGTTTTCTCTATAATCACACTAAGTTTGACGCTTGTATGTATTACCGTTTTTACGATAGAGCGTGAAGAAAAAACGTTGATAAAAACTAGTTTCTTGTTGAGAACCCCCCTTAATTTTTAACTTTTTGTCATATTTATTATTTGTTAACAAATCCGCCGTAATGACGCATAATCTCAGAAAATATCAACTATCTAGCTATTACGGTTCAAAAGTTACAGCCCTAAATAGGTAGGACAGATAGATAGACGGACAGACGGCCGGACGGACGGACAACGTAGGCTTAGTAATAGGGTTCCGTTTTCACCCTTTGCGTACGGAACCCTAAAAAAATATTTGACGTTTAATAAGTGTGCTTCATCTCCTTTCTATATTGGATAAATTATGTTGACTTTGAAAGTAACACAAGACAAATTATAAATAAAATTTAAACTTAATTGCTTTCCAGGACATGATGTCTTCCTTCCCTATGCCTGGCGGTTATGAACGTAATCAAGGACCACATGATACAATGAATAGTTCTCAACAATCATTAGGAATGGATGTAAGTTGCTTCTTTATCGTCATGTTTCTCCATTATTTTGTGAAAATACAGATTAAGTTTATAAAGAAACCAAATCACCTCATATAGGCGCTCAAAAGAAGCCATACAGGAAGGTAGGAATTTGCACTGCTTTTTAAGGGACATAGAAGTAATTGACGTAGTCACGCGCAACCATTTCGTTTTTACCAGAATTGGTGAACAGTTATGGAATCACCTCGGCGTCTGTTCGTCCGTCTGTGATATGTATTTCTGAGACTGTTAGACATAAAAAGCTGAAACTACTAGATAATGCAATTAATGGCCCAATCACAGAAGTGAAGTCAAAAAGCTTAATTTACAATTTGATGGACTGTTTTGGGTATAAGGGGTGGGGAACACATTGCAATTATTTCTAAACTATGGTGTGGGGAATCGATAGAGGTTCTTCATACGTCATGAAAGAGTTTGGGATCCGATTTGCTGAAAACATTATCATTATCGATTGATCAGAACTAAAGTGGGAGCTGATGGTAGTAATTTTAAGGACTTGACTTACATTTATTTGCACGTTGTGATAAGATTGCCGCTGCGAGCAAATGCGCTTCACTGCTCTTTTGGTGTGAATCGACCTTAAGAGCCCATTAATGGTATAATAATAGCCATATTAGTGACTGCTTCTCTGCTAACATAAAATTAAAACAAAATGGTCGCAAGTTACTACGCCGTACAAGAATCTTCTATTTCCTTTTTTTCACCAATGCACATTATAACTGCACGTCATTAAGTTTTGATAACACTTTTAGGTCATCAATATGTCAAATAGGAATATGACAGACACAAATGCAATGGAGTCGATGCAATTTGGGACAGTTGGACTCATGAGAAACCCTCCTTTTGGCCAGCAGCAAATGGTGTGTTATTTGTAGCCTAACCGATATAAATATGCCGCTTTCAAAGTACTTTTATTAATTACTTATACAGGGTGTAAGGAAACGTATCATTAACCTTTAAACCACATACTCCACCCATGAAACTGAACAACTTCTAATATGGGAGCAAACTGATCGGAGCAAATTAAAAATCAGCTGTTTCATACTAAACTACAATACCTACTCGACTCAAATGTATGCAACAGCTGGTTTTTTTTGCTCCGGTCGGTTTGCTCCTATAGTAAAAGTTGTTCAGTTTGATTGGAAGAGTATGTGAGGGTAATGATACTTTTCCTTACACCCTGTATAATTAACATCAAAACAAATAATGCTGTCGAGTATTATTTCCGATATGTTATACACCACTAGTTTTTAATTACTAACATAACTTTAAGGGTGTATTCATTCAGACCGTAAATCTAAACAACTTTCCCAAAGAAACATGGGTCGAAAAACGACAAAAATTTTTGGACCTCCCATAGAAAATCGATCGGCCGATCCGCTTTTTTGTATGGAAGGTCCAAAAAATTTTCTCATTTTCGACCCATGTTCCTTAGGGAAAGTTGTTTAGATTCATGGTCTGAATACACCCTTAAAGTTATGTTAGTAATTAAAAACTAGTGGTGTATTGTTTCGTCAATTAGCTATTTTCAGTGTGTGGTTGAGGTGTGTTGTGATCATATGTGCACATTTTGTCTGATTGGTAGTTATAGGTTCTTTAGCGTTTTACAGCAAAAGGCCAACCGAAATTTTTATATAGAACCTGCGCCCGCGGGAAACATGACGCCTCGATAAACATTTTATCGCGCCTGCTAACTCATTCGTTCGCGCGCAAAAAGAAAGAGAGCAAGGGCGCGATAGCGCTTTGTCGCGCCGTCATGCCGCGGGCGCTGGTATAGAAATTTTTTCCAATAATAAAATTTTGTGATTTGGCTACCAGCGTCCAAATTTTTTTAAAGTTACCTTGTCTGGCATTGTAAATATACTGTAGAGTATAAAAGTTGAATTTTGTACATGTTACTTGAGTAACTACTAGAAGATGTTTCCTCAGTAGCCCGACAGTTTTGGTACTTCTGGCCAGACAATTTTAACCTACCTGAGAGTGGGGAGCGAGCGCTGAGAAACTTTCGGCTTTTATAAAATAACGAAGGTCTTATCGTCACGGGCTCTTGATCTAGTAGGTACTATGCCATTCACGTTTGTCCTGTGGCCTTTAAAACAAATTCAAGATCCATTCAGATCCAGTTGATAAAACTAATATTATAGCCCAGTCATTTTACGGTTTGAGCCGGGACTAATTACTAATTGCATTTTTTTTCGCTATAATATTGAAGAGCCAATTTGAGCTTAAGAATGTACCAAAATTAAAAAAAAATTACGTCAGCAACAGTTCCAATTCTAAAATATATATATTATGTCGTTCTACAAAACCTGATGATAAATTTATTTTTGCACATGTTTATGGCTTTACCATCATACATACTTCAAACATGGTGTAAATATTTTTGTCTACTTAGAAGGTTTTGAAAAATACATTCGTTTTTCTAATAAATACCTCATTTTTTAAATTTTAATGCCTATTTTATTGATCAAAAATAATGTATATTGTTAAATCTAATTCAAATGAGTGCATTGGTATTAATATTATTAATTTAACAGCCTTCTGGGACACACAATTTTGATTTCTATGTTGCGTAACAATTTTTTTAAAATATGGTTTAGGATATTATTTTTGTCACTAAATGGTGCCGGTAAGTTTAAAAGTCCAATTAATTAATACTCCCTACCCCGCCTAACAAAACTCCGTAAAATGACTGGCCTATTATATATTTTTTTAAATTAGAATTGAATTAATTTGTGATTTAGCTTACCAATATCAGAACCATGTCATTATTATGAAACTTAATGACTGTGGTCGAATTATAGGTGGATTCATTGTGGAGCCAATCATCACCATCGCCTGACCTGATGTGGATGCAGCAGGCGTTGAACGCAAGAAACGAGACGCGTGTCAATAATCTGCCAATGTTTTTCTGGGATCAGCAGGTAAGGAATTCTTTGTTTTTTTTTTCGATCACTTTGATATACTAAGTAGAAGCTCGATAATCGACGGATCTTTCGATTCTTTTAAAAAATACTTAGCAAGACGGTGATTAGGGTTGATTTTGGAAATAAAGGAATACTATCTGGACACTAACATTAATTGCTTATATATTACTAACAAGTTTTTTTGAAAGAATGCGACTGAACCAAAAACCGCCTAAAAAGTAGACATAACCTCATTGTGGTGATGTCATTTATGAACTATGCCTCAGCGAACTATCTTTTAAAGTGTGCTACTGAATTAAGGCTCACTCCCGTCATATTCAGGGGTTTAGGACGGAACGATGTATCAAGTGTTAAGAAATAGGTACATTGGTACCGATTCGGACTGCGCCACGACTTAACTAAATGTATTCCTGTCACTTTCTAAAATAAGATTAAGAAAAGAGACAGAAAACCATCAGCTGACTTTAGTGCTGTCAAAGTGACGTTACACACCCAAAATAAGATGCCATCATAATGTACGCCATCTTATTTAAGGCGTTTTTGGGCGTATAACGTCACTTTGACAGCACTAAAGTCAGTTGTTGGTTTTCTGTCTCTTTTCTTTATCTTATTTTAGAAAGTGACAGGAATAAATTTAGTTAAGTCGTTTCACAGTCCGAATCGGGACCATTCATTAATTTAAGTATCTATTTCTTAACACTTCACACGCAACTTTAGCCCACAAACTGCTCGCTGCAGAAACCTTGATGTGGTCTACCCTAAGCCGGAAACCACAAGGAATTGTATCGTCTGCTTTGTATTTCTGCCATATGATGGAGAAAGGTCATTGGGCGAAATCTGACCCAGCTAACTAAATTTTTCCAAAAAAACCAAATTGTTTTTAAAATGTTCAGTATTAAATTAACCCACATTCAATTTTATGTAGTTATTAATTTTTTAAACCATGGGACAATGTACTAAATGAACTAAATACTAAAATGTACTAAATGTCCAAAAATGTACAAAATGTACGAAAATATCAAAATGAAGAAAATGTACTAAAATGTACTAATTGTGCTAAAATGTACTAATTGTACTAAAATGTACTAAAATGTACAAAATGTAAGAAAATGTATGAAATATACGAAAATGTAAAAAAATTTACCCAAAATATTTCATTTTTAGGGTTTCGTACCCAAAGGGTGAAAACGGGACCCTATTACTAAGCCTACGTTGTCCGTCCGTCCGTCCGTCCGTCCGTCCTTCCGTCCGTCCGTCCGTCTTTCCGTCTGTCCGTCTGTCCGTCCCTCCGTCTGTCCTACCTATTTAGGGCTGTAACTTTTGAACCGTAATAGCTAGATAGTTGAAATTTTCTCAGATTATGCATTATTGCGGCGGATTTGTTAACAAATAATAAAAATGTCAAAAAGTTAAGAAGAAACAAGTTTTTATCAACGTTTTTTCTTCACGCTCTATCGTAAAAACGGTAAAACTTACAAGCGTCAAACTGAGTGTGATTATAGAGCAAACTCTACAGAATAACAACAAATACTAAAAACCGGCCAAGTGTGAGTCGGTCTTGCGCTAAAGGTTCCGGGTAAAAAAGTTTTTTTTCCAAGTTAATAATGTTGTGTGCTGTAGTGGTGTGGTACGGAACCCTCGGTGCGCGAGTAGCCCGACTCGCACTTGACCGGTTTTATTCTTTGTTAGTTTTTGGCCTGAATCCCATGGTCTACATTAATGCGACATATAGTATATTCATGAACTAGAGACATTTATCTAAACATGCTATGTTTTTTTTTTCTGTAGGTAGTGGGTATAGGTTTCATACTAAGGTGCCCAATGACCTTTACCAATACTTGCCAATACATTGTTTTGTAAGCTTCACTATGGGCTCCCAACACGTAATTGCGACGTCGCATCGCATCGCAAATATCTGCCTATTACGATCACATATGTATGATTATCGCACGCAGCGCATCGCAGATATTTGCGATGCGATGCGACGTTGCTGTTATGTGTGGGCACACTACATTAATCATTCGTAGCCGGAAATATACCGCGCAACTCCATGGGCAGACTTTAATTACAATGAACTTTTTGAAAGTGATAAAATAGTGATCAGGAGTGCGATTTTTGAAACTCATTCTTTGAACTCAGCAGTTTTAAATGTCAAAATTACTATGGAGATACGCAACTTTCTACAACTGATTTGACTTCCAAAAATTGAACTCCCGACGTTTGATTTTTGAATGTCAAATCAGCACGAAACGAAAGAAAGAAATCATCTTCATATTTCTTTCATGTGAAAGATGCACGTCTCCATAGTAATATTTATATTTTCAACTGCTGAGTTCAAAGAATGAGTTTCAAAAATCGCTCTCCTAATTATATTCATACATCTTTTCATACACTTCCTTCAATCGACGGATGTTCAAGAATCGAGATGTATGAATGTGAATAAGGCTAAAGATGTGTGTCAGAATCGTAGCGTGTGGCGGTCTATTGTCTCCGCGTACCCCTATGGGACCATGGCGATAGCGTAAACTTATGTGTATGTATTAAATAGTGACCTATGTGCTACTTTAGGACATAACTTATAAGTACGTTGATTGCATCTGAATCTGAATTTCCCAAAATTATTGACTTGTTCTAGGGTATTTGTATCATTGATGTAAATACAAACTTATTTACTTATTGCATAAGTACAATATTTTCAACACGCTTGCAATGCGTTAGGTTTGCATTTTTGGAAATGTCTTTGTTAAGATTTCATTATTTCGGTTACGTCATGTTTTTTTATAATTCATTTAATATTTTGTACTGACATTAATTTAACCTCCTGCTACCCCCCGCGGGACCCCGCCGTTAGCAGGCCGTAGCATAGCATTTCAGTTACCGTTGCACGTGTCCCTGCGCTTTAGCATTTTCGAGTTATGCTTTCCGAGTTTTCCGAGCCACGTGCTAGCCAGGTGCCAAGTTAATTCGCCCGTGTTGTAATGTAAGGAGGTTGTTTGGTTGGTTATTGGTTCTAAATCAATGGTTACATGTCATGATAAAGTTTGGTCCCGTGGTGGTAACTATCCATACATAGAAATTGCAAAAAAATTATATATGCTGTTCCATACATTCGGGTCGAGTCGTTATTGACACTTTCTATGGAACGGCTGATTTTTTTCGCGATATCTGTTTTGGTCCCATGGTAACATTACGATAATGAATTTAAATTTACAGCCTGTATTTATTAGTAAAAAAACCGTATTCTTCTGCTGTTACTAGAATTGTATGAAAGAGATGTTAATGTTAGTGTACAGTGTCTGTATTGGAACCGGCGCAGACCTGGTGGAGAACAAGCCGCGCAGCTTTATACTGCCAATTTAAAAACACCTCAATTGTGTTCCAAGTCACGCTTTGCCCCGACCGGCATGTGGACAACTAGTTGTGATATATAAATGCAAATCTGGTTTTTACATTAAAAGTATCTTGTTATATTCCGCCATGTGTGCGGTGATCATAATCTGTGAAAACGTATATCATAATTAATTACAAAGCAAATTATTACGTTAAACTCAGATAGGTTCGCCACAGATAGCTTCATTAACATCGTGGTGTCTTTTTATCGAGCTTGTACCTACAATGAATATAATGTGAGGTAGACGGGACGTTGCTTCTTTATCGGTCGCACCTTAACATAGTAATGATACGATAGCAAATAAACTGCTAAATATGCTTGAGCAGGGCTAAAGTTCTATTAAATGTATGTACACCGCGTCTACCTCCTTTATGTTTGCCCAAGTATTTAACTTTGTATTGTTATTACTTTATTAATCTCTTTACAATCAATTTAGTAGACGATAATTCTTGCATGTTATTTCGCTTCCCAACAGAGCAAGGAATCATGAACGATATTGGAAAATAAATAAAATTTCAATGCCATGAGTAATGTTTCTGAGAAATTAAAAATATTTTAATGATGACATGATGAGAATATTATGTAGATGCGCAGTTATGAGGACCGACATTTTTCATTTTTTGTTGT
Source organism: Agonopterix subpropinquella (assembly GCA_922987775.1). NCBI lineage: Eukaryota > Metazoa > Arthropoda > Insecta > Lepidoptera > Depressariidae > Agonopterix > Agonopterix subpropinquella. Next base: position 52,853,939 of record OV277693.1, on the reverse strand, counting down.
ATTTTCTTAAGCCAACGTGAATATTTTGTTGCTATATTTTCACTATAGCAATGAGCGTTTTTCCAGTGGTTTTCAAGTGGATCGCTAGATGGTGGTCTTCGCGAGTTAAGGTCAAAATTTCAAAATGTGGTTCTTTACGGGTTGAGACACATTTACCGGCGGCCGGCCCTTACAAAAATGTCATTTAGTATGGGAAGCCGTCCGCCGTCGACGCGGCGACGATGATGGCGGACAGCTACCCATACAAAAACTTCATTTTTGTATGGGCCGGCCGCCGGTCGCCGTCGGCAGATGTGTCTCATCTCAACCCTAGAATAATTAAGAGAGATGATCAAAAAGATGTCAGCGCATCTTTTAATGGAATATTTCATGAATCATTTTAATCGAAAATATGAAGCTGTTTACGTTTGCATGGCAGTATGGGCTCGTCCCTTGCCTTTAAAAAAAGGCAGGCAGTCTTGATATGATTTTGAAGTAATCTGGCACACTTCTCTATGGAGTGATAAACATGCCCTCTGTGGAGTTTTTTAGGAAGAAAATAAAAAAAAGAAAAACGCTCATTTACAGGGAGATATGTTTTTATTTTATTTTATTAATATTGTTTCATTTTCTAACCTTTTTTACATTAAATATAGAGCAACAAAAATTAAATGTTAGTGTAAGTTGAGACTGATCATACAAACCGCTAGAGAGTTCTATTCATTATAATAGAAGACTGATATAATCAAGACAAGAAGAAATTTTAGTTATGTATTTCATGACTTGATGTGATAACTTCTCGTCTAATAGAGCTTCACCTTTGTGCTTTTTTTTTGCTTTCGCTTCTTCCATACATCAGATTTTATCTTATTTCTAGTCTGTTAATGCACACATAATCTTGAACTGGGTATACTCGTAACATTGTCATTTCAATAATTATTGCTTAATTGAAAATTATTTTAGTCTATGTACATAAGTATTTTCTTTCTATTGGGCTAAAATTGTTTCTATCGCTTAGAATTACGATTTCATTACAATAAAACCATTACGGTTCCAAAGCTTAGATTTAAGGCTGGACTTAAGTCAATAATCGTAGCTTGACTTTTGTTTTTCTCGTTCTTTGACCTATTACAAAATACACCAAATCAAATTGATAAAATATCGTAGTAAATGAAGAAAGTAATCGAATTATTGAAGTCCACTTAGTATTTTGTGAACTTTGTCAACTGTGCCAAGCATGCAGACCGCAAAAAAAGTGTCCTCATGTAATCGATTGTATGCTTAGGGTCAAGGTTTTACTCCATTTTTCTGGTGTTTGACATATTGTTGAATTTGGATGTTTGATTGTTTTTAGTCAATATAAACTACTCACGTAGGTAGACTTTCACCGCTCCAAATAAACAATTTAGAATATTGATTCTAAATTGTTTATTTGGAGCGGTGATAAACAACTATTTATTTAAAGCGGTGATAGTCTACGTGGAAGAGGGCTCGACTAAACATGGTAATTAACACTAGATTAAGGGTAAATCATACTATCATGACTAGAACTGCATAGTTATACAGGGTGGAAAGTTAAGATAGTTCACAAAGGGAAGCTACCAGAAGCATTATAGCTACAAGAAAACGTTCTTAGGAGACTAACCCTAACTTTTGGAGTGTTTTATTTATGCATTCACCGATTTTGAAAAAAATGTAGTCATCGAAAAAAAAACTGCTTTTTTCTCTATACTTTTTTTTTATCCCAATCGATTCTCTTACTGACATAAGTCTCTATTGGGTCAACCGAGGTCGAGGTATTAGAACTCTCAGAAGACGTAAAATTAAATTCCCATATATTTTAGTGGGGAAATAACCAAATCACCTATAGTGATGATTTTGTAAACCCTTCAAATTTTCAGGGGTGGTTCAGACTATCAAATTGAACAACTTTTACAATGGGAGCGAACCTGAAATCGCAAAAAAATTTAGTCTAGTACCTACAATCCTCGCAAGTCCTTGCAATTTACTATGGAACATGAGATTTTTTTTGCGATTTCTGCATCGCTCCTATAGTAAAAGTTGTTCAATTTGATAGTCTGAACCACCCCTGAAAATTTAAAGGGATTACAAAATCATCACGATAGGTCATCTGGTTATTTCCACACTAAAATGTGTACGGGAATTTAATTTTACGTTTTCTGAGAGTTCTAATACCTCGACCTCAGTTCTTATGTTCCTTATCAGTAAGAGAATCGAAAAGGATGAAAAAAAAATTGTGAAAATTGCAATTTTCCTCGATGACTGCACATTTTTTTCAAAATCGGTGAATGCAGATGTAGAACACTCCAAAGTTAGGGTTAGTCTCCTAAGAACGTATTCTTGTAGCTATAATGCTTCTGGTAGCTGCCCTTTGTCAGGCCTGTCTCACTTCTCAGCTCAGGTACGTTTGACAGCCGGACACCTCCGAGGTGTGCATCGTCGCTCATTGACATAACGGTCGTCACAGACACGCGCTATAATATGTTGCTGTACTCTTCTTACGCACGCAAACTTACATAGGCGCGTCTCTTTCCTACGTGTGAGTGAGAAGAACCGATAGCAATTTGCGTGCGTTAGAAGAGTACAACAACATATTATAGCGGCCGTGTGTGTTGACCTTTAGGCTCATTTTATTCTGCGTTCCTGAAGTGCGCGTTCGAAATTAGAAAAATCGGGTTGAGTGAACTATCTGTTACGGTAGTAACTATTAAATATAATCGGTGCCTTTGTGCCCCATCTTAACTTTCCACCCTGTATACTTACCAAAGAAAAACAAAATAATAAAATTTGATTTAGGTACTTATCTATAAAAAATAAACACGAGCAAGATTAGTAAATGGTCGCAGTGTTACATATTATACAAGCTACGTCATTTAATAGCCCACCAAATAATAACATCACGGTGTATTTAGCGCGAAAGAATGTTTTACGCTGTGCTTTTGAATGAATTGTTGAAATATTACCTACTTTGTTTATAGTTTGCTTCCCATTTAAGGCTATTCTACCGTTGGCGCGCTCCATACAAACGTAGTATGGTGATATTTTCAATACTATCCAATTAAAGTCAATGAAATTTTTCAAAAACAATCTAGTAACTAATTTCTATGTCGGTATGAAGTCAGAAATTCGATAAAATTTATAGTTTTAAAGCTACAGTGCCACAAATATTTCCATACAAATTTTAAATTAATCCTTGCATTGAAACTGTATATTTTAACGAAAATCTGACTTCATACCGACATAGAGATTAGTTACTTGATTGTTTTTGAAAAATTTCATTGACTTTAATTAGATAGTATTGAAAATATCACCATACTACGTTTGTATGGAGCGCGCCAACGGTAGAATAGCCTTAAGTGTTATTGTTTATTTCCATTAATGTATTTATTTTTCTCGCTGCTCATGGCTTGTATTATATTCGTGTATATATGCGTACATTTAAAACATGTGGAAATTACCAAACGAAAACTTTAAACAAATCTATAAACTCAAGTGACATTCATGATTCCTTTGTATGCTACATATTTGATTTCAACTAATGTTTGCTTCCAAATTTATCGTTAGGTAAAGTTGTTGTGCACCATTTTCGGATGTGCCTTGGTTTCAAACACATATCTTAAATGTAGGAACTATAAAGAGAACATACATTTCTGCTCCTTGACTATGTTGTTTATTAAACTTTTCTTCGGCCTGCTTTTGTGATAGCATGTTTGGTTCGTGGGATATAAATGGTTTTGTCCATATCAAACCGAGGTTTTTTTCTGCTACGGACGTGCAATCTAATGATATTTTAAATCACAAGTGAAATATACTATAAAAAACTTTAACAAAAAATTAAAACCGACTTCAAAACTAAAAAAGTACTAAAATCTAAATATATAAAAGAAGAAACTGACTGACTGAATGACTGACATATCAACGCACAGCCCAAACCGCTAGGTCTACAGAGTTCAAATTTGGCACGTAGGTTCCTTTTTTTTTTTTTTTTAATTTATTTATTCAATACATTATTTTTATAATAATTATATATTTTCAAGCGCACTTCTGAAACCACAGGGTTTATACGAAGTGCGGTACATGAGATCGCTTTCAATATGGCACATAAAGTAGATAGATAGGTAGGTACAGTCAAGAGTACATCAAGCCTTACAGTTGCAGTTCGATTGTAACGCTTATTGCGCACTATATAAGAACGGCACAGAGTCCAAAGTGTCAAGTTTGACGCGCTCTCGATTGTACATATAAAAAAAATATATATATTTATTTCTCAAACATGCTTGGAAATGTGAGCATTATTTTGACAACCTTCTTCGAGATAAATCGAAATTGCAGTACTGGCCAAATACATGCGCGCAGCGGCCGGCAATGTTGTATGAAAATCCATATCTGTCGTGTTTAGCGACCAAATAAATTACATACTAAACTCATATCTGTCGTGTAATTTAAAAATGGAACGATCTTTTTCTCCGGAACATGGCGGCCAAGGAGGTAACTCATCAAAGGTTTTATTTAAATTTCGAACACGCTTGCAAATAGAAAGCTGTTTATTGAAAAAAAAATAACTAATTGTCGTTCGATGTTCGTCATTGATTTTGAAAAAAGAGTTTTAATTTCCGCGAATTATTTGAGAAAATTTACTGTTTTAATTTCCGCGCATTTTTTGAGAAAAGTACTATACAAGCCTTGGCCACAACTAGGCATTGATGGACTTACGTATGTGTGCCTCGGCTTCGCCTCGGCCCACATTTACACGTTCGTCCATCAATGCCTCTGTTGCTGGCCGCTGCAGTAATGTACTATATTATTACAATTTTATAACTAGGTACAATGTCTTGTATCGGCTTCTAATATATAGGTAACAAAATTACTTAGCTACATGAGTCGATTGGTATCAAAAACGGCTAGCCTTCCAGACACAATAGAAAAATCCATTGTGTCTGGAAACCCAGACGCTTCCGATCCCAAACGACATAATAGTACCTACATTACACATCATGTTTGACAGGTAAGTAATGTTTTTTAAGTACTTTTTTACATGTTTTTATATTTATACTATTTTCACAAATATCTTTTTGTAGTTTAATTGGTAACTTGTTTAAAACGTAACATGTATTCCCACGTCCTCCGTCCGTACTCATTAGTATAACCGGGCAGTCTATAAGTAGGTAGGTATGACAAGGCTCGAAGATGACACGGTCGCGAGGTCTTGGATAGTGTGTGTATGTTATTGTATTCTTCGGTTATTATTGCCATTTTGATTTTATCAAACACATTTATAACTTTACAATGTAAAAACAGATTTGTGTAATCGTCTTTGTATTGTTTACTTATTTTTTTAGGTGTTATGGTTTTTAATAAAGATAACTGTAGTTTATGAATATTTTCTAGATATGTTTTGTATGTACGGCCATAGGTACTTAGACCATAGCTGATGACAGAATCGGCAAGTGACAAATATAGCATGCGTAGAATTTTATATGGCAGTTTGTATTTTAAAATAGACAATTTAGAATTAATTGCTCTAAGTTTATTGCATACATGTTCTATGTGCGGGTGCCAATTAAATCTGTTATCTATTATCAAACCCAAGTATGTGTGTTTGTTTACTTCTTCTAATGTCTCACAGTTGCATAATAAGCGTGTGTTTGTTTGGTGTTGTGAGTGCAGGCATTTGTGTTCATGTGCAGTAATGGTCGGTTTCCATGTAGATTTTAGGTATGGCGAGTGTATGTGCATTATTTTAGTTTTACCAGCGTTGATCACCAGACCGACGTCGTGTGCCCATCTACACAGGATGTCAAAATTACGTTGCATAGAAAACTGTGCCTCATTTAATTTCTTGTGTGATGTGATGATACAGGTGTCGTCGGCAAACTGATACACGGAGCCTTCTGGAAAAATGCTACGCATATCGTTAACATATAGTAGATACTCGGTAGGTCCCAGTATTGAGCCCTGGGCTGTACCTTTCTCCGAAGGTATCTTATCGCTAAGCACGCCGTTGATACATACCGCGGTGGAATGGCTAGTATGATAATTCTTAAACCACTGTAACAATGGACCTCGTATACCATTATCCTGTAATTTTGAATATAGTGTATTGTAATTTAGAGTGTCAAACGCTTTACTGAAGTCAATGAAGGCAACAAGCACGTGAACGCGATTGTTAAGGTGCTTGTTGACTTCATTGCAAAATTTTGATAATAATTGAGAGGTATTTCGATTTTTTTGGAACCCATATTGTTTATCATTTATTATGTTATTAGATGACAGAAATTTTCCTATTTCATTACCGAGATATCTCTCAACAATTTTATCAATGCAAGACAATATGGTTATGGGTCTGTAGTTGTTGGTGTCAGTGTGTGAACCTTTCTTATAAATTGGTCTCACAATACCTATTTTAAGCTGGTCTGGATAAGAGGACGTGGCCATACATGCATTAATCAAATGAGTAATAACTGGTGTAATTTCCGTATTAATCAATTTCAAGTCTTTGGCACGTATTTGGTCGATGCCAGGACTTTCTTTATCATTTAAATACTTAATTATAGAATAAATAACATCTTTGGTAGCTTTTTTTAGTCTCATTGATACGCTAGTGCTTGAATTATATGTATTTGAGTGGGTTAATGGGACAGCGCAGTAAGTGCAAATTTTTTTGACATTTTCTCTAAAATCGTATGCAAATTTGTTTGTTATTGAATTTATATCTTTTTTAAAATGTTTAGTAATTATGTCTTCAATAGAATTACAGATTTTACCACACAATGTATTAATTATTTCCCACATCTTTTTTGGGTTACGAAAGTTTGCACTTACTTTTTTCATAATATAATTATTTTTTACAATATTAATATGTTTATTTGTCTTGTTTCTGTATTTATTGTAAAGTAATCTATTTGCCATGTTACTCTCGTCTCTTTGCCATATAGTTCATCTCTTTTTTTACACATATATACTATTCTATCACTTTTCCATTCACAAGTTTGCCTTTTGCCTAATTTAATTTTTACTTTCATTTTACAGCTGTCATATATATCATTAAAGCTATTCAAAATAAAGTTTAATATATCGTTAGGGTTATCAAATTGTAATGCCGTGCTCCAGTCAATTTTGCACAATTGTTCTTTTACCTTATTATTATCTAATCTATTTATACACTTGTATTTAGGCGCATGATTTATGTGCGAGCGGTCGACTAACGCAGAACCGGTTATGTAGTGGTCAGCGAGAGCGCTGCTAATCACCGCGGTATGTACCTCGCTACAGTCCACCGCACGCACAAAAATATGATCTATACATGACTTTGTAATAATATCACCTTTACTTTCTACTCGTGTATACTGGCTGATGCCGCATTCCAGCCCTGATTCACATAAACTGTCTAGGTATTGCGATACAATAGGTATGTTACATTTTAAGTCTATGTTCATGTCGCCCAAAAGTACAAGGCTACTTTTTGGTTGGGATTTCGATATAACACGTGACAATTCAGAGATAAAAAAAGCCTTGTTACGATCAGGCGGCCTGTACACAGCGCATAAACTTATATGAAAGTTATATCTAGTTTCTATAATGCCGAATAAACACTCAAAACTTAAAGTTTTAGTTGGAAACCTCGTGAAGTTAATGCTTTTGTGAATGTAAATAATTACACCTCCTCCCTTTCGATTTTGCCGTAGTTCCGAGTGCATAGTATAGTCTGGTAACAAAAACAGGTTTTTTGTCTGCTCCGTGATGTTAGCTTCCGTCAGCGCAATAACATGGATCGTATTAGAGCTGTTTGTTATTTTATATTCTAGATGGGAAAAGTTCTTGATCATTGATCGAATATTGACGTGCATAAATATAAGTTTGTTATTTTCAGCTGGTAAATCGTCTGAGAAGCCATTCCAATCAGTATATGTTTTTTCGTAGATATTAGAGTATAGGTCCTCCATTTTTATTTGGTAGGTATCATATACAGGTGTAAATAGACAGAATAGGTAAATGAGGTTATTCTTGTAGCAAGGCAATCAGTTTGTCAATGTCGTTGGTAGACCTCACTGTATGGGTTTTCCCCTTCTCTTGTTTTTTGACCAGAACTTGCCCTTGCTTACACCATACACCATACCTTATGAGGGCGAGGGGTGCACTAAGAAAGGATTTATCAAAATTCACCCCCTAAAGGGGTGAAACGGGGGTCCAAAGTTTGTATGGGGAAACAAGATTGGTTAGACTATTTTATTCGAAACTTCACAAGAGTAGTCCTATTGATAAATATGTAAACACGTGTTTCAGGTTTTTTGAGAATTCAACCCCTGAAAGGGGGAAATGGGGTAACAAAGTCTGAAAATCGAGATGGGTATTGTTTGTATGGTTTATCGGGTCGCTGATTACGAAAACAACAATGATTTTTAAAATCCAACGTGGCGGACGTGAAATACCATCATCCCCTGTTGGGGTGCGATGGGGTTAAAAAGAAGAAACTGACTGAGTGACTGATATATCAACGCACAGCCCAAACCGCTGGGTCTAGAGAGTTCAAATTTGTTATGTAGGTTCCTTATGAGGTCTAGGGGTGTACTAAGAAAGGATTTTTCAACATTCACCCCCTAAGGGGGTGAAACGGGGGTCCAAAGTTTGTATGGGGAAACAAGATTAGTTAGACTATTTTATTCGAAACTTTACAGGAGTACTTCTATTGATAAATGAGTAAACAAGTGTTTCAGGTTTTTTGAGAATTCAACCCCTGAAAGGGGGAAATGGGGTCCAAAGTCTGAAAATTGAGATGGGTATGGGTTGCGTAGGAGTAGCGTAGGGGGTGCGTAGGGGGTGCATACGGGGCGAGTAGGGGTGCCTGGAGGGAGCGTAGGGTGTGTGTAGGGGGTACGAAGGGAGTGCGTAGGGGTGTGTAGGGGGTGCGTAAGTGGTACGTGGAGGGGGCGAGTAGGGGGTGCTTAGGAGGTGCGTATGGTGTGGGTACGGGGTGAGTAGGGGTGCCTGGGGGGAGCATAGGGGGTTCGTAGGGGTGTGTAGGGCGTACTAAGGGGGTGCGTAGGGGGTGAGTAGGTATGCGTAAGGGTGTGTAGAGGGTAGGTGGGGGGTGCGTATGGCTGAGTAGGGGTGAGTAGTGGGTACGTACTACGTAGGGGATGAGTAAGGGATGAGGGGGGGTAGGTAGTCACAAAAACAGGTCAGTGCCACAAAAAAAACCATAAACAAGTCCTAAGTCCACGCGTACGAAGTCGCGGGTAACTAATATAACCAGCGTATCTAGAACGTTGATTACTTTTATTGGAGTCGCTGTCAAGACGGTATGTTTCGCGATTGGGCTTAGAGTTATTTTTTGGGCTTAGCTTGACACCGATTCCAATACAAAAAATTAATGCGATTTTAAAATACTCTGGTTATATTATTATTTTAGTACTTTTTAGGGTTCCGTACCCAAAGGGTGAAAACGGGACCCTATTACTAAGCCTACGTTGTCCGTCCGTCCGTCCGTCGGTCCGTCCGTCGGTCCGTCCGTCCTGTCCGTCTGTCCGTCTGTCCGTCTGTCCGTCTGTCCGTCCGTCCGTCCGTCCGTCCGTCTGTCCTACCTATTTAGGGCTGTAACTTTTGAACCGTAATAGCTAGATAGTTGAAATTTTCTCAGATTATGCGTTATTACGGCGGATTTGTTAATAAATAATAATAAAATCGCTCAAGTGCGAGTCGGGCTACTCGCGCACCGAGGGTTCCGTACCACACCACCACAGAACACAACATTATTAACATAGAAAAAAAACTTTTTTTGTCCGCGACCTTTAGCGCAAGACCGACTCACACTTGGCCGGTTTTTAGTATTTGTTGTTATTCTGTAGAGTTTGCTCTATAATCACACTAAGTTTGACGTTTGTATGTAGTACCGTTTTTACGATAGAGCGTGAAGAAAAAACGTTGATAAAAACTAGTTTCTTGTTGAGAGCCCCCCTTAATTTTTAACTTTTGACATTTTTATTATTTGTTAACAAATCCACCGTAATAACGCATAATCTGAGAAAATTTCAACTATCTAGCTATGACGGTTCAAAAGTTACAGCCCTAAATAGGTAGGACAGACGGACGGACGGACGGACAGACGGACAGACGGACAGACGAACAGACGGACGGATGGACGGACGGACGGACGGACAACGTAGGCTTAGTAATAGGGTCCCGTTTTCACCCTTTGGGTACGGAACCCTAAAAATGTCAAAAAGTTTAAAATTAAGGGGGGTTCTCACATAAACATATTATACTTCCGAGTAGACCGAGGAACTCCTCAATATCGCATCACCGAAACCGAAATGTCAATATGTGCGAAATTGATACGTGTGTGAGTTCTAATGATGTGGCATTGACGTATTCGCGATTATCGATATCAAAATCATCGATATCAGATTATCGACTACTTAGTAGTCGATGTGATTTTGATACGATAATCGCGAATACGTCAATGTTACATCACTAATTTATAGTAGTCACTACTACTATTATATTTTTATATTACGAAGTCTAAATCGGCTAGGCTTATCATCCATCTACCTACACTGTTATAAAACTGTTACTTAGGTCATAGGCCATAGGTCGACAAATATTTTCTATGAAAAACGCGATTGCCCAGCCCCACGAAAAGGGCGCGCATCACGTCCGTGTGCCGTTTTTTCTATTTAAAAGATACTACCGAGTAGACCAAGCCCTGTACCCGCACTTTCGATGTTCGCTATATCGCCACTGTTTCGGTCCGCGGTTCATTGTAATAGAGTTGAATTTGGAATGAAAATGTTCACGCAATTGCGAAGTTCGAATGTGCGGGTAGAGGCTCAAGTGACTCCTCATTATCGCATCACCGAAACCGAAATGACAGTATGTGCGAAATTGATATGTGTGTGAGTTTTAGTGATGTGACATTGACGTATCCGCCTTATTGATATCATAATCACACCGACTTATATAAGGTTTTAGTCTGCTGGGCTATAATTTATCTGCATACACTACCGTACTTATTATAAAACTGAAATGTGTGTCTGAGCATTGAAAATATTTTGTAATAAAAGCATATGACTATAGTGTATAGGGGTCCCTGAATCAAAGATTTCTTTATTTTTATATGGAATCCAATTTATGAAAATAATAAAAACCTGCTGTAGTAGCCAAAACTTAAAAACATATCCTGTTTTTTTCACAGAATGTACAGGTGCAATATAATTTCGAAGAATTTTACGATACATAATTGAAACTAGCATAGCAGTGTTTCAAAGAGAAAGGAACCACGGTTCTCATGATTCATCATCATCATCATCATCATCTCAGCCGATGGACGTCCACTGCTGGACATAGGCCTCCCCCAAGGATCGCCATAACGACCGGTCCTGCGCTGCCCTCATCCAACGTTTTCCCGCCACCTTCACCAGGTCGTCGGTCCACCGTGTGAGGGGCCTACCCACGCTGCGCTTTCCGGTACGCGGTCGCCACTCGAGAACTTTTCGGCCCCACCGGCCATCGGTTCTGCGAGCAATGTGCCCCGCCCACTGCCACTTAAGTTTAGCAACTCTTTGGGCTATGTCAGTTACCCTGGTTCTTCTGCGGATCTCTTCATTTCTGATTCGATCTCGCAGGGAAACTCCGAGCATAGCCCTCTCCATTGCCCTTTGGGTGACTTTCAGCCTTTTTATGAGGCCTTGAGTGAACGACCACGTCTCTGTTCCATATGTCATCACTGGCAACACACACTGATCGAAGACTTTCGTTTTAAGACACTGCGGTATTTGGGACGTGAAGATACTACGTAGCTTCCCGAACGCTGCCCAGCCGAGTTGGATTCGACGGTTGATCTCTTTCTCGAAGTTGGACTTACCTAACTGAATAGTTTGTCCCAGGTAAACATAATGGTCAACAACTTCGAGCGCAGAGTTTCCGATCATTACAGGAGTGGGTACAACATGGTCATTTGACATGATCTTCGTCTTGTCCATGTTCATTTTCAGACCAACTCGTTCGGAGGCTCTGCTGAGATCATCGAGCATTTGACTGAGCTCCTCCATAGTCTCCGCCATGATGACTATATCATCGGCAAACCGAAGGTGACTGATGTACTCGCCGTTTATGTTGATGCCTAGCCCTTTCCAGTCCAGAACCTTGAAAACATCTTCCAGTGCAGCGGTGAACAGTTTCGGAGATATAACGTCTCCCTGCCTCACGCCTCGCTGCAGTAGGATAGGTTTCGAGTTCTGGTCCTGTAGTCGGACTGACATAGTGGCGTTTTTGTACAAGCATTTCAGCACTTCGATGTACCGGTAGTCTACTTGGCAACGCTGAAGAGACTGCAGTACAGCCCAAGTCTCGATCGAATCAAAGGCTTTCTCGTAGTCCACGTACGCCAAGCAAAGGGGCAGGTTATACTCTTCAGTCTTCTGTATAACTTGCCGAAGCGTATGTATGTGGTCCACAGTGCTAAAGCCCTTTCGGAAACCGGCCTGTTCGGGAGGCTGGAAATCGTCAAACCTGCGCGCGAGACGGTTCGTAATGACTCTCGAAAACAGCTTGTAGACATGGCTAAGAAGGGAAATGGGCCTATAGTTCTTCAACAGGGCATTATCGCCCTTTTTGAAGAAGAGCACCACCAGACTTCTGTTCCATGCCTGCGGCGTTTTGCCCTCGAGTATGACGGAATCGAACAGCTTCTGAAGGGCCTTCAGGACCGGTTTTCCACCCGCCTTCAGAAGCTCGGCCGTAATCCCATCATCACCCGGCGCCTTGTTGTTCTTTAGCTGTTTGAGAGCCATACTAATCTCGTACAGGCTGACGTCCGGAATATCTTCTGTGTAGTGCCGGGTCAATCTAGCTCTTGGGTCGTTAGCCAGATCTGTAGCGGGTCTTCGTGTTGACGTGTATAACTGTCCATAGAACTTCTCAACCTCTCTCAGAAGCTCAGGCTTGGACGATACGATTCTGCCATCCTCAGTCTTCAGCTTTGATAGCTGGCTTTGCCCAATAGACAGATCCCTTGCGAAAACTTTGGAGCCTTTGTTCCGCTCTATAGCCTCCTTAATACGCTCGGTGTTAAACCGACGCAGGTCGCAAGTCACGGACTTTGAAATCTGCCTATTGAGCTGCCGGTATTTATTCGCATCATCTGAAGACTGCAGAATCATCTCGCGCCTTTCCTCCATGAGCTTAAGAGTAGGGTCTGAGATTTTCTTAGTTCTATTTGTACGACGGGTCTTAAAGAACTTGGACCCGACCGCATGGACAGTTTCCACAAACCCATCGCTGTAATCGTCCACGCTACTCCCCAGGCAATCAAAACGATTTTGGAGTTCGAGCTGAAAACTACAGGGGTTTTGGATCTGGATCGGTACTGGACGGAGCGTAGACTTCATCAGACGAGATCTTTCGAGCTTGATATTAAGATTCAATGTGCCTCTTACCATACGGTGATCGCTTCCGGTTTTAAACGCGTTTAACACAGAGACATCATTGAATATTTGCTTCTTCGTCGACATGATGAGGTCTATCTCATTTCTTGTACCGGTCGGGCTCAACCAGGTCCACTTTCTGTGCTCCCGCTTCTTAAAGAAGGAGTTCATCATATAGAGTCCCTCCTTCTCCATGAAGCCAGCCAGCAGTTGGCCCCGTTTGTTCCGTCGTCCATACCCAAATTTTCCCACTCGCATCTCTTCACCGTCTCGTTTGCCCAGTTTCGCGTTGAAGTCTCCCATGACCACCGTGAAGTGTGTTTTAGAACTATGCATGGCTCTAGAGATATCCTCATACATAGTTTCTACATCGTCGGCGTATTTCTCTTCTGAAGTCGGGGCGTATACCTGTATAACCTTCAACGAATACCGTTTGGTTATTCTGAGTATAAGGTACACCACCCTATTCGACACACTTTCGATCTTCTCCACGTTGTTCACAAGAGACTTATGGACCATTAGCCCGACACCGTGCTGGGACTTTAGTTCGCCCTCTCGGAAATAGAGCAGGTTACCAGATTTGAGGATTATCGAGTCCTCTCCCTCTCTTCGGACTTCAGATAATCCAACAATATCCCAACGTATCCTGCTCAGTTCCTCCTCGAGTATAGCGAGCGACTCGTCGGTCCGCAGTGAACGTGTGTTGAACGTTGCCAGGTGCAGCTGTTGTCGGTTGTGGTAGCCGGATCTCTTCCGGAGATTCTTCGCACCCCCTGCCCCGCCGTTACCTTGACCGCTACCGTAGCCAGGAATAGCGGGGCCGCCGGGGACTGGGGGCCGTGTTAAGGGCGTACTTGCCATGTTGGGGGGTTTTGCCATAATCGCCACGCTTGGCAGGCGGGTTGGCGATCGCAGTTCGGCTGGATGTGTGTACGCAGAGGATGCTGCTGCCCATCTTCTGGTAGGTCCCTTAGTCGCCTTTTACGACACCCACGGGTAGAAATGGGATGGTGCTATTCTTAGCCGACACCACACGGGCGACACCACACGGTTCTCATGATTAAGTATAATAAATTATGCTGATTTTGATTCCATGCATTTACGTATATGTTCCGCCGTAGCACCTAAACTACTAAGCCGATGTTGATGAATGAGGTGGCAATCGATTCATTATTTTATTATTTATGGTCTGGGTGACATAGAGGATACATTTTATACAAACAAAATCAATATGACGGATGTTACATCCGATTATGATGAAACTTATTGTGTGAAACCTATGTGTTGTTGAGTTTCTGGCCGCATCTTCTCTACAGCGAAACACTTCCGACGCGGTGGTACAGTCAAAAACATGACGTCAGAAAGCTATTAATTTGATATTGTTTTGAACAAAAAAACATGATTTTGAAAAAAAATATGGATTTGAGTTCGAGTTTAAATCAAATAATTAGACCTAAAAAAACTGGTATGTATTTTATCCATAAAGATATTATACCTTACGGAATAGAGTAAGTGACATGAGTTGTCAAATGAAACCGTTTTTGGACGTTTTTTGGAGTCCTCGGCAGGGTAAAAATTCGATTTCTGTGTATAATTTCTCAATCTAACGTGAAATCGTGAATAATTTAATGAAACAGTGTTAGTATATTTCACAAAATTATCTACGATTTCACTTTAGGTTCACGATTATTCACAGAAACCGAATTTTTACCAGGACTCCAAATCCCCAAAAACGGTTCTATTGCCTCGCGTCACGTATCTCTTTCTATTATACAGGCATGCCGCTAGGTACATCTCGCTCTCTCAGTTGTCACTGTCTCTCTTACGTAGTATAATACCTTTATGATTTTATCTCGCTACGATGTCCCGTGTCACGAGCGTGGTTCGTCCCCATACAAGAGGTTGGAAATATACGAATGAAAAAAAAACATATTTCGAAAACGCAGGTGCAGAATAGCTGAGTAATAAATAAAACAATATTAATAAATCACAATAATACTACTTTTAATAACTTTATGCATTTTCTGAAATAATAAGTTCGGTATATTCATTGGAAGGCTGAATCGAAAACCATTTCAGTAACAATATTTAAAAAAAAACCAGAATCTGACGAGACATGAACGGAGGGAGCTAGGTGGTAGAAAAAACATATTTCAAAAATATCGACATATCGATAGATTTTGTGCAATCTCTATGCGAAACGGTTCCTTTTTCACGTACACAATAATTTTTTATCTAACACATAATTATTTAAAATTCCATATTATTTAGAAAATAGGACGTTTACTGCATTTAATGAATGTATTACTAAATCATTTTAAGAGAAACATATGTGAAAACAAGCCTCATGAAAGTAGTATTGTACTGATCGTATTTACCTGTGAAACGTTTCTTTATTTGGGTTGTTGGTGTAAGTTACACTACATTCCAACACGGAACACGACACCATTATGATTTTTTATATTCGTCTTATAAAACACAAAATAAATTTAAATTAAATCAATAAAATAACGAGAGATAATTTTTTGACAGGACTCCAAAAGACTCCAAATAGTTTCAAAATGGTTTCACGGCAATTATATTATAATCTCTTTCGCGCACGTAGCTTTTTTTATTATGATCGGAATCTCATTCACACACTTACTTGGTCTACTCACGGTAGTAGAATAATAATGTCTATGGAATAAACATCAGCTGTTTCATACATTTGGGTCGAGTCGAATAGCTATTTTTCTATGTAACAAGCATTTTTTTACGGGTGGTTAAGACCATCAAACTAAAACTTTTATCTGGGAACAAACCTGAATCGGAATCTCATTCACACACTTACTTGGTCTACTCACGGTAGTAGAAAAATAATGTCTATGGTTTCTCAACAAGAAACTAGTTTTTATCAACGTTTTTTCTTCACGCTCTATCGTAAAAACGGTAATACATACAAGCGTCAAACTTAGTGTGATTATAGAGAAAACTCTACAGAATAACAACAAATACTAAAAACCGGCCAAGTGTGAGTCGGTCTTGAGCTAAAGGTCCCGGACAAAAGTTGTTTTTTCTTAGTTAATAATGTTGTGTTCTGTGGTGGTGTGCTACGGAACCCTCGATGCGCGAGTAGCCCGACTCGCACTTGACCGGTTTTTATTTAGTTTTGAAGTCGGTTTAAATTTTTTGTCAAAGATTTTTTATTTCAACATTTTTAGTGTTGGTATTATATGGGTTGACATATCCGTTGCACATTGATGCAAGGGGAACATCAACACGAATCATTTATTTCAATCGCCTATGATATGCTATACATTTTTGAGGAGTACCATTGTCTATCACCGAAGCCCTTCACCAGATCTTCACCAAATTAAAATGAGACCACCTCTGACGTATGACCTACAAAACAAAGAATCATCAAAATCAATTCATAATTGGCGGAGTAATCGCGTAACAAACAAAAAAACATACAGGTCGAATTGATAACCTCCTCCTTTTTCGTCGGTTAAAAATACTATTTATGAAGATGTCATGGTACCAATGGCACTCCCTGGATTTATATGAATCTGTGGACACCATTTTTCCAAATCGGTTGAAGCGTAGAGGTTGTAGATGTAGATGGTAAAATACACACTTAGCCACATACACAAATACAAACATACGTCCACGTTAAGTCCTTTTGAAAAATGTTGATAGTAGGGAAAAAAAACTTCCTCCACAGAAGAAAATCTTAGAATAAATATAAATCGCATGTAGGCCTCTTATTAGATAAGGTCATATACACGGTGTAACAAAACTCCCTAGTAATACTTAAGCGTGTGGTTCAGACCATCAAACTGGACAACTTTCACTATGGAGCCAACATCGAAATCGCGAAAAAAAAATAGCTCTTTCATACAAAACTGCAGTACCGCCTCGACTCAAATGTATGGAATTGCAGATTTTTTTACTTTTTCTCGACGTTGGCTCCATAGTGAAAGTTGTTCAGATTGATGGTCTGAAGCAACCCCTAAAGTATTACTAGGGTGTTTTGTTACATCCTGTATAAGTTACTATGACAATTTTATTATGATTCAGAAAGTTGAATTTGATTAGAAATTTTGTTTTTTTTTGTCACACTAGTTCTCGAGCTTAAGTATCGTGCCTATACTAATCAACTCATATTACTCATTCTACTTCTACTGGTTTTCTTTTGTGTGGGATCTACTAACTGATTCGAGTGGACAACACGGATCCCTCCATCGATTTCAATTAACTAGCAAGTGAATCAATACGAGTAAAGATCAAGCAATGCTCATTTAGCTAATATGTTACAAAATGATTTAAATAATTTAATTAAAATATGATAATGGACAACATTTCATTTTAGGAAAGGTACCAAAATTCGAAAACCATTTGGAGTTTATGTCCTGCAAAGCTTATTGTACTTGCACATTTATAGGTTTTTCTAGCCATTATTACTAGAGTTATTTGAAAAATAATGAAAAATTAATGTTTGAAAAATAACGAAATGAACGTTAAATTACATATATTTTTAATTTATTCAATAAATAATAGTGAGAAATAAATGAAATGGTTGTCCATTAGACACCTACATTCTTATTTCTTCTACAAATGGCCAGTTTAAAATATCCAGGTCTTCAGCCATTTCAGCCCTGCTCTCTGGTAGGAGCATACATTTCCCTCCCCCGCACTCTTTCTGGCACCTGCATGACAGGAGTTGACAAGGTCACCGGTTTCAGCCCCTGATGGCTCCATGTCCACCTTTAGAGAGTGGGCTCTTTCTCTACCCCCAACTACTTCTGCACCTGGTCGTAGATTCTATAGGACAACACAACAATTTCGAACTATGTAGGGAAAATTGTCAATGTTTGAAGACCTGTATCTCTAATTCTATTGAACTTACTTTGCAGTTAAATTGTAGAAAATGTTGTCTAGTTTAAAAATGCGAATAACTGTTCCATTTGATTCACCGTTCAGAAGTAATAAGCCAAAACCTGAAAAGGCCTGAAAATATCGAGGTTTTCCGAGCACTACGCAGTTAGCACAGGTCTTTCGAAGCTAAATACTTAGTCTTACAGTTTACACTATTGGTATCTATTCTAACAACATCCCAAAAAATCAATAACGTGCAATTTATTGCGACCTACGATGTTTTATATGATTGGCGTACTACGGAAAGGAATCTCATTATTTTTATCAGCCCATTTAATCAAGTTTTCAATAAATAGTATCCCACTTGACACTTCTTCTTAACTAGCAGTAATTTTTTTATATTAATTACCTTTATTCTTATCATATTAAAAGTACAGTCGCCATCAGATATATCATAGCATACAAGGTGTCCAAATATTTCTGAGCAGTGCTAATTTTCATTAAATTATTTACAGTAAATGTTACCAATTATACCTAAACGTGTATTTTGTCATAAATATGTGAACAGCGAATTTTCAATAATTTCTTTACAATGTTATTTAAAATTAACATGTAAAACAACGGAATAAGGTTTTTTATCCGAAACTGTTCAGATGTTTATGGCCACCATGACTGCGTCGATATATTTGATGTTCTCGGCGTTCCTATATTTTTGATTGACTATGAGTAAAGAAATTATTGAAAATTAGAACTGCTTAGAAATATTTGACCACCTTGTTTGCTACGATATATCTGCTGGTGACTGTACCTAGCGTACCTAGCAATGACTGGTTTAATATATTTTTTTAAATCAATGTCGGTTTTGTGAGTGAGTATAGTAATCTCAAGGATTGTTTTATGTACAAAATAGATTTTGAGAGCTAATACAAAGCGGTGGAGCCTCGTGACAAAAAGAACGCCACCGCCCTCAAACCGACTTGCCAAGCGACCTACAAATAATATTTTATTATTGAATATTAGAAGAAGTAGACAAGAAGAGCAAACTTCGTTACTTTTACTTCATAGCTTCGCAATGCAGCATCCAGCAAAGACAGGTAGTTCAAATGAGGGTGATTCAAATTAACATATCAACGAAACAGTCTTAAGGTGGACTTCCGATGCTAGCGGCCGACGCGTCTGACGCGCGCGGCTCGCGGCCGACGGCCGATGCGGCCATACTAGTTACTATGAAAACGTATGGCGCCGCTTCCGATGCCAGCGACTGACGCGCGCGGCCGATGTCTATCGCATCGGCCGCGGCCGCGCGCGGCTATGCTGTGACGTCACGAAAAACAAGAATGTTTGCCAGAAATATTACGAAGATTTTACCCAAAATTTTCTTAATATTTACTATTTTATTTGTATTTTATTATCTACAAGGTCGCTCAACGTAGCGATAACACCATCTATCACGCCACTTGAAACTACTTTTTCTTTTTTCGGAAAATCCCTCTTGCCTACATAATTATTAGCTAGACAGCGATACATGTACAGGTTAAAAAGCCATGGGGACGCAACGCATCCCTGTCTAATTACTCCCAAAAATGTATTTTATCAAAATCCTGTTAAAAAAAAATGCATTCATATATTCTCTAAACCTATCAATCTATCAATCAATTAAATATTCTTTATTAAAATATGTATTGGTTTTTTTGTTTGTGTTTTTATGTTTTTGTTTAAACACCAAAACATAAAAACGTACCCTAAATTTCGGGGAAAATACCCTAAAGTGATAACACTCTGCACAATAGGCACGCGTCAGTCGCTGACCTCGGAAGTGAGGTCTGTCGTCGGCCGCGCGCGTCTGACGTGAGGTTCTGTCAAATATGACAGAACCTCGCGTCAGACGCGCGCGTTAGTCGCATCGGACGCTGGCATCGGAAGTCCACCTTAAATAACCATTACAAGTAGTTACACAGATATGCCTGGCAACTTGTCGCGAACAGCCAGTCTCTACATTTTGACATTTGGAGCCAAAACCCTAAACCTACTAAAGTAGGTATATCAAACCAAATCAAAATATTTTATTCAAAACTAGCTTTTGCCAGCGACTTTGTCCGCGTATCCTATGTGCAAAGTTTCATGATGATCGGTTAGATAGTTTTCTCAAACATGCTTGGAAATGTGAGCATTATTTTGACAACCTTCTTCGAGATAAATCGAAATTGCTGTACTGGCCAACTACATGCGCGCAGCGGCCGGCAATATTTGTATGAAAATCCATATCTGTCGTGTTTTGCGGCCAAATAAATTACATTGTAAACTCATATCTGTCGTGTAATTTAAAAATGGAACGATCTTTTTCTCCGAAACAAGGAACCAAGGAGGTAACTCAAAAAAGGTTTTATTTAAATTTCGAACTAACTTGCAAATAGAAAGCTGTTTATTGAAAAAAAAAAAACAAATTGTTGTTCGTTGTTCGTCATTGATTTTGAAAAGAGTTTTAATTTCCGCGAATTATTTGAGAAAATTTACTGTTTTCATTTCCGCGCATTATTTGAGAAAAGTACTATACAAGCCTTGGCCACAACTAGGCATTGATGGACTTACGTATGTGTGCCTCGGCTTCGCCTCGGCCCACAATTACACGTTCGTTCGTCCATCAATGCCTCTGTTGCTGGCCGCTGCAGTAATGTACTATTTCTCAAACATGCTTGGAAATGTGAGCATTATTTTGACAACCTTCTTCGAGATAAATCGAAATTGCAGTACTGGCCAAATACATGCGCGCAGCGGCCGGCAATGTTTGTATGAAAATCCATATCTGTCGTGTTTAGCGACCAAATAAATTACATACTAATCTCATATCTGTCGTGTAATTTAAAAATGGAACGATCTTTTTCTCCGAAACATGGCGACCAAGGAGGTAACTTATCAAAGGTTTTATTTAAATTTCGAACTGACTTGCAAATAGAAAGCTGTGCTGTTCATTGAAAAAAAAAATGAACACTACCGCGGGAAAAATAAGTAATTTGTTGAGTAATTGTATTTGGCAAAATGAGTTCAAGTGAAGACAGTGAGTATGCTGAAGTTACTTTAACGCCACCTGAAATTCAAGAGGCTGCAAGAGCCGTAATAGAAAACTTGTTACCGCCAAAATCAAAAGAAAAATATTTGAAAGCCTATGAAAATTTTGTTCAGTGGAAGAATGAAAGAAAATCGAAATCCTTATCCGAAAACGTTTTTTTGGCTTATTTCGGTGAACTCGCCAAGAAAGTTAAGCCGACAACGCTATGGGTCATCTATTCAATGCTAAAATGTACAGTTTTAATGAAACATAACGTGAATTTAAAACAGTATGTAAACCTGACTTCAATGCTCAAAAGACAGTCGGATGGATACAAATGTAAAAAATCAAAAGTTTTCACCGCATCAAATGTAAATATGTTTTTGTTTGAAGCACCAGACAGTGTGTATCTGGACCTCAAAGTAAGTTTTACACTTGATAATATTAACCAATGTCTGTGAGCATTATTTATTTTATTTTTATTTTATTGTAACCTCTTTTTTTTTAGGAAAATTACCTATGTGAACGTAAGCTATAACGTACTTACCTACTTTGTTTTTGTTGCAGGTTATTCTTATTTTCGGCATTTTTGGTGCATGCCGATGTAACGAAATTACAAATATTACTATAAAAGACGTAGAAAATAACGAGGCTGTGATAATTGTAACTCTACGTGATACTAAAACCAAGATCGACCGCACATTTGTTATCAGAGATGAATCAGCTGAGATCGTACAAAAGTACATAGCGCACTCCCACTGATGTAAAATCTGACCGATTTTTTCTAAATTACAAAAATAACAAATGCACAAAGCAAGCAATTGGAAGACACAAAATTGCCGCAATGCCAAAGGCAATTGCTACCTATTTAAACTTGCCAAATCCGGAACATTATACTGGGCATTGCTTTCGTCGATCTTCTGCAACTCTTCTTGCTGACACAGGTGCGAATTTAATAACACTTAAAAGACATGGCGGATGGAAGTCTGACCGGGTAGCTGAAAGCTACATAGAAGAATCAATTGAAAATAAAAGTAGCATTACACGTCAAATCAACGAAAGTATTCAATCTCGTCCATCGACCTCCCATCAAAGCTTTGAAATTCAGAATCACTCTGAAGAGAATACTGTGCAACAAACTTCGACCTCGTTAGAATTATCCCAAACCAACATAATCCCCGGAAAGTCCACATTAAATTTCAAAAATTGTACATTCCACAACTGTATTTTTAAATAAAAAGTTCTGCCTAGATTGAAAACTTAGTTTTAATTTCCGCGCATTATTTGAGAAAATTTACTGTTTTAATTTCCGCGCATTGTTTGAGAAAAGTACTATACAAGCCTTGGCCACAACTAGGCATTGATGGACTTACGTATGTGTGCCTCGGCTTCGCCTCGGCCCACATTTACACGTTCGTCCATCAATGCCTCTGTTGCTGGCCACTGCAGTAATGTACTATTTCGCGTGAAAGCGTTACAAACAAACTTACTTTCACATTTATAATATTAGGGATAATATCGCTAGGATAGCTTTCTGACGTCATTTTTAGGGTTCCGTACCCAAAGGGTGAAAACGGGACCCTATTACTAAGCCTACGTTGTCCGTCCGTCCGTCCGTCCGTCCGTCCGTCTGTCCGACCTATTTAGGGCTGTAACTTTTGAACTGTAAGAGCTAGATAGTTGAAATTTTCACAGAATGTGCGTTATTACGGCGGATTTGTTAACAAATAATAAAAATTTCAAAAAGTTAAAAATTAAGGGGGGTTCTCAACAAGAAACTAGTTTTTATCGACGTTTTTTCTTCACGCTCTATCGTAAAAACGGTAATACATACAAGCGTCAAACTTAGTGTGATTATAGAGCAAACTCTACAGAATAACAACAAAGACTAAAAACCGGCCAAGTGTGAGTCGGTCTTGCGCTAAAAGTTCCGGACAAAAAGTTTTTTTTTTCAAAGTTAATAATGTTGTGTTCTGTGGTGGTGTGGTACGGAACCCTCGGTGCGCGAGTAGCCCGAATCACACTTGACCGGTTTTTATTGACTTTACTACCGCGTCGGAAAGTGTTCCGTATAAATTCTTCTTATCGTGTGGGCAGAGCCCTGGTGTCAGAGTTTCAGACCGCCTTTCGGCCTCTGACGTGATTTTTATGTAACGACTAGAGATAGTAGCCGGCTTGACGTGCCATCCGAAGCACGGAATCATTTTTCTTTTCAGACAATCAGGTGATTCAGCCTGCAATGTCCTAACCAACTGAGGAAAAACGCACAAAGTGACATATCACTAGGTGTCCCCCGTGGGAATCGAACCCACGACCTCCGTATCGAGAGCCAATGCTCTTAACCATTAGACAACGGAGGCAGATAAAAATTGCATTGCAATGACAGTATAAATTGAAAGCTCGCGATAATAAATAAATAAAACCGATGTCTTTTAAAATTTTACGATTGAGATTAATTTCTGCGTGCGATATTTCTGGTGCTCGAAATTTTTTTTTTTTTTTTTTTTTTTAACCTATTTTGTCCCATTGTTGGGCAAAGGTCTCCCCCAAGCTTTTCCAGCCTTCCCTATCTTTTGCCATCAGTTGCCATTTCGCTTCGTGGGCATCCAGGTCATCGCGCCATCTCTTTCTTGGTCTGCCCCGGCCCCGGCTTCCATCGTCGGGCTCCCATTGGGTCGCGATCGTTGCCCACCGCTCCGTATGCATGCGACAAACATGTCCGGCCCAGTCCCACTTCAGTTTGGCGGCCTTAACACCTGCATCAGCTATGTGGGTCTTGGAGCGCAGAGTAGTGTAGTTAACCCGGTCGATCCTTCTGACAAAAGTACTATACAAGCCTTGGCCACAACTAGGCATTGATGGACTTACGTATGTGTGCCTCGGCTTCGCCTCGGCCCACATTTACACGTTCGTCCATCAATGCCTCTGTTGCTGGCCACTGCAGTAATGTACTATTTCGCGTGAAAGCGTTACAAACAAACTTACTTTCACATTTATAATATTAGGGATAATATCGCTAGGATAGCTTTCTGACGTCATTTTTAGGGTTCCGTACCCAAAGGGTGCGCTAATATGCTGCGCTCCATTGCTCTTTGGCAAACCTGGAGTTTGGATATCTGAGATTTCGTAAATGACCACGTTTGAGCACCGTAGGTTAAGATGGGCAGGATACACATGTCGATGAGTTTACGTTTGAGTGACATGAAAGTTTCCCTTTCATTAACTCTTTCATCGACCAGTAGCTCTTCCAGGCGTTGTCAACACGACGGGTGCTCGAAATAAAAAAAGAAATCTTGTTGATGTTGATACGTTTTTGAATAATAAGTTTGATATTTATTGATTAAGATTGTGGCCGTGTATGAGCATTAAACATAAGTCCTTCACGGCCATTTAGTGTTTAATTTAGCCAAAACACCACGCTATAGATACACGTGCGAAGAATACTTCCTCAAATTGTTATCATGTCTTCAATCTTTTGTCTTTCATGATTCCTAATCACTATATTGAAAATGTTTTCATCATTCGTTGTACCGAATACTAGCTAAATGACCCGTATGGTTTTCAGGATAAGATGTAAATGGAAATACATAAAGCAACTATGGAAAAGGATATAATTAAAAGAAGATTTTTTATAAATCAGCTATAATTCCAGTCATGCTGCGGAAGATTTTTGGTTATCAACCTGAGCTAATGTGTACTTGTTAAGTATTTAAAACAATCGAAACAATTTTACGTTCCTTCTTTATGAGGATGTTGATTTTACATTCGATTACAATGTTAATTACGTGCCTCACGTAATTATGTTAAAAGGAATACGTAATTTACAAAAATTAGTTGATTTTATATATGTATTAAATTACTCTAGGCTTTGTTTCAGTTGTACATGTGTTGAACAGCGAACATTTGCGTTCACTGGTGTTGAATACATTTGGTTTATTACATGGACACATTAAATGTGGTAGACGCTTATTTAGCGTTAATATTAAATAATAGTGATTGTAAGAATTGTAGTGATTGCTAGATTAGCAAAGTGCCGCCACGTAACTTTTAAAACTAGTAATGTAAGGTTTAATGAAAGCATATCTGTGTATGTGTAATGGACTCGTTTCTAGATATGTTAAAAATTACTTGTTTGCAGATATTTCAAATAGTGGCAAACCATTTTCTACCGTAATGAGCGTTTTTCTTTGCTTTTTTAAAAATTCGTAAAAAACTCAACAGATGCCATGTTCATCGCTTTATAGAGACGTTTGCGAGATCATGTCGAAATCGTGTCAAGACTGTGCCTGCCTTTTTGCCCTTTAAGGGCAAGGGATTGAGCCCACACAACCATGTCAGACGTAAACAGTTTCAAATTTTCATATATGACGAAATATTCCATGACAAGATGCATTGGTATCTTTTTGATCAACTTTTCCCTCTTTATTATTTTAAAGAAACACATTTTGAAATTTTATCCTTTATTCGCACAGACCGTAGCGCCATCTATCGATCCCCTAGTAAACCAAAAGAAAAACGCTCGTTAAATATTTTGTATTTTTTCATAAATCTATGTTTAATAGAATTATTTTCGTTTTTGAAGTGTCGGTCCTTTTAGATTTGTATTGATCGAATTAAAGGTTGGAAGTGGAATATAGAAGCATTATAGAAGTTTCCAATCTTAAGTTTGTATGTTTTAGACATGATATTTCGGGGATTTAAATAATGAAATATTTAAAAGTTAAATAGGGACAAAGCCTCTCGATGTTAATTTAGTGCTACCATGTAAAGGTACTTCGAAGGTATACTTACACACTGTCTTTTAAGATAAGGTTAAGAAGTTGATATTATTTAAAACTGCATTTATAATAAATGCACACACCTATATTATGCAATGCAAGAGTTAGGAAATACATGACGCAAAAAAGTCTTGAAATGTAATATGAGTGAAATTTTTTGTTTAGTACATAAAACAATCCAACTAAATCGGCTTTATAAAAATACTATTGATTTTTAATAGGATTTTAATTGATTTTGGTTTTTGTACTACAGGTTAAAGGTACAAGGTAAAATAGTTGTGTTTTACGAAATTTGATTACTTTTTACTTGCAAGTGTGTTGAAAAACGTCGTATGAAACCCGTGAGCGTTGGTCATCACAGCCTCGGCTCGTGCAGCTCCCGCCTTGTCTGTAATGGCCACCTTAGTTCACTTATATCATAATGTACTATTTCTTTTGTTATTATTATATCGAACACTTTATAATTATGAGCTATTCTTGTAGAATTGGTTTCTCAGAAACGGCTGGATGAAATGTTGTATTTAGTTAATGTTTTACTTTCCAAGTTAATCTAGATAGGTTTCATTCCTTAGAATATCCGTTTTCACAAAAACATATATTTTCTTCCAATTTTAGCAAATGAATTTTCTTAGCGATAACATTAATAGCTATCTAGATAAACTAGGGCTGAGTTCATAACAAGTTTTGTTTGTTACTTTATTCTGAACTAAATTATTCAAGTTTTGTTGATGGCCGTGCCAAAAAATACACAGAAAAAAAGCGCCATTTTTATGCATTTTGCTTTTATTTACAATATGTAATTGTCTTGATACTCGATACTACTCGGTATTTGTGATGCGATGGTCCGAAATAGATTGAAAATTTCAGATGCCATGAATCGACCGGTAAACTAAAGTGTGTATTTGAAATGTAAAAATTTTAATTCGGTTTATCAAACTCTAGAAGATCCACAGTACAGGGTGAAATTGATGTAATTAGCATCCTTTTGAACTAAGAGCACATAATAGGTAATAGTATATGTATAGTTCTATAGGCCCCCTCTTGTCTTCAGATACCCCACCTCACCTCACACTTTCTGGGGACACTTTAGGAGAAGAAGAAACGAGCAAGGGAATGCAGTCAGGCGCGCGCACCCGTTGGATTTGACTACATAAAATTGTGTCATTTCAGTGCATGAAAAACGTTTAAAAATAACGCTAAATTCACATTTTCAGCAATTCTTTAGCTCAAATACTATTTTTAGTAACAGAACGAACAATAAGAAGTATCTAAATGTAGATCAAGTTAAACACAAAGCGCGGCTTTCAACCCTACACGCAATGTCATGCACAGTTTGCACAAAGTGCGCATGTGCTGACGCCATTTCTAAATTTAAAAACGTTCTATAGAGTGCCGGACCTGTGCTAAGAGTCTACCCATCAAACTGAACAACCTTTAGTATGGGAGCAAACCGATATAGTAAAAAAAAATTGCTGTTGCATACATTTGAGTCTCAGTTGAGCGTCGAGCCAAGAGACTCATCGATGACGATGCACTCGTCGAGACTAAGCTACATAGTCTGGAGCACCGACGATTGGTCGCTTGTCTGTCGGTACTCTATCGGCTACACTTCGGCGAATGTGCCCAGGAGTTACATGACCTGATTCCACCATCCCCCTTCCATCATCGTACGACAAGACGTAGTGCGAGACTGCATCCATACGTTGTCGATATTCCAACAATCCGCACAAATAGGTTCGCATCCTCTTTTATAATGAGAACCGGTAAGGTTTGGAACTCTCTCCCTGCGTCTGTTTTCCAGAGCAAATACAATCAGGATATTTTTAAAAGAAGAAGAGTAAATAGGCTTTTTCTGGGCGAGCGCGCTACATCCTCGGCTTCATCTAGACTTTCCATCAGGTGAGCTGAAGCCAAGCGCAAATCCATTTTGAATAAAAAAAAAAAAAAAAAGAGTCGAGTAGGAATCACAGCCCGGACACTGCATACAAAAATTTGAAATTGACAAGATGACGTCACCACATGCAAAACCAAAGAAATCGAACCTTAAGGGCCTATGTCGAAAAATAATTTAACCGAAACTGGCGTGGGATAGCTTATATTACGGCCTGATGCGAGAGAAAGAGATGGGGCGGCGCGCGCGCCTGAGACGAATCGAGCGCCAAATCAAACTTTATTGAATTGTGATTGTACTATTTATGTAAGTTCAATTCTGCTCTAATCAAAATTTAGAAAATATCAATCTCTTTTTTTTAATTCAAGTCTTGTGTTTCTATTATTCACCGTTTAGCAGTTCCAAGCGTTTATAGATAAAAACGGAGGCTACTTTGGCTTGTTTTTCTATCGAGAAAATTTGTCTTAATCGTGTTTTGGCTCTAATCAAAACTTCAATTATATGTTCAATTTACACATATCCGAAAATCATACTTCTACTGTTAGTACTTCATGATATATGAAGCTTTGAAGAATCCTATTTTTTTCACATAGCCCCTTAAGTCTTCTTCGTAGAACCAGTGCGAGGTAACCAGAGGGCGATAGAGGGGGTGAGGTAAAAACTTGGTGGGAGGAAGGGAGTGTCCGTAATGTATCTAGTAATAGATACTCTTTCTTATTGGCTTTGTGCATGACACTAGCGCCACACTAGCGCGGCGGAGCGCATGAACTATGTCGGCCAGCCGTGAATTATCTACACTATTATAGTACTGTAAAGACTGTGTTTGTTCGAGGATCCTGCCAACACTACTGGACCGATTATGATAAAACTTTTTATATTTAAAAGCTTATTGTTATACTTAAAAACTAGCTTATATTTTATCCCGGTACGATGACGGGAGCGGATGCGGACGAAGCCACGGGCAAAATCTAAATTGTATCGGAATTCTCATACAAACTTTTACCTCCGTTTTAACACCTTTGGAGGTTGAAATACAACAAATCTTTTTTAAGTGAGCATCTAGATGCCAATAGAAACTTCCATGCCAAATTTTAAGTTTGTAGTATTGACAGTTTTGGAGATTTCGTGTTTAGTTAGTGTGTGGTTTTGCATAGATTCAAGCATATTTTCACTGCTTGGCCCGCAACAGTACAAATTTCTGCCACCCCGTGCGCTGCGATCGACTTGACAGTTCCCAACACCCACTTCGCACATACCAATACCTACTGTGGTAGGAATTGCAGTTTAGTATGGAACAGCAGTTTTTTTGCTCCGATCGATTTGCTTCCACAGTAAAAGTTCTTCAGTTTGATGGGTAGACTCTTAATTTAAAAGGATGCTAATTATATCAATCTCACCTAGTGGAGTTCCTGAAGGTTTTTACTTCGGAACCCGTCAAAACTACTCCGATTTCGATAAAAAAAAATTTAAAGCTAATTTAATTTAAAATACTACAACCTTTACAGTAAAAAAAATTTACGCTTTTTTTCGTATAGAAATCTTTGAGCCAGTGTAACTTTGAAACTAAATAACAATGGAAATCTGATAAACCACAGACAAGGATATTAGTTTCTGGATCGTGTTAAAAAAAATCATCAAATTTATTTGGTTTACGTATATTTATATTTATATAAACTATTCAACGTTAATATTCAAAATAGAATCATACTTCGTTTGTATGGAGCGCGCTCATCAAGGCTTAGGTATTCGTCAGCCAATCTCAATTAAAATTGCCTCAATGTAAAGAGAATGTCCTGTTCTTAGATGAATTCGCAAGCTGTGAAGCATTTTTTCTTAAAATTTTTATCATTTGGGTTACAACTTTTTACTTGACTGAGAGCATAAATTTTTAAACTATAAAGATTATAGTATTTTAGACAACAGACGTTTTAAAAAAAATCGGAGTAGTTTTGACCGGTTCCGAAGCAATAGAACTTTTTAAAGCTACAGGTACTCGATTAACCCTGTATAGTGTGGTGTAATTTTTAACCGACTTCAAAAAAGGAGGAGGTTCTATGTTCGGCTGTATGTATTTTTTTTTTTATGTATGTTCACCGATATTTTCGTCAATTCGAAACTCCCGAGGTGGTCCCATTTCAATATGTGGTGATCTGATGACGCACTTCGGAGCTACATGATATAACTCCTCAAAAGTTGACAGCAAATCGTCTGCGATTGAACCATTTGCTTCTTTTCAATGTACCCTTTGCGTGTATAAATGATATCTGAGTCGAAATAACATATTTAATCAGTAAAAGTTATGAAATAAATTTTTTTTTACAAAAAATAAAAACCGACTTCAGAAGTAAAAAAAGTACAAAATAATATTTCAGCCTATGAATTTTACGTTCTTTTCTATAAGAAAATTAATTTGTTTTGTTGGAGTCGGTGTCAAGCCAAGCCAAAAAATTACGGCAAGCCCAGACGCGAATCGTACCTACCGGCTTGACAGCGACTTCGACAATACAAATTAATTTTCTTATAGATTCGAACGTAAAATTCATAGGCTGAAATATTATTTTGTACTTTTTTACTTCTGAAGTCGGTTTTTATTTTTTGTAAAAAAATTTTTTTGGCTGTTATAATAGTGATGAAGATAACGGATTAACGTGGGGTATCAATTAACAGTGTTCGTAGCGACTTCTATGTGGCACACATAACACTCTTGATTTCCGTCGCGTCTGCCCGTACGCTATTATCATGTGGTTTAAGACTGATAGATTGATTTTAAAGACTGCAATTATTATGGTTATAAAAGATATAAAGTCATGTTATAATATAGAACATGTAAGGTTATGCAGTGCGAATTTAACATCCAGCAACAGCTGGTTTTACGTTGTATGCATTAAGAAAGCTTTTAAAATCGGTAGCTAGCTAGGGTAAATAGTTGCATTACTTTAAGGGGTGGGTGTTACCATGATACTGAACAACTATCCCTAAGAAACATATAGGAAATTCGCAAAAATTCACCGTTTCAGTATTTGCCAGGCTGTCACTTACACCCTTGACCCTGTATAAATATGGATTATATTATATTATGTATATGATGAAACTCGCTGTGCCCGTCCGTGCACGACCCATGTTAATATATCTTAAATGATTAAAGTGAATTCAAACCGATTATTTAATTCAACTATTATTTGTTCAAGTAAACTGTGTTCTTATGAAATCTGCATGATTTGTAATGTAATCATACATCTGCATGTTAAAAACGTAAGATTTGGTAGTTGCCTTTGTCTCGGGTATTTAGTTTAACTATATTGACCACAGAACATTATAAGAGGGGTTAGAAGTGCAAAGTAGGCGTGGAACGTGTCGCCACAGGTTATGCAATGATTCACATAACACCATAAGGCGCACGGCGTGGGCATGAGTAATTGTAGCAGCTTGAGCGACAAGTGGCGACAGCCGTCTCCGAAGCAAAAGTGCTACTTTGCATTTCTAACTTCTCTTATAATGTTCTGTGATATTGACCATTCCAAATATTCGTATTATGTAAAACGTTTGTTTTTTGATCTTAACATATTAGTTAGTTACATAATATGACATATTATTATTAATTGTTAAAAACACTAAAATATGTGCATTATAATATAAGTTACCAAAAAGCTCTTAGATTATGTTTTTATTAAGAGGAGTTTACCGTTAGCGCGCCTGAGCGCGTACGTATCATACATATCAAAGTTAATCATATTGTTTAAACGCGATCTAGAAAACAATATAAATTTGTGTTTGTGGTTTGTCAGATTTCTGTTAAATTGAACAAATTTCACAGAAACTATTAATTTAATTTGCATACAAATCTTTAACTCGATGTTGCAAAGTGGAGATGGGCGGGGAGGAGACGAGAGGAGATGCTTAGCGGCGAGGGTGTATCCACCGAAGTTGAGTGGAGATGTGTGCTGGCTAGAGATGGCCGCCGCATCCTCGCGAGACAACGCCCACATCTCTGCTTTAATCGCGACAAACAAATATTGAGATATCTCCTCTTCTCCGCTAGAGCCGTATCGACTGGAGCTAATCTGAGAGCAGATTGGGAAATAACGGTCGTTTACGACATATCTTTCTTCTCCACCCATCTTGGTGGATTCCGGGCCTATCTTTAAAACTATAATATAGTTGTATGAGTTTCAAAAATCGCACTCCTTGTCTACAGACCAGCACTGGTAGCATGCACACCCGCGATAGCCGTGATACGGCTTTATCACGTCTTTTATCTCGTTCTTTTGCGCGCGAAAGAACGAGATAAAAGACGTGATAAAGCCTTATCACGGCTATCGCGGGTTGGCATGCTACCAGTGCAGGAGTGCATTCGCTGAGCTCAGCGGTTGAAAATATCAAAATTACTATGCATCGTTCTACTGCTGATTTCACTTTCAAAAATCATACTCCAGGAGTGCAATTTTTGACAGTCAAATCAGCAGTAGAAAGATGCGTATCTCCTCAGTAATTTTGACATTTTCAACTGCTGAACTCAGCGAATGAGATTCAAAAATCGCACTCCAGAATATCATTGACTTTAAATTCGTAAATATCAAAATAAATCAAACTTCGTTTGTATGAAGCGCTTTCGCGGGAACATCCTCTTAATGAGCTACACAAATCGATTGCGTTGCGCACAGGCGCAGTGGTCAAGTTCATACTATATTTAAGGATCACGAGTATGAATAACCACTAGTTGTAAATATTTCAAATTATCTAATAAAATACAACATCGCTCGGAGTGTGAAGCTTTTAAGTTTACTCTAAGGTCGTTTGTCCACCGCCGCTGTTACCGGGACGTTACCGAGAAACGAGATTATGGAATCACGTCGACGGCCGGCAGTCATCCGTGGTGGACACGCAGCCATAGCAAATGTATCATTACTACTTCGGCGCCGTCATCTATTCTCGGTGACGTCCCGGTGGAGGGCTGCGGTGGACAAACACACTTTTTGTCTTGGTTAGGATTATCTTATGATATGATCTATGACGTTATGAGACAATGTTTTCGAATAGCTCGCTGCATTTAGGATTTGTTTTTGTTAAATTGTCAGTTTTTCGTATACTTGTTGTTTATTTAGTTTTTTAATAAATGTTTGACCATTTTACGGAGTTTCATCGATTTATAAAAATCCCTTGTAACATTAAAAAAATATGCAACAGACATTAGAGATTCAATATTTTAAATTAAGATCATCGGCAAGATTATATCGGCCTGATCTGTTCGCACAAGAAACATGAGATTTAAGGCTGGGCCACACAGAGTGCGGCTGCGGAACGGTTGCGGGCCGGCAGTAGTTGTAAACTATGGAATTATATGCGAGGTGTCACACTAGATGCAGTCCGGCGCGGCTGAACAGCTGCGGAGCGGTAGCCGCAGTGTGACACCTCGCATATCCTCCCATTCCATAGTTTACAACTACTGCCGGCCCGCAGCCGTTCCGCAGCCGCACTCTGTGTGGCCCAGCTTTTATTGATTAGTTGAGGTTTCTGTGTAATTTCTACCAGTAAGTTCAATATGCCTCTGCTATTTAATACTTACACGAAATCTAATTATTGTCAAGTAATCATATCTACTTTTACTATAGTTAATTAAAATTCACGACAAGTTAAAATAGATTATTTGTTAATCTGGCTAGACTTTACGTTACGTTTACGTTATTCTTATGCTGTAGGTTTGATTTCCCCGGATCCAAGCTCTAATATAAAAATGCCATTCGATATGATGATGATCTTCATAAACCTATTAGTAGTGAAAAGTAAAAATTGCTACCCAAAGTATCGGAAAGTGTTATGGATATCAAAAATGTAGCCAGAATCTACAAAAAAAGATCTTTCCAAATATAATTGTGGTCACAAATTACAAAGTGTCATTCTAACGCCGGACATTTTGGTCATTTAAGGCCAAGGGATCGAGCCCATACAGCCAGGTCAGACGTAAACAGATCAAAATTTTCGAATAAATTGATTCTTAAATGATTAAATATTCCATTCAAAGATGCGTTGGCATCTTTTCACTCTCGAACATATTTTGAAATGACGTTTATTCGCGCAGACCGTAACGCCATCTACCGATCCTATAGAAAACAAACGCTCATTACCTACAATCGAAATGTCTTCAACCAATTTGGAAAATCTGGTGTGTATACATACATTCGTATAAATCCGTGGTGTTCGTAGCATAGATTTAAATATGGTTCGTAGCCACAAATGACGACATAATAATTACTGATACCACCGTTGCCCAGGTTTTACTATTTGTCATTTCAATTGATTATAGGTACTACGTCTTCATAAATGCAAACCTATGAACGGTTGTACATAAATGATAATGATAGCACATGATAAATTGAGTTATTTAGGTACGAGGGGCGTTCAATGTATTCTCGGTATCGGGGTGATTTAATAATAATTAAGGTAATTTTTTTATCTAGTCAGCTAATGACACTAACTGAGGGTATACATAAAAAACTTTGTTTATTTCTCATCATTAGTTCTATTGCAATCCTTGTTGAAAGTCAATCGGAATGACTGACGCGACAATGTTCACGAAAATCGAGCACCGCGCTATGATAAAGTTCCTTACCAAACAAGGAAAAACTCAAAAAAACATTCATCAAGAGATGGTGGCAGTTTACCAAGACCCTGCCCCATCATTGTCTACCGTTCAAAAGTGGTCAAGTGAATTTAAAAGGGGAAGAGAGAGCATTGAAGACGACCCTCGGTCGGGCGGGCCGATTAGTGCCGCTACTGAAGAAAAAGTGAAAGAAGTTGAGAAATTTGTAGTCGAAGATGCCCAATTGAAAATTAAAATTATAGCAGAGATAACTAACCTATCCGTTGGTACCATTCACACTATCCTTCATAACCATCTCAACCTCTCAAAGGTTTGTGCAAGATGGGTACCGCGAATGCTCACCGCGCCGCAGAAACAAGTGCGAGTCGAGTGCAGTAAGGAGTTTTTAGAGCTCTGTGGTGATAATCCGTCGAGTATTTTCAACCGGATTGTTACCGGAGATGAACCTGTAAGTAAGCAAGAGTCGATGCAGTGGCATAAAATGGGTTCAGAACACCCAAAGAAATTGGCTACTTGACAACTAGTCAAATCAGCTACTCTTTATCGGACGTCAAAACGTGCGCTTTGTATGAAGATTTGTACTAAATATTGAGTTGTGACGTCATCAACATTTTCATTACTTTTTATAGTTTATCTTGTTATTAAAAATAGTATTCAAGCTAAAAACTCAATGAAAATGGGAGTTTAGCGTTATTTTCTAACCCTTTTTTTATTGAGTAGATAAAAATAAAATATATTGAATGTAGTCAAATACCCAATGGCCACAGTATTTTGGGACTCTAAGGGAAATTTACTGATCGAATATACAAAAAAAGGTCAGAGTATAAACGCTGCATCCTACTCAACCACTTTGCGTAATTTAAAGGAGGCAATCAAAGAAAAAAGAAGAGGAAAACTGACCGCGGGTGTGTTGCTTCTCCACGACAACGCGCCGCACGGTGGGTCGAAACTGCTATGTGAGGGACTTAGGGATTTTTTTCACAAATTCCCGTTTTTTAAAATACCTATCGATAGATCTTGTAATTTGAATGAATAATTGTTGTTAAACGTTTTTGTCTAAAACTTATAGTTTGCTTGGAAAAAAATGTTTTCTGTTTTTGTTGTATGGAACGAGACATAAAGTGCTCAGTTTCGGCAAATACGTGATATATCGTGCTTTAAAACTACTTAAGCCTTATTCTTTGGCCTATTTACTATAATCCTACACTATCAGCGAGAGCCCAAAGCTGCCCATTCACGAGCTGTGAGGATCCGAAAAACAAATAAAAAATGTGAGTCAAAGGCAATATTTTTTTATTTTTAAAATCATAGGTCACCATAAATCTAACCAAAAAAATTGTCTTGCATTAAAATACTAACAAACGAACAATGTTTAGAATTTTAAAACACTAGTTTATCGAAAATATTGTCTATTTATTAGTTGAATAATACAACAAAATATATTTACTGACATAAACTGTAAATTACAATATACAAGATGTAAAACATTTTGAAATAAAAATGTATTGACTATATTTTTCATTTCGAAATTCATAAATCTAACCAAAAACATTGTTTTACCTTAAAATACTAACAAATGAAAAATGTTTTCAATTTTAAAACACTATTTTATCAAAAGGATGCTTAGGAGTCGAGTTATTTAATTATTTTAATTTTATTTATTAAGGTACATCAACAGCAACAATACATTATCAAGATTATAATATTAGCATGCGGTATTTTATCTAATAGAATATATATATATAATATATAGAATATATAATAAGCCTATAATAGAAGTACACAACATTCATCAGTTTAAATCACAACAATACTTCAATCACACATAAAAATTGTTATTATAATATACATTGTAATAATTAAATATTTAACTAGACTTAGACATTGGAATTTTACATTAACAATATTTTAATTTTTATCTAATTGTAATTTTATTGTTTTTTGCATTTTATAACTTAATTTGTAATATCATAAATTATTTATAACTAGTTATAAATATAATATTTACAAATTTTAAACTATAAATTAGAAAATAAAGTGTATTTAAACTAAATGGAACATTACAACTTATTTCAAAATAACATCTATCTAAAAAACAAAAATATAAATTAATCACTATCACTATCTTGTAAAGTATTTATATCTATAAAATCAAATTCAGGTTCGGTTGGAAGAAACACCAAAAGTTCGACTGCTCTTGGTGAGAGAACCATTCTCCGTTGTTTGGTCATTCTTGGCCTTAACGAAGTAAGTTTTGGATCAGACGACAAAAGATAGATAGATTATGCAAGATATCTTCATTTGTCACTATCCTACTTACTTTTCTAGAATGGTTCTCTCTAAATTTACGGAAGTCTTTATTTCGAGCCTCTGATGCTTCTTCCGATAGTTTACCGATTGGTAAAAGTCCAAAATGTTCAATTATATCCGTTCCATGTACTAGTAACTTATGTACGCTAGATGGCATGTAGTACCACGGATATAACTGGACATACAGAGTGGCTGTATCTTTACCAAATTGGGAGAATTTGGAAAGATCCACTCGCTCACCAGAAGCCACTGTTTGTAAAATTACGTGGAACCTTTCGATTAATTCTTCATCAACACCAGTGATGCGAGCTGATGTCTTTGAATCACTAAAAAATCGTCTGGCTATGTTTCCATCATTAGTGGTGCCTGCTCCTTGTTTGACAAAGTCAACCAGCAAGCCATTTTCATCCTTAAAGGCTTGCTGGATCTGTTACTTTTTTTGTGCCATCTTCACTTTGTCTTCTCCCCTTGAGCTCCATTTTTTGAACTCCATGCGGTAAGCTAAAACAAAAAATATGATTCATTAGTATTCAGAAACAGAAGCTCTACGAATATTTTTCATTGAAGAATATAAAAAATATATATATAATAATATAGTTTAAAATTATATTACCTATATGAAGCAAACATTCCATGCACTGAATCCATGCATGTAATGACGACAATCCGTATTGGTACATGTCTTCATTTTTTTGTCTCCGGTCAATGTTCTCTAGCTTGTTCATATCCGATGGCTTCGCCTTACAGATATCACACACAGCTGCCGAAGTTTCTGATATGTACGAATGTATCTTTCCATCAATCATTGTCATTAGTAGTTGATGTTTGATGGTAACTTCTTGCAGTTTTGATGGTTGAAGTGCTTCTATTTGCTGTTCTATAGCTTGTTTTTCAAACTGTACTGTACTTTCACATTCTTTCATGAACTGGAACTGAAGAGGTCGACAGACACGATCATTTTCCCAAAGTATCTCTTCATCACACAGCAGCCTTATAGGCACTAAGCTGACCATAAAAACACTGGAATCGTCGAAACTGGAACTGCTAGCTTTCTGCTTATAATTACTTTGACTAGATGCTCCATCGAAACCCCACTTGCATATTAGCTTCAAATCGGCTTTAGACGATAGATTGAACTCCATTGCCTCTAGTAATCTAAAGACAGTCAAATCAAGCAGGGCTTGCAGTTTAATGGATGCTCCATCTTCGGTTATAATCATTTACAGGGTAACAAGACAATTTAGCTTGCTTTAATTTGTAGTAGGAGGGATACATGGATGTTGCACCTTGTTCACTCGCAGAGTCTCGCAGATTTATATATTGCCACTTCGATAAATTAAGCGATATTGACAAAGCTAATGCTTTTTCGTGCGTATAAACACTGTTTTCAGTTGTATTTTGGCTTAATCAAGTCTTCACTTTATCAATATCTTCAGGATGGTGGAGTAAATGTTCCATTATTTTACTGATTTCGCTATTCCCAGTACTTTTGAGGTTTTTCATTGTAGCACTGTGTAACTCTTGTGGGGACAAAGATTCGGTCAAGCGCTCTACACGTCTTCTTTTTTGCTTATTACACAACTCTTCAAAGGGTTTTCTCGGCGAGTAGTGTGAAGATGACGTTGAAGCTATGGGTGTAGATGTAGATGGTACCAAATTTTCTACATTTTCACACACATCATCCAGTTGGACGTTTTCTTCTTTGGAGATGAGGTCTTCAAGCCAGATAATAGCACTTTCCAGCCAATCTCCATTTCTTTTAAAAAAAATTGAAAGTGTCCTATTACACTTTTGCCATCTAACATAAACATTTGAACAAAATTTCTGACAAAACTGATGGAGTTTTGTACTTGTTTCTTCCGTCCAGTTTAAATTCAGTATTGGCTTCAGGTATTCACTAAGTTGTTTACTGTCTGACAATGATCCGACCTGTCCTCTTAATACTATGAACAAATCAATATTATTCACTAGACTTTCCATATTGGTCACAAAAATATTTAAGTACACTGCAAGTTGTCTTGGTAGTCAAAATGCGTATCTCTTAATGATTTTATTTAAAAAGAACCCCTATTTATATAGGTCGGAATGACTCCTTCCTTTCTAAATGATCTAATTGCTAAGTTAATTATTAGGTAATTGAAGTCATAACGAAAAAAATAAATTAAACCTCAAATAATAATTATGGTAATTAGCTAATAGTTACACAAAACTGATGATAAACCTATATTGAATAGACTAGCAAATGAACTATATACTTACCTGGCAATTAGCTAATTTTTCAGTGTCGTTAACTACATATATTTATTATGTTCCAAGAAAAAACTGTTTAGCCAAGGTGAGACACGAAATATCTACTTATGAAAAAACCTTGATTAATAGAAATAATGAAAGATCCTTTTGACAATTTGTATTTTGTATATTAGTAATTCGTAGAACTATGTGCTTTTTTAGTTAACATTTACTATACAGACTAGGGTGATTTGTTACACCTTGAATATTTTATTTTACAGTTTATGTCAGTAAATATATTTTGTTGTCTTATTCAACTAATAAATAGACAATATTTTCGATAAACTAGTGTTTTAAAATTCAAAACATTGTTCGTTTGTTAGTATTTTAATGCAATACAATTTTTTTGGTTAGATTTATGGTGACCTATATAGGTAAAATATTGACTTTGACTCACATTTTTTATTTGTTTTTCGGATCCTCACAGCTCGTGAATGGGCAGCTTTGGGCTCTCGCTGATAGTGTAGGATTATAGTAAATAGGCCAAAGAATAAGGCTTAAGTAGTTTTAAAGCACGATATATCACGTATTTGCCGAAACTGAGCACTTTATGTCTCGTTCCATACAACAAAAACAGAAAACATTTTTTTCCAAGCAAACTATAAGTTTTAGACAAAAACGTTTAACAACAATTATTCATTCAAATTACAAGATCTATCGATAGGTACTTTAAAAAACTGGAATTTGTGAAAAAAATCCCTAAGTCCCTCACATAGCAGTTTCGACCCACCGTGCGCCGGTTCACACGGTGCGACTTGCCAAGGCTGCTGTGCGAGACTGTGGTTTCGAAGAAATAAATCATCCACCCTATAGCCCAGATCTGGCCCCCAGTGACTATCACCTGTTCCCAAACTTGAAAAAAGTTCTTC
This sequence comes from Agonopterix subpropinquella, assembly GCA_922987775.1. NCBI lineage: Eukaryota > Metazoa > Arthropoda > Insecta > Lepidoptera > Depressariidae > Agonopterix > Agonopterix subpropinquella. The sequence goes on along the minus strand of OV277693.1, from coordinate 52,813,880 downwards.
GTGGAAAGCGATTTTCCGACGATGAAGAGCTCAAGGCGGCAATTAATTAACATTTTGCAGAGCAAAAGGAATCCTATTTTTTGAGGGTATTGAAAAGTTAGTTTATAGATGTAATAAATGTATTGAGGTTGTAGGGAACTACATTGAAAAATAAAATTATTTCAGATTTTTCAGCCTTTTCCTTCATGCCCATACCGAGAATATATTGAACGCCCCTCGTAACTATTTGAAATTTTCACATACCGTGTCGTTGGTTTTGTTACATTGCCTCAGCGTCGATAACTGAACAATATTTGATGTGTAACTGTTTTCAAAATTAATTCTGATCACTAAAAGCAATTTTTGCTCGACAACCATAGGATGATAATTTTTTATGTATTATTTTATACTTGGTGTCATTTATGTTATGATAATAATGGTGTTAGAATCAGTGTGGTCTGAGAGAATAATTAATGAAACTTGAACACTTTCAGCCATCTGCTATCGCTTCCAACTCTCTACTGCCTGAGGAAATTGCAAAGGAGATGAAGACAGAAGATCAAATTTTGGCACAGCTTAGAGCCTCTCAAAATTTTAATACGCAACAGAAAAAAACTTTTTTAAATGAACAACCGGCGGTAAATTCTAATAAACCCGAGGATGCCTTCACTCACAAAGTTAGCAAAGCTCCGAATTTAGAAGAATTGCAGAAATTGATTCGGGAAGATACGTTGCGAGATGCTCCTCCTATCATTGAACCAAAAGTAGAGAGTCAAGAAACACAGGTAACCTGTTGAATCGGATCTGCTCGATGTTTAATTGATTGCTCAAAGCTTTCGCATGCCTATTTTGTTTAAATGCAACGTATAAGTCGTACGTAAATCGCGGTAAAATCGACGCTAAATTTGTTAAAATTAATTTCCAGGCAAAAGCTGAAAAAATACTAAAAGATGAACCAGTCACAGCAGATTCAAATAGTTTCACACCTCAACAACCTGTTCAAAATAAAGTGGTGAATGATGTAAAACCAACTAAACAGACTAAGAACGACACTGAAAAAGCTGCTAAAAATAAGGAAAATAATAACACAAAGACTAAAAACAAAAAAACTAAAGAGGACAAAAAGGACGACTTAACCGATCTGAAGAATACTGAGGAAAATATAAAGACTGAGGTATGTGTTGATCTTTGTGAGTCATTTGACATTCTATCATCTCGAACTGGAAGCAAGACAGCTGTTACGCTAATTACCTTTTTTTCTCTTAATAGAAACGGTCAGAGGAACAGTCTCCATCAAAGGTTAAAAAGGAAGAAAAACTTAATAAGAAGGATCTCGAAAAGGAAAAGAAGGTAAATTTAATAACGACCGAAGTTTACTAACCCAGTAAAATTAAGCTGAAATATACCATTCAGGAGAAGTAATTTCCGGAGTTTAAAACTTTCTTTAAACGTTCCTTTGGTACGTAATATTTAAGAAAAAAATAGTCCTGGTGATGGGGGGATGGGGGGGATGAGCTCGAGGAAAGGGGGGGCTCTAAAGGTGACTTTTTTCAGTTTATCGCTTATTTCTCGAAATCTGCAAGTCGTATCGAAATGTTTTGTATGGACAAATTAAACTTGACAAAATTTCCTACAAAACAAGTGGTATGCATTTTTGTCATAGGACTTAACCTTTGAGGGCTAGGCGGCCGAGAAAGTAACAGCATTTCAAAAATTATGAAATTTGTATGGCGACCCTCATGAAAGTTCAAGATAAAAACAAAATGATTTCATATTCTTAATCAGCAACCCCGAAAACCCCCAGATACAAATTTCCTGTCGGTTCGGAGAACCCTTAAAAGCTGCATTGGCGTTTGAAATTTCCATGGCAGCCATCTTGGAAATCGCAATTTTGGATTTTTTTCACCGCCAACCAAATCTGACCAGGGTCCTCTATGATAATTGTTCAAGGTCCATAACCCTATCTGTCATAGTTTCCGCGGGCCGTTGACCTCATCCGTCAGGAGTCGACCTTCTGAGGAAGTCAAAGTTTTCCCTGTATCACCAAGACATCCATATGATGATCCCCAAATGTCATCCTTGTACCGTAAGGGGAACCCGGAGATCGGAACCACGGATGTATGTATCTGGGGGTTTTCGGGGCTGCTGATTAAGAATATGAAATCATTTTGTTTTTATCTTCAACATTCATGAGGGTCGCCATACAAATTTCATAATTTTTGAAATGCTGTTACTTTCTCGGCCGCGTAGCCCTAAAAGGTTAAGTCCTATGGCAAAAATGCATACAACTTATTTTGTAGGAAATTTTGTCAGGTTTAATTTGTCTATACAAAGTATTTTATATAGTTATTTTAAGTATTACCTTTAGAGCCCCCCCCCTTCCTCGAGCTCCCCCCCCACTTCACCAGGACTTTTTTTTCTTCAATATTACCTACCAAAGTACGTACTTCAATATTACGTACCAAAGGAACGTTTAAAAAAGTTCCAAAACTCCGGAAATAATTTCTTCTGATTTATCTAATTTTACTGGGTTATACTTCTTTTTAGCATGGATATCTTAGAATACGTGTAAAAGCCATTGTCTACGTCAAGAAATGTATTCGTTTCAAATTATTTCACAGCTGACGAATGAGTATGATCAAGGAACACTTACAAATAGTATGATAGCTAAAATTATACACGAAATAGGAGGAATATCATACTTCCCAAGGAAATGGAAATACCTTTTCCTTGGAATTGTAGCATTTCTTATAAAATTCAAATTTACCAGTTCTGAGGCGAAACGGGATTGGGTGTTTTCCTTTTTATTTCGTCTTAATTTATTGACAGATGTATTGTTGTTTATCTTGTAGGAATGGATCAAGGATGGATTTACAATTGTAAAGGGATCAGAAAAGAATACTAGTAAGGATAGCAAGAAGAAGATGGAAGATGTCAAAGCCGTAGAAGAGGCAGAGCGCAAGAGGTTTGTTATTCGCTCTATGTTGACCTTCATTTTATTGAGTAACACTCACTGTCATAAATTGAGTATCATTCACTTTTTACCATGGATTCATAACCAATGGATCCATAACCTCCTTACAAGCATGGAAACACGAAAATTGGCCATGGCCGTCGGTAATGTTCGTTCTTCTTTCGTACGTATCCGTCATCGATGTTTCCAACGTCTTTACTTTGTCCTATTCTTTCTATTAATTTTTGTGTTTGGATTAGAAAGGGACAACGTTGACAAGGCGGAAATTTAAGAAAGAACGAAGAACATTACCGACCGGCAAGGAGTATTTCCATGTTTCACCACTTATAAGGCAGTCTGCTCTCCAGGTATAGACAATACCTATGCCACCTTCCTTATTTTTATCCTATTGAAATTCGGGTAAAAAGTGTGAAACTGTGTAAAATTAAATCATTGTATACAAACAGACATGCTGGCTGGCTATTAGGTTTAGGCCAATGTATTTAAAGTTATCTTATTCCTCAAATTAACTCTATGTTAACGCAGGAAAGAAGAAGAAAGATTGGCTGCAGAAGAAGAAAAAAAGAGAAAACAAGCAGAGGCGATAAAGAAGCAGCAGGTAATGAACAAAAGATTCAATTTCAAAATCTTTCAGGGATTATACATTCTAGGTATTATATTTATTTCAATGCTCTTGCATGCTATTTTTACATTACCAAGGTAGAATTAAAAACTTAAAAATCATTACCTAGATGATAGAGATTGTTTGTTTATACACCGTGGAATCGGGTCGTTTTGAAACAGGAACAGGGTACTTCATATCATCAAACTTAACAACTAACTATGGGACCAACGTTGAAATAGCGAAAAAAAAACAGCTGTTTCACACATTTTAATACTACCATACTAAACTCCAATACCTACTCGACTCAAATGTATGCAACAGCAGATTTTTTTTTTGCTCCGATCAGTTTGCTCTCATAGTAAAAGTTGTTCAGTTTGACGGTTAGAGTATGTGGTTTAAAGGTTAATGATACTATTCCTCACACCCTGTATATTGATATTCAACCTTTTAAAATGTAGTTCTGACCATTTTGTTAAATAAAGGAAGTGCAGCAGCAGCAACAGCGTCAAGTATCGGAGGCTATAATAAAGAAAGCGCCGTGGTCGGCAGTCACTAACCAGGCCCTGCAGGCGACCAACAAGGACGGGCTCACGCTCGCCGAGATACAGCGCCTCGAGCGCGAGAAGAAGCTAGAGCAGATGAAGGAGCAGCAGCAAATGATGCAGATCATTGCCCAACAGCAAGCCGCCGCGTTGGCTAGAGAGCAGGCAAGCTTTGCATTCTATACATTGACTTACCAACTACTGGACGCACGGTCCGCGCTCAAGTGTCAACCGTAAGAGTAACAAACCGCATAAAGAGTAAGAATTACGCACCAGTTTTCGTTTGATTGACGGACTACGCGCACGTATGCATGCCGTGCTGTTGTGCTATAAGAATTTGTAAAAACAACGCAAGCAACATGAAAACGTAATTTCAACAGTCATTGAAAACGTACTTATGTCAGGCTTGTCTCACTCCACAGCTCAGGTACGTTTGACAGCCTGACCCCATTGTGGGGTCAATGGTCGCTCATTGACATAAGGCTCATTTTAGTTTTCGTTCCTGAAGCGCAATGTTCGAAATTTGAAAAACTATCTGTTACTACGGTAGTAACTATTAAATAATCTGTGCTTATGTTTACGAAAGTTAGTCTTGGACACTTTTTCGAGAATTTTAGTATGATACCCGGCGTCCATTAGTTTTACGTCAATGATTCTATATTATGAATCCTATTTACTACAAGCGGCGAATAAGCAGAAGTTCGTATCGTTCTTGTTTCTGCTCCTGTACTTGCGAGTTAGGGATTATTAAATTCGGGTACATTCGTATCTATGTATACAATGCACGCGTTAAATCGTTAGACCGTCCGCGTCCATTAATTTTACCGTGCTAATTGTATATAAATCAGCTATAGAAAATTATTCTGAATTAATATTGTCACGAACGCTGTCAAACGTTAGACGGAAAAAGGCATTCAAAAATTCGGAGGGTGTATTAACAATCGCCGTGGTCTTACGGTCTAAGGTTCCGCCTCCCATGCTGGGGGGTGACGGTTCGAATCCGATCCGCGCCAAAAATATTTCTAGATTTTGGTGTTTTTAGAAATGTTCTAGAAGGAAGAGAGAGAAGGAATATTTAAAAAGGGACAAAAAGGTGAACGTGTCTAGGAACTTCGAGAAAGGAGGCGAAATTACGAATATTTGAAAAGAACCAGAAAAGTGGGCGTGTCTTCGATCGGTTTCGAGAAAAGAAGGCGGGGTTGGAAATATCTGGAGGAAAACAAACGAGTAAAGAAAAGAATAACGAAATTCGTAGATCTGGAATATTCTGCGGACTATAAAAAGCGGCGAATTCCGTCTGATGGATCAGTTCTTGATTTAGCAGTGAACAGTGCGAAACAAAAGGAAGAAAAGTAAAAGTGGAAAAGTACTAGTGAAGAGAAAAGTGCTAGGTGGAACAGTGAGTAGACAAGTGTCAGTGTAGTGCGTGACGTCATAGTGTCGGTGTAGTACGTGACGTCATCGAGTCAGTGTAGTGCGTGACGTCATAGTGTCGTACGACGTGACGTCATAGCCGTGACGCGTGTCGTGTCGTCACAGTGGTGACGTAGTGGACTGTGTACAGTGACAGTAAGTGGTGCACGGGGAATCCCTGCGAGGAGGACCCGGTGAAGTGAACCGTGTAGGGGAACCTCTGCGAGGTGGACCGTTTGTAAGTGTATCCCAAATAAACTCTGTAAAGTTGGACTTAGCGTTTCACTCCAATCCCGGAACCCGTCGCTCGTAACAATATGTATAAAGGAATGGAGAAGGGTGTACTATACAGGGTCCAACGTCCATAATTATGCTGAAGGTTTTTAAGAGGATGATCAGATCATCAAACTGAACAACTTTCTGAGTGGGACCACATCGAAATCAGCTGTTCCATACATTTTGGTTGAGTAGGATTTCAGTTTTATATATGGAAGAGCAGATTCATTTTTTGCAGTTTTGTTGATCTTGCTACCATAGAGAAAGTTGTTCAGTTTGATGCAAGGGCGGATCCAGGATATCATAGTGGGGGGGGCCCTGGGCTGACTCAGGCCACGTATTAAGATATAAAAAAAATAAGTTAGAGACACAGACCCGAGACGTCTTGTATACATACATAGAAAACTAAAACAACCAGCCCCGGATCTACGATTTTTCCGAGGCGGGGCAAAAACGAGATTGGCGCTGGGCCCGGGCCTCCTCTACAAGAGTGTAGTAATAATAATTTTTTCTTAGGGAGGCCAGGTCCATGTTGAGTGGTTGCAATAAAACGTTTAACATAGAGCGAGCGAAGCGAGCTCGAGATTTTACTGCAATATGATTAGGTCGAGTCAGAAATTTGCAATATGATCGAATTCTGCAATAGGTAATTTCAATACAACAAAAAAACCAAGAGCGAGCGAAGCGAGCTCGAGATTTCACTGCAATATAATGAGACGACTGCAATACGATCTTAAACCGAGAGCGAGCAAAGCAAGCTCAGATTTCGTCACTGCAATATAATGAGATGACTGCAATGAGATCTAAAACAAAGAGCGAGCGTAGCGAGCTCGAGATTTTACTGCAATATGATTAGGTCGAGTCAGAAATTCGCAATATGATCGAATTCTGCGATAGGTAATTGCAATACAACAAAAAAACCAAGAGCAACCGAAGCGAGCTCGATATTTCACTGAAATATAATGAGATGACTGCAATAACATCTAAAAGCAAGAGCGAGCGAAGCGAGCTCGAGATTTCACTGCAATATAATGGGATGACTGCAATACGATCTTAAACCAAGAGCGAGCGAAACAAGCTCAGATTTCGTCACTGCAATATAATGAGATGACTGCAATGAGATCTAAAACCAAGAGCGAGCGAAGCGAGCTCGAGATTTTACTGCAATATGATTAGGTCGAGTCAGAAATTTGCAATATGATCGAATTCTGCGATAGGTAATTTCAATACAACAAAAAAACCAAGAGCGAGCGAAGCGAGCTCGATATTTCACTGAAATATAATGAGATGACTGCAATAAGATCTAAAAGCAAGAGCGAGCGAAGCGAGCTCGAGATTTCACTGCAATATAATGGGATGACTGCAATACGATCTTTAACCAAGAGCGAGCGAAACAAGCTCAGATTTCGTCACTGCAATATAATGAGATGACTGCAATGAGATCTAAAACCAAGAGCTAGCGAAACAAGCTCAGATTTCGTCACTGCAATATAATGAGATGACTGCAATGAGATCTAAAACCAAGAGCGAGCGAAGCGAGCTCGAGATTTTACTTCTATATGATTAGGTCGAGTCAGAAATTCGCAATATGATCGAATTCTGCGATAAGTAATCTCAATACAACAAAAAACCAGGAGCGAGCGAAGCGAGCTCGATATTTCACTCAAAAAAAGAGATTTTACTGCAATATGATTTGGTCGAGTTAGAAATTCGCAATATGATCGAATTCTGCGATAGTTAATTTCAATACAACAAAAAAACCAAGAGCGAGCGAAGCGAGCTCGATATTTCACTGAAATATAATGAGATGACTGCAATAAGATCTAAAAGCAAGAGCGAGCGAAGCGAGCTCGAGATTTTACTTCTATATGATTAGGTCGAGTCAGAAATTCGCAATATGATCGAATTCTGCGATAAGTAATTTCAATACAACAAAAAAAACCAAGAGCGAGCGAAGCGAGCTTGATATCTCACTGAAATATAATGAGATAACTGCAATGAGATTTTAAACCAAGAGCAAGCGAAGCGAGCTCGAGATTTCACTGCAATATAATGGGATGACTGCAATATGATCTTAAACCAAGAGCGAGCGAAACAAGCTCGAGATTTCGTCACTGCAATATAATGAGATGTCTGAAATCAGGAGCGAGCGAAGCGAGCACGAGATTTTTTTGCAAAATTCTCAATTCGATGCAATATTTTTTTTCCATCTTGATTTTGGCGCCCCCTAAACCTGCCGCCCGGGGCGTGTTCCCCGGTTTGCTGTTAAATCTTTAGGATTATATTATGTGTATAATCCTAAAGATTTCTGACCACAGCCTTGTTTTAATTATTGTACCTACACAGGTACAATAATTAAAACAGTAACATAGAGCGAGCGAAGCGAGCTCTAATTTTCTCCGGTCTACGAATTGGTTATGGACAGAGCTCAATCAATCTATGCCCTAGTAAAGTGCCGTCATTACTCAGCCTCGAAATTCAATGCAATCCGCAGAGGTCCGTGGGGGGGGGGGCCATGGCCCCCTGGGCCCCCCCCCTGGATCCGCCCTTGGTTTGATGGCCTGATCATCCCCTTAAAAACCGTAAGCATATTAAGAAGGGAATTTTTAAAGTAATTTAGAAATAAATACTTATTCAGATGTCATACTCAACAGTAAAATTTAATATTTGTATATTGATCTTTAAAAAAATGCTATTAAATTCATCAATCTTTTAATTTTACAGGAAATGCAGGCAGGTCTAGGTTGGGCGAAAAAGAAAGGAAACAATGTGAATTCTCCTGGACAAAGTTTGGCAGAAATACAGGTACATGCTCAAATTTTTGTTCGTCTTTTCCTTTCTGTAATGTTTGGTATTTATAGCATAAACGTTTTAGGCGGAGGCTCGGAAACAGGCAGCCTTTGCAGTTCAAATTCAAGAAGAGGTACAAGCCCCGCCACCGCCTCCTCAGATTAACCATGTCCCTTGGGGTAACACTCAAAATGGAGGTAATTATAACATTTTATGATATGTGACTATTCTTGATGTTATTAATTTATTAATCGTGGCAATTACATTTTATACACATGGACTCACCACGTCATACAATCAACAACAACAAGACCCAAAAATTTCACTTTTTTTTTTATTACCGATGGGTTTGCTCTTGACCTCAATCTAGTCCATAGGACAAAGATGGGGTCGAAGATGTAGCGATCACATGTCTCTAATGCCACCTTAGTATGCTTCAGTTGTGCTTGGCTCACTTGGTCACTAAGCAGTAATGTAAAACAATTAAGCACACTTTTGCGGTCCTGTTAACAGGGCGCTGATTCAAAGTCCATGTGTATAGAATATCATTGAATCTTTGCGATTTTTTCCCACTTCGCCTAAATCGGTTCAGACATGCTGTTGTGTACCTACATCATGTTGTTTGACAAAAAGCTTGTTTTCTCAGGAGGCTTTTGGGACCCACAGCCAAGCCAGCCCCAGAAACAACAGGAATCACCTAAGATAGAACAGAGCAAGAGCAAGAAGAAGATCACTCTTAATCTTCCTGTAAAGAAGGAAATTTCGCCAGCAGCGGAATTTGAAACGTGGTGCACTACTATCCTGGCATCTTGGAGCGCCAAGATTGATGGTGATGATACTATCTTGTTTAAAATGTTGTTCCTTAGTCAATTGACTACTCGTGAAACTCGCATGTAGTTCCGTATCCTCATTTTTATTATCATCGTGTAACATGTGTGATCTGCAAATACGCACACATTGCTACGGTTACGAATATGATTCTAATGGAAACACCACGCACAGCAATGGGCTGAAAGTTCTATAAAGTCATTGATTTAACAGCTACTGGACGTAGGGTCGGCGCTCTATTGTCCGAACCAAAATAGAAACATAAATCTTAAAGAGAAACAATTACGCCCCAGCCTTCATTTGATTGATGGACTAGGCGCACGTCTGCATGCCGTGCTGATGTGCTATAAGGATTTGTAAAAAATACGCAATCAAAATAAAATAAAAATGTCATCAGTTTCAGTGTGTTTGGTGTAAATAAAGTATATTTCATTCATTCATTCAGTTTCAGTGTTTTTTTATTAGTTGGATTATATTACTAACTACGTGTTTTCGTTTATGTAGGTTAGTCTACATTTTTTCGAGAATTTTTTTATTAGACCCGGCGTCCATAAGTTGCTAAATCAATGCATAAAGTAATTATTATTACTTTTTCAGTGCCAACATTCGTTGGATTCCTGAAAGACATAGAATCACCCTATGAAGTGAAAGATTACGTCAAATGTTATTTGGGCGAATCAAAGGACACTGGCGATTTTGCGCGTCAGTTCCTCGAGAGACGGTTAGTACACTTACTATTGTTGAAACAGTTTTAAGCCACTTTCAAAATGACGCTCGATCAGGCATCCGATCGCGCTAGATGAATGTCTACTGAACCGCTGCCGGACACACATTCGGTATCTAAGAGCAAGGTACTCCTTTATCCTAAGCCTAGAGACAGCAATAATTTACGGTTATGTTTGTTTATGCGGCTGTCCTCTTTTCACTTGTCACATTTTGTGCTAGTGTGTGTGAAAAGTGACCGTAAACATTAGGGCAAATGTCACTTTGGTGTTTGGTCTCTTTTGTCCATACTACTTGACACCACACACTCAAACACAAACGTCAAAAAAGTGGACATTGGTACTATGGTATGGCTCCTCAATGGTATACTACTGGTATACTACTCAATGGTATGGCTCCCTCTACGCTTTAGAATACAGAGATCCTTCCTCTTAGGTATCGCGCTAATCATTTGACAGCAATTTGAGATGAAAAGGTCATATTAGCACACTTATACGACACCGCTCCCTTACGGTACAAGAATGAACATTCAAATACAGGGGTGTAAGGGACAGCCCTCCGCAAACTGAAACGGTGAACTCAGATCATCAAACTGAACAAATTTCACTATGGAGCCTATATCAGGAAATGCGAAAAAAAAACAGCTGTGCCATACAAAACTGTCGTACTTACCCGACTCAAATGTATGGGACAGCAGGTTTTTTTCATTTCAAGTTTCCTGATGTAGGCTCCATAGTGGAAGTTGTTTAGTTTCATTGTCCTTAATTTTTTTTTAGTAATTAAAACTACTGGTGTATAAAGTTCTCAGTTGCCCGCATTTGTTTAGTTCATAGCCTAAAGTGCCAAGCACCAATAATATTAAAATTGTTGTCAACTTTAAAACCATAGATCTAAGCTACTACGCGTCGGTATGGTGACGCCTTCTGATGACCTTTGCTCCCCGGCCATGGCTGTCAACCCGCGCACTGTCTCGGGCTCCGACTATCAAGAAGTCAAGGTTGGTCAATATTAAAGCCCGACCAGAAAAATAAAAAACCTCGCCATGTTGCGGAAAATAATTGGAACTAATCTTTGTACTAGGTCAACATTAAAGGTCGATTGCAGCGCCCCCAAACAAGGCTTTTTATATTTCTGGCCAGGGCTTTAAAATTCAAAATTTTTTACAAGAGCGGTAATGTCTCTTAAAACAAAAGTGCATGGAAAGATGTTTGAATTCATGTGGATGAGGCGAGATACATTTGTTAGATTAATAGTCTCTGTCTGCCCCCATATTAGGACATTTGCGCGAGGATACGTAATGTATGTATGTTCAAAAAGCTCATTTAATTGGTGAATTGTCTTCATGGATTAAAAATAATTTTATTTCTACACTACAAAGAATACCGTATTTTTGTTTGTTTATTGTAGATTTTTGCATACGTTGCATATTCGCATTATTCTGTAGCGAGTGGACCAACTATTTATTTATACAGGGTGTAAACTTAAATGCCTTACGTATTTTAGGGGATGGTTAATTTAATACCAAACTGAACTACTTTTACTACAGAGCCATCATAAAATTCATGAAAAAGAAAGTTCCATAGCAAACATGAATGGCATTTCCAAATGTATGAAACATCAGATTTTTGTCATGATTTCAATGTTGATTATGTTGTCATGAAATGAAATGAGATATTTATTTGCTAGAAAATGTTAATAATTACATAGTGTAAACGTGTGTGTGTGTAGTGTGTGTTAAATGTGTAACTTAATTATTAGTAATTTTTTTGAAATATTGTACTTTTGTAACTGTAGTTGAATAAACGTCTTTATTATTATTATAGTGAAATTTTTCAGATTCCTGTTTGAACATCTGAATAATAAAGTGTGTAACGTATTTAGGTTTAAACCCTGTTATACGACATTTCAAGCTTTCTATTTCCGATACCAAATGTTTAGTGTGACAGAAGTCGGAGCGTTAACGAAGATACATGTCGCTTTTTATCAAATAAAACATAATTTTCCAGGGTAAAATAAAGAAGACAAAGAAGAATAAGATGTTGAAAGTAGACGCACGTATCCTTGGGTTTTCCGTAACGGCGGCGGAAGACCGAATCAACGTCGGTGACATCGATACAGCTTGAACCGTCGCCGCGCCGCCGTATCGTGTTCACTAACTCGCCTTGTGATAATCTGTTATATAACTAAAGTCAATACGACTTAAAATAAGGTAGAGAGGCTCGATGCTTCTTTGACAAGATTAAAACCGTGCTACATCAACGCTCATCACCAATATAACTAAGGCCCATATTAATAAACGAGACACCAACGCAGGCGGCCTCGTAAGTTAACGATTTAGCATAGTGTAATAAAAACTAACCAGAGTTTACCCGCGACCTCGTCCGCATAAGTTATATACCAAATCATAAGTTATCGAACAAAAAAGTTTCTTCTAAATCGGTTCAAACAAACATTTCACCACAAACAGACGGACATAAATTCTTATAAAGGTTGGTTTAAAGTAAGAGACACCTAAAAACATATCGTAATCTTTTTTTTTTTGTAAATATCTTCAATGTACAGACAAAGTTTTATAATAATTTCGAATTTTAGATAGTGGTTGCGCTCAGCGGTCGCGGCGGGTCTATGCCCGCGCGGTGGGCGGGGGACGGGCGTACCCTAATTGAATGCGCTATGAGGGTACGAGCGCAGGCAGCGGGGGTCGGGATGCGCTCCCCCTGGGCCCCGCACACCGCGCTTGATTGACCTGTCGCGACCACTGAGCTTCACCACTATTAGTTTTTAATATACTATGGTTTTAGTAAGCCGTTGACGTTACTTAAGAGCTTATCAGAGTTGAATTTTGTTTATTAATACGGACTTAAGAGATCCGTCGCTCTAACCAAGCTCTCCAAAACTAATACAAGTCGGACAAACCATGCCACCAGGGCTATAGCCAGGGCTCCCCTAGCCATAGCCCTGTACGGTACAGTACGACCAGCACGTCTAGTATGATTTCTCTACACGCGCGCGACGCGCCTTCGCTGCATACAAAATAACCTGTTCCCGCGCTTTTCGGGGAGCGCAAGCCGCGCTTGCCGTGAGTTTTTGTATGGAAAAAAGCCGAGTCGCACGCAAGTAGAGAAATCATGCTAGACGGTCAGGAAAATAATTCCGCTCGTCAGTCGTTGTTTGCGCAGAGCAGACCCGAGTCCCCGGCAAAACCCGAAGTCATTTAGTAATCAAAGGGTGCAAAGTAGGATAATAGCGGCAAGGGATTGAATGTGGCACATCCTGATTGTTTAACATAATTTCCCGCGCTATTAAAATTTGCCCTCTGCACAGGTACATCGTCGGTAAGACTTATAAACCTGGTACAGTCACCAGCAGATATATCGTAGCAAACAAGGTGGTCAAATATTTCTAAGCAGTTCTAGTTTTCAATAATTTCTTTACTCATAACCAATCAAAAATATAGGAACGCCTAGAACATCAAATATATCGACGCAGTCAGGGCAGTCATAAACATCTGAACAGTTTCGGGAAAAAAACCTTACTCCGTTGTTTTACATTTTAATTTTAAATAACATTATAAAGTAATTATTGAAAATTCGCTGTTCAGATATTTATGAAAAATATACGTTTAGATATTATAATTGGTAAAATTAACTGTAAAGAACTTAATGAAAATTAGCACACTGCTCAGAAATATTTAGACACTTTGTATGCTACGATATATCTGATGGCGACTGTACAGTCGCCATCAGCACTGGTAGCATGCCAACCCGCGATAGCCGTGATAAGGCTTTATCACGTCTTTTATCTCGTTCTTTTGCGCGCGAACGAACGAGATAAAAGACGTGATAAAGCCGTATCACGGCAATCGCGGGTTGGCATGCTACCATTGCAGATATATCGTAGCATACAACGTGTCCAAATATTTCTGAGCAGTGCTAATTTTCATTAAGTTCTTTACAGTTAATTTTACCAATTATAATATCTAAACGTATATTTTTCATAAATATCTGAACAGCGAATTTTCAATAATTACTTTACAATGTTATTTAAAATTAAAATGTAAAACAACGGAGTAAGGTTTTTTTTCCGAAACTGTTCAGATGTTTATGACTACCCTAACTGCGTCGATATATTTGATGTTCCAGGCGTTCCTATATTTTTGATTGGTTATGATTATGAGTAAAGAAATTATTGAAAATTAGAACGGCTTAGAAATATTTGACCACCTTGTTTGCTACGATATTTCTGCTGGTGACTGGCGTATAAAGGCTTAGTGAGATTATTTGAAATGAAACAGTAATACTTTATAGTGCTGAGCTTGCCTAGAGCGTTAATACACCCTCCATTTGATCGAATTAAATTAATCCCATAGAGTTGGTAATTAAAATTTTTGTCTAATGTTAAAGTTGTCGTTTACTCTTCCTTAAAACAAGCGCTGGTTTAAGGGTGCCTGTCCATTGACGCGAGCGAGCTGGCGGAACGGAGAAACTGAGTTTTATTAACCAATCAGGATTGCATAAAAGCTCCTGAGTGGTTAATATTTCCTCGTTACTCCGCTCCGCCAGCTCCGCGTCAATGGACAAGCACCCTTAACCGGGATGTAAGTATTATAGTATAATTATGTAACTGCATCATTGTGCCTTTGGTGTATTTCGTCTCGAGCGTTGGTGGCTACATCTTTATGATATTGAGTTATTAATGTAATATGTAAGAACATTTTTATCTTAATTGGACACCAACATGATTTGAATCTTTAAACTGTTTAATATTTTTAAAATGTCAAACGCATTATTGTGAATAGTTTTAATGTGATGTGCAATCTTTAGCCACTGCTTTTAATCTTATTTATTTACAGCTGGAATATTTTTATCTTAATTGGACACCAACATGATTTGAATCTTTAAACTGTTTAATATTTTTAAAATGTCAAACGCATTATTGTGAATAGTTTTAATGTGATGTGCAATCTTTAGCCACTGCTTTTAATCTTATTTATTTACAGCTGGAATATTTTTATCTTAATTGGACACCAACATGATTTGAATCTTTAAACTCTTTAATATTTTTAAAATGTCAAACGCATTATTGTGAATAGTTTTAATGTGATGTGCAATCTTTAGCCACTGCTTTTAATCTTATTTATTTACAGCTGGAATACAGTGCTATTGTCCTAAAAAGGCAAATAAAATCGTTTTCATGTAGCAAGTAATAACTTTAGATCTAAATAAAACACTTAGGTATGTTTGACTTTCCGATATAATATCACTATTCTTTAAGCATAATACATTTTAAGATCCATCAATTGTGACCTATGATGAAGCATTTTAGCCATGTATCTATTAGTTAAATCGACGAAGAGCCAAAATTGGCAAATAAATGCAATAAATTGTGTAGTCTGGGCTATTGCTTTTTGTGGTAGAGGTGATTCCTCGTCGCCGGCCGTCGGGGAGTAGAAGTTGTATGCCAACTAGGTATACAACTTCCTCCTGCCATCTTTGACACGTGTATTTTTTTTACAACGGCATCCAACGTTTTGTCAAATATAAAATAGACATTTATTATTTCCCATGTTTCACTTTTATAATTAAGTGTACGTGAAAGGTAAGGGTATGCGAAAGGCGCAGTAGGCGAATGGCTCAAGTTGACGAAACGCGCCAGTAGGCGAAACGAGCTAGTTGGCATACAACTTCTACTCCACCGTCGGATATAACATACTAAAAGGGCCGCGACCTTTGAGGATTAAAAGGTCCCCTTTTTGGTTTTTCGGTAATATCTCAAAAACTAAGCGGCTTACAACAAAAACCTTTTTTAAATAATGAAGCTGAGCAAATTTTCAAAAAAGTTTTTAAATTGGAATACCAAGGGAGATGCGGTTGATGGATAAGTCATTGAAAAAATATGTTATTGCCTTAGAAAATTAAAGTGAGATTACGTTGAAACTACCTGTCGGATTTGAACGAAATACACTTAATTTTAGAAATTAGAGTATAAAGTATAAGCCATAGAGAAATAACGCGCTTCCCCCGTTAAAAATTATTAAATGTATAAATAAAATAACAACATCCATTGCAAGTCAGAATGACTGGACCGAATGTTACCCATGTATTGTTTTATGATGGATAAAATTATTTAAAAAAAACATTTCTTGACCGATTTGGATAAATATTTTTTTGGTCTAAAGAAATTACCCTCAAATTAATTCCGTTTTAATTCATTGAAGAACCTGATGAAGCGTTTTAGAGATAGACAGTGGAAACTCCTCAAATAATAGCAGAACCTTTTTTGTAGGAAATTAAGATACTTTAAATTTTTATAGAATTAGTTTTTTGGTAAGACCCATTCTGAGATAAGACCAAAATGTGGCAAATTTAAACGCGTCACTTCACGTCATTTGACGTCACGTTTGTCACGTCAATGAACGCTTTGCCGTAAATCGATGTAAATGTACCTTTCTCAATATTTCCAGGTAAATTGCACTATGAAAGTCATTGTTGACTTTTCTAACCCCGCATTTCCCTTCTTTTCCTCCTTTTAGAAAATTTTATCAGCTTCATTACATGGAAATACTAATTTTATCTAGAACGTTTAGTTTTCGAGATATTTACGAGAAACCAAAAAATTTGACCCCCCTCCCGCCCGAAGCTCGAGGCCCGGGGCTGGGGACTTTTAGTATGATATTGTTATAGCTGCATGGGTAGCATGACAACCCGCGATAGCCATGATACGGCTTAATCACGTCTTTTATCACTTTCGTTTGCGCGCGAACGAATGAGATAAAAGACGTGATAAAGCCGTATCACGGCTATCGCGGGTTGTCATGCTACCCATGCTGGGGTCCTAAAATAATAATCCAGACTACATGATTTACTAAATTTATTTTTACTTCGTTGATTGAACTATAGGTCTACCTATACCTACGTGTCATGCGGGACAGCGCCCATTGAATACGATTCTTGATCATTTTCTTACGTCCATAGTACACACGGCGACACATGAAGCTTTACAAAACAAACATAAGCTGGCCTCGCTTGGGTTGAATAGCGTATATATTTGCAAGGCCAGCTTATCATTGTTTTGTATAGCTTGATGTGTCGCCGTATGAACAACGTATATCAGGGACGGCAGAACACGCGTTTTTATTGTTGATGCCTGATATGCGAGAGAGAAGTTAGCATTTTGTTCTTATGCTATAATGAACTGCGTTTAAGGATGCTTACGTATTGTGCGGGCTGGTTTCTTGCATCGCCAAATTGTAAGAGCCAATTGTAATGATGTGAAAATGCAGTGCAGCACTGAACATTTTCACTGTAACAATTTTTGAGGACTTTTTTTTGTTATGCACTTTAACAATTGGAGGCAGCAATATTTTTTTAATTTTTATATTAGTTTTTTTCATTTCCTTTCTTTAGATAAGAACAGTTTGCAAGTACATAGAACCAACCTATTTCCGAAACATTGAAAGCTAATTCCCATTGTATGCAAAAATATTATTAATTCGGAGTGTCTTTTTTTTTGGCAGTGCTGAATCGAAAACCATTTCGAGGTAATAACACTACTTTTTATGTTTTTTGTTTTTAATGAAAGGATAGCAGATATTTTTAGTAAAATAATGTCGTTATTTCGTTGAAACTAATGTGACATACCGACTTATATTTCACGCACAGTTCACTTCTCCATATTTCGTATCCTAATGTATCAATAAATTTTTGTAAATATAAATCTGTGTGCTTTAGCATGTTTTTGCTACCTTGCTACCAAAATTCGGCTACCTACCTTTTGGACTTTCCTACGAAAACATAAAGGTCGCACACGGCCACCTGTCCGCGGCGTTGCAAGAGCCGAATGACGAATTAGTATGAAATGACAACGCGGCCGCACCATCCACGCCGAAGTTTTCATACAAATTCCGCGTTCGGCTCTTGTGTCGCGGATAGTCAAGCATTCATCTTAGCAAGTTAAAAATGTATTTATTTATGTTTGGACGTGTGAGCAAGCTCCCGAACTGTATCTAAATAAATGTACAAGTCTGCCTGTAACGTGTTCGTAGCTATACAGGGTGTAAGTGACAGCCCATCAAGCTGAACAACTTTCACTATGGAGCCTACCTCAGGAAACGCGAAAAGAAATCTGCTGTCCTATTTTGTCGAGTAGGTACAGCAGTTTTGTATGGGACAGCTGATTTTTTTCGCGTTTCCTGAGGTAGGCTCCATAGTGAAAGTTTGATGGACTGAGTTCAGCTGTCACTTACACCCTGTATTTGTTTTTATGTGGGTAGTGTCTTCGACGCACTGCATTTTGAAATAAGTATATAATAGCTAGCTGTTACCCGCGACTCCGTCTGCGTGGACCTTAAAAAAGTATCCTGTGTGTTAATCCTGAACATATTCTATTTGCGTGCCAAATTTCATACAAATCCGTTCAGCCGTTTATGCGTGATTGAGTGACAAAGATGCAAACATCAAAGCATCCAAACATTTACATTTATAAATGTAAGAAATAGGGTGAATCGTTAATAACTGGCTATATTACTACCTTGCTTACTTATAATGTTTATTGTGGCCACTTGTGTAAATTATTTTATGCTGTTGATAGGTATCATTCACATAAATTATGTATTTGTTCAATCAGATTTATGTAATTTTAAAATATACAGAGTGTAAACTTAAGTGCTTCAGACCATCAAACTGAACTTTCTCTTAGAAGGCCAAAATTGAAATCGCGGAAATAATATCAGCTGTTTCATTCTTTTGGGTCGAGTAGCATTGACATTTTCTATAGAAAACAAAAAAAAAATCGCAATTTCAGTATTGGTCCCATTTTGTGAAAGTTATTCAGTTTGATGGTCTGAATCACCCCCTAAAGTAAGTTACATCCTGTATACAGGGTGTTTCTTAATACGCCGACGTTATTTTTTGAAGATATAATCATACCATTAAACTAAACAAGTTTCTGTGTGAAACGAACGCCGAAATAGCGAAAAAAATCCAGCTACTCCATCTACAAGTGTTAGGGTAAACAGTTGCATTACTTTAAGGGGTGATTGTACCCATGATACTGAACAACTGTCCCTAAGAAACCTATAGGAAATTCACAAATTTTTTTGTGAATTTGCTATAGGTTTCTCGGGGAAAGTTTTTCAGTAGGTATCATGGGTACAATCACCTCTTAAAGTAAAGCAACTGTTTACCTTAACACCATATACTCCGCATACTATACGGGGTCCTTCTTAATATGCTGACATTTTTTGAAGGGGATGAGCACACCATCAATCTGAACAACTGCTCCGCCGCTCATTTTCTATGTTAGTCCCATACTAGTCTTAGCGGTACGCCAAAAAAAACGCTGCAAACGGTGTTAAAAGCATGAAATTCGGAGCGATTGATCTTTGGTTGATATATATCCATTTGACCCGTAGCACCAAAAAATAAAAAAACAGAAAGGAGTTATGACGTCATCTTTTTTTGTATGGAAAAAAATATATTTTTTGTTCTAAAACCTATCGTGTGGGGTATCAAATGAAAGGGATGTTTGAGCTGGTTCTAAAAATATATCACATCGTTACATTTCATTCACTTGTTTTAAATTAAAATAAAAATCATTTTCAAAACATACCAAGTTTGGGCTCCTCCACATACGATACCGTTGAATCATTTTTTATAAAGTATATCTCAAATGATACCTATTACCCTCATATCAAACTCCAAGAAAGCAATTTTGAAAATATTAACATTTAGTATTTTTTTTTTATTTTTCGCGTTCTCTGCCCGATTCCCTTCCTGCTCGCTCGGCGGCCAACGACCCCATGTGCGCCCATATGCAAAAAATGCAAAGGCAATTGTTCTAATAGAAGGTCAACAACATTTCCTTACTCACTCTGATCTTGTACCTGAAGAGGAGTTTGTCGCCAATACAGAAAATTTAAAAGTTTGTGAATTTTTTAATTACCCCTTCCTCCAGGTCCCCCCCCCCCCCCCCCCCACATATCAGGCCTTTTTATTACAAAGGAACATGAAACCAAGTTTAAATACTCCGGGAACATTACATTATACTCTTACTTATTTAGTATTTCGACAGGTGATGGTCTGATCATCCCTTTATAGAACCTTTGACATATAAAGACAGACCTAATTCATATTAAGAGTGGACGGCCATATTTATTTTTTAATTATCCTGGTTAAGATTTGTATTTTCATCCGATTATTTGTAGTATTTCAATACTGTCTATAGCGCACGTAAGACCCACCTAGTATAAAGCCGACTGCGGATACAAAAAATAGCTCTCTCATGGAAAAATCTGCCCTCGAGCCCCGGCATATGTACCAATCTGGCATGTCTCAAATGATTAGCAGCGTAAATATGTCTCTGGTACATAGTTTACAACTGTTTGATTATTTCTTGTAATCGTATTATGTTTATGTACTGATGTAAGGATTTTATTCGTATTTTATATGTAAATACATAACGTTTAAAATATTCTGTAATCATCTGTATATAAAAATGTCTTTCTTGTAATGAATGCACTATTATTGATATTTAGGAAATCTGAAAGAATGTGGTGTACGTTTTGGTTTTGTCTAAATTGTGACGTAAACTTAGTTATAACTTCGTTATTGTACAGTTTAGATCGTTATTATGCCAGCTACATGTAAATGCTCTGAAGGAATTGTGTAGATTTGAGTAGGCGGACGACGTGTTTTATCAGACACGCATAAACGTAATACCTATTTACCGTATTATAGAGGACACTAGAACATACTTTATCTTTAGATATTCTATTTAGAAGTAATTACTTAAATAGTTAGGTATTATAGATACGTTAATTTAGTTTTTCACTCTGTAATATGGAAATACTTTTAAGATCTTGTTATTTTGTGAATGATTTGTTTTAGAATCAATCGTATTTTGAAACACCTTGTCTTCTACTCTAATTTTGATAGTGCAGGATAGGCGTGGGAAATTGAATTAAATTCATTGGGATGTAAACAAATGGAATCGATTAATGTAACGACTATGACGCCCCATTACCCTCTCTCGCGATAAATTGCTTGTGACTGTTGTTGTTACTTATTATTTATTGTAATTTGTATAGCTTAGGTCGTCAGTGCACCCCTTAGCTGCTGTGATGTTGTTTTAAAGTAGGTACCAAAGGACATCCGGCACATAATACCAAAGAATGTATAACCGTACTTCTATTTTTATTATGGACTATAGAACACTAGAAACTCCTTCCAGCAATCAGTTTACTTTATAATGCTTTATTCGTTTTATCATTTTTATATAAAAAAAACATTATGCTTGCATCACCTCCTATCAAACAACATTGACAGATTTGACAGCCATTTTGGGGTTGCTGCTTTTTTATAATTTATTAGTAATAAATTACAAATAACTCGTGAAATAAAAATAAATTATAAAATCTGAGTAATTTTTATAAAACCCCATAATTTATTACAAATTTTACTACAGTCACGGAATATATAAGATACAGTCAAAACTTCTATAAATTTTTGGTATTTCGTAAAGGGGATGTGCCGGTTGTCCTTTAAATAAATGTAGAAATCATTACACAAATTGATTTCTTTTGTAACTGTAAGCAGACATCGGTTTTTTCAAAACTTATTGTGCTTCAGCGCTCGCTAGCATATAAACGGTGCACCGCGGTGGTAATGATAGCAGCCACATGGCAGAGTCGACCTGAGAGTGAAAATATTTGAAGACGTAATAAATAAATTGCTTTAGTGTACTGACTGCCTTACGGCCTTATATCCTTGTCTAAGGATAATAAATAAATAAAGCAATATGTGTACTGAACTTGTAAACACCTAATGAATGTTAAACGTTTCGATCATAATTATATGAATTTGTTTTAAAGACGTGTAAATATTATTTTAGAGTTAAAATATAATATTTGATCATTGACTACGTTTTTATCTATTAATCAATAAATGATGAAAAGAAATAATTTTATTCAGGTTTTTGATTAAATGTACAATAAAGCGGTCAGCACAAGCGTCGTCAAAAACAAAGGTACAAAAACAGACATAAATCAGCAACATGCTTCGTCAAAACAATGAAAACAAAACAGACATAAATCAGCAACATGCTTCGTCAAAACAATGAAAACAAAACAGACATAAATCAGCAACATGCTTCGTCAAAACAATGAAATACAAGCTCAGTCAAATAACCCGCCCCTGGTCGATCCCGGCGCAAAGGAGCCCATAATACAAGCAGCGTTGCCTCGTTGAATAGCTATGGCTGGCCTTTGCACCAGAAACGACCCGGAACGGGGGTCACAATAAATTATAGTTTTATAACATTGTATGGCTTGGATTCTACAAAACGTCGATCGATACCGAATCGATATGAGGGTTTTGTTGGTTCTTGGCGATTCAGGTTATACTTAGTTAGCAATTAAAATATAATAATACAGTGCAGTACCCGGCAAACATAATGAAAAAAAAAGCGCAGGGGTATGCGCAGTAGCGGTTTCACGTACAGATTTTATTCTGCGCAGCCATAGATTAAGTGTTATATTAGTGTTATCAAGTTTGACGTCTATCTCGGTCTGTGTCGATTGGACCGATTTCGATGCCATAGGGCCCGAGCCCATTATACCGCTGGTGAGGCGAGCAGTTAAGAATCCTGAGGGTAACGAGGGATTCAAGCTGGCTCAAGACGAAAACACCTTTGTCTCAGAGGAGCATAGTCTATTTTTCACCTTCGAGACAAAATAGCCCAGGAACATTAGATTAAAAGACAATGCCCACGTGACGAAGTGTATTCGTTTCGGGTCGTTTCGCAGCTGGCGAATGTGTATGATTAAAGAACATGTACAAATCGTATGCAGGATAGGAGGAACATCGTGCAGTGACCGAAATCTGTATCGATAATACCGGTATTTTTTGGTTACAACCTAGTTACAACCTCTATTTTTTTACAGGTATTTTTAGAGCGAACCTTAATATCATTTTACTATTTACTAACGGTCCGCGTACACAGAGATATGTTTTGTTTCTTCATAAATATAGTATTGTATTCAATTTTTAAGTTAACTACCTCGTTAGTCGTTACTAAATACAAATTAAATCAATTATAATAACAAACTGAAACGTGAACATAAACTTAACTTAAACCATTCTATGCTTTTGGGTTCAATAAAATGTAAATAATCATCTCCTTTATCATTTCGACCTGTCCAATGCTGTAGCAACACTGAAAATAGTGCACGCGTCGCTCGGCGGGTGCTCCAAAAATTTGTCACCCACTACAACAATTTTGTACTTTTGATTAGTAGAAATTAAAGTTCATTTTTCAGTGTTATTAAAAAACACGCGCGCTTTTTGTCGCTCCGTCTACCTACACTAGCCTACACTGACCCTTACCCGCACTCACTTTCTACTTTCACCCGCTTTTTATTGAAGGTCATTATTTAGGTTACCGGTATTAAAATCGGTTGTTACCTGGATAAAGGTAACATTTAATCTGTAAAATTTATCTTGACTTGACTTGCCCCAAAGCAGATGTAACCAACATTTTATTGATGGAAAAATATTTAGAGACATCGTTGTGTATCTTCCATGGGTCATGGGATTTTTCTAACAAATTTACCTACTTAACGTAAGTGCCGTCGCGTCGGGTTTTTTTAACCGATGATAGTTTGACTCGCACTTGGCCGGTTTTTAGGGTTCCGTAGCCACCCCAAAGAAATTGTCCAAAGCACAATAAAACTATTTTTAAATAATTATGTAACTTGTAATCGACCGGTACCAATACAAAAATGTTATCAACCCCTGAACTCTGATATATGCCGATGTTGCCCCTTTTAATTTTAAATGTGTATAAATTCGAATCTAAACCCTATGTACCTACTAGAACAGAAGACACACAATTGACTGTCAGCGTATCATACACCTACATTTTTATATATTATGCTTGTAGACCATGACTTCCTAAACAAAAATTTGGAATTTGTACAGACGGACATGCCCCACTTTGACGGGAAAGTCCGTCTACATACAGACTTTTAAAAAAATAATCCTTATTTCCTCATACTCTTCGTTTTTACAGATTTTATACCTGAAAATAATAGCCAGTTAAGTTATAAGACAGTTCTAGAGATTATACCGCGGAATATATAACATACTGAAGTTGACTTTTAAAAAAGTATGCCGGACTTCCCCCCACTGACCTTATGCATTTAATAAAGGTAACCGAAACTTTTCGGTCCCTGATATCGTGCTTCCTAAGGAAATGGAAATTATCCTTTTCCTAAATGCATAAGGTCAGTGGGGGGAAGTCCGGCATACTTTTTTAAAAGTTAACTTCAGTTTGTTATACAACGTGTTAATGAATTAACGCAAAACCTCATACACCCCAACTGATTTATAACTAAATAATTAGATTGAAATAATAATTTAATTATTTTGATACTTAAAATTTAAAGTTATTCGCATTTTAAGTTTTGAGGCAAAAATGATTTTTTATCATTTCAGCAATGAATGAAAGCGCTAACTTACTCATGGATACATTTTAATAATCTTGTTTTGGTAGTAAGTAGGGTGAGTGTGCCTGTGCGGTGGGTTGACATCGGATTCAGTAAATTAAAAATTTTACAAATCAATTAATTAATATTTTGAAGAAAATTACCTATGTTGAAAACATGATAATTGTATTCTGCTCTCGATTCTAAACAAACTACTTTCTAGTTTTGCGTTATTTCATTAACACGTTGTATATTCCGCGGTGTATAATCTCTATGCCAATCAATAGAACTGTCTAATATAAAACTTAACTGGCTATTATTTTCAGGTATAAAATCTGTAAAAACGAAGAGTATGAGGAAATAAGGATTATTTTGGTTTTACCGTTCGGACGGAGCGTTTTTGGTTTTGGTTTAGATTTGGTTTAGCTGATGTAAAAATGCTATCGCGCTATTTTTTTTTTACTGTTAAATCGTTGACGTTACCAAAGCAAAACCAAACTCGAAACGTTTCAAGTTTGGTTACCACCATACACCTACCACGCCAGAAAATTCGATCGAACGGACATCGATTACGCCAACGTATCTTCCGAAAAAAAGCTAAATCGTTACCGTTAATATAATTAGCGCGATACGAATTGTGCATCACGCAGCTAGCATAACGTAACGTTTTTGGGTGTGGTTTTGTTTTGGTAGTATCGTTCAAAATTAGCGCTATTGACCCCCAGGTCTGTCCCTATGTATGCTTAGATCTTTCTCCTGTAATATCCCAGTCATTTTTCCTCTCGTATTTATAATCAGTGACATCTAGCACTTCAATCCTGTACTATTTATTTGTGCGTGTAAACAACCCGAAGCGGGCGGTCGGTGTAAATATGATACCAGGAGTGCGATTTTTGAATGTCATTCGCTGAGTTCAGCAGTTGAAAATGTTAAAATTACTATGGAGATACGCATCTTTCTACTTCTGATTTGACTTTCGAAAATCACACTCCTGAAGTATGATTTTTGAATAACAAATCAGCAGTAGAAAGATGCGTATCACCATGGTAATTTTGAAATTTTCATTTGCTGAACTCAGCGAATGAGATTCAAAAATCGCACTCCAGGAGTGCGATTTCTGAAACTCATTCGATGAGCTCAACAGTTGAAAATGTCAAAATTACTATGGAGATATGCATCTTTCTACTGCTGATTTGACTTTCAAAAATCGCACTCCTGAAGTATGATTTTTGAAAGTCAAATCAGCAGTAGAAAGATGTAATGTTCAGCAGTTGATAGGGAGTTGAGAATTTTGACATTTTCAACTGCTGAACTCACCGAATGATATTCAAAAATCGCACTCCAGAAATGAATTCGGCATCCCCGATTTATACGAAAATGATACCAAACTTGATCTAGTAGCTTAACTGGTGTATTTATCAAGATTAGGCTGAGGGCTCCCCCCCTCAAAACTTGCATCAAAAATCTTGGTGGCTCCACTGCCAAAGGAAATCTTTGGTTCACAAAACGCCGTATAGTCGCGTTTGCTCACGACAAAAAACATCAATATACGGCGTTTGATGATTAAGAGATCTCCTTTGGCAGAGTGTATCCCCAGAACCCTTAGATGTTTTTAAGAAGGGGAGCCACCTTAATTTTTAATTAGGGGGGGAAAGGGGGGGGGTCCTTTGTCAATAATAGTGTTACGGCCGCTGTCAAACGTCAAACGTAAAGAAGGCATTCGAAAATTCGGCCGGCTCATTAACAATCGCCGTGGTCCTACGGTCTAAGGTTCCGCCTCCCATGCTAGGGGGTGACGGTTCGAATCCGATCCGCGCCAAAAATATTTCTAGATTTTTGTGTTTTTAGAAATGTTCTAGAAGGTAGAGAGAGAAGGAATATTTAAAAAGGGACCAAAAGGTCTAGGGGTGTCTAGGAACTTCGAGAAAGGAGGCGAAATTACGAATATTTGAAAAGAACCAGAAAAGTGGGCGTGTCTTCGATCGGTTTCGAAAAAGGAACGCGGGGTTAGAACTATCTGGAGGAAAACAATCGAGTAAAGAAAAGAAGATCGAAAAAAGGGTATTCCGGAATGTTCTGCGGGATATAAAAAGGCGGCGAATTTCGACTGGCGGCAGTATTTGGTTTTACAGTGAACAGTGCGAAACAAAAGGAAGAAAAGTAAAAGTGGAAAAGTACTAGTGAAGAGAAAAGTGCTAAGAGTGGAACAGTGAGTAGACTAGTGTCAGTGTAGTGCGTGACGTCATAGTGTCGGTGTAGTACGTGACGTCATAGTGTCAGTGTAGTGTGTGACGTCATAGTGTCGTACGTCGTGACGTCATAGCCGTGACGCGTGTCGTGTCGTCACAGTAGTGACGTAGTGGACTGTGAACAGTGACAGTAAGTGGTGCACGGGGAATCCCTGCGAGGAGGACCCGGTGAAGTGAACCGTTTAGGGGAACCTCTGCGAGGTGGACCGTTTGTAAGTTTAACCCAAATAAACTCTGTAAAATTTGGACTTAGCGTTTCACTCCAATCCCGGAATCCGTAGCTCGTAACATTTGGTGTCAGAAGTGGGATTGGAGTAAGATGCCGCTGGTGCCAAAGGAGCTGAAGGGTGTCACCACCCGGGCCATGTCGGAGGCGCGGCAGGAAGGTGCGGCCCCGGTTACTGAGGTGCAGCGAACCCCGGAGAGAAGACCTGAGGGGGGTGAAGTGCAGCGCACTCCAGAGCAGAACCCAGGAAATTTACTCTATCAAATCCAGCGCATGATGGAGGACCAGGCTCGCCGGCAGGAGGAGCAGGTTCACGAACTGCGCGCAATGAAAGAAGAGCAAGCTCGCCGCCAGGAGGAACAGGCTCGCCGGCAGGAGGAACAGGCTCGCCGGCAGGAGGAACAGGCTCGCCGGCAGGAGGAACAGGCGCGCCGGCAGGAAGACCAAATACGCACGATGCAGGAGGCGCTTCATAAGGATATTACGAAAGGCTTGCAACAGGCAGTAGAGAGAGTCGAAGCCGTAGAAGGGAGGTTGGATCGTGTGAAGGGCGAGTTCGAAGGGAGGTTTGATCGTGTGGAGGGTGAGTTCGCCAAGATCCGGCGAGAGATTGAACAGAGCAAAACTCATAGCCGAGTCGCTGCTGTTTTTGACTCACCCATTCAACCAAAAGGCGTGAAGACTCCGGTTTACGATGGACTGACGTCATGGCCCGCCTTTAAGCTACAATTTGAGACGGCGATGAAAGTTAATGGCTGGGGCAAGGAGGAGGCGGAGCCTGCGTTGGTATTAGCACTCCAGGGACAGGCTCTCGCAGTACTAGAAGCCGTGGGTGCTGGAGGAAACCTGTCGTTCGACAATCTTTTTGGAGCTCTGGAGGCTAGATTCGGCGATGGACATATGGAACACGTGTATCGGGCGCGTTTGAAGGAACGTAACCAACATGCTAACGAGAGTCTGCAACAGTGGTCCGTGGAAGTGGAGAAGCTCGTGCGGAAGGCTTTTCAGTCGTCACCGGCAGTCATCGATGACATGCTCCTGCAGACCTTTACGGATGGGATACGGGACCCGGAGGTGCGAGCTGCAGTGCGACTTGGGCACCATGTTACACTCAGGGACGCTGTTGCTCATGCATTGGAAGTGGAAGCTGTACGTCAGGATCCTTGTTCCGGTCGTCTCAGGGAGATTGTGGTGACTGGAGCGTCAGCGCCGAGAAATCGGAGTGACAGTTATATGTGCTACAAGTGTGGTGAACAAGGGCATATTCGTAGCTCCTGTCCGAACCGATCAGGCCGTCGTTATGTGTGCTACAAGTGTGGTGAACGAGGGCATATTCGCAGCTCCTGCACGGGGCGCGCAGGCCGTCGTTATGTGTGCTACGAGTGTGGTGAACGGGGGCATATTCGCAGTTCCTGCCCGAAGCGTACAGTTCGTCGGGACATAGGAGTCTCGACTGATGAGCAGCAGGAGAACTGGGGAACGTTGGCCGGTTATGTTGCAAACCCAATCATTAGAGTCAGGCAAATATCGGACGGAGATAGTCTGTTAGTTGAAGGAGGGGTGAATGGTAGAATCTGTCAACTAACTGTGGATACCGGTGCTTCGAGGACGGTGGTCAATGCTCGACTGATAAGCGAAATGGGAAGTTATCAGGAGACACGACTTCTGCAGCGAACTAAACTACAGTTAACGACTGCTACCGGCCAGCGCATACCTGTTCAGGGGGAGTTGGGAGTTTCAATTACGATCGGTGGGACTCTTTTCAAACATGAGGTGATCGTAGCTGAGATAGTGGACGATTGCATCATTGGTTTGGATTTCTTACAAAATCACCAGTGCGACATAGACATGGAGAACAGAGTGCTACGATGTAACACAGAGGAGGTTCCGATGAGATGTGGATCATCGGGAAAGGTCTACTGTGTGAAAAGAACGGTTCTCCAGCCTAGATCACAGAACTTGGTACCTGTTGTTTTGCCCAAGAGTAACGATGGGAGCCGTGCCGTGATGGACAAGGTGGCAGCTGGGTCTTGTTGGATTACGGCGAGGAAAGTTGTTGGACCAGTTTCTTCTGCTTCGATTCCGATACTTAACGTTGGAGGTGTGGACCTGACGATTGGGAAGCAGAAGGCTGAGGGGAATGTAGTATCGAAAGTTGTGGAAGGTTCCAGCAAGGACCTGGCAAAGCCACAGGCTGTGATAGCGAAGAACTCGCTCTCTAAGAACGGCGCACATATTGGTAAAATAGACCTGGTGAAGCATGCGAACAATACAGGAGACGTAGCGCCAGTCAATCAGCAGCTTAGGCGCATTCCGTTTGCTCGTAAGAAGGAGAAGCGTCCGAAGTTACAATCAAGTTGGAAAAGGCCATATGAGGTAGTGACCAGGATGAACGTCGGCCAACACCGATTCCGGCGTCCGCCAGGGAGCCCGTTGAAGTTAGTGCACGTTGACCGGTTGGCTCGATATTTCAGCAGTAATGATGCTCGGGACGAGCAGAACTAAGGGAGGGGCAGTGTTACGGCCGCTGTCAAACGTCAAACGTAAAGAAGGCATTCGAAAATTCGGCCGGCTCATTAACAATCGCCGTGGTCCTACGGTCTAAGGTTCCGCCTCCCATGCTAGGGGGTGACGGTTCGAATCCGATCCGCGCCAAAAATATTTCTAGATTTTTGTGTTTTTAGAAATGTTCTAGAAGGTAGAGAGAGAAGGAATATTTAAAAAGGGACCAAAAGGTCTAGGGGTGTCTAGGAACTTCGAGAAAGGAGGCGAAATTACGAATATTTGAAAAGAACCAGAAAAGTGGGCGTGTCTTCGATCGGTTTCGAAAAAGGAACGCGGGGTTAGAACTATCTGGAGGAAAACAATCGAGTAAAGAAAAGAAGATCGAAAAAAGGGTATTCCGGAATGTTCTGCGGGATATAAAAAGGCGGCGAATTTCGACTGGCGGCAGTATTTGGTTTTACAGTGAACAGTGCGAAACAAAAGGAAGAAAAGTAAAAGTGGAAAAGTACTAGTGAAGAGAAAAGTGCTAAGAGTGGAACAGTGAGTAGACTAGTGTCAGTGTAGTGCGTGACGTCATAGTGTCGGTGTAGTACGTGACGTCATAGTGTCAGTGTAGTGTGTGACGTCATAGTGTCGTACGTCGTGACGTCATAGCCGTGACGCGTGTCGTGTCGTCACAGTAGTGACGTAGTGGACTGTGAACAGTGACAGTAAGTGGTGCACGGGGAATCCCTGCGAGGAGGACCCGGTGAAGTGAACCGTTTAGGGGAACCTCTGCGAGGTGGACCGTTTGTAAGTTTAACCCAAATAAACTCTGTAAAATTTGGACTTAG
Organism: Agonopterix subpropinquella; assembly: GCA_922987775.1. Classification (NCBI taxonomy): domain Eukaryota; kingdom Metazoa; phylum Arthropoda; class Insecta; order Lepidoptera; family Depressariidae; genus Agonopterix; species Agonopterix subpropinquella. The sequence continues at coordinate 52,783,456 of OV277693.1, read as the reverse complement.
CGTTTCACTCCAATCCCGGAATCCGTAGCTCGTAACAATAGGTTTTAAATTTATAAAAGCGTTTTTTTAAGTTACTGCATTATGTTTGGTATCATTTTCGAATAAACCAGAGACGAGGAATTCATTAATGAAATAATATTTATTCCATTAATGAATTCCATTTTGTACTAAAAACTTGAGATAAAAGGAAAATAAATAAGTATTTCTGTACTTTTTTTATTTTCTTTGCTTTAACTTTGAAACGGTAGCCATATTTGTTGAATAAAAATGATTTTCAGATAGTTCTAGTATCCTTAATTATAAAAAATATCATAGCCTACATTATGTTTACATTATAATAGCCAAAGTCACATTTCGTCACGATAATTATGATTAACTTGATTTTATCCGCGACTTCGTCCGCACGGTTTTCCGCCATCGTAGCGAGATAAATGTAACACCAGATTTTAAGTCTAATCATAAGCATTTAAACAAAAAAAGTTTCATCGAAATCGGTCCAGTAGTTTTCGCGTGATGCGCGATTGCGCGAACAAACCAACAAGCATTTACAGTTTTATGCTGAAGATGTAGGTACATGGCCGCGTTCTTCTGCATGTAAAAGACATGGTTCTCAATGGTGCATCAAAGATTATTATTTAATAATCTTATCTGCTTATGATTAGACTTAAAACACACGGTTGATTCTGACATTGTGGTAATAGCGATATCCTTTTATTTCACACTTGAGCCACACGATCTCCAGGAGCTGTGGATATCTTTCGACACAGGTAAACACCAATGCTACCTACCTGTACGCAGACAAAGCAGAAGCTTTGAGGAGCTACCACGCTCGAGCTATTCACTGGGTCTGACACTGTTTCGGCGTGTTTCACTGTTTTGATCTATGGGCAAAACATTGACTTCGAATATCGGCCAGATAAAATGACTTTTTTATTCGAAAATTTACTATTTTTATTATAACTCAGAAACACTACATGCTACAGAAAAATATTTTGAAATAATATGTTGTAGTTGTATGTACATTTATCTATAACTTTATTTCTTATGACTTTATTGGTAAATGTAGTTCATGAGAAAAATGCTTTACTATTATAAGATGACAGGTACGAGTGATGATCGGCATTTGGTTGCCGTGGAAGAAAAGAACGTAACTCGGAGGGGGTTGACACTACAGGATGAGGTTGTAGACAGTTCATTACTATAATGGTGATTGTACTCAAGGTACTGAACAACTTCTATTCTCAATCTAAGGAAATTGAAAAAAAAAAGAATTGGACTTGTCATACTAAATTAAATTAGCTTTGGGAATATGATTTTTTGTTTCTATCTTCGACTTTCAAGAGGGTTGCCAAGCTCGCAGGGCGAGCCAGGAGACCAGGTCCGAACCCAGGAGAGGTAACCTAATTATACCCTACCGCCCTAGTAATTTATGCGAAGGCCTAGGATCACAGAGCCATGCTCCGCGTAAGGCATAAAGCGACGACGGAGCGTCCCTTCCAGGAACCTGATGGACCTGGTCGCAGGGGTCTACCTGGTATTATATTTTCACCATATTTTCACTATAACTGTGGAAGGTGCTAACTAAACCCCTATACCTATACTAAACCCCTACAGACCACACATATATAATTAAAAAGACAGAAAACGGGAACAAGTAATTTTATTAATAACTAATAACATACTTTTATATTGTGGAGCAATTTTCTCGCAAACCACATATTTATCACAAAAAACTATTATAAACAAAGTTGTAGACAATTTTATGAAAAATCTTTTTTATTCTGTACATCTTTCCTCTAGCGCTTTCAGTTCTTGAGTTATAACAGAAAAATCAGGATAAGATGACCTTTTTTTGAAATGCCGCCATATTGTTTATTTTTACCCCCCGTTTTTACCCCCATACTTTGGCCCCCTCTCAAAACCATGAAGAACAGACATCAACACATATACAGCCCGACCAGAAAGAGTAGAAATTAAATGAGGGCGCCACTGTCGCTTTACATGGCAACACTACACTACGACCTAAACTATTTTGATACTTGCTGTATTTACTCCGAAGGTTTATGCAAAACGTTATCTATGTTTAGCTAAATTTGGCTCTGACAGCAGCTAAATTTTACACCCAATATACATTTTAAATTTCGGCAACTACATGGCTAGCATGGCAGCGTGATATAGCGCTAACACACCTTCGCTCTCTTTCTATTTGCGCGCGAACGAACGAAATAAAAGGCATGATATAGCCATATCACGTGTAACATGCTACGTACGCCTCCTGTATTCTAGTTCTAGAAGAAAATAATGAAAACGCATATTACTTTATATTGTACTTTCAAATTATTTGTTTTTGAATACGATGTTTACTATTTTCGTATTTTCGTAGATCTGATATTTACATTCCTTCTATTTAAGATTTCTATTTCTAGGCATGGCAGATTTTTTATCGATGCATTCCGGACAGAAAAATTTTGCGATATAAATTTTTTCCTGAAAACGATAAAAAATAGTAGGTAATCGATAAAATATTAACTAATCGCAGTGAAGATAAACTAAACATGCAGGAATGACATGCAAGGATCAAAATTATGCGGTCCACGCATACAATAACGTCAGTTTTATCAACAAACGATCATAACCCCAAACGAACCAAACTCGAAAGAAAATGCCCTAAATGATTATTTTTCAGATGATAACTGACGATAATTGATATAATTACGCTGAAAACTATTGTTAAAAAGCAACATGAGAGTAAATAAATACCTACCATATCAGCAAATCGCTTGTAAACAACATCCAATCTATTCCAATTTTCCCCGCTTGATATACCTCCAAACATAACAGGAAATAACGTAGTAAATTACTAAACTTGCACCACTTTTTGTTACTTTATCCATTAGTAATAATAATTAGGACAAATTCAAATATTTTACGGTAAATTTTTATTTGAAATATGTTTGAAATGCATAAAACTGCATTTGAAATTTTGGTGATTGACAGTTTGACGTTTTCCATAATGTTGTCATGATAATGAAAAAGTTAAGTTCCGATTTATTTAATTTCTAGACTTTACGGTCGTACTGTAAATTTTATCATGGCATGTAACTCCCGTGGTTTTTGTATGGAGATTCATACTACTATTAGCTCCATGCATTTATTGTGATCTTAGTTCTGTCAAAGAAAATATACACTACCGCCACCTACCGCGAAGTTCTGTGGCAAGTAATACATTTTTAAATCCACATTATTCAACTGATTCAAACCAATACGTCATAATGGGTATTTTTTATAATGTAGGATTATAAGGCTTTCCAAATATGTGATTCTTTTTTTGTTAATAAATGAAATAAAAAGTTGTAATAGATTTTTCGAAAAAAAATAAGAATTTCGATTTTCTTTTCCACTTTTCTATGCAAAAAATTGCAAATTTGATATCAGAAATGAATTCAGCGTCTTTGATTTACCTGAAAATTATACCAAATTTGACCTCATAGCTAAAAGGAAATTGTCAGGCAATTTAGGGTGATCCCCCTCCAAAACTAAAATGAAAAATGTCGATGGCTCCCCTTCTTAAATTCATCTTTGAGTCGTAAGGACCAACTCTGCAAAAGGAAATGTCTTAATCATCATTTGCCGTATTATTCACCCAGCACCAGCGACTAGTACTCCTGCGCCAGCGACTATTGAAGCAACACTTCTTTAACTATTGTGGTAATGTCATTTTCGTTTTAACATCAGGACTTGACTTTCAAAAATCATACTTGATATCTGCATAATAATTTTGACATTTTCAACTGCTGAGCTCAGCGAATGAGTTTCAAAAATCACACTCCTCAAGTATGATTTCTGAAAGTCAAATCAGCAGTAGAAAGATGCATATCTGCACAGTAATTTTGACATTTTCAACTGCTGAACTCAGCGAATGAAATTCACTCCAGGAGTGCGATTTTTGAAACTCATTCGGTGAGTTCAGCAGTTGAAAATGTCATAATTACTATGGAGATACGCATCTTTCTACTGTCGATTTGACATTTAAAAAACATACTCCAGGGGTGCGATTTTTGAATATTACTTTATTGAAGTTTCTAGAACCTACCTAGTTCTTTTGTTTTTGTGTTGTTAGGGTTCCGTACGCAAAGGGTGAAAACGGGACCCTATGACTAAGCCTACGTTGTTCGTTCGTCCGTCTATCCTACCTATTTAGGGCTGTAACTTTTGAACCGTAACACCGCAACCGCTAGGTAGTTGAAATTTTCTCAGATTAATGCGTTATTACGGCGGATTTGTGAACAAATAATATCAGCTCCGCTGACGCTGCCATCCCGCGTCGATAAGATGATAAACAAGGAACCCTTATACATTCGTCCATTCTGTCTGTCTGTCTGCATGCCCCACCTCGTAAAACTGACTTCAGTCACAAAATAGGTAATAGTATTGGACACCCCTGTGTCCAAGATGATCCTTTGGTAGGGTTTTAAAAAAAGTTTTGTATAATAATGAAATATCAACAAATTAAACATTTTGAATATGACAACCGGTAGACAGATAAATTAGCTACTTATCATTAAATGCTTTTACATCTGCATTAACTTGAATATCTTTGAATATGACAACCGGTAGACAGATAAATTAGCTATCATTAAATGCTTTTACATCTGCATTAACTTGAATATCTTTGAATATGACAACCGGTAGACAGATAAATTAGCTATCATTAAATGCTTTTACATCTGCATTAACTTGAATATCATTTAATAAACTACGAGCATTCTCCCTTATGGTCGCGTAGTGTATATTTTCTTTGCTTATGGGGAGGGATCATCTCGTACACCTTTCCCCTGCTGTAGCCACGGGACTTTTTAATTACAAAAAAGATTACCGATTGCCGTTTTGATATTGTTGTAGGGTACGAAATTAGTACTATAAAAACCTTCACAAACCGCCGTAGCAAAAAAAAAAAATTTCTTAAATTTTTTAATTAGAAGTTACCATTTTTTTTCTATACTGTCATGTTCAAAATTCAAAAACTTTTTATTCGAAATAATATCATATGGATAGCTTTTTACGTCATTTTTTGACTCTATCACCGCATCATAAGGTGTTCTTCACCCTGTGTCTTCACACCCATACCCTACAACAATATCAAAACGGCAAGTACTATACCCATACTATACCATTACTATAATACCCTGACTATACCCAATACTAACCCATATCCGAGACAGGTGTGCCAAAATTGGCCAAAATCGATGTTCTGTCTTCAGGGCCGTAGCTAGAACTGGATTGAAGGTAGGGCATAGGAGGTTTAAGGTAGGGCGTAATCAAAAGGCTACTTTTGGATGAGTAACATAATTCAGTGTCTGTGAAATTTTCTCTCCAGAAAAGAAAAGAACACGACAAGACTCAAAATGCGATGGTGATACTGAGTTCCATTAGCCTGTCTACCCTCAAAATAACATTGAAAGGCTGGAGCGAGCGAAGCGAGCTCGAAATTTTGTAAGGGAATTTGCCTAACTTTCCAATATTGTAAAGGTTGGGTAATTTTTAAGGTAGGGCATTGGTATTTTATGGTAGGGCATTGCCTCTAGCTACGGCCCTGTCTGTCTTTTTATAAAAATTTTGACGACCGAAGAAAATAGACCGAGATCCGACCGTAAAATTATGCAATTAGGCGAAAGAAATGTGATTCAAGTGTATAAAAATTGACATCTTCTCTGAACCTGCCTCAATATAATTGCGGTAACAGATAGATGGATTTTTTTTAAACAAAAAATTGTAATGGAAAATGTACTTGCAGCAAGATCTTTCTAGGCACCTGCACTGGTAGCATGCATACCCGCGATAGCCGTGATACGGCTTTATCACGTCTTTTATCTCGTTCGTTCGCGCGCAAAATAACGAGATAAAAGACGTGATAAAGCCGTATCACGGCTATCGCGGGTGTGCATGCTACCAGTGCTGGTGGCGATGTATTTAGCCCTGCCTGCGTAAACATTCACTAGAATCATATTTCGTTCATCAAAGAAATAGGTGCATAATTTTACGGTCGGATCTCAGTCTAGACGTGGTCTAGACTAATTTGACACCACAGACTATTAATATGTATGTACTACCGTACAGACTGGAATCTTTCGGGCGAGGGGAATAACGCTATGACAGGGGTACGGGGGGGGGGGAGGGTATCGATACACCTTAGTAAGGAGATCCTTCCTCTGAGATACACCTCAAAGAAGTGTTGCCAGAAGAAAAAACACATTCATATACTCCAAAGCCGCATTCATATGGCAACACTACTAGGGATGTGAGCACTATCGATAGTAGTATATCTCAGAATGTTCAATACTTATTGATTGTGTGCAATTGTATCGATACTAGCGCATCGATAGTATTGCACACAATCAACTGAAACTGGGTTTGTACCCCAAAATTCGTATTTGCCACCAACCCGGAATATTATAAGCTATCACTATTGCTAGCTTATAATATCCCGGTTGTCGGTGGCAAATACGAATTTCTAGATTCGGAGTTGCAGGGAAAAGCTAGGATGAAATTAATAAAACATGCTCTTTATTAACAATTTCGTTTATTTGGGTTAATATCTTAAATGGGTATTCTGACGGTATCTCACGTAAATTTGGAAAGCCTAGAAAAGAGTATTTTACTTATAACCTGGAAAAAGTCTCAATTTCAAATGACACAAGAGAACCACATGGGACCCACAAGATCGCCTCAAGTTTACCCGACTGCGACAGAAGGAGGGTTATGTTATTCGAGTGTACGTATCTATTTTTAAACGTCCATTGTGTCAATCACAGTTGTATTTTGACTAGTATATTCCCCTAAATTTTTTGAGTTTTTTTTTTTCGAAAGCTTGCATGATCATTAAAGAACGTATTACAAAAGACAAGGCTGGTTTTGTATGTAAGGTTGGCGCCTTATTTTTCGGCGTTGTTTTTGGCGCAGCCAGCAACCAGCAACCAAACATGAATATTTTATTTCAGAATAAAGTAACAAACAAAACGTATTATGTAATATGTATACCTACCACAGATTACCCCCAATAGATACCGCATGATGAAAATTTTGTTCACGCCCGAAGTCACCATTTTTGGCGGTAGGTGCGGGTAGCGGGGCACGAAACAAATGCAACATGATTGGCCATTTCAAGGTCGCACTACTCCGAGCACTCTCCGAGCGTGTACACTAGTGATGCGACAGTGTAATAAAAAGTATCGATAAATGTTGTCATGATTAATGATTATTCAGCCTAAGACAGGTGATTAAATTATTGTTATTACACAACAATTAACTTATTCGATTATTGAAAAAATGATTATTATTTCACTTTAATTCAGAAAGGCACTACGTGCGCCGATGTTCCGATATCATAGAAGTGTATTATACAACGTGTTAATGAATAAGCGCAAGCCCTCATACCTACACCCCAACTGATTTATAACAAAATAATTAGATTGAAACAAGAATTTCACTATTTTGATAGTTAACATTTAAAGTTATTAAGTATTGAGGCAAAAATGATTTGTTATCATTTCAGAAATGAATGAAAGCGATAACGTGCTAATGGATACATTTTAAGAATCTTGTTTTGGTAGGGTAAGTGTGCCTGTGCGGTGGGTTGAGATTGGGTTCAGTAAATTTAAAATTTTACAAACAAATTATTTAATATTTTGAAAAAAAATATAATTATGTTGAAACTATGATAATTCGATTCTGCTCTCGATTCTAAACAAACTACTTTCTAGTTTTGCGTTAATTTATTAAGACGTTGTATAATAACAAACTAGCTTCCTCCTCGCGGTTCCATCTGCGGCTAAAACGCTTTTCCCTCGGGAATTTCAAATCATAAAATGTAGTCTATATTACTCGCTGACATATGCAGCTTGCCAGTAGCGAAACAATTTTTGAAATAGGTCCAGTAGTTTTTGAGTTTATTTGTCACAAACATACAAAAAATCTGATATTTTCTCTTTATAGTATTATAGTAAGTACCTACATATAAAGATAGATCTTGATTTCGATTCGGGTATATTATCATTAATAAGTAATTATAAAAATGAGGTATTTCTGTGAATCAAAATTACAATTTAATATAAAATTTCGAAAATGGCACATGTCTGAAAAATTTAACTTTATAGGTAGTGAAAAACAATAATTTGATAAAGAAAATATAATATAGAAAGTACTTGAATGTTATTACTTACTTATTTTATAGACATAATTTTTGATTAGGTACGTTTCAATTTCAATCAAGTAGATTGTATTCAATATAATACACGTCACTATTTTATCCCGGTATAAAAATATCCTTTCTTGTTTTCCTATGCGATAAATGGTTTTTCCGTGAGAATTAGATAATGTCCCATAATTTAAAAGTAGCCTATGTGCTATTTCATACTATATTACTGTACCGGGTATCATCTGAATCCATTCAATTGCTTTACCGAGATTGAGTGATAAACATACATCCATCCATCCATACTTTTTTATTTATAATATTAGTAAAATTTATAAGACTATGATAATAATAAAATAAGAGAAAAAATTGTAAGAATATAATAAACCTATCGATAGCGGTCGTACCGCATAGAAGAAACACACTATTGTTGCACGTGTCAATGTGCCCAACATGTAACACCGTTTTAAAATCCTCGCCTAAAAATGCTTTGTAATAATATGACATATTATAAAAACATCGATACCGGCCCGAATGCAGAGACGAACAACACTAGCATTGCACGTGACTAATTCGTGTCAATGTACGAAAGTGATAGATTTACCAAAATTAACTAATGAGAGAAAGGGACCATTTCAAAAAGACATCAACGTGAGCTGCAATTTTTTAGAAGCAACCATTGTACCGCCCACTATAACTTGAACTCCGCAAAACAAAAAATAATGAAAATGTTACTTACCGATGGAAAGTAATGCCATCTTTCTCGTAGCTGGATGTCCGAGAGTTTTCCCCACACCACTTTATGGCACAAACTGACATTTTTCAGAAAGTTTGTGCTCAGAAAATCGTAAAAAGATAGCCAATTTTTTAATTTAAATTGAGTGCACGCGGATCCAATACTTGGTCGGTACTGAAGGGGCGTGATCAGTTATTTGCTTATATCAGTGAAAAAACATACATGTGTGGCGCGCATCGGCGGCCTTGTATGCGGTATCTATTGGGGGTAATCTGTGATACCTACCTATCCCTAAACTCAGTCCGGACGGAGATATAAAGGCTTGAAGATGAAAATATTACCATTACGTTCACTTCAAGCCTTTATATCTCAGTTCGGACTGAGTTGCGAGATATTTGTAATAATAATCAATGGACTAGGGCCAACTTCTGCCCTAACCGTAAAAAGAATCTGCCGTAACGCGAATTAACCGAGTACCTGTAGCTTTAAAAAGTACTATTGCTTCGGAACCGGTCAAAACTACTCTGATTTTCATGATTTTTTTTTAAAACTTCTCCAATCTAAAATACTACAACCTTTACAGTTTAAAAATTGACGCTCTCAGTCAAGTAAAAAGTTGTAACCCAAAAAATTTAAATTTTAAGAAAAAATACTACACAACTTGCGAGTTCATGTAAGAACAGGACATTTACATTGAGGCAATTTTAATTGAGATACGAACCATACAAACGAAGTTTGATTCAATTTTGAATATTAACCAAATTTTAATGTTTTTTTTAAACACGATCCAGAAACTAATATCCTTGTCTGTGGTTTATCAGATTTCCGTTATGTTATATAATTATTAGTTTTAAAGTAACACTGGCTCAAAGATTTCTATACGAAAGAAAAAACGTCAATTTTTTTTTACTGTAAAGGTTGTAGTATTTTAAATAACCTTCATTTAATTATTTTTTATCGAAATCGGAGTAGTTTTGACGGGTTCCGAAGTAAAAACCTTCAGGGACTCCACTGAATCTGCCATATAGCGAAACTGACCTTAACCGAACGAGGGGGGTAAGTAAGGTACAGAACAACATTTGAATACAATTCTTTCTCTTTGTAAGATCCAATTATGGACGCTAGATATATCTTGTGTAATTAAATCGCTAGTGCATCGCGTTATAGCCCAGTCATTTTACGGTTTGAGCCGGGACTAATTACTAATTGAATTTTTTTTCCGCTATAATATTGAAGAGCCAATTTGAGCTTAGGAATCTACCAAAATTAAAAAAAAATTACGTCAGCAACAGTTCCAATTTTAAAATATAGATATTATCTCGTTTTAAAAAACCTGATGATAATAATTTTTTTGCTCACATTTAAGGCTTTACCATCATACATACTTCAAACATGGTGTAAATATTTTTGCCTTCTTAGAAGGTTTTGAAGGTTTTACATTCGTATTTTCTAATAAATACGACATTTTTTTAATTTTATTGCCTATTTTATTGATCAAAAATAATGTATATTGTTAAATCTAATTCAAATGAGTGCATTGGTATTAATATTATTAATTTAAAAGCCTTCTGGGATACACAATTTTGATTTCTATGTTGCGTAGCAAATTTTTTTTAAATATGGTTTAGGATAGTATTTTTGTCACTAAATGGTGCCAGTTACAGTTTAAAAGTCCAATTAATAATTACTTCCTACCCCGCCTAACAAAACTCCGTAAAATGACTGGCCTATTAGATATCATGTCGTAAAAAACTTGGCATTAGTCCTTATGTTTTCTTTTATGGCATTTATTAACATCTTGGTGAATACAATTTGAAATAACAGTCTCTAAAAGTAATAACTAATAATTAATTATGAGGGAACAGATGAACATACATACACATTATACACATACCGGTCAAAAATCATAACCTTGTTTTTGACTTCGCCGTAGTCGGGTAATAAATTAAGATAATAAGGAAGTAGGATCTCGGTTAAAAATTCGAGCATAAAACGAGAAATTCCTTTACTTTACCTACAAGAAAACCCAATTTTTCTAGACACTCTTAATCGTAGTTGTTCAATTAATGAGGGAAGACATCCACCATTGCAACTGTCAAATAGGTAACTGATCAAAAAAGTTGACGGCATCTGCAGTTGTAGTCATTGTGCTGATGGGCTTGGATAAAGCAATTTGAGCTGTAAATAAATAAAAAAAACATGTAAGATAAAATTACACTTGATCACCATTATCATGGTTAGGACTGGACGACCACAAATATCGATAGTCGACATTTCACATTGTCACATCCATCACATCACTAAAATAACCTTATCAACATTACCTAATCTTTAAATAAAAAATGTTTCGATTTACCTACCATTGAAATCGCTTTTAGTTGGTAGGTTAACCACTTCCCGTCGTCCCCGTCTCGTAAATAATGTAGGAATTAGGATCGGCATCAGGAGTGTGAACAAACTGGACTCTCATTGCCGGCTTTTGTCGAATGTTAGCTTAGCTTCAAAGTGTTTAGCTGTTTGCATCATACTCTTCGTCGCAATATAATCACATTCTTGTTTAGCTTATACAAAGCAGGATCATTCAAAGACTTTAGCCATGTCTGGAATCTTTTCTCACTTCTTGGAAAAGCGTGAAGACGCACTTTAATGCTTTGCGCTCGTATAGCCAGGAATGACACACCAGCACTTCTCCGCCATACCACGTTAGCACACGGTAACACGACAATACCCCCGATTTTCATACATTAAATGTAAATAAATAATAATCTTATATTCAAAAATAAACTGCAATTTGCTTACGGATAGAACTGCCAATGATGCAAAGCAATGATGTGAGTCTTGTCACTCGAGCATGTCAAGCTCATAGATTTTTTTTTTTTTTTTTGGTTCTGTTCAAGGTTTAAGAGATATAATATCCCATATGACCGATGTCTTCAATAAATACTCTAATTTATAGTAATTAAAACGTTGGTGTTCGACGTTTCAACGCTTCTTTGGAGTTTTTGGAGGCAATCGAGAAACGCAGGAAATGCAGAGAAGTCCACAGGAAAGAGGTGAACCGACCGCTTGCCGCGCTACAAAAGAACGGAACACTTTTCTTGTTCACGACCCACACCATCATATTTCACTGAACTGTATATTGTTCACTTGCACGACACTTTGTTACGCAAAACAACACCGATTTTACGAACCAAAACTCACTATAAACAATAAAAATTCGATGAAATATGAGGACTCCTAACGTATCTGTTCAAATCCCGCCAAAAACTCCAAGCTCATAGATAAGGAATAACAAGAGTGTGGTGTGGTGTTTATGGCAATTTTTTTTTAAATGTCTAGTGTATCGACGAAGCACAGATTATTAAGAACTTGAACCACAGGTTATCTAGCGTTATGCAGCCTTTGTATGATCATTCCAAGGCGTGATTTGACACCGAGCGCCTGAAAATTTCAGCATCATCGGCAAGCCCAATTTGAAGCTTTTTTTTTTACTAAATGTCACACAAATTATCTAGTCACATCCAGAATCTAGCACCACGGGAAATGCCTGGCCTGGACTTGTATTATGCTGACTAGACAACGATATAGAACACATGTATAGATACAAACATCCATGAAATGCAAATATTCATATTCATCATACAAATATTTGTCCCCTACGGGATTCGAACCCGCGACCCTCGGCACAGCAGGCAGGTTCACTACCGACTGTGCTACCGGGCCGTCGCCGTGGACCGGGCTTTCTTTCCAAAACAAAATAAAATTGAAATATTATATTCAAATTTTTTAATAAATAGATAACATTTAATACTGATAAATTTAATACGAAAAAAAAAGAACAGCAAAAACAAGAATCAAGAGGAATCAGCAGCAACACGAACGGCGACGACGGCGCCTGCGTCGTCGGCGCCGGGGGCAGCTGCGGCGCCGGGGGCAGCAGCGGCGCCTGCGCCGGCGGCGGCAACTGCGGCGGCGCTTGCGCCGGCGTCGGCAGCACCCTGCATCACGGACTACGCTAGCCAAGTACCGTTCCCCATGACGTTCCAGAAATCCCAATGCTGCACTCTTCCTTAGAGTATCCTCGGCCCTGCCCGTTAATACATTCAGTCTCCAAACTTCACCGAATTTATTCTGTAGGTACTTAGCGATATCCGCTGCAGATGCACCGTCATTTGCAGCAACTTTGTAAAAAGTATTCATCACCAGTTTGGACGTGTTGTCCTCTTGCCTTTGCTTCATATCGTGGTGCGACATTGTTGCCCTATTTTCTTTAGGCCCAAAGAATTTAAATTACATGGCAATTTGAGACGTGAAAAGTTAAAATTTATAGAAAAAAAAACCGATTAACCAAAATCTCAAGTTTGAATATTAGATTTTTTCCAAAAGAGACATGAGTGATTCCTTTTGTGAATTCCTTTTGTTTATAATCCGTCAGTTTGGCGTTGATCGCCAAGGAGAATAAGTATCGAACAATAAGACGGAAGCAAAGAGGTAGGATAGTCACATGAATAATAGCCATTAGACAATACCTATTCCAGCTTATACATGATTAAAACATCAAAAATCATCATCAAATTATGTAGTTTTGAGGGCAAAAATACCTACACATGTACATACATACATTCATATACTCTCACGACTATAATAATTATCATTTCAGGTGGTCAGAAACGTATTGCTACCTATAATAACTTCTATAACTATCGGCTGTCTTGCACAGAGTTGTAACAAGAGCACTAGCCTATTTTGAAAGTAGCCATAGCATAGAATATGCTCACGACTATATTCCCCGAGGGGGTAGTCAGATATATTCTAACCGAGTATTCAGAACATCCGCGATTCACTAATAGAAGGTGTCGGCTTGGGTACCTACTATAGTTTTCGAGATGAAATTACAGCATTACTTTGTGCCTGTTAACTACTTGGAAGTTAACAAAAGATAAATCTTAAAAAATACTTCATGCATGGGTCGGACAGTTTCCTGGACTAGCACGGTTCGTCTGGTACATAACAGTGATGTGTTATTGTGTAACCACATGCACGAAGAGAATTTATTTGAAATAAAGGAGTCAATTCATTGTAGGCCCACAAACGGTTACGTTTATTGATGATATTACATTCTAAAAACATAATTTAATTTACTTTATTAATCAGACGAAAGATTAGGTACAAATGCAAACGGAATTATGAAATAAATATAAAAAAATGCACCGTTTTGACTTTTTGACGGTGGTGTAGTACGGAACCAGAACCAGAACACAACATTATTAACTTAGAAAAAAAAACTTTTTTTGTCCGGAACCTTTAGCGCGAGACCGACGCGACGCGAACCCGACCGATTTGGTGTTATTCTGTAGAGTTTACTCTATAATCACACTAAGTTTGACGCTTGTATGTATTACCGATTTTACGGTAGAGCGTGAAGAAAAAACGTTGATAAAAACTAGTTTTTTGTTAAGTAATTAATTTTTAACTTTTTGAAATTTTTATTATTTGCTAACAAATCCGCCGTAATAACACATAATCTGAGAAAAAGAAAATTTCAACTATCTAGCTATTAAGGTTCAAAAGTTACAGCCCTAAATAAATACAAATACAAATACAAATACGGACGGACGGACGGACGGACGGACGGACAGACGGACGGACGGACGTACGGACTGACGGACAACGTAGGCTTAGTAATAGGGTTCCGTTTTTACCCTTTGGGTACGGAACCCTAAAAACCAACATATCTTACCAAGACGAGATGTGCGCCAACTGCGATTACGCGACACTCCGTTTACATGAGGCATATCTAATTTTACCACTATAATCTAGAGATTATGAGAAAGAAATCCATAGCTATACGCCAACTATAAGCTAACATTTTTTGGGGACCTTTTTCCCATAGCTGGAGAAAGAAGTTTGGTGGACGGTCATGTCATTTGAGACCCAGACTTAAAGGTCTCATACATGAATGAAACTTAGTAATACGTGTAGAGTGAAACAAAAAAGTAAATTGGTTGTAGCCTGTAGAAGTTGGGGGAAAGGTCCTTATGATACCTTTTATATCAAGTGTGTGAAACTAATAATCTTTCTTATTAGATAGTCCACTCAATCCTCTACGCATTCATTGTGTTTATTTTAATGAAAATTGACGATAACCGTACAATATTATGATAATGGAAGAAAACGAAATCACACACACTATCAGTTCAACCCAGCCAAATTCGTTCCGTAACGACCAAAAAATACCTCAGTGATAATATTCGATGAAAATAGCTGTCGTGGTTGCGTTTTGCTACTGCTTTTTGGATGATTTGTCTATTTTACTAGTAATTTCTACTTTTGAATCCGGACTTCTAGGGATGTAGAAGTTTTTGTAAAAAATACCTATTTTTTTTTAATAATAATTATGACTGCCATCCAGAATGGCTTTTAGTTTTCGTAAAAAATGGCTGGGTCCAAATCTGCCATTCTTCTTTATCTCTTTTATTGCATGTACTTTCCAGCCACAGTTCACCGCGGAGAGAACACGAAACTTCGCGATTAGAACGCTCGGCGCTCTTCCAAACACAAGTTCAAAATAAGGATACGGAGTTTCCCTTCCATTTTTAACCTACTTACCTATGGTAGTGGCACCTTTGAATATGCAGGCGTGCAGCATCGTAGCTGGAGGAAAACTCTCGGATTTTTAACAGCTGTTCCAAACAAAAAACTTCGTCTCACCTGTTTTTATTTCTACACTATCCTACGTTTTTTTTACATACATACCTTCTTACATGCTACTTTATAGTATGCAATTGTACGACGAACTCCTCTAGCCAAGACCTTCTAGGAGTACGTATGTAGGAATCTCCTTTGAATAGGTACCTCATCTAAACGGAGTGTCCCGTAATCGCAGTTGGCAAACGTCTTGTGTTGGCAAGATATGTTGGTTTTTATTTTTATGTTCCTATAACACGCATTGCTTTACATGGGGAGTCATATGCAGTTTCGAAAACTGTCGTAGCGAAGCACGCTGGTGCGAAAAACTTTTTGACTGCCTCATACGTTCGAAAACTTGTACGTTCGAATCATGTAGTCGCGAAAACCGTTGTAGCGAAGCACGCTGCTGCGAAAAACTTTTTAATTGCCGCCTTGTGCCGTTTCAATAGGAAATAACTGAAAAGAGAAAACCAAGCTCTTATATATTCACTAATCAGCTAAACTTGATTCGAGCAAATATAATTTGAATGTTATTAGCGTTATTACGTTATTAGGTAGGTATCACAAACGGGGACAAAGAAGAATTATAAAACATACCTTAGGTACCTTCCTTGGTTTGTCCCCGCCTGCAATACCTACCTACATTCAAATTATATTTGCTCGAATCAAGTTTAGCTGATTAGTGAATATAAGAACTTGTTTTTCTCTTTTGAGTTAATATAATAGTTTTTTTAATGCAGTCGGGTTTTTTGTTTTTCTTCATAATTTCGTTTATTCCATACTTTTTAGTGTTGTGTCGAAAGGGAGTAATGGTAGCATAAAAGCACTATCTAAACTATTATAAAACTGTAACAGAAGTGTGTCTGTACCATAGACATTATTATACTACCTTCTAATATGTTTATGGTCTGTACATTGAAGATATTTACAAAAAAAAGATTGCGATATGATTTTTAAATGTCCCTGATTCCAAATCACCAATTTTTGGATTTTTTGTCTGTCTGTTTGTTTGTTTGTTTGGGTGTTTGTTTGTTAGAGTATCACGCAAAAACTACTGAACCGATTTTGAGGAAACTTTTTTTGTTTGATAGCTTATCATCTGACTTAAAATCTGGTACTTATATAATTTATGCGGACGAAGTCGCGGGTAAAAGCTCGTAACATATATATTTTTGGAATTGTCTGTTCACAAGCTTTCATTACATAGCCATATTGTAATTTTTAACAAAAAAAAATGTTTTTATTCCTCCCGTTTTTCTTATTCGCAACCGCCTTATAAAAATAACATAGCCTATGTCACTCTCACGATTTTTATGAATCTAACGACATATCATACGTCAAAATCCATCAAGCCGTTTAGGCTGTAGGCCGTGCCAAAGAAATAGACATACAAACATACATACATACATACGCTCGAAAAACATAACCCTCCTTCTGGCGCAGTCGGGTAAAAAAGAGTTAAAACGTTGAATCTTTTATATTTGCATTTTTACCTAATCTTCGTCCGATTACTACCTATAGTTAGTAAATTAAATTATGTTTTTTTAGAGTGTAATACCATCAATAAACGTAACCGTTTGTAGGGGGCCTACATAGATATATTATAGACTAGCGGCCCGTCCCGGCTTCGCACGGGTGGACGTCTAATCTTTTCTAGCAATAAATATAGCCTATGTTACTCAGGGTGAATGCAGCTTTCTAATGGTGAAAGAATTTTTTAAATCGGCCCAGTACTTTTTGAGCCTATTCATTACAAACATACAAAAATAGGTACAAATCATGTACAAATCATTCCTCTTTATAATATTTGTGTAGATGGGGGCCTACTATAAATTGACTCCTTTTGTCCTGACTGGATATAAACCATAGAGAATTCACACGCTCTATACCTAACAATATCTACTTACCTATGGTTTTACGTAGTAAATTAATATTTCTATGATGCCAGCTTCTTGGATGACTTTCTGCACAGGCGACCGAAACAAAACAATAATTTCAAATTGTTTTTAAGAAGAAAAACAATGGCAGAATACAGAATAAAATTGTTGACGTTTTCTTTCCATACCAAGTTCCATACCTTTCAACTTTGCCTTTCAATACCATACAAACAAAAAGCATACAAATTAACATAATGTTGTGAGGATTGTACTTTTATGGTTGTTGTTCAAAATTAAACGGGAGTGCAGATGCTATAATAATGAGCGGCGAAGAAAAAGGCTCTGCGACTAATCTACCAGCAGAGGATGAAGAAACACCGCAGAATTGTACAGGAAGATTAATCGTGAAGTATCTTCGAGAAAACCAATCGGGGGCAACGATTTCCCAAATAATGCGACATCTGCAAACAGATGGGGTAGCGGGAAATCCGGAAGACCTGAATAAGGACGTGCAGAATATCCTAGAGGATGGAACAGGATTAGGTTTCCTACAGCGAAAAGGATCACATTACGCGTATTGGGTGGCTCGCCGCCCCGAAAATGACCCACTGACTCGGGACCCAAGTGAGAGACGTCGGCGCAACGGCAGCCTCCACGATCTAAGACATCAGCGAGATAGGCATCATCGCCAGGAGCGTCACCGCTGCTGCGGGCACCGCTGCCGCTCGCACCGGCGCAGGTCACGTCACCGCTCGCGCAGCCGCAGCTCGCATGGCCGCCGGAGCTCAGGTCGCTGCCGGAGCTCGAGTCGCCGCAGGTGACGCCGACCGTTATCTGACCCTATACCGAGACAGGTCAAGAACCCCAAAGGGAAACGGGCCAAGTAGTCGGTGCTTTTATTGAGAGGGTAGGTACCGAGCCTCCACTGCTGCCCTCAATCGTATTTTTTTTATTATCTAGTACAACTTTTCCAAGAAACAAGAATGACACATTGTAGTTATTGTTGGTATAAATAAATGATTACAATGTTTCATTCTTATGTTTTGTAAATGTATAAATATTTAGAAATAATAATAATACGATTGACAGTAGCATTCGAAGCTCGGTGCACCCTTAAGGTTCCTAGTCTTATTGTTCGTGTTTTGTCCAAATTGTCGTTTTCAATATTTTTGTGATGTTTTTTGATAGACCTATAATAAAAATAAAAACTTGTGTTTCTGTTTTATTTTGAGTTGCACTTGAATCCGCTTTTACATTGATCCTAAAATGTAAGTTGTAAGGAGTACTCTACCTATTCTAAGTACCTACATTCTATTCTATTCTATCATGACACGATATTCATAAAAAAAAACAGTATGCACTGCATAATATTCAAAGACAATTTATATAATACTAACTGTTGCCCGCGACTTCGTACGCGTGGACTTTGGAGTTAGGACTTTTTTTTTTTTTGTGGCACTGACTTGCTTTTGAGACTTGTGAAAGAACACCCCCTACTCATCCCTCTATGCACCCCCTACTCATCAGTTACGCACCCCTACTCACCCCTACGCACCCCGTACTCATCCCGCACGCACCCCCTACGCAGCGCTACTCACCCCCTTCGTACCCCCTGCATACTATTACGCACACCTAATCGTCCCCTACGCACCCACTACACACCCCCTGTGCACCCCCCACGTACCCCTACGCACCCCTACACACCCCTACGCACCCCCTACTCGCCCCCTCTACGTACCACTTTTGCACCCCCTCCTCACCACTTACGCATCCCCTACTCACAACTTACGTACCCCTACTCACACTCTACTCATCCGCAATTAACGTCCCAAAAAACCATAAAAATGACGCCCATAATGATATTTAGACATTTCAACCCCATCGCACCCTAACACGGCATGATGGTATTTCACGTCCACCACGTCGGATTTTAAAATCATTGTTATTTTCGTAATCAGCGACCCCATAAACCATACAAACAATACCCATCATGATTTTCAGACTATGTCACCCCATTTCCCTCTTTCAGGGGTTGAATTCTGAAAAACCTGAAATACCTACTTAACATACATAACATAAACCCTTGTTTACTCATTTATCAATAGGAGTACTCCTGTGCAGTTTCAAATTGATTCCCCAAATTTTGGACCCCCGTTTAACCCCTTCGGGGGGTGAATCTTGAAAAATCCTTTCTTAGTGCAACCCTGGACTACATAAGGTACCTACGTGCCAAATTTGGAATCTCAAGACTCAGCGGTTTGGGCTGTGCGTTGATATATCAGTCACTCAGTCAGTTTGTTCATTTTAACCCCATCGCACCCCAACAGGGGATGATGGTATTTTACGTCCTTCACGTTGAATTTTAAAATCATTGTTGTTTTCGTAATCAAATCAGCGACCCGATAAACCATAAAAACCATACCCATCTCGATTTTGAGACTTTGTTACCCCATTTCCCCCTTTCAGGGGTTGAATTCTGAAAAAACCTGAAACACGTGTTTACTCAATCATCAATAGAAGTACTCCTGTGAAGTTTCGAATAAAATAGTCTAACTAATCTTGTTTCCCCATACAAACTTTGGACCCCCGTTTCATCCCTTTAGGGGGTGAATTTTGAAAAATCCTTTCTTTTTGCACCCCTAGTCCTCATAAGGAACCTATGTGCCAAATTTGGAATTTCTAGACCCAGCGGTTTGGGCTGTGCGTCATGTCAGTCAGTCAGTCATTCCGTCAGTTTCTTCTTTTATACAGGGTGTAACAAAACACCCTAGTAATACTTAACCTTAAGGGGTGCTTCAGACCATCAGTCTGAACAACTTTCACTATGGAGCCAACGTCGAGAAAAATAAAAATAATCTGCCGTCCCATACATTTGAGTCGAGACGGTACTGCAGTTTTGTATGAAAGACCGGTTTTTTTTCGCGATTTCGATGTTGGCTCCATAGTGAAAGTTGTTCAATTTGATGGTCTGAAGCACCCATAAGTATTACTAGTGTAATTTGTTACACCCTGTATATTTAGATTACTCATAGATCAGGCGGCCGTGTAGTCATACACCCACCCACGCAGCTTATGAATTTCAATTTTCATGCAATAGTTTACTATTAGAAGATGGGGAAAAACTTGGTCGGCCGACCCCTATCCTGGTGGGTTTTCTGCAGGAGGGTGACTGTAACCTCTCTGAGACGACACTATTTGCTGTAATTATACCCATCGAGCTTACGAACACAATTATGCTTATCCGATCGGTTTTTGTTAGTGTACCGAAGTAGGACACTCGGTCGTCCGCCAGACATCCTAGCGGATAGTCTGCCTCCCCAGGCATGCTAGAATAATAGGTAAAATAAAAAAAATGTTACATCTAACAAGAAAGATGCTTTTATTTAATTTAAAATGCTCAAATATATGCATAGGTACATAAATATGGTGGATTATAAGATAAAATTTGAGATTAAACATGAGAAAGAAACACTATTCTATTCGTCCGGGCGAGCCGCACCATCCAGCGGAAGATTCAAGCACCCAGCAGTTTTTTGACGGAATAGCCAGGAACTGCGTAGATCAACATTAAGAACATCAGCGCCACTAGCATGATCACGGCTGCCTTCAGAATGGTCCACTTGTAGTTGTGCCAGATTATGTAACGGATAGATTTCAAAGGGTTCAGGAACCACATAAATGACGCGTCAGGACGGCTGGAACAAAAAAATTTTTTATTTATAGGTAATTAGTTAATTACATTAGGTAGAACCTACTTAAATAATTTGTGTGATGGTTTCGTAGATGATTATTTCAGAAATTTGTACTGATATATTGTATGCCCTAGACTTGCCAACGACGAAACGTTCTCGTGGAAGACCACCCGCCACCTGGTGGACGACGGTCCAAAAAGACCTTAAAGAAGCTCAGCTCGACACCGACAGCACAAAACCGTGCTCAGTGGAGAAGAAGGACAAGGAAGACCGACCCCAAGTAAATGGGACATGGTCTAGGAGGAAGAAGAAGATAATGGCCTCGATTCGGAGTGTACCACGACTAAACTAAACTAAATGTATTCCTGTCACTTTCTAAAATAAGATTAAGAAAAGAGACAGAAAACCAACAGCTGACTTTAGTCCTGTCAAAGTGACGTTAAATGCGCAAAATAAGATGCCATCATAATGTACGCCATCTTATTTAAGTTGTTTTTAGGCGTTTAACGTCACTTTGACAGGACTAAAGTCAGCTGTTGGTTTTCTGTTTCTTTTCTTAATCTTATTTTAGAAAGTGACAGGAATAAATTTAGTTTAGTTAAGTCGTGGTACACACCGAATCGAGGCCATTGTATACCTACACCCCTAGTTCTTAAATAGGTAGTAAATTTAAGGGAACAACTTTCCCTGAAGTCGAAAAATGAGAAAATTTGTTGGACCTCCCATTAAAAAACGAACGGATAATTACAGCACTTTATAGTCCAAGAGCCCGTGACGATAGACCTTCGTTATTGTATATGAGCTGAAAGTTTCTAATGTTGAATTTTTTTTTCGACTGTTCATACAAAAGTTCGATCAGCTGATTGCATTTAACATAACATACACATAAATATTCTTTATTTGCACAACAAAAACAGAATAAAAGATCGTAAGGGTACAAAGGGTGCATTTAGTATAAAAGGTCCAAAAAAATTTATGTGTTTTCCTATAGTATTCTTAGGGAAAGTTGTTCAGGATCATGGGTACAATCACCCCTTAAAGTAATGCAACTGATTATCCTAACACCTGTATAATAAAATTCCCAGAAAATGTTACTGTAAAAGCTAAAAAAAGTTAAACAAATAAAAAAATGATTAGGTATTGTTATTACTTAGGTTTGTCCAAGGGATCCGGTTCGTTTCGACCAAGTCCAGCGGGAACCTTGTCTGCTTCTTCCCTCGTAAGGAGATGTATCTCTGCTTCTACCTTCCCTGTCAGTTCCATTTCCTCGGTATCTCGTTTAATGTAGAAAGGCCACCATCCTTTGACACGCTTTTGTTTGAAGATGTTGACCATGGGCACGGATCCGTCGTTCCGGAGCATGTCCAAAGTGCACAGCTTCGATGATTTAGCTCCACGGGGGAACCTGTTCAGGTCTAGAGTTATTGCACCTATAATTAAAACAGGACAGTTAAGTTTTAAACATATAGTTAAACATTTCAAAGGGTTAGGCGATTATCACACTGCACCGCGCCCCGTCGCGTAGCGCGGGGCCGCAGATTTTAACATTGTATGCAAGTATTTCAATTTATATAGAAAACACGCCTAGGACAACACACTGCCGACGCGTCAATGCGCGGGAAGGCGACTATGCCGCTCCGCGCACCGCGGCGGGACGCGTCGCTAGTGTGATAATCGCCTTACCACATTGGGGCCGAATATTTTTTTTTACTTTCAATCATATTTTTAGGGTTCCGTACCCAAAGGGTGAAAACGGGACCTTAATCTTCATAAGCCTACGTTTTCCGTTCATCCGTCAGTCTCTTTGTCCTAACTATTTAGGGCTGCAACTTTCGAACCGTAATAGCTAAACAGTGGAAATTTTCACAGAATGTGCGTTATTATGGCGGATTTGCTAACAACTAACAACTTTGACTACTAAATAATAAAAATTCTAAAAAGTAAAAAATTAAGGGGTCCTCAATACAAGAAACATCTTCTTCTCGCTCTATCGTAAAAACAGTAATACATACAAGCGTCAAGCTTGGTGTGATTAAGTTTGCTCTATAATCACTATTGATCACTGATTATAGAGCAAACTCTAAACACGTGTGAGTCGGTCTCGCGCTACTCATTAAACAATTAAACTTTTCCAAATAATAAAACCGGTCAAGTGCGTGTCGGGCTACTCGCGCACCGAGGGTTCCGTACCACACCACCACAGAACACAACATAAACATAAACTTAGAAAAAAAATCGTTTTTTTTTTCCGGGTCCTTTAGCGCCAGACCGACTCACACTTAGCCGGTTTTTAGTATTTGTTGTTATTCTGTAGAGTTTGCTCTATAATCATACTAACTTTGACGCTTGTATGTATTACCGTTTTTACGATAGAGCGTGAAGAAAAAAACGTTGATAAAAACTAGTTTCTTGTTGAGAACCCTCCTTAATTTTTAACTTTTTGACATTTTTATTATTTGTTAACAAATCCGCCGTAATAACGCATAATTTGAGAAAATTTCAACCATCTAGCTATTACGGTTCAAAAGTTACAGCCCTAATAGGTAGGACAGACGGACGGACGGACAGACGGACAGACGGACAGACGGACGGACGGACGAACGGACGGACGGACGGACGGACGGACGGACGGACGGACGGACGGACGGACAACATAGAGTTAGTAATAGGGTCCCGTTTTCACCCTTTGGGTACGGAACCCTAAAAAAAACAAGAATGTCACATTGTAATCAAATCATTGTTGGTTTACGATTTATCGAAACATTGCCACAGGCGGCAGGCCACGCCACAGCAGCCTAAATGTTGTCTGTCAGTCAGTCATTAACGGAACTCTTTTTTTTTTAAAGTAAACAGGGTGTTAAGGTAAACAGTTGCATTACTTTAAGGGGTGATTGTACCCATGATACCGAACAACTTTCCATAAGAAACCTATAGGAAATTCGATTTTTTTTTCGACTTTTCATGAAAACGTTCGATCAGTTGATTGCATTTAGCATGGCATACATATATACATATAGCATCCAGAAATGTTTTTGCGAATTTCCTGTAGGTTTCAGTTGTTCAGTATCGTGGGTAAAATTACCTCTTAAATGCAACTGTTCACCCTAGCACCCTGTAGATTAAAAACGATTCAGGGAAGCACTGGAGACTCGTTGCCCCTTTAAATCAACATATAAAAATGTAACTTGTACCTAAGAAATCGTCAGCAGAAAAATGATCAGCATCCCATACTTGTAACTCGAGACGTGCAGGTATTTTGCACTCCGTTTCATCCCAAGAGAACACAGACTCTTTCCTAGATATCACAATGCGCTCCTCAGCCTCCAGGTAGTCGAACGGGTATATGAACCGCCAGTTAAAATTTCCTTCACCGGTCAATGATCTATAATGTATATCTGTACATTGACAGTCATCTGGACCTTTTACCCAACTGAAATCAAACAGTCAATTAGATGTTGCGCTGCTAGTTAAAAATTATACAAAAGGTAGGTCTTTAATTTCAAACTAAACATACCCTTTCACGTAAATATCAGACATTTTCTCTCCAGTAAAGAAAGCATCGTCTTCCAGGATGACGTCGTCGGTGTTCCAGATGATCACCCTCATCTCGTATGACTTCGGCTTTCGGGAAGAGATGTCCAGAGGCGGCCCCGGCAGTGGCATGTCCATTGGGAACATATCCACCCACATCTCCAGTCTCCCCTGCTCAATACCTTCACCCAAATATTAAAATATGAAAGGTAGTAAGATATTCGGCTCGGTTAGGTTAATTTATATACTAAATATAATTCTACCAATTTTCACATAGTCAAACTCTAAAATGTAATATTTCATTGAGCATTCCTATCTTCATATTCACAGCTTGTCCAAAGTTCCTATTAAAGTTCCCCACTGCTGGGGACAAAACCTACTGGTATCATAATGGTGATGATGATGTAGATATGCGCACGAGTGCTGATGGTCAGTTTCTTGTTCATTAATTTCATTATATGCAGGTTTTGATTAGATACTTGTTTATGCAATATTTTTAAACAAGGAACCCTTATGCTTTGGTCCATTCTGTTTTTCTGTCTGTCTGTATGCCCCACATCAATAACTCGCTCATTTTTGGACCTATTGAATCGACATTTGTTAAAAGACAGATTAACATAACCCAAAAATAGAAATGTTGTAGTTATGAAGAAAACAATTATTTTTGACATCCCATACCTACAACGAAAGAGGGGTAAAAAATGTGTGAGATGTTGGATAGGTCTTATCTAATAGAACAAATGTCCCATAGAAACTAATTAATGCTTTTGTCTCGAGATATCCGTGCTCAAAGTCAAAAATAGGTAGGTAATAAGTACGTGTAAGTATTGAGGAGAGTAAAAATTTAGTTGGGGCATACAGACAGACAAAATGGCCTAAAGTATAGATAATGGTTTCTTGTTTGACTATCTACCCTAAAAATTATGAATGATAAAATTGATTTGTATAATTATACCTGGTTTGTTTGGATTATACAGTGGTCGAGTTTCGACATGTTCAGTGACGAGGCGGGTGCCCACTCGCGGCACCTCCTGCCAGCGCCGGAGGCACACCAGCGCCATCTGCTCCTCCAGGGTGTCGGGGTTAGAGAATAACTCCGTGTCGTCCACCGGCATCGTAAAAACGGTACGTCCAATCTTTACCCTCCCATATTCATACACAGGCGGATCCAACTTCCCATCTTTGCAAAGCTTTGCCAAGATCTGCGTAGGTTTCATTGCGTCTCGCCATCGGTTATATCCTTGCCTGAATTGTCAAGTTTTTAATTAAGTTAATATTATTTGAGCAGTTTTATTTAATTTATAATTAAATTAAAGATTACGTACTCTTCATATTTCATAGGCAGTCCGCAAGTCGCCCTATGTCGGCTATAGAAACGATTTTCGAGATCAATTTTCGTTTCTCCAATTAAATCATCGGATCCAAGTAAATCCCAGTCTAGAACCTGGATGGTGAGCATAGAGTCCTGAGGGAATGTCGCTTCGATCTCAAAACATTTTCCGAAAACTGGATTAAGTTGCTTGGACACATAATTTTCTTTATCGCTTATTCTTTTGGAACCCAAATGTAAGACAATGTAAGGATCCGCTTTCCCGTTCAAGTCCATGGGGTGGAGATCTGTGGCCTTGACAATGTAGACTCGCACTAACACGTGAATGGGGTCGTTATTTGGAACGCCTTGGAAGAAGCCGTAATTCGGATCAAATCCCATCACCGTGTGATCGTCGATTCCTCTTGGCAGAGGCCATTTGTATACTTTTATTGCACCCTAAAAAGAAAACAAAAATGCATTACTTGAATAGATATGGTCATTTAACGAAATGGTCATTTGCAGAAATGGTCATTTATCTAAGTGGTCGTTTTTAGAAGTGGTCATTTAAAGAAGTAGTCATTTTTATTTGTGGTCCAAAACCGCCGAAAGGTCTAATACATACCCGTGCAAGGTGACAGAGTTTGAAACTTTGCTTAGACTTATTAATGAAAGTTAGATAAATAAAGAAAAACAAAATCACATTGTACAGAGCTGCGTTCTGAACCTTTTTGTGCGGTTGTTTTTTCAACTCGCTCTATAGTAAAACGTCTTTCACCGAGGCTCTGAACGGCTTTAGTGTGAAAAGTTGCGCTCGGGGTGCACTCTGGGTGCACATAGGGTGTAGGTTCGGAACGCAGGCAGCTCAGGTTGTGACAAAACACCCTAGTTATTAGATTTGTGAGATTATAGAGATTATGACAAAAAATACCAAATGGAATTTTTTTCTCTTTAATATTCTTAAGAGGGTTATCGGAGTCCAGTGGTGCCCTCGTCACAATAATAAAGATTTCTCAATAAAGAAAGCCTAAATTAAAAAAGTGCCCGCTTGACAAACTACAAAAGCCTTCAAGCCATTGTTATACAATACTTTTATAGCCTCTAAACATTCCACTTTTAGATAAAAAGAAATCCATAAGCAAGTCCCAAGACCACGCGTACGAAGTCGCGGGTAACAGCTAGTTTCGAATAAAAACAAAAGCGGAAGTTTTTTTTTTCAAAATTTGTATGTTTACCAGACCTTTATTTGTAGTTTGTCAAAAGTGAGGCTTTCTTTATTGAAAAATCTTTATTATTGTGACGAGGGCGCCACTGGACTCCGATAGCAATCTTAATGTTCGCACACCTGTCCGCGCAGAATGCGGCATACTCGGAGTTAGAAACTTCGATTCTTCCGATTCTTTCGTCCGACTCAGAGTTTTTCATACTAATTCAGAGTTCGGAGCGTTCGGCTCTGATCGGCGTGCGATCACCGTTATAGTCCAAATAAGGTTTTTAGACAGGACATCGTCTGGTGGGTTAGCTTAGCTATATTTACAATAATTATAAAATAAAAATGATTCACAACTGAACGTTTCCGACCTTGAAAACCCCTACCACTCGATTCTCGTCTTCAGAGTCATCGCCAGTCTTTTTTCCTCTGTATAGCTCAAATGAATGCAGCCACTCCTTGAATTCGTCGTATTCAGGAACAGCTTCGAGTTCGTGCGGATATATCTATGAATAATAGTCTTATTTAATAAGCGTACATTTGAGTATTTATGTAAATAATCAGGAATAGGAACTGGTTTACCTTAGTCAATGCAGAATTTGGGATTTCATTTTTCTTTAGAAGTGTAGGACTCACAATTTTGGCTTTAGGTGAGAGAGGCTGACGGCGCTTGGTACGGTCTCTGTCGGGACGGGGCGAGGGTACTAGTTCTTCTCGAGGGGACCGCGTCTCATCCACGTGTACTATTTGAGGTGTTTGAAGGAAGCCCTGTCTCTCCTTTTTAGCTTCCTTCTCTTCTTCGATCATAGATTCTACAGAAGCAAAATATTTGGTCCACCAATCTCTATTCCCGTCGTCATCGTCTAGTACGGAGTCAGTGCTTGCTTTTCTCTTCCTTGAATTTTCACGCTTTGAGAACTTCTTGCGCATTGGTTGTTTAACTCCAGAGCCGTATGAAATAGTAGTTCGACCATCTCGATTCAATAACGGACAATTTTCCTTTTCGTTTTCAATTGTAAACACGTCATCCTGAACTATGCAATTCGCTCTTAAATCTACGTTTTGTAGTTGAATTAGAGATTTTTTCCTATCTTCAATTTCCCTTTCTCTTTTACTCATCGGTGTGTAAATGTACTTATGAATAGAATTGATAGTGTGTGTACCGACTAATGTTATTCTGCCAAAACTGCGACAATCAACAACCCTGATGCTTAAGGGGGGTCTGTATAAATCTTGATCAGGAAGTTCAACGTCTACAAACTTAACAGGGTTTGTAAAATTTGGGTTACGTTTAGCATTTTGGATCACGGTAGAGCAGAGAATATTACCTGCACACTCTATGTCCACTCTAGGTTTGTCGACTGTGAGAAGGTGTACGCGCTTGAGATCTCGCAAACCCCAAAAGAGCACTTCAATGCGATACTTTGAGAGAGTCGGACGTATTCCCCTCGGTACAGGAAGTATGGGTCCTTTGTTAGCATCTACGGGTATTTTACCATTAGCTTCTCTTGGAGTCGGGAGCTCGGGTAATATCGACGCATCTTGTTTCGGCGGTATTTCTAGCAATTCGAATGTAGCTAGAAGTTCCCCTGCCCTGTCATCAACACGGGTGATATCATGCCACTCTAATGAAGGGGGAAATTGTGGCCTCTCATAAGTATCTTCGTAAGCTTTCACGTGGGGCTTTGCAAGAGTACGCCCTATGAATTCAGATTTTCCCACTTTATCCTGATCAAATATTTCGATAACTATAGTTGGGGGATCAGCTTTTATCTGTTCAATGGTACTGTACAGAAGAATGTCATCAAACACAAGAAGTTCATCCCACGTTGGGCTTAGAGTTTCATCGATGACTTGAGTTGTTGCTGAACTTTCACCAATTATTACTCTGGCAAACGGATCGGATAAACCTGACGAATCGGAGCCAATCAGTGATCGTGCTTGATAAACATAAGCTCTCATTTGGAAATTCTGAAAATAATAGGTGGCATAGTTTTAAAACTTATTCGAATGATTATTTGATACGGAATACTAAAACGTAGGTATTAATAGTACATTACTGCAGCGGCCAGCAACAGAGGCATTGATGGACGAACGTGTAAATGTGGGCCGAGGCGAAGCCGAGGCACACATACGTAAGTCCATCAATGCCTAGTTGTGGCCAAGGCTTGTATAGTACTTTTCTCAAATAATGCGCGGAAATGAAAACAGTAAATTTTCTCAAATAATTCGCGGAAATTAAAACTCTTTTCAAAATCAATGACGAACAACGAACAAAAATTTGTTTTTTTTTTTCAATAAACAGCTTTTTATTTGCAAGTTAGTTCGAAATTTAAATAAAACCTTTTTTGAGTTACCTCATTGGTCGCCATGTTTAGGAGAAAAAGATCGTTCCATTTTTAAATTACACGACAGATATGAGTTTACTATGTAATTTATTTGGCCGCAAAACACGACAGATATGGATTTTCATACAAACATTGCCGGCCGCTGCGCGCATGTAGTTGGCCAGTACAGCAATTTCGATTTATCTCGAAGAAGGTTGTCAAAATAATGCTCACATTTCCAAGCATGTTTGAGAAAATAATTTTAAATTCATAAATTTTTTAGGTACATAAGACGAATGTAAGTAATCTTACATGTTTCTCTCCATAAAAGATGGCTGAAGGTGCGTTTGATCGTAATTTGTCAGCATTTCTTAGCTCTGAGCTGACTTCATACCCCTGAGGTAGACCGTCAATGTAATGTTTTTTATCCTGGAGAAGTCCAAGCCAGAGGTATATGCTGATCTTAGCGGGTATAGTCCACCCACTTGGCGTCGATGCTTTCTTCCCTGGCCACTAAAATAATAGCAGGATTATATTGGAAAAATCTAGAAAACCGCCGAATTATTCAGTGAACCGTATAGCCGATATATTTCTAACCTTAAGGAAAAGTGTCTGCATCTTCCCACAATACTTTCCGCATTCGTCAGAATAATCCGAATATATAACATCTCTTGCTGGAAGTCTTTGGTATGCTAAACGTTTTCCATTGCTTATCATCCAGACAAATATGTCTGGCATCGCTTGCTGTGACTAAAATAATCAATGTTTGACGTGAGATGAGTAGTAGGTTCTTATAGTAATTCTTAATTAAGTAGGTATTTTAATACATAAATGTATAACAAAGTATTTAACTTACATCTTCGCATATGTGTTTCAATTTGCTTAAATAAGTGTGTGCTGTACGTAAACGATCCTTTATGGAATGTTTGGTTATAAGCGCCTTCAGACTTCGTGCCATGTTACTGATTTGGTCCTAGAATAAAATAGTACCTGATTGAGTGATCTATTTAATAAATAAAGTAATAAAGTCTCCTGGGATAAATGAAGCTATGGGGCATTGCCCATAGTTGCAATTATGCAACTAGGTATAATGCTACTCTGCACTTATAAGAATCACGATTTAGTTATTTTTAGGGTTGAGACACCGACCGGCGGCCGGCGCATACACAACTGTCATTTACTATGGGAAGCCGTCCGCCATCGACGCGACGCGGCGAAAATAGCGTAAATGTGTACTAGCGCCTGCCTTCTAGATGACTAGACTACAGAGTACTATAATTACTACAAAGACATACTAATAAAGGCTTTCAGTCAACATAGTGATAAGTCAAGTTTAGCGCGATACGGAATTAACACAGTTGAATAGTAACTGCATTGCAATGTGATTAGAACTGAAATTGGAAATTAGCGCAATCGCCCTCCAGAATCATGATTCTTACAGGTGCTATTGCCCCATAGTGTAACTTATTATGAATTTGAGCCATAGTTGCAATTGCCCCTAATGATTGGATGCCTTATGGTGTATTAAATTATTCTGAAATAATTTACAATACTAACAATTTCATAGATGCACATTTTCTGCCTTTCTCGATCAAGCTTAGTGTTACCAATAGGTGGAGCGTTGGTCATGTGACGGACATAGGCTGCACATGCACCACTGACCGCATCCAAAGCCGTTTTGAGAGTTATAACACTGCTGTTGTCTGATCCACTGTCCATTTCTATTGCTGTTTGAGCATCAGATAAACCTTCCTCCTAAAATGATAGAAACAATTTTATAGTTTCTTGTGATAAATAGAAAAGAGAAAGCTAGTGATAACAGTAACATATCTAAGATGACCATCAGAAACGTGGTCGCTAACTCAAGGCCTCATAAAAAGGCAGAATTTCACCCAAAGGATGGAGAGAGCTATGCTCCCTGCGGGATCGAATCAGAATTTATGAGATCCGCAGAAGAACTAGAGTAACTGACATAGCCCAAAGAATTGCTAAACTAAAGTGGCATGGGGCGGGGCACATTGCTTGCAGAACCGATGGCCGATGGGTCCATAGTTCTCGAGTGGCGACCGCGTACCGGAAAGCGCAGCGTGGGTTGGCAGTAAGCCCCCACATGGTGGACCGACGACCTGGTGAAAGCGGCGGGAACCCGTTGGATGAGGGCGGAGCAGGACCGGTCGTTATGGCGATTCTTGAGGGAGGGCTAGATGGAAGACGTCCATCCAGATGATGACAATATCGGAGAATACTCACAAATTTTTCGATGATGTTGGCGATTAGATTGGAGTTGTACATCCGTCGGCGATGGTCAGGCCATATGCTGCGCACATGCATGCACTGTTTGTGGTCCCAGTACGGCAGGTAGTAGTAATTCTTGTCGTTTGATGACGCTTTCGTAGCCTGGGTCATGCTCTGCCAATACCCTGTATCTGCACTCATTTCGTCTAAAACGTTTAAAATGTTTTGTAAAAGACATTTTAAGCTTGTATCTAGTATAAATGTTTAGTAGATGTATTGTAGAGATCGATCAACAAAATTTCTTTTTTGTAGACGTAATAAAGGAGTAGATTGAAAAATGTATGTTACCAAGTTCTTCAGATTCCAAATCCTGAGGTCTCTTGACAGACTCGTTGTGGCCATCTAACGAATTCCCAGCATTGCCCATGCTTAGTTCGAACTGTATAGGTTTATCAGTAAGCCGTTTGTCTATCATGTTAGCATCAAAAACACTGGCAAACAGGAAAAATTCCTCGTTCTTGCCGAAGGAAGATTCAATGATAGGTGGGATCGGTTCTATTTCCACTTCTAATGCCGGACTTTCTATGATGTCTGTTATTTCGGTTCGAATTGAGATGAGAATCCTGAGGAATAACATTTTGTTTAAATGCTTATTTGTATATAAAATAGTACCTAATCAAACATTCAAGTCAATCTTTTATATTGTTTTCTGTTTACCTTGCTCTGTAGGAGACACCTTCACCCATACCCATGTTAAGACTGGCATGTTGATCGATCAAACTGTAGTCTCGGGTTGAACCGTAAAGATGTACGTAGGCTGGTCCAAATGTTGGCAGAAATCCTGATGGTTTGATGTAATCACAATTCATTGTTTTTAAATGACAACAAAATTTGATATTCTTTAATAATGAAAAGATATTCTCGTCGATAAGGCTGTACTTCCATCAGTAACATCCGCACTTTGGTGGAAATGCAGCCTTACGCTCCAAAACAATTGACAATCCTCTTACCTGTACTCTAAAGGTGGACTTCCGATGCTAGCGGCCGACGCGTCTGACGCGCGCGGCTCGCGGCCGACGGCCGATGCGGCCATACTAGTTACTATGAAAACGTATGGCGCCGCTTCCGATGCCAGCGACTGACGCGCGCGTCAGACGCGCGCGGCCGATGTCTATCGCATCGGCCGCGGCCGCGCGCGGCTATGCTCTGACGTCACGCGGGACAAGAATGTTTGCCAGAAATATTACGAAGTTTTTACCGAAAATTTGCTTATGTTTTATTATTTTATTTGTATTTTATTATCTGCAAGGTCGCTCATCCTCGTAGCGATAACACCATCTATCGAGCCACTTGAAACTACTTTTTCTTTTTTCGGAAAATCTCTTGCCTACATAATTATTAGCTAGAAAGTGATCCATGTAGGTACAGGTTAAAAAGCCAAGGGTCTCATTACTCCCAAAAATGTATTTTATCATACACCCTGTAAAAAAAATGCATTCATATATTCTCTAAACCTATCAATCTGTCAATCAATCAAATATTCTTTATTAAAATATGTATTGTTTTTTTTGTTTGTGTTTTTATGTTTTTGTTTAAACACCAAAACATAAAAACATACCCTAAATTTTGGGGAAAATACCCTAAAGTGATAACACTCTGCACAATAGGCACGCGTCAGTCGCTGACATCGGAAGTGAGGTCTGTCGTCGGCCGCGCGCGTCTGACGCGAGGTTCTGTCATATTTGACAGAACCTCGCGTCAGACGCGCGCGTTAGTCGCATCGGCCGCTGGCATCGGAAGTCCACCTTTACCTTTCTCCCCGTCATTGGAGATAGTCTTGAGGTCAATGAAATGTGTTCCGATGACGTTCGGATGCATAGGATCGTTATCTCTGAGCTGGATCTTGATGCGCTGGCACAGCGGTGGGAACATCTCCGTGAAAACTATTTGTTCGTTCCACACAGGCGTGTAGCTGTTCTTTTTGACTGATGTGCAACCCTGGTGGTGATAAAGGCAGATGAGGTATTTATTCAGTCCGATGCAGAAAGTTATCGACAAAACAATAGCTGAGCTATTGTGAGGTAGGATTACGTAACTGGATAAAAGTTTAAAAATTACATTTTACACAGCTTCCCCATTGTTGTTTTTGTTTGGAAGAATATTTTAATTTGGTCTTGGACAATTTTGGATTGTTACATCCGTGATTATCTAGTCCCATTTAAAATTATTTCTTTAATTTGAAAGATATTATTTACAAAACACAGCGAACTCTTGTTTATAGTTCGCTGACAAAACATTAAAACCAGAGACTTACCTATGTTTGTGATTAAAACTGATTTGGAAACGAAGTGCTTTAGTACCTAGCATAAATAGACAAAAAATGTAAACCTACCTACTCGTAAAATTAAAATAATGAACGAGATTTATGTTCAAAATTTTTAATGTTAGTTAGACTTACAGTCATGCCAGCGAAGCAGACTTGTACGTAAGGATCGACCAGGTCTTGGCTCTCTCCAGTGAAGGCCCTCTTTACGTTGGCCAGGATAGAATAGTTCATCTTGGGCAGTCCGTCTGCTCTGTAGATCTTCACTATGAACCTGGCACGTTGGCGCTCGATCGGCACCCCGTCCGGTAGTAGAAGGTTTCTGATAAAAACGTTTTGACTTGGGAATATTACTGCGTAAAGCTTGAAACATACACAACAGTTATGGGGCAAGGGTATGGGAAGGGTACGGGAAGGGTACGGGAAGGGTACGGGACGGGCGTGGAACGGATAAGGCACCGATGCGACACAGAAGAGGTAATCATTATACAGGCAGATTCCGGTCATGACGGGAGGCGAGAAGGTACGTAAGGGTGTAAGGGTACGGGACGGACAAGTCGCGGGCATCGAAGCGGCATGCCTATTCCATGCCGCTTGAGCAACATAATTATACGCGTCGCTTGCATACTTGCATACATTTCGTATGAAAAAGTTTTGAAAAGCGGCACCAAGCGGCACGATGCCCGGCGCGCCGCCGTGCCCGTCCCGTCGTGCAGTGTGTCGCCCCGTTTTGAGTAACTTTGTAACCATTTTATATATTAACTATGGCACTTTTTAAGCAGAAAACAAAACTGAACAATCTACAGGATATGAGAAGTGATGTGGTTTTTCTCGAAATCTATTTTCATTAATAAAATTGAAGAAAAACGAATCCAAAGTCACCCCTTTTTTAATTCCAGTTGTAACCGTATTACTCTTATATTGTTGATCAGAAGAATATGAAAATTTACAATATTCTTCACAATACAATATAGAATGATGTGGTTTTCTTATTTTTGAAAATTCATAAAAAATTATACAAGTTTTCAATGAAAACGGAAAATTCTGACCGGAGCCACGCAATTGAAGCGGGATGGCTAATTGCAAAAGTATGCTTGTAAGAAAGAGAGCCTTGCACTAGGGAGGGAGAGCCTTAACACATTTTAACCACCACCTTCCTAGGGTTTCCGACTACCCCAAAAGGGATGATAGTCGTGAGGTAACGTATGTATTGCCTGTAGCTATTCTAATGTTAGTGTTTCGCATTAAACAAACAACACTAATGTGTACGTATACAATTGAAATACCTCTGACCCATCATGGTGCAAACTGATAAAATCCATAAATAAAAGAACGAAATTTTAAACTGCACGGCTGCATAGGCAGGAAGCTGGCATGGGATAGGTACCATTTGAGCAATTTTTAGAGTCCCGTCTTCCGTCGATTTTATGGGGTTCTTTTAGACGGATTTTGCTGGCGAATTTATTTTGTCGTTGTTTTCCCCGAATGTTTTTTAGTTTGATAATCTTATCATCGTCCTCTGTATATGCGGCTATGAAATTGTAACAACGCGTCCCTGCGGTCGCTTAAGCAATCTCCTGGTTAAAATTTCAGGGTACAATCTACGTGGGACGTCCTGGGACGTCCCACTTCCGGAGCTTTGTATAAAACACACAGACCAATAACGACAGCAACTAGCTGCCAACTTTTATTTGGAAGGGCTTCCCTGCTGCTTCAAATGCTAAGGTCCGCCACACACATACGGAATTCCGAATCAGGATTGTGTTTTTGTATAGGATTTGACACCTCCGCAATTCCGAACGCAATTGTGGAGGGGGAAAATCCATACGAAATCGTAATCCTGATTCAGGATTCCGGATTGCAATTCCGTATGTGGCGGACCTTAAGCATAGTTACCCTACACACAAACGCAGTACTCATCTGGGTAGGCAGGTGCTGACACCAGATGAGATACAAACTATTCCGATCAAAAATCTACTGCGACTTCTGGCCGCAGTGGGGATTGGTCAATGGTCTACTGGTCTACTGGCTAAAAAAAAACATGAGGTCAAGTCGGGGCTTCTTGCAGGCCAAGGAGTGGCTCTGCTCTACCAATCCCTCAAATGGTTACGTTGCTGGCCCGACTTGCAAGTTATTCGAATAGGTGGATTGGTAGAGGACGACCAATACATGGTCTGCAAGAAGCCCCGACTTGACTCCATGTAATTTTCATGTCTGGGGACACATGAAAGACCTTGTTTATCAAACCACAGAAACGCAGCGGAGGTAATGAGATTTTACCATAGACATTATTATTATGGATTTTACCTTTACTTCAAGAGTAACTAAAAATGAACCAAGAAAGTGCTTGTCTGTATGTGTTCGGAACCGAGGGACTCACTTTGAGTAAGATGTGTAGATTTAAATTACTAAAAAATGTTATCTAAAAAAAATCGTAAAATTTTTCTCTAAGAGAATGTTGCCTCTACGTATCACGTACTAAGTAAAAAAACCTTTTTCTACATTGTAATTCCATTTATTTCTAGAACATTTATACCTCTTTAGAAAGCTAACAAAACGAGGAAGTTATTTCAGTAGAACGCACACTTTTTTTTATACAATTTTTTTGAGAAAAAACGCATGATTTCGAGACTTCGTAATTTTTTTTCAAAAATTAACCGTCATTGTTATTGATTTATTTTGAATTGCTCAGTATGATCGGACATTGATTTATGAGAAAATCTCGGAAAAAGTGTTAGCTATGAATTAAAATTCAAATCGACGCCATAGAATAAGCAAATTTTTTTTTATTTAAGAAAATGTGTGAAAAAATTGGTCTATTGGTAAAAAACCTGAAATTCCAAATATCTTGAAAACTATTGATTTCCGACCCCACATATGGGGGTTCACATAATTGCATTTAGGCTGCCCTTTATCGTCCTGAAAGGAATACGTCGAATTACAAATAACCCTGTATACAAACGAAGTTTAATGTTTCATTACTTCATTGTAACTATTTACTAGTTATAATGCTTTTTATGAATTGATTTCATTTGTTGAAAGAATAACTATTTAAATCACCATTTTATTTAGTAAGTAGGTAATGTAATATATAACGTAGGTAACGTTACTACAAGGTAATAGATCAGATACTCTACAAGATGGCTATAAGTGTGGTGGCATCTGTGATTAAACCTTGCTAGTAATCCTAATTCGGAATAAATAAATAAATTATTACAAAAAATTAAAACTGCCTTCAAAAAAACTAAAAAGTAAAAAAATAATATTGCAGTCGATGACTTATTCGTTCGCATCATCAGAAAATTAATTTGTTTTATTGAAGTCGCTGTCAAGCCGGTACGATTCGCGACAGGGCTTGCATTTTTTGGCTTGGCTTGACACCGACTTCTATAAAACAAATTAATGTTCTTATGATGCGAACGAATAAGTCATCGACTGCAATATTATTTTTTTACTTTTTAGTTTTTTTGAACGCGGTTTTAATTTTTTGTTAAAATTTTGTTTATTTCACTATTTTCAGTGGTGAATTCATTAGTTAGATCTAATAGTAGTGCTTTAAATTAACAAACGCACTAGTCGGCACTACAATTTTCGAAGGTTCCCCTCGATTCCTCTGGGATCCATCATCAGATCCTGGTTTCCTTATCATGGTACCACACATGGGATATCTCATTTCCAACAAAAAAAGAATCATCAAAATCGGTTCATAAACGACGAAGTTATCCGTGAACAAATATAAAAAACATATATATATACGGTCGAATTGAGAAACCTCCTCCTTTTTTTGAAGTCGGTTAAAAACGAGTTCCTAGTTTTGATATACAGGGTGTTAGGGTAAACAGTTGCATTACTTCAAGGAATGATTGAAGTTGAACCCATGATACTGAACATCTTTTCCTAAGAAACATAAGGATATTCAAATATACAAATATTCAATCAGCTGTTTGCATTTAGTATGGAAAGTCCAATCATTTCATTGTGAATTTTCTATAGGTTTCTTTGGGACAGTTGTTTTAATATCATGGGTACAATCACCCCTTAAAGTAATGTAACTGTTTACCCTAACACCCTGTATATAGACGAGACAGGTATAATGTAAGTTTAATTTTTCTTTTCTTGTATAATCTTTGATATGTTAATACCTGCGTCACCTACGTGTAATTTATGGTTCCTTATAAAAGCTTCTTCTTATAATAAATATTATCCATTATTTAAAATAGGATCTACTTCCGCCTATATGCAGTGCACTTGGGCGCTTTGTAAGGCTTCCAGTCCATAATGCCAAGGTATTTTTGGTAACGAATACCTACAAGTTTGCTATTGTTTAACTAACTAAGTATCTTGAGCGTGGGAGCTTTAGTGCAGATGAGATGCAATTACAACGACTCACCCTTGAACCACCGTGATGTTGTTTCAAACCATTAATACGTGTTAATGAATAGGCGCAAAACCAACACCCCAACAGATTTTATAACAAAATAATTCGATTGAAACAATGATTTCATTATTTTGATACTTAAAATTTAAAGTTATTCGCATTTTAAGTTTTGAGGCAAAAACTATTATTTGTTATCATTTCAGCCTAAGATGTTTTTATCCGACTGCGGCAGAAGGAGGGTTATGTTTTTCGAGCGTATGTATGTATGTATTAGGGATGCAACGATTACGAAGCGGTGCATCGTTTTGCATCTGTAATCGTAATAATCACGATTAATAACGATGCAATGCACCGTAGTAAGAATCGTACGATTATTAAAATTAATTAAAAACGTCAATCAGATTGCATTTGTTCACAAATACCAGACCTGAATACTAGATTCCAGAGCCGAAAAACAACTTTAGAAAAATCGGGTCTTTCGCTGCCATTTTAGCTCATTTTGAGCAAATTCTGACTTATTTATTGGTCAGACTTGACTCTCTTTTTTTTATTCTACTGATGTCTTTGATTTGATTCTCGCGATATCTCATCCACATTAATTTCAAAAGATTAACCTCTGATGTAAATCGGACGAGATATCGGTTTACCTACCTCAAAATCATGTTCAATATTGTTTTTTTTTTTCAAAGCAAATTAGCCTCCACGCATCAACGAATCCGAATCCTGGCCAAGTGTACCTTTGACTTCGATCTCAAATTAGTAGTTAAAAGTTACAAAATCTTGGAATTTAAAAACATTTTTTTTTATTATTTAACTTTCATTGGAATGCAAAGAAACACTATGAGAACTCATTCTGAGGATAATCTCCACTACATTTGTTTAAATAATCGTAATGCATCGGTTATCGTAATAAATAACGATTAATATCGTAATCGTAATGGCCGAATCGTTGCATCCCTAGTATGTATGTATGTTTGTATGTATATTTCTTTGGCACGGCCTACAGCCTAAACGGCTTGATGGGTTTCGACATATGAGATGTCGTTAGATTCGTAAAAATCGTGAAAGTGACATAGGCTATATTATTTTATTACGGCGTCTGCGAATTAAAAAAAAGAGAGGGAATAAAATTAAATTTTTTTTTTGTGAAAAATTACATAATGGGTATCAAATGAAAGCTTGTAAACAGACGATTCCAAAAATATATATATATATTATAGTACTTTTATGCTACCATTTCGACGCAAGACTAAAAAGTATGAAATAAACCAAATTATTAAGAAAAACAAAAAACCCGACTGCATAAAAAAAACTATTATATTACTTAACTGAAAAGAGAAAAACACGCTCTTATATTCACTAATCAGCTAAGTAAAACAACTTGGTTTGAGCAAATATAATTTGAATGTTATTAGGTAGGTATTGCAGGCGGGGACAAACCAAGGAGAAGGTACCTAAGGTATGTTTTATAATTCTTCTTTGTCCCCGTTTGCGATACCTGACTAATAACATTCAAATTATATTTGCTCGAACCTAGTTGTTGTACTTAGCTGATTAGTGAAT
Source organism: Agonopterix subpropinquella (assembly GCA_922987775.1). NCBI lineage: Eukaryota > Metazoa > Arthropoda > Insecta > Lepidoptera > Depressariidae > Agonopterix > Agonopterix subpropinquella. Next base: position 52,743,394 of record OV277693.1, on the reverse strand, counting down.
ATAAGAGCTTGTTTTTCTCTTTTCAGTTAAGTAATATAATAGTTTTTTTATGCAGTCGGGTTTTTTATATGTAGATGCGTTGTCCGCGCTCCAAAATGGCAATAAAAAAGCAAGGTAATTGCCCGGCTTTCACATAGTCACAGACTATTATATCACATAGTCACGCACCGTCTAGTGTATGGGCTACACGTCACTATACCGCGCCATTTTTATAAAGTGCAATGATGTTAGAGTATGACGCGTCTATTTGTAAAACGTCATTGATTTCAGCAATGAATGAAAGCGTTAACGTACTCATGGATACATTTTAATAATCTTGTTTTGATAGAGTAGGGTGAAAAAATTTTTTTTGGACTTTCCTATCTATCTATCTATCTATCTATCTATAACGTCACGCCTCATTCCCAGTGGGGTAGGCAGAGATCAGGGCGCGCCACTTACTACGATCCTTACATACCTCTTTTGCCTCATGCACATCCATACATCTCTTCATACATGCCCATCGGTTTCGAGTACTCCGCACCTCCCCTTTTTGTAGGATGCTTCTTTTGGACTTTCCATACCTACTAAATGCTGATCGAACGTTTGTATGAAACATTGTTTTTTTTTGCGAATTTCCTATAATAATGTTTCTTGGGGAATGTTTTTCAGTATCATGGGTACAATCACCCCTTAAAGTAATGCAACCGTTAACCCTATTAACACCTTGTATATACATTAACCATATTTTGTAATAACATTATTTATATTAGTATTATAAAATATGACTAATGCAATCATTCTTTACTTTCTAAAAGCATACATTAAAATTGTAAAATCAAGCTCGTAGATACTCGAGGTTCAGTATGCACCATAGTTGGGCAAAATGTAAAATTAACTACTAATTGTGTTTTGTAATTGTTAATTGCAAAATACTCAATTACTTTTTTGGTTACGATTTTAATGTATGCTTTTAAAGTAAAGAATGATTGCATTAGGCATATTTTATAATACTAATAGAAATAATGTTATAATAAAATAATTATGGTTAATGCAATCACATACAGGGTGTAACAAAACACCCTAGTAATACTTAAGGGGGTGCTTCAGACCATCAAACTGAAACAACTTTCACTATGGAGCCAACATCGAAATCGTGAAAAAAAAATCCGCTCATTCATACAAAACTGCAGTAGTTACCGTCTCGAGTCAAATATATGGGATGGCAGATTTTTTTTATTTTTTCTCGACGTTGGCTCCATAGTGAAAGTTGTTCAGATTGATGGTCTGAAGCACCCCCTTAAGTATCACTAGGGTGTTTTGTTACACCATGTATAATCGAAAAAAGCAAACATTATTTTAGAATCGTAACAAAAAAGTAATTGAGTAATTACAATTAACAATTACAAAATAAATCTAATTAATAGTTAATTAAATTTTTCCCAACACTGGTATGTACGATTTGTAACACCCACATTTTAAGTGAAGGAAAACAAAACGTGAAATGGAATCCTGCATGCTCCAGTACCTACTGCGAGGTGTAATTTGTATCCACTGTTTATTACAACGGGCTCACTACCTGTCACACTGAACTACTGAATGTAGGTAGGTAATATTTACCTCTGACTACCTCCTCCTTTTTCGTGTCTATCGACTTCGCATAGAAACCACAGACCTAAAAAAAAGACGGACGTAATGTCACATTAAAAAGAGGTGAAGCAGCAAGGAGCTACAAATTTCGTTTGTTCTACAAAGCACCTACACTCACACTGACGCACCAGTTCTAGGCGCAGGTGCGACAACCCGCCGCCATTTTGTCCCGCGCAACAGGGCGACAGCACGCACACTCATATAAATGGGTGCTTCACTTTTGATTAGACGAGATTCCGTCCGTCTTTTTTTCAGGTCCGTGATAGAAACTAACAATATCCGTATATTTCGTATGATAAGTAAAGGAACGGTTGTATAATAAATGAATAAAACATCAAAAACACATAATACAGCTCCCGAATAACAGGGAAATTGTTTTCTGAGCTAGTTCCCTGGAGGAAATGCGTCGAGTTGCGAAACGTTCACGATTCCAAGGAGAATGCGCGCTATTATGTTCACCGCAAGAATATGTACAGTCAAGAGCAAATCAAGCTTTACACTTGCAGTTCGATTGTAACGCTTATGGCGCACTAAATAAGAACGGTACAAAGTCCAAAGTGTCAAGCTTGACGTGCTCTTGACTGTACCTACCTGGAGTGCGATTTTTGAAACTCATTCGCTGAGTTAAGCAGTTGAAAATGTCAAAATTACTATGGAGACGTGCATCTTTCTACTGATGATTTGACATTAAAAAATCATACACCAGGAGTGCTATTTTTGAAAGTCAAATCAGCAGTAGATAGATGCGTCTCTCCATACATTTTCAACTGCTGAGTTCAACGTATGAGATTTAAAAATCGCAGTCCTGAATGTATTCTTTAATATACGTTCTTTTTTTTTAAATACGTACTCACATTTAAATGTAATTGATATATTTAAATTTTACTTTAAAAATATGCATAATAGGATGTCGATTAACACTTTACATTCTCTCAATACAAGTACCTAATGTAAATTGCAGAGATTTAAAAACTCACAAGAAAGCAAGCAACTAAGTACCTAGCAATAGCAAGAAACATTATATTTTGGTATAATGTAGGTATGACCAACGCTTTTTCCTAAGTTGGAATTCGTATAGATTTCCAGATAAAAAATAGTTCACCATTGTACACAATGTACACCATAATGATTCCTAACTACGTTTATCTACTACGTATCATGTATTTTTTTAACAGTATTAATCTTTCAAGAGAAATAAAATGGACTAGGGACAACAAAATTAAAGTGTCTGCATGGTGTAGACTTGTAGAGAGTTGCTGCCCCCACTACCTATAAGTGGTAAAATAATTGCAAAACTTTAGGGTCCGAGTATCCCACAAACGTGCAAGAGCCAAGAATATTTCAGTAGATCTTGAGGGCGTGAAATTACTTTTCCATCGAATTTGATGAAATTGACTTTGATGTTTTCTTAACTTACATATATGTACCCTTTGTACTAGTCTATAATGCTGTTCTATTCTGTTTTTCCGTGTGTACAATAAAGTATTAAAATAAATAAATATATTAGTTACTTATATAATTTTGGTATAAGTAGACTACTGCAACAGTTGTATAAATAGGTTAAGTTTTATTTTTTAGTTCACGTTTGTTTGACCGGCAAATGTAGGTTGTGGCGAATATTGACAAAAGGGTGTGTCCCGAATGAGACTCGAACAAAAATCGGTACAACCGTTCGAAAATATACTACCCAATGAAGGACTAAGTATATTACAAGAAACAAAAGAATCATTTCCTGAAATATCTACATGTTACCGATCGGACAATATCCATTTATCGGAGGCGGGTAAGGAGGCGACCTGGGCTATATCTACCCAACTTGTTTCGGCTATGTTTGAACCCGAGGAATTATTTGACAAGTCCGAGGTGGAAGTTTCGGCTTTCATTCTCCATGTTGTTATTATTTATGGAAAGTTTGGATTTGTAAATTTAGGTAAGTCGCTCGAGTCGGTCGAGAAACTACGCTGTTTGAATAAGTTGCATTCAATTTGTAAGTTGATATTACAACGTGGGAAGAAATTAAAATGTGGATAAATACTTTTTAGTAGATGAAAGGTTACTTACGCTTCAATATCATCTTCATCCTTTTCGCTTTTAGGTGGTATTTTAATGGTATCGCCTTTTCCGATAACGCTTATATCACATTTGAGGTAGCCCTTGGCACCAGCAGCCACGTCGTCAGGGTCCGTCAGGAGGGCCCATTTGTGATAGAACTGACGATCTGGGAACAAAGGTGCATTTGTTATGAAACCATCGAGTAGAAAGTGAATGGCACATCGGTCCGGTCGTACAGTCGGTGTGAACCGGTCCCAGGTTCTGATATGCGATGATCAACCCTACCCCTACCCTACAACAGTAGGGTTATATGTACCCAAATCAACCGAACAATAAATTTGATAAATGTTATCTTGTTGCATTCATGCCATGCTATTCTTTAAAGCAAAAACTGGAATCTCGATAGTGTAGTAGAAGTAGAAATAGAAACCGAGATGTAATTGCCTCGCTAAAACTTACAGCTTTAAAGTAGAGAAAAGACATCTCACTTTCGAGTCGACGTTCAAGTTTCGAGTTTGTGCTTTAGAGAATTGCAAGCGAAGCCAGCGTTACCATTTCTATGAAATTAATTTTGTAACTTTATCTAATAGGTACCACACACTTTAATTTGCTAATTGTAGACAAATATGTAGGTAGGTTATACAATAACATAACTTTGACAGTATAAGGATTATCGATATTATGTAGATAGATAGAACGGTAGTTCTTTCTAATTAGTATTTCTAATTATTAATTGTGATAGATAGGTAAGTAAAAGTAGCATAACAAAGAAAACAATAAAAAACAAAACACAAAAAGGCTATTCGCATTGCAAAAACATCGCAACAATATTCGCCGGCGATTGTTAAATATAACAGAAATGAAAACATTGAAAAATAATGTGCGCAGTAGAACAATTCGCTCAAGGCAATATTGCTGGAACATGTTTGCAATTATGGGCAGATCTACGACATTCAGGGTGGCTTGCACCAAAAAGTGTTTATGCTTAAGTTAATTTTAATTTATTTATTGACAAAACCAACAGCTTTACAAAAAATATATACAGGAATAATATTAACACTTCCTTAGCTAATAATAGGTTTCGCTAGTTTAAGTAATTTACTTATCTACTATTATCGTAAGCTATATAGTTCAAAGCGAGCGACAGAGGTATTTTTGTTTATTATAAAAAGTTTTAACAAGTACTTAGGTAACATAGGTAACATAGACATTAAAACGTCTTTAGTGATCGCGATCGCTCTGACTTTCACACTGCTCGTACTAATTACAGTGACAGCATCATATTTAAACATGTTAAAACCTACCTACCTTTTAATGCAAGCCACCCTATTATTGTCAGTATGACAATACACGCTTGCTTCGCAAAATAATGCATAATTATTATAAAAGCGATTTTGAAAGGAATATGAATAACTGGATCAATAGACTTAACTAATGAAATAAGAATCTAGAGACGTCACCTTCTCTTGTTCGAGCACTTATAATTATAACTTTTAAGGCAGATTATTTTAATAAATAACCTAGCCCACCTGGATAATTAAAGACCTTGTGAACCTCGATTCTACATCGACGTAAGTAGTAATTACTCTAACTACACGTTTACCTTCACTGGCGTAACTAATAAGTACACTGTCACAGAATAGGTTATAGTATATAGTTGACACTGTGTAAGGTCTTTGACAAGCGAGCGAAGCGAGCCCTACATTTTACTAACAATTATTAAATCGTTGCATTGTAATACCATCTAAATCCAAATATTTTACTGCAACACGATTGGGACGAAAACTAGAAGCAAGCTCGAGATTTTACTGCAATATTTCAAGGTCATTGCAATACAGTTAAAAATCTGAAGCGAGCGAAGACAGTTCGAGATTTTGCTACATTTTAAATCAATTTTCAGTACATGCTGAAACCGCAGTCGTTATCGTTCCATCCGTTTTAGTCTACTCGTAGGTACAGTAGTTAGGTAGGTTAGTCGGTACCTACCAGTTAGAGTAAAAAGCGTCGGAAACATTTGGGTTTTTTTGTTATTCGGAAAATTTTATTACTTTGCTTCGTAATTATTTTTATTTCATAATCATAGAGAGTGTATAATTTAACAATACCTAACTGTAGGGGACACATTGTATTTCGTAATCTGTCAATTATGCAGTTTTGCATTAGTCCTACGGAGCGACTGGAATGTTCGCCAGTCGTTCCCATACCACCGTCCCGCTAGGTCAAATGTAACTCAGAATAAGTGCACTTCAATAAATATGTAAATCAAGAACTCTTTTCTATCATCCCACGGCACAACCTACGTCACCCCCACAGTAACTATTCTAACAATTTGCTAAAATTTGTCATAATTACTAAATCTATCAAGGTATTCTTTTAGGTTTAGGTACGTGATGAAGTAGGTACCTACGTAAGCTTAGATTTTTTACCTATACTAATTTATAATACCATAATTATAATCTGTGATAATAGTAGGTAGTTTTGATCGGCTGGCATTTTCTTATGAAAGTAAAATTATTTTTGTTTTTAGAAAACATGCGGCTGAAATATAATGAATTTTAATGATGTACCTACCTACCTAATAGCATGTCTGATTTAGTATAGTCTTGGCGCAAACAGATGTCGCTACTGGCCTGAACGAGAGATAAATCTTATTTAAACGTTATTGGATCACTATTATTTGAGTTTTTTTCCACGGAAATAAATTATATAGATTAATTTTCTTAAAAAATTTTATAACATATGTGTTTAACACTTTTTTGAACGTAATTAAACATTGGTGTAGTACCGGTTACTCACCACCGGCGCTGTACTTGCGCGAATTTTCATATAAGAAGGTGGCATCTTTCTTAGTATGGGCATTGACCCTCTGTTGTGTATAATTTATTTACTCTATGCTAATAGTATATTTTTTAGAATCAGCTCATAAAGCTCTTTCATTTGATACCCCACCATGCGACAGGTTTTTAGAAAAAAAAAATGTTTAAACTTCATTCAAAAAATTGACCACACACAATTTTTTGGACTAAAATACTTGCTGGCAAAATCAAAACAATACATCCGAATACATTGCAGAAGTCAAACCGCGGTATGCATATTATTAAGTACTAGCCACCCTGATGCGGTGCAATGCTGATATAAACCGTCCTCTTGAATCTCTTGAAAAAAACGCATCAAAATCCGTTGCGTAGTTTTAAAGATCTAAGCATACATAGGGACAAACAGTGTGGCTCATTTCTTCTTCACTTATTTGTATTTGTTTTTATTCTTATTTTTAATTATATTTATAAATATTTTTAATTATATTAATATATGTATATTTATTTTATCTTTATATTTAGCCTTAAGTTGTACATAATTAATGTTGTAATATCCTAACTTATTAAATAAACATTTAACAGTACAAACAGACAGCGGGAAGCGACTTCTTGGCGAAAGCTCTAAAATCTCATCTAAGTAGATATACCTAGTAGTTTCTACCCGACTGCGCCAGAATGAGGGTAAAGTTTTTATAGTTAAGTATTTAGGTAATTTTGGAAAGTACGACACTATAATATAGGTATGTATAGGTCTAATAACAGGATGAAACCAAACAGAAACTAAACTTGGGAAATGCGAAACTAACACAAAGCTAGGCACTAGGCACAAGACCATAAGCATAATTAAAATAACCAAACCAGGGTATACTTATCACCTAAACAAGGCATGGCGGTAGGAAGGCGCGACACTCAGTCCGCAGTCAGGACAGTCTGAAATAGCGTGAATGACATACATAAAGACAGAGGTGCATGAAAAATAGCCCAGTCATTTTACGGTTTGAACCGAGACCAACATAAGAATTGGTTTTCTTTTTCGGAATTTCATTTAAAACCCAATTTGAGCCTAGAAATGTACAAAAATAAAAAATAAAACACGCCAGCAAGCCGCAAGTAAATACTTAGCATTTATCTCGTTGAACATGACGGTAAAATTGATTTTATCTCATTAGTAATAACTAATTTTTATAATTTCTTTGGCTATTTTATTGCTCAAAACTCATTTATATTGTATTTAATCTAATTTAAATAAGTGCATTGGTTTTAATATTTTTAAGTTAAAAGCTTACTGGGAGATATAATTTTGATTTCTATGTTGTTTTTTTTAAATATGTTTTCAGAAACTAGTCTTTTTGTCACTAAATGGGGCCCTTTACAGATTAAAACTCCCATTCATAATTACCCCTCCTAAAAAAACCACGTAAAATGACTGGGCTAAAATAAGAAAACGAGTACATGCATCAGAAACAAATGTTTGTAATGGGTATGAGTAAAGGTATTGCCATTTTTTATAGTAGCGGCCACCAATAAAAGTAGGTACTGTATAATTATAATACTATAAAAAACAAACATGTTTTGCTATGAACACATACAGCCTAGCACGCATCGGAGCCGAGATATTTGACTCTAAAAGTTTATGAAAAAGTTACAAAAGCGATCAACCGAAACATAATACCTACTTCAGACCATCAAACTGAACTACTTTAAACTATAAATAATAATTGACTATGATCTGAAGCAACTCTTTATATGATCGTACCTTTTTGTAACACCCTGTAGATATGTCTATATCGTTGTTTTTGATCTGATCTATCGTAATTGCGTAATTGCTTGAAAATAAAACCCATTTCAACTCAACTTTAGTCAAGAATTTTGAGTTTTTTGTCACTAAACAGCTCCGATGCACCCTTGCAATGCATGTGATGCTTTTTATCTATTTTGAAAGGTCTTCTAATTATGTAAGTTTCATTATTGGCCGTCATTATTTCATTAAAACCTTACGCATACTCATTTATTTATATGGATTAAGTATAGTTTATATATTACATTACGATAGGTACCAACCATTATTGAGTTTTCCGTTCCTAAGTAAGTGGAATGCGATCGTAATACCGATCTAAGTGGAATGCCATTTATAGCGGAGGGTAAAATAATTCCTACCAAGGTGTGTATAATCATTTCAGCAGTCGTATATAATAATACAGGGTGTAACAAAATTCCCTAGTAATACTTCAGGGGGTGCTTCAGACCTTAGATCAGAGTCTTCAGACCATCAAACTGAACAACTTTCATTCACTATGGAGCCAACATCGAGAAAAAATATATTTTCGACGTTATTTCTACAGGGTGAAATTGATATCATTGGCATCCTTTTACAAACTGAGAGTCTACCCATTAAGCTGAAAAACTTTTACTTTATGGGAGGAAACCGATCTTAACAAAAAAAATCGGTTGTTTCATACTAAACTGCGATGGGAAACTTGCACCAACATTATAATGAGAAATTGTCTTAATAATGAAATAATAATAGTTGTGAATAGATACACTACCCACTGAAAGATTTAAATATTTCAATTATAAGTTACGTGGATCGGAACGTAATTTAAAACACCAGTCAGCGAAATGTGACGTCACTCGCCAGGTTGTCAATTAGTAGTAAGTTAGAAGAAGTACAGTAACATAACATGTTGCTGTACTCTTCTCATTTGTAATGAGCTTCACGCTTTATGAATAAGGAGTGACGTCACGTCATGGCTGTGAACGTTTTGGCGCGGAATTTGAAAAGTCAACTTTGATTTGCAATAAATAAATGATTTGTGCATATTTTACCATTTTTGTTTTTGGTATATTTATGTAAGCCTTAAATCTTTATGATAACGTAAAAATAAAAAACTGCGCAAGTTCCCCATTTCTACTTAGGTACATACTTGTTTAGTATGGAACAGCTGATTTTTTTTTTATCTTCTAAGATGCAGGCTGTCGCTCATTGACATAAGGCGCAATTTAGCTTTTTACTGAATCTCAAAGTTCGAAATTCGAAACAGCAAACAATCGGGTTGAGTGCAGTATCTGTTACGGTAGTAACTATTAAATAGTCTGTGGTTCAAGTTCAGTCTGATCATCCTTAAAAAACAGTCAGCACATTAAAGAGGGAGCTATAATACAAAAGTACAGTGAGTAAAGCAATTTCATGTACATTGTTTTTTTTTCAAATTGCCTCCCCCTAACCCCCTATACAGTCAATAATTAAATAATCCTCACCAAAACAAACGACCGCATACGAGCTTGCTGATGATCAAATTAAAGATTGAAAAATTAAGTCTCGGGCGGGACTTGAACCCGCACTCTTCCAAACCGGGGAATCGTATACATATGAATTCCAGTTGTAATACTGGACTTGCGAGTTGGTTAGTTTGTAATAAAATCCTGTAGATGGCGCTCACGTCCCCTTAAGACGCAATATGCGGGCACTACATTCTCGCCGAGAACAGTAGAAAACGAGAGTGTGGATGCCCTTCATTGTTCTCGTGGCGCCATAAGCCGTAGTAATTTTCCTTAGTAGTTCTCGCCGAGAAGTTCTCGCTAGAGTGGAGTGCCTGCTTGATTGATAATTTCTTCTCTGGGTAATCTCTCCTCTGGGTCTCTCAATTCCCCGGTTTGGAAGAGTGCGGATTCAAGTCCCGCCCGAGACTTAATTTTTCAATCTTTAATTTGATTCGAAATAGCACATGGCTGTAACATGTTTAAAAATCAATAGGTAATATTTGAAATTGCTGATGATCGGTTTAGGAACGCTAGCTACGAAGACTTACCGGGCTGGCTCCAGACAGTGGCGACATCTAGCTTGAAGCTGCCGAGAAGTTTGTTTGCCCGCAGAATGTTTCGGGACTGCAACACCTGTAAACAAGCACACGCTGCACATGTCGTCCTGACATGCCACTTAGGTACTGCGAGTGATAATCGATAGTTATTATTAGCACGCTATAGTTTTTCTTTACATACCTTTACCATTTTTATTTAAAATTAAACTGTGTAATTTTTAGTGTTCAAGGATAAAACGGAACTTGCTGTCTATCCGTCTCCGGAACACAGAAAGAGGTTTCAATAGGTATTTAAGTCAACGATCGCTTTGAGGTGTAAAATATTCAAGCTTCTAAGTCAACGAAATCAAAAGTTCCTGTATGTACCCGTTAACCTTTTATAATCATGTTTGGCAAGAAGCATGATCTCAAAGTACAAGACAAGGAATATAAATCCGGAAATCGTTAATTTGAAATCATAGCCCGTTAAAATTTTTTAAAAACAAACATTTTCAGTTGGGGCGTCGACAGTGATAACTGATAAATTGATAATATACATAAGTATCAGACCATCAAAATGAACAACTTTCTCTATGGGATCAACATCGAAATCGTGAAAACAATCTGCTCGCCCATACATGCCCATACTAAACTGTAAACCTACTCGAGCAAAATGTATGGGACAGCAGATTTTTTTTTCGTTATTTCGAGGTTATTGCCATATAGAAAGTTGTTCACTTTGATGGTCTAATGATCCCCTTAAAAAAGTGTCAAGATATTAAGAATAAGAAGGACTTTACGTCATGACCGACCGATGTATGGGAGAACAATTTTTCCACTGCAAAATTTAGTTTGTCTTTCATAATTAAGTTTGTATGGAACCCTGAGGGCGCTAGTCCGACTCGCACCCCACAGAGCACAGAATATCTACTAGATATCTAGTAGATATTTTGTAGACACTTAGATATTTTGTAGATATCTATTAGACATCTTGTAGACATTTGTGCTGTTGGGGACTTGGCCGGTTTTTTATTCAAATTGTGCGAAAATGTATACCTAAACTTATAACAGCAGATAGGTAGGTATCTATATCTAGGTATGCTATGGTGTCAGCTCGCCTATGGATTCATCATTGACCAATAAACCAACATCAAGTGACAAAATATTCGAGTCCCCCTCATATAACAGCTCCTAGATCTAATGCTTATGTCATCCCTTATTCAGATTGAGTCCCTTACATATCTTAGGTACTTATGGTATGCTTGCCATGATCATAAATAATCCTGTTTAGGGTCTGTACCAAAATCGTGACAACTATCGTATCTACTTAGATACGACGATCTACTAGAGCATCCAAAATCATATTTTGATTCATATTTAGATTTGAAATCTCTGTATTATACCTTTCCTTAGCTAAGATTGTAAGTATACAGGTGTCTACCTACTCTTTAGTATCGCCGTCCGGATCAAAAACCTACTGCGATTTCTGGCCGCAGTGGGGATTGGTAAGGAACTTTAAAAACACATTACCCTTCCTTTGCGTTGCGCAGTCGGATAAAAAGGGCTTTCACAAACAACCAGCGATGGCACAGGCTTAAGCCTTTTAAGGCCCCACAAACCCTCAAATAATAATAAAACTCTTTAGATTTTAGCGTATTCTCGTCGTATGGATTGAATACATTAAAAAAACAATTTCTTAATTAAAATAATTAGGTATCTTTGAATTCACAAACGAATCTGATTTGTTTGATTGATACCCAAGACATATTTTTTGAACTTGCATCTATTTTGGAAACAGTTGCAGATTTCTACATTACAAGAAGATTATGCATCAGCGTTTTTTATGATGTTATGAAAAAACATCCACCACCAAAATAAACAAAAATTGTTGATTGAATAAATGTGCCACAAGTATAATTTTTGAAAGTAGACCGCCAAGTATATCTGCGATTCAATGTAGACCGCGTACTTGAAAAGTTTGGCCACCCCTGCCAAGATTTTAATTACTTCCTAAAAAAAGTGTCATTGTCTGAATCCATCCATCCATCCATCACAGCCCTTGTTCAGTCCGTCTTCGGACATAGGCCTCCTCCATATTTCTCCATGACGTTCTGTCCCTTGCCCTCTGCATCCAGTTCGGACCCGCGTGCTTCCTAATGTCATTGACCCATCTTCTCACTTCGACTCATTGTCTGAATACACCTTAACATTTTTTTTTTGTAGGTATCATTGAAGTCTGTAAAGTCAGGAGAGCGATTTTTGAAACTCATTTGCTGAGCTCAGCGGTTGAAAGTGTCAAAACTACTATGGAGATATGCATCTTTCTACTGCTGATTTGACTTTCAAAAATCGCACTCCTGAAGTATGATTTTTGAAAGTCAAATCAGCAGTAGAAAGATGCATATCTCCGTAGTTATATTGACATTTTGAACTGCTGAGCTCAGCGAATGAGTTTCAAAAATCGCACTCCAGACCTATTTACCGGCGTATCCATTACGTATTTAATGTTCGAAGACGATATCATCATCATCATCATCCTATACACGTCCCACTGCAGGACACAAGCCTACCCTCAAGGGCGTCAGTCCACCACGCGTGCCGATTAGTATGCTTCATAATACGTGTCAGAATTTATTCTTCACCGTATGCAAGTTTTCACACGATGTTTTCCATCACCATTTGAGGAAGACTATACGATAGTAGTTGTGCCTAAAGTCGTGTTACCCTACCGAAAAGACAACACTACGATTGGAGAGGTTCCGTTCAAAGCGAAGAATTTCAGGAGCTCGGTTTACAAATTTAACTGACGGTGAGGTCGAGCAATCGGTAAAGTTAACTGAAGTTTGCTATCACGAGCACCTTTGCCGTAGGAACTTGTTGATAACTCTGACTTTAAATACCAGTAATCAGAACCGGGTTATCTATTCTGCCGGTAAGTAGTACTACCTACTTATCACTACCTTAGGGGCTATGTGAAAAAAATAGGATTCTTCAAAGCTTTATATATCATGAAGTACTAACAGTAGGAGTATGATTTTCGGATATGTGTAAATTGAACACATAATTGAAGTTTTGATTAGAGCCAAAACACGATTAAGACCCATTTTCTCGATAGAAAAACAAGCCAAAGTAGCCTCCGTTTTTATCTATAAACGCTTGGAACTGCTAAACGGTGAATAATAGAAACACAAGACTTGATTTAAAAAAAAGAGATTGATATTTTCTAAATTTTGATTAGAGCAGAATTGGACTTACATAAATAGTACAATCACAATTAAATAAAGTTTGATTTGGCGTTCGATTCGTTTCAGGCGCGCGCGCCGCCCCATCTCTTTCTCTCGCATCAGGCCGTAATATAAGCTATCCCACGCCTGTTTCGCTTAAATTATTTTTCGACATAGGCCCTTAATAATTATGGTTACCATTATCAATGTCATTACATTACTTCATTATCATTAGGTACTTAAGTTTGAAGTTTGCATTGTATACCTATACAATGCACCCCAGCACCCATATCATAATAGTATCTCAAAACCTTACCTACCTAGGTAGGTATAATTATAATAAAATTATAACTAAAAAACAAACAAAGCAACTAACTACAAAGCTAACTTTGTAAAGGTCGAGCGTTAGGTATCGTAATAGTGATGTTTTTTTTATCGATAAATCCGCCTTAATAACGCACATTCTGTGATCCCTTCTAGATCCCTTCAATCGTCTAGTTATTAGGGTTCTAAAAATACAGCCCAGGTAGGACAGATGGATGGACAGACAATGTAGGCATAGAAATATACTATACTATAGAGGAATATACTAATCCATATAATTTATTAATTATTTACATAAATATTCAGCGGACTGGGATCATCGGTACAGTTTATTAAAAAAAATTGAAAGTACCTAAATGTTTTTAGATGTTAACGGCGAACTTTTGGAGAGAAAAACTCTAAAAGCGGTACCTAATAGCCCGCGGCCCTTCGTGGGAAGGGTTTCGAATTTGTAGAAATTGCTTTTATAAGAAAAAATTACGGACTTTTCTAGAGTACATTCTTAAAATGATATGATTTTATTTATTACTTGGAATGCCGAACAAGGTCTAGAGTACGTTTTTTGAAACCCATTCTTTGAACTCAGCAGTTGAAAATGACAGTATTACTATGGAGACGTGCATCTTTCTACTGCTGATTTGACATAAAAAAATCATACTCCAGAAGTGCGATTTTTGAAAGTCAAACAGCCGTAGAAAGATGCGTATCTTCATACAATTTCAACTGCTGAGTTCAAGGTATGAGATTCAAAAATCGCACTCCTAGTCCCGCTGATTGCCCTAAGTCATGGTCTAGCTTTAGGTACCTGTGTCAAAGATAATATTATCTAACAATCATTTTAACAAGCGACTTCCTGATAACTCTGTACAGGGTGTAACAAAACATCCTAGTAATACTTAAGGGGGTGCTTCAGACCATCAAACTGAACAACTTTCAATATGGAGCCAACATCGAAATCTCGAAAAAAAATCCGCTCTTTCATACAAAACTGCAGTACCGTCTCGACTCAAATGACGGCAGATTTTTTTATTTTTTCTCGACGTTGGCTTCATAGTGAATGTTGTTCAGATTGATGGTCTGAAGCACTCCCTTAAGTATTACTAGGGTGTTTTGTTACACCCTGTATATCAGCAACTTACCGATAAGGTAATTATTTTGTCAAACAGCATTATTGGCGGCATGTGGAAGTCGAAAACGAAGTACTGAGGACAATAGAAAAAGTTAACGTTAAATATAGAATTTAAAACCCGAGATTAAGCTATGTTAATATTTATCATCTTTTTTTAGAACAAAGGTTCACGTAAATCTGAATGCGGTCTACAAAGCTGCATTTTTATCCTTTGATGTAGTTTTTGCCCTGTTTTCGTAATAGCCGTCATGAACATGAAAATACGATCCGTTCCCTATTTAGATATCTTTCGGTAAGGATAACTTGAAACAGTAATACAGGTGGTGTAAACTCAGCGTTACATACCTTTGATAAAATTTAAACAAAGTTAAATACTTTTGGGTTTAGGGGGTGCTTAGGACCACCAAACAGAACAATTTTCATTACCGCCGTCTTCGAAATCGTGATTTCTTTTTATGGATTACCAAAAAAAAACGAAACAGCTGATTTCTTCGTTCGCGATACCAGTTTCGTCCCATCCATAGTACAAGGTTGTTCAGTTTGGTGGTCTCAAGCACCCCCTAAAATATGTAACGTAACGCATTTAAAAATTGTACACCCTATGATATATAGGAAATTACCTCGTTATAGTAGGGGCAGTTGGTGCTCTCCTTGACGCTGGTGTACTTGCGCACGTCGCCGACCTGCACGCACACCACTGGATCCATGTTGAGGCCTGCCAGTTGCCGGGCCTCGATCACAGTCACGCACACTTGGAAGTCTGCCGCCTTCAGCGCCGACGGACCCACCGTGTCGATGGCACTGCGCCTGGGTTTAATGGGCTATAAGGATTCTACGTAATACAATCTCCGGGACACAAAACAGGATATGATAACGAAGAAAAATATAACAATCTCTGAAACTAAGTTACCTAATCACTAGATATAGAAACGAAAGATACAATCTATTCTGATATTATGTATGACATTCGCTAAGCATTTATTAGCCTGTTGTCTGAGCTTATTTTTGCATTTGGGAGGGGACTAGAAAAATCATAATTTGTTAATACTGTACTCACATTTTCTTTAATTTCGGCGTATCAGTCGGGGATCTCGTGTCCACCAGAAGCTCGTCTGAAGATAAAGATGTTTGGCTTATGGGTCGGTCGTGTTCTGCGGAGGGGCCAGGCAGGTCTAAGAGACCCTGCTCTTCGTCACCGCTGCTGTCTCTTTGACGCAGTTTACCCAAACGGATCAGGCTCCTCATGCTCTTAAAGGTCGAAGGTCGTTTGCGTTCTCGCTCCGATATAGTCACCACTTTCTCTGCGCCCATTGTGAACCCGCGCCTGCTTGACAAATTGATATCGATTAGCACTTAGTAAGGGTTCTTATCGATGTGTAAATTGAGATAAATGCCTCCTCTCCTGACTACTAATATGATAAATTAAACGAGGAAGATGCCCGAGAAGATTCTTCATGTCTCTGAATGAAAATTGGATCTGCAATAACCTTCATCCTTATCGATGTAGTTACACAAACTGGACGTTATTATAACTTTTATATTACCACCTGTGGCGTCATAGAACATCAATTTGTAATGTGAACGGCAGTTAGAACTCACTTGAGGAAACGTTTTCCAACTATTTTCATTTTGCGGGCGCGAGACTCATCGCCCGATTCGATATCGATAACGTTCTCTTTGTTCTCCAAGGAGCGCTGGAGAGTAGCAATATTTCTCTCCAGGTCCTCCAGAGCGTTGTCGTCGTCGATGTCTGAATGAGGGGCGGAGCTGTGGGCCGACCCGTGGGCTGACCCGTGCACGGAAGGCTGGGCTGATCCAAACCCCTTCATGGAGCTGGCCTCACTTCGACACGTGGAATCCTCGATCACAGGCGTGACGGGGATAGCTGGAGCAGTGTAGAATACATCCATGTCAACGAAAACCTGTGAGACAATTTCACTGTTAATCTTTGATGGGCAGTTACTTTCACTTTTCAGATCACTCCCGAATGAGAAAATAGTGTACGCACGGCGAAACGTCATCAAGCTATGCAAAACCGACATAAGCTGGCCGCGCGATGTTATACGTTACTCGACCTACGCGCGGCCAGATGTGGTTTAGTATAGCTTGATGTGTCTCCGTGTGTACCTAATGAGTTTAATATTGTATGTAATCTGTAATACCTACCTAATTGAATTTATTAAACACTATGATAGGTAAATAAATAAGTCGTTAGTAAATAAATAAGAAGTAGTTCAATCTTATAATAATAGCAAAAGGTAATAAATAGCCCAAGTTCATTCCTATTATAAACTTTACTACCAAAGGTTAACTAATTGTGGAGATATAATATAGAACCCAAACCTCGATATCATTGCCTAGTAGGTTGTTATCAAGGGACTAATTATTCTGTAGCGCCATATATACTACAATTTGTCCTATTAGGCTACCTACATTAAAACCGCGCGCCCAACTAATGTGGATAAATTGATGTAAACTCTGAACAGTTGTAGGAAACTAAACAATATTTCTATCTCAAGAAGAACAGCGATATAAATTGCCTCCACCAATCAGCACAGAGCCCGCGTGGTGGATTACGGCCCACTCATCATCTCATCATCATCATATCAGCCGAAAGACGTCCACTGCTGGACATATAGGCCTCCCCCAAAATAGGGGGTTTGCCATAATCGCCACGCTTGGCAGGCAGGTTGGCGATCGCAGTTGGAATGAATGTGTGTACTCAGAGGATGCTGCCCATCCTCCGGTAGATCCCTTAGTCGCCTTTTACGACACCCACGGGAGGAAATGGGGTGGTGCTATTTTTTAGCCGACACCACACGCACACGGAGTACGGCCCACTCTCTCATCCTTATTTTATACAGGATGTAACAAAACACCCTAGTAATACTTAAGGGGTTGCTTCAGACCATCAAAAAGAGGCTATGAAAAAAATTGTATACTTAACAGCCTGTATACAGCCTCCTGCCTAAACAAAAAAAATGTATCTTTGTAACCATTTTCCGGGTTCCGCACCAACTTTAAAACCTTTAAAAATAATTATGAAAACAAAAAAAAAGTTTTTTTGTTTAAATACAACTGAATTTCTTTCTCGAGATGTTTCTGCTCAAAGTTAAAAATAGAGTGTAAAATTAAACCGTTAGGTACCAAACGAAGACAATACTACATGCTTTAATATTATAATATTGCGATGCGAATTTGACTTATTTTCCTTTGGGACAGTTGTTCAGTATCATAACGAGGTAGTAATGTAACTGTCCACACTAACACCCTGTACATACAGGGTGTAACAAAACACCCTAGTAATACTTAAAGGGGTGCTTCAGACCATCAAACTGAACAACTTTCACTATGGAGCCAACACTGAGAAAAAATAAAAAAAATCAG
This sequence comes from Agonopterix subpropinquella, assembly GCA_922987775.1. Classification (NCBI taxonomy): domain Eukaryota; kingdom Metazoa; phylum Arthropoda; class Insecta; order Lepidoptera; family Depressariidae; genus Agonopterix; species Agonopterix subpropinquella. The sequence continues at coordinate 52,725,036 of OV277693.1, read as the reverse complement.
CTGTCCCATACAAAACTGCAGTACCGACTCTACTAAAATGTATGGAACAGCAGATTTTTTTTATTTTTTCTCGTTGTTGGCCCCATAGTGAAAGTTGTTCAGTTTGATGGTCTGAAGCACCCCTTTAAGTATTACTAGGGTGTTTTGTTACACCCTGTATGTACAGGGTGTTAGTGTGGACAGTTACATTACTACCTCGTTATGATACTGAACAACTGTCCCAAAGGAAAATAAGTCAAATTCGCATCGCAATATTATAATATTAAAGCATGTAGTATTGTCTTCGTTTGGTACCTAACGGTTTAATTTTACACTCTATTTTTAACTTTGAGCAGAAACATCTCGAGAAAGAAATTCAGTTGTATTTAAACAAAAAAACTTTTTTTTTGTTTTCATAATTATTTTTAAAGGTTTTAAAGTTGGTACGGAACCCGGAAAATGGTTACAAAGATACATTTTTTTTGTTTAGGCAGGAGGCTGTATACAGGCTGTTAAGTATACAATTTTTTTCATAGCCTCTTTCATCCCACTGCTGGGCAAAGGTCTCCACCTTCATATCCACGAATCCTTGTCTTGAGCTATAAATCGTGATTCAGATAAAAATATACAAGTGATTTGGCGTCTAAAAGTGGTGGTTTATCTATAAAGTCTTACGTATAGCCGCAACTAGTGATGTAACAATTACAGAAGTAAACTTAAAATAAAAACTGAAAAGAAAAAAACAAGTCCAGTATCTAGAATTCTGACAAGTAATATTGCAGTCAGGACCCATTATTGGTTTGATCCGGTCTAGAATTTCTAATGAGTCCCGACCATAGATTTATATATTGGTCCCGACTGTTAAAGTCGCTTCAATATTACTTGTCAGGGTTCTAGATTACTGGACTTGATTTTTTCTTTAAAGTTCACTTTTACGCAGACGGTTTTTTTTATTATTTTTGTATTAACTTTTTTATTCTCCACTTTTCTCAACTTTTAATCGTTATAGATCCTAAACGGTTATTCGAAATGAAAAATGATAAAAGAAACCTAATGATGATTTTCAAATACTTACCTATTCAATACACTGAATTTTGATTACTGTCATGTCTTTAGTGACACTCGCAAGATTAAGACAAATCGATTGACGATTGACGTAAGAATCATCAAAATCGACCAACGCGTTTAGTCTCTAAAGTGCCACCAAGGAACAAACTTACATACATACATACAAACACATTACCCTTCCTTTGCGTCGCGCAGTCGGGTCTTTTGACAAATACTAGTGAATATATTCGACGAATATCAGGAAGATATTCCGAATAAAATATTTCCGAAAAATCTGTAATGAAGAATAACATGAACATTTTCTCAAAACGCTAAAGAAATTTTCCCAGAAATGTTTCTCTTTGATATCATCCTTGGTTATTTTTAACTGGTGGAAATATTTAAAGGATAAAAGGAATTCTTCAGAAGGTTTTTTTATGATTAAAGTAACTAAAATCGCCAGGTTAAATGCATTGTATGTAATTCCAATTTATCTTGTTTTTTAATGGAATGAACCTAATCTAATGTTGAGATGACTCTAGTTCGATATTATGTTTGTGCTTTTATATGGGTTCATGGTGACCTGAATAGAAATACAATTTCAATTTCAATGACTATAAAAAAGAATTGTATATAATAATGAACAAAAAGTATGTTAGTACGGTTACTATATTGTTCGCTATTCATAGTATAATTCGTCGAATAAAAACACCAATATTCCTAAAATAAATTATTCGTTGCATTACTAACCCGTAAACTATCATTTTGTAAGTTAGTTCAGTAGTTTGCTACGAGAAACTACCGTAGCAATCCCGACTACGGGACGCGCTCAGCTACGGCTACGAGAACTTACCAAGTGTGCCTAGCCCGCACTTGATATTGGTTGCTTCAATGATATCAAACTACTCGTATACTGTTCGTATTTTTAACGAACTTGATATACTTATATTTGTTATTTATCTCTTTTATAAATAGTCTTCTTCTTTTATAATAGGTACCTTCATTTTACTATCTACCTATAATTTAAATTGAATATAAATTAATAAAATAAAAATTGTATCAAAGCAGTTTTAAACAGAGTTTAAAATTAAATGGGACACTTACTTAAAGGGTGAAGCACCCCTTTAAGTACCTAAGTGTCCCATTTAATTTTATCCCTCCACTGCCTCATTTTAGACCATCAAACTGAACAACTTTCTCTATGGGACCAATATCGAAATCGCGAGAAAAAATCTGCTGTCCCATACATTTCAATTGAGTTGTGTTTGCAGTTTTGTATGGGACAGCATGGGGACAGCAGATTTTTTTTTCGCGATTTCAGTGCTCGTCCTATAGTAAAACTTGTTCAGTTTGATGATCTCAAGCAAGTATCCCCTTAAAGTAAGTTTTTTTTTTTTACGTCGCCTGTTCAGTGTCCCACTGCTGGGCAAAGGCCTCCCCTTTTACTCTCCAATCCTCTCTGTTGTGTGCAACCACTGGCCAACTCTCCAAGAAGGCATCCAAGTTGTCTCTCCACCTTTTTCTTGGGCTACCTCGACGACGGCGGCCATCCTGGGGAACCCAGTCTGTGGTGATTTTGGCCCATCTTTCCGAATCCATGCGACTGATATGTCCGGCCCAGTCCCACTTCAGCTGAGCTGTCTTGCGCCCCACGTCCGCTATACCAGTTCTGGATCGCAGTTCCGTGTTTCTTTAAGTAAGTATCCCATTTAATATTTTACACTCTGTATAACAAATGAACACAATATTATCTATGTTTCCTTATGTTAGTTATTTTGTGCTCTGTTTAGTCTAGTCATATTTTACCTAGTTTTAGGATATTATGTTCATTTGCTATGCAACTGTTTTAATAAAATATGATATTTATTTCTATGGAGGAGCTCAGTCGAATGCTCGACGATCTTAGCTGAGCCTCCGAACGAGTTGGTCTGAAGATGAACATGGACAAGACGAAGATCATGTCAAATGATCATGTTGTACCCACACCTGTAATGATCGGAAACTCTGCGCTCGAAGTTGTTGACCATTATGTTTACCTGGGAAAAACTATTCAGTTAGGTAGGTCCAACTTCGAGAAAGAGATCAACCGTCGAATTAAACTCGGCTGGGCAGCGTTCGGGAAGCTACGTAATATCTTCACGTCCCAAATACCGCAGTGTCTTAAAACGAAAGTCTTCGATCAGTGTGTGTTGCCAGTGATGACATATGGAACAGAGACGTGGTCGTTCACTCAAGGCCTCATAAAAAGGCTGAAAGTCACCCAAAGGGACAATGGAGAGGGCTATGCTCGGAGTTTCCCTGCGAGATCGAATCAGAAATGAAGAGATCTGCAGAAGAACCAGAGTAACTGACATAGCCCAAAGAATTGCTAAACTTAAAGTGGCAGTGGGCGAGGCACATTGCTCGCAGAACCGATGGCCAATGGTGCCGAAAAGTTCTCGAGTGGCGACCGCGTACCGGAAAGCGTAGCGTGGGTAGGCCTCGCACACGGTGGACCGACGACCTGGTGAAGATGGCGAGAACCCGTTGGATTAGGGCAGCGCGGGACCGGTCATTATGGCGATCCTTGGGGGAGGCCTATGTCCAGCAGTGGACGTCGAACGGCTGAGATGATGAATATTAATTTATTTGCATTTATTACAAAATATACTTATAGACAAACAGCAGCCTTGATGCCGAGACAATCATTAACGTGTTTGAATTATGGCTAGTTAATCAGAACGATATTAACTCGTAAGTTTATTCTAAAAATTGAGTTATTGAATGGACATAAAACCTTTCCTTCGAGTTAGAGCCGTAATAAAATAATAATAGAATAGGTATATGTTCTACCATTAGCAGCATTATAATTTGCAATGAATGGTTTCCGCTCCTCCGCATTGCATATTGTATGAAGAAGTACAACTGCTATGAAATTCTCCGGCCACAGACCGACCTTCTCTAATAATTGAAAAAGGCCGTACAAACAAGGCTGTTGTGTGAGTTTCCGATTATATCGTTTAAGATCTGCACCGTATTATGACTGTAACATTCGACCCCGATTCCGTATCGTTTCTTGGCTATTTAGTAGGTACTTACGAACAATCCGCTGTCTGGTATACCGAAAAAAAAAAGTGTTTACTTCAACCAAGATCTTGTTTATGATAATCATACATCATGAATCCATATGAGCCTGTCAACATCATGACTTCTCTGACTAAGAGAACTTTGTTAAACGAATTCGGCTTGCTGTTACAACCACCATCTTATGTTTTCAGTAAACAATAATAACGTCATTTCAATTATTTTGGTGCTAATTAAGAGAAAATACTTCTTAGTTGGCTCGCATTTTTTTCAGTGATACGTAGGCTATAAGGTCACTAATTTACACCAATAATGTTGTTTTGAAATGATTTTTATTTTAATTTAAAACAAGTGAATGAAATGTAACAATGTGATATATTTTTAGAACCAGCTCAAAAATCCCTTTCATTTGATACCCCACACGATAGGTTTGAGAACAAAAATTTTTTTTCCATGCAATAAAAAGATGACGTCATAACTCCTCTCTGTTTTTTTTATTTGGTGCTACGGGTCAAATTAATTTATATGTATAGACCAAAGATCAATCGCCCCGAATTTCATGCTTTTAACACCATTTGCAGCATTTTACTGAATTTCAGGGGCGTACCGCTAGGACTTAATATATTATTTAGTAAGAAGTAAGATATAATTATAAGACTCAATTTGTATTCAAAAGTGGGAAAGTTCTGGGGTAGTTCTGATTTCTTTCATTCTGTAAGTATTTTGGGGTGCTGAATCCGAATCTGAGGTTTGCTGACAAAATTTCGTGACGCAACATTAACAAAATCGCAAAAAAAGTGAAAAATTTCTATTTTTTCCGGAATTTTGCTTAAAAACTCGGAAACTACCAACTTTTAGTAAATAAGTTGTTTGCAGAAATTAAATCTGATAAAGTTTTCTACAAAACTAGTTGTATGTACTTTTGTCATAGGACTTAACCCTAACGAGAATATAACAGCATTATAAAAATTATGAAATTTATATGGCGACCCTCATGAAAGTTGAAGATAAAAAGAAAATGATTTCATATTCTTGATCAGCGACCCCGAAAACCCACGGATACAAATTTTCAGTCGATTCGGTGAAGATTTTAAAGCTGCTTTGGTCCATGGCAGCCATCTTGGATTTTTACTATTTTGGATTTTTTTTTATCGGCATCCAAATCTGACCAGGGTCCTCTATGACATTTGTTTGAGGTCCATAACCCTATCTGTCGTAGTTTCCACGGGCCGTTGACATCATCCGCCAGGAGTCGATCTTCCGAGGAAGTCAAAATTTTCCCTGTATCACCATAGCATCCTTATGATGATTCCTAAATGTCATCCCTGTACCGTAGGGGGAACCCTCAGATCAATTTTGAGGTATCTGGTCGATCCCCATTTTCCATACATAAGGAGATGACCCTGGATGAGTACTTGGATAATTGTTCGCCGGGTTCCCGCCTAATAAAATGATTTCGACTATCAAAATAAGGATGTTCTGGTGATAAAAGGAGTGTTTCGACTTCCTCAGAAGGTCGACTCCTGACGGAGGACATCAACGGCCCACGGAAACTATGACAGATAGGGATATTGGCCTTGAACAAATTTTATAGAAGACCTTGGAAAAATCAAAAATGGTGAAATCCAAGTCCCATCTTGGATTTTTGCCATGGTAATTTCAAACGCCAAAGCAGCTTTTGAAGGTTCAGCGAATCGACTGAAAATTTGAATCCGAGGGTTTTCGGGGTCGCTAATTAAGAATATGAAATCATTTTCTTTTTATCTTCAACTTTCATGAGGGTCGCCATATAAATTTCATAATTTTTATAATGCTGTTATATTCTCGTTAGGGTTAAGTCCTATGACAAAAGTACATACAACTAGTTTTGTTGAAAATTTTGTCAGATTCTTTTATATTTTCCGAGTTTTAAGCAAAATTCCAGAAAAATCAGAAATTTTTACACTTTTTTTGTGATTTTGTCAATGTTGCGTCACGAAATTTTGTTAGCAAACCTTAGATTCGGATTCAGCACCCCAAAATACATATAGAATGGAAGAAATTAGAACTACCTTGGGGTAGTTTTAACTTTCCTAGTAATAAACACAATTTGACTGAAGTATCTTCCATTAATTACTTGCTGTTCCTACCTACAAAATGTAGGGAAACAATAAAGGCTTCCGTGACCCAATTACGCTCTGAATAAACATGAAATCAAATCAAAACCAAACCCTTGAGAGTTGCAAATGGGGTAGCTGTCATAATGTCAGACTTAACACAGTGAAACTGTAGCTGGATGGAATGAAATTGTACCTATCGCCGGGCAACGAACATACCTGTAGGTATGTTCTGTTGGATATATACGATTTAAGTTCAAACAGCACCACAATTTTGGTCAGAGGTGAAGCGGAATGTCTACAAGATTACGCTGGTCTTGTTCTAGTATCGTAAACGATATTGTCATACTGTAGGTGCTACTTAGCTACTACCTACTTATTGTTAATATCATACTTTTTGGGCATTTAAGAACATGAAAGCCGGAATTATTAAAATAATATTTTCACTCCTCTGGGCGGAAAGCGTCAACTTTCGTCCCGCTGCGCTAAACAAAGTTGCCGCTTTCCGTCTCCGTAGAGGAAAAAGTTTGTACTAACCTCGACCAGTAAATAAGAAAGCCTTCATTAATAAGATAAGAACCCTAAAAATCTACTTTTCATGGATACATGAAAAGTAGATTTTTAGGGTTCTGTACACAAAGGGTAAAAATGGGACCCTATTATTAGTAATACCGACGGACGCACGGACGGTCGGTCTGTCTGTCTGTAACTAATTAGAGCTGTAACTTTTGAACCGTAATAGCTAGACAGATGAAGTTTTTTCACAGCAATTATGGCGAATTTGCTAACAAATAATAAAAAATTAAAAAAGTTAAAAATTAAGGGCTCAGTACAAGAAACTAGTTTTTATCAACGTTTTCTTCTCGCTCTATCGTAAAAACGGTAATACATACAAGCGTCAAACTTGGTGTGATAATAGAGTAAACTCTACAGTATAACAAAAAATAATAAAAAAACGTCCAAGTATGAGTGGGTCCCGCGCTAAAGGTCCCGGCGAAAAGTTTTATGTAGTGTGGTGCGGAACCCTCGTTGCGCGAGTAGCCCGACTCGCACTTGACCGGTTTTTTGTTTCCTTTTGGAAAGTTGTTCATGAGTATTTCTGTCTTGCTCGCTCTCAGTTAGTATCAGCACATTATCTCTTCTTTATAATTTGTCCCATTTGTATGAAATCAGCTGACAGTGTCCAAGGTGTGGTATGGCTATAATTGTTTTTCTGTGGTATGGCCACATCTTGCTCTCGCAGATCAGCTACACATAACATATCTACCCGCCATTTGCTATGACGCCCATTATGACAAATACGTATGTAGGTATGTCGCTCGTTTATGTATACAACTACGGGTGTGCGAGTGTGTGAAGGTCAAAAACATTTTAGGAACAAAAGAGATCATTTCTCCAGCTATGGGGAAAAGGAGCCAAAAAAATGTTAGCATAAAAGGTCGAATATGGCTTGTCGATAAATATGGCCACTCATTATTATTTCTAAAACGTAACACTTTATACAAAACTGAACGCGACTGAATTTGGGAGCGGTCGAGACGCGTATCTGAACGTCGTACCCGCCGCCCCTCTCGCGCACACGCCAGTCGTTCAATTTCCATCGGTGTAAGTTTTATCCTGTATTTTCGTTATTTTTCTATTTAATTCTTTTCTTTTTATGTTGCCATGTTGTTTGGCATTTGTACTTTGAAGTTTATGTGTGTGTTTCTGTTTCTCAAATTTCTGAAGTGTTTGTGATGCGTGTGAATAAAGAAAATAAAACGGTGAGACTGAAAATATGGCCAACGACTGGCCATATTCACAGTATGAATATATATATATTACACAAATATTTTTGTTTGTTTAAGGCAATGGCGCGATACCAGTGTAAGCGGATAAGTATAAGTTCGAGTAGATATTGTTTCTTAGTGTCAACGCCGTCACAAGGTATTTTGTTATTTTAAGTTTATTGTAATGAGCGTTTTTCTTTTGGTTTTCTAGTGGATCGATAGATGGCGTTACGGTCTGTGTGAATAAAGGTCAAAATATCAAAAAGTGTTTCTTTAAAATAATAAAGAGGTAGAAGATGATCAAAAAGATGCCAACGCATCTTTTGATTGAATATTTCATTATTTACGAATCATTTTTATCGAAAATATGAAACTGTTGTGATGTGATGAACTTGTTTACGTCTGACATGTTTGTATGGGCTCGATCCCTTGGCCTTTAAAAAAAAGTCAGGCACAGTCTTGACATGATTTTGACAGGATCTCGCTTACGTCTCTATGGAGCAATAAGAATGTCATCTGTCGAGTTTTTTAGGAATTAAAATTAAAAAAGAAAAGAAAAACGCTCATTGATATAACAGATTATGGTGTGTCTCAATACATTTTTGATATTTTTATTGTTTATTTCTTAAGTTTACCGATTTTTAAAAATTGTCTATTAATTTAAACCTTCTAAGTAAAAATAAAATTTAAAAGACAACTTCGCTTTTACAGTAAGTTTAACAATAGTAATTCTTCATGCAGTAAATATGGCCACATCCATGGACATATTTACCTACCCCGTCGGAAATATGGCCATTTTCTACTTTTTCAAAAAGTTGAGAATATCTGTAAACGTAAAATATTTTTGTAAAGTTTTTCCCTATAATATGAAAGTTTGATAGATATTCTTTAGACTTGAATAGTGTGCCTTTCCCTCTAGACTTTACAACAATAAAATATTATATTCGACCCTATATATATGTCGATTTGTTTCTCATAATCTCTAGATTATAGTGGTAATATTAGCGATACCTCATTTAAACGGAGTGTCGCGTGATCGCAGTTGGCGCACATCTGGTCTTGATAAGATATGTTGGTGATTTATTTTTTTATTGTCGTATTAACATCTAAGTTGCTTTACATGTGCTTTTATAATAGGAAAAAAGAATCTTAGCAAAAAAAGTCAAAACTTTGCATTTTTTTATTTATTTCATAATTCCGTTTGCATTTGCATTTTGTTTAATCTTTCGTCCGATTACTATAGTAAATTAAATTATGTTTTTAGAGAGTAATACGAGTACCATCAACAAACGTAATTTGTGGGCCACAATAAATTGACTCCTTTAATCACCAGGAGTGCGATTTTTGAATCTCATTCGCTGAGTTCAGCAGTTGAAAATGTCAAAATTACTGTGGAGATACGCATCTTTCTACTGCTGATTTGACTTTCAAAAATCGCACTCCAGAAGTATGATTTTTGAAAGTCAAATCAGCAGTAGAAAGATGCATATCTCCACAGTAATTTTGGACATTTTCAACTGCTGAACTCAGCGAATGAGATTCAAAAATCGCACTCCAGGCCCTGATAGTACTCAGGTGAATCAACCAATAACAAATGTGGGTTTCATTTTACTATAGACCTTATATTATTATGTCTCAGCAAATATTTGCAGTTACACGATAAAAAAAAGTAACCCGTCGTAAAGACATATTATATACATTACTAGCGGCCCGTCCCGGCTTCGCACGGGTGGACGTCTAATCTTTTCTAGCAATAAATATAGCCTATGTTACTCAGGGTGAATGCAGCTTTCTAATGGAGAAAGAATTTTTTAAATCGGCCCAGTACTTTTTGAGCCTATTCATTACAAACATACAAACATACAAAAATAGGTACAAATCTTTCCTCTTTATAATATTAGTGTAGATATACTACGATAGAAGTGAAACTTCCGCAGCTGTCAAATTTAAATTTCGAACTTCCGTCACAAGAAAAAGTTGCCGATCCGAATTTCAAAGACCTCCCATAAAAATTTTCACTTCAAAACCCCCAAAATTCCCCGCTTTGAATTTTTTCCCCGTCAATTTCCCCTAAAATTAATGGATAGGCGAACATTTAAAACCATAAAAAATGAGGCAAAACAATTGACAGTTTTACTTCAAATAGGTATATACAACGTGTTAATGAATTAACGTAATTAAATTGTGACTATAAAAATAATGAAACTATTGTTTCAATCTAATTCTTTTGTTATAAATCAGTTGGGGTGTATGAGGTTTTGCGCTAATTTATTAACACGTTGTATGTATACCGAGATGACAGACCAAGTGCCCTAGTTTGTATTGAAGTGCCCTAGTTGTTGCGTGCTTCAACTTAAAGCTCTTTGAGCCTATCCATTAATTTTACTTTGATCTAAGAATTTCCCCAATAATTTCTTTTCCCCAAAAGACAAAATTTTTTCCCAAAATCGCGGGAAAACCCCCAATCTGGCAGCCCTGTTTTGAAATTTTGAAAGATTGAATTTGAAACCGTCATAGACGATTTTTTTTTCACTTACGCTACATTTCCGGAAGCGGTTGTCTTTACATTTTAGGAAGCGGAACTGAAGCGGAATATAAGTAAAGAAAAGAATATCCGCAACTCAAATTAAAATTTCGAACTTCCGTTACACGAAAAGGTTGCGGATCCAAAGAACAATGGCAGATTTGGACCCAGCCATTTTTACGAAAACTAAAAGCCATTCAGGACGGTGGTCATAATTATTAAAAACAGAAAAAATTAAGGCATTTTTTAAAAAAACTTCCACATCTTCAGAAGTCCGGATTCAAAAGTAGAAATTACTAGTAAAATAGACAAATCGTCACAAAAGCAGTAGCAAAACGCAAACACGACATTTTTTTCATCTAATGTTATCACTGAAGTATTTTTGGTCGTTACGGAACGTATTTGGCTTCGTTGAACTGATAGTGTGTGTGATTTCGTTTTCCTCCATTATCATAATAATATGGTACGGTTATCGTGAATTTTCATTAAAATAAACACAATGAATGCGTAGAAGATTGAGTGCACTATCTAATAAGAAAGATTATGAGTTTCACACACCTGATACAAAAGGTATCATAAGGAGAAATACCTTTCCCCCAACTTCTATAGATTACAACCAATTACATTTTTGTTAGTTTTGATTCACTCTACACGTATTACTAAGTTTCATTCATGTATGGGACCTCTAAGGCGCTGTCCTATTGCCATCGCTCGCGCGATCATGCGTTCGTCCGACGAAAATCATTGTTTCACTGTGCGTTTAAACATACTTATATCTGCGGAATATCCTATAGAAGGCCGTGCTATCATGAGATGCGATCGAATTGTTCTATTTTTACTCAGATATAAGTATGTTTAAACGCACAGTGGCACAATGATTTTCGTCGGACGAACGCATGATCGCGCGAGCGATGGCAATCTTCTTCTTCTTATCGTGTGGGCAGAGCCCTGGTGTCAGAGTTTTTTCAGACCGCCTTTCGGCCTCTGACGTGGTTTTAATGTAACGACTACTACCACTAGAGATAGTAGCCGGGACCAACGGCTTAACGTGCCATCCGAAGCACGGAATCACTTTTCTTTTCAGACAATCAGGTGATTCAGCCTGCAATGTCCTAACCAACTGAGGAAAAACGCACAAAGTGACATATCACTAGGTGTCCCCCGTGGGAATCGAACCCACGACCTCCGTGTCGAGAGCCCAGTGCTCTTAACCATTAGACCGCGATGGCAATAGGACAGCGCCTAAGTCTGGGTCTCATATTACATAGCCTTCGGCCAAACTTCTTTCAAAGCCCTCACATAAAAAGTGTTTCACTTCAAAAATGTTATAAGGAGCTTTGTTTATGACCATGTCACTCAATAACATTAAAATACAGGTGACTATTACAAGGTTCTAAGGTGGCAAAAATTTTTAGGGTTCCGTACCCAAAGGGTGAAAACGGGAGCTTATTACTAAAGCCTACGTTGTCCGTCCGTCCGTCCGTCCGTCTGTCCGTTTTTCCGTTTGTCCGTCTGTCCGTCTGTCCGTCTGTCCGTCTGTCCGTCTGTCCGTCTGTCCGTCCGTCCGTCTGTCCTACCTATTTAGAGCTGTAACTTTTGAACCGTAATAGTTGAAATTTTCTCAGATTATGTGTTATAACGGCGGATTTGTTAACAAATAATAAAAATGTCAAAAAGTTAAAAATTAAGAGGGGTTCTCAACAAGAAACTAGTTTTTATCAACGTTTTTTCTTCACGCTCTATGGTAAAAACGGTAATACATACAAGCGTCAAACTTAGTGTGATTATAGATCAAACTCTACAGAATAACAAAAAATACTAAAAACCGGCCAAGTGTGAGTCGGTCTCGCGGTAAAGGTCCCGGACAAAAAAATATTTTTTTCTAAGTTAATAATGTTGTGTTCTGTGGTGGTGTGGTACGGAACCCTCGGTGCGCGAGTAGCCCGACTCGCACTTGACCGGTTTTATTAATTGGTTTAGCTTGGTAGCTTCTTTTTCAAGGCTCCGTTTATCTGTGTGCAATTTACCTGCCTACTTTACTTAGGTAGTTTCATTTTACGACACTTGTTGTGTTTTTTCACACTGCTTCAGAATAAATTTTCCATAATCTATATTACAAAGCTAACATTCTCTCGGAATTTTACATTTAAATACCAGAGTACTTATGTCCAAGTTTGTCTTTCAATATTTTCTTCGATTTATTTTCTACTTGGGGTAGTTACTTGTTGCTGAAACAGGCAATTCAGCGCCCGCGGCATGACGGCGCGATAAAGCGCTATCGCGCCCTAGCTCTCTATCTTTTTGCGCGCAAACGAACGAGTTAGCAGGCGCGATAAAACGTTTATCGAGGCGTCATGCCGAGGGCGCTGGTGATCAGACCACCAAACTGAGCAAAATTCCCTATGAACTTTCCCTATGAAGTGTATGAAGCCAATAACAAAATAGCAACAGCTGATTTTCCACGATTTCAATGTCGGTCCCATACTAAAACTTGCTCAGGAGTGCGATTTTTCAATCTCATTCGCTGAGTTCAGCAGTTAAAAATGTCAAAATCAGTATGGAGATATGCATCTTTCTACTGCTGATTTGACTTTCAAAAATCGCACTCCTGAAGTATGCATTTTGAAAGTCAAATCAGCAGTAGAAAGATGCATATCACAGTAATTTTGACATTTTCAACTGTTGAACTCAGCGAATGAGATTCAAAAATCGCACTCCTGTTTGTGTTCTTAAGCACCCTCTTCACTTCAAAACGACCCAGATTCCGCGGTGTATAAGCTCGTTCAAATTGTTAGCATGCAGTAGCCTTTACTTTATCCTGGTATTGCAAAAGTGGGTCACTAGGCCTCTAGACGCCCAGAGCTTATCATCATTAAAATTCAGTGAGACTACAGCCTAACTCCCGTGAACGCAACGTATCTACATGTTGGTTGTATTCTGAGATAACAATCACGGCCTCATATGAGTCACTTTAAGCCTATCTTTCGCGTTCATAATTTTCTTTCTCGTAAAAGTGTGAATTAAAACACTAATTATAAATGTTGTTCAGCCGGCTTTTGTAATTTTAGTTAAAGATTATTATTTATGTTGGCTTGTTTTGTGTGGTTGGGGTTAGGTTTGGTAGTTTGTTCGTCGCTGCAGCTGTGGTCGTTTCATTTCTATTCACAATTTGAATATTCTCAGCTTACCTACTAACTAACGCAGTGTACACAGAATTTAAATGAACGACACGGACCCAGTCCTGTATGTTACACAATACGTGTGGCTATTTCTGTTTGATAATTATTCTGGAGTGACATTGTTATTTGGATGTAACCGCAGCCAATAATATATTTACGATATAATTACTGACCATACTGTGTTTTTCATTAAAGTTCAATTAAAAACTGACTGACGACTTCCATATTACACGAGTAAATGCGCAAGTGTAGTCTGTCTGTATTCACTGTTTGCATGCCTAGGTATGTGACAAAGATATTCAGGATGAAAGCCTTTTATCCTGAATAAAATATCTCTGACATAAGCATGAAAATTCGAAGCAGACGAAGTCGCGGGTCGGGTAGGGTAACAGCTAGTAATTAATATTATAAATTAGATGTTACGTTACGGTACATTTCGCGGCTCATTTTACAATTAATTTTAAATTGAAAATTTCGTGTTACCTAGAGGCAGGAGCGAGAAGAGAAGCTTTCACTAATTAAATACGTACGGCGCTCCATACAATAGATACGATGTTCCGCCCTAGTTCGAACATTTAGTAATTACTTACCTAAATTAAACAAAAAGATTTTCGCTAAGGTTACGGTTCCGTTACGGTTCAAAAGTTACAGCCCTAAATAGGTAGGACGGACGGACGGATGGACAACGTAAGCTTAGTAATAGGGTCCCGTTTTCACCCGTTGTTGGGTTAAAAAAGCACAACACATCGGGGTGGAAATAGTTAAGAGTACCAGCTAACTTCTTTAAATATAGGTATATTATAGTTTCAAAGTTATCGTGGCGTTGTAAAGCACAGATATTGGTTTCTAGATCGTGCTAAAAAAATTGCATTATAAAATCTATACCGACTAACCACCACTACCGTTTTCAGGTTAACCGTTAATTTGTATTAGGTATATCATAATTTTCACATGCAAATTTTTGTAGATGACAATGTTAATGGTATAAATAGAAAATTACCAACGTGAGGTACGTATGACAAGGTTACTACACAATTCGGCGTGGGTAGGGAAATTACATTGTTTTTTCATGGTCGAAAAGTTTTATTGTTGGTAGTTACGATTGCAAAATATTAAGTTAAATTATTAAAGATAGAAAAACGTTAAATCGCGTGACTTTAGTTGTAAATGTTCCGTTTAAAAATGAAAGTTTAAATCATGAGTGTTATACACGCAGGGTGAACATTATTGGAAGGAATGTCCAACGAACTAGCCCTACCTACCTACTTACTTTATATTTAAAAGGAAATCTGATTGATGTTATTTTGTAATTTGGTCCAGGAGTGCTATTTTTGAATCTCATACGTTGAACTCAGCACGCATCTTTGCCCTGCTGATTTGACTTTCAAAAATCGCACCCCTGGAGTATTATTCTTGAATGTCAAATCAGCAGTAGAAAGATGTGTATCTCCTAGATCTCCATCACAGGTCCGGCACTTCAAACAACGTTTTAGATTTGACACGATGACGTTCGCACATGCGCACTTTGCGAAAATTGTGCATGACATATGTGTAGGGTTGACTTAACACGCATCGTATGAACTACATTATACATTTCGTTACTTTTTATACTTAGTTCATTCTGTGATTAAAAATAGTTTTTAAGCTAAAGAATCACAGAAAATGTGAATTTAGCGTTATTTTCCAACGTTTATTTTTATTGTGAGGAGAAAAATAAAATATATTTTATGTAGTCATATCCAACGGGTGCGCGCGCCTGACTGCATTCCCTTGCTCGGCTTCCCTCAAGTTACCACAGAGAGTGTGAGGGGAGGTGGGGTATCTGAAGTCAGAGGGGGGCGGGGAGTGGCCGTTCTGTATGTAGAACTATATACTATTACCTATTCTGTGTCTCCATAGTAATTTTGACATTTACAACTGCTGAGTGCAACGAATGAGTTTAAAAAATCGCACTTCCTAAATTGAACATCTAGAGTACTTTAGTACTATTTGATAGATTTTATTACTTTTTCAAAAATCTTTATAAAAAATTTATAAAAATCATGACCCTGTAGATTTTTGAATGTCAAATCAGCAGTAGAAAGATGCGTATCTCCATAATAATTTTGACATTTACAACTGCTAAAATCGCATTCCTGAATCTAACTAGACCTTCGTAATGCGTGCCGTGGTGTAAGTACTGAAAACTACAAACGTTTATAAATGCAACTTTCCTAAAGTACCTATAATGTAGGTTTTCAACATTATGACACCTACTAAACCGTTGTTAAGAAGAATGAACAATTTAAAATTACGACCAGTGACACTTTTTTAGAGATTTTTCATTAAAAAATTAATTCAAGACCGTGATCGCTAATGAAAAAAAATTTAACACCGCCTTTTATGGCAGTAGCTGTAAATGTAAACGTAGCCTACCTTATAAATAACATAAATGGGTCACGGACAATGTATAAACTGCTAAGAAATATAATTATAAACTGCTAAGGAATATTATGTACACACGGCGACAGATCAACCTACCCATAGTTGAACTCTATGTTCATGGACATAAGATCGAACCAGGATCGAACTATGGGTAGGTTGATCTGTCGCCGTGTGTACACATCTAATAAATAGATAGAAATTATACAGGGTTACTTTTTATTCAGTGCACAAACTTTCACAACGTATTAGGTATCGTTAATAGACCTCGAAAATAAAATTAAAAATAATTTTATTTTTGCAAATTTTATCTCTTATTTTTGCCATCCCGTGTAAAAAATGTGTAAAAAAGGGGTGAGTGTTGAGACGACGGCTAAGAGAGATGAATGGAAGAGGATGACATATTGCGCCGACCCCAAATAATGGGAAATGGGCAAGAGAATGATGATTTTTGCCATCCCGTAAACATGAATAAAAATTGCTGTGCTGATCATAAAAACCGCGCCGATCGATGAAGCGACAGGTGACAGTATGGTCAGTACAAACCAAACATTTTAATGAATAAATTCAGATGCAGTTATTTTTTTATTTTTGTTCTAAACAAAAAAACACGGGTATTCTTAATTTCGATAACCATCACGCTCGCAAAGTTTGTGCACTGATTAAAATTTAACCCTGTATATTTTTGCCTCTTATCGAAAATAAATTCTAAGGTAACAGGGTGTAACAAAACACCCTAGTAATACTTAAGGAGGGGCTTCAGACCATCAAACTGAACAACTTTCACTATGGAGCCAACATCGAGAAAAAAAAAATCTGCTGTCCCATACATTTGAGTCGAGCCGGGATTGCAGTTTTCTATGGGACAGCTGATTTTTATTTCGCGATTTCGATGTTGGCTCCACAGTGAAAGTTGTTCAGTTTGATGATCTGAAGCACCCTTTTAATTAAGTATTATTTGTGTGTTTGTAACACACTGTATAGTACCTAGATATACAAAATGAAAATATTCATTATTATGTATACCTACAAAATGAAAATACCTATAATATCGAACGTAGATATGTAGTTACGGTAGTAATTCTATAATTACTACCGTACTATGGTACTATGGTAGATACCACTTATTTTACTCATTCCAGCAAGCGGCATATATTTCTACATAATTATATATCTAAACTATTATAAAACTGTAACAGAAATTTGTCTGTACATTATCACATCTGTACATATATTCACAAAAAAAAAATTACGACATGGTTTTTACCTGTCCCTGATTCCAAATCACCAATTTTTGGATTTTTTGTCTGTCTGTTTGTTTGTTTGTTTGTTTGTTTGTTTGTTTGTTTGTTTGGGTGTTTGTTTGTTCGAGTATCACGCAAAAACTACTGAACCGATTTTGATCAAACTTTTTTTGTTTGATAGCTTATTATCTGACTTAAAATCTGGTATATAATTTATGCGGACGAAGTCGCGGGTAAAAGCTCGTAGCTAATAAATATGTATATTTTCCCCAAGTACTCGATGTTTTTATATTTTGTTGTACTTATCTATATCGTCCGCATAAATTATATACCAGATTTTAAGTCAGGTGATAAGCTATCAAACAAAAAAAGTTTCATCAAAATCGGTTCAGTAGTTTTTGCGTGATACTCGAACAAACAAACACCCAAACAAACAAACAAACAAATAAACATACAAACAAACAGACAGACAAAAAATCCAAAAATTGGTGTTTTGGAATCAGGGACAGGTAAAAACCATGTCCTAATTTTTTTTTTGTAAATATCTTCAATGTACAGACACACTTCTGTTACAGTTTAAAGGTGGACTTCCGATGCCAGCGGCCGATGCGTCTAACGCGCGCGTCTGACGCGAGGTTCTGTCATATATGACAGAACCTCGCGTCAGACGCGCGCGGCCGACGACAGACCTCACTTCCGAGGTCAGCGACTGACGCGTGCCTATTGTGCAGAGTGTTATCACTTTAGGGTATTTTCCCCGAAATTAAGAGTATGTTTTATGTTTCGGTGCTTAAACAAAAACATAAAAACACAAACAAAAAACCAATACATATTTTAATAAAGAATATTTGATTGATTGACAGATTTATAGGTTTAGAGAAAATATGAATGCATTTTTTTTTACAGGGTTTATGATAAATAAAATACATTTTTGGGAGTAATTAGACCCTTGGCTTTTTAACCTGTACATGGATCGCTGTCTGGCTAATAATTATGTAGGCAAGAGAGATTTTCCGAAAAAATAAAAAGAAGTTTCAAGTGGCTCGATAGATGGTGTTATCGCAACGTGGATGAGCGACCTTGAAATAAAATGGTAAAAATTAAGCAAATTTTCGGTAAAAACTTCGTAATATTTCTGGCAAACATTCTTGTTCTGCGTGACGTCAGAGCATAGCCGCGCGCGGCCGCGGTCGATGCGACAGACATCGGCCGCGCGCGTCTGACGCGCGCGTCAGTCGCTGGCATCGGAAGCGGCGCCATACGTTTTCATAGTAACTAGTATGGCCGCATCGGCCGTCGGCCGCGAGCCGCGCGCGTCAGACGCGTCGGCCGCTAGCATCGGAAGTCCACCTTTATAATAGTTTAGATTATTCTGTAGTCTTATAATTGCCTGGTCATCGTAATTATGCATGATAGTTTGTGTGTCAACGTCCAAGCTAGTTTTTCTAAATTATATCCCTATATATAAATTATATATATAATTTCTATATAAATTCTAAAAGTAGGTAATATCATTTTGATGTGATCGTTGAATGAGGGCAGAAGAGAGCTATGGAAACTCTATCTTGAGGTCCAGGTTCGAATCCGCACAGACAACATGCCATGCATGTACCAATGATGATTTTTTTCTAACTCATGTACGTAATACCGACTGCTCTCAAACGGTGAAGGAAAACATCGTGAGGAAACCTGCATACGCTGAAAAAGAAATTTCGATGTGTATGTCAAGTCTACCAATCCGCATTGCAATGCTGTGCCCTGCAGTGGAGTTTTTATTTCTGATGGGTTGCCGTTGTACCTAAAAACTGCTTTCATACTTATATATCACGCCTTTTTTTCCTGGGGAAAGAGTAGGTTAGAAAAGATACGTAAGACTATATCATAGACATTATTATACTACCTACGACTATACAACGTGTTAATAAATTGGCGCAAAACCTCATACACCCCAACTGATTTATAACAAAAGAAACAATAATTTCATTATTTTGATAGTTAAAATTTAAAGTTATTCGCATTTTAAGTTCGGAGGCAAAAATGATTTGTTATCATTTCAGCACTGAAAGAAAGCGCTAACGTACTCATGTATACATTTTTATAATCTTGTTTTGGTAGTAAGTAGGATGAGTGTGCCCGTGGGGTGGGTTGACATAGGGTTTAGTAAATTAAAAATTTTACGAAAAAAAAAATTAAAATTTTGAAAAAAATTACCTATGTTGAAACCATGATAATTCAATTCTGCTATCGATTCTAAACAAACTACTTTCTAGTTTTGCGTTAATTCATTAACACGTTGTATAGACAGTATAAGACAGAAATCCATCTTTATACAATTGGGTATTTGACTACATTCAATATATTTTATTTTTATCTACTCAATAAAAAAAGGGATAGAAAACAACGCTAAACTCCCATTTTCATTGAGTTTTTAGCTTGAATACTATTTTTAATAACAAGATAAACTATAAAAAGTAATGAAAATGTTGATGACGTCACAACTCAATATTTAGTACAAATCTTCATACAAAGCGTATTGTTTGACGTCCGATAAAGAGTAGCTGATTTGACTAGTTGTCAAGTAGCCAATTGCACCAAACGAGGCGTGTATGTGTGCTCGCCAGTACGTATGACGCCTCGTAGCACGCACACACTGACAATATCTAAGGCAGCCATGGCAACGCGCCAGACGGGGCTACGCGGAGATATTGTCAGTGTGTGCGTGCTACAAGGCGTACGCCGCGTTTGGTACCAAGGTTTGTATGAAGATGGATTACTGTCTTATACTGTGGTAATGCCCTGCAGTGGAGTTTTTAGTTCTGATGGGTTGTAGTAGAAAACTCCTTTCATACTAATCGCGCCTTTTTTCTGAGGAAAGAGTAGGTTAGACTCTATACAGGGTGAAATTGATATCATTAGCATCCTTAAGAGTCTACCCATCAAACTGAACAACTTTCACTATGGGAGCAAAGCGATCGGAGCAACTAAAAAATCAGCTGTTCCATACTAAACTGCAATGCGTACACGACACAAATATGTATGCAACAGTTGATTTTTTTGTTGCTCCGATTGGTTTGCTCCCATAGTAAAAGTTGTTCAGTTTGAGGGGTAGACTCTTAGTTTAAAAGGATGCTAATGATATCAATTTCACCCTGTAGATCTAGCTCCAGATGTAACCCAATATCTTGTCGTTCCTCAACCATTCAATCGTTTATCAACGGACGACACTTAGAGCATTATACGAGTAGGTATTCTAGATTTTACTTTCTGTTAACTCTAAATAAATAATAAGTAAGAACGGTAAATAGCTTGGCATGCTGCCAAAACACGGCTCGTAATGGAAATAGCTGTACTATACAAATTGCCGAGAATCAACAAGTTGGATAGTAGTATAAGGTACCTATGTCAAGTCAAGACACTGAGAGTGTTTTCGTCAGGGATAATGTAAAACCAAAGTAATGTATAATTTAACATGACATGTAAACAATCAGGTAAATAAATGCCATTTATCAATATACTTTACTTCTACAGGAACGGTTAAAAATAATTGATTTCAAAAGTCTAAGCACCGCGCCGTCAAAACCATCTATCAGATATGGGTAGGTACCTATCACCATACGTGATACCTTCTAACCACGTTCGGCGGGGGATTTTCATAAAACGATCGAAAAAAGAAATTATTAAATAACTAGCGGCCCGTCCCGGCTTCGCACGGGTGGACGTCTAATCTTTTCTAGCAATAAATATTGCCTATGTTACTCAGGGTGAATGCAGCTTTCTAATGGTGAAAGAATTTTTTAAATCGGCCCAGTACTTTTTGAGCCTATTCATTACAAACATACAAACATACAAAAATAGGTACAAATCTTTCCTCTTTATAATATTAGTGTAGATTTAATTTTAGTTAAAGTGATGTTAATTAACATTAAATAAAAGCGTTAGCATTAGCGTTAAATTTAACGCTCTCTTACGTGACATGTACAGAGTGTAAGGGTAAACAGTTGCTTTACTTTAAGGGGTGATTTTACCCATAACTGAACAGCTGAACAGCTTTACCTAAGAAACCTCTATAGGAAATTCGCAAAAATATTTTTTCTTTTCATACAAACGTTCGATCATCTGAGTGCATTTAGTATGAAAAGTCCAAAAATTTGTTTGCGAATTTTCTATAGGTAAGAAATATCAAATCCGCAAACAAATTCTAGGGAAAGTTGTTCAGACTGTTTACCCTAGAACCCCGTATAACATAGTAAAATATCGATTTCTTAGAGATTAATTTCATTACGAATTCTGCTAAAGTTCATCGACTTTTGCTGTTGACTGTAGTTTCGAGTTGGAGGCTTTCAAAATGTTTGTTTGCCTTTTACTGACAAGGGAATTTTACGTAAACGTAGTCTCGACTAGTTGCACAAGCAACCTGATAATGACATAGTTTACAACTGAAAGCGAATTTTGAACTATACCTACCTAGGTAGGTAGTAGGGATGCAACGATTCGGCCATTACGATTACGATTACGATTACGATATTAATCGTTATTTATTACGATAACTTTTATTAAATTTTACTTCAAAAAATTCCAAGATTTTGTAACTTTTTCTACTAATTTGAGATCGAAACCAAAGGTTCACTTGGTCAGGATTCTGATTCTTGAATGCGTAAAGGCCAATTTGCTTTGAAAAAACAATATGGAACATGATTCTCCGATTTACGTGGGAGATTAATCTTTTAAAATGTGGATGAGATATCGCGAGAACGAGAATGTATTTTCATACCGAAAATCAAATCATAGACCTCAGAAGAATAGAAAAAAAAAGAGAGTCAAATCTGACCAAAAAAGTCAGATTTAGCTCAAAATGAGCTAAAATGGCAGCCAGAGAACCGATTTTTTTTAAGTTGTTTTTCGGCTCGGGAATCTAGTATTCAGGTCTGGTTTTTGTCAACAAGTGCAATCCGATTGACTTTTTCAATTCGATTTAATAATCGTACGATTCTTACTACGGTGCATTGCATCGTTATTAATCGTGATTATTACGATTACAGATGCAAAACGATGCACCGCTTCGTAATCGTTGCATCCCTAGTAGGTAGGTATTACAGGTGTAATCACTCGTATTTGTTTGGATTTCAGTATTGAGTACTCATTCGTACTCATGTACTAATTACGAAACCGCAGTCGGTAAAAAGAAACTCATTGGTACATGGCATGTCATCCGTGCGGATTCGAACCTGGACCTCAAGATAGAGTTTCCATAGCTCTCCGCGCGCCACTAAACGCTTTTTATTATACCTAATACGTAAATAAATACAAACATGACCGTTACTTTTAGGTATTCTTATACAACATATACTCTACATCATATACTCTTATATGTATACTCTCTTACTCTTCTCTCTCTCTCTCTCTTCTCTCTTGGGTCCTTCTTTATATGCTGACGCTTTTTTAAGGGGACGATCAGACCGTCAATCTGGACAACTCTCTCTATGGCACCAAAACGGAAAGAGCAAAAAAAAATTTACTATTCCATACAAAACAGCAAACCTACTCGAGACAAATGTATGGGACAGCTGTTTTTTTTTCGTGATTTCGATGTTGGTCTCATAGAGAACGTTTGATGGTCTGATCATCTCCTTAAAAAAGTGTCAGCATATTAAGAAGGACCCTGTATACAGTCATGTTCCGTGCCGTTACTAAGTAGTTAGATCAATAAGATATTTGGGTAACTATTTAGTCCATGGTGAATGCAGGTTTTGTTATTGTGGCTCTTAAATCTACATCCGTTTCGGCTTGTTTACAATTAACAAACGACGTAGGTAGGTAATTGGTTTCAGTACCTATTGAACAGTCGGTTGTAACGAGATATATTTTGTGCGATATCCCGTAGGACAGCAATTGGCAATTAGTAACGGCCAATGGCAATTAGTCGGACAAACGGAAGCCGCGGAACAATAAATCAGCAGAAAAAAGGTTAGAGACGAAATGCAACTTAACTTTTTATCTTTTTTGTCTACCTCCGAGTTCAGCCGGATTAGATCATTCAAGATACATACATAATAATATTATTTTATGCGTCCCAGCACGGAGAAAGCATTTAAATTACTATACAGGGTGTAAGGAAAAGTATCACATACTCTACCCATCAAACTGAACAACTTTTACTATGGGAGCAAACCTGTCAGAACGAAAAAACTACTGTTCCATACTAAACTGCAAATACCTACTCGTCTCAAACGGTATTGAGCAGCAGTTTTTTTTTTGTTCTTACAGGTTTGCTCCCATAGTAAACGTTGTTCGGTTTGATGGGTAGAATGTGTTTAAAGGTTAATGATACTTTTCCTTACACCCTGTATAGAGATGAATGGAGGAATGACATTCAATACTGTGCCGATCCTAAATAATGAAATATATGGGCAAAAGGTTGATGAATAGGTCCCACCCAAAGACTTGTTTTATAGTTAGGTCGTAGAATACCTATATATAGTTCTATATACGGAACGGCCACTCCCTCAGACTTCTGATAACCCACCACAACTCACACTTTCAGGGGACACTTTAAGAGAGCCGAGCAAGGGAATGCAGTCATGCGCGCACCCGTTGGATTTGACTACACAAAATTTTGTCTTATCAGTGCATAAAACAAGTTGAACCCTGTATTTACATTTTCAGTAATTAATTAGCTCAAATACTATTTTTTATAGCAGAGCGAACAATAATAGAACCGGTCAAGTGCGAGTCGGGCTACTCGCGCACCGAGGGTTCCATACTACACCACCACAGAACACAACATTACTTAGAAAAAAAACTTTTTTGTCCGGAACCTTTAGAGCGAGACCGACTCGCACTTGGCCGGTTTTTAGTATTTGTTGTTATTCTGTAGAGTTTGCTCTATAATCACACTAAGTTTGACGCTTGTAAGTATTACCGTTTTTACTATAGAGCGTGAAGAAAAAATGTTGATAAGAACTAGTTTCAAGTAGTTAGTAGTTTCTAGTTTCTGGTTCTTGTTGAGAACCCCCCATAATTTTGAACTTTTTGTCATTTTTATTGCTAACAATTCCGCCGTAATAACGCATAATCTGAGAAAATTTCAACTTTCTAGCTATTATGGTTCAAAAGTTACAGCCCTAAATAGGTAGGACAGACGGACGGACAGACGGACGGACAGACGGACGGACGGACGGACGGACAACGTAGGCTTAGTAATAGGGTCCCGTTTTCACCCTTTGGGTACGGAACCCTAAAAAGTACCTATTGAAATGTAGATGACGTTAAAAGCAAAGCGCGGCTTTCAACCCTATGCTACACGGTAACATATAAAATCATTGGCTGAGGTGGATCATGGAGATAGTAAGTACAAGGTGGATAGGTATGTCTTTGGTCATTCCCAGCACGGCTAGCATCCCACCCACGGCAAAGACGTCATGTGCGCTCTTTCTGACACACGTAAAATAATAAAGATGGAGGCACATCTCGACTTTTATCGTTTTCTCGGGGATGGCATGCTAGGCCTACAGCTCATTATAGCCGTCACATCATTGCATTGCAATTTGTATTCATTACTGTCATAAAGTCCGGATATTCGAGCATTACCGTTTATAAAGATTCATCAAGTCATTATACATATACTAGGTAATAACTATTGTGTGATCTTATCAAAGGCAACCTAAAGTTTGTAACATAAAAATTGTTGGTTCGTTTACGAATTAGCGAATATTCCAAGTTATTTCCTTTTTGAAGAACTTACAGCTAAACAGTTCGGTTTCTACAATAACAAGTTGATGGTCAGATGCTGACAACAAGTTCCCACATATAAAAAAGAGAACTGGCCAAGTACGAGTCGGGACTCGGGCAATTAGTGTTCCGTATCTATTACCAGTTGTTTAACATTGGTCATTGATGACAACAACTATAAATTGACACTTACTTAGTATGTGGTCACATAGTAACTGATCATTTTAAACTGGTCTTTCTTGTGTTAGTTTTTTTGGGTATATAAAAAAAACTATCGACGTTAGAGCCACCCTGATAATTTTTCCGCCATTGACACGTTATTTCTGATGTTCATTATTTTTTTCACATCTTATACGGCTATATATTTTTTAATAGAGGTGGGGACAGTAATTTCTCGGATTTAATTGAAAATTTTGTTACACAAAGTTTTTATAATAAATTTGAAAAGTATATTTTTAGACACGTATTTTCATAAGCTTTCAATTGATACCCCACACTATAGGGTAGAACAATTTTTTTTTATTAACCTTTCTTACTCCCCAAATTGCCCCCCAATATAAAAATTTAGCTTTTTTTACTTCATTTATGATATTGGACCAGTAATTGCTGTATCTGTACCGAGTCTCAACTTCCTATGTCTTACGGTTTACGAGAAAAATGCCTGTGACAGACGGACGGACGGATGGACAGATAGCGAGCTGATTCCATAAGTGTTCCGTTTTGCCAATTTTGTTACGGAACACTAAAAATACTTTTTTAAGTTTTTGCTAACTTTTCAGTTTTAAGTTGTCTATTTAGGACTACAGTTTGGTTAGTAATCCATATACTAATGGACTACAGTTTGGTAAGTAGGTAATTCATTAGTATTCCGACCAACATCAGCAACATGCATGCAGAAACCAGGTCAAGGTCAAAACATACCAACCTACCTATAATTATTAACAACAGCAAACTTGTCCTAACACATCTGCTATAAAAGAAGCAGAGTTATCAGGAGTGCTATTTTTGAATCTCATTCGGTGAGTTCAGCAGTTGAAAATTTCCAAATTACAATAGAGATACGCATCTTTCTACTGCTGATTTGACTTTCAAAAGTCGCACCCCTGAAGTATGATTTTTGAAAGTCAAATCAGCTGTAGAAAGATGTATATCTCCACAGTAATTTTGACATTTTCAACTGCAGAACTCAGCGAATGAGATTCAAAAATCGCACTCGTAGTGTAAATGAAATGCGGCGATTCAAGAGGATCAGGAGTGCGATTTTGTAATCTAATTCACTGAGTTCAGCAGTTGGAAATGTCAAATGTTACTGTTACTGTGGAGATATGCATCTTTGTACTGCTAATTTGACTTTCAAAAATCATACTCCAGGAGTGCGATTTTTGAAAGTCAAATCAGCAGCAGCTCCAGAAAAGTTGTTGTAAGTATATTTAATTGACTTTCTAGAAGGCTTGATACAACAATTCGCTTGTATATCTAAACTATTATAAAACTGTAAAAGAATTGTGTCTGTACATTGAAGATATTTACAAAAAAAAAAACCGGTCAAGTGCGAGTCGGGCTTCTCGCGCACCGAGGGTTCCGTACCATACCACCACAGAACACAACATTATTAACATAGAAAAAAAATTTTTTTGTCCGGGACCTTTAGCGCGAGACCGACTCACACATGGCCGGTTTTTAGTATTTGTTGTTATTCTGTAGAGTTTGCTCTATAATCATACTAAGTTTGACGCTTGTATGTATTACCGTTTTTACCATAGAGCGTGAAGAATAAACGTTGATAAAAACTAGTTTCTGGTGGAGAACCCCCCTTAATTTTTAACTGTTTGACATTTTTATTATTTGTTAACAAATCCGCCATAATAACGCATAATCTGAGAAAATTTCAATTATCTAGCTATTACGGTTCAAAAGTTACAGCCCTAAATCTATGGGTAGGACAGACGGACGGACGGACGGACAGACGGACAGACGGACGGACGGACTTTTGTGATCTGTGGGACGGACGGACGGACGGACATCGTAGGCTTAGTAATAGGGTCCCGTTTTCACCCATTGGGTACGGACCCCTAAAAAAGATTACGATATGGTGTTTAGGCTTCCCTGATTCCAAATCACAATTTTTTTGACTTTTTGTCTGTCTGTTTGTTTTTTTTTGTTTGTTTGTTTGGGTGTTTGTTTGTTCGAGTATCACGCAAACTACTAAACCGATTTTGATGAAACTTTTTTGTTTGATAGCTCTGACTTAAAATCTGGTATATAATTTATGCGGACGAAGTCGCGGGTAAAAAAAGCTCGTTTATAATAAACCTATAATGTATACAACGTGTTAATGAATTAACGCAAAACTAGAAAGTAGTTTGTTTAGAATCGAGAACAGAATCGAATTATCATGGTTTCAACATAGGTAATTTTTTTCAAAATATTAAAATTTTCTGAACCCGATGTCAACCCACCGCACGGGCACACTCACCCTACTTACTACCAAAACAAGATTATAAAAATGTATCCATGAGTACGTTAGCGCTTTCTTTCAGTGCTGAAATGATAACAAATCATTTTTGCCTCAAAACTTAAAATGTGAATAACTTTAAATTTTAACTATCAAAATAATTAAAATTATTGTTTCAATCTAATTATTTTGTTATAAATCAGTTGGGGTGTATGAGGTTTTGCGCTAATTTATTAACACGTTGTATATACATTTGTGGGAAATCACTAGGACCGCCACATTTCTGACTGTCTGACTGTAATGTTACATAAATAGTCCTTTGTTTGTGTGTTCTGGGATGGAATGTGCCGCGAAATTGTAGGTAGGTATATAATATTATTGTACGAGTACATAGAATAATATTATATACCTCATTTAAATCTCTCGTTGTCATTTTGACGTAGTATAAGCTAGCAAGAGATTTAATGGAGAATTAATGAGCGTTTCTGCAACTGAGTGTTAATGCCCGTTGGATAATCCTCCATTAAATGTCATGCTGTCACTTTTTCTTTTGTCTAATAAAAGCTAGCAAGCTTGGAAGGCAATGGCCTCGATTCGGAGTGTACCACGACTAAACTAAACTAAATGTATTCCTGTCACTTTCTAAAATAAGATTAAGAAAAGAGACAGAAAACCAACAGCTGACTTTAGTGCTGTCAAAGTGACGTTAAAAGCCCAAAAACGACTTAAATAAGATGGCGTACATTATGATGGCATCTTATTTTGCGCATTTAACGTCACTTTGACAGCACTAAAGTCAGCTGTTGGTCTTCTGTCTCTTTTCTTAATCTTATTTTAGAAAGTGACAGGAATACATTTAGTTTAGTTTAGTCGTGGTACACTCCGAATCGAGGCCAATATTGACTAACAACTAGACTAGCTTGTTTGAACTTATTTTTCTCTTTTGGAATGTTCGCGTAAGGCCAATTCATTCGTTTTACTTTGATCGAATGTTATAAACCTACAAATAAAACATTTCTTTTTGCTTTGGCGACCAAAGTTGGTAACCATCTCGCATCTCCACGTAGTGATTTCATTCTGTTTGATCTCTCCTATCTCTCCCCCCCCCCCCCCTCTCCTGATTCTCTCCTACTTCAAACATAATAACTACTTTACGTACCTAAGTCACTCGTTTCATAATCAAATCCTCAAACCATACCACACCTAATTAATAATACATAAATTATAATCTATGCATGGGTACCACAGTTGCTTTTATACGTATATCTACAGGATGTAACAATACACCCTAGTAATACTTAAGGGGGTGCTTCAGACCATCAAACTGAACAAATTTCACTATGGAGCCAACATCGAGAAAAAATAAAAGATAACTGCTGTCCCATACATTTTAGTCGAATCGGTACTGCAGTTTTGTATGGGACAGGTGATTTTTTTATTTTTTCTCGATGTTGCCTCCATAGTGAAAGTTGTTCCGTTTGATGGTCTGAAGCACCCCCTTAAGTATTACTAGGGTGTTTTGTTACACCTTGTATAGCTATATTTCATATTCATATAATATCTAAGTATGTATGATTTAACAAAATTCTCCATGTTTAAATTTACAAAGGTAAACGCTACAGGAAAGGTAAATACGTGTTTAAGATGGTTCAATGTGCCTACTATAATAATTATGTAGGTACACCTACTTATGTAGGTAGGTACATACCTACTCCCATGAATCGAATGGCGTCAGAAATTTGAAACTCATTGAATATTTCATGCGTTACTGCTGCTTTAGTAGCTGATGAAATGATAAAAGGTATTAAGAGGATGTACCCGTTCCGTTAGGGCGCTCCATACAAACGAGAATATACCATAGACATTGGCCTCGATTCGGAGTGTACCACGACTAAACTAAACTAAATGTATTCCTGTCACTTTCTCAAATAAGATTAAGAAAAGAGACAGAAAACCAACAGCTGACTTTAGTGCTGTCAAAGTGACGTTAAATGCGCAAAATAAGATGCCATCATAATGTACGCCATCTTATTTAAGTCGTTTTTGGGCGTTTAACGTCACTTTGACAGCACTAAAGTCAGCTGTTGGTTTTCTGTCTCTTTTCTTAATCTTATTTTAGAAAGTGACAGGAATACATTTAGTTTAGTTTAGTCGTGGTACACTCCGAATCGAGGCCATTATTATACTACCTACCGTAGGAATATACAGAGTCCTTCTTAATATGCTGATACTTTTTTAAGGGGATGATCAGACCGTCAAACTGAAAAACTTTCTCCATGGCACCAACATCGAAATCGCGAAAAAAATCAGCTCTTCCATACAAAACTGCAAACTTTCTCTAGCCAAATGTAAAGTATAAAGTATGGGATAGCTGATTTTTTTCCGCGATTTCGATTTGGTGCCATGGAGAAAGTTGTTCAGTTTGACGGTCTGATCATCCCCTTTAAAAGTGTCAGCATAGTAATAAGGACCCTGTATTTACCAAATTAATTCAATTATATTTTTTTAACACAATCTAGAAATTAATATCTAACTGTACTGTGTATGTGTGCTTTCAACGCATAATGCCCTAAACCCATTTTGTGTGTTGTCACATTTTTTGTAGGCACAATTTATTCAATAGTTACCTACTAACAGATATCGCACCACTCATCCCGATTCCGCGCGTTTTTTCTAATTGCTTGTTGTTTGCGCTTCAGGAACGAAAACTGAAATGGGTTTTATGTCAATGCGCGACAGCCCCCTCATGGGATACAAAGCGCCTAGGTATGTACTTATCGCAGCTGTCAAACACGAGTAACGGAGCACTGTACCTACTTACTAGGAATAAATAAACTCGTAGCCTACTTATAAGGCTCAAAGATTTCCATTGGATTTTTAGGATTTCTTATTACAAATCTTAAATTTATTTCTAGCATTGAATATTGTTTGACAGAAGAGAAAGAAATTTGCCAGTGATGACATATGGAACAGAGACGTGGTCGTTCACTCAAGGCCTCATAAAAAGGCTGAAAGTCACCCAAAGGGCAATGGAGAGGGCTATGCTCGGAGTTTCCCTGCGAGATCGAATCAGAAATGAAGAGATCCGCAGAAGAACCAGGGTAACTGACATAGCCCAAAGAGTTGCTAAACTTAAGTGGCAGTGGGCGGGGCACATTGCTCGCAGAACCGATGGCCGTTGGGGCCGAAAAGTTCTCGAGTGGCGACCGCGTACCGGAAAGCGCAGCGTGGGTAGGCCCCTCACACGGTGGACCGACGACCTGGTGAAGGCGGCGGGAAAACGTTGGATGAGGGCAGCGCAGAACCGGTCGTTATGGCGATCCTTGGGGGAGGCCTATGTCCAGCAGTGGACGTCCATCGGCTGAGATGATGATGATGATGATGAGAAGAGAAAGAAATTTAGTCTTTGACTTTAATTAGTAAAAAATGTTGAAAATAATTTTTGTATGCAGCGCGTTCGGTCGCTGACGGCTAGGTATCTGTTAATGTTTCAAGTTTTACATTGTAAAGCATGAAAATTGGCTACTGGCTTATAGTTTGACTTTAAAGTTTATTTCTCCAGCTTCTTGTACTTACTTCTCCAATAGGTATAGGTAAAGCAGTAAAATATACCTACGAAGTGATTATAAATATTCTATTTATTCCCGTTAAATCTCTCGAAGAATTTCTCGGTGAGAATGTAGGAACGCATGGGAAACACGGAGCAAAGCATGACGTCACCACGATGAAAATAAGAACTGCATTTTTGACAACGGAAATAGACCTTATTGTTCTATGATTTGCAATCTTTTTGAAATGGATGCGCAAAAGAAATTCAGTCTTAGGGCGGTACACACTTTTTTAACTGCAATCTACTGAAATCACTATTTCAATGTAGCATCAAGTAGGTAGCATTATGTTTTCACTGCCAGAACCTGAGATCATATACAACGTGTTAATGAATTAACGCAAAACTAGAAAGTAGTTTGTTTAGAATCGAGAGCAGAGTCCAATTATCATGGTTTCAACATAGGTAATTTTTTTCAAAATATTAAATAATTTTTTTGCAAAATTTAAAATTTTCTGAATCCGATGACAACCCACCGCACGGGCACACTCACCCTACTTACTACCAAAACAAGATTATAAAAATGTATCCATGAGTACGTTAGCGCTTTCTTTCAGTGCTGAAAAGATAACAAATCATTTTTGCCTCAAAACTTAAAATGCGAATAACTTAAAATTTTAATTATCAAAATAATTAAATTATTGTTTCAATATAATTATTTTGTTATAAATCAGTTGGGGTGTATGAGGTTTTGCGCTAATTCATTAACACGTTGTATATTTGATCGAATGCCAGATCTAACAAACGAACATGCCGTATCTCGTTTCAGCCACCCCGCAACATCGTTCGGGTGAATGTTTGAAGTAAATAAGAAGTAAGTAGGTTACATACTGTACAATATTTTGATCGATTTGTAACATTTTTGTTGTTAAATAATTCAATTACAACGTTACCCTTTCTGGGCCTCAATCGCCCTAAGTTTGAACGATACTACCAAAACAAAACCACAACCAAAAACGTTACGTTATACACAATTCGTATCGCGCAAATTATATTAACGGTAACGATTTAGCTTTATTTCGGAAGATACGTTGGCGTAACGTTTGATGTCCGTTCGATCGAATTTTCTGTATTGTGCGATTTAACCGTTCAGAAAAAAATATCGCGATAGCTTTTTTACTTCAGCTAAACCAAATATAAACCAAAACTAAACCAAAACCAAACCAAAACCGTGTAAAACTGCGCAATTGAGGCCCAGGTCAAGGTACAATAATAGGCCTAATTGTTCGTACCTAAGTATTAAGTTAAATGAAAAATTGCATAACGTCTAAAACGTCCTACTTAGTACTGGTAATAGTATCAAATCTGACTGAAAGCAAAATGTCCTAAAAGTAATACCTACTTCCTCAAATTAAGACGACCTATACAGGGTCCTTCTTAATATGCTGACACTTTTTTAAGATAATGATCAGACCACCAAACTGAACAACTTTCTCTATGGGACCAACATCGAAATTGCGAAAATAATTCAGCTGTCCCATACATTTGGCTTGAACAGCTTACTCAAGCCAATAGGTTTGCAGTATTGTATGGACAAGCAGATTTTTTGTCGCGATTTCGATGTTAGTGCCATATAGAAAGTTGTTCAGTTTGATGGTCTGATCATCCCCTTAAAATAGTGTCAGCATATAAAGAATTGTGCTGGGATTATACTTAATTCATAAAGTTTTAGGATCCTACTGTCCACTGTCCACCTGTCTGTGACTGAAACTCACTCAGACAGTCACTTTAGAAAATGTTAATTATTTAGTTGTCATGTAGTCAAAGCTGTTTCGGCTGTTTCATGTTCCTTGGCTGTTTCTCACTATTGTTTCATTTTCTATTCAAATACCTACCTACTTATTAGGTAATCAATCCATTCAATCCAATGAAAATATTGTCAAAAACATTATTGAGTTGAGTTGAGATTAGATTATAATCATAGATCCTACCCGGGCAAAGCTGGGGTGGGTCTCTAGTTCTCGATAAAATTACTAAATAATTATTTTCATGTACTATCGCGGACTTTTCCGCCTGTCCACCACTAGGCTTATTTTTGCTTGCATACTAAAAATAAAAGCGATGTCTTACCCCGCCCTATTGATGATTAGACCAATTAATAATAGTTTCTAAACAATAAATTTTGGGCGAAATTATGCGATTTTTTTCTTAAGTGGTCAGGCGGAAAAGTCCCCGATAGTACCTAATAACAGTGAGTCGTGAATTGTGTCCCTCCACAAAAATGCCAATACGAAGCAACAAAGTTTTAGACGTCCCTTTAAGGCCGAACGGATCCAATTTAGTGAATTACGATCCCAATCTCTCTAGAGACATAGATGAATTAAAGTAGGCAAGATTGCTCACGTCAAACAAAGAACAAAGCTCTCGTAAAACTTATTATTGTCGCCGGTACCTCGTAGTTCGACTTATTATATTAGATGGCGTTACTATACTAGCTGAAGTCGCGCCTATAAGTGGAATACCTAGTACCATCTATCGAAAAATTTGATGAAACTCAACTTCGATGCAGGTGTGCGTAGACCTAAGATGACATAGGAGTGTGTGTGTCTTTTAGCTTCTCGAGTTGAAAGAAAGATTACATTCGCAATTTTATAAAGTAGGTAGGTAAAAGGTACCTTATGAGTACACCTTGGCTTAGTGGTTAAAGTGTCTGCTTGATAATTCTTAATACAGCAGGGGTTTGTTTTTATGAATCACCACGACTTACCATGTTTTATCTACATACAAAAATGTACTCTGCTGCTGTTTACCGTTGAGGGTACTCCTCAACGGTAAACAGCATTGGCTTGATATTTTTCTGTTCACGTTCAGTTTTGATAGCAAAACAAATATTTAATCAGGATCTGGTGCAGAAGCAAGGAATGACTCCGTACGAGGGTACTCCTCAACGGTAAACAGCATTGACTCGCAATTTTCTTGTACACGTTCAATTTTGATAGCAAAACACATATTGAACCAGGATCTGATGCTGAAGCCAGTAATGTCTCCGTACGAGGGTACTCCTCAACGGTAAACAGCATTGGCTTGCACTTTTTTTTTCACGATAAGTTTTGATAGCAAAACACATATTGAACCAGGATCTGGTGCTGAAGCCAGTAATGTCTCCGTACGAGGGTACTCCTCAACGGTAAACAGCATTGGCTTGCACTTTTTTTGTTCACGTTCAGTTTTGATAGCAAAACACATATTGAACCAGGATCTGGTGCTGAAGCCAGGGATGTCTCCGTACGAGGGTACTCCTCAACGGTAAACAGCATTGGCTTGATTTTTATCTCTTTCTGTTTAGTTTTGAAAGCAAAACACATATTTAACCAGGATCTGGTACTGAAGCCAGGAATGTCTCCGTACGAGGGCACTCCACAACGGTAAACAGCGTTGGCTTGATTTTTTTTTGTTCGCGTTCAGTTTTGATAGCAAAACACATATTCAACCAGGATCTGGTGCTGAAGCCAGGGATGTCTTCGTACGAGGGTACTCCTCAACGGTAAACAGCATTGGCTTGATTTTTTTTTGTTCGCGTTCAGTTTTGATAGCAAAACACATATACAACCAGGATCTGGTACTGAAGCCAGGGATGTCTTCGTACGAGGGTACTCCTCAACGGTAAACAGCATTGGCTTGATTTTTATCTCTTCCTGTTTAGTTTTGAAAGCAAACACATATTTAACCAGGATCTGGTGCTGAAGCCAGGAATGTCTCCGTACGAGGGTACTCCTCAACGGTGAACAGGATTGTCTTGAAATTTTTTTGTTCACGTTCAGTTTTGATAACAAAACACATATTGAACCAGGATCTGGTGCTGAAGCCAGTAATGTCTCCGTACGAGGGTACTCCTCAACGGTAAACAGCATTGGCTTGCACTTTTTTTGTTCACGTTCAGTTTTGATAGCAAAACACATATTGAACCAGGATCTGGTGCTGAAGCCAGGGATGTCTCCGTACGAGGGTACTCCTCAACGGTAAACAGCATTGGCTTGATTTTTATCTCTTTCTGTTTAGTTTTGAAAGCAAAACACATATTTAACCAGGATCTGGTACTGAAGCCAGGAATGTCTCCGTACGAGGGCACTCCACAACGGTAAACAGCGTTGGCTTGATTTTTTTTTGTTCGCGTTCAGTTTTGATAGCAAAACACATATTCAACCAGGATCTGGTGCTGAAGCCAGGGATGTCTTCGTACGAGGGTACTCCTCAACGGTAAACAGCATTGGCTTGATTTTTTTTTGTTCGCGTTCAGTTTTGATAGCAAAACACATATACAACCAGGATCTGGTACTGAAGCCAGGGATGTCTTCGTACGAGGGTACTCCTCAACGGTAAACAGCATTGGCTTGATTTTTATCTCTTCCTGTTTAGTTTTGAAAGCAAACACATATTTAACCAGGATCTGGTGCTGAAGCCAGGAATGTCTCCGTACGAGGGTACTCCTCAACGGTGAACAGGATTGTCTTGAAATTTTTTTGTTCACGTTCAGTTTTGATAACAAAACACATATTGAACCAGGATCTGGTGCTGAAGCCAGTAATGTCTCCGTACGAGGGTACTCCTCAACGGTAAACAGCATTGGCTTGCACTTTTTTTGTTCACGTTCAGTTTTGATAGCAAAACACATATTGAACCAGGATCTGATGCTGAAGCCAGGGATGTCTTCGTACGAGGGTACTCCTCAACGGTAAACAGCATTGGCTTGATTTTTTTTTGTTCGTGTTCAGTTTTGATAGCAAAACACATATTCAACCAGGATCTGGTACTGAAGCCAGGGATGTCTTCGTACGAGGGTACTCCTCAACGGTAAACAGCATTGGCTTGATTTTTATCTCTTCCTGTTTAGTTTTGAAAGCAAAACACATATTTAACCAGGATCTGGTGCTGAAGCCAGGAATGTCTCCGTACGAGGGTACTCCTCAACGGTGAACAGGATTGTCTTGAAATTTTTTTGTTCACGTTCAGTTTTGATAGCAAAACACATATTGAACCAGGATCTGGTGCTGAAGCCAGGGATGTCTTCGTACGAGGTTACTCCTCAACGGTAAACAGCATTTGCTTGTTTTTTTTTTGTTCGCGTTCAGTTTTGATAGCAAAGCACATATTCAACCAGGATCTGGTACTGAAGCCAGGGATGTCTTCGTACGAGGGTACTCCTCAACGGTAAACAGCATTGGCTTGATTTTTATCTCTTCCTGTTTAGTTTTGAAAGCAAAACACATATTTAACCAGGATCTGGTGCTGAAGCCAGGAATGTCTCCGTACGAGGGTACTCCTCAACGGTGAACAGGATTGTCTTGAAATTTTTTTGTTCACGTTCAGTTTTGATAACAAAACACATATTGAACCAGGATCTGATGCTGAAGCCAGTAATGTCTCCGTACGAGGGTACTCCTCAACGGTAAACAGCATTGGCTTGCACTTTTTTTGTTCACGTTCAGTTTTGATAGCAAAACACATATTGAACCAGGATCTGGTGCTGAAGCCACGGATGTCTTCGTACGAGGGTACTCCTCAACGGTAAACAGCATTGGCTTGATTTTTATTTCTTCCTGTTTAGTTTTGAAAGCAAAACACATATATTTAACCAGGATCTGGTACTGAAGCCAGGAATGTCTCCGTACGAGGGCACTCCACAACGGTAAACAGCGTTGGCTTGATTTTTTTTTGTTCGCGTTCAGTTTTGATAGCAAAACACATATTCAACCAGGATCTGGTGCTGAAGCCAGGGATGTCTTCGTACGAGGGTACTCCTCAACGGTAAACAGCATTGGCTTGATTTTTTTTTGTTCGCGTTCAGTTTTGATAGCAAAACACATATACAACCAGGATCTGGTACTGAAGCCAGGGATGTCTTCGTACGAGGGTACTCCTCAACGGTAAACAGCATTGGCTTGATTTTTATCTCTTCCTGTTTAGTTTTGAAAGCAAAACACATATTTAACCAGGATCTGGTGCTGAAGCCAGGAATGTCTCCGTACGAGGGTACTCCTCAACGGTGAACAGGATTGTCTTGAAATTTTTTTGTTCACGTTCAGTTTTGATAACAAAACACATATTGAACCAGGATCTGGTGCTGAAGCCAGTAATGTCTCCGTACGAGGGTACTCCTCAACGGTAAACAGCATTGGCTTGCACTTTTTTTGTTCACGTTCAGTTTTGATAGCAAAACACATATTGAACCAGGATCTGATGCTGAAGCCAGGGATGTCTTCGTACGAGGGTACTCCTCAACGGTAAACAGCATTGGCTTGATTTTTTTTTGTTCGTGTTCAGTTTTGATAGCAAAACACATATTCAACCAGGATCTGGTACTGAAGCCAGGGATGTCTTCGTACGAGGGTACTCCTCAACGGTAAACAGCATTGGCTTGATTTTTATCTCTTCCTGTTTAGTTTTGAAAGCAAAACACATATTTAACCAGGATCTGGTGCTGAAGCCAGGAATGTCTCCGTACGAGGGTACTCCTCAACGGTGAACAGGATTGTCTTGAAATTTTTTTGTTCACGTTCAGTTTTGATAGCAAAACACATATTGAACCAGGATCTGGTGCTGAAGCCAGGGATGTCTTCGTACGAGGTTACTCCTCAACGGTAAACAGCATTTGCTTGTTTTTTTTTTGTTCGCGTTCAGTTTTGATAGCAAAGCACATATTCAACCAGGATCTGGTACTGAAGCCAGGGATGTCTTCGTACGAGGGTACTCCTCAACGGTAAACAGCATTGGCTTGATTTTTATCTCTTCCTGTTTAGTTTTGAAAGCAAAACACATATTTAACCAGGATCTGGTGCTGAAGCCAGGAATGTCTCCGTACGAGGGTACTCCTCAACGGTGAACAGGATTGTCTTGAAATTTTTTTGTTCACGTTCAGTTTTGATAACAAAACACATATTGAACCAGGATCTGATGCTGAAGCCAGTAATGTCTCCGTACGAGGGTACTCCTCAACGGTAAACAGCATTGGCTTGCACTTTTTTTGTTCACGTTCAGTTTTGATAGCAAAACACATATTGAACCAGGATCTGGTGCTGAAGCCACGGATGTCTTCGTACGAGGGTACTCCTCAACGGTAAACAGCATTGGCTTGATTTTTATTTCTTCCTGTTTAGTTTTGAAAGCAAAACACATATATTTAACCAGGATCTGGTACTGAAGTCAGGAATGTCTCCGTACGAGGGTACTCCTCAACGGTAAACAGCATTGGCTTGATTTTTTTTTTGTTCGCTTTCAGTTTTGATAGCAAAACACATATTCAACCAGGATCTTGTGCTGAAGCCAGGGATGTTTTCGTACGAGGGTACTCCTCAACGGTAAACAGCATTGGCTTGATTTTTATCTCTTCCTGTTTAGTTTTGAAAGCAAAACACATATATTTAACCAGGATCTGGTACTGAAGTCAGGAATGTCTCCGTACGAGGGTACTCCTCAACGGTAAACAGCATTGGCTTGATTTTTTTTTTGTTCGCTTTCAGTTTTGATAGCAAAACACATATTCAACCAGGATCTTGTGCTGAAGCCAGGGATGTTTTCGTACGAGGGTACTCCTCAACGGTAAACAGCATTGGCTTGATTTTTATCTCTTCCTGTTTAGTTTTGAAAGCAAAACACATATATTTAACCAGGATCTGGTACTGAAGTCAGGAATGTCTCCGTACGAGGGTACTCCTCAACGGTAAACAGCATTGACTTGATTTTTTTTTTTTCGCGTTCAGTTTTGATAGCAAAACACATATTCAACCAGGATCTGGTGCTGAAGCCAGGGATGTCTTCGTACGAGAGTACTCCTCAACGGTGAACAGGATTGCCTTGAAATTTTTTGTTCACGTTCAGTTTTGATAGCAAAACACATATTGAGCCAGGATCTGGTGCTTAAGCCAGGGATGTCTTCGTACGGGGGTACTCATTAGTACGAGGGTAAACAGCATTGGCTTGATTTTTATCTCTTCCTGTTTAGTTTTGACAGCAAAACACACATTTAACCAGGATCTGGTGCTGAAACCAGGAATGGTCCGTACGGAGGCACTCCTCAACTGTAAACGGTATATGCAAGTCAATGCTGTTTACCGTTGAGGAGTACCCTTGTACGAAAACATTCCTGGCTTCGGCATCAGATCTTGGTTAAATTTGTATTTTGCTATCAAAACTGAACGCGAATAAACAAAATTCAAGCCAACGCTGTTTACCGTTGAGGAGTACCCTCGTACGAAGCCATCTCTGGCTTCGGCATCAGCTCTTGGTTAAATATGTGTTTTGCTATCAAAACTGAACGCGAACAAACAAAATTCAAGCCAACGCTGTTTACCGTTGAGGAGTACCCTCGTACGGAGACATGTCTGGCTTCAGCATCAGATCCTGGTTAAATATGTGTTTTGCTATCAAAACTTAACGCGAACAAACAAAATTCAAGCCAACGCTGTTTACCGTTGAGGAGTACCCTCGTACGAAGACATCTCTGGCTTCGGCATCAGATCCTGGTTAAATATGTATTTTGCTATCAAAACTGAACGCGAACAAACAAAATTCAAGCCAACGCTGTTTACCGTTGAGGAGTACCCTCGTACGAAGACATCTCTGGCTTCGGCATCAGATCCTGGTTAAATATGTGTTTTGCTATCAAAACTGAACGCGAACAAACAAAATTCAAGCCAACGCTGTTTACCGTTGAGGAGTACCCTCGTACGAAGACATCTCTGGCTTCAGCATGAGATCCTGGTTAAATATGTGTTTTGCTATCAAAACTTAACGCGAACAAACAAAATTCAAGCC
Source organism: Agonopterix subpropinquella (assembly GCA_922987775.1). Taxonomy (NCBI): domain Eukaryota; kingdom Metazoa; phylum Arthropoda; class Insecta; order Lepidoptera; family Depressariidae; genus Agonopterix; species Agonopterix subpropinquella. Next base: position 52,685,173 of record OV277693.1, on the reverse strand, counting down.
AACGCTGTTTACCGTTGAGGAGTACCCTCGTACGAAGACATCTGTGGCTTCAGCATCAGATCCTGGTTAAATATGTGTTTTGCTATCAAAACTTAACGCGAACAAACAAAATTCAAGCCAATGCTATTTACCGTTGAGGAGTACCCTCGTACGAAGACATCTCTGGCTTCAGCATCAGATCCTGGTTAAATATGTGTTTTGCTATTAAAACTGAACGCGAACAAACAAAATTCAAGCCAATGCTATTTACCGTTGAGGAGTACCCTCGTACGAAGACATCTCTGGCTTCGGCATCAGATCCTGGTTAAATATGTGTTTTGCTATTAAAACTGAACGCGAACAAACAAAATTCAAGCCAATGCTATTTACCGTTGAGGAGTACCCTCGTACGAAGACATCTCTGGCTTCGGCATCAGATCCTGGTTAAATATGTGTTTTGCTATTAAAACTGAACGCGAACAAACAAAATTCAAGCCAATGCTATTTACCGTTGAGGAGTACCCTCGTACGAAGACATCTCTGGCTTCAGCATCAGATCCTGGTTAAATGTGTGTTTTGCTATTAAAACTGAACGCGAACAAACAAAATTCAAGCCAATGCTATTTACCGTTGAGGAGTACCCTCGTACGAAGACATCTCTGGCTTCGGCATCAGATCCTGGTTAAATATGTGTTTTGCTATTAAAACTGAACGCGAACAAACAAAATTCAAGCCAATGCTATTTACCGTTGAGGAGTACCCTCGTACGAAGACATCTCTGGCTTCGGCATCAGATCCTGGTTAAATATGTGTTTTGCTATTAAAACTGAACGCGAACAAACAAAATACAAGCCAATGCTATTTACCGTTGAGGAGTACCCTCGTACGGAGACATTCTTGGCTTCAGCACCAGTTCCCGATTAAATAATGTATTTTTCTTTCAAAACTGAACAAGAATAAAAAAAATCAAGCCCACGCTCTTTACCGTTGAGGAGTACCATCGTACGGAGACATTCCTGTCTTCAGCACCAGATCCTGGTTAAATATGTTTTGCTATCAAAACTGAACGTGTAGGGAACAGGGCGGGTGGGGCGTTAGTCCACCACGCGTTAAAATATTTTATTCATTGATATTTTCTTTTTTAAATGTGTGAGTATATACGCAAGCTTAACAATTTCAAATTTAGTTTTTTTTTCAATAGCCTGGAGTATGATTTTTGAATCTCATTCGGTGAGTTCAGCAGTTGAAAATGTCAAAATTACTATGGAGATAAGTATCTTTCTACTGCTGATTTGACTTTCAAAAATCGCACTCCTGGAGTATGATTTTTTAATGTCAAATCAGCAGTAGAAAGATGCACGTCTCCATAGTAATTTTGACATTTTCAACTGCTGAACTCAGCAAATGAGATTCAAAAATCGCTCTCCTAGCAATCTTGTTTAGTATGAATTTTGAAATGTGCGCCATCTACCGGAATTCTCTATAACTGCATGCTACTCCCGCTTAGTATTATATCGTATTGTAGATCAATGAAAAAAATGTAAAAAAACCTGCTTATGAAATTGTTATTTTCAATGTGATGTTATGAAAATAATATATTTTGTTGCTCAAAATAAATAAATATGATGAACCAGAACAGTAAAATGCGATATTTCGTCGATTTCAGACAAATTTTACTTCTAGCGGACCAAGTAATGCCATCTAGTGACATTTTAAAAATTATTGTGAGTTATACAAGGAAATAGCGTTCTATGCTTTTCCATCTTCTTTGCTAGAGAATGGTTGCGAAATCTCGAGAAATGATACTATAAGCTTTGTTCGATTTATACCTTATTCTGTTGACTCCTGGATCTAGGCTGGAATTGATTGTGTTTTACTATTCAATACCTTATAATATATTCCACCACAAAAGCGAGAGTTTAGAAATATTCAATGATCCAGTAAATTACACTGCAACTACTGTATAGTAGACCAACCATACCATATAGTATAAAATAATGCACTGTTCCTGGTTTTTTATCTTTAAAAAAAAAAACAAGTAGGTAAGTATGTCACATTGCAGTCACTACTGATTTTAAATTTATCAGGTCTTTACGGATTTGCCCTCTTGAGAGGATATTGTCATAATTCGTACTGCGCTCCATACAAAACGAAGTTCCGTCCTAATTTGAACATTAAGAAATTAAATAAAATAAAACCGGTCAAGTGCGAGTCGAGCTAATCGCGCACCGAGGGTTCCGTACCACACCACCACAGAACACAACATTATTAACTTAGAAAAAAACCTTTTTTGTCCGGGACCTTTAGCGCGAGACCGACTCACACTTGGCCGGTTTTTAGTATTTGTTGTTATTCTGTAGAGTTTGCTCTATAATCACACTAAGTTTGACGCTTGTATGTATTACCGTTTTTACTATAGAGCGTAAAGAAAAAACGTTGATAAAAACTAGTTTCTTGTTGAAAACCCCCCTTAATTTTTAACTTTCTGCCATTTTTATTATTTGTTAACAAATCCGCCGCAATAACGCATAATCTGAGAAAATTTCAACTATCTAGCTATTACGGTTCAAAAGTTACAGCCCTAAATAGATAGGACAGACGGACGGACGGACGGACAGACGGACAGACGGACAGACGGACGGACGGACAACGTAGGCTTAGTAATAGAGTCCCGTTTTCACCCTTTGGATACGGAACCCTAAAAACAAGGTTTGAACACAATCTAGAAACCAATAGTACCTAGCTCTCCTTTACATTTGTCAGATTTTCTTTAAAATATAATTATAGTTTCAAAGTTATCGTAATCTTAGGTGAACGTTTTCCATATAAATCTTAAATTAATTCTTAGAATTGAAACTTTAAAGTAACGGAAATATTACAAATTTACAGCACAGAATATAGATTTTTAGATCGTGTTTAAAATTTTCATTGATTTTAATTAGTTAATATTGAAAATAGGACGGATAAGTCGGTTTGTATGCAGCGTGCATTTGCAATCTCGGAATAAACTTCTCTTAAAGGCCTTACCGGTACAGCGCGGTTGCGCTCGTCGACCAGGGTGTCGGTGATGGAGAGCTGGCCGTCCACCACGAGGATCTGCAGGCCGAGGCGGTAGACGCCCAGCACCCGCGGCGCGCCCCAGCGGCCGCGCGCCAGCAGCTGAAGTGTCAGCACCTCGCCCGTGCCCACCGGCCGCGCTATGGGCCATTCGAAGCGCTGCACAAATAGGTACGACGCTTTATAACGTGACCATGGATTGACTAAGTGGGAAAAATAAAACCGGTCAAATGCGAGTCGGGCTACTCGCGCACCGAGGGTTCCGTACCACACCACCAGAGAAGACAGCATTATTAACATAGAAAAAAAACTTTTTTTGTCCGGGACCTTTAGCGCGAGACCGACTCACACTTGGCCGGTTTTTAGTATTTGTTGTTATTCTGTGGAATTTGCTCTATAATCGCACTAAGTTTGACGCTTGTATGTATTACCGTTTTTACCATAGAGCGTGAAGAAAAAACGTTGATAAAAACTAGTTTCTTGTTGAGAACCCCACTTAATTTTTAACTTTTTGAAATTTTTATTATTTGTTAACAAATCCGCCATAATAACGCATAATCTGAGAAAATTTCAACTATCTAGCTATTACGGTTCAAAAGTTACAGCCCTAAATAGGTAGGACAGACGGACGGACGGACAGACGGACAGACGGACAGACGGACGGACGGACGGACGGACGGACAGACGGACGGACGGACGGACGGACGGACAGACGGACGGACAACGTAGCCTTAGTAATAGGGTTCCGTTTCACCCTTTGGGTACGGAACCCTAAAAATCGGTTAGGCTTTAAAAGGGACTCAGCTGCAGTAGAGTACGTAAAACGTCTTATACCGAGTAATGGCTTTTATTCTACCTACCGGCATTATTTTATTACTATACTTCCAAAGTAATTAGCGATATTGTCATAACCAAGTCATAACATAATATATTATTATTTCGTTATGTGATATGGTTTTTGCAAGTAACCCAGAAGTGACCGAAGTTATTTCAGTTATGTAGTAAGTAGGCTAGATATTTTCTCATACTGTGCGGAAGTACTAACCGAAATAATAGACGATACACGTCTTCTCAATTTCACGTCCAAAAAAATCGTAACACGGCGTCTTTCGTGGCAACGATTTTTACGACTACCTGTAGCCTATACCACAGATATAATAATACTATACTCTATACTAACATGGAAAAGTTTTCGAACGTATGTCAAAGAATTTTATTGTCGGCGTAGGTACGTAGCAGCGTGCTTCACTACCTACAACGTTTATCGAAATTCTTCATAATTATGACTGAAGTAGATAATTGCCGGCTGATTTAAAGTATTAATAAAATGGTTCTATGAACTGGTATGAGCGATATATGTTAGCGAAGAGGCAAAGCTTTAAAATACAAGAGTTACACAAAGGAGGCTAACAATAATAAATGTGGTAATTTGTGTTGACCTACTTCTTATGACACTTTCTGGGTCAGTTCCGTTATTCCGTACAAATATCCATTTAATTATACAACAGTAGCGTAAAGAACAATATTCGTTCGTTATTAAATGTTACCTATCTGAAAGTCTGTTCTCGCATGAACATGGCCATAAATATTCATGGAAGTCGGGCTCAGTTCCCTTCCAATACAAAATACAAATCCCATTTGTTGCGTTGAAAAATGTGTCACGTATTTTATAAAGGCTCTAAGTTTACTACGTTGCATTTCTTTTATGTGACAGTTACGCGGAATGGATGTGGAAGGCTACGTAGAAGGTATTTACACTGACTGCCTGTATGGCAGCCGTAGTAGTAGCGTGTATGAATTTAGAACAAACGGTTTGTATGAAAACTTTAGTTTAATTCGCGGACAACAGAAGCTCAACTCGCTTTTGATGCGTTATGTACCTACACACCACAATGGCATAAACTTCTGCTGCTTTCACCACCGGCGAAGCAAGATAATGGGTAAGTATGGTACCTACGGTGTACGGTAGCTAAAAAGTTCATCGCCGTCGTCACAGTCGCCATATAAAATGAACGGACACGGCCAAAAGAATTTAGTCATGTTTTATAACTAACATGCATGCATAGGTACTATGAATACTAATATAAATGCATACGGCTACAATATTTCAGCATTAAATTATTCATTTAAAAAGTGGGTTGCAATTTTTAAAACCAGGCATTACCTGAAGGTGACTTTAGTCCTGTTTTGACCCTTACACTCAGTTGCAGAAACGCTCATTAAAGTTAGTCACTTTTTGTCTTGTTGACGTAGTAAAAGCTAGCAAGAGATTTAATGGAGGATTAACTCTAATGAGCGTTTCTGCAACTAAGTGTTAATCTAATATTGGCACGCGAATTTTAAAACCCAGACGTGGGATTTTTGAAACTCATTCGTTGAACTCAGCAGTTGTAATGTCAAAATTACTGTGGAGATACGCATCTTTCTACTGCTGATTTTGACATTCAAAAATGATGCTCCAGGGGTGCGATTTTTGAAAGTCAATTCAGCAGTAGAAAGATGCGTATCTCCAATTCTCCATACATTTTCAACTGCTGAGTTCAACGTATGATATTCAAAAATCGCACTCCTGGACGCTAGTTAAAAACTAATCAGGACACCCAAAACTCCTAGGACCCAGGACTCCTGCTATTTGGGGTGTCCAAATAGCAGGAGTCCTGGGAAAACGAAACGGTCGGTAGGTATCACTCATTAAATTATATTATTAAATAATTTGTAAAATGTTCTTACCTGGTTAACGAATATGATCTCCTCGTTATCAACCAACACGGAGGAGTATTTGGTGGAACCTGTAACAACAGAAAAGTACCTGTTTGTTTAACTGTTATACCTGATTTAGATATATTTTCTCAGTCACATAATAGCTTCAAAAAAACTGTCCTGGCCTCCTTTGATAATGTGTAGATTGTAGATTGTGTATTGTTATTTTGGTTCCGATATTTTTATTTGTATTTAATATCAATATTTATGTTTAGTACCTATTGTTGTTCAGTGCTTTAAGTAAACAATTAATTTGTAACATTGATATATCTAAGTGCAAATGCAACTATCAACTGATTTGTGTAGGTACCCACATTTTTCTGTCGCGGTATGACTTAACATATATGTATACTTAAGCTACAATGTATGTTGTGACAGCCTGTAAGGGAAGTAACACTTAATAATTATGTTAAAATGTATTCAGAATGTAATAGTGTATACTTTGTTGGCAGTCCTTAAATAAATAAAATAAAAAAAATAAAAAATAAATACCCTGGTAGGGGGTTACCTTATGATTAAATGTCGTTAGCTGGCAGACATTAACAACATGGTGATTAAATTATAAATATGTAGGTATACCTACCTATTTATTCCGTGTTTCTGTTCAGAATGGTTAGATTTAAGTTTGAGGTAAGTTTTATTTGTTCTCTACGTCTAAATTAGACGTCGAATTAATATTTCCAGTTAATGCAATTTCATACAAATAAATAATAATAAATAATAAATAAATAACGCTCACAGGCACATACATTGTAATGATCCCAAGTAAGCGCTTTTTGTTATGGGAACCATACAACAACGGCACAAACATATAACATCCATGACCGAACCGGGATTCGAACCCAGGACCCTGGTTTGGCAGTCCGGCGTGGTAACCATTACACCAACCGGGTCGTCAATATTTGTAGGTACAAAGTTTCATGATGATCGGTTAAGTAGGTTTCGCGTGAAAACAAACTTACATTCACATTTATAATATTAGGGATGTAGTCAAATACCCAATTGTTATATTTTCATGAAAGACCATACTAAAAGTTCACGTTATTGAGAACTACCTACCTACGTAAATGGAAATGATCATAAACACAAACGCTCTCGATAAAACATAAACAAACCCGACGTAAGCGTCATTACTTCGTAAATGAACAAGTTCCTGCACTCGTACCTATGCGTGAGTGATTTACTTCATCAGTCGTTGTACCATTGTTAGGGTTCCGTACCCAAAGGGTAAAAACGGAGCGGTACGCCTATGTTGTTCGTCAGTCCGTCCGACCGCGACCATCCGTCCGTCTAGCTTCAAAGGGCTACGGGCTGTATCTTTTAAACCGTAATAGGGTAGCCAGTTTAAATTTTCACAAAATATGCTTATGGCGGATTTAATAACAAATATCTGTCTATCTATATATCTATAACGTCACGCCTCTTTCCCAGTGGGGTAGGCAGAGACCACGGCGCGCCACTTACTACGATCCTTACATACCTCTTTTGCCTCATGCACATCTATACATCTCTTCATACATGTCCGTCGGTTTCGAGTACTACGCACCTCCCCTTTTTGTAGGACGCAACTTATTTGATCAGCATACGTCCTACGAGGGCGCCCTCTGCCGACACTTCCACTCACATTAGCAACATATATCTCTTTCGTACATCTGCTGTCACTCATCCCCTCCACATGACCAAACCAACGAAGCATACCTTTCTCTATTCTTGTGACAACATCTTCTTTTAATTTACATCGATCTCTTATTACACAATTTCTCATCTCTATCTCTCAGCGTGACACCACACATACTTCGCAAGGAACGCATTTCAACAGCATTAATTTTACTTGCATGCTTCTTCTGCCATACCCAGCACTCACTGCCATACATAAGCATAGGCACCAACACACCACTGTGTATAGCAAGTCGCGCCTTTTTGGACACTACTTGGCTAGCCACAATAGTATGCAGAGCACCTTCTAGAGAGCACCGTTTACTTTGTTTCCCGCTGTTACTCGCCTATGCACAACACCCTCACATTTCCCATCTCTAGTAAACATGCATCCTAAATCGACCCCTCTGGCCTCAATTGTCGTAAACGCCATAAACTACTTTTTACAGGGGAAGCAAAAAACCAAAAATAGAAAAAAGAAAAATTAATATCTTTTTTACTTTTTTAGCTATATTGATGATACTTACATAAAATTACTCGTGCTCAAATGTTTCAAAAACTCATAAGTATTGCACTGAAGTAGAATGCAGATTTAAGAAGTTAGCATGGAGATACGCCCTAAAATAAAACTGTTGAATGGTGTTTACTACCCAAAAATAGTATAAAAATGTATTGCTGATTAATAATAAAGTAGTAAAAGCATTTTTATAAACAAACAGGCAGTGATTAAGCAGTAAAAGGCTATTTTAATAAAATAATTTTTATGTTTTATTTATTGTGGGCTAAGGTAATTATGTGTTAAGGTAATGTGTTATATTCAGATACTTAGCAAAAACAATTATACCCTATTTCCATTAAAAAGATGTTCAAGAATAGGTGGGTATTAATTAATTTTAGGTAAAGGGTGAATAGCTCATCGTTTATTGTGTCTTTAATAAAAATATTTTATAATCTTTGAATCATTTATTTTCATAATTAAATTGTAGGCACATGTTTCATGTTCATACATCACATTTACATTTTTTAACCTTCATAGGATAAGAAAAAGAAAAAATCACGCATAAAATTAAAAAAGGAACTTTTGGTAATTATTAATTTACACGACATTAAAATAATAGCTGCATTTTCATCCTCTTCGTCATATTCTAACAGGACGTCCAAGACTTGAGCCTCATTTGGAAGTAGTAAATATTCGTTATGGTAATTGTTTAAATTCTTTAAATTTATGGATAATTTATTGTTAAGAGGATGGTGTAGTGATTCGACAATCACGCAAAACGCAAGCCAAATAGATCAACCAAATGTATATAAGCTTTCTTGCGTATCGTCTTTGAGCTTGGCTGGCGGCGTTAACGTTTTTCTCCCCTTTGAAAACAACGCATTTTGATAATTTTTGGCTCATTAATCCAAAGATAGAAAACTAGGTTTATTAATCCGTTTGTACGTTTTGATATTTATGATGTTTTTGTTGTTTTGATGTTTTTGTTTTGTTTGATGTATGTATATTAAATAAAATATAAGCGATTTTAGATTTTCATACATAACATTACATTTTTGCGTACAATTTCGCTGCTATATCAAATATTGAAAAAATCAAAACGTACGAACCTAGTTTTTGGTCTCAAGAATAAGTGTACCAAAAATCATTACAATATGTTATGTTTTAGGGGTTGGGAATGGTTTTTTAACCGACGAAAACAAAACAAAAAACGAAGTGGTTTTCAAGTCTCAATACCTTATGGAACATGCTAATACAAAATACATACATACACTACACTAGTTACATAAATACATTTATTTACACAGTTCAACGGTTTTCCTATATCCTGTTACTTTGTTTTGTAAATTAACTTTAGCTTTAACTTTTTTTATAAATGTACTTCTTACTCCTGGCGGGAGAAGACCTGGTGACTTGAAGTACAGGTATGTGTACGCAAGTACACATACTTACCAAGCAACAGTCTCCACCCACAAACTCTTGTACTTCATTTAATATTTTTATTGCTCTTATTAATTTTGTGTTTGTGGTGAGAAAAATAAAAAAATTGTATTGTATTTGTAAGTCGACGCGTATATTTTTTGTTTTTTTTTTATGTTTGAACACGCATAACTTTTTACAGAGTATCTAATCCGATTTTGATAATTTTTGTTTTATTTAGTAGGTCATAGGTACTTCAGAGGTGGTCCCATTTTAATTTGGTGAAGATCTGGTAAAGGGCTTTCGGAGATAGACAATAGAACTCTCTAAAAATCTATAGCGTATCATCGACGATTCAAATAAATGATTCGATAACTTCTTACAGAGTAGTCCGATTTTGATAAATTTTTTTGTTTGGTAGGTCATACTTCAGAGGTGGTCCCATTTTAATTTGGTGAAGATCTGGTAAAGAACTTCGGAGATAGACAAAAGAACTCTTCAAAGATCATAGCATATCATCGACGATTGAAATAAATGATTCGTGTTCATGTTTACATGTACAACGGATGTGTCGTTAACGACATTTTAAGTTAACAATTTGTACGTTTAGGGACGTAAATGACACGATTCAACGTCTGTTCAGGTGACACCGGGTCGTAAACGACATTTTAAGTTATCAATTTGTTCGTTTTGGGACGTAAATAACACGATTCAACGTCTGTTCAGGTGACACCGAGTCGTGAACGACATTTTAAGTTAACAATTTGTTCGTTTCAGGACGTAAATGACACGATTCAACGTCTATTCAGGTGACACCGGGTCGTAAACGACATTTTAGGTTAACAATTTGTTCGTTTTGGGACGTAAATAACACGATTCAACGTCTGTTCAGGTGACACCGGGTCGTAAACGACATTTTAAGTTAACAATTTGTTCGTTTTGGGACGTAAATGACACAATACAACGTTCCTTTCTTTGCGCATTTGTTAGATAATGGACAGACCAAAATATTTCAAATTCCATTAAATTATGCTTATTAATAAAAAGGTAACTTTTTGACTTGAAATCGACAACGAACGACGACGAAGGGTGCTAGTCTCTCAAAGGTATGCCATACTAATAATTGTACTTGTTGTACTACTTGTAATACTTGTTTACTAAATAAATGTGGATTAACATGGTTAGTAATTCTGAAAGGTAAGCCGATAAGAGTCGGTATGTAGGTACAGCCACTGGCATTTACGTCACTACATCGTAGAGCGTATTTTGAAAAATCATTTTTTTTGCTTTTACGACACATATTATGAAATTGTGATTATGGTTTGATTGGGTCGTAAACGACATATTTTGTAATCTTCGAATGAAAATGTCTTTTATGTCTTTTCGATTGGTGTTTACGTCACAGGATCAAATATTTTGTAAATGAAATGTCTTTTACGTTGACGTTTATTTATTTTATTAGTTTTAGACAAAAAAAAACAATGGTAGTAAACGACATTTTTTTGGGATTAGAAGAAGTTTAAATACACCGATCGATAGAGCGAAAAAAAATAAACAAAACTGCATTTTTAACTCATTTTGGCCAAAAGTGGCGTTTACGACAATTGAGGCCAGAGGGGTCGAAATATACAAACTCATTCACTTATTGCACTTTTTCGTTCCCAATCATTGAACAACAATCAGTCACACATTCATCCCTCTCCATCACTTACTTCATACATTACTTTAGTTTTATTCACATTCACTTTCATTCCTTTCTTCTTTAATGCTGTATTCATGAGAGTTACCATGTCCTGTAGCTCTCCCGCTGACGATGCAAGTATCACTTGATCATCAGCGTACAGGAGGCACTTGACTAGTAACTCTCCCATTCTTAAACCATTTTCGCATTCTTTTAATAACAAATAATAAAAAGTAAAAATCCCTTTAGGTTTGCTTTTAATATTGTACCAGATTGTTAGGGTAAACCTAACTGCTTCCGTGGTATAATGGTTAAGAGCATTGGGCTCTCGACACGGAGGTCGTGGGTTCGGTTTCCACGGGGGACACCTAGTGTGAAGTCATGTGCGTTTTTCCCCAGTTGGTTAGGACATTGCAGGCTGAATCACCTGATTGTCTGAAAAGAAAGATGATTCCGTGCTTCGGATGGCACGTTAAGCCGTTGGTCCCGGCTACTACCTCTGGTGGTAGTAGTTTATATAAAAACCACGTCAGAGGCCGTAAGGCGGTCTGAAAAAACTCTGACACCAGGGCACAGAATAAATACTAGTACTACCAGGGCCTCAATCGCCCTAAGTTTGAACGATACTACCAAAACAAAACCACAACCAAAAACTTTACGTTATGCACAATTCGTATCGCGCAAATTATATTAACGGTAACGATTTAGCTTTATTTCGGAAGATACGTTGGCGTAACGTTTGATGTCCGTTCGATTGAATTTTCTGTATTGTGCGATTTAACCGTTCAGAAAAAAATATCGCGATAGCTTTTTTACTTTAGCTAAATCAAATCTAAACCTAAACTAAACCAAAACCAAAACCAAACCAAAACCGTATAAAATTGCGCAATTGAGGCCCTGGGCTTGCTAGTTGCTGCCTACACGATAAGAAGAAGGGTAAACCTGAACAACTTTCCCTAAGAAACATTTATAGGAAATTCGGAAAAAAGTGGTTGACTTTCCACTTAACTTTCCACACTCAATCACTTTATTAAACGTATTTTTATGAAAAATCAAAATAATTTCTCTCTAATTTCCCTTAAATAGTCCTTTAGGAAAGCACCCATTGAAGCAAATGCAACTGTCTACCCTAACACCCTGTAGAATATCCGAAAAAGAAAAAACCATTGTCCGTTTTCAAACCATAAAGTTTACAGAAAACGAAATGGGAAACAAATTGAATTTCCCCTAGGATGTAAGATGTAACGAAGTTTAAATTTAATTACGAGACATAAAGGACACAACATAAGCACAGTATAAGAAAGAGTATCTAATACTACATAAGAATGTGTAATTTATTGTTATGTTTAGCTTTTGAACTTTAAGTATGTTAAAATTTTTTAAGAAGTCCAAATTGTTGCGACATGACAATGGTTCCAGTCTGATTTCACAGCTTCCTGCGCTTTCCGATTTCTAGAAACGATTGTCTTTTTCAATATTCATCGATTTTATTCAATAGAAACGAAAACGAGTCTGTTCAAGATATTTCTGACACTTTCAATAACAGGTACCTGCGACGATAAGAAAAAATGTTTTAAAACAATTTATCAGTAGGTAGGTATAACTTTTTTATTGTGATCAAATGCTCAGATGAGATAACGAATAACGACCGTACCATATAATTCCTATTCTTATAACCGTACCTATCTGAGTTCACCAAACATAGGGTTCCGTAGTAAACTCGACTACTAAGCTTTTAGAGTATCTATGCCTCCGTGGTCTAATGGTTAAGAGCATTGGCTCTCGATACGGAGGTCGTCGGTTCGATTCCCACGGGGGACACCTAGTGATATGTCACTTTGTGCATTTTTCCCCAGTTGGTTAGGACATTGCAGGCTGAATCACCTGATTGTCTGAAAAGAAAAGTGATTCCGTGCTTCGGATGGCACGTTAAGCCGTTGGTCCCGGCTACTATCTCTAGTGGTAGTAGTCGTTACATAAAAAACCACGTCAGAGGCCGAAAGGCGGTCTGAAAAAACTCTGACACCAGGGCTCTGCCCACACGATAAGAAGAAGAAGAGTATCTATGTAAATTATTCAAATTTTCGGTGCTACGAACGCGCTACGAGACTACTGCTACGATCGAACAACGATATACCCATGTAAACTAAATTCAAACATACGGGCCATGGGTTGATCCGGGGGGGAGGGTCTGGGGGGTATTGTCGCTATAGAAATTGCATATATTATATTAATTACTCGTGGCACCTCGTAGCATTAACCGTGCAAACAGCTACCGCGTCAAGTTTATTAATTAGGAGTCAAACAAAACAGCAACAAGCAACGTAACATTTATTTAGTAAACAAGTATTACAAGTAGTACAACAAGTACAATTATTAGTATGGCATACCTTTGAGAGACTAGCACCCTTCGTCGTCGTTCGTTGTCGATTTCAAGTCAAAAAGTTACCTTTTTATTAATAAGCATAATTTAATGGAATTTGAAATATTTTGGTCTGTCCATTATCTAACAAATGCGCAAAGAAAGGAACGTTGTATTGTGTCATTTACGTCCCAAAACGAACAAATTGTTAACTTAAAATGTCGTTTACGACCCGGTGTCACCTGAACAGACGTTGAATCGTGTTATTTACGTCCCAAAACGAACAAATTGTTAACCTAAAATGTCGTTTACGACCCGGTGTCACCTGAATAGACGTTGAATCGTGTCATTTACGTCCTGAAACGAACAAATTGTTAACTTAAAATGTCGTTCACGACTCGGTGTCACCTGAACAGACGTTGAATCGTGTTATTTACGTCCCAAAACGAACAAATTGATAACTTAAAATGTCGTTTACGACCCGGTGTCACCTGAACAGACGTTGAATCGTGTCATTTACGTCCCTAAACGTACAAATTGTTAACTTAAAATGTCGTTAACGACACATCCGTTGTACATGTAAACATGAACACGAATCATTTATTTCAATCGTCGATGATATGCTATGATCTTTGAAGAGTTCTTTTGTCTATCTCCGAAGTTCTTTACCAGATCTTCACCAAATTAAAATGGGACCACCTCTGAAGTATGACCTACCAAACAAAAAAATTTATCAAAATCGGACTACTCTGTAAGAAGTTATCGAATCATTTATTTGAATCGTCGATGATACGCTATAGATTTTTAGAGAGTTCTATTGTCTATCTCCGAAAGCCCTTTACCAGATCTTCACCAAATTAAAATGGGACCACCTCTGAAGTACCTATGACCTACTAAATAAAACAAAAATTATCAAAATCGGATTAGATACTCTGTAAAAAGTTATGCGTGTTCAAACATAAAAAAAAAACAAAAAATATACGCGTCGACTTACAAATACAATACAATTTTTTTATTTTTCTCACCACAAACACAAAATTAATAAGAGCAATAAAAATATTAAATGAAGTACAAGAGTTTGTGGGTGGAGACTGTTGCTTGGTAAGTATGTGTACTTGCGTACACATACCTGTACTTCAAGTCACCAGGTCTTCTCCCGCCAGGAGTAAGAAGTACATTTATAAAAAAAGTTAAAGCTAAAGTTAATTTACAAAACAAAGTAACAGGATATAGGAAAACCGTTGAACTGTGTAAATAAATGTATTTATGTAACTAGTGTAGTGTATGTATGTATTTTGTATTAGCATGTTCCATAAGGTATTGAGACTTGAAAACCACTTCGTTTTTTGTTTTGTTTTCGTCGGTTAAAAAACCATTCCCAACCCCTAAAACATAACATATTGTAATGATTTTTGGTACACTTATTCTTGAGACCAAAAACTAGGTTCGTACGTTTTGATTTTTTCAATATTTGATATAGCAGCGAAATTGTACGCAAAAATGTAATGTTATGTATGAAAATCTAAAATCGCTTATATTTTATTTAATATACATACATCAAACAAAACAAAAACATCAAAACAACAAAAACATCATAAATATCAAAACGTACAAACGGATTAATAAACCTAGTTTTCTATCTTTGGATTAATGAGCCAAAAATTATCAAAATGCGTTGTTTTCAAAGGGGAGAAAAACGTTAACGCCGCCAGCCAAGCTCAAAGACGATACGCAAGAAAGCTTATATACATTTGGTTGATCTATTTGGCTTGCGTTTTGCGTGATTGTCGAATCACTACACCATCCTCTTAACAATAAATTATCCATAAATTTAAAGAATTTAAACAATTACCATAACGAATATTTACTACTTCCAAATGAGGCTCAAGTCTTGGACGTCCTGTTAGAATATGACGAAGAGGATGAAAATGCAGCTATTATTTTAATGTCGTGTAAATTAATAATTACCAAAAGTTCCTTTTTTAATTTTATGCGTGATTTTTTCTTTTTCTTATCCTATGAAGGTTAAAAAATGTAAATGTGATGTATGAACATGAAACATGTGCCTACAATTTAATTATGAAAATAAATGATTCAAAGATTATAAAATATTTTTATTAAAGACACAATAAACGATGAGCTATTCACCCTTTACCTAAAATTAATTAATACCCACCTATTCTTGAACATCTTTTTAATGGAAATAGGGTATAATTGTTTTTGCTAAGTATCTGAATATAACACATTACCTTAACACATAATTACCTTAGCCCACAATAAATAAAACATAAAAATTATTTTATTAAAATAGCCTTTTACTGCTTAATCACTGCCTGTTTGTTTATAAAAATGCTTTTACTACTTTATTATTAATCAGCAATACATTTTTATACTATTTTTGGGTAGTAAACACCATTCAACAGTTTTATTTTAGGGCGTATCTCCATGCTAACTTCTTAAATCTGCATTCTACTTCAGTGCAATACTTATGAGTTTTTGAAACATTTGAGCACGAGTAATTTTATGTAAGTATCATCAATATAGCTAAAAAAGTAAAAAAGATATTAATTTTTCTTTTTTCTATTTTTGGTTTTTTGCTTCCCCTGTAAAAAGTAGTTTATGGCGTTTACGACAATTGAGGCCAGAGGGGTCGATTTAGGATGCATGTTTACTAGAGATGGGAAATGTGAGGGTGTTGTGCATAGGCGAGTAACAGCGGGAAACAAAGTAAACGGTGCTCTCTAGAAGGTGCTCTGCATACTATTGTGGCTAGCCAAGTAGTGTCCAAAAAGGCGCGACTTGCTATACACAGTGGTGTGTTGGTGCCTATGCTTATGTATGGCAGTGAGTGCTGGGTATGGCAGAAGAAGCATGCAAGTAAAATTAATGCTGTTGAAATGCGTTCCTTGCGAAGTATGTGTGGTGTCACGCTGAGAGATAGAGATGAGAAATTGTGTAATAAGAGATCGATGTAAATTAAAAGAAGATGTTGTCACAAGAATAGAGAAAGGTATGCTTCGTTGGTTTGGTCATGTGGAGGGGATGAGTGACAGCAGATGTACGAAAGAGATATATGTTGCTAATGTGAGTGGAAGTGTCGGCAGAGGGCGCCCTCGTAGGACGTATGCTGATCAAATAAGTTGCGTCCTACAAAAAGGGGAGGTGCGTAGTACTCGAAACCGACGGACATGTATGAAGAGATGTATAGATGTGCATGAGGCAAAAGAGGTATGTAAGGATCGTAGTAAGTGGCGCGCCGTGGTCTCTGCCTACCCCACTGGGAAAGAGGCGTGACGTTATAGATATATAGATAGACAGATATTTGTTATTAAATCCGCCATAAGCATATTTTGTGAAAATTTAAACTGGCTACCCTATTACGGTTTAAAAGATACAGCCCGTAGCCCTTTGAAGCTAGACGGACGGATGGTCGCGGTCGGACGGACTGACGAACAACATAGGCGTACCGCTCCGTTTTTACCCTTTGGGTACGGAACCCTAACAATGGTACAACGACTGATGAAGTAAATCACTCACGCATAGGTACGAGTGCAGGAACTTGTTCATTTACGAAGTAATGACGCTTACGTCGGGTTTGTTTATGTTTTATCGAGAGCGTTTGTGTTTATGATCATTTCCATTTACGTAGGTAGGTAGTTCTCAATAACGTGAACTTTTAGTATGGTCTTTCATGAAAATATAACAATTGGGTATTTGACTACATCCCTAATATTATAAATGTGAATGTAAGTTTGTTTTCACGCGAAACCTACTTAACCGATCATCATGAAACTTTGTACCTACAAATATTGACGACCCGGTTGGTGTAATGGTTACCACGCCGGACTGCCAAACCAGGGTCCTGGGTTCGAATCCCGGTTCGGTCATGGATGTTATATGTTTGTGCCGTTGTTGTATGGTTCCCATAACAAAAAGCGCTTACTTGGGATCATTACAATGTATGTGCCTGTGAGCGTTATTTATTTATTATTTATTATTATTTATATTCTTGGAGGTATTAGAAGTAACATAGGATATTTGGGGTTTTCCAAACTCCTCGCGGACGAAGTCGCGGTTAAAAGCTAGTACAATATATTTTATTTTTATCTTCTCATTAAAAAAAGAAGAAAATTCTAAACTCCCATTTTCGTTGAGTTTTTAGCTCGAATAGGTACTATTTTTAATACCAAGATACACTTTAAAAAGTAATCCAATGTTCAACTCATTAATTTAGTGAAAATCTTCATGCAAAGCGCACGTTTTGACGTCCGATAAAGAGTAGCTGATTTGACTAGTTGTCAAGTAGCCAATCTAAACTATTATAAAACTGTAACAGAAATTTGTCTGTACATTGAAGATATTTACAAAAAAAAATTACGATATGGTTTTTAGATGTCCCTGATTCCAAATCACCAGTTTTTGGATTTTTTGTCTGTCTGTTTGTTTGTTTGTTTGTTTGTTCGTTTTTTTGTTTGGGTGTTTGTTTGTTCGAGTATCACGCAAAAACTACTGATCCGATTTTGATGAAACTTTTTTTGTTTGATAGCTTATCATCTGACTTAAAATGTGGTATATAATTTATGCGGACGAAGTCGCGGGTAAAAGCTCGTTGGATATAAATCTAGTTTTCGAGATACAGGTACACCTATTGAATGTATTACCTATTTAAAATGAAATTAAAATCGAATTGTCTGCCTGATTTAATTTCGAAGCATGTATTGTACCCACCATTTATTGTTATTTTGTAGAGTTTAAGTTTGACGCTTGTATGTATTACCGTTTTTACGATAGAGCGTGAAGAAAAAACGTTGATAAAAACTAGTTTCTTGTTGAGAACCCCCCTTAATTTTTAACTTTTTGACATTTTTATAATTTTTTAACAAATCTGCCGTAATAATTCAAAATCTGAAACAAATTCAACTATCTAGCTAGTACGGTTCAAAAGTTATAGCCCTAAATAGGTAGGACAGACGGACGGACGGACGGACGGACAGACAACGTAGGCTTAGTAATAGGGTCCCGTTTTCACCCTTTGGGTACGGAACCCTAAAAATGAATTCAATTTAGATTTTAGCATAAGCATAAGCATATGCTCACGAATAACGACCGTACCATATAATTCCTATTCTTATAACCGTACCTATCTGAGTTCACCAAACATAGGGTTCCGTAGTAAACTCGACTACTAAGCTTTTAGAGTATCTATGCCTCCGTGGTCTAATGGTTAAGAGCATTGGCTCTCGATACGGAGGTCGTCGGTTCGATTCCCACGGGGGACACCTAGTGATATGTCACTTTGTGCATTTTTCCCCAGTTGGTTAGGACATTGCAGGCTGAATCACCTGATTGTCTGAAAAGAAAAGTGATTCCGTGCTTCGGATGGCACGTTAAGCCGTTGGTCCCGGCTACTATCTCTAGTGGTAGTAGTCGTTACATAAAAAACCACGTCAGAGGCCGAAAGGCGGTCTGAAAAAACTCTGACACCAGGGCTCTGCCCACACGATAAGAAGAAGAAGAGTATCTATGTAAATTATTCAAATTTTCGGTGCTACGAACGCGCTACGAGACTACTGCTACGATCGAACAACGATATACCCATGTAAACTAAATTCAAACATACGGGCCATGGGTTGATCCGGGGGGGAGGGTCTGGGGGGTATTGTCGCTATAGAAATTGCATATATTATATTAATTACTCGTGGCACCTCGTAGCATTAACCGTGCAAACAGCTACCGCGTCAAGTTTATTAATTAGGAGTCAAACAAAACAGCAACAAGCAACGTAAACAATTATAATACCCCAAAAACAACATTGCATAATAGACTTTATTCAAAGCTACTAGATATAGGTACAGAGTGTAACAAAACATCCTAGTAATACTTAAGAGGGCTATCGCAGTCCAGTGGCGGTCTCATCACATTAAAAAAGATTTCTTAATAAAGAAAGCCTAAATTAAAAAAGTGCTCAACAGATAAACTACAAAAGCCTTCAAGCATAGAGTAAGAAGAGATGGCATATCGGCTTGTTTCTATAGAAAATGTCGTCATTTGAGTCTGATTTTTTTATGTTTTCTCGGTGTTGGCTTCATAATGAAAGTTGTTCAGTTTAATGGTCTGAAGTTACTAGGGTGTTTTGTTTAAGTATACACATATAAAAAAATCACACCTTAAACTGAATTGACTTAGGTAACATGTTTTGTTGTATGAAAGCTTTGGTTATTGTATAAATATTTTACAACACGTTGTACGGCAATAAAGCACCTGCCTCGTTGCACTTTTCCAGAATGGTCACGCCGCGCTCACGCACACCTCTCATTCTTAAAAATCTTAGTTATTTTTTATTTCGCGACACGTGAATTTACCTACAGTAGATACATAAAACCTACACTAAATAGATAGTAAACCAAACTAAAGCAATGTATTTTGATTGGATTAGACGTATTGCGCCGACCCTAAATGATGGGAAATGGGCAATAGTATTGAAGAAAGAAGCCAAAGTGTTGTAGGAGTATTTTTAAGCCGTCTCAACAGACTTCAGACATGGGTAAACAAATACCGCAATCTAAAGGCAGCATTCGTAATTCACATCTGTACCTTTCAAAGCACTAATTTCATCAACTGTACATAGTAGCATAGCATATGCTCACGACTATATTCCCTGAGGGGGTATTCACTTGACTAGGGTATTCAGAGATATATTGAGACCTCAGGACATCCGCGTTTCACTAGTACCGTAACTCTGTCCAGTGTGACGGCGAGTGACCCCGTCGCCACTTATAATGGACAGTGGGTACAATACATGCCTCGACATTTAAGCATGCAGGTTTCCTCACGATGTTTTCCTTCACTGAAAAGCCAGTGGTGTTACAAATCGTACATAAATTCATTGGTACGAGTTGGCCTGGACGGGGATCGAACTTAGATAATTTAATAGTATGGGCGCGTAACGCGTGTCATTCTCCTATCAAAATTTTCTGCCACTTTTTGCGGGGGGCGAGGTAACATGAAATTCGCAACTTTGGATTTTATTCCCTATAACTTTAGATTCTAATTTTGAATGTTAAAAATCATGAAAAGTAGTCTCGTATGAACCCCAAACGTTCTAAGTTCAAAATTATTGTTTCGCAATTATAGGCTGTCTCGTTTAGTGATATGGTATAAAATTGAGTGTAAATGCACAGGATCAATTAGTCTCATACCGTGGCAGAGGAAAAATGCTACCGCAAGGCCAGTCCTTACTATTAAATTGTCTAAGGGATCGAACCATCGCTTCCAGCACGGCAGGCAAGGTTACTCGTCACTGGACCACCACGGCTATTCACTGTACATAATAGGATCCTAATTAATAATCGATATACAGGGTGTTAGGGTAAACAGTTGCTTTACTTTAAGAGGTGATTGTACCCACGATACTGATCAACTTTCCCTAAGAAACCTTAGGAAATTAAAAAAAAAAATTGTGCTTTCCATACTAAATGCAATCAGCAGATCGAACGTTTGTATAAAATGTCGTTTTTTTTTTTGCTTATTTCCTATTGGTTTCTTAGGGAAAGTTGTTCAGGATCATTGGCACAATCACCCTAACACCCTGTATTTAAGTCGAACATAATATTGGTCAATAATCAGTAAAACTTTTAAAACAATGAATAAAAATGTTCGATCCCATAATCAGTGCCGACCTATGCAATTTCACTTAGTGCTTTTTCATGTTCATGCTGATTAGTGCAGATTAATCGTGTCTGTAGAGAGGATAGATTACGGACAGACTGAATGGAATGGCACTGGACGAACTACTGGACTGGACAGGTTGAGTAAAATGCAAATTGCTCAATTTATCACAGGCTCCAGACTCCATACCGCAGAAGAGGAATCAAGGTCTTATGTTCCGGGTAACTTTGACCAGAAGAGAATTCTAGGGCGTCAAGACGTAGCCACCAGTGTTGCCACCTTTCCTCCAGAGCAAGTAGCTACTAAGCCGTACCCAAAAAGTGGCTAGATACTGAAAATTTTCCTGTCGCGAAAGTGGCTAAAAATGGCTGAACAAAATAAAGTAAAAAAAAACACACAATGTACGATGAATTTTCAATCATTTGTTCCATAATTTTTTTTCTTTAATTTTGAGCGAGTTATGGTAGGTTTAGACGATGAAAATTTTCGGCACCAATTGTGCGGCGCCTGAAAAAAAGCACCGTATAAACACTTTTGGCAAGACAATTGTACGGCACGGAAAAAAGCACGCGTCGCTAGTGACCTCCGTCCGCGTCTCTCGCATCCCCCTTGCTAATTTTTAGACTCGTGTAAACGGGTCGTGCTAATCGTTAGCACGGTTTTCTCTAGCAAATCCATTGGCATGCCAACAAATTGGCGCTGGAAATAAGCAGCGTGTAAACAAAAGCGAGCCGTGCTTTTTTTTCGTGCTAAAAAATTAGGCGCCGCGAAATTGTCATCGTGTAAACCTACCATTAAGTATTTTAACCCGTTTCTATTTTCTATGTTTATATTTTACAATACTCATTGTAGAAATTAGCCACTCGACTACTGCGTTTGGGGTAGTACTAGTATTTATTCTGTGGTTTGGGTGAGAGAATGCCATAAATTGTCATTTATATATAACTTTTAAAAAAGTGGCTAGAAAACTGGCTAAAACATTTATATAGCCACCGATTTTTTTTGTAGCTAGAGTGAACCTAGATCTAGCCAAGAAGTGCCTAAAGTGGCAACACTGGTAGCCACAGTTCAAATTATTCGGATCGAGGTTAAACAAACAGAGGCGCACGAGGAATTTCAGAGTGCACCACTTTTACACCCGCATTCTAAGTTGCTAGTTTCCTCCGTTCAGACGAGGACGTTTTTAGGGTTCCGTACCGTACCCAATGGGTAAAAACGGGACCCTATTACTAAGCCTACGTTGTCGTCCGTCCGTCCGTCTGTCCGTCTGTCCGTCGGTCCGTCTGTCCGTCTGTCCGTCCGTCCGTCCGTCCGTCTGTACTACCTATTTAGGGCTGTAACTTTGAAACCACAGCATGCAGCTGTATCCAACGCTTCAGCATAGGGGAGTCCCATCGCTCTGCCAACACGCTCAGGACACTGTTGGAGCTGGCTCGCAGGCGGGTCAGCACGGACGCGCAACGTTTCCTCATGATAGCGTGGAAGCCGTCGGTGCGCGCCTCCGCGAACATGTCCGACGCGCTACACCACCGCGGCAGCCCCATCAATGCCCTGAACGCGTTGTTATACTGTACTCGCAGATCGCTGTATGCCCTCTGCGTAAAGTTGACCCACATACTGCACGTATAAAAAGAATGCGTGACCTTTACTGGCTCAGTACAATGTGCGAATCTGCGGGCCAACATATTATATCGGACAGACGGCGATCGATTTTTTTTGTAAAGTTTGCTCTATAGCAAACTTTACAGAATAACAACAAATATTAAAAACCGGCAAAGTGTGAGTCGGTCTCGCGCTAAAGGTCCCGGACAAAAAAAGTTTTTTTTCTAAGTTAATAATGTTGTGTTCTATGGTGGTGTGGTACGAAACCCTCGGTGCGCGAGTAGCCCGACTCGCACTTGACCGGTTTTATTTTAACAGAGTGGAGGTTGACTCGAGTGGATGAAAATCTCAACGAATATGCAGGATTGTATTTTGTTATTATCAGGTACCGGTCGGTCGTGGTTTTTTTTTAATGTACACACGGCGACAGGTCAGGTTAGGTTAGGGAATTTTCCCGCGTATGATGAAACTGTCCATAATAAAACCACTGTTTAAAAAGGGTGATAAAGCGAACATGAGTTGTTATCGACCCATAGCACTCATACCAATATTTGCAAAAATATTTGAAAAAGTAATATATAAATCGTTTTATTCATTCTTTGAAAAATATAAGATTTTGTCGCCACAGCAATATGGTTTTAGGAAAAACAAATCCATCAATATGGCAATTTACAACTTTTTACAAACTGTGATGACAAATATGGATAGGAGAATTCCAACGGTAGCTCTGTACATGGACATGACAAAGGCCTTTGATCATGTGGACCATGCTATCCTGCTACAAAAATTATATGTCTATGGAATAAGAGGTAATGCATATAAACTAATAAAATCATACCTCAGTGACAGGCAACACGTAACACACATTAATCAAATATGCCCAAAGTCCAATAATGAATTGACATATGTATCGGAAAAGAGATCTATAGAATATGGGGTACCTCAGGGCAGTGTACTAGGGCCCCTTCTTTTTCTGATATATATTAATGATTTGCCATCTGCCACCAACCATGAAATGACACTCTTTGCAGATGACAGCACAGTTTTATTTGCAAGTATGGACATAAATAACTTAAATACTAACATTATTCATTCTTTGACATCTATAATACATTGGCTTGACATTAATAATCTTCATATAAATCTGGAGAAAACAAAAATAATGAATTTTAGTCAACGACATAATAATTTAACTAATCTTGACATTAATTACATAGGAACAAATGTAGAAGAAATAAAGGAAACAAAGTTTGTGGGTTTATATATTGACAGCCAAATGAATTGGAAAAACCATATTGACCATGTTTGTAAACGACTTCAGCAATCCGCTTATGCACTTTATAAATTAAATAAAGTCGTACATAATTCAGCACTCATGACGGCATACCACGGTAGTGTTGCGTCCATCCTGAGATACGGCGTCATATTTTGGGGTAACTCAACGAATAAAGACTTAGCATTTAAAGCTCAAAAAAGGTGTATCCGAGCTATCTATAACTTGAAACAAACTGATTCGTGTAGGCCGCATTTCATAAAAATGCGAATTTTAACTCTGCCAAGTTTGTACATTTACGAATGCGCGGTATTTGCAAAATCAAACTTGCACTTATTTAGATTTCACACTCGTCAGCGGCATATAGGTAAAATGATGGTGTTGCCATCAAACACGGCTTTGTTGCATAAAAGCTTATTCTGTAGGATACCTCACATCTACAATAAAATCCCTAAGATCATACGTGACACAGATGAGCTTAGTTTATTTAAAAGCAGACTGAATGACATATTAATTACGAAATGTTACTATAGTCTTGACGAATTCCTTGCTGACGAATCCATCTAATGTACCAAATTGTGAAATTATCTATTTTGCCATTGTAAATTCACCAAATTGTATAATTGTAATAATTTGTTTTTGTTAATAGTTATTTTTAGTGCTTGTCTAAATTTTTCTTGCTTGCATTTTTTTTTATACCTACTTATTGTACGCCCAGGTGGCAGGACATAGCCGAACTGTTTTATTTTCTATGTACAACATCTATTAATTTACCTATGATCCACAATAAATACATTTTCATTCATTTACCCTGTTTGGACTTTGAACTATTAGAAGTTGAACGCTGCGAATCGTGCGAGAGGGTGCGGTATGTTGTTGTTGTTTCGTCTCACAACAAGCTGCGCCCGCGCAGGCAGCCGCGTCTATGCAGGCTCTCTACCGCACTATTTTGTGTTTTGTACGTAGTGTAGTTATGGGTATATAGGGTGCGTAACCTGATGTGTCGCCGTGTGTATAGTGTCGATACTTTTTGTTTACAAAATCTTTAAAATTAAGTACAAGGTGGTTTGACTCGAACTGGTCCCGTTTTTAGTTCCAATCGTAGAAATCATTTTTTCGCAAATTCGCCTACCGTCTTTCTTTTTAAGTACCAACCATAATTGATAGAAAACTCTGTTATTGTTCTCGAAAATAATAAATACGAGTAGCACCTATGTACAGACAAAGAAATGAAATAATTATATATATCGGTCGCATCCTTTGCTGCTTACCGATAAAATGCCTTTTCACTCATATGAAGATATGACTCCCCCCTTTGTCTGAGTTATTTCCTGTAGGGTAGGCCTCGCATGCCACCCCCGAGAAAACGATAAAAATCGAGATGTGCCTACATCCTTATTATATTACGTATGCCAGAGCGAGCGCGCATGACGATTGTGGGTGGCATGCTAGCCGTGCTGGTGTCAAAAACGGTTCTGCTGTCTCTTTGTCAGTCCATTCGTGTCACCGTGTTTCCGTGAATATCGGCAGTGAATATTTTGTTTTAAACAAGGTCTGGCTTTTGAATTCACGATAATATCATTGCTAAAGTTTTCCGTTGACTCAATTTTCGAAGTCATGCGAAAAAGCATCAAAATAATACCTATATTTTTTTAACTTTTTACTATGAAAAACACATAAACTCAGCTCGAATTCAAACTACTCTGCCGGCAACCTTGATGGCGCTTGTGGTGGTAGATGTGGTTCACGGGCATGCAATGACACATGAACCGAATCGATAGCACGAAATTTTCAATCGAAAAATTGAGGTGGCTCATCTATCCCACCTGTTCATGCATCCCAGTTTCCCCCTACTTGAAGAACATTATTCGACTAGTATTGTTGAATAGTATTCATCGGGTATTTAGTTTATTATAAATAAAAAGAACTAAGTTAGAAATGTTTATAAAAACTCATTTACTCCTTTGCGTCGCGCAGTCGGGTAAAAAGAAGAGTGCCGGCGAAGTGATATTTCTAACTTTAAATGCATTTACTACAGTTAGTTGTTGTTTACGGTACATTATGGTAGTAATTGTAGTACCACAGAGTACTGTAATGTAGTAGAGCGACGTGCGTGATGCCGTGATGGTGATGACACTATTATAATTTACTAGCGTTAACCCGCGACTTCGTCCGCACAAATTATAAACCAGATTTTAAGTCAGATCATAAGCTATCAAACAAAAAAAGTTTCATCAAAATCAGTTCAGTAGTTTTCGCGTGATGCTCGTTCAAACACATAAACAGTTACAAACTTCTTTTTTTAAATTTATCTAAACTATTATAAAACTGTAACAGAAGTGTGTCTGTACATTGAAGATATTTACAAAAAAAAGATTACGATATGATTTTTAGATGTCCCTGATTCCAAATCACAAATTTTTGGATTTTTTGTCTGTCTGTTTGTTTGTTTGTTTGTTTGTTCGTTTGTTTGTTTGTTTGTTTGTTTGTTTGTTTGGGTGTTTGTTTGTTCGAGTATCACGCAAAAACTACTGAACCGATTTTGATGAAACTTTTTTTGTTTGATAGCTTATCATCTGACTTAAAATCTGGTATATAATTTATGCGGACGAAGTCGCGGGTAAAAGCTCGTAGTTTTATAATAGTGTAGATTTACTCTATGCTATTATCACCACATTTCCATTATATATTCTAAGCGATTTGTAAGCAATCTTAAGAAAATTGTATAATCAGCAGTAGTCATCATTACATCTTTTTTTAGGGTTCCGTACCCAATGGGTGAAAAGGGTACCCTATTACTAAGCCTACGTTGTCCGTCCATCCGTCTGTCCGTCCGTCCGTCCGTCTGTCCTACATATTTAGGGGAGTAACTTTTGAACCGTAATAGCAAGACAGTTTTACACAGAATGCGCGTTCTTACGGCGGATTTGCTAACAAATAATGTCAAAAGTTAGAAATTAAAGGGCATCCGCATGCAAGAAACTAGTTTTATCGACGTTTTTTTGTTCTAGCTCTACTGCGAAAACGGTATAACGTAAGAACGTTAAACTTGGTGTGATTAATTGATTATAGAGCAAACTCTACAGTATAACAACAACTACCTAATAAAAATTGGCGGAAAACAAATCTTTTGTGGTGGTGTGGTACGGAATGCTCGGTGCGCGAGTAGCCCGACTCGCACTTGACCGGTTTTATTCATACATTGAACTAATTTATTTTTTCTACCAGCCCAGAGTACCGAGGTGCTTTCCTCCAACTAAAAGCGAGAAATTATAAGTTATAATTAATGCGGTAAACTTTTCCATAAGCTCTACCGCCCGCCATTTGATAAAACTTTTGCATTCTAATTTTTAATTCTTGTTGTTTTTATGGTTTCACACTAAAACCCAAACAAATAGCATAATCAGTAGTACCGACACTAATAACACGTGATCGTTTTGTAGTAGGTAGACTAAGTAGGTGTAACAACTAACTATTCATTATGGTAGAAATATAAATATTACCCATAGAAATATTGAATTAACAAGTACCTATAATACCTACAATTTAGAAATCATTGAATATCGGTAATGTATCTAAATCAGGACGAAAGGTATTAAATTAGTGCATTATAAGTTATTTATAGGCTTCTCAACCCTATGTACCTCTGTAGTTGGCTTATACCAAGTAAGTCTTGCCTTTTCAACAGGCGACTCTTTGCAATGGAGGAAAGGTGGTATTAATTTTTCCTAGTTATATTAAATTCGTTGCGGGTTGTATCCCCGGGCTCGATGGAATTGATATGCTCGCCGCTTTTGTTAACAGGAAAGAAATGCCTGATGTTTTATACCTGTAAATATCAGGCAAAGGCCCATGGCTCACCACTCAAACCAAAGATCACCACAAAGATCCCATGAACACCAAAAATAAATTGTTAATTTAAATTTATCTGAGAGTTACAGCAATTCTCCCTTAGGGTAGACGACTAAGGCATAGTATAAGACAGTAATCTATATTTATACAATGGTACTAAATGCGGCTTGTATGTGTGCTCGCCAGTACGTACGCCTACGTGCTACGAATGCGCCAGACGGGGCTACGCTGAGATATTGTCAGTGTGTGCGTGCTACGAAGCGTACGCCGCGTTTGGCACCATTTTGTATGAAGCTGTCTTATACTGTGACTTAGGCAACTTTATACCCTACTTAGGTACATAAATTCAAATCAAAACAATCGTAAAAGTAGGTTTGGTTCATTTACTCCAATTTGGCAGATAAGTAAACAACAAAGTAAGTAACTACCTACTTACAAAACCGTCAAGAAATCGAAGTGACCAATCTGGTTGATCTCGATTGGTACCTATGGTGTCGACGCATAATGCCCTAATTTATCAACGCAAAATGTCCTAAACGCGGAATGTCCTAAACGCAAAATGTCCTAAATATACTTTTCTTCCTCGTTCAGAGAAAAAGTGTTAGTTAGTCGAATAATGCAATGTAATAACGAACGTGTGTATGTAATAACAGCATCAAAGGCTAAGCTAAAATCATGAAGAAGCTAAAATCATGAAGAAAATGCAGTACACTTCGGATTATGTTTGCCCTTTATTCCCGTCGTCTCACAAAACCTTCGAACGCCCTTTTTCCAAGAACGTGTCAATGGTGAGTATTTTCAGTTTTCAGTCATGTTTCAGTCAAACCTTTATTTGTAAGAATCGATAAAGAATGAATCGCAATGTTTTCATTGTATAAAAAGGGTGAACCAAACAGTAAACTCTGACTGCGCGAACCACAGAAAATCACGCTCATGGCGCTAATTAGTGGTGTGTTGACAAAAATCTTTTATAGGTAGGTATACACAAATGTATACACAATGTCCTTGTGTTGTGTGTGATGTTTGAAAACACGTTTGACACGCGACGAAAGAGGTGGTTCAACCGTTAACTTAATTTATACAAAGTACATTAAGTTTGAGGTTCATCTTGGGGTCAGGTCAACTATCTATTCGGATGTTCAACCTCATTAAAAAAAGAATCCATACAAAAAAAAAACGTTTTAGGGTATTTTTGTTGTCCTGGGACATAAATCGTAAGTACGTCTAAATAAAGATTATAACATATTTGTAAGTGTATTTTAGTAGAATTATAAACAACGAGCTTTTATCCGCGACTTCGTCCGCATAAATTATATACCAGATTTTAAGTCAGATGATAAGCTATCAAACAAAAAAGTTTCATCAAAATCGGTTCAGTAGTTTTTGCGTGATACTCGAACAAACAAACACCCAAACAAACAAACAAACAAATAAACAAACAAACAGACAGACAAAAAATCCAAAAATTTGTGATTTGGAATCAGGGACAGGTAAAAACCATGTCGTAATTTTTTTTTTTGTAAATATCTTCAATGTACAGACACACTTCAGTTACAGTTTTATAATAGTTTTGACATAAGCTAAGGGTAGATAAAAAAAGTAAACCTCTTATGCCGGCTCTTCATTCTCGCCGAGAACGGGCAAGACAGGCCGAGAACGAGAGTGTGGATGCCCTTCATTGTTCTCGTGGCATCATAAGCCATAGTAATTTTCCTTGAAAGTTCTCGCCGAGAACTCTCGGCGAGAGTGAAGTGCGGGCATTAATTTATTTCACTGGCGATGGCAGGCGGGGGCAAAAAACCGTAATAGCCTCCAGATTCGGACACATTTCCATCCTTGATAGGTATTATTTTCTGTGCATCACTTAAAAACTAACTACTGAATCAATTTAGATGAGGTATTCACAAAAGCATTGGGCTTAGTTTGGATTAGCATTTATAGGCTTTATTTCATCGTAATCGGAACATTTTATCAAAAGTTATGAGTTAGTTAACTCGTGGGGCGCCACTTAGAAAAATGCTTCAATATGATGTTCAGAACGAGTGCCATTTAGAAATTATTTCTCAACCCTTTATTGCGGTGCTGTAACCAGTTTAAATACATTTTGAAAAATAATATTTTTGTCGAGTGAACTAAATACCTAATCTCTATTCTTTTAACACCTTTTTACACTAAAATCTTACAGTAGTCTCATTTGATTCAGTGCACAATATCTACTAGGTCTACGTCGTAGGTTTGAATTTAATAACCTATAGGTTTAAATATTAAAACCATTAAGTGAGAGTCACCATTAAGTTGAATTAAAACTATTAAGTGAGTGTCACCATTAAGTTGAACTGTAAGTAACAATACAAAAAAGTCATGTCTATTTACTGTTAATATAAAAAAAAAGTTAACTATCTACAAAAGTGCAGATTATAGGTAATTTAACTACCCATACTTAAAGTGTTGTAGGTGTAGAGAAGAATCGACGGGATTTATCCTGATCCAAAATAAACTTCAAGCTTCAAGTACAAAATAAAATGTTAGGCTGTTTTATTATTTGTATTGAAAGAGAAATATTAACTACCCAAAAATATAAAAAAGCATATATTTATGTACAGCATTTTTAATAACTATGCAAATTATAGCATCAATAACCCAACTGCAATCATTGGCAAAGATCTCTCTTAATTAAGGGGAAATGGAGCGAGTCCTATAATCAATCTTGAGATGAGATATATATCTACAGTGGCTATCACCCCGCTATAACTTTTAGTTGCGGTTACAATAAATAAATAGAAAAATAACAAAAGCCTGAATTGAAGATATGGTAATAACGTAATAATATGGAAAACGCAATAACGTACCGAGAGAGATGTAAAGGTGAAAGCTGGCAGGCAGAACGGGAGTCTTGTTACATGCGTAATAATAGAAGGTAAGTATTCTCATTTCCCCCTAAGAAGAATGTATGACAGCATCCGCCACTTCCTTCTAGCGGGGGAAACAAGCTCAAGTAATTTTTAATACATGCATTATATACTTTCGACATGGTTACATACCCCGAAACTCCAAGCGTGCGAATTTCTCGTTTTTGCATTTGAGTACTTTGAACCGGTGTAGTTTTACGACTAGCGACATTTTGTTGCTCTCGCTTTTTGGTTTATTATGCGAAATAAATTAGGGCTCGCCTCAAAACTTATTTGAAGCACTTAAAAAAAATAACAAAAACCACCTCTAGGTAAGATAACTAGCCAAGGTCGAGGGAGGTAACGTTTCTCCATTGTTGATAGTAAAGTGGATATAAGTTTTTCGTTCGCACAATAGCGCTGGTGCAGCGAGGTAGGGCGGAAGTAGCGCGGGCAGCCCGGGACGCGACACCGCTGGAATAACGTAGGGCGGGCGGCAGGTTCGAAGCGCTCCGGCGGGAGGCGGGCGGCGGGCGGCGGCGGGCGGCGCACGCACCCCTCCAGCCCACCACCCGCTTGTGCCCCTAGGCTAGCTAGGCCCGCGCCCAACGCCCGTCTTTCTCTAAAGCATTTGGCCCACCTTCACTTAATAATGCATCAAAATATTATATTATTAAAGTGTTACCTACTTGAACACCCCTGTTTTAACCCTTAACCAAATAATGTACATTGGAATTTATCTATACTAAAATTGCGTTTCAATTCAACTTCGATTTAGAAATTCATCAAATCATCAGTATAGATAGATAGGCTGTAGTTTGGTTAGGTAGGTGATTAATTTGACTGAGTCAAAATACTTTTTTTTTAATTGGGTTAAGTGTAAAATAAATGTCATTAGGATAAAATTCATATTATCATACAAACACTGTATAAATTAAATATTTAGTTCCAAAACCACAGATTTCAGGCTTTCAGCACGTTCATTGTTCTAAAATCGCAGCGTGTTCCTAAATAAGCGTCCCGTGCGCTCGGCAGCGGCATGGTAGAGCGAGCGGCACGGTAGCGGCACGGGGCGGCACAACTGAACTCGTCCGGTCCACATTAAAGATTCCACAGGCCACGGCCGACAACTGGATACTTACCCGACACGACCTAACGATAACAGAACGGAACTAATTTGGTAACCGTCATTAATCTTACAGAAGTTACAGAATGAAGCCGCGGCCTTCTCGAAAACCTTACAATTATAGCCTGCCTACTTACTATGCTCTACTCTAGTGACTCGTTAACCTTTGTTAGAATTTAGACACACAAGATTTCAAGTTTACAATCAAATGAGATACTAAAATTATGCGTTTCACAGAATTTTCTTTTTTACTAGTTAAATTGTTATTATAGGTACCTACCCGGGTATTTTATCTCGCTACTATGACGAGAACTGGTGTGGTCGAGGTCGCGGGAAAAGCGCATGTATACAGGGTGTTACAAAAGTAAAAATTAGCATTTCATTCTTTTATGGGGGTTGTAGAGACCATCAAACTGAACAACTTTCACTATGGGACCATCATCGAAAACGCGAAAAAAAATATTTTTGTCCCATACATTTAGCTCGAGTAGATCTGTAGTTTAGTATGGAACATCGCAAACGCATCGCATTTTGGCGATTATGGCAAATCTCCCCATTTTGGGTGAGGCCTATGTCCAGCAGTGGACGTCTATCGGCTGATATGATAATGATGATGATGGAACATCATCGCGATTTCGATATTGGTCCCATAGTGAAAGTGGTTCAGTTTGATGGTCTTAACCACCCCCTAAAATATTTATTTGTATTTTTGTAACACCCTGTACATAAATTGTTTTACTACCAACTTATTACAGCGACGATGGGATGAAATCCTCCAGAGAATCTTATATCATACATTCTTATTTAACTTTAGTTAAACCAACATAAGGTAATTTTTTTAAAAATTAATGGCTTTTTTAGTTCGCGTTGTTTTGTTTGGTATACTTAAGTGTTTGACTTCTGGAGTGCGCTTTTTGAATCTCATACGTTGAACTCAGCAGTTGAAAATGTATTAAGATACGCATCTTTTTACTGCTGACTTGATTTTCAAAAATCGCACTTCTGGAATATTATTTTTTAATGTCAAATCAGCAATTTTTTATTTCATTTCTATATCAAACGTTAGACAATTTAATAGTAAGGACTGGCCTTGCGGTAGCATTTCCCCTCTGCCACGGTATTAGATCAATTAATCTTGCGCATTTACACTCAATTTTATACCTTATCACTAAACGAGACAGCCTATAATAGCGAAACAATAATTTTGAACTTAGAACGTTTGGGGTTCACACGAGACTACTTTTCATGATTTTTAGGGTTCCGTACCCAAAGGGTGAAAACGGGACCCTATTACTAAGCCTACGTTGTCCGTCCGTCCGTCCGTCTGTCCGTCTGTCCGTCCGTCCGTCCGTCTGTCCTACCTATTTAGGGCTGTAACTTTTGAACCGTAATAGCTAGATAGTTGAAATTTATATATAGCTCAAATTATGCGTTATTACGGCAGATTTGTTAACAAATAATAAAAATGTCAAAAAGTAAAAAATTTAGGGGGGTTCTCAACAAGAAACTTATTTTTATCAACGTTTTTTCTTCACGCTCTATCGTAAAAAAGGTAATACATACAAGCGTCAAACTTAGTGTGATTATAGAGTATACTCTACAGAATAACAACAAATACTAAAAACCGGCCAAGTGTGAGTCGGTCTCGCGCTAAAGGTCCCGGACAAAAAAATTTTTTTTTTTCTAAGTTAATAATGTTGTGTTCTTTAGTGGTGTGGTACGGAACCCTCGGTGCGCGAGTAGCCCGACTCGCACTTGACCGCTTTTATTTAGATTTTCATACATCTTGGAGACTATTTCTCACAGAGAAAAAAATGGTTTACTGCTATGATCGAACGAAGGATTTGTTAACCATTTGTACCTTTATAATTTATTTTACTTTTGATGTCTTTGCATCATAATATTTAAAAAAAAACGTTCTTTAAGTATATGTATGTACCTATTTCAAAACAAATCCTTCTTCGAACTTCATACAGAATTGAATCCATATGTTTGACTAGATTTATGGGTATCATTTGGGGCATCAATCAATTTGTTCCCTAAAATCCAATAAACCAAAGTATTCCCTTCTCGTTTGCTCACTTGTGTCACTTCCATATTATACACACAATACCATTCATATCTTTCCTAATAATACCTACCTGCCTCTGTCCACATCTCAAAAACCATTTAACATCCATTTTATCCAACAAATACTAACATTCTAAAACTTTCATCCTACTAAGTACCTATCATAATAATGAAATAAGTCAAGTCTCACATCCGTGTTATAAATTGATAGCTATTAGTTTACTTAAAACTCTCCGATATAAAAAACAAAATATTAAAATCCAATAAAATTAATATCAAATCAAAACATTCACTTTTAAAATTTAAAACTTCACAAAAGTAGGCCAACGCTTCATGTAATATGATAGAATCGTCAACAACACTACCATATTTGCTGAGTTAGTCACCTGGAGCCCTGGAGTGCGATTTCTGAATCTCATTCTCTGAGTTCAGCAGTTGAAAATGACAAAATTACTATGGAGATACGCATTTTTTCTACTGCTGATTTGACTTTCAAAAATAGCACTCGATATGATTTTTGAAAGTCAAATCAGCAGAGTAGAAAGATGCATATCTCCGTAGTAATATTGACATTTTCAACCGCTGAGCTCAGCGAAAGAGATTCAAAAATCGCTCTCCTGCATTCCAGTTGCACTCATCAGTCATCACGAAGGCATCAAAATACAATACCAACCTAAATATAGAGCTGATGCTTATTGAATTGGTATCATATTTCTGATTCTACTTAACTGTTTGAATGCGAATTGAATTTATGTAAACTACGTTCTAATGTATGATTTTACAAGATAAAAATTTGTGTTACTATTAAAATGATATTAGTGTATAATACGAGCTTTTACCCGCGACTTCGTCCGCATAAATTATATACCAGATTTTAAGTCAGATGATAAGCTATCAAACAAAAAAGTTTCATCAAAATCGGTTCAGTAGTTTTTGCGTGATACTCGAACAAACAAACACCCAAACAAACAAACAAACAAACAAACAAACATACAAACAAACAAACAAACAAACAGACAGACAAAAAATTCAAAAAATGGTGATTTGGAAAAACCATGTCGTAATTTTTTTTTGTAAATATCTTCAACGAGCTTTTACCCGCGACTTCGTCCGCATAAATTATATACCAGATTTTAAGTCAGATATTACGCTACCAAACAAAAAAAGTTTCATCAAAATCGGTTCAGTAGTTTTTGCGTGATACTCGAACAAACAAACAAACAAAATTCTTTTTTCAAAAATTTACAGTTTTATAATAGTCAAGATGTACAGACACATTTCTGTTACAGTTTTATAATAGTTTAGATGTATTAATGTATTAATTCCTAATCTGATTTTTAACTGACTTCAAAAAAAGGAGGAGGTTCTATGTTCGGCTGTATGTATTTTTTTTTTTTTGTGTGACATTGTCCAAGATATTGTCCAAGATGTTCACCGATATTTTCGTCAATTGTGAACCAATTTCAAAAAATCTTTTTTTGTTTGAAAGGGTATACTCCCGAGGTGGTCCCATTTTAATTTTGTGAAGATCTGATTACGCGCTTCGGAGCTATACAATAGAACTCCTCA
This sequence comes from Agonopterix subpropinquella, assembly GCA_922987775.1. Classification (NCBI taxonomy): domain Eukaryota; kingdom Metazoa; phylum Arthropoda; class Insecta; order Lepidoptera; family Depressariidae; genus Agonopterix; species Agonopterix subpropinquella. The sequence goes on along the minus strand of OV277693.1, from coordinate 52,649,712 downwards.
AAAGTTGACAGCAAATCGTCTGCGATTGAACCATTTGCTTCGTTTCAATGTACCCTTTGCGTATATAACTAATATCTGCTTCAAACTAACATATTTAATCACTGAAAGTTATGAAATAAAAATTTTTTTACAAAAAAAGTAAAAACTGACTTCAATAGTAAATTAAAAAATAAGATATAATATTTCAGCCTATGACTTTTACGTTCAAATCTATAAGGAAATTAATTTGTTTTATTGGAGTCGGTGTCAAGCCAAGCCAAAAAATTACGGCAAGCCCAGTCGCCAATCGTACCGGCTTGACAGCGACTTCGATAAAACAAATTAATTTCCTTATAGATTTGAACGTAAAAGTCATAGGCTGAAATATTATTTCTTACTTTTTTAGGGTTCCGTACCCGAAGGGTGAAAACGGGACCCTATTACTAAGCCTACGTTTTCCGTCCGTCCGTCCGTCCGTCCGTCTGTCCGTCTGTCCGTCTGTCCGTCCGTCCGTCCGTCTGTCCGACCTATTTAGGGCTGTAACTTTTGAACCCTAATAGCTAGATAGTTGAAATTTTCTCAGATTATGCGTTATTGCGGCGGATTTGTTAACAAATAATAAAAATGGCAGAAAGTTAAAAATTAAGGGGGGGTTTTCAACAAGAAACTAGTTTTTATCAGCGTTTTTTTCACTTCACGCTCTATAGTAAAAAAAGTAATACATACAAGCGTCAAACTTAGTGTGATTATAGAGCAAATTCTACAGAATAACAACAAATACTAAAAACAGGCCAAGTGTGAGTCGGTCTCGCGCTAAAGGTCCCGGACAAAAATAGTTTTTTTGTCTAAGTTAATAATGTTGTGTTCTGTGGTGGTGTGGTACGGAACCCTCTCTTTCGTCCATTATAGGCTTTATTATTTTATGATTAAAATATCTTTCATTAAAATATTTTTAATAATCTGCGATTTCTAGGGCCTACAAATAATTAAGGTTTGAGCACTAGTGCGAGTCGGGCTACTCGCGCACCGAGGGTTCCGTACCACACCTCCACCAGAACACAACATTATTAACTTAGAAAAAAACTTTTTTTGTCCGGGACCTTTAGCGCGAGACCGACTCACACTTGGCCGGTTTTTAGTATTTGTTGTTATTCCGTAGAGTTTGCTCTATAATCACACGAAGTTTGACGCTTTTATGTATTACCGTTTTTAAGATAGAGCGTGAAGAAAAAACGTTGATAAAAACTAGTTTCTTGTTGAGAACCCCCCTTAATTTTTAACTTTTTGACATTATTATTATTTGTTAACAAATCCGCCGTAATAACGCATAATCTGAGAAAATTTAAACTATCTAGCTATTACGGTTCAAAAGTTACAGCCCTGAATAGGTAGGACAGACGGACGGACAGACGGACGGACGGACGGACGGATGGACAACGTAGGCTTAGTAATAGGATCCCGTTTTCACCCTTTGGGTACGGAACCCTAAAAACGAATGCAGCCCTGTCGTGAATCGTACCGGCGCTTGACAGTGACTTCGATAAAACAAATTAATGTTCTTATAGATGCGAACGAAAAAGTCATCGGCTGCAATTATTTATTATTTTTTACTTTTTGAGTTTTGAAGTCGGTTTTCATTTTATGTTAAAAAAAAAATCTAAGTTATTTTCTTTCAGCAATAAAAGTTTTCTTCATTCTTGATTTTACTGCTAATTTGCTTGATAATGCTTCTTTATTGAATTTCATATTTCTGTACCAAAAATCTTGATTTCTATTATAACTGCGAACTCGTTTCATACGACGTTTTTCGAACACGTGGATGAAGAGGCACTGACGGTGCCGCCATACAGACAACGACATTTTGTTGCATACAACCTAAAATTCAAAATGTAATTAACTGAATATTTATCATTATAATTCAAATAAAATAATTATTTATTGACACAAATCATTTGTTTAAACATTTATTTGTCATACTTTAATTGACACAATTTATTTATTCACCAAAATAATTGATTTTTTTAAATAAAATCTCTTTGCTGATATTTAAAATCAAACTATGAAGAGGTGTTTTTTTTATTATAAAAAGTTTTAACAAGTACTTAGGTTAGGTAGGTTTTATAAAAGGCACTAAGAGCCACTTTACAACCACCTTGTGATTACTTGCTCAGTGTTACAACCAAGTTTGTCGAAAAACTATTTGTTGTGGTAGTCGAAAAATCAACATAGTGTCATAGTAAAAGTATGCAGAAACCTGTGCATCGCCTGCTCGAGGGGTCCCGATGGTGGCGTATCAGATCAGATCTTATACTCTACGACCTGAATGATTCCATTCAAAAGAGGAAGTGGTTTGTATTCAGCCGGGTCCGCTGCGCCCTGTTTTATGTTGTTAACATAACTATTTGACGAAACAAAGGACTTGACGAATGTAGTATTTGACGAAATAAGAATTATAAATATGATAAATAAATATATAAATATATTATAAAAAATATTTTTTTATTGTATTTTTATTTTATTTTATTTTATTCATTTTAGGAAAACTTACGGACTAATTACAGGATAGTAGGGTAGGTATCAACATTTTTTTTAAAACAACATTCCAACTAAAAGTTTCCATATTATGACGTTATGTATGACACAGATATGGTGCATCGTTGGCCAAATTGAAATGGTGGATAGGAGGGGTCGTTGGCTATCTCGCCACGTCCCCAAAAAAAATTCTCGCATCATAGATTTTTTTAGGTGAATTCTTAGGGATTTTCTCAAAAAAGTCCGAAAGTCAGCATTTAAGCTTGAATAAAAAAAAAGTTGTAAGTATATAATGTATACTTAACCCCAATTTTCTTTCAAACACCCTGTATGTATAACGGTAGGCATGTATGACACACAGACCTTTCGGTATGACATATTCCTATTGTACTTTAAAAACATTGGCGCCCGCCGCTGAAAAACGCTACTCGTTTTATTCTAGTAGTAATTCAATATCCATGATTCAATAGATGAGCAATACTCGGGACAGAACTTTATACAAACGTGCGCCAAAACTAGAATACTATAAATTATTACCAAAACTCTGTCGCACGTCCAACGGCCAATGTCAAAAGGTATCCTTTCCAGTGACAACAAGATTCAATTCCGTGTAACCTGTTTTATGACACGTCAATCGTTTCCAGATGGTGTCAGGCGCGCCTCTCCGTGCTGCGTCATTGATAATGCGCGGGCGCACATCGTGGCCAATGTTCCACCTCAACCCATATACATCACCCGCTTTAATAAGCAATACACTCATCGGTTTGGTATGAGGCAGCCATTGGACCGAATCGTTTAGCGTTGTGTCGCGTCGGAGCACGTGGGAGTGCATACGCAATCCAGAGTTCATTCCAAGAGCGCTCATTCTGAGTCAGTCAAGTCAGTCAGTTAGTAGTTCGTTGTTTCTTGTTAGTGACAGTTGCCTTTAAGTTTGGATACCAACAAACACGCGCCATGCACGATACTATACGGACCCAGGTGATTATTTACTATAATTATTATTCTATGCGTATGTACTTACATTGGCGAATGTGCTGGATTTTCCAGCTGGTGCTTTATGCTATAATAATGTCGCATTTGTGTAAATTTATCTTATTATAGAAATAAGGTAGCTCACGCACAAGTTCGCTGGCGTGTCCATATCGTGTCAAATTTTTGTAAGTACCTATGTCACAGTGTAAGAAAAAGTAACTAGTACAGTACAGTAGTACCAGGTCTTACCGATGTACCTACGCAGTTAAAAATTTTAATAGCGCGCGAAATTATATTGACTAATCAGTATGTGCCACCTTCAATCCGTTTACGCTATTGGCTAATTTGTTTTCGCTGCTATCCGACTGCACCCTTTGATTACTAAATGACTTCGGGTTTTGCCGGGGACTCGGGTCTGCTCTGCGCAAACGACGATTGACGAGCGGAATTATTTTCCTGGCAGCCTCGGATCTACGATTTTTCCGACCCGGGGCAAAAACTTGACATTGGCGCCCCCCCCCCCCCCCCCCCCCCCCCTCCAAGGAAGGATTCCCCTCCAAAGGAATACCAATAATTTTTTCCAGGGGTGGCCGGGTCCAGTTTTGGTTGTTTCAAAAATATCTAAAATCTGCAATCTGCAATAGGCATGACTGGATACTTCTAATACAATAAAAACATTAAGAGCGGGCGAAGCGAGCTCAAGATTTTATTGCAATACAATGAGATCATTGCAAGTCGTTGCAATTGCAATATTAAATTTTTCAAACTCTTCATTTTGGCGCCCCCTAGACCTGTCGCCCGGGGCGTGGGCTCCCGTTTGACAACAAAGCAAGCGATAACATTTAACCTCTAAGTAGGTACCTACAATGTTCTTAAAACAAATAAAAACATTCATTAGTTACCAAACACAAAGAGATAAGATAACACACACAAACATAGAGTATAACTAAACAAGATGTTTATTATCTATTTAATAACTTGTTATTTGCTTCTGTTCTATCAGAGTGTTCTATCTGTTCTATACCCATAATACCCATATTGTCCATGGTACTTACATGTAATTATGGTCTGTAGTTAAATGTTATTCGAATACAAGGTAGTTATGAACATCTCTACATAATGCCTATCGTTTGTCAAGTTTGATTGAATTCCCGGCCTATTATAATGTGTATTTTCAGATAGTATTAGATATTAGCTCTTAGCGATAAATGTTAGGTATTTATAAGGCTATTCCTACTTTTGTTTTAAACTTTTTCGCGAGTTCACAAACATGATTAGGTAAACGAGCAGAAGCCTTGATCTCAAAGTATAAATATCTTTAATCCTTTCATTTTATTTCTGACATAAAATATTGTTATTGAAACAATTACCTCGAAATGGTTTTCGATTCGGGTCCTCCCATAAAAAACTTTACATACCGAATTTCTTCACATAGGCAGTTAGTTAGTTTATTTCCCGAACTCACCTACCTATAGGTACCCAGAGTAAAAGGTCCCCACGCTAATTTTGGGTAAATGTACAATACTTTCTGTTGAATTACACAACTTGTAATCCGGAGTATCTGCTCACATCTTACATTGCCTTATTATTTTCGTTCAATCATTCAATGGGACATCATTGTCAAAGAACTACGAGAACCATATTTTCCAGATTTTTTCGAATGTGACGATTGCCTCCGATCCTCCGAATCATAATTATGTCGAGTAACTGAGGCCAGTCTTCAAAACATTTATTCAAAGGATTAAAGAAGTTTGGCGGACGGCCATGTCATTTGAGACCCAGACTTAGAAGTCTCATACATGAATGAATCTTAGTGTAGAGTGAAACAAAACGTAACTATTAAGTAATCTGTGACAAAACTAACAAAAAAGTAAATTGGTTGTAACTTGTAGAAGTTGGGGGAAAGGTATTTCTCCTTAGGATACCCTTTGTATCAAGTGTGTGAAACTAATAAACTTATATTATACGAGAATTTACCCGCGACTTCGTACGCATAAATTATATACTTACCAGATTTTAAGTCGGATCATAAGCTATCAAACAAAAAAAGTTTCATCAAAATCGGTAGCTTTTGCATGATTCTCGAACAAACAAACACACAAACAAACAAACGAATAACCAGACAGACAAAAAATCCAAAAATTTTTGATTTGGAATCAGGGACATCTAAAAACCATATCGTAATCTTTTTTTTGTAAATATTTTCAATGTACAGACACACTTCAGTTACAGTTTTATAATAGTTTAGATTTAATGCTATCTTTTATTTTTGGTTTCTAGAGTAGTACTACAGTAAAAACATATTTGCCGGTAGTACTACCGGCCGAGGCGGTAGAACCACGGTTAAATAAATTTCCCGTCTTACTACTGGTAGTAAGACTTGGTAGTAACACGGGTAAAAAACGTTCTTATTAGATAATCCACTCAATCTCCTACGCATTCATTGTGTTTATTTTAATAAAAATTCACAATTAACTGTAAATACAATATTATGAATGGAAGAAAACGAAATCATACACACACAATCAGTTCAACCTAGCTAAATATCTACGTTCCGTAACGACCAAAAAATACCTCAGTGATAATATTCGATGAAAATAGCTGTCGTGGTTGCATTTTGCTACTGCTTTTTGGATGATTTGTCTATTTTACTAGTAATTTCTACTTTTGAATCTGGACTTCTAGAGATGTGGAAGTTTTTTTTAAAATGCCTTATTTTTTTCTGTTTATTATAATTATGACCGCCGCGCCGCGCCGGCGCCGTCCTGAATGGCTTTTAGTTTTCGTAAAAAATGGGTGGGTCCAAATCTGCCATTCTTCTTTATGAGTAGGGACTATACACCGTGTTCTTGGGGAGGATATCATATCCTCAGGGACACGGTGTGTTACTACACACCTATATCTAGGCTTCTAGTGTGCAAATATCGTAGGACTCTAGTGTACAAATTTACTACTTAACCGTTCTATCTATATCATTTATTAGGTATAAATAAACAGGTGGAAAAAAATTACATATCAAATTACAACGTGCATTATGCATGTTTCTAACTTAAAGTCCAACAAAAAATTTTACATTTTGAAGTAGGTACAGAAAAAACAATCATTTTCCCTTTGTACTTTTGAATTTATCAGGGTCCATATCTGGAACCGGTTTCTTGGATAATCCTGTTATAAGTCGCTTCAACTTGGCAATCTGAGTGGAAGGCGCCAAGCCTTTGGGACAGGCCAAGGTACAATTCATGATAGTATGGCAGCGGAAAACTTTGAAGTCGTCTTCCAATTCGGCCAGTCGTGCCGGGGCAGCGTCGTCTCTAGTATCTATTACCCATCTGTATGCATGTAGTAAAGCATGAGGTCCTAAAAATCGACGTCCATTCCACCAGTAGCTCGGGCACGACGTGGAACAGCACGCGCAGAGCACGCATTCGTACAATCCAACCATCTTGAGATTGTCGTTTATACTTTGTGCAAATTGTTTATCGCCGAGTTTAAAACTTTGATGCTTTATTATATACGGGCGGATGCCTTGATAAGCTTTGTAGAAATGAGTCATGTCCACGACCAGGTCTCTCTTGACATACATATGAGGCATAGGATGGATGGTGATAGTTCTTGAATTCGGTATTTCGGAAATGCAAGAGAGAACATTATGACCCTGGACGCAGACACCACAAGAACCGCATATTCCCTCCCTGCAAGATCTTCGAAATGACAATGTTGGATCCATGTCTTTCAACTTAATGAGAGCGTCGAGAACCATTTTACCGCATGTATCAACGTCCAGGTCGTAGGACTGCATTCTTGGTTTTCCCCCTCTAAGGATACCGTCGTACCGGTACACTTTGAACACTCTGCGAGGGTCCATTTTAGTTTTTTGTGCCTTAGGCCCATGACCGCTACTAAGTACCACATTACTTATAGAGAATCTGGCGCATTGCTGCTCAGCAGAGGTAATCATAAATGGCGATTTAAAAAATATTTTTGACATGATAAAAACAATTTACACACCAGTTTCTTCCAATGTTCCTTCCTCTTAGCTTTCAATAGGCGTATTTAAAAAAATATGATTGATCTCAATTTAGCAAACAAACTTCATTTTTTATTTACGTTTGATCATAGAAAAAAATATGACGTTTGATTTACGTTAATCATAGACAAGCTGCTACCGCGAGTTTCCAACTAGTCAAATTAACAACTCTTTATGAAACGTCAAAACGCGTGCTTTGTATGAAATATTATACTGAAATTTGGAGAGTGACGTCATTGTTTTTCGACGTCTTTTGGATACTTTTTATAGTTTATCCAGTTATTAAAAATAGTATTCAAGAAACAGGATTATTGAAAATCTGAGTTTAGCGTTATTTTCAAACAGGTTATTTACTGAACAGTTAAAACTAAAATATATTTCATGTAGTCAACTTCCATAGACATATTCTTTGCCATAGGTACTTGCCATAGATATAGTAACTAGATGAAACCATACCGTGGCCGCACATGAAACAGCAATATTGTGACTTTTGCATACAAAAAGTCGGTTTGTTTGGCAAGATGTCATCAACATTCCATAGGTTTGACAATGGTTTGACATCTTGCCAAACAAAAAAACCGGCCACGGTGACCGAAACAAAAAATAATGTTTTTGTCTTTTTTGTTGACATAAGTTTTTATAACTGGCTATCCCGCTCTCTCATTTCTTGGCTCCATCTTTCAGCGTAAGCGAAAAGTTTTTAATCTAAGGTACTTGCAGGGTACTTGCAAGCGAAAAGTTTTTAATCTGGTACTTGCCGAAAATCTCTGTTGCCATCATAAAGTTATTATACCGGTGAGTCTCTGCCTGTAGTCAGTATTTGTCTGTGTAGTTGCCATACGTTTGCCAAGCGCCGCGGAGTATTATATTCCTTGGCCAAGCGTTTGCCATACCAAGATTTTTAATTTCTAATAAGTAGTACCGTACAGTCATTATTCGTAGCGTACAGTACTATTCGTAGACTATTCGTTATAAAGAGGTTCTAAATAGGTTTATTTTGAACATTAATTTTGAACTAAGTTTTAAGCAAGAAACTTGGATTGTTTAATCATAATTATCTAAGGACTGGCTGAAGGAGAAGCTGGCTGGCTGAACCTGCCTGCTGTGCGAGGGTCGCGGGTCCGAATCCTGAAAGGGACAAATATGTGTATGATGAATAAGAATATTTGTAACCGAGACATGGATGTTTGTATCTATACAGGGTGTAAGGAAGAGTATCATTAACCTTTAAACCAAAGGAACAAACTTACATACTGACATACATACATATATACCTATCAATTCTTGTTCTTAGATACCTACCTATACATACCACAGACAAGTTAGAGAAAAAATACATGGGCTGATAAACACATTACCCTTCCTTTGCGTCGCGCAATCGGGTAAAAAGAATTGAGGTCCCATCCACGGGTCCCATCAAAAACATTTCATGTAAAAAGTAGCCAAGACTCACAACTCTTTTAAGTACTCTTAAAAACTTATGAGATCTCATTTTATTCTTGAGTAAGGTTTACCACATCGTATGGATTTCAAATTCCGTTCGGAATTCTGGAGGGGGAAAATCCATACGTAATCGTTATTCCGTTCGGAATAATTCCGCATTTATGTGGTAAGTCTGGTAAGCCTACGTGTTCATCTCGGTCTTATAAAGAAAGGGCTTGGCCAACATCCCATGTAGAGCCAATCTAAATGACAAAACAAAGAACAAGATGAGCATTGGCTCTACATGGGATGAGGATGACCGGGAATTATTAGATTAGGTCTTTATTAGACCGGGAATTCGTGAAATTCGTGAATAAATATAGGGTCTTACCATAAAGGTATCATAGAGAGGAACTGACAGCTAAGAGAGCGAGATGTACCTACTACCTAGCGGCGCCACTGTATAATAGAAAGAGATACGTGACACGAGGCCGTTTTTGGGAACTTGTCAGCACAATCGACTGGGTAAATATTCGTGCTCTGTGAATAATTAGTGAATCTAAAGTGAAGTCGTAGATTATTTTGTGAAATATACTAACACTATTTCATTAATTACCTACGATTTCACGTTAGATTCACAATTATACACAGAACTCGAAGTTTTAGGGTGCCGATAAGTGCCGACAAATGCACAAAAAACGGTTTCATTTGACAACTCATGTCAGTTACTCTATTCCGACAGGTAGGTATAATAACTTTATGGGTCTTACTTAATATGCTGACACTTTTTTAAGGGGAGGATCAGACCAAAATAGACAGCGAAATGGCGAAAAAAAAATTAGCTGTCCCATACATTTGGCTCAAGAAGGTTTGCAGTTTTGTATGGAACAGCTAATTTTTTTTTTTCACGATTTCGATGTTAGTTCCACAGAGAAAGTTGTTTAGTTATCGGGTTCCGTAACCAAAGGGTGAAAACGGGACCCTATTAGTAAAGCATACGTTGTCCGTCCCGTCTGTCCTACCTTTTTGAACCGATATGAAATTCCGCCAGATTAACTGAGTAATGTAATCGCACCTTAAGCTCTCCACATCGTACAACATTGAAATAATCTCACAAAAATAACCATAACGCGTTCCCAAAAATAGACCGACCACGTGGGGGCGGCACATCACACGTAGCGCAAACTCTCTCCGAACTAATCGTTGAGTATGTTTACATACAATACACATTTACTGTCTTTTAATTTAGCTTTTATTTATGTTGTACTCGGAACTTTTCACAACATTGGCAAGCTTAAAAATATCTTGTTGCGTAATCTTCTTCTTGGCCCGTAGCCGTTTTCAATCGTAATCTAATGGTGTAGGCCTCCAGTCTATGCAATAATTATTTCGATATTGATTTATTCTTACACCCTTAACTAATACAGTTAACTGTACCCTACCTATAGGTACTTCGTGCCAGTGGTGTATTTAAAGTTCTTTAAAGCTTTCTTTACGTTCAATTCATTGCCACTATGAAGTGAGAAGTGCAAAGTGCAGCTAACGATCCCCCGAGAGTGGAATGATCGTACCTATACGAGTGTCTAGGTACATCTAGGTACCTTAGTTTTCAGATGAATAATCTTGGGAAAAGCGGGAGGTAATGTGTTCTATATAAGACTTTCTAATTATACGTTGTGCAAGCTAAGGGCATAAGTTACAATATTATACTTATACTAAACTTTACCTGCGACTTCTTCCGCACAAATTATACCAGATTTTAAGTCAAATCATTCATCAAGTAGTTTTTGCGTGATGCTCGATCAAACAAACAAACAAACAAACTTCTTTTTTTTAATTTACAGTTTTATAATAGTTAATAGATAGATAGATTAAATAACCATATCTTCCGTATATTTAAAAAAAAATTGTTTGCCTCATATTTGTCTTTATTTGCGCATTTTAGCGCATGTAAAAGCGATAGTATAGTTCGTTCAAGTGTGGGAAGCCAGGACAGGACAACAAATCGAAGACTGGGTGCTGGGTGACCATAAAATAATAGCCCGAAAAAGCGACAAATTTCCCTAGATAATGACGAAAACCTAACCCACTGGGATCGAGCGTGGTATTTTGAAGACCCCCCTCCACCCTAAACGGGTCACGTAGTATGAGTAGGTACATTCCCTGGTGCTTACCAATCTGTAAGTTCCATAATCATGTGGCTAAGTGATGTACGTTTTCGTTATAGTTAGAACAAGATGGGTACGTGGTTTTGGAGGATTTTCTGAGGCCTGCGGAGTGCGACGAGCTGCTTCAGGCTGGCAAAGATCTGACATCAGGCATACCTGACGCTGAGCGGCGAGCTATTTTCTTCACCGGCTATTCTGATAAGCAAACGACAGAAAAAGTAAGTTTGTATTGTTGAATAACCTAATTTGGATTTTGGAATAAAAATAAAGATAAAGTTGAAAATGTAAGCTTATGACTGTCTCCACGTAATACTATTAACTATTCTGTGACGTAGGCTACAACATTTCAAAATCCCTTATTTTATATCAAAAATAAAAAATAAAATATTATACAAAATAATATCACATACTTACTTAGATAGCTTTTTGACGTAATTTTTTTACTCTACCACCGCGGCGGAAGGTGTTCCGTTGAGAGAAGATGCGGCCAGAAACTCTACAACACATCTTTTAAACAAAACAAAATATACAAAGTACAATTAAAAGACAATATTTGCATTACATAGTTTATGCAATATTTGCATTTACCAAACGTTTTGGTCATTCAAATAATCATCAACCTTTTTTTACAGAGCACTTGTTTAAACATGGATGGCCCCTTGAAATATGTGTTGACCGCATAGATTTATATATACGCTAGTAATATATATGTCTTTGGTTGACCGTCATTACGTTAGGTATTAATAAACGTAATTATATTTATAGAAAGAATCAATAATAATAAATAGGTAGGAACTTACTTATTACCTACCTAAGGTATAACAAGATAAATTTTTTGTCAGTGCGGAAACTTTGCACATGCATTTTACTCATCAAATTGAACAACTTTCATAAAGAAGATAACATCGAAATCGGGAAAAAAAATCTGCTGTTCCATTCAAAACGGCTCAGCGTGTTATGGAGAGAGCTATGTATCTCTGAGAGATCACATCAGGAATGAGGTGATACGTCAGAGAACCTGTTGACATAGCTCAGTAAATTGGCCTGCTGAAGTGGCAATGAGCCGCTGATATCTGCCGAAGATACCGGGGCGCCACAGGATGAGGAAGGCCGTGGGTAGAGTTTTGTGGCGGGAGAGTATGTTCAGCAGTGAAGGATGATGATGATGATACAAAACTGAAGAGCCTACCTACTCGACTCAAATGTATGGAACAGTAGATATTTTTTTTGCGCTTTCGAATTAGGCTCCATACTAAAAGTTCTTCAGTTTTACAAGTAGAACGCATGCTGTATAAAAATTTATCATTTTTAGGTAATGTTCGCGGTACCTATATTCCTATAGGTACTATGGCAATGCACGGTCCATCTGAAGTAGGTACCATAAAGTTACTATACCTTTCAGGTATAGTAACTTTATGGTAGGTACACCACAATACAGGTGTAAGTGACAGCCTAGCAAATACTGAAACGGTGAACTGAGATCATCAAACTGAACAACTTTCACTATGGAGCCTACCTCAGGAAACGCGAAAAAAAATCAGCTATCTAGATACTGCAGTTTGATGGTCTGAGTTCACCGTTTCAGTATTTGCTAGACTGTCACTTACACCCTATATACAGGGTGAAATTGATATCTTTAGCATTATTTTAAACTAAGAGTCTACCCATCAAACTGAACAACTTTTACTATATTTAACCGATCAAAGCAAATAAAAAATCAGCTGTCCCATACTAAACTGCAACGCCTACTCGACTCAAATTATGCAACAGCTGTTTTTTTTTGCTCCGATCGGTTTGCTCCCATAGTAAAAGTTGTTCAGTTTGATGGGTAGACTCTTAGTTTCAAAGGATGCCAATGATATCAATTTCACCCTGTAGAGCAAAGCTTCGACAACTTGGAATTTACGTGGAATCATTTCTATTGCAGAATGTGAAAGACACCTACTTCCTGGAAAGCAACGATAAAATCAGCTACTTCTTTGAAACAGAAGCGATTGGATCTGACGGAAAACTTAATGTAGACCAGAGTATCTCTTTAAACAAGGTAAATAAATAAGTTAACTTTAATAACCTTAAATTAACTGAGAGCCTTATACAGGGTGTAACAAAACACCCTAGTAACACTTAAGGGGGTGCTTCAAATCATCAAACTGAACAACTTTCACTATGGGGCCAACATCTAGAAAAAATAAAAAGAATCAGCTATCCCATACATTTTAGTCGAGTCGGTACTGCAGTTTTGTATGGGACAACTGTTTTTTTTTTCTCCGATTGAATTGCTCCCATAGTGAAAGTTGTTCAGTTTGATGGTCTGAAGCACCCCCTTACGTATTACTAGGGTGTTTTGTTACACCCTGTGTACAGGGTGAAATTGATATCATCAGCATCCTTTTAAAATAAGAGTCTACCCATCAAACTTAACAACTTTCACTATGGGAGCAATTCAATCAGAGAAAAAAAAAACTGAAAAGGAAAACCGGCCAAGTACGAGTCGGGACTCGGGCAATTAGTGTTCCGTACTACCAGTTGTTTAACATGGGTCATTGAAGACACCCACTATAAATTGACACCTACTTAGTATGTGGACACATAGTAACTGAAGATCATTTTACACTGGTCAATCTGGTGTTCGTTTTTTGGGTATAGAAAAAAACTATCCAAGTTAGAGCCACCCTGATAATTTTCCCGCCATCTACACGTTATTTCTGATGTTCATGATTTTTTTCAGATCTTATACGGCTATATTTTTTGAAATAGACGTGGGGACAGCAATTTCTCGGATTTAATTAAAAATTTTGTTAAACAAAGTTTTGATAAAATATTTGAAAAGTATATTTTTAGACTCGTCTTTTCATAAGCTTTCAATCGATACCCCACAACATGGGGTAAAATTTTTTTTATTTTTCTTTGCCCTTTTCCTACTCCTCACATTGCCCCCCAATATAAAAATTTAGCATTTTTTACTTCATTTATGATATTGGACCAGCAATTGCTATATCTGTACCGGGTTTCAACTTCCTATGTCTTACGGTCTCTGAGAAAAATGCCTGTGACAGACGGACGGACAGACACCGAGCTGATTCCATAAGTGTTCCGTTTTGCCAATTTTGGTACGGAACACTAAAAACAGCTGTTGCATACATTTGAGTCGAGTAGCCGTTGCAGTTTAGTATGAAACAGTAGATTTTTTTTTTTGCTCCGATCGGTTTGCTGTCATAGTAAAAGTTGTTCAGTTTGAGGGGTAGACTCTAGACTCTTAGTTTAAAAGGATGCTAATGATATAAATTTCACCCTGTATTATAAGAAAGGACTTTTTAGGGTTCCGTACCCAAAGGGTAAAAACGGGACCCTATTACTAAGCCTACGTTGTCCGTCCGTCCGTCCGTCCGTCCGTCCGTCCGTCTGTCCGTCCGTCCGTCCGTCTGTCCGACCTATTTAGGGCTGTAACTTTTGAACCGAAAGAGCTAGATAGTTGAAATTTTTACAGAATATGCGTTATTACGGCGGATTTGTTAACAAATAATATAAAAATGCCAGAAAGTTAAAAATTAAGGGGGTTTCTCAACAAGAAACTAGTTTTTATCAACGTTTTTTCTTTACGCTCTATTGTAAAAACTGTAATACATACAAGCGTCAAACTTAGTGTGATTATAGAACAAGCTCTACAGAATAACAACAAATACTAAAAACCGGTCAAGTGCGAGTCGGTCTTGCGCTAAAGATCCCGGACAAAAAAAGTTTTTTTTTTCTATGTTAATAATGTTGTGTTCTGTGGTTGTGTGGTACGGAACCCTCGGTGCGCGAGTAGCTCCACTCGCACTTGACCGCTTTTTATTTACGAAGTCCTGAATTAGAAAATATTATTATACCATAGGCATGAAACATCAACCGCTAAAGTTCGAAGGACCAAACATGGGCCCCGTTTTATTTTTCGTTTAAAAAATACAGTACCTATTCTTAGGTAGTTTACAAAATGTTCCTCAGAAGTATTTTTGAGGCACCTTTTGAGGAGTCTTATTGTCTATTTCCGAAGCGCTTTATGAGAAAATCTTATTTTATCCAAATTACACGGCGCGGTGGCGGAACCCAACTCCTAGAAAAATGGCGCAGCCGATGTTATCGTGTACATTGTATTAATATATTCTATAGGATGGTGACACATAAAAAACGTATCTACAGGAGAAATTGAGAACCACCTCCTTTTTTGAAGTTAGTTAAAAAACCTTTACAATAAGAAAATAAAGTACTCGTAGTCCGACGCGATTGTTTTCACGAGCGAGAAGTTTTATTTTCTTGGCATAGCATTATTGTTCTTCTATTATGAATCGAGGACGACGATTTGTATGGTCCGGTACATATCTGAAATGATATTGTTTGTGTCAAAAGCTGTTTATTTATCTCCGCCAGAATAGTTGACGACAAATTTCAATTTCAATTTTTCTACTTCATTTTCAATATTTATATAAATTGCGTGCAAATGCATGGAATTTGACCCATGAGGCTACCGTGTGACTACCGTGATTTAAATCCTGATCATCAGTACTAGCATGACTGATGACATGATGGATAGGATGTGATGAAATGTTTTGAACAATCAATAAATAGGTTTTATTCGAAAAACTGCCACGCTTTTCAGCCTAGGCTACGTAGGTATAATTTATCTTTCGACCACCCCGGTCGAAGCTAGAAAATCATGTTAGTTTTATTTTATGCTGGTTCTAAAATCCCATCCCAAATATTATGTACCACTAATTATTCGAATTTTACGTCATATGGGACTTATACGTAGAGAAATTACGCGCTCCTCTAGGGACTTCACTCAAGTTTACACTATTTAAATCGACGGATTATGAATTATGATATCAACTTTACCTCGGGAATTTAATCTACAACTTGTTTAAATTATCGTGGCACCTTTCGAAGCATGCAATTATCTCGCTCTACATAGAGACCGGAGCGAAAGAGACTGCCTTGAATTGCCAGGTGCCTTGTTAAAGAAGGTTCCATACGCCGATAAGTGATATATACATAAAGAAACATACACGTATACAGGGTCCTGGGTTCGAATCCCGGTTCGGTCATGGATGTTTATATGTTTGTGCCGTTGTTGTATGGTTTCCATAATAAACAGCCTATAAATAGTGCTTTCTTGGGATCATTACAATGTATGTGCCTGTAAAAAAAAAAAAAAAGGTATTATACTACGTAAGAGAGACAGTGACAGCTGAGAGAGCGAGATGTACCTAGCGGCATGCCTGTATAATAGAAAGAGATACGTGACGCGAGGCAATAGAACCGTTTTTGGGGATTTGGAGTCCTGGTAAAAATTCGGTTTCTGTGAATAATCGTAAACCTAAAGTGAAATCGTAGATAATTTTGTGAAATATACTAACACTGTTTCATTAAATTATTCACCATTTCACGTTAGATTGAGAATTATACACAGAAATCGAATTTTTACCCTGCCGAGGACTCCAAAAAACGTCCAAAAACGGTTACATTTGACAACTCATGTCACTTACTCTATTCCGTAAGGTATAATATCTTTATGGATATATACCGATAGTTAACGCAAACTGACATATACTTAATCTAAGGTTCCATCAAAGACATATAGGTTCCATACGTAAAATTCGTTGTGATACGAACAAGTCCGCCGTATGTTTTGGCAGGTGGGCCACGCCTTGCATCTCCTCCACCCCATCTTCAGGTGCTACACATACAGCGACCGAGTGAAGGCTGTCTGCAACGAGCTGGGCTTCAAGGAGCCTGCTGTTGTCCAAAGCATGTACATTTACAAGAATCCTGGCATTGGTGGCGAAGGTACTAATCTCATTATCATTATATATACGTCCCTGCATGGGTAGCATGCCACCGTGATACAGAGCTATCACACCTTCGCTCTCTTTCTATTTGCGCGCGAACAAACGAGATAAAAGACGTGATACAGCCGTATCACGTGTAGTATGCTACGGCTTCTGATTGGGTAATGATTACCGCGCCGTAATGGGTTCGAACCTCAATTCGCTCAATTTAATATCTGAGGCAAATTGTAATGTTAACTGCTAACTACATACACACCATAAAATATGTGGGTAGTTAGTTAGTAACGTTACAATCATGTCCGTGTGGTGTCGGCTAAGAATTGCACCACCCCATTTCCTCCCATGGGTGTCGTAAAAGGCGACTAAGGGATCTACCGGAGGATGGGCAGCAGCATCCTCTGAGTACATACTCAATCCAACTGCGATCGCCAACCCGCCTGCCAAGTCTGGCGATTATGGCAAATCCCCCCATTTTTGGGGAGGCCTATGTCCACCAGTGGACGTCTATCGGCTGGTATGATGATGTTACAATCATAAATATTTATATTATCTATCATCATCATCAACCTACAGATTCTAAGATACGTTCCATTGCAGGGCAAAGTCCTTCCCTCAGGGAGGGTGTCTGGGCGTTAGTCGCACGCGTGCCCAATGCGAATTTGTAGACTTAAGATACGTATCAGAATATCTTTCGGATGTATATACCTTACCTACAGTATTTTTTTCTAAAATGAGAAAAAGAACGAGAATTTCACTATGAAGTTTGTTTCATCGTTTTCAGTGGTGGCGCATCAAGACGCGACATTCTTGTACACGGAGCCTGTCCCGCCCGTTGGATTCTGGATCGCTCTGGAAGACGCCACGGTGCAGAACGGCTGTCTCTGGATGGCCCGAGGATCCCACAAGTCAGGGGTTCACAGAAGGCTCGTCAGAAATCCTGACAAGGAGTCTAAACAGACCTTGATCTACGATAGACCCGCCGCTGTCTACCCTCAGTCGAGCTTCACAGCTGTACCTGTAAGCAAAGGTATCGATTCTAGTTTCATTTCTATAATATGAGATCGATGGTTGCACCGGTTTTGCCTTGATAAAAAATCTCAGTATCAGACGTAGTGCATGCATGCATATGCTCACGACTATATTCCCCGAGGGGGTGTCAGAGATATTCTGAAACTTCAGAACATCCACGTTTCACTAGTAGTACCGAAACTCTGTCGAGTGTCACGGGGAGTGAGCCCGTCGCCACTTGTATACATGCCTCGAAATTGAAGCATGCCGGTTTCCTCACGATGTTTTCCTTCACCGAAAAGCCAGTGGTGTTACAAATCGTACATAAATTTCGAAAAACTCATTGTACGTCCGAGTCGGCCTGGACGGGGATCGAACCATCGCCTCCTGCACGGCAGGCAAGGTTACTCGCCATTGGACCACCACGGCTTTTCAGACGTAGTAACTTATTATTAATCTGTGGCTACATCTGTGGTATTAGCTTAGCTCAATGTACATAGGTCCTAAATAGGATATACATGAGTCTAAAAACCTACTACTAGATATAGTATTATTATACAGGGTGCGGAAAGGTAATATGGGGCACAAAGGGCAGCTACCAGACGCATTATACAACGTGTTAATGAATTAACGCAAAACCTCATACACCCCAACTGATTTATAACAAAATAATTAGATTGAAACAATAATTTAATTATTTTGATAGTTAAATTTTAAAGTTATTCGCATTTTAAGTTTTGAGGCAAAAATGATTTGATATCATTTCAGCACTGAAAGAAAGCGCTAACGTACTCATGGATACATTTGTATAATCTTGTTTTGGTCGTAAGTAGGGTGAGTCTGCCCGTGCGGTGGGTTGACATAGGGTTCAGAAAATTTTAAATTTCGCAAAAAAAATTATTAAATATTTTGAAAAAATTACCTATGTTGAAACCATGATAATTCGACTCTGCTCTCGATTCTAAATAAACTACTTTCTAGTTTTGCGTTAATTCATTAACACGTTGTATAGCTACAAGAAAACGTTCTTAGTTCGTTAGTTAGTTAGTTTTTTACTTCAGCATTCACAGCTTTTAAAAAAAAACAGTCTTATTGACAGTCATCAAACTCATCAAGAAAAACTGTCACAAAACGTTTTTTTTTTCATCCCATTCTTTTCTTTTACTGATAAGGAACATAAGTCTATATGGGGCCAACCGAGGTTGAGGTATTAGAACTGTCAGAAAACGCAAAATTAATTTCCGGGAAATTAACAAAATCATCTGTAATATAATAGGTAGTTGTAATTTTGTAAACACTATCCACATTTTTAGGAGTGGTTCAGACCATGAAACTAAACAACTTTTACTATGGAGCAAATCTGAAATAACATAAGTACCTACTTACTTCCTTCTAAATAATTTTTCCGAATAACTGCCTCGTCCTAAACATAATTATGTTAGATACCTACAACTATAGTTAGGTACATAGGTACTGATAATAAAGTTTACTTTTATCTACCTACTTACTGAGGGTCTTGAACAATTATCCTATTATTTTTGGCATCAAAGACATAAACGTACCTGTTCCCATGCTATGTTATCTTAGATCTTAGAAAATTCTGTGAAACGCCGATTTTCCACATACAGCTTCCGCCATCTATCGGTTACGTTTCGAAGCACTATGTGTTGAACTGAAGGGTTCGTATCTTGGTTATTGAAGAGATAGAGCCTCGTGTCGGCCGATCGTCTTTTTTTTTTCAATTTTTATTATACCTGTCGGAATAGAGTAACTGACATGAGTTGTCAAATGAAACCGTTTTTTGTGAATTTATCGGCACTTATCGGCACCCTATAACTTCGAGTTCTGTGTATAATTGTAAATCTAACGTGAAATCGTAGGTAATTTAATGAAATAGTGTTAGTATATTTCACAAAATAATCTACGATATCACTTTAGATTCACTAATTATTCACAGAGCACGAATATTTACCCTGTCGATTGTGCCGACAAGTTCCCAAAAACGGTTTTATTGCCTCGCGTCACGTATCTCTTTCTACTATACAGTGGCGCCGCTAGGTACATCTCGCTCTCTCAGCTGTCAGTTCCTCTAATAATACCTTTATTATTTTATTTCATAAAGTGGCTCCCCCTGTGCTAATATGCGACAACGCTAATAATTAGGACGTCCTCAAATTCAAGGCGACTTACCTTTCTATAGCCTATCTATACCTACATAATATTAAGTAATCTATGTCTTTTCCCTCGACAGGCACGTGCATACTGATACATGGCAACGTGGTGCACAAGAGCGCTCCGAACAAATCAGAGAAAAGTCGCCACGCCTACACGTTCCACGTCATCGAGAAACAAAATAATTCATTTTCAGACGAAAACTGGCTTCAAGAAGGAGAAAATGCACCTTTCTTAAACCTCTACACTACACCGCAAATAATTTAAAACTAAGTCTCTACAATTATCTAGTTGTATGATTATAATTCTTCAGAGCAAATGAATATTATAATTATAATATAATATTATACTTATGTATTATATTCAATAAAAAAAACGAAAACTTTGCTGTGAAACATAATCATAATAAATAAAAACGTCTCTTAAGAGGATAGGCGGGCTGAAATGCTAATTTGGAGAATAGGTCTCTTTTCTGACTGTATACGTATTTGTCCGATCCGCCCCACCCATTACACCCCGCCGACTAGAGTGCAAAAGAGACAACTGTAACTCGAACCGATTTTATAGACAAAAAATCTACGAAATCTGCATTTCGTATTCCCCTGTTTCCTCCTCCAAAACTAAACCGATTTTGATAATTCTTTCAAAAATAATATGAGAAAGACTTTGGCTATATCTGTATGTTTTGCTTTTTTCACTGTTTAGCAGTTACAAGCGTTTATAGATAAAAACGGAGGCTACTTTGGCTTGTTTTTCTATAGAGAAAATTTGTCTTAATCGTGTTTTGGCTCTAATCAAAACTTCAATTTACACATATCCGCAAATCATACTCCTACTGTTAGTACTTCATGATATATGAAGCTTTGAAGAATCCTATTTTTTTACATAGGGGTGATTGCCATATGTGTAACATGAATAACTGTCCCAAAGGAGCTATGAGATATACGCGAGAAAAAAAATACAACTTTTCATACAGGTAAGTACAAACGGTCGATCAGCTGATTGAATTTAGTATACAAAGTCCAAAAAAAAAATTCGCTAACTTCCTATTATACTTATGTTTCTTAGGGAAAGTTGGTCAGTATCATCGGTACATAAAATCACCCCTTAAATTAATGTAACTGTTTACCCTAACATCCTGTAATATATAATAGCTATAATTTATCGGTAGCTTATCACATCAACGTTTTAGATATTTCTTTTAAAGTTCAATCACTTATTGTTAAAAAAGTATTAATGTGGTGGGTAACTTTCTTTTCTACTGAAAATATTAAAGTATAAGTACCTCTATCGATCGTTTCCTTAAGTTAAGTCACTTTGGGCTCAAAATCTTCTGACGATATCAAATATACAAATAATTAACAACGCTATACTGTATACTTTATTATTATGATGATGAAAATTTGCTGAATATTTTATGTCATGAATAAAATCCAGTATAAATAATCAGAATTTCGTAGTAAACAACAATCAGCATTAAATAGCCGTGCATACTTTTGCTAACCATCAATTAAAAGAACATTTTGTATAGGTTGTAACTTGTAACCATAATTTATATTATACTTACGTACCCTTTCATTATTTCTTTTTCTTTTACCAATTATTACCTACTTTATAGTTATAAAGTAGGTAATAAATTAAGTTTAATTGACCACTTTATTTTGACGTTTTAATGATTTATAATTATTTTTGTGTTTTTTTTTTTATTATTATTAGGTAGGTATACTTACTTTTAATGATAATCTTTTACCAAATATGTGGCAAGTCTAGGTACCTGTCATCGATAATGTGATGAAACAATTGCAATCATTTGCAATGTAATTGTGATAAATTCCTGAAATAAAAGAATAGAAAATATTTTCGTACTAATTATCATTTGTGTTGCTTTTCTCTCATAAAAGTAGACTGACATAACTCAGAAAATAAAAGTAAGCAATGGGCTGGCCATATAGGGTCCTTCCTTCTTAATATGCTGACAATTTTTTAAGGGGATGATCAGACCGTCAAACTGAACAACTTTCGATATGGCACCAACATCGAAATCGCGAAAAAAAAATCAGCTCTTCCATACAAAACTGCAAACTTACTCTAGCCAAATGTATGGGACAGTAGATTTTTTTTCCGCGATTTCGATGTTGGTCCCATAGAGAAAGTTGTTCAGTTTGATGGTCTGATCATCTCCTTAAAAAAATGTCAGCATATCAGGAAGGACCCTGGGCCTCTACCCGCACATTCGAACTTCGCAATTGCGTGAACGTTTTCGTTCCAATGTCAACTCTATTATAATGAAGTGCGGACCGAAATAGTGGCGATATATCGAACATCGAAAGTCCGGGTACAAGGCCTGTATATCTGCCGAAGAACTGACAACCGATGGGGAGTTAGAGTTCTAGAGTGGAGATCGCCAACTGGCAGGCGTGGTGTGGGACGCTCTGCTGCCCGCTGGACAGACGACCTAAAAAATTACTTAAAAAAAGTTCTATGACAGTCTTTTTTACTTGATGTCGGTCGGTACAATCTCGAAACTGTTGCTGCGCGATCTAGATTTAAAGTTTTTTTATTTTTCCCTGTCTCCAATTTCTCTAATTTTACAGAAAAATGGTTTACCTACCTATTAAATAAATAATAAGATTTTGATAGTTAAATGTGTAAGACGTATTACCAAATACTTCATGACAGCAGTTGCAGTTGATATTAGTTTATACAGGGTGTAATAAAACACCCAAGTAATACTTAAGAGGGTGCTTCAGACCATCATACTGAGAGGGCCAACATCGAGAAAAAATCAAAAAAATCAGCTGTCCCATACATTTGAGTCGAGACGGTACGCAGTTTTGTATGAAAGAGCGGATTTTTTTTTCACGATTTCGATGTTGGCTCCATAGTGAAAGTCGTTCAGTTTGATGGTCTGAAGCACCCCCTTATGTAAGTATTACTAGGGTGTTTTGTTACACCCTGTATACAACAATGCAATCAACCAAACCCTCCTACCTATGTACCGCATTTAAGTTTACACCCTGGATTACGCTGGAAATACATATAGAAAAGAAAGATTAGCTTCTCTTCCAAAAGAATGTAGGTAACCTCTATGTTAGTTAGTTAAGCTCTATGCATCAAGCAGCAACTACACTGCCAAATTGGTCCTATGAAGTGTAGGGATCAAAAAAAACAATGTTTGTTTGCCGAGTCGGCCTCGCACCTGTAAGTACACTAAATTATACGGATTAGCATTACAAGAAAAGTAAAATCAAAACAAATTTGCGTTACAAACACTCCTTTTATAAATTATGCAAGCAGGCGTTATGCATAATGTTAAGGTACCTATCTACCTGCGCTATGAGATGTAAGACTTGTTTATTTTCAGAACTCGGGTACTGACTGCCTAATAAGAAATTACGGAGATAGTGAAAGTAAAGTCTGACGATATTTCAAAGAGAAGGCATAGCACCTGAATTGGACTTTTACGATATAGATAATAATAAATTTACGATACGAACCTAATTATAATACACTAGCGGCCCGTCCCGGCTTCGCACGGGTGGACGTCTAATCTTTTCTAGCAATAAATATAGCCTATGTTACTCAGGGTGAATGCAGCTTTCTAATGGTGAAAGAATTTTTTAAATCGGCCCAGTACTTTTTGAGACTATTCATTACAAACATACAAACATACAAAAATAGGTACAAATCTTTCCTCTTTATAATATTAGTGTAGATAAACATTCATCATCATCATAATCAGCCTATATTATACAGGGTGTAACAAAACACCCTAGTAATACTTCAGGGGGTACTTCAGACCATCAATCTGAACAACTTTCACTATTGAGTCAACGTAGAGAAAAAATAAAAAAAATGTGCATCGAGACGGTAAATTGCAGTTTTGCATGAAAGAGCGGATTTTTTTTCTCTATTTCGATGTTGGCTCCATAGTGAAAGTTGTTCAGTTTGAAGGTCTGCAGCACCCCCTTAAGTATTACTAGGGTGTTTAGTTACACCCTGTATACCTACGTCCCACTGCAGGCACAGGCCTTCCTACACTAGTAGGTTTATCCTCAAGGAGGGCTTAAGGATCGTTGATCGTTTAATTCCTACAGAACACAACCGCCGAAAAAGTTTAGGAACTAACACAAGTGGAGAATCCAGCATAATTAGCTGAGTATAAAAATGTTATGTTGTTATTCAAATCTCACCATGTTACACAAAAATCACTAATAGCTAGACTATTCAGCGCTAGGTCTGGTTCCATTTTTCAGATTACAATTCCATTAGACTTTGTCGGCTGTCCTAATAATTTCGTTCACAGAAATTCGATTCAAGACGTGCTAGTTAAAGTCACGCACAAAGGTCCCTCAGTAACTACATTGTCCTTTTAACATGACTGTCTTCTCGATTATTTTTATCAAGGTGTGTAGGTACGATAAAGTGTTCAATTAAAATAGGTAAGTACCTACATTAGTTTCAACAGCATAAAAGATTATAAAGAGATTTCGAAACATCATTATTTTAGCGTTATCTTTTTATTAATTTTTGACATAATCTATTGTTTGGGCGCCTTGGGAGAGGCGTATGTTCAGCATTGGGCGATGATAGGCTTATGATGATGATGACGATTCTATATTCTATATCTTCTACAGGTAGGTATATTGAAGATATTAGCAAAAATATGAATTGGGGGCGTTTATGATACGTAATGGAATGCTTTGAGACCATTTTTAGAATTTTTCTCTGTTTGTTTGTGCACGCATCACTTAAAAACTACTGAACCGATTTGGATGGGATTTTTGCAGAAGCATAGGGCTTAATTTGGATTAACATTTAGGCTTGTTTCATTGCAATCGGTTTATTCAATCCAAAGTAATGAGTATTTAAAGTAAGTTATCTGCGCGTACGAAGTCGCGGGCGCCGCTAGTATAGGTATAAAAAAACATAAATAATCTCAAGATAGACCTACGATTATAAAAATGGATACTGCAGTTCTGTAGTGCTGTTAGGTACAAGTTTTCATTGAGGGGTTCTACTTTTTACCCGACTGCGACAGATGGAGGGTTATCCATTTTCTTTCTGAAATTGGATAGAATCGCTTAAACCACCTTACAGGAAATACTTTGTCGAATGAATTCCTTTGTCGCGAAGGTACAAGTACCTACACACGGCGACACATCAAGCTATACAAAACTAAAATAAGCTGGCCACGCGTAGCGTAATAAAGTATAACGTCGTGAGGTTAGCTTATGTTGGTTTTGTATAGCTTGATGTGTCGCCGTGAGTACATCGTTTATTAAAGAAATAGTGTTGTTTGTGTGCCTACAACGCACTGCATTGTAGAGGTCGTAGTTTAGCCAGAGTGACGGATATGGTGTGATACTGCGGGCATTCACACTGGCCGCTACTGCCGCTTCGTACAGGCGCTGGCGCAGGGCGCAGGAAGCGATAGCGGGCGCACATCGGCAGTAAAAGCGCGCATACCCGGGTCAACAATGCGCGCGCGCACAGCTGCTCTCCTCCTTGTGACGGTCCTCGCCTGTCTTCACTGTAAGTCTCTTTAACTTCCTTCTAAAGCTAAGCTGAGTTACAATATTGAAATTTTGTTTTTTGTGAAAGAACTGTTGTTATTTTTTCTGGTCGCAGACCTTCGTAACTATTTTTCTACCAGAAGAGCTTTATGTACTTACCAAAAAGTTGAATCTTTATCTTTAAAAAACTTAAATCTATTAGTGATTAGAACCAGAAAGGAAGAGTTCTTCTGAATACAACAACACATAAAACACTAGATAGACACAATAAATGTAGGTATGAATCAAATAGTAGGTGTATACCCAGTACCCACAGAGTAGATTGCCTAGATATACATCTACAGGGTGTTAGGGTAAACAGTTGCATTACTTGTACCCATGATACTGAACAACTTTCCCTAAGAAACCTATAGGAAATTCGTAAAAACATTTTTGTACTTCCCATCATAAATGCAATCAGCTATCGAACTTTTGTTTGAAAAGTCGTTTTTTTTAAACGAATTTCCTATAGGTTTCTTTGGGAAAGTTTTTCAGTATCATGCGTAAAATCACCGCTTGAATTAATGCGACTGTTTACCCTAACACCCCGTATACTTACCTAATCATGATTCAGTGATTAAACTAGTAAACAAATATAATAATTTACTAAACTTAAGTATAATATAGGGAACTCAAGGTCTGTAAGTGTATCTTAAAACCAAAATTTAATGTTTTTTAAGTGACTGTTTGTTTCTTCAATAAATAAATAAAAATAAATAATCAATTGTACCTACATACTCTATAATTGTATTCGTACCGAATAAGGTACGATATCTTTGACGAATTCGCTGTCATATTTCGATTATCAGAATTCAATACCTATTGTTTATTGTCTGAGTCTTGAAACTAGCAAGTTTTGCTCTAATAAGTTTTCTCTATCTGCCAAGAAAGTTCCGCAGTTGTAGTAAGTCCGTAGTAATCTGTGGTTTCGCGGTATGCTGGATTGGGAATGCCTATACAGGGTGTAAGTGACAGCCCAGCAAATACCTACTGAAACGGTGAACTCAGACCATCAAACTGAACAACTTTCACTATGGAGCCTACCTCAGGAAACGCAAAAAAAATCAGCTGTGACATACAAAACGGCTGTACTTTCCTGACTAAAATGTATAGGACAGCAGATTTTTCTCGCGTTTCCTGAGGTAGGCTTCATAGTGAAAGTTTTTCAGTTATTTGATGGTCCGAGTTCACCGTTTCAGTATTTGCTAGGCTGTCACCTACACCGTGTATAACTAGTATACACTATTTATACAGGTAGATACTTATACCTGGCCAACTAAGCTACAGGTAGCATTTATGATCATTAAAATGAAAATTCACCTACTACAACGTTGCTAAAGACATCATCCATTTTAGTTCAAATTGGGAAAGAGCCGGCCAAAAAACATTTCGATATTCTGTTAGAACTTGACCGTCTAAGCACTCAAGCTTATTATTATGACACCAAAGCTGTACATATTGGTTTTGTTTGGATTCGAAAAATGTGCCTTTTCCATAGATTTATATATTACTAGCGTATATACACCGTGTTAATGAATTAACGCAAAACTAGAAAGTAGTTTGCTTAGAATCGAGAGCCGAATCGAATTATCATGGTTTCAACATGGGTAATTTTTTTCAAAATATTAAATATTAGCATAGCATAGCATATGCTCACGACTATATTCCCCGAGGGGGAAAAATAAAATAATATAATAATAATAAATAAAAAAATAAATAAAATAATAATAATATATTAATAATATAATAATATAATATAATATTCATATTAAATATTCTTTTTGTAAAATTTTAAATTTACTGAACCCGATGTCAACCCACCCCACGGGCACACCCACCCTACTTACTACCAACACAAGATATTGAAATGTATCCACGAGTACGTTAGCGCTTTCATTCATTGCTGAAATGATGAAAAATCATTTTTGCCTCAAAACTTAAAATGCGAATAACTTTAAATTTTAACTACAAAAATAATGAAATTATTGTTTCAATCTAATTATTTTGATATAAATCAGTTGGGGTGTATGAGGTTTTGCGTTAATTCATTAACACGTTGTATGTCTTTGGCCTTTTCATAAATTTTCGGTGAAATTAGCTAATTCTGCTAGAGCTTTGTCCTTCTCAGCATTTCTTAGTATGGCACACAAATTGAAGCTCCATTATCCTTGGTTTTATTTGAAAAATCTGCCTTATTATCATACATTTTTTTTTTCGGACCTAATAAAACTTATAGCTAGAGCTTTCATGCTATATTTTTTAAATCATTTTTTGTTTGGCACTTCCACATAATCCACATTTGGACCAAAATGTATGAAGAGTGCATGAGGTCCCTTTTTAGATTTGATTTCGGATAATAGGGACTAGGTATACATTAATAATATCGTAGCTATCTAGCTTCCTACGCCCGGGAGGGCGTAAGGACCATCTATACAGGATGTAAAAAAACACCCTAGTAATACTTAAGAGGGTGCTTCAGACCATCAAACTGAACAACTTTCACTATGGGGCCTACATCGAGAAAAAATAAAAAAAAACTGCAGTACCGACCCGACTAAGCAGATTTATTTTATTTTTTCTCGATGTTGGCCCCATAGTGAAAGTTGTTCAGTTTGATGGTCTGAAGCACCCCCTTAAGTATTACTAGGGTGTTTTGTTACACCCTGTAGTTTCAAAGTTATCGTGGCTCACATTTTTTCATACAAATCTTAAATTAATCCTAGAGTTAAAAATTATATCCTCATACACGCCAGCGCCCGCGACATGGCGCCTCGATATAGGTACGTTTTATTGCGCCCGCTATCTTGTTTGTTAGAAGAGAGCTAGGGTGCGATAGCGCTATATCGCGTCGCCATGCCGCGGGTGCTGGTCTATAAAGTCAATGTCCACTAAGTTCAACGTTCCATTATTTTTAATATATACAAACTACTGTGAAACCGAAGTTTGTGGACGGAAGCGTGGTAAAAGATAAAACATCGTAAAATAAATAGGTACCTATACTCGTATACTTACTATAATATAGGTCGACGATACATTTATAACATGATATAAACGCATTCAGAGTTAATAATGTTCTATTATCTGGAGAGCGATTTTTGAAACTCATTCTTTGAACTCAGCAGTTGAAAATGTGAATATTACTATGGAGACGTGCATCTTTCTACTGCTGGTATGACATCAAAAAATCATACTACAGGTGTGCGATTTTTTAAAGACATAATCGGCAGTAGAAAGGTGCCTATCTATTCTCCACACACTTTCCACTGTTGAGTTCAACGTATGTGATTCAAAAATCGCACTCCTGTACATGTTCTTTTAAAAAAGTAAAATGTTGAAATGTATTAGGTAGGTATAACGTTTCGTTTCGTTTCCAACATTTTGTTTCATGATTTACGCAAATGGCGAATTAAAGCAACTGCGAAGAATAAAACTAATTTAAATAATGGTGAGAAGATTTTTTTTTTTTTTTTATATTATGTACCTAATATATTTTCAGTGACGGCGCGTGCGTGTGAACCGGATCAAACTGCAAATGGATGTAAGATTAATGGATCATCCTGTACTTGCGGATTCGGATGCAAAACCGAGTTTATTTACAGGTCGAGACGGGCTTGCCTCAACATTCTTAAAGGTAGGTAACACCAGGAAAATAGAACTAATTCAGGTACCTACTTACTTACCTACTTAGGTATACAAAGTTTAAAAAAAAACAGGTTAAAAAAGTAGGTAAACAGTGTTGTTCAGTTTGATGGTCTGGAGTGCGATTTTTGAGTCTCATTCGCTGAGTTCAGCAGTTGAAAATGTCAAAATTACCATGGAGATAGGGGAGACTGGGGAGGGTTGATTCATCCTCATCCTCATCATCATCATCAACCCTTCATCCTTCCTTTTCATTTTGGTCTCTAACTTTTTTAATATTCACAGTATACGGATTTTTTTTAGGTTATTTCATTTAGAATTTATCTATTTACCAAATGTATGAAAAAGGGTAAGGCTTGGTAATATTTGGAGTCATAATTTAATTTAATGTCGTATGCTAACTCTGTACCATGTGTCCCCTTTTATAGGGGAGACTTGTAGCCCACCAGTTGGGAGACTTGATCCCTAGGGATCAAGTCTACCACATATAGGGGACACACGGTGACAACAGTGGATTGAGCCTTATACAGGGTGTAACAAAACACCCTAGTAATACTTAAGGGGGTTGTTCAGTTCAGACCATCAAACTGAACAACTTTCACGATGGAGCCAACTTTATGTTTTCTCGATGTTGGCCATAGTGAAAGTCGTTTAGTTTGATGGTCTGAACCACCCACCCCCGTATTAATAGGGTGATTTGTTATACCCTATACAGGCTGTTACGGAATTAACCAAAAAAAATACAATCTTTCTTCGAAGCCAATAATTAAAAAATCTCAACTCTAGTTTCATGTCTGAAACATAGACTATTTTTTGCAGAAGGGTATTGTTATTAGGTCATTTTTAACCGACTTCAAAAAAGGAGGAGGGTCTATGTTCGGCTGTATGTATTTTTTTTATGTATGTTCACCGATATTTTCGTCAATTGTGCACCAATTTTAAAATTATTTTTTGTTTGAAAGGGTATACTCCCGAGGTGGTCCCATTTTAATATTGCGATGATCTGATGACGCACTTCGGAGCTACATGATATAACTCCTCAAAAGTTTACAGCAAATCGTCTGCGATTGAACCATTTGCTTCTTTTCAATGTACCCTTTGCGTGTATAACTGATATCTGAGTCGAAATAACATATTTAATCAATAAAAATTATGAAATATATATAAGAAAAACCGACTTCAGAAGTAAAAAAGTACAAAATAATATATCAGCTTATGAATTTGACGTTTGAATCTATAAGAAAATTAATTTGTTTTGTTGGAGTCGGTGTCAAGCGAAGCCAAAAAATTACTGCAAGCTAAATTCAAACGTAAAATTCATAAGCCGAAATATTATTTTGTACTTTTTTACTTCCGAAGTCGGTTTTTATTTTTTTGTAAAAATTTTTTTTACCTAAACAATAAGATACGAAGAGAATCCTTGGTCGAAACAAACTAATTGTAAAATTGTTAAATTATCTCACATGATGATAAATATGAATACTTTATTGGAATTATACTTTATTTTTTATTTTTGTAACTCTTTATAAGGGACCCTTTAACACCTTTTTTTCTTTAGGGGTATTTTTGTAACACCCTGTATATCCGTGAAGAGTAATATATCTTCAAATATAAAAAAGGAACAGTGTTGGGTACCAAATAATAATACCAAATCTGTAATCAGCTTATTTTATTTGAACTTTATGCTCATACACAGCTCAATTTCGAAAAGGGAAACAAATTCTTTTTTTACGCCTTCTTTTGATTTATATTTCCGCGGCATGATTTCCTAAAAACAAAATCAAATATTAACAGTCATTAAAATTGTCAGGTAATTTTAACATAGGGTAGATTTGACATGATCCCTGGGGTCATACCACCCCCAAAGAAAAGGATCAAGTCTACCCACATGAAACACATACATGTCTACATATTGAAGTTATAAAACATGTTTCTTTGCGAACTATTTATCACTTATTTCATGGTAAGTAACGTTAATCTGCAGAACAATAAACGTCTTAAAAGATAAAACATTTTCAGGAAGCAGTTTAATAACATCATATTAAATAAATCTAGTCAAAACTTACCTAACTTAAATATTTGATTGAACACAAAAAATTTTGAGCGGCCACTATTTGTAAACCTTTGATATCGGCCAAACGAAATCATGTCAGAAAGTTAACAACGCCATAAACGAATAAGTATCGATAGGTAACGTAAAAAACTTGGTAGATTCTTGAAGTACCTAATGTTACCAAGTGTCCCCTAGGGATCAAGTGTACCCAGCTTCCCCTACGCATATTTCTACAGCTGATTTGACTTTCAAAAATCGCACTCCTGAAAGTATGATTTTTGAAAGGTAAATCAGCAGTAGAAATATGCATATCTCCACAGTAATTTTGACATTTACAACTGCTGAGTTCAATAAATGAGTTTCAAAAATCGCACTCCAGAACTGAAGCATCTCTTTGAGTATGAGACGTATTTTAGTTTAAATCTTGCAAGTATATGAATGAATACAGAGTGTGACAGCCTAGAAAATACTGAAACGGTGAACTCAGACCATCAAACTGAACAACTTTCACTATGGAGCCTAGGTACCTCAGGAAACGCGAAAAAAAATTAGCTGTCCCATACATTTTAGTCGGGTAGGTTAGTTTTGTATGGGACAGCTGGTTTTTAGGGTTCCGAAGTCAAAAAGGAACCCTTATAGTTTCGCCATGTCCGTCCGTCTGTACGCGGCTTAGCTCAGAGACGCTTAAGACTAGAAAACTGTAATTTGGCATAATATATGTATCATCACGCCGACAAAGTGGTAAAATAAAATCTTGAAAAATATTTTTTTTAGGGTACTTACACATTAAGTGGGGATGATTTTTTTTTTCTCGTCTATCCCATGTTGTGGGGTATCGTTGGATAGGTCTTTTAAAAATATTGTGGGTTTGGCAGAACTATTTTTCGATTCAGGGATCCGTTAGCGAAATATTTAGCTTTAAAGCGAAAAATTTTGTAGAGTCAAGTGTCCCCCCCCCCCCCCCCCTCTCCCAGCTAAACGGTTGTCGTTGGAGATGTGAAAAAATTCACGGCAATAGCATATATAACGAATTTAGAAGGAAAACTATCACCGCTAAGTAGGCTGTACAAGTTTACGAGCAATAGTCGACCAAATAATAAAATGTACTTTTTAGACGGAACAACTACGGAACCCTAGCTTGCGCGTGGTCCGACACGCACTTGGCTAGTTATTTTTTGCGTTTTCTGAGGTATCTAGGCGCCATAGTGAAAGTTGTTACATTCTGTATAATATAACGTACCTACCTATGAAAGAAACTTAAGAAGTAGGTACCTAAACCTATTTGAATGAAAGGCCCGCGTGGGGTGGGAGTATGTCCCACTCCGTCTCACCCTTACCCACACAGCACAAAATATCTACAGAATATCTATTAGATCATTAGATCTAACAAACCATGATTTATTCTTCAAATGTTGACAGGAAGAAGCTCGAACGCGTGCTCACGCCTGCCTTGTATGAGGGGGGGGATATGCATACAGACGATGCAAGATCCAGGGTTTAATTGCAAATGCGAAGGCACAGGATTCTACGGGCAACGTTGTGAGAGAGGTAAATACATTGAGGTAATAATAAATAGTAGATTATGCAATGCACCAAGGGGATAAGGTCCGTCACACACATACGGAATTGCAATCTGAAGTGCGATTTTTGAAAATCATACGAGCGGTTTGGCAGTAGAAAGATGCATAATCTCCATAGTAATTTTGACATTTTCTACTGCCAAGTCGCTCGTATGATTTTCAAAAATCGCACTTCTGGAATCAATCAGGATTACGATTTCGTATGGATTTTCCCATTGCGCAGCTGTCAAATCCTATTAGGGTTGCTAGTAGGTATCCTACTATATTAGGGGCCCTACTACTATAATTCTGAGAAAAATATATAGTTGGCAATAACTACTATATTTTGATGAGCAAATAATTTATAGAGAATTTAAATATATTGGTACTTAGGTCCAATAAAAATGACCAATAACTTAACATTATTTTAACAATTTTCTTTCTCTTCATCACATTTGTTCCATAAACAATTTTCTACTAAATATACTATTGAAAAGTGACAACAAATTTTCCTAAAGTCAGATTTATCTATTTTTATAGAAATTATATTATTTCTGTATCGAATCCAGCGACTTCTGGTTTTACAGGATGCATTATTTTGTATAACGAATGCGAAATAGAGAAATGATTGTTCCTTTGAAAAAAAAAATTAACAAATTCGAAAATACTATTTCATTCTTTTTTTTCCCGATTTACTATATTTTTTCCGGCACTAAGGCTCGAAATAACTACTATATTTGGTCTAAAAAAAGTTGGCAACCCTAAAGCCTATACAAAATCACAATTTTGATTCGGAATTCCCAACGGATTGCAATTCATGTGTGACGGACCTAAAGCAGTGTCATTCGTTACGGACGTATTGTAGGGTTAGGTAACTCCCGTGCGTAGCGATCTCGAGCGAAGCGAAGGAGTTAAGAATCCTGAGTGCAGTGAGTGTGGTTCAAGCTCACCCAAGACGCTTTTATCCCCCCCACTTTTATCCCCGTATGGAACACACTCTACCTAGGTACCTTTGTACTTATAAAAAGAACGAAATTTTGTTCAAGCTGGAGAGTAGGCGAAGTAGGTATACCTACTTGTACTTGCAACGCGACCAAAATTTTTATTATCACCTACTTATTTTGAAACATGTTTGAAACGTTTAACTCTTGTTTGGTTTCAGCCTGCCCTACGATTCCAATGCGTGGCTTGGTATTCCCTCATGAATGCGTCGTTATTTGAAAACATCATATTTTTCTGCAGAACCAATGCTCTTTAATTTATTTAAAATTATAAGCAAAGAAATGTAGGTAAGTATGTAAGATGAGATGAGATTAAATGAAATGTTTGTTTGATAGTATAATACCTACATACTAATAAAGTTTATAAAAAAGTGATGTGTCCCTTTTTTTTTTTTTACCTTCTCACCCAGGGGTTCCCAAAGTGTGCGCCGTGGCGCCCTGGGGTGCCGTGTGAAGTAAGCAGGGGTGCCGCGAGTCGCTCCTGCTTTCTCTACAAACAAACTAAAGATCCGAAATTAATTTCAGGAAAAATACAGATTGACTGACCTCTTGTCTATAACTAATTCATGGAGCAAAGAAAAGTCTTTTTTATTTTGCTCTCTCGTTTAAACGGAAATACACATACAAAGATCGTCGTGTGATTATAGTGCATACTTCAAAGTAAAACAACAAATAATAAAAATTGGCCAAGTGTGTGTCGGGCTTGCGCTAAATTGTATGAAAAATTATTTTATTAAATTTGACCAACTCATGCTGTCCCGATTTTTTACTTCCATTACTATGAAATGATCCTTACATAAAATTGGGTCAAACAGCATAAAAAAAAGTTGTACATTTTTTTCATATTTTTGGACAACTCGCGCTTGATCAAAAATTTTGTATGCCAAAATTGTGTTCATAAAAAATACCAAAGGGTTCCTAAGACAGTTTCCCTGTATCTCCTGTGGTTTTGGATTTCCCCATACTGTCCTAGTTAAAAAACACTATGTTATGTTTGGTGGTACGGAACCCTCGGAATAATGGAGAGCGAAAAAAAAATGGGTAAACATTTTCGTTTATAATGTAACTAACATAATGGAGAAGGTTTCATAAAAGTTTAGGTACTCAAAGTAATTGGGTTCGGAGCTCATAGCATTTTTAAGCCCTCCATCGACTCGACTATATGGAGATACGCATCTTTCTACTGCTTATTAGAAATAGATTAGAAAGATGCATATCTCCATCGTAATGTTGACATTTTTAACTGCTGAATTCAACGAATGAGTTTCAAAAATCGCACTCCAGGGCACTTGTTAATGATAATGATAACAGATTGAAATATCAATGTTTATAACTTCTATCAAGTATAGGGTAGATTTTGAAATGCCGCTCGGAAAATGGCACCAATAAAACAAAGCACAATCTGGCAGTGTGCCTTGTTTTGCTCTCAGTCGCTAATCAACCGTGCCTGCAAAAACAACTCACGAAAAGTGCAAAAAACAAGATGGAGTGTCATACTTTCAGTAAGTATCGCTTTGTAATCACATTATCTTCAATATTTGTCATATATCATGGCATTTAATCGCATTTTTTCAATATTTTTGTTCATTTGCAACCACGCGGCAAGCACGCAACTACACTTTCACTCTCGCCTACGCGAGTATAAGCGAAAAAGAACCGAGGATTATGTCGCCGTCCGTACTATTCTAACGCACACCAAATTAAATGAGCACGTCTCGCTCCTGCGTGTGCCGTTCTCGGTGATGACCTTGGTGAGCGCAGTTCCAAAATGACGTTACACGCATATCCTTTGAGTCGATTTTGTACTTTATTGCTATAGCAGTAACTTTCGGTAATTTCAAAATGAATATTTTTTAATAAGTTAAAACTAAAACAAATGGCTTACGACGTTATTACTGAGCATTAAGGTCTATGTTAAAATGAAATGCTGAGGAGGTATATACTAGGGGGTGCAGTACCGGTTTCATCTCAAGAACCGGTACTGGGTTTCCGGTACTGGACTTGGAACCGGGATTTCCCGGGAATTTAGGTACTAACGGTACTCGAAAATAATATTTAAAAATCGCGATTTGGTTGAAGAAAAAGACTTAAAATTATGTTGAAAAAATTATTAGTGATTAATGGAGTGATAGAAAAATTGATTAATTAGTTAAAGTAGTACTTTTCATTAGATTTCTGTATTATTTTATTACTTAATAAATACAGCCGAATATCGGTCACGATAAGGGAGTAGCATGGATGAGTATAGCAACGGGTTTAATGTTGGGTTAGGTTCTAGTTCATTGAGACCCCACACAAGCTCATGGAAGAAAAACGCAAAATGATCCTGAAGTCTTCAGAATGATGTAAATAAGTACCGTAGGCTGATCTGAAAATCTTTTACCGAGCATATTAAAGATGCTATAGAGCGGACCAAAGACTAAAGTCTTTGCAAGGGATATATCTATAAGGCAAAGCCAACTGACGAAACTAAAGACCGAATAAGGCAGGATCTTGTCGTCCAGGCCAGAGACTTTGAGAATAAGGCAGGATGGTGTCGTTCAGGCCAGAGATTTTGAGAGAGGTCGATAAATTATACTGTATTGTATCAACACGGAGACTACACAACACAAATCTGGCTAACGACCCAAGAGCTCGATTGAGCCGGCTATATACCGAAGCTATACCGGACGATAGCTGTTAAGTTCCGTCATAAACGAAGAGAAAAGGCCGCAGACACGGAACAGAAGTCTAAAGCGACTCGCTTCAGACTCCTTTGTTCCGTGCCTGTTCCGCGGCTTAAACAGGGCGAGAATGCCCTGCTGAAACACTAAGCTGTTGAGGCTCATCTCGCTTTTTAGCCATAAGCTGTTGAGAGTAATTACAAACAGGCCTTGTACCCGGACTTTCGATGTTCGATATATCGCCACTATTTCAGTCCGCACTTCATTGTAATAGAGTTGACATTGGAACGAAAACGTTCACGCAATTTCGAAGTTCGAATGTGCGGGTAGAGGCCCAGGTTAGACGACGTTCGAACAAGACGAGTTCCGAAAAGGTTTCAGCACCGTAGACCACATACACACGCTCTGGCAGATTATACAAAAGACCGAAGAGTAGGTATAACTTGCGTGGATCGAATCAAAAGCTTTCTCGTAGAAGAAACTTGAGCTGTACTCTAGCCTCTCCAGTTATGTCCAGTTGACCGGTACGTCCAAGTGCTGAAATGCATGTAAAAAAAACGCCACTATGTCAGTTCAAATACAGAACCAGAACTCGAAAGCTATCCTGTTGCTGAGAGATGTGAGACAGGGAGATGTTATTTCTCCAAAACCGCTCGCTCACCATTGCACTGAGAGACTTGTTCAAGATTTTTGTCTGGAAAGCGCTAGGCATCAAAATAAATGGCGAGAACATAACACTAACCTGCGACTTACCGTAGATATAGTTGTCATGGCCCAATGATTAGACTATGGAGGACCTCTGTAGAATGCTCGATGACCTGAGCAGAGCGACCGAACTAGTGAATTGAAAAATGAACATGGACAAGACGAAAATCCAGCCTAATGTAGAATGTAGAAGGTATAACATTGAGTACCGCATTCTCTGTCTCATAACTAAAGTCTTAGACCAGTGATGACATACAGGAGACGTGATCGCTCACTAAAGGCCTCATAAAAAGACTAAAAGTCACTCAAAGGCCAATTATGAGTGCTATTCTCGGAGCTTCCCTGCGAGACCAAATCAGAAATGAGCTTCGCAGAAGACCCAAGGAAGCCGATAAAGCCAGAAGAGAAGAATTGCTAAACTCAAGAGGCAATGGGCTGGGCTAGCAAAACAGGTAGTCGATGGGGCAAAATTGTTCTTGAGTGGCGACCGTGTACCGGAAGGTGCAATCCCTTACAAGATCGACCGATGACCTGGTGAAGTTGGCGGGAACCCATTGGATAAGGGCAAGGACCGGTCGTTGCGGCGATCTTTAGGGGAGGCCTATGTCCAACTCGACATTTTTCGACTGTCATGATGATGATTATTGTGAAAATTCTAAAAGTTAGAAGAGAGAGTCATAATTTCATTCGATTATTTTAAAATTTCCATCTAATCTAAACTATTATAAAACTGTAACAGAAGTGTGTCTGTACATTGAAGATATTAACAAAAAAAAGATTACGATATGATTTTTAGATGTCCCTGATTCCAAATCACTAATTTTTGGATTTTTTGTCTGTTTGTTTGTTTGTTTGTTTGTTCGTTTGTTCGTTTGTTTGTTTGTTTGGGTGTTTGTTTGTTCGAGTATCACGCAAAAACTACTGAACCGATTTTGATGAAACTTTTTTTGTTTGATAGCTTATCATCTGACTTAAAATCTGGTATATAATTTATGCGGACGAAGTCGCGGGTAAAAGCTCGTTTATAATATAACTAAATCTACTTAAAGGACGATTTTGGCTAGTATTTTAATTATAAATTAATTAAATTATTGAGTACCGAAAGTACCGAAAGAACCGGGATTTATTTCCCGAAGTACCGGTGCTAGATAAACTCAGAAATCCCGGGAATTCCCGGTATTTTCGGTACCGGGATTTCCCGGGAGCATGCCCTAGTATATACCGTAGTTATATCTGTGTAAGTATGAATTGACGCGGCGCCGCAGATTGGATGTGATTTTGTATACGACTGTTAAGGCCCGATTTACACTTCAATAAGTACAATAAGCAGCGAGTTTAGTAATCGGACAGTTAAGTATTAAGTAGTAAGTAGCGTACAAACAAGGCGAAGTACAGTAGTCATAAATTGCCGTTCCGAGAAGAAGAATAGACGCGCGGTGAGGTTCGAAACAGTTTAACATTAACTTTTTTCATCATGTCAGCAGGAGATGTATAGGCGATATTATGAAAAAATAGGGAGATAAAATTTTCCTTAAAATTTTAATAAATGTTTTTATTGTGTTATTTTACCATTTTTTCATTAACTTCAAAAGCAAAAACGGATTTATTTAACATTGCATAGCATTGTTAAAAATTATCAAAATCGGGAGATATCACAGAAAATCGGGAGACCTGGCATCAGTGCGGCCGCTGCTGTGCAAACTTATGGACTGTACTAAACTCGCCCGTCTCCCTCTATACACTGTAGTCTTTGCTCGCCCGTCTACATGCCGGCCAGTTAAAGCGCCGTATTCGCCGTCCATCTTGCTGTACGTCCCGCCAAGGCCATGCACGATGCACGATGCAAAACGACCGTGAATAGGCTTGACGTACGTCGATAATTATTATTAATTGTTTGCTATCCAGCAATTCGCATTTTCGATCGATCGAATGGATGTTGTGAGTCCCAGAAGGCTTTTAAATTAATAATATTAATAGGTACCATGCACTCATTTGAAAAAGATTTTGCAATATAAATTATTTTTGAGCAATAAAATAGGCAAAGAAATTTAAAAAATTAGGTTTACTTATATTAAAAAAATACGAACGTATTTTTCAAAACCTTCTAGTTCTAAGTGGACAAAAATATTTACACCATGTTTGAAGTATGTATAATGATAATGCCTTAAATATCTGCAAAAAAAAAAAAATTCCATCAGGTTTTTTATTACTAGATAATACAAAAATTTTAAATTTGGAACTGTTGCAGACGAGATTTTTTTTTAATTTTGGTACATTTCTAAGCTCAAATTAGCTAATACTATACCGAAAAAAAATACCAATTACTAATTAGTCCCGGCTCAAACTGTAAAATGACTGGGCTATTACTCTGCTCACGCTTGATGTGGCCTTGGCCTGACGTACAGCCGGGATGGATAGTCTGTATGCTACATCCAGCGCCGCGGCCTTGAGCGGACGTACAGCGGGGATGGACCGTGAATACGGCGCTTAAGTTGGCGGGGTGCGGGAGACGCGGTAGAGGGGGGCTACTTCGCACTGGACTTGTCGAAAAATAGGATCGCGTTCTATTCAACTAAATTTAATCGACAACTTACTACTTAACTCGCTTTTGCCGTTCAAACGACAATAACAACTTAACTCGCCGATGACGCAAGTTAACTCGCAACTGCATGGGTAGCATGCCAACCCGCGATAGCAGTGATACAGCTATATCACGTCTTTTATCTCGTTCGTTCGCGCGCAAAGGAAAGAGATAAAAGACGTGATATAGCCGTATCACGGTTATCGCGGGTTGGCATGCTACGCATGCTGTACTTACCGAAGTGTAAACGGGCTTAAGCTACCATAAATAAACGAGCAATAAACATGTCATCTGTCGAGTTTTTTAGGAACTAAAATTAAAAAAGAAATGAAAAACCGAGAAAAACGCTCATTATTGAAGTTATGAATAGAACTTGAATAGAAGCATAGAAAAATATTACTAAAGACAACAGCTGTAAGGGCTAGTTCCCATTGCCTTTCTGGAAGGATAAAAATATTTAAACATGATTTAAACAAACAACCTAAGCAAACAACAAAAAAAATGTGTCCCAAAAACAAATTTTGAATTTATTAAAAATACAGAGACGAAGAATTTTTTGGTTACGCTAGAAATAGGTAGTTAGAAAATTAGTTGTTGTCAATTTAGGGTACTGTTTCAAAATTATGCAAAATCGCGGGTAAACAAACCGCTGACAGACGGCTGACAGTGTACTTGGACAGTGCAGAGCTGCGTTCAGAACCTACACCCTATGTGCCGTGTTCGCCTCTATCCTGTGGACTTCTCGGCGTTTCCTGCGTTTCTCGATTGCCTCCAAAAACTCCAAAGAAGCGTTGAAACGTCGAACACCAATGATTTTACTGCTATTGATCTACGCTATTGATAGTATCTATTGAAGACATAGGTGTTGTATGGGATATTATAATCTCTTAAACCTTGAACTGAACCAAAAAAGAAAAAAAAGAATTGGAACTATTATTGGAAGTGAGGAGTTATACGCGGGAAGCGAGAAAAAATGGAGGGGCTTTGTTTCTTAATTTTCCAAATTAGTTTTTGTGGCTATTATTGTGTTAATGTGGTGGAATTAGTGTAATAATGTGCCATTAATGGATTACAATGTAGTAAAAGTGAGAAATAAAGAAAGGCGCTCCCGTTTGATTTGGATTGAAATCCTCGCGTAAAACTCCATTGAACATCGGAATGCGTCCATCCTCGCATTTCAATGTGTTAGGGTTTAGTTTTAGGTTTTAGGCTAGGAGGAGAGTTTTGCACGGGAATCTTGAAGAGAAGAACGGGCTTTGTTTTTTAATTTTCTAAATTCGTTTTCGTGGTCATTATTGTGTTAGTGTGGTGGAGTTAGTTTAATAATGTGCCGCTATGAAGAACATTGAGTAAAAGTGAGAAATAAAGAAGGCGCTCCCGTTTGATTCGGATTGATCTTCGCGTAAAACTCTCTTGAACATTTGGAAGGGTGTACCATCGACGCATTTCAAGAGTTAGTTATAAGTTAGGTTATGTTAGTTTTAAGTACAAAGAAAAATGTAACTTATGACCATGCTGTAAGGGCTAGTACCCATAGCATTTCCGAAAGGTTGTTAAAAAAAATTTTTGGAAGTGCCAGTAACAGTGTTGCCAGAAGGTTACTTTTGTAACTTTTTAGGTGATTTTTAGCTCTGTCAGGTTACTTTTAGGTTACACGATTCAAAAGGTTACTTTTAGGTGATTTTTCGGAATTTGTATTATCAATCATATTTTTCCATGAAACGGAATGCTTTTTCATATTTTTGCACTGTTTTATAAAGCAAAACGTTCGTAACGTAGTGAGTACGGTTATTACTTTGCATGTTTTGCCCCACAAGAGGGCACATCTGACTGACATGACATCTGAGTGCAACTCCTAAAAACACATTTTTCTCTGTTTTCTCTCTCACAATGTATAGGTACCAAATTACGAATGACTAAAAATGGTCTAAGTAGTCTCACTTACTCGGTCGATCAATCAATCGGATGAAAATGCAACTTAAAATGGAAAACGCTACTGATTTTTTTTTTTCATTTCCGTAAGTTAATAGAACCAACATCTGTCCATCAACTTTTAATACTTTATTAC
The DNA here is from genome assembly GCA_922987775.1 of Agonopterix subpropinquella. Taxonomy (NCBI): domain Eukaryota; kingdom Metazoa; phylum Arthropoda; class Insecta; order Lepidoptera; family Depressariidae; genus Agonopterix; species Agonopterix subpropinquella. Next base: position 52,607,783 of record OV277693.1, on the reverse strand, counting down.
TGGAAAAAAATATGAAAGGCTACTTTTCACACCAAAAGGTTACTTTTAAATCTAATTCCGGTTACTTTTGACAAGATCCGGCTGGCAGCACTGGAAGTGACACTGACAGTTTTTTTTTAACGTAACGTAATAACGCTAACGTTTGCGCTAACGTAACGATAATAAACTTCACATTAATTTGTGCTTTGTTGTTTTTTCTTTTGTGTTTGTGTACGTTAAACCAGTAGAGATATAAGTTTAGTTAGTTGTAATTTACTGCGGTACAGTGTAAGTTGAAATTTATTCTACTAAGCTATACCTACCAAATAACCTAGGTACTTATCTTATTTTCTACGAACTTGTAATGCGCTAACTTTCCTTTGTTTGTGGAAATCTAACATCTGTGAATGATGTGATGATGTAGTACGTTAGGTATTCAATTCTGTAACTCGAGCTCGACATCATTCTGTATTTTTTTTCACTAAGTAAATAATTAACTTTAGCACCTAAATGTATGCTAAGATGACACTCTGACCCTTCAGAGATTATGATTTCAATAATTCGTCATCATCATCATTATATAAATATCCGAGTATTCCATAATACTCGGATATTTAAATATTTATCACAATTAGGATGAAAAAAAAAATTATGATGAGTATAAAATAAACTCAAACTCAAAACTCGAATTTTTTTATTAAAAAAAAAAACATAAGTACCTACTTAACTTTAGAACTTAATTTATTTGACTAACACCGCATCAGAAACAGTTCCTTTGTAGAGAAGATGCGGGCAGAAACTACTGTTTCCTAAAAGATTGTATGATGTATGGGCGTTAGTTGACCATGTGTGGTTTGTAGACTTCAATCGCATCAGAATTTCTTCTTCAACATATGCAGGTTTCCTCATGATGTTTTCCTTTACTGTTTAAGAGCAATCAGTATTACATACTTAAAACGAAAAACAAAAAAAATACAAAAACTGTATTAAGTTAGAAAAACTTATTGGTAAGTACATGGCTTGCCATCCGTGCGAATTCAAACCTGGACCTTAAGATAAAGTTTCCATAGCTCTCCGCAACATGCCACCAAATTAACACTTTAACTGCTGACGACAAATGGGCCGCAGTGCTGAAGAACCCACATGATGAGCCAGTTCAATTGCATTTTGCCTACTAGTCACCGAAAACCTTAAGCCTGCGCGGGTGGCCCACGACGCGAGCCACATTATTCTTTCAATATTACGCATGTGTGCATGACCTACGAGGGGGGTCAAGTGCTATTGCATTTCGCCTGTGCTCATGAACTACAGCGTGAGTCACCCAAACCTTACGCCTGTGCGGGTGACCCACGAGGTAAGCCGCATTGGTCTTTTTATGCTACGACTGTGCGCACAACCCACGAGGGGCGTCAGTTTCAGCACTGCGCGAGGATTATGGTTTTGAGCTTAGCAGCGAAATTGTTAAAATAACAAGATAATCAACAATTTTTTTTGGTCTTCGCTGTGAATCTAAATATTTGAAGATAATATAAAAATGCAGTTAATTATTAAATTGTGCAGCATGGCGTGGTCGGGATACCAAAAGTTCCTCGCTCTGATGATGGTAGTGACGGGCTCCATCAACACCCTCAGCACTAAGTGGGCCGACAAGATCTCATCTAAAGGATCAGACGGTGTCGTCAGAGAATTTGAACATCCATTTTTACAGGTAAACCTATTTTTTTTTTTTGTATTAACACAATATAATAGGACAATGAATAGAAAAAACAAAACAAACAAAAAAACAACTAGGCTACTTATAGGTAAAAAATGTCGTTAGAAGTCGATTATGTATCAAGTGTACTCACGAAAGAGCCTAGCCTTCACACACCAGGGAATCCTCGTGTGAAGTCTAGTGTACACCCACTATGTAACAAACTTTTTTTGATACAATAAATGATTATTATTTATTATTATAGTTTAGTCAGATTACAAGTAGCATCACTACATAGTATAAAACAAAGTCACTTTCCGCTGTCTGTCTGTATGTCTGTCCCTATGTATGCTTAGATCTAGATTCTAGATTATATCTTTAAAACTACGCAACGCTGTTAAAGCGTTTTTTTTTAAATAGAGTGATTCAAGAGGAAGGTTTATATGTATATAATAAATGCATAATATAGTAGAGCAACACTGATAATTTTAGAGGTTTCTAATGTGATGTAAATAAACACATTTTTTGCGCTTCCATTCCAAACGCTGGCTGAACCCTACGAGATAGATCAAAATAATGTACTACAGTATTGTACACCTTAAAAAGGTCTACAAAATGTCCGCGATGGTAAATGTCTATTTCTTAGGGATAACAAACAATAACCATTTTTTATCATTTACTTTTTACGAGAAATAATGGCTTATTTACGAAGCGATTTTAAGCAATACATCATTAATCCTTATCCCATTAAGTACATTAAATACATTGTGCATTTAATATTAGATCAATATGACCCTTTACAGCATGTAATTTAAATGAATATTTCCGAAGATATTACAGATTTAAAATGCAGGGACATAGCGGTTGCGGCGGTACCAGCCGTGGGGCCGGCGGCGCGTGCCTATCAATTTTAGTATCAGCATTGCACCCGAGCGAGGCCGGGGCAGATCGCTAGTTAAAATCAATAAACATGAGATTTGTCTGTTTTTGTTTTGAAGGCGTCGGCGATGTTCTTCGGTGAGATGTTATGTCTGTTGACGTTCAAAATCATCTGGTGCCGAACGCGCAGTGCCGGCGGGCATGCCCTCACCCAGGGCAACCAGGACTTCAATCCTTTCATATTAATGCCAGCGGCTATGTTTGATTTGGTAACTATTGTTTCTCTTATTAATATGTATACCATCACCAAAAAAATTTATATACCAGGCCAGTGACAATATATGTCTTTATTTGACTGTATGTCGTCCTATGTAGGTAGACATACAGTTGGTACCCAGCAAACAACTAGAAAAATGGGCGGGGGAGAAGGGTACGCGCAGTAGCGCTTTATCTTACTATTTTCTTTCTGTGCAGTCAAGGTCTTACTCAAGATGTTTGCCGGCTATAAATATCAAAATGCAAAAATACAGAAATAATCTGTTTTTCCATACATTTCGGTCCAGTAGCCATTTATGTTTTCGACGGGTCAATAATTTTTGTTCATCGCGATTTTTTATCTTAGATAAATAGTAAAAGTTGTTCAGTTGGTCGGTCTGAAGCATACACATTCTGTGCCTAATATATGTGAAATTTCACAGTTTATGTTATGATAATGAACTTATGAATATTATGTACTATTGTTTGTGGTAGGTAAATACAACAAAGTCAGATCAAATGTCTCACAAAATAGCTGATTATTCTTGTAATATTTTACAGATTGGCACTTCAATAATGTATGTAGGGTTGACGCTCACGTACGCGAGCAGCTTCCAAATGTTCCGAGGGTCCATCATTGTGTTCGTAGCCGTACTCTCTATGACCTTCCTCGACAAACGGATCATCAGGAGAGAGTGGATCGGGATAGGTAAGTTGAAGATTTTGTCATTTATTCAAAATCATTAACAATCTCTTCTTCATCCCAAAAAGTACATACAGAAAATGACAACCATAATTCCTTTTGGAGTTGTCAGAAACATTGCTTCAACTACCACCTGTCTTGCATGCAGTTAAAACTTTATGACGAATACAATAGGTAACGAAGGTGATGCTCAAAATTCCAACTAACCAAATCTGAATTGTTATGTCAGAACATTGAACAATAAGGCGACGATCGCGTAACAACCGTTCCATCCCAAAACAATAACGGACGCGGCAACGTAGGCACGAGTAAACTCACAGCTGTTATCAAAACAAATCGTGTAGCATAACATGGGCATGGGTGAACTGGCCGCGAGATAAGAGTCCGACAAAATCACTGCTACGTATTATAGCACTCTGTACCTAGTACCTACTGCTAACTAATAATTAATAAATATTTACTCGCTCAACTCAATTATACTTTATGACTAACTTATCTATTGCTGTATTAAAATTGACTGTTAGGTAGTTGTCAACATTTGGAATAATATTCTTAAGAGGGTAACGAGCCTATATTGCTGTCCTTAATCGTATTTTTTTAAATTTCTAAACAATTAAACATCATTAAAAAAAACAAGAATGTCACATGGTGGTCATGATTGGTTTTCAATGTATCGACACATTACGTTTATTATGTAATTATTGTTTTAATGTCACTATTTTATCCTATCACTTGATTTTAATATTATTATGTTTTATACTATAGGCCAGGTCAGATCTACCCGAAACCGACGAGCATGCATGAAAGGTCTTATGAATGTTGAAGAAGCTAGAGAGGTATGTCAGGATCGTAGCAGGTGGCGTTCCGTTGTCTCTGCCTACCCCAGTGGGAGACAGGCGTGAGAATATGTTTGTATGTATGTACTTGCAGTTATTATCGTTAAAACCGGCAAAAGTCGCCAAAAGTGGCCACTTTTGCCGGTTTTCAAGATAATAACTACAAACATTATAAAAACTGACATTCTTGTTTTTTGGAAATGTTGTTTAATTGTTTACAAATAAAAAAAATACGATTGAGGGCAGCACAATAGGCTCGGTGCTCCCTTAAAGAGAAAATAAAAAAAACTATGTAAAATAGGACCTATTCCACTAAAATATGATTGGTTTGGACTTTGTAAAAGATAGCACATGTGTATGGTACTACCTATTCCTTAGTAAACTAGTCGTTTCACATTTCTACCTTTTTTGAAGTGCTATACACAGTCCATATGAATACAATATTATTTAAAGACATAATTTACAAACAGGATTCACTTTGAACCCAATTGCGCCAATAGGGGTTTTAAGTGTATGTATGTAATTTAAATCTTGATTTATAAAATGTTACCAGCGACCATGCAGTCACATTTTACAGTTCTGTATCTAATTGCCAAGCGCAGTAGTTATGGTCTATATCTTTGTGGTAGGCTAATAATCGGTAACAGATAATGGTGAAGGTTGGACTGATGATCCATGTTACATTGTCCACGCGCGGGGAACAGCGGTGCTGCATGCTAAAGCAAGTCTAAAAGTCTATGAACTCTTTCTCTCAAAAACCATAAAATTATTGGAGAGTCACGAAGTCATAATATTCAATTAAACAGTTGTTGTATGAGTAGTTTAAAAACAATGTTTTCCTTTTGTTATTGACTACACAATCCAGACTAAGCAAATTTGATACTCTAGTCAGAGTGAATCATCACATGAGAGAATAGTTTTTGAACTAGTCATAATTGTACCATCTGTTTATTAATTTATATTCCGAAGCAGAATTTGTCGTTAATAAATAGTTTGGCTGAAAAGTAATCTTGTTGAATTTATTTTGAATAGGGAAACAAAATATATTTTGGTACAAAAATATCGACGCTTCCAAAATAAAATGTTGTTACACTAAGGCTCGGCGCAAACGAGCCACCGGCCAGCGACAAGCAGTTCACACGCTTTTTCATTCATTTTGTAGGGAATCGCCGCACACTTGTGGCCGGTGGCTGCCACTCACTAGCTCACTACAGCCATAGCGTGTCCGCGACCGCGACAGCCACCGGTGGCTGGTTTGCGCGGAGCCTTATAATTTTTACGCTAGTTATGTATTATATTGATTTGTTTATGTAATGCACCTTTTAATGTCTACTATTTCAGCGAGTGTTATAATCGGGCTTGTAATAGTTGGTGTAACGGACGCAGTATACCAGACCCCCGGGGAGTCCAAAGGGCGGAACAGCCTCATAACAGGCGACTTACTGATCATAGTGGCTCAAGTCATCTCCGCCTGCCAGATGGTCTACGAAGAGAAATATGTAGCCGGTATGTTTTACACACCGGATTCCTTTGTTGTTGCTTCGGCTTCGTTACAATGGTGTTTATGAACAATGAATATACTTATTCTACACTGTGTAGTGTAGAATAAGTATATTCATTGTTCATAACTATAACATGTATGTAGGTACACACGGCGACAGATCAACCTACCCATAGTTGAACTCTATGTTCATGGACATAAGGTCGAACTATGGGTAGGTTGATCTGTCGCCGTGCGTACAACGCGCAAATTATATACTTACCAGATTTTAAGTCTAATTATAAGCTTACAAACAAAAAAGAATTCAACAAAATCGGTTCAGTAGTTTCTGCGTGATGCTCGAACAAATTAACAAACAGAGAGACAAAACATTTAAAAATGAATGAATGATTTTTTTTTTAATTTAGATTTTTAGTGTGGCATGCATGACGAAACGTGTTATGGATTATTTCCTATGTAACAATTTGCGCAATGTGCGCCCAAAAATTGCACCACGTTGCATGCAACGTTGCTGTTACCGAGTGGCAGAAATCAAGCAAGCGCATAGCTTTCTGTAAACTCAGCCAAGAATTTTTTTTTCTTTTATTTGAAGTCAGGGACACCTGAAAACGATACTGTAATCTTTTTCTTGTAAATATATTTAATGTATAGACACAAGTGTGTCTAAACTACACCACCAAAGAACACCACTGTATTATAAAACCACTTACACTTCTATTACAGTTTTATAATATGTAGTTAGATTAGGCTATGCATCTGGTTACTAATATAACTTAACTAGATTTTTACCGCGACTTTATTCATCCGCGTTGGCTACCGTCATCGTAGCGAGATAAAATATAATACTTACCAGTTTATAAATCGAATTATACGTTTTTGAACACAAAAAGTTTCATCAAAATCGGTCTTCTAGTTATTGCGTGACGCTCGAACAAACAAACAGACAGACAGACAAAAAATCTTTGATTTGGCGTCAGGGACACAGGCAAACACCGGTTTCTTTTTGTAAATATCTTCAATGTGAAGACTACATACACGCTTCTGTTACAGTTTTATAATAGCATAATAGTGTAGAATATTTTGTTCTGCAACTTTTACAGCTGCGATAAAATTCGCTCCCATAAGCCGTAGCCTACACGTGCTACAGCTGTATCACGTCTTTTATCTCGTTCGTTCGCGCGCAAATAGAAAGAGAGCGAAGGTGTGATATATAGCGTTGTATCACGGTAACAACCCATACTGGTCATAAAAAAAACACGCGTCCTATATGTAATTTTATTTGTATCACATATAGGCACGGAATATATAAGAGTTTACAACAGAAGGTTCACTATCTAACGAACGCTCGCTCCAAGCACGGCTGACACGCACACATTGACTCTCAGTACGTGAATGTCACGCACACATGCGTGAATGTGCAAGGGATGTCAGTAGTGCGTTCCGATTCCGAACGAACGAACGTTCGGTCACCGCGCGATTTAGAAAAAAGAGTCGACGAGAAAACGCCGAAAAAAACTGCTACACTTAAATAAACATATTTTGGTTCATGTTAGTCATCAAAATAATTCCTAAAAATGAAAAATATATAAAATTCGGGCCAAACAACCGATTGCGATGCAGTATTTTTTAACAATCTTTCGATTAGGATATTACTTTATTATGTTTGTACATCCGACGATGTATAGGATACTAATTTAATTCTCAAACGAAAAAACAAGTATCAAGGTCGTTCGGTGCGATACAATGAGCGCGTGGCACTCGACTGAATTAGGCCGCGACGTCGCGGCGCGACCGCGTAGGTACATTTTTATACCTACAGTGCGGAGTGAGACAAGTCTGATAAAGGGTCTTTAATATGCTGATGGTTTTTATGGGGATGGCCAGACCATCGAACTGAACAACTTTCTCTATACGACCAACAACGAAATAGCGAAAAAAAAAATCGGATACTCCATATTGGGTCGAGTAGGTTTGCAGTTTTGAATGGAACAGCAAATTTTTTTGTCGATTTCGATATTGGTCCCATAGAGAAAGTGGTTCAGTTTGAAGGTCTGACCATCTCCTTAAAACGGTGTCCCCATTTTAAGAAGGACCCTGTATAAACAACGTCATTTTCATAGTTGAAATTGTGTAAATTGTAATGTGAATGTCCCAGGTCAAAACATCCCCCCTCTGCAAGCGGTAGGATGGGAGGGTGTCTTTGGATTCTCTGTGTTGTCGGTGCTGCTGGTGATCTTCTACTGGACTCCGGCGCCGCCACATTTCGGTCACAACGCCAGGGGCACCGTGGAGGACGTCATCGATGGATTAGTGCAAATTGGTACCCATTTGATTTTACTCAAAATTTAGATTTCCGGAAGAATTTTGTAAAATAGCCGTGGTGGCGAGTAACCTTGCCTGCTAGAGGTGATGGTTCGATCCCCGTCCAGGCCGACTCGTACCAATGAGTTTTTCAGAATTTATGTACCTACAATTTTTAGCACCACTGGCTTTTTGGTGAAGGAAAACATCGTGAGTAAACCTGCATGCTTCAATTTCAAGGCATGCATTGTACCTACTGTCCATTACAAGTGGCGACGGGTTCACTCCCTGTCACACTAGACAGAGAGAGACTAGTGAAACGTGGATGTTCTGGATTTCAGAATATCTGACTACCCCCTCGGGGAATATAGTCGTGAGCATATGCTTATGCAGTTTGATGGTCTGATGCACGCATTTAACCTCCTGCGTACATCTGTACTTTCTCATAAGACATAAGAAATAATAAAATGGATCAGGTCAGTTACGACCTTTTCCCCGAACGTCCACTATGGACCCGAACGTCCACTTCCCGGTTTCGTCCATATCCCCAATCGGCCTTTTCCCCGAACGGACATTTTCATATTCATATTCATATTTATTTATTCATATACAAATTACATTGTGTTTGAAATAAAAGATAAAGAAAAACCTAATAAGTTACATATAAAACACAGAATAATATTTAGTATAAATTTACAACAACAAGTCAATATAAAATTCATAATTTACATATTTTTTCCGTATTACATAAATATTCAATATTAAACAAGTATTCAATTTTAAATTAATCATAATGTCAAGTAATGTCAGAATTGAATTGAATGTCATAATACAAATTTCATAATAATGTCAGAATTGAATTGAACTGAATGTCATAATACAAATTTAATACAAAATACATTAATGATTTAACTCAATTACCAAATTGTAACAATTATACCACAAAAAACTCATCTACGGAATATAAACACCTTTTCAAAAGAAGCGCTTTTAACTTGTGTTTGAAATGATTGAAGCTCATTTCTTCCCTATATTCAACGGGCAGTTCATTAAATAGACGCACAGCTTGATATCGCGCACAATGCCGCACAACCTCGAGTTTAGGTTGTACATCTGATTTTAGAGCTTTGCGCCTCGTGGTCAACCTTAATGATCTTTCTTCTTAATTTACCCGAACGGCCATTTCCCCGAACGGGCATAATATTCCCGAACTTTTCCCCTTACGTAAGGGGGTGCTTCAGAACATCAAACTGAACAACGTTCACTATGGAGCCAACTTCGAAATCGCGAAATAAAAACTAGTGTTTTAATCGAAAACCAAAACACCATCAATAGATTTTATTATTTCTTATGTCCTATGAGAAGTACAAATGTAAGCAAGAGGCTATTAGCCTAGTAAATGTAAACATTTTACCTTGCAAAAGGTCCGGTATCCACGATTTTTTTATATGTTATACGGGTATAGGTCCTTATTAAAAATCCAAGTTTTCGACCTTGAGGTGCTGCCGCGGGCTCTGCCATGTCCATAAAAGAACGATTTTTTTTTTCAGTTTTCATTATTTAAAATCTAAAGCTTAGGTTTTAGAGTCAAATTATGTTTAAGAGGAATTAAGAGCACTAAATGCGCTACAGTTTGGTTTTTGAATCATCTTTTTATACTGTATAGTTACCGAGATACAGCACTTCAAAATAAGCGCAGTTAGGGCTAATTCCTAACTGCCCTATACCTGTGGGTGCAGAAAAGCTGGGCTCAAGAGGGTTTTTTGTATGTAGGTAATCTCTGGAAGTACCAAACCGATTCGTAAAATTCTTTCACTGATAGAAAGCTACACTATCCTTGATTACCATAGGCTACATTTTATTTTGTAAAAAAAAAAATTCTGTTCGATATCTAAGTATTTGTTTACCAATTGACATTTGCTGAAAATTTACAAGTGTCGCATCTTATGGTTCAAAAAACATATTGTAGCGCATTATTTATACTTCTTCTGAACACCTTCACAGTGAAACCTAAAGTTAATAACATATTTAATTTATAAAAAAAAACGAAATTTTAAGGAATTAGTCATACCTGTCCATACTTTGAGGTGTTGTATCTTGGGAACTATTCAGTATATAAAGATAATTCAACTATCAAATTGTAGCGGATTTGGCCTTCTTTAAAGCTTTAGCAAACAAGTTTGCTCTAAAACCCAACGTTTAAGTTTTACTGAAAATGTCTCAAAATTTTCGTTGTTTTATGGTCACACCAGAGCCCGCGGCAGGACCCCAAGGTCGAAAACTTGTATTTTTATTAAGGACCTCTACCTGTATAACATATCCAAAAATCCCGGATACCCGACCTTTTGTAAGGTAGGGTATAATTTTCCAAACAGATTTACTGAACTATATGTTTACTAACTGTATATTGTATACTCTTTGCTTCGATTGTTTCTAATAACCCTCTACAATTGCAGGTAACAGTTCGCTCCTGCTAATGGCTATATTGGGAACGATAGTTTCAATAGCGTTCTTCAACTTCGCCGGGATAAGTGTGACCAAGGAGATGTCTGCGACTACGAGGATGGTCCTGGACTCCGTGAGGTGAATTATTATTATTGTATGTCTTACGTGCCGTAATCACGGGCAATTAAGTCCCGGACCTTTGGAAGACGTGCATGGGGCCGAAGCCAACATGTAGAGGCCCGTTCAAAAGACAAGTTAATCTAAATGTTATTATTATATCCAACTAGTTTCAGTCATATTGGTATCATCATCATCATCATCTCAGCCGATGGACGTCCACTGCTGGACATAAGCCTCCCCCAAGGATCGCCATAACGACCGGTCCTGCGCTGCCCTCATCCAACGTTTTCCCGCCGCCTTCACCAGGTCATCGGTCCACCGTGTGAGGGGGCTACCCACGCTGCGCTTCCCGGTACGCGGTCGCCACTCGAGAACTTTTCGGCCCCACCGGCCATCGGTTCTACGAGCAATGTGCCCCGCCCACTGCCACTTAAGTTTAGCAATTCTTTGGGCTATGTCAGTTACTCTGGTTCTTCTGCGGATCTCTTCATTTCTGATTCGATTTTCGATATTGGTATCATTATTGTCATATTGTTAACCCAACTACATTATGTCATAGTCATAGCGCAAGCGCAACAAACAATGGCCAATTCATGTCTGGTATGTCCTACTAATAACTAAGTTTACGACACGTAAATATAACTGAGATAAGAATATTGTTTTCTCTGTTAACGACGCCGACGATAAATCTATTTCAGATAAGCTAGAATCGTTCTAGATATCATTCATTCTATATATATAATACAATCCCTAATATTATAAATGTGAATGTTTGTTAGGCTTTCACGCGAAAACTACTTAACCGATCATCATGAAACTTTGTACACATATTCTTGGAGGTATTAGAAGTAACATAGGATACTTTTTAAATGGCTTATATCCGAGCGAAGCCGCGGGTAAAAACTAGTTTAATTATAAATTTGAGTTAGTTGGACTACCAAAAGCCTACCGCAACACTATTTAATTACTGTTAACAAACAATAATCAATGATACAGTAATCAAATCGGATGTTATCACTTTCTTTGTCTTACTATTTCCAAATATTCTTCTTCTTCTCTAAGTTTTAATTAATTATCTTTAAGATAATAGTTGGATAATAGCTTGAAGAGAAGAGTTGGGAAATTTCTATAAAATTGTATGTGAAACAACTTCTGATGAGTATATAAATATTACAGAACTTTTGTCATCTGGATGGTGTCGCTCGGAGTGAAGTGGCAAGACTTCCACTGGCAGCACCTGGTTGGCTTCGCCGTGCTGATATACGGCATGTGCGAGTACAACGGCATCATTCCCAGCTGCAGGAGACGGAGGCCAGTCGACGAGCCCAAGGACGACGAGGAGGAAAGCCAGGTGGTCAACACGCACGCCGATCATGTTGCCGAGGCGTAGATCAACAACATACATATACACCATTCTGATGCAACATTAGGTACAATCTAAAGCAATATAACTGACGTTTTTGGTCACAGAATTAGTAATAATTAAAAAAATTATCTCCCGTAAAAAAATCCGTTTTCGATATAAAACCATACCTACAAAGACGGCGCCTTCAACGCAAGAGAAATTAAATCTAAACGCAGGGGAGGAGCGCTCATAGTCTATTGAACATCACTCTTTCAATTGAAAGACGCGCTAGGCTTGTTTGTGTCGTAAAATAATTAATAATTTAATAGGAATAGGTGACTAAAAATGTTGTGTTAAAATACGTCTCAGTAATACAATGAGACCGTAGTTTAATTCTGTTTCAAATATGATATGTGCCGATTAAAATAAACGTGTAAACATTTATATGCAAGTTGCAATAGACGATACGAAAACATGATAACGCTGCAAATTTTTCGTTGATGTGGAGTGCATGATCCAGTCCCAATTTAGTCACGTTACGCCTATTTGCGAATGTAAACGAATCTTTATTTTGATATTTGAAGCTTGTTTAATGTTTAGTAGCGAAAGTTTTTTATAATACTGTGAATAAAGAAACGATAATATAAATGGGTCCAATCATACCATCTCTGTCTTCACTCGCACGGCGCAGGATATAAAACAAAAATAGAACTTTATCAGCGTAACTAAAAGGTCTAACAAAATTAGCTGAAATTATTTTCAGGAGTTGATCAGACCATCAAACTGAAGAACTTTCTCTATGGGACCAATATCGAAATAGCGAAAAAAACAGTAGTCCCAATACATATCAGAGTAGAGTTATGTTAGCAGTTTTGTCTGGGACAGCAGATTTCTTTTTCGCGATTTCGATAGAGAAAGTTGTTCAATTTGATGGTCTGATCATCATCCCCTTAAAATAGTTTCAGCTAATAAGTACTAATAAGACGCGAAGTAAATAGGAATCTCTAATCACTTACAATAATTATTCTATCCAAAATCTCGGAAGTCGAAAATTACGTTCTCTCTGTCAATGCGTTCGCACCGGGAGTAACCCTCTCTCTTTCACTAGTGCTGTTCCTCGCACCGTTGTTTAGAGAGGTGACGAATCGTCATTTTCCGCTTAACAGTACATTTCTACTTGTGACAACCTATTTATAACCATACCGGAAGTACTTGCCATTTATATATCGTTTCTTTATTGCTTAAATTTATATCAATTATAAAACTGAAATGGAGACACGAAATACGTTACTATCTTTATATAGTTTGTGGAATAAAAACTAACTAAAAAATATATAATATGTCTTAAAACCTCCTTAAAACTAACGCCGATAACACCCAGTTTTCTGGTACCGTAACAAAACACGGTTTTTAGTAGAATTAAAAAAATACGAATAATTATTATGTGGATTTAATCATAGAGTAAGAAGAGATGGCATATCGGCTTGTTTCTATAGAAAATGTTGTCGCCAACAAAGGGGGTGAAAAACGGGTGAGGGGAGGGTTAACATTTAAAATACGCTACTTCCCGCTAGATGTGTATGATATGACGTCAGGCCCAGTTGAGTATCTGTGCACAGTTTGATACAACATCTCTACCCCAGGGGAGCGCGTTATTTTCTCTATGGATTTAATTGATTTTATTCTGTCTTAAACTAAGAAACCTGAATTGATAATGATTCTAGATAAGTCCAAATATATGACTCTAGTGTAAGTAAATTTTTACTTTTATACGTGTCGTGGTACAAACTTATGACATTTGTGATATTGATGTTTTTTCAATTCTCAATTAGCTGAATTACGTTATATTAGGAAATTAAATTAGAACGCGAATTGTTGTTTCACGTGTTTCTGACCATCTTATTATAATCACTGTTGCAACATCGATGCAACTTTCTGAACTCTACTATAATAGAAGAGAAAACGAAATGTAGGTATAATTTGAAAATGGTGCGGTTGAAGTTGAAAAGACTACAGATTTTTAGTAAAAATATAAACAAGAGACCTTAGAGTATGTATAAGCACAGAGTACTATAATTATTACTAACTATAATTACTTGGTATAAGCCTAAGGTATAAGCAAGCTATAGAGCGCGCCTAACCGAGTATGAACCGTAAGCACAACAAAACGTGTCAATTTCTCGTTCAACTAGTACCAAAATAAAACGCGTCCGTATTATGTCAGTGAGCATTTTCAAGAGCAATATTTAACCTTCTGTATTTTTGCATATACGTCTGTCTATCACGGAAATTTTAAAGAAAATTCTAGTCTAGCGTTATTGAAACACTATGAAAAGGCTCGACGCCAAGGGCCGTGACAGATGCGCGCGCTCTATAACTTGTTTATACATACTCTAAGCAAGAGACAAAGGGATTTAAGTAATATTTGGTCAGAAAATAGCCCATTCGTCGGCTAAAGAGTTGGCACATCCCTTCTTTTTATATAACAACATAATTGTAATCATATCTATGTTAAGGAAGAAGTCTCCAAAGGCAGCAATTACTGGTTGTCAGTGTAAATTATATTATACTTTGAGGGAATAGATGCCACAAGTTTTCAGTTAAGTCTAGTTTGCTTGGCTGTGTCCACACAAGTCGTTGTGAAACACATTAACACTTTAGTGCGCTTTGATAACAAGAGTGTGATTTTTGAAACTCATTCGTTGAACACAGCAGTTGAAAATGTCAATATTACTATGGAGACGTGCATCTTTCAGTTGAAAATGTCAATATTACTATGGAGACGTGCATCTTTCTACTGCTGATTTGACATTAAAAAATCATACTCCAGGAGTGCGATTTTTGAAAGTCAAATCAGCAGTAGAAAGATTCGTGTCTCCATACATTTTCAACTGCTGAGTTCAACGTATGAGATTCAAAAATCGCACTCCTGGTAAGTACATGGTACTGGTAACTTGTTTTATCTTTTGCCTCTATAGCTGTGGTCGTGTCAGTGACAAAATGTTTTTACTAAATCTAAATTAGTCTGGATAACAATAAAAGACCACCTTGAAACATTCGGCCAATAACTTTGTTTACAAAATGATAACAATTGCCACCTTTGTGGATTTCGACCGTAGCAACATTTATTGTAACATCGTGATAAATTATTTTGAATTAAATAAATAATGATGTATTGTTAAAATTTTCTTTATTAAATATGTTTATATTGCAAATTCCATACAATTAACATGATAAACCAGATATTATAATTTATGGTGATCTAGGTTTTATCTTTTCCTTCCGGTTTTTGTCCGTGAGCTGCAAACATATTAACTATGAACCACACTCTGGACACTTAATACAAACGGGCTCGCACTGACAAGAAGAAGAAAACACGAGCGATAACGAGTGAGTGGGAGGGAGTAGGCGAAGACTGCGACATTGCCTACCCTCTGCCTCCCGTCTCTCACGAGGCGTGAGGTAAACATTGGCGTGGAGTGTCCGTACTGTATGTAGTACCATAGCGTAAATACAATAAAGTGGGTGCGCTTAGTGGCCGCGTTGGGTCTATGGTTGCGCGGAGTGCGGGGGGGCTCGCGCGGTGTGCGGAGGGGTGAGGCACCGGCCGTTGGGGTACAGCGCGCAGGTGAATCGATACTGGGACCGCGCCCCCCGCCACCCGCACCCCCCGCACGATAGGCCTGTCGCGACCCGAGAGCGCCCTCACTATTAGTATATTCACTTTGGTAGTACCATGCTTTTTCTTATACTGTATCTAAAGTACCCATATGTGTGATATCTGTTTAATTTTACAACTGACTCTCATATAGTTCGACTACGGGCAGGCACGTATCCAGAAAGAAAAAAACATCGAACATCGAAATCAGCTGTTCCATACATTTGGATCGAGTAGTCAGTTGGGTCATGGGTACAATCACCCCTTAAAGTAATGCAACTGTTTACCCTAAAACCATGTATAGAAAATTGTTTTCGTTCGTTGTTTTCTCCATAATGTTAGTAGGTTGATGGTCTGAAGCAGCCTGTTCTGTTCAACTCGTGACCTATTTAATTTTACACCCTGTATAGTGTATACCTTCTACTTGATAAGTCACCACATTAATATGCACGCCAATATTGTACAGACAGCATCAAAAATTGATTAACATTTATCATATTTATTATTTATGTGAGAACGAGCTTTTGGCCACGACTTCCACCGCGTAGATTACCCCTTTAGAAGTAGATTTTCGAAAAATCATTTTTTGGCGCAAATATGTTTCTATTTTCAGCTGCTGTTTGTTGTCTGTCTGTCATTCAGTCACGGAACTCTTAGGGTCAGCGCACACCCAGCGTAAAACTGTTCGAGCATGCGCGAGCAGTATTCATTGATTCAATTGATAATGAACTCTATTCCCATTTAAATAAAGTTGAAAATAGCTTGCAAGTGATTAAATCCCTTCAGCGTCTGTTTGAGTATGCTCGCGTATGCTCCTCGCGGCGACAGGAGCAGTCGCGAGCATGCTCGCGCATGCTCGAGCATGTTCGAGCATACGCCCGTGTCGATGCTTGCGATCCGTCGTAAGTGTTGCCGCCTCGGCCGGTTTCGGACTAAATCTAGCATATTTTTTAACTACTTTAGCCCGAAAAGGGCAATTTACTACAGATAATATTATATAATAATCCAACTCTTTTTGAAAATACAAAGAAAATCTAAAAGGTCGAAGCAGATTTAGTAGGTTTTCAAATTGTTCATATTCCATTTTATAGTTCCTAGCCATAAAATAACTGTCCCTAGAACTTTAAACTGTAGCACAGCACAGGGCGTAGTATTTCCCAAATATAAGTACATCTTTCTTGCCTCTTTTCATCTTATTGATGTGCTCTTGTTGCTCCTCTTCCTTTGCTAGTAACCCAATAATTACCAAATCCTAGTCTACCATACTTTAAAATTGTTGTTATCGCACGTCTTTACTATAAAATATTGTAAACACAACGCAAAATTCACTACGTCAACTGTAGCAACACGGGAGCATCCGCGAGACTGTTCGAACACGCGCGAGCATGCTCCGCTGCTGCCGCCGGCGGATTTTGCCGCTAGGTGTGCGCGACTGCAAAGAACATGCTCGAGCATGCGCGAGCAGTTCTACGCTGGGTGTGCGCTGACCCTTATTTAAGGTTCACGAGTATTCATATTTTTTTTATACTAACTACTAAATACAGTCGTAGGTACTTATAATAACTTACGTAAAATATTTCCGTCTGTCCAATAGTAGCACTTAATAGTAGATACATCACGTTTTTTAGCATCTTCCTTTAGATTGGCCTTTAGAGATTTTCGCAAGACCCTTGCCGCAATGTTAGAATAATTCACATAACTGTAAAAAATTGTCTGCATATCAGTTATGGATTTTGAACAGGAAGCTGGTATAGGTATTGTTTAATTTTAAAGATTAGATAGAGATGAGATGGAGAACCTTTTTATTTTACGCTAAGTCCCAATAATGGTAAAATAAAACCGGTCAAGTGCGAGTCGGGCTACTCGCACACCGAGGGTTCCGTACCATACCATCACAGATCACAACATTACTAAGCCTGCGTTGTCCGTCCGTCCGTCCGTCCGTCTGTCCGTCTGTCCATCTGTCCGTCCGTCCGTCTGTCCGACCTATTTAGAGCTGTAACTTTTGAACTGTATGAGCTACGTAGTTGAAATTTTCACAGAATGTGCGTTATTCCGGCGAATTTGTCAACAAATAATAAAAATGTCGAAAAGTTAAAAATTAAGGGGGGGTTCTCAACAAGAAAATAGTTTTTATCAATGTTTTTTCTTCACGCTATATCGTAAAAACGGTAATACATACAAGCGTCAAACTTAGTGTGATTATAGAGCAAACTCTACAAAATAACAACAAATACTAAAAACCGGCCAAGTGTGAGTCGGTCTCGCGCTAAAGGTCCCGGGTCAAAAAAAGTTTTTTTTTCTAAGTTAATAATGTTGTGTTCTGTGGTGGTGTGGTACGGAACCCTCGGTGCGCGAGTAGCCCGACTCGCACTTGACCGGTTTTATTTTTTATTATAATTAATGGACTCTTGTTTGTGCGTTAGTAGGTACTGCATTTCGGCCAGTGTCAAGTAGTTTATGGGAGAATCTATCCCAATCTCAGGGATTGTTTTTGGTCAAGAACAAGAAGATATTGAGGATTGCGGAGCCTCGTGGCAGGCAAAAACGCGACGCGCGAAAACCACGCGAGACAAGTGCTCGGGTCAGAACCTGCAACGTGACTCAAATTTTTTTTGTGTGCCGCACTCGTGACAGTCAAAAACGCGACGCGCGGAAACCACACGAGACAAGTGCTCGGGTCAGAACCTGCAACGTGACTCTATTTTTTTTTGTTGTGCCATGGGTATCTCTGTTGCTTGACCGCTACGAGCGAGACCGCTGAAGCGTGGCATAGTTAAGAGGGCTATCGGAGTCCAGTGGCGGCCTCATCACATTAATAAAGTATTTTCAATAAAGAAAGCCTAAATTAAAAAAGTGCTCAATTGACAAACTACAAAAGCCTTCAAGCCATTGTAAAGGCTACTACACACATGCCGGCGGCAATGCCCGCCGTGCAAGCCGCCGCCAAGCCGCCGACCCGGCGGCATACAAAGCCGCCGGCTTTGCCGCACAAAAGAGCATGGCCGCCGGGGTGTGCCGGCGGGTTACGCGGCTTCTCGGCGTCAGTTCGTGCCCGGCATTCGAGAGGTAGTGGTGTGCGGTTCTATGTGACTGTCACAACCGGAATGATGCTTGGCGGCTTTGTGCGGCTTGTGCCGGCGGCTTGTATTGCCGGCGGCCGGCATAGCCGCTCGGCATGAACCCCGGGCATTGCCGCCGGCATGTGTGTAGTAGCCTTAATACAATACTTTTATAGGTTCTTAACATTTCACTTTTAGACAGTTTCGAATAAAAACATAAGCGGCCGTTTTTTTCTTTTTTCAAAATTTGTATGTACACCTTTCGTATACCTTTAAAAAATATATAAAAGTATTCTATGAAAATAGCTTGAAGGCTTTTGTAGTTTGTCAAGTGGACACTTTTTTAATTTAGGCTTCCTTTATTGAGAAATCTATATTATTGTGACGAGGGCGCCACTGGACTCGAATAGCCCTCTTAAATTTACGCGCCATTTTATGAAGGTAACATACAACGTGTTAATGAATTAACGCAAAACTATAAAGTACCTAGTTCGTTTAGAATCGAGAGCAGAATCTAATTATCATGGTTTCAAAATAGGTAATTTTTTTCAAAATAGTGAATAATTTGTTTGTAAAATTTATAATTTATTGAACCCGATGTCAACACACCGTTGGGGTACACACCCTACTTACTACCAAAACAAGATTATTAAAATGTATCCATGAGTATGTTAGCGCTTTCATTCATTGATGAAATGATAACAGAATAACTTCAAATTTTAATTATCTTCTTATCTTGTGGGCAGAGCCCTGGTGTCAGAGTTTTTTCAGACCGCCTTACATTACGGCCTCTGACGTGGTTTTTATGTAACGACTACTAACGGCTTAACGTGCCATCCGAAGCACGGAATCATTTTTCTTTTCAGACAATCAGGTGATTCAGCCTGCAATGTCCTAACCAACTGGGGAAAAACGCACAAAGTGACTTATCACTAGGTGTCCCCCGTGGAAATCGAACCCACGACCTCCGTGTCGAGAGCCAGTGCTCTTAACCATTAGACCACGGAGGAAATTTAATTATCAAAATAATGAAATTATTGTTTCAATCTAATTATTTTGTTATAAATCAGTTGCGGTGTATGAGGTTGGTTTTGCGCTAATTCATTAACACGTTGTACCTACCTATATCTAGGTTAGAAGTTTATTGAGGTACGAAATTTTCGTATTTCGTAGTTTATTAGTAAGGATATTTAGTTACTTCAAGCCAGCCATCCTCCACGTGCTCATGACTTAGGAATTGAATGTTTGTGATCCTTCCCACGATCCTTCCATACAAATCTTGTAATTCTTCTCTGTACTCGTGTAACAAAGAAACAACATCAAATAGATTTATGCAAAATAAGATTATACTACCTAACAAAGATATATAGGTACTAATATTTAATTTTAAGGCGAGATGCCTTTGAGACACTTTGAGACAAACTTTGAGATAATTTTTTTTACTGACATTGAAACTAACATTTGAAACAACATTGAAATGTCAAAAGACATTTGACATACCTACATATATAGCAAAGAGACCCCTATACTTATACTATATCTCTATGCAAAAAGAATATAATTTCAAAAGAGGGAGCGCAAATGTGACCCCCGCTCCGGTTCGTTCCTGGTGCAGAGGTTGGCCATAGCCATAGATAAGCTACTGGCCATAGCAAGGAATATAACTACGGCCATAGCAATACAACGCGGCAACGCTGCTAGCGTTATGGACATCTTTGCACCTGGATCGATACGAGGCGGGCGATTTGATTAATATGTTGATTATTAGTTGCATTGTTGTAAATAAATAAATTTCAAAAGAAATCAAGATCTTCCTATAACGTAACTATTAAATAATCTGTGCTATAACCAAAGATTTTTTTTGGTATGCTATAACCTTATTTTGATGTGCCATGTGGTTCCGGCTGAATGGACAACCCAATTACTCCCGTGGGTGTCGTACGAGGCGACTAAGGGATTAAAATTTCATATGCAGTGTTTTCATGTGGGCGAAAGGCTAGCCACCTCTCTCCACTTGACACGTCATTCCATTCTGAAACTTAAATTGCTAAATATGAGCATTGCTAATACACCTACATTCGTTGTTAGTTGTAGCAATATTTCTGACCACCTCGAAAGGGAATTACGGTCGTGAGTTTATTTAGGTATGCTATTGTGATGTGATAATTGCATTGAGGATGCGATGACTGATTGTCACACTAATAGAAAATAAAAAAGAAAGAATCCTAAAAGGTTTTTTTAAATGTAGCGTTATTTAATTTTTTGTAATGTAATTCGTTAAAACTTGAAACAAATATAATTTACTACTAAAGATCCAGGAAAATTGCTGGAACAACTTAGTTTCCTTGCTCTTAGGGAAAAAGAAAAACTATGATAAAAACCTTGGAAAAACCAAAAATATAGGGAAAAATGGGGAAAAAGCATAGATATAGTAACTAGATGAAACCAGGATGAAACCATACCGTGGCCGCACATGAAACAGCAATAGTGGGACCATTCATGCCATTCCATACTAAAAGACGGTTTGTTTGGCAAGATGTCATCAACATTCCATAGGTTTGACAGTGGTTTGACATCTTGCCAAACAAAAAAACCGGCCACGGTGACCGAAACAAAAAATAATATTTCTGTCTTTTTTGTTTACATAAGTTTTCATAACTGGCTATCTTGCTCTCTCATTTCTTGGCTACATCTTTCAGCGTAAGCGAAAAGTTTTTAATCTAAGGTTAAAAGGGAAAAAGTCGTTTTTTTTTATATTTTACTCGAGTCGAGTTTGTAAAAATCATAGACATGAACTCTAGCGATAGACAAGCACGTTCAAACCAAGAACATTGTATATAGTATCCTATAGGTGGACCAAACTCTCGAATTTCGTGGAGAATGCAAAATAAACTCAAATTTTACGTAATAAGTATTAATTTCCTTCAATGTTGTTGTAGGCTGACAACCAAGCAAATGTGAGATAACCAGAATACTCGTGTGTCTCTTTCTAACGTGTTGCCAACTTATTAAGCTACCACTTTAGAATTTACTGTAACATAAGATGTATGTAAATTAAAAAAATATTTTTGTTTTGAAAATTCATAATTTAAAGTATATTAGGTATTGATAATTTTTATTTGTTTTACACTAATTTTGTTCAATTTATGACAAAACAAATAAGGTAAGTACACACTAAGTACAATACTTTAGTGTATTATTTCAAAACTTTTTAATGGCAACTCTTTGGTGTTATGAAAAAATATTATTATGGCCAATTATGGCAGACATATTTGAAATTTGAAAAGTCATAAAATAACAAATTAAATTGTTGTGATAACTGATAATAACATTGTAAACCTTCGAAATGGTCAATTTTTGTTGTGTTACTGGATACAAAAATGAAATTTACCCTGGCTGTAGGTTTTCTTTCCACAGGTTAGATATTTTATTGTTTCGCTAAACTTTTCTTAACTAGGGTGACCATTGACCATTTTGGCGACCTATGTATTAAACACAAAATGTGTGTTGCTTGTAGATTTCCCAGGGATGAAACGCTGAGAGAAAAATGGTTGACAGTAGTCCCTGGGAAAACCAGCAAGACATCACTCGTGTGCTCGAAACATTTCAAAGTGGAAGATTATGTTACAACTTCACGGAAATTCTTGAAATCGCACGCAATACCGTCCATATTTCCAAAGGTAACTTTTCTTGTTTGATAGCTTATGATTTGACATAAAATCTGGTAAGTACGTATTGGTACTGACGTGTTAATGAATAAGCGCAAAACCGCATGCACCCCAACTGATTTATAGCAAAATATTGATTGAAACAATAATTTCATTATTTTGATAATTAAAATTTAAAGTTATTAGCATTTTAAATTTTGAGGCAAAAATGTTATCATTTCAGCAATGAATGAAAGCGCTAACCTACTCATGGATACATTTTAGTTAAAGTAGGGTATGTGTGTCCGTGCGGTGGGTTGACATCGGGTTCAGTAAATTTTATTTTGAAGAAAGAATCATATGTCCAAACCAAGATAATTCAATTCTCGATTCTAAACAAAACACTTTCTAGTTTTGCGATAATTCATTAACACGTTGTATTGTTTTTGCGGATTAACGAGAACAGTCGCGGGTAAACTCAAAATTAATTTTATATATATATTTTTTTAATCTGAGCCTAGTTTACCCCTAAAAATATTTTCAGAATAAAAAGATAATATTGAATCCTCAACGAGATGGTAAGAAACAGGCTTGAATAAATGCACATTAGGTATCCCGTCAAATTTGAGAATGAATGGACTCCCTAGTTAGAAAGGGACACACGAGGATTTAGGTAATCTCACTTGCCCCGGTGCCAGCACCGTAGTGTACAATCTAGTTACTATACAAAATTTTTGGTTCAAACAAACAAGTTGTTCCAAAACTCTTTGGGAACATTAGTGCCATCTAGTTTACATAAAACAGAAACTACTATAATTTGGTCAAAGAGCATCACCGGCCAAGACAGATGCGACAGTTCATATTTATGTTGGGTATTATACCTACTATCTGGGCATCCTCGACTACTTACGCGCAGACCACTGAAATACGTACCTGAAATGTTAGAATTAGATAGATGTGATGAGCAAAGATAAAATAAGGATAAAATATAGGGATGAGTAATGACAACTCTTTGGCTGTATGAAAAATATGTAGACGACAGAAAAAACTTTTTTCTCAATCATGCTTGGAAATGTGAGCATTATTTTGACAACCTTCTTCGAGATAAATCGAAATTGCTGTACTGGCCAAATACATGCGCGCAGCGGCCGGCAATGTTTGTATGAAAATCCATATCTGTCGTGTTTAGCGGCCAAATAAATTACATACTAAACTCATATCTGTCGTGTAATTTAAAAATGGAACGATCTTTTTCTCCGAAACATGGCGACCAAGGAGGTAACTCATCAAAGGTTTTATTTAAATTTCGAACTGGCTTGCAAATAGAAAGCTGTTTATTGCAAAAAAAAAACAAATTGTTGTTCGTCGTTCGTCATTGATTTTGAAAAGAGTTTTAATTTCCGCGAATTATTTGAGAAAATTTACTGTTTTAATTTCCGCGCATTGTTTGAGAAAAGTACTATACAAGCCTTGGCCACAACTAGGCATTGATGGATGGACTTACGTATGTGTGCCTCGGCTTCGCCTCGGCCCACATTTACACGTTCGTCCATCAATGCCTCTGTTGCTGGCCGCTGCAGTAATGTACTATTGGATTCCCAAAATGATCAATCAATCCAAGATCAGGAGTGCGATTTTTGAATCTCATTAGCTGAGTTCAGCAGTTGAAAATGTCAAAATTACTGTGGAGATATGCATCTTTCTACAGCTGATTTGACTTTCAAAAATCGTACTTCAGGAGTGCAATTTTTGAAAGTCAAATCAGCAGTAGAAAGATGCGCATCTCCATAGTAATTTGATATTTTCAACTGCTGTACTCAGCGAATGAGATTCAAAAATCGCACTCCAGAGTACTTGAATAGGTAATAATTTTTTGGTAATAATAGTTACACTATAGAAGCTAAACTCTCGCGACAGACGCGTTCAACCAACGTTGGTTCAAATGTCGGTTTAACTTTCCGGTATATTAAACTGTAGTCTTTGGGTTTAACCAACTAGTCAGTCAGGGCTTGCATCTCTGGCAAAAGTTAATCTGACAAACGATAAATGGGTTGGTGGCAGTAAGGTGGCAGTGAACGGAAATGTGATGAGTAATGACAACTCTTTGGCTGTATGAAAAATATGTAGACGACAGAAAAAACTTTTTGGATTCCCAAAATGATCAATCCAAATTTTTTTTTTCATAAAAAAGTGTTAATTATAGTACTCTGATCTGTATAGGTTTTTATTTACAACAGAATATATACATATACAAATATAACCCTAAACCTAAAGAAAAATAAAAGAATTTGGGGCAGTTTGGGGGCACAAACTGCCCCAACCTTTTTTTTTTTTTTTTTTTTTTTTGTTCCGATGGGGAAAATGCATTACGCATACCACCCGGGCGCAGGGGGGCACCCGAGTGGTTATGTGGGACTCCCGTATAGGCTAATGAGACCCACGGTATACCCACTAAAAACCCCCCCATCTTCCTCCGCTTCGCCTTGTGGCGGGGTAACGGGAACGCTTTCGCAATCTTCCGCGACCCCGCCGGCGGCAGCCGCCCACAAGCGGCTCCATCGCCAAAGCCCGAAGGCCCTCCGCGATGTGCGCACCAGATGGTATGGTGCGCCTCCCTCCTCGGCCTCCACCCGTACCGTAAC
Organism: Agonopterix subpropinquella; assembly: GCA_922987775.1. NCBI lineage: Eukaryota > Metazoa > Arthropoda > Insecta > Lepidoptera > Depressariidae > Agonopterix > Agonopterix subpropinquella. Next base: position 52,582,717 of record OV277693.1, on the reverse strand, counting down.
AGACGCCCCCCGAGTCTGCTACTAGGAGGCCATGGGTACCAGATAACTGGCACCCGGTGGCAAATCGGGTCCGTGGCTCTGCCACCGACCACACCTCGGCCGCAGAGGATAGGGCAAGCGGCGCACCTTATCACCGACATGCCTCTTCCCCTGCGGCCCCACCAGTGCCGGTTCTACCACCGGCCACACCTCGGCCGCAGAAGATAGGGAGAACGGCGCACCGTAATACCGGCACTCCTCTTCTTCCGCGTCCCACCTCCAACGCGTCCGCAGCGGACTTGTTCAGCAGTGCTATTCTGTAAGGTGTATTTGTACAACTCGAATCTGAATCCGCAGTGAGTTTGCAAATTGGCATTCTGTAAAATGACTCATTAAACGAATTCTATGCCAGCGCCACCATTGCGGGTGTGGCGGCGAGTTAAACTAGTGTAATCGAGTCTTTATCGTTTGTTTGTATGGTTTGACGTCTCAAGTGGCATTCTGTAAGCAAAATTCCGCTCACACTTCGCACTCGACATTCGAAAACAAATGTCAAATAAAAAGTTAGTCCATTGCCATAAAACGTAGTGATTATATTCTCTTTGCATTGCCAGTGTAAACGTGAACGAGTTCTAAAAAACTGTAAATAATATCAAAATTATCAGTCGCATTTGATTTGTGATTACTTTTTAAGGGCCTAATTGTTGAAGATGGCACTTTTTTCTTACTCAAAACATTATTTTGCTAGTGGTAATTTACAAAGTGCATCGATTTGCCGTGACCAAAGGAACCAATGAACTATCTATAAAATATCAATCACCTATCATCCAGACCTATCATGCAGAGATAATAATATGTGCGTACCTAATAGAAAAATTATTGCAAGGATCGATACTTACTTATTTAAATTCAACATTCAGTTAAGAGTGCAAACTACTCGCAAAAAGGTAAGTTAAGTAATTTTGTGTAAAGTGTTTGTGATTAGATTATTCGTGATATTTAAAAATGCCAGATTATTCCCTTAATTATTTCCTCGCAAGTCTGAAGACTCACAATTCAAAATCCGTTGTGCCAGATTTGTGTACAATATTTAGTACTAAAAACATATTTTAGTTGCATCTATCTATACTTTGCCCGTGTGATGTTTAGCTTTAAATATATCCACATCTAAATAATAATATTTTATTTGCAATGTTTTTCTTATTCTATCTCCAAAATAGTGCAGTGCAGTGCTGCAGCTGCAGCTGCTATACAATTAGGTATAAAGGTTTGTTTGTAGCTAGCTTCGACAAAGTTACTGACCATGTTCTAAGCGTGTGTATAATTAGGTAACTAATTTCTTTTTTATGTTCCAGATGAAACACACTGTGCATATTACCTCGTGGTACCTAAATGCTATAAGAAAAGAGAAAGAGGGTTGGTTTAAACAATCAATATCTTACAAAACCCTTTAGCTGAACGTCCTACTCATAAGATTTAGACAAGGATAACAGGTAATTATAGGTTTTATTAATGCCCCGTATTTAATCTAATTGTATCTTAATTTAACCTAAGATGATGGAAATACCTACCTAGTTAGTGAGGTGTGATGTAATGTGTGATGTTGTCATGTATTTACTGGATAATTTCTTATTTCAGAACTTTACGTGAAATGGAAAGGCAAGCAGATGAATGAAGATTATAACGGTACCATTACCACAAAGGCATCAAATCGAAAATATGCAAGTTATAAACACAAATAAACGAGAAGTGAAAATAATTTATTAATAGAGAAATAATTTAGATTGTAACACATTATAATGAAAATCAAAATATTATGTATTATGTTTTACTTAAAATATTTGTAAATAGGTATAAAATAATTAATGTTTCTGACCACCCTCCCTAGCCCTGTATGTATGTGTACCTATGTATAAAATAATTAGGTAGGGGTAGCATTATAATTATAATGGTATCACAAACAATGTACCTAAGTCATAAAACATAGCTTTATTTCATTGCCTGATAAAATATAATATTAGTAAAATGAAAGCTGCTGAAATAAATAATTTTCCTGAAAGTTTTCATTTTCATTTAAATCTTAGTCACACAATCAAAACATCAACAACTTTAAATTATGGGTTACTAAATAAAATGAAGATGTAGGTACCTATCTAACTAAAGAAAAAATTATCAGAATGACTACTCATGAAACAAGTAATTTTTTTTTTTTTTAACAATTTATCCTTTCGGAAATGCAATGGGAACTAATGAAACAAGTAAGTAAATAATAATGTTTTTTTTTTTTCAAATTATGATCTACTTTTTACATGATACACCACGTCACTTGTGTCTTGATCCCCTTTAAATGTTAACTTCAGCTGCAAGCTTATATAGGTACCTATGGTTGTTAGATATTTCCACTTCAACTTCAGCTCAACCATAAATTGTGATAGCTGATGAATAGTATACCACTGAAAAAGACTTCACTATATTCTATATTAACTCCATTACACATGTCACAAAACAAAAAGCTCTTTGTTTTGTTCACTCAAGGTTTGTTTACTTTAACCGCGTTACGTCTCACCTTTTTTTCTCGGATTGGATACGAGCGCATTTTGCCACCTCTTATTAAAATATTTAGTTTTACGGCTGTAGGTAGATTTATACCATAAATTATCTAGACTAAGATCCATTTAGTCAAAATAAACATTAATCTGCAAGATCCATAGCAGTATTTCATTAAATAAGCTAAAAGAATTAAGATCGATTATGTTAGTTGATAAATTCTACAAGGTGTCAAGCACTAGCGCGTCGAATCTCATTTCGTTGGTCACTTCGCTTCGCAAGTGGTTGTTTTTGTTTACAGAATGCGAAATCAAACTCGCGTCTCATCAGAAGCGAAGTGAGATGAGTTTCTGATGCGAGATTCGGATTTGAGTGTACGTTTTATAGAATCGACATACAGCTCGCTGGGAGCGCCTTCCTCTGGCCGACCGACACCCCGAATAGGCCGGCCTGGTTGCCTCTTAGCTTCACCGTGGGTTCCACCGTCCACGGTTACTAAGCCCCCCCGCCACGACAAGGCGGGCAACCCTCGGGGGGGGGGGGGGGACTGCCCCAACCTGCACCAACTTGCACCAACCTGCACCAACTTGCCCGAAGCTGCCCCAACGTTCCACTACGTGCACCAAACGGTCCCAACTTACAACTAATGTACCCCTAATGGACCCATAATGGACTCCTAATCAGGGCCGGATTAAGCCATATAGAGGCCCCTAGGCACTTCAAGCCTCGGGGCCCCTATCCCCGTGGGCCGTGGGATGGATTTGTCTCTGTGTCCGGGGGCCAGATACAGGCTAGGTGGTCGCAGTAACATAACTACAAAATAACATAATCCACTAAAATGTGGAGCGATCTCTAGCTCGAGATTTTAGTGCAATATTATAAGTCGTTGCGCAAAGCGATTTGAATTCTGAATCAAGGACCGAGCGAAGCGAACTCAGGATTTTACTGCAATACGACTAGGTCATATTTTCCTACATATTATGTTTATTGCACCTACCTAGAGCTCATATCAAAATGGACTTGATTTGTGTATGAGACGAAAGCATCGAGCGAGCAATAATAGCTCTCGGTATATTAAACAGGATATAATAACTCGCTTACAGCCAGAAGTATGTTTTAAAGCCGAAAATAAAACAACAAAAATGAGCGAGCGAAGCGAGCTCGAAAATTTGCAATAAATATATTTTCAATACCTTTTTTAATGACTTTCACAGACTTAATAATTCGATTAAATTTTGGGGTGAGTTAAATCTTCGAGTTTTTACTTATTTTTCTCTCAGGCCGCGGGGCCCCTAGACGGCGCTGGGCCCATAGGCCCGTGCCTACTTTGCCTCTATGGTTAATCCGGCACTGCTCCTAATTCGTTCGTTGGGGCATGTTGGGGCAAAGTTAGGAAAGTTGTGGCAGTTTGGGACATATTGGGGCAAATTTGGGATAGTTTGGGCAAAGTTGGGGCAGTTTGGGCAAAGTTGGGGCACTTTGGATTTTGGAGAAAAGTTAGAGCAGATTTGGATCTGCTCTAACTTGGCTCCAAAACTGCCCCAACTTTGCCCAATTTGCCAATTTGCCCAAGCAAGTCGGGGGAATGCAGTCGAGTACATTTGAGTCGAGTACGCATTGCAGTTTAGTATGAAACAGCAGATTTTTTTTTGCTCCGATTGGTTTGCTCCCATAGTAAAAGTTGTTCAGTTTGATGGGTAGACTCTTAGTTTAAAAGGATGCTAATGATATCAATTTCACCCTGTATACAGGGCGGTCCTAACGAACACATCCAAAAATTTTCTTTAGTTTCCTCACCCCTAGGTGGCTAGGTCAATCAATCAATCAATCAATTTATAACAAAATAATTAGATTGAAACAATAATTTCATTATTTTGATAGTTAACGCATTTTTTAAAGTTTTGAGGCAAAAATTATTTGTTATCATTTCAGCACAAAAAGAAAGCGCTAACGTACTCATGGATACATATTTATAATCTTGTTTTGGTAGGAAGTAGGGTGAGTGTGCCCGTGAGGTGGGTTGACATCCGGTTCAGAAAATACTTACTAGTGGGTTGGCAAAACGACTACTCGGAACTTTCCGTTCAAGTCATCTCCTTTATACGGCTATCTGGTATCAATGGCTTCAGTATGACCCCCTGATCACAAATATATGAGATGACAAGCGCTCAGACTGTGGGGGTAGAAACTGTGACGTCATAAAGTGAGCCATACAAAGTGAGTGAGTTCTAGTTTTAGGTCCTATCTATCTATCCATACTATTATATAACTAAATTTAAAAAGTAAGTTTGAGTTTGTTTGTTTGCTCGAGCATCACGCGAAAACTACTAAACCGATTTTGATGAAACTTTGTTTGTTTGATAGGTTATGATTTGATTTAAAATTTGGTACATAACTTGTGCGGACGAAGTCGCAGGTTAACGCTAGTACTATCATAAAACTTTAAATTTAAAAAAAGAAGTTTGTTTGTTTGTGTGTTTGAACGAGCATCACGCGAAAATTACTGAACCTATTTTGATAAAACTTTTTTTGCTTGATAGCTTATGATCTGACTTAAAATCTCGTATATAATTTGTACGGGTTAACGCAATATTATTATAAAACTGTAAATTTTAAAAAAGTAGTTTGTTTCTTGTGTGTTTGAGCGAGCATCACGCGAAAACTACTGCACTGATGTTGACGAAACTTTAATTTAAACAAATTATATTTTTTGTGCAATACTGAACTTGAATAGTCTATATTTTCCTTGTTTTTTCGACCTAAACTCTAAAGTGCCAATAATTGGAGGGGGTGCCAATGAATGGATGGTTTACCCTACATCTCTTATTTTTTGATATTTCTAGTTAATTATTTTTTGACGCAATATAGAGGATATTCTTAGTTATTTAATATATAGGTATTTCACAAAAATCCATTACGTCGTTTTTGATCTACAGGATTTCAAAGTGGACTCAAATTGTGGATTTTTTTAAATATTTCGAATGATTTGTTCAACTAAGTAGTGAAAATGTTATACTGTGCTATATATTTGTAATGTACTCATAAAGCCCTTTCATTTGATACCCCACACGGCATTATTAAACGAAATTTATTTTTTACTTTGTATGGCCAACTTTATGACGTCACAGTTTCTACCCCCACAGTCTGAGCGCTTGTCATCTCATATATTAGTGGAGGCGATGGAGGGCTAAAAACGCTATGACCTCCGAACCCAATTACTTTGAGTAAACTTTTGTGAAACCTTCTGCATTATGTTAGTTACATTATATACGAAAATGTTTACCCATTTTTTTTGCACGCTCTCCATTATTCCGAGGGTTCCGTACCACCAAACATTACATAGTATTTTTTAACAAGGACAGTACGGGGAAATCCAAAACCACAGGAGATACAGGGAAACTGTCTTAGGAACCCTGTGGTCTTTTTTTTATGAACACAATTTTGGCATAATAAATTTTTGGTCGAGCGTGAGTTATCCAATAATATGAAAAAATTTACAACTTTTTTTTATTCTGATCGACTCAGTTTTATGTACGGATCATTTCATTATATGGGAAGTAAAAAATTTGGACAGCATAAGTTGGTCAAATGTAATAAAATGTTGTTTCATACAATTTTGCGCAAGCCCGACACACACTTGGCCGATTTTTATTATTTGTTGTTTTACTTTGAAGTATGCACTATAATCACACGAAGTTTGATCCTTGTATGTATTTCCGTTTTAACGATAGAGAAAAATAAAAAAAGTTGAAAAAAAACACGTGTATGCCCCCCCCTAATGCTTTACTTTTTGTTTTTTTTTATTATTGGATAATAATCACAAAATACTATCATATATTCTGTGAAAATTTTTACTGGCTACCTATTACGGTTCAAAAGATACAGCGTCTCCAATAAGAAACGTATTTTTTCAACCTTTTTTATTTTGCTCTCTCGTTAAAACGGTAATACATGCAAGCGTTTTTATTTATTATTTTATTATTATAGTAAATACTTTAAAGTAAAAGAACAAATAATAAAAATTGGCCAAGTGTGTGTCGGGCTCGCGCTAAATTGTATGAAAAATTATTTTATTAAATTTGACCAGCTTATGCGGTCTCGATTTTTTACATCCCATATTATGAAATGATCCTTACATAAAACTGGGTCGAAATGCATAAAAAAACAGTTGTAAATTTTTTTCACATTTATGGACAACTCACGCTTGACCAAAAATTTAATACGCCAAAATTGTGTTCACAAAAAAAGACCTAAGGGTTCCTAAGACAGTTTCCCTTGTATCTCCTGTGGTTGTGGATTTACCCATACCGCCCTTATTAAAAAACACTGTAATGTTTGGTGGTACGGAACCCTCGGAATAATGGAGAGCGGCAAAAAAAAAGGGTAAACATTTTCGTTTATAATGTAAAGCTAACATAATGCGGAAGATTGAAAAATTCAGTCTCGGGCGGGACTTGAACCCGCACCCTTCCAAACCGGGGAAGTGCGTTATCCAATTTCGCTACCGAGCCCACTAACCAGAGAACGAATTTTTCAATCTTTATTCGAAATAGCACAACATGGCTGTAACATGTTCAAAATCAATAATATTTGAAATAATGCGGAAGGTTTCATAAAAGTTTACTCAAAGTAGGTGAAAACCTCCATCGACTCCACTACAACGTGCTAATGAATTAACGCAAAACCTCATACAACCCAACTGATTTATAACAAAATAATTAGATTGAAACAATAATTTCATTATTTTGATAATAAAAATTTAAAGTTATTCGCATTTTAAGTTTTGATGCAAAAATGATTTGTTATCATTTCAGCACGAAAAGAAAGCGCTAACGTACTCATCGATACATTTTTATAATCTTGTTTTGGTAGTAAGTAGGGTGAGTGTGCCCGTGCGGTGAATTGACATACGGTTCAGAAAATTTTAAATTTTGCAAACAAATTATTTAATATTTTGAAAAAAATTACCTATGTTGAAACCATAATAATTCGATTCTGCTCTTGATTCTAAACAAACTACTTTCTAGTTTTGCGTTAATTCATTAACACGTTGTATATTTGTAATCAGGAGGTCACACTGAACCTATTGATACGATAGCCTTATAAACGAGATGACTTGTGCCAAAATATTATTTAAGCGACTTTTGGTCGAATCGCCGATCTATTATACTAGATATACTTAGATACTAACTCATAATAAAAACCAAAAACCCGACGGGTAGCATGCCGACCCGCGATAGCCGTGATACGGCTATATCACGATACGGCTTCAGATGTTTGTAATAAAGTTATTCTCGTTTTGGTGCTGAGGCATTGAGGGCATGCGTTGAGAGTTTGAGACATCAACAACATCTCAAAAGGTCACCTTGAATGAGTTATCATTGTGCGAATATAACACACCGCAATGTTATATTTGGCAAATTCGTTAACAGCAAATTTATATAGATGGGTATACCTAAATCTGCTATATATGGTATGACCTAGTGTACCTGTAGGTAGGTACATACTACATTTCAGGGTGCTACGTGACATCAGGGTGTTATGTGATTATAGGTGCTGTGAACTAGGTAAAGGTAAGTAGATATAGATAAAATCAAATGGTTTTATGAGAATACCTTCCTTCCTCCCAGGATCTAATAGAAATAGAGGCTTCCTCCAAAGAACAGAATAGTAGTCAGTTTGACCATGCGATGCGACAACGTAATTTTTCCTACTCAGGAGTACTCCACTGAACGCGACGGTACCTACCACTTGTCGGTACCTACAATAGGTACTACTCAGTCCTACGGAAATATTCTTATTTCATACTAATAATTATGAACATTGTTTCTCTTTGGAATTTGAGTTTTCAGCTAATTATTTGTTAGGGTAACAGTTGCATTACTTCAAGAAGTGATTGTAACCATGATATTGAACAACTTTCCCTAAGAAACCTACAGGAAATTCCCAATAAAATGTTTGGGTACTAAATGCAATCAGCTGATCGAACGTTTGTATGAAAAGTAGATAAAATTTTTTGCGAATTTACTATAAGTAGGTTTTTTAGGGAAAGTTGATTGCAATCACCTCTTATATTTTGGAAAATTTTAGCATGAAATCATTACGTTACTCGCCTTGTGGTGGCGGCGAAGAATATTGCACCACCCCAGCCCGTCCCGTGGATGTCCAGGGATTAACCGGAGGATGGGCAGCAGCGTTCTCTGAGTATATTTTAACACCCAACTGCGATCGCCAACCCGCTTGCCAAGCGTGGCGAATAGCGATTATGGCAAAACCTCCCTTTTGGGGGAGGGCTATATGTCCAGCAGTGGACGTATAGAAAAGGCTGAAATGATGATGATTACGTAACTATGCCTATACCTATAGTATGTAGTACGAGATACTCTTTCTTATAATGTGCTGCTTACTGTGCCTTATACTTAAGTGAAAGCACTCATCACGCCACCTACCGGAAAGGGCGGAACAAGGTTGGTCGGGCTAGTGTAAATTATTGTAAAATCCTCAGTAAAATCATTCAGAGATAACCAACGATATAAAGTCAATGGAGATAACAGTAATCGCCGCTCGCTAAGCATTAAACTAGGTGAATCACATAGGTAGGTCGTAGATATTTGATAACATTTATAGAGATAGCATAGGTACCTACACTCAGAGGAGGACATGCATAGAAATATTAGAAACTGAACGAAGTCGCGGGTAACAGCTAACAGGTAAATACCTAAAAGTAATTAATTAAAACGAGAAATCTTACTACCTATTAAGAGGACTGTATTTAGTGGGGACTGTCTCATACATTTGAGTTGTGTAGGTATTGCAGCTTAGTATGGAACAGCTGATTTATTTTTCGCTCTGACAGGTTTGCTCCCATAGTTAAAAGTTGTTCAGTTTGATGGGTAGAGTAGGTATGTGGTTTCAAGATTAATGATACTTTTCCTTACACCCTGTAAGGCGGCGGGAACCCGTTGGATGAAGGCAGCGCAGGACCGGTCGTTGTGGCGATCCTTGGGGGAAGCCTATGTCCAGCAGTGGACATCCATCGGCTGAGAGAATGATGACAATTGCATACCTACGCACGTGTGCAGGTTTCCTCACGATGTTTTCCTTCACTAATTGATATGACTTACCTTCATAAGTTAGAGACACCCATTGGTACATGGCATGTTGTCCGTGCGGATCTGAACCTCGATCCCCATGATTGAGTGGCCATAGCTCGCCGCAAAGCACCACCGATGCTCACCGAGTTTATTTATGGATGAAATATAAATATAATTTGAGTATACTTATTTATAAGCAGTGAAAGTACCTACCTAATTACCTTACCTTAGTACCTACGTAATCTTATGATGTCGAAAGCTTTCGGCACAAAAAGCTACATTGCACAATTTAGGCATCATAAACATAATAATATTATGTTTATACAAGGTGTTACAAATAAACATTTAAGGGGGTGGTTAAGACCATCAAACTGAACAACTTTCTCTTTGCCATAATCGTCATGATGCGATGCGTTTGCGATGTTCCATACTAAACTACAGATCTGGTCGAGCTAAATTTATGCGACAAAAGATTTATTTTTTCGCAATTTCGATGTTGGTCCCATAGTAAAAGTTGTTCAGTTTGATTGTCTCAACAACCCCCTTAACAGTTTGAAATGTTAATTTTTACTTCTGTAACACCCTGTATAATAAGCACAGAATAACTAATAACACCTACCTACTAGTACTAGCATATAAAGGTACCTATCTAAAGTTCCTACTATGATGCAAAAATAGGCAACAAAATTAAAATAGGATAGGTACCTAACCTACCCAGTGATTTTGTAGGATAGGTCGTTTTTTACTGTCCGATTATAAGCTAGTAGAATAAATTTCAGCACGTTTTCCTTGTAGTAGTAGTGGGTAGGACGTGCACGGCATCATGCACACACATCGACTCCCTCGTGATCTTACGGATACCGGTTTTAACAGATTGCATTATTATTGTGTACATTTACCTCACCCACTCGCCTAGTCCACTGAATTCTGATTTATTCGAGTCAAGACTTTGTGTAAAGTTAATATAATGACGAAACCAACGGTAACAATTTGTAGTCATGATGAAATCCTTCGTTCTCTTTAGAATTAGATAGGCTACCTACCTATCTCTGTAACCCAGCTTGAATAATAGAGAATCTCTTACCAACTTTTATAGCTTTTTAGGTAAGTAGTTCAAACCTGTTCAAATTCTATAATGAGTAAATGGGCGGGCGGGCGCTGTTCGTAAATTGAAGTCCTGTATCAAATTGAAGCATGTTTGCTATTATGGACTGTGATCCGGCGGCATAAGGTGTATTTTGCGAAGATTATGGTTTTTAATTCGGGCATGCGCGATGCCGTGGCTCCCAAACCGAATTGTTGAAGGTCACCTTGAGTGTCGGAACACAGAGCGCGGAACGGCATCGGCACTCGGCAGGCCGGCTTCGAGGCGAGGCGAGTGAACGCAGCACGCACGCACTTTCTCAGAACTCCCAGCTCTACGTGACTTCCACCACGAAACTCCCAAATTTACTAGTAAGTGTTATATTTGTTACTAATTACAATGCAACTTTGTCAAATATACAAGTTCCTATTAGGTACCTACTTACTTCTTGAAGTTTTATAGGTACTACTATGAAAGTTTGTGACTTTGAAAAAGTTCAATGATCTTGAACCTCACCTGTCAAATTCGCAGAGCGGCTTTTTAGATTGAGTGCATTTGATGTAAGTAATAAAATAACTAATATAATTAAGTAAATTATTTAAAACTACTAAGTAGGTAAATGTATCTAGGTAGGTAAGTACCTACTTACCTTCTTCAATTTTAATCCGTTCGTCTTAATTAACATCCTAAGTTAACATCAGACAGGTAAATCTGCTATAGCTCTGTAGCCTGTAGGTAGTGTAAATCCTACTGTACTCTTAAATATTCCGTGATCCTACGATTCCTACGTAAATAAAAGAACTACTTAAAGTAATTGTACCTATTCTATAACATTTTTGTAACTTAGGGTTGCCAACCGCACCCAAATAATTCTAAAATACAGAGTGTTAGGGTAAACAGTTGCATTGCTGCAGGGTGATTGCACCTACCCATAATACTGAACAACTTCCCCAAAGAAACCTATAGGAAATTCATTACCTAAATTCAGTAGGTATCTACAAGAAAGGTACGAAGCTAGAACTTTTAAAAAAATACCGTTCCCCACTGGATCTTGCTTCCCCTTCCCTGGAGCACTCTGTCACATATTATATTTATTAAGACATTTCAGCTGGAATATCATAATAATGTTAGCTAGGGTGACCGTGACAATAGCCTACCTGCTCGCCGGGCCTACTAGTGGTAGTGAGTCAAGTCAGGGAAGGTAAACAATGCCCGCGTGCGGAGACGTAAGGAGAGGGGGACCCCCCCTTCCCGCAGCGCCTGCATTTGTCTGACTCAACGTACCCAGTACCCAGTATACTATATCAGGGTCGGTCCTGACCAACAGTCGCATCCATACAGAATCATTTCAGTCTTAGAGCAAGTGCACTCGTGGTCGTATGTAGAGAAGGTAGAGACCGTTAGCCGCTTAAAGCTTAATAAATACTTAGTAGAAAGTTTAAATTTACAAACATGAGTCAAAGTAACGGAACAAGTAGATGTGAGTATTAATTATAAAATATTTTCTATAAAATAATATTTCATATAATTAACTATAAAATATTTTCGTGTGTTTAAAAATGTATAGGTATTAGGTACCCATTAGGCACTTAGCTGGGAAAATCTAAACTATTATAAAACTGTAACAGAAGTGTGTCTGTACATTGAAGATATTTACAAAAAAAAAATTACGATATGGTTTTTAGATGTCCCTGATTCCAAATCACAAATTTTTGGATTTTTTGTCTGTCTGTTTGTTTGTTTGTTTGTTTGTATGTTTGTTTGTTTGTTTATTTGTTTGTTTGTTTGTTTGGATGTTTGTTTGTTCGAGTATCACGCAAAAACTACTGAACCGATTTTGATGAAACTTTTTTTGTTTGATAGCTTATCATCTGACTTAAAATCTGGTATATAATTTATGCGGACGAAGTCGCGGGTAAAAGCTCGTAACTAATAAAATTACATGATCGCATCACTGAATTTCACCATGCGTGCCGAATTTACCGGAAAAGTAAATTCGGCACGTATGATTAAACTCTGATAAATAACTGGGGAATTGTTTTTTATTTTATTTAAACATAATTTTTGAGCATGCAAATACAGGGACATTAACAAACAGAAATGTACTAACTGCCAATTAGATAGTCCGAAAAAATGCGCGTTATTTTTAGAAATCTATATCTTCCAACTCCATACAAGTAAATAAAAATTGTATGCTGTTCAATAAAAATTACTTGAGATCAGTTTTTTTTAATTTTCTTTATCCTAGTCCGAATAAGGTTTTCAGACTGGACAAAGTCAGGCGGATCTTCTAGTTATAAATTAATAACACTGTAGGTAGGTACATACCTACAATAATGAAATGACGATTGATAAGATGAACTGAGTCATTTTAAATAGAAATATTATTTATTTGCTTTTTGAAAACAGGTAGGATAAAATATTAAAAATATAAGCTTCTTCTGTCCAGCTGTAGCAACAGCATGCAAAATGTGTAACAACTTAAAACTAAACCGAGGTACAATAATTATTAACATTCTATAGTTATGTTACATTAGGTACCTATACTATTTAAAATTTATATATTTAATATTCCGTAGTCATAAGAAATACCTAGTTGCTTGCCTGAACTAATAAATATTAATTCGCAGGTAAGATGGCGACAGTGGACAAGCTATTCCAGCCCGTGCAGTTGAAGGCCGACGACAATGGCAACAAGGTGACGGTGGTCGGCACGGGACAGGTCGGCATGGCCGCTGTGTTCTCCATGCTCACACAGGTACCGGCGTATACCTAATCATACTTATACGAGTAGTTTCTACTTTATCACTTTGGTGCCTTCGAACGGTCCGATCCGATAGCTCAGTCGCTAGAGACCCTGCATGCTGTGCAGAGAGGCATAGAATAAATGCAGAGGGTCGCGGGTTCGAATCCCGTAAGAGACAAATATTTGTACATATATGATATTTACAATATTCATAACGTCCGTCATCGTAATTATGAACGTTTAGCCAAAGAAAATATTACCTACTAGCTTTTGCCCGCGACTTCGTCCGCGTGGAGACCCCAAGTATCATATGTTACTTCTAATACCTACAAGAATATGTGTACTTACAAAGTTCCATGTAGTTTTCGCGTGAAAGCGTAACAAACAAACTTACATTCACATTTATAATATTAGGGATTACGCGTTTCACTCAACATTCTTCCTTTTATAAGCTAAAAATAACTTTCGTTACCTAATTAAGTGTACCTAGGTAGGTTATTTGGAATTGTTATGTTCGGTGCCTATCTGTAGGTATTCTGTATTTCCCCGCAGGGAGTCACAAACAACATCGCCCTAGTGGACGTGATGGCGGATAAACTGAAAGGAGAAATGATGGACTTACAGCACGGCTCTTCATTCATGAGGAACGCCAAGATCCAGGCTAGCACAGGTGAGATGTCTTTCATTTCCTTTTCAGAGTTCGTAGGACAGCTTTAGCATCGTCACAATTAATTTCAAAAAAGCATATCCCCATTGAACATTAAAAAGATAATAATTTGTGAAGCAGATTATGCGATCACCGCCGGCTCCAAGATCTGTGTGGTGACCGCCGGTGTGCGGCAGCGCGAGGGGGAATCCCGGCTGGACCTGGTGCAGCGAAACACTGACGTCCTGAAGATTATCATCCCTAAGGTAACTTCTTATCTACACCTTTAGTGTCGTGCTCGTTTTGCGTTTTGTACATTATGCTCCGAAGGGCTTCAAATTACCGATTTTTGTACTTTTTGTTTGTCTATTGTAACTACGAGTAAGTTAGTCGCTTCGCCGCCAGTCCGTCGATCGGTTAGCATCAGCATTGGACCCTAAGTTGACAGACACGTAGGTAAATAAATCTTATTGGTTTTGCAGTTAGTGAAATTCAGCCCGGATGCGGTGTTCATAATCGCCAGCAATCCCGTTGATATCCTGACCTACGTGACCTGGAAGATCAGCGGGCTGCCGAAGCATCGCGTCATTGGGTCCGGGACTAACCTGGACTCCGCAAGGTTCCGGTACCTTCTCTCCGAGAAACTCGGCATAGCGCCCACTTCCTGCCACGGTTATATTATCGGCGAGCATGGGGATAGCAGTGGTAAGAAACATTAATTACAAACTACCCATTAAATGGAAACTAAGCACAAATTAATCTACAAAATAATCGATCCGATTAAATTCTGCAAAACGTCCCAGTAGCGGCCGTTTTAATTGTTGCATTAATTTGTTTCTACCTCGTTACGCTATAGTCAATTCATTAGGTATCCAGTCTTATCTCTAACCAAAAATATGGTTAACGGGTGCAATCAATAGGTATTCAAAAATGTACATTGTTCACAGTGCCCGTCTGGTCAGGCGTGAACATTGCAGGCGTTCGTCTCCACGACTTGAACCCTAACATCGGCACTGAAGAGGACTCAGAAAACTGGAAGGAAACCCACGAGAACGTGGTGAAGAGCGCTTACGAAGTCATCAAACTGAAGGGTTACACCTCGTGGGCCATCGGGCTCTCTCTCTCGCAATTAGCCAGAGCTGTGCTGTCGAACGCGAGCAGTATTCATGCCGTTTCTACTTATTTGAAGGTATAGCCCTCGCTAGAATATATAATTTTCTTTGGTAAAGCCTTGATGTTGAGTTTCAAATGACTGCGAATAAAAAATCTTTGTGCAATTAAAAATGATGATACGTATACAATGCCTGTCGTGCATAAATTTTTTACTTGGAAATAAAGTAGGTACAAGGTAAAATGCAGTTCTTGGCATTTATTCAGCGAGACTCTTAACTCCATTGTGGTTAATGTTGACTATCGTTCATTCAACAGGGCGAGCACGGCATCGAGGATGAGGTATTCCTATCGCTTCCCTGCGTGCTAGGCCACGACGGAGTCTACGATGTCGTCCGCCAGCCCCTCACCGAGAACGAAAGAGCGCAGCTCCGAAAATCAGCCGATCTCATGGCCAAAGTTCAGGCTGGAATTAAGTTTTAAAACGTCCTACTTTTCACTATTCCATTTAACCTTGCTGCCATTGTTGTTAGCGTGTGTTCGGTGGCATTGTCTAAAATTAGACAGCTAGTCAATAAAGTATTGTCTTATAATAATGTACAGGGCATAGTTGTGTTTTGCATACTATAATACCAGTACTCAGTGCTATTATCGCACGTATACATGACAAACATCGCTTTAAAATGTCCAGCAAGTAAGTTAAACTGTAATTATTATCTTAACTTAAATATTTGCATTTCGAAATATTTGTCTTTTCTATAACGTGTTTTTATGTATTTTTAACATTACCTACTTTGTACGTATAATGGCATCATGTCCCAAGTAGACAGTGGATCGACTGCACTAAAACCGAAGAGTGGCTCTTGCCAGTCATTACCCTCCACACGAGCTTAAATTAACCAGTGATGCATTTTATTCTGGGCATCACTAACAACCCAGTTCATTATGTTTCTTTTATTTATTTTTAATGGAGTATTATAATACCTACCTTTATAAAGTGAACTAAACGCTGCGCTGCGAACAAACGATCTGTTTTTGTAATCATTTATTATCAGTATTATAATGTTATGAGATTGTTGCATTTCAGGTAACAGTGCATTTTTGTATGGGCCATAAATAGGCATAAAATGCAAGTAGTGCATATCTTAATTATTTTCTTGTTTCCGACTCGTGGAAGTAACAATGTTAATTATTAAACAGTTAAGTATTTTCTTGTAATATTTTTGTACGATTTACAGGTTCTCAGTGTTTTACTGTACGCACCTAACTTTTTAATACTAAGTACCTATGTAATTTAAAATTCATTAAACGTTTAATTTTATAATGTGTATAAATATTGTTTCATTGCATTACATGGTAAATACAAATGTATTTTCTATTTCAATATGTAATCTTAAAACTTAACCTTAAAACGAGGTAGGTATAACCTATCCTATAATAGTTTAAACCTCAAATTATGTCCAACGTCATTAAGCTGAAATCAATTCCTTGAAGCTGCACAAAGCTAAGCACTCTATTTGCAGTTCCCTAGTCATATTTTTATACCAAAGATCTCTAGAGTACCTAAGTATAGTTTATACGAAATACTATTAAAGTTAATCATAACATTCACCACAGTGTTCCCATGAGCGCTAAGAGGAAGGATCTCTTTATTCAAGAGATCCTTCCTCTTATGGTCCGAGATCCCAAGGCCGCCAGACGTCACTTATTTTCTGATGAACAAAATGTGTAAGAATGAGTAGTATTAGTACTATCAGTTTAAAATAACAATGTGCATGACCTCGCTCGCAAATGTGACGCCACTCAATCACACGAACTTCACTTGAGTCTTTCAAATGATTGTTGCCTTTGCATAGAGTCTACATTCCTTTATCAACCGAGTGAACTTATCCAACGGCCCTTCAAGGTCATGCACATTGTTATTTTAAACTGATAGTATGTACTATGATCGTGTGCATGCTAGCTTGCTTGGCCAGACGGCCATTTTCCAGGTATCAGGTAATCAAGGTACGTAAAAACTACTTGATCTCACTATCCGTGAGTATGAGCGTGAGTGCAACTGTTGATTTTATATTAGCAAAGTGGGTGCATCAGGCAAATACTTTTGCGGTAAAATTCAGGTTCCAATTCCTGAATTCTGATGCTGCAGGGGAACTGCCTACCAAAACCGTGAGCCTTGAGAATCTGTTGATTTTAAATTAGCATAGCTAGCAGGTATGCACACGATCATAGTACAATACTAACACTACTCAATATTACACATTTTGTTCATCAGAAAATAAGTGACGTCTGGCGGCCTTGGGATCTTGATCTATTAGCTACGTGATAGAACGTGTACTGGAGTACCGGTAGCTTTAAAATGTCTATTGTCTCGGAACCGATCAAAACAAGGATTTCAGAATCATAAAGGATGCCACTCCTCACAAGCATGGAAACAAGAAAATTGGCCATGGCGGTCGGTAATGTTCGACCTTCTTTCGTACGTCTCCGTAGTCGATATTTCCAACGTTTTTATGTCCTTTTAGCGTGAAGAAATATTTAAAAAAAAACCTTTATTTTTTATTTTTGTCGTTGGATTAGAAAGGGACAAAGTAACATCGAAAACAACGACGGGAATTTACGAAAGAAGAACGATCCATTACACAGGTAAATTAAGTACATTACAAAAAAAAAACAAATCGGAGTAGTTTTAACGGGCTCCAAAATAAATACCTTCAGGTCATCTTCAGGTACTCCCGTATGAACCAGATTCTTTGATTATTTGAATCTGGTTCATGGGTACTCCAAGAGTGTCTTAAATAAAACAAAATGGATGTTCACAAAATTATAATAATTATTTGTAGTTAGGTATCATATCAGCATTAACATATCTAGATACAGAAGTGACACGGCAGGTAGCGCGATGTGAATCTTTAAAATTAATTGTGAACATTTTCATACATTAACATTTTATATTATAGACATTACACTCCTTTCTCTACTAGTTAATATAAGATCAGCTATAAAACTCGTTAAAGGGGGTTATCAATTCGATACTATCAGGAATGCGATTTTTGAATCTGATACGTTGAACTCAGCAGTTGAAAATGTATGGAGATACGCATCTTTCTACTTCTGATTTAACTTTCAAAAATCGCACTCCTGGAGTATGATTTTTTTTAATGTCAAATCAGCAGTAGAAAGATGCACGTCTCCATAATAATAATTTATTTTGTAATTTTAAATTTATATTAAAAATAAAATTCCGTTATGTTTTGTCCTTTAAGAGTCTATGTCGAAAAATAATTTAAGCGAAACAGGCGTGGGATAGCTTATATTACGGGCTGATGCGAGAGAAAGAGATGGGGCGCCGCGCGCGCCTGAAGCGAATCGAGCGACAAATCAAACTTTATTTAATTAATAAAAAAAAAAAAAAAAGCCTTTATTATTTCTTGCCATTTACATTATTTTTGTGCTTAAAAAGAAATAATTTGAACTATCTTTATACTTATCGTTAAATATAACTATATGTTAGTTCACATATTACATAATTTTAAATGTTGGTTTACATTCTGCTGTGTTTATACAGTTACTTCATAATATAATTTAGTGGTACATAATTCTTTAATTAATTGTGATTGTACTATTTATGTTATTTCAATTCTGCTCTAATCAAAATTTAGAAAATATCAATCTCTTTTTTTTAAATCAAGTGTCGTGTTTCTATTATTCACCGTTTAGCAGTTCCAAGCGTTTATAGATAAAAATGGAGGCTACTTTGGCTGGTTTTTCTATCGAGAAAATTTGTCTTAATCGTGTTTTGGCTCTAATCAAAACTTCAATTATATGTTCAATTTACACATATCCGAAAATCATACTCCTACTGTTAGTACTTCATGATATATGAAACTTTGAAGAATCCTATTTTATTCACATAGCCCCTTAAAGTTAGATAACGAATTGTTATTTTTTGCACCGGAACTTAGTAGTGGGTCCACGAGGAACAAGGTTTCCTCGTGGGACCACCAGTGGGACAAATTAGTGGGACCACGAGGAAGAACCGGCGCCGTCATCGTCGCCGTGAATGAGGCCTTAGGCCTGTCTTGTACATTTTACGTTTTGCTCATTATGCGTGTTGTGCTCATTCTGCGTGTTGCACATTCTGCGTATTGTTCATTGTGCGATTTGTGAATTTTGAGTGTCGTGCTCATTTTGCGTTTTGTACATTATGCTCCGAAGCGATATTGACATAATCAACTGCTGAGTTCAAAGAATGAGTTTCAAAAATCGACTTCAATTTTTTTTCGATATTATTATAAGAATTTCCACTTACAGTATTATTATAACGTTTCTGAAAAACAAGTTCAAAAATATAGACTATAAAATCTATAAATGTACTACGCATAGACAAATTAACCTAAAATAGATTCGTAAAGCATAGTGAAATAAAAACTATAGTGATTCAGCTTTTCTTAGCGGTCGCACGCAGCGGACTATGCCTCACGGTGTGCGGGGGAAGCGGGACGGGGCACCGGGGCAAAGCCGGTACCGCGCGCAAGCAAGTCGGTACGAGGACGCGCCCCTCCCGACCCCCAAACACCGTGGTCGATTCACCTATCGCCACCGCCGATATGAACCACTAGTTTTTATTAAACTATGCCTAAAGATAAAAAAGGGTGATTTTATGTAAAACATAAGGGTCAATTCCCACTTAAAGAACACCCTCCGACAGCGCACGGCATTTTACCTAGCATGCCATATTGAACTTTATCTAATGTGAGATAAGATAAAATGTCAGTTGAGGCAACAGAACGTTAGCCACACCGGCCGTGTATGAACCGTCAATACCGTCAATTTGAATTTTATCTTATCTCATGCTTATCTCACTTATGTGTAATGGACAGCCCTCCGCAAACTTAAACGTTGAACTCAGACCATCAAACTGAACAACTTTCACTATGGAGCCTACCTCAGGAAACACGAAAAAAAATCAACTGTCCCATACATTTGAGTCGGGTAGATACGGGGCAGTATTGTATGGGACAGCTGATACTTTTTCGTGCTTCCTGAGGTAGGCTCCATAGTGAAAGTTTTTCAGTTTGATGGTCTGAGTTCACCGTTTAAGTTTGCGGAGGGCTGTCCCTTACACCCTGTAGATAAAGTTCAATATTGTAAGTAAAATGCTGCACGCTGCCTTTCAGTGGGAATTAACACTTTTGAAGTATAGGAACCATACAGGAACTTATACATTTCATATCTGACCAATCGGAAATGATTGACAATATTTTCAACTATAATAGGGAAGCTTTTACCACAACCATGCCTCGTACCTGGATTTTTTCGTACGAAGAAAAGTCTATGGATTGGACGTGTCGTGTCTATAGTTAGGTTAATTCATCGATGGTTCTACGTAACTATACGCAAGGTGGAGTATAATGCACAGAACAGATACGCTTACCTTTCGATTGATTATTAACTACAGAAACAGGCAGAAGAGATATTTAAATTTTAGGTTAACAATTTTATGTAAACGAAAATTTTATCAGTTATCCATTATTGGTGAATGAAAGCTTAAGATTTAAATATATCAGCCCGTGTCCGTTGGTTTTAACTGCCTGTAACATTTAAGTATTAATTTGTAAGAATTTAGAGATTTAATTTAAAAGTTCCATCTGAGGTCATAAAAGTAATAATGTTAATGATAGTAGCAATAGCGGTTAGATTATTATGAACACTGCATTTTTAATTTGTCACCAGGGTTTCAGAACTAACGCATTCTGTACTTACCTATACCTATAGATTATCCAGGACATGGGATTTGTCACTACCAGTATATCGATACTGGTAGTGACAAATAAATGAAGTTTTTCAGATATTCATTCATAACGTATTCGATTGGATACACGGAGTAAAATATCTTGTATTATGAGGCAATTATTTATTTTAGCAGACTTTAATACAAAAATAGTTGTTTTAAGTAGATTTTAGTTATATCTACCAGAATTAGATTTATAGCAACAAATTTTCTAGTAAAGTCTGCTAAAATAAATAGTGGTCACATCCACTACTAGATATTTTTCTCAGTGTAAATACAACTTCATATTGTAACCATCAAGGAGGTATCATTATACATTCTGTACTAAATCCATTGATTTAGTTATGTTTAAAAGGCATCATGTCTTTCGGCAGGCAGTGCAGACGTGGCAAACCCACTTTTAAAACTAATTAATGTCAGATAAAAGACAGTCACTTGAAATTTCAAGTATACCGGAAATAATGTTATATTTTAACACTAAACTAATCATTTAATCCATTTTGGTCAAAAATTAGGACGAGAATTACGCGCTAAAACTTAGTTCTATATACATTTCAATAGTTTTAAAACAAGTAGGTACATACATACTTTAAATTAGGAATAAGCATGAAATATTATTTTAGTATAAATCACAGACACTTTCCTTACAATCGGACATGCTACAAATAATAATAATTTGATAACTGCAAGTACATAATTCATAAAACCAAATCACAATTACGTACACTCTATAAAGGTAATTTTGTTATAATCGCCCGATTTTCTAACAATATAAAGATGACCCAAGAAATTTACAATATCTGTGAGTTACCTCCTTCTTAATTCATGGCTATCGAAAATTTCAATGAAAACCACTAAACAATTTGGCATAATTTTATTTTAAATACTTAATACAAACGAACCAGCCATGATATTAGTATCAAGACGAATCGCATTAAGTTGCACGTAACTAAAATATCGAACTCGAAAGGTGGGCACATTGACTATAGAACGATAATAGTTTTAACTATAGCTTAAGAAAACAATATAATTCTATACTGAGTGAATTATTGAATGTAATACATCATCTGTCTACTCATTCCATTACTTATACGCACATACAAATGGTGGCTACAAGAATTATTAAAATATTGAGACTACAACCAATGTTTCCATTTACTCTCTGACCTACATTAATATCTGTTCGTGGAGCGATGCATCACGAATGTGTTGCATTTTGTAGGCGGACAGTCGATGCATTAGTTTATGACCTATTTGTGTAAATTACTTATTTCATCATGTTAAAATCCAAGGTTAAAACATGTATATAGGTTTGGATAAAATGAGGTTTGTGCATATTAAAAATGTGACTAACATAGTATGTGTAAAAGCGATGTATGCATCGACAATTCCGCGAGTGTGAGTGTGGCGTACTCGTGTCTCGACGCGTAGTTCAGTGCGCAGGCGCCGGCGCCGCGGCCGGGGCGTTGCCGGCGCCGGCGCCGTCGTCGAGCTGTCAGGTGTCGTTGGGCGACCGCAGCGACTGCAGCGCGTTGCAGTGCCCGGACGGACGTCGCCGGTCCAGGAACGTCTTCAACTGTGTCGCCGATAGTGGGATTGCGGGAGCCTGAAATAAAAAGCAAATTATTATGTTTAAAGTCTCTATTATGTCTGTGACTTTGGAACCTAGTCTAGTCAAAATGCTTAAATACGATTTTCAGTAAACATAAATAGGCACGAAGCGAGATGACTGAACACTATACCTATATATACGGTGAAATTGATATCATTAGCATCCTTTTAAACTAAGCTAACTAACAACTTTTACTATGGGAGGAAACCGATCGGAGCAAAAAAAAAAGTCTGCTGTTCCAGATACTAAACTGCAACGCCTACTCGTCTCAAATGTATGCAACAGCCATAGAGGAAGGAAGTATAGAGATAGTGCGACAAACAAAATTCATGCGCTATGTGCGGCAGCCGGTGAGGCAAACGGGGGAGGAGAGGGGGGGGGGGGGCGTGCAAGAAGATTGCAGAGAGAGAGAGATAAGAAGACGCGCGAGAAAGACAAAAAAATATACATAGCTTCGTGCATAGCATATACATAGATTCGTCTTCTCTTTTTCGCCTATAGGTTTGTCCTTCACTATAATTTATATGACTGGCGTATCTATTGTTTTCTCTTTTTCGCGTATAGGTTTGTCCTTATTTGCATTTGCTTAATATATTTTCGAGGGCGGGAAAAAATATTGTTTAAAATATTATTAAAAATTCTTTTTAATTCATTAATCTTGCTTACCTATGAAAAGTTATTCCTTTACATTTGCTTACATTTCTTGGAATTGTTTGTGCAGTATCTCAGTACACACCACGGCATTTTTTATTCAGATATTTTTTTTTTCAATGTAACTGCTATACGCGACTGCAGTGAGAGAGCGACTAAATGCCAGAGTACTATATCGCCGCAGTTGAATGGGACAACATCATGAAGCGCGATGTTCACTCTATACTTCCTTCCTCTACGGCAACAACAGATATTTTTTTTGTGCTCCGATCGGTTTGCTCCCATAGTAAAAGTTGTTCAGTTTCATGGGTAGACTCTTTGTTTAAAAGGATGCTAATGATATCAATTTCACCATGTATAAGACGTGAAAATTACAGGTCGCATTACGAATACTTTTACAGAATGGGTGCTCTTCCACTAAAGCGGAGCGGAGCAGAGATTAGTAAAATCAACCAAAAAATAGCTTGATTCTGTCAAGCGGAGTCAAGCGAGGAAAATTGACCAATACGATTGGTTGATTTCACATATATCCGCTCCGCTTCTCAGTGGAAATGCACCCTAAGCGTTATATAATTATGTGAAAATAGTTCTCAATATCGTGTTAGGTACCTCTTCGAACCACCGGTCGGCGAGTGCGTCGCTGGGGGCGAGCCGCCGCGAGGGCGTCGCCTCCAGCAGCCCGCGGATGATCTGCTGCGCGCGCGCCGCGACGCCCTCCCAGTGCTCCGGCGGGAAGCAGTAGTCACACTTTATTATATTCGCCGTCGTCTCTTCTATGGACTCGTCTAGGAACGGTGATAACTGCAACAATTACAATCACAATTTGTTTAATCTACTTTTGTTTTTGGCTTTCTTTATATTACGATTAATCATATTGCAGGAGATAATATTGATTTATGAATATTCTCTTTTCTTATATTCATCATAAGAGTTTAAAGGTGGACTTCCGATGCTAGCGGCCGACGCGTCTGACGCGCGCGGCTCGCGGCCGACGGCCGATGCGGCCATACTAGTTACTATGAAAACGTATGGCGCCGCTTCCGATGCCAGCGACTGACGCGCGCGTCAGACGCGCGCGGCCGATGTCTATCGCATCGGCCGCGGCCGCGCGCGGCTATGCTCTGACGTCACGAAAAACAAGAATGTTTGCCAGAAATATTACGAAGATTTTACCGAAAATTTTCTTAATATTTACTATTTTATTTGTATTTTATTATCTACAAGGTCGCTCAACGTAGCGATAACACCATCTATCGAGCCACTTGAAACTACTTTCCTTTTTTCGGAAAATCCCTCTTGCCTACATAATTATTAGCTAGACAGCGATACATGTACAGGTTAAAAAGCCATGGGGACGCAACGCATCCCTGTCTAATTACTCCCAAAAATGTATTTTATCAAAATCCTGTTAAAAAAAAATGCATTCATATATTCTCTAAACCTATCAATCTATCAATCAATCAAATATTCTTTATTAAAATATGTATTGGTTTTTTTTTGTTTGTGGTTTTATGTTTTTGTTTAAACACCAAAACATAAAAACGTACCCTAAATTTCGGGGAAAATACCCTAAAGTGATAACACTCTGCACAATAGGCACGCGTCAGTCGCTGACCTCGGAAGAGAGGTCTGTCGTCGGCCGCGCGCGTCTGACGTGATGTTCTGTCAAATATGACAGAACCTCGCGTCAGACGCGCGCGTTAGTCGCATCGGCCGCTAGCATCGGAAGTCCACCTTAAGAGTCCTACCATACGAGGGACTTTTGACCGTAGCAGTAGGTGCAGGTATTTTGCTACTGCACCGCAATGACGTCGCAACTGAATCACCACGAATTTTAAGCACAGGCGTTGACTGCGCGATATCGCCGCGACACTGATTGATCTCAATAATATCGCGCATTGAATTTCCCAGAAGCTGATGTTGCTCTTGCAGGCCCTAGTGTCAACATTTAAGCGTTGTACAAAGACACAGGAGCTACGAATTTACCAGCTATATTCTCTAGGACAAAAATTATTATTTTAGGAAAGGTTTTGAATCAATTTGCTCCACTAGCTGTTCGAAATAGGATCTCACCCCTGTCAGGAACACGTATAAGAAGACACCGGCGGCCCAGGCGTCCCAGGTAGGAGCCGGCGGGCGACCGAGCACACACTCCGGCGGTGCGAACTCGAGCTGCGCCGGCGCGGGCGGCAACACCTCCCGCCCGGCGTTCGCAGTGCCCTCACTGATCTCGACAGCTGAGCCGAGATCCACTAACTTCAGTTGTGGCTGGGGACCGCCGAGCTCGACTAAGATGTTTTCAGGCTGTCGAGCAAAATATAGAGATTAGAACATGTACAGACGTGTAATCGAGTCATGACCAAACTCATCCCCCCAAGTCTAATTTTGCACAGAGATTCGATCAAGGATCAACTGTACTTATACTTAGTCATATAAATGTATTTCCTATTCATCATTTTGTAATTACAAAAGAGCTTTATATTTCAACCAAAATTAACGTAGTTATTTAGGAAATAATACAATTAAACCTCACTAAATACTGAGAACTAAAAGATTGTATTATGTATTTTTGTTATGTGGGCATCATGTATACGAACTAAATAGTAATTACTGATGATATGACAATTCGTAAAACTTTTTTCCTCATTGAAACTTAACAATATTTTCAGAATATTTAAGACTTTCAACAATTAGAGTGCGGGAATAATACGGGATGTATCATTTGAGTTTCGATTATAGCACAAGTACCTATTTTACCTAGTTCTTTTTTACGACTGGAAGTCTGCCAGTTTTAAAAACACACAACGACATTGAATTAGCATAGTTATTGCTGTTGTTTTGTTTTGTAATACAATAATGGTGAAAACGAACCCGAACATCGAGATGAGCGACGTTGTTGGTGTGCAACCAGTCTAGCGCGGACAGTAGCTGCCTGGTGTGGTGCGCGACTGTCTGCTGCGTGTAGGTGTGCGCCGCGGCGGCCGCCCACTCGAGCAGCGGCCCGCCGGCGACCAGCTCGAGCACGAGCGTGTGCGCGCCGGCGCGCGGCACCTCCGCGAACAGCGCCAGCGCGCGCACCACCGCGCCGTGCGCCGCCCGCGACAGAATACGGTACTCCCGCATCGCGTCCGCCCCTCGACCCGCGAGCACCTGATCCACAACTAATACTTCAGAGGGCTATCGGAGTCCAGTGGCGCCCTCATCACATTTATAAAGATTTCTCAATAAAGAAAGCCTAAATTAAAAAAGTGCTCAATTGACAAACTACAAAAGCCTTCAAGCCATTGTTATACAATACTTTTATAGGTTCTAAACATTCCACTTTTAGACAGTTTCGAATAAAAACAAATGCGGATGTTTTTTTTTTCTTTTTTCAAAATGTGTATATTTCGAGCTTTAAAAAACCTATAAAAGTATTCTATGAAAATAGCTTGAAGGCTTTTGTAGTTCGTCAATTGAGCACTTTTTTAATTTAGGCTTTCTTTATTGATAAATCTTTATTAATGTGATGAGGGCGCTACTGGACTCCGATAGCCCTCTTAACATGAACAACTTTGACGGTACTTGTAACCAATAATACTACAACGTAAAAGTGATCGAGTAAAGAAAAAGAATATTGTCAGCTAAATCCTAAAAGAAAAGATTATCGGCTTACCTGTTTCAAGGCGACTCGTTGGCCGGTGCCGGTGTCACGTGCCGCCAATACTCTGGCCGTCCGACCCCGTCCAATCTCTTCTTCAACCGAATATCTTCTGGCGAACTGTTCCCGCTGCCACCCACCGCCGCCGCCGCACGCCGCGGGCCCCGACGCGGGCCCGGCCGCTCCGCTACGAGCACATATAAGTCTGAAGCAGTATTGGCCGGCCGGTAACTCTTCTAGAGCTAAGGTATTCACAGCAGCGGGAGATTCTGTCGCACGACGCCATTCCCCTTCTCCGACGCGACAGTACTCGAGATGCGCCGCAGACGGTTCGTCCCACTGCACTACGAGGCCTCCACCGGGATGCGCGCGCACGGCGGGCACGCCGGGTGCTCCTCCAGCTCCGATAGTTAATCTTGCCGAGCTCTGTACTCCGCCTAGTTCATTGCTGACCAGACAACAGTATACACCGGCGTCAGAAGCTCGGCAGGCGTGGATCGTTAGTGTCGCCACACCATCCGGGGCGAGAGTGATGGCGAAGCGACCTCCGTGTCGCAGAGCGCGCGTCTCGGGGGCGGTCTTGCGCCAGGAGGCGGTGGAGCGCGTGGCGAGGGCGCGGCACACGAGCGTGGCGGTGGCGCCGAGCGGCACGGTCACGTCGGTGGCCGGCTCGGTCAGCTCGGGCGGGCGCAGCTCCGTGACGACGCCGTCGGCGCTCGGCTCTCCGCCCCCGCCCCCGCCGCCGCTACCACCTCGCCGCAGTTTCAATCCCCACGGCCGCTTAGATAAACCCTGTTATGACGCACAACTGGTGATCACGTTGCCTGATTCATTATAAAGTAGAAAGCGATAGTGAAGATTGCAAGCGACGCATGCATGCTCACCCAGTGCTCCAACACCGTATTGTTCCCAATTCACTTTTGCTACTTCTATACTATTTTACAATCAATAAATAAACCTTATAATAGTCTTTGGCGGTAATTTCGAATCACTAAGCACATTTAATTGGAAGTCTTGCGCGTGAGTCTTATCGGCCCGCTATCACAGTCTATGTTAAAAATGCATTCCCGTGTATATCATACCTACAACAAAAGAAATAAAGACAAGCGTTAAAATAAAATCACATGCAAAAGAGAAGAAGTGCCATTTATGCCCAAAAGTTTTCATTATTTAAATTAATATATACTTTTAATACACACAATAAAAATATTTTATACAATTATGTAAGTGAGAATTAATGACCACAATTCAATGAAATTAAAAGACTGTAAAATATATTTGTCAAACCTATAGGAACAAATAAACCTTTGCAATAGTATACAAACTAAGCTGCTTTTAGGACTTAGTTACTTTCGTGGACAGTGAAGTAAAGTCAAAACAAAAAAGTAAAGCCAGGCCTGTCTCACTCCACAGCTCAGGTACGTTTGACAGCCTGACCCCATTGTGGGGTCAATGGTCGCTCATTGACATAAGGCTCATTTAAGTTTTCGTTCCTGAAGCGCAACGTTCGAAAGTTGAAAAATCGGGTTGAGTGAAATATCTATTACGGTAGGAACTATTAAATAATCTGTGGTAAAGGTACGAGTATACAAGGTGTTACAAAATTAAAAGAAAACATTTAAAACTTGTTTAGACCATCAAACTGAACAACTTTCACTATAGCACCAACATCGAAATCGCGAAAAATTAACTACTATCCCATCCATCGAGCTCATCATAGCTCGAGTAGATTTGTAGTTTAGTGTGGTATATCCAATTTTTATTTCGCGGGTTCGATATTGCTTCCATAGCGAAAGTTGTTCAGTTTGATGGTCTTAACCACCCCCTTAAATGTTTATTTGTATTTTTGTAACACCAGTATAGAGTCTGCTTCACTTCCCACGAAAGTGCTGTTAAAAATACAGAGTGATTTTTAAGACACACAATGCATTACGATTATTTAAAATTCTATCAA
Source organism: Agonopterix subpropinquella (assembly GCA_922987775.1). Taxonomy (NCBI): domain Eukaryota; kingdom Metazoa; phylum Arthropoda; class Insecta; order Lepidoptera; family Depressariidae; genus Agonopterix; species Agonopterix subpropinquella. The sequence goes on along the minus strand of OV277693.1, from coordinate 52,553,860 downwards.
AAAAAAATTTGACGTAACTTTATAAATGTCTTCGACGTAAATTGGTTTCAGTAGACTACGTGGCAAACAACCAATGGGGCGGGGTTGAGGAGTTACACTAGCGCTTTCGCCTACAAATTTGGATATGCGCGGTCAAGGTTATTGCCAAGTTGTTGGCCGGCTATTATATTGTGAATAAATATAATATATTATGAAAGAAATTTATTTATTTATTTAATAGGTACACCAAGAATTCCACGAAAGGCACCAATCCAGGAGTGCGATTTTTGAAACTCATTCGCTGAGCTTACCAGTTGAAAATGTTAATATTACAATGGAGATATGAATCTTTCTACTGCTGATTTGACTTTCAAAAATCATACTTCAGGAGTGCGATTTTTGACAGTCAAATCAGCAGTAGAAAGATGCACGTCTCCTTAGTAATATTGACATTTTTAACTGCTGAGTTCAAAAAGAGAGATTCAAAAATCGCACTCCATTGCTATGGAGTCGTGCATCTTTCTACTACTTAAAAAATCATACACAATGGGTGCGATTTTTGAAACTCAAATCAGCAGTAGAAAGATGCGTATCTCCATACATTTTCAACTGCTGAGTTCAACGTATGAGATTCAAAAATCGCACTCCAGGTGCTCTTTGTGGAATAGATTAGGTGTTCAAATTCTGGTGCCTCAGTGTCTTCCTACACCTAGTCAGTAATCTGTTTAACATTTTGACTTATATGTTGAAGATTTTATTGTTATTACTGTGTTATTATTATTATAGTTCTTATAACAATGTGAAATCGTTTTAAAGATAATCTCGCTCGTAAGTAGGGCGTTAATTATTGTAATGATTTTCATGGAGTTAGGGTGCCCAGTCATGATTTTTTTAATAGACGGCAATAATACGAATAGAATGACGATGAATGTAAGATGAAGATGATGTATGATGTATGTATGATAATGATGATGATAGTGCTGTTATGTGTGTGCGCATGATATATATTGTTACACCAGAAGGCAAGATATAGTGAGCAATAAAATATGATTTAACTTCTATTTCTATGTTAAACAAATTGAAATCACTAATTTGTTTATCTTTAAAGACATTTCATTTAAATAAATGACACTGTGTTTTTCTTTTAAATTTTTTTATGTATTTTAGCCATAGATATACAGGGTGTTTGGTGCATCGTTGGCCAAATTGAAATGGTGGATAGGAGGGGTCGGTGGCTATCTCACCACGTCCCCAAAAAAAATTCTCGCATCATAGATTTTTTTAGATGAATTTTTTAGGGAATTTCTCAAAAAAGTCCGAAAGTCAGCATTTAAGCTTGAATAAAAAAAAAAGTTGTAGGTACAAACCTCAATTTTTTATTTATTTGAATGTCCAATGTTTTACGGATCTATTAAAATTTAAAGTACATGAAGGTGACACCTAGTTTTTTTTTATTGACCTTAACTTTTTTGAAAGAGGAAAAATAAAATTTTAAACTCAACTTTGAATTACAATTAAATTAAAACCGCCTTCAAAAAAACTAAAAAGTTAAAAAATAATATTGCAGCCGATGACTTTTTCGTTCGCATCATAAGAACATTAATTTGTTTTATCGAAGTCGCTGTCAAGCCGATTCGCGACAGGGCTTGCATTAGTTTTTTGGCTTGGCTTGACACCGACTTCTATAAAACAAATTAATGTTCTTATGATGCGAACGAAAAAGTCATCGGCTGCAATATTATTTTTTAACTTTTTAGTTTTTTTGAAGGCGGTTTTAATTTTTTGTTAAAATTTTGTTTATTTCACAATTTTCAGTGGTGAATTCATTAGTTCGATTTAACAGTAGTGCTTCAAATTAACAAACGCACTAGTCGGCACTACTATTTTCGAAGGTTCCCCTCGATTTCTCTGCTATCCTTCATCAGATCCTGGTTTTCTTATCATGGGACACCCTTGGGATATCTCCTTTCCAACAAAAAAAGAATCATCAAAATCGGTTCAAGAACGACGAAGTTATCCGCGAACACACATTAAAAAAAAAAAATATATATACGGTCGAACTGAGAACCTACTCCTTTTTTTGAAGTCGGTTAAAAACAACTACAAGCGCTCGAGTTCTTCTGATTTTTCAAAAACTTCTCTAGTCTATCTTCTTTCTAACGATAATACCATATGCCATGAAATCGGTCCTCTAACTTAGTTTATTTAATAATTTTGCGTGTCGGGGCGCGTTTTGGCCGATATTCAATATGCAGGATAAAAACTTAAAACACACGCGTAGTTTATTTTTTATTTCAAGTCCTAGGTCCGTTAGAACCCTATGAAAGGAAGAGATGGCAATCAAAGTTCACTGCGCAGAAGGGAGATGCAATTCCGACCTACTACGCGTGTGTTTTAAGTTTTTATCCTGCATATCGAATATCGGCCAAAACGCGCCCCGACACGCAAAATTATTAAATAAACTAAGTTAGAGGACCGATTTCATGGCATATGGTATTATCGTTAGAAAGAAGATAGACTAGAGAAGTTTTTGAAAAAACAGAAGAACTCGAGCGCTTTTAGTTGTTTTTTAATTGTAATTCAAAGTTGAGTTTAAAATTTTATTTTTCCTCTTTCAAAAAAGTTAAGGTCAATAAAAAAAAACTAGGTGTCACCTTCATGTACTTTAAATTTTAATAGATCCGTAAAACATTGGACATTCAAATAAAAAAAAAATTGGGGTTTCTACCTACAAGTTTTTTTTTTATTCAAGCTTAAATGCTGACTTTCAGACTTTTTTGAGAAAATCCCTAAAAAATTCACCTAAAAAATCTATGACGCGGGAATTTTTTTTGGGGACGTGGCGAGATAGCCAACGACCCCTCCTATCCACCATTTCAATTTGGCCAACGATGCACCAAACACCCTGTATTATAAAAGATATTAGCGAGTACCTTTTACTGGCTCATATAATACTGTTAAATTGTGCTGTTGATATTCCACAAACAATTAAATAAATAACACACAACACACATATTATGCCATGTGTATTTATTGGTTTAAATTACATAGGGATAAATAGCAATAAAATATTATAAGTAACTAAAGTAAAACTAGCATAATAAAATATTTACAATAAATTTATTATAATTGAATTTACATTCCCTCAAAAAGCCCTCCCCGGGTCATACCGGATGCAATAAATAAATTATTTTGTAGACTAGCGTTTTTTAAAAATAATGAGGATCAAACCCCGCGTATGCGCGAAAAGCCAATGCCTAAAAATGACTTTTTTCTTTTCGCCTATTTTTTAGGGCGGCCATCAATCAAACTTGAATATTATAGTTCAGAATAAAGCTACAAACAAAACTTCTTATGACAAGTATATCTCTAAACTCAGTCCAAACTAGGGTTTTTTCCCGGGCTCCCGGGACCTGGAATTCCCGGGAATTTATGCTTTTCCTTACCCGGGACACAGTGAGAGAGGGTTTTTTCTATTGCGGGAAGTTTCGTTGGTAAAGCAAGATTTAAAGCTATCGCCACGGCCTTCTTGGGTGCGTGAAAAAGATTTGAACCAGGTTTTTATAATTCATTATATTTTTATCGCATCCGTATTGGGCACGAATGGTGGAGTAATGCCCATACATGCTCTGAGGGTAAGCTTGTGACTGTGAGGTGAAGCTTGTTGCTTGGTATAATGACTGGAGAACTACAAGCAGTACTGCCGAAATATCGCGAACTCAAATATGCCAAAAACCCGGTAGAAATCCGATAATTTTTTTTTTATTATCTGCGCACTGTTTAGGTATTGCTAGAGACATGTGGATGTTTTAAAGATATTTCTAATAACTTTGACTAAGCATAAAGGAAAAGTCTTAGCCTTAGTCTTGGAATAAGTATTAGCATGCTTATGCTTTAATGTCTTACTCGTACCTAACTACTAACTTATATTTAAAGTCAATGATAGTTAATTTATTAATAAAAAACATTATATTAGCGACCCACCCCCGGCTTCGCACGGGTGTTGAAAAAATCAATCAGCCAAATCGGTCTAGCCGTTCTGAAGTGATGATCTGTCATACTTACATTCTTGATTTTAATTTGTTTAAGCGAATGATAAAATTGATAACTGATCGTAACCTAACTGACGTGACTTTTGATTCTTAAAACAGCTAAAAACTTTTGTAAATATAAGTTGGCTCTTTCATAGTTTTTCCTTGCAAGGAAAGTTAAATCAAAAGAAAAAAAGCAAGTTCTCTCGAGAAATACTACCTTTTTTCAATATTTTGAAGATTCCCGGGTACCCGGGAATTCCCGGGAATAAAAAGAATTCATTCCCGTTTCCCGGGAACCCAAAAAGTTCGGGAAATCGAAAACCCTAGTCCAAACAGAGATTCAAGAAAACACGACAAGAGATTCAAGAAGAACTGTCCAAGTTTGGTTGATGGCCGCGCCGAACAACGGCGGAAAATAAGGCCTCAACCTTTCATACAAAACCCGCATTGTCTTTTGTGACCATTTTACTTTTTGAAGACTGTGAAGCTAGCAGTCTCCATATAAAACGTTTTATACTCTACGTTTTAAGCCTTACAGAAATTAATGGATGCATGGATCTAATTTAATTCAGTGCACTAGATACAAACCTACGTTTATAGGTTTCCATTTAACTTTAAAGTCAATAAAATTTTGTAGAACAATGGTTTTGTCATCACTATCACTATGCTAAATGTATGCGTCTCGCTGGTGACAGGTCCGATCTGCGCGCGATGCGGCACCGCACCGCACCGCATCGTGTAACTTGGCGCTTAAGGGGCCATACGTCCCGGAATTACCTGGGAAGAGGTCTCTTATTTTTCATTTTTCTTCAAGATTTATACAAGTTACCAAAACGAAAAAAATACACAGTATTCTTAGATAGTTTATCTAGTGACATCATACATCGAATACACGATTCATATTACTTTACACGATATAATTTTTTTCTAAAAGTAAAAAAATAACGCATTTTTAGCATTATTTTCTCAAAATAGAATAACTTGCAACCGTTTATAATTACTGGAATTTTACTCACATATTCACCATTAGTTTATTTAGTGAAATCATCAAAAAAAGTATATAATAAAAAAGTACTTTTATTAATTCTTTTTAGTCGCAAATACGGAAAATACTTTTCGGAGGGCTGGGCAATCGCGTTTCTCATAGAAAACATTCGCCTGAACATATGGCCCCTTAAGTACGTGTAACAAATGTCCTGTTCTTGCACTTCAGCACTCACTATACAGTATTTGTTTCACGCTACGAATAAGAATAACAAAAATGACATTTTCTATGAGTTTTGGCGGCAAGGTGTAGTTTTTAAGGAACAAACAACACCGAATTCGAACACGGTGTAGTTTTTTTGGGGTCACTTCTTGAGCATGATTTACATTTCTATACATTCTTATTTGTAGGTTTCACGACATTTATCACCTCATTGCCGCTGTAAATCGGCATACTTAACAAAACATATGATTCATTGCAGATAATCATTAGACGCCCGGTTGGTGTAATGGTTGAAACGCCGGACTGCCAAACTGGGTTCGAATCCCGGTTCGGTCATGAATGTTATTATATGTTTGTGCCGTTGTTGTATGATTCCCATAACAAAAAGCCCACGGCTTACCTTGGAATCATTACAATGTATGTGCCTGTGAGCGTTATTTATTATTTATAATCGTTCTAGATGCAAAGCAAATAAAAAAATAAAGTGTAAATAATTAAAAATCTTGTTCAGTTAGCACCTTACCTACACAATTATTTTTTACGCAAATCTTCCGAACTAGCTACTACTTTGGTACTTTTCCAATTTTTCCCTTTGTATTTCCCTTACTTGGTTTAAATATAGCTAAACACGTGACTTAGTAATCGAGCGTAAAATGCCACAAGAAGCGTGCGTGAAGGCAAGAGTGAAAATTAGTGATTGACAGTCGAAAGAGTACCATTTTAAAAGCATGAATCCTGTTTACTTGCGTTTTGTTTTAATTTATTGGTGGTTAATTGGAATCCCATCTCACACGACCCATGCTAGAAGTATATTACATGTATTCTTTCTTTTCCTTTCGGTCTGAAGTTTAGCAGTATCACAATGTAATAAAAACGAATAGTGTAGCTGCAGCGGGTCGCGGCAGGTCAAAGCGCGCGCAAGGGGGCCGGTAGGGTCGCGTTCCGGCCCCCTCTGCCTGCGCGTGACCCTCATAGCGAACTCAATTAGTGTACGCCCGTCCCCCGCACACAGCGCGGGTATAGGCCCACCGCGACCGCTGAGCGCAACCACTATTCGTTTTTGTACACTATGGCAGAAGGTTGTGTAACGCAAGTTCTTAGATTTATTGTAACTCCGTATGAGGATAGAGGGCTGGTACTCACGTTCGCATGTGGCGGCGACGTGGGACTCGCCGCTGCGTTGTTCGCGGCGACGTTAACGCTCATCTTCTTGCGGTCGTCGCCTCTGATCGTCGTGGTCGGCAGGTTGATGGTGTTCGCCTTCGCGTGCGGCCTCTGCGTGCGCGCCCGCAACTCTGGCGCCAGTCTTACTCCCAAAGAGGGCGGCATGCTCTCATTCTTACGCAGACCACCCATGCTATTGGGATGGGAATAGGAGAAATTAAAAAAAAGAACGAAAATAAAACCGGGCACAACAGCTTTCTAGGATTTTAATTATATTTTGTTTTTAGATTCGTGACTTACGGTTATGAGGAGTCCATTAAGTCTATTTAAATGTGTAAAATGAAAACAATTGTATTTTTATGATCTATTTAAATGGATAGTGTCAACTATATTTAATAGCATTATATAGCTTACAAGCTGGGCCCCCAAATAAAAAGAAAACGATTAAAATATAATAAATAAAAATAAATGAAGCATGCGGGACTAGAAGCACAAAACCACAAGCATTTTTATTCACATTTATTGGTTACTCATGTAACGTACAGTTCCGTGTTACAGTATTTATCAGAAGTTAGTATTATTATATACATACGTTAGGATTTGATAGGCAAATATATACATATTATGATAGTTACAAAACTATACCATTATGTTTTAGAACACTATGTTAGAAAAAAAATCGTATTGGTCGAAGTCCGTTAGTGTTAAATAGCTTCTAGCGGTGACATTTGAATTACGATAGTTAGATAGAAGCAAACCAGGGCCGTCATCGTTCAGGCGTGATGACGGGCCTGCCTTGCCCTCTGCAGAAACGGACAGAATTTAAGGATTAGTATTCTTCAAACTAAACATACCTTATATTACTGTCAAAGCAAATCAACTAAACACAACGCAAATTTGCGGCTCCCACAATAAGCCCGTTCGTTACAAAATGTTAACAGCAGTAAATCTTCGTAGCAATATATGCTAATGCCTTTTCCCTTGACGGATCCAGTAATACCTACCACAACACTGTATACAAATACTGTAAAATTTTTGTAATAAACGTCATTTACTTTGTTACATAGCACAATTATGATATAATATTGTACTCAAAGAGCATATAACTGAAACAGAATGTAAAGGCAAATCCTACAGTAAAGTCACTTAAAAACGATTATATCAAGAATTTACACCTTAAGGCTGCCTGTCCACTGATGCGAGCTGGCTAGGCGAGCTGTGTAGCTGTATAAATATTAACCAATCAGGAGATCGGCCGAGCTCCTGATTGGTTAATATTTACACAGCTACACAGCTCGCCCAGCCAGCTCGCATCAGTGGACAGGCAGCCTAACACTGACATTGGCCTTCTGCTGATGCTGCCTTCGATCATATTGCTGCTACCGCATTTATTAAGACAACAATGAAATAAAAAAGATCAGATATGCAGCTCTATGGACCCGTACTTAAAGCTTTCAGGCTTTTAGGCTTTCAGTTATTGCTCCGGATACGAATTAGTATCACAATACGGCAGATTCAATTTCTATTAAAGCTATGTATTGCGGTTCTAACATATCACGTAGGTAATCCCGTGAACAGAGGTTGCTCTTGCAGAGTTCAAACAAAGTATCGAATGAAACAAGACGGTAGAGTGTAAAAAAAATTGATCAGAAACGCATTACTTTTACACTGCCAATGAAATTCCTAAAAATACACATTTCTTTTAGCAAAAGTACAATGTACACTCCTAGACAAAAACTACAAATCTGCTATGTTAATATGATTTCATTCAATAGTTTTTAGCGTCCATAATGCACCTTAGCATATGACAAAAATACAGCAAATAATATAAAAATAATGGGTATCAGTTGTTAAATTTGTCATTATATTAAAATTAGGTTTGAGTGAGTAAATTGATGATGTATTAACATATAAATGGATTAGTAAAATAATTACATGACCATATTATAATATCATGGTGCATTATTACTTACGGTTGGAAGAACTCGACGTGTGTGCTATCATTTACCGCCTACATGTTAAATAAAATGACGAATTTAACAAATTAATGCCCTTCAATATATAGTTACAGTATTCTTAAGTGCGTTAATATCTTAAATTTTACAAACATCAAAAGCTGAGTTTTAATAAGCTTTAATGTTGACTTATGACATTTAATTACATTCTAAGCTTACATAATCACCAGGAAATCCTAAGTTAATCACGTTGGATTAAAATTAATTGTCTATCTACTGGTAAAAAAAATATCTAATAATGAAGATAATAAATGCGAACAAAATTGGCCCCAATATAATGATCAGCAATCAGATTGGAAAACGATAAATGGACGTATGTCGGTAAATATTCGTAATATTTTTTCCATGAAAAATTATAATGGTTGTTTATGTAAACGAATGTTTTGTTTTGCAGCCTACTTTGCAGCACACAAAAGAGACGTTTAATGGGAATGACTGCTATGATAACGAACGCGAAAACTCCACCTAAAGCCCCGATATCGCTAGAAAATACAAATTGAAGCGATACTAAATAAAAGCGCGTGAGTGGAAGTCAGGAAAGGCAGAACCATACAGACCACAAATATAAGGCTTAATTAAATAGGTCTGGTTTGAAATATATTAAATCTTAGTAATATCATAGGATAAGCATGAAAAACAATACTTCACGGTTTTCTACAAATGTGTTCTTACGTTGGATAACGCCTAGTAGAAATCTCTTTTTATTATTGATATTTATGGATCAGGAGATCAGGTTGAGCTTGATTAAATCTACATTTTATTATATGTTAATGTTGATTACGATATGTAAAATGCGATTAAAATTATGAAGAGTAAACAAATGTACACAAGGAATATTAAAAAGCAGATATACAGGGTATAAACTTAAATGCGTTACAAACCATGCTTCAGACCACCAAACTGAACAACTTTCAATACGGGACCAAGACTGAAATCTTGAAAAGAAACCATTTTGGACTAAACTTCTCTAAAGATCTCATTCAAGGAATAGGTCGAATTACAATTCACCCTGTATATCCGCTTTAACTGGGTTATTATTAGTTACAACTTGGTGTTATTATAAGTGAGGTATTAATTATGTATTTCTAAAAGATCTTGACTGAATATATATTTTTCACAATAACTAGAACTATTACTAACACTCCCTACGACATATAGGGTCCTTCTTAATACGCTGATGGTTTTTTTAGGGGATGGTCAGACCATCAAACTGAACATCTTTGTATATGGGACAAATTTTTTCCGAACGATTACATTGCAAAAAACAATTTGCTGTCCGATATGGGTCTAGTTAGTTTGCTGTTTTGTATCTAAGAACAACAGATTCTTTTTTCACAATTTGAACTTTGGTCCCATAGAGAAAGTTCCTTAGAATGATGCTCTGATCCTCTCCTTAAAAAACCGTCAACATTTTAAGAAGGACCCTGCATAAGTACATTGTGATGTAGGACGCCAGGGACATTGTTTAAACATGGACCAGTTCCATACTTAAGGTTCCTACGTATGGTAGATTCATTTGTTACAAAAAGCAACCAGGTCCTTTCGACACCATACTGTAGGGTGTAGACTATATAATCTGTTTATAATGTTAAATGCCTTGCATCAGAAAACGTAAACGTGGTAAGTTCTCCTCGTGGTAAGTTCTCCTCGGACGCCCTGTCTCGACTGTTCCACTGATATTGGATCGATATATCTCCCTTGTGAGTCTACAATCATTCATCCTGTGTCGTTTTAATGACAACATAATAGTCAGTCAGACAGAACAGTTTATTCATAGATTCATAGATTCTTTATTGTACACAAAAACATAGTTATGAAAAAAATGAGCTATTATAGTTATGATATTTATTTGAGCTGGAACACTATTGAAACACTATTGAAAAAATATTTTAGCTTATGGATGTAAAACGGTAAATGCTCTGCAAAATTATTATCTGTTTAGGCTGGTCGCGTCTTATTTTATAGCAAATATTCTTTATTTCAGACTGTTTAACATTCGAAATGGTTTCCTTTTATCCCAGCACCCCAGCGCACATACATTCAATTTAAATATCTACGATTAATTCCGTTCTGTAATTTACTCAATATGCCCTCTTAAATAATTTGCTGTGCTTTCCTTTTTAAAAATAACAGTAATACAATATGTTTACGTCTGTGAAAACTTTATTCTAAGAAAAGGCAAAATATGACATACCTGTATTTTTGATAATGCTGATTTCCAGACGGTCATGTACACTTGGTTAGTTTGTAATATTCATTAATTCATTCTAAATAGCAGTTGGAACGCTAAATTTGTATTAATTACTCACATTATTTTTGTAAAGAAGTCTATAAGAATTAGCGCAAATGTAGCCTATGATTAGTTTATTATACTTAGGTATATTATGTCGGCGATGTTCTTTTTTTATCAAATTACTCTATTCGCTAAGCATCAGATCGATCGACGTTTGCAAACTAAGAATTAACTCACTGATTTACTTAAAGACTATATTGTATAAAGATATACTTAATAACTTACTTTTTTTCCCCTAATTTGAAGTTTTGTGATAAGTTATATAAACTATTTATCCCGTTCATAATCTACAATTTAAAGGAAATAGTTACCGATTTGTTTTTATTTTATAGGTCATACAAAATCACATAATATTAAATTATGAATAAATATATTCACCTGAAATATTAAATCATGTTAAACTACAATATTGTTTTAGAGATTTCAGTTATTAAACGAACGATTGATGTGTTGGAAACAATTAAATATCTTAATAATTAATTTAATCAATCATTAGCCGAACTAACTGCAACAATTTTAGCATAAACTAATATCTAAAATTAAGTTACTTTATTTCCACTTCACGAATTAGTATAGCGCAGCTTTAATTCAGAGCCCTTGATACTCGGGAATAAATAACTAAGACTAACTCATCCTCTTTTATAATGAGAACCGGTAAGGTTTGGAACTCTCTCCCTGCGTCTGTTTTCCCAAGCAAATACAATCAGGATATTTTTAAAAGAAGAGTAAATAGGCTTTTTCTGGGCGAGCGCGCTACATCCTCGGCTTCATCTACACTTTCCATCAGGTGAGCTGAAGCCAAGCGCAAACCCATTATGAATAAAAAAAAAAAATAATAATAATAACTAAGAAAAAAGGTAATGATTTCTTTTGTTTTTACCGCTTCGTCGTTGAAGTATTTATTGACGTACGTGATTGCGCATTATAAAAATATCCGAATTATTGCTAAGTTTCTCAATTCCATTGCGTTCATCAACGCATAACAAGTAATAATGACAACTACGAGGCAAAACTGGTATAGGGTAGCTACTACTGGTGTTGTTACATGGCAGTAATTTATTGCACATTACCTTTACCTGGTACTTTACAATCTATTAACTGAACTCTAACTCTTAATTACAACTTGAAATTAAAGCCAGTAATCGCGAAACATAAATACCCGTCATATTCGCCTTACCTATTACTAGCACTTTCAAGAACTACAGTACTGTATTACTGGTTTACTGTGATTTATAACGGCATTACCAAAGACGTACTGATTGAATCGTCGTTCATAATTATTTACATACAAAAAAATAAGATCAACTACACAATAACAGATTCAACGTATTGACATTTTCTTTTGACTAATAAAATAAATTAAGAACTCTTCGTGCTCATTCCTCTATTTTGTGTTATTTGTGAGAAGTAATTAAATAGGAAGATACATAACTGTTAATAGCTTTTTGCTGAGAATTGTATTGCATAGATCATAGAAAATATTTCACCCCTTTTTATAATTCCGACCATTTAAAAGAACATTTAATTATTATGTCTATTCCTAACCACTAAATAATGTTAAAAAGCTTTAAATAAATATATCTAAATATCAATTCCAGTGTTGTAATTAACCTAATGTGGACAATTATTACTCACTAGTTATTAATATATGTGTAAATGCAAAGGATTTATGTATATCATCGCACCGTACATCACACACACAGATGCAATGAAAAGGTGGCTAGTTCAACAACAAAACAACCAAACCGAACTAAAATAAAAATACAACATTTTAAATCGCTCTAATCTGCAGTAGACTTCGAAATTATTTTTAAGAATAATATGTAGGACGTTTCCGACAACCACTTGAGATACGTCTCAGCAACCAACCTGTAGTTGTTAAAAGATTTTATACCGTACCAACCTCTTTCTTAAATCCGTATGTGCAACTGTACTTACACAATAAATTAAAAACAATATTATGTTAAAATTATTATCATGATATTCATCACCGCATGTTAAATAATATTGCTCGCTTACCAACCAAGCGAATCATGCTGTTTCAGTTAGCATTAGTAGATATAGTACCGACACCGTTATGGACACCGACACCGACGACGGCGACGGCAGTACGTGGCTTCGCTCTCCTTATTGTTATCTTCTATTTACCAAACACTTGATGAATTCATGAGTTTTATAGTAAATAAAAAAGACAAATAAAACGAAACAGTGCTCAGGCAGCAAAATTATGTTCCTACACTATCCAAATCTGTATCTGAATACACTTATTATATTCTATGAATAAATTAATAGTATCACACTTTTTCAGCTTAGGAAACATAAATGATTTACCCTGAATGTGGAAGGTGAAAGTAAAAAATTAGTATCATAAATTCACCTTTGAACAAATTTGAACAAACTTTGCTAGAATCACTTATTTACGACAATTTGAAAGATATTAGTATTTGCGGGCTGTAATTTTTTTGTTTTTAGTTTAATACTAGGTATGAACCTTTTATTTTATATATAATTAATTAATTATATATACCTAAAAACCAGTCAGGAATTTAAAAAACGATCTACAAACCATAGATATATTAGGTATAATATATCTATGCTACAAACCTGATTATTTATCGTACCAAAAACACATACAAATTATTTAAATATGTTAAAGTTTAGTTAAGAGACTGCCTCCTTTACAGTCCTGTTAAGAAATAAATCGCGTTTTCACATTTAAGCTCTGTTTCGCAAGTCAATTAACATTTAACCATATAGTAAATAAATAACCAAAAGCAAAGCCGCGTATCGCCGTTGAGGGCCGCAATACGCATAGCCATGTACTTACGCAGCCGAGTCCCTTGCCGGATCGCGTTGCATTTCACGCAGGTACGCCCCGGGGTTCTCCAGGGCTTCGCCGAAGATCCTCTGGGACTGAAGTATACTCGACAACGTCGAAATCCACTGCTGCCGACGAGCTTCTGGTGCGCGGCACATGAATGCCTGTTTTGGCTTATTTGGATCTACAGAGTGAATAATAAATGCCCCATTGTTTTCTAATTCTTCCAACTCCATTTTGTTAACCTGAAAATGTAATATGAAGTGTCAAATGAAGTGCTGATGGATTACACGTGGGTCCTGCCGAGGATTTAGAGACATAAGCGAGACTCTTGAGATGCTGTGTATTAGCTATGTGCACAACACTAGCTCCATTTTTAACCGACTTCAAAAAAGGAGGAGGTTTCTCAGTTCGACCGTATATATGTTTTTTTTTTTTTTATGTGTGTTCGCGGATAACTTCGTCGTTTATGAACCGATTTTGATGATTCTTTTTTTGTTGGAAAGGAGATGTCCCGAGGGTGGTACCATGATAAGGAAACCAGGATCTGATGATGGCATCCCAGAGAAATCGAGGGGAACCTTCGAAAATCGTAGTGCCGACTAGTGCGTTTGTTAATTTAAAGTACTCCTATTAAATAGAACTAATGAATTCACCACTGAAAATTGTGAAATAAACAAAATTTTTACAAAAAATTAAAACCGCCTTCAAAAAAACTAAAAAGTTAAAAAATAATATTGCAGCCTATGACTTTTTCGTTCGCATCATAAGAACATTAATTTCTTTTATAGAAGTAGGTGTCAAGCCAAGCCAAAAAATGCAAGCCCTGTCGCGAATCGTACCGGCTTGGCAGCGACTTCAATAAAACAAATTAATGTTCTTATGATGCGAACGAAAAAGTCATAGGCTGCAATATTATTTTTTAACTTTTTAGTTTTTTTGAAGGCGGTTTTAATTTTTTGTAAAAATTTTGTTTTCATAATATTTATTACTACAGTGATTAAATTCAAATGACATGTGTGACATGCAACACAATGGAGTTTTGTTGTTTGTTTTCGCTTTACGTGTGCGAAACCACGCAGATTTCCCACGAAAACCGACCGACGCGATCTCCTCGTTTAAACCCCATAAATATTTTGTATATTTTTCGCTTACGCTGGTAGACGGAATGTCAGTGTAACCGGGTATGAGATAGCGATAGTCATAAAATCCTAAACAATTTATATGAAGCTAAGACGACTGACTCCGGAGTCAGACAGCCGTCGTAGTACAAAAAAGTGGTTACGTCGATAAAGACAGCAATAGGTTACGATCTCCTTTTTTAACTAGAGCGACTTTTATATTTGCGTCTCTTATTGAGTGAATATGACAAGACATGCTTCCTTCTAGAACCTTCTCTTTCTACGGGGGGCTACTTTAAAGAGATAGTGTACCGAGAATGTAGCAATGTAATCCCTACTTCCCCGCGAGAGAAAAAATCTAATGCCGGCTCTTCATTCTCGCCGAGAACGGGCGAGACAGGCCGAGAACGAGTGTGGATGCCCTTCATTGCTCTCGTGGCGTCGTAAGCCATAGTAATTTTCCTTGAAAGTTCTCGCCGAGAGTGTAGTGCGGGGTTAACGATGTGCGATATCATGGCATGCTTTGTACTGGCACGCGCAGAATCTACGGGCAGAATCTGGATACACATGCTAGTAGCTCGTTCTTATCAGTAGGTAACTGTCATGCTTTTGTGCGAGTAACAAGCATGTGTATTCTGGCTTTAGTTAATAAGCAAGCTATAGAGCGCGCACAACTGTCACGGCCCTTCGCGCCGAGCGTAAGCAAATGATTGTTAAATTTCATAGTGTTTCAATGATAGTCTTGAATTTTCATTAAAATTTCCATGATAGACAGACATATAATAATATGCAAAAATATAGAAGGTTAAATATTGCTATTGAAAATGCTCACTGACATAATACGGACGCGTTTTATTTTGGTACTAGTTGAACGTGAAATTGACACGTTTTGTTGTTCATATCCGTGCGTACGGTTCATACTTGGTTAGGCGCGCTCTATAGCTTGCTTATACATACTCTAAGTCTAAGGTATAGATGTTACCTGCACATGCGCTTTGTAGTTGTAAGTGGGGCTGGTGAACTGGCTCTTCTTGCCGACAGCCTCGCTCAGAATGACGCACTGCTCGAATAGGAACACGTGGAGCTCCTTGCCCTTGTCGTTGCCTCCGGACACCTCGGACACGACAAGCGGCTCTTGCAGTAAAAGCTTTCCTTGCGCTGTTATGTTCCCCTGTAACGAAGTTTGCTGATATACTACTACGATCGTATAGAATATGTTATATTGCAAATAGTTCAGTAAATCTGTTTGGAAAATGATACCCTACCTTACAAAAGGTCGGGTATCCGGGATTTTTTGATATGTCAAACAGGTAGAGGTCCTTAATAAAAATACAAGTTTTCGACCTTGGGGTCCTGCCGCGGGCTCTGCTCTGCGGTGTGACCATAAAACAACGAAAATTTTGAGACTTTTTCAGTAAAACTTAAACGTTGGGTTTTAGAGCAAACTTGTTTATTAAAAGTTTAAACAAGACCAAATCCGCTACAATTTGATAGTTGAATTATCTTTATATACTGAATCATCATAGGCCTTTACATCTGTTGCAGATGATTTAATCAGTGTTTTTGGAGAAGCACTTTTTCTCATGGCTGAACAGTCCTATACGAGAGCCGCATACACGTCCACAGCCTCTACAATAGAACTGTACGCCGGTGGATGACGAAGGGATTGTGGCAGCATTATGCCTTACTGAATAGTTACCAAGATACAACACCTCAAAGTATGGAGTGGTATGACTATTCCTAAAAGTTTCGTTTTTTATTTTTTTATTAAATCTGTTATGAACTTTAGGTTTCACGTGAAGGTGTTTAGAAGAAGTATAAATAATGCGCTACAACGTGTTTTTGAACCATACGATGCGACACTTGCAAATTTTCAGCAAATGTTGAATAACGGTCAATTGTTATACAAATACTTAGATTTCGAATAGATTTTTTTTTTACAATTTAAAATGTAGCCTACGGTAATCAGGGATAGTGTAGCTTTCTATCAGTGAAATAATTTTAAGAATTGGTTTGGTACTTCTAGAGATTACCTACATACAAAAAACCATCTTGAGCCCAGCTTTTATGCACCCACAGGCATAGGGCAGTTAGGAATTAGCCCTAACTGCCCTTATTTTGAAGTGTCGTATCTCGGTAACTATACAGTAAGTATAAAAAGATGATTTAAAAACCAAACTGTAGCGCATTTAGTGCTGCTAATTCCTCTAAAACATAATTTTACTCTAAAACCTAAACTTTAGATTTTAAATAATGAAAACTGAAAAGCTTCGTAATTTTCGGGGTTTTATGGACATGGCAGAGTCCGCGGCATCAAGGTCGAAAACTTGGATTTTTAATAAGGACCTATATCCGTATCACATATAAAAAAATCGTGGACACCGGACCTTTTGCAAGGTAAAATGTATACATTTACTAGCTTTGTATATTTTTTTATTGTCTCATGCATTGTTGTAAGAGATACCGGCCGCATCTACTCTCTTCATGGTTCTTGGAGTAAACCTTTTTATTTTATTTTCTTCCTGTATTGAAACGATGCGCGTGGCACGGCTCCCGTGTTTACAACAACATGTAGTCTCGCTCTCCCGGCTCATAATATAATAGTTCGGCTCACAAATAATGTAAAGCATTGTTAAAACTTATAAACAAAATTCGCAAAAAAATAACATATAATTCACATGCATACATATATTCGCTAGGTCAAAGCAAGAAAGAACGACTGACAATGCAACGAAATCTAAAGAAAAGTAAGTCAATAAGAACATCGCAAAGGTAAACAAATTAAAAAATACTTACAAAACTTCATTTAATTTAAAAAATGGGCAGAAATTCGGTTTAAACAGCTTCAAATCTGAATCTTTATACTCCGGGGACTTGCACACATACAAACAAACTCATTGTAATAGATAGGAACGCCTAGTTAGGGTCGAAACACATTGACCGAAGGCGGGTCCATACAGAAAACCACGATTAGTATAACGCGTTCAGCGCCGTTCACCGCGTCGACGGCAAAGCATCCGGATAGTGTACCATACTAAACGTGTTTTTTGTATGGACCAGCCGTCGTTCGCCGTCGGTCACTGTGTCTCAACCCTTACCAGTTATCATATAAAAAAAGACAAGAAAATCATACCGCAAATCCCTGTAGGCGACCCACATCCATCATGTCATTTGCGTTTTTGGGAATGATGGAAGTACAGTGTACCGCATCGCGGAGTGACGCGATGACTTTGGGCGGAGAGTTTCCGTTCTCTGAATAAGTCAGGATCTTCTTCACCAGCAGATGATATTTCTGTATGCGCTGGATCGGCTTTATAAGCAGGTCTCCGAGCTGGAACATGTCATAAAATCTCAGATCATATCGAGCTAGGTACTTTAAGGATTGAGCCTCGTCTTGCGTGCTGCCGCATGGAATAGCATTTTTTCACGCTCTATCCTATTCAGGCGCTCAGGAATGTCATTTGTTAGAGCGAGAAAGGACGCAGCACTGTGGCGGTACTGCAGCAGCGTGTTGTCGCATTTCCGCTCTCTTTCTCGCTTTAGCAAAAGACGTTCCTGACCGGCAGAAAAGGATGGAGCGAGAAAAAATGCGATTCCGTGCTGCCAGATGAGGTTCAATCACAAATGAGAACTAAATTTAGTTACTTTAAATAAGAACTTAATTTAAAGTTGTAGTTTAATGCCATGAACCCTAAACCTGTTAAAATTACAATTCGCTTGTAAGTAGTCTGCACAAGCTGAACTTTCTCTTGTTTTGTTTTTCTGTTTTACAGTTCGCTAATCAAAGGAACGAAAACAAGCTTCACACGCTTTCAACGATACTAATTACATTTGTTTTGGTTTAGTTCGGTTAGAGGTAAATATTTGAACAGTTCCTCGTTTAAATTTATGAACTCATACGCTAGAAGTTTATTTTGATGAAAAGGCAAAAACGCAAAATGAACATAGTTTGCGCTGAATAAAATGGTTTCCAAATATATTTTCAGAGTATGTTTAACTTTAAGATTGTACGTTAAGTACTAACCTGCAGCTTATGTCCTAGTTTTTGTCTCAATTCCTGGAAGTAGTGGTCGTGTTCGGATACGATGTACTCGGAAACGGGCTTGTTGCGACAGTACGCCTCGTAGAGGAACATCCTCTTCTCCAGGAATCGCTGGAAGAGCGGCCCGAGCAGCTCGGGCGACTCGATGCAGGCGCGCAGTTCCCGCACGAATTTACTGCACACATCACCAATCAACTGTACTATTTACGTTAAAACTAAACATTACAACATATAGCAGCTACATAACTATTCAAATAAAACTTCGCAACAGCTTAAATAGAAAAGCTTAGCAATAGTCACAGCACGCTCCCGAAAGTCGCAAAGGCAACGATTTTATAGGCTTTGAAATAAACATCCTTTTTTTAATACAACGCAATGCTATTGCAAAGGAATATGAGACATATTTTTAAATGTCACACGTCATAATTCATATTCAACAGTAGCATAAAAAGTATGGATTTTATGCATTATTCGATCATGATCATGGATTTATAACCAATGGATCCATAACTTCCTTACAAGCATGGAAACACGAAAATTGACCAATGTTCGTTATTCTTTAGTAAACGTCCGTCATCGTTCCAACGTGTTTATTTTGTCCCTTTCTATAAATTTTTGTCGTTGGATTAGAAAGGGACAAAGTTGACACGCCGGAATATCAAGGAAGAATGACGAACATTACAAAGAAGTCAAAAAGGCGAAGGAGGCAAAGGAACCGCCCGGTTTTATGTCCGCCAAGGAGTATTTTCATGTTTCACCGCTAGTGAGTTTTATTAATTATAAAATTAAAATTTTCTATAAAACGCCTCAATGTCAGATGGTGCACAGCTCTCACCATATAACCACACAGTACTATAATATATAACTATAAACAATATAGAGAATCGCTCGCCAGGAATGTACTCCATACATCGAGTGTCGGTAGCGGGTTGCGGACTTCAATCATGAGGGGTCGGGATTACGATACCATGCCATGTACCAATGAGTTTTTCAAACTTATTCTACGTAATACCGACTGCTCTCAAACGGTGAAGGAAAACATCGTGAGGAAACCTGCATACGCTGATGTAGCAATTCTGATGTGTAGTCCACCAATCCGCATTGGGCACGCGTAGCGGACTGATGCCCATACACCCTCCCAAATGGAAGGCATGTGCCCTGCAGTGGGAGGTATATAGGCTGATGATGATGATATTTGTATGAGACCCCCCCCCCCCCCCCCCCCAGACTGTCTGAATTTTGACAGAGTGATTGATGTTTCTAATAACGTTCTGTTTCACATTATTTTCAATTTTCTTTTTAATATATGGACGCAAATTCCATTCAAAAACCTAAAATTAATGGAATACTTATGCTTCTGTAGGACGTTCGGTAACTCCCAAAGTTTATTTTCAAAACTGCACGTCGGATACAGACAAATACTGACATAAATTTTTATTGAGTAGTTCGCTAAAGCTAATAATAAACGAAAGGTGTTAAGAATACGAAAATTTGCTAGAGCGACTAATTTTTCACTTTCCGTCACAAAGAATCACACAGAATTGTTAAAACTATAACGAAAGTCTATTTATTTTTACGCTTACGATATTAATTTACTTTAGATAGGTACACAAATATTTTTGTTTCAAAAAAACAGTTTGCTTTTATAAACAATCTTAAAGTTGTATTTTAGAATGTATCAGATACTATTTACAGAGGGAGTTATTATAATTAAAAATAGCATAACTTTTAACGACATGGATGTGGAACAATATTATATCGGTTAAATAATTCTGGTTTATATACAGGGTTCTCTTCCAACATCGAAACCGCGAAAAAAATCAGCTGTCCCATACATTTGGCTCGAGTAGGTTTGCAGTTTTGTATGGAAGAGTTGACTTTTTTTTCCCGATTTCGATTTTGGTGCCATAGAGAAAGTTGTTCAGTTTGACGGTCTGATCATCCCCGTAAAAAGTGTCAGCGTATTAAGTAGGACCCTATATGACGTGATAACTTTCTTATCTTATTAGGGTTCCGTACCCAAAGGGTGAAAACGGGACCCTATAACTAAGTCTACGTTGTCCGTCCGTCAGTCCGTCTGTCCTACCTATTTAGGGCTGTAACTTTTGAACCGTAAGAGCTAGTTGAAATTTTCACAGAATGTGCGTTATTACAGCGGATTTGCTAACAAATAATTAACATGTTGTGGTGGTGTGGTACGGAGCCCTCGGCCTCGGTGCGCGAGTAGCCCGACTCGCACTTGACCGATTTTATTTAAGTTCTGTGACAAAACGTTATTGAAATATTTCTACTCTCCGTCAAGCCTATAGTTTAGTGGTATCTGTGTCTATTATAAAAACCGCAGCGTGGCTGGCATGTTCATGTACCTACTTACTGACTTTTTGTGCGTACATACCATACATAATTAAAGTAATAGTAAGCTACTCACTCTCTATGCCACTCGTAGATTGCCTCTATGTTGCCAAAGATCATGCGATGACGGCGGTCTCGGAGACCTTCGGGTAAGGGAGGCTCCGCGTTCGGATCCTGCGACAAATTAATAATATCTGATTCGTCTTATGATATAATAACAAACAAACAGACAAACGGATAAATAGACAAAAATTCTAAAAATGGTCTTAATGTATTCCGTTACGTATCCTGAACACGCCCAATTAATTTTATTGCAAATATCTTCAATGTGATGTACATTGAAGATATTTTATGAATTTTTAAAGGTATATTTGAGAATTTTCTATCGGAGCGGCTTAAAACTGTCATAACTTTTTTCATAGCATGATCTTTTTAAATTTTATTTTTGTATAAAAAAATAAAATTAAAAAAATTCACTCTATGAAAAAAGTTATGACAGTTTTAAGCCGCTCCGGTAGAAAATTCTCAAATATACCTTTAAAAATTCATAACTTCAAAACTACAAAAAAAATCGCGGAACATACATGGGGTATTTTTGGATACCCTCAAGTGTGAGGAATCTAAAAAAAATTGTTGACGTCACTATTTGGACCACCCTGTATGTATGGATGTATAGATATGTCTGGAGAAAACTTGTTAATCAATGGTTCAAGAAATTAATTGTAAGTAATTCTCTATTAAATTATTTTCTTTAACAAATATATTTATTATTCCATTCTAATGCATGAGTAATTAAATATGAATAAATATTACAAACCTGCATATGCCGCATGTATCCTTCGCATATCAGTCTAAGATCAGAGACGTAAATCTCTTCAGTTTCAACTAGCTCTTTCAGCACGTACTCTCGCTTCTTGAAGATGGCTTCCGAGGACTCCGGGCAGGGCGTGCCGGGCTGCTCCTCATCTTCCGCGTCCCCCGCGCGCCCGGAGCAGCTGGCCGCACCGCCGTGCTGCTCCTAGTGACACATCTTAGTATTAACTGCGATCTACGAGTACACCGCAGCTTAGATCAAAATAAAAAAGGGATGGGCCTTACACGAACATTTCAAACCAGAGGCAATACAAATGACAGATATACTTCAAATACGTACCGAGATGACAGACCAAGTGTGCTAGTTTGTGTAGACCAAGTGCACTAGTTGTGTACTTCAACTTAACGCGCTTAGGGCCTATCCATTAATGTTACTTTGAT
Source organism: Agonopterix subpropinquella (assembly GCA_922987775.1). Taxonomy (NCBI): domain Eukaryota; kingdom Metazoa; phylum Arthropoda; class Insecta; order Lepidoptera; family Depressariidae; genus Agonopterix; species Agonopterix subpropinquella. The sequence goes on along the minus strand of OV277693.1, from coordinate 52,531,581 downwards.
CTAAGCACCGCAGCACACAACACGAGAAGTTCTTTGGGGAAATGCGCTGTAGTGCCACAACAATGACAACGAAACTTATATTATTTCATAACTTTGTCAAATAAGAAAGAAAAACAAAACAGCACACACACACACACAATATATATATAGGGTCCTTCTTAATATGCTGACACTTTTTTAAGGGGATGATCAGACCATGAAACTGAACAACTTTCTCTGTGGCACCAACATCGAAATCGCGAAAAAAATTCAACTCGTCCATACAAAACTGCAGACCTAATCGAGCCAAAAGTATGAGACAGCTGATTTTTTTTCGCGATTTCGATGTTGGTCCCATAGAGAAAGTTGTTCAGTTTGATGGTCTGATCATCCCCTTAAAAAAGTGTCAGCATATTAAGAAGGACCCTGTATATCGTTTGTCAAATAAATACATGCTAGGTTTGTGCCGCAACTAAATACCGTGCTGTAATGTTTGGTTCATTCCTAAGGTTCATTCATAGAAATATCCTCTTTTACAATTGCTCAAAACGCGAGCATTATATTAATTAATAAAATGTAAAATATTCCCAATAATAAATACATAAAACAATTATGTGTGACATGGTTTAGTTCTAGATAGTGCATTGTTAAATATATACGTGATAGAGATAGGGAAAAATAAAACTTCAAGGAATCATATTGAAGTCTACAATAAAAAAAGCGATGACAAAAAGGATGCAAACGATGACATGGTAGAATGCACCAAAAAGACGCTAATAAGTATAAAGCGGATGTACCTAATTTCCACTACTAAAATATATTTACAAGGGAATAGACTGAAGTCGTAAAGGCTAGTGACCTCTATAGACAGCCGTTTACGGGCCATTATTGGCTATGTGCGAAGTGGGTGTTGGGAACTGTCAAGTCGATCGCAGCGTACGCTGTGGCAGAAATTTGTACTACTGACGGCGAAGCTGTGTCAGATTTGCTTGAATCTATGCAAATCCGCACACTAACTTAACACGAAATCTCCAAAACTGTCAAGACTACTAACTTAAAATTTGGCATGGAAGTTTCTATTGGCATCTAGATGCTCACTTAAAAAAGGCTTGTGGAATTTTAAACCCCCAAAGGTGTTAAAACTAAGGTAAAAGTTTGTATGGGAATTCCGATACAAATTAGATTTTGTGCGAGGCTTCGTCCGCATCCGCTCCCGTCATCGTACCGGAATAAAATATAAGCTAGCTTTTAACACTAATAATAAGCTTTTAAATATAAAAAGTTTTATCAAAATCGGTCCAGTAGTTTTGGCAGAATCCTCGAACAAACACAGTCCTTTACAGTACTATAATAGTGTAGATAATTCACGGGTGGCCGACATAGTTCATGCGCTACGCCGCGCTAGTGTGGCGCTAGTGTCGTGCACATAGCCAATACGACAACTCGCATTCCTGTTAGTGGTGTTAATTTGCTTTGCGTTTACACGAATACACCCCAAAAATGTCTAATATTATAGTGAATGAATGAATTAAGTACTTTGTAAGAATATGGGTACAGTTTTTATTTCCCGATAAAGACAACCTTAATAATAAACACACCAGACAGAAAAGCTATAAGTACTATTACAAAATATATTTTCATTGTCAAAATAAGGAAAAGATTGGAATTTATTATGAAATATTTATTACACGACATTAGAATAAAAATTTTCTTTGTTGATAATTCTTTATTGGAAATTAATATCCATCATTGTTTGTCATCGTTAAACGTAGCTGTTTGATAAACGATATGTTCGAAATACAAGGGATGAAAACTGATAAAGTGAATTTACTCAAATCTACTAATGAATAACTTATAGGTACTTAGCAGTGGATAAAAATTTATATAAATAATTTTTATATTATTTTTGATGACAGTAAAAGCGCGGTAAAATTATAAATTAGTAAATAATCAAAACCATGCAAACTGCACACTACATGCCTCACGCATATTAATATAAACCGAACCATTTTCTCCTTGACAATTTGCTCAATTTCCGCAATATCTGCCGGACCACCATTAGTTTCCAAAGCGTCCATCGCCAAGGAGTTCTGAAAATTGTACCAATATTGTGATCTCTTTGCAAGCACCTACACTGACCCTTTAAAGTTAGTTACAAGTATGAATGTGAAAGTTATATACATGATAGAAGTAAGTGTATGTAGAAGAACATTGTTACTCTGAATTTCCGGACATGGACATTTTAAGAAGCAGCAGTCTATGTTGACATACACAAAGTTATCTGGTGTAAGTTCGAAACGTTTATATATTTTATTCTGATTCGGACATTCACCGGCGATTATTAGCACACCCCAAGACGATTCTGCGAATCCTAGACAAACCAAATCACAGATGACTGAATTTTAACATACTCCGGTACTTGTTCGTAGAGGAGGAAATTATACTGTGGGTCTACCCGCACATTCGAACTTCGCAATTGCCTGAATGTTTTCGTTCCAATGTAAATGTCTCTATTAAAATGAAGTGCGGACCGAAACAGGGGCGATCATCGAAACATCGAAAGTCCGGGTACAGGGCCTGTTCTCTATTTGATCGTCGACTTGCGCTTCCTGATCATTCGTACGTTTGTGCGGCGCATAGCTCACTGCTAAATCGAGGCGCGGCAGAGCAACTATGATTTCGTTCACATATCCACGCCTCTCTGTGTGCAACGGCATTACAAAGTGACGGAGACGTCGAGGTGGACACCAATGCCGAGACCGCGCCTTCCTCAAGAGTTGCGCCTCATCTATGATTTCCTTGGAATTAAAAGTGCCAACGCTCACTGAAAGGGTCGGGCCACGGTCTAAGCGGAGTCGAGGCGCCAACACGTCTCCGCCATCATTTTGTAATGCTGTTGCAAATACTTCGCTCGCTTATATGGGTGAAAGAAGGCTAGTCGTCTAGGACTCGATTCTTCTGTACCTCGACCAAACCTCGACTGCGCCTCGATGCGCTAAACTTCTCCAGAGATAATTAAAAGTTTTTATTTAAATTTCACGCAGATAACTAAGACACTGCATGTAGGTTAACATTCACTGGCGAATGTCCGTAATAATCAAGTAATGGAAAAATATAGGCAATTCACCAGCAGGTTTGGTTTGACAACAGAGGCCGGTGTACCTATCTTAAGATACGTAGGTCCCGGACATTCACAGTAACATCTAAGTATATTAGAAGCACTTACCCTTGTAGTAGGTACCGAAGTAGCCGCAGCTGGGGTTGGAGCTTGTTGCAGAACTGTTTGCGGGTCCTAAGACAATATTTATCACTTTAGTATAAAGCGAAATACAATTCGGAGTTTTATTTCAGAGTACAACGTCTCTGTAGATCACGTCATTAATAGGAAAACGTGGATATCTCACCACTAGAAAGAGAGAGAAAGTATATTATCCGAAATATACAGGGTGTAAGTGACAGCCTAGCAAATACTGAAACGGTGAATTAAGACTATCAAACTGGAGTGCGATTTTTGAATCTCATACGTTGAACTCAGCAGTTGAAAATGTATGGAGATACACATCTTTCTACTGCTGATTTGACTTTCAAAAATCGCACTCCTGGAGTATGATTTTTGAATGTCAAATCAGTAGTAGAAAGATGCATATCTCCATAGTAATTTTGACATTTTCAACTGCTGAGCTCAGCGAATGAGATTAAAAAATCGCACTCCAGAACAATGAGTCGCGTAGGTACAGCTAATTTTTTTTCACGTTTCCCGCGGGTGGGTCCATAGTGAAAGTTGTTCAGTTTGATCTTCCGAATTCACCGCTTCAGTATTTGCTAGGCTGTCACTTACACCCTGTATACCTGAATAAATTGTATTTCACGATTAGAAAACTTTGAAATGTTACAAATCCACTTTGTAATCTGTGGTTCAAATTCTCGTAAAACAACCCGCCTATTAATTATCCAAGATATCCAATTAAGCTCAGCTTTAACCGCCGGCTCCATGACGGAAATTGCAAAATCTCCATGTTAATTTTAACTTGTACAGGTAGGTAAAGTTAACAATTTGTTAAAACAGTACATGGTCCGTAACATAATATTTTCTTTTTTCTTTTCACTCTCGTGTATGCAGGTTTCCACACGATGTTTTTCCTTCACCGCCGAGCTAGTGATAATTATAAATACAACCGTACGTGAATTCCGTCGAACTTAGTCGTACAGGCCAGGAATCGAACCGCCGCCTCGTGATTGAGTCGCTAGTTCTCTTCCGTATGAGCTATCACCGGTCCCGTAAAATAAAGAAAATGTCAAGTGTTGTTTCAAGTTGTCTCATTATTTCTTATGTAGGTATGTTAACTGCGCATAATAATAAATTGATATTGTTAGGTATTGTGCACGACACGTCAAATACTACCACTCGATTCAAACACTAACGATATATATTATAAATTAGAGAAATACGCTGTTTAGAGTGAGTGTGGTGATGACTCCTGAAATGAGAGTGGCCGCGCCACAACGCAACACATGAGTTTTGCATTCAAAAACTGATTACATTTTAACAATTTGTCAGCATTGCCATTGCTTTAATGTCTAGCTATAATTGAAGAACGTCAGAACTTATACAGGGTGTAAAAAAAACACCCTAGTAATACATAAAGGGGAGCTTCATACCAAGAAACAGAACAACTTTCACTATGGAGCCAACTTCAAATCGCGAAAAAAATCAGCTGTCCCATACAAAACTGCAGTACCGATTCGACTAAAATTGTATGGGATAGCTGATTTTTTCGCTATTTCGAATTTGGCTCCATAGTGGCAGTTGTTCAGTATCATGGTCTGAAGCACCCCCTTAAGTATTACTAGGGTGTTTTGTTACACCCTGTATTGTTGCTGTTTTCAGCATTACCTAGAGGTTGTATGGAGTGTTACGTATATGACTAATTGACCTTACATAAAGCAATAATAGCTATCATAATTGAGATTAAAGGCTAGTAATAGAGACTATTTCTGATTCAAACCGCTCGAAGCGAGACTAGAAAAACAAATGAAAAACTATTATTGTAAAAGCTATTAGAATAAAGAGCAGAGTCTTGCGTTCTCAAGGTAGTGGTGACGTCACAGAGGGTCTGGTGGTGCGAGTTGCGCGTAATCGTTGATGTTTAACGAAGTGGAGAGGATAAGACGAGGCGCCGGCGCCGCCCACCCCACGGCCCACGACGGCCTGGGGCTAATTAGCTCTTGCCAATATTGTGTTTCACAAATTGGTTCAGTTATAAAGAGTGTTTACACGATTACAATTACATACTAAATTAATGGTTCTCCTGCACAACTAAAAGCTAATTGTCTGAGTTTGACTTGTTTTTAGGGTTCCGTACCCAAAGGGTGAAAACGGGACCCTATTACTAAGCCTACGTTGTCCGTCCGTCCGTCCGTCCGTCTGTCCGTCTGTCCGTCTGTCTGTCCGTCCGTCTGTCCTACCTATTTAGGGCTGTAACTTTTGAACCGTAATAGCTAGATAGTTGAAATTTTCTCAGATTATGCGTTATTAAAAAAGTTCAAAATTAAGGGGGGTTCTCAACTAGAAACTAGTTTTTATCAACGTTTTTCACGCTCTATCGTAAAAATGGTAATACATACAAGCGTCAAACTTAGTGTGATTATAGAGCAAACTCTACAGAATAACAACAAATACTAAAAACCGGCCAAGTGTGAGTCGGTCTTGCGCTAAAGGTCCCGGACAAAAAAAGTTATTTTTTCTATGTTAATTATGTTGTGTTCTGTGGTGGTGTGGCACGGAACCCTTATTTTTCTGGTTTTATTATTTTTCTCTAAGCAACAAAAGATAAAAAAATTAAAATAGAAATCATCATCATTGTTTCCAATCTACAAGTAATAAATTCACAGCAATATACAGCTTGAGATTCAGAGTCATGTTGAATTGAGTTCAAACATCGATATGCCAAATAATTCAGTTATGAAACATCTCGACAAATCATAACTTAAATACGACCCAGTCCCCAAATGCTATCTCCTTATGAGATGTACCTACATAACTTTCAACGTACCTGAATGGGTTTCATGGGGGGAGGCAACTCGACATCAGCAGCGTCATCCTCGGCCTCGTCGAGTGCGCCGGCGCCGGCCGCGTGGCCGCCTTCCTCCTCGGCTCGTCCATTGTCGCTGGCGTATGGCAACTACGGCGAAACGACAATGTATTATACAACGTGTTAATGAATTAACGCAAAACCTCATACACCCCAACTGATTTATAACAAAATAATTAGATTGAAATAATAATTTCATTATTTTGATAGTTAAAATTTAAAGTTATTCGCATTTTAAGTTTTGAGGCAAAAATGATTTGTTATCATTTCAGCACCGAATGAAAGCTCTAATGTACTCATGGATACATTTTAATAATCTTGTTTTGATAGTAAGTAGGGTGAGTGTGCCCGTGCGATGGGTTGAAATTGGGTCCAAAAATAAATTCTTTTTTCTAACAAATTATTTAATATTTTGGAAAAAATTACCTATGTTGAAAACATGATAATTCGAGTCTGCTCTCGGTTCTAAACAAACTATTTTCTAGTTTTGCGTTAATTCATTAACACGTTGTATAAAAGGTAGATACAAACAAGCACATACAGGCGAAGAATGTTGAACCGTAATCTTTGCGCATAAACAAAGTTTGGGAAATTTAAAGGAATTTCAAATGTAACTACGATACCTTTTTTATTGTGACTTTCTTAGGGACATAATATTATTCTAATTCTTTATTACTTTTTTACTACATAGCTTACAATCACGTTCTCTTGTAATTATCATTGATTTTTTATTCAGTTCTTATCGTAACATTACTGATTATTTGATAATAATATTGCTAAGACTTAGCATGGGTAAGTACGTTAAATGGAATTTATTGTACATAGGTATGTATTACTTTAATTAATAGTACATTACTGCAGAGGCCAGCAACAGAGGCATTGATGGACGAACGTGTAAATGTGGGCCGAGGCGAAGCCGAGGCACACATACGTAAGTCCATCAATGCCTAGTTGTGGCCAAGGCTTGTATAGTACTTTTCTCAAACAATGCGCGGAAATGAAAATTTTCTCAAATAATTCGCGGAAATTTAAACTCTTTTCAAAATCAATGACGAACAACGAACAACAATTTTTTTTTTCAATAAACAGCTTTCTATTTGCAAGCCAGTTCGAAATTTAAATAAAACCTTTGATGAGTTACCTCCTTGGTCGCCATGTTTCGGAGAAAAAGATCGTTCCATTTTTAAATGACACGACAGATATGAGTTTAGTATGTAATTTATTTGGCCGCAAAACACGACAGATATGGATTTTCATACAAACATTGCCGGCCGCTGCGCGCATGTATTTGGCCAGTACAGCAATTTCGATTTATCTCGAAGAAGGTTGTCAAAATAATGCTCACATTTCCAAGCATGTTTGAGAAAAGTAGTTTTTTTAAACACTTAACGTATATTTTTTTTGTGAAAATGAAACATTACTACTAGCGCATGTAAATTCTCAGTTAGTGTAGCGTTTAATGGGCACAGTTAGCCCGTCATTGCTCGTCTCTGCCCTCTACATTCATTGTACATGAGTGATAATTTTGCAAACTGTTTACGAACCTTCAACTTCTTATCCGAGGGAACTTTCTTGAGAGGCGCTGGTTTATCCGTAGTGGCCGGTGATTGAGCCCCACTCGGTGTTTTCTCTTTTCCTTGCGACGGCTTGCGGAGTCCCAGCCATCGCCTTCTTCAACACATCGAGACAACACACAAAGGTTAGTTAGTTCATTTACTAAAAAGACAAGTCATATTAAGTGCACTTTATGTTATTTATATCGGATAAGCCGGACCAATGACAGCGGGGCCATGTCAGAGGCTTTCTTGGTCGAGACGTTTTTTAATGAAGTCTTAGATCGAACTCCCGTGCATCAAAATTCGTACATTTACTAAGACTAAGCTCACGCTCAAAAGAAGTCTATGAATTTAGGCCTTATAAACCAACATTAACCTAGAAACCTCCACCAACATGTAGACTGGGCTAGCGTGTATTATAGTCCACTTCATCTCACTTTTATTAGTGAATGGAGCTTACCCTATTTGTTCTACAGTAAGCTAGAGACAAAAACAATGCACCTCAATAATTCTTGAAAGACGCATGTAATGATAAGTACCTAATTAACTTTATGAGACGTTTTGAAAATGATGCAGGCCACTACGGAGTCGCTTTCTGTGTTTATTCCTTTTTCTAAAATTGATCCTCACAAACAGTTCCGGATGTCGGCATTAGCAACCAAAGAAAAAGCTATCAAACAAAAAAAGTTTCATCAAAATCGGTTCAGTAGTTTTTGCGTGATGCTCGTTCAAACACAAAAAGAAAAAATTTTTTTTTTTAATTTACAGTTCTATTATAGTATAAATATAAATATATAGATAGATTTATGGACATTTAGGGACGTCCAAAGTAATCGCAGATATGGAGCCAAGCACGATAAAGCTCATCGATAACCAAATTAGTGTCGAAAGTTGTCAAACGTTTTGGACAGGTTCAGAGTTAAAGAGGAAAATACTATCTCACAAATAAATAGTATATAGCCTATGAAAGACCAGTTTTCGCCACGAAATCAAATAAAAATCGTTGTAGTGGAAATATAAAGGGAACATCGAAGTTTGAGGTCCGGCCATCGCCAGGCAAACTGATTTCATCAATAATTTGGGATGTGGAAGGGATTTTGATGACAAGACTACCAACTCAACGACTATGAGTACTACGCCAATTAGCTTTACCAGCAACGGGATGAGATAAACCGGACAGTGTAGGACTAGCGCACTGAGGGTTCAGTACAAACTAATCATGTACGTAGATATCAACAAAGTGTTAATATCTAATTTGGATGCAAGTGTCGGTAGAGCGCCCTCGTAGGAAGTACTCTGATCAATCAAATTTAGACTTTCCATACTAAATGCAATCAGCTGATGGAACGTTTGTATGAAGAGTCAACAACATTTTTGCGAATTATTTGTAGGTTTCTTTGGGAAAGTTGTTCAGTATCATGAGTACAATCACCCCTTAAAGTAATGCAACTGTTTACCCTGTATTAACATAATCAATAACACTACAAAAAGTTTACGACAATATCCAAATCAGCAAACGACAAGACAAGTCAATTTCAAAAAGCAATGAGTCAACAAATTTATTCTACAGAGTATATTTACTATTTAAGAGGGCTATCGGAGTCCAGTGGCGCCCTCATCACATTAATAAAGATTTCTCAATGAAGAAAGCCTAAATTAAAAAATAGCTCAATTGAGAAACTACAAAAGCCTTCAAGCTATTTTTATAGAATACTTTAGTAGGTTTTTTAAAGGTCGAAACATACACATTTTGAAAAAAGAAAAAACGGCCGCTTTTGTTTTTATTCGAAACTGTAAAAGTGGAATGTTTAGAACCTATAAAAGTATTGTATAACAATGGCACTTTTTTAATTTAGGCTTTCTTTATTGAGAAATCTTTATTAATGTGATGAGGGCGCCACTGGACTCCGATCTACGAATAAGAATTTATAGAAATGTAAATCAAGCTCAAAAAGTTGCACCAAAAAAAGTGCACCGTGTGCTAAATTTGTTCCTTAAAAACTACACCTTGCCGCCAAAACTCATACAAAATGACATTTTTCATTAGGTGCCAAAAATTATGTTGCTTTTGTTTAGAGTTATTCTTCTATAGTTATTCTTATTCGTAGACTCCGATAGCCCTCTTAACGGAGTCATAACTAATTAGATAAGCAGACTGAATATTCTAGTGATTAGCGACTGTATTGTGATTCCATCGGCATAGCGGCCGCCTTGCTGACCACGAGCGGCGCGGCGGCCGACCGATAAATTACAGGTAGATATGTGTAATAAGATACATTAACCGCATTGCTTCGACTGATACATTGAATGCCATCTACTGGACGCATAATGATAAAGCAGATCAGATATTATTTTAAAAAAGCTTGTTTTTGAATCATTCCAAAAAAAATGAAAGGCTGTAGATAAGAAAGTGTCTCGAGAGTTAAAGAATAATGACGAAATGGCCTGTCATTTTGGACTCAGTTTTAATGGTACCGTTGAAGGAATCTAAGTTCGTGTAAAACTAACTAAATAGTTAATTGGTTGTGATCTGCAGAAGTTGGAATTTTAGAATCTCATTCGCTGAGTTCAGCAGTTGAAAATGTCAAAATTATTGTGGAGATATGCATCTTTCTACTGCTGATTTGATTTTCAAAAATCATACTTCAGGAGTGCGATTTTCGAAAGTCAAATCAGCAGTAGAAAGATCACCACGTCAGAGGCCGTAAGGCGGTCTGAAAAAACTCTGACACCAGGGCTCTGCCCAGACGATAAGAAGAAGTAGAAAGATGCGTATCTCCATACATTTTCAACTGCTGAGTTCAACGTATGAGATTCAAAAATCGCACTCCTGTTGTCTTTCTCGTTATGAAATTGTTTCAAGTAGGTATGTGACCGATCAACTTTCTTGTTTGATCATACCACATCATACACTCAATCCATCCCACCAATCTTAGCTATTATTAAACTGTAACATAAGTGAGTGTGTACTGTGTACATTGAACATAAAAAAAAGTTACGATATGGTTTTTAGGTGTCCCTGATTCCAAATCACATTTTTTTATTTTTGTCTGTCGTTTTGTTTGTTTGTTTGTGTTTGTTTGTTTGATCGAGCATCGCGCAAAAACGACTGAACTAATTTTGATGAAACTTCTAAAAATGTTAGAGTGTTACGTTGTTATGCACGTTTGATTGAGATTGTTAGGTCGTATGATGGAAGAAAACGAAAGTCGAAGTTTTCGCTTAAAATAGATACCATGGTTGCTTTTTGCTGACTTATTCAATTCATAATTAACTAGCCACCCGCCCCGGCTTCGCACGGGTGCAATCTGATACTATGCATGTATTATATACATATAAACCTTCCTCTTGAATCACTCTATCTATTAAAAAAACCGCATCAAAAACCGTTGCGTAGTTTTAAAGATAGCATACATAGGGAGAGACGCAGACAGCGGGAAGCGACTTTGTTTTATACTATGTAGTGATTTATATTTTTGAATCCGAGCTGTTAAGTAAGGAAAGGAAATTCCTTAAAATAACACTTGCAAGTATTTTTTTGTAAAAGTAAAATTAGTGACCCGACTCGCCATTCTTCTTTCTTTTTTTCTGGAAATTTGTATAAATTGTAGCTACATTACGCTGTGCGCGTTTTAAACACCACAATAATATAATGACCAGAATGATAAGACTGGCCGACGATGTACGATTTGTAACACCACTGGCTTTTCGGTGAAGGAAAACATCGTGAGGAAACCTGCATGCTTCAATGCGGAGGCATGCATTTTACCCACTGTCCATTACAAGAGCCAACGGGCTCACTCCCCGTCACACTGGACAGAATTTCGGTACTAGTGAAACGTGGATGTTCTCGGATGTTCGGTTTCAGAATATCTCTGACTGACCACCTCGGGGAGTATAGTCGTGAGCATATGCTACGCTAATAATAAAATGACAACTGCAAATTTCCATATAGAGAATCAAAATCTTAATCAAAAACCCTTATCACAATATTTTTTGGGGTCTCCTTTCGTTCATTTCTATCAGTCGTAATTTAAGTAGGTACTCACTCCTTTCGTAAAGTCTTACAAATAAATTATTAATATAGTTTAATGCAGTTTAACGGTGCAATTTTAAACAGTCTCAAATCTCAATCTATTAAATCCTATTAGAACGCAGAGATTAAGCTAAACGTCACGTCTCCCTGAGACTCGAGATCGCATTCACAACACGCCAGCTGCCTGGTCAGTGGTGACATAAAACTTCATATTCGGAAACTTGTCTCTCTCCATTTGAATATCATCAATCAAGAGTGAAATGAACGTAGCTATATGGAACTCCACTAACGTCATACGGCGCGGAGACCTCAACTGTCATCAAAGGATTGAAATGCATCAAACGTGTGAAAGGCCGGCTCGAATATCAGAAATGAAGGAAATTGAAAACAGCTAGTAAACACGAACAGACCTTTGACAGAATCCCGTATAGGCATTTCCTTTGTTGTGTTGGTCGTGTCACGACTTTTCGGTTTAACGGTGTGTATTTTTGAGATGTTATGGACATTTATAAAACAAATATATGTACAGGTAAAATGTATACAGGGTGGAAAGTTAAGATGGGACACAAAGGGCAGCTACCAGAAGCATTATAGCTACAGGAAAACGTTCTTAGGAGACTAACCATAACTTTTGGATCATTTTACTTCTGCATTCACAGATTTTGAAAAAATGGTACATACAGGGTCCTTCTTAATATGCTGACACTTTTTTAAGGCGATGACCAGACCGTCAAACTGAACAACTTCCTCTATGGGACCAACATCGAAATCGCGAAAAAAAAACAATTGTCCCATACGTTTGGCTCCGAGTAGGTTTGCAGTTTTGTATGGAAGTGATGATTATTTTTTTCGCGATTTCGATGTCGGTTCCATAGAGGAAGTTGTTCAGTTTGACGGTCTGATCATCCCCTTAAAAAAGTGTCAGCATATTAAGAAGGACCGTATATACATACAGTCATCGAGAAAAACCGCAATTTTCACAAAACTCTTTTCATCCCATTCGTTTCTCTTACTGATAAGAAACATAAGTCTCTATTGGGTCAACCGAGGTCGACGTATTAGAACTCTCAGAAAACGCAAAAATTAAATTCCCATACATTTAGTAGGGAAATATCAAAATCACCCTAATAGTGATTTTGTAAACACTTTCCAAATTTTTAGGGGCCGTTCAGACAATCAAACTGAACAACTTTTACTATGGAAGCAAACATGAAATAGTAAACGTCTCCTAAGAACGTTTTCTTGTAGCTGTAATGCTTCTTGTAGCTGCCATCTTAACTTTCCACCCTATGTCGATGAATATAGTCCTTATTCATAAATTAACAGGTCAGTTGAAGTATTTGATTTAAGAAAATAAGTAAAATGATATTTAATTGGTTTACTAGCGGAAAAGTCACTGGACTGGCGCCTACTCTACCGACAAGAGCGTAGCTCTTAAATAAGATGATGATGAATTGGTGTACGTAAGGACAAAGACAGCTGCTAGTTAATCACTTTACATGACCAATCACTACTTACTTCACAAAAATAACATTATTCCACATAATAGTAACCACTTCACGGAGCACATTCAAACACCCACCATTAACCACTAACACTAACAACTGACATGCAAATAGGAATTGCACAAACAGTATTATCTGTTTTCGTTGTTGAAGAAGCTCATAATCGAGCCGAGGGAACGAAAACGAACGAACGGTATCGAAAGATTACGATAAATTTGTAATCTATTCGAACAGGCAGGATATGAAGCGCATAACATCGTCGCGTCGGTGAAACACGCGAAACGTACCGAGTCGAGAGGACTCGCAACCAAGACAAGAGTCCAACTATAAACACCAAATCAATTTATGAGCTCGGACGAAATGTGCTCGTGTGAAAAATTACGTATACTCACCACAACTCAAATCTCAATTTAACTACTCGCTCTGTAACCGAAGTACGCATTGTGTTACTTTATTTAATGAGGTGATTTAAAATACACGTAAATTCGTTACGAAACATTTAATTATCTGTTGTTGGCAGGTTATAAAGTTTCTGCGATTAGATAAGGTGAATTCTAAGAAACTGATAAACGAACAATAGTACACTGACATTCAAAGCTATTTTCGTAGGGTAAAATTAAGAAAAAGTCATTTCACTAACGACTCCCAAAACGAACTCCCATTTTGTTAATTGATTCTAATTGTCGATTAGCGGTTTTCCGAAAATGCTATTTAAAAATATCAACTTGACTCGCAAAATTAAGAAAAATTTATATCGTTTTGCGTACTTCTTTTATTTACATACGTTCACATTAACAATAAACTGCAAGTTAATGAAAGAGCTATAACAAGTGCTCGACGGAGACTCGAGCACAATCGAACAGGTACCGTAAAGACTCCGTGCGTTCTCAACTCAAATGAAGAGGAAGGAAATAACAATTTAGATATTAGATATCGCTGTCGCTGTTGTACTCTGGAAATTGTTTTGATATTCACATAGCTCACCGGTGAATATTCAAATTGAACCATGTTAATTTGGTCTGAACTGGATGTTTCAATTATAACTTAACTTTCGTTCCTGCTAGATATTTCAAAGATTTCTTTCAATACGTTTTACAATAGAATACTGTTTAGCATTCATTATTGTTGATCAAGTAAAGACTGGAAGACTGCCTTAAAACAAGGGCCGAGTTGGGTCGAGTGGCCTGAGTTTGTATTTATTGTCTGCCTAGTATTGTTTTAAGAGAAAACTCTCAAGCCCTGTGCCGAAACTAACAATAAAAATACAAATAGTGATCAAACTATAAAACATATACAGCCTAGCAAATACTGAAAAGGAGAATCCAGCTCACCAAACTGAATAACTTTCACTATGAAGCCACCCTCAGGAAACGCGAAAAAAAAAGCTGCTCCATACAAAACAGCTGTACCTACTCGACTCAAATGTAGGAAACAGCATATTTTTTTCACGTTTCCTGAGGGTGGCTCCATAGTGGAAGTTGTTCAGTTTGATGTTCTCAATTCACCGTTTTAGTATTTGCAAGACAGGGTACACAAATCCAGAATGATATCCTTCACCACACAGTATTCACAACGGTGAAAATATGGCAGCAACCAACACCTGAACATTTGACAGCAGCAGAAACAGCAGCGCCCCGGTCGTTTGACACCCGTGTCGCCGTGCATCGTTGCGCTTGCGCACACCACGGTCCCTCACAACTAACCGACTGAATACATTATCGTCAAAGAATTAGATAACACACAAAAGATAAAAGATGACTAATGGGAAACAGCTACGAAAAACTAAAGTACAAGATATGTAAAGATAACGAAATTGTTTCTGAAAGGAAACACTTAATTAGCATAAGGTTATCGTACATAGGATAGGACGTATTAGCGACAAACTGCATCACAAAAAACACTCCTAAGATATCAGTATCAAAAGCCACGATACGACAGAGCATTAGAAGACATCTTAGGAAGTAAAATAACACTTCAATAACACATGATCACGGAGATCACATCAGTAGAAATGAAGTGATAAGTCAGAGAACCCAAGTGGTTGACATAGCTCAGAAAATTAGCAAGCTGAAGTGGCAATGGGCTGGTCATATCTGCCGAAGAACTGACAACCTGTGGTGGGGTGTCAGAGTTCTAGAGTGGAGACCGCGAACTGGTAGGCGTAGTGTGGGACGCCCTGCTGCCCGCTGGACAGACGATCTAAAAAAAGTAGCGGAGAGCGACTGGATGAGGAAGGCCGAGGACAGAGTTTTGTGGCGCGCCTTGGGAGAGGCCTATGTTCAGCAGTGGACGATGATAGGCTGATGATGATGATGATGAACACATGACGTGAATGTTCAGAATTATCTGATATTTTTCATAATGTAGGATTGTAAGGATTTAAAACAAAGCAAAATCAGTCAACATAAATTTACTACAACCTTTATTCCTCTCGGGGTATAACTATACACAACGATTTTATAAGATGATAAATAACAATTATTCATGGAATAAAAAAGATGCACCCCCTCCCCCATACTAACTATAGTAAAAAAATAGGTCAGGTACTCACCCACTAAAACCTCTCCTCTGTTTGCCAGGGCTGGCAGCACTCACACTGCCGCCGGGATCAGAGTTAGTTGCTTCTGCGAAAGAAAGATAATTATTAGTAGGTATACAATGAATATTTGATATCCTATTCCTACCTACAATTTATTGAAACCATCATCACCATAGGTTTTAAAATGCATGTATCTCAAATACATGCATTTTAAAACCTAACCTTGCCTTTTTATCTTAAAGCATGCATTATCATGTTGTTTATTTTTATTTTTAAAAGCATGGGGGCACCGATTGCAGTCCAAATATCATCTAACATACGATGTTGGTTGCAATTCCCTTTAGCAATTTATCAAAATAGCCCGAAAACCAAAAAGATATGTTACATCAAGAGACTCGGAATCAAAAAGTCATCAGTTCATCAAGGTTCACCACGAAAATTCTAAATTGGTAGTAAATTTGAACTGAAGTACCTAACGTCAGTGTTTGTATTCTCTCACCGATGTTGCCTTTATATATACTGCATAGACAACTAAACGAAACCGCATGCGCATGTATCAAACATCACACAAAGGCAATCTGTTATAGAATCGGAAATGCCGGTCGCATATTTCGACGCGCGGGAATAGGGTGTAGACTATAGACTGATTCTGGATATCTTATAAGTTTATGACGAATAATAAAAAAGGCTAAATATAACAAAACATAAACAAAATTACCTTCGAAGGGAACACAAAAATTTGTAAATTTATAAACGATTGAAAAAGTTTTCTATGGTCTATCTCTTTCATGCAAAACAGATGTTTCCATATGGTTTGTATGACAAAACGTAGTTACGATGTCACTTCTACAAGGTGTTAATGAATTAACGCAAAACTAGAAAGTAGTTTGTTTAGAATCGAGAGCAGAGCCTCCACCCGCACATTCGAACTTCGCAATTGCGTGAACATTTTCATTCCAAATTCAACTCTATTACAATGAAGCGCGGACCGAAACAGTGGCGATATAGCGAACATCGAAAGTGCGGGTACAGGGCCAAATCGAATTATCGTCGATTCAACATAGGTAATTTTTTTCAAAATATTAAATAATTTGTTTGCAAAATTTAAAAATTTCTGAACCCGATGTCAACCCACCGCACGGGCACACTCACCCTACTTACAACCAAAACAAGATTATAAAAATGTATCCATAAGTACGTTAGCGCTTTCTTTCAGGGCTGAAAAGATAACAAATAATTTATGCCTCAAAACTTAAAATGTAAATAACTTTAAATTTTAACTATCAAAATAATAAAATTATTGTTTCAATCTAATTATTTTGTTATAAATCAGTTGGGGTGTATGAGGTTTTGCGCTAATTTATAAACACGTTGTATATGCCTCTCCCTCTAATTATTAATTACGGTCATTAACATTTTTAATTTTCGATATTAATTTCACTTTGGTGCTTAACATCAAACGGTTTTTATTAATAAAGTAATTAAAAATACCGGGTTGCACTACGGGAGCACTCCCGGAGTGCAACCGGCTGCCGGCACCGGCAGAAGTGAAAACTTGAACATTCACATTGTGCATTTTTGATATTTTGGAAAGGTTAGGTTTTTTATTTTTTATTCTTTCTTTTTTGAGCTTTGAACCCTGTTTGAACCCTTTGAATTTTTTTTTTTGAGGTATGTCAGCCCAAAGGTTAGGTTATCAATATAAAAGTACTATCATTTATGTGGTAAAATACAATATTCATTTATTGCGCTATCGTACACAAACATGACAATTTTTCCGCTTAAACGAAACAGCAGAAACAGGCATAAATTGTCGCAGCGCGGTAGAAAGAGAAGGGGATTTGTCTGACCAATTTTGGACGTCACGGTCCTGACGCGAGTTTAACATTTTTTACTCATTCCAAAAAGTGCACAACTCCGCTAAAGAAGTTTTCACATCAAAAATGTTTCGTCATCCCTATTGAGTTAATTGCATTCATCCATTCTACAAACGAATGCATTGTGTATTTTTAAACTTTTGATTTGAACGATGAAAAAATATAGTATTCCAGTTCAAATGTTTCTCATAGTAAAAATAACAAAATATCTAAGAATTAGTGGTGGGATTAATATTTTGCACTCTAATCGAAAAGGTTAGCAAGGACTAAAGAAGTAATATAATGTTATCATCGTTTTTATAACGTCTGTTTGTCTATAAGTCTCCTTGTTTTTACAGCACTGGTAGCATGACAACCCGCGATAGCCGTGAAACGGCTTTATTACGTCTTTTATCTCGTTCGTTCGCGCGCAAACGAGAGGGATAAAAGACGTGATAAAGCCGTATCACGGCTATCGCGGGTTGTCATGCTACCAGTGCTGAACCGATGCCGATTAAATTTATAGAAAAACCTAGGGCTTAAATTACTGTAACTTTTAGGCCCCGAGCAGACTTCGGATAAATTTGGCGAATAAAGTCCCATCCGTACACAGGGTGTAAGGAAAAGTATAATTAAAATTTAAACCACATAATTATGTACTCTATCCATCAAACTGAACAACTTTTACCATGGGAGCAAATCTACTGCTGCTTACTAAACTGCAATGCCTACTCGAATGGAACAGCAGATTTTTTTGTTCTGACAGGTTTGCTCCCGTAGTAAAAATTGTTTAGTTTGATGGGTAGAGTATTCCTTACTGATAACATACGTACATGTCGTACAGAGGCGGCGATCGTGCTATATATTTCAGCGATCTCTACTAGAGAAGTCGCAGGCGCTAATATTAAATGACAAGTGTAATTTATGCATAGCCCACTGAGGTCCGACGACCTGGTGTGATCGCTTGTGAAGCAGCACTCGTTCGGGATGTGCGTCCGGACCCAGGAGGGGCATTGGCAGAATGAGAGCGTGAGACCAATCCGTCGACCGACCCCGGTCAGTACTGTGCGTGCCTTAATCTTTCATCACTTCATCATGTCAATCTTCGTATCAAAATAGCTTACATTTTGCATGAGCCGAGAGACTCAATTCAACTATAATTCAACGCAAAACAACCTAGTAATATTATTCACTATGGAGCCAACATCGAACATCAGCTGTATGATACCTACATTACATACTAACCTATCCTACTCAACATAAATGTATAGGATAGGAGATTTTCTTTTTCATCTTCTTGTTGTTCAGTCTGATGGTCTAAACTCTAAACTACCCTTTTAAATATTGCTAACAGTTTTAACAGTGAAATGGGCATGCATTTGTTGTGTTTCACTTACCTGATAGTAAGTCATGAAGAGGTCGAGAACAGAACGCTTACTCATAAGAAGCCTATCTATTATTGCCTTGAAGACATCCAAGTACTATAATCCAGAAACACAGACGCAGTAATCCCGAGTTCAACTTCTTTTCTGTGCGAATCAGCAGAGGTAGCGCACAGCTTGGTGCAAATTGCAAGGAATTCAACCAAGATAACTGTATCAACATTCAACAGGGGCTGGCCAAGGCAAAAAGCCTCAACATTTAAGACGTTAAGCAAACTCGTGGGCGGCAAACAAAATTTCAGAAATATGTGGGATATCATACGTCACCTGCCAATCGCAGTAGTACACGATAGCACCACGAGCAGAGGAACATGTGGCGCGGAGCTCGCTAGCCCTTCACATGCATTGGACTGCCTAGTGCCTACTGATTCAGCACTAGATTCATGCGGCCCTCCGCCCGGTATTGCTAGTGCTGCCCATTCATCCACTGATCGAACTGAACTGTTAACTAGTCAGTTTTGATGTTTGCCCTCTAATATTTTGCTTTTTTATGGAATTTAATTTACCAGAGCAACACAACAGAACTCAATCATAACTTCAAAATCATAACATTATTAAGTTATTGTTTCCTTTTTAATTACATAACGAATATTATGAAATCAATTTTTTTTAAATATACAATTATATTATAGTTTAACATGAATAATAAAAGTTTAAGAAGGTAAAGATAAGTACTTAATTGTTGTAACCAACCAACATAACCAAACATTTCAGGAAAAAGCGGGATTTCAAAACAAATTAAATGCGCAGGCATAAAATGGTGCGGCATTGGCCTAAGGAGGTGGAGTGTAGCCGAAATCATTGTTCCGTGAGATCGGGCTCGGGTATCGGCCCTCAGAAGCGCCGACCTATCGATTCCCGCCCGGCAGCGGCACGGCACCCGGACTCCGGACGGCTGAGCCGGGCTCCATAACAATGTTAGCACACCATTTAAACACTCGAAAGAAATTGTATGTTTACAGTCGCTAATGGCACTAATGTCTGAAGTAGTACCTATTTACCCAATATCTACGGATTCTCACAAAATATCTCAGAAGTACCTAATACGATACAAAAGCGGATATTGTGTTTATCTGAATACGGTATTTTACTTCAATTTTAAATTATATAAATGACTATAGTTTACTTCGTCCGCACGGGATCTTGTCATCTCGTAGCGAGATAAATGATATACCAGATTAGAAGTATAAATATAAGTTAACAAACACAAAAAGTATCATCAAAATTGGTCCATTAGTTTTCGCGTGAACCAACAAACAAACAGACAGACAACATATTCAAAAATTAGTGATTTGTAGTCAGGGACACTTAAAATCCATATCGTGACTTTTTTTTCACACTTCTGTTAAAGTTTTTTAACAGTATTGAAGAGATGATGAAATAGCAAGGAATATTGTTTGCATATGTTAATTCAGATAAATATTAATTATATCTATGTTTCTTGTATGAAGTAATATTTGAACCCCATTCATTATTATCTTACTTTGGCTAAAACAAATTGTCTTCTCATTTCGTCACTTTACTTTCACCTCGTGTCAGGTGTTGGCTTCAGGCTCGCGTCTCTGAGGCGAATCACCGTAACAATGAGTTTAAATTGTTGGCTACGTCAGTAAAAGCGTTAAGATTGTATCTGCAATCTATTTGTAACAGATCGTAGTGAACACGCAGAACTGCTGGCGCCCGGCCCAATCGTTGTTTTCTCACACCTTCACAAAATGGTTGTAGTGGTTTCCGATTAATAACATTACGGATTGATGGCCACTATTGTTCTTTTACAATTCATTCTTAACAATGTTATTACAATAATTTTAAAACAGTTTTTTGTAGCAGATGCAGTGCCTACATTATTTATTTGCCATATCAGCCATAGCCTAATATTGGTATCTTTAACATCAGGATTCAACGAACGGCGGTAACAAATGAATAGAAATAGATTTAGAAAGATATTGGCTAGATATTGGTACCGATTCGGACTGTGCGACGACTTAACTAAATTTATTCCTATCACTTTCTAAAATAAGATTAAGAAAAGAGACAGAAAACCAACATGACCTGGGAGGATATCTACAGCGCTGCCCAAGATCGCAACCGATGGAGAGCTATCATCCGAGCCCTATATCCCACGTAGGGGTAACAGGAAGAGAAGAAGAAGAAGAAGAAGACAGAAAACCAACAGCCTTAGATTAAAAATTTTTCGCTTACCAACAGCTGACTTTAGTGCTGTCAAAGTGACGTTACACGCCCAAAAACGCTTTAAATAAGATGGCGTACATTATGATGGCATCCAGATGGCATCTTATTTTGGGCGTGTAACGTCACTTTGACAGCACTAAAGTCAGCAGTTGGTTTTCTGTCTCTTTTCTTAATCTTATTTTAGAAAGTGACAGGAATAAATTTAGTTAAGTTAAGTCGTGGCACAGTCCGAATCGGCGCCACTATTATCTATTTCACTACATCTATACTATTAATATTAATATAAAGAGGAAAGATTTTAATTTTTGTATTGAGTAGGCTCCGAAATCTGAATAAAACTTTCACCATAAGAATGCTACATTATCCGTGTTGAACATAGGCTAAAAAAACGACCAAGTGTGTGCCGAGAAGATCCTAAGGCGGTACGAAGGTCGCTGCGGTCATCTAGTCCCAGATATTTACGCGCATATAAAGATAGGGCATATAGCCAGTCCAGTCGTACACCCGGCTCACAATGACTCGTCATGACGGGGGAACTTTATTCCATTTTATTAAATAAACCTAGGTAAGGGAAGAAATCACATGCAAATCCGTCAGCGTCAAAAGTAGCAGTAACGTCGACACTATTTATTTCCACAATAAATTGGTAGAAAAATTACTTGGATTATTTCAGTAATGAGCATTACTGAATAAATTCAAGTTTCTATGTGTTTTATTATATAATATTATATGATATTATATAACCATGTTCTACTCATTCACTTTAATGTCTTTAATCACTTCGCTAATGTTTCTATTAAATTGCATTTAACGCAATCGTATTTATCACACACTGTACTAAAAAGAAAAACAGAAACAGTATCGGGTTTATGTGGTGAACCGATTTTAGTGTGTGTGTGTGTGTGTGACGTACACGGAAGATGTTAACTGGTCAGCATGTGTACGTTAAAGATAGCATTCTGATCCATACAACAAGCGACACACGGCTCCCTCCGCTATTTACTTAATAAAGGATATTCTTCGTTTTTTTTATTTTTTTTATTCATAGGTAAAGCTTGCGCTTGGCTTCAGCTCACCTGATGGAAAGTGTAGATGAAGCCGAGGATGTAGCGTGCTCGCCCAGAAAAAGCCTAATAACTCTTCTTTTTAAAATATCCTGATTGCATTCCACGCCGCAGCACCGCCGCGCGCGATCGCGTTCCGTCTATCTTATTTGCTCTAGCAAATTACGTTCTTGAGTGACAGAAAAGGATGAAGCGACAGAAAAAGGCGATGCGGTGCTGACAGATGAGGTTCAACCCTTACTTTGCACTTGTTATGTAAAAAGCTCTGGCTCTGCTCGACAGTTGTCTGCGACAGCTCGCGACAGGGTCGCGCTACCGTCGCGCGACCGTGACGTAGTAATAGTCTGAGAGCACAAGTCTTGTTCTTGAGAGATTTTAGTTTGAAGAAAACGGAGGCTAAAAAATAACATGGTTGATATTTCGGGTTTTTATACGTTTTTCGTAGATTTTGGTTTTTTTAGATAATAGATAATCCAGAATTGATTATCTTCATCATCAAGTCCATAAAATATTACAGACTGGTCAAAATAGGGCAATTATAATATACATTATACAGGGTGTTAGGCGCATCGTGTGCCAAATCGAATGGGATGATTGGAGGGGTCTTTAGGTACCTCAGAAAAAAAAATAAAAAATCCTGGCCCAAAGATTTTTTTTTAACTGACTTTCAATGGTTTTGGGTGAAAATTGCCAAAAATCTACATTCAAATTTTTTTTTAAAAAAACCTGTTGGGTATAACTAACTTTTTTTGTTAAACCTTTAATCTGTGATAGTGTGCGCTTCTATCGAACCCAAAATTACTCGCCAGTGACATCTACTTTTTTTTTTACAGCCCCCCAAAGTTTTTTTTTTACGTTAAAATAAATGTGATAGTCAACTTTCGATCTCAATAAAAAAAAAACTAAAAGTGATCATGCTCTTCCAATTTTTTCAAAACATCTCTGGACTGTCCCCATTCTAATGGTATGCAATACGTTATGAAATAAAATGAGTAACATCGCAATTTTTTTTTTTCTGTAATAAGTCGCAATTTTCTAATATTCAATAGGTGACGTAAAAACTAGTATTTCCGGTAATTACACTCACAGTCAGGTAAAAAAATTAAATTTTGAAGGGTTTACTTGAAGTAACCGCCTCCCGTTCTTTGTTTGATACAGGTAAAATTTGCTTTCTCACTCTAACGTAGTGAAATCTATCTTGTATCCCTTTCTCCCGGGGGCTGTTTTTTTGAATAGACCCAGGGGGATTTGTAATACTCATTACTCAGTCAGTATTACAAATCCCCCTGGGTCTATTTACCTGTATCAAACAAAGAACGGGAGGCGGTTACTTCAAGTAAACCCTTCAAAATTTAATTTTTTTACCTGACTGTGAGTGTAATTACCGGAAATACTAGTTTTTACGTCACCTATTGAATATTAGAAAATTGCGAATTATTACAGAAAAAAAAAAATTTGCGATGTTACTCATTT
This sequence comes from Agonopterix subpropinquella, assembly GCA_922987775.1. Classification (NCBI taxonomy): domain Eukaryota; kingdom Metazoa; phylum Arthropoda; class Insecta; order Lepidoptera; family Depressariidae; genus Agonopterix; species Agonopterix subpropinquella. Next base: position 52,507,846 of record OV277693.1, on the reverse strand, counting down.
TATTTCATAACGTATTGCATACCATTAGAATGGGGACAGTCCAGAGATGTTTTGAAAAAATTGGAAGAGCATGATCACTTTTAGTTTTTTTTTTATTGAGATCGAAAGTTGACTATCACATTTATTTTAACGTAAAAAAAAAACTTTGGGGGGCTGTAAAAAAAAAAGTAGATGTCACTGGCGAGTAATTTTGGGTTCGATAGAAGCGCACACTATCACAGGTTTAACAAAAAAAGTTAGTTATACCCAACAGGTTTTTTTAAAAAAAAATTTGAATGTAGATTTTTGGCAATTTTCACCCAAAACCATTGAAAGTCAGTTAAAAAAAAATCTTTGGGCCAGGATTTTTTATTTTTTTTTCTGAGGTACCTAAAGACCCCTCCAATCATCCCATTCGATTTGGCACACGATGCGCCTAACACCCTGTATAGTTATAATATAATACTTAACACAACACTAATAATTATAACACATAATATTATACACATAAATATTTATAAATACGTATACAGAGTGTAACAAAACACCCTAGTAATACTTAAGGGGGTGCTTCAGACCATCAAACTGAACAACTTTCACTATGGAGCCAACATCGAAATTGCGAAAAAAAAATCAGCTCTTTCATATAAAACTGCAGTACCGTCTCGACTCAAATGTATGGAACGGCAGATTTTTTTTATTTTTTCTCGACATTGGCTCCATAGTGAAAGTTGTTCAGATTGATGGTCTGAAGCACCCCCTTAAGTATTACTAGGGTATTTTGTTACATCCTGTATAGGGTCCTTCTTAATATGCTGACACTTTTTTAAGGGGATGATCTGACCGTCAAACTGAACAACTTCCTCTATGGGACCAACATCGAAATCGCGAAAAAAAAATCATCACTTCCATACAAAACTGCAAACCACTCGGAGCCAAACGTATGGGACAACTGTTTTTTTTTCGCGTTTTCGATGTTGTTTTCATAGAGAAAGTTGTTCAGTTTCATAGTCTGGTCATCGCCTTAAAAAAGTGTCAGCATATTAAGAAGGACCCTGTATATAGGATGTTACAAACTACCAAAAAAACTGTTTTGGATATGGAGGTCTATCTCTCAGACTATACAACACTACGTCACGTCACGGTCGCAAACTGTCGCGCGACTGTCGCGCGACGGTCGCAGAGGGTCGCGCGACCGTCGCCGATCGCTGTCGCGAGCTGTCGCAGACAACTGTCGCTAATCTGTAAGAGCCCTTAGATTTTCGATATATCGCGACCGTTTCGGTCCGAACTTCATTGTAATAGAGTTGACATTGCAACGAAAACGTTCACGCAATTGCGAAGTTCGAATGTCCGGGTAGACCGGCTCCAACCGATTCGTCTCGATTCGTATTGAAGAGAAAAGTCGAGCTCGCTTCGCACGCTCTAAATTGCTGTTTTTTTTTACATCACGCTCCAAGAATTTTAGTGTAGTATTCTTATAGCGATAAAAGGGGCGGCAAAATCGGCCTGTGACTTGGGCGACAGAAGCCCTCGCTACGCCACTGGGTAGCGGTTAGGTATTAAATTTTAGTTCTAATAGCCATTTTCTTTTCGAGTTTTCATAATTGTTCCTATAGTAAAAGCTGTTCATATTGATGGGTGCTTTTGGTCCGAGATCCGACCGTAAAATTATGCATCTACACTGGCCTTCAAAACTTAGTACTACACCTTTAAAATTGCAATAACCTTTAAAATGCACAAGATGTATTTTCGAAACAAAACATTACAATTTTTTTTATTTGTTTCATATAAAAACTTCATAGTCGATTATCTTCTTTTAAGGAAAGCCTGAAAAAAAGGTTATTAAAAAAAAACACTCCTTTTCAAATTGCCGTCTAACTAAAGTGTGATACTTAGTTTTGCAGGTCAGTGTATTTCTTTGGCGAACAAAATGTGATTATAGTGTAAATGTTTACACAGGGGTTAATACAACACCGCCAGGTTGCCTGTAAAAATCTTGCCGCAAGTACTTTTTCAATTATGATTTTTGGTACAATTCTAACCACCTATCTATTTGGGAAGTAAATGAGGTGCCATTGGAAGGGAGACTGTGATCTAAAGAACTGGTTAAACTAGGGTTCACCTCTCAGACTCTCCTTCAATCTTGTAATATTATGTTGAGCGCAAATCACTCATCGGGCTGAGGGTAGTGAGGGTCGCGGTCGCGATCGCGGTTACTGTAATGCGAATGCATATTGCGGTTGCGGTCGCGGTATCCCATCAATACCGTGCATCTCGCGAGGATCCGAATTGGTATCGTTATTCTAACTACCGACTGCGCTGCGAGCGCAGCCGTTTCGATTAGCTCGTATTAAATACGGAACAGTGGTTATTCACTGTTGATCACCGTGGCCTTGCCCGTCAGTCGTCGCCCAGATCATGCGTAGCTCCTGGAATGCGCTTTAAGTTTCTGTTTTATTTATTTATTTGATTCAGGCAACAGTACAATATAAAATTATCACGGGCCCATATTATAAATACATGATATAACGTGTATGTGTTAACAGTTACTTTAAAGGGTGATTTTACAACAATTTTTCCCTAAGAATCAAATTCGCGAAAATTTTTAAATTTTTGTACAATCGTTCAATCATTTAGTATGACAAGTGTCCAAATTGTTTTTGCCCATTTCGGTTTAAAGAATATTTATTTATCAAAAGAATTATTGTACAACCAATATTGGTTTCTAGATTGAGGAAAGTTGTTCAGTATCATGAGTAGGTACAATCACCTTTTTAAATAATGCACTTACACCCTCCTGTAAAGCTTTTTCTATCACACCAAAGTCAATATACTTACTAATCAAATTATCTTCAAATGTGCAAAGTCGTATCAATTTGTTAGACTAATTTGTGTCCAACCTGTTGCACAAAGCTGTGCTAGGGCTGACATAACCTCAGGGTTAAAAGCTCCAATTAAAAAAAAAAGGGAATAAAAAAAAAAACTGTGCTAGCGGTGCACCAATTCAATTAAAGTTGTGCCGGGTAGGCAGGCTCCATAACATAGTGCTTTTAATACATGCTTTACTTGCTAAGTGCACTTCGTTAAAGTATAGAGGAAACATTAACTACCAGTCAACAAAAAAATAAAAATTATAAAATAGTTCGATTAACTACTTATTCAAAGATTGTTGCAAGCTTTGAAGTTATATCTAAACTATTATAAAACTGTAACAGAAGTTTGTCTGTACATTGAAGATATTTGCAATAAAAAGATTACGATATGATTTTTTTTTAGATGTCCCTGATTCCAAATCACCAATTTTTGGATTTTTTGTCTGTCTGTTTGTTTGTTTGTTCGTTTGTTTGTTTGGGTGTTTGTTTGTTCGAGTATCACGCAAAAACTACTGAACCGATTTTGATGAAACTTTTTTGTTTGCTAGCTATCATCTGACTTAAAATCTGGTATATAATTTATGCGGACGAAGTCGCGGGTAAAAGCTCGTCAACCTATAAATCAACCGTATTTTAGTCACGTTTTGATATCATTCGAACCTTGATTATCATCTGTGATACCCCCTAGTCAGGGACGTTAGGGGGCAGGATTTTTTTTATAATTTTTCCCATACCACAAATATTCTAAATAACCCCCAAACTAAATATCACCACGATCCGGTAAAATATTACACCCTGGGTCTCAGGAGGATATGCCTAAAATATTTAGGAAAGTAGTTTGCTATGACGATTGCCAAAAAAATATAATTGTTATGACAGCAATGAAATCCCTCTGCATATGGACTGTGTAACCCAGTGGCGGAATGGTCACGTGATCACGTGATCGGCGGCCGCCCGAGATGTGGCCAATGTGTAAGTACAGATGCGAAGTTATATTTAAATCGTGGCGTCTACGTAGCTCATCTGCAGCAATGTTAAGGTTGAATTCCGGACCGTTCACGTCATGTGTTCCACTGATCTGGAACGGACCATACATTCATTCATACTTTTTCTTCTTATTAAAAGCAGCAGTTTCTGTTTCAAGTCATATCGTTTCAAGAACCATTACGTCACGTTCCAATTTTTTTACACATACGTTTTCGAAAACATAATACCTACCAAATTTCACATAAATTACTGTCATAAAACGCTTGAAGCAGGTGATATTTCAAAACTAGAAGTGTAAGAGCGATGATACACGAAAAATATGACACAGTTCTTTGTGGATTAAAATAATATAAAACTAAAATAAACATAATGTGGCGCCATCACAACACAATTCGTCGCGGCGCGGCGGCCGCTCCAACGCCGACGCGACGCTCAATAGTCCGCACAGCACCCGATTACCTCTACTCGACCAAACTAAATATTCTGTTTCATCAAATAAACACATAATAAGCATCACCTTACCTTTAATAAACCAAATATTATTAAGTAAAAATATAGCAAAAATTTTCTACATCTAAACTATTATAAAACTGTAACAGAAGTGTGTCTGTACATTGAAGATATTTACAAAAAAAAGATTACGATATGATTTTTAGATGTCCCTGATTCCAAATCACAAATTTTTGGATTTTTTGTCTGTCTGTTTGTTTGTTTGTTCGTTTGTTTGTTTGGGTGTTTGTTTGTTCGAGTATCACGCAAAAACTACTGAACCGATTTGGATGAAACTTTTTTTGTTTGATAGCTTATCATCTGACTTAAAATCTGGTATATAATTTATGCGGACGAAGTCGCGGGTAAAAGCTCGTTTATTGAATAAAGCTCAGCTTTGTGTTAAATCTGATATACAGGATGTAACAAAACACCCTAGTAATACTTAAGGGGGTGCTTTAGACCATTAAACTGAACAACTTTCACTACGGAGCCAACATCGAAATCGCGAAAAAAAAATCCGCTCTTTCATACAAAACTGCAGTACCGTCTCGAATGTATGGGACGGCAATTTTTTTTATTTTTTCTCGACTTTGGCTCCATAGTGAAAGTTGTTCAGATTGATGGTCTGAAGCACCCCCTTAAGTATTACTAGGGTGTTTTGTTACACCCTGTATTTTATGTATTTCAAAAATAATTCGGTAGCCATCGGCATTGCCTATTATATTAACGTAATTCAGATTGACTTGCTTGCGTCGTTTAATAAAAACAGTTTAAATACTATGTTATCTCGTTTCATGTCTCGCTACTAATTAAAGTAGGCGACATCAGTATTCAATTCGATCATGACAAAAATCACTAACGTATTAACAAGGTCGTTAAAAAAAGATTTTTGTCAATCAGAATTTGCAGTCATTCAAGGTGTTTTTAGTTTAAGGTAGTTAAAACCTGATCGTAATAACATTTTGAAAAAATAGCAAAGTTTATTCTGTACATAGGGATATTTAGATAATTTTGAACGAATCTAGTTACAATCGAGGAGGCCAGGCTATGCTATATCGGTAGTATATGTAGGGTGAAATTGATATCATTAGCATCCTTTTAAACTAAGAGTCTACCCATCAAACTGAATAACTTTTACTATGGGAGCAAACATCGGTTTGCTCTGATCGCGGAGCAAATAAAAAATCTGCTGTTCCATACTAAGCTGCAATGTCGACGCGCGAGTTCGCGACTCAAATGTATGCAACAGCAGATTTTTTTTTGCTTCGATCGGTTTGCTGCCAAAGTAAAAGTTGTTCAGTTCGATGGGTAGACTCTTAGTTTAAAAGGATGCCAATGATATCAATTTCACCCTGTTATACAACGTGTTAATGAATTAACGCAAAACTAGAAAGTAGTTTGTTTAGAATCGAGAGCAGAATCGAATTATCATGGTTTCAACATAGGTATTTTTTTTTCAAAATATTAATTTTTTTTTTGCAAATTTTAAAATTTACTGAGCCCGATGACAACCCACCGCACGGGCACACTCACCCTACTTACTACCAAAACAAGATTATAAAAATGTATCCATGAGTACGTTAGCGCTTTCTTTCAGTGCTGAAATGATAACAAATCATTTTTGCCTCAAAACTTAAAATGCGAATAACTTTTAATTTTAATTATCAAAATAATGAAATTATTGTTGCAATCTAATTATTTTGTTATAAATCAGTTGGGGTGTATGAGGTTTTGCGTTAATTCATTAACACGTTGTATATATGCCATATGCTATATCTCGACTTCAGTAGTAATGAGACTTAACTTCTCACGAACAAGAACCTAAGACTAGTACCTACCTATCTTATATTCTAGTCTTGTGCAAAGTGTGTTGATAAAAATTTACTGTGGAAGGATAGCAAAATATTTACAATTACGTCGAACGACGGTCCAAACCGTAGCGTGGGTTGTGTACGGCAATTAAAGAAAATCACTTACCATGGTCCATTTAAAAGCAAGAACTTTCACCACAAATCAAGCAATGGAAGTGATAGAGCAACTAGTAACGAGCATTACACCGAGCACAGTCGATGCCCACGGACCACGGGTCGGACTCCACTGCCATACATTATTGTGCAAGACCCGTGCGAGTTCCCATTCAATTTCAAATATGGAAGCAACCGTGCGCACACGTCGTATTGGACAGTTAATACATGCGAACGAAATGATCGCAATTCGAATTGTTAATAGTAGATTAAATAAATTTATTAACTTTATAAATTGTAAATAAGGATTATTTATGTTATATTATGTTTGATAAGTTGATAACAGACACCCGTAAAAACTAAACATTAAATTGTCATGTACGGTGACATGTTATTAAAATGAGAGCAAAATTTCCAGTCGTCAGCCGCTTTATCAGAGGTTGTTGTAGAAATATCCTGGAGGGTAATTGCAGTAAATAAATATCAAATGAACCATGATTGGACCGCGTGCGAAACACAACTTTTAACATATATAAAATCACGATCGTAATCCCTTTGGGGGTGGTCAGGAACATTGCCACAACTACCAACTTTCTGTTTAAGAATGTAGTTGTAGCAATGATCACATTTAGCAATTTAGGTTTTAGGATGGCATGACGTGTCAAGTGGCAAGAGGTGGCTAACATTTCGCCCACATAAACTTAAACACTGCATAAGAAACCTTTAATCCCTTAGTCGCCTCGTACGACACCCACTCACGTGAAGAATTGGGGTGGTCCATTCTAAGCCGGAACCACACGGCTGCTGCGACTACTATACAGGGTATAAAATTAAATGCGCTAAATATTGAACAGGTTGCTTTAAGTTTAAGACTCTAAATAACCGGTAAAGTGCGAGTCGGGCTACTCGCGTACCGAGGGTTCCGTACTACACTTCTACCGCACAATAACATATTAACTAACAAAAAAAAAATCTCCGGAGCTTTAGCACGAGACTGACTCACACTTAGCCGTTTTTTATTATTTGTTGTTAACTGTTGTAGGTTTTTTTCTCGATTTCGACCTTGGTCCCGTATTAGAGAAAGTTGTGCAGTTTGATGGTTGGATCATCCCCTTATTAGTATTGATTAGTAATTTTTACTTTTGAATCCGGTTAGAGATGTGGTCCTTTCTACGTGTTTCAATCTTGAAATGTACAAACAAATAAAGCTTTGAGAAACTAAAATTTTAACAAAAAATTAAAACCCCCTTCAAAAAAACTAAAAAGTTAAAAAATAATATTGCAGCCGATAACTTTTTCGTCCGCATCATAAGAACATTAATTTGTTTTATCGAAGTCGCTGTCAAGCCGGTACGATTCGGGACAGGGCTTGCATTCGTTTTTTGGCTTGTCTTGACACCGACTTCTATAAAACAAATTAATGTTCTTATGATGCGGACGAAAAAGTCATCGGCTGCAATATTATTTTTAAACTTTTTAGTTTTTTTAAGGCGGTTTTAATTTGTTGTAAAAATTTTGTTTATTTCACCATTTTCAGTGGTGAATTCATTAGTTTGATTTAATAGTAGCGCTTTAAATTAACAAACGCAATTTTCGAAGGTTCGTTGTTCGATTTCTCTGGGATGCCATCATCAGATCCTGGTTTCCTAATCATGGTACCACTCCTGGGATATCTCCTTTCCAACAAAAAAAAAGAATCATCAAAATCGGTTCATAAACGAGGAAGTTATCCGCGATCAAGCAAAAAAACATATACAGGGTGTACAATAAAATAGGACAGCTACTTAAAGGGGTGCTTCAGACCATCAAACTGAACAACTTTCTCTATGGGACCAATATCGAAATCGCGAAAAAAAAATCTGCTGTCCCATACATTTCAGTCGAGTTATGTTTGCAGTTTTGTATGGGAGAGCGGATTTTTTTTTCGCGATTTCGATATTGGTCCCATAGAGACAGTTGTTCAGTTTGATGGTCTGAAGCACCCCTTTGAGTAGCTGTCCCATTTTATTGTACACCCTGTATAGTCGAATTGAGAAACCTCCTCTTGCGTTTCACAAATAATTCAGTAGCTGTGATGACGAATAGGAAACTTGATATATTGACATCATTATACTACGACATGACATTATTAAATGTTGACATTATTAAACTTCGTACATCTACTTTGACTTCGACATTTGACATTTTAAGTATACCTTGTCATTATTAATTTTAGACCTTAGTCTCCTAAATCGATTAAAGGTCTTTTATAATGCGCACAGCCAAGGAGTGGAATGTAATGCCTTACCTGCGTCAGTATTTCCGAGCACTTACAACCCGAATTCCTTTAAAGTACGAGTGAATCGGCATCTTCTGGGTAAGCTCGCTACATCTTCGACCCCATCTTCGTCCTGAGGACTGGATTGAGGTCAAGAGCAAACCCATAGCTAATAAAAAATAAAATAAAAAATAAAGGTATTATAAAAGCAAACAGAAAATATTGTTTGAGAACGAGATAGTTATTATTACTAGTTATATCGACAATGTTACACTATGTAATGCAATATTGTATTTTAATTGTACTTTGTACATTTTGTTTTGTTTAAAAGATGTGTGTTGTAGAGTTTCTGGCCGCATCTTCTCTCACCAGAAAACCTTCCGACGCGGTGGAAGAGCCAAAAAATTACGTCAAAAAGCTATCTATGTGAATTTGGAATAAACAATTTTGATTTGATTTGATCTCATCGATCTCTTACTTCTCATTTATCTCTTACTTTTACTATATTTTAGCCTTTTAAATATTCAAACTTGGTGTGATTATTGTGCAAACTCTACAGTAAAATAATAAAAACTGGCCAAGTGTGAGTTGGATTTTCCCTATGCCCTATAATTTCCGAACACTTAGTTTTAATAACTTTACGAAGTGATGCCTTTTAAAATCAGCGATTGCGAAACTCAAGCTCTTTGAGAAGGAATCATTTCTCAGGCTTTATTCTTTCCTTTTGACTGGTCTAGAACTCGAGTAAATAAGTTTTGCTTTCAATTCAATAAAACACTGGCTGGTAGGTACACTTACATTACCTATTCCTGGTTTACACACACAATAAGCTCATTTTGTGATTTGTTAAACCTTGAAAACAGCTTAAAAACATTTTATTTCATAAACTCTAGGCATAGGCATATGCTCACGACTATATTCCCCGAGGGAGTAGTCAGAGATATTCTAAAACTTCAGAACATCCACGTTTCACTAGTAGTACCGAAATTCTGTCCATAAACTCTAGACCCTAGCGTAATACAACTTGATTCGAAAAAGACCTGCCAAGAGCGTGTCGGACTCGCCCAAGATAGAGTACCGTAGTCATGACATAAAAAGCTTATTCTGACATAGCTTAAATAACTTAACAAATCTTCAAGATCAAACGATAGTGCGAAAAGGGTTCCTTGTTTGACTACGTAACCCTAAAAAATCCTAGATTTAATAAGAATCACTGCACTATAAGGCGCTGTCCTATTGCCATCGCTCGCGCGATCATGCGTTCGTCCGACGAAAATCATTGTGCCACTTTGCGTTTAAATATACTTATATCTGAATAAAATTAGAACAATTCGATCATCTCATGATAGCACGACCTTCTATAGGATATTCAGCAGATATAAGTATGTTTAAACGCACAGTGGCACAATGATTTTCGTCGGACGAACGCATGATCGCGCGAGCGATGGCAATAGGACAGCGCCTAAGGCTCAAATCTTTGACAAAGCTGGCACGGACTCAACTTGGTACCTACTTAGCCTAATATTACCTTTCATATGTTTATTTTTAACTTCCTGCGAAATAGGATAAGACTTGCTCAAACCGCTCGTCCTTAATTAAAATTGACCTTGTATTTTTCATGTTTGAATTTTCCGCAATAACACTGTAGGTACGTCCAGTGTCAGTAACAATTTCACAAAAAAACTATACCTTCATAAAGTTGACCATAGAGCGATACAACACGATTTAACAAAACCTGACGATGACGTCACGCTCTCTGAATGGCGGTGGTGGCGTTTAGTAACTTTCTTTTTAATTACATATTTATACATTTTACAAGAACATTATTGAATCACATTTACGGCTCTGCAGAAGTAGTATAGCGGCATGATATTGTGCTATCGCGCCTTAGCTCTCTTTCTATTTGCGCGCGAACGAACGAGATAAAAAGCGTGATATAGCCTTATTGCGCGCATCATTCTACGGCCGCTGTTTTGGATAAAATCACCTAAGCAAAGTTTAATATTTAAGACAACTTTGGAACATCCCATGTTGCCTGGATCTCACGCTGATTGAATGGATAACATCAAGAATCAAAAGTCTACCTAAGTCCGTAGAGTCTACTGTAGACACATGCAAAATAGTGAGTATTTAATAAATGGTGGGTTGAATAAAAAAGATTTCAATATTTGCTAATGAAATATTAAATTAAAGGTCTCCTTTAATTAAGGGGGAGGGGAACCCTTAACACAATCGGCGTTGTTAATCGTAGACCTTTTTAGACTGTTTTTTTTGTGTATAATTAATAAATATAATGATAATAGTAAATAATGTATGCATTTACATTTATGATATTAGAAATATTATTTTGTTCTGATCAAACAAATATAATGTACAAATGTGAAATTCTCACAGAGTTGATTGTTATATTCACATATGGGAAAATATAGACAATAGCACACCGCTTTGTTATTTTAAATAACTGATTATGGACAATTTAAATTTAATTATTAATTTAAATTACGGCTTCAATTTACATAATGGATTTAATTGCCATCATGATACCATAAACGTTAAATAACTACTTATTTAAATAGTTATAAACAAAGAAAAATCAATAATTGAAGGTAGTTGGTAGTTGCGCCTCACAACTTCAACCAACCAACACACCAACAAACCAACCAACATCACCACCAACACCAACATCATCACCAACTTCATCACATTTGGAAACTCTGAGTAAACTTAAAAAAAATTACGAAACATAAAAAAGTGCTTAATCTAGTTGATAACTTGATAAGAAACAAATTGTATACTTATTTGACATAGATTTAACGTACCTGTACTATCATTGCTGCTCGAATGAGACAAATATTTAGACATTTTATTGTAAGCAGAACGAATTGACAGAGTTCTGGAATTGGTGCCATTATAATTGGATGCCGAATGAAACGACTCAACTCCGTCCAGATCACTTGCGTCGCTTGACTCCGTCCTTGCCATATTAAGAAAGTTGGTATCTCGTATACTGTGGCTCATTATTTTAACTTGTGCACTTATAACCTAAACTTAAAACGATTATTAGGAAAGAGTTCTTCAGTTCTTGTAAAATAGTCTATTTGTTTAACTTTCAGTCACGAAAAAGTTGTAAACACGAAAAATGCCGATGCACCGGTAGTGCGTGCAACCGTACCGGAAGTTGAGGAAACTATGAATGAACGCTTTAGCGACGAGGCGATGTCTGTTCCGGGCCGGTCAAAAGAGGCGTGCCCGAGTGCAAAAACTAGGATGCGTGTGTGCACCGCTGCAATCCCGTAGACGCAACCGCTGCGCAGATATTGCAAGCGCAGCGGGCGGGCTCGCGCGTTCTGCCCGCCCGACTGACTCGCCCGGCCGCCGGCGGCCGCGGCCCCAGCACGCCCATTCTCGAGATCCGTCCGGCCGAAGCACGCCCGCAGCCCGCCACGCTCTCCACTGCGTCAACGACCGTCATAATAATATACAACCGATTATGCCGCACGACACAAATAATCGAGTGGCAGCGGCTAATGCTGCACGTACAGACAACTAGCTACGTAACACACATTTTGCAATAGTTACGTAGCGTACGCAACGTAAAAGTGTTGACAATAACAAATTACCAGGTTGGAATGCCATTGAGTCGGGTACCTGTGTTTAGTTTTATTGTGGTTTAAATGCAACAAAATACATGTTCTTTTTTTTTCAACACTTTAATAAGTTTTCGTTGCCCCTGTATAAAATGTTGAGTTGTTTGTACCAAATAACAATTAGAACGATGGATGAAAGCTTTTCATCGCTAGAGGCGATACAAAGAGCATATAATTTCTTGTTCGACTTTTGATTGCTTTTTCCTGAGTTAGGACTCTTAGGATTATAGTTGAGTATACTTATATTTATGAATTTAATTATTATATTAATGACACAAGCAAAACTTACACTAAACTTAAACCATACTAAACATTCTAAAAAACTTACCCTAAACTTAAACCATACTATACAATCCTTATATTTATATTTTGACATTGATTTAATTTAGTTCACTACTACTACTACCAGCTGGCTTACTATAAAACGTGGATGTTCTAATGTTTCAGAATATCTCTGACCACCCCCTCGGGGAATAAAGTCGTGAGCATAGGCTATGCTTAATTAAGTTCAACTTGTAGAACGTAAAGCTCACAATTTCTATTCGCAATCGTAAATGTTTTTAATATTCACTGACAAGACGAATTTTTAATCTTAATGGAAAGCACATTTCAGTTTCAGTTTACAGATCTGTACAGGGCCCTTCTTAATATGCTGACAGATTTTTAAGGGGAAGACCGGACCATCAAAGTAGTATACATAATTATTCCAAGCCACCAAACTGAACAACTTTGTGTATGGTGCCATCATCAAAATCGCGAAATAAAAATCTGCTGTTCCATACAACACTTTTTTTTCGCGATTTCTGTGTTGGTCCCATAGAAGTTGTTCGGCTTGCGATCTCATCATGCCCTTAAAAAGTGTCAGCATATCTAAGTGTTGACTTTCTCAGTAACATAACGTAGGGAACCCATTAGGATGGACCCACAGAAAAGTTGTTCGATTCGGTAAAATATGTCATGCTCATGATCATGCATGACACATTCGTGATAAAGGTATTTTAATTAAATAATAATATGACTAAATCTAAGACTACTTATTATAAGGACCGGCCTTGCGGTAGCATTTCCCCTCTGCCACGGTATAAGATCAATGATCATGTACATTCAACATTCAATTTTATAACTTATCACTAAACTAGACAGCCTATTATTGCGAAACAATAATTTCGAACTTAGAACGTTTGGGGTTTACACGAGACTACTTTTCATGATTTTGAACATTTAAAATTAGAATCTAAAGTCATAGGGAATAAAATCCAAGTTGCGGATAACATGTTACCTCGCCCCCCGCAAAAAGTGGCAGAAAGTTTGTTAGTAGAATGACACGTGGTTATGCGTCCCTATATAAGTAGTCTAAGGACTAAATTGACCTTAGCACTAGGGTTTTTATGGTGTTCTTTCTGAAGAAAATATTTTTTAAAATTATGGGCAAACATGAAAATCCCATTTATACAAATAATTATTTCCTTGTTTAAAGTTTTTAAATGGCACAGATTAGGTAAATTTTTAAATAAAATTAATATCGGATTCTTCTTAAGAAACCGGCGCCTGAGCGGTGCCGCACCGCGCCGGCGCCGGCGCCGGGTGGTTCGGCTCTAAGGGGATGATCAGACCATCAAACTGAAAAACGTTCTCTATGGGACATCGCCAACCCGCCTGCCAAGCGTGGCGATTATGGCAAATCCCCCCATTTAGGGGGAGGCCTATGTCCAACAGTGGACGTCTATCGGCTGATATGATGATGATGATGATGGGACTATCGTTGAAATAGGGGAAAATCAACTATCCCATACATTTTGGCCGAGTATGTTGCAGTTGGTTTTAATATGTGTATCATCCTCTCAAAAAACTGTCAGCACATTAAGTTGGACCCTGTATATCATATATGAATGAAACTAGTGCTATTTCCAAACATCACTGCGACGAGGATGTTCACCGCAACGTCTTCATATACGAGTCCCTGCTAACGAGGTACCGCTCGGCACCGCGGCCACTAAACTGGTAGTTTGCTCTTCACTGTTTAAAAATAATAAAACCGGTCAAGTGCGAGTCGGGCTACTCACGCACCGAGGGTTCCGTACCACACCACCACAGAACACAACATTATTAACTTAGAAAAAAAAACTTTTTTTGTCCGTGACCTCAAGACCGACTCGCACTTGGCCGGTTTTTAGTATTTGTTGTTATTCTGTAGAGTTTGCTCTATAATCACACTAAGTTTGACGCTTGTATGTATTACTTTTTTTACTATAGAGCGTGAAGTGAAAAAAACGTCACAAACTAGTTTCTTGTTGAAAACCCCCCATTAATTTTTAACTATTTGACATTTTTATTATTTGTATACAAATCCGCCGTAATAACGCATAATCTGAGAAAATTTGAACTATCTAACTATTAAGGTTCAAAAGTTACAGCCCTAAATAGGTAGGACAGACGGACGGACGGGCAGATGGACAGACGGACGGACGGACAACGTAGGCTTGTTAATAGGGTCCCGTTTTCACCCTTTGAGTACGGAACCCTAAAAATGAGGACTCGGACAATTTAGAATTTGGACCCACCGCTGACTTCTTCATAATAGTGGATGTTTCAACCTGATACAACATTCCTTATTCGTAAAGTCAATGTTGGTTAAGGATTATATAACAACCACAGTAATCCAACACTCTATAACGTGCTTATAACTTTCAAAATAAAATGTCACATTGATTGCAGTACTGATTCTAAAGTCCTAAAACCCTCAGTAAAAAACGTTTTTTATTCTTTTTCAGAAATACGAATAAGTAAAAAGAAGAATAAGAAGAAACTTCACAAAAAGAAGAAACAATATTACTCAGCGCATTTATTTGAATTTGATCACTTCTTCGAAGACAACCATCTACATCCTACCTAGGATTAATTACCTACATGTCTTTAAGATCTTCAAGTGATTTTTCTTAATTATACACAAGATACAACGGTTGAGGGAGCAAACAGGAAACAAGCATAATCATATTATGCTCACGACTATATTCCCCGAGGGGGTAGTCAGAACAAAACAGGAAACAAACTGTAAATTAAATCAGTCTATCAGGTACCTACGAAAATTAACTTTGTAAGAGTATAACACCAAGAAATACGCGACAGATTACAACTAAAATAACTGGTACATTTTATTATTTGTACAGCCTACTTTACTTAGATAGTTTTCCTTATAAATTCGTTATATATGGTATTGCCGTGAATTTTTTCACATCTCCAACTACAACCGTTTAGCTGGGAGAGAGGGGGACACTTGACTCTAACCAAAATTTTCGCTTTAAATTTTAATATTTCGCTAACGGATCCCTAAATCGAAAAATGGTTTTCCCAAACCCACAATATTTTTAAAAGACTTATCCAACGATACCCCACAACATGGGATAGACGAGAAAAAAAAATGTCCTCCACACTTCACGTGTAGGGGAGGAAACATAAAAAAAAATTTTTTTTTTCAAGATTTTATTTTACCACTTTGTCGGCGTGATGAATATGTATACATATGCCAAATTACAGCTTTCTAATATTAAACGTCTCTGAGCTAAGCCGCGGACAGACGGACAGACGGACGGACGGACATGGCGAAACTAAAAGGGTTCCTTTTTGACTTCGGAACCCTAAAAACACTAACAGCTTATTTTAGTGTTATCAAAGTCATCATCAAACACAAAAGAACATGTTGTGGTAAACAGGGCATTCGAACTTCTAGAAATTAATAGAGTTGACATTGGAACGAAAACGTTCACGCAATTGCGAAGTTCGAATGTGCGGGTAGAGGCCCAGTCTTCTCCATAATTTATTCGATGCCTGAATATATTTCTTAGAATATTTGAAATCCTGGAAATCGATTGTTAAGGGCTACTCAATGCCTTTACTATGACGTTTGGCCAGAAGCCGTCTGTGGTTTAGTCGATTCCGTTAACTGTCTACGAGTGTCAGACAGGTTACATAACATCTGTATTATTGGCATTGATACTGTCTGTGAGAGTACAATGAATGCACGATGTATATCAGTGCAAATTGCGCCTCGTTAGTAGTTAACTAATTACGCTAATGATAAGAAGTTAATTAAAAACATACCTACATAAACGAGTGAAAGTTTGATTGATTACTGAGTCCATCAACCCTACAGGTCCAGCGAGTACATTATTAAATGTATTCTGAGGCATTGCCCACTACCACTTACTTTCTTAAACGAGAGTAGACCGTTGCCAAGCATTGTGAATTTTCAGGTTATAATATTAGTAATTAATTATAGATCCCATCAAAAACATTTTATGTAAAGTAGCCAAGACTCACAAACCTTTTACTCTTAGACAGCAGATTTTTTTGCTCCAATCGATTTGCTCCCTTAGTAAAAGTTGTTCAGTTTGATGGGCAGACTCTTAGTTTAAAAGGATGCTAATGATATCAATTTCACCCTGTATACAAAGAAAGCGCGGGAAAGTGCAGTTAAGTCATATTAGACACCTCCCGTACTGCTCCACTATGGCAGTTAAAAGCTAAAACTGTAACTTCTTTTTCGGGTTCCTCTCCATCGCTGGGGGTTGGCTGTCTATCTCTTGCCAAACGAAACAGCTCTTCGAAGCTGGCGATGCCTGTCCACTCTTTCACTAAACTAAAACTACAAGGAACTGAACTGAACTGAGAACTGTAACTACAAGTTGAAATGAGTTGACAAATTTTTAGGGTAGATTAGATTAGATTAGATTCATTTATTTCATATTATAACATGTCACAGTATTACATAAATAATTACATAAAATGTCCATTCATAATATGATCGTCATATTGTATATTGTATAATCAAATTAAAATAAAATAGTAATGTCAAATAAAATAATGTCAAAACAATATAACCTTAAAGTTAAAAATAGTCTTGACTATTTTAATAATAGAAAAAATGTCAACAACCACAAACAAATTAAAGGTAGGTAGGTTCAGACCATCAAACTGAACTACTTTTACTGAGGGAGCAAACATGACATTGCAAAGCAAACATCTGCTGTTATACATTTGAATCGAGTAGGCATTGCAGTTTAGTATGAACAGCAGATTTCTTTTCTGATTTCATATTTGCTCCCATAGAAAAAGTTGTTCAGTTTAATCGTCTGAACCACCCCTGAAAATGTTTCAATTAAATTCTGTAGATATAGATATCCCTCGATATCCCTCTCTTTATTCTAAAGCATAGAGACCGCATCAATTTACGATTGTAGTTAGTCTTTTTTGTCTTAAGACGTACCTTTAATAGTAGAAGGAGACGGAACTATAGTTATTTGTTTATGCGGCTGTCCACTTTTTTTCGTGCTAGTGTGTGTGAAAAGTGACCGTAAACATTAGGGCAAATGTCACTTTGGTCTAATTGGGGAGTTGACTACATAAAATATATTTTAGTTTTAACTGCTCAGTAAATAAACCGTTTGAAAATAACGCTAAACTCACATTTTCAGTAATTCTGTTGCTTGAATACTATTTTTAATATCTGGATAAACTATAAAAAGTATCAAAACGACGACGAAAAACAATGACGTCACTCTCCAAATTTTAGTACAATATTTCATACAATGCACGCGTTTTGACGTTTGATAAAGAGTTGTTAATTTGACTAGTTGGAAACTCGCGGATTAGTCTCTTTTTTCCATACTTACTACTTGACACCACACACTCAAACACAAACGTCAAAAGATTGGCAATAAAAAAAAATTGACTTTCTTGCAATGGTATGGCTCACTCTGTGCCTTTAGGTACAATCTCTTTGAGATATCCAAACATACGTGTAAACCTAAAGCTGCAGCCGACCGTTCTAATTATACGTTGGTGTAGTTCGATGAAATACATCAATTACAATGCAGTAGGTATTGCCAATTAACTGTAGCTATAATAGCAATAACAGGGAACGGGATCCACTAACTTGGCACCCCCATTGCTGATATGGGGATAGGAGGGGGCAATTAGTAATACATTTACTTGGGATATATCGGGAAAGGTACATCTTGCTCTGTAATTGCTCAGTGCAGTGACCGACAATGTGTACATTCCGGGCTACAGCGAGCGGCCCCTGGGATCCAGCACCCCGGGGTGCAGGGTGCAGGGTGCAGTGTACTCCGTGCATCCCCAGTTAGGATTACCTTTAGAGTTCTAGGATGTTATGTTATGCAATGAGGCGGTTTCATTTTTAACACGTTCGTGGGCACTCAATGAGAAACATCTGATCACGAACTTGTAAAAAAATATTGTTCACGGACACTGGAAGGATGGCGTTGTCTCCTGCTACAAAGAAACCAAAACATAGCTTCAGTTTTTATCTTTCGCCATCTTGTTCTAAGACAAAATTGTATGAGGCGACGGCATTATGTTTCATGTTTTTGTGTAATGTTTGCTAAAAAACATGACCAGGAGTCACGGCTTTACAATCTTAAAAACTTTGCTGTCAGATCGAAAGTGTTTCGTGTTTTTCTCGATTCTCCCATTTTAGGGAGCAATTCGTTGTCAATTCATAAATAATAAGATGATGGTGGTTATATTATAATGTAAAAGAAATTTTGCTACTTTGAATAGATATACTATTTGTGCAGTTCAATGTTAATTTATGTACAATAAACTAATATTTTCGGTGTTCTACATCGTAGTTAGGGAGGCGAATAGGGGAATTTTCGGTAATACTCGAGCGTGAAAGTTTAAGATATGAGAGATACCTTAGACCTAATAGAACAACCTTGTAAAGTATTTAGCTCTAGATGTAGTGATGCGCGCCTAGGATAGACGATCAGATTAGTAAAAAAAAATCGATAGTCTGAAATACTCGAGCGCGTCAGATTAAGATATTGGGGGTTGATTTTAGTGTTTTAAGACTAAATTTAACTAATCTGACGATAAGTCCTTGACGCCGCCGAGTTATAGGGTCGCGAACTTGTAAAAAAAAAACGTTAATCCGGCATTCTCGAGCGCGATTTTTTTTTGTTAATTTGAAGAATATAATGCCCTGCCTGGCCTATGCATGTCAAACATGGACGCTGAACAAGACCGTACGAAACAAAATACATACGTGCCAACGTGCTATGGAAAGAAGTATCCTAAACCTTAAACTGAGCGATAGACAAAGAAACGAAGACATCCGCAACAGAACCAAGGTCATTGATGCTCTGTAACACACTCATAGACTTAAATTGAAATGGGCTGGACACGTAGCCCGCCTTTCAGACCAGAGGTGGACCAAGCTCTCAACTACTTGGCACGGTCCGACGGGAACGAGATCAGTAGGAAGACCACAGGAACGATGGAAAGACGAAATTATCAAACTAGCCGGCGAGAATTGGATAGAAAAAGCGCATCAAAGATCTATTTGGATTGAAATGGAGGAGGCCTTTACCCAAAGAGGGGTCCTTAATTAATTAATTATTCATTAATGTTTTATAAGTATAATGTGTGTGTTTGTGTAAATTATTAAATTAAATGAAATGTAATGAAATTGAACTTATATATAACGTGATTGAAAAAATGATTTAATTAATGCATGCTTAATGAATTTGATAAGATGATTTGTATAATGAATTTATTGTAATTGTAATTAAGGAATAAAGAGGCTTTATTATTATTATTATTATGTTGGTACATGAAAGATGCACGGGTCCACTGGGACCCGGTCCTTTGGGAGGCATACATGGGGCCGAAGCCAACACGAAGAGGCCTTATTTGGTACCATTTACACCATAGGGATGCACTAGAAGATCATTCTCGATGGATGCTGAACTATTGCCAGGAAGGGATACATTTGTCTGCGCTATGGGGATGGGATTCTGTGTACTGGATAACTGGGCTATGGAGTGAGATTAGAGCCTGCTCTAGTTAAATATCTCACTAATTTAAAATCTAGCAGGCGGTGACTCGCCAACTCATTTGACGGGCCCCCCAAAACGGCCGCTCGCAAGGAGCGACAAGGCGGCAACATCTAGTGAGTGGCTAAGGTTGTAGAGAGGTGAGTCTGCGGGCGCCGGTTCCCGGTGCTAAGCGCACCAGTCAGCAGGTCCCGGCGTTATGACATTTTATACTTCCAACCTGGAGCATAGGTTCCGCTCTTGCGACTCCACTCCTGGCCGGCCGGTTAAGGCAAGACAGGAGGTGAGGGCCAAATCAATCCGGGCCCTCTGGAGAATCGGGTCCGTGGTGTCCAATCACCAACAGCTCGCCACAAGCTGCCCTGCGGGCTTATTATTATTATTATTAATGTAAAACTTACTAAAAATACAAAATCTGCCGGTTTCCGCATGACCGGAAGTGTGGAGGAGCCATTTCGTCTTCCGAAAAACGCGTTGCGGCATATAAGTCGCGAACGATACATTTTACAAAAAAAAGGTTAAATAAACAAAAAAGGTAATTTTATTTTACACAAAAAAGGTCTCTTTACATTTTTGTCCAAAGTTAAGGAAAAAAAAAAGAAACCAAAAAAGTCAAAAAACCTTTTTCGGTCAGATTAAGAGAACCCACCAACATTTTTGTCAGATTAAGAAAATATGCTTTCAGGATACCAGGATAAACCTCCCCTATGAAAATCTGACGCACTCGAATATTTCAAAAAAAACTTTTTTTTTTGCATTTTCAAAAATTCTTCGTAACTTATCGTCACGCCGAAATAGTCAGTTTTTTTAAAGGGAGCTTCCTTGGGGCCTACTTAACACCCCTTCCGAAAATCTGACGCTTTCGAGTAAATTTTTTTTTTTGCATTTTTGACTACTTTATATATGCCTACCCCCACCACGCAATTGTTATCAGAGGCACTTGGAGCATACGTAGTATGAATATCTGACGCGCTCGAGAATGCCCAAGTAACTGTTTTTTTAACATTTTTGAAAAACCGTACACGCCAAACCCACCACAAAAATGGTTTTTCCATACGAGCTTTTCTTTTAGAAATTATTTTATCTTTCGATTTTGATAGGTCTCGACGGCGCCGTAGAATTACGCCATTTAGCTACCTCGCCTCCCTAACTATCGGTGCTGAATTGAAAATCATTTCGTGATAATTGTCTCAATAACAATATTTTCTATATCAGAGATTTTAAAATAAAAGAATAACAGATATTGTTAATAAAATAAAGTCGTTTTTCGGTCCGACGAGTGACGTCACTCGTCGGACCTGTAAACTCTTTGGTAAACTTAAAATCAACATAAAAAAGAAGAATTATAAAACGTGTCCCTTCCTTTGATTTGGTTTGCCTGCAATACCTACCTAATAACATTCAAATTATATTTGTTTAATGTTGTTATAGCTGACTAGTAATTATAGAGCTTGTTTTTCTCTTTTCAGTGAATAGTTTTTTTATGCAGTCGGGTCTTTAGTTTTTCGTAATAATTTAGTTTATTTCATACTTTTTAGTCTTGTGTCGAAATGTTAGCATAAAAGTACTATAATATACAGGATGTCCCAAAACTCAACGTCAAGCCGCAAATAGGAGATAGGTGAGTTTATAACTGTTCAGGGAAAAATAAAAAATAAATCCAATTTTGATAGTTTTTGAGAATTTGTAATTTTTTTTAACATTGGAAAAATTGCCACCCTGCGCTCAACTTTTGGATGTAACTACTACAAATTTGTAAAATACAAAAATACAAACAACAATTGCAACACAAAAAAAAAGTGATTTTTAAGAATTTATTTTTTATTTCAAGTCCTAGGTCCGTTAGAACCCTATGTAAGGAAGAGATGGCAATCAGAGTTCACTGCGCAGAAGGGAGATGAAATTCCGACCTACTACGCGTGTGTTTTAAGTTTTTATCCTGCATATCGAATATCGGCCAAAACGCGCCCCGACACGCAAAATTATTAAATAAACTAAGTTAGAGGACAGATTTCATAGCATATGGCATATCGTTAGAAAGAGGATAGACTAGAGAAGTTTTTAAACAATCAGAAGAACTCGAGCTCTTTTAGTTTATTTTTAATTATAATTCAAAGTTGAGTTAAAAATTTAATTTTTCCTCTTTCAAAAAAAGTTAAGGTCAATAAAAAAAAACGAGAGGTCGCATCCATGTAATTAAAATTTAAGCAGAACCGTAAAACATTGGACATTTAAATTAAAAAAAACTTAGAGGTTTTACCTACAACTTTTTTTTTAATTCAAGCTTGAATGCTGACATTCGGACTTTTTTGAGAAAACCCCAAAAAAATTCACCAAAAATAATCTATGATGCGGATTTTTTTTTGGGGACGTGGAGAGATAGCAAACGACCCCTCCTATTCACCAATTCAATTTGGCCAACGATGCATCAAACACCCTGTATACAAGATTTTAAGTCAGATCATAAGCTATCAAACAAAAAAAGGTTAATGAAAATCGGTTCAGTAATTTTTGCGTGATACACGCACACAAAGCAAAAAAATTTTTTTTTATATTTACTGTTTTTTTTCGCGACTTCGTCCGCATAAATTATATACCAGATTTTTAGTCAGATCATAAGCTATCAAACAAAAAAGTTTCATCAAAATCGGTTCAGTCGTTTTTGCGTGATGTTCGAACAAACATAGGTTCTTATTCTATGAAACAAACACACAAACAAACAAATAAACAAACAGACAAAAAATCCAAAAATTGGTGATTTAGAATCAGGGACATCTAAAAACCATATCGTAATCTTTTTTTTTGTAAATATCTTCAATGTACAGACACACTTCTGTTACAGTTTTATAATAGTTTAGATTAGATAGATAGATGTGAAACATCTATTGCCGCGCCTTTGGCAGCAAAACCGACTCGACCGTCACGGAAACGGATCTCACGGCGCCGGCGGAAGTTCGAAATTTAAATCGGGAGTATGCAGACCGCTGCGATTTAGTTTTCGAAAAAAGCGCGCGGAATCGGGAGATAAGAAGGCTGTATTTAAAGACCATCTCAAAGAAGACTTTACTTAAAGTTCCTCGCACACGTTAGATTGTAAATTCTAATCTTTCCTTGATGAATTCGAATTATTAACATTAACATAGATAGGTGTTTCACATCGGCCGGGGGCGTCCCGTGACGGCCAACATAATTTTCTTATTACACTTGTTGGGTAAAGGACAGCAATAATGCCGATGAATGATGATGATGATGTAGCCAATGATGGTAGAGTATGAAAGAGACTTACCTAGCACTTCTTCACAAGGTTGGCTGAGCGGTCGTCTCGAAGGTGACGTTTTCTGTTGAGGATGCGCCTGCGCCTGCGCCTGGGGCTGGGGCTGCGGCTTGAGCACGTGCGCCGGCACCGCGCCCTCCTGCGGCGGTTCGCCCGGCACCCTCACCACCCACCAATCAGTGCGCCCCTGACATGTCTCCAGTACTTCTACTTGTTGTCCTTTCGTTACTGTCAGCTCCCCGGAGCCAGTTGCCGTGTGCTCCGCTACTACCCATGTCATTTCTGGTCCAGCCTGTAAAATTATATGTCATTAGCCATTACGCACAACAACAGAACATACACGGACGCGTTTGCGCAACGAAGCGTTTTCCAAGACTAGAAAATAATAAAACCGGTCAAGTGCGAGTCGGGCTACTCGCGCACCGAGGGTTCTGTACCACACCAACACAGAACACAACATTATTACTTAAAAGAAAAACTTTTTTTTGTCCGAGACCTTTAGCGCAAGACCGACTCACACTGGCTAGTTTTTAGTATTTGTTGTTATTCTGTAGAGTTTGCTCTATAATCACATTAAGTTTGACGCTTGTATGTATTACTGTTTTTACGATAGAGCGTGAAGAAAAAACGTTGATAAAAACTAGTTTCTTGTTGAGAACCCCGTTTAATTTTTATTTTTTTTACATTTTTATGATTTGTTAACAAATCCGCCGTAATAACGCATAATCTGAGAAAATTTCAACTATCTAGCTATTACGGTTCAAAAGTTACAGCCCTAAATAGGTAGGACAGACGGACGGACGGACAGACGGACAGACGGACAGACGGACAGACGGACAGACGGACAGACGGACAGACGGACAGACGGACAGACGGACAGACGGACGGACGGACGGACGGACGGACAACGTAGGCTTAGTAATAGGGTCCCGTTTTCACCCTTTGGGTACGGAACCCTAAAAAATAAGTACAACCCGGGCGAATTAACTTGACACCTGGCTCGAACGACGTTGGTGTAAACAATAACAAATGGGCCATTATTTTATTCAGGGTGCAATTTGGATAAAATTTTATTTTCTTTAATTGTGTAAATTCTATAAGTCTTTTTTTACCGTTTTATGCCGATTTTTGTTCATCATTGTTTATAGTAATCATTAAAGACATTTGCAGCTATGTTTTCTTGCTACTTCTTACTTTTATTGATGTTTTTTCAGCAAAATAACCACTGCGTTACCTTCCCTCAAAATTATATTGCATTTCAAATACAAAACAACTGAGTTACCGTAATTTGCAAAAAATTATAGTATTTTACTTTAAGTCCTACGTTTTTCTAAGACTGGTTTCTTATTCGGTAGCTACCGATAACAGTTTTATTTTGGAATTTACCTATTTTACTAACAACATCGTCTTTGTACCGTTGCCTTTGAAGGGGACCGGATTATGGTACCCTGAATAAAATAATGACCCAAATAACCGCAGAAGAATAACTCGGAAATTCTAAAGCGAGGCCAGTAGCGATAGCATCTCAGTTACCATTGCACGTGTCCCTGCGCTTTCGAATTTTCGAGTTATTCTTTTGCTGTTATTTATTATTGTTTACATCAACGTCGTTCGAGCCAGGTGTCAAGTTAATGGTGTCGAGTTGTAGATGGCGATATTCAAATTAGTAAATAAAAAACCTGTCATATCGGTGGCAAAAAAAAATCAGTTTGTCTATGGTTCGTCAGAGCATTATCATTTGACAGATACTTAAATAAAATGGATAAAATTACAACTACCAATAAATACGCAATAACACCTAAACCGTTGGTTTACGGTCGGTAAACTATCGGTACACTCAGACTGCGTTTAAATAAGAATACAAAAATAAAATTAGATCTTGACTATTATTAAACTGTAAATTTGAAAAAAGAATTTAGTTTGTTTGTTTGTTTGTTTGGGTGTTTGTTTGTTCGAGTATCACGCAAAAACTACTGAACCGATTTTGATGAAACTTTTTTTGTTTGGTAGCGTAACATCTGACTTAAAATCTGGTATATAATTTATGCGGACGAAGTCGCGGGTAAAAGCTCGTTTATTATATTACTAGATTTTTCCCACGATTTCGTTCGCGTATTAAAATAAAATATAGCCTATGTTACTCAGGAATAGTGTAGCTAGCGTTGCCAGGCGTCCGGATAAAGCCAAAAATAGTTAGGCTTTTTGGATGTGTGTCCGGCCTAATTAGACGGTGTCCGGCCTGTCCGGTTTTTGTTAGGCTTTTACATTTGATCAGTCCACTTCATTTTGAAGGAAACTGAGCTTTTGAATGCAAATATGCAAATGAATGCAGTTATCTGGCAAAAATACATATTAATCATTGTTGTTTCAATTACTCAGGTACTTTAAAGTTTATCTAATTAATTAGTGAAGAAGTTATGTTTTGTTTAATTTTGTTTTCCATTGCAAATTGCAATATTTGTAAGTAAGTAATGAAATGAATGATTAATAATAAAGAAAACTGATTCAAAAAAGCCTGATTTTGCATATAAATATTATTGTCGTATTAATAGTAAGACAAAAAATCCTCAGTGATTAGGGGGGTCCGGTCTTTGTACTCAAATGTCCGGCTAAACTGGCTGGTCTGTCCGAGTATTCGGTTCTACGACCAGAAGTGCGATTTTTGAATCTCATACGTTGAATTCAGCAGTTGAAAATGTATGGAGATACGCATCTTTCTATTAATGATTTGACTTTCAAAAATCGCACTCCTGGGGCGCGATTTTTGAAAGTCAAATCAGCAGTAGAAAGATGCGTATCTCCATAGTAATTTTGACATTTTCAACTGCTGAACTCAGCGAATGAGATTCAAAAATCGCACTCCAGGAGTATGATTTTTTTAGTAATCTCCATAGTAGTCTCCATAGTAATATTAACATTTTCAACTGCTGAGTTCAAAGGATGAGTTTCAAAAATCGCACTCCTGGCAACCTACATGAATTGTTATTTTAAACGAGCGAGCGCGCTACATTCATTTGACGTCGCTTCATACAGCCTCAGTGTGAATAGCGTGGATTCCCTCAGATTATGCGACGCCAAGAGCTTACATGAACGAACTAACAAGTTTGTAAAAGTGATATTTTCTATTGGAATATCTATTATGAAAAAAACTTTTAAGGGGCTTCCTTCGCTCCAGCAAACGAATATAGTTATTCACACATAGAAGTCATGTTGTAGGTCCCGTGTACGTTCAAAGGAACATAATGATAGCGACCCATTGACATCACTGACATATCCGTCCGTCACCGTCCTCCAACTTTTAATAGATTTTCCGAATAAAGTTAACATTTAATAACCCTCCTTCTGGCGCAGTCGGGAAAAAGTAAGTAAATAACTCGACCAAATAAAAAGGGGAAAAAAGAATGCACCCGGACAGGCTAATCAAATTGCAATTGCAACATTTATTAGGAAATGGGTCTAAGTTTACTTATCTCATTTGTAGAAAAATATAAAGCATTATTTAAACTAATCGTATATAACTTACGAGAGAACACTAGTTTAGACTTTTCTTTATGACTAGTTTGATCATATCAGTTGGGTTAGATCGATGGCAGTTCTAGGAAAGCTTATAGATAAGCAAATTTACCGATGTGAGATAAGATTTGCCGCCGCCAATAAATATATATTGATAAGGATTAGTATTACAAAAATTCGGTTTGTATTGGTTTTCGACAGCTTGCATGTTTTGTAACCTCTGTTACTTTATTTCAGCGTAATTACAATTTAACTTTAAAGTATGATTCTAAGTTTTCATACGCTATAAGCTTGTTTTAATTAACAAAAGTATAGTGGGTTGTCCTGTCCACGCCGCGTCGCGCCGTTTGGGGGTGTTGGTTAAACGATCGCCACTCTGTGGCTCGAAATCAATGACCCAGTAAATAGTCAAATATTCTCTATGTTTCAGTTAAAGACCAAATTAACAGATTTAAGTAATATACAGGGTGAAATTGATATCATTAGCATCCTTTTAAACTAAGAGTCTACCCATCAAAATGAACAACTTTTACTATGGAAGCAAACCAATCGGAGCAAAAACAAAATCAGCTGTTGCATAAATTTGAGACTCTAAAGTTTAAAAGGATGCTAATGATATCAATTTTACCATGTACTTTGACACAAAAAGTTGCAATAATTAAAAATACGCCATCCAATAAGTCGTAGCGGATCTTGTCCTCAAACATATTCACGACTATATTCTCAGAGAGAGTAGTCATTATAAATGAGGCGAAAGAATCTTAGCGTATGGCGGGCCGTAGTGTCTGCTTACCCCCCCATGGGACAATGGCTCGATCTTCTATGCAGAGTATACTCGTAATAACAAATAGCGTGATAAAATTGTCTATTATGACAGTCAGGAGTAAAACAGAATAAATAAAATAAAACCGGTCAAGTGCGAGTCGGACTACTCGCGCACCGAGGGTTCCGTACCACACCACCACAGAACACAACATTATTTAATCCAGAATTAAAAACTGCACAACATTATTAACTTAGAAAAAAAAACTTTTTTTGTCCGGGACCTTTAGTGCGAGACCGACTCACACTTGGCCGGTTTTTAGTATTTGTTGTTATTCTGTAGAGTTTGCTCTATAATCACACTAAGTTTGACACTTGTATGTATTACCGTTTTTACGATAGAGCGTGAAGAAAAAACGTTGATAAAAACTAGTTTCTTGTTGAAAGGGGGTTGGTTCCCCCTGAATTATAAACTTTTTGACATTTTTATTATTTGTTAACAAATCCGCCGTAATAACGCATAATCTGAGAAAATTTAAAGTATCTAGCTATTACGGTTCAAAAGTTACGGCCCTAAATAGGTAGGACAAACGGACGGACGGACGGACGGACGGACAGACGGAGAACGTAGGCTTAGTAATAGGGTTCCGTTTTCACCCTTTGGGTACGGAACCCTAAAAAAGACAGTCAGGAGTGAGGCCGTCGTCACCGATGATACTTCTATCAGTAATTTTGTTAAATAAAAGACACCAAGCTTGTGGTTTTGATCTTCTTATTCTTATCGTGTGGGCAGAGAGGGCCTCAATCGCCCTAATTTTGAACGATACTACCAAAACAAAACCACAACCAAAAACGTTACGTTATGCACAATTCGTATCGCGCAAATTATATTAACGGTAACGATTTAGCATTATTTCGGAAGATACGTTGGCGTAACGTTTGATGTCCGTTCGATCGAATTTTCTGTATTGTTCGATTTAACCGTTCAGAAAAAAATATCGCGATAGCTTTTTTACTTCAGCTAAACCAAATCTAAACCAAAACTAAACCAAAACCAAACGAAAACCGTATAAAATTGCGCAATTGAGGCCCTGGTCTCAGAGGTGTCAGATCGCCTTACGGCCTCTGACGTGGTTTTTTATGTAACGACTACTACCACCAGAGATAGTAGCCGGGACCAACCGAAGCACGGAAACACTTTTGTTTTCAAACAATCAGGTGATTCTGCCTGAAATGTCCTAACCAACTGGGGAAAAAAGCACAAAGTGACATATCACTAGGTGTTCCCCGTGGGAATCGAACCCACGACCTCCGTGCCCAGAGCCCGTTGCTCTTAACCATTAGACCACGGAGGTAGTCACTTTGTGGTTATGATAAAACATAGAGACAGAAGATAAATAGAAAGCAAATGGCTTCGTTTGATCGAGTGTTCAGGAGACGCAAACAACAGACGGTGAACATGAAAAACCATTTTGTATTGATAATAAATATAATAATAACAAATCGTTTCGATTTCGAGGTCGAATCTATACATTGAAGATATTTGAAAGCAACAGAAGCTAAATATAACAATAACATAACATTCCTGCATTTTTAACATTGAAAATGTTCTTTTTTGGAAAGTGCGACATCGCCCTGGTGATGTCGTGGGGTTTGGGACTACGTGGCTGATTGGGGTGTCAGAAGACGCGTGTAGACGAGGGCTACAAAAAGAGTAACAATTTTTGAAAAACTCATTTTTTTTTTTTGAAAACTTGAGAAATGTGAAAAAGCGGTCGTTTTTCGCCCGGTTAATCATGAAAAATGCATCTCTAAAACGAAATGAGATATCGAAAAAAATTAAAAAATCCCAGATATCTATGACTTTGGGTTATATTCATATATATATTGTATAATATACCTATGGCTATATTTAAAAAAAAATTGGAGGTGCGTGCGTATCACTGATGGGTTATTCTTATTCAGAAGTTGTATGCACCTTTGTGACGCGGGGAAAAAATGTTATTCAGTTCTAAAATTGTACAATGTTATACAGGGTGTGAAAAAACACCCTAGTAATATTTAAAGGGGTGGATTAGACCATAAAACTGAACAACTTTTACTATGGAGCCAACATCGAAAAAAATTTAGATAATGAGGTAGCTGTTTCATAAAAAAGCTGCAGTACCTACTCGACTCAGTAGATGAAGCAAATTTTTTTTTTCGACCTTTTCGTCATAGAGAAAGTTGTTTTGTTTGATGGTGTAAACCGCCCCTTAAAACATTACTACGACTATTCTTGGCCATATAGGTTAACGATATTTTCAATATCAAAATAGCAAATAAATCACCGCATTTTAGATCGGATCGACCTGCAGTGTTTGCTCTAGAACTGTCATACTATGTCTGTGAATTATCTAGTTTGTAATAATCTAATCTAAATAGCAATAAAAATGCCAAATTGCCGACAGCGTTGCAAGATTATAATTTGTAAACGCGATCACGATGCATTTTGCTTACATTACTAAGAATACAAGGCTTGTCTTTCTTCTTTATCTAATATAGATGACCGCGGCGAACTTCGTACCGTGTTAGAATCTTCCCGACACACACTTGGCTTTTTTTTTTGCTTATGATCATCAAGGATAATGTAGCATTTTAATGGTGAAGAATTATTAAAACCGATCCAGTAGTTTCGGAGCCTATTCAAATACAAACACACAAACAAAAAATCAAATCTTTCCTCTTTATAATATTTTTATTTGACAAGCTGGGCGCATATTATGATGGGAAAAACAAAATAGCTATTTATTTTATTTAGTTTGTGCAGCTCATGTCGTTGAACTACAAGTTCAATCCTAATCCAATTTCAGCTCTCATTGCAATCAATCCAATTAATATTCAACTGTGCTTAATTTCGTATTGTGCTAAACTTGTCTAATTTACTATGTGACTGACAGCCAAAGATTTTTTTTTGGTCTGTACGACTAGATTCCGCCCTTCCTAAGAACAAGAGCTCCTAAAATGCGGCAACTAAAATTCAAGTTTCAAAAAATAATGTTGCCAACTCTAAACTTTTATCCGAATTATATGAAAATTTAGTAGTTAAGCCCAGTAGTTAGGTTACTTTTTTATTAGGGTTCTGTACCCGAAGGGTGAAAACGAGACCCTATTCATAAGCCTACGCTGTCCGTCCGTCCGTCTGTCCTACCTATTTAGGGCTGTAACTTGCCAGAATCACAAAAAGTGGCCGTCATATTTACGTTTTAGTTTCTCAACCGATTGCTTGAAAAATTTATATTCGATTTGATCGTCGATTTCAAGATTTCAAAAGACGTGTGTACCCTAGTTCGTACGATTTCCGAAATCATTCGATTGGCAACACTCGTTGCTAGGAGACGGGAAATATCACGCCTGATGTAGTGTAATATTTTTTGCCGCATTTTATTAGTACGTCAGCGGTATCTAGTCGTATAGACCAAAAAAATCTTTGCTGACAGCCTTTAACGTCTGAGCGATCTGTCAAAACGGCTGTCAAATGAATAGCGCAATACCGAATGTGTTTAAAGTGGTTGTTCGCACGCGGTTCAATCATGGTTCAGTTGCTATTTATTTAGCGCGAAAGCTCTCCAGTTAGAAGTATTTTTTGGGCTAAGCTTGTCACAATTTTCATCCGCGAAATTAGTTCGACTTAGACATTCAATCCTAATCCAATTTCAGCTCTAATCACATTGCAATCAATCCAATTAATATTTAACTGTGCTTAATTTCGTATTGTGCTAAACTTGTCTAATTTACTATGTGACTAACAGCCTTTAACGTCTGAGCGATCTGTCAAAACGGCTGTCAAATGAATAGCGCAATACCGAATGTGTTTAAAGTGGTTGTTCGCACGCGGTTCAATCATGGTTCAGTCGCTATTTATTTAGCGCGAACGCTCTCCAGTTAGAAGTATTTTTTGGGCTAAGCTTGTCACAATTTTCATCCGCGAAATTAGTTCGACTTAGACAGAATAAGATAATAAATAGTTGGTTATACACGCAAGGAGCACAGAGATAGAACGCAAATGTATCAATCACCCATCAAATGGTTTGCCAAATTAAACAATAGGGTAACTTTTATTTATTTATTATTGTGTAGCTCTACTCGGAGGTAGATTCTTCTGAATAGAAAAAGAATCATCCCAATCGGTCACGAAATGCCAAAGTTTTCGCGTAACATAATAATACCACCTCTTTTTTTTAAATCGGTTAAAAACTAAAGACTTTTAATAACATTTGATGGATTACTGGCGCGCCTGACGTTCTCATTTGTGTTATCGAATGCATGTGTAGTGGCCTTTTACTTTAGACCTTTATTTTATAGTATTATGGATGCAAGTAAGCTAGCAAGTAGAATTTAATTATTTAGATTTGTGAATTTTTCTATTTGATGCGTCATTACAATATTTTTTTTGTAGATGGTTGGAGGTTGAAAGGGGAGGCCTTTGCCCAGCAGTGGGATGAAATTGGCTAGTAAAAACTAAAAAAATTTTTTTTTTTTTTGTAAATGTTGTAAGTATACATTTAACATCACGATCAGTCTACGTCATACAGAATTCTCGGTTTTTTAAGATGATCAGAAAAATTTCTCTAATTAGAGTCGAAATCGCCCGAATATCAAGTTGTTATACCCACAGCCACCCCACAGCATACAAAACTTCAAACCTACTCGACCCAAATGTATGGATCATTTTTTTTTTCGCGATTTATATGTTAGTCTGCTAAGCTCAATTCACATTACGAGGGATGGGCGCGGACGGACGCGGAGGGTTTGTACCCTCCGCGTCCGTCCGCGCCCATCAATACAATATTTCAATACAATTTCAATCGGTATTGAAATAGGTATTATTTTACAGCAATGTAAAATAATACCTATTTCAATACCGATAGAGTTGACAGAGAGAACGCCGACACGGGCCTCACGGACGGGGACGGAGCTTTCTCTATGGACTCTATCAGTATTGAAATAGGTTTGCGTTTGGTATTATTTTATATTGCATTGTCCGCGTCCATACGCGCCCGTCCGGCGAAATGTGAATTATAATGTGAATTGAGAGAAATGAAATATCTTGCTTGGTAAACTTTAAAGTAGGCATCAATAAGACTCATGTTGTATGAAAATGTCTACCTAATTGTAGGTATTGCAGCAAAAACTCAATCTCGCTTCGCTTGCTCCTGGTTATGATTGTGTCTCAGACGCATAGGATGTAGATCGTATTGCGGTTTGCATCAAGGTCATTGCAAAATGACCTAATAATATTGTAGTAAAATTTCGAGCTCGCTTCGCTCGCTCTAGCTACATTTAAGATCGTATGGATCTCAAGCTCGCTTCACTTTTGGTTATAGATTTAATTGCAACGACCTAACCTGGACCTGAAATACCCTGGGAAATAATGATTGCTATCTGCGTCTATGGAGGGAAGGGGCACTTTTGACAGGGCTCGAAAAAATCATAGATATCAATTTCTGGAAGGTCCGGGGGGCCTCATTTAGTTTTGCCGCTCCGGGCCTCCGACGGGCTAAGTCCGCCTCTGATGGGCATCTATTTTTAGTCTCGCGGCTAAGAGGATAAGGTATAGGCACGACAAATTGACGGATCCGAATTCTGTAATACCCGGTTGATTCTCGGCCATTCGCTAAATCGCCAGCTGTGGATCTCGAGAGACGAAATTAATCCTGATCAAATTGAGCCTGTATTATTTTTACAGTCACTGGCAAAAGAAGAATATTGCTCCAAGGTTTAATGTTTTACTGTCAACACAAAAGTATTGAAGAGTTGATCGAATCCTTTATTTTTTTCGTAAAAGTCTTAAAAATCGCATATCTAAACTATTATAAAACTGTAACAGAAATTTGTCTGTACATTGAAGATATTTACAAAAAAAAATTACGACATGGTTTTTACCTGTCCCTGATTCCAAATCACCAATTTTTGGATTTTTTGTCTGTCTGTCTGTTTGTTTGTTGGTTTGTTTGTTTGTTTGGGTGTTTGTTTGTTCGAGTATCACGCAAAAACTACTGAACCGATTTTGATGAAACTTTTTTTGTTTGATAGCTTATCATCTGACTTAAAATCTGGTATATAATTTATGCGGACGAAGTCGCGGGTAAAAGCTCGTGTTCAATATAAGTAGATAACTTCGTGGCAACCTTCGGAAGTAAAGTAAGGTCTTCAATATTGGGAAAATATTGGTTATCGTTTATCGGCTGTCACTAAATCTATTAGCTTGGATGATAGATAGCCATTCTGTTATCTTCCCAATTTGACTGGTAAGGATTTATATAGTACGTGTAAGTCGAATATTTCTTATAAGGCGGACGTATTAGATCATATCTAAAACTAAAAGTAAAGTTTCAGGTTTAAAGCTTTTTTAAAGCATCAGGTGATACTCGTTATGCAATCCTGAATAACCTTGCTTATCTGGCGCTATAGTGGCGATTTTAACAATGTACAAAACATGTAAAAATCTCGAAAATAACCAATCTATTATATTCCTTGAAAAGTTATAAACTCGCCTCTATCTCATGTTGAGATTTGGGTCCTTGCATAATTTCCTGCACCGGAGTATGTAACCCTTCTTGGTGGGTAATATGTAGAAAGAGTTCGCTGGTGGATGTCCGAATCAGAATACTCGTAAAATATTTAGTTTTTACACTACTTTACATCATATAATGTGGTGTATATCAACATCTAGACTGGTGCTTCATAACCTGCCCCAACTTCTGACATTCACAGAAGCATAATTATAATAACATACCTATATGTAATACGGCACGAACATAATTATTATTATATAAATTGAATGTACACAAATAATACTTGCAGTTTTATAGTGTTAAGGGTCGCTGTATAAAAGGATATTTACCCAATCGTTTAATTCTTGGACTGACCATTAAACTGAACAAGTTTTACTATGGAGACGAAGCTACGAATAAGAATATTATTCGTAGGGACAAAGTAGAAAAAAAAATCTGCTGTACATTCATTGGACAATCTATGAGACCTGGCGACAATTTTTATCGTTTTATAAAATGCATAACTACAATAATGCAAAAAAAAAACAAATATTGAGGGTGAACGATATATACATAAAACACCAAAATCAATTTAGTAATCATTATGCCAATTTGAAGAATAAAGTAATATAATACTAAAATTCGTTTGAATATGTTAGGACCACTCAATTTCATTAAATAATAAGTTTCCATCCCCATGGAAAATGGAATGACATACAATCACAACCATTAAGACAACATATTGTAACCTGAGCAAAACATTTTATTGAACAAATGGCAACAATGTAAATAAAGCATATATTATGGTAAGTAGGTACATGAAAATGATAGTGATCGTTTAAAATAAAATGTAACAAAGTATTTTAATTCGTTAGTAGGCACTTCAAATTGTGGCATATAATAACAATGTATCATCAGCACTATGTGGCTTTATCATATGAACAAAACACTTTCTATTGCATTTTTAGATACGCGCTGAAAATATTATAATATTTAGCAAAAAAATAGCTGCCAAGAATGGGAACTAATTTATCAATTCCTATATTAAAGCGCATATGCAGTAAATAAATAGAGAGCGCATGAGTGGCCCTGCAGTGATCCGCGGGGCCGGGGGTGGAGGGAAGTGCATCAGTGCAGGCGCGACGCATTCACCTGTCGTCGGTTGGTTTTGAGGAGGCGCGCGTGGAACGAGCTCGGCGTGTCGATGGTGTGTTGTCGAGAGAGAGCTGCATGTGGCGCGCTTACAGAGCTCTGCCTGAACCATGGCAGAGATATTTTGCGACGGCTCTTGTGTTGTTTGAGAGCCGGCGGCGGAGGGGTGGTGCCCATCGCGCCGGCACGGCACGGCACGTGCGCGAGTGCCGGGCGCGAGGGCGGGCGCGGGCGGAACGAGCGTCCCGACGCCGCCGCCTCCGCACGGTCGCGCGGCGCTCAGGCCACTGACGTCGCGCGCCACCCGCTCCTCCAACGCGGACGCTCGCTCTCGCGCCCGCTCACTACGCAGCCTCCGTATCGAGCTACATTTCCCGAATTTATTCAAGAGAGGCTCTCGCCGCAGAGCCGTGCGAAGGACGCGCCTAATCTGTTCGGACGAGAACCTGCCGCAGTTCAGATGGCGGTGGCGCCATCCACCTCGGTTGCGGTTAAGGAAACAGATCACCACGTTCAAGGTCACAGATCTAGTATCGATGCCGAATTATCTTTTTCGGCATCTTTTGCAGTTACGTTTGTTTATTTCGAATTAATGAAACTTCCAAAGCAGTTTTAGTAATTGATTAAAAAAAGCACGACGGCTTGGCAAGAAAACATTTGCTAAATGAAATTAATTACTTCAACGATGTCCTTTTGATAATGAATCACTAAACAACAATTTGATTGCCCAATGCGCAATGTTTGGTAAAGTTAGGGATTCAAACTTTTAGAAATAGGTATTTTAGTTAGAATAACGGCGATAAAGTTTGATTTGGAGGTAAATTGTACTATGCCAATATTATATGTTCTGCTGAATCACAACTTCGAATAAGCAGTTTTTAAGAAGTCAATTTCAATAAGGGTTGGATATGATAATTTCAAATATTATTAATTACTAGCTTTTACCCGCGACTTCGTCCGCATAAATTATATACCAGATTTTCAGTCAGATATCAAACAAAAAAAGTTTCATCAAAATCGGTTCAGAAGTTTTTGCGTGATGCTCGAACAAACAAACACACAAACAAACAAACAAACAAACAAACAGACAGACAAAAAGTCCAAAAATTTGGGATTTGGAATCAGGGAAGCCTAAAAACCATATCGAAATCTTTTTTTTGTAAATATCTTCAATGTACAGACACACTTCTGTTACAGTTTCATTATAGTTTAGATTATTTAAATAGATGTTAACATCAATATGATGAAATCTACGATGAAATTAAAAAAATCGATTCCCTTTATTACTGTATACGGGGTGTTAAGGTAAACAGTTGCATTACTTTAAGGGGTGATTGTACCCATGATACAGAACAACTTTCCCAAAGAAACCTATAGGAAATTCGTAAAAAAATTGTTGGACTTCCCATACTAAATGCAATGAGCTGATCGAACTTTTGTATGAAAAGTCTAAATTTTTTTTGTGAATTTCCTATAGTTTTCTTTGGGAAAGTTGTTCAGTATCATGGGTACAATCACCCATTAAAGTAATGCAACTGTTTACCCTAACACCCTGTATAGGTAATCTACTAACCAGATTAATATTGTTTGTGAGAAACTTGTGACAAAAATGCCTATTTAAAAATGAAATGGTGATGTTATACAAAGTAGGTTTCATTGTATTAAATGTAGAAGACCACGTCCTTTAAAATCTCTATTAGCTTATATCTAGAGATCGGATAATCGGATGCATATTTACCCTAAACTAAACTTTTTTCCCCACGAAAACATAATATTCGGATATGCCTTTCTGAATAAATTTAATTTAAAAAATCTGGTCACCCGCACCGTTTTGTCGTAGCTAGTGTACAGTAGGTAAAACAACTTGGACAACATGAACAACTTGGACAAAATAAACAACTTGGGCAACTTGAAAACTCTCGCAACGAACACAACTCTGACAACTTGGCCAACTGATTTGACTTGGTCGAGTTGTCCAATTAAGTAATTTCGACAACAACGCATCTCGGACAACATGAACAACTTGGTCAACTCGAACTACTCTATCAACTCAGGGAACATTGTATAAGTTTTTTTAAGAGTTTAATTTCATATTTAAAAACTAATTATCGAAAGACAGTATAATGCACTTAACATAACAACAACACTCTAAAATTAAACCTACTAAATAATAATATTTACAAAAGAATGTACAACTTATGGCTATGGTTAAAAATAAAGATAAATACATAAACGAAGAAGGGATGGGTCAGCACAGCTTCCGTTCGGCTTACAAACAAGCTTCTTGTATAAGTTGACCAAATTATCAGAGTTGTTCATATTGTCCGAGTTGTTCAAATATCCAAGTTCTACGATATTTTAGCAATCCCGGGACTTAAGAACGATTCTGGGATTGTTTCATAAAATTAATGAATTAAGACGTGTCCACATTATTCTTGTGAAAAATTAAGTTTAGGTAAATATGCATCCGAATATCCGATCTCTACGTACGAACGAGGGTGGTTAGATAAATCCATGACTTTGAAAAGATGAAACACTTTTTTTCGGTAAATGTTGTTTTCTTTTTCCGGATAATCTTCTTTCAACTCTATACACTTAATCCAACGATGTTCCAACCTCTCCAAACCATCAAAAAAATATTTTTGTCAAACCCTTAAAAATAGGCCTAAATTCCAGCTACCACCATCTCCTATGATGAAAATTGTTGCCCGCCAAGCAATTTCTTCATGTCTAGGAAGAGGAACAAGTCACAGGGTTCTAAATCTGACGAAAACAGAGGGTTTGGCAATAAATTGTATCGTAATTTGACAAGTTTTGATGTCGCGATTGCAGACAAGTGGTCCAGACGAGTTGGTCGATTGACAGCAAAGCAGCAGCCATCTTGCAGAAAGCTTTTTTGTGCCCAAGATATCGTAGAAATATAAAAAAGTTATTCAGTCGAAATGTACAAAGCATCAGCAATTCGCTTATCTTCAATCCACGGTCTGCCAAAACAATATCATGGATTTTATCAACCATAGTGGTAACCTCAATCGACCTTCCTGGGCGCTCAGCGTCATTTATCGTAGTACTTCCACAACGAAATTCAGCAAACCACTTAATGTACCTTTCCATGAGAAAGAACAGAATCCCCGTAATATTTTTTCAATTTGTCTTTGGTCTGATTAGTGGTTTTACTGCATAAAAAATAGTGTTTAACTAACACTTGCGACTCGGCTTTCTCAATTTTCAAAGAATACGTATGAGTCGCTTCACTCTTTTCTTTTTTAATTTAAAAAAAATTAATTAAAAAAATGTACGGCCTTAGCTTTGTAAAGAGTTCCTAATTATGAAACAAAAATAATTTTTGATATAAGTTTTTATTCGACCTTAAAGTCATGGAGTTATCAAACTGCCCTCGTATATCTGAATATGTCTTTTTCATTAAGAGTTATTAGCCCAGTCATTTTACGGATTGAGCCGGGACTAATCAGTAAATGTATTTTTTTTTCACTATTATATTGAAGAGCCAATTTGAGCTTAGAAATGTACCAAAATTAAAAAAAAATCACGTCAGCAACAGTACCAATTTTAAAATTTCGATATTATCTCGTTCTAAAAAACCTGATGATAAGTTTTTTTTGCACATATTTAAGGCTTTACCATTAGACATACTTCAAACATGGTGTAAATATTTTTGTATACTTAGAAGGTTTTGAAAAATACATTCGTATTTTCTAATAAATACCTCATTTTTAAAATTTTGATGCCTATTTTATTGCTAAAAAATAATTTATATTGTTAAATCTAATTCAAATGAGTGCATTGGTATTAATATTATTAATTAAAAGCCTTCTGGGACACACAATTTTGATTTCTATGTTGCGTAGCAATTTTTTTTAAATATGGTTTAGGATAGTATTTTTGTCACTAAATGGTGCCGGTTACAGTTTAAAAGTCCAATTAATAATTACTCCCTACCCCGCCTAACAAAACTCCGTAAAATGACTGGCCTATATGACCAAAAACGACTTCTTCATACAAATAAACTCTTTAAAAAAAATCACAGTGAAAACTGAATTTATCTGAAAATGATGTAAGTATATAACTAATTTTTATTTGAAAGAGGAAGCCTTTAATAAATTAAAAGATCAGATTTTTTATGAAAATATTCATGCGCCTGTGATCAAAAAGATCGCAAAGGTACAGAATGGATTTCTTCGTATTAAATGTCGAAGACCATACCTTCTATAACTTCAGTTAGCTAATATCGGAATGTGTCTTTCGTAGTAGGAGTTATGACCAAAAATTTGTTTGTTTTTATAGACAATAAAACATTGACGGCGATATGACGACCCGGTTGGTGTGATGGTTGCCATGCCGGACTGCCAAACCAGGGTCCTGGGTTCGAATCCCGGCTCGGTCATGGATGTTATACCACAGAATAGGTAATATTATATAGTTCTACATACAGAACGGCCACTCCCTGCCCCCCTCTGACTTCAGATACCTCACCTCCCCTCACACCCTCTGTGGTAACTTGAGGGAAGCCGAGCAAGGGAATGCAGTCAGGCGCGCGCACCCGTTGGATATGACTATATAAAATATATTTTATTTTTCTCCGCACAGTAAAAATAAACGTGGAAAATAACGCTAAATTCACATTTTCTGTGATCTGTGAGCTTAAAAACTATTTTTAATAACAGAATGAACTATAATAAAAAGTAACGAAATGTAATGTAGTTCACACGATGCGTGTTAAGTCAACCCTACACATATGTCATGCACAATTTTCACAAAGTGCGCATGTGCGAACGTCATCATGTCAAATCTAAAACGTTGTTTGAAGTGCCGGACCTGTGGTTATACTATGTTTGTGCCGTTGTTGTATGATTCCCATAACAAAAAGCCTAAGGCTTACCTTGGGATCATTACAATGTATGTGCCTGTGAGCGTAATTTTTTTTTTATTACAACATTTTTTTCCAGAAAATTCCAAAAAATGCAGACGGAAAAGACTTCGACCTCCGAAATCCACGATTTTCTATTTCCGTTCCAGTGTGCGACGTTATACCAGCACGTCTAGCATGATTTCTCTACACACGCGCGACTCGGCTTTTTTCCATACTACAAGTCGCGGCAAGCGAGGCTCGCGCTCTCCGAAAAGCGCGGGAACAGGTTATTTTGTATGCAGCGAAGGCCCGTCGGGCGCGTGTAGAGAAATCATGTTAGACGTGCAGGTTTAAGTTATTCCGGGTTTATTAGTTACCTACTAATAATACATTTTGCTTATTCTTAGTTTATTCTTTGTATAACATTTTGTACCACGTTTATTTGTACCTAAAAAGATTATAAACCAAACTAGTATTAAATATAATCAAACTTTAGTGACTTCCAAACTGTTTTGTAGCATACAAACAAACTTTCGGCGATAAATAACAACACGTTTTGCTATTTATAACCAAATGTTTGATTATGTGCTACAAAACAGTTTGGAAGTCACTAAAATTTGGTTATATTTAACACTAGTTTGGTTATATTTAACACTAGTTTGGTTAATCATTTTTTTCAGTGTTAATGTAAAATTACCGCATACGAAGGGCAGATATGAATCATAACTTCGCGATGATGTCAGAGATGATGGAATGCCCACGCTGGAAATACTCTTTTTGCAGCAGTGTTCACGTATGTTTGTTTTATGACTAACTGACCAGTTACTACAATGATTCTTAACCTTACCGTTGGATTTAGATTTAGAGCGACGCTGACAGTACGGACTGACCAAAAACGAACCTTGCGAGCACGCGTCACTTGATTGGTTAATCCGCCCGTCAGTACCGACGTCGTTCGAGCTCTAAAAACGGCCCACAGTGTGGGATTTTCCCAAAGTTGCGGTCATCTTATTTTATGCGCTTTTTGGAAAGATTACATTCAATCAAAGCTTCTATTGAAACTCTTTTGTCTTTATCTATCATAGTTTTGGAGAAATTAATAAATTAAAAAAAGACCATAAAAACCATAAAAAGACAATATCTGTTTTCTGACCATGTTTTTTTTATTTGATGTTTCATAGTATGATAGATATTCGCTAGAAGCATCAATTAAGGGGCTATGTAAAAAAAATAGGATTCTTCAAAGCTCCATATATCATGAAGTACTAACAGTAGGAGTATGATTTGCGGATATGTGTAAATTGAACATATAATTGAAGTTTTGATTAGAGCCAAAACACGATTAAGACAAATTTTCTCGATAGAAAAACAAACCAAAGTAGCCTCCGTTTTTGTCTATAAACGCTTGTAACTGCCAAACGGTGAATAATAGAAACATGAGACTTGATTTAAAAAAAAGAGATTGCTATTATCTAAGTTTTGATTAGAGCAGAATTGAACATACATAAATAGTACAATCACAATTAAATAAAGTTTGTTTTTTCGCTTGATTCGATCCAGGCGCGCGCGCCGCCCCATCTCTTTCTCTCGCATCTGGCAGTAATATAAGCTATCACACGCCCGTTTCGCTAAAATTATTTTTCGACATAAGCTCGTAATCCATAAAACAAACACAAGTGATTACTTTCTTGTAAGTAAAAAACTTTTTTCAATTATTTTGTTTTTTTTTCTGGTGAATCTCTACATGGTAGCATTTTTTTCCAGTGCCAAAAGTTCTACAGAAAAAAAAAGCAGATGCTAAAAACACAGGACCTCGGAAATATAATTTTTTAGAATTTACAAAAATTTAAAAAAATCATATTTCCGAAGTCTTGTGTTTCTGGCATCTGATTTTTTTTTTTGGTAGACCTTTAAAAAAAAGCAGATGCTACATACACAGAACCTCGGAAATATATTTTTTAAATTTTTTGTAAATTTAAAAAAATCTTATTTCCGAGGTCCTGTGTTTGTAGCATCTGCTTTTTTTTTGGTAGAACTTATAACTTTCATTAACACTTTGGCACTGGAAAAAAATGCGACCATGTAGAGCTTCACCAGAAAAAAAAAATAATAATAGAAAAAATATTTTTTACCTAGAAGTGCGTAATCATCAGACGTAAGTTTCAATAAAAGCTTTGATTGATTGTCTTTCCAAAAAGCGCATAAATAAGATGATCGCAACTTTGGGAAAATCCCACACTGTGCGGCCTCAGGGACCACTTTAAAATAATGTTCTTAACGCGGATTACAATCAGCCGAGCAAGGCAAAGGGGACATCATCACTTTGATTAACTGGTACACAATAATCATCATCATCATCTCGGTCGATAGACGTGCACTACTGGACACTAGTGCGCCCTGACTGGGGGCCCCAAGGAGCCGAAAAGAATACAAAATATTAATTATTAGTGAGGGGCTAGATATTTCATACATATTAATTCAAAACTTTGTTTGCTTCCTGCGACTAGCGTCGCGAACCAGCATAATGTTAATCCTACTTACAACCTTAATTATAAATAATAATGAAAATGAACCAGCTGGACAGATTTAGTTGAAACTGGACATCATCTTTATTTATAAACCCAGGTCGCCATAACAATACTCATCGATGCTGACTGTTGATGGATTTACGGGAACAATGCGTTAGAAGTATCATATTCAATCATAATCATAATTCAAGAGTATTTACATAACTCATTCTTATCAATTTTAAACTAAAATTAAACATACTTAAATGGTACTTAAGTAAAAAAAATGATTCAGTTAAGAAATTAAAATCAGGACGCATACATATAAAAAATGCACACTGCTCTAGGGCCTGTGAATGATGGTATCATATAAGTAATCTCTCTAGCAGCGATGCCGACGTGACGGTTTAGTTCACGTTGACTTTGAATAAAGCCAACTGCAAATACACATTATGTAAATGTCATCGTAACAAACGACTAAAAAGTGTTATTTTGCTTGTGGAGTTTAAGTTATTTAAACGGTGAATTAAGTCCATCAAAATTAATAACTTTTAGTATGGAGCCAACCTTCGGAACAGCAAATAAAAATCTGTTGTTTCATACATTTCAGTCGGTTAGGTGCTGCAGTTTTGAATGGAGACGATTTTTTCCCCCGATTCCGAAGGTTAGTTCAGTTCTATGGTCTGAATTGACAGATTCAGCATGTCTAGCATGATTTCGCTGCATACAAAATAACCTGTTCCCGTGCTTTTCGGAGAGCGCAAGCCGCGCTTGCCGCGTCTTGTAAATGGAATAAAGCCGAGTCGCGCGCGTGTAGAGAAATCATGCTAGACGTGCAGTATTTGCGCGGCAGTCCCGGCATCCTGTAGGCTAAAGGTGAACGTAATTGCTACAAGCGCACGCATAACTACATAGTACGCAGTTACAGAAAACTTTCTGACCACCCCGAAAGGGATTTTTGTGAGTATGTCTATGTATACAGGGTGAAATTTAAATCATTGGCGACATCCTTTTAAACTAAGA
The DNA here is from genome assembly GCA_922987775.1 of Agonopterix subpropinquella. NCBI lineage: Eukaryota > Metazoa > Arthropoda > Insecta > Lepidoptera > Depressariidae > Agonopterix > Agonopterix subpropinquella. The sequence goes on along the minus strand of OV277693.1, from coordinate 52,464,151 downwards.
GTCTACCCATCAAACTGTACAGCTTTTACTATGGGAGTAAACCGATCGTAGCAAAAAAAAACTGCTGTTTCATACAGTTGAGTCGAATATACATTGCAGTTTAGTATATTATTATGGAATAGCAGATTTATTTTTTTTGTTACGACCCTTTTGCTTCAATAGTAAAAGTAGTTCAGTTTGATGGGTTGACTCCTAGGTACACTCTTAATTTAAAACGATGCCAATAATTTTATTTTCGCCCTGTACTGAAGAGTATGTATGTACACACGGCGACAGATCAACCTACCCATAGTTGAACTCTATGTTCATGGACATAAGGTCGAACTATGGGTAGGTTGATCTGTCGCCGTGCGTACAATAACTAAACGTACCTTATCCGAGTCGGTGGTGTTACCGCTACCGAACGATGCAAGTGAATTCCTATCTAGGTTCTCGGTCGTGTCTTCTAACGACGTGTCTTCCAGATCTCTGTAAACAAATCCAACATTCATACTATGTCATTTTAATGCAATTCGGCAAGACAAATTGTTTATTGGAGTGCTGATTAGAAAACAATTTGGAGACGAATGTCTTAAAACCTGCTTAAACATGTTTTATTTTAGAGATTTTAAAATGAAAAGATATTTATCTAAACTATTATAAAACTTTAACAGACATGTGTCTGTACATTGAAGATATTTACAAAAAAAAAATTACGGCATGGTTTTTACCTGTCCCTGATTCCAAATCATCAATTTTTGGATTTTTTGTCTGTCTGTTTGTTTGCTTGTTTGTTTGTTTGTTTGTTTGTATGTTTGTTTGTTTGTTTGTTTGTTTGTTTGTTTGTTTGTTTGTTTGTTTGGGTGTTTGTTTGTTCGAGTATCACGCAAAAACTAGTGAACCGATTTTGATGAAACTTTTTTTGTTTGATAGCTTATCATCTGACTTAAAATCTGGTATATAATTTATGCGGACGAAGTCGCGGGTAAAAGCTCGTATTTTAATAAAATAATAGCATATGCTACAGACTTTGTTCCCCGACCGACGGGGCAGTCCGAAATATTATAAAAAACATCCACGTTTCACTACAACAGAATAAAATAAAGTTGCTTTAAAAATATTCTCGAGAAAAAAAATTGAGCCGAATTTTTTGGCGATGAATTGGCTGGGATTTGTCAACACGTAAGGTTGACATTGATATAGAAAGGAAAACGCCCAGTCCCGTTTCGCAAAAAAAAATGTTACAATAGAACTAAAGAGATAATTTCCATTTCCTTAGGAAGTATGATATTCCTCCTATTTTTTTGTGTATAATTTTAGCTGTCATACCATTTGTATGTGTTTTTTGATCATACGACCAATGAGGTCGTGAAACGATTTGAAACGAATACATTTCGTCACATAGGCAATGTCTTTTGACCTTTTTAGTGTTCTGTACCCCAAGCACCCAAAGGTTGAAAACGGGACTCTATTACCAAGCCTACGTTATCCGTCCGTCGTATTTAGGGCTGTAACTTTCGAACCATAATAGCTTAGACAGTTTACTCTTCTGGCCACGTTAAGCCAGGCGCGGCGCAGCATTGGAGGTGTCGCGCGACAGACACCGGCCACGACTTTTAAAACAAGAATACAGCAGCAGTCACGAGAAGCTTGTGGCAGCCACATTAGTAGAGTTCCTGAAGGTTTTTGCTTCGGAACCCGTCAAAACTACTCCGATTTCAATATTTTTTTTTTAAATGAAGGTAATTTAAGATACTACAACCTTTACAGTTTAAAAGTTGACGCTTTTTTTTTTGTATAGAAATCTTTGAGCCAGTGTAATTTAGAAACTATACAACGTGTTAATGAATTAGCGCAAAACATCATACACCCCAACTGATTTATAACAAAATAATTAGATTGTAACAATAATTTCATTATTTTGATAGTTAAAATTAAAAGTTATTCGCATTTTAAGTTTTGAGGCAAAAATTATTTGTTATCATTTCAGCACGAAAAGAAAGCGCTAACGTACTCATGGATACATTTTTATAATCTTGTTTTGGTAGTAAGTAGGGTGAGTGTGCCCGTGCGGTGGGTTGACATCCGGTTCAGAAAATTTAAAATTTTGCAAACAAATTATTTAATATTTTGAAAAAAATTACCTATGTTGAAACTATGATAATTCGATTCTGCTCTCGATTCTAAACAAACTACTTTCTAGTTTTGCGTTAATTCATTAACACGTTGTATAACATAACGGAAATCTGATAAACCACAGACAAGGATATTAGTTTCTAGATCGTGTTAAAAAAAAAATCATTAAATTAATTTGGTTAATATTCAAAATGAGAATCAAACTTCGTTTGTATGGAGCGCGCTAATCAAGGTTTATTCGTCAGCCAATGTCAATTAAAATAGCCTCAATGCGAAGAGAATGTCCTGTGAAGCATTTTTTTCTTAAAATTTGTATTTTTTGGGTTACATCTTTTTACTTGACTGAGAGCGTCAATTTTTAAAGTATAAAGGTTGTAGTATTTTAGATTACAGACGTTTTAAAAAAAAACATGAAAATCGGAGTAGTTTTGACCGGTTCCGAAGCAATAGAACATTTTAAAGCTACAGGTACTCGGTTACATGCCGCGAGTCGCCGGCGCCGCCCTACGTTGGATACTGTAGTTGCTACCACGTGTAGGTACGGCAAGGCCATACGAAATATTAACTGTAATCCTCTACGCGTGCCCAATGTTGTTTGGTGGACTTCGCATAGGCAATATAATTTCTTCTTTAGCGTATTCTGGTTCCTTAGGATGTCGTACTCTGTTAAGAACAGTACAAAAAGAATCTGAAGGAATTCTTACCTGCTAGATCGTTGTGAACTTGTCGGTCGACATGGTGCAGGGCTTCGCGGAAGACTTCTGAAGTATGTTTCCTGGTAACAACAAAAATCCAATATCTTAATAGAAGTCCACACATTTTTTATCAGTATTTTAAGGGCATTCAATGTATTTATACTATCGTACTTTATGGAGTATTAATGTATAGGGTTATTTTAAATTAGTTGGCGAAACTGAACCAGGGCACTTTTTAATGATAACAGATACCATAATCCATGTTTATAATTGGTATTGATGAATAACAAAATTATTATTATCGTGCGTAGGTACGCGCAGTGCGTACAGTATGCGTGCCGTGGGCGAACATTAACCAAAATCATATGATCAAGCGGGGGGTCATTAACACGTAATTTTACTTAGTAACAAATACCAAATGCGTTTCTTAAGTTTCGCCAACTAATTAAATTTAACCTTATACAACGTGTTAATGAATTAACGCAAAACTAGAAAGTAGTTTGTTTAGAATCGAGAGCAGAATCAAATTATCATGGTTTCAACATAGGTAATTTTTACAAAAATATTAAATAATTACTTTGAAAAAAAAATTTTTTTTTGACCCCGATGTCAACCCACCCCACGGGCACACTCACCCTAATTACTACCAAAACAAGATTATTAAAATGTATCCATGAGTACAGTCATCAGCAGATATATCGTAGCAAACAAGGTGGTCAAATATTTCTCAGCAGTTGTAATTTTCAATAATTTCTTTACTCATAACCAATCAAAAATATAGGAACGCCAGGAACATCAAATATATCTACGCAGTCAAGGTGGTCATAAACATCTGAACAGATTCAGAAAACAACCTTATTCCGTTGGTTTACATTTTAATTTTAAATAACATTGTAAAGAAATTATTGAAAATTCGCTGTTCAGATATTTATGACAAAATACACGTTTAGATATAATTGATAACATTTACTGTAAAGAATTTAATGAAAATTAGCACTGCTCAGAAATATTTGGACACCTTGTATGCTACGATATATCTGATGGCGACTGTACATTAGCGCTTTCATTCAGTGCTGGAATAATAACAAATCATTTTTGCCTTCTAACTTAATGAAATTATTGTTTCAATCTAATTATTTTGTTATAAATCAGTTGGGGTTTTGCGTTAATTCATTAACACGTTGTATAGGGCTATAGTCACACCACGCGGCCCCAGTATGAAATGGTAGAGGCAAGTTTAGTGGTCAAAATGCAATCAAACGAACCGAAGCGAAGATAAAAAAAAAAAAAACTCAATTAATTCCCTTTGTTTAGTTACCATATTGCCAATTTAAAATAAGGTATTTGTATTGTATCGTTTTTAATCAATCCGCTTTACAGCGTTAATGCCAAGAGACGCATAACAACGCTTACCTGAATAACTTCTCGAAGTCGCCGCACCCAGGTCTGCTTGACCTCGAGTGAAGGCGCCTTGAGCACTATCTTGCAGTCGCTTGCCATGGGCTCGCGACCCGTCCACACCGAAAACTTGCACCCATCGCCCTCGATGTGCTCAGTGACACCTAATTGTGACGTCTGGTTTACGTCACCAATAAAAAACACATCAATTTATGCTGTTTATATTTTAAAAATAATATGTATACAAGGTCCAACTTAACATGCTGACGGTTTTCAAGAGGATGATCAGACCATGAATCTGAACAACATTATATATGGGACCAAACTAACAAAGGACATCTGGCACATAATACCGAAAAATGTATAACCTTACTTCTATTTTTATTATGGAGTATGGAACACTAGAAACTAACTGCAGGCATTAGTTTATTTTATAATGATTCATTAGTTTTTATCATTTTTATATAAAAAAACATTGTAATTGTAACACCTCCTACTAAACAACATTGACAGCCATTTTGGGATTGCTGCTTTAAATATCTTGGACATTTTTTAAATATCTTTGACATTGTCACACAAATTGTTTAGTCACATTTAAAGTACCAGAATGTAGCCTGGACTTGTATTATGATGACTAGACAACGATATAGAATACATATAAGTATAGATACAAACATCCATGACTCGGGTACAAATATTCATATTCATCATACAAATATTTGTCCCTTACGGGATTCGAACCCGCGACCCTCGGCACAGCAGGCAGGTTCACTACAGACTGAGCTACCGGGCCGCCATTATTATAATTTATTAATAATAAATGACTAAATAAGTCGTTAAATAAAAATAAATGATTTTATAAAACCCCATAATTTATTACACATTTGACTTCAGTCAAAACTTCTATACATTTTGAGGTATTTTTTCAAGGGAGAGCGTCGGTTGTCCTTTCGAAAAAAAATCGACTGTCCCATATATGTATTGGGGTAGTGTAGGATAGCAGTTTAGTATGAAACAGCAGATTTATTTAGCGGTTTTGATGTTGGTCCCGTAGAGAAAGTTGTTCGGTTTGATGGTCCGATCATCTCCTTAAAAAAACTATTAACTGAAAAGAGAAAAACAAGCTCTATAGTCACTAATCAGCTATAACCAAAATAAGCAAATATAATTTGAATGTTATTAGGTAGGTATCGCAAACGGGGACAAAGAAGAATTATAAAACATAGCTAGGTATATCCTTTGGTTTGTCCCCGCCTGCAATACCTACCTAATAACATTCAAATTATATTTGCTTATTTTGGTTATAGCTGATTAGTGACTATAGAGCTTGTTTTTCTCTTTTCAGTTAATAGTTTTTTTATGCAGTCGGGTTTTTTGTTTTTCGTAATAATTTAGTTTATTTCATACTTTTTAGGTTTTTTGTCGAAATGGTAGCATAAAAGTACTATAATATATATATATTTGGAATCGTCTGTTTACTAGCTTTCATTTGATACCCATATTGTAATTTTCCAGAAAAAAAATTGTTTATTCCCCCTCTTTTTTTTTAACTCGCAGACGCCATAATAAAATAATATAGCCTATGTCACTCTCACAATTTTTACAAATCTAACGACACCTCATACGTCAAAATCAGTCAAGCTGTTTAGGCTGTAGGCCGTGCCAAAGAAATATACATACAAACATACATACATACATACATACATACATACATACATACATACATACGCTCGAAAAACATAACCCTCCTTCTGGCGCAGTCGGGTAAAAATCCGTCAAATCCGGTAATATAGACCATACAGAATCGTTTAAATAGAACCATATAAATCCTTACCATAAATTTTGTTTTGTAGATATATTTCGCTTTGCCATGTGAGTCTTTCACTTCCTTTGCTAGTAACAAGTGGAAGTCGAATAGGAACACTCTCCGTTCACGACCCTTCTTGATGATTTGTCGGAGATCCCATACGTGAAACGAGTCCTGGAGGACGACCTCTCCCAGGCTGTCGATAGGAACATCACAACCTTCGAGAAGAGAAAGGTGCATCGCATCGTTGGCCTTCTTTGGAACTGACAGCATGACTTCCAATCCGTCCTAGAACAAAACGTTTCAATAAATCTCCCAGTTATGTCAAAGATGATATCATCAATACGAGAAAACAACCGGAGCGAGATGGATCTATTTAGTCGAATAACTCTGAACATTGTCGCCGTCGATGTCGTTAGTAATGATTATTTTAATTAGTTGATCATTAATACATGTATACCAAATAATTTTATATCATTTATAGACATAGACAACACGGGCTCACTCCCCGTCACACTGGACAGAATTTCGGTACTACTAGTGAAACGTGGATGTTCTTAGGTTTCAGAATATCTCTGACTACCCCCTCGGGGAATTTGTCGTGAGCATATGCATTATAAACATGATAATTTTGTCATTTAAGTGTCTTCCAAGGAGATCAAGAGGGTACCAAAATCCAACAGGAAAATTTGTATCACCATTAAAATGACAAATTAATTTAAAAACATGTACAAGACAAGTAACAAGAAGTTTAATGCTACTACTACATAGTAAAAATCTATACATACATTTTTACCGTTATCGCGTAACACGATAGGAATAATACGATTACGATTATACTTAAACATTTTCAGAACAAAACTATAGGTTAATTCAGAAACCATAACATCATGTAAAATTCATCATGAACACAAAACACTCCAGTGAAATAAACCAAGTCACTCCAGTTCCAAGGAGAACTGTTCGACACCGCAGCGCGCACTAAGTGACTCACTAATGAGGAAAAATATTTTGTAAATCTATTGTTAATTACTGCCAACGGTGTACCCGTTGTTTAATCTACAACAAATCCAACGTCCAATGTGCCTATTTATGTTGAAATGGAAAACAAACATCCAGAACAGATAGAGCTTAATGGGTTCACGCCATTACAAAACACAAAACATCGTTAGAAGCCAAGATAGTACGCATCGTAAATATGCCAGGATAGTTTTGCCTATTCATGTTTGAATATTACTGTAACCACAATGTACTTAGTACACAATAATTCTAAAATAGTAGATTTTTGTAATTTATAAATGTATCAGTTTTTGCAAAGAAACACACGTGACTTTGCGAAGAAACGTTATTAAAATGAGTCATAATCATGTGTTGCTTTATGGTCTGAAATGTATACGTCTTTAGCATTAAACAACCGAATTAATTTCAGTTATATTAGGCAGATATTATTGGACATTCAAGAGTGCGATTTTTGAAACTCATTCTTTGAACTCAGTCAGCAGTTCTGAAGCAGCACTCCTAAAGTATGATTTTTGAAAGTCAAATCAGCAGTAGAAAGATCCGTATCTCCACAGTAATTTTGACATTTTCAACTGCTGAACTCAGCTAATGAGATTCAAAAATCGCACTCCAGTGTGAAGGGCCAGCCCTCCGTAAACAGAAACGATGAACTCTGACCATCAAACTGAAAAAATAAATCACTATGGAGCCTACATCAGGAAATGCGAAAAAAATCTGCTGTTTCATACAACCCGACTCAAATGTATGGGATAGGTTTTTTCCGCGATTTCTGAGGTAGGCTCCATAGTGAAAGTTGTTCACATGTTGTTCAGTTTGATGGTCTGAGTTCACCGTTTCAGTTTGCGGAGGGCTGTCACTTACACCCTGTAGAATGAAAAACAAAATTTTAACAAAAAATTAAAACCGCCTTCAAAAAAACTAAAAAGTTAAAAAATAATATTGCAGCCTATGACTTTTTCGTTCGCATCATAAGAACATTAATTTGTTTTATTGAAGTCGCTGTCAAGCCGGTACGATTCGCGACAGGGCTCGCATTTATTGGCTTGGCTTGACACCGACTTCTATAAAACAAATTAATGTTCTTATGATGCGAACGAAAAAGTCATAGGCTGCAATATTATTTTTTAACTTTTTAGTTTTTTTGAAGGCGGTTTTAATTTTTTGTTAAAATTTTGTTTATTTCACAATTTTTAGTGGTGAATTGATTAGTTCGATTTAATAGGAGTGCTTTAAATTAACAAACGCTCTAGTCGGCACTACGATTTTCGAAGGTTCCCCTCGATATCTCTGGGATCCATCATCAGATCCTGGTTTCCTTATCATGGGACCTCACTTGGGATATCTCCTTTCCAACAAAAAAAGAATCATCAAAATCGGTTCATAAACGACGAAGTTATCCGCGAACACACATTAAAAAAAAAAAAAAAAATATATACGGTCGAACTGAGAAACCTCCTCCTTTTTTGAAGTCGGTTAAAAAGGACATTCGCACGGCATTCGCAACTTGTTGTGCCGAAAACAAATAATAGGCATTACCGCGAACGAACACTAATATAAATATACTTCCAGAACAACATAAGATACAAACATTACATAGAAACGAATGAAATACAATTTATTAACATTCTGTTTGACTTTAATTTGTGACTTACGCTTCGCCGATGTATTTTCATTTATTAACAAATCCAGTGTTTATATAACTTGTTATTCTTATAGAAACTGATTCGATCGGCTGTCAAGCTTAAATTTTTCAGTGCCATAGTATCTTTATCTAATCGCAGTGTTTTATCAGAACGCGTAAGTTCTTAAGCGATAAGGAATTGTCTAGTAAACGATAAGCATTACAATGGCAAACGTCAACTCAGGTTTGTTCCCAGAGATAAAAGAATGAACTAAACAAAGATGACATTTTCTTGCCGCAGTTAAATTGAAAATGTTATTGGGATCATTATATTATAATAGCACAGTAGCTAAACTTGTTCCAATATATTTTAACAGTATATTATTGCGCCTATGTAATGCGAGACTGATTCTCGGTTCCTACAGCCAAACCGTAAAATACGGTTTTGTAGGACTACAACTAGAAACATGTAATTTTGTAACTTATTATTAAATAAATTAAAAAAAAAAAAAAAAAGTTTTCTAAGAATTTACTTCTTTCAATTCTTTTAATCAATTATTAACTGATATTGTGTAATATGTCATATTTATTTATACTGTCTAATGTAATGATTCTCTTATACAATAAAGGCAGTCGGATCGCATCTTAGCGACAAAGAAAAAAATTAATTAAAGACCATTGAAAATCTTTTGGATTGGTTATACCATAGAACATCATAAGAGGGGTTAGAAGTGCAAAGTAGGCGTGGAACGTATCGCCACATGCAATGATTTGCATAATACCATAAGGCGCGCGGCGTGGCGCGAGCGAGAGGGCATGAGTAGTTGCAGCAGCATGAGCGGGAAGACAAGTGGCAACAGCCGTCTCCGAAGCAAAAGCGCTACTTGACATTTCTAACCCATCTTATAATGTTCTGTGGGTTACACAATAAAGAATAATGAATTGATTGTATGCATTATTTATGTCTCACCTTGATTTCACCCTGCCCCTCGGCACAGCACGCCTGCAAGTCCTTCAGAAGCAGTTGATACTTGGTGATCCTTTGCACTGGCTTGATCAAGTATGCTGCTAGGGGATGCTCCAGTTTCTTTTTACGTTGAACCCTGTTCAAATAAAGATTATATAAGGTCTAACAAAATTACCTGAAACTATTTTGAGGGGATGATCAGACCACATCAAACTGAACTACTTTTTCTATGGTAGCAACGATGAAATCGCGAAAAAAATCAGCCGTTCGATATAAATCTGCAATCATACTCGGCCAAAATGTATGGGATACTTTTTTTTCGCTATTTCGATGTTGGTCCCATTGAGGAAGTTGTTCAGTTTAATATGATCATACCGTTAAAAAACCGGTAGTATATTAAGTTGGACCCTGCATTTCTTCAAAAAACAGGATGTAAGGAAAAGTATCATTAACATTTTAACCTGAATTCTCTAAGTATAAACCACATACTCTACCAAACCGAACAACTTTTACTATGGGAGTAAACCTGTCAGATCAAAAAAAACAGCTGTTCCATACGTTTGAGTTGAGTAGACATTGCAGTTTAGTATGGAACAGCAAATTATTTTTGTTCTATCAGGTTTGCTCCCATAGTAAAAGTTGTTCAGTTTGATGGGTAGAGGAGTATGTGGTTTAAAGGTGTGTGTGTGTGTGTTTATGTGGTGTAATTATATTTTTCCTCACACCCTGTATACGAGTTAAGGACCTGTTGCCAGATCTTTTACCAACTCATTTCATAATGAGTAAACAATACATGTTGAAATTATCTACGCAATGTTGTTCAATAGATAACTAAAGACATAAATACAACATTATATGGTCAGTATCGTTCCACTTAGAGACCCAGCCAGTGGCTCAAACTGCTAATCTGCTCACTTTTATCACAGAAAGAGAAAAGTTATTTTATAAATAAAACCGGTCATGTGCAAGTCGGGCTACTTGCACACCGAGGGTTACGTACTCCACAACATATTAACTTACAAAAACAATTTTTTTCTGCGGTACCTTAGTACCGGTAGCACAGTCGGTAGTGAACCTGCCTGCTGTGCCGAGGGTCGCGGGTTCGAATCCCGTAAGGGACAAATATTTGTATGATGAATATGAATATTTGTACCCAAGTCATGGATGTTTGTATCTATATATGTATTCTATATCGTTGTCTAGTCATCGTAATACAAGTCCAGGCTAGATTCTGGTACTTTAAATGTGGCTAGATAATTTGTGTGACATTGTCCAAGATATTTATTTATTTATTATTTATTTATTATTTAGTACGAGACCGACTCACACTTGGCCGGTTTTTACTATCTGTTGTTATACTGTAGAGTTTGCTCTATAATGACACCAAGTTTGACGCTTGTATGTATTACCGTTTTTACCATAGAGCGAGAAGAAAAAACGTTGATAAAAACTAGTTCCTTGTATGAGGACCCCCCTTAATTTTTAACTTTCTGACATTTTTATTACTTGTTAGCAAATCCGCCGTAATAACGCACATTCTGCGTAAAAAAAATAATATTGGAAGTCTTCTGTAAAATGTTGTTTTAGACATTTAAGAGGTTTCCACTATATGTAGTATGTTATGTACTATGATTAGGATGTAGTATGATTTGTACTACCTTTCGAAATAGTCGCCTGCGTTCTGTACGACGGCGGCGTTGCTGTCCGGCTTGTTGCGGCAGTAGGAGACGTACATGTTGAACTCTCGCGCCCACGTGACGAAGCAATGGCCGACGTCTTCCGGCATCGTTTCGTACTTGTCCAGTTCACGCAGGAACACGCGCTCGTGGAAGCGGTGGATCTCTTCTATGTTGCCGAATATTATTTCCTCCTAAAACATGTGCCAGTATATCAATTTGTTAATTTACTAAATATTGTGGTATCATTATCATGTATAAATAAATAAACAAAATGCCGGTCATTCCAGGGCCTGTAACTGTACGTTAAGCCAGGTCAGAGGCATATTGGCGGCTTGATAGCCACTTGCTCTGACAGCAACCAAACCTAGTGATATGCCACTTTGTGCTTTTTTACCCAGTTTGTTAGGACATTGCAGGCTGAATCACCTGATTGTCTGAAAAGAAAGACGATTGCGTGCTTCGGATGGCACGTCAAGGCGATTTGGCGGCTACTATCTCTGGTGGTAGTAGTCATTACATAAAAAACCACGTGAGAGGCCGTAAGGCGGTCTGAAAAAACTCTGACACCAGGGCTCTGCCCACACTATAAGATCTGAGAACTTGAATAATTGTCGTAAGCCACAGTGAGTATACCTTGCCGTGCAGCGCTTGCGGTACTGAGCTGGGGTCTGTGCGCATTTCTCGCAGGTAGCAAGTTATACACGTCTCGAGGTCCTTCACGTACGCGCGCTCCGTCTGCAGGAGCTCGGCCATTATGAATCTGCCAATTGAAGTGCATGTTAAGGGGCCATAGGCTCAGACGAATATTTTTTATGAGAAACGCGATTGCCCAGCCCTCCGAAACTGCGTGCGCGTGCCGTATTTTCGATTAAAAAGAGTTAACAAAATAATTTTTATAATTTTTTTTCAATGATTTCACTAGATAAACTAATTGTGAATATGTGAGTGTAAATACCAAAAATCTGAAACTATTTTAAGTTATTCTAACACGAGAAAAATGTTTAAAAATACAAGAAAATACGTCATCTTTGTGACGATTTTCTATCGAGTGAAGTAATTCCAATCGTGTATTCAATTGATGATTTCACTAGATAAACTATCGAAGAATACTGAGGTATGACTTTGGTTTCGGTAAATATATAATATATATAATAAATCTAGTCGATACATGAAAAATAAAAGATGCCTGCAAGATGTTTCGTCCTACCATAGGGCCTTAAGGGCTGAGACACATTGACCGACGGCGAACGACGGCGGGCCCATACAAAAAACACGTTTTATGGGATGCCGTCCGAATCCTCCGCAGTCGACGCGACGAGAACCCGTTTCCTAACTAATCGTGGTTTTTTTGTATGGGCCCGGTAATCGGTCAATGTGTAACCCATAATATAATTTTCTTAACAACATAGAAGAGAGAAAGAATGAATGAAAAATATTTTTTATGGATCTCCGACATAAACTAAAAATATCTGCAATACATTAATAATCATTTCTAAAACAAACACGTAACTCTGTTGGCCCATGAACATCAAACTCGAGACTCACATTTTGCACAGAAGCAAAGTTAAATAGCAATGGTGTCCATCCAGAAAAGTACAGTAGTACCTGGTTTGTAAAGGTGGACTTCCGATGCTAGCGGCCGACGCGTCTGACGCGCGCGGCTCGCGGCCGACGGCCGATGCGACCATACTAGTTACTATGAAAACGTATGGCGCCGCTTCCGATGCCAGCGACTGACGCGCGCGTCAGACGCGCGCGGCCGATGTCTATCGCATCGGCCGCGGCCGCGCGCGGCTATGCTATGACGTCACGCAAAACAAGAATGTTTGCCAGAAATATTACGAAGATTTTACCGAAAATTTTCTTAATTTTTACTATTATATTTGTATTTTATTATCTACAAGGTCGCTCAACGTAGCGATAACACCGTCTATCGAGCCACTTGAAACTACTTTTTCTTTTTTCAGAAAATCCCTCTTGCCTACATAATTATTAGCTAGAAGCGATCCATATATAGGTTAAAAAGCCAAGGGGACGCAAAGCATCCCTGTCTAATTATAATAACTCTTAAAAATTTATTTTATCAAAAATCCTGTAAAAAATATGCATTCATATATTTCTCTAAACCTATCAATCAAGCAAATATTATTTATTAAAATACGTATTGTTTTTTTATTTGTGTTTTTAAACAAAACACAAACATAAGAACATACCCTAAATTTCGGGGAAAATACCCTAAAGTGATAACACTCTGCACAATAGGCACTCGTCAGTCGCTGACCTCGGAAGTGAGGTCTGTCGTCGGCCGCGCGCGTCTGACGCGAGGTTCTGTCACATATGACAGAACCTCGCGTCAGACGCGCGCGTTAGTCGCATCGGCCGCTGGCATCGGAAGTCCACCTTTAGTCTTACCGATGATGTTCTTGCGCAGTTGATAAATTTTAATAGCACGAGAATTTATATTGATCAATCAGGATGTGCTACCTTCGCGGACCCGAAATCCCTTGCAGCGATTGGCTAATCGTTTTCGTGCCATTTTCTTGCTATACGACTGCACTCTTTGATTACTAAATAACTTCGGGTTTTGCCGGGGACTCGGGTCTGCTCTGCGCAAACGACGATTGACGAGCGGATTTATTTTCCTAGTCGTACTGTACCTTCACTATTTTATTTTTATTTTATTTGAGATCTATCGATGATAAAATAAGAGCTCAAATATCTTAGGCTCACTGGCATTAGTAACGTATGTTCTAAGATATTATACATTACGAGCTTTTACCCGTGACTTCGTTCGCATAAATTATATACCAGATTTTAAGCCAGATAAGCTATCAAACAAAAAAGTTTCATCAAAATCGGTTCAGTAGTTTTTGCGTGATACTCGAACAAGCAAACACCCAAACAAACAAACAAATAAACAAACAGACAGACAATAAATCCAAAAATAGATGATTTGGAATCAGGGGCAGGTAATAACCATGTCGTATTTTTTTTTTGTAAATATCTTCAATGTACAGACACATTTCTGTTACAGTGCCCCTAGACAAAGTGCACACGCTTCTTAGTTTTCAAACGAAAACGCCGCGGCGTTATCGACGATAGAAAAACGACAGAATGCTAGACAAATTATTGACAATCGCTAAAAGCTGAATCTGCTCAATAGTTACCGTTCAGTTCACTCAATCATTCTCTCTTTTTTCATTTTTATATGCTAAATCGTGTTCGATTTTCAAAAAAATAGAAAATTTGAGATTGCTGTCAAATTCCTGACGGCCGCCATTTTCTAGCGTTATCTACAAGGTCTGGTCGATCGCCAGGAAGCGTTCAAAACGAAACGCTCACTGTCGACAGCAACTGTCAAAAACTGCATTTTGTCTAGGTCTTTTCTATTCGTTTTCGTTCTTTTTTGTAGAAAACTGTAAACCCATACATTTTTTATCGTTTCTATTGTCGTTAACGCTAATCGAAAGACATTTTGTCTAGGCCCGCAGTTTTATAATAGTTTAGATGCGGATAAATGTAGCGAGTTGACTCACTCCTTCCTTCTCGCACTGCGTCGCTTGTCGTCGCCGGCGGCGCTCGGCTGCGGCTCGGCGCGCGCGTCGCCCTCCACCGAGTGGGAGGACGCCAGCGACGGCGCCACGCCAGAGTCACTCTCCGCCTCGCTTTCACCGCCTTCCATTGAGCCACTGAATTCTGCATATCTGTGGAAAATATGT
Organism: Agonopterix subpropinquella; assembly: GCA_922987775.1. Taxonomy (NCBI): domain Eukaryota; kingdom Metazoa; phylum Arthropoda; class Insecta; order Lepidoptera; family Depressariidae; genus Agonopterix; species Agonopterix subpropinquella. The sequence goes on along the minus strand of OV277693.1, from coordinate 52,449,130 downwards.
TCTAAGTTACAATTGTATTTATAAGGCAAGCAGTTTCTATAACAAAATAAATAAATAATAATAACACAACGGATAGAAAAAACAAAACAAACAAAAAAACACCTAGGCTACTTATAGGTAAAAAAATGTCCTCTAAAGCCCCTACTCGGGGCAGAGTGCCTAGGAGGCTGGCAGCGTTGCCTCTTTGGATCGCCAGGCTGATCCTTTGCGCAAAGTACCTAGCTGCCAGCCCTCCTGTGGCCTGTAGCCTCGAATAGGCGCCTTGTTGCAAGTTGTATTTTATGCACATCAAATGTTCTTCTGACTGCGGACGGTCAAGTGCCAAGCTGAATCCAATATCCGCTAGAATCTACCATTTAAAGTAAGTACTACTTAGTACTCTTTTTGTTCTATTCATATTGTTGTTTTTGTATGTTTTCTGTGTGCAAATATACAATAACTAGAGTTAACCCGCGACTTCGTCCGCACAAATTATATATACCAGATTTTAACTCAGATCATAAGCTATCAAATAAAAAAGTTTCATCAAAATCGGTTCAGTAGTTTTTGCGTGATGCTCGTTCAAACAAACAAACACACAAACAGACAAAAAATCCAAAAATTTGTGATTTGGAATCAGGGTCACCTAAAAACGTAGAAAAAACGTAAAAAACGTAAAAACGTAGAGTTTCTGGCCGCATCTTCTCTCAACGGAACACCTTCCGACGCGGTGGTAGAGTCAAAAAATGACGTCAAAAAGCTATCTATATGATATTATTTTGAATAAAAAATTTTGAATATTGAATTGAATTGAACCACATCGTAACTTTTTTTTTGTAAATATCTTCAATGTACAGACACACTTCTGTTACAGTTTTATAATAGTTTAGATGTATTGTCAAACCTGGCATCAACAGCGGCGACCCACTCCTTGATCTGTACGGCGTGCGGGTGTCCCTTCTCGACGAGTCCGTCGGCGAGCTGTGCGAGCAGGCGCACGCGCTCGCGGCTCTCGCGCGCGACCCCCGCTGCCGCGGCCGCCGCGGCGGCGCCGCACCGCTCCTGCGTCTCGCGGATCCACTCGACGGCGGCGCGGGCGGACCGCTCGAACAAAGCGAACTGTTGACACTGCTCGAGACGCTTCTTACGTACAGTCCAGTGCTCCAATACCTGACAAATAATCACTAATCATTTCGACAACGTTTGATTTCTGCGGCGAAAAAGCGATTTTCTCCTTGTTTAAGATAAATCGAATTTCCATTCATCTATAGACTATTAAAAAAGACTACGTTTTTCAACAGTATGATCATGAAAAAAGTTTAAAATAATTAAATAAAATCAAAATACCGGTTGAAGAAGCACCATAATAAAACCCCTAACCATGGCAGAACTCAACGCGCATATGTGCAGTAGGCATGGTACGTTACATCCGCGAATGAGGGAAACCATCATGGTACGGCGCCTCTGATACCATCGCATCGGGCGGCGTGACAAAAGACTTATTGTTCCATCGCCGCGATGACACTGACACTGACAATGGTCCGCATCAACTAACCAGCGCCTGCGCTGCTACTAATAATAGCCACGCATGACATCCACATAAATATTTTCATGTGACATAATTGGAATTGTCAGTAGACGAATAAACAAATAAACATTGAACTCGATTGCAGTCATAGTTGATTAAAAATGTTATTGTTTTTGTAACACCTCAGTGGCATCTCAATGCAGACGGTGAGTCTTTGTTACCTTTCTATACCGCCATTCTTGTCATTTTACATGTTTTAAGAGGATAGAAAGAGATTATACCTAAAGGCATAGAGAGTCATATCATTGTAAGAATGTCCTGTCTTTTTTTGACGTTTGTGTTTGAGTGTATGGTGTCAAGTAGTATGAAAAAAAAAGACACCAATTAGACCAAAGTGACATTTGCCCTGATGTTTACGGTCACTTTTCACACACACTAGCACGAAAAAAAGTGGACAGCCGCATAAACAAATATCTATAGTTCCGTCTCATTCTACAATTAAAGGTACGTCATAAGACAAAAGACACTAACTACAATCTTAGATCAAAGTAAAATTAATGGATGGATGGAGGCCTTACGCGAACATTTCAAACCAGAAAAAATCCTTTGAAAATCAGGAAAAACATGGGCATGGCAGGAGGCCCGATGGTATGACCCTCATCCCCTGGAGGAATGGCAGAACCCTGGTGTGGGATGCTACCTGCGTCGACACCGTAGCGCCCTCACACCTCTCTGCCACTTCTCGAAGGGCCGGCTCGGCGGCGGCTGCTGCAGAGAGCGAGAAGCGGCGCAAATATGTAACCCTCGGCGAGGGTTACTTATTGGCGCCGTTCGGTGTGGAGACTCTGGGGCCATGGGGACCAGACGCCCGACAACTATTCAAAGAGCTGTCGTCGCGATTGGTCGAAGTGTCCGGCGACCGAAGGGCTGGCGCGTACCTCGGGCAACGGATATCAATCGCCATCCAAAGAGGTAATGCTGCCAGCGTCGTCGGCACACTCCCACAAGACGGCAGCCTCGAGCACATCTTCTATTTAGCATGAGCCGAGTAGAAGATGTGCTCGACGAAGACCCTCCCGGGACCCTGTGCTCCTTTGCCTTTATGTCTTATTTTTTCTATTTTATAATTATTATTTTTTTTAAGTTTTTTCTCAGTTTGACTAGGCTAGGCTATTGTTAAGATTATTGTTAATGTACCTACACTGTAAATATTGTAAATAAACACAGTAAGTAAGTATTGTGTAAGTAGAAAAAAAAAAAAAAAAAAAAAAGGAAAAACAATTGACAGTTTTACTTCGAATATATACCGAGATGACAGACCAAGTGCCCTAGTTTGTATTGAAGTGGCCTAGTTGTTGTGTGCTTCAACTTAAAGCGCTTTGGGCATATCCATTAATTTTACTTTGATCTAAGACTACAATCGTAAATTGATGCGTACAAGGTCCATACAAACGAATTCCCCTGTTTTCTCCCTGGATACTGACACTAGAGCAAATATTTTTTACCATACAATCTATGCCACCTCTGCCATGTCCCTATGTTTTGCTTTTTTGCATTAATTAAATACTGTAAGAACTAGGGACCTTCGAAAATGACCAATTTTACCGCCCGTTTTCAGACATCCAGTAAACAAATTCGACGAATATAAACAAAAAAAGCAAAACATACGGACATAGCCAAAGTCTTTCTCATATTATTTTTGAAAGAATTATTTAAATCGGTTTAGTTTTGGAGGAGGAAACAGGGAACACGAAATGCTAATTTGGTCGATTTTTTTGTATATGTATAAAATCGGCCCGAGCTGCAGTTCTCTTTCGCACTCTAGTCGGCAGGTTGTATGGGGCGGATCTGACGTATTTATACGTATACAGTAGGAAAAGTGACCTATTCTCCAAATTAGCATTTCAGCCCGCGTATCGCCTATCCGAAACGCAAGTCCGTATGAAACAAAATGATGTGATAGAGAATTCAAAGAGGATATTGATTGCTTAACCTTTTGTATGCTGGTTTCTCCACTGTAGCGCCAGGCGAAAACATCCCGTTGTATGCTGACGACTCTACTATGGAGACGCGGTGACCATAGGCAACTTTGACCCGTATTGTTTCGAAAATAGATCTAATAAGTTAATAAGTACAAAAAACGCCGAGCGGACGGTCTCGAGTTAAAAGTGTTCAGCACACGACGGAATCTTGCGAAAATTGAGTCCAGCATAGTAAAGGTTAAAACAAATTCACTCACTTATGAAACTATGGAGAGGAGAGTATTGTGCGTGTTAAAATGCTGTGTGTATGATTGCACCAACCTTATTTTCCTGTGACAACAGTGTGTCGAGAATGGCGCGTGTTTGTTCGTGGTGCGCTTTGCTGGCTGCGGCGGTCTGACCGTGGACCTGTGCCGACCTGGCTGCGTATTTGAGGAACGTCTCGGCAGTCCGCCGAGCTAGGGTGCACGCCTTCAAAAACGCCTCCTTCTGCTCACCGTGTTTTACCACTAGAGCAGCTACCTGCAAGTGCAGTCCAAGATTGGAAATGGTTAAATACGAATCGAATCTAAATTTAGCTTATTGACATGAATTTACCTATAAACAACAGTGATTGATACCAAGAAAACCTTTTATTAAGTTTTTAGCATAATATTTTGTATTTGATTTGGCAAATTCATGCGTTATTTACCTGAGCTGCCTTATCAACATTCTGCGACAGGGTGGGTTCGTCGGTGGAAGGCGCAGCGGCGGAGCCACACCAGTCCTCGTCTCTGCGGTATTCCCTCTCCAGTGAGTCTAGAACTGAGCACACTTGTTCCGCTGTTTTATAGAAGTTGAGAGACGCTGTCACTAGTTTGTGCCGCTCTTCAGCACAGGTCACAAGTCGCTGCCAGCGCTCTGTCACTTCTTCTGATATTTCTCTGCAAATTCGAATAAGGTTTAGTAATGTGAATGATATACAGGTTTGATAACAATTTGATAAAAATAACAAAAAAAAAATGCCAAAAGTTTAAGCAGACACTGAGGCGGAGATTCAGAGACGATTTTTAAATCAGTTCGAATTAAGTACTGGTCAAAAATGTACTCATGGATTTTGACAAACGAGAGTTCGAACTAAGGGCGCCTTCAAATTTGCCGCAGAGTGTCACGCGGCCGCAGCGCTGCTGCCGCGCTGCCGTGCTGCAGCCACGCTTTGTTAATTTGCATGAACTTGACAGCGCAGCGCTGCAGCCGCGCGACACTCTGCGGCAAATTTGAAGGCGCCCTGAGACTTAAAAAACGTCTCGTAATCTTGGCTGTATTGTCCCTCACGAATCATGACTGCGGTCTTTGCTACGTAGCGTACATCAGTATCAGCGCAAGCCGTCAATAAGATACAATATCTGTAGTGAATTAGTTACCTTATCGTATGAGGATCGTAATGATTCGCGGCGCGTAGAGCATCAGCCCTGTACTTAACCTGCACGGCGCTAGCATGAGTCTTCTCCACCGCTACTTGGAACTGGTCGTGTTCTCTCTTCAACTGTTCCGCTTCAGAAAGAGTTCCTGGTATAGAGAAAGAGGCGGCAAGCATTGCTTCACCGTTTCGTATCCAGCTTACTACTTGAGCTGCATCTTTTTGAAATTGACCTGTGTAGAGAAATTCGATACATTAAATTCATTGTTTAACTTAAAAATATAAAACTAACGCTTTTTGGTTATATTTGATATACAGGGTGTAACAAAACACCCTAGTAATACTTAAGGGGGTGCTTTAGACCTTCAAATTGAACAACTTTCACTATGGAGCCAACATCGAGAAAAAATAAAAAAAATCTGCCGTCCCATACAAAAGTGCAGTACCGACTCGACTAAAATGTATGGGACAGCTGATTTTTTTTATTTTTTCTCGACGTTGGCTCCATAGTGAAAGTTGTTCAGTTTGATGGTCTGAAGCACCCCCTTAAGTATTACTAGGGTGTTTTGTTACACCCTGTATAGGTTTGGTTATACAGGGTGGTCCAAATAGTGACGTCAACAATTTTTTTTTAGATTCCTCACACCTGGGGGTATCCAAAAATACCCCATGTATGTTCCGCGATTTTTTGTAGTTTAGAAGTTATGAATTTTTAAAGGTATTTTTGAGAATTTTCTACCAGAGCGGCTTAAAACTGTCATAACTTTTTTCATAGCATGAATTTTTTAAATTTTATTTTTGTAACATGATTGTCTGAAAACACTCTTTTACACGTAAAATAATCAGCAACACAACATCCACACAAGCTACCGAAAAAGGGCCCGAACTGAAAACTTTAGGTTTGAGTTGCACGGAGCAAAATTTTCAAAGTTCTCTTAAAAATACAAAATGGAAGTTCCATAGGTTAAAACTAATTTTAAAAACTTCGGTGATAATTCAACTTACCATACAAGAAATAATAAGTGGTTCTTAATAGGCCATTTTACGCTGGAATCGGCATCCAAAGTTAATTAGGTAGAAAATCCGCTAAGAAAGAATGTTGTTCCAAAAAATAGTTTTAGCAATATTTTTTATTCTTATGGCTAACATTAGTCGAATATTTTCAAAAACATTTAAATAAACTAAAATTCAACGACCAGTGAAACATTTTAAGATAACACAAAAATACCATGATTTAGTCACTAACAAAAATGCGTCACTGATCGTTGAATTTCAGTTTATTTAAATGTTTTTGACAATATTCGACTAATGTTAGCCATAAGAATAAAAAATATTGCTAAAACTATTTTTTGGAACAACATTTTTTCTTAGCGGATTTTCTACCTAATTAACTTTGGATGCCGATTCCAGCGTAAAATGGCCTATTAAGAACCACTTATTATTTCTTGCATGGTAAGTTGAATAATCACCGAAGTTTTTAAAATTAGTTTTAACCTATGGAACTTCCATTTTGTATTTTTAAGAGAACTTTGAAAATTTTGCTCCGTGCAACTCAAACCTAAAGTTTTCAGTTTGGACCCTTTTTTCGGTAGCTTGTGTGGATGTTGTGTTGCTGATTATTTTACGTGTAAAAGAGTGTTTTCAGACAATCATGTTACAAAAATAAAAGTTAAAAAATTCATGCTATGAAAAAAGTTATGACAGTTTTAAGCCGCTCTGGTAGAAAATTCTCAAAAATACCTTTAAAAATTCATAACTTCTAAACTACAAAAAATCGCGGAACATACATGGGGTATTTTTGGATACCCCCAGGTGTGAGGAATCTAAAAAAAAATTGTTGACGTCACTATTTGGACCACCCTGTATACAGGGTGAAATTGATATCATTAGCATCCTTTTAAACTAAGAGTCTACCCATCAAACTGAACAACTTTCACTATGGAAGCAAACCGATCGGAGTAAAAAAATAATCTGCTGTTCTATACTAAACTGTAATGCCTGCTCGACTCAAATGTATGCAACAGAAAATTTTTTTTTTGCTCCGATCGGTTTGCTCCCATAGTGAAAGTTGTTCAGTTTGATGGGTAGACTCTTAGTTTAAAAGGATGCTAATGATATCAATTTCACCCTGTAGATAAGACAAGAACAGAACAATGGCATTGTATCAAACTGCAAAGGCAACTTAGTTTTTCCGTATTAAAACGTTACTTAATAGAATCATGTGTGTGTAACATACCCAGCTGTACACACTGCTCAAAGCGAGCGCGTCGTTCTTCGGCCAACTCTTCCAAGTCAAGTTGTCTGTCGTGTAAGAATTCTAGTAGGAGCTGCACGCGGGCCTGCGCGTCGAGAGGTGCGGTCTCCGAGCCTTCCGAGCCGCTGGAAGCCATCACGTCGGAGGCTTCAGCTATCGCTGCGGCCAAGTCTTGCCCTTGTTGCACCACCTGTTAATTACAAATGCAAAACATACAACTTTACATAGGCAATTTCATTAGTACACAATTTTTTACGTAATCCTATCTTGAAACCCTAAATATGATAAAAGTTTAATTTTCTAAGACTTCACGTTTATAAAGGTAATTGATAATATTAGCAAATTCTCAGACTATTGTGCAAAATGCATCGTATTTTTTTTATAATAGAGACTTATAGAGAATGAAATAAGTATCAGGCGTAATTTACCCTTCAAGAAGAAAAAACGGCTGTCATCGACCGCAGTAATAATAAAATTAATGAAAAATTTGACACTAAAAACATTAGGTGTTCTGTCTGTGGGAATAATAAATCATAACTGACCTGGTAGGTGGCGTGCTGCATCCTTGCGACGCTCTCGTTGTGAGCCGCGAGGGCCTGCTCCGCCTGCTGGGGATCGCGAGGAGGTTCCGTACGCTGTAGCTCATCACCCCACAGTTCCAGCCGAGAGGAAACCTGGAACCGGTTTATAGGTTACAATAACATCTCAATTAGGTACCTATAATTTAACATAACTGTGCGTTTCAAATCTATATATCAGACGTATACATGGATCTATGCTAATTTAATCTAATACAAAGCAAAACCATATTTTAATTCAGCTAATACTTTCGTCTGCCCTTACAATAAAAGAAAAAAAAAAAATTATCCACTTTTTTGTCCTTCCCAGGCGTTTACCTGCTATATGAAGTTAAACCTGTCATACAATTAATAGTAAATCATAATAGCATAAACAGTCCTTTCATGAACCAGTATTAAAATACCAATAAGCTAAGTTAGCAAGACTTGTTCTTATCAGAAATGTCATGGATGGGATTCAAATTGGAATTCAATTGTGTGAAGGCCAACAGCATGAAATGCAATGGCCTGTGTTAAATGTGGCACTTTGCCAACATATTCAGTTAAGGCGGTAATGGCACATTAATAATTCTCATCCAAAACCAATCCAAGGATAGTTTTCGATTACATAGTCTCGGCAGGGCAGATCAGGCCATCAAACTGAACAACTTTCTCCATGGCACTAATAACGAAATCGCGAAAAAAATAAACTGCCCCTTAAATTTTAGGTCGCTACTTACAGTTTTGTATGGGCTGTTTCAATAATATCATGCGACAAATAATCTACAAAAATATATCGAACACAGTCAGCTTGTTTACATTTCATACTATACACAACACGTAGGTACCCAACAAACCGTACAGATACATACATATTGTCACGCCTGTCTCAAACTGGGGTAGGCAGAGACAACGGAACGCCACCTGCTATGATCCTGACTAACCTTTCTAGTTTCCTCCACATTCATTAGTCCTTTCATGCATGCTCGTCGGTTTCGGCTAGATTTGACCTGGCCCTTTTTAAGCACGTCGCCAATTTGGTCCGTATAAGGCTAGGCTCGCTGGCTGGCTTTGGTCTAGGCTTCAAACATTTCCACTTATGCTTGCCTTATAGATTGCACTCGTCAATCTGCTCGTATCCATTCTTTCCATATGACTAAACTATCTCAACATACCTTTCTCTATCTTAGTCACTCTGTCACATGCTCATTATTAATAATGCTGGAAGTATGTAGGTAAGGTACCTCCAAAGCATCCCTCTCGAAGTGCCTGAGCTGCAGAGTGAGCTCTAGCCGCCGCTCCCGGTCGGACCAGAGCTCCTCGAGGGCGCCCCGCGTGCCGCGCAATCGTTCCAGGGTCGTCTCCACCGCGGCCGTGCTCGCTGCATCAGAATCACCTGATGACCTACACAAAATGAACGCTCATTAGCCGGAATATTCACATCTTTATAGGTTAACTAGAGTTTACCCGCGACTTCGTCCGCACATAAGCCATCAAACAAAAAAGTTTCATCAAAATAGGTTCAGTAGTTTTTGCGTGATGCTCGAACAAATAAATAAACAGACAGACGGACAAAAATTCTTAAAAAGGATCTTTTTCTTGTAAATATCTTTAATGTACAGTACAGACAGTTTTATAATAGTTTAGTTTAGATGACCACAATCTACGAAAAATTAAAGTTACTTCATCATTAAAAAAATTTAGAAATTTATTATTTAGGTTCATTTAAACCTTTTCGTGGTAATAAAAGGTATCCTGTGACTATTTTTCATACAAATGTACTAGTGGGCCGTGGGCGTAGATGGTCAAGCCCGATTCTGACTCTGTGCCAATCCTTTTATGATAATAATTAAAACAAACCTCCATCTTAAACACTGCACGGGTGACTTATGCCTATGGGAGCGCCGGTGATATTTGAGCATTTTGTACAAAAATGTTCATTTCACCGTCGGAAACACTAACTGTTAATCGGTTAATCAACGTCGTTAATCACTGCACTGTCACTGTGAATACTAAACACACGTCGTAGGTAGTTAAATAACAGTTATATTTTGAGCACGAAAAGTTATTAAGAGGAGCAAGCTACATGAAAATGGTGATTAAAAGCCGACAGTGACCTACAAATGCGGCGCCTACTGTTATGTTACGGTTGGATAGTAAATCTCTTACGCCGATTTCCTATCTTAACATAACCATGCATTGTATGCACGCATTGATTCCGTCTCGAGTCAGTATGCACATCGCTGGTAGCAACGGCCCTAATTACAGCTAATAGACGTTTAAAACGACAATCTAAATGTACATTCGTCAAATACTTACAGACACTTATTTTTGTAATAGATTAAAACAATATTAATGGTTGTACACGGACACGGGGCGCAATATCCTGTCTTTATGTGCAAGGGCCGCCATGGAAGCGACTCAACGGCAAATTACCATAATTTTGTTTAGTATTTTCAAGGTAGCGGATTTCACAACCAAGCAAATGGACCAAAATGTTTCGGTTCATAGACAATTGATTACAAAGTGAGGTTTATATAATCGACTAAAAAGGTTAATCCGAGTTAAGCAAGATTATAATTATCGTCAATCGAGTAGCAAACGCCGACATTTTATTATTTGATAGACATTTTATCTGCTCCTCTAAGCAACGTGTCATACATCTACCAAAGTTCTGTTAAGTACTCAAATTGTCTATCGATTTCTTGGCATTTTAGCAAACGAAAATATAAATGTCCCATTATTATTATTTAATTGGTTAAAGGTACCTAGGTAATGTTTATGACCACCCTAAGTGGGATTATGAGACCTTGGGGTTCAAGCTTACAACAGCCGCATTGGCTAAACGCACGTTTGAAGGCAATGAAGATGGAAAGAAAAGGCGTCGTCATCAGTGATGGTATGTTTCGTAAAGGGCTAACAAAGGTTCATTTATACAAAAGGGAAAGTTCAGAATACCATACTGGAACCCTGAGGTCAATACCCTGTTTAAAAACCAGCCATGGCTCTTCCTGGAGGAGTCAGGCCTTTTCAGGTTAATCAAATGGACTTATCAGGATGATGTCATGTGGCAAGTTATTGAGGAAAAAGCCAGGTCTGAACGCCACATGAATCCCGACTCTCTCAAGTAGTCTAGAGACCGACGGAAGTAGACATGATGTTAGTGGCTGGCCTCGCCTTCTGAAGGCCTGTGTTCATGCCAGGGGAAATAATTTCCAATAATATCAAGAAAAGTAAATCCTGAATACATGACTGTGATTTTATCTAATTCTAGATATGCCTTCGACTACCTTTGAAATATGTACCATATCGGATTTTTTATTGATGCAATTAGCCTTTATCCCAGGATAAAAACATTCTAGATTTTGTTACAGGATATAATGGTACCTACTATGCCAAGTTACGCGCAAACGGACGGGACCGATACTAGTTTGAAAAATTTCGAATTCTGTCTCTAATTATCAGGAATTAGGATTTACCTTCCGGAACCTTCAGGAATTATAGTAAAAACAGTTTGTCGAACGTTCAACAGAGAAGTGAAAATTATTTCACGAACATATTTTGATTAATTATAATTACTGAACAAGAATGTATCAGACTACGTTACCAAGAAAATATGAGTGGCTAATCAATTATGGAAGCTATTCACAGACCGTCGATACGGCCAGGAGATGCGAGCATTCCACCGCTGACGACGGTTTCTCCTGTCGTCCGAGCGAGGCAAATTCCTCACGCGCCAGCGACCAATCGGAACCGACCGGCTGATATCCACGACACCTCGTGAAACACTACCTAATTATCTGTTATTTATAATTTACACCTAGTTGTCGAGTGTACCTTCCTTGTACTGCACGACACTGCGCTGCAGTAGCAACAGTTAGTTGCTACACTATCAATATCATCTACCCACTTTCATAACTAAGTAGGTATTTGTAAACAATTATATTACTAATTATATTCGCTGCTTCTTATCGTTTGGACAGAGCCTTGGTGTCAGAGTTTTTTCAGACCGCCTTACGGCATCTGACGTGGTTTTTATGTAACGACTACTACCTCGAGAGATAGTAGCCGATACCAACGGCTTAACGTGCCATCCGAAGCACGGAATCATTTTTCTTTTCGGATGATTCAGCCTGCAATGTCCTAACTAACTGGGGAAAAACGCACAAAGTGACATATCACTAGGTGTCCCCCGTGGGAATCGAACCCACAACCTCCGTATCGAGAGCCAATGCTCTGATCCATTAGACCACGGAGGCAGACTAAGCATGCTCGTGGAACAGCAGCGAATACGCTGCTGTTCCACGAGCATGCTTAATGACACGATTAATTAAACAACACATTTTATTTATTTATTACAAAACAAAATAATCGTTAACCGGTAGCAATCGGAAGGTAATAACTAATAAGTGTTAAAAGTTACTAGGACATGTTTATGGCCACTCAACTCGTTAAAATTCTGCTTGTAGGGTGAACATGCGTTCTCATGGAGGGGTTCTGTGGTTACCAACAATTAGAGCTCAGTGGTAGTTTTATAGGTCGTTAAAATGCATCCTTGTCCAACAATTTTATATCCGGTTTTATAGGTTTGGACATAGGAGGCAAGGATTAAATGTTATAGTCAGTCGCCTTGCTGCTTGTGTTGTATATTTGCCACCGTCTAATTATACATAACATACCGTATAATATAACTGTAGTTCACAATTCTTCTACAGGGTGAAATTGATATCATTAGCATCCTTTTAAACTAAAAGTCTACCCATCAAACTGAACCACATTTACTATGGGAGCAAACGCAAACCAATCGGAGCAAAAACAAAATCAGCTGTTGCATATATTTGAGTCGAGTAGGCAATGCAGTTTAGTATGGAACAGCAGATAATTTTTTTTGCTCCGATCGGTTTGTTACCATATTAAAAGTTGTTCAGTTTGATGGGTAGACTCTTAGTTTAAAAAGATGCTAATGATATCAATTTCACCCTGTATAAGAGCTTAGAGAATTAGAAATTAGAGAGTAACATAAAATTGAAGATTTGTTCAACTAAATAACACAATTTAAACCTCAAAAGATTCAAACACGCCCAATCAATTGCTTTTACAAACTAAGAGTATGTTACTATGGTGTCGAGATGAGACGAGCAAAACACTTAGTTTTTTATTAAAACCACACTAATGTGGCTAACTATCTAGTGTGAGCAAGCGAAAGGTTTAATAAAAATACTAGTCGAGAAAGTGACGTTGCCGTTGCCGATGTCGCGCTGTATAATAAGACCATATTAACTATTTATTTTGAATGTATGTGTCATCTCATCAATTGACACGATTATTCATTTTAATCAACCGCACACATTGTTTAACTAGAACTGCAAACAAAGATGCATTGATATTTATTTTGATCTGGTTATGGTCTTGATGAAAGTGTTCCAATGGGCTCCGTAAGTATAGTTTAAAAAAAACAACATCAAATTTAATGCAGCTGTCAGGTATATGAAATATGAAACCTAATACAACTTCTTACGGGAGTCAATTCAATATTTATGACTACGTACGCATTGAACTCACTCAAGCCATTGTCTTCAACAATCCATGTTACCGCCGAGTTTTTTGATAAACAAATTCCGTACAGGTATTTGTACTGCATTGTCAGTTACGTCAATGAACACCGATCAAGGGCATCGGTAACCAATTATATCAAAGCTCAGAACCAAATTAAGTCAACCTTAAATGCAGCTACTTATTCAATCACAACGGAATAGAACGTATTTAAATAACAGGGCTGTACAGCAACAGTCTCAGATTAGATAGACACAACAGTATACTACTGTTCTATGTAATTCATTAAAATATAGTAACAACAGATTTCTTGGATTAAAATTCAGAACGGTAGGCAAAATCTCCGCCTCATACTCAAGATTAATGCAACTCAAAATACGTAAAGATTTGTATCTAGTACTTAGTATGTACAAGGGGTAAGAGAAAACATTGGTGACATTAGGCACGATGCGACGCGACGCGACGGCGACGCAGCGCAACGCAGGCAGCGACGACGAGACGTTGCGCACTCGCAGATGAACCAGACTTTCACACAGTCAACTAACGAATTGCGTGACCAGGGCACGACGAGCATACACCCGCGGATTACCGACTTATGTGCATATGAACAAACATGCAAGTCGACACATGCATGACTAATTCTGAACAATGAATTCAAATATAACTTTGATCGTCTTTGACAAAATTCCATTACACTTTATAACAACACTGCAATATAAATGCTTGTCTATGCCGAACGAATTTACATTATAAGAAGAAGCCAATCCGAAGTTCTCAAGTAAATTTAAATTATCTACACTAATATTATAAAGAGGAAAGATTTGTACCTATTTTTGTATGTTTGTATGTTTGTAATGAATAGGCTCAAAAAGTACTGGGCCGATTTAAAAAATTCTTTCACCATTAGAAAGCTGCATTCACCCTGAGTAACATAGGCTATATTTATTGCTAGAAAAGATTAGACGTCCACCCGTGCGAAGCCGGGACCGGCCGCTAGTTTAATATAAAAAACTTGTCTACTGAACCGTAGCGTCTTAGTGTGAAATACTGAACTATCAACATTATCTGATATGCTAACAGTTTTTAATTCCCATTTTCCCAACAGATGACAATAGATATCGACGTAAGCTTTCTCCTTAGCATAAGAACCTCTATAATACGATAATTACGTGCAAGACAATAGTTCCGTATTGAATAAAGAATGTTACAGTAAGCAGTTACTTTCGTCATATTGGAATTAAAGTCAATAAGGAACGCGTGGGAAAGAAAGCATGATTTATTTTTTGATTAACTCATCAAAAATATGGTAAGTATCATTTGTTTCTAATCTTTCCGGGTACATCAAAGTAAAACATTACAAAATTCAGCGATTTATTGAAATTTGACCTGGTTTAAGAATATGTCAGTTTTACTTATCAACAATGACAATTTCTAAGAAATTGAATGTGACTATGCAAACCACAACGACACGGTTCAAATCCTGCTCATAATCAAACATTCAATATCACAAAGTAATAAGTAGTTTCGCGTGGCTAGAGGATTCACGGGCGGGTGTTTCGTGCGCGCGCGGTTTGGCTGGCCACATTGCTTCGATATTTTGTACCTTCAACAACGCATTATTCGAAAAAAAAAAACTAAATCCCGAATCAGCAACGAAGGTTTCGTCAAAACTGAATAACAATACTTGAGATTATACAAACCCATACACAAACCACTAGACATGGACAGAATTGCAGTGCTAGACACAGTAACCGACCAAAAATACAAATAACATCTTACTGGCTAAGATGGCTGAAGGAAATACAAAGTTATAATTCAAAGCAGTTGTCATTAAGACGCACATAAATGGGTTAGTAAAATAGTCGTTAAATGGGCATGATGACCGATAAAATGCATCAGTCCAGTGCATTGATTCAACGTAGTATTAGTGCATGGACATTAGTGCGTGCACGTCTCGTATCTCTCACTGAAGAGTATGGATTTCTTCTACGAGGATTGATTCTTAACATATGTATATGTTATGAATAAGTTTAAGTATTTTATCTTATGCTAGTCTCAAACATAGTAGACTGTACCAACGAATCATGAGATCATCAGTTCGCAAATGGACTATTCAAGAATAGTCAGACAGTAAGATAGATCGATAGTTTCAAGTTAAAACATTCTCACATCGATCCGAACTTAGAAGTAACAACATTCGCAGGAAGGCAATATCAGAGTATAACAATCGAGATTATTTGTCGAGATGGTATTAATCAATGGGAGACGAGGGACGGGAGAGGACAATCAAATTGCATGCGGCGAGCGGAGGCGTGAGGGTCCCACCGACCCGCCAGTCCCGACAGCCGGTCCGTCTGTCCTTAACCATAGGAGCGCACCGGAAGCGACGATTGTGAGACAATTTAAATCGCTAGTGGCGACCCATCGGCCATTGTTGTCGACTTCCCGACTGCGATGGTTACATATAAACGTCTAATACAAAGCCAAGTTCACTTATTACAAAGATAGCGATGACATTTGACGGTATTGTAGGGACAGTGGTAGAATTTGCTCCAGTTTCTAATTGTAATAGATATTTGTGAAAATAAAGAGTGAATAGATAATAACGTCTCGTTTAGTGCGCTCATAACGCTTGCATTAGTGATCGCCGTGTGTTTGATACTTTAAATAAAAACCGGTCAAGTGCGAGTCGGGCTACTCGCGCAACGAGGGTTCCATACCACACCACCACAGAACACAAAATTGTTAACTTAGAAAAAAAACTTTTTTACTCCGGGACCTTTAGCGCGAGATCGACTCACACTTGGCCGGTTTTTATTGTTTGTTGTTATACTGTAGAGTTTAGTTTTAGATCCAATAGATTTACGATAGAGCGTGAAGAAAAAACCTTAAAAACTAGTTTCTTGTTCTTCTTTCTTATCGTGTGGGCAGAGCTTTTCAGACCGCCTTACAGCCTCTGACGTGGTTTTTATGTAACTACTACTACCACCAGAGATAGTAGCCGGGACCAACGGCTTAACGTGCCATCCGAAGCACGGAATCATTTTTCTTTTCAGACAATGATTCAGCCTGCAATGTCCTAACCAACTGGGGAAAAACGCACAAAGTGGCATATCACTAGGTTTCCCCCGTGGGAATCGAACCCACGACCTCCGTATCGAAAGCCAATGCTCTTAACCAATAGACCACGCAGGCAGATTCTTGTTGAGAACCCCCCTTAATTTTTAACTTTATGACATTTTTATTATTTGTTAAAAAATCCGCCGTAATAACGCATATTCTGTAAAAATTTCTACTATCTAGCTGTTACGGTTCAAAAGTTACAGCCCTAAATAGGTAGGACGGACGGACGGACGGACAACGTAGGCTTAGTAATAGGGTCCCGTTTTCACCCGTTGGGTTAAAAAAGCACAACATATCGGGGTGGAAATAGTTAAGAGTACCAGCTAACTTCTTTAAATATATATTTAAAAAAAAAACACAAATCTTACAATTTCATGCTTATCAAAAACAGTATTACGCAAAAGCGTAAAATTCGTTTGCCTCTCTTAACTGTCGATGAGCGAAGATAATCGATTATTGCCTTCAACAAATTATATGTCTGAGAACCATAATAAAGTGTCGAAATGTCCAAGTGCAATATAACAAAATATAAGTGAATTGGATTCGCACAAAATTCACAAGAGGGAAGCACGGTCCCAAATAACAAATATAGGGCTTCCCTTTGTCCAAATATTTACTACAACTAGTACAGTCATCTAATAAAGGGGACACTGCAGACTTGATACGAACAAAGTACAAAAAAACGACTATAAAAAAACAGTACTCGTACTAAAGGAGTTATCTGAATATTCTGTAGCTGTTCCCAGTACTAAACTTCTAGGTAAGTTAATATTTCTGAGTCATCTTATTCAACATTTATCTTGCATCAAGGTCTTTTAAATGTTTGACATGCTCCTTATACTTTGATATTTTATCTAAACACGAGCTTTTACCCGCGACTTCGTCCGCATAAATTATATACCAGATTTTAAGTCAGATGATAAGCTATCAAACAAAAAAAGTTTCATCAAAATCGGTTCAGTTGTTTTTGCGTGATACTCGAACAAACAAACATCCAAACAAACAAATAAACAAACAAATAAACAGACAGACAAAAAATCCAAAAATTGGTGATTTGGAATCAGGGACAGGTAAAAACCATGTCGTAATTTTTTTTTTGTAAATGTCTTCAATGTACAGACACACTTCTGTTACAGTTTTATAATAATTTAGATTAAATGAATCAGACATTCTTGTTAAAGAGAGGATATTATCCTAGCTTCAAGACGGACAGCTAAATTGGAAAAAACAATTAGAAAACTGTCAATCTTTTATTTGATTTAAAATAGCACAACGAGGCTGTAATATGCTTATGATCAATAATATTTGAAATACCTAGCTAAATTATTGTATTTTGGTCTAGGTAACTTGCTTTCATGTCATCCAACCGAAATGTATTTTGGAAAGGAGATTCTGATAGAAATCCAAACTTTTCATGTCAAAAAATGGACCGTTTTAGTTTTCATCAGCAACATACGGATATACGTACGATCATACTCATTATGATCAAAATATAAAACTCGGACAGAGTTATATATTTAAAACACCTTTTTTAAACGACAACATGTTTAAAAATTAAAGAAACTACCTCAAATACTGAAGTCAAAACTCTCAAAGTAGCAAAAGGCAAGCAAAATATAGATATTTGAGAAATTGACAAAGTTCCACAACATTCTGGCACCTAAGAAATTGCGAAACGTCAAATAATATTTCAGGATATAACCTGTGATGATGAAAGGAGCGTACCTGAAGAACTATTAATTGATACAAGCCCAACACGAACTTGACCTGTATTGATGATTGATGATGATTCACAACAAATTTACACGAGGTAGGCAAAAGTTGATATATTTTCATATCTAAACTATTATAAAACTGTAACAGAATAGTGTCTGTACATCGAAGATATTTACAAAAAAAAAATTGCGACATGGTTTTTACCTGTCCCTGATTCCAAATCACCAATTTTTGGATTTTTTGTCTGTCTGTTTGTTTGTTTGTTTGTTTGTTTGTTTGGGTGTTTGTTTGTTCGAGTATCACGCAAAAACTACTGAACCGATTTTGATGAAACTTTTTTTGTTTGATAGCTTATCATCTGACTTAAAATCTGGTATATAATTTATGCGGACGAAGTCGCGGGTAAAAGCTCGTAATACAATAAAAAGAAGAAAGACAACAAAAACTGAATACAATAAACAATGCATTAGAACTGATCTAAACATTAACAAATGACAATTATTTATGTTTGTAGTACTGGAATAGAATGGAAATGTTGTATAATTATTAAGAAATACAAAATAGGAATGAGAGCATCACTGAAGGTGGAGGCTAAGTGCCCTTTTATTAAATACTAGAGTTAACCAGCGACTTCGTCCGCACAAATTACATACCAGATTTTAAGTCAGATCATAAGCTATCAAATAAAAAAAGTTTCATCAAAATCGGTTCAGTAGTTTTTGCGTGATGCTCGTTCAAACAAACACACAAACAAACAAACAGACAAAAAATCAAAAAATTGGTGATTTGGAATCAGGGACACCTAAAAACCACATCGTAACTTTTTTTTGTTAATATCTTCAATGTACACACACACACTTCTGTTACAGTTTTATAATAGTTTAGATACGATACTATAATGTCCATTACCAGCCAGGTAAGCTAACTACAGAAACAACATCCAAATCAAGTCTAAACTAATATACAGGGTACTTCTTAATATGCTGACACTTTTTTAAGGGGATGGCCAGACCAACAAACTGAACAACTTTCTCTATGGGACTAACATCGAAGTATAGAAAAAGAAATCTTCTGTCCCCGTGCTGTATTTAGCTCGAGTAGGTTTATAATTCTGTATGGAAGAGATGATTTTTTTCGCGATTTCGATGTTGGTGCCATCGTAGAGAAAGTTGTTCTGTTGGACGGTCTGATCATCCCCTTAAAAAAGTGTCAGCATAATAAGAAGGACCCTATACAGGGTGAAATTGATATCATTAGCATCCTTTTAAACTAAGAGTCTACCCATCAAACTGACGAACCACAAAACCGATCGGAGCAAATAAAAAATCTGCTGTTCCATACTAAACTGCACTGTCGACGC
Organism: Agonopterix subpropinquella; assembly: GCA_922987775.1. NCBI lineage: Eukaryota > Metazoa > Arthropoda > Insecta > Lepidoptera > Depressariidae > Agonopterix > Agonopterix subpropinquella. The sequence continues at coordinate 52,429,679 of OV277693.1, read as the reverse complement.
GCGAGTTCGCAAAACAAATGTATGCAACAGCAGATTTTTTTTTTGCTCCGATCGTTTTGCTGCCATAGTAAAAGTGGTTCAGTTTGATGGGTAGACTCTTAGTTTAAAAGGATGCTAATGATATCAATTTCACCCTGTATATGTATACCTACGAGCTTGACCCGCGTGGATTACCCCTTTAGGGGTCGATTTTCGAAAAATCCTTTCTTAGTGCACCCATACATCCTGTGTAGAATTCAAAATTTCATGTTTATATCTTCAGCGGTTGTGTGTAGTCTGTCAGACAGTCAGGTGCGGAACTCTTTTATTAGTAAGGCATAGAAGATAGCAAAATCATAAATCTGCGTTTACAGCGTCACAAAATTGTATATTTACAATATTGTCGGTTATTAATAATGCAAGGTCTGGTGGTAACGTAAAATTAATTTCTTTAACGAGTCGGTAAATACGTTTCGGTCGTGTTGTTATTTAACACTATTTTTTTTTCAATCAAATATGCAACAAAATGGAAAAATTATCACATAATGTCTATGATAAGTGAATATTTAAATTCTTAGTGAAAAATATCTTAAATCGTACATCATTTCCTAAGATTCGTTGACGAAAGGGATGAATGAAAATCGCAAGTATGATAACTCCATAGATAGTCCTTACTATGAATATTCAGATAATTAGAGAAGCATACCAATCTTGCTATCAACCAAAAACCAAAACAAGACCAAAATAAGATATCTATTAGACACGTTAGCCATTAAATCGGGTTTATTTGACATAAGCCCGATACGGTATCTTAGTACTGTCCCAGAATGATTTTAAAAGGCAACAATTTGCTCTTAGCAAAACTTAACTAAAATGTCATAAGTACTAATCTAAATTCGTAATGAGATAAAAAGTATTCTTTCGATTAAAACCTATAAACAAACATTTTTAAAAGCAGGATGAAAACAATATAACAGTAGTAACAAAATATTCGCAGACAAAAAGAAGAAATTTCTCGTAATAATGACAGAAATAAAAAAATAAGTAAAAACTACATTCATAGTTTCGTTTCAAAGCACACTTTACGCGAAACCGGCGATAGTCGTTAATCGCGGCCGCGGAGCGAACGTCACTCCGCGCTCTTTTCCGACCGTGTACTGGGCTGGATGCAACGATGCGACGAGCGCACCGTGCCCGTGCCCGTGCCGATGCCGGCCGGACGACAATTTATAAAAGAAAATTCAGCGACACTTGAGAAAATTAGAAAAAAAACTGCACACCAATGACGGGTACAACTCTGACTGCATCAGTTTATGAATACTAACGTCTTGTCATCTATGTTCCTGTTATAATAATTACTAACCCGCGACTTCGTCCGCACAAATTATATACCAGATTTTAAGACAGCTATCAAATAAAAAAAGTTTCATCAAAATCGATTCAGTAGTTTTTGCGTGATGCTCGTTCAAACAAACAAACACACAAACAAACAAAAAAACAAACAGACAGACAAAAAATCCAAAAATTTGTGATTTGTAATCAGGGACACCTAAAAACCACATCGTAACTTTTTATTTTTTGTTAATATCTTCAACGTACAGACACATTTCTGTTACAGTTTTATAATAGTTTCGATATGAAAACATACCACGATCCTCGGTCGTATTAATGTATAGTTTAGAAAATAGTTTGAAATCATATAAGTAACGATCTATGTTAATTGTATCTACGTATAAACTTTGTGCATTAAATACGATGTGTGCCACATAAAACCGCTCCCGTACCGAGTCACAATAAAAACGATGTAGTGCATCGAATAATAGCAAGGAAAAATAAAATGAAATACTACACAAACAAAACATTGAGAGGTGGAAGCTTTTGTGCACGCTCCCCCCATTCACACACACACACACACACACACTAAACAAACAGAATTTTATTTAGGTCTGTCAAGCATCCTCCAGCTAGTAAATAGCTTTTCAAAACCTTGCATCTTTTAGATTAGCAAGCCATTCAATCTATTTATGCATACTTAGTTAAACATACCTATGTGATCTACCCACGATCGTAACCCCATTCAGGGCAATCAAAAACACAAAACTATATTTTTAGTATTTAGTAGTTAACCCGCGACTTCGTCCGCACAAATTATATACCAGATTTTAAGTCAGATCATAAGCTATCAAATAAAAAAAGTTTCATCAAAATCGGTTCAGTAGTTTTTGCGTGATGCTCGATCAAACAAACAAACAAACACACAAACAGACAGACAAAAATTCTAAAAAAGGTTGATTTGGAGTCAGGGACACCTAAAAACCATATCGTAATCTTTTTTTTTTGAAATATCTTCAATGTATAGACACACTTCTCTTACAGTTTTATAATAGTTTAGATACTCGGACCAGTATAAAAAAAATCTGCAATTAATAATGCTAAACCTGCAGATTGCTAGATTTAAAAAATATTTTTCATAAGGTTCAATAACTGATACAATCAAGTTTCGTTGCAATAACGTACATCAATATTACTTTTTTCCGCGTTTTCGCGGTGCAATGGACTCTTTGTTCAAAGGGCAAGTTCCCAGTCATCCTGCAGGAGTTCATACGATTGTCGCCGGGAGCTACTTTTCCTGTTACGGGTAAACAAGTTAGACAGGAGCTGATTCATTTTGTACCGCGAAGCAATTATTTATAATGCTACAAACAAGTTCAAACTTATACCAATACAAGATCTATTATTTGACGGGACAAATTGTAGATTGTGATCTTCAAGACATTTCAGATTATTTTCTTTGTTAGTTAACTTCAAACTAGTACCATCTGTGTCTTGGCGCCGATGGAAGTATTTAAATATTTAAGTATTTACTTATGATAATGTTAATAGTTGCCGTGTTGTTCTCAACAACAACGTTGCTGATGTTACTTGAGTGAGAGTATAACTAAATATCTATCTAAACTATTAGAAAACTGTAACAGAAGTGTGTCTGTACATTGAAGATATTTACAAAAAAAAGATTACGATATGGTTTTTAGGCTTTCCTGATTCCAAATCACAAATTTTTGGGTGTCTGTCTGTCTGTTTGTTTGTTTGTTTGTTTGTTTGTTTGTTTGGGTGTTTGTTTGTTACTAACCTGTTTGTTAAAAACTACTGAACCGATTTTGATAGAACTTTTTTTGTTTGATAGCTTATCATCTGACTTAAAATCTGGTATATAATTTATGCGGACGAAGTCGCGGGTAAAAGCTCGTCAAAGATAAAAACGTTCGAGACCTTGAAATACTAAGCAAGTAATCGAGTAAAGAGGACTTGCTTCGGTTAACGAAAATGCAAGTTTTTCACACGTTAAGCAACAGCCTGCGCGTGCGACGGAAACGCCTAGAGTTCTCCGACCTTTTAAGGGATATGACTCGGTATTTTATACTAAAGTGAACTTTGCAAGCGCTATACGCGGAGGATGTAAGCAGGTCGTTTCGATACCAATCGCTCTTAAATTAATAGGTACGTTCACCTAAAGTATTAGGTATGTTCATAAACTAATTTTATTATGGTTTTCTATACAGCACGCTAGTAGCGTGTAATTTCATATGTTAGAAATTAAAATTCAGTTATTCTTCCCCTTCTCATGTCAACATGAGTTATGTCGCATGATCATCATTCATACTGTAGTATTAAGCCAATCAGCAGTGATCGTATTTAGGCTAACTGTCCAGGGTTGGTGGTTTCGGTACTACTAATGAGACGTGGATGTTCTTGGTTTTCGAAATATCTCTGACTACCCCCGGGGAATATAGACGTGAGCATAATATGCTTATGCTACGTCCAGGGTGACTAGCAGGCTCTTTCCTTGCACCCCAAAAATTCATTTACGTATACTGGATCATTTTTAAACGATTGCCTTATAAATAACAATCTTAATTGCTATTTATATTTTAGAATTTAATTTAATAATATGACATCTGTCAATTTAGTTAGTTTTTAATTAATTTAACTTTGTAGTGTGTTATTTGTCGACATCTTAATTTTTTATTTGTAATTTAGATCTAGTTATTTTATTTTGTAGGATAGTAATGTAAATGTATGTTTCATTAAGCTTGATTATGATAATTGTAAATGTATCTACATACTTGTAAAACTTTTGTATGCCTTCTGATGGAACACAAAGGAACCAAGAATATTGTAACATCTTTATTCTGTGATTCACAAATAAATAAATTGAAATTGAAATTGCCTTTTCACACATTAGAATTACTATGAGAACAAACATGAAATCGCTAAAAATTTTGTTCCATACTAAACGGCAAAATACCTACTCAAAAGTAAAAATTCCTAGTAGGTTTTTTCTAACCTGTTTTGTCCCACTGCTGGGCAAAGGTGTCCCTTAAACCCTTCCCATCCCAAAATTATATAGTATCCAGCTAGTAGTTTTAGCAAAGTTCCTGACCACCCCGAAAGGGTTTGTGGTCGGTTATGTATGTTTAGGTATGTATATTGTATCCACTGTCCATTAAAAAGTGGCGACGGGCTCACTACCTGTCACACTGAACAGAATATGGACTCTGCTAGTGAAATGTGTAATAACTAATGAATTAATGATGCGTGCAGAAAAACGATCGAGTGTTTTAGCATGTTGCTGTGAGAACTTACAATTTGTATTCAATTTTAACGTTTTTATAAGATAACTAAGTTAATATATTACAAGGAGTGGTTGGTAGGTGGGTGATAGGTTTATTTTTTAGTGAATATCTCTGACGATTTACCCGAGGGGGATAAAATAAACTTGAGCGTATGCTTATGCTCTATTAAAACATACAGTATCTGCAAAAAATCTAGTAGCTTTCACATTTTGAAATGTATAATTCCCTGAAAGTAGCAACAACAATACAGACTTCAACAATAGCAACAATACTGTGTGGTCTGCGTACGAAGTTAGCCGTGGAATGATTGCAATGTACGACATCAAAGGTAAAAGCGGCAAACTGGAACATTGGTTTAATAACCGCCCAAACACTACCCAAACATACAATTTACGAAACACTTATTCTTTAAAATAATTAGATGACTACACCCGAACTGATTTATAACAAAATAATTAGATAGGAACAATAATATCATTATTTTGATAGTTAAAATTTACAGTTATTCGCATTTTAAGTTCTGAGGCAAAAATTATTTGTTATCGTTTCAGCAATGAATGAAAGCGCTAACGTACTCATGGATACATTTTAAGAATCTTGTTTTGGAGTAAGTAGGGTTAGTGTGCCCGTGCGGTGGGTTGACATCGGGTTCAGTAAATTAAAAATTTTACAAAGAAATTATTTAATATTTTGAAAAAAATTACCCCCATGTTGAAACCATGATAATTCGATTCTGCTTACGATTCTAAACCAACTACTTTCTAGTTTTGCGTTATTTTATTAACAAGTTGTATACAGGGTGTTAGGGTAAACAGTTGCATTACTTTAAGGAGTGATTGTACCCACGATACTGAACAACTATCTCTAAGAAACGTATAGGAAATTCGTAAAATTTTTTTGGAATTCTCATACAAAATGTAATCAGCTGATCGAAGTTTTATATGAAAAGTCAAAATATTTTTTTGCGAATTTCCTATAGGTTTCTTTAGGGAAGTTGTTCAGTATCATGGGTACAATCACCTCTCACTGTAACACGAGGGTTGAGGAAGGAGCGCGGCGAGGGGGGAATGCCACTCAAAAAGTTTGACTATTCTTGAGATCGGGATAGAGCGTTGCACGTATATTATGTGTTGTATTCTTTAAATTAAGTATGTTTAGTCAATATATGGAAGACAAAGAGTGCTAACTGACTTTTAATTAATATAACCTCTGAGCGACTTTATAATTTAAAGTAATGCAACTGTTTACCCTAACACATATATATTAGACACACGTATATTAGACAAGAATTATTTTTTAATTAAATAGAATTGAATCCGGTTTGCATAACCTACGTTGAACTATCTTTTCTTTCATCGGGGAATGGCGAGCATTTGCTTTATGTTGCTGGTGAGATATAATGAAAATAATAGTCGTTTCCGAAAATGAACTCGTACTATTGTAGTCAGGTGTTCAAACAGAAAACTTTAGAATTATTACAATGTTTAATTACTGTGAAAACGTTACAACTGCGAAACAGGAAAACGAAGTACTTAGCTTTTTCTACATAAATGTTACTATAAAGTGGCTTTATCCTGCGAAGTTTGACGGCCCGGTAGCTCAGTCGGTAGTGAACCTATCTGCTGTGCCGAGGGTCGCGGGTTCGAATCACTTACGGGACCGACGACCCGGTTGGTGTAATGGTTACCACGCCGGACTGCCAAACCAGGGTCCTGGGTTCGAATCCCGGTTCGGTCATGGATGTTTACATGTTTGTGCCGTTGTTGTATGGTTTCCATAATAAACAGCCTATTAATAGTGCTTTCTTGGGATCATTACAATGTATGTGCCTGTGAGCGTTATTTATTTATTTATTTATTTATTTAAATATTTGTATGATGAATGTGAATATGTCTACTCGAGTAATGGATGTTTGTTTCTATATTGTATATGTGTTCTATATCGTTGTCCAGCCATCATAATACAAGACCAGGCTAGATTCGATTAGCTTTAAATGTGACTAAATAATTTGTGTGACAATGTCAACGATATTTTTTATTTATTTAACTCTAGTTAAATGGTGCGAACTGAACCAGGTAGCCTTAGCCAGCCGGACAGACTACAATTATTCATTATGCAGGGTGAAATTGATATCATTAGGCTCCCTTGCGCCAGGCAGAGTTATCGTTATTAACTCAGAACTAGACGCTACTTTGGATTTAAATTATAATTATGTCTTAAACCATCCAGTTTTAAGGGCTAAGGTTTTTTTAATGGTGTTTTAGGTTTAAGTCACTTAACTACGTGCTAAATGTCAAAATTTAAGCAACAGCTGTTTTTACAGTTTTATTGTAGGCTCGCACAACTCTCTAACAAAAAAGTTTTATATGAAAGGTGCACCGACGCCATTAAATTCCTTTGAACGGTTGTACACGTTTCATACATTCTGGATAATCGGTCACGACCAGTTTTTAGAATGGAAGTCCCGATTCTTATAACGTAGTGAGTTACATTCTCTTTGATAACGTGAATGAAACGATGAAAACGAAATGTCATTGCCAAAATAAAACAAATGAGACAGACAAATACAAAGAGATGCAGTGTGAAAGAGACGTGCATAATTATGTTCATTCATCATTCACTTTCATATTTTGTCGGATTACATAAACTCTATGGTCATTTAGGATGTTGCCAGCGAAAAACAGAGAACTGTCAGGTTAGTTAACTATGAACTAGTTTTCATTGGCGCAAGACAATCAACGATAACACTTTAGGTCGGTGCTACTAAAAACGGGGTTACGCAATTTAACCCAGCATTTGGCGCAAGTGGGCCTTAGCCTTTTAAAATAAGAGTCTGCCCATCAAGCTGAACAACTTTTACTATAGCAGCAAACCGATCTGAGGAAAAACAAAATCTGCTGTTACATACATTTGAGTCGAGTAGGCGTAACACGGCGATCCTTTTCATCCGCCCGGTAATGTCCCGGTATTGTGGACAAGACGAAGAACGTAGACTTTCCGTAGACTTGTAAAGTGAGGTCAAAATGGGTATAACATAAAGCGATTCCACGCAGACGAAGTCACGGGCGAAAGTTAGACACACGTACATACTTTAAAAAACCGGTTAAGTGCGAGTAGGGCTACTCGCGCACTGAGGGTTCCGTTTCTTTAATTAATTAATAAATAAAAAAAAACTTCGGGACCTTTAGCACGTGACCGACAAACACTTAGCCGGTTTTTATTATATGTTATACTATAGAGTTTGCTCTATAATCAGTAATCACACCAAGTTTGACGTTTGTATGTATTACCGTTTTTACGATAGACCGAGAAGAAAAATCTTTGATAAAAACTAAGTTACAGCCCTAAATAGGTAAGACAAACAGACAGTCAGACGGACGGACAACATAGGCTTAGTAATAGGGTCCCGTTTTCACCCTTTGGGTACGGAACCCTAAAAACGACCTATCGCTCCGCTTATGGATCAAACCATACTTGCAAGCATCGATCCGCGCCGCGCCTGTACAAAAAGAGATGTCAACCATACACATAAACCGACAGCAGCATAGAAAACAGGCGCGAATCGAGCAAAATATGTGTTTTGCTCGACCTAGATCGAGTGGCGCTGAATGCATTGTGATGCAGTTTTATTTATTTTAAGTCTTTTTGTATTCACTTTTTTAGAGTTCCGTACCCAAAGGGTGAAAACGGGTAGCATACAAAAAGACTTAAAATAACAATTCATAAGCATACGTTGTCCGTCCGTCCGTCTGTCCTACCTATTTAGGGCTGTAACTTTTGAACGGTAATAGCTAGACAGTTGAAATTTACACAGAATGTGCGATATTACGGCGGGTTTGCTAACAAATAATAAAAATGTACAAAAAGTCAAAATTAAGGGAATCAATACAATACCTAACCTCATACAAGAAACTAATTTGTATCTACGTTTTTTCTTCTCGCTCTATCGTAAAAACGGTAATACAACTTGGTGTGATTATAGAGCAAACTCTACAGTACAACAACTAATAATAAAAACTGGTCAAGTGTGAGTCGGTCTCGCGCTAAAGGTCCCGGAGAAAACAAAACCTTTTTGTAAGTTAACATGTTGTGTGGTACGGAAGCCTCAGTGCGCGAGTAGCTCAACTCGCACTTGACTGGTTTTTATTGATTTTGACGTACAACAAAATTGTCTATTCCATAAGGCAGATCTCATTTATCCCTAGAAATGAACAGTATCTACAACGTGTTAATGAATTAACGCATAACTAGAAAGTAGTTTGTTTAGAATCGAGAGCAAAATCGAATTATCATGGTTTCCACATATGTAATTTTTTTCAAAATATTAAATAATTTGTTTGTAAAATTTTTAATTTACTGAACCCGATGTCAACCCACCGCACGGGCACACTAACCCTACTTACTACCAAACCAAGATTATTAAAATGTATCCATGAGTACGTTAGCGCTTCCATTCATTGCTGAAATGATAACAAATAATTTTTGCCTCAAAATTTTTAACTTTAAAAAATAATGAAATTATTGTTTCAATCTAATTATTTTGTTAGTAATCAGTTGGGGTGTATGAGGTTTTGCGCTTATTCATTAACACGTGGTAGGTATAAACTATGTGTATGACGTACCTGAGGTCCTGCAGCAGCGCCTCGCCCTGCGCTATAGTGGCGGCGCACGCGTCCAAGCTCGCCGCGCGGTGCTGTGCGCATTGCTCGAGCGCGCGCCGCGCAGCCTCGGGCGTGTCGTCAGAGGCGCACACTCCGCCGCCGCTTCGTAGTGTTTCTAACCATTGCAGCAACTACGAGATACAAGTCAAAAGATCAACGTGAAACATCACACTGCCTATGGTGTACTACTGTAAACATGACATGAACAATCGTCACATTTTCATAATCATATTATATTTTTAGCTCTCTATTTAAGTAGCTAGCTACTTAGTTACTTTGAAATTGGCATAAAACATTATAAATATATAGGGTTCTTCTTAATATACATAGCATAGCATATGCTAACGACTATATTCCCCGAGGGGGTAATCACAAGATACTCTGGAACCTCAGAACATCCATGTTTCACTAGGTAGTAGTGCCGAAACTATCTCTTCTTAATATTCCGACGGTTTTTTATGGAGATGACCAGACCATCAAACAGAACAACTTTTTTTAGGGGCCAACATCAAACTGGCCAAGTAAAACCTGCTGATCCATACAAAAGTGCAAACTTACTCGACACAAATGTATGGGACAGCTTGTTTCATCTTGCGATTTCAATGATAGTCCCATCAAGAAAGTTGTTCAGCTTGACGGTCTGGGCTGGATGATCCCCTTAATAAAGCCGGTCAAGTGCGAGTCGGGCTACTCGCGCTCGCGTACCACACCACCACAGAACACAACATTATTAACTTAGAAAAAAAAACTTTTTTGTCCGGGCCCTTTAGAGCGAGACCGACTCACACTTGGCCGGTTTTTAGTATTTGTTGTTATTCCGTAGAGTTTGCTCTATAATCACATTAAGTTTGTCGCTTGTACGTATTACCGTTTTTACGATAGAGCGTGAAGAAATAAACGTTGATAAAAACTAGTTTCTTGTTGAGAACCCCCCTTAATTTTTAAATTTTTGAAATTTTTATTATTTGTTAACAAATCCGCCGTAATAACGCATAATCTGAGAAAATTTGAACTATCTAGCTATTACGGTTCAAAAGTTACAGCCCTAAATAGGTAGGACGGACGGACAGACAGACGGACGGACAGACAGACGGACGGACGGACGGACGGACAACGTAGGCTTAGTACAGTACAGTACACGGCACAGTATAAGAAAGAGTATCTATTACTAGATACAGTATGGACACTCCCTTCCTCCCACCAACTTTTTATCTCACCCCAGCCTCACCCCCTCTATCGCCCTCGGCAGTTACCTGTAGCCTAGATTGTCACCATCTAGAATTTATGTTTTCGAAACAAAGAGCATTGGTATAGGTGAAGGATAAAAACTCTTTTTTGAATAGACGGGTGTCAATGCGTTTTATTTACGAAAAAAGAAATAAATGAAAAAAAAAATTACTGTCTGGGCTCTAGGCAAACAAACGGCAGAGATTTTAAAACGCTAACGCTTATTGTCTTAGTTTTGCTCCCCGGCCTAATTTCATTTTGCAAGACAATGCAGGAGTGCGCTTTTTGAATCTCATTCGCTGAGTTCAGCAGTTGAAAATGTCAAAATTACTACGGAGATATGCATCTTTCTACTGCTGATTTGACTTTCAAAAATCATACTTGAGGAGTGCGATTTTTGAAAGTCAAATCAGCTGAAGAAAGATGCGTATCTTCATAGTAATTTTGACATTTACAACTGCTGAAATCAGCCATACTCAGCGAATGAGATTCAAAAATAGCACTCCAGGTTGGGCATACATTGTGCGATATACGGCTGTCCAAGCCATTATAAAGATAATTATAGAAGATTCTTCAGATTTCCAAAGGAAGAATCAAGGTTAGTGGTTTTTTTACTTTATGTTTATGTTTATGGTCTTTATTTTACGGTACCAATCTCTTTGATTTTTCCCACTCGTTCATCGACTATGTCACGCGCGCCATCTGCCCGTCACAAGTTGTACCGCACGCAACTTAAGTTGTGGCAGCCCTAAACCCGTTTCGCATGTGCTGACGTCATCTTGTCAATTTCATTTTTTTGTATACAGTGTCCGGGCTGTGGTAATAGGGCCCCGTTTTCACCCTTTGGGTACGGAACCCTGAAAACCGTCTGCATATTAAGAAGGACCCTGTATACGCCCCGATATAGATTGAACTTCCATCAAGTAGCATCCATAACCAGTAGGCCTATCATGAGTTTGCACTGTTCTTTACTACTGTAGTTACGGCGCCAATTTTGTAAGGCAGAATTAGTTCTCAACGCTGTACGAAATTCAATACAGAAATGGGAATAAAACTAGTGTAGTATGCTACAGTGTAAACTCATGGTAGGCCTACTGAGATTAAAGCAGGGGGAGCGTGTGAATTCTCTATGGATTAAAGCATGGAGTAAGGATTAAAGTATACAGGGTGTTACAAAAGTAAAAATAAACATTTCAATCTTTTAAGGGGGTTGTTGAGACCATCAAACTAAACAACTTTCACTGTGGGACCAACACCGGATTCTTTAGCTTAAATACTATTTTTAATAACAGAATGTACTATAAAAAGTAACAAAATTAATACGATGCGTGGTAAGTCAACCCTACACAAATGTCATGCACAATTTGCTCAAATTGCGCACGTGCGAACGTCATCATGTCAAATCTAAAACGTTGTTTGAAGTGCCGGACCTGTGCTTGTAAGGCGTGTTAAACAATGAACGCATTACCTCCTTCTCCCGCGTGTACAGCAGCACAGCCAAGTCGAGCCGCCTCCGCCGGCGGTCGACCCTCGCCGCGAAGGCAGCCACGTGCGCCTCCAGCTCCCTCGCCACTCCTAACACTTCCTCGGGGTCACATTCACCAGAACGGGCCAGCTCTTCCGCGGCCGCTAGGAGCTTCTCGGCATTTGTGTAGGTATTCTGTACAGTTACACATTTTTATTACAGAATGCAACATACAAGGCAAAATTGTAGGACATTTTCTTAACATCGTACTAGAATATCAAAAAATGAGGTAAAAGAAAGCCCTAATAAGGAATTCATCCTATCAGCATGATTTCAGATCCCATTTTCATGGGATCCCTTTCGGGAGGCGACACGAGTACTCTTATATATTCCATGACACGAGTGCCTACTCCGCTCCGGCGTGGCAATGGCAAACAGACCAAGTCTCCTAACTTTCATACACATGAAGATCGTATTCCCTTTGTTTGGTCAAAAACTTTACTTCAACTAAAAACTACATTCTGAGCATAGTTGTAGCTGAGTTATCACATTTACGGTTTCAGGTGAAATCTCAGCTAGCCTTTCGCCGACTTATCTTCGCCTCATGCGACACGGGACAGCAACGGGAAAACATTTGGTTGTCTATTCTAACTGACAAATATTAAAAGCGTGAACTAATGTTAACAATCAAAATATATCAATTACTTACTTGAGCGACATTTTCAAAATGCTCATGCGATTTCTGGTAAACTCTTGCTTTTCCGAGATTTCTTCCTATAGCTGAATTCTTTTGTAGAAACACTTCACCGTGATTGGCCAACCAGTCCAGTACCTGTAGGACAAATTATATCAATAGGGTTGCAAATGTTTACGTTGCAACATGTCGTCTATATTATTTTATCCACAAACGACTGTTTCGACTCTTTAAACCACAGCGTATGTCATCATCTTCCTAGCTGCTGTCCCGCTGGGTAGCGGGGACTGCTTTCATAGTCTGTTCGCGTAACATCGTAGATGGAGAGATCGCAGTTGTCCATTTCCTTCTTTACAACATCAGACCACCTGAGTTTTGGCCTGCCTACGCCACGTTGACCTGGTAGGGTAAAGTCCATGGCTTTGTTGCCTATGTACTCAGGTGGTCTTCTCTTTACATAACCAAACCGTCTAAGTCGATTTTCTTGAATTTTATCAGCTACGTCGCGTATGTTTAAAGTATTACACTTTTTTTTATATATATATATACCAACATGGACATTGTGAAACTGATTATCTAGTCCCATTTAGAGTTCCAGAATCTATTATTATTATTTGGGGTTTTTTGGGCCTTGACAGGCTTGCTAAGCCCGTGCCACGTAGACCATCGCTGATCCTTTGTGATCGCTCTTTAAAGTTCCTTACCAATCCCCACTGCGGCCAGAAATCGCAGTAGATTTTTGATCGGGATAGTTTGTATCTCATCTGGTGTCAGCTCCTGCCTACCCAGATGAGTACTGCGTTTGTACAATTGTACATCAGGGGGCCACAGTCACATAGGAGGTGCAGAGGAGTTTCCATCTCCTCCATGCAGAATCTGCAGCCGGTCGTGTCACTTAAGTTCAATGTATGCATGTGCTTATTTAATTTGCAGTGGCCTGTGAGTGTCCTTGCTATTGTACAAATTTGATCCTTGCTGAGGGCAAGGAGATCGTTCGCAAGTTTGCGATTGTAGCCTTTGATAAGTGCTTTGGAGTGGCCCATGTCTGGGGTGTTACATGTGTGTTCATGGTGTTCCAGAATCTATCCCGTAGTTGTACTATTGGAAAATAACTAGAAAACGACATAAATAGAAATATCCATGCCCCGGCTACAAATTTTCATATATTTGCCCGTGGCGGTATTCGAACTCGCGACCCTCAGATCATCAGGCAGATTCCGTACCAACTGAGCCATCGGGCCGTCGTGTAGATCGACTCACCTGCCTACAATCCTCTTTATACAACAGTAGCGCCAATCTCTGGTGCAGCTTGAGCCTCGCCTGATGGTACCTCGCCTCTAAGGCTCTGTGGTGGCCGAGGATCTGATGTATCACCGCCAGGACGTGGTTGGCGCCCGAGCTGTAGTCGGCTGCGGGGTCACCGCCGCTGCTGCCCGCCGTACTCACCGTGCCGTCGCTCTGCTTCAAACAAAAAAAAATAGTTTATAGAAAAACAAATTTAAGTTTTTAGACGAGGCATAGCATAGCATAATCATAGCATATGCTCACGACTATATTCCCCGAGGGGGTAGTCAGAGATATTCTGAAACCTAAGAACATCCACGTTTCACTGGTAGTACCGAAACTCTGTCCAGTGTGACGGGGAGTGAGCCCATCGCCACTTGTAATGGACAGTGGTACAATACATGCCTCGAAATTAAAACATGCCAGTTTCCTTACGATGTTTTCCTTCACCGAAAAGCCAGTGGTGTTACAAATCGTACATAAATTCCGAAAGACTCATTAGTACGAGTCGGCCTGGACGGGGATCGAACCGTCGGCTCCTGCACGGCAAGCAAGGGTACTGTCCACTGGATCACCACGGCTATTTTTTTAAGACAATGGATTGTAATGTTGACTTATCATCATATTTAAAGGGGTGATGTAGCCCCAATCAAACTGAACATTTTTCACTATGGAGCCAAGATCGAAATCAGAGTCACAAAATAAATTATCAATACGGTCTGTAGCAACTAGCACACTTAAACATGACCACACCTTTCTGTAACACCCTGAAGAATGGAACAAGTTCCGTCTGTCAACTTATCAAGTGAGACATAATTTGTGTATATTTGTGGCAATCCAAATCAAACATGATTGTAAGATTCTTAAGGCTTAAAATTATAAGATTCGTGTCCCCGGACACTGAGGGGCACAAATATTTAAAAATTTTAAAACAATATGATCGTAAGAGACCTCCGTTCAAGGTCTCTTGATTTAGACCCCGTTACTAACCATATCAGCAGGGTCCGTTTGATGGCACACTTGAACTAGGTGGTCGAGTTGATACAGCAACTTTTTACTCGTAGAGTGGACCTGCAACAGACGATTATATTAAGAGCCTACCGAGCCTATTGTGCTGCTCACAATCGTATTTTTTTTATTCATAATCAATTAACATTTCCAAAAAAAAAACATGTCACATTGCAGTTCTGATTGGCTTTTAATTTATCGACACATTACGTATTATTGTTTTATGCTATTATCGTTAAAATCGGCAAAAGTGGCCACTTTTGGCGATTTTAACGATAATAACTACAAACATTATAAAAACAAATCCACAGTGACCCGATAAATTGAAAATGAGCAATGACTACAATGTGACATTCTTGTTTCTTGGAAATATTGTTTAATTGTTAAGAAATAAAAAAAATACTTACAATTGGGGGCAGCATAATAGGTTCGGTGCAGCCTTAAAACCTGCTACAATCTAATATAGTCTTTCATGTTAATGCAAATAGACGAAATTAGTTCATATGATATTCCGCAACATGGTAAGGTGTTTTATTTTTATAGGCAGGTTTTGGCAACACTAGAAAACCCCATACATTTTCTCATAAACAAAATGAAAATAATCGGTGAAAATAATGACGGCGTTCAAATTCCCAGGAGATTGAACCTACAGTCTACAGATCGTACCTCAGTGTACGCCTGACACATGTGTTCGTATAGCTGCCGGTGCCTCTGCGCATGCTGCTCCAAGGCCCTGGGGTCGTTGCAGGGCGCTCCGCCCTGACCGGTAGCCAGCTGGAGAGCGACGGCGCACTGGGCGCCCCAGCCGCCGACCGCCGACGCGTACGCTTCCGCTTTGTGGTGGAACACGACGGACAGAGAGAGTACGGCCGACCGCTCTTCTAGACCTACAAACAAGATAACAATTACATACAGGGTAGGGTTACTTCACTTACTTCGGAGACAGTGCGCAAATTTTACGTATATGCAGATCATTCAAAATAAAAAGACCCGTATTTTTTTATTTTACCGTGTCTCATTGATTATTGATTATTTGTGGTTGGGCTATTGCAAGCAAGGGTCGTTGTAACACGGAGACCAGCTCTGGTCCTTTTGTGTTCGCCCCAAGCTCACCCATATTTATGCATACCTCCGAACATATGGTATTTTCATTTTTTCATTCTCGGGAATGCAGGTTTCCTCACGATGTTTTCCTTCACCGCCGAGCTAGTAAATGATAAATACAACCGTACATAAATTCCGAAGAACTTAGTGGTACAGGCCAGGAATCGAACCGCGGCCTCAGGATTGAGGCGCTAGCTCTCTTCCGTATGGGCTATCATCGCTCTTACCGTGTCTCATACAAAAATATTAAAAGTCGAGCGTAAACAAGACGCGTGCGCACTCTGCGGAGAGGTTGCGATCAGTGACTCACCCTCGAGATGCCACGGGCCGCGTACGCCGGTCGTCCCCGTGCTACCCTCGCACCTAACCTACCTTTTTGACACACGAGTGTAGTGTAGCAACGCTACATTAATTTTCGGGTGCATAAATTGAAAAAAATTACAAACAAAAAAAATTTCTTTTCCCCTTTAATGTGTTCTATTAACGATACTGATTGCATGGAAGAACATGCGCACTGTCTCCGAAGTAACCCTGTATTTATAGTAATCACAATGTATAGTAACCGTCGATCGATCTTTAGCACAAGATTTCGGGAAAGACTTGTCATGATTCTCCTTCATCTACTTTACGTTAAAAGTAAATATAGAAAATGTTGAAGACAAATAAGACTTTTTTATTTCTTTATTGCATTCATCTTGTAACATTAGTTTCGTTAAAAGACTGATTTATTATTCCACGTGTGACTTATGTAAAGCCTCATCAATATCACTAGCAAACGACACGAGACATCAGATATGCTGAATGAGCTAGGATGCGACAATAAGCTGATATGGTAGACAAGTCTGAAAAACTTCGACATAATTGGAGAGCTACTTTTGGGTTTTATATGGCTTACAAAAAAACTCATGTTCGTTAGTCTCGCTAAAACTCGAGAACGGCTGAACCGATTGCGATGAAACTTTGGTGGGTTGTTGTGCACATACCAGGAAAGGTTTATAACAACAACAAAACGGCCAAGTGTGTGTCGGGTAGGTGTAGGGTAGGTGTAGGGTAGGGTAGGTGTAGGGTAGAGTAGGTGAGTACCTGAACAGGATCGGAAGGGAGGCTACAGCGCAGTGCCACCACTGCGGAGGTGATCAGGACTCTGCACAGCACACGCTCGAGGAGTGCCCAGCGTGGCATTCCGAGCGGAGAGTCCTGATCGAACATACTGGAGAAGACCTCTCCCCACCGGCCCTAGTAGCGGCGATGTTGGGGAGCCGGGTGGCATGGGACGCCGCGGTCGCCTTCTGTGAGACCGTCATGGTCCAGAAGGAGAGCGCAGAGCGAGACCGCGAGCGGGCTGATCCCGCCCGAAGACGGAGACGCCGGGGACGCCAAGTTGGCCCCCCGATGCGTCACAACAACGCCCCGGGATAGGGGCGCCCAGGGTCGCGAACGGTCGGCGGAGGGGCTCAGGCCGTCCATTTCCAAGAGACCCCTGGAAGGCAGCGGTAGTACGGCGTGGTCCCGTCTCGCTGCAGCGCAGAGGCGCTGCGGGAGTGATGGCCCGGCATCAGTGCCGAGCCGGGAGAGCTTCGGCGAAGCGCGAGGAGGGCCGTGGACGCACATTGCTTCCCCATGGCCCTTCGACATGCGCTGAGGAGACCACCGGGGGGGTTTTAGTGGGTTTAAATCCCACATAACCCGACTCCTCCCCTAAGGAGTCGGGTATCTTCCGAAGATTTCCCCCCCGACAACAACAAAAAAAAAAAAAAAGGGTAGGGTAGGTGTAGGGTAGGGTAGGGTAGGTGTAGGGTCGGTGTAGGGTAGGAAAAAAAGCAGGACAACGTCTGCCGGGTCAGCTAGTAAACAATATAAAATATCAGTACGAAGTAATAAGTCATTGTTATATGGCAGGTGACGTTTTAATTTGGTATTGAGTTCTTAATTTCTTCTCATAAATCGGCGAGGATTTTAACGGTCGGGCTTTAAATAAACTTACCCGCTGAGAGTTGTTTATAAGCGCGTTCGAGCCTGTGCGCTAGAGAGCTGATCTGAGCTTCGGCGTAGTGTCGCTTGTCGGCTAGCCGCCGGGCAGCAGTCGTCACACGAGCCACACTCGGTCTGCCGCCGCCCGTACAAGCCGCCGCGAATCTAAACAAACATTACTTTTCTTAGAACGATTGACGTAACTTTTATACACGATAATGTGACCTATGAATACATATATGACACTAGCAAGTCAATGTATAATCGACGAATATTTACAGCATTTCTTATATCGATTTACCACAAAATATCACATACTTCTTTTCACGCACTTCCATCGATTGAGAGTGCTACGCACTTGTCCTTTTCGGAAAAGATCATCGATTTGATCATGGCATGTTTTCCTCGGACGGCCTCTCCCTATGCCTCTGCTCACCTTCACTTGATATACTTATTGCATTTAAGATATTAAGATAGATTAATTTATGAAGCTATTGAACCTGGCGTGCTCCTCCTGCAACCTCTTCGCAGCGGCACACGATCGTCCGATCTCAACATACGTGGCGAGGAAGGCAGTTCGATGGTTGACGATCCATTCCAGCATCTGTCCATATACAATATTATTATTACATACTATTTAAAGTTTATAACGTCAATAAACACACAATACACCTTAGATTAAAAACTTTTCGCTTACGCTGAATGATGGAGCCAAGAAACGAGAGCGAAATAGCCAGTTATGAAAACTTATTTAAACAAAAAAGACAGAAATATTATTTTTTGTTTCGGTCACCATGGCCGGTTTTTGTGTTTGGCAAAATGTCAAACTTATGGAATGTTGACAAACAAACTGTCTTTTAGTATGCAAAAGTTACACTATTGCTGTTTCATGTGCTCTGTGTAATGGTTTCATCTAGTTACTATATCTATGCAATACACGGACCTGAAAAGAAGACGGAAGGCAGGTGCTACAATTTCGTTTGTTCTACAAGGGACCTACACTCACACAGATACCACCGCCATTATGCACCGAGCGACAGTGCGACAGCACGCACGTACATATAAAAGAATGCCTCACTCATCATTAGACGAGACTACGTCCGCCTTTTTTCAGGTCCGTGACACAATATTCAATGATTCAGATATTTTGTCAATAGCTTATCATACCTTTTCGCAATCCTGCTCGAATAGCCTGAGCTGAAAGCATTGATCGAGTTGCATCTTCTTATGCTGCCATAGTTTGTGAGCATGCGCGTGGGCAGAGCGTACGGCTGACAGTTGTGAGCGCACCGCGTTCGGCGAGCCGCAGTGGAAAGCTGCAGCCTCGCCGCCGCTGCCGCTGGCCTCGGCACACCCCGCCTCGGCCGCTTCAAGTCGCTGAAGGACACGTTCACCTGACAAACATACATTATCATTAGAAACACATTTATGTGTTACCAACTTTTTTTCCCCGCCTTCGCCCGCGTAGACCGACCTTGTTTCACTTTCGGGATAAAAATACCCTATGCATATCATGCAAATTTATTTGCTATTGGTTTAACGGTTGAGACTATGAAATGGAACAAACGAAACTCACAATCACATTTACTTAGTTAATATAATATACAGATTTCATGTTCGTATTTGGATAAACCACCTTGTCACACAAAAAAAAATTATTACAAGAATAATAGGGCGGGCATATTCAACCCAATTTAATTTAAAACATGTATTTACCGTCACCATCACTGTAAGAAGGTAGCAAACAATCAAAACACATATCGAATGATTTCAATATTCACAACACAATTCACCGACATCTTCCATGTAATAGTCGATTCTGTGTTGTGAAACATACAAGTTGAATCGGCCTGAAACTACATTATACAATACGCAGGTAGATCACAGTTTTACCGCCATCTTTGTTAACTAACAAGTTTTCAAATCGCTCAACTGTTACTAGTAAATAACGGGTAGTTATATCACTCAAATATTCAAACCTAACTTTGATTAATAAGCGAGTCGTAGTAGTTATTCGCCAGTCGCTGTCTCATTACTTTCCAGTGATTGTCATAATTACAAAAGAAATTGTATACGAATTTACAGTGACTTGACTTTATACCTAGTTACCGGATTCCTAAGTGTAATGTCTGGCTTTACTTGCATTGTTATAATTAATTAAACGATGGCATTGCGTGTCGCACGACAAACAAATATCTAACGTACAGACGAATGCGACACTACTTCATAACAATGTCACGCTCACATTCTAAGACTCCATTATGAGGAACTAGAATAATCCCATGGTTAATCTGTAGGTACTTTCATACCAACCTTTGAATAAAAAAAAAAACAGGGAACAGCTGGGAAAAAAGCCTACTCTAATGGCAAGGGTCCATCACGCGTGCCCAATGCGGATTGGTGGACTTCATAAAGAAAGTTATAGGATCCCACTGCAGGGCAAAGGCCTCGATACACATTAAGCGACGGCGAACGACGGCGCCAGCGGGCCCATACAAAAAGTGGTTTTAGTTTAGTATGGGAAGCCATCCACCGTCGTCGTCGCGTCGACGGACATGACATTTTTGTATAGGCCGGCTGCCGGTCGCCGTCGGTAAATGTGTCTCAACCCTAAGCCGTGCGCCGTCGAGGCGCCGAACGCGTTCCCATACTAATCGTGTTTTTTGTATGGGCCCGCCGTCGTTCGCCGTCAGAGTGAACCAGTCTCCCACACAACACCAGTACGTATGTGAGCAAGTCAGTGGTCAACTTGCTGTCTGAGTATTTTCTAGGTGACCTCCCTCTGGTATTACAAATCGTTCTTAAGTTCTTCAAAACTCCAATGAGTTTTTAAGAACTTAAGAACGATTTGTAATATCCTAGTCATGAGTGCTCTTGTACCAAAGAGCATGTACAAGAGCACTCATGACTCGGATAGAAATCGAATTGCCGACCTCTCTAGGAAGGCGGGAGCCACCCGATATACCGCCACGTCTACATAAATAACTTATTCATACGATGATACATTTTTCTTTGATCATATTAATTTTGTTTTGATTAAATAATTATATTATCTTCAGAAGGTTCAGGAGTGCTATTTTGACGAAAGTTATGCCAAACTCTATCCGGAATTCATGCATTATTCGTATACTGAATTAGGATACGTGAGCTGCAAAAACTGCGCTCCAGGCGCTCTGTATTGAAACCATTACTTGTATATAACCATTTAGAACATTATACAATAAATCTAACTAAAGATTGTAAAATCAAGTCTCGGACGGGATTTGAACCCGCAATCTTCCAAACCGGGGAATCGCTTTTGTCCAATTTAGCCAACGAGCCCGCGATTGCGGACTCAAGGCGATTGCGCATTGCAGACAGATTGTGGTTCAAGTCCCGACCGATACTTAATTTTTCAATCTTTAGTTTGATTTCAGCACAACATGGCTGTAACATGTTTAGGTATAACCAACTAGCTGTGCCTCCCTTTTTTCCCGACACACACTTGGATTTTTTTTCAAAGCTTATGTTCATCACGGATAATGTGGCATTTTAATGGTGAAAGAATTCAGATCGGTCCAGTTCTTTTGAAACAAACTACAAACAAACAAAAATCAATATTCTCTTTATAATATTAAATGTAGATAACATTATGCAATAGTCCTAGTAGTCCGAGATCCGACCGTAAAATTATGCACCTATTCCTTAGGCGAACGAAATGTAATTCTAGTGTATGTTTATACAGGGGTTAATTCAACGCCGCCAAGTTGCCTAGAAAAATCTTGCCGCAAGTGCCTTTTCCATTAAAATTTTTGGTATAACTTTTTCCACGTGTTTGTTAGGGAAGTGAATGAGGTGCCATCGGAGGATTGGTGCCTGGTCTAAAGTACTTTAAAAACTTGGGTTGCCACCTCTCAATCTGCCGCAACTATAGGGTTGCCAGGTCCAAATATGTCATTTTTGAATCTGGCAACCCTAGTCTTGCGGCAGATTGAGAGGTGGCAACCCTAGTTTTTAAAGTACTTTATACCAGTCTCCTTCCGATGGCACCTCATTCACTTCCCTAACAAACACGTGGAAAAAGTTATACCAAAAATTTTAATGGAAAAGGCACTTGCCGCAAGATTTTTTTAGGCAACTTGGCGGCGTTGAATTAACCCCTGTATAAACATAGAATTACATTTCGTTCGCCTAAGGAATAGGTGCATAATTTTACGGTCGGATCTCCGTCTATAGAGCTTACCTTGAGCTTCGAGTTCGTCAACGGGCACCTTCGCCAAACGTTTACTAATATCGGCATGAGCGTCGATGGCGCGCCGCGCCCCCGTCACGTCGTCCGCGAAGTCTGCGCGCGACACATCCTCCTGCAGATCATCCAACCGGTCCAGAAGCTCACCAGCTTGCCACAGAAGTTCTTCTAAAGCCTAGATTAGTTAAAAAAAACATAGGTATTAACATTTCTTTCCTGAGGGCTGGTATCACCGATTCTTAGTATGTTCTTGTGTTAATTCATCTGACAGATCGTTTGACATAATCTTTAATACAAATTATGTCAAACATCTGTCAGATAAGCAAACGAGTACTTACAAGAAGTGGTGAAACAGACCCTACGTATGATAATTATAAGATGTCATTATAAGTATGGATACTCACCAATCTCAGCTCTATCCATTGGGCATGATCATACTGAAGTGTACCATCTAAATCGGGCGTTAATTGTGTACTATCTATCACTTTAGGCAGTGCTTCTAAACTAATCATCGTCGTCTGCAATTAAAACAAAGAATATAATTATTTTATAGTACAAGAGTAAGTCTATCTAAGGGATTGATATAGCGATAAAGCATGCGCCAGCCGCACTCCCCCTACGCTTGCAATGTTGTTTGTACATTTTGTGTATTTATACCTACCTCCTTTACAATAAACCCTTAGAAAAACTTGATAAAATTATTTTCTTAATTCTTACCTCAAACTTGTACTTATGTGCTCCTATGGTTGTGCGTTGCTTCTGCCAAAAATTATCAGGTTTAACTACCAGTGCCTGATGGACGGATGAAGGGAAGTGTTCTTGAAGAACTTTGAGGATTGGTTTGATAGCAGCCCATGCTGAACCTCTCATATCAATCAGGATTGTAAAGCCATGTGATCTGACTGAATCACTGTAACAAACAATTATTAAATACCTAAAAAGTTTACTAAAGATTACTCATGCATAGTTTATCCTATCAATCTACATTCATTTAGTTAACAAGCTCTGTTTGTTTTTAATTAATGTAATTTGATACTGACATACTTCATTAATAAGTACATCATAAACACGTACATATAAAACAGACTATTTAATCAAGTCCAGAACTACTTTATACTTGTACAATACGTATTAAATATAATAGGTACCTAGGTATACTGATTAAATAATGTATCAAACGCCTATAGTCATCTGGCGCAATTCGATCCCGCCGCGAATTCGCCGGGAACCATATGAGAGGCCCCCCGCGGCGGTCGCGACCTCCCGTCAGAGATGCGACGCGCTCCTGGAGCAGCGGGAGCACGTCCAGGGCCCGCGCTCCGACCTCCATCGCTGCCCCTGCTCAGGGACCACTCTGGAGAAGCCTGGTGAACAAACATTACAGTCAATGGACTTCTTATCGGGTGGGCAGCAATCCCTGGTGTCAGAGTATTTTCAGATCGCCTTACGGCCTCTGATGCGGTACTTATGTGTAACAACTACTAACACCAAAGATAGTTGCCGGGACCAACGGCTTAACGTGCCATCCGAAGCACAGAATCATCTTTGTTTTCAGCCAATCAGGTGATTCAGCCTGCAATGTCCTAACCAACTGGGAAAAAACGCACAAATTGACATATTACTAGGTGGAATCGAACCCACAACCTCCATGTCAAGAGCCCAATGCCCTTAACCAATAGCCCATGGAGGTAGTAGTCAATGGACACAATATAAGAAAGAGTATGTATCTATGTACACAAGCTGCCCCTCACACCCTCTCATAGGTAAGAGGTGGACACCAATAAGCATTTGGGTAGTCCTCTATCATCAAACTCTCAGTTTGCATGTGCTAATCTTTTCTTGTCAGTGCAAACCCGTTTGTATGAAGTGCCCACGGTGTGCTATAGCCCAGATCAATCAAATATCGTTAAAACAATTCACAAACAAGAATGGTGTCCTGCTGTATTTACACGTTGGATAATTGAAATGTTTGTATAATGTTATCATTATCTGAGAGGACAATGGACATTTTTCATTATTATAACTTAATATTGATCCATTGCTTATGATTTCACTTCTGACACAAGGTGGAGTTGTTGGGGTCCATGTGAATGTAAGAAGTATTATGTTTGAGATGCTGCTTTAAACATTTGATAGCTGACCAAAATACAGAGGAGCATTCCAGTACATGCAAGGGCAAAGAGAGTGAATGAATGAGAAGTTTACTCATGAGGGAATGAAAAATATTGTAATCAATACTTGGTTTAAGAATAACCACTGTTTGGCACATTTTACCTTTTTTACACACTCTAGAATGCTCTCTCTCTCTCTCTCTCTCTCTCGCTCTTTTTTAAAAACTCTAGACTCTCAATTAACCTTCAGCAATCATTAGAATTCAGAAAGTAGCATTTTGTATAGCTGGTATTATAAATCAGGAAATATACTTTCTTTGTGACGATTAAAGGGTTCCAATAAATTATTGTTATCCTGGATAATCAACTTTAATATAACAAATACAAAAGTCTCTATTTGTTATTTTATTTCCTCACAGATAAAACACTGAACCAATTTTTATTAATTTTGGTACAGCCAACATAAAAGATACCATTGTGTCAAAGTTTTTGGCTTGCAAGCTCTGATAATAAGATACAGTCAGCATTAGAGAAACCTGACCTCTCTATCTTCATCATCATAAATGTTTCACTAACTTTATAAGCACAGTGGTTTACATTTCTTTGTACAGTACGTACAAAGAGCTTCAACCCTGAGAAAGGACATATGCATAATAATTCCATGAGGAAGATGTTATGGGTAACAGCTAGGTAATAAATAGTATTCAATGAATTAGTAGTTCAAGTGTTAATTAATAATGTTGGATGTATTTTTATATAGAGAACATGCTAACATGAATTTGGTTAGACCAAATGCATGGGTAGTACTAGAAGTAAATCTATTCATTTATTCTTTAGTAGTATTTGCCCTGTCCTCACTGAGAGACAATTTTAATTCCAAAATAAATTCAGATCTTGATTGACTTGATCTATGCAAAGCATGAAATTGAACCAACTGTTTTAGCATGGTTGATAAAAGATCTAAATATTCATTAAACCACAGCTTTTTGGTTTAAGCTCACACCACAGATAGTCTTCATTATGTCATAGGACAATCTAGTAAACATTTTTACTAAATATTATAAAAGCTAACGGGTGGGTACCTATTGAAACTCCACGACAAATTCCTGACTGCCAAGTCATGGGTTAAAATAATAAGGGATTGCCTGTTCTGTCAGGTTGTTCATCTTCTGATACTAGGGTAACATTAACATCTCAAATGTATCAACCAGATCTCTTGATATATTTGTATCCTATTCAATTTTATTAGGTACCTTTGACTAAATCTAAAATATTATTAAATGAAAAAAAATTGTAAATAGACATTGCTCACGTGACAGTGTATTCGTTTCGGGTCGTTTCGTACGATAGCTGAAATTATACACAGAATAGGAGGAAATCGTGCTTCCCAATGAAATAGAAATTATCCTTTTCTGCAAGTGGGATTACTTATAAAATTCAAATTCAAATTTACCAGTTTTGTATGGGAAACGGGATTGGGCAATGTCTTTTAACAAAGCCGTCCTGCGACCCTAAATAAAAACTAAGTAGGAACGGTAGGAACACTACATGTTTCCTCCAGAAAACAATATAAAATTTCGTAACAAAGAATACAGCATGTCAAGAGTAATTTGTAAGCTCATCATGACAGGATCTAACATTCAAGAGTCGAGCAATATTTACCCACATTTTCAATTGGCGGCCGGTCATCGACAGTGTTCTTTTGTAATAACGTTAATTGATGAACAATCGAAACCGTTTCTTCGTAAAGCTGAAGACCAACGCAAAGATGCGTCGTGATGTCCCCAAACGGGAAAATATCTCGCGACTAAACTCCACCTCAAACGTCTAAACTATCCAGCAATCTTGAATATCAATTTGAAATCGCTGATGACAAATTTTAACAGATATATCTACAAGCAACAACAAATAACCTCAGCCATAAATTTGAACTAACCGTGGTGACTCAAGGATGCCAATTAGTCAGGTATAAAAGGTTCGGCACGCATTATTGTCACTGTTGTGATTTCCACTAAAACATTCGTAAAAAATATATTCATTGATGTCCTAAAACTTTAACAAAAACACACAAGCTGGACATAATGACAAACTGAAGAACAGCACCACAATGGCGGGCTAGAGTTGGCTTCAAGTAAACAACCGGTATTTACCGATAACACAGATGAAAAAGTTTTATTTGGATTCATCTACACTAATATTATAAAGAGGAAAGATTTGTACCTATCAGTCTATCGCAACTGCATAGATGCGAGAAAATGTATGGGATGTGGTAGAACTTGAATGGGCGTCTATATTCGTCTCTTTTCTTGACCCTCTCTTTCATGAAATGTCACGTGACGTAATTCAGATGTTTTTCACACGTTATGAAACAGACTCTGTCTAAATTATTTAAAATGTTTTTGGGTGTTTATTATATTTAGAATTAATAAATAAACGTGAATATAAAACATAAAACACAAGTAAATTCAGTGTATTACGTGATATTGCACCATAAAAGCTTAAAATTAAGTACAAAAAATGCGAAATATGCTGTGAAAGGTCGGAAAGAAAAGATGGTAAAAAACGTAACTTCATAGCAAGATTTCCACTGGATGAAGCTCGGTAAGCATAAATTTATCCTATTTATTAGCCCAGGTTTATATTTAGGCAATCATTTTCGTAAAGAGCGGGAAGTATTTGTAAAGAAGTGAGGGATTTGGAGAAATGTCGATATCGATATAATTGTTGATACATACATGCAGACGCATACGGATACGAACGACTATGCTCCCCGAGGACGTAGTCAGAGATATTCTGAAACATCAGAACATCCACCATACAAAAATCATCCATCATATTTTTGATGATATGATAAGATTACACTTTTGTATACATGTTTTATTTTCAGATGCAAAAAATGGGTTCAAGTTACTGGAAATGAAGATCTAGCGTACCTACATACCAATCGAAAAATGAACCAATTATTATAGGTATTTGGGAGAAACATTTCCTGCCTGGAAGATTTTCATTAAAAATGACAAAATTGAAACCAACTGCCATTCCATATCCATACGGCTCACTGCATACTATCCTGTAATTAGTCCGTAAGTTTTCCTAAAATGAATAAACATTAAAAAAAAAAAACAAATGGGGTACGGCTAATATTGGCGTCTTTTTTTTTAAGCGGCCAGGTACCAAATGTTGTGGGTATTTTAGGGTGAATATTACCTTACATTGTTATGCAAAAAAAAATTTCCTGCGGTGTAACTTTAAAGTTTCAAAAAATTAACTGTACAAAAGTCATTAAAAGTAACTCGTTTTGGGTCTTATACCACACATTATTTATTTTACAGCCCAGAATTATTAGTTTTAATTATTTATGATATCATAACGCACATTTTGTGCAGGAACGCACCGCAATCCTCACTCGTTTGCGGTGATGGTTTGAATGTTAAAATTTTCTATTTTGTAAGATATTGTATTGATTTATATATATTTGTAGATTACTTGTGTTACTGGCCAATGCTGTGTGCGCCTGTTATATGTGTGTGTATTAGAAATTGATTTTTAGCGTTCCTATGTTATTGTAAATGTTTAAATATGTATACTGTTGGTGTGCCATATTAAATAAAATAAAATATCTTAAATGTACATAGAGTCTTCTTTAAGAGTTTCATAACAGTTAGGATAGCCAATCTAACCTATTATTTCAATGTGGTATAATTTTATGTAAATTAATTATAATTATTAATACCTACGAATGTCTTTTCTTTATCTCAAGACAGTCCCAGACTTATTAGTAGGTGGCTAATTGTTTGTTTTATTCTAGTGATTGGATTAACATCAATCCATCACTAAAAAAATCTGCAATTTTTAAATATCACTATCATATGGCAATTTTTTTTTTCTGCAACTATCGATATCGTTAAATATTCACAGCACATCACTACTTTGCACTGTCATTTTGTTTTCAATATTGGCAACATGTTGCTCTATGTTGGCTATGGAATGGTAGCTTCAAGTCATACAAGTTGACGTTTTTTACGATTATTTTGCTCCAAGGAGTCCCGTCTCTTAAAACGTAGTGATTATATTCTCTTTGGTACCTATCTACACTAATATTATAAAGAGGAAAGATTTGTACCTATTTTTGTATGTTTGTATGTTTGTAATGAATAGGCTCAAAAAGTACTGGGCCGATTTAAAAAATTCTTTCACCATTAGAAAGCTGCATTCACCCTGAGTAACATAGGCTATATTTATTGCTAGAAAAGATTAGACGTCCACCCGTGCGAAGCCGGGACGGGCCGCTAGTGGAATAATAAATACCTTGACCTTAAAAAAACTGTCAATGCCATTAAAAAAAAGTAGTTCCAAATGGCTCGATAGATGGCATTAACGCAAGATGGATGAGCATTATTGCAGATAAGCAGAAAATAAACAAATCGGTACACACGACACGGCGACACATCAAGCTATACAAAACCAAAATAAGCTAGCCTCGCGTAGGTTGAGTAACGTATAATGTCGCGCGGCCAGCTTATTTTGATTTTGTATAGCTTGATGTGTCGCCGTGTGTACTTCGTCAACGGATTTTTCTAGCTCAGTGACATGATTTTTGTTGTTAACTTTTTTATCACTGTATTTGTTTTTATAGCTCAGAATCAGTAGTTTTAACTTTCTGTGACATGACTTCAAACCACAGTCATGTTCTGTGCTGAAATGCTTTTTTTAACCGTGATACTTATTTAAAATCGTGATTGAATGATGCATAATCTTCATTTGCTATCGGACTGGCGAAGTAGTCTTCCAGCTTCCAAGCGCCGCTGGATTTCTACTACGTGGTCAGTGTCTTTGAACGGGTTCAGTCTGAACTACTGCTCCAGACTTTCAACAAGATTTCAGCAAGGACTTCAGCGCGGTAACGCCAGTTAACGTTAAGTGCCAGAAGATCTGATGGTTTGCTTGAGAGTTGGCGGGAGAGCCTATGGATGAACGTTGAGATTGAACGGTTATTGTGGTGCTGTGCCTTGCATTTCTCTAAATCTTCCCAGTCTTGCAGTTTACTCAGATTGAGTGGAGAGGCTTGTGTATAGTGGGTAAAGTGGATTTCGCGAAGGCAACCAGCACTGATTGGTTTTCATATTATTTTGGTTTTCCAGCACCTCAGTTGTAGGCATTCTGCCTTCTGTTCTTCATTCACGTACAGGCAGTGTCATGCCTGTGTTCGGAGTCAATGGAGAAAAACCTTTGCTTAATTTAAGCAATAAAAATTACCTGCCTTCTCTTTCTAACTCTATGCTGGAAATAGAAAATTATTGAATTATTTTTAATAGCCCGTTATTTTAAGTTTACCAAGGAGTTTAGGAAAAACGATGTTATTTTATTTAAAGTATCTGTAATCCTTTCATTTTAACACTCTGACATATAAAATATTGAGACAATTGACAACATTTCATTTTTTAACCACCTGTTTTTAATAAAAAATATAAAAATAGGTTAAAAAATAAGAAATATGTATTTTTCCGATTTAATTTTTGACAGATATTACTATTTTTAATTTACTTTTGAATTTTCTGAAAAACTTTGGATGAATGGCTATAATAGGGTGGATGCCCCGAATACCGGCCCTTTCGCCTTTTTTGCTAGATAATAAGGTTTCTAATAGTTTTACATACCAATATTCTTTTTTAAAAAATACTTTGTATTCTGTGGAAAACACATGCCAAATTTGGTAACACTGGCACTTTTCAGTCAGTGTCAGTTAATAATTGAAATATGCAAGTCACCGAAATCGGCCATTTTCCTATTTTTTGGCTTAGTTTGGGACTTTGTTAAACAAGGTATATTTCACATATTTTCAACTTTACACTTTGTGATTTATATGATATGGATTATAGATATGATAATGTATGAATTTTTGTGTTGATTTCCTGACTTTTTCTTTTCTATCAGTGAAAATTGATGGGGCTGCAATTAGATACGCGCAATGTATGGTGTACATAATACCACTAAGGGTTACCTATCGTACTTTCGAATTAGAGGTTTCCGAATTTTAGTTCTCCGAAATCGTTACACTTTTTATTGTTTCCCTTTTTTTTTGTTTCCCCTAAATATTATTCGCCAAATTTTGAAAAGCCAGATTTTTTATTGTCCTTTTTTCATCTAACCAATGGATCAAAATTCTGTGCCACATTTATCCGAAGTAATTTAAGTCAGATAATTTACTTTTTCGAATATTTGTTTTTCCGTACGGTCACCTTTCCGCAGAAATAGTGAACCTAACCTAACCCAGAATTTTCTCAGGCAGGGGCGTCCACCAACCGCACCTCCTGCTGTGCAGCCCCCCTGCAGCCTCCAACATGCATACAAGCAAGCAAGCAAGCAAACATGCAGCAAGCAAGCAAGCATGCAGCAAGCAAGCAAGCAAGCATGCAGCAAGCAAGCAGCAAGCATGTTGATGCTCCGCTCGCTTCGCTCGCTCCGCTAAGTGTCTTACATGTTCTAACCTAACCTAACCTACAATTTTAAGAACACCGGTTTTTTTTCTCAGGCAGGGGCATCCGCCCCCCGCACCCCCCTCGCGGGGGGCGCAGCCCCCCTGCACCCCCCAACATGCATACAGGCAAGCAAGCAATAAGCAAGCAAGCAACAAGCAAGCAAGCATGCAGCAAGCATGCAGCAAGCAAGCAAGCATGCAGCAAGCAAGCAGCAAGCAGCAAGCATGTTGATGCTCCGCTCGCTTCGCTCGCTCCGCTAAGTGTCTTACATGTTCTAACCTAACCTAACCTACAATTTTAAAAACACCAGTTTGTTTTTCTCAGGCAGGGGGCATCCGCCCCCCGCACCCCCCTCGCGGGGGGCCCAGCCCCCCTGCACCCCCCAACATGCATTCAAGCAAGCAAGCAAGCATGCAGCAAGCAAGCAAGTATGCAGCAAGCATGCAGCAAGCAAGCAAGCATGCAGCAAGCAAGCAAGCAAGGATGCAGCAAGCAAGCAAGCAAGCAGCAAGCATGTTAATGCTCCGCTCGCTTCACTCCCTCCGTTCAAAGCAAACATGCAGCATGCTAGCAAGCATATTGGTGCTCTAATCCTGTTATCATGTTGCCGTCTACTAATTATTACAGAAAACTTTACTGTGTTGTGTTCTAGTCATATGTACTATGGAAGAAGTTACTTCGACTTTTTAAAACTTCGAACCCAGAAGACAGTTGTCAAATGAAAAAAATGATTATGAAATTCTGATTTTAAATTTTCTGGAAAATGATACTTCTGTCAAGTCTTTATAAGGAGTAACAAATTTATGTGTAAGAAAATATCTGTCACTAGAAAATACTATAAACCGTTTTCGTATAACTGAAATTCGGTCAGCAAAATTTCGAAAGTAAGATAGGTTACCACCCGGGTGTGCTGGTATTTGCTTTGTCGCATATCTAATTCCAGCCCTCGTCTAAACATCAAGGATGCCACAAACTAGTGTGCTTACGACATCGAAATTTTGAGTAATTCCTGCATATGGCTGTCTTAAATATGTGCTTATTTAATATTTATATCTTGTTTTATCAGTATAAACGTCACTACGTATGTTCTTTTTAATATAATCATAATTTTATAATTTTAAAAATGAAGCTTTAGCCATCATACAGAATAATTAAAATTTTCTAAGCAAACAATAAATCACAAAAATATTTGGTTTGATTTATATACGTAAACTGCAACACAAAAACTCAAAAGGCATGACCCTATGCTGGGCTGGTATTTGGTACAAGAAAAACCGGCATTAGGGACAGAGGGGCCGGCATTAGAGCCATAGGGTCTTTTTCTCTTTAAAAAATTTTTAAAATTTACTTTGTAAATATATGATAAATTTCGATATAGATTACATTTCTTAGATAAATATTCTATCGATCAAACCATTCACTTACTCATATTGAGCTATAGTTAGAGCAGTACGATTTTCTGAAATTGAAATTTGCACTAAAGGGCCGGTATTCGGGGCATCCACCCTACCATGGCCTCAATAAAATAAAAAATAAAAATTGTTAAATACAATAGAAAAGCCAAGCAGGCAAAGGAATAAGATCTCATTCAACCAATATTTTATTTTTCAGTATTTTTCAAATAACTCGAGAATCGGATTTTTCTAACCATTATGAATAGAAAAATCTGCTAATGTTGATATAAGCTTTGAATCACATAATCTCCAAATGGTTTTCTAATTTTGGTACCTTTATTAAAATGAAATATTGTAAATTATCTCGAAATGGTTTTCAATTCAGCCCTCCCAAAAAACTTGACTTGACGTACCAAATTGTTGAGATTGTAACGAAATCCACCAAGTGTCACGGAAATTTTCTTTTTTCAAAGGAAATTGCCACTTTTATTTGATTAGATTTTCACCCATCACTCGTCAACGCCACCTATCGAGCCACTTCGATCTATATTTTGTTTTTAATGAGGCGATTTCGTGAAAAAAAATCTTCAAAGAGTCTGGAAGGATGGCGTTTCACAATCTTAAAACTTAGCTGTCTGATCGAATGTGGCCCGTGTTCTTCTCTATACCCCAATTTTCAATGAGTTTTTTTTTATTTACTTCCTAATAAACTCAACAGATGGCGTTCATCACTCCATAGAAAAATATGTGAAATTATATCAAGACAGTACAGCCCATAGATCGATCCATGTCAAACGTAAATAGTTTGAAATTTTTATTCGTGACTAATGAAACATTCAATTAAAAGATGCGCCGGCATCTTTTTGATCATCTGTATTTAAAAAAAACTCATTTTCATATTTTGAACTCTGTTCACTCAGACCGTAGCGCCATCTATCGATCCGCGAGAAAACCACTAGAAAAACGCGAATTTTTTCAAAGATGTTTTTAGGGTTCCGTACCCAAAGGTGTGAAAACGGAACCCTATTACCAAGCCTACGTTGTCCGTCCGTCCGCTAGTCCGTCTAGTCCGTCCTACCTATTTAGGGCTGTAACCAAGCACGTATCCAGGGGGTGGGATAGGTGGGATTTATCCCCCCCCCCCCAAATCATTTGTGAACATTCTTCATCGTCGTCTTTACTAGATGGAGCTAGCTAGCTTTCAATTGAGATTAAATTAGGTGGATGCATAAAGTGGCCATTAGTATTATTGGGATCTTTTTTCTAATAGTATAATATACCTACCTATTATTCTTTGGTTCCATTCCATCGCAACAAGATGACGTCAGCACTATGCGAAACTAAAGATGCGAAACGGAATTTTTATTTATTTTATTTAAACATTTTATTGTACACACGGAAATATAAATGAAAACAGCATCATAGACAATTACAAAGGGCGAGCTTATCTATAAAGAGATTTCTTCCAGCAAACCCGTGAAAGAAAGAGAGCATATAAAGTGAGGCAGGCATAGTGTGCACATTTAACTAATAAAACAGTATTTAACATTAATAAATAAATATAATTATATACGTACAGGGTGTACAATAAAATGGGACAGCTACTTAAAGGGGTGCTTCAGACCATCAAACTGAACAACTTTCTATATGGGACCAATATCGAAATCGCGAAAAAAAAATCTGCTGTCCCATACATTTCAGTCGAGTTATGTTTGCAGTTTTGTATGGGAGAGCGGATTTTTTTGCGCGATTTCGATATTGGTCCCATAGAGAAAGTTGTTCAGTTTGATGGTCTGAAGCACCCCTTTGAGTAGCTGTCCCATTTTATTGTACACCCTGTACGTATATAATTATATTTATTTATTAATGTTAAATACTGTTTTATTAGTTAAATGTGCACACTATGCCTGCCTCACTTTATATGCTCTCTCTCTTTCACGGGTTTGCTGGAAGAAATCTCTTTATAGATAAGCTCGCCCTTTGTAATTGTCTATGATGCTGTTTTCATTTATATTTCCGTGTGTACAATAAAGTGTTTAAATAAAATAAATAAAAATTCCGTTTCGCATCTTTAGTTTCGCATAGTGCTGACGTCATCTTGTCAATTTCTATTTTTTGTAAGCAGTGTCTGGGGTGTGGCTAAGGTGCGCGCGGTGTGGTATGTAACCATAACGTGGCCGCACATGAAACAGCAATAGCGTGACTTTTGCATACTAAAAGACATTAGATGAAAATTGTAAGCAGTGTCTGGGGTGTGGCTAAGGTCCGCGCGGTGTGGTATGTAACCATAACGTGGCCGCACATGAAACAGCAATAGTGTGACTTTTGCATACTAAAAGACGAATTGTTTGGCAAGATGTCATCATCATTTCATAGGTTCGACATTTGTTTGACATCTTGCCAAACACAAAAACTGGCCACGGTGACCGAAACAAAAAATAATATTTCTGTCTTTTTTGTTCACACAAGTTTTCATAACTGGCTATCTCGCTCTCTCATTTCTTGGCTACATCTTTCAGCGTAAGCGAAAATTTATCTAAGGCTGAGATTCAGAGACGATTTTTAAGTCATAGTTCAAACTAAGTAGGGGCCAAATGTATGGATTTTGACATACGGGAGTTCGAACTAAGACTTAAAAATCGTCCCTGAATCTCAGCCTAAGGGTCCGCCAGAATAAAGAGATCATTCCTCTGAGGGTCCACCACCTGAGACTATGAATAACGTCCGCCACACACATACGGAATTCCGAATATGGATTACGGTTTCATATGGAGTTTCCCCATCCACGATTCCGTTCGGCATCAAATCCTATATCAGGCCTATGGAGGAACTGAGGTGGAAGGTTCCTCCATTGAAAAGGGAAGTACTTCCGCCAGGCTTGGTGTTATGCCTGGGGACCGGCCGTGGTCCTAATGATGTTAGTCGGAACCTTGTATATATACTGAGACTCTGTGATAATTCTTCTTGCGCGATTTGTGTCTTGCATGCGATTATGAACCTTAGTGTAGCAGCTTACGGGTTTTCAATGTGACATCGCAAATTGTCTTACGTCGTATTTCTTCGATCGTACTGGTAGCGCCATCTGTTGGCAAGTAGCTACAGGCCCATCACACACATCCGGAAAGAACCTGCATGGGTAGCATGCCAACCCGCAATAGCCGTGATTAGAGTTGTAAATGCTACGTAGCCTACCACGGCCTACGGTAGTCTACCGGTAGACTATGGTAGACTACGGTAGACTACCGATTCATACCGTAGATTATGTAGATTTCAAATAAAAAATCGTCGATTTATTTTTAAAAAAAATTTTCATTGTTGTTCATGTAATATGTACTATGAGAAAGTACTAATCAATACAAATTAATTAACATTTTATAAATATTTTAAAATGTCAACAAAACACGATTTTAGACTTTAAAGGTTTTAAAGTGTCATTAGGCTATAAATTACCCCTCTGTGGCAACCTCCTTTTCTACGTACCAAACTCTGTGTTGTTTTTATAAAAAGATTTAAGGTTTTTTGAGGACACAAAATGACTTACGTCATGTCAATTATACTCGTCAAACTTTGTATCGAGATTTCCGATTTCACGTTAAAATAAATGTTGTAAATACTTTCTGCGAATACCGTTCTGTAAATAAATATGTAAATAGTGCTCGGCGGTTTTCTTTCTTGCCAAACCTCTTTTCGGACATGAAGGTTTCCTTACGACGTTTTCCTTCACCAAAAAGCCAACAATAATTCTTTAAAACCGTCCGTACCGACACGAAATATAAATTATAAAAACCACGTACGTGCCCTGGGGATCGAACCCATACTCCCAGGAGCTAGGCTATCATGGCTTAGTGCATAATATCACATTTTAAACAACCTTTTATAAAATAGTGTATTTCAATGTCCTTTTTTCGCGTTCTAGATTGATTTTGACTTTCTCTAAAATTATTGCCGAAGCTCTCTTAGCTTATTTATCACAAATAATAAATGGCAGCCGCCTTAAATATTGTGAAATGGCCAAAATTTCAACGACTGAATAATCTACAATTGCTACCGTAGCTTATGTAGCCTACCGGTAGTCTACCTCACGATTTGGTAGACTACGATTGATTTACAACTCTAGCCGTGATACGGCTATATCACGTCTTTTATCTCGTTCGTTCACGCGCAAACGAACGAGATAAAAGACGTGATATAGCCGTATCACGGCTATCGCGGGTTGGCTTACTAGCTAGGCAGATTCGGAATTCCGGTTCGGAATTTTGTATGTATGTGGCGGACCCAAAAATTTTGTATAGTAACTAGATTGTACACTACGATGCTGGCACCGGAGCAAGTGAGATTACCTAAATCCTCGTGTGTCCCTTTCTAACTAGGGAGTCCATTCATTCTCAAATTTGACGGGATACCTAATATGCATTTATTCAAGCCTGTTTCTTACCATCTCGTTGAGGATTCAGTATTATCTTTTTATTCTGAAAATGTTTTTAGGGGTAAACTCAGACTAAAAAAATATATATATAAAATTAATTTTGAGTTTACCCGCGACTGTTCTCGTTCATCCGCAAAAATAATACAACGTGTTAATAAATTATCGCAAAACAAGAAAGTATTTTGTTTAGAATCGAGAATTGAATTATCATGGTTTCGACATATGATTCTTTCTTTAAAATAAAATTTACTGAACCCGATTTCAACCCACCGCACGGACACACATACCCTACTTACTAAAATGTATCCATGAGTAGGTTAGCGCTTTCATTCATTGCTGAAATGATAACATTTTTGCCACAAAATTTAAAATGCGTATAACTTTAAATTTGAATTACAAAATAATGAAATTATTGTTTCAATCAATATTTTGCTATAAATCAGTTGGGGTGCATGCGGTTTTGCGCTTATTCATTAACATGTCAGTACCAATACGATTTTATGTCAAATCATAAGCTATCAAACAAGAAAAGTTTCATCAAAATCGGTTCCTTAGTTTTTGCGTGATGCTGTTACAAACAAACAGATAGGCGAATGTCTTGCTGGTTTTCCCAGGGACTACTGTCAACCATTTTTCTCTCAGCGTTTCATCCCTGGGAAATCTACAAGCAACACACATTTTGTGTTTAATACATAGGCCGCCAAAATGGTCAATGGTCACCCTAGTTAAGAAAAGTTTAGCGAAACAATAAAATATCTAACCTGTGGAAAGAAAACCCACAGCCAGGGTAAATTTCATTTTTGCATCCAGTAACACAACAAAAATTGACCATTTCGAAGGTTTACAATGTTATTATCAGTTATCACAACAATTTAATTTGTTATTTTATGACTTTTTAAATTTCAAATATGTCCGCCATAATAATATTTTTTCATAACACCAAAGAGTTGCCATTAAAAAGTTTTGAAATAATACACTAAAGTATTGTACTTACCTTATTTGTTTTGTCATAAATTGAACAATATTAGTGTAAAACAAATAAAAATTATCAAAACCTAATATACTTTAAATTATGAATTTTCAAAACAAAAATATTTTTTAAATTTACATTCATCTTTTGTTACAGTAAATTCTAAAGTGGAAGCTTAATAAGTTGGCCACACGTTAGAAAGAGACACACGAGTATTCTGGTTATCTCACATTTGCTTGGTTGTCAGCCTACAACAACATTGAAGGAAATTAATACTTATTACGTAAAATTAAAGTTTATTTTGCATTCTCCACAAAATTCTAGAGTTTGGTCCACCTATAGGATACTATATACAATGTTCTTGGGCGGACCTTAATCTTCTTGCGGTTTACAACAGTGTTGCCACTTTAGCCACTTCTTAGCCAGATCTAGCAACATTTTGGAACTTGTCAGCTACAAAAAAAAGATTCGGTGGCTAAATATTTTAGCCACTTATTCTAGCCACTTTTTTTGTATATTTAATAATTTATAAATACCAATTTTTAAAGCAAAAGTTAATCATTTTAACGGGTTCTTAGAACGTTTTTCATTGTTTTTGAGTTCCGATTACCTAAACGTAGAATTCAAAAGGCAATTTTCTACGATGAGCATTTTAAAACATCAACATAGTAATAGAATGGGTTACAATAACTCACTCAAAATTCCATATTTTTATTCAAAAAAATTTAAAACAGCACAATTTTATAGAATAAATGATTGTAAATCAATATTACTGATCCAAATAAACTGCATCTTAGCATATTTATGTATTTTTTTAACATTTCCTTGTTCAGCCACTTTTAGCCACTTCAGCGACAATGAAATTTCCAGTTTCTAGCTACTTTTTGGGTACGGTTTAGCTACTTGATTTGGAGGTAAGGTGGCAACACTGGTTTACAAATTCATAGTTCCGGTTTTTAAACGTACAACACTAGCTTCGTATGTATATTGATTTTTTGACGTTACTGCAAACTTTACTACTGTAGCTCCCCGAATTTTGAATTTATTCATCACAAAATAATGTATTATGTAAAAATAAACAAAACAATGTTGAAGATATTGCAGGTATAACGTTTGATTAACTAAGACGCTTTTTTGTGATATATAAAATGCATCTATCTTGCTAGTGAACATAAAATTCACGTGCCATAAGCTAAGGGTGCTCAATAAATCCTGTCCAAGAAAATAAGAAAACTGTGTTGTATCTGTATGTTTATGTGCGGCAATTACTATGTTGATTACATTTTTGTATAAATCTGCAGTGGCGACTTTATTATGGAATCAAATTATAGAGTGAAAAATTAAAAATGTGTGGCAAATGGTGCATTGAACTCAAGTTCACAATTTTTTAGTCCTTATGAATACATATCTAATTATTAAATTGTTGTTCTTATTAGTAAAATATCTTCAGTTTAAAATGTGCTGAAATATTTGATATGTTGTTCTAATTTTATCAAATATGATAAAGTAAGGAAATAGGTAATTGATTTGCAATTTCATTTTTTAAAACTAATTAATTCCAAGTGCTTAAAGGTGATATGTTCACGAATGCTACTTCACTATAATTTGTGACGAATGCTTTGCGAAAGTAGTAAAAGACATTGCCCAATCCCGTTTCCCATAAAAAACTAGTAATTTTGAATTTGAAATTTTATGAGAAATCCCACTGCAGAAAAGGATAATTTCCATTTCATTGAGAAGCACGATATCCTCCTATCGTGTGTATAATTTCAGCTATCATATGATTTGTATTTGTTCTTTAATCATACACATTCACCAGCTGCGAAACGACCCGAAACGAATACACTATGTTACATGGGCAATGTCTTTTTATGAAGATATTTTATCAGGTATTATAATTCATTTGACGGCATACCTACATAATTATCTTAGTTCCTGACTTCTTATCGTGTGGGCAGAGCCCTGATGTCAGAGTTTTTTCAGACCGCCTTGCGGCCTCTGACGTGGTTTATATGTAACGACTACTACCACCAGAGATAGTAGCCGGGACCAACGGCTTGTCGTGCCATCCAAAGCATGGAACCATCTTTCTTTTCAGACAATCAGGTGATTCGGCCTGCAATGTCCTTACCAACTGGGGAAAAATGCACAAAGTGACATATCACTAGGTGTCCCCTGTGAGAATCAAACCCACAACCTCCGTGTTAAGAGCCCAATGCTCTTAACTACCACAGAGGCATACCTATTTGAAATTCCTTGTATTTCCTAATAAGATTGACAAGTTTTATAAGGGCTGAAGCGAAATCGACATGTACTGAATTTTTTATCAATTTTCCTTAGCATTATTCTTAGAACATGCTGTTCTATTTAGATACTCATTGTTGAACAATGTTATTTTTACCAGACTTCTTTACTTCACCTACCATGTTTTTTCTTATATTGGCAGAATCATTGCTCACACGATAGAGCCATAATACAAAATATTAAATTGAATCCTTAGAATACATATTAATTAGCAAATTATCACATTTTTACTTAATAAAGAAGCCATTTAAAATATTTGTGCATATACAACTAGCTCAGATAAAGAATGGATTTGAAACTGAAAAGCTATACTAACATTTAATTTTTAGGAAGATTTGCAGTATTGATTACATAGTAAACATATCCTTAACTTAAATAATAATTGTAAGCTAATTACAAATCTTAGTTATTGTTCTCACACTTAAGTTTAGAAAGCTTGCATTTGCCAGCTTAGTTTTGTAAATATTTCCTTGGTTTTTACCTCATTCATTTCTTTATCGAGTGGGAAGTATCTCAGTGGAATCACAACAGCACAGAATATACAGGGTGTAAGGAAAAGTATCATTAACCTTCAAACCACATACCTACCTACCCATCAAACTGAACAACTTTTACTATGGGAGCAAACCGATCGGAGCAAAAAGAAAAATCGGCTGTTGCATACATTTGAGTCGAGTAGGCATTGCAGTTTAGTATGGAACAGCTGTTGTTTTTTGCTCCGATCTTTTTTTCCCATAGTAAAAGATGTTCAGTTTGATGGGTACAGTAGGCCCGTTATTTTACGGAGTTTTGTTAGGCGGGGTAGGGAGTTATTATTAATTGGACTTTTAAACTGTAACCGGCATTTCTTTTTTAATTTTGGTAAATTTTTAAGCTCAAATTGGCTCTTCAATATTATAGCGAAAAAAAAATTCAATTATTAATTAGTCCCTGCTCAAACCGTAAAATGACTGGGCTACAGTATGTGGTTTAAAGGTTAATGATACTTTTCCTTACACCCTGTATAACTTCCTGCATAATAGGTTCCTCATGGATCGGAAATGTTTTGTTGTATGTTACACATGTTTTTTCTCCCTCATTGTGTTATATTTGTTCATTTCTACACAACTAATGGCTGTGCGACAGTTTCTGGTGTTTCATACATTTTAGCATGAATAGGGGGAGAGTGTTTTTTGGCTTTACTTAGACAATTGTTTGTACTTTGATGCC
The DNA here is from genome assembly GCA_922987775.1 of Agonopterix subpropinquella. Classification (NCBI taxonomy): domain Eukaryota; kingdom Metazoa; phylum Arthropoda; class Insecta; order Lepidoptera; family Depressariidae; genus Agonopterix; species Agonopterix subpropinquella. Next base: position 52,388,531 of record OV277693.1, on the reverse strand, counting down.
ATGATGATGTTGATGATTTCGTTCATAGCGATTGCAAATAAAGGCTCAATATACATAGATTTATGGAGAATCTTGGTGTCGGTTCTGACTTCTGAATAAGTATAACTGACTTAGTCGAGCTGCAGTTGGTCTATATTACTTGTATGTAAAGTCTATCATTGCTAATATAAACAACGAGCTTTTACCCGCGACTTCGTCCGCATAAATTATATACCAGATTTTAAGTTAGATCATAAGCTATCAAACAAAAAAGTTTCATTAAAATCGGTTCAGTAGTTTTTGCGTGATGCTTGAACAAACAAACAAACAAACAAACAAACAAACAGACTGACAAAAAGTCCAAAAATTTTTGATTTGGAATCTGGGAAGCCTAAAAACCATATCGTAATCTATTTTTTGTAAATATCTTATGTACAGACACAATTCTGTTACAGTTTTATAATAGATTAGATAACAAATAATTCTTTTGTATGAAATACAAAGGCCTATGCCAGTGAGTTCATATGGGCTCATTTGATTAATTGATTTGTTTTGATTGAAATAATTTACTGTCATGCTTAAGGTATATGCAAAGCAATTTTATTTACATTCGTTACGAATTACAAAAGTTCTTATCATAATTATAATTTCTGTGGTTTTTCAGAATTAGAACCAAAACAACATCATGGCTTTAAGGCTGCAGATTCCTGAGCTAAAATGCATGGAACCAGAGAATTACAAAAAATATTTCCGTGCACTATGCTGGACTGGCACCAGGTATGTATTGAATATAAACTTTTTCTTAAAGTTAAGTAGGACTTATCATAATAAATGCCATAATGTGATCAAACATTTGTATGTAAACTCAAAAATTTGTTTGCCATTAGATTAATTTAGGAAAGTTGTTCAGTGTCTTGACATTAGTACAATCACCCATTAAAGTAGTGCAACTGTCTACCCTAACACCCTGTAGCTCTATATGCTGTAATATGCTCAGCCTAATCTACTGTATGTGGAACAATAGAATCCACTCTGTAGGGATTATTACAAATTCAACACACAGAGTTTAATAAAAAGGGGGAGCCATGGTTCTGCTTTTTTACTTTGAGAATATGTACTAGGCGTTTGTTTCGAGTTCGCCGCTCCCACCCTTCCCGCTTCACCGTACCGCACCCCTATTAGCAACGCAACCACGTACGGCACGTCCGTCCCGGTCGCTAATATCGCTTTTAATTTTAAATTTTTATTAGCTCGTAAAGCGGATATTACACGTATCAACCAAATTGCATCAATTCCATTGAAAAACATTGAACATTGCACGCATTTCCTATACTTAAGCGGATTTTACACGGATTAACCAAATTGCATCAATTCCATAGAAAAACATTGAACATTGCACGCATTTCCTATACTTAGCTTTCAATAATCAAATTGAAATGTATTTAGATGTCTCAATGCCATTGAAGCAATGGAATTGAAAGCAATATTGAACCGAAATTGATCCATGTAAAATCCGCTTTAGCTTTCAATAATCAAATTGAAATGTATATTTAGATGTCTCAATGCCATTGAAGCAATGGAATTGAAAGCAATATTGAACCGAAATTGATCCGTGTAAAATCCGCTTTATATTATTTTTAGTCGACGGGACCTGTTAATGTACCTGTGACGAAATTTTGTAACGGTCATCGACGGCCAACTCGAAGCAAACGGGTAGTATGATTGATTAAAGTTTAAACAAAGTTAGTCTTATTATCTACTAGCGACCCGCCCCAGCGTCGCACGGGTGCAATGTTGATATAAACCTTCCTCTTGAATCACTCTATCTATAAAAAAAACCGCATCAAAATCCGTTGCGTAGTTTTAAAGATCTAAGCATACATAGGGACAGACAGACAGCGGAAAGCGACTTTGTTTTTTACCCGACTGCGCCAGAAGGAGGGTTATGTTTTTCGAGCGTACGTATGTATGTATGTTTGTATGTCTATTTCTTTGGCACGCCCTACAGCCTAAACGGCTTGATGGGTTTTGACGTATGAGGTGTCATTAGATTCGTAAAAATCGTGAGAGTGACATAGGCTATATTATTTTGTCATGGCGTCTGCGAATTAAAAAAAAGAGGGGGAATAACATTATTTTTTCTTTAAAATTACAATATGGGTATCAAATGAAAGCTAGTAAACAGACGATTCCAAATATGTATATATATATATTATAGTACTTTTATGCTACCATTTCGACACAAGACTAAAAAGTATGAAATAAACTAAATTATTACGAAAAACAAAAAACCCGACTGCATAAAAAAACTATTAACTGAAAAGAGAAAAACAAGCTCTATATAATCACTAATCAGCTATAACAACATTAAGCATAATAAATATAATTTGAATGTTACCTATTAGGTAGGTGTTGCAGGCGGGGACAAACCAAAGGAAGGTACCTAGGTATGTTTCATAATTCTTCTTTGTCCCCGTTTGCGATACCTACCTAATAGGTAACATTCAAATTATATTTATTTTGCTTAATGTTGTTATAGCTGATTAGTGATTATATAGAGCTTGTTTTTCTCTTTTCAGTTAATAGTTTTATACTATGTAGTGATATGTAACTCCAGTACTATATTCCTTGAGCTATTATATTTATTTATTATAGTATCAAACTGTAAAGCAGCTAAAAGGCTGATAAACTAAGGTATAACTTTCCTTCCAATAACTTTCCTTAGAAATCTATAGGAAATTCGCAAAACTTTTAAACAATGTTCAAAGAAATGTAGTAAAATGGGCAAATTGTTATTCGGAGGAATATGTCTTGAGTTGTGGTGTTAGACAGGGTGACATATCATCCCCGAGGCTTTTTAACTTATATGTTAACCAGTTGATTGGTAGGCTGAGCAGCATGCATGTCGGTTGCCGTATTGATGACATTAGTTTTAATAACATAAGTTATGCGGACGACATGGTGCTGCTCAGTCCATCAATGGGAGGCCTGAAGCAACTGTTAAAGGTTTGTGAAACCTATGCTGTGGAGCACGGATTAAGGTACAATGAGAAAAAGAGTGAGTTTATGATTTTTAGAGGAAAAAACAAACAACCTAACTGTGTACCGTCGCTTACTCTTAATCAAGTTGTTTTGAACCGTGTTTCACAGTTTAGGTACCTTGGCCACATTGTGACCGAGGATTTGAAAGATGACCTGGATATCGAGAGGGAACGTAGGGCTTTGTCGGTTCGAGGGAATATGTTGGCACACAGATTCACCCGCTGTACTGTTGATGTAAAGCTAACACTCTTTAGAGCTTACTGTCAAAGTTATTACACGTGTGGTCTGTGGGCCAATTTCACACAAAAATCGTACAATGCCCTAAGAGTCCAATATAATAATATCCTCAGGGTCCTGTTGGGGCTCCCACGATTCTGCAGTGCATCTGGCATGTTTGCAGATGCACATATAGATTAGATTAGACTTTTATGCGATTATACGCAAAAAGACCGCGACTGTTGTGCGCAGAATACGGGGGAGCCCGAACAGAATCTTGAAGATGATCGCTGATCGGATGGATACAGCTATCCTCGGTCGTTTCATCGATCTGCATGTGAGAGGTGTGGATCGGTGAATTGATCCAATTAAAAATTTTTTGTTTTATGTGATTATACTAATATTAAATGTAAGCTTGTGCTACTAACAAAATATGGGCAATTTTTAGTCTGAAATAAAACATTTTTATTTTATTTTTTTATTTTTATTTTATTTATTTATTTATTTATCGACTTTCCATACTAAATGCAATCAGCTGACCGAACATTAGTTTGAAAAGTCGTTTCTTTTTGCGAATTTCCAAGTGTGGAATTTCCCCTTTGTTTCTTTGAGAAAGTTGTTTAGTAACATGGGTACAATCACCCCTCTGCATTTTTTACTAGGAAATACGAGAAAAAGTTGCATAAAAAGCCAGGGAAGAAGGAAAAATTAAAGAGATTAAAAGCCACGGCAGCTTTAGCTGTCTGCCATGCTCCAGCTCTTCTCGGGAATCCGTCTCAGTTTGCTGTATACGCTGCTGTCCGAAGATCGATCCTGGCTCGATGGAGATATCTTCAGGGGATCTCTAATGAGCTGTCGGATGACAGTGACAACGATGACCCTTCTACTCAGCATACATTGACCAAATTACCTAAGGTAAGATTATATTATTATGTCTGATCAGGTGATCAGTGATCACATTTCATTTAAGAATTTTATGTCAGAAATGTGTTGTTAAAGATTCATTTGTAGAACATGAGTAATTAAGTACAAGCAGATGTTAGTAAGGTTTTAAAAAAGTCCTTCATGCCTGGCCTTCCGGCGTTCAGAAAATAAAATTTTGATTCTAATAAGACTTGACAAATAATATGCAGCAGTCGAATGTTATGTCACAGTTCAATAATTAAATTAATGATAACAATGATTCAACAGATTTGTTCTTTTTGTGTTATACATATATCTGATCTGATATAATCGAATATATCCTGAGCGCCTAGACACCATTTGCTCTGCTTTTTGCCACAAGCACATGTTATCGTACATGCAGAATGTTGGGTATAAACAGGGTCCTTATTTTTAACCTGCATGCTTCAATTTCGAGGCATGTATTACAAGTGGCGACAGGCTCACACCCCGTCACACTGGACATAGTTTCGGTACTAATGAAACGTGGATGTTCTGAGGTTTCAGAATATCTCTGACTACCCCCTCGGGGAATATAGTCGGGAGCATATGCTTATGCCTTATTATTATACTGATAGATGATCAAACCATCAAACTGGAAGACCTGATGTTTTTTTCGAGATTTCGATGTTGGTGCAATAGAGAAAGTTGTTCAATTTGACGGTCTGATCATCCCCTTAAAAACCGTTAGCATATTAAGAAGGATTACATTGTATACATTATGTTTAAGCTGATGGGGAAATGTTATATTAATAAAAAAACTTGATTGTTGCAGATCACAGGCATCGGCTTGCGAACAGTATTCGCCCTCATATCCCAGGCTCGGTTCACAGACGCCCAATTCTGCGAACAAGCTCTGAAAGCGTTACTTGACGTCCTTCAAGGGCACCCTCCAGAAGAACTGGCTCAAGAACCTACAGAAGTTTGTCTTTGTTTTTATCAGATTTTTGTTTAATATACTTATGCGAATATACGTGTATCTGTGATCGGCGCCCTCCATACCTGTTAAAAGGTTTTTGTATGAGATGACCTAGGCTTCAGTGGCATGAGAGGTGTCAGTTCTTTCTTCAGTAAGATAATTTATGTGAGGAGGTGCATATTGAAGCAAATAGGTGAAGTTTAACATAATAACTGAAACATAATATTTACACAATTATAACTGAGAGAGATGGGCTACAATTACCAAAGTTTAGAGTCCATAGGATAGTAGTTGGCGTTGAGGTAAAGCCCGAAAAGGACAGAGGCAACTTAGAAGCCTTCCTGAAGCGTAGATAAATATTAGCACTCAACAGAAAGGATTGGAGAAGGCGAGGGGAGGTCTTTGCCTACTGAATAGGCTGCATAGAAAAACTGGGTATCTACAGGGTGAAATTGATATCATTAGCATCCTTTTAAACTAAGAGTCTACCCATCATTGTTTTACGACATTGTTAATGGCCACATCGGAAACCCTTACATAATTTCACAGATTGGATTGTGCGTTCCGGGTAAGAGAACGAGACACACCAATCTCTTTTATGTTCCCTTCCACCGAACAAGATATGGGAGTAATTCTCCCATTTCCCGTATTTCTACTACCTATAACACGAGTTTTTCACGAGTTTTTCAGACATGGATCTTTTTGTTGGCTCTAAAACTAATTTTATTTCGAAATTACTAAAATTGTATACATAGGTAAGTAATTGTTATGGCGATATTTTTATTCCACCCAATCCAAATACAAGAAATTTCCTGTATGTAGTGTGTTGCAGAGGATGTGTATATGTGTATCGAAATTTTATATAATATAATATAATATACTCAAATTCCGTTTTATGTATGTTGATTATATAACAACAGTGTTTAGATTTAGAGTTTCAGTGTTTAGATTACTATTTATCAAAATGTTAACATAAGGAAACCTGTAATTGGCTATATTACCTACACAAATTGTTATTTTTATAATTATTACTGTAATGCTGTTGGTTTCGTCAATAAATAAAATAAAAAATAAAAATAAATAAAATCAAACTAAACAACTTTTACTATGGGATCATACAGATCGGAGCAACTTAAAAATCAGCTGCCCCATACTAAACTGCAATGCCTACTCGACTCAAATGTACGCAACAGTAGATTTTTTTTTTGCTCCGATCGGTGTGCTCTCATTGTAAAAGTTGTTCAGTTTGATGGGTAGACTCTTAGTTTAAAAGGATGCCAATGATATCAATTTCACCCTGTATAACGTAAATATAATTTCTAATAATTAACTTTCTTCTGTAGATAATATCAAACCTTCACGCTATGCTGGTCGAAGTGTCTAGTGGAAGCGGACCGAGTGGAAGGTCTGATGTCCCAACTAGTCTGTCAGCGCTCAGTAGTTCCTGTCTGATAGCTCTCTCAGTTGCTCGCGGTGAAGCGGAGTTGATATTGAATGCTGTCGCTTCTCTTATAATGTCGGCCCCTACTCTTGCTGATCAATATGTACAGGTTGGTTAAAAATAAACGATTTAAGGCTCTTGTCCCACTGCACTGTCTGCGAATAAGCAAATTTAATTCAAAAATCATTTACTTATTCATTGCATATCACATTTATGGACATGTAATGTCGTTAATATCCTTATAAATAGGTACTGAAGAGAGTCATAAAGCTAATGATAAAACTAAAATACCCTAAAACTAAAATATAACCAGACTAAACAAAATAATAAGGAGAAAAATATTATACAGGGTGTAAATTAAAATAGGACAGCTACTTAAAGAGGTGCTTCAGACCATCAAACTGAACAACTTTCTCTATGGGACCAATATCGAAGTCGCGAAAAAAAAATCTGCTGTCCCATACATTTCAGTCGACTTATGTTTGCAGTTTTGTGTGGGAGAGCGGAATTTTTTTTCGCGATTTCGATATTGGTCCCATAGAGAAAGTTGTTCAGTTTGATGGTCTGAAGCACCCCTTTAAGTAGCTGTCCCATTTTATTGTACACCCTGTATATATTATTATTTAATTGGATTGCAACGCTTGTGAGTGAATTCTGAGTCTTTACCATCAACAATATGTGTTTTATTTCAGATACCATCAAACCTGACAATACTTCAACGAAGTGTCCAATCAGTAATCCTCGGTCCACCGTCCCGTAACCAATGGTTGAACTATGGCGTCCCTCACCAGTCCCTCGTCACTAGCTTCCCTGTAGACCTTCCGACCCAGTTGACGGCGGGCGCGGGCGAGCTCGTCGTTCGTTCCCTGGTGTCCGACGGCTGTTACCTTTACGTTTTTACGTCAAAAGGCCTTTTGAAAATTGGGTCTGGATACGGTAGTTCGATAAGGCAACATGTTTATTTGTACAAACAAGATTTTTTTGCCAGCGATCGTCACGGTTGGCTAGGTTATTGTAAGGTAAGTACGTTACTAAAAATATTCGTTTTGCTATTATCACAGTCACATAAAAACATTGTTTTATTATATTCTCTTTTGTAGAATAAATTATATGCGAGGATTGGAAGGAAAAAGACTGAAGTTTTTGAAATTGATAAGAATACTTTAGAAGTGAAGCATGTGCTGAAACTGGAGCCAGGCCAGCCGGCACCCGTCGAGCCAAAATCTGCTATTTTCACAGATGGTCACCAACTCGGGTTGATAATGCTCACAAATTTTGTAAGTTGATCACTAAATTTTATGTCAATGCTTTCTTAAATTTTAGGGGCAATTTTTATAAATTTTTCTTCCATTTACAGGATAGTCTAACAATAAGAATATACGACGTTGAAAATCCTACAGAGCGCTCAGAAGGTACCACTGTTCTGACTTCGCGCAAAGAACTAAGTGTACACCTCCTAAGGCGGCGGACTCTAGCTCTTGGACGCGCGCCCTTTGAAGACGGCCTCTCAAGAAGAGCCATGGAGTTAGACGCTCCATTCGCTATGCAAATGGACGATAACGATGATGACCCACTTATGAGTTTATGTGCTGGCCAGGACTTTGGACTTTTAACTACTGCTTCTGGAAAAGTAGACCTTATAATTTTTTTAGCTTTCTTCTCTTTAGCTATTGTTTGTTGATTATTTCCTTTGAAATCTTGTCGAGTTTCTAAGTTTTCTTTTAATTTGTAGGTGTATTACACGGGTAAAGGAACCAGTCTCGGTTACAAAGCGGCGTCCCCATACCCAGGTCGATGGACTCTTATGAAAGAAACATTATTCTCCAGAAACGATGCACCTAACGTCAAAAAATGCAGGGTGGTGCAGGTACGAGAAGTTCTCAAGCGATTGAATGTTATTGATGAGTAATCGTAATCGTTTACGCCGCAGCGCTACGAGACTTGATTTAAGGGATGTCCATTTGTTTGTTGGTAGGTCGCGGTCGGGCATGAAGGTGTCCACGGTATATTGGTGCTAGATGACGGCACGGCGCTGTTCACGGGCGTGGCGAGGCGCGGCGAAGACGGCGATGCCATCAAACACAGGCGTATGCCGAAGCCCACACGGCCCAAGAAAATATTTAAAGTAAAAAATATTAATGTGTAACTTATAAAGTACGAGCTTTTACCCGCGACTTCGTCCGCATAAATTGTATACCAGATTTTAAGTCAGATCATAAGCTATCAAACAAAAAAAGTGTAATCAAAATTGGTTCAGTAGTTTTTGCGGGATACTCGAACAAACAAACACCCAAACAAATAAACAGACTGACAAAAAATCCAAAAATTGGTGATTTGGAATCAGGGACAGGTAGAAACAATGTCGTATTTTTTTTTTTGTTGTAAATATCTTCAATGTACTGACACTTTTCTGTTACAGTTTTATAATAGTTTAGATTAAAATCACTTGTTTTACTTACATGTAGAAAATATTTGAGTACTCAGAATTTATTAACTCCAAATTGTTTAATGCCTTATCAACAATCGAACTAAATAGTTGTACTTGTAACAAACAGGCGGAAGGACACTACATAGTCTTCGCAGCGTGCAACTACGGCTCTACAGCGTTAGTGACGAGGCAGGGTCACTTACTAATGTTCGGCAAGGACACTCAGCACTGTGACCCCACCGGTCTGGTGACCGGACTGCGGCACGAGAGGGTCATACAGGTCATTATTATTCACTAGAGTTAACCCGCGACTTCGTACGCACAAATTATATACCAGATTTTAAGTCAGATCATAAGCTATCAAATAAAAAAAGTTTCATCAAAATCGGTTCAGTAGTTTTTGCGTGATGCTCGTTCAAACAAACAAACACACAAACAACCAAACAGACAGACAAAAATTGGTGATTTGGAATCAGGGATGCCTAAAAACCCCATCGTAACTTTTTTTTTGTTAATTATCTTCAATGTACAGACACACTTCTGTTACAGTTTTATAATAGTTTAGATTACTAGCTTTTGTCTGGGGTCGCGTGGATTCGATGGATCCCTCCTGTAGAATCTCGGAAGAATTTCTGAATAGCAAGTATCACGTATCGCAAGTACAGGGTCTGGGCACAGAATAGGTAATAGTATCTAGTTCTTCATACAGAACGGCCACTCTCCGCCCCTCTGACTTCAGATACCTCACCTCCCCTTACACTTTATGGGGTAACCTGAGGGAAGCCGAACAAGGGAATGCAGTCAGGCGCGCGCACCCCTTCAATTTGACTAAATAAAATTGTCTCTTTTCAGTGCATTAAAAACGTTGAAAAATAACGCTATATTCACATTTTCAGTAATTCTTTAGCTCAAATACTATTTTTAATAACAGAACGAAAAATTAAAAGTATCGAAATGTAGATGACGTTAAATGCAAAGCGCGGCTTTCAACCCTACACGCAATGTCATGGACAGTTTGCACAAAGTGCGCATGTGCAGACGCCATTTCAAAATTAATAAAAACCATTCTATTGAGTGCCGGACCTGTGGTCTGGGTTCCAATCCGTACGGACCACATGACATGTAGTGAATTTTCTAACTTACGAGGATGTGCGTAGTACCGACTGCTCTCAAACGGTGAAGGAAAACATGGTGAGGAAACTGCATTCGCTGGTGAAGAAATTGTAATGCGTGTGTGACGTCTACCAATCCGCATTAGGCACGTGTGTGGCCCATTATACCCTCTCTAGAATAGGCCTGTGCCATGCAGTGGGATGTATACATATAGGCTGATGATGATGAAGGTATCTGGCCTAACAGAACACAGAGATCAAACCATTTACAATCAATTTAAGCGCAATTTAATCTTGCTTCTGCTTATTGCTTTATTTGCCGAGTATTCTAATTATTTCCACTTGCAGGTCTCCCTCGGGAAAGCCCACGCTGTGGCGTTGACTAATTTCGGATTAGTTTACACTTTCGGAATCAACAACAAAGGACAATGTGGCAGAGAATTTGGTTACACAAAGGAAAGTAAGTGTTGGTGTCCAGAAGGCATGCCCGGTTTTATGCAATTAATTTATTGTAGAGCCCAATGACATTCTAACGTCCTTGGTAGAGCCTATAGTCCGATAACAAGCGTAAAAATAAAGCCTTTGGTTAAAAACATGTTAAAAGCAAGCAAGCTTAAATGAATTGCTACTACCTAATGAATTTCATGAGCTTACGAAACTTCATTTTGTCAAATTATTTCGCGCGTGTTGTTGTGAGTATAGGTTTAAAATTCAATTCTGGTCAATGTTTCTGCAAAATCTGTAATTTAATTCATTCCCCTGCATTCAAAATATTTGTCAAGAAACATCAGATCACTCACTAATTCAGTATACCTTGACGCATTATATTCCTTGCATAATTGAAGGTTTGCAAAATTAAAAGCAAATGTCGCGTATTATTTCAAAAGAAACGCAATCTGATGATGGAAAATGTTGGATATTATCAATGACATTAGTAAACAAGAATGGACGGGCCTTACGCGAACATTTCAAACCGGAAAAATGAGGCAAAGCAATATTGACACTTTTACTTCGAAAATGTACCGAGATGACAGACAAAGTACCCTAATTTGTATTGAAGTGCCCTAGTTTTGCGTGCTTCAACTTAAAGCGCTTTGGGCCTATCCATTCATTTTACTTTGATCTAAGGATATTATATCCTTTTTCGGATGCTTCCGTTCAACTAAGCTGATCTTGACGATCTCACGAAAGAAAAACTTTTAGAGTTTGCAACTGGTAGCATGTTGAAATTTGAGTTTCTGTCACAACAAATCGACACTTTTTGGATTAAAAGAAAATGTGAATAAGCTGAACATACATACATACATACATACATATTCTCACGCCTGTCTCCCACTGGGGTAGGCAGAGACAACGGAACGCCACCTGCTACGATCCTGACATACCTCTCTAGCTTCCTCCACATTCATAAGACCTTTCATGCATACTCGTCGGTTTCGGGTAGATCTGACCTGGTCCTTCTTAAGCACGTCGCCAATTTGGTCCGTATATGTACGTCTAGGCCGTCCCCTTCCAACATTTCCACTTACGCTTGCCTTATAAATTGCCCTTAATAAGCTGAACTTGCAAAAGAATCTCTAAAACACACGTGCGTATGCATGCGTGGGCATGTTCGCGTTGTCTGAACTAACTCTCTTTAAGATAGTTGAGATAAAACCGACAAACTATTTGGAGAACGATTTTTTATTTTTATTTGTAAGAAAAATAAATTATCGAATAAACATTTTTAGCACTTTTTGTTTTCCGTAACATAAATTGTAGCAGATCTAAAGCACTCGCGACCCCCGAACCTAAAGTTTAGGTTATTGTTCCGAGATGCAATGCCATACTTTGGGGTTGGGGTTGCGAGGGGTACCCCCTTTGACATGTAACGCATTATATTTTACGCTCTGTATAATAATGTTGTCTAATTATTGAATCTAGCAACGCATTAACAAGTGTATGTTTCCAGAGGCGTACACGCACCGCCGCCAGAGCAGCAACAGAGAGGACGTGCGGATCTGTCCCTCGGCGCATGCGTGGACGACCGATTACTGCCGCGTCTGCGTGCTCTGCAGGGAATGCACGGGGTTCGCTTCCTGCCAGTGCGCCAACTTGCCTAATCGAGTTCCCGGCGAGTGAGTACTTTTTTTGATTCCGTTTCTTAATTATGAAGTCGCTGCAGACTGAGAAAGATAGGTAGACTGCTGGACACTTTCTCTTTCATACACACAAGAAAAGATAATGCTTCTGTATAAGCGTTAGCCTTAGGGAGAGGGAACATAAAGGGACATAAAGTGAGCTTTAGTATTTTTTTATCAGAGTAACGCGAATACAGTGTGAAACTGATATCATTAGCATCCTTTTAAACCCTAGTCTACCCATCTATCTACCTGAACAACTTTAGCTATGGGAGTTTGCGCTGTTCCATACTAAACTGCAAAGCCTACTCGACTCAAATGTATGCAACAGCTGATTTTTTTGCACGCGCCTGGCTGCTTTCCCTTGCTTGGCTTCCCTAAAGTTTCCCCAGAAAGTGTAAGGTGAGGTGTATCTGGAGTCAGAGAGGGGCGAGGAGTGGCCGTTCTGTATGTAGAACTATATACCTACTATGGAAACAATTTATTATTTATTCACAGAATTTATTTCGTAAAATATTTCCGACAGAAGAAAAAACAATCGACAAAAGAAGTCTCATAGATAAGCTACCGCAACGTGCGCATCGAATGCGGTCTCCGTGGGTCGACCCCACACCTACTATTACCTAGTCCATAGTGTTCCGTGTTTTTCTCGAGTCCCTGATTTGAGAATGTTTTGAGTGTGAAAGACGTTTTGATACTTTAAATTGTCGACTTTTTATGCAGGCAATGTTCGTTTATCTACAACATAGGTACTGAAATTTTCGGTATGTTCATTCATTTACACGATTATCATCTTAAAAAGATGGTTGACATTTGTAGCATGATATCTGACCATTTCTAAAGTACCTATTGTTATTAATGATGACAGGAAGTGTGGATGCGGCGAGGGTGACAGTGGGTGCAGCACGTGCGGCATCTGTCGGCGCTGCGCGGACACGTTCGCTGCGGCCGGCCGCACCGACCGCACCGACCGCGCCCCGGTCACTGACTTGGACGACGACGCCGACACTTCCACCAAATCCGACACGAGGAGCGGTGAGATCCTTTCTGATTTATAATTTTATAGCTACACTAGCGTTAACCCGCGACTTCGTCTGCACAAATTATATACCAGATTTTAAGTCAGATCATAAGCTATCAAACAAAAAAAGTATCATCAAAATCCGTTCAGTAGTTTTTTTTATTTTTTTTATTAACTATGGGTTTGCTCTTGACCTCAATCCAGTCCTCAGGACGAAGATGGGGTCGTAGATGTAGCGAGCTAACCCAGAAGATGCCTATTCAGTTCTTGCGTGATGCTCGATCAAACAAACACACAAACAAACAGACAGAGAAAAAATCCAAAAATTTGTGATATGGAATCTGGGACACCTAAAAACCATATCGTAACTTTTTTTTGTTAATATCTTCAATGTACAGACACACTTCTGTTACAATATAATAATAGTTAAGATAATAGTTTTATAATAGTTTGATAACAGTTTTATAATAGTTTAGATTCAATCGAGCTGCATACCAGTAGTTTCAATAAAGTCAATTTCTTTATCCGCCAACCAAATTGGACGTTAGAAGTGGAAGATTAACCCTTTGGACTACGAGATTTGCTCAGCACTAGAGCTTGTGAGATGTAGAGTAGTAGGGCTGTTTTAAACCCCACAAAAATTTGGAATCACTGAATTTAGCCATCTCGCCGCAAATCTTGAAAACAGTCTCCGAAATCGGCATGAAAATTGGGAAAGATGACTGGCCGCGACGTTTCAGGTTTTAAATAAAAATCAAGGAAGTAATTGCGAGAGATAACTTTAACTTTATAATCTTTTAAAAAGTTTTGCTTTTCATCACAAATATTAAATTATTATTCCAGTTTGTTTGTCACTGACTTTGTACGCATAAATATCGAACAAGTTGCTTACGACCATACAAACTGAACAATTTTTACTATGGGAGCAACATTGAATTCACGAAAATATTCTGTTTCGTACATTTTGGTATTAGATTAGCTATTGCCATTTTCTATGGAACAGCTGTTTTTTTTTTCGAGATTTAGATGTTGGCTCAATCGTGAAAGCTATTCAGTATAAGAGGCGTTAGTTTATTTCTCATAAACGTTTAACAGATAAGGAAAACTCGAGATATCCGCTGTACGAAGGGCACACGGCGTGCTCGGAGGCGGAGCGGGACTCCAGTCTGAAAGTGAGCAGTTTGCCGCCCGCGCGCGTCGCCGTGCCGGGCGGGCACAGGGCGAGCGCGGTCGCGTGCGGCCTCCACCACACCGTGCTGCTGACTGAGCATGGTAAGTTGACGTCACGTGCCTGGTGAGCAGTTTGCCGCCCGCAGCAAATGTATTGCTTTAGCTTTGAAATAGCGGCAATCACGACACAACCAAACAATACTATCTATTTTTACGTAAAGAAGTAGACAAACAAGACAAAAGGGGTGTGGGCCTCTGGCGGTCCGGCGCGGCGGCTTGGTGGGTTGATGTTGATGACATCAATAGAAGCGCCGTAAAGACCTGGATGCGATTGGCGCAGGACCGAAATCGAGGCTCATGTTTAGCAGTGGGTGGATACCGTCTGATGATGATGATGACACACACAAACGCATGTCCGCTCCATACCAGTGTGGACAGGCTGGTGCTCATGTAGTAGCAGAAGGTTAAATCGGTTTGCTTGTATGAAGTTTCGGGGATACGCAGCGAACTAGGGATATGCCGTAAATATCCTGTAGCCTTATCTTTAAAATCACGGCGTTCGCGCTGAAAGCTCGCGGTAAACGCGCGCGCCTTATGATGTGTACCGCAATTGTGTATTTTTTTTTGTTGTGATGCGATATTTCGGTGTCGAAATATCACAGAATATTGCAGAAATTAGCATTTAACAAAATTAGAACGGATCCGAACCTAGAACCTCAGTAAACAGTGTATACAACGTGTTAATAAATTAGCGCAAAACCTCATACACCCCAACTGATTTATAACAAAAGAATTAGATTGAAACAATAATTTCATTATTTTGATACTTAAAATTTAAAGTTATTCGCATTTTAAGTTCGGAGGCAAAAATGATTTGTTATCATTTCAGCACTGAAAGAAAGCGCTAACGTACTCATGGATACATTTTTATAATCTTGTTTTGGTAGTAAGTAGGGTGAGTGTGCCCGTGGGGTGGGTTGACGTCGGGTTTAGTAAATTAAAAATTTTATGAAAAAAAAAATTAAAATTTTGAAAAAAATTACCTATGTTGAAACCATGATAATTCGATTCTGCTATCGATTCTAAACAAACTACTTTCTAGTTTTGCGTTAATTCATTAACACGTTGTATATTGGCTATGTGCACGACACTAGCGCCACACTAGCGCGGCGTACTGACAGAACTTTTTCGGACAGCCGTGAATTATTTACACTTTTATAGTACTGTAAAAGTCTGTGTTTGTTCGAGGATTCTGCCAAAACTACTGGACTGATTTTGATAAAACTTTTTATATTTAAAAGCTTATTATTAGTCTTAAAAGCTAGCTTATATTTTATTCCGGTACGCTGACGGGAGCGGATGCGGACGAAGCCACGGACAAAATCTAATTTGTTTCGGAATTCCCATACAAACTTTTACCTCAGTTTTAACACCTATGGAGGGTTGATATGCGACAAGCCTTTTTTAAGTGAGCATCTAGATGCCAATAGAAACTTCCATGCCAAATTTTAAATTTGTAGTCTCAATAGTTTTGGAGATTTCGTGTTAAGTTAGTGTGTGGTTTTGCATAGATTCAAGCATATTTTCACAGCTTGTCCGGCAAAAGTACAAATTTCTGCCACCCGGGCGCTGCGATCCACTTGACAGTTCCCAACACCTACTTCGCACATAGCCAATAGGTGTATACTTGACAGGCGAGGTGCTAACGTTCGGGTCGAACCAGTACGGGCAGCTCGGCGCGGGCGACGTGTCGGCGCACCACCGGATAGTGCGGGTGCGCGTGCCGCGCGCGTGCGCAGTCGCGGCCGGCAGCAACCACACCGCCGTGCTCACCAGGGACGGCGAACTTTACACTTTCGGAGCCTACCAGGTGACGCGCCGAACTGATAGGGTCCTTCTTAATATGCTGACACTTTTTTAAGGGGACCATCAAACTGTCAAACTGAACAACTTTCTCTATGGCACCAACATCAAAATCGCAAAAAAAATTAAGCTGTTCCATACTAAACTGCAAACCTACTCGAGCCAAAATAATTTATGGAACAACTGTTATTTTTTTTCGCTATTTCGATGTTAGGCCCATAGAGAAAGTTGTTCAGTTTGATGGTCTGATCAGCCCCTTTAAAATCTGTCCGCATATTAAGACGGACTCTGTATTAACGAACTAGCATTTCTTTCTTTAAAACAAGAGATGTTAGAAAGATAGGCCTGACATTCTAAACACTTGGACTCACCACGTCAAAAGTGGCACATGTATCTAATGTCACCTTAGTAATATGTAAAACGATTAAGCATACTATTGCGGTTCCGTTAATAGCGCGCTGATGCGAAGTCCTTGTGTATAGAAATAGAATGTCATTGAATAGGCCTCATAAAAACCGTACCGGAAAGCGCAGCGTGGGTCCACAAGGTGGACCGACGACTTGGTGAAGGCGGAAGGAACCCTTTGGATGAGGGCAGCGCAGGACCGGTCGTCGTGGCAATCGTTGAGGAAGACCTATGTCCAGCAGTGGACGTCTATCGGCTTAGGTAATGAAACTATTTGTTGTTTCTTTAGTCTTAGTACAGTCCAGAATATATCCATTCACATGCAAATTATACAAGTTGTTTCATAGATCCTATTCCTATTTCACAGAAAGGTTCGCTGGGCCGGCCGCGTATAGAAGAGCCGGCGAGAACGGACCGGTGCCCCATCTGGTACGCCACCCCGGGGCGTGTGCCGCGCCTCGGCCCGCGACACGCGTGCAAGGCCGTCTGGGTCTCCGCCTCCGGCGACCAGACCTTCGTGCAGGTCTCCCAGGCCCTCATCAAGACCGACACTCTCTTCAGCTCTACTATCACTGCTAATAATAATACTATAGGTATGTTATTAATTGAATCAGGCGTTACTTTGCGGAAATCCATGACTAATAGGTAGATAACGAGATTGTATCGAGACCTCCGCTTCTATGTACCTATACTCCGTTCAGGAATTCGAGCGACAAAATGTAAACAAAGAAACGTCACTGTCAAAATGACATTACGTGGTCAGAAACCTTTGGTGCATTTTTTAAGAATAAAATTATGTCAGCACTGCATACAATAAATTGCGTTGACATTAAAAATGTATTGTCTATCTGTAAATAATAAACACAATCGTGACAATTTGAATGAAATTTTTAAATTATGTTATGTAGCCCGCTACTCTGTCTGTGTGGGCTTTTTGTGCTATGCGTAGCATCCGCGCATAGCGTACGGACTCAGACGAAGGTATTAAACAATCAAGAGACGCGTTTACGTTATTGTATACAATAAAAAATCTTTTTCATTAAGAACTTTGTTAAAACGAACCAAAGGTCTAAAATATCTGATTGTTGCCAGACCACGAAATAAAATATTTACAGTCACGCTTTCTTTTAATCTAAAATAAATTATAATTGGGTTTTTTAAAATTATTTTCCATACAAAATTAACATATCATTTGTCGTAATCCTTTGCGAGTAGAATAGATAATTTACTGTTATTCATTCCGGAGATAATTTTTCTTCCATCTCGAGATGGTATTTTCTACACTGGTATCACCGCTGTTTACATTTTGTCGCTCGAATTCCTGAATGGAGTATAGTAGACAAAGTTGTATTACGTTATGCAATACAACCTGCCCACCAAATAATTTCCACTCTACAAGTGTTTCGCTCCACCAAGGAGCATCCTCAGGAGTTAGACAGACAAACGTTCACAACAGAGTTGTGTGACCACTCTGGTTTCTACCTATTACTAAAGGTATATTATCAATTCATTAAGTATTGAATGTTAACGTTTTATACTTGATACCCATTGATGTCTTATAAAAATACCATTGACCTCGTTCTGTTGTGTAAAGAGATGAATGAAAACAATCTGCTGTACTGTACCATATTCCACAAACATGAACAGACGTTTTTTGATTATTTTTACGTTTTTCTCACACATACAACGAGATGTTATCTTTACTAAGTTCAAACACATTTGAAGCGAGACAAATTTTTTTACAGTAATTCTCCCAAATCGACCTGAGCACACGTTCAAATGTATAACGATAAACAAGAACGATGGAACCTGCAATGCGTGGACCGGCGCCGAGCAAGTAGACTTCGTCAACTCTCTCGCCTGTCTAGATCCTCTATACGACGTCCTATGGTGCTATCAACCACAGATGAGGGTCATGAAATGCTACAACATACTGGCTTTTGACTCCCATAAGCTACAGCGTTGCTGTAACAACGACCCTGACTTCACAGCCGAATCAGAACTCGAATATCCTAATTACGGAAGTATGAAACGATTAGAAGATTTTAAGAATTTGGAAAACTTCGAGCTGTCTTGTAATAATGAAGAAAAACCGGCGGATAATGTGGCCTTGTCGAACATGTCAGTTCTGAACCAAGAGTTGGCGATTCCTTCTGCGCCGGGATGCTGTGTTACGCGGATGCACGCTGCGTTGCATCTTCTGGGGTGCTTAGATTCCCTCACATACGCTCATGATACCAAGTACGTACAAATTAAAGTTTTTTTGTACCTAGCCATTCTTATTTACCTTATCACTATTCTCACACAACTAGTCTATCGCGCGGAGCGGCTTCAATTATTCCATTAGTAACAAGAGTATATCTGACGAAATATAGCGAAATAGAACAATAATAAATTCAGTTTTTTTTTCACCGTTATTCTTCTAATTAATTATATAACTTATAGTTTAATTGCCCTGTAGATAAAGGATATAAAATAAATAATTATTTTAAAAATTTCTGCTATTTTATAGGTTAAATCAAGTAGAGTGCAAGAGAGATACCAACTCATCTCCAGTAGTGGCTGTGAAGGAAGACTTCCAAACAGTGAACCGATTCGAGAGCCATGGCGGTGGCTGGGGATACTCTGGACATTCTATAGAGGCAATACGATTTATGTGCGACCAGGAAATATTGTTAGGTAAGATTTCAAATGGGTTTTCTTATGCAAAAGTTATGTATGACAAGCATGTATGGTATGTTGTTGTATAAAGCAAGTCTGAAATCTATAAAAATAATTGTGTAAATGTAATAGAAATATAGCAACAGCCAACATTTCCAGGCGGATTCGGTTTATTTGGAGGGCGAGGTGACTACACGGCCAAAATAAAACTATTTGACATCGGTACCGACGGTGGAGATCAGGAAGGGGACGGCGAGCTCATCGCAGAGAGCGACGAAATTGTCTACGAATGTGCCCCGCGAGATAGATTTCCTGTGCTATTTGACACCCCTATTCCTCTAGTGGTAAGTATATAAACTGTAACAACATCTGTCATGTATGTTACTGTTTCTACTAAATATTTATGTGACTTGCAGGCGAATCGATGGTACATAGCCTGGGCTTGCATCAACGGCCCGTCAAGCGACTGTGGCTCGTCAGGCCAAGCCATGGTAATCAACGACGAAATAGGTTTTCACTTCAAAACTTCTAAAAAATCAAACAATGGGACGGACGTAAATGCTGGCCAAATACCATGTCTTCTTTACAACACCGTTAGTCCGGACCATCTGATCCCTATCAGAAATGTCGACCACGGAGAACCTGTCATTGTACTGTCCAAGAATATATCGCGAAAAGTAACAGTCGCATGCTTCAGGTCCCTAATAACACTACTGCAGTGGAGCTGGAAGACTTTCAAAGATATCGTTCTAGAAACAAACGGACAAGTCCCAATCAATTATCAGAAACTAACTGTTATGAAACACCAAAAGAGATTGGTTTACGTGATACGAGCTTGTCTCAGGCTTGTGAAGTCGTATATAAACGAGATCTACCCTCAAAATAATAGGACAAGGAACTCTCACGAATACATGTCTTACTTCGAAGCTATAGCGGATGTACGGAACTTGATCCAGGCTATAATGGCGGACCCGACGCCCACGTGTAACATGCTACCCAAGAAACCAGGGAAGAACAAAACACACAGAGTTTGTTACGTACAGTTTGCTCTAGAACTGGCAAATTCCATTTTAAATGAGGCGCATGACACGATTACAGCGTGCTTCCATGCTTTCTTTCCGACCCCCATATTGAAGTGGAACCATCTTGGGTCGATGCTGTTTCATGTCAAGGTATGTTTTAAATAAGATAATGCTTGATATTACGACGTAATTAATTCATTAACTTGTTCTGATCTAGGAAAAGGATCCCTGTTGTACAAGTCTTTTACGACATGAATTAATAATTGTATCATCATTGATTATACAAGATGACAACTTCAATGCGTTACATCAAACTGAACAACTTTCAGTATAGAGCCAACATCGAAATCACGAAAACAAAATCAGCTATTCAATAAAGGAAGATTTTTTTATCACCATCCTAATTTTAATAAAATGTTTGTTTATGAAAAAAAAAAATCGATACGTGTTTTTTCTTTTAGTATCGCTCAGTACTAAAATATTGAGATATGACTACGCAAAAATGTCTTAAGAAAAACAATTCGACTGGACACAGTATGCACCTACCTGTGCCACAGATTACTTAATAGTTACTACCACTCGACTCGATTTCGCGCGCTTTTTCGAATTTCGAACTTTGCTTTTCAAGAACGAAAACTAACGAACGAATCTCTGTGGTCAGAGTCTTTTAATTTTTAGAAAAAGTTTATTATGTGTCATTGTATCATTCAAAGAGTACTTTATTATAACCGTGTCATTGAACAAATAAATGAAATAAGGGACTAGTATAACATTTTAACAATGTTTTGAAAGTGTTGTGTGTTCCTGTTAAGTTTACAACGCGTGGGACTCTAAAGTTAGCCCTGGCTCCGCCCCCCGGTCCTGCCGCACCCGGTCGGTACGAATACGAAATGTTTTGACTCGATGACCAAGATTTATGGAAGATTCTGTAGGATAAAATTTTTAATGTGTCATTTTGACCTGCCCTTTTTTATGAAATGGGTTCTATAAGTGATACCAAACATGTAGAAAAAATTTTGATGGTGATAAAAAAATCTTCCTGTATTGGGTCGAGTCCTCATTGACGTTTTCTATAGAACAGGTTACTTTTTTCGCGATTTCAATTTTGGTCCTATACCGTAAGTTGTTCAGTTTGATGGTCTGACGCATTCCGTTGAATGTGTAACGCATTTAAGTTTAGACATTAGATACACTAGCACACTTGTCTGTCATATCGGTAAATATTTGAAGTATTATCCCTTAGCTTATCCCTTTATTTTACGTTGATCTAAGCAGTGAGCCACATAATGTCGTTGAAAACAATGTAACATAAATTTTCAGGACGGAGTAGTCCCTCCTACTCAATTACGAGAGCTGACGTCCACGTGTGCAGCGATGTGTGGGTGCAGAAGTCTCTGTGACGTGTTGCAGTACATAGTGCCCGTCACACAGAGCAGGGTTATGTTGAGTGAGAACCGGAGACCCGATAGCAAGGTAACTAAACTTACATTCCTTTAATTACATATAAGACGCTGTCTACAACCAATGTGTGAATTTCTTTAAAGAAGATTGGCAGATTTGGCCCAGCCATTTTTTACGAAAACTAAAAGCGCTCTTCAGGACGGCGGTAGTAGAAATTACTAGTAAAATAGAAAAATCATCCAAAAAGCAGTAGCAAAACGCAACCACGACAGCTATTTTCATGTATTATTATCACTGAGGTATTTTTTGGTCGTTGCGGAATGTATTTGGCTTGGTTGAACTGATAGTTCGTGATTTCGTTTCCTTCCATTATCATAATAATATACCGTTATCGTGAATTTTCATTAAAATAAACACAATGAATCCGTAGAAGATTGAATGGGCTATCTAATAAGAAAGATTATGACTTTCACACACTTGCTACAAAAGGTATCATAAGGAGAAATACCTTTCCCCAACTTTTACAGGTGGCAACCAATTAACTTTTTTGTTCGTTTTTTTTCACTCTACACGTATTACTAAGTTTCATTCATGTACGGGACCTCTTAAGTCTGGGTCTCAAATTACATGGCTGTCCGCCAAACTTCTTTACCTTAACGAGAAGATCGATGCATTCTAAAGCAGTGTTTTTCATACTTTGGGTCGTTTCATCGTGGACGTCCACTGGTGGACACAGGCCTACCCCGATTGGGTCGTTTGTTTTTCTTTTAATATTACTAGTGTTAACCCGCGACTTCGTCCGCACAAATTATATACCAGATTTTAAGTCAGATCATATGCTATCAAATAAAAAAAGTTTCATCAAAATCGGTTCAGTAGTTTTTACGTGATGCTCGTTCAAACAAAAATTTGTGATATGGAATCAGGGACACCTAAAAACCATATCGTAACTTTTTTTTTGTTAATATCTTCAATGTACAGACACACTCTTGTTACAGTTTTATAATAGTTTAGATTTCATGCAGTAGGAGCCACCCCCAAACATTGTTATCTATTGTGTCCCGTTTTAAGGTGGACTTCCGATGCCAGCGGCCGATGCGACTAACGCGCGCGTCTGACGCGAGGTTCTGTCAAATATGACAGAACCTCGCGTCAGACGCGCGCGGCCGACGTCAGACCTCACTTCCGATGTCAGCGACTGACGCGTGCCTATTGTGCAGAGTGTTATCACTTTAGGGTATTTTCCCCAAAATTTAGGGTATGTTTTTATGTTTTGGTGTTTAAACAAAAACATAAAAACACAAACAAAAAAAACAATACATATTTTAATAAAGAATATTTTATTGATTGACAGATTGATAGGTTTAGAGAATATATGAATGCATTTTTTTTACAGGGTGTATGATAAAATACATTTTTGGGAGTAATGAGACCCTTGGCTTTTTAACCTGTACCTACATGGATCGCTTTCTAGCTAATAATTATGTAGGCAAGAGATTTTCCGAAAAAAGAAAAAGTAGTTTCAAGTGGCTCGATAGATGGTGTTATCGCTACGTGGATGAGCGACCTTGCAGATAATAAAAAAATAGTAAAAATTAAGCAAATTTTCGGTAAAAACTTCGTAATATTTCTGGCAAACATTCTTGTCCCGCGTGACGTCAGAGCATAGCCGCGCGCGGCCGCGGCCGATGCGATAGACATCGGCCGCGCGCGTCTGACGCGCGCGTCAGTCGCTGGCATCGGAAGCGGCGCCATACGTTTTCATAGTAACTAGTATGGCCGCATCGGCCGTCGGCCGCGAGCCGCGCGCGTCAGACGCGTCGGCCGCTAGCATCGGAAGTCCACCTTTAGCCGGGTACCGAGTTTTTGCTAATACAGGGTGTAAGGGGTGCTTCGGACCATAAAACTGAACAACTTTCACTATGGAGCCAACGGCAACGTCGAAATCTAAAAAAAATCTGCTCTTTCATACAAAACTGCAGCCGACTCGAGTCAAATGTATGGGATGGCCGATTTTTTTCCCCGATTTCGATGTTGGCTCCATATTGAAAGTTGTTCAGTTTTATGGTCGGAAACACCCCCTTAGGTATTACTAAGGTGTTTTGTTACACCCTGTATTTGAGTTCCCGTTATTCCATGGTCCCATTTTATAAATGTAGTTATGAATAGTTTTGTACTATTTACTAAGGAAGCGTCACCGTCGGGGGTAGTACGTCGCGTAAGTAAATTTAGCTATAATTTTAATGTTCATCGTGCAGATAATGAAGGATGTGCCTCCAGCTAAGTCCGCCACCGTGCCTCGTTCCTCACAGAAACCTCCACCAGTGCCGCCAAGAGCCAACAACAAAGAACCCAACAAGGTTAGTATACTGACAAATTAACGAATTTTCAAAAGAATTTTCTATAGAAATCGAAAAAAAATTCTTAAAGTATATGGGATTTCAGGCTCCAGATCCATCGACCATCCAATGTTGCCACACTGATTGGCACCTCCTAGACATAATACCTAAGTTGCTGGACATTGTTATGATTCCCATAAAACAACAAATGATGACAAGGCAATGCGGCCAGCCGCACGACCACGGGGAGATCAAACAGCACGAACGATTGACGGAATTCTGTTGTAAATTGATCGCGAGGATCGTTGCTGAACTGTCTTTTAGCGCTACTAATATACGAGTAAGTACTTTATAAAATAATATTAATTATCTTTTATTTTAGATCACCTAGTCAATAAAATAATAAGTGTTAGTAGGCATTAGAAGAAATATAAAATTATGTTAGTAGAACATAAAATTCAAACACAAAGATTAGGCAGAGGAGGCTAAGGGTCAGCGCACATCTAGCGGAAAAATGCTCGAGCAGTTGTCATTGATAATGATAAATTAATAATGAACTGGATCACAATTCGGTATGCCAAGTATTTTTTTGGGAGGGCTAAATCGAAAACCATTTCGAAGTAATCGTCTGAATTACAATATTTTATATGTCAGAGATTTAAAATGAAAGGAATGCAGATATTTTTATTAAAACTTGACATACCGAAAATTGCACGTTAGAGATATTTCCCTGTGTACGTGTTCTTTACACGCTATTTTCTATTTTCCTTGAGATCATTATTAATTTATCAATAAAAACTGCTCGACTATTTTTACGCTAGAAGTGTGCTGACCCTGAGTACTTCCCTGCCTGGAAGATCCACCGCACGCCCGAGACGTCTGATTCAGTCGTGTACTTATCAATACATTATTAGAGTAGAAACTTCGTTTTATGTCTCTATGTCTTGAAGACGATCAAAAATAATAATGAAGAACTTGCACAGATTTATATTTTTAGTGTATCATAAAGATGGCTTACATAAATATACCAAAAATAAAAATGTTAAAATATGCAAAAATCAATTATTTATTGCAAATCAAAAGTTGACTATTCAAACTCCGCGCCAAAACGTTCACTATGACGTGACGTCACTCCTTAATCATGACGCGTGCAGCTCATCACAAACGTTAGAAGAGTACAGCAATATAATATTATATTGCTGTACTCTTCTAACTAACTACTAATTGACAACCTGACTTCAGGAGTGACGTCACTTTGCGCTGACTGGTGTTTTAAATTACGTTCCGATCCACGTAACTTCTAATTGAAATATTTCGTAAAAAATAAAATCTTTACCATAAATCTTTCAGTAATGTTCTATTCACAACTATTATTATTGAATTATTAAGGTAATTTCTCATTATAATTTTGGTGCAAGTTCCCCATTGTTCCTTATGATTATGACAGGAGGACCAAGACACAAATACAGTGAAGCACCTAGTAACCCCGTCGCGGTTCATGCGTGTCAATCAAACCAGAGCCTGGAACACGGGCAACGGAAGCCCGGACGCGATCTGCTTCACCGTCGACCGTGCAGGCATCATGCTGGTCGGCGTTTGCATTTATGGCGGCTTAGGGAACTATGAATACTCCTTGGAATTACTACACGATGTAAGGGTAAGTAATTGTTACTATTAAGATTTCACTTAGAAATTCCTAAAATAAGAGAAGATCGGAGTCGCGCCATATTAGCTACAGATCGCATTCTTATTTGCCTTTTAATCATGAATCTTTGTGCTGCAGTTACGAAGTGCGGCAGATGATTCGAACCCAGCCCACTGCTGGGTCAGCGTGGAGGTGGCTCACGGCGCGTTCTCGGCGACAGACTGTCAGCACGACGTGGTCCAGCTCAAGTTTGACAAACCAGTGCCGTTGAAGGTCAGTGTCAGCACAGAGTACTATAATTACTGCCTGCTACTTTTGTTTGTAAGTTAATATGTTGTGTGGTGGTGTTGTACGATACCCTAGGTGTGCGAGTAGCCCGGCTCGCGCTTGACCGGTTTTATCTTTGGTTTTAGCCCTACAATACCTCCTTAGATTAAAATTCGTGACGGATTACAAAATAGATTAAGTATCGACGCTGATCATCCCAATTTTACAGAAGTTTCAGTGGTCGGCCTAATGTCACAGTATTGATAACTATATACTATTACCTATTCTGTGGTATTGATATGAGTATAACATAACGTCTACCGCGCAACGGTAGTGTTAATTTTAAAGACTTCTATATTCATATACCTAAGTAACTAGTCTGTATTGTCTACTGTAGTGTAGAGGCTTCAACCTCTTACCGATCCATCGTTTTAAATGTCCACAGGAAGATCTTCGATACGCCATAAGGCTTTGTAATCACGGCGGTCGTACAGCGAACGGTGACTGCGGTTTGCCGTCGGTAAAAGGATCGGATGACACAACGTTTCGTTTCGCTTCGTGTTCTCTAAGTTTTAACGGGACCACTCTCGCGAGAGGTCAGATTCCGTCACTTATTTATTACGGGTAAGTTAACTTTACTTTATCAACTTTCGACCATAATCCCTTTCGTTGTAGTCAGAAACATTGCTACAACTGTCGACTTCATTGCATACAGCTGTAATGCTCACGTATAGCATATTGAAGATGGAATCACAAGTTATGGGGTGATAGGCTTTGACTACTTATATAAGGACTGGCCTTGCGGTAGCATTTCCCCTCTGCCACGGTATAAGACAAATTGATCATGTGCATTTACACTCAATTTTATACTTTATCACTAAACGAGACAACCTATAATTGCGAAACAATAATTCTGAACTTATAACCCAGTAAAATTAAGCTGAAATATACCATTCTGGAGAAGTAATTTCCGGAGTTTTGAAACTTTTTTTAAACGTTCCTTTGGTACGTATATTGAAGAAAAAAAAGTCCTGAAGAGAGGGGGGGGGGGGGGGGGGGGGCTTAAGCTCGAGGAAGGTTGTGTATGGACAAATTAAATCTGACAAAATTCCCTACAAAATAAGTCGTATGCATTTTTGTCAAAGGACTTAACCTTTGAGGGCTATGGGGCCGAGAAAGTAACAGCATTTCAAAAAATATAAAATTTGTATGGCAACCCTCGTGAAAGTTAAAGATAAAAACAAAATGATATCATATTCTTAATCAGCAATCCCGAAAACCCCCAGATACAAATTTTCAGTCGGTTCGGGGAACTCTTAACAGCTGCATTGGCGTTTGAAATTTCCATGGCAGCCATCTTGGATATCGCAATTTTGGATTTTTTTCACCGCTAACCATATCTGACCAGGGTCACAGGCAGAGGCGGCTCGCCCTAAAGAGCGCTGGTGCAGTGCACTCCCATAAATAATTATAATAAAATTATACTCCTTAATTTCATTATCAATATTACTTTGTAGCTCTAGAGATATAATTTATACCCATCATCCCCTACACTAGTACTGTATTATTTCATAGGTAACGCGCGAAGCGGAGCCACAGAAATTTCTTTTCTGTGGCGGAGCGCTCGCGATTGCGCTCCAATGAAACAAAATTCAGTACATTGCCTAATACGAAATCCAATAGGAGTGAAAGAGAAATTTCGCCAGAGTCCTGCGCGTGAAACAAAAGATTTTCTATGAAAAATTAGCAAAATTCGGAGCGCCGCTCACGCGACGTTGCCGGTTTAGCGCTCACGACAACAGCGCGCGACGTTGCCACTCCTATATAAACAAAGTCAAATGCATGCGCGCGAATGCAAATTCGGGTATTTTCTAATTAAATTAATTAGAAAATTAATAATCATTTAATACGTGTTGAAATAGCTTGTACTTATCAGTTATAACTTGTGAGTGTTAAAATGGACAATTATAATGTGGCGTTCATTAAAAAGTGTGAAAAAACGTTATAAATTCGGGTTGAATTGAAGGCAAAGGGACCGCCACGGTCTGAACTTGACCTTACGCAAAAATGTACGACAATTCATCGTTTTATTTCAAGTGAACACCCGTACAATTTTGTCACGAGCCGCCTCTGGTCACAGGTCCGGCACTTCAAACAACGTTTTAGATTTGACATGATGACGTTCGCACATGCGCACTTTGCGAAAATTGTGCATGACATATGTGTAGGGTTGACTTAACACGCATCGTATGAACTACATTATACATTTTGTTACTTTTTATGGTTCATTCTGTTATTAAAAATAGTTTTTAAGCTAAAGAATCATAGAAAATGTGAATTTAGCGTTATTTTCCAGCGTTTATTTTTACTGTGAGGAGAAAAATAAAATATATTTTATGTAGTCAAATCCAACGGGTGCGCGCGCCTGACTGCATTCCCTTGCTCGGCTTCCCTCAAGTTACCACAGACAGTGTGAGGGGAGGTGAGGTATCTGAAGTCAGAGGGGGGCGGGGAGTGGCCGTTCTGTATGTAGAACTATATACTATTACCTATTCTGTGCCAGGGTCCTCTATGACATTTGTTCGAGGTCCATAACCCTATCTGTCATAGTTTCCGCTGGCCGTTGACCTCATCCGTCAGGAGTCGACCTTCAGAGGAAGTCGAAATATTATTTTTATCACCAGGGCATCTTTATGATGATCCCTAAAATCATTTTACTATACGTTGGATGGGGGAAACCCGGTGAACAATTATACGGGTATTTATCTAATATTTATGTGGGAGGGGGGGGGGGGGGGGAGTCAACCAGATACCTCCAATTGATCTCCGGGTTCCCCTTACGGTACAAGGATGACATTTGGGGATCATTATATGGATGCCTTGGTGATACAGGGAAAACTTTGACTTCCTCGGAAGGTCGACTCCTGACGGATGAGGTCAACGGCCCGCGGAAACTATGACAGATAGGGTTATGGATCTCGAACAAATGTCGTAGAAGACCCGGGTCAGATTTGGTTGGAGGTGAAAAAAATCCAAAATTGCGATATCCAAGATGGCTGCCATGGAAATTTCAAACGCCAATGCAGCTTTTAAGGGTTCCCCGAATCGACTGAAAATTTGTATCTGGGGGTTTTCGGGGTTGCTGATTAAGAATATGAAATCATTTTGTTTTTATCTTCAACTTTCATGAGGGACGCCATACAAATTTCATAATTTTTGAAATGCTGTTACTTTCTCGGCCCCGTAGCCCTCAAAGTCCTATGACAAAAATGCATACCACTTATTTTGTAGGGAATTTTGTCAGGTTTAATTTGTCCATACAAAATATTTCGATATGACTTGCAGATTTCGAGACATAAGCGAAAAACTGAAAAAGGTCACCTTTAAAGCCCCCCCCCCCTTCCTCGAGGTTACCCCCCCCCCCCCCCTCACCAGGACTTTTATTTTCTTCATTATTACGTACCAAAGAAACGTTTAAAAAAGTTTCAAAACTCCGGAAATTATTTCTTCTGATTTATCTAATTTTACTGGTTTATTAGAACGTTTGGGGTTCACACGAGACTACTTTTCATGATTTTTAACATTCAAAATTAGAATGTAAAGTTAAGGGGAATAAAATCCAAAGTTGCGGATTTCATGTTACCTCGCTCCCCTCAAAAAGTGACAGAAATGTTTGTTAATAGAATGACACGCGTAACTAGTCCCTATACAACGTGTTAATGAATTAACGCAAAACTAGAAAGTAGTTTAGAATCGAGAGGAGAATCGAATTATCATGTTTTCAACATAGGTAATTTTTTTCAAAATATTAAATAATTTGTTCGTAAAATTTAAAATTTACTGAACCCGATGTCAACTGACCGCACGGGCACACTCACCCTACTTACTACCAAAACAAGATTCTTAAATGTATCCATGAGTTCGATAGCGCTTTCATTCATTGCTGAAATGATAGCAAATCATTTTTGCCTCAAAACTTAAAATGCGAATAACTTAAAATTTTAACTATCAAAATAATGAAATTATTGTTTCATTCTAATTATTTTGTTATAAATCAGTTGGGGTGTATGAGGTTTTGCGCTAATTTATTAACACGTTGTATAAGTAGTCAAAGGTGATTGGTGGTTAGCCAAACACACCAATAACCAAACAACCATGACAACCATCCAACTGCAACGAGCTAATAAGTTAAGAGCATTTTACTTTGATTCGTATTCTTCTATACTTACCTAGATTAGTATATAGATGTTAAGCAAACCAGAAATATAAAAAACCTGGTTTGGGGGCACTGCAAACGACTATAACCTTTTAATGTCAGTGATCCTAGTACAATAATTAGTTCCAATGAATTTCGGGAACATAGTGAGGTTTTTTATTTTTCTGGTCGGGATTCAACATGATTTTTTTTTTTTTTTTTTAATGTTCGATAGGTAAACATTTGACCCCAATCTCACCTGATGTTGAGTGATGATGAGGCCGAAGATGTAGCATGCTTACCTAGAAAGATGCCTATTCACTCTTGCCTTGAAGAGGCCCAGGTTGTATTGCTCAGGGAACAGGTCCGCAGGCAGTGCGTTCCACTCCTTAGCCGTGCGCATTATAAAAGAAGAAGCAAACTTCTTCGTGCGAATTGCTGGTAGGTCAACGACATAAGGGTAGAAACCCAGCCTGCGTCTCGTCCCCCGCAGATAAAAGGGAGACGGAGGTATTAAATCGTGTAATTCCGTCGCACACTCTCCGAAATGTATCCTATAAAAAACAGATAGACAGGCTACCTTGCGACGATGCTCAAGACTTTGTAGCTTCGCCACAGAGGTTGGATCACCTATGAGCTTCCTGGCACGCCTGTCGATTGAGTCCAACGCGGCCAGCTGGTATTGGGCAAACCCGTCCCAAAGATGGCAGCAGTACTCCATACACGATCGGACTTGTGCTTGATAAAGTTGTAGAAGCTGTCCCGGAGTGAAGTACCGTCTGACCTTCGAAAGGACGCCCAGTTTTTTCGCTGCGGTTTTCGCCATGGACTCAATATACCGCCCGAAATTCAAATCGGACGATATGTTAATGCCCAGGAGCTCCAGGCGATCAGCTATCGGTATGGACACATTTCGGAAAGTCGGAGTCAAAGCGAAGGGACTCTGTTTTGTGGAGAAAAGGCACGCCTGTGTTTTGTTTGCGTTGAAAGTGACCCGATTAGCGTCACCCCAGTCGGACACAAATTCAAGGGCCAAGTTTAATCGCTGCACCATGGCCTCTCGACAAGACTGAGTAACATCCAATTTGACCCCTGCACCGGACAGATATCTGTCAGAAACAGTGCTGTCGTCAGCATACCCAAAGGTTCCGGGCACAAGCATCCATGCATGATGTCTCAATAAATCCAATAATGACGATTGCAATTGTAAAATTTTCATATTGGTAGGTAATTGTGCCAGAACTATAATAATGTAATTTACACAGGGGGTGGAATTGAATATCATTGGCATCCTTTTAAACTAAGAGTCTACCCATCAAACTGAACAACTTTTACTATGGGAGCAAACAGACCGTAGCAAAAAAAAATCTGCTGTTTCATACAGCTGAGTCGAGTAAAAATTGCAGTTTATCGGGGTTGCTGATAAAGAATATGAAATCATTTTAGTATGGAACAGCATATTTTTTGTAGCTACGGTCGGTTTGCTCCCATATTAAAAGTTGTTCAGTTTGATGGGTAGACGACTTTTAGTTTAAAAGGATGCCCATGATATCAATTTCACCCTATATATGTATACTCATGTTTGTAAAATTCTAGGACATCAAAATCAGTAACGAACGCACCAGAAAGTGCTGATTCTCTCATCACAGCTCTACGCACTATAACTCTGCGCGTGGCTTCCACCGTGATGGAGAGAGGCGCCGATCTATTCTGTACCTTACGCAATGAGCTGACCGCTGAGGACTTGAGAAGAAACGCGTCGGTGTTACAGCAATCCCCCGCCATTAATACGCTTTTACCGTATACTCTGGCAAATCTTGAAGGGCTTGATGATTCTAAGGTTAGTTTGAAACACGGTTATTACCTACATGGTATTATGGAGCACATTTGATAAGTTCGATCTTAAAATTACTATATAAACTGCAGAGGTTTTTCACACATACTTTCTTGTTGTATACAGTAAAGTTGTGTATTTGAATTGTAATGCGATCTATTCATCGAAAGAGGTCATTCAGGAGGCCATTAGCAATAAATTAAGCCCAGTTAACTGGTGGTCGCAAATTATCGGTTACTAGTTATGATGGCCTTCAAGGTATTCGACCTATTGGTCTAATTACAATTTACCCTGTATTTTCATGAGCAGGTATGGTGGCATACATGGTGTAAGGAAAAGTATCATTAACCTTTAAACCACACTTTTCCTTCCTTGTTCAGTTTGATGGGTAGAGTACATACTCTACCCATCAAACTGAACAACTTTCACTATGGTAGCAAACCTCTCAGAACAAAAAATCTGCTGTTTCATACATTTGAATCGTGTTGATATTGCAGTTTAGTATGGAACAGCAGATTTTGTTGTTGTTCAGACAAGCTTGCTCCTATAGTAAAAGTTATACAGTTTGATGGGTAGAGTATGTGGTTTAAAGGTTAATGTTACTTTTCCTTACACCATGTATTATCTCTCATTTTAATATTATCATCATCATTTACACCCGGTATGTTCAACTGAACTTTTAACCATTGAATGAATAAATTGTCTAACCAATTTCGACTACTGCTTTATAAGTAAGGCAGCCAATCACGCAGGATATTTTCTTGAAGTGCTTAAGTGTGTGCGCTAAACACAAGGGCGCTCTTTGGTCGTCATCCTTCTGAATCTGATGGAAGGGGGCACCGATACCACACCCCGGACACTGCCTACAACAAACAGAAATTGGCAAGATGACGTCAGCACGTGCGAAACGTAGTCTAGCGCTACACCAAATTTAGCTGCGTGCGGTACATGACTTTTTCGTAATTGAAACCCGCGTCTCTTCAAAAAGAGTTTTTGTCCTTCCTTCTGAGATTATAATATTCTCTTTGTTTCGAAAACATGAATTCTAGCGTGTCAATTGTGGTGTCAATGTCTGCTACTGGTTACCACCGAAGTAACCAGATGGGGTGAGGTAAAAAGTTGGTGGGAGGCAGGCAGTGTCCATACTGTATGTAGTACTAGATACTCTTCCTTATACTGTGCCGATACGCTCAGTGGGGTCAGATGCAGTGGCTTAATCCCACTATAGAAAAGGATAATTTCCATTTCCTTGGGAAGTGTGATATTCCTCCTATTTTGTGTATAATTTTAGCTATCATACTCTTTGTATTTGTTCTTTGATTATACTCATTTGTTAGTTGTGAAACGAATACAGTTCGTCACGTGGGCAATGTCTTTTCACTGTCTAAAGGCCGATCGCATGATCGCAAACTTTGTCTCAGCGAATTTCCTATTGGTTAGCGAACGTTTTTCAGTATCATGGGTACAATAACCCCTTAAAGTAATGCACACTCTGCATAGATTATTTATTGTATTCTAAATATAACATTCCATTTGTATCACAGAGCGTAATAAAACTGCTTGAGATGATCCACAAACTACTGCCCCATGTCGCCGCCATGAATCTACTCGTGCCAAGCATAGACGAGGTGACGACGACCACAACACACCACTACACGTGGCTGGAGAGCGAACACCCGTACAAACAAGCGACTGTCACCAACATGCGGTGAGTCTTTCTAACTAACAGGAATGGCTTCACAGAAAAGTATAAAACAGTTAAGTTTGGGTATCGTGAGGAAACCTGCATACGCTGTAGAAGAAAGTATGACGTCGTCGTACCGTTATTTTATGTTGATACTTCTTCTTCTTATCGTGTGGACAGCAAGGTCTGGCGTCAGAGTTTTTCAATCCGCCTTACAGCCTCTGACGTGGTTTTTATGTAACGACTACTACCACCAGAGATAGTAGCCGGAACAATTGGTTCAACAATGGCTTAATATGCCATCCAAAGCACGGAATCATCTTTCTTTTTAGACGATTTGGTGATTCAGCCTGCAATGTCCTAACCCACTGGGGAAAAACGCACAAAGTGATATTTTGACTAGTTGTGCCCCGTGGGAATCGAACCAACGACCACCGTGTCAAGAGCCCAATGCTCTTAAACCATCAGGCCACGGAGGCATGTTGATGTTGTTATATTGGATACCTTCATGAACCCATAGACTCATTATCATCATCATCATCATATCAGCCGATAGACGTCCACTGCTGGACATAGGCCTCCCCCAAAATGGATTTGCCATAATCACCACGCTTGGCAGGCGGGTTTGCGATCGCAGTTAGATTGAATATGTGTATTTAGAGGATGCTGCTGCCCATCCTCCGGTAGATCCTTTAGTCGCCTTTTATGACACCCACGGGAGGAAATGGGGTGGTGCTTTTCTTAGCCGACACCACAACCCATAGACTGCCAAAATCAATTGTTCGTTGTGTAGGTCTACGTTTCGGCATTTCAAAGGTTAAAGTACCGATATGAAATTTAATTTAAAGTCTATGTTTAAAGTATCAAAATTTGACTTTGACTGTAATGGATCTAATTGGACCGCTTGAGCGTACGCTCGCCCTTCTCAACCTGCGCTCTTGACTGTAGTTAATTTCAGTACAGAACAAAATAAGCTTAATAATAATGGTGATATGATAACTATTACAGCTGTGACCATTGACTTACTGAGTTATGGACTACTGGTCTAATACAAAATTCTCGAAAAAAAGTCTCCTAGACTAACCTACATGAACGAAAGTACGTATTACTCTTACAGACGAGTCTATGAGCGCGTCTCAGTGCGACAGACGGCGACCGCAAAGTGTCGCTCGTCTGTGAGAGCTCTTAGTAATATAATCCAACAAAAAATCTGAAACTGATGAAATTTTTATTTTAACAGCACCGCGGTAAGCAGGTGTGCGCGTAGTCCGTCAATCAAACGAAGACTGGCGTGTAATTGTTTCTCTTTATGTGTTTTGTTTCTCATTTGGTTCAGACAATTTTGAGCGCGGTCCCTACGTCCAATAGTTGGTACAGCCATTGGTTGTGACAAAACGTTTAATTTAATTGTTTTCCGCACAGGGTTCTATTTCCTTCTAACATATCGTGGGTTGTCCTCGAAATGGACCCTCGCAGTGTGACAGCTCAGCCCGAAGACACCCTCACAATTTACGCCGTAGCCGGTGCTCCTAAACATAGATGTCATTGCTCAAATGAGATCCGTGTGACCGACCCACCGTTCCGCAAGGTATATAAGGTAGAAATTCATTCATTCATTCATAACATTTAAAGCTAAGTTAAGCCGAGTAAGGGTTGAACCTCATCTGGCAGCACCGCATCGCCTTTTTCTGTCGCTCCATCCTCCATCCATAAGGTAGACGGAACGCGACCGCACGCCGCAGCACTGTCGCGCGCGATCGCGTTCCTTCTACCGTTCCTTATTCATTTGCTTTGCCAAATGACGTTACTGAGTATCAGAATAGGATGGCGCGACAGAAAAGGGTGATGCGGTGCTGCCAGATGAGGTTCAACCCTAAACGACCAAAGTCTAGAAAGTTAGACATTGGATACTCACTTTGTCGGAACGTATGAGTATGTTAGCTCTAATGTGTAACGTATTTGTCAAGTAATTATTTATCTAAACTATTATAAAACTGTAACAGAAGTGTGTACTGTACATTGAAGAATTTTGCAAAAAAAAGATTAAGATATGATTTTTTGATATCCATGATTCCAAAACACTAATTTTTGGATTTTTTGTCTGTCTGTTTGTTTGTTTGTTCGTTTGTTTGTTTGTTTGGGTGTTTGTTTGTTCGAGTATCACGCAAAAACCACTGAACCGATTTTGATGAAACTTTTTTTGTTTGATAGCTTATCATCTGACTTAAAATCTGGTATATAATTTATGCGGACGAAGTCGCGGGTAAAAGCTCGTTATTTATAAATAAATAAATAAATAAATAACGCTCACAGGCACATACATTGTAATGATCCCAAGAAAGCACTATTAATAGGCTGTTTATTATGGAAACCATACAACAACGGCACAAACATGTAAACATCCATGACCGAACCGGGATTCGAACCCAGGACCCTGGTTTGGCAGTCCGGCGTGGTAACCATTACACCAACCGGGTCGTCATTTATAAAAGCATGTATCGCTTTTTTCATTGTCATTCATGCTCATATGTAGTTACATCATAGGTTTCAGATTTGCCGATGCTTATTCCATTGACCGTGCAGAAATAAGTCCGAACTATTTAACTGGCTCAATAAGAATAGGACAAGAAACGCTTCCATATGAAATACTCAATAGTTCCACCAAATTATTTTGTTACTATTGTCACAGCTATTGTATTTTTGTTATTTGTGATTTATTATAATTATTGGAGAGTATCTCTAAGGTTCATTGTATAAAAATGCGGTCTGCAGTTAAAAGGACCACTTGCCTAGGGTTCGCCTATCTCGCCACATATCAAACTTAGGTGTTGCCCCGCCGCTGCTACCTCTAGCTAGCTATATTTAATTTAAGAAGAAAGACGGCTTCCGTTTAGTCTATTCCATACAAACGGATTCCCCTGGATAATAATACTAGATTAAATATCACTTTCGCTCGGTTCTCGGTTGCTCGAGCACAGCGCGACAGCGATAGATCTGTTACAAACCTATTCTTCTTTCTTGCAGATCGCCTTTCCTCTTAAATACATCTCATCACGTTAATATTAAGTTATTTAGTTATAGTATGGGTAAACATTTACGAATATAATGTAACAAACATAATTCAGAAGGATTCACAAACTACTCGAAGTAATTGGGTTCCGAGGTAAAACCCTAATTTGACTCCACTATTAATCTTATAAGACAGGGTTGAGTGTTGTTGGCCACCGGTCTATTAATTATGATAGATTATGTCAAACCTAGAATGTCAAACGGGCCGTCATAGGGAAGCCTCTTAAGTTCGCATGGTATTAGAAATATTAATTATTTGCAGCGTCTAGTGCAATTGACTTCGGATTCGGGCGAGGTCGAAGAAATAGGTGACGATAGTGAAGCAGACGCCCCGTGCATGCATTACAACTGCACTTATGTGAGCGTTACACCCAAACTGGCCAATGTGTGAGTATTACCAAATTATGTATAACTAGCTGTTGCCCGCTACTCCGTCTGCGTGGGTGTTAAAAAAGTATACCATGTGTTAATCCAGAACATATTCTATCTGCGTGCCAAAGAAGAACGACCACTTTCCATACATTCGTTTACCTGTCAAACTATTTTTTATTTAGTTGAATTCGTATAATACTCAAAAGGTTGAAGTATACAGTTAATATTGATATAGGAAAACTATAGGTTGATTCCATTTACATCGGTGATAATTTATTTTAATTTGATAATGAGGAATAAAAGTTATACACGTTAATAGTTGTTAAATTATTTGACAGGTAAAAAGTGGACTAGATCCTTCTTTCATCGAAATCCCTTCAGCCGTTCACGCGCTATGGAGTGACAAACATTTGACAACCATAAAGGTATTATACTACGTAAGAGAGACAGTGACAGCTGAGAGAGCGAGATGTACCTAGCGGCATGCCTGTATAATAGAAAGAGATACGTGACGCGAGGCAATAGAACCGTTTTTGGGGATTTGGAGTCCTGGTAAAAATTCGGTTTCTGTGAATAATCGTGAACCTAAAGTGAAATCGTAGATAATTTTGTGAAATATACTAACACTGTTTCATTAAATTATTCACCATTTCACGTTAGATTGAGAATTATACACAGAAATCGAATTGTTACCCTGCCGAGGACTCCAAAAAACGTCCAAAAACGGTTACATTTGACAACTCATGTCACTTACTCTATTCCGTAAGGTATAATATCTTTATGTTGACAACACAACAGTTTGACATTTATAATATTAGAGAGAAGAGAGATAAAATAGTGCTTCTTTCTCTTTTAATGTTCCGTTTTCTGTAATTTGGGCGTTGGGCCTATAGACAAAGTAACATTTCTACTGGCGTAGACGCTAGTAGAAATGGCAGAATGTATGGATTTGACATTGGCGATCGAAACATTTTGACGTTTGCTTTCTCCACCATACGTCAAATCCATACATTTTTTCCGTTTCTATTAGCGTCGACGCCAATAGAATGTCAACTTGTCTAGGGCCCCTGAGAGACAAAAGCTCGTGACTATTTTGACACTTTGGATAATTCGGCACTGCCTTCTGAAGCATCGTCAATAGACTTTATAATAATCAAGTTCGGGCAGATCTTCAATTAGAGAATACATTCAAAAATTTCCGCTATGTATCTAAACTATTATAAAACTGTAATAGAAGTGTGTCTACATTGAAGATATATTTACAAGATAAAGATTACGATATGGTTTTTAGATGAGAACTTTTGGATTTTTTGTCCGCATGTTTGTTTGTTTAAACACCACGCAAAAACTACTGAAACGATTTTGATGAAACTTTTTTGTTTGAATGCTTATATTTGACTTAATAATAATAATAATATAATAAATATCTTGGACAATGTCACACAAGTTATCTAGTCACATTTAAAGTACCAGAATCTAGCCTGGACTTGTATTATGATGACTAGACAACGATATAGAATACATATATAAATACAAACATCCATGACTCGGGAACAAATATTCATATTCATCATACAAATATTTGTCCCTTACGGGATTCGAACCCGCGACCCTCGGCACAGCAGGCAGGTTCACTACCGACTGTGCTACCGGGCCGTCAACTTAAAATCTGGTATATAATTTGTGCGGACGAAGTCGCTCGTCTCTCATATTAACATTTTTATTTGTATCTTACAATTTTCGCAGAGCTTCCGAGTGGCCGCAAAAAGCGCTGTTGGTTCCAGGAAACGAAGTTATATTTTCACTTGAAACAGCCTCCGATTACCTCAACGAATATAACAAGACGAACAAGTAAGTTTCTCTTTTAAAATAGTAAATGACTTGTGGGAGGTCCGGTGCAATCAAACCATGCTATAACGTAGCATAAAAATATTTATTGTCCGAAAACACAGTGTTTCATATTACTAAAATAACAATGGAACCTTGACGGAGAAAACGAACGTGAGCCGATGCGCTCGGGGCACGCATGCGCGGCTGAGCGCCGCCTCAGGTGTCCGAGAGTGTATAATGCCTCAGTGTTAGCGCAAGTATGTTAGCGCAAGGGTGCGTAGAATCATAGAGTAAGTAAATTATACACAACAGAGGGTCAATGCCCATACTAAGAAAGTTGCCACCTTCTTATATGAAAACTCGCGCAAGTACAGCGCCGGTTGTGAGTAACCGGTACTACACCAATGTTTAATTACGTTAAAATAATTGTTAAACACATTTGTTATTAAAATTTTTAAGTAAATTAATCTATATAATTTATTTCCGTGGAACAAAACTCAAATAATAGTGATCTAATAACTTTGAATTAAGATTTATCTCTCCTCTCGTTCAGGCCAGTAGCGACATCTGTTTGCGCTAAGACTATACTAAATCTAAAATGTATGGAACTGTCCAGACATGGTAGAATGCATGGGACGCCGTGTCACCACATACTTATCACTGCCAAAAGTAGTCGTCACTTTATGCATTTGAAATTCCATCAAAAAACAATGTTATGAAATTCTGAAAATAAATCTGTAGGAATAAGTCGTCGGTTGCAATGTTTAATGCCTTATGTTGTTGAATGCATCTCAAGGCTGAATACCCTTGATAAACTAACCAGCTATACATACATATACCTGACGATTCAGATTTATCAGTTTACTTTGCCCAAGATGACACGGGCGTTGACTTTATCCACATAACTACGTTTGCTTTGATACTAATGAAGATTTTATCCTCAGATTAGGTACCGTAGTAGATGGAATGGAGCCATACTGTATGGAAAACGTAACGCTTTTCAATCTGTCATTATGCTGTTGAGTATGTCCTTCGACTCCTTTGTGTACCTACTCACCTACCAAATTAATCTGTCACTATCGCAAGGGCAGCTAAAATATGTTATCCTGTTAAAAGTTTACACATCACTCTGACAACGGAAAAATAACCATAAGAGCTAATAAGAGTGAAATGAATAGATGTTAGGCGGTTACTCTACGTTAGTTATTGCATAGAGGGTTTGTCCGTTTTTTGTGTCCGGCCGCCACATAGCGGCCACCTGGGATAACTCATTACCCCACGCTGAAAAACCTAGTTGTACAAGACCTAGTTGTAGTTGTTTATGGGTGTTTAAAGACTTCTAACTGATGTTTAAGAGTTCTTCAACATTTCTAATGATTTTTATCGGTTAACTTATATATAGCGTTCTAAAAACTGGTGATATAATTATTTGGAAAGGTTGTAGCCTCTAATTTCACTTTGTCTGAGCCTTGGGTAACTAGTTGCCCAGTGTGTTCGCTAAGGGTTAAATGAGGAACCATACAATTTGCGTCCTTAGCGACGACAGCCGCTTCGGGTTCCGCTGCCTGTGCGTGGGCTACGAGGACTCGCCCCTCACGTCGCAGCGGCAAGGCCTCGTCGCCCTGGAGATGGAGCTGGTGCACGCGGGGGCCGCCTGCGCCTCCCGCCTCCTGTCCCCGGACTTGGATATACCACCGCTGACGTTTTGTAAGTTGCATTGTTTAAAAATGAACCCGGTCAAGTGCGAGTCGGGCTACTTGCTCACCGTACCGTACCACACAACATATTAAACTTACAGAAAAGTTTTGTTTTCTCCGGGACCTTTCGCTCGAGACCGACTCACACTTGGCCGGTTTTTATAATTTGTTGTTATACTGTAGAACTCTACACGAGTTTGCTCTATGATCACATCAAGTTTGACTCTTGTATGTATTACCGTTTTTACGACAGAGCGAAAAAAAAACTTTGATAAAAACTATATTCTTGTCTCATTAAAATTTTGCCTTTACTTTTTGACATTTTTATTATTTGTTAGCAAATCCGCCGTAATAACGCACATTCTAGTCACAGTCTAGATATTGCGGTTCAAAAGTTACAGCCCTAAATAGCTAGGACAGACATACAGACGGACAATGCCAGCTGATAATATTGGTCCGGATATCCTAAAATCTCGCATTTATATTCAAGGTAGGTATTATCTACTTCTCTGAAGTAAAAGATCGAGTACAATTACAAAACTTTGAACACCTGCAGCTATGCATTCCAGTCACGAACAAACTTAAACCCAGGTGTTGATTGCGTACTGTGATTGAGAACAAACGAACGAAACGTTTATCTGAACACCGATCTTTGTACATTAATTTTGGATAATCTGGTCGCACAGTGTTGACGATAACTTCATAGCAGCTTGGAAACATTAACTTTAAACCATAGATATTTAAACTTATGTTATTCACAGTAGATGGTCATCAACGCAATATAAGTCTGTGGTCATCAACCATATGAGGCTACCGCCCTAAGAAAAGGTTGTTGGCGATACTGCCTTATCAAAATAAAGATGGAAAAATTAGGTCTCGGGTTGGACTTGAACCAGCAAACTTCTAAACTGGGGAATTACTTTTTCCAATTTAGCCACCGAGCCACTACGCCGGAGAACAAAATTCTTCAATTTAAGAATACTTACAAAAAAAATTGCCTATAAGTTACCTTTTTGCTGTCTCTAAAAATGCTCACATTTAATACCAATAACGAATTTTCGTTGCTTTGGAATAAATCTATTTCTCTTTTAGTTAA
This sequence comes from Agonopterix subpropinquella, assembly GCA_922987775.1. Taxonomy (NCBI): domain Eukaryota; kingdom Metazoa; phylum Arthropoda; class Insecta; order Lepidoptera; family Depressariidae; genus Agonopterix; species Agonopterix subpropinquella. The sequence continues at coordinate 52,346,761 of OV277693.1, read as the reverse complement.
ACATGGCTCCCTTTAAATTCCGATATGCTTTCTAATTCTTCAAACGAACTCTTCTATGAATTGTAATTTTTATTTGTTTAACGACTGTCCTTTTCTATGGTAAGCTACAATAATGGAGGTGCAAGTGGTCGCGATGATGGGCGGTAGTCCCACGGGTGCGGAGGCCGACGCGTCCCAGGACAGCAGTGAGGCGCTGCTGCTGTCGCGGGGTCTGGAGCTGTCCTCGCCGCCCACCATCCACCATGTGCTGGACGGCCAACCGCTGCTGAGGTACGTCTACTAGTTTTGGTGTAATGTGTACAGGTGACAACATAACATACTGATAAGTGTCATAAATTATTTGCGACCTACGAATAAGAATGTATAGAAATATAAATCAAGCTCAAAAAGTGGCAACAAAAAAACTGTACCGTGTTCTAAATTTGTTCTTTAAAAACTCTACCTTACCGCCAAAACTCATACAAAATGTCATTTTTCATTGGTCCAGCTCCTAAGAGGTCTTTTTTGTACTAGCTGTCGATGAACATGCCAAATATTACTAAAATACAACGTATTAGTACCACCCAGCAGCAATGCATACTTGATTTGTGTTATTGTGTCGATTCAGACAAAAATTTGCTAAGATTTTGTACGAGATTTGGATTCTATAGTATTTAAGGTCAATGCATGGAACATATAATTATTAATTACAACTTTAGCAACTAGATGTATAGTTCGAACCAAACACTAGGTTCTTTATTATTAGTAAGGTAAAAGGAGCCTTAAATTTCAGGAGACTTAACATTAAATTCGTAGATTCGTAGATCAACATTTGCAAAGAACGCGACTCGAAACGAAAACTTTTAACGGGTGATAGCAGCCACATAGTCTGGTTTGTTTACTTGGCTTATAAGCACAAAGCTTTTTCTTTCTTTCCCTGTCAATTGTTCTACGGTGGTGTTTCTATATTTGACTGGCCAGGTATTCGACGAGCCTAATATCGTCCGTCAGGTGTAGCTGTGCTTAAGTTCTATCTCGTACAGGTAGGTGTTAGGGTACAAGCAACATTCTAGCAGTTGTCCCATCGACTGGATAGATTCGCCGCCATCCCACTGAGCGCTCGGTCTGCGGCCTCGCTTGGCAGGCAGACTGACCCCGGAGACCAGGTCCACCAGGTTCCAGGGGGGACGCTTCGGAGCTCGCTCCTACGCGTAGCTCGACGTTCGGCCTCGCAAAAATTACACGAATCGCCGCCATCCCATTGAGTTATAACGATCCCTGTACCACTAATTGAATAATCAAATCATCGTTAATAATCTGTAACGACCATCCTGACTACGAAGCCGACCGAACCTAACTTGCAGTGCAAACCCAAAACACACAGTGAACTTACACTTGACCTGCCTACCTTGCAGTCATACCTACATGCCGCTTTTGGGCTTGATCCAATCTTTTATTGTGAAAATGACAAAAAGGTTATGCTACCTTGATTTCGATTTTAGATAAGTAGGCTGCGGAGAGCGATGAGAACTCTAAATTTTACGACTGTACTACATCGTACAGTCGTTTGTCGATTGTCTTTCATTGGTATTTAAAGTGGTGTATATTTGGCGGGATAGAAAACAGTGATGTTGCTATCGGCACGGCAGAAACATGGCAATAACCTACGCTCGACGACTCCGAAACCTTGGAGTCAGAGAGAGTAGCGGAGAACAGGTAGTATCTACTGTAACTATTAGACTATTGTGTATTTGATTAGTACATAAAACCTGCACCGAAATCGGGGCGTTATGCGAAGGTGTTAATTTCAGGACAAACAGAAGGACGGGTAAAATTTGCTACAGTGATGCTGATATCTTAACAGAATGCCCGTCATTACTACTATAAACAATAATCATTACTTATTTTGACCTTCTAAAGAGATAATGGTAATTTTATTGCGTATTTACAATTTAATTCAATTAGTACAAAACATACGCTTGTGTTTAGAGATGTGACTGATTACTCGCAATGCTGTCACAATAGTAGGTATGATTAGATATAATTATGTTATTATAAGATGATTTACAACCAAATAGCTTATAGTGTAGTAATGATCATAGAGTGATGTCACAATACTCACAATTTAAGTAATTTTGATGGCATAGCAATAGCATATTATTAACAATAATAATATAAACATTCGATAGCGTTTTTCTGTATTGATTTGGAAACATTCGCTTTGCATTGCATCATTGTATTATTTATTTGTATTATACAAACATTACAACATTTATTTTAAGTTAAACGGTTATGTAAACACTTCAGTTCATTTAATAATTTATTTGAAAAATAATAAATTAATTCGAACATCAACGAAAGTAACTTCTTATCGCATAATACTGATCGATTATAAAAACTTAAACTAATCTTGGCACAATTTTGACTGATACATTGAGGTAGAGTACTAACCTATAAAAGTTGATTGAAAGGCACACGCGGAATGTTCCATGTAAATTGTTCGTCGAACTATAATTGTTCCTCTTTATCTATTGTTACTGGAGCACGCAGTGACAGAGATCAAATTGATCAACGAATAAAATAACACTTGTTTACGATTATAAGTCCGTGGTGAGCAGCTCCGCTCTTTCCACTACTATATGGAACTCTGTTTCTCTGTAAGTCTTTCCATCTGGCATCACTATTTGCACTTTCTTCTTTCTCTCACTCTCACGCTTGACAATGAAGAAAATCACTACAGCTGCCACTAGCAATATGATCAGGACTCCGACGACTATAAAAATCCAAAAGGTCTGCTTGAAAGTTCCACATCGACGGTCGACGTATGTAGGTAATGATACGAAATGCCCTTCCAGTGAGTACCAGCAATTGATCGTACCACCTTGCTCTTTCAGTACATCACGCCACTCTTCCGCTAGTTCACAAGAACATGACGCGTTGAGGTTCAGTCCGACGACACGAAGCGTCAACGTTTGTCGGTTGAACAAGAGTGACGACGGTCCCAGCTCCGACATCGTATTGTTCTCTATCAGTAGCTCCTGAGGCCCCAAAACCGACGATACTTCTGGATGCACTGTCAGTCCGAAGAAGGCACCCTTCCTGACGGTTGTCACTGTATTGTTCCTAAACGTTATGGGCCCTCTTGTTTCTATGTGAAATCCATCTCCTTCTAATACTCCTATGGTATTACTTTCTATTAGAACTCTTTTTGGCGAATTTACAAGAAAAGTTAAACTTCGCAAAGAATTAACGGCGACTCCTTCCATTCGAAACAAGTTAGTCACTTCAACGTCTGATAAAAATCTACTCGGTAACGTTCTTATTATTCCACCGCGCAGTATGAAATTTGTCGTAGTGAATTTTTTGAACGCTTGTATTTCTATGTTGTCGAAATCGTTATCGGATAGCTCTATATTTGTGATTCCAGTAAGACTAGAAAATGCAAATGGCTGAATAAGGTTGATCCTGCTGTTGCTGATGATTATGTTGTCGACTCGTCCTTGAACAGCATGTGATGAGATTTCGTTTACAGTACAATTGTGTATGGCGATTCTTATGCCGGGGTTGTTGTCTCTATCGGTGTTAAAAGGAGACCAAGCTAAGGCGCGCTCCTGTATCACAACATAGCCGACGTTCCTAAGCTCTACGTTGCGAAGCATGACTAGGTTTCGTATGGTGTTTGGTAGAAACTGGACCCGAGCACACCCATCTATTATAATGCCAGTAGCCATCGGCGGGACTCGGTACGCTCCGTCGGGCCTCAAAGTTATCTCCTGGAAAATAATAACAGGAACTTTACTCCTCGGTACACAAACTTTCTTTAATGAGAAAACTCTGGATGACTGGGTTCTCCAATGATGAATCACAAAACAAAATAAATTATTATTGCAAAATTGTTGACATAATATCCATACATATATATTATGTTTGTCAATAAAGCTTGATTGGCGATGTATCGCATTTCAATTTGTACGCCTACGCGAACAATCTATTGACATATGACTTTAAACAATTTAGATATGAGACGAGTACTCACGTCATAACCTCCAGTGCAGTTGCAAATCACCCTGGTGAAAGAGTCGCAGCGACATGCATCCTCCTCACATACTGTTGGTGTGATCAACTGGGCGAGTGAACGCGCATGCAGCGCGATCAGAATCTGCCACCACGTCAAAGAACGCATGCTAAATGCATCACGTCACCATCTCATTGGGGTACTCCAGACCTGGAATCATTCAATGCGAACACCATTCATTACTTTGTTCTCTGTACAATGTTAACTTCATTCAAGAAGCCGAAATCTTAGAAATTGTAGGTCACCTGGGTGGATTCCGCATATGATTCACAAGGGAGATGTACTATACTATTTTAATTTTCAGTGAATCAATTTACTTTTCACACAAAACAACGTACTCAAGAACTGATGAATCCAGTCTGAGTCAGCTAGGTATCGGTTGTTATCGGAGCGGCCTTATCAGATAGGCATGAGTAGGTGTTGTGTTGGCCCGTTTACGAATCGAGGTAAGCAACGATGCTTTTAAGTGATTTTATTTTAGCAAGCACATTAGCAGAGATTGTGGCTGGGTATGAGGGGAATTTGCTAACTCAAACGGCATATTTTATTATTTTAGTACGTTAAAATTAAAATACGTTAATGTCTCAATTTTTGTATAACATACCTATTAAGTACCTATGTTTAACCTTGATATTTTTAATCGATTTAAAAGTTATATTGGATTGTGTTGGTAGAACCACAGATAAAATAATACGTAAAACTAGTAATAATACACACAAAGACTTTGTAGTATGTTGTCGGAATGTTCAGCTTTATCAATAACATCAACATATTCATATTTATGCAGCTACAAAGATCTTCCTTTAGCTCAACCTTGACGTGACGGTCTGCTATGCTAATTGCGAAGTGCCTCGAACTATTTCTGCTATAGCTCTTAGCTACAATATAGCTGGTATCGACATAGTATCGACTAGGTACAGCTATAAAAGTTATTACAATTTGTGTCATGTCAATTTTGTTTTGTATTATGATTTGTGTGTTTACTATTTGCAATTTAGAGTTTATATTCAAAGAAACCTCATGACATAGGGACCTACTTGAAGAATATTCATAGAAAATTATTGGAAGGTGTTATAAAAATAGATGGTCTTTGTTCATATTATGTAATGAATGAGATCCGATTGACGGTTCAAAGTGAGTTTAATGCTACGGTCCAAAATGCGCAAATATGCGCTATCGGTAGAGATAGCATGCACACAATCGGTTCATAATGCGCGAATGTGCGGATACGTTTGCTGTCTGACGTCATCAGTGACGTCATTAACTTGCGCTTACGCCGCACATGAAAAATAGGTAGTGCAGCATATGCATGTCAAATTGACAGCTGGTTCAAATTGTACAAATTGTTTAGCAGTGTATTCGTACTTACTAATTTGGACCGACCGGTAAAGCGTGTGCATAGCGTTTGCACTATTGGCATAATTCGAACCGTAGCATAAGTGAAAGCACCAGTAGGGGATGGACTATGCGTACATATGCTGTATTGGTGATGTACTCAAGGACTACGTCAAATGTGCATTAAACCGGAGAACTTGCATGAAGCAGCTGATGATTGTACGAGAAGCCTAAGATGTGTGGTATCTGCCTACTCTAAAGGAAGTAAGGCGTGAATGTAATTTCAAAGGTGAATTCGAACAAAATGCATTTATTTTTGTTTTGCAAGGCTTGGGTGTGTGTCGCGGGCATGCTTCTTATGAGAATGACGTATTAAACTCGACGAACAAGGTCACCCAAGCAAGGCTAAAATAAAATCGGTCAAATGCGAGTCGGGCTACTCGCGCAACTACCTTCCCATACCACACCACCGCACAAATAAACTTAGAAAAAAAATGTTTTCTCCAGGACCTTCAGCACGAGACCGACTCACTCTTGGCCGGTTTTTATTATTTTTTGTTATACTGTAGAGTTTGGTCTATGATCACACCAAGTTTGACGTCGTTTGTATGCATTACCGACTTACCGTTTTTACATTAGAGCGAGAAGAAAAAACGTTGATAAAAATTAGTTTCTTGTATGAGGGCCTTTAATATTAAACTTTTTGACATTTTTAGGGTTCCGTACCCAAAGGATGAAAACGGGACCCTATTACTAAGCCTACGTTGTCCGTCCGTCCGTCGGTCCGTCTGTCCTACCTATTTAGGGCTGTAACTTTTGAACCGTAATAGCTAGATAGTTGAAATTTTCTCAGATTATGCGTTATTACGGCGGAGTTATTAAAAAATAATAAAAATGTCATAAAAATAAAAGTTAAGGGGGTTTCTCAACAAGAAACTAGTTTTTATCAACGTTTTTTCTTCACGCTCTATCGTAAAAACGGTAATAAATACAAGCGTCAACCTTGGTGTGATTATATAGCAAACTCTACAGTATGTCAACATATATTAAAAACCGGCCAAATGTGAGTCGGTCTCGTGCTAAAGGTACCGCAGAAAAAAAAATTGATTTTAATATTTTATGTTGTGTGGCGGTGTGGAACGGAACCCTGACTCGCACTTGACCGGTTTTATTATTATTTGTTAGCAAATGCTCCGTAATAGCGCTCATTCTGTATAAATTTCAAGCTATTACGGTTCAAAAGTTACAGCCCTAAATAGGTAGGACGGACGGACGGACAATGTAGGCTTAGTAATTAGGGTCCCGTTTTCACCCTTTCGGTACGGGACCCTAAAAACATCGAAAATACATCTGGCTGGACTACTGTTACATATACTGGCTATCAAAACTAATGTTGTTATATTACTTGCACTGCGTAGGAATAAAACTTTTATCGTATTGTGTTGGATTGCATATTGTTTGCCAGAGTAGAGTTCCAATGTATTCATGATACCATTGTTTGTTTATAAGTTTCATATACCATATAGTATCGGCTTAGGTATTTTAATGTCCCTGTGCTGCAATGTGTTTGGGGCCGAGGAGTAGACAGAGAGTTTATTAAATAACGGTTCATTTCAAAGTCTAAGTTATAAATCAAAACTAAATTATAATCTGAAAGTGTTTATGATGATAACAATGAAATTTTCATCGTGGACAGAAAGAAGGAAGATATTTTCTATACCTAGTAAAATAAAGGATATAGATAAACTAACTTAATAGCTGAAACGAAACATATATATGTATATATAGAAGTTCATAAGTAAAGTTCAAACTAAAATGGACCAATAGAGTCCGTCCGCCCAAAACAATTAAAACTACAGTTACTATTGCTTCTGTAAGGCAATGAAATAGTATTTGTTTCACCGTAATGCCTATAACCATAACCATAACCTATGCAACTCTATTCATAGGTCTGTGCGTAACTGCGTAACTAATTACAAGCTAACATGAATACTGCATATAATATATACAAACCCACGACCGTATTACCTTATATGGAAATCTGAATACATATTTGCTTGATCTACAAACTTCTTTTTTTTGGGCTGGTCTTGTTAGATTCAGGGTTAAGGATTTTGAGTTTCCCGTTAAGATTCCAAGTTTAATCATGAATTAGAGATGCGCGGTATTTGTTTGATTTGTTATTTGTCATATATCCACATTTCTACGTTCTACAACACGTGAAAGATTGTCAGACTCAGATTATAGGTAACTTCTATGATTTGATTACGTCATTTGAAGCTGACATAATTGTTATTTTAAGTCTATAGTTTAACAACATCACGTTTATTGATATTTGCATAGTTCCGAACTTGAAGTATGTATTATAAAATGTACGGAAACGTATAATAGGGATAAGAAGCTGTTATGTCTAAATGAGTTTATTTCTCACAAGCTACTGTTTGCCTAGTATATTAAAACCGCCTTCAAAAAAACTAAAAAGTTAAAAAATTATATTGCAGCCGATGACTTTTTCGTTCGCATCATAAGAACATTAATTTGTTTTATTGAAGTCGCTGTCAAGCCGGTACGATTCGCGACAGGGCTTGCATTTTTTGGCTTGTCTTGACACCGACTTCTATAAAACAAATTAATGTTCTTATGATGCGAACGAAAAAGTCATCGGCTGCAATATAATTTTTTAACTTTTTAGTTTTTTTGAAGGCGGTTTTAATTTTTTGTTAAAATTTTGTTTATTTCACAATTTTCAGTGGTGAATTCATTAGTTCGATTTAATAGTAGTGCTTTAAATTAACAAACGCACTAGTCGGCACTACAATTTTCGAAGGTTCCCCTCGATTTCTCTGGGATCCATCATCAGATCCTGGTTTCCTTATCATGGTACCACACATGGAATATCTCCTTTGCAACAAAAAAAGAATCATCAAAATCGGTTCATAAACGACGAAGTTATCCGCGAACAAACATAAAAAAAAAATATATATATATACGGTCGAATTGAGAAACCTCCTCCTTTTTTGAAGTCGGTTAAAAAGAAGATATCTTTATATAAATAGGAACATTTAACGTACAGATTTTGTAAACAAAATGCTTTGCTTGTGATTCCTTTTTTGGTATAGGTCACAAGTCGTCACATTAGGTTTTTAGCTTTTGTTGTGTTCTTATACCTATTAAAAATAGAGATACTCCGTAATAATCTATATATTCGTGTTTATTTTTTATAGATCGTGCGAATAATTAAATCCTGAAAATGGGTCCCAATTCTTCAGATACTTATTCAAGGTGTTAGGGTAAACAGTTGCATTACTTTAGGTGGTCATTGTGCTTATGATACTGAACAACATTCCCTAAAAAACCTATAGCAAATTCGCAAAAAAAAGGAATTCCCATAATAAACGCAATCAGCTGATCGAACGTTTGTATGAAAAGTCGTTTTTTTTTGTGAATTTCCTATAAGATCCTCAGGGAAAGTTGTTCAGTATCATGGGTACAATAACTCCGTAAAGTAATGCAACTGTTTACCCTAAAACCATGTATTTTGAGTATATTCGCTGTTAGTAAAATACTATACTACGCATTTCTACGAACATTTAAATTAAGGTCCTGCCCTGTAATAGTGGTCAATAGGGTATTGAACCGAGATTAACTTAATGCGGAACGAGCGCTTGTTCGCACGAACCCTTACCTTACTGGTTCTCTGACTTACTATTTTATTTCATTAAAACAATGCAGGTAACTTTGACTATAAAACATGTTTAGCCGATTATCTCGAAGCCCTCTTTGACTTTGAGGTCAATTGGTGTAACGAGGCGACCTAATTTGATTAAAGGCTCATTTCCACCTATATTTTTTATTTGTGAGAGACGGTCTCGCTGTTTAATATTTTTTATTGATGTACTTTTAGTTATAAAGTTATTTCTTCATAACAATGATAATAATTGTATCTTAGACTTTTTGACCGTGAATACTTGAAACTTTTATTTGATAGGATATTTCCGCGAGCGCGCTCTATATAAATGAAATTTGATACTATTTTGAGTATTAACCAATTAAATTCAATGATGTTTCTAAAACATGATCTTGAAACGAATAATACAGATATTAGTCATTTTTCTGTGGTTTGTCCAAGTTCTGTTAATTTTTTTTTCAAAGTTTCAATGCTACACTGGCTCAAAGATTTCTTTTAAAATCTTAAATTAATGAAAATGTTTGTTGGTTTATGTTTGATTTTGGGCGGCGGGAACCCGTTGGATGAGGGCAGCGCAGGACCGGTCGTTATGGCGATCCTTGGGAGAGGCCTATGTCCAGCAGTGGACGTCCATCGGCTGAGATGATGATGTTAGATTTTTGATTTTTGCATCTCTGTGTTTGACACTACAACTGATTTGTTTAGTTGAATTGATCAACAATGACAAGATGAGTATGATTGGCACGTTATTGTTCGATTGGACCACACTGATACAGCTTTGATGTAGGTGTCCTCATCGTCAAACCTTGTTATGCAATTGTGCATTGTTGATTAGATTAACCCTTAAGTGGCGGTTTCCCGGTACGTTGGCTCGCTTTTGATGCGTATACTATATTCTATTTACTTTGTCTTTCGAACAATACAAGTCGATACGTGTAGTTTTAGATTGTACTAGCTTATCATTGTTTTCAACGTCGTACACACAGACGAAGCCGGGTTCACTCTTCTGTGGTTGTACAAGGACATTAACTACATACTTGAATACAAAGAAATCTGTTTCATTCAGGTACTTGAAAGGAATACCTTTGTTTACATCACTTCTATGTTTCTGTTTATGTTGATTGAGAGTTCTAAAAACTCGGTCTCCGTTCGAGTTCAGTCCCGTTGTCCGTTTTATTTTTGCATTTTATAATATACGAGCTTTTACCCGCGACTTCGTCCGCATAAATTATTACCAGATTTTAAGTCAGATGATAAGCTATCAAACAAAAAAAGTTTCATCAAAATCGGTTCAGTAGTTTTTGCGTGATACTCGAACAAACAAACACCCAAACAAACAAACAAACAAACAAACAAACAAACAACAAACAAACAGACGGACAAAAAATAAAAAAATTTGTGATTTGGAATCAGGGACAGTTAAAAACCATGTCGTAAATTTTTTTTGTAAATATCTTCAATGTACACACAAATTTCTGTTACAGTTTTATAATAGTTTAGAAATGCACTAACAGAACTCTAGTTTCTCTTTGGCGTTTTCAGTTAAAAAGTTGCAGTATTTTATAGTGTCGATATCGGTTAAAGATTCGTGAAATAATTTCAGTAAAATATCTTTATAACATTTGGAAACGTTTGAATCCTTAGAACTTGCCACTATAATTTACAGGGTGTTAACTTAAATGCGTTATATTCTTTAGGCGGTGCTTCAAACCATCAAACTGAACAACTTTTATTGTGGGACCAACATGAAATTTCCAAGAAAAAATCAGTTGTTCCAAAGAAAACATCAGTTGACTCGACCCATTGCATGGATATTTTTTTTCGCAATTTGAAATCGTCGGTCCCATAGTGATAGTTTTCGGTTTGATCGTCTGAAACATTCCCTTTAATATGTAACACATTTAAATTGACACCCTGTATATAATTTTGCGTAAAATATTGAAATTTAGTAAGAGCATACTTAACTGCACCTTGACCTCACCGGATTTCTAATACAAATGTCAATTTTGTACTGTATTTCATACCTAGCTCAGACGTGCATTGCTCGCTTTATTGTAAAGCAAGATTGTATTTACCTATAACGTTCGTTTAAAACGAAATTTATGTTGTTAATATTTTCAAGTGGCATATGTTTTGCTCCTTCAAATTTGATCGCATGCCAAGTTTTGGTAGCAAAATTTTGCTATTTTAAGACAATAAAAAGTGTGTATAATACATTCACTTACCTTTATAAAGATCCGTAATTATTACCGGTAGGAATCCAACAAAACTCTAAACAAGATCTAACTCTATGAAATAATAAAAGCAACATCAACTACAGTCTACATTGATATAGTCCGAATTGTATTTTAGTTTGGTACCAAGCTGTTCATAGTTTTGTCTATGATAAAATTGAATCCTGCGTTTTGAAGTTAAATGTTAATATATCGCGTGGTACAAACAATACATGCGTGGAGTTGATTCGGTTTCCGCGCCTGCGACTGAGACCGGTGCGGTAGTCAGGGCTGCCACCTCAAATAATCGATTAGGCGCTAAAATCGAGAAAAAAAATAAAATTGAATCTAAAATTTTCGCGGGTCTAAAAAGCGCTGGATTCGGCGCTAAATTCCTCTCCCATAAATATTCCCTTAAAATTCTCTAAATAGTGTTATCAGTCTTTCCGAAACCCATCTATAAGTCAATTTGTAGGTCCCTTGTAAAATTAATGATATAACTTCAAATAAGCGTTCGTAGCTGAATCTCCCGAACACTGCACACTCTATAGACACATGTTTTGACCAAAATATGCTGTCAATATTTATCATATTTCAAACACAAAATATAGCAAATTCAAATAGGAATACTGTTGCTTTCTTCTTCTTGTGGTGCCATCTCTTATCGGAGGTTGGCTATCATTAGGGCTATTCGGGCCCTGGAAACTGAAGCCCTGAACAGTGAGGTGGTGTTCAGGGCTGCAGTCTTGTTGTTGCTTTAATAAAAGTTAATATAGCGCTAGATTCTCCGCTTGGCGCTAAATTCTCAGGTACCGCGCTAAACATACCAAAAAGCGCTAGATCTAGCGCGAAGCGCTAAGGTGGCAGCAGTGGTGCGGCGCGAGCGCAATCGCGATCGCGAGTTGTTCTCTTCGTGCGCCGCGTGCGCATGCTAACTGCCCATGCGACCTTCAAATCTAGCTATTTCGCTCTTTGATAAAAGTTCTTTCCATTAATTCGTAACATTTTAATACCTACCCTGTCATCTTACAGATTAATCTGACAAGTGAAACTAATTTTAAATGTTGCTGATTTAAATAAAGAGGATTATTTAAGTGCCATATTTATAGCCAGATTCTTAAGTGATTCAGTATTTTTGAATATATTGTTTTTATTTATAGTTATCAATTAACGATTTCGTTGCTGAACCATTTTATTTAGCTTCACAGCAGCTAGAGCTGTCTAACAATTAAATGTTGGAAATGGAATCTCCACGCTCTGCTCCCATTTACCGACTGAGTTGATTTGCTCTCTTGCGTAGTTTTGATGATAATACAAGCTGATCTGATTATGGAGTCAGAAGGCGGTCGTGGGAACTCCTCAGTGGCTCACAATTGCCCTCTCGTGTTTAGGCTCATTAGATTAGTCTTGGTAAAGACTTCAGACTTCTGGCTTTATGGTATTGGTAGCCGAGGTCGAGAGTCTGGTGATCAAAGAAATTCTTAAAGACATTTTTAATTTAACGATTTAAATTGTATGTAAGGCTTTGTACTAAACATAAATCTATAAAGTGTAAACTTAGCGTGGATACACATTGAAGACATTTATTTACAAGAATATTTATTATACCTAATGTAGTGCATCAAGACCATTTTGAGAATTTTTGTCTGTTTGTTTGTGCACGCATCACTTAAAAACTATTGAACCGATTTGGATAGGGTTTTCACATAAGCACAAGGCTTAGGCAACATTTAGGCTTTATTGCATCGCAATCGGTTCATGCATTCAAAAGTTATGGGCATGGGAGTCAGTTGTCTGCGCGTAAGAAGTCGCGGGCGCCGCTAGTAAATAATAAAACCAATAAATTATAATATGCCACTTTTTTATTATTTTGTAGGTACCTCTATCGTTTAGTGCAGAATTTCATGACAGTAAAATCGCCTAATTTACCTAGGTAAAAATTATTTAGTTTTGTAATTATACTACCAATTAAACAAAAAAGTGAGGCTACCTTTTTGGCGATTTCAGTAATGCATTTATTTTTACACTCTGTATATAGTCTTCAAGTATAGCTTTTTTAATATTTTTGTTGGCTTATTACCTCATAAGTACTTCAAATATTTATATTTCATTTCTAAACATGTTCTCCCTACGAGCTACGTTAGTGCAAGAAAATGGGAAATAGGAAATGAGTTTCCTTGCTCTAAGGTAGTCTAAGGTACTCACGGGTGAAGGTACTAGATTATTTTATCTATGCCAGCAGTATGCATAGTACTACCAACCTATCTTCCTTTATAATAATCATGCCGTATTTAGGTACTTTGGCTAACTCGGGTGGCACTTACGTGAGCTACCGTGAATTGCAGTCATTACTCACGTCATGCCATCACGAATTACTCAGATTTGCAACGATTTCGCAACTGTTTACTGTGCAATTTGTGGAATAAGCAACTTGAGGGAGCGAGATAGTTTTGTCTCCGTTCTGTTCCACGATGTGCAACACAAAATTCATATCCACAATTCATGTTTATTAATTGAATACACCCTCCCTTGAGGGTAGGCCTGTGCCCTGCAGTGGGACGTTTATAGGCTGATGAGTGATGATGAATGTTAAGTCAATAATCGCTCAAAAAGTAAAAAGCTACTACGGTTTAAACTTAAATGCGTTTCATACTCAAAGGGGTGGTTCAGACCATCAAACCCAATATTTACTATGGGACCAGCACTGAAATCGCGAAAAAATCATTTTCGTCCCATTTTCCTTAGGGCAAGTTGTTCAGTTTCATTGTAAATATTAGTGAATATTGACGATTATAATCGGCGAGGTCAGTCAGAGATGTTTAAAATATACCGTATTATTCAAAACATCCACATTTCTCTGCCAATTTGCTCACGAGAAAACTAAATAATATTTCCCGCTGATATTGGGAACTTACCTTGCAGGATAAGTTCCCAGTATCTGTGTGATTCAGTAATAACGTGGATAACCCTAAGAGGTTACATGGGATACAGATAAACTGGCTCACAATCAAAGTGCCCCCATTGCCGTCTTGTCCTTGTAGTTACACTATGGAGGTTGAGTTGAACTTCACTGTAAAAAAATAGGTTAATAGGTTATCGAGATACTTTTCAAGTGGTAGATACACGGTTGTGATAAAATTTGTGTTATCGGTATTTTATGAAACTAATGTCAGAGGTGGATCTAGCTATGCGCCGGGGCGCGAGCACTAACTGGGCGCCCCCAACTGTTGTAGGAGTTGTGGGCTGCTGGAGGGAGGTCGATTGCATCCATAAAGGTATCATATAGAGGAACTGACAGCTGAGAGAGCGAGATGTACCTAGCGGCGCCACTGTATAATAGAAAGAGATACGTGACGCGAGGCAATAGAACCGTTTTTGGGAACTTGTCAGCACAATCGACTGGGTAAATATTCGTGCTCTGTGAATAATTAGTGAATCTTAAGTGAATTTTTAGATTATTTTGTGAAATATACTAACACTATTTCATAAAATTACCTACGATTTCACGTTCGATTCACAATTATACACAGAACTCGAAGTTTTAGGGTGCCGATAAGTGCCGACAAATGCACAAAAAACGGTTTCATTTGACAACTAATGTCAGTTACTCTATTCTGACAGGTATAATGACTCTATGATTGCATCATAGCATGATAGCGTTATTTTCAAATGTTTTTTTTACTAAGAAGATAAAACTAAAATATATTTTATGCAGTCCGCTCCCCTATTGGTGTTTGAAACCAAAGAGCTTCACTATGACTCCGTTGTGGCGCACTACTTTATCTTGTATGTAACAACCACAATTTCCTACAGCTCTGGGTCCGACCTTCGGCGTCCCCCAGGACTCGGCACCCGGGTGATGTGCACCCCTTGCAACGGCCGCTTCTGGTCATAGTGGTTTGATGATGGAAGTATTTTAAATGAGTTTCAAGTTTTCGAAATCCTATTCGATCCCACAACATGGCTGAGGGTTCCATTAATTAATATATTTGAAATGAACCATTGTCTATGTTAAGTCAGCCCAGTGCACGTAATATAGGCAGGTTATTGGTCATCCTGCTGTCATAGTATTTTGCAGCCGCCAATAACAACTTTATTTTACGATGATTTCACCGACGGAGACAAACTGATTACCATGAGATGACAATGTAATAAAGCGACATCGACTAGAATAGAAGACTTAGCGATAATTGAGGTAGGTATTCTTAAAAAAAAACCAGTGTTCTAGTTGAGATTGAGACTTGAGACTCTAATAATAATTGTTTAGTATCAGCATCATTAGCCCGTATCTAAAACGTAGTGATTACCTACTTGCTCAGTGCCCGTATCCACCCACTGCCACAGGTCCGGCACTTCAAACAACGTTTTAGATTTGACATGATGACGTTCGCACATGCGCTTTTTGCGCTTTTCGCAAAGTGTTGCGCACTTTGCAAAAATTGTGCATGACATATGTGTAGGGTTGACTCAGAGATTTTGGGTTGACTTAACACGCATCGTATGAACTACATTATACATTTCGGTACTTTTTATAGTTCATTCAGTTATTTAAAATAGTTTTTAAGCTAAAGAATCACAGAAAATGTGAATTTAGCGTTATTTTCCAACGTTTATTTTTACTGTGTAGAGAAAAATAAAGTATATTTTATGTAGTCAAATCCAACGGGTGCGCACGCCTGACTGCATTCCCTCGCTTGGCTTCCCTCAAGTTACCACAGAGAGTATGAGGGGAGGTGGGGTATCTGAAGTCAGAGGGAGGCGGGGAGTGGCCGTTCTGTATGTAGAACTATAAACTATTACCTATTCTGTGCCACTGCACTCTAGGGCATAACCCCCCTCCCCTTTTGCATCCTTCTCGGTCCTGCATAAACTTCTCTTTGTATCATCAACCCACCTGGACGACTCGATGCTCCTTTGCCTAACCTCGGTCACCACTCTTTAATTTAAAGGCATTTTGCCGCCTAAACTAATTATAGCACAAAATATGAAGAAACATTAATGCCTACCTGGATTAAAATGTCCGTAATAAACAAATTATGTATCTGTTCGTTGGATAAAGCGTACACTCTCTAACAGGAGCGCATTTTTAAATAGTGGTTCGTGTAAATAAAAGTTCCGTTACCGAAATTAACAGGACGTGAAAATAAACAAAATGATCCGTCGAAACGTAACAACTAATTTAGCGTTTAAAGACCTGTCTGAGTTAGTTTATTAAATGTAGGGTTCCTTATAATTTACGGAACCTTATTTGCCATAAGATTAAAAACCACTTACCTACATGAGAAATTATCTATACTTATAAAAGAGTTTCGTGACTGACTGACTGACAGACCGCACAATCTAAAACGCTGAAGATAGAAACATGAAAATTCTACAGAGGATGTCCAGAGGCTGCACTAAGAAAGGATTTTTTGAAAATCGACCCCTAAACTACCGCCTAAAGGGGTAATCACGCGGATGAAGTCGCGGGTCTAAAGCTCGTAGGTCATATAAAAATTAGCGGACATCAAGGTAAAAAGTAGGTACTTATTTGCTGTGCACCAAAAAAAATTGTTTTACTGAACATCTATACTTTTTATATTATTTACCTACAGGGCGTAAAGGAATTGCTTCCGAAAACACGTAAGGGGTGAAAGTACCAATCAATATATAAACAACTTACTATGGGACCAACTATTAGATCTCAAAAAAGAAAATTAACTACCTACTTATCTCATAGATACTAACATTAAATTCCTACCGCGCAAAATATATGGAGGAGCTAAATTTTTTTGAGTTCTTATGGTTGGTCCCATAGTAAAAGTTGTTCATATTGATGGGTACTTTCACCCCTTTGAGTTTTCGGAAGCAATTCCCTTACACCCTGTATAGTGCTTACCAGCTTACGTAGTCAGCAACCCTGCTATAATAGTCATGAATGAGACGACTTCCAGATCCAAAGTAACGTTACGTACGTTTACGTAATGCTGCAGTGTTATGTTAAGGATAAATGGATATGACTGCTTGCTACCTATAATAGATACATGTTATGTTATGTTATGCATATATGTATAAATAGGCTTAAAAACTTGATTATAATCTGCCACATAATTTAGTTTTAGCTAAAACTAGCGGGTGAATATCACATTCCAAAAAAAGGTATGTGGCTACCTACCCACAGCTTTACTTGATACCTTTACACATGTATAAATATATTTCCTACTAGTGACCCGCCCCGGCTTCGCACGGGTGCAATGCTGACATATAAACCTTCCTCTTGAATCACTCTATCCGCATCAAAATCCGTTGCGTAGTTTTATAAATCTATTCATACATAGGGTCACACAGACAGCGGGAAGCGTCTTTGTTTTATACTGTAGGTAACTATTAAATAATCTGTGACTGTAGTGATTAAGTCGGTATCTAATTTGAATACATACCTACTTCGATCAACGCAGCATACCTACGTTATAGCATACCTACGTCATAATTTGCACTGTCATGGTGGTCCAACGATGTCTAATAGAAACCTCTCTGTTCTGGGCACACCACACGGCACACGGCACACGGCACACCGGACGCAAGTATTTTCGACTCAGCATTCCGCCACCCGACACGCTTGATTACCCTACCTCACATTATAACGTTGTTATTGCAGCCATAAACTAAACACTTGTTTGCTGAATGAACCTTCTAGAAATTAGCTTCTCCTTTCGTATCACACCGTTTGCTGCCTATCTTGATAACTAAGTTGGTGGTGCATAGGTTTAGATTATTATAAATTCGAAAAGAAAATAAAAATACGTTATTATTTCTCTTTTGCGCATTTTAAAATGAGAAATATTATGTACATGTGAATAAACAGTAGATGCTTTATTAATATCTGCATGTATGGGTGGGTCGGTTATCGACTCGCATACCAAATGCAGTTGATACCCTTAACTGTGTTTACTATCAATAACCTGGGGGTCAATCGCGCTAATTTTGAACGATACTACCAAAACAAAACCACATCCAAAAACGTTACGTTATGCACAATTCGTATCGCGCTAATTATATTAACGGTAACGATTTAGCTTTTTTTCGGAAGATACGTTGGCGTAACGTTCGATGTCCGTTCGATCGAATTTTCAGGCGTGGTTGGTGCTTGGTAGGTGTATGGTAGGTGTATGGTGGCAACCAAACTTGAAACGTTTACGGCTTAAACGTTTCGAGTTTGGTTTTGCTTTGGTAACGTCAACAATTTAACCGTTCAAAAAAAAAATAGCGCGATAGCATTTTTACATCAGCTGAACCAAATCTAAACCAAAACCAAAAACGTTCCGTCCGAACGGTAAAACCGTATAAAATAGCGCAATTGAGGCTCTAATAAATACTAGATAGAAAGTTATTTAACACATATTATTTTTACAATATTCAGATGACATGTACTGTGCCTCTACTTTACCTATTAAGCTACTTCCCAAAACATATTATTTTATTAAATACCTACTTAGGGTCAAGATCCATTTATCGACGGCCTTTTGCACAATCGTAGGAATTCCATCGTATATTAGTCAGACATTTTGCTATAACTACATACCTTTTAAAACGCGTTGTTAAATAGATAATTAATACAGGAAAAATAGATTATTTTGGCGGAAAAATATGTACATTAATGAAACTTTGTTTTTAACTTTGTCTTGGCACTAGAAATGAGGATCTGCCGAGTCGACCCAAAATTTAGGGGTCCTACCCCCTTCCAGGGGGTAGGGTACACAGGGGGTAGGACAGTACAGTTTTCTCGAAGAGATTCGGCGTATTTTTGAACGCTCATAACTTCGGTCTGGATAGTACCTGAGAGCTCAAATTTTCAGGACAGCATGTGGTCATCACTTTTATAAAACGTACCCAATTTCAGCTTTCTACGACTTCGGGAAGTACCTTTTAGGTTTTGATGAACAACAGTGAGTTAGAGCGAGCGCAGACTAGAGACAAAACAGTTGTAAGACAGATTCGTCGCACGCAGACAAAACTGTTTCGAAACAGTTTTGTTTCAAACGCGGCGCACACCAAGTAAGACAAAACTGTTTTGCCTGCGTCACGACGCGTAACTTAACCTTATAACCCCCGAACATTTTTCATTGAACGTCCCACCCCCCAGCGCCGCGGTCATATAAAAACTGTAGACATTATTATAGTCAACAATTATTTTTTTTTGGTCATCGCTGCCTGCGCTCCCGCTAGATTCCGCCATACCTAAGAACCAGTGTGGGCATAAATCCATAAATTTTTTATCAATTGATTAATTTTATTAGTTTTAATCAGACTAAATACATTTTTAATCGATCCGAAAAAGATTAAAATTAATTAATTTTTAATCAACTTTTTAGATTAAAATTTTAATCGTTAATTTTTAATTTTAATCAAAATTAGGTTTGGGCCCATACTGCTAAGAACAAAAGCTTCTGAAATGCGGCAACTCGTTGTCATTGTTGTATGGTTTCAATATTTAAAAGCCTATAGTGCTTACTTGGGACCATTACAATGTATACATGTGCCTGTGAGCCTTATTTATTTATTTGGTTTATGCCTCAAAGTATTTGTCCAAGTAGGTTTGAAAAGGTTTAATAGTTGTTTGAAGTTGAATTTTCAAAAGGTGCGATTTTTTGTCGCCGAGCGTCATCATCATCTTCCTAACTGCTGTCCCGCTGGGTAGCGGGGTCTGCTTTCCTAGTCTGTTTCTTCAACTTCGCTCTGTCTTGAACATCGTAGACGATTTTTTGTCGCTGAGCGTATTTATTCATATAAATTTAAATTTTTCACTCGCGCCATCTACCCGCGGTTCATCAATTGTACCGAAAACAACCATAGTTATATTTGCTGACGTCATCGTCTTGCCACTTTCTGTGACTTCTCTCCTACCTATGTAGGCACTAGGCAGTGTCCGGGAAACCCCGAGCAACAGCTTGGGAACAGAGGGGTTACAATGGGTACGTCGCTAGACAGTTTAGTCTCTGAGACTTTTTGTTGCAAGTGTGCGCAGCTTCATAGCTTTAGTAAAGCGGTAGTCTGTCTTACAACTGTTTTGTCTCAAGTCTGCGCTCACTCTTAGTGTGTAAATGACGAAATTAACGAAGTTTGCGTATAATAAAATCTAAAGTAGCAGGGCTATAAATATGAAATTGTGCACATTTCATAAGAGTGGTAACCACATGCTGCCCTGAAAATTTGAGCTCATGAGTACTATCCAGACCAAAGTTATGAGCGCTCAAATATACGCCGAATCTCTTCGGAAAAAGGTACGGTAGTGCGCCCGAACAAGGTCGTACAAGCATGGGGATGGTCTCATTCGATTCAGCGCATAAAATTACATAGAAAATGATACGTCACTCACCCAGGTTGTTAAATGTGCAAACATTTTTTCTTACATTATAATTGTTCAACAAGGAGCACAGCACAGTCCACAACGCGTGCCCAGTGCGGATAGGTAAATTTCATAAGCATCAGAATTTCTTCTTCATCGCATGCCGGTTGCCTCACGAAATTTTTCTTCCCCATTTGAGATCAGTAGTTACCTATTTTATTAAAACTTGTACATAAGTTAGAGAAAAACCGTCTAATCTCCCGTGTGGATCTGAACCCGGACCCTTGTCTTTGAATGGTAGGCCTGTTTCCTGCAGTGGGACGTTTGTAGTAGGATGATGGGGAATTAATGAATGAGCCCTTTATTCAGATAATTTACATTTGACTTTGACTAAAAAGGTAGTGTACAAAATAAGGTACGAAAGGTAAGGAAATGAATGGTACAATTTTTTAATTTTATTTATGTTTTTGACGACTCTGGATTTAGACGGGTGTGGATGGAATACAAAACGAATTTCGTTCGTACCTACTCGAAACCATGATCAGGCAATATCACTACGTTCGTTGCAATAAATCCCTAGTTACTTTGAAACCAAATACGCTACTCCCTCAGCGGTTTCTATGTGAACTTTGCCTTTTAAAGTAATTAGAACACGTAGAAACCGTGTAAATGCACTATAATAGCTAGGTGCATGACCTGTTTGAAACAGTTCGCTAAACACTATATTATTTAAGTAATTTTTGAGATTTTATGCAGTAGTCTCATTGAGGTACTATGTTGTACAATTTACGGTTCAAGTTCTATGCATGGTTGAAATCCTATTGTTTATTTCTGATCAACACTCTGTTGTTTCTGCCGAACAAAACGAAAGATCAAGAACTGGTATGCCCTAAACTATCAGGAAAAAAGAGATCGAATACGATAAGATATGCGGGGTGGAAAGTTGAGATGAGGCACAAAAGGCAGCTACCAGAAGCATTAAAGCTACAAGAAAACATTCTTAGGAGACTAACCCTAACTTTTGGAGGGATTTTACTTCCGCATTCACAGATTTTGGAAAAAATTTACAATCATCGAGAAAAACTGTAATTTTTCCAAATCTTTTTTTTCATCCCATTCGATTATCTTTCTGATAAGAACATAAAATTTATATGGGGTCAACCGAGGTCAAGATATTATCTAGAACTCCTAAGAACGCTTTCTTGTAGCTATAATGCTTCTGGTAGGTAGCTGCCCTTTGCGGCCCATCTCTACTTTCCACCTTCTAAGTATAGGGTCGGTTTTTTAAAGGGTTAATCAGAACATCATACTGAACAACTTGCAGTTTTTTTTTCGCGATTTCGATGTTGGTCCCATAGAACAAATTGTTCAGTTTGATAGTCTGATCATCCTTCAAAAAAACCGTCCGTCAACATGTTATGTTAGGTTAGACCCTGTCGGTAGGTAGGGTATATTGCGAATTTCTATTATTCGAATATGGTTTAAGATAAATGAGAAACTCAGTCACATTCAACATTTATTTTGTGTATTATAACATTCATGGAATAATAAGCTCTTACATTGTTTATACCAGAAATAGATTAGTCATCTCATCTCATTTGAGTTTTAGGTTACCTACAGTAAAAAATTACTTCAAGAATATGGAATATTTCTTGTCATCAATACATACAACACTTTCTATGTCTACTTTTAACTACAATTACACTTAAAATATCAGTTCTTGAAGTTACAATAGAAAACTGAAATATCTTGATACATGTTTTGAGCACGGATAAATTTCTACATTAAAAGGTAAATATTTTGTAAACTCTTGAGTTGTAAAATTGTATCTAGAAAATAAATATTGTAGTAACATTTTTCTAAAACAATAAATCTTGATTCCGACTCACTAACCTTTGGGACGCGTATAGGTAGTTGACCAAAATATGTCACAATTTGTCTTAAAATGTGTGATTACGTTACGTTATAAACCTACTATAAAATTTGGGATGATGGATTTATATTAGTTATGTCTATACATCGATATGGTTTGTTCCAAAACATCAATATAATTGAATACATTTAAGTATATGAAAAATTTACCAATGCTAACACCTGATAATAATAAAAATATACATATTGTATTAACGACTGCTCTAAATGAAATATTCTAACACATTGGATAGAAATTTCTTTTTATAATCTTCCATAATCTCAGTTTTTGGTGAGCTGTGACTTTTGTGCAGTTTTAATTTTTTAAAGTTATTCCTTGTAAATAAAAGTCTTGGTTAAGACTTGGTTAAGAGATACATTATGTTAAAATACCAAAAGCAAAACATATTTGATCTAATAAACTGAATTATGCAGCATAATATACAAAGTATCAAAAGTACTTATGTAATTAGTTTGTATAGCTTGTTCTGGATGTCATTGCATTTCAGCTTTAAACGTTGTTTGAAAACATAAATAAAATAAGCATGATGATGGTTTATTTTATACTAGATTTTTACGAGGGCGATATTCACCACTAACTCTAATATTTTTGAACTCAACTACATTGGTACCGATTCGGACTGTGCCACGACTTAACTAAATTTAAATAAAAATTAAATGCTTTAAATAAGATGGCGTACATTATGATGGCATCTTATTTTGGGCGTGTAACGTCACTTTGACAGCACTAAAGTCAGCTGTTGGTGTTCTGTCTCTTTTCTTAATCTTATTTTAGAAAGTGACAGGAATAAATTTAGTTAAGTTAAGTCGTGGCACAGTCCGAATCGAGGCCAATGACGTATTTTACAAGCTCTACCTTAAACTAATAGTTTTCAATATAATCAATTTCAAGAATGGCAATTTATTAGTTAAACTAAAGACTAAAGTTACGGATTTTAGCAAAAGTGTAACACGTTACGTATATCCGTGATGATAAAATTAAATTAGTTATTCAACTTATTTACAAATAAACATACAACCGTGTCTGGCCCGACACAATTACTTGTTTGGCCTCAAATCAATTAAAAAATAATAATATCACAGCTAAGAATCGCATAAGCATCGTCAGGGACATTCTTCTCTTGTAGGTCCTCGATTCAACCAGTTACACAGAGGTCGAGGCTCCAGTAGAAGTCCATACTTGTGGTTCCGTGGCGGCCGGGAATTACCTTGTGAGTTGTCTCGGGTATGTCGTTCTACACTGAATAGCAATGCCGACCGCCCTATGGTCGACATTTGACAGTCAACCATGTTTGAAGGATGTTCCCTCACCAGGATCCAAAGCAGGCTTTTCGGGCAGGGGTCTGTTCACCATCTTGCCCGAAGAATTTGACATCGTAGACTTATTTGACTTTATCGTAGACATATGCTGCGGGCTAGCAATGGAACTATTCATGGACTTTATCGAAGGGCTAGCACTGGCACTGGAAGACATTTTGTCACGCACAGCGCGAAGGTACGGTCCGCGAGGCACGATTTGCTCTGCGACTATGTCAGGCATTGCGTTCATTAAAGTTTTCTTGTCCCTATCGCAGTTTGCTATTTCAGCGTACAAGTGCACGGCAAAGTCCTTTGGCTCAAAATATTCGTGGGCCAGCGCTGTTTGTCTATTGTATGGCGACAGTGGCAACAGTTTATCTAAAGATGGTGTCCGAGTGCCGACACTCATCATTTGCTTTTTGTTCTTCCCAATTCGAGGAGTAGTATTTTGGAAAGGTAGCTCATAAATATTTTCTTCGGTGTTTAAGAACGTGGGTGTATTAGTGTTACAGCTTTCCTCTACTTTGATTAGTTCATATAAATGTTCTATCATTTCACGAGCTTCTACGTAATTTTCAGGATCTTCCAGTTTTTCTCTTAAATTTTCTAAGAGTTCTTTAGTAAGTTCTTCTGGCAATGTTTGGGTTGTTTTATCTTCCATGGGCAAAATTTGCTCTGTGTACATGTCAGGAAGAGTTGTTTCTTGGATTTCTTGAACCCGCGGTTCATTCAGACGGTGACGTTCTGAATATTCATTCACAGACAATTGAGAAATCGACCTAGCGTTGTCAAGTCCACTATTCATTCCACAAGTACAAAGTCTATCACAAAAAGCACCACAAGACGAATTTGACGAGATCAAAAAGTTTTTTACGTTCACGCAGTAGCCTTTTCGTCTCATCCATCTAATGAAACTTATAAACAAAACTATAATTACGCATCCTAGAATGGTTACTATAACTATACCTATGACTTTTTTATCTCTATCACTTAGACCTTCTTGATCTTTGTTTTTATGTGGAAATCTAGGATTCTTGATTTCAGTGGTTTCTCCTTCGATTTTGTTGCTATAAGTCTCACATTGAATCGTTGATTCTTCGCCGCACACTCCGTCGAGGAACTTCTTGAACTGCATGTTTTGTTCAGGAACATTGAAGCATCGGGCAAAAAACTCGTTAACGGTACAGTAACTATCACTTTCAAAAGGAGTTCCCGATTGAGCTCCTAAAGCTTTTGCCAACCAAGAAGACACGTTGCAATGGCAGGGTTGGCCGAAGTAGTTGTTTTTGTATACAACGTTTTGGGCAGAGTTTGCATGTGCTTGGCCTATGAAACCGAGGCTATCGGAATTCGCAGTCTCAATTTCGTTTTCAGCGAACACTAATTCATGTATGGAGGCACCAGGCGCAACTATTGCGTTAGGAGCTAGCTCGTCAAATGAATTTCGTTCCATTTGAAATTTATTCCACGAATAAAGCTCAAAGCCTCTCTCCATAAAACTGTGGAACTCACTGTCCAGAACCGCTACTACCGCTACAGTGGCGTTAATTGCACCCGTCTCGATATAGTCGAATCTGAAAATAAAAAAAGAGGCATTTGATGATGAGATGTTATTAAGATGTCTTGATTCTTAAAACCTTTTACGAGATTTGGTGAGAAATTAGTGACGCTGGGATGGGACTTAATCGAATAAATCCCATTAAATTAAGAAATCTGGGTATATCTGTTACTATCAAATTGCTATCAAAGATGAAAATTTACCAACCTTGTTCGTGATATATTGAGATTAGCAACTGCCGACTGTAACGCTTTTGAAGCAAATTGGTGTATTCTACACCCGTAAAAGTGAAGATTGTTTATGAGAGAGTTTTGTGCAAAGGATTCTCCTTCAATCAAGTGGTAAGAGCAGTTTACGGCCATGACGATGTTGTATGTATTCGCAGAGAAAGCTCCTGAGCGTATTGCGCGAACATCAACTGACTCCATAGTGATGCTGGCCGATGACGAGCCAAATGTTTGTGAACCAAACTCAGGTATCGTCATGTTTTTCAAGTGAATCTGTAAACAATGCAATGAGAGTTTTGTTTATTACACTTATTACATTTTTTGTTTATTCAAATTAAATTATGAAAGAAACATTTTTCTCCCCAACAATAGTATACCTATTCGCTTTGCAAAAACAAATTTCGATAAAGTTAGAACGATAAAATTGTTCGCTATGCACGCAAGCATGTTTGTAGAATCAGACTCGTAAGTAAAACGTAGGTAGATACAGACCGTCATGCCAGGTCCATGTTCCCCTACGTTAGCAGCAGTGGGGTCCAGCATGAAGGACTCCGCGCCCAGCTCCAAACTCCGCACGTCCTCTATGCTAATCGTAAGCAGCCAGGAGAAGGCCTGCCCCTCGACTGACACGTAGTCGCAGTCTCTGATCGCCACTGATAGCGGTCCTGCAAATAATAACAAATCTAGATTTTAATACACGAACATAACCTTTCGTATCGTAAGGACACATAAGCAAAATGTCCTATAAAATTTACTGGTTTAACAGAAAAATATTATTATGAGCACAAAATGTAGGCCGCGTAAAAATTTAAACAGCAATTTTTCAAAGCTCTGCATTATGTTAATTAAAATACTCCTAAAACATTTCAAAATGGAACTGGCCGCGTTGCAGCAATAAGCACAGGCGTCTATTGTCTAAGACATGTTCACACTTTTGTACTACTACGCTCCGTTCGTCTCATGAGTCATTATCCTGTAAAACACGAATACCGAGTCGGGGAAACGTGTATTTTTAGATGGCGATCCGCGGACGGACGCTACTCTTGCGGGCTATACCTATTCTACTCCGGAGATGTCCTCGATTTGAAATAAAATTAATTCTAACGAGGTATTTAAGAGTGGCAGTCTTATGTGTTATAGAAAAATATCTGTTTCCCGCGACTTCGTCTGCGTGGAATTTTTATGACTATGTCCTTTCTTCTATCAGTATATTTATACCATTCTTCAAAATCGGTTCAGTGGAATGCAAACAGAGATACTTTCGCATTTATAATATTAGTATGGATGGATTAGAAAGACTATTTGGCTTTCAAATTTTATAAATTAGCATGTTGCTCGCAATGAAACTGTTAAATGGTGCTAAAGTTCAGTTAAATGAACGTATAGGTAGGTACCTACATAAACAGTGGTAGGGAGGTTCTACAGTACGTTTATTAATGGTTTCGAATTTTCGTATACTTTTCGAAAGTTATATGTGAAAACAGTAAACACTGTCGATATATCGCAGAGGTCTTTTAAAAAGGACACAAGTGAGTTCGTATCGAGTAAAATGAAGAAACAGGTTTCGAATGCTACTTGTGTATTGCAACACAAATTATTCGCCTTTTACTTACTACAGTACCTAACTTAAAATCCGGTTTAATATGAACTATATCTTGATAAAATGAGTTTTATCTATATCGTAAAGTAATCGGATGGACGGTATGTCTGTCCCACCACATGAAAAGATTTCTCTTTCCGACTGAATAGATTTTTAGTGTTCAGTACCACAAAGTAGAAACACTTATGTAATCACTTTGATATCCGTCCGTACCATCAGTCACATACGACTTTTTTCGAACCTGTTTGACATAGAGATAATTTTTCACAATAATAGGAAGTGATAATTTGTGTAACTAACGGGAAGTTATACAGAACTTTGACTTCGCTTTGGAAGGACAAAAAACAAACTGAAACCGACAAAAATATAACTCAATAACAATTTAAATTGAGAAATACAGAGTTAAATGAAAATTATTACGTGTGCTTTTGACATTGTTTTGCTGCAAGTTACGGAACACTAATTGCGCCAGTTCGACTTTTTGATATGAATACTTAGCTATTTGCAAGAAAAATAATTTCATAGAAACGTTTAATATCTCTTTATAAATGCTAAGATAATCTGGAAGGCAAACGCAACACCGTGCTTAATGCAATAGATTCATTCAATAGATCAGAATTTCTAATGTATTTTTAGTTGTTTGTTAAGAGGATTATGCCCTCTAGCACGCTCCATACAAACGAAGTTTGATTATAAGTTAGTGAAATATTTTAAACAAGATCCTGATACTAATCTCTGTGTCTGTGGTTTGTTATGTCGATAAAATGTAGAGTTTTAAAGTTTACTGTGTATTAAAGATTTCCATACAAATCTTAAATTAATCTTAGCAATAAAACTATTTTTTAACGTAGATTTTAACGGAAACCTAACAAACCACAGGCACAGCTGATATTAGGGACCGCCATTTGTACCCTTACGTTCTTGTATTCTGTTTTTGTTGTTGTATGTTTTTGGTGTGCAAATAAAGAATATTTATGTTATGTTATTAGTTTCGAAAATATAATCTAACTTCATGTGTATGCCGCGCACTCGGGCGCGCTGCGGGGTATATTCTCTTAAAACTGGTAGGTAGATGCAAAATTTGTTTTTAAAGAAACCGGAAAGGCTTACACGACATTATTGCACCACGACACGACTCACGCACCACGTTGAGGCGCATTTTTATGTTTTTTATTTGTCTGTAATGCGCGTGCGTCATTCCATATGTCTCTGAAACACAGCTTCTATCCATATGTCTTGAGACGTATCGGTCTCGACTTCAAATTCTATTCAAACAATCCAGACACGAAATTAATCAATTTTAGGTTTTATTTTGTGTGTTCTAATTTTTCTTTTAATCTTTGTACCAATATACACCACTAGTTTTTAATTACTAACGTAACTTTAAGGCTGTATTCAGACCATGAATCTGAACAACTTTCCCTAAGAAACATGGGTCGAAAAATGAGAAAAATTTTTGGACCTTCCATACAAAAGTGCGGATCGGCCGATCGATTTTCTATGGGAGGTCCAAAAATTTTTTACGTTTTTCGACCCATGTTTCTATGGGAAAGTTGTTTAGATTCATGGTCTGAATACACCCTTAAAGTTACGTTAGTAATTAAAAACTAGTGGTGTATAGGGTCCTTCTTAATATGCTTACACTTTTTTAAGGGGATGATCAGACCGTCAAACTGAACAACTTTCTTTATGACACCAACATCAAAAACGCGAAAAAAAAAGTCATTTGGCTCGAGTAGGTTTGCAGTTTTGTATGGAAGAGGTGATTTTTTTTCGCGTTTTTGATGTTGGTGCCATACAGAAAGTTGTTCAGTTTGACGTCAAAGTCAAAGTCAACATAATTCATAAAAAATTCACTATGGAGCTAACATCGAGAAAAAATAAAAAAAATCTGCTGTCCCATACATTTTAGCCGAGTCGGAACTGCAGTTTTGTATGGGACAGCTGATTTTATTT
Organism: Agonopterix subpropinquella; assembly: GCA_922987775.1. Taxonomy (NCBI): domain Eukaryota; kingdom Metazoa; phylum Arthropoda; class Insecta; order Lepidoptera; family Depressariidae; genus Agonopterix; species Agonopterix subpropinquella. Next base: position 52,317,574 of record OV277693.1, on the reverse strand, counting down.
ATTTTTTCTCGATGTCGGCTCCATTGTGAAAGTTGTTCAGTTTGATGATCTGAAGCACCCCCTTAAGTATTACTAGGGTACTGTTTTGTTACACCCTGTATGTGCATAGTTTTTCAAATTCCTTTCAATTATTATGCGGGCTAGACATTGCTCGTCAGTTCTGTAATATGTTTGCAACGACCTGTATGAATGGTGGGTCGGATGACTACAGACAACTGTTAAAACTTATAACTAAGTATACGGCACAATGCCGTTATACATTATTTTGTGTTTTCTTATTATGCCTTTAAATTAGTGCGTTCAGACGAATGATTTACACTGTACAGTTGAAATAGGAAGACGACGAGCCGATAATCGGACCCATCCGGCAGTAAGACCGGCTTCTCGGCCGTCTAAACCGGTTGCCTTCAACTAAATAATCGTCACATATTGCTTGTTATTGCATTGGCTGCTGGCATTCTCTATTGCAACTCTTACTCAAGTTAAAATTAATGCCTACGTATGAACTATCTTTAATATTACACACGACAATGTTTCGAACTTATCTAAGTCCTGAATTCGTTTTTATAGTTGGCACTTATAATTATTGTGAGGTTCGCTAATATACAGGGTGTAAGAAAAAGTATCAATAACCTTTATACCACATACTCTACCCATCAAACTGAACAACTTTTACTATGGAAGCACACCGATCAGAGCAAAAAAGAAATCAGCTGTTGCATACATTTGAGTCGAGTAGGTATTGGAGTTTAGTATGGGACATCAGATTTTTTTTGTTGCTCCGATCGGTTTGCTCCCATTATAAAAGTTGTTTAGTTTGATGGGTAGAGTATGTGGTTTAAAGGTTAATGATACTTTTCCTGACACCCTGTAAATGTCACAGACGGTGGGAATATTCTTGTCTCTGGAGTGCTGTTTTTGAAACTCGTACTTTGAACTCAGTAGTTGTAAATGTAAATATTACTATGGAGATATGCATCGTTCTACTGCTGATTTGACTTTCAAAAACCATACTCCAGGAGTGCGAGTTTTGAAAGTCAAATCAGCAGTAGAAAAATGCATATCTCCATAGTAATTTTGACATTTACAACTGCTAAGTTCAACGAATGAGTTCCAAAATTCGCACTTCTGTAGGTTGTATTCATATTTATGATAATACAGTTCGCATTGAGCCGTTTAATCTAACATGAAATGTTTTAATATAGATATAGTATTATTCTACAGTCAAATCACGTGGCGGTCCTTCGACGGTGATGTTAAGAGCCGCTGGTTCGGAAGAAGGGACCTTTCGTAATATACAATGAGGATGAATTGAATATCACATATCAACAGCCAAATCACGGTGGCGCGCAAAGCATATTAAACAGGCTCAGTCGATTCCTAGAACATTCACTGATGTATAATGGGGTTGATCAGACCATCAAACTGAACAACTTTTTCTATGGGACCAACGTCGAAATGCGAAAAAAAATCAGCTGTTCCATACAAAACTGTAATTCTACTCGACCCAAATGTTTAGGACAACTGATTTTTTTCGCGATTTTGAATTTGATTCCATATTAAGAGAAAGTTGTTCAGTTTGATGGTCTGATCATTCCCTCAAAAAACCGTCGGCATATTATGAAGGCAGACCCTGTATGTGTACACAACAGGTACACAAAGTGATAAAAAAAATTTTTAGTTGTCAAATGTCATCAAAATTAAATTAGATTTGAAAAAAAGTTGAAACTTATTGAAAAAAAAAATTGCATAATCGAATCACTTAGCGTTCTGTGTAACTGGTTTCCGGGTTTTGTGTTGTTTAAAGTTTTCGGAATAAACCATACAAAGCTTTTAACAATCAATTAGTCCACAATCGAGCACAACATATTCATAATGCATTTTAAGCCAAGTTTAATGCTATTAGCAGATTATTCAATATAATATTGAATTTATTTTGTTGAACGGTTTAACATTTCACATTGTACTCAGTTTTGAATTCGCATGGCAACGAGATTAATTTCATTTATGGATTCAAGAACAAGTAAAAAAAAATTAAGTGTGGTACCTTTAATGTTGCTAAAGGTCTTTTCCTCTATGCGAAGGACGTCGCAGTTATCTATCTCGAGGTAGATGCTGACCACGTTCAGATTGAGCGCCGCAAACTTCCTCATCAGGATAACTTTGGGTCCGGAGAGGAGAATATGCCTTGCGTCCTTCAGCCGCGATAGAGAGTTGGTGCCGAACATGACGGCCTCCGCCCCCGTCACCACCAGGTCGGTCGTCGTTTCTGGAAGATCTCCCTCCATTATGTCCAGTCTCTGTAACGTTAAAGTTAGAATGTGAAGTTAACGGAAATACTGATATTGGCACAATATAAAGATAGCAAGATTTAATACAAAATTTCTCCAATGATACCAATACTTTATTAGTTATTGCGGCCTGGTAATTTGACATATTATGAAGAAGTGTAGAACCCTTTAGTGGTGGGGTCCAGAGGGAAACGGATAAAAAAAAATCATGCCTTATTTTTACACAGTCGAGTAAACCTTTTCCATTTTGTAAGTAGATAAAAACTTATGTAGTTTTATGTTTAGCCTATTTTACTGACAAATATTTATTAATAGGCATTGTACTTTTATACAATTTATACTTATACGAATATAAAAGAAATAAAAATATGCATATGTTGTTGATAGTAAGGTGTATAATTTTTAGGGTTCCGAAGTAAACAAGGAACCCTTATAGTTTCGCCATATCCGTCCGTCCGTCTGTCTGTCCGTCCGCGGCTTAGCTCAGAGACGCTTAATACTAGAAAGCTGTAATTTGCCATATGTATACATATTCATTACGCCGACAAAGTGATATTAAAATAAAATCTTGAAAAAAACTTTTTTTTAGGGTACCTCACCTCCCCTACACGTGAACTGGGGATGAATTTTTTTTTCTCTTCTATCCCATGTTGTGGGGTATCGTTGGATAGGTCTTCTAAAAATATTATGGGTTTGGGAAAACCATTTTTCGTTTAGGGATCCGTTAGCGAAATATTAAGCTTTAAAGCGAAAATTTTCGATAGAGTCAAGTGTCCCCCCCTCTCTCAGCTAAACGGTTGTAGTTGGAGATGTGAAAAAATTCACGGCAATAGCATATACAACGTGTTAATAAATTAGCGCAAAACCTCATACACCCCAACTGATTTATAGCATAAGAATTCGATTCTGCTCTCGATTCTAAACAAACTACTTTCTAGTTTTGCGTTAATTCATTAACACGTTGTATAACGAATTTAAAAGGAAAACTATCACCGCTAAGTAGGCTTTACAAGTTTCCGAGTAATAGTCGACTAACTTATAAAATGTACTTTTTAGACTTTATTAGCGGTTAAACCGTAGTATAAAACAAAAAGTCTTCTTCTATGTCCATATTATATTGTGACGGGCAACTACGGAACCCTACCCTGCGCGTGGTCCGACACGCACTTGGCCAGTTTTTTAATTAAAAGGTGAGTTGTAAACAGCGCAAATTTTTCGCGTACAAAACTGATCAAATCTGGATAAATTTATAAATCTAGAAAAAAGATTAGAGCGTTCAAGTGCATAGAATGTCAAATTCTCAAATTGTCCAGTATAGCAGCTTTAAATCGGCCAATAATATTAAAATTCCTTTTTTATAACAATGGTTGTTGACTAAAGTATGTTAATTCATTTTACCGTTCCTAATGTTAGTCATACATAAAGAGCCTGTCTGTGTTAAACGTGGACCTGTAACATAAATGTAAGTAAGACAATACTAAACGGTTCATAACATTATACTCGTTTGCGATAACAACGTCTTAAGTACATCTATGTTTATGTAATTTTATTCCGTTTGATTAGCAAACATTGATGACTAATAAATTATTATCGATCGATTTGAATCTCTAGGTAATAATATTTAAAATGCTCTACTTCGCTTCATTATTTGTTATTTTAAGCTAGGACCCTGGTGGTCCTTACGAAGGGGGTCCGACAACGGATACGGGCCGCGGCCGATTGAATTACTTGTGATACTAGTGAAGTGGGGAAAGTAAACGATGGGATAACACCTACGCTTTCGAACAACGCATGGCAATGTCGAACGTTTGGCTACGTAATAAAAGTGAGAGTAAAACACTCCAACTCGGTGCTAGGTCTAATAATCGAATGTTCGAATACTGTCAACGATTTTGGAACTAACTGCCTTCGTGTTCTAATGGTTAAGAGCATTGGCTCTCGATACGGAGGTCGTGGGTTCGATTCCCACGGGGGACACCTAGTGATATGTCACTTTGTGCGTTTTTCCCCAGTTGGTTAGGACATTGCAGGCTGAATCACCTGATTGTCTGAAAAGAAAAATGATTCCGTGCTTCGGATGGCACGTTAAGCCGTTGGTCCCGGCTACTATCTCTGGTGGTAGTAGTCGTTACATAAAAACCACGTCAGAGGCCGAAAGGCGGTCTGAAAAAACTCTGACACCAGGGCTCTGCCCACACGATAAGAAGAAGATTTTGGAACTAATCTTTGTCTGGCCCGTGCACCTACCTACTATATTTCCGATATTACTAGCTTCTTGTACGTGTTAGTATTGTTTGTTATCGCTTAGTGGCGCATTCATGCCCAATGCTCTGTACAATAAATATAGTGACTCATTTTGCTACATTTCAAAGCGAGAATACAACGATACAAGACCAGAAAATCCATTGAATTCTATTTCACTTAAAATGCGTTCAAGATGTTTTTTACATCGCAGAGTGATATCCCAAAATTAATTTGAAATGTAAACTAGCATTGTTTTAGTGGACGCAGAGCGACTCTAACATTATAATATAAGACTACAAAAGGAAAGCGTGGAGATGACACGTCCGCTCTCACATACACGTTGCCTCATAAAAATAAACACACAAACCACATCGAGCTGCAGACATCGATACTTCAATTTATTGCCAAAAATAGATCCTACCAGAAATTGTCATTGCGTATTTTGTTATAATAAATTGTTCGTTTACTGTGAAATTTATAACAAAGAGATATCTGCTTGCAGGCTTGCATTTCATTGAGGATAACTAACGGTTTTACAGGCTTTGAGATGCAGGTGTTCATCCCTTTTATTGATGTGTTGTGACGCAATATTCTTCATTCACAGATCATCGACAAAGGAAAGGTTATAATATGGCATTGTGTACCGTTTCTGAGTCAGAGTAAAGTAAGAGCAGTTTTGTTTTGCAACTTCCAAGCCCAGTTGTGGTGGCCTTTTACGGCGTTGCAACTGATGACCGCGAGATACTGTCGTTGTCGACCCCGTACGCTCCCAATTTTCGATCAGGTCCACGAAATTTACATCACTTAAAACAGTTAAAACCTTTTGACAGTTCAAGAAAAAACATTTCATCAAAATAATATTTTACGAGTTTTAAAAATTTTATGTGAATTCGATACTGCTCTACAGGTATTATTTTTTATTTATGAATATAACTCGCTAACTAGTAAGTAACTAAAGTGCATATTAAATGCTTCTAGACTTCGAATGATGATTGTAGTATATTATGTCGGGTCCACTGCGTGCGAAACCAGTTTGATTGGACCACAAGTTGGAAGACGTGGCAGAGAACGGCATAAACATGTGCTCGCGTTAATTAGTTTTATGTCAGCAGTTACTGTACCCTATATTAAATAATAAAAATAAAGCATACTGAAAATAATTGTGACCTAGATTGAAAAACTACAACTTTTAAAACTAGGTAGGTGAGATCGGCGGAAGAACAGGCAAACACAATGCCCGGAGATTTTCGGTTGACTGTGATGGGGCATAAGTCAATTGGAACAATGGATGGGTGCGATCGTGATTCCGAACCGAATGAGCTAGATTCAGATATAGTTTAGTTTCGCATGTGCAAACAATACGCTTCGGGTAATCTTTTAGGACCTATTTATTTTTATATAGCTGACCCGGCAGACGTTGTCCTGCCATTTTTCCTACCCTACACCTAGTTATTCTGCTATTCGGGACTGAGACAAATACAACAAATAAAAAAACCATGCAAATCGGTCCAGCAGCCGTTCTAGAGTTATATAAGTGTTCCAACAAACCTGACTTTGTTTTATATACAGAGTCCTTCTTAATATGCTGACACTTTTTTAAGGGGATGACCAGACCTTCAAACTGAACAACATTCTCTATGGGAGTAACATCGAAATCGAGAAAAAAAATCTGCTCTTCCATACGAAACTGTAAACCTACTCGAGCAAAATGTATGGGACAGCTGATATATTTTTCGCGATTTCGATGTTGGTGCCCTAGAAAAAGTTGTTCAGTTTGATGCACTAATCATTCCCTTAAAAAAGTTTCAGCATATTAAGAAGGACTCTGTATATAGATCAGAGTTTCAGAATATCTCTGACTACCCCCTCGGGGAATATAGTCGTGAGCATATGCATGCTGTATATAGATAAAGCAAGGTTTTTTCTCTTAAAGTAAATTTTTATTTGTTTTGTAAATGTTATAACCTACTGACTACTGCCTTAAATGTTGTCCCATACACAACACACTCAACTATATATAACGTGAGCTGACAACATGTTTGCCGAGAAAGACAAAGAGTATTTTTCTCAGTATTCCAAACGGTGTTGTATTCTTCTAACAGAAGAAAAAATATGCTGTAAGTTCACTGTTCAAATATAACAGTGCCAATTGAGTCGCCCGCCACAAGAACCAGTTGATTCTGATTGAAAATTGCAGGCTAATTCTGTAAGCGTGCAGAGTTCAACTCTGCGTCGCTTAATTTAATATGCAATGATTTCTATAATAGCATAATAACTTACTTAATTAATTACTTACTTATGTATTCAAGTTGTTAACATTTCTCTGCAGTTGAAGAAAGATAATAAACACTATAAAAGTGTTTCTTGTTTGCATCCAGCTGTAAGTTTGAACAACATTGGATCCTTTCAAGTGAAGATAGAAGAATCATTGAAACAGATACTTCAATGTTTACCTGATTTCGTGTAAACAATTTAGTAAAAATACGATTGGATTTGCTATAAATGCAAATGATATTAGCAGTGTTCCAATAGACAATGATTCACTAGGGGCTTAATGTAATGACGACATTTAATTGACTTCCGGTTTTGTATGCGGGGTCGGTCGGTGGACACAACTGTGTTAGTTTTGACCACGCATAATATTAAAGTTACAGCTTTATGTAGGTACGATGTAAACATGACTGTCAGACAATTTAATTTGTATTGTAAACCAAAAATGTATTATCTAGTTTTTGCTGGTGCTCTGACCTTGTGTGGAAGTAATAAAACGTAGTCACATAACATTACTTCTAAGGCAGGAAGGCTGATATAACTAACATGTTTCATATTTTATTTACGAAACATACCTATTGGTTTTAATTATTTGGACCTGTAACATAAATTAACGTTAACATAAATATATTAATATATATTAATGTTAACATAAATTTGACGACCCGGTTGGTGTAATGGTTACCACGCCGGACTGCCAAACCAGGGTCCTGGGTTCGAATCCCGGTTCGGTCATGGATGTTTATATGTTTGTGCCGTTGTTGTATGGTTTCCATAATAAACAGCCTATCAATAGTGCTTTCTTGGGATCATTACAATGTATGTGCCTGTGAGCGTTATTTATTTATTTATTTATTTATAAATGTATGTATTATGTAATGTATTATGTGTTGATAACCATAAAATACAATTTGAATACAATGATGATAAACAAAACGAGCAAAACAGGAAAAGACTGCTTGCACGGGCTGCAAGCCAGCAAAGCAAGCTGCTTTGACAGGCTTTTCTTGAAAAAGTTTCAAAAAAATTATTCTATTAAGTATTTCTGAGATTACGAATATTTTAGGCAAGCATTTTATTTTTTAAATAACTCATCAGCTTTCAGAAAAGCATCAATGGACTCACCACGGTTGAGTATTTTTTTACAATTAAGTTTTTTCGGGACCAAGTCCGAAATTTATTGAAAAACGTTTAAACTATCATAACTCATTAACAGCTTATTTTCGATCACCAGTTAAAAGGCTTAATTTATTGCAAATGACCTCTTGTATGATCTCTTTTCAGGGAATAGGTCGAATTACAAATCACCCTGTATAATAACATTTTCAAATTCATTAAAAAGTAATTACCAATTATAAATCTCTAGCCTAAAGAACGAAAGCTGAACGAATACTTACAAACACTCCCATTATATGCTAGATTCTAGATTAATTCAAAACTGTTTTAAAATTTTCGGAACATTGCCCTAAAACTGAAAAACATGTAGGAAATAACAATATTTATAATTGATGGGTTCGCGATCGCTAGATTTTTTGTGATATTGGTTCCTAAGGAAATAGTCACTAATAGGTAATTTAACTGCAACGAAGTAATCTTGTCATGAATACCTAATTACATTGATCTTCATTCGATCTATGTGCATGATTTATTTATACAATAACGTAGTATTGGTAAAGGTAAACGTAGATATATAACAAACCCTGCGACGGCATTCAAGCTTCTATCCTTTGATTTTAATATTAGACTTTATTCCGGGAATATAACGTAGTTTGTAGCGAGAGTTGAAAATCTGGGCAAACGCGAGTTGAAATATTTGGTCTCCAACACCATACGTTTTGAACTAGAATTGTTTATTCAGTTTTTTGAATTGAGTACAATCGTTTCAAAGTAAAAAATGACAGAATGGAAACGGATTCCAGATTATTCAAAAACGCGGATTATTTAGATGCCGTGTTAAAAAAAAATTGAAACTGAACGAATATTTTGTAATTACATTACATTCAATCCATTTCAATCATACCGAAGATTAATTGATAGTGACAGTAAAGTACTTATCTTTTGTTTATCGCGTCGTTTTAGCGTTTTAGTCAGCCAATTACAGAATGGATTAACTATAAAAATTAAATGCTGTTAAATTAGGTACACAAGGTGTGGTTTCAAATGAAGGTATTGAAGTAAAATTTGTCAATATAATGTGACTTAAACTTTAGATTTTATTCTTGTTTGTCGCAATACCGTCGTCTCACCTGTATCTTAGATTAAATTATTTAATAATCAGTAACATCACACAACTATCTTTGCCTGATCTGAAGCATAAGTTCACAAATAACTACATAACGAAATCCATTCTGTATTTTTTGTCCTTTTTGCCATATACAATGTGGGATCATAAAATAGTCATTCATTAGGAACTCTAAACCTCTAAAGTAAACCGATAATGGTAACAAAAGCAATAAAATAATAACGGTTATCTTATCCGAAAAATTCTATAGATAGATAAACAAAAGGAGACTAAAGATTTTATTCCGTGAGTATTCGGTCAATACTGTAGTATTCTATAACAAAAGTAAGTACCAATAGATTATTTTCCAAAACGCAACACATTATTTTTGGTTGTAGGTATTTTGATACGATCCGTGTATCCAAAACTCGACTGAAACGTAAATATTCCGACACTATAAGATGTTCATAGTATCGTGGTAGAGGGGCGCTCATCGCAGGAAGCGATCTCTCATTACGTTTTTTTATGGTTTGTTCGTTGCTCCCGGCCGCGGCCGATCCTCCACAACCAACCAGCTCTACATGTTGCTGTGTTCGTGCAAGGCAACGGCAACGTCTCGCCATGAGTGGAACCGACACGTCTAATCATTTTTTAACCATATTTCAGCCTTTTTAACCGTTATCGGTATATTGCTGGTTGCTGCTTCTCTATTATTCTAAGAATGGATTCGACTACGGAATTTTAATGTTTTATGTTACTACGAGCTTTTACGCGCGACTTCGTCCGCATAAATTATATACCAGATTTTAAGTCAGATGATAAGCTATCAAACAAAAAAAGTTTCATCAAAATAGGTTCAGTAGTTTTTGCGTGATACTCGAACAAACAAACACCCAAACAAACAAACGAACAAACAAACAAACAAACAAACAAACAAACAAACAGACAGACAAAAAATCCAAAAATTGTTGATTTGGAATCAGGGACATCTAAAAATCATATCGTAATCTTTTTTTTGTAAATATCTTCAATGTACAGACACACTTCTGTTTCAGTTTTATAATAGTTTAGATTGGTTTTATTCATTCATTTGTGCATTCATTGCTAACTCTGCGTAAAATTAGGTTGATATTGAGTTTGTTGTTTGTTATGTAACATCTGAACACTTTCTAATGTATTACATTAAAGGCATTCATATAAGTATATATTACAGAGGCAGCTAGTCGAGTCAGTTCGAACTAAGAGATAACACAGTCATCAAGTCCGCCCCTTAGCTCATAGAACGCAACAGGTGCATTTCGCTCCAACTTTTTATAACAACGAGTCACGACTTATGTATTCAAGTTGTTAACATTTCTCTGCAGTTGAAGAAAGATAATAAACACTATAAAAGTGTTTCTTGTTTGCATCCAGCTGTAAGTTTGAACAACATTGGATCCTTTCAAGTGAAGATAGAAGAATTATTGAAACAGATACTTCAATGTTTACCTGATTTCGTGTAAACAATTTAGTAAAAATACGATTTGATTTGCTATAAATGCAAATGATATTAGCAGTGTTCCAATAGACAATGATTCACTAGGGGCTTAATGTAATGACGACATTTAATTGACTTCCGGTTTTGTATGCGGGGTCGGTCGGTGGACACAACTGTGTTAGTTTTGACCACGTTTTAGATTCAAATATTCAATAGAATAGAAATTGTATGATCGAATGTCATTATTTAATTAATTTCTGAAGATGAACTTAGTCATTTCGTTATAAATAGTTTAATGAGATAGGTGACCATTATTTTGACAAAACATTGAGTCATACGACAGTAGATTCTTGGAACAATGTCTTCTGACTAATAACAACTCCTTCTGAACAATGTCTTGTAATTATTTACTGACTACACTATTCTACTCAAACGTAAGTACAGTGCAATGGGATCTTCATAATCTGGTAGTTGTCAGCCATCCCTTCATCTCTATTCTACTCATATAAACAAGGGATCGTGCGTAAAATGCCACTCATTGTAGGTAGGTAGCTACTCTTATAATACCATATTGAATGGTGGTAGAGCAACTGTGTTACCATGTCCATGATTATAGGTTAGTTACGAGTAGTTAGTTTAACCAAGACCAGACGAGGTCATCGACTCATATTTCTGTTTTCACACATTTTGAATACTGTCCAATTGTGTACCGTGCAACTGTAGAACTTTCCGTCTGCCTTCTGTTGGCTTTATGTAGGTATACTGGTTCCATTAGAGGTGACGATAAACCATAGTCGTACAAACAATTATATTTTCGTTTGAAATAGACTGCAAATTCGCTAGTGCGCTGCCATGGCAGGCACCACAAATAACCTGGATATGCGGGTGAAGCGGTGCGGCGGCGCGAGGCGGCATATTTCCAAGTTTTAACCTAAAGCTTGCTGTCTTCTTCCTATAATATGTTCTGACAGGTTATGTTTAATAACACGTCCTCATTTTTAAGACTTGTTCAATCGTAACACATTTCTATTGTTGAAAAGGGAAACATTAATGATTAGACTTATTTAACAGTAATTTTTGTACAGTTTGTGATTGTGTAGCAAATGAGGCCATTAGTTAGAGCGAGATAGTATGCCAATGTGTGACGCATGTTGGAACAGACTTCCGAAGTTTCTATAATGGGTCTGACAAAAATATTTTAGATTCATTGTATAGAATCTATAAAATATAATCTCTATACTATAGAGTATAGATAGATGACTAAAGGTTTTTATTGTAAGAATATCGAGCAAGTCAGGTAGTTCTCTTTGTTTACGAGTTTTTTCTGGTCAAGCTGTTTTTATTTTTTTCAAATGTTGTTGTTTTTATTTTATCTCCTAAATCAAAATCGTGTTTTGATGGTTGATAATGATAAGGTGCTGTTAAAATGAAAATAGTGCCTACATTGTGACAAATTGCAGAAGTGATTGATTTAGGCTGTGATGCAGTCTGCAAAATTTTTAGTTTTGATTATTATTTATAAACAATCAAAGGTAACTAAGTATTTGTAGGTACAGTAGGTGGCTGGTTTCAAATTTTACAAATTCAACAGGTTGGAACGTGTTAGGAATTTAAAATAGTATAGGTAAACTAAACACATAGAGCCGAGCGTTCCGTATTTAACGTATATGACTTTCTTTCTGCTTTGGGATCGTGTAACTTACTGTTTTTGTATTTTTATACATTAATTATTAGTACTTATCGTTTTCATGGTACCTAGGTACTATTATCTGTTTTTAATTTATTTTAGCAAAATATCGGTCAGAGTGTCATCTTAGGGGATCTGATATAGCACTAGTAAAAATTTTCGGGCAAAATACATAGTATAATATGTGTCTTGGCCTACATTTGAAGATTGTGCGATGAGTTTAAGATAGTACCTATACCTATTGTAACCGGTATCTAATACCTACACCAAATCAAGTAACACACGTTCACATTTGTTTGCGTCGTGTGATGACTTACGTACCTGGTTCTGGGGCACCGTGCAGTTCACCCTGGTCCATGATGGGTGAGCAGCTGGGACACACTCGCAGAAAGGCAGCTCACACACACTATACGTGTGCCCCGTCCGCACTTGTGAATGGAGTGCAAAGAGCACGAACAACGCGGTCAGGCGCGACATGGTGCCGCGCTCGAGCGCGACCAAACGCGCGCGTTCGTCGTCATGAACTAACTGAGACTGCCGGCCGGAGTGACGGCTACGAAGATCGCCACTGGCTGTCTCTGTGTCTCGCCCATGGTAGGGACGCCATTTATTAACATGCGTTTCCATTATCGATATCGATGATTCTGTTATTAGTACCTGATTTGCATTCGATAAAAGTGCTAACTGCTCACAATCAAAGTCACGATCTATGAATGTTCAATGTTAAACTAGATAATTTCAATGGAATTTAATTATCGTTTGAATTGTTTCTACAACATCATAGTTATGTACCTACCCAGTATGAATGATTAAGAGACCATTAAGGTTCGGTCCCTAGGTATGGTTTTATCAATGTTTCAAGATTTTTAATAAATAGGTACCTTCATCTGAGCAAGGCATTTCGTTTATGGCTATCTTTTTCAGAATTATCTTTATTTGGTGGAATTATTAGATTTTTTGAATTTTCATCATCATGCCAATCATGCCATACGCCATCAGAATTTTAAAACACCAGAATATAATTTGAGGCGTTGCGGATGTTGATTTAATTACTAATAGAAATGTCAACATTAAAAAATCTGTTCTAATCGTATAATGAACGTAATTAAGATGATCTTATCGCTAACAAAAAAAGTTACGGGAGATTTTCCCGAATTTTTCCAATTAATATGAATAATAATATAATCGTAATACATCCATGACGTACCTAAATAGGGTCCTTCTTAATAAACTGACACTTTTTTTAAGGGGATGATCGGACCGCGAAACTGACCAACTTTCTCTATAGCACAAATATAGAAATGACGAAAAAAAATCGGTTGTTCCATACAAAACTGCAAATCTACTCGAGCCAAATGTATGGTACAGTTGATTTTTTTTCGCGACTTCGATGTTGGTCCCATGGATAAAGTTCTTCAGTTTGGTGGTCTGGTCATTGCCTTAAAAAACTGTAAGAAGGACCCTGTATAGGCTGTGATAATGATGCTCGTGAATCCCGAAATTAGACCCTAAAGTGGAATAAAAATGGTGTTCTACCGGAGAAGGCGCTACACGTCAGCTTGTAAGTTAATACGTCGTCATCCCGACGTAGTAACAGTGTTATACAGACGTCTTTTCCCTCTAACTAGACGTGTCGGTTAAAGGAACAGGAGTGCGATTTTTGTATCTCATTCGAGAGTTCAGCAGTTGAAAATGTCAAAATTACTGTGGAGATATGCATCTTTCTACTGGTGATTTGACTTTCAAAGATCATACTTAAGGAGTGCGATTTTTGAAAGTCAAATCAGCTGTAAAAAGATGCGTATCTCCATAGTAATTTTGACATTTACAACTGCTGAGTTCAACGAATGAGTTTCAAAAATCGCACTCCTGGTCCTTACGATCATAATGTCGATTACTTGTTAGAACCGCTTTTTCCAAGTTGTTCCTTATACTAGGTTTACGATGAAACTAGATCCATGAAAATGTGATTCACCAGAAATCACTTCCACGAGTCCCATGTACTTATCGAGTATTTTTTTATATATTTACTACAAATGCTAATTAATAGTCGATATCAGGGTTACAAAATGTTACTAATATTCGCTAATAATTAGCATGATGAGCTAATTAGGACGCAAAACTACTGTTAATGCAGTTTAAGCGAAAACGTTCCAGTTTTGTTGTTTCTTTATTATTTCCGCATAAAAATTAAATCATTTCGTAAGTATTTTAGATAAAGAAATTGCTCAGCGCCATTCATTAAAACAGTTCGAAATCGAAAATCAACAAATTTTAATGTAACAACTATGTGTAACAACGAAATCCGAACAGTTTCGGAGTTAAAATTTCACCGTACAATCTAGTTTGACTTGTATGAATAGATATAATAGCTGGGCCTCAATTGCGCAATTTTATAGGGTTTTGGTTTGGTTTTGGCTTTGGTTTAGTTTTGGTTTAGATTTGGTATAGCTGAAGTAAAAAAGCTATCGCGATATTTTTAAATCGCACAATACAGAAAATTCGATCGAACGGACATCAAACGTTACGCCAACGTATCTTCCGAAATAAAGCTAAATCGTTACCGTTAATATAATTTGCGCGATACGAATTGTGCATAACGTAACGTTTTTGGTTGTGGTTTTGTTTTGGTAGTATCGTTCAAACTTAAAACTACTCCGATTTCGATAATTTTCTTTTTAAATGTATGTAATTTAAAATACTGCAACCTTTACAGTTCAAAAATGGACGCTTTTTTCGTATAAAAATCTTTGAGCCAGTTTAACTTTGAAACTATATAACATAACGGAAATCTGACAAACGACAGACAAGGATATTAGTTTCTGGATCGTGTTAAAAAAGAAATCATTAAATTTATTTGGTTAATATTCAAAATAGAATCAAACTTCGTTTGTATGGAGCGCGCTCATCAAGGATTATTCGTCAGCCAGTGTCAATTAACATTGCCTCAATGTAAAGAGAATGTCCTGTTCTAACATGAATTCGCAAGTTGTGAAGCATTTTTTCTTAAAATTTGTATTTTTTGGGTTACATGACTAAGAGCGTCAATTTTTTAACTATAAAGGTTGTAGTATTTTAGATTACGGGCCTTTTAAAAAAAATCATAAAAATCGTAGTAGTTTTGACCGGTTCAGAAACAATAGACTTTTTAAAGCTACAGGTATTCGGTTAATGTAACTGTTATTTTATTGCTCAGTTCAAATTTGATACCTTCCTAATTAGGCTGCTGGTGGTATATTCTGATTATGATTAATGAACGTTAGTTACTACTTAGATTAACGTTAAATCATTATCATTAATTTATTTGGATTGCAGTTTCAAGAATTAGATAAAAAGACGATTTAACAATCTTGTTTCGTTGACAACTGATACTTAAAATATCATAGATTTTTTTTAGGTCGTATTCTACATAATATAATGTTTCACTCAGAAATATTAGTCGCCTTGTGTTTGTGTGTGACTGACATTGATGTGCGTCTTCTTGCTTATCATAAAATATGGGTATTCTGACGTCACCGTCTCTTGACTTTTTTGTCTTTGTAAAATTGTTTGTCTTAGGCGCAGTTTATACAGAAGAGACGTGTGGCGGTGTCGGATAGTCAAATTAACATAATATAAACCTTATAGTACGTTGCATAGTTTCGTCGTTTTTGTCGTAAAGGAGAATTGCGAATGTCCAGACGACGACGCCTGGAGGCGCGGGCGTAATTTTCCAAACGACGCAACGCTATGCAACGTACTAAAAGGTTTATATTGTGTTAATTTGACTATCCGCCACCGTCACACGTCTCTTCTGTATAAACCGCGGCTTATTTACTTTCCACCGACAAGAGCGTAGCTTTTCGATTGATTTTCATAATAAACTATTTTAAAGTTTATCGATGTACTTAATGTATTTTGTCACATCCTTAGCATGCTCAGATACTGAGGTCGTCGGGTGCTGCGTTCGTCCATACATACGTACTGGTGGCGGGTGACCCTGCGTGCAACTGTATGCACTATTTACACGCATATTCTCTGCTCGACACTACAAACATTTTTGTTTTAAGTAGGTTAGGTACAGTCGGCTAAAAAGTGGTCCACTGAAATTGGTTTCCACGATATAAAACGATAAGTTAATTTTTTACGTATTGTTTTGTATGTTTTCTTGGTGTGCAAATAAAGAATATTTGTCTTATCTTATCTTATCTTAACAATTTCTCCATCCAATGGTTGTCTGGAAAAAATCGTTTTTAGTGATAAGACCGCCATTTGTACCCTTCTCGTTCTTGTTATAAATTGTATGTATTTGTATATTCTTGGTGTGCAAATAAAGAATATTTATCTTATCTTAATAATTTCAAAGCGATTTTCTATTAGTCAGGATGTTTTGTAAATTATATACCACTTTCTTGGTCGACTGTACATGATAATGCAGTACAATAGTTACCTGAGATATTATACAGAATGATACTTAACTTATGTTGTAGGTACTAAGCTTCTACAGGGTGAAATTGATATCATTAGCATCCTTTTAAACTAAGAGTCTACCCATCAAACTGAACAACTTTTACTATCGGATCAAACCGATCGGAGCAAAAAAAAGTCTGCTGTTCCATACTAAAATGCAGTGCTTACTCAACTCGAATGTATGCAACAGCTGATTTTTTAGTTGCTCCGATCGGTTTGCTCCCATAGTAAAATTTGTTCAGTTTGATGGGAAGACTCTTAGTTTAAAAGGATGCTAATGATATCAACGAAACACTAGGAAAAATAATAGACTGGCTTGAATGCCATAACCTGCTACTTAACTTCAAAAAATCCAATATAATTCAATTTCGACCTTTTCAAAAAATACCATTACATATAACTTATAACTACAATAATACTAAAATAGAAACTGTAAATTCAGCCACGCTACTGGGTATTGACATAGACACAAATTTAGATTGGAAAACACATATTCAAAAATTATCTAACAAACTAACCTCATTCTGCTACGCACTCTCCCATTTGAAAAAAGTCACGGATTTCAAAACGGCCCTTTCGGCTTATTACGCTTTTGCTCATTCTAGACTTACCTATGGAATCATCCTATGGGGAAATTGCACTTACATCGATCAGATTTTTATTCAACAGAAAAAATGTATTCGAATTCTAACTAATATTGATCAAATGGAATCGTGCAAACCGTATTTTATAAAACATGGTATACTCACACTAACATCAATCTATATATTAGAGGCATGTAAATTTGTCAGGACCCACGAAACCCTGTACCCTCCAGTTAAAACAATAAAAAGAAATAATCGTACCCAAAACCAACTAAAAAAACCCTTCTCAAAACTAAAATTACTCGCATCTGGACCCCACTTAATGGCAATTTAAATATTTAACGCTATCCCTAATGAAATTAAAAAAATTGAGACAAAGAATTCTTTTGCACAAAAACTTAAAGGCTTCCTCATTTCAAAAAGTTACTACAACCTTAATGATTTTTTCCAGGACAACAATGTTCTAATATTTTAGGCTCTTGACGTTAACGTCGACATCTCTATTACTTAAACTAATAATTAAGTAGACAATTGTAATTGTTATAAAACTTTCAGGCCCTCTGCAATTATATTGCCATGCCCTAACAGGGCGTCACAATAATTTAATAAGATCTTGTGTTACACGTGAGTATGTACTTCATTATTGTGATACTGCAAATAAATACTGCATACTGAATATCAATTTCACCCTGTATAAGTCTACTACAATAGCCTTTGTCAATTGATAATGTACCATGCTTTAAACATGTTGGTTCTGAACGATATAATAACAATGAATGTTTTAATTACGACTTTTTACTTTTCATAGCGTATTATAATTTTATAAAAGTGTGAGACATATAGTCCACTCAATAAATGGCTCATAAGGGGGTGTAGCGTGCGTGAGCTGGGACCTAAGCGATTTCTACTGAAAGTTGTTCAGGGTTCTTAGGGAGTAAACATACTAAAAGTCCCCTCTTCTAGGAGTCCCGCCGGAGTGGGGGGAGGGGGTTAAAGTTCTCATTTTTGGGTTTTTCTCAAATATATCCAAAACGGTGCGTCGTAGAGAAAAGTGGTCTTCGAAATAATGAAATTATATAAAATTTTCTACACCTTTTATTCTATACACTTTTTCCTATTTCCCAATAGTTTTCGAGCTACATGCTCCGGAAAAGTAAAAATTATTGTTTTTCAGCGCGATGAGCATTTCCTTAACATCTTTTGAACCGTAATAGCTATATAGTTGAAATTTTCACAAAACCAGCGTTACTCTGGCGGATGTGCTAAGAAATAATAAAAAAGTCAAAAAGTTTGAAATTAACGGGGGTCCTACACAAGAAGCTAGTTTTTATCAACGTTTTTTTCTTCTCACTCTATCGTGAAAACGGTAATACATACAAGCATCAAACTTGGTGTGATTATAGAACAAATTCTACAGTATAACAACAAATAATAAAAATCGGCCAAGTGTGAGTCAGTCCCGCGCTAAAGATCCCGGAGGAAACAAAACTTTTTTTAAAGTTAATTTGTTGTGTGGTGGTACGGAATAACGGAACCCTCGGAGCGCGAGTAGCCCAACTAACACTCTGACTGGTTTTATTTATTTACACACAATCCATCCATCTTTTCTTCGGCCTTCCTCTCCTACCACAGCCATCCACATTCATAATTAACATCCGTCTCGTAACATGTAATACGGAGAGACGTTTGTCATGTTGTTTGCTCCGGGACCTTTAGCGCAAGACCGACACACACTTGACCGATTTTTATTATTTGTTGTTATACTGTAGAATTTTCTCTATAATCACACCAAGTTTGACGCTTGTATGTATTACCGTTTTTACGACAGAGCAAGAAGAAAAAAATCGTTGATAAAAACTAGTTTCTTGTGTAGGACCCCCTTAATTTTTAACTTTTTGAAATTTTTATTATTTGTTAGCAAATCCGCCATAGTAACGCAGATTTTGTTAAAATTTCAACTATATATCTATTACGGTTCAAAAGATGTTAAGGAAATGCTCATCGCGCTGAAAAACAATTTTTTTTACTTTTCCGGAGCGTGTAGCTCGAAAGCTATTGGGAAATAGGAAAAAGTGTATAGAATAAAAGGTGTAGAGAATTTTATATAATTGCATTACTTGGAAGACCACTTTTCTCTACGACGCACCGTTTTGGATATATTCGAGAAAAACCCAAAAGTGAGAACTTTAACCCCCTCCCCCCACTCCGGCGGGACTCCTAGAGGAGGGGACTTTTAGTATGTTTACTCCCTAAGAACCCTGAAAAACTTTCAGTAGAAATCGCTTAGGTCCCAGCTCACGCACGCTACATCACTTTGTTGAGTAGACTAATAATCATATAGCATCATCAGCTCATGTCCATCCATTGCAAGCTGTCTCTATATTATGGCAATCTTATTGTTACTTTCTTAGTAGCATTCAAGTCTATCTATCCATCGATCTTCGAAAAGCGAAAAGTAATTAGAATCCACCACTGTTCAAAACCAGCAATTCTATCTCCGACATCCTGAACCATAGTTCGATGTTGGGTCTTGACGTTCGTGTCGTGGTATAGAAGTCTTCTACTCCAGCGTTATAGCACGCTATTGGCTATGTGCATGACACTAGCGCCATCTAGCGCAATACGGCCTCGTGAATTATTTGTACATAAAATGTTAGGATAAGTTTGTTATTTTATATTAAAATAAAGTAAAAAATAAATAAATGAACAATATTGTCGATATTAAAAATATTATAATACCTAACTAGCTTGAATTCCCATTCTTGGTTACAAATTATCATACAAACTTTCACCCCCGTTTTCACACCTTTGGGTGTTGAATTACGAAAAATATATTTTTAAATTAGTAGTCTACAAAGACAAACTACAAAGTTTTGGATATTTGAGTGTTGAGTGAGTGTGCGGATTTGCATAGATTCAAGCAAATCTGACAAAGCTTTGCCGTCCATAGTACAAATTTCTGCCACAGCGTGCGCTGCGATCTACTTGACAGTTCCCAACACCCACTTTTCACATAGCCAATAGTACAACGCGCTCGATGTTTCATGGCGTTTCTTTAATTTTACAAAAACATAGTTTCCTTAGTGAGAAAATCTCTGTTTATATATTTTTTGACATTGTGACCAACTCGACATGTAAAAGTTGGTAGTCCATTACTATTACCACAAGCGAGAGATGTTCAATTGCATCCGAATTGAATCCGCAACTCTCCTTTCCCACAATGAAGGGGTGTTTTGCCTGAACCTTCATCGTTGCTGATCTTGTATTATAATTATAAGTGCACTGTAAGCGTGACAAGTTGGCGCCGCTGGGTAGTCAGGTGTATTTTTACATAATACCCATTAAACCCATAGATTAAACCTCTTTAAATCTCGTTAAACTTGGAACATTATCTGTACCTATCGTGTTTCGCCGTCGCCTTCATTGTTTGGCGGTAATTACATGACTTTAGCGGCTACTAGACTTGATGTTATTAAAGATTCATATTTCGTTCACAGATGTGTATCAACTGAACGTCAGTTCCTATCAGACTTCGTCTTTGGGAGCGAGAGTACTGCCGGAGGCCGGCTGGCCCGCTGGCTGGCCCCCACTCCCCGCGTCGAGCCAGCCAGGTGCGAGCTGAAGGCCCCCGCTAACCCCGTACGACCGGCGACCAGGATAACCCTGCCTATCCTAGTGCGAGACCAGTACGGAGACTCTGTCGCATCTCCTGCTCTAAGGGTTGAGGTAAGGTGGATATCCTTACACTGCACCGCGTTTATAAGCTAATTGAATGATTTTTCTTATAGCTTCGTTTCTATGTTTGAATAATGAATTTATTATGACCGCGTGAAAAAACAAATATTTCTTAATTATTAATCATTTTATAGGTTTTGGTAGATAACCCAAATGGCACATGTAGCATTATAAGAGACCACTTTTGGTGTACACGGAAACTAAAGGCTGTATAAGATGGTGTTACAACGGTGTTAACAGCGCTGTTAACACCGATATAACTCTTATTTGGGCACAAGTTATACAGCCTAAGGTTCTATATTGGAATTATAATGGGCCACAAGGCATTATATCAGCTGCTTAACAGAATACGAGTGTCCTGTTATACAGCCTAAGGTTCTATATTGGAATTATAATGGGCCACAAGGCATTATATCAGCTGCTTAACAGAATACGAGTGTCCTGTTATACAGACTAAGCCCTAGGATTGGGGTTACTGCTATACTTAAATAACGCTTGAGGTTCTACATTATTCTTCGAGCATCAGCAGAGTGTGTACATAAAAAATGAATTTATTTTATTAGTAGAGTTAAATTCTTTAAATAAATTCCGTGAGTGTTGGTTATTAATGGCGTGAAGTGAAGTTTTATTGAGAATTTGTGATAACCTAGTTAAGTACACTTTTATAATATTAGCCTGTGAATACATTTGGGAATGCAAGTTCATTGTGAATGTTTATATGGTTTTATAGCAAATTTTGTACGCGCCTCGGAAATATTTCGTTTTTAATTAGAAATATTGTGAAAATAATTACACGTCAAAATATATGTGTACATTTTTTGTGTCTGATTTACATTAAATCATACAAAGTTTTATTTTATATTATAATAAATATGTGTTTCACGTGTAAATAAAAGCAGAAATCATTAGTAAAACATAAACAACACCATAATTTTATTTATCATATGGTTTAGGTTATAAAGTGGTAGGTAACAAAATGGCGCTTTCTTAAGAAACCTATGTGAACTCTTATAATCCTGAATTAACGACTATGGCTGTACAAGAGTACACACCGGTTCCTCTATAACGCTTATTGCAGTAAATAAGAGTTCAAGTGAACCAATATGCAGCCTGTCGGCTTATATTAGTGTTATTATGGTTCACATCAACGCTTAAGCCATTCATGTGAACTACTTAAACGCCATTATGCAGACTAAAGCAATATAGTGGTATTTTCTGTAGCCATTTTACTGCCAAATGCTGTATTTCTGAGTTACAAGAGTATCTCGGAATACCTTTGGTGTTCACGAGTGCTAATATAACACCTTTAAGCAGCTTTGAAAAAGAGGCTAATAACAGAGTTGAGGTGAACCAATATAGAACCTTAAGCGTTAAATCACTCTACGTGTACACCACTTTACTGCCAAATGCTGTATTTCTGAGTTACAAGAGTATCTCGGAATACCTTTGGTGTTCACGAGTGCTAATATAACACCTTTAAGCAGCTTTGAAAAAGAGGCTGAATAACAGAGTTGAGGTGAACCAATATAGAACTTTAAGCGTTAAATCACTCTACGTGTACACCACTTTACTGCCAAATTCTGTATTTCTGAGTTACAAGGGTATCTCGGAATACCTATGGTGTTCACGAGTGCTAATATAACTCCTTTAAGCAACTTTGAAAAAGAGGCTGAATAACAGAGTTTAGGTGAACCAATATAGAACTTTAAGCGTTAAATCACTCAACGTGTACACCACTTTAACTCTATTGGCTGTACAGTAGTTCACATTGACTCTTTTAAGATGCTAGCATTACAGTGGTATAATTCTACACCTTTATACAGCAATAATCATATTTTACTGCCCCTATAATGCTCTTAAGCAACCAATGCGATATAGGCTGTAAGAAGGCATTTTTGACAGCTGCTCTAACTCTGATCCCGTTACAATAGTATCCGTTCCTGCTCTTATAATGCTATTATAAAGACTAAAGCGTAATAAGCAGCTCTAAGTTCTCAGTTGAACCCTATTAAGTGTTAATTAATGCAACAAGTTCCGAGTTACACCAAAAGTGGTCTCTTATAATGCTACATGTGCCATTTGGGAAGGCATAAATGTTTCATCAGTAGACCTGAGCTTATGTACCTTTGCTAACAAGCGGACACTAAAGATAGTACTCTCTATTTTGAAAAATGTGTGTGGTCTAGCGCATTGTAATGTAAGTAAGATATTGCAGGTCCACGGACCACACAATAGTATTTCCGGGAGAAGTGAATAATTGAGGCAATTGGTAGTGATCTAGTGATTGACATAAATCTTGATGCCGTTATTCAATTTCAATTCAAAGTTTTCGAATTTATTAGGTGCCTAAATTAATATCTAATAGGATTTTTTTTCTAAACTACGTAATACAAAATACTTACCTTTACACATTACATATAATGCCCAAAAATAAAATAAAAAATCGATTATTTATATAGGTTGTTAGGAAAAGTATCATTATCCTTTAAACCACATACTCTACCCATCAACTGAACAACTTTTAATATGGGAGCAAACAAATCGGCGCAAAAAAAATCAGCTGTTGCCTACATTTGAGTCGAGTAGTATGGAACATTGGAGTTTAGTATGGAACAGCAGATTTTTTTTGCTGCGATCTTTTTGCTCCGATTATAGAAAGTCATTGGCATCAATGAGTTTTTATGCTCCGATAGTAAAAGTTGTTCAATTTGATGGGTAGAGTTTTTTGTGATACTTTTCCTTACACCCTGTATACTTACAGGGTGGAAAATTTTATACGTTACATATCCAAGGTGCATCACTAAACAAATTTCGGCTACTCGGCCCAAATACATGGAACAGTCGATTTTAATATTGAAGAATGTAGTTTAGTTTGATGGTCTGAAGTATGTAACCCCCTTAAGTATGTAACGCATTTAAGTTTCATCATCATCATCATCAGCCTATAAACGTCCCACTGCAGGGCACAGGCCTACCCTCAGGGAGGGTGTATGGGCATTAGTCCACCACGCGTGCCCAATGCGGATTGGTAGACTTCACATACACATCAGAATTTCTTCTTCAGTGTATGCAGGTTTCCTCGCGATGTTTTCCTTCACCGTTTGAGAGCAGTCGGTATTACGTACATAAGTTAGAAAAACTCATTGGTACATGGCATGTTTTCCGTGCGGATTCGAACCTGGACCTCCATAATTGGGTGTCCATATCTCTCCGCAACGCGCCACCGATGCTCTTAATAATATAAGTTTACATCGTAGTATTGTTCCATCAAGGAACTTTTACAATACAATAGATCCGGTGAGGATGATCCAAACAAAGGAATATGTAGGTGTTCGTAAGATGACGTAGGTAACTAGGTACACAATTGACCTGGATTTTAAGTTTGTTTTCTAAAAAGATATATAATATGAGTTTTCAAGTTCATAACCTTGGCCGTTTGGTTACCTAGCAAGAAGATTTTTAACAACGCTTGGTACTAACTTCGTTTACAAGCTAACGCTAGATACCAATGTACTGAGCATTCATTCCGTAAATGAATCTGTCACGACACATGACGTGACGTTCTTACTGCGACTGAAGTATGAGGACTTGAACGACATGTCATAGATACTTTAATATTTATGTGCAGTATTGAACCGAATCGGAACGGAACCTCTAATCTCTATTACAAGTTTTTCATTCGAGAAGAACGTACCTCCTATGGCCAAAAGAGCAGCAAACGGTGACACTAGGAACTATACAGGGTGTACAATAAAATGGGACAGCTACTTAAAGGGGTGCTTCAGACCATCAAACTGAACAACTTTCTCTATGGGACCAATATCGAAATCGCGAAAAAAAAATCCGCCCTCCCATACAAAACTGCAAACATAACTCGACTGAAATGTATGGGATAGCTGATTTTTTTTTCGCGATTTCGATATTGGTCCAATAGAGAAAGTTGTTCAGTTTGATGGTCTGAAGCACCCCTTTAAGTAGCTGTCCCATTTTATTGTACACTCTGTATATTTTAGTACAACATTTTGTTTGGTCTTGCCAAATTATGCATGATTTTGACGTTTCACGAATGTTTCAAATTTTGTAATCATCGGCTGCAAGGCTGATTCAGTATGTATAGGGTGTAGAGCTTCTCCGTGATGGGGATGGACCAGGTCTGCCTGCATAGCTCCAGTCGATTTAGGAGTTACAGCCGTTCAAAGGTTTGAAATGGTTCCAAAAAATAAATATGAATGGATATGCAGGTATTATTGTAATATGCACTGTAGCTATGCGAACAGTACTAAAACTGTCATGGTCTGTCAGTCGCTTCAGGAGACGTTCAAATGACCTTTGAACCGACTGGACAGATCATGTCAGTTTTTGTACTGTTCGAATAGTTACAGTACATATTACATTAATATCCTATGATCAACCTTGCTGTTCGTAAATTTTTTATTGATCTTTAAACGACTGCAACTCCTAAACCGACCGGAGTTATGCAGGAAGACCTGGTCGATCCCCATCACAGAGATCACAGAGATCACCATATTTATACTGAATCAGCCTTGCAGTGATGGTTACAAAAAGTACGTCTATCTCTTATACTACACTTTATGCCCAAACTGTAGAATCTATGTGAGCTAGAATTCACATGATTTTTCGTGCATTCGGAATGTCCAATTTTATTGGAAAATCGATAGCGTTGAACCAAATTATGCCTACAGCCTGTCTAGATGGATTAGTGTTTATGTCTTAGTCCTATCGTAGACTGTTAGGCACAGTGAAATAATTGACCAAATCATGAAATGCCAAGGCAAATTACGATCTGCCTGATTCTGCGATGGGACAACGAAACCATTAATGTTACGGCGCATTCAAGGAAAGTTATGTTAGGTAACCAAGGGTAACCATAACATAATATGAACCTGGAAAATCACAAAATCTGGAGAATTTTGATGTACCTATGCTTCGCTTCAATTTATATGGATTTTTTTGTTTCATGCTTTTCGTGATACAGGTGGTGGTGCAACGTTTGGA
This sequence comes from Agonopterix subpropinquella, assembly GCA_922987775.1. Classification (NCBI taxonomy): domain Eukaryota; kingdom Metazoa; phylum Arthropoda; class Insecta; order Lepidoptera; family Depressariidae; genus Agonopterix; species Agonopterix subpropinquella. The sequence goes on along the minus strand of OV277693.1, from coordinate 52,291,599 downwards.
AGATGGCGGTGCTCGCCACAGCCGCATCTCGTTCGCAGACGGACGCCGGGGCAGTATTCCGGACGTCTCCTATCACCCCACAATGAGAGATACCATGTGTTTCCATGCTATCACCATGATGAAGGTTTGCTCTTCAGACGTGTATACACAAAAAAGTTACATTTATGCACCTACATGATAGGAAATTTGTTATTGGCTTTGTAAGTACTTTACTATTTATCTTCGTGATAAGACTGATAAGCTGTTGATTTCGTCTGCAAATAAAGTAATTAATAATTATATCTAACCTAGGACTCTTAGATATTCTGCGCCTAGGAGTAGGAATGGGCTATGGTCTTCGAGTTACGAAAAACTCCTCAATTATAGTTTATCAAGTCATCATCATCAGCCTTATACGTCCCAATGCAGGGCATAGGTCGACCCTCGTGGAGGGTGTAAGGGCGTAAGTCCACTACGCGTGCCCATGCGGATTGGTAGACTTCACATACGTTAGAATTTCTTTAGCTTACGCATGTTTCCTCACTATGTTTTTCTTCACCGTTTGAGAGTAATCGGTATACGTACGTAAGTTAGAAAAACACATTGGTAATTTGGTACATGCCGTCCGTGCGGATTCGAACCCGGACCCTCTTGATTGCGTGTCCATACGCCGCGCGCCGACGCTCTCGGACATCTATCCAGTTTTTGTGTTACTATATCGTCAATCCCATCGTATCATTGAGATAATATCAGATGGATCTGTACGTCTTGTACTCTTACGTTTGGTTCTGAAACATGGACTCTGACTAAGGATATAGTGCACGAGGTCAAGGTCGCATAAAGAGCAATGGAGAGAGCTAGGATTCACAGTTTTATCCCGAATGTCGAAGTCAGACGCCAAACAAAGGTAGTTGATATCGTCAAGCGGATTTCGACTCTAAAGTGGATATGGGCAAGATACTTTGCCAGACAGATGGACGAAAGCATTGACGGAACGTCGGCCGTTGGAGGGGAGACGGTTAGTCGGTAGACCAACAGCCAGATGCCATCAGATGGTCGGACATGTCAGGTGGCCGGATTTATTTTCGCTCTTCAATTTTTTTTTCTCTTTTCATCCAAATAAATCCAGCCGTACAGAACTGCCAGAGGGCAGCACTTGCAGGGTCGTCATATAGAGAGAGGTGTTGCCGATATGAAAACAACGCAAGTTATTGTTTATTCATTGAAAATGATACTTCTTATAGTCCTAAATGTAGATCATTAGTCCTTGCAGATCTCGCTTAGGTTATTAGATTCAGGCTGTAGGTTATATGAATCTAATGCATCTACTATGTTTTAATTTACATACAACACTGCACATTGGTTGAGACTAGCGTGGGACCGTTCTACTTGGCGTAAATGAGGAGGTCTATACCTAGCAGTGGGGTTTACCGAGTTGATGATGATGATGTGTACTTTCGTGGTGCAGGTTTACCAGAACTACTCGTTCGAGGAGCTCCGGCTGGCGAGCGGTGCGTGGGGCGAGGCGTGCACGGGCGCGGGCTCGAACAGCCTCGTGGCGAGCGGGCGCGTGCCGGCGGAGCGCCTCGCGGTGCGCGCGCAGGCCGACGGCTCGTACGCGGCCGCGTGGACGCCGCGCACTCCCGGCGCCTACTTGTTTAGGTGCACCTTCGACGATCATCCGGCGCCACAGGTCGGTGCTATTTTTTAAGGTTCCGTACCGCCAATGGGACCCTATTCGTAGGCCTACGCTATCCGTCCGTTCCTTAGACTACTTATATCCGGACTGGCCTTGCGGTAGCATTTCCCCTCTGCCACGGTATTAGATAAATCAATCGATCGAAAAAAATCGAATCGAATCGATCAATTAATCTTGCGCATTTACACCCAATTTTGTACCTTATCACTAAACGAGACAGCTTATAATAGCGAAACAATAATTTTGAACTTAGAACGTTTGGGGTTTACACGAGACTACTTTTCATGATTTTGAACATTCAAAATTAGAATCTAAAGTCATAGGGAATAAAATCCAAAGTTGCGGATAACATGTTACCTCGCCCCCCGCAAAAAGTGGCAGAAAGTTCGTTAGTAGAATGACAAGTGGTTACGCGTCCCGATATAAGTAGTCTAAGGTCCGTTCATCCTAGCTGTGTACGGGTAAAATGTGGCTTAACTTTCTGGCATTTTTAAATAATATCTTAGACATTGTCGACACAGATTATTGATTAAAGTTTTGTTCAGAAACCGGACCTTTATTATTTAATTTTATTGCTTATCTAATTGTATATTTCAGGAGCTTACAATAGAAGTGGTAGAGAGTACGGTGGACGGGCTAGGTGAGCGAGGGATTCAAGCGGGAGGCGTGCTGCCATCTACGCCGCCTTCGAAACTGCGGCGCTTTGCGTCGCGGTACACCGCGGGCCTGCGGGTCAGGGCCAGCCCTAGCCTGCAGGCTGAGGAGTTGGGACGGATTCCACCGGGAGCCAATATTGCCTTTGTTGAAGAGGTGAGTTGATGATCTTGTTTTAAAGAGTGGAGTGCGTCCAACATAGCTTCGTGATTTTGACAGGCGGTTTTAGAGATTTGAATTTGCTTGAAAATGTTTGTGCCGTCAAAACTTTATAATACTTTAAACGTTTTTTTATATTTTTTTTCTAGCCTATTCATCCCACTGCTGGGCAAAGGCCTCCCCTTTAGTCCTACAACCATCTCTGTTGGGCATGCTCTGGCCACGCGTCATCGAAAGAATCCAGATCGTACCGCCACCTCTTCCTAGGACGACCCGGACGTCGACGACCGTTTTCTGGGATCCAGGGCGTTACAATTCTTGCCCACCTTTCCTGGTGCATTCGACAGACATGGTCGACCCAATCCCACTTCAATCTGGCGGTTTTTTCCCCAACATCGGCTATTCGTGTTTTGGAGCGCAGTGTAGTGTTTCTGACACGATCCGTTCTTTTAACACCTAGTATTATACTACGCTCCATTGCCCTCTGACAAACCTTGAGTTTGGACTTTTGAGACACAGTGAGAGACCAGGTCTGGATACCGTAGGTTAGGATACAGGATACATATGTCGATGAGTCTTTGTTTCAGGGATAGCTGGAGTTTACCCTTCATTAACTCCTTCATGGACCAGTAGCTCTTCCAGGCGTTGTCGACACGGCGTGCGACTTCCTTGTCTTGCCTGTTTTCGAAGGAAACTATGTGGCCCAAGTAAATGTACTCATCAATATAGTGTATTACCTGCTCATCTATTTTTTATTTAAGCTGTTTTTTCCCACTACTGGGCAAAGGTCTCCCCTAAACTCGTCCACGTATCTGTGTACGCCCGCCACTCATTACAGTAGGCATCCAGCTCGTCTCGCCACCTTTTCCGGGGTTTGCCTCGACCTCGGCTCCCGTTCTGACTAGTTCTTAGGCATCCATTGCGTAACGATTGATGCATTTTGCAAATATGCCCAGCCCAGTTACACTTTAGTTTTGCAGACTTTTCCCCTACGTCAGCTATTTGAGTTTTGGAGCACAGGGTTGTGTTCCGGATACGGTCCGTCCGTTTTACACCTAGTATACTGCGCTCCATAGCTCTTTGGCAAACCTGCAATTTGGGCTTTTGACTAAAAGTATACAAGATTAATTTCATTTATTATAAAATTGATGTTTTTGCGGCTCAAACATTTTCAGAAAGTTAAATTATCGCTCTTAAACGATCTGTCAAAATCACGAAACTATCTTGGACTCACTATGTATTCTAATGTAAGAACTGCGGCGTCAGTTTCGGTGGGCAATGTTATGTGCTCGGCTGGATATGGCTGGAGATGGCTGAATACAAGTAAGTTCTGTGTCGTACCTACACTTCTCGTCATTTATGACCGATCGGTGGCGCGTTGTAGAGAGATATGGATATTCAATCATGAGGGTCCGGGTTCGAATCCGCACAGACGACATGCCATGTTCCAATTAGTTTTTCTAACTAACATACTATATTGACTGCTTTCAAACGGTGAAGGAAAACATTGCTAGGAAATATACGTTGAAGAAGAAATTTTGATGCATATGTGAAGTCTATTATGTGTGTTCAATCTAGATTTTATGTTGGGCAAACATACTTAAATAATTTAATCACTGCATCCCTGTTCGGTGTAGATAAACTGCTTCTTCAGGCATGTAGTTTAGTGATTCAAAAGTTATTATAATTCGCAGGTGGTAAACAAGGACGGGACATGGGTGCGGTTGAGCGCGGAGTCGGTGCGGGCGTACGCGGACGGGTGCGCGGGCGTCGCCTGGTGCCTCCAGCATCATCGCCATCTTGACAGGGTGCTGCTAGTTCCCATCGAGTCTTCGAGCCCGCAACAGGTTCGTTTCGATGGAAACTTCGTTATGGCAGGCCTCCGTCACTCGGCCGTAGGAACCAAGATACGTGCCTACAGCTACACTTTGACGCATCGTAAGCGATTCTCCAAACGGCAACACGCATACGTCGCGCGCTGTACAAAGTAGTAACAACGCTGAGTTAAGCGCCATTAGATTCATTTTCGCGCGTACCGTAGCGGAATGCTTAAAGCGTGAAAACTTAACATTTTTTAAGGATGTACTGTTACGATAGTAATCTGTGATTATGTCACGCATACTCATAACCCTTATGAAGAGAGCATCTAACGTACATCAAAGCAAATTTTAATAAAAATGGCATGGCCCAGCCGTTTGTCGTGCTCCTTATAGTGACAAGTTTGCAGCCTTTCGGCGATAATTTGGAACACTATTGCACTATACATATTCTTATTCGTAGACTATACACATCTTCGATTTTCACGACTAGCGATACGATCTGATGAATTCTAAGTCTTTCAATCCCAGATTCAGCGCGGAAAACATGAAATTGTTTTTGTTGTACTATTTGTTTATTTTCAAGGCTTGCCTTTCTTAATATCTTTTCAGTTGGAGTATACTGGCATATGGAGTGGCTATGGTGACGCACAAGGTGATATGCAGTCTTGGACTCAGGAAGATGAATTCGATATAGGACTTAATGGTACAAGTGTTACATTATTATTTTCTTTTATATGTTTTACAAAATAAATTTGAAAACCGATTGTTTGTTTCGTTTCAGACATAAACTGCATAGAAGATAGACGTTTCCCATTTTCCATTCAATTGGACATGGCTAGTGAGGTAATGTTTTGAGGCATTAGAAGATTTAAAAAGACTAAGATTAAATTATTTGAATTTTTTAGTAGACATATAGTGGCCTGTATTTGTAAATGATCAGTCCGTGTGGTGTTGGCTAAGAATAGCACCCTCCCATTTCCTCCCGTGGTTGTCGTAAAAGGCGACTAAGGGATCTACCGGAGGATGGGCAGCAGCATCCTCCGAGTACACACATTCAATCCAACTGCGATCGCCAACCCGCCTGCCAAGCGTGGCGATTATGGCAAATCCCCCCTATGTCCAGCAGTGGACGTCTATCGGCTGATATGATGATGATGATTTGTAAATGAAGGTTATGTTTCAGAGCGACGGCAGCTCTAGTCCTTTCATGTTTGGCGTGGAGCCGAGTAAGCGCACGAGGGTCATACGCAACGAAGCGACTGCCGTATCCTCACCCAAGTTAGTACTGCTTTAAAATGGTACCAGGAGGGCAATCGCGCTAAATAAATCACAACTGAACCACAGATTATTTAATAGTTACTACCGTAACAGATACTGCACTCGCTTAGAAAACACTGATTTCGCGCGCTTTTACAGACAACCGAGTCTTACGATCTGTCACCGCGACGAACGACGAACTTAAATGCGTCTTATGTCAATTAACCTAGAGTCGATATCACATTGCCCGTCACGCGCCTCTGACGTAACTACCGAAACGCTAGGGTTGTTTATTGTCAGAAAATACCCTCCATCACCAGGAATTTATTTTCTTCAATCTCATTTTCCAAAATAACGTTTAAACCAAGTTCGAAGACTACGGGAATTACTTCTTCGGAAAGGAATTCCTTTTTTGCGAAAAAAATTTAATCCAACAACTAGTTACCAACATTGATAAAATTATTCCGTTTATTTGTATCTTTATTTATTATTTTTTTTGTATCTTGTACAAACGATAAAAACAATAGCGTTGTTATACCAGTATTCTAAGTATTTTTGCACATATTATTTTCAACACAAAACTTTGCTTTTGGATAAAACAAAATTAAAATTTACGTGAGTAAGTACCTTTTTTCATCCGTAGGCAATGTGAAAAATGACACATTTTGTTAGATTGTCTACCAAACATCACAATAATTATTAGCAGGCATATTTTCCCAAAACAAAACCGTCCAGTACAGCATGGGTAGCATGCCAACCCGCGATAGCTGTGATACAGCTATATCACGTGTTTTATCTCTTTCGTTTGTGCGCGAACGAACGAGATAAAAGACGTGATATAGCCGTATCACGGCTATTGCGGGCTGGCATGCTACCCGTGCTGGAAGTACGCAATCGCGATAGCGTGTGATAGCCCTATGTTATTAACATCTTGCAAGATATGCGTGACGTAGGTACTTTATCGCAGCTGTCAGACGTGAGTGACGGAGCACTGACTGAACCACGTGGACCGCGCGCGAACCTCATCTTTTAACACGTTCGGTATTGCGCTATTCATTTGACAGCCGTTATAGCCGTTTTGAAAGATTGCTCAGACGTGAAAGGCAGACGTCAGTCATATAGTTAAGCGCGATGCGGAATTCAGCACAGTTGAATAGTAATTGGATTGCAATGTTATTAGAACTGAAATTGGACTAGGATTGAACTTCGTTGTATTTAATTAGCGCGATCGCCCTCCAGCCCTACCGGTATTCATACATATAATGAATGACTCTATTTTGACATAAATAGCGTATCAATTTTCAGGCGAGTCCAGCGTCGCAATAACGGTAACAGCGACGAGTGGTGGTCCCCTGTGAAACAACGGTCCAGTGACAACGTGCTACGAGACGTCAACACTATTCTAGAGGTATATTTTTGACAAAGGTTCTATGTTTTGATTTAATGTTTAGGTATGTATTTTCCCATGGCTTCGCAAGCGTGAATTCGTTTTGGATTTGAGTCCACTCCATATGCTATTTACATAAAGGATTTGATCACTGCATGATTCAATGTTGTGTCTTTCTAAAAACAATCTCAGTTAATAAGTGAAAAATACATTTCGGTCTGTTCAGCGTTTTTAAGCGAAAATACGCAAACAATTACACAAAAGTAAATTGAGAGAAAGTAATTTAAATAAAGAGATACATACATCAACTCACGAGCGTAATTCCCTTTTGGGTTGGTTAGATACATTGCTACAACTACCGACTTTCTGTCTATGAATGTAAGTAGTTGTAGCAGTGCTCACACTTAGCAATTTAAGTTTCAGGATGGAATGACGTGTCAAGCGGTGAGAGGTGCCTAGCCTCTCCACATAAACAATAATAGATGATAGTATTTACTACATATTCTAGACGGAGATAGAACCAGAGCCGGAGCAGAGAAGCAGCAGCCGGCTCGCGCAGACCGGCACCCAGACCTCGCCCGAGAGCGTCGGCGAGGAGATAGTGTCCGCCGTGCAACTGTACTTAGGCTCTAACAAGGCGAGTCAATAAGTTACAGCCTGTACGATCCCACTGCACCATATAAAAAAGTTTAAAAGGGACTGCCCACTCTCCATCAGGCTGGAGTGGTATTTTCGAAGGTTATGACTTTAAAAAATGACTACGGAGATTATGCATTATTCGATTATGACTTTGAAAGTATGAGATTCAAAAATAACTCTTCAAGGCCCTATTTAATTAATAAACGCAATAGGGGATGGGACAGTCCGGGACAATTAGTCAAATTAGCAACTTTTAATCGAACGTCAAATCGCGCGCGATGTATGAAAAATTGTACTAAATACCCACAAGTGACGTCATCAACATTTCATTACTTTTTATAGTTAATCATGTTATTAAAAATAGTATTAAAATAAAGAAAAAAAACTAAAAAAGAAGATAAAACTAAAATATATTTTATGTAGTCCGCTCCCCTATAGACAATTGATTGACAATGACAATTCAGAGTAAATTGCTGAGAATGCTAGGACATATGAAGCACTGTAAGTTTAGCGTCATTAGTAACCAGCAATGTACTCTGAATTGTCAGTGTCAATTGTGGTGTTTATTAAACAGGGCCCTGGGGTCCGCAAATAGCACTGCTGGTTGATGGAGACAGGCAAGTTGAGTGTAAACTTGCTGCTCGAGTATTAAGGGGTCTGAATTCGGTTGAACGAATAAGTATATAACGCTAATATCTATTGGAACTGTGCGGAACAGTCAACTATCGTTATTTCATTGCAACGAGTCTGCTGTCGCGCTGTTTCTGATTTGAAACTACTTTAAAGTTTTTAACAATGTAACTTTTAATGTGGATGTGAATTCGTGTGGATAACTAACTACGTGACATTGAAATGAGTCGACTTTAGGGGTGGTTCTGAGTTCTGACCATCATCAACATCAAACTGAACAACTTTTACAATAGGGGCAAAAAAACTGCTGTTCCATACTAAACTGCAATGCATACTCGACTCAATGTATGAACAGTTGATATTTTTTTTGCAACTTCAAGTGATGCTCTCATAGTAAAAGTTTTTCAGTTTGATGGTTTGAACCATCCCTAAAAAATGTCGACTCGTTTCAATGTAGACAAATATTGCTATATTTGCTTAAAGATGTTAAAATGAAACATAAATCGAACAGGAAGACCACGTTAGCCCAAAGAGGTTGGCGAGCGGGCGTCGAGCTCGAGCGTACAAAAGGACATCTTCGCCTCCCCCCCCGCTGCCCGCCCGCGTGGCCCCCGCCCCCCCGCCGCCTAAAAAGCACGCTCTTAGTCCTGCCCAGGCGGAGAGCTTGAGGGCTATATTCGCTGCACTGCTCTGGCACGAAGGTTTGATCTGAATTATCCGTTTTGTTCTTATTTGTGACAGCATACAGGCCCGTATTCCCAGTATCTGCGCCCCTTTAGTGTGATGAATGACACATCTGCCGAATTTACGTGACGCGTCTACTGATGCTCGTGTAGTTCTTAAAACTTTAAATCAAATTTTCTCAAACATGCTTGGAAATGTGAGCATTATTTTGACAACCTTCTTCGAGATAAATCGAAATTGCTGTACTGGCCAAATACATGCGCGCAGCGGCCGGCAATGTTGTATGAAAATCCATATCTGTCGTGTTTTGCGGCCAAATAAATTACATAGTAAACTCATATCTGTCGTGTAATTTAAAAATGGAACGATATTTTACTCCGAAACATGGCGACCAAGGAGGTAACTCATCGAAGGTTTTATTTAAATTTCGAACTGGCTTGCAAATAGAAACCTGTTTATTGAAAAAAAAAATTGTTGTTCGTTGTTCGTCATTGATTTTGAAAAGAGTTTTAATTTCCGCGAATTATTTGAGAAAATTTACTGTTTTCATTTCCGCGCATTATTTGAGAAAAGTACTATACAAGCCTTGGCCACAACTAGGCATTGATGGACTTACGTATGTGTGCCTCGGCTTCGCCACGGCCCACATTTACACGTTCGTCCATCAATGCCTCTGTTGCTGGCCGCTGCAGTAATGTACTATTGTAAATGTGTCGTTGGTGTACCTAATAAACTATATTAAACTAGGAAAAATGGCGCGTAATAGTATGTCATAAGACGCGGATTAGTCCTGAAAATCAAGTCACGCGTATTTTCGGCTGCGTAAATTGGGCAGGTTTGACCACAGGTTTCATCACACTGAAGCTTACACTTCAGTATGCGTAAGAGGTGACTTAAAATCCCCGCAGGCAGCGTTACATTTTGAATGGAAAAAATGTAATCAAAAAAGTTATTTTTTAAGAGTCCCTAAACTCACTACACCTTAAGAGTCACGAAATTATAAGATGAATGTGAAATCTAAAAACATTTGTACACAATCTTATAACTGATTATCTGATTAAAAGCATTGTTTCAAAGCTTATGATTTGACTTAAAATCTGGTATATAATTTGTGTATATAACGTGTTAATGAATTAGCGCAAAACCTCATACACCCCAACTGATTTATAACAAAATAATTAGATTGAAACAATAATTTCATTATTTTGGTAGTTAAAATTTAAAGTTATTCGTATTTTAAGTATTGAGGCAAAAATGATTTGTTATCATTTCAGCACGAAAAGAAAGCGCTAATGTACTCATGGATACAGTTCTATAATCTTGTTTTGGTAGTAAGTAGAGTGAGTGTGCCCGTGCGGTGGGTTGACATCCGGTTCAGAAAATTTCAAAATTTTGCAAACAAATTATTTAATATTTTGAAAAAAATTACCTATATGTTGAAACCATGATAATTCGATTCTGCTCTCGATTCTAAACAAACTACTTTCTAGTTTTGCGTTTATTCATTAACACGTTGTATAAACCTAACAGGTATAGTCCACGACGCGATAGCATGCGCGGCGTTCCTCAAGTTCCACCCTCAGCTGCCGAAGCAGGGCGCGCTCGTGGTCACGAGGACGCCGCACGAGGTCACGCCGCACACCCAGAGGCACTCCGTGGAGGTCTCCAACGCTGGTGAGTGCAGTTGTCGGTTATCCGACTACTTGACTATTTTACTGAGGTACTCATTGCTAATTCGGTATGTCAAGTTTTTTTTGGTCTTCATTTTATATTTTATACGGATAGAAGACGTAAGTAATTATAATTTTTATTGCGATTCATCGAGATTATCAATAGCTTTAAAATGATTTTGATCTGTAATCTCTGAATGCAAAAATGGTGGAGAGAAAATCGAACTCAATGGAGAAAAACTACTGCTTTATTTTTAAAAAATCACCCTGCCTTCTCTTTCTAACTCTATACTGTAAACAGAAACGGCAACATCAAATGTCTTGTGAATGTATATTTTTTCTTATTTTAAGTTGATTTTAAGTTTACCAAGGAGTTTACAGGTACGAAAATCTACGTTATTTACTAAATATTTCTGGAATACAGATATTTTAATTTCATTTTAAAATCTCTGACATAAAAAAATATTGTTATTGAGACAATTATCTCGAAATGGTTTTCGATTCAGCCCTCCAAAAAAAACATGCCATACCGAATTTGTAATGAAACAATATGGTAAAGCTATCGTTTTTGCTACTACGCTACGCTACGACGCCATTGCGTTTCATGGTACAGTTAAGGTAAAAACTTGTGATAGTCATGTCGCGTAGTCCGAATAATTAACAAATAACACAAATAATTTATATTTATGCAAAATGCAAATCTTCAGGTCAATACCTCCGCATCAACCCATCAACTTTGGAAACGTTGACACGCTGCGGGCGAGAAGCGACTGCGAGTCGCATGCGCAAGACTGACATTGAGATGCCGATACGTGAAGAAGATGCCCACAGTCACACGAATGAAGCTGGTTAGTATCAATAAAATCCTGTTTAAAAATTTATAATTCCTAATATATTACTATCTTATTGTTTTGTCTGGAATATATTTAATGCGCACAGTTCTTTTCCGTTTTCAAAAGTATTTTTACCCCCGAAGCAAAAAGAGGGGTGTTATAAGTTTGACGTCTATGTCGGTCTGTCTTTCGGTCTGTTTGTCTGTGGCATCGTAGCTCCCAAACGGGTCGACCTATTTCAATGGTTTAAAAAAAAAATAGAAAGCAACGAGTTTGGCGGAAGGCCATGTAATGTGAGACCCAGACTTAGAGGTCCCATACATGAATGAAACTTAGTAATACGTGTAGAGTGAATCAAAACTAACAAAAATGTAAATTGTTTGTAATCTGTAGAAGTTGGGGGAAAGGTATTTCTCCTTATGATACCTTTTGTATCGAGTGTGTTAAACTCATAATCTTTCTTATTAGATAGTGCACACAATCTTCTACGCATTCATTGTGTTTATTTTAATGAAAATTCACGATAACCGTACCATATTATGATAATGGAAGAAAACAAAATCACACACACTATCAATTCAACCAAGCCGACGATAACGACCAAAAATACCTCAGCTATAAATAACATTAGATGAAAATATCTGTCGTGGTTGCGTTTTGCTACTGCTTTTTTGACGATTTGTCTATTTTACTAGTAATTTCTACTTTTGAATCCGGACTTCTGGAGATGTGGAAGTTTTTTTTTAAAAATGCCTTAATTTTTATCTGTTTTCAATAATTATGACCGCCGCCCTGAATGGCTTTTAGTTTTCGTAAAAATGGCTGGGTCCAAATCTGCCATTGTTCATTTGGAACAGTGTTCTATCTTTGTTTCATGAAAATCGATTCAAGTAACTTTAAAAATTACGAAATAACATTAAATTACAAATCAAATACTCCCAAACCGAAAAAAAAATCATTCAAAAAGAGAAAAATAGGGGACCGCTATGAAATGGCCATGGATATTTTTATTCATAACTCACTTGCAAAGTTACAAACATCAAAAATGACCGAATTATTTTCACTTTTTAAATGTTATTTTTTTTTTGGTTTTGGGGGTTTTTTTAATTTGTAATTAATTAATTTATTATTTTGAAAACTTAATTTACTATGAAATTTATCGAGCACAGATGAGCGGAAGTGTTGGGAGAGGCCGTCCGAGGAAAACATACCACGATCAAATCAATGATCTTTTCCGAAAAGGACAAGTGTGTAGCACCCTCAATCCACGGAAGTGCATGAAAAGATGTATGAATGTTAATGAGGCTATAGACGTATGTCAGAGTCGTAGCGTGTGGCGGTCCATGGTCTCTGCCTACCCCCTTGGAACAAAGGCGTGAGCTTATGTATGTATGTATGTATGTAATTTACTATTTATAACAACGTGTCTGTAATGTCATAGATATGGCAGGTGCTCGATTATCTCCATATTGTTTTCCCCTCTGATTAAACGATCGTGTCTGTCGAGATGTATTCTTCAAATGTACCTACGCCACAGGTTCGTCGCAAGCTGTTGTCAACGTACTTCCGCCGGCTCTGAGAGCGCTGGTAGCTCTCTGGGACGCACTCTACGACGCCGATCAACTCTCTGCAGCTACGGACAAGTGAGTATTTAATTCAGGAACGTGGCATACGTATTATACGTAGCAGACTGCCTTACAAGCGGTGAAACATAAAAATACACCTTGGCGGTCGTCCTTCTTTCTTAAATTTCCGTCGTTGTTTCCGACGCCAACTTTGTCCCTTTCTAATCCAACGAAAAATATTGTTTTTAAAGACTAACGTAAAGTCGGAAACATCGACGACGGACACGCACGAAAAAAGTACGAAAGAAGGACGAACATTACCGACCGCCATAGTCAATTTTCGTGTTTCCATCACTAAGATATTATGCCTTACGGAATAGAGGAAGTGACATGAGTTGTCAAATGAAACCGTTTTTGGACGTTTTCAGGAGTCCTCGGCAAGGTAAAAATTCAATTTCTGTGCATAATTCTCAATCTAACGTGAAATCGTGGATGATTTAATGAAATAGTGTTAGTATATTTCACAAAATTATCTACGATTTCGCTTAAGGTTCACGATAGGTATCTCTTTCTATTATTCAATGATGCCACTAGGTTCATCTCGCTCTCTCAGCTGTCAATGCCTCTCTTCCGTAGTATAATACCTTTATGGTTGCCATGCTTGTAAGGAGGATTGGTATCCATTTGTTTTTTTCTGACACAAAAATATTTAACAATATATCTCATAATATTTGTCCTTTTTTATCAGGCACACGAAAGATACTACAGAGAACAACGAAAACGATGAATCCAGATTATTTAGCAGCATACGTAAAAAGAGAGATTGGAAATCTTCCTCCGCATCTAAAACTACTCCCTATTCAGGTAAGTAGTACATAACAGTAGTACCAGGTTTATAAGTCTCACCGATATAACTGCGCAGTTGACAAATTTTAATAGCGCGCGAAATTATATTGACCAATCGGTATGTTCCACCTTCATTCCCTTGCTACGATTGGCTAATTGTTTTCGCGCCGTTTTTGCTAAACGACTTAGGGTTTTGTAGGGGGACTGCGCAAACGAAGATTGGCGAGGGGAATTATTTTACAAGTCGTACTTGTAGTACGCTGTCCCTTGAAGATGACCGTGTACCTCTGAAGTAATGGCTCGTAGCTAAATTTTTTGGTATGAAGTCCATAGATAATTATAGTAACTAGATGTAACCATAACGTGGCCGCACATGAAACAGCAATAGCGTGACTTATGTTTGGCAAGATGTCATCAACATTCCATAGGTTTGACAGTGGTTTGACATCTTGCCAAACACAAAAACCGGCCCCGGTGACTGAAACAAAAAATAATATTTCTTTTTTGTCTACATAAGTTTTCATAACTGGCTATCTCGCTCTCTCATTTCTTGGCTACATCTTTCCGCGTAAGCGAAAAGTTTTTAAACTAAGGTAAAATCGAAGGATTTTAGTACCCTTTTAATATTAGTTTATAAACGACTATTGTTATAGTTGTTTATCGGATGATATTTGGTCCGCAGTGCGCTGTGAGTTATGCGGGGGCTCGAGTATCCCGCCGCCCCTGGCCGCGCACATGCGCAACACGCACCCGGGCTGCCGCTCGCCCACCACGAAAGGCTACGACCGCGCGGGCGCGTACAAGCGCGCCGACCAGCCGCCCGCGCCCGCTGACGCCTCCGCCGCCTGTGGCCAGCTGGCACAAGGTTACCAACTAGCCTGCACTGTAGACTGATAGAACTCTGTGCCATAGATAAAGCCATCAACTACAAATAAGAGCATACGTACTAGTCTGTTACTTTGCAACCAAACAATTTGCAAAGTACAAATATAATCACTTATTCATGACTTTGCTGCACCGAGCCTATTGTGCTGCCCTTAATCCTATTTTTTTTAAATTTCTAAGCACTTAAACAATATTTCCAAAAATCTAGAATGCCATATTGTAGTCATTGCAGATTTTCAATTTATCGGGTCACTAAGGATTTGTTTTTATAATGTTCGTAGTTATTATCTTTAAAATCCAAAAGTGGTCACTTTTGGCGGTTTTAACGATAATAGCTACAAGCATCAAACAATAATCCGTAATGTTTCGACAAATTGAAAGCCAACTGGGACAAATTGAAATTAGCAATGACTACAATGTGACACTCTTGTTTTTTTGCAAATATTGTTTAATTGATTAGAAATAAAAAAATTGGATCGAGGGCAGCACAATAGGCTCGGTAGGCTCTAAATAGTTATAATGAGTATTCTGAAAAAAAATTCCTTTTGATGACAAGTTTAATTTGTTATTTTAGCTGCTTACCAACTCTGGTACATATACTGCGAGAAATGCCGCGAGAAAGCGTTGAAGGCAGCGACATCAGTGAAACAGCCGAAGACAAAGACGATATCTGAATTAGGATACGAACGTGTCGATCCCATGCCGGAAGTAGACCATCAAATTATGAAAGAAAACGCTGTGTTCCTGCTTGATTTGGCGCCATTAACTAACTCTGGTAATATTCTATAACACACTGCGGGCACTAGATTCTCACCGAGAACAGCCGCGAACGAGAATATGGATTCCCTTCGTTGCTCTCGTGGCGTCATAAGCCGTAGTAATTTTCCTTGAAAGTTCTCGCCGAGAAGTTCTCGCGAGAGTGAAGTGCCTGCTTTGGGTACAAGAGCTTTAATGTTCCAAGTACGAAAATTTGGTCCAATGATTTTCCGCAACATGGTGAGGTTTTTATTTTTCGGGTTGGGCTTTTCATGCGTTAATCTTTTTGAGAATTACTTGCAAATACACTGGCCTTCAAAACTTAGTACAACACTTTTAAAATTGCAATACACTTTAAAGTGCACGAGATGTATATTTTTGGAACAAAAACAATCGAAGTTGGCTGCATAGTGAAAGTAGTTCAGTTTGAAGGTATGCAGCATCCCATTAAGTACATAAGTACTTAATGGGATACTGCATACCTTTTTTCTAACAACATTGAAGTTGTTGTAGGCTGAAAACCAAGCAAATGTTTCGCCTCGGAACACCAGTGTGTCTCTTTCTAACGTGTTGCCAACACCATAGTTAGAAAGGGACACACAAGTGTTCTGGGAATCTTACTGGTCTCGTTGCCAGCACTGTAGTGCACAATCTTGTTACTGTATAACATTGTTGGTGCAGAGGCAATCAGCACGTCTCCGTGGCACGAGGCGCCGGGGCGGAGTCCCCCGACGCCGCCGGGCAGCGTGTGGCAGCCGGCGCCTCCGTTCCAGTGCCTCCCGGCGCTGGGCGCGGCGCCCAAGGCCTGCGCGACCACCGACGCGGCGCGGTACCACTCCCTGGGACGACCGCCGCCTCCAGCTGTCGCCCCTCTGGTTAGTACTTAGTAACAACAATCGTACGATGTTCCTGCCTCTAGATATACTCTGTTTATACCTACGTTCTATGATGTAACGCATTTAGCATGACCATAAGCAAATGCTCACGACATTTCACACGATATTTCGGGGAATATTCCCCGAGGAGTCAGAGATATTCTGAATTCTCAGAACATCCCCGTTTCAATAGTACCGAAACTCTGTCCAGTGTGAATGACGGGGAGTAAACCCGTCGCCACTTGTAAATTGAAGTATGCGCGTTTACTCACGATGTTTCCCTTCACCGAAAAGCCAGTGGTGTTACAAAGTACATAAATTCCATAAAACTTATTAGTACGAGTCGGCCTGGACGGGGATCGAACCACCGCCTCCCGCACGGCAGGTAAGGTTACTCGCCACCGGACCACCACGGCGCGTAACCACCACGTAACGCATTTGACAGTGAAAAAATTGTGGTTCAAAAATATTTTAGAATCTACAACGCATTCCACGTCTGTATCTATCTCTAAATATATCTATGATAGATATAATACTGGAATAAAAAATTCTCAAAATGCAATAGACTATCAACGAAAACTAAATCTAGGATCAATTTTCAGTAGTTACCTACGTAAAAGCAATAGTTATTATAATTTTCAGATGGCGCCATACACGTCGGAGGTAAACGCTGGAGCACAGTGGCCAAGAGTACATCGCTCCGTGTCCATGGGCCAAGCCGGCGGGCGAGACTTGTCGAACGCCGCGCGACCTCCTCTAGCTCGCTTTTCCAATTCTGATTCACAGGATACGCTTACAGGTACTTGCTTTATTCATCACATCACCCTCACGCGTTCCTTGTAGCCATTGACGTTAAAGTACATTACTGCAGCGGCCAGCAACAGAGGCATTGATGGACGAACGTGTAAATGTGGGCCGAGGCGAAGCCGAGGCACACATACGTAAGTCCATCAATGCCTAGTTGTGGCCAAGGCTTGTATAGTACTTTTCTCAAATAATGCGCGGAAATGAAAACAATAAATTTTCTCAAATAATTCGCGGAAATTTAAACTCTTTTCAAAATCAATGACGAACAACGAACAACAATTTGTTTTTTTTTTCAATAAACAGCTTTCTATTTGCAAGCCAGTTCGAAATTTAAATAAAACCTTTGATGAGTTACCTTCTTGGTCGCCATGTTTCGGAGTAAAAGATCGTTCCATTTTTAAATTACACGACAGATATGAGTTTACTATGTAATTTATTTGGCCGCTAAACACGACAGATATGGATTTTCATACAACATTGCCGGCCGCTGCGCGCATGTATTTGGCCAGTACAGCAATTTCGATTTATCTCGAAGAAGGTTGTCAAAATAATGCTCACATTTCCAAGCATGTTTGAGAGAAATACTATAGACTCCAAGTCTCATACAAAATCTTAGCAATTTTTGTCCGCATCTGACACCTAACCCACATAAATCAATGAGTATACATGCTGTTGGGTATTGGGTGGCACGAATATGTTGTTTTTGTTTAATAAACTTAGTCGTATTTGGTATATGTCAGCTAGTACAAAAAAATGCTACTTAGTACCTCTTTTGAATCTGCCATTTTTGGACCGTTGATTGTGTATCTAGTTCAGTTCTATATTATATTGATATATCTATGCTTGTAGCCTAAATAACGGTCTTTCTTATGTCATCGAATATACAAAAAGCCTTGTGTCCCTTGTGTGCTATACCTAAGTAACTTTGTTTTGTAAGGAAATAGTCAATCAAGCATATTTTATAATATAATAACAGTTTTGTATGGGCCCGCCGTCGGTCGCCGTCGGCAAATGTGTCTCAACCCAATACATAGCTGAAACTGACTACAAAAAACATATTTCGATTAAGGTGCCGGTTCGTCCCTACTCGCTCAGCCGAGCGCAGCCCTGCAGAGGCTAGTAGGCTGCGGCGAGTGGACGGGGGAAGGCGGCTGCTCCGTGTCGGCCTTCGAGCCCACGCACCTCGACCCCGACGCGCTCGTGCGCAGTCCGGTGCTATCGTTCGTGCTCGCGCGGCGAGACTTGCACTCGTATCGCCAGAAGATGGACGCCGCTATCAGAATAAATACCGTCAGACAATTCGCTTTTGAGGTTAGTATATCCTTCTTTACAGGGTGTAACAAAACACCCTAGTAATACTTAAGGGGGTGCTTCAGACCATCAATCTGAACAACTTACACTATGGAGCTAACGTCGAGAAAAAATAAAAAAAATCTGCCGTCCCATACATTTGAGTCGAAACGGTACTGCAGTTTTGTATGAAAGAGCGGATTTTTTTTTCGCGATTTCGAAGGTGGCTCCATAGTGAAAGTTGTTCAGTTTGATGGTCTGAAGCACTCCCTTAAGTATTACTGGGGTGTTTTGTTACACCCTGTATATGCTGATACTTTTTTAATGGGATGAATAACTTTCTCTATGGCACCAACATCAAAATCGTATAAAACAGCTGCAAACCTACTCGAGCCAAATGTATGGGACAACAGATTTTTTTTAATGCTATTTTGATTACGGTCCCATAGAGAACGTTGTTCAGTTGGATGGTCGGGTCATCATTAAAAAATTGTCAGCATATTAAGGACCCTGTATATTTCAGGCAATAAGTAGATTTTCAATGAATGTTTTTCTTTTCTTTTCTAAATTTAGTTCCTAAAAAACTCGACAGATGACATTGCTTATCGCTCCATAGAGACGTAGGCGAGATCCTGTCAAGACTGTGCCTGACTTTTTTTTAAAGGCCAAGGCACAGATTATTTAGTAGTTACTACCGTAACAGATAGTTCACTCAACCCGATTTTTCGAATTTCGAACGCGCACTTCAGGAACGAAAAATAAAATGCGCCTTATGAAGGCGTTATGTCAATGAGCGACGATGCACACCTCGGAGGTGTCCGGCTGTCAAACGTACCTGAGCTGAGGAGTGAGACAGGCCTGGCCAAGGGTTCGAGCCCATACAACTATGTAAGACGTAAACAGTTTCAAATTTCGATTAAAATGATTCGTAAGTAATGAAATATTCAATCAAAAGATGCGTTGGCATCTGTGACGAACGTGAATGTGGACTGTATTATGATGAAATGAGAAGAATATGATGATGTTTAGCTGGGTTTATTGAACAATTAAAAGGCAAATTATAACTCGTACACTCGCTCTGACAAAGTCACAAATTCAGTGAAAAACAAAAGCATTTAAAAACATTTCAAAAATATAAAAAGAAAAAGTAAAATAAATAATATAAAACCAAAGAGTTTGCAACAGCATCTTTTTGATCATCTTCTCCCTCTTTATTATTTTAAAGAAACACTTTTTGAAATTTTGACCTTTTGTCGCACAGACCGTAACGCCATCTATCGATCCACTAGAAAACTAAAAGAAAAACGCTCATTGTGATACAACACGCTTTTGTGAGCCCAAAGTCCTAGATACGTAACAGTTGTTAATTTATGTAGGCTCTAAACTGGCTCCTGCGTTCATCGACGCAGCCGACGTGCGTGCACGACGTCATGTGGTGGTTCTGCAACGCTCTGGAGAAGTACGCCCGCCTCGTGCCTCCGCCGTTAGCTTTGGATGATAACAAAGAGGTAGCTATACAGGGTGTAAAATTCTATGGGACACTTACTTAAAGGGGTGCTTCAGACCATCAAACTGAACAATTTTTACTATGGGACCAACATTGAAATCGCGAAAAAATAACCGCAGTTCTATACAAAACTGTAAATATCATCATCATCATAGGCCTTTACATCTGTTGCAGATGATTTAAGCAGTGTTTTTGGAGAAGCACTTTTTCGCATGGCTGTAAAGTCCTATACGAGAGCCGCATACACGTCCACAGCATCTACAACAGAACTGTAGGCCGGTGGATGATGAAGGGATTGTGACAGCATTATGCCTTTTGTCACGTTTCTCTGCCAGGTGTGCGAACCAGGCTTCGTCATGAGTAGTCCGACCCTCTCTTGTTTTCCCTCTCCAGCCTCCTCTATTTTCCGCATGCTCTTCCCAATTGGGTATTTGACTATATTCAATATATTTTATTTTTATCTACTCAATAAAAAAAGGGTTAGAAAATAACGCTAAACTCCCATTTTCATTGAGTTTTTAGCTTGAATACTATTTTTAATAACAAGATAAACTATAAAAGTAATGAAAATGTTGATGACGTCACAACTCAATATTTAGTACAAATCTTCATACAAAGCGCATGTTTTGACGTCCGATAAAGAGTAGCTGATTTGACTAGTTGTCAAGTAGCCAATTTGTGGGGCTGATTCCGAAAGCGGTCAGATCTCTCTTGACGCAATCCTTAAATCGCAGCATGGGTCTTCCGACTGGCCTCTTCATATCTGCGACCTCACCAAGAAGGATGCGAAGGATGTATGGGACAGCTGATTTTTTTCTTGATTTCGATATTGGTCCCATAGAAAAAGTGGTTCATTTTCATGGTCAGATCATCTTAAAAACCGTCAGCATACTAAGAAGGACCCTGTATAATCATGTTAGGTTTAAAGATACTTTATTCTCAATTTAAGACAAAATAGTCACTTACATGAGAAGAAGACATAATATAGTAGAAATGAATAGTCATTCGCACCGCACAGAGCACTCGAACTATTTTACAGTAGGTAGGTAGGTATCTACCTAATTAATAAATTAGTAAATATAAGTAAAACAAACTTCCTGTCCATAACAAATAATAGGTACAAATTATTTGTTTTCAATTAGACAAGACATGTTGAGCTAATTTGTATTCTTCTTATCGTGTGGGCAGAGCCCTGGTGTCAGAGTTTTTTCAGACCGCCTTACGGCCTCTGACGTGGTTTTTATGTAACGACTACTACCACCAGAGATAGTAGCCGGGACCAACGGCTTAACGTGCCATCCGAAGCACGGAATCATTTTTCTTTTCAGACAATCAGGTGATTCAGCCTGCAATGTCCTAACCAACTGGGGAAAAACGCACAAAGTGCCATATCACTAGGTGTCCCTCGTGGGAATCGAACCCACGACCTCTGTGTCGAGAGCCAAAGCTCTTAACCATTAGACCACGGAGGCAGTTTGTATTTAAATTGATTGAACGACTCCATGTTTATTTTATCAAGAACATAGGGAACGAGCCGACCCGCTTCGTGGTCCCGACGGCGTCAGCGTCCGCCATATGCCCGGGCGGGCGCTCCGCTCGCGGCGCCCGCTCCGCGTTCCACGCCTTCCTGGGGTCGGTGAGCGCGCTGGCGCCCTCCCTGCCGCCGGCCAGCGCGGCCGGCCTGCAGGCTGTCCGGTGCTGGGCGCTTCACTACTCGCCGCACGACCGCGCGTTCCTGCACAGGTACGCTACTTACAACATGTTGTTCAATCTTAGAGTTCAATAGCTAAAGTCATCACTTCTATGTTGACTGTGGGGATATGTCCTTAAAAATACATTGAACGAAAAGTATCGCTTTCTACGGATAAGTGCTGTAATGTCGAATTCTATACGTTTGCAGTGAGTGCAATGTTACCATGGAACTGATAAGAATGACATCCTATTTGACAATAAGACGTTGTGTTAGTTGAATAGGTGTTATAAATAAATAAATAACGCTCACAGGCACATTCATTTTAATGATCCCAAGCAAGCGCTAAAGGCTTTTTAATATGGAAACCATACAACAACGGCACGAACATATAAAATCCATGACCGAACCGGAAACCCAGAACCCTGGGTTGGCAGTCCGGCGTGGTAACCATTACACCAACTGGGTCGTCAAATGTAATATTGTTGTTATAAATACAGGGTGTTTGGTAGAACGATGTAGATATTTTCTGAGCTGATTGAGGGCACCTTTATGAACATTTTAAACCACATATAGTGTTATGACAAGTCTCATAGTTTTTAAGTTATGATCAAAAGTTAGTTTTTTTGTTTATTGCGGGAATCAGTGCGGTTAAAGGTGTTCGAAATCATAAATCACACATTAAACAAGACCAATGAATTAGATTATAATAATAATTCAAAAATAAAATGTGATATGGGGGATGAAACTAAGATTATTCATTTTTATTTGATTTTCAGTTTTGTCTACCATCTCATGAAAAAATTAAATTGTTGCTTTAGTTGTGGCTTATTGCTAATAATTTTTTTATTAATTGAAAGTGTACTAACCAAAGTAGTTTTTAAATGATTTGAACAAATTTTCTACGTGTAGTTTTTTTTAATGATCGGTAGAGTAAAAACATTTTTACAAAAAAAATCATTTGTGACAAGTTTAAACCAAGATTTTTTTATGATTGCCTTTTCAATTATTGTTTAAAGTTATTGTGACAAAAGACTGTGAACTTAGGATTAATTTAAAACCAAAATAAAACAGATTGAGGCACTAACTCGTAAGTATGTTATGGACCTCTAACCGCACCGATTCCCGCAATAAACAAAAATACTAACTTTTGATCATAACTTAAAAACTATGAGACTTGTCAAAATACTATAATGTGGTTTAAAATGTTCATAAAGGTGCTCTCAATCAGCTCAGAAAATATCTAAATCGTTCTACCAAACACTCTGTATAATAATTTAATAATACATCACTAGTTTTTAAAGTACTAACAAATTTTTAAAGATGTATTCAGACAATGAAACTAAACAAGTTTTTTTTAAGGACAACGCATAGGGACAGCGAGAATTTTTTTGGCGTCCTTTTGGATTTTCTATGGGAGTTTTTTGTTAGTCGACCCATGTTCCATGCATGTTCCTTAGGAAAAGTTGTTTAGTTTCATTGTCTAAATACGCCCTTAAAATGTTTGCCCTAATTAAAAACTAGTGGTGTACAGTCGGCTGCAATAAGTTATATACACTTTAGTACTACGACGTAGAACAAAAGTGTATACAACTTATTGCGGCCGACTGTACAGTAGTAGCTTAGCTTAGCTATAGCTTTTACCGCTTACAGCTGTTTTGTGAAAGTTTATTTTCACATCTATGGTCGGGGCGCCGGGTTTGATGTGCAGTTCTTTTTCCTATTTCTTTCGTTTCATGACTACATTTTATAAAATAAATAATTTTGTGAAAACTGTTAATGCTGCATGGAATCAGATCTCAAGTATTTAGCGTCATTAGCAAGATACTGTCCCATTCAGAGGATGGTGTCTACGAAGAGAGTATGCTTGGTGCCCTACATGAGAGCTTTCACAGTTATCTTAACAAGGTATGTACATCCAAGGCTCCCATATCTGTTTATATATTCTTAACATACCTGTTAAACGCATACTTACAGTATCAGCGAGTGTTATTTATTACTGTATGACGTGTATTTATGTTAGTTTGTGGTTTGCTCTTTCATAATATTAAAGTTAAATGAACACAGTACGCAAGTGAGTAATCAGTCCTTTATATCACAAACAAGTACGAAAGAGACGGCAAAAGATTATATCTTAGAACTTTGAATGTTATTTACAAAATGCAAGACGATACAAAGTTCTCCACAAGTAAAATTTTGTAATTATGTTACGCGTCAAAGCATATTTTTGTTGTTTATTTTGTGAAGTATTTGTCCACCACAATATTTGTATGAATGAATAAAACACCAGCACTCAATTCATTTTACAATGAACAGGAAAATTTCGTGTGGAGTTGTCCTGACGTGACGGGTTGGTGCGACATCAGTGTTTCCTCGCGGCAAGGCATGGCCGGCGCTCTCACGGATGGGAGCACGGAAACCTTCTGGGAGTCAGGGGACGAAGACAGGAACAAGGCGAAGTGGATACAGGTCTCGTACCCCGGAGGCACTCCTGACGATCGCCCCCACATTATCTGCGTCCACGTCGACAATACGAGGGACACTGTTGTGAGTCTATGTAATTTGTTTTTTAAAGGTATAAATCAAACTGAAACCACATATTGTCGGTGTCCTGTGAAAACCTCTTGAGTACCAAAAATTTTCACAACTCACATTAAACTTTTACTTTACACTTTATTAGGTAACGAATACTCCGAAGTTGTAGAGCTCCGCTTTAGAGAAACATTCCGAAACTCTATCCTTATCAAACACAATCCATTGTTAGAATAACTGGCCAAGTGCGTGTCGGACCACGCGCAGGATAGGGTTCCGTAGTTGCCCGTCACAATATAGGCTAATATAATTATGAACTTAGAAGGAAGCTTTTTGTTTTATACTACGGTTTAACGGCAAAAAAAATCTAAAAACTACATTTTATATGTTGATCGACTATTACTCGTAAACTTGTAAAGCCTACTTAGCGGTGATAGTATTCCTTTAAATTTCGTTATATATACAGTAGTATATAAAAGATGGCAGTAGCCATCTATTTATTTACATATCCAGAAACAACCGTTTAGCTGGCAGGGGGGGAGGACACTTGACTCTAACAAAATTTTTAACTTTAAAGCTTAATATTTCACTAACGGATCCCTAAATCGAAAAATCGTTTTCCCTTACCCATAATGTTTTTAAACTACCTATCCAACGATACCCGACATCATGGGGTAGACGAGAAAAAAAATCCATTACCACTTCGCGTGTAGGGGAGGTAAGTACCCTAAAAAAATATTTTTCAAGATTTTATTTTACCACTTTATTAGCGTGATAAATATATATATCCATTCCAAATTACAGCTTTCTAGTACTAAGCGTCTCTGAGGTTTAACGGCTAATAATGTCCAAAAAGTACATTTCATAAGTTGATCGACTATTACTCGTAAACTTGTAAAGCGTACTTAGCGGTGATAGTTTTCCTTTTAAATTCGTTATATATGCTATTGCCGTGAATTTTTTCACATCTCCAACTACAACCGTTTAGCTGGGAGAGGGGGGGGGGGGGGACACTTGACTCTAACCAACATTTTCGCTTTAAGGTTAATATTTCGCTAACGGATCTCTAAATCGAAAAATGACTTTCCCAAACCCATAATATTTTTAAAAGACCTATCCAACGATACCCCACAACATGGGATAGACAAAAATTCATCCCCACTTCACGTGTAGGGGAGGTACCCTAAAAAAAAATATTTTTCAAATTTTTATTTTACCACTTTGTCGGCGTGATTAATATGTATATCCATGCCAAATTACAGCTTTCTAGTACTACGCGTCTCTGAGCTAAGCCGCGGACAGACAGACGGACAGACGGACAGACGGACGGACATGGCGAAACTATAAGGGTTCCTTTTTGATTTCGGAACCCTAAAAATTACCAGACGGTTTTTTGCTTCACACTTCCAAATTTGGTCCCATGCGAATACTACGAGTAGTACGAGGTTTTCACAGGACGACGACGGTGTCCACTTTTCTGAGTGATTTAATTGGCAAGAGAAGGAGGCTGTGTGCGTCTGTGCCTCAGCCCAGGCCGGCCAGATTTGTGCCTCAGAGTAGGAATAAAAAAAATCATATGCCTTTTCTTTAGGCTGTTAATTAAAAACTAATGAGGTCGTTTGGTAGGTAAAACGTATATTACTTGGTAGCTTAATTAATATTTTTGTGTTTGTTTCAGAACAAAACGCTCCTGGTTTCTTTTCTATACAGCAGCGGTTCTAGCGAAATGTTCCATATGCAAGACATGGAAGTCGAACCTAAAGCGGCCACGTGGCTTAGTTATACGCTACCCAGTAAGTCGTCTTCAAACCTATCTATTTTTCTTTCTATTTGCAAATTAATGTTCTCTTTAACTTTAAATATGTAAACAGCTAGTTTTAGACCATAATTATATTAATAAAAACCGCTCAAGTGTGAGTCGGGCTACTCGCGCACCGAGGGTTCCGTACCACACCACCACAGCACACAACATAAACATAACTTAGGAAAAAAAACTTTTTTTGTCTGGGACCTTTACCGAAAAACTGACTCACACTTGGCCAGTTTTTAGTATTTGTTGTTATTCTGTAGAGTTTGCTCTATAATCACACTAAGTTTGACACTTATATGTATTACCGTTTTTACGATAGAGCGTGAAGAAAAAACGTTGATAAAAACTAGTTTCTTGTTGAGAACCCCCCTTAATTTTTAACTTATTGAAACTTTTATTATTTGTCAACAAATCCGCCGTCATAACGCATAATCTGAGAAAATTTAAACTATCTAGCTATTACGGTTCAAAAGTTACAGCCCTAAATAGGTAGGACAGACGGACGGACGGACAGACGGACAGACGGACAGACGGACGGACGGACAGACGGACAACGAAGGCTTAGTAATAGGGTCCCGTTTTCACCCTTTGGGTACGGAGCCCTAAAAATTATACAGAGTGTTAGGAAAAGTGTAATAAGATAAACCTTTAGAATAACGGTTTTAATCGACAAAATTATACATTGCACAATCTGACAAACTATTAGAGCTATGACATATGTGACATTGCAGATGCCATATAATCACTAAAGAGTTCGGTATACCACATTCTTCCGTCCTCTGTATGAAACGACGTAATCTCCGAAACGAGCAGGCGGTCTGCGTTCTCTTGTCGAACGCCTGGGCTCTGAGTGTGGTGCATTATCTTGAGTATTGTCTGGCGTATTGTCGTGTCCTTGGGGCGGCTCCTCAGTTATAGGTGGCACCTCAATATCTTGGACAGGATGCTGATTTTGTGGAGTGGAATCATTTAGCATGCCGCCATCAGCTATTCCGTTTTCGATGATTTCTCCGTCTTGACCCAATGGTGCTAGATAACGATTTGATACGGTCGTTTCACGTCCATTTGGTAAACGCACGTACGAATAATCCGGATTAACTTCAATCAGATCAACTTCTACTATTGGTTGATATTTATTGGTACGATCAAATCTCCGCATCAGGACTTGGTCTGAATTTGTTAACCAAGTAGGTATAGAATCACCGTTTGTTGACCTCCTCGTATGTGTAAACATCCTCTCGTGCGGCGTACAGTTAGTAGCTGTGCAGAGTAGGGAGCGAATAGAGTGTAGAGCCTGATTCAAAGCCTTAATCTTCTATAGGTAGGTTTCTGGATCGTAAGGCCAGTTGGATAGTTTTCCAAAGAGTGGAGTTAAGACGCTCTACTTGTCCGTTCCCTTGGGGGTTATAAGGCGTTGTTCGGCTTGTTGCAATACCGCGGGAGTGTAGAAACTGTTTGACTTCGGATGACAAGAATGATGTCCCACGGTCAGAATGTAAGAATGCAGGCATTCCGAATATCATAAACAACTCATTGAGATTCTTGATGACCGTTGCCGAGCTCATATCTGAGCATGGAAATGCAAAGGGAAAGCGAGAGTATTCGTCAATCACGGTCAGGATATATTTATTTTTCGTGTTACTAGGTACAGGACCTTTAAAATCAATGCTTAGTCTTTCGAAGGGAGACGTTGCTTTAATTAGATTGGGGCCCGGTTCGGTTGGGTGATAATATCTGGGCTTTAATTCTGAGCAGATACGACAAGAGTTAGCCATATTTCTGATTTCTTCAATAGAATAGGGTAGATTCTTAGATCTCGTCCAGTGAACCATTCTTGTTACGCCAGGGTGGCAAAGGATTTCATGTAGGGAAACAAGTTTAGATGAACGAGATTCGACAGCAGCGCATACACGTGACAATGTGTCAGCGACATTATTTTCTTTGCCTGGACGGTAGACGATATCATATTTAAATGGAGCTAGTTCTAAACGCCATCGTTGTATTTTCTCGTTTTTTATTTTGCTATTTAGCCTGTTATTGAACATGAAGGCTAGCGATCTTTGGTCCGTAACTAAACGAAATGGTTTTCCTATAAGAAAGTACCGTTTCCGATAGATTGGCGTCACTGCTATTGTGTTATTATGATCCTGTTCTTGCTTTAGTACAACAGGTTTTCCAGAATCATTTTGTTTGGAAGTAGTGGCGGCAGCAGCAGTATTTGCGTTGGTAGAGTAAAAGTTACTAGCGTTAACTTCAGCCATTTCTAGTGACAGCGCCTGATTGTGTGTTTCTTCTAGTGTTAATGTAAGATTTTCTAGTAATCGTTGTCTTATCGTACTAGATTTTATTCCAGAGATAAATGCGTCACGTATGTTGTCGTTCTTGTTTGTTTCTGCATCTACAGTTTTGAAGTCACAATCTTTAGCTAACTGTTTCAATGCTTGTAAGTAGACGTTTATTGTTTCGTCTCCAAGTTGCTTCCTAGACGCAAGCGCATGTCGGGCATCAATTATATTTTTAGGTTTTGTGAATAATTTGCTCAAAGTATCGATTGCGGATTCGAAGGAGGTACATTCGCTGATATATGTGAAAACGTTTGATGAAACATGGTTTGTAAGAAGATCTAGCTTCCAAGAAGTTGGTACCTTGTCTCCTGTCGAGAGTAAGTTGCAATCCGAAGCCTTAAGAAAGCTTTCAAATGTTTTCTTCCAATGTTCCCATTTCCTTGATGCGGAACTATCGGTGGGATCAATATCTAAACGTTCGGGTTTTAAATATTTTTCCATGTTGACAAACTTTTAAAACATTTTGTCGATTAAATTGTAATAAGATAAACCTTTAGATTTAGATTAACGGTTTTAATCGACAAAATTATACATTGCACAATCTGACAAATTATTAGAGCTATGACATATGTGACATTGCAGATGCCATATAATCACTAAAGAGTTCGGTATACCACAAAAAGTATCATTAACCTTTAAGCCACATGCTCTACCCATCAAACTGAACAACTTTTACTATGAGAGCAATCCGATCGGAGCAAAAAAAAAATCTGCTGTTCCATATTAACACAGAATAGGTAATAGTTGATATTAAACTGCAATACCTACTGGACTAAAATGTATGAGACAGCAGATTTTTTTATGCTCCGATCTGTTTGTTCCTAGGTTCAGTTTGATGTGTAGAGTATGTATGTGGTTTAAAGACTAATGAGATCCTTACTTGTACAGTTATTCGTTATTTATAGGATTCTATTTGAGAATAACTTCAATTTTTTGGTTAGGTTTAGTATTTTCTCCATTGCGATTGCCAGGATTTTTATTTCAAAATAGTGAAATTGCGATCTTCCTTTGGCAACATTTTAGTTTTTATTTATTTATTCTTTGTCATTGTATAGTCATCATAATACAAGTCCAGGCTAAATTCTGTTATTTTAAATAGAACTAGATAATCTGTCTCACAATGTCGAAAACAACAATTGGAATCACCTTCGCTCCGAACGTCATAAACCATATTTTTGAGTTTATATCACAATGTGGCTCCCCTGTGGTTATAT
Source organism: Agonopterix subpropinquella (assembly GCA_922987775.1). Taxonomy (NCBI): domain Eukaryota; kingdom Metazoa; phylum Arthropoda; class Insecta; order Lepidoptera; family Depressariidae; genus Agonopterix; species Agonopterix subpropinquella. The sequence goes on along the minus strand of OV277693.1, from coordinate 52,262,066 downwards.
GAATAGATACGACTAGAAGTCAAGATTCTTAAAGCGCGCACAACGGCGCTAGACTCGCGAAGAAAGTCGTAATCCATTGCTTTATGGATCAAAATGGCGTATATACAGGTCTAGCGGCGGTCTCCGATGCGGCGTCCCGTTTGTATGTAGCTTATCTTTGGGTCTGGCCTCGCCGAGATATCTATTCATGTGTCCTGGTGTTGATAACCGGTAACGCTAATAATTAGACGTCCTAAAATCCCAGGCGACTTACCTATCTATAGCCAATATACATACTGATCTATGGTGGTGTTAACACGTAGGAGTGTCGTCGTCGTCGCTGCGGGTGCGGTGCGAGCTGCGCGGGCCGGAGCCGGCGGTGCGCGTGCGGCAGGTGCGCGTGCTGAGCGCGCCCGCGCCCGCTCCCCCTGCCGCCCCCGCCGCCAGCCCCGCGCACGTGCTGCACGCGCTCTCCGAGGCCGACACCCTGCGCGTGTTCCGCCTCCTGACCTCACAGGTCTGCTGCTTCATATCCCTCTACGAGTAGCTAACTTCAAGGACCTCTTTATTCTAAAGCATCGATTCCGTCCTATTGATAAATAGACCAATGAATAGTTTCCAAACAATAAATTATGCGCGAAATTATGCGAATTTGTTAAGTGATCAGGCGGATAAGTTCGCGATACTACCTTTAATAGTAAAGAGAGATAGAACTGTAGATATTTGCTTATGCAACTGTCCACTTTTTTGACGCATTTTGACTTGCTGGTGTGTGTAAAATGGTCACTTTTGATCCCTTTTGTCTTACCATTTTACACAACTTTGCACACACAAAGCACTTAAAAAATTTCAAAAAAGTTGACACCCAAGCCAACTAACGACACTCCGAATTTTTTTAGTTGATTTTCTTACTGTTTTGAAAAGGGAAAAGAAATCAAGACACCAGATTCAAGAGGTTTCGTTCATACCCTCTTGAATATGATGGAACGCAATCGGATGGAATGCATAAGCCTATATTATATGTATACGTCTCAGTGCAGCGCACAACCACCCACATGTGTATTTTCAAGCTCCCTAAATAGTCATCGTCTTTATTATAATAAGAACCTCATTCAAATTTAATCTTTACACTCGGAAATGTGGCCACTGACAGATATTTTCACATAAGATGTATCTTGGCAGGTGTTCGGGAAGCTGCTGGAATGGGAGCGCAGCGGCAGCGAGTCGAACGGTGAGAGTGCGACGGTCACTGACGACGTGCCCGCCGCTGACGACAGCGACCTGCGCGAGCACGTCGTCGGCATACTGTTCGCCGGACACAAGCTCACGTCTCTGCAACGCCAAGTGAGTGCTAACTAGCTCTTCCAGAATCTGATGACAAATTACAAAATCAAATTTTAGAAGTAAGCAACACTGGGGTAATTGGATTAGGGCCGTTTACATACTGCGACTTTTTGCAACGCTTCTGTATCGATTGGTCGATAGTCTTTATTGCAATGCACACACGCGTCTGCATGCATTTATGCATTATAATCACGCGTTTGAATCGATTCAAACGCCTGTTAATTGCTAGTGTAGCGATGCAGTCACGCTTGACAAACGCGCGTTTGTACCACTGCATAAATTCGCAGTTTGTAAAAGGCCTACTTTGACTAGACAGACGACAGCTTGACTTTACCATGTGAACATCTATTTTTTTTAACCTTTTTTATGCCATGACATTCTGTTAGACCTAGAATATCAAACTTTTGTTTGTTTCTATGTTCCAATTTCTTTTTAAATGTTATTAGAAGTGAATAAACAATAGCTGATTTTAGGAGCATAGCATGGGAAGGTCATTCAAACGACGGAAGTAGCAAGATAATGGAAATATTTGGTACATAATATATTCATTCATCTTTTTCGGAATTTATGTACGATTTGTAACACCACTGGCTTTTCGGTGAAGGAAAACATCGTGAGGAAACCTGCATGCTTCAATTTCGAGGCATGTATCGTACCTACTGTCCATTACAAGTGGCGACGGGCTCACTCCCCGTCGCACTGGACAGAGTTTCGGTACTACTAGTGAAACGTGGATGTTCTGAAGTTTCAGAATATCTCTGACTACCCCCTCGGGGAATATAGTCGTGAGCATATGCATATGCATGCATGCATGCATGCATAATATATTCGTACCCCCTGATGCATATGCGCGTCTTGCGGATTCTATACCGGTGCCCAGACTGCATTATATTATTGAATTAGAGCGGGCACTGAATGAAAATCTCAAATGGGACGTTCCGAATGCGTTAATGATACGCTATATCATAGACTTTACGGTCGCCGAGGGTCGCGCGACCCTCTGCGACCGCTAAGTGTCGTTCGTCTGTAAGAGCGCTTAGACAAGGTACTTTTGATCGAAAGAGCGCCACAAGAATTGCCAAGTCGTTAGTGACTAATGATACCTTTTAACTAAACAGATTTAAGTAAGCATTGTGGATATTATTCTAAATTCTTCTATACAAATGTGTTAATATCTGTCAGGTAATGACGCACATAGTGTGCGCGATAGGGTGCGAAGCGGCGCGCGTGCGCGACGACTGGGAGACCGCGCTGCTCTGCGCCGAGGCGGAGCGAACCGACGAACAGCCCGCTCGAGCGTCTCACCTACAGGACAACTACTGCTTCGAAATGCTTTCACTGGTAATATGCGACTGAAACTAGCAAAGACTAAATTATGCATTACAAATGATTAATAATCCCCTTCTTAAATATTTACGTCGCTTGATCTACTAAGTCTAATGATAAGGTTAATGTTACAAAGAAGTTTGGCGGACGGCCATATAATTCGAGACCCAGACTTAGAGGTCCCATACATGAATGAAACTTAGTATTACGTGTAGAGTGAAACAAAACTAACAAAAAAGTAAATTGGTTGTAACCTGTAGAAGTTGGGGGAAAGGTATTTCTCCTTATGATGCCCTTTGTATGAAGTGTGTGAAACTCATAATCTATCTTATTAGATAGTCCACTCAATCTTCTACGCATTCATTGTGTGTATTTTAATGAAAATTCACGATAACCGTACAATTTTATGATAATGGAAGAAAATGAAATCACGCACACCAACGCACGTTCAACCAAGCCAAATACGTTCCGTATTTGTAATTAGCTTACAGTTATTTAAAGTTGTGTTAAGTATGTAATAAAAGCTGTAAATCTTCCTAAGAATAATAAAATAAAATAAAAATAAGTAACGACCAAAAAATACCTCAGTGATAATATTAGATGAAAATAGCTGTCGTGGTTGCGTTTTGCTACTGCTTTTTGGATGATTTGTCTATTTTACTAATAATTTCTACTTTTGAATCCGGACTTCTGGAGATGTGGAAGGTTTTTTTAAAAATGCCTTAATTTTTTCTGTTTGTAATAATTATGTCCGCCGTCCTGAATGGCTTTTAGTTTTCGTAAAAAATGGCTGGGTCCAAATCTGCCATTATTCTTTTTAACTTTATAAAAATGTATACTCAAATACTACTGAATCGATTGTATAATGCCAGCTCTTCATTCTCGCCGAGAACGGGCGTGACAGGCCGAGAACGAGAGTGTGGATGCCCTTCATTGTTCTCGTGGCGTCGTAAGCCATAGTAATTTTCCTTGAAAGTTCTCGGCGAGAGTGAAGTGCGGGCATAATAATAGTGACAATAATGTTTGTCTCCACTAGCTGCTGGCTCTGAGCGGGAGCTGTGTGGGGCGCGCGCACCTCGCGCAGCGGACGGAGCTGCTCGCTGACCTGCTGGCGCTGCTGCACACGGGCAGCGAACGTGTGCAGAGACAAGTGAGCATCGACATCATTATTGGGCATTTGACTACATAAAATCTTAGACAATTTAATAGGGACGAGTTACGCGTGTCATTCTACTAAGAAACATTTCTGCCACTTTTTGCGGGGGGCGAGGTAACATGAAATCCGCAACATTGGATTTTATTCCCCATAAGTTTAGATTCTAATTTTGAATGTTAAAAATCATGAAAAGTAGTCTCGTGTGAACCCCAAACGTTCTATGTTCAAAATTATTTTTTCGCTATTAAAGGCTGTCTCGTTTAGTGATAAGGTGTAAAATTGGGTGTAAATGCGCAAGATTAATTGGGTGTAAATACCGTGGCAGAGGGGAAATGCTACCGCAAGGCGAGTCCCTATTAAATTGTCTAAGCATAAAATATATCTTATTTTTACATAATCAATAAATTTTATTTTAAATTGGTTTCGTCACCTTTATGTGAATGTTCTGTTGACGGTAACGAGTTCGAACAAACCGCTCATCATATTCTTTGGGAGTGTGAGCTCTGGTACGCCGAGCGCCAGACCATGCTTGACTCAATAAAATTTCTGTTGTCCCTTACTACATGGATCTTGTTCCAACTAGGGATAACTTCCGTGCGTTCCGATGTTTTCGCCATACTTATTACTGGAAGCAAAATAGGTCATAATTTCAGTACAATGTTAGGTTCCATTTTGTTATATTTTTATTTTTGGTGCTTTTCAGGTAGGGTATTTAGCACTGACATAAATTATCTCTGGAATTGGCTCTCTAATAGTCATGCTTTATTCTTTTTGCAGTCTCCCGTTTGCAATGGAGGGAAGTCGGATATTTCTTTTTCCTACTCTCCCTATCTTCTTTGATTAATTAATTGCGGGTTCCAAGACAGATTAGAGTCATCCCCCGGGCTCGCTGGACTTCATTGTCTAGTGTTGTGAATGGTCGCCGCTGTTGATCCTGGCTTACAGGAGTTACAGCGGTGGGAATGTGTGGAGGGCCCAGGGCCTGCGGTGTCGTGATTCGCTTCGCGACCTTTTTAAGGAAATTAATATTTTAACTGTTTATGGGCAGTTTATTTATGAAAACATATGTAAGAAAAAATCTGTCGTTGTTTCCAAAAAATTGTGATGTCCATAATTATCATCACTCAACATCAGGTGAGATTGGGGTCAAATGCTTACCTACCACACATAAAAAAAAAAAAAAAAAAAAATTACAACACTCGAAATAAAAATAAACTGATATCTCCACACTTTCGGCTTAGTAGGGTCAACACGTCTTTCATGGGTCACTGTATACGTTGTTATAATAAAATCCCCGAGACCATTTTGAATCTTTCTGAAAATATGTTTAAAACTCAGATCAAAAAAGTCCTCTGTAAAAAAGCATATTATAAACTGGATGATTATTTCAATGATCGAAATGCTTAGGTCTGAGTGACACTAACTTATAGTACTGTATAGTATCAATTATTTTATTAAATAGACTATGTATTATTGTATACATAACCTTAGCATAAGAATTTATATTGTCTAGTTATTAAGTCGTGTTATGTTGTAGAGTTTCTGGCCGCATCTTCTCTACAGCGACAACACGTTCCGACGCGGTGGTAGCTTCAAAAAAAGATTTGACGTTTAATAAGTGTGCTTCAAGCTCCTATATTGAATAAATTATTTTTGACTTTGACTTTGAGACCCATAAAAAAAAAGTTTAGAAAATAACGCTTAACTCCCATCTTCATTGAGTTTTAAGCTTGAATACTATTTTTTAATAACAAAATAAACTTCTTCTTCTTCTTCTTTCTCGTGTGAAGGTGATCACACTTGCTACAAACCGAAGGTGATCAAATGAAGATAAACTTTAAAAAGTAATTATAATTAAGTAGTCATAATTCAATTTTTAGAACAAAGTTCACACAAAGCGCACGTTTTGACGTCCGATAGAGAGTATCTGATTTGATGAGTTGTCAAGTAGCCATATCGCACGCTTAATAATAAAGAGAAATAACTTGAAAATTGGGAAATTCAATATTTTGTAATAAAACGCAACAACAAAGCGAAAAGAATAGGAAGAGTTCGACAGCCGTTCAATTTGGACGAATATGAGCGAGATAAAACATTGGTCGCCTCTTTCATTCCAAACGGACCGGCCATGTTGTCTGACAAAAAGCGATGCACTTAGTGATGCTCCATCTTTATAAAAAGTAGACGTGCGTTATAGCGGCGTGAAGTCAAATATTTCTGTTTACAATTAAAACGTAAGTATTTTATTTATATTTTTTTATCATTAAGTGCAATTTTTCGATTTCATTCTATTTAATATATAAAATGTGGCATTGTCAAACGCATTATTTGTACTTATTTCAGTTTAGTTTTGAATTGTTTTGGTGGTTTTAAGAAGTAAATTGAGTTATTTCAGTTTATTTTTAAAATGCTATTACTTTTCTTGTAACAATAAAACCTATTTCAGTTTTTTATCAAAATGTGATAAGAGTTGGGTAAAACTTTTGTTTTTATCTCAGTTTATTGTTAATAGCAAAGTAAATTTAATTGATGTTGTTGTGAGTTATTACTTTTTCTGATTATCTAGGCGCTGCGACTATGGTGAAAAGGTTTTCAAGAGACTGAAAGATTTTAGGTCTTTTCAGGATTCACAAAATCAAGATAAATATTATAACCAACATGGAAAATATTGATCCCTTAAACGAAAACTTTGATTTGATATTAAGTTATTTAGAAGTAAGCTGAGTACCTATAGGTACTCTGTTTTCACCGTCCATTTGAAATAATTATTTTAATTAGTTTAACAAGTTGTCTGGAAACAAAAGAGATCCATTTTTATTATTACTTACCTTTTACAGTAACCTCAGACGCCAATTCCGGTGAAATGAACAACAACATTACAACCAAACAGGACCAGACTGTTCCTGTAAAATAAAGTCAAAAAAGTTCTCCTTTGAGCCTTGTACGTGACTTTGATAGTGAATCTTCCATAGAAGATGACAAGACAGTGGCAAATGCTGCGCATCGTTCATTACCAGTTCGAGCTCCTCTTCAAGTTCCTCTGGATCCTCCTTAGATTCGGACAGTTCAACGTCTTCTGATAAACTTGTGCAAACAAAAGATAGTCCTGTTCATTTTCGAGAACTGCGACCTGGCCAGATTGCGAAAGATTCTTCTGCAGAATCGAGCCAAAATGACATAATTGAGAATACACCGGAGAAAGATCAGTCGAGATACAGCAGAGACGAAGTAATTTTCAGTTTGGTTTCTGTTTTCAGATTTCTTATTTATTTTGTTCTTTTAATTTAATTGCAGCTACAACCTGCTATTAATTCTGCCTCACGTAAGCGTAGATACTGCTTTAATAGCAATTTGAGGACAATATCTCCAATATACACCGATGAGATTGATGTTTTTGACGATGTCGCAGATCCAACGTTTGTTTCCGAAGATCCACTTGCTAAAAGCCGTAGGATGTTTAATATAGTCCCGGAAATCTCAAGTTCTTCGGATTCCAAGTCTGTGATATTGAGCAAAAAGGTCGTAAACGAACCCGGTGTCCACAGAAATGTATTTGTATTGTATTTTGTACTATGTGGAGAGAAATGCCGCTTTAAAATGTTCTCAAAACATTAACACTGAGGAAAGGTATGAGATATTTCGTAATTTCTGGAAATTAGGTGATTTAAGATCGAGATCCTGCGAGATCGAATCAGAAATGAAGAGATCCGCAGAAGAACCAGAGTAGCTGACATAGCCCTAAGAATTGCTAAACTAAAGTGGCAGTGGGCATGGCACATTGCTCGCAGAACCGATGGCCGATGGGGTCGAAAAGTTCTCGAGTGGCGACCGCGTACCGGAAAGCGCAGCTTGGGTAGGCCACAAGATGGACCGACGACCTGGTGACGGCGGCGGGAACCCGTTGGATGAGGGCAGCGCAGGATCGGTCGTTATGGCGATCCTTGGGGGAGGTATATGTCCAGCAGTGGACGTCCATCTGCTGAGATGATGATGAGGTGATTTAAGTGCCCAAAGAGCCTTTATTAATTCGTCTATGGTTGATCTGATACCCAAGTATAAATACACAAACGTAGATAAGCCAAGAGCTCCAAACAAGACCTACTACCTTACCTCAAATAATGTCAGGATTAGAGTCTGCAAATTATTTTTCAAAAGCACTCTAGATGTGACTGACCGCATGACACATAGGTATAATTCAAGGAGACCTTCGAGAACAGCATGGGAATCACAGGCAATTGAGTAAGGATTTAGTTGAGGATATTAGAAAGGATATCGATTCGCATTATGTGAGCCACTGGTGTACTGCAATGTCCTAGAGGTACGACATCGGCTTTTTACTACAAATCCAAGCCAACAGCTACAATTTGACATTAACAGAACTAGAGAACAACACTGAGAAAAAAGAAGCATACAAAAATCAATGACGTTTTACAAATAGACGCGTCATACGCTAACATCACTGCACCTGAAAATGGCGCGATAAAGTGACGTGTAGCCCTAACACTAGACGGCGGGTAACTATGTAAAAGCCGGGCAATTACCTTACTTTTTTGTTGCCATTTTGGAGCGCGGGCAACGTATCTACTTATAAAAACATCTTAGACAAAAATGTGAACTGTTATTTTTGGTCGGAATTAGATGCAAAGAGGGGCGCAATTGAGATTGAATCTTGTGTTTGGCATTATTTGAAGTTGTCAAGTCTTTAGGTGAAAATTTTTAAGACTAAAAGTTTATGTTGATTAAAACTGTATTAAAGCCAAGTCACTGTTTTGATTTTCACTGTTTTTATGAAAATTGTATCAAGTAATTCTTTGAATAGGGAGAGGACATCAGGTGAGATTGGGGTCAAATGTTTACCTATCGAACATAAAAAAAAAAATATAGAACTGATTTCAGTTTCAAATTATGTTTTTTTTAAATAGTATTAATAAAAAAGGGCAATGTTTAGATATACATTTCAGTAGTCGTATACTTATAGCTCAAAAGAGAAACAAGTCTCATTTCTACCTTAGTTTTAAATTTTATTTTAAAATAAAAGAGAACTATTCAGTTTTTTGCCATAGCTGATGTGGGTTTGAATAATTTGGTTTTGTAATAAACTGAAATAAGTCACAGGTATTTTTTTCTTTTTAGTTTTTTTCGGGGTTTCCAATATTGTAGAATGGTAAGTGCTATACCAAATTAAAAGTCGATATCTCTACTTTTTAATTCCTTTCTTTTATTTTGAGAAATAAGACTATTTTTACCTTTTTTTCATTATTTAGTGCAACAAGTCAAAATGCAAAACTTATAACGTGATTTCCCAAAATTTTGTATTTTTGTGTTATTTCTCTTTATTATTAAGCGTGCGATATACTCTTCGGCAAATTCTTGTCATTTTTGAGTTCAGAATCTACAGGGTGAAATTGATATCATTGGCATCCTTTTAAACTAAGAGTCTACCCATCAAACTGAACAACTTTTACTATGGGAGCAAATCGATTGGAGCAAAAAATAGTTTGCACAAAGTGCGCATGTGCAGACGCCATTTTGAAATTCAAAAACGTTCTATTGAGTGCCGTACCCATCTGACAGATCACCAGATTTTTTCAGCTACGAACCATTTAACTTAAGAATAAGGCTAATTGTCAAATTGCAGGTGATATCATTACTGCGACGCATGATCGCTGAAGTACCACCACAGAAAATGTTGGCAGCAGTCAATTATGGCAACGAGTTAAGTTCAAGGTAAACTCATTCATTTACTATAAGGTGATGTTTTCAGTTACTTGCCAAAACTATTATAAAACTGTAACAGAAGTGTGTCTGTACATTGAAGAGTCTGACTGTTTGTTTATTTGTTCGAGCATCAAGCAAAAACTAATGAACTGATTTTGATGGAACTTTTTTGTTTGATAGCTTATGATTATACTTAAAATCTAGTACTTTCACTATATAATGTGTGCTGACGAAGTCGCGGTTAAGCTCTAGTTCAAAATAAAAACAATGCTTTCCTTATTAAAACAATACAATATAACAAAAGTAACTACACCAAGTCTAGAGCTAATAATTATCATTAACCTGCCCACTACTGGTCATAGGTCTCTCCTAAATAACCTTATAACAATAATTTACAGAGTGACCCTCCTAGACCACCTAGTCTGCTACCTCGGGAAGGCGATAACTGTGCAGGTGAAGGTGAAGGGAGCCAGCGGAGTGCCCCCCAGCTCCGTGGTCATGGGCACCAGCGTCTCCCCCGCGCCCCCCGCCTCCTGGTTCATGAGGGGGGAGACCACCAAGAAACACGCCAATTTAGTCGCCAAGCTACTCTCTGATATGGCTGAGGTACGATTTTATTTTTACCAGCTAAACTTTTGTACAGATTTTCTCTAGACTCGTCCAATTTTTATCACACCTAAGTATTTTCCAAATTGACGTGGGATGTGGAATGTTCCAAATTGAAGAACCGGTCGGCCGGCGACGGCAACCGAATGCGTGTCTCCGAATAGCGTGCATCCTACCAGATTCCAAAGAAATATGAAGTTTAATTTTCGCTAGGCAGGCGCATGCACTGTATTGCACACGCACATTGCTTTGGTGTGCGTAAGCTCCGAACCGGGAGCGCGTGTGTCGCTATTTTACGTAAATACACCTCACGCTCACATAGACACTCGTCACTAGGTAACTAGGTACTACCAGCGATCGCGGCGGACCGGATTTCGTGAGGGATGGAGGATTTGATTTTGGTGATGAAGGCTGTGGAATTCTGTATTGAATGGATAGATAGATGGATAACTCATTTGTTTTCCTGTAACTAACTTATTATATTAACCATTAGTAGATGTTTACTGCGTTATTATTGTTTTCTCTGCTGGGACTTATCTTATGTATAATTTTCTTTTTTTTCACTGTTCTATTGTCTCAATGTCACTCACAATACCTAATTGTTTTTATTAGCTTATTTTTAACAAAACTCATGTAAGTGAACAATGTTCTTTTGAGTAAATAAATTCTTTAAACCCAATTACTGTGTAGACTCTTCAATTTCCATTACAAATTGGAAAAAGCGCTGCTCTCGGTGAAAATCTTACTTAACTAGAACAACCAAAATGAACGGTTATTTTCAGGATAAAGTGTCTCCATCGTGGGGGCTGGAGACGCGGACAGCGTTGGCGAACTACACGGCGCAGACGGCACAGATAGTGGAGGCGGACCGGAGGCCCGCGCGCTGCATAGCCTCGCCCACTATATGGATGGCCCTCGCCGCGCTCTGTGTGTGTGAGCAGTCACACATCGATCTGTAAGTCCTTCCCTTCGTTCTTGCGTCTTCGTTAGTGGCGTATAGTCTTTCAAAACTTCTGCGGAATACCTCATCATAAAGCATCACAGAAGTCGGGTGCATCCATATTTACCTCAGACGTTTTGCTGGGGTCATATTGTACAAAATTGTGTAGGATGTTAACTTAAATGGCGTTACATACTTAACGGGGTGCTCCAGACCATAAACTGAAAAAAAAATTACTGTATGAGCGAAAACTGATAGATTTTTTTACTAAGCATTGAAATACTGAATAAAAGCGGTCAAGTGCGAGTCGGGCTACTCGCGCACCGAGGGTTCCGTACCACACCACCACAAAACACAACATTATTAACTTAGAAAAAAAAAACTATTTTTGTCCGGAACCTTTAGCGCGAGACCGACTCACACTTGGCCGGTTTTTAGTATTTGTTGGTATTCTGTAGAGTATGCTCTATAATCACACTAAGTTTGACGCTTGTATGTACAGTCACCAGCAGATATATCTTAGCAAACAAGGTGGTCAAATATTTCTAAGCAGTTCTAATTTTCAATAATTTGTTTACTCATAATCAATCAAAAATATAGGAACGCCTAGAGCATCAAATATATCGATGCAGTCAGGATGGTCATAAACATCTGAACAGTTTCGGAAAAACCTTACTCCGTTGTTTTACATTTAAATTTTAAACAACATTGCAAAGAAATTATTGAAAATTCGCTGTTCAGATATTTATGACAAAATACACGTTTAGATATAATTGGTAACATTTACTGTAAAGAATTTAATGAAAATTAGCACTGCTCAGAAATATTTGGACACCTTGTATGCTACAATATATCTGATGGCGACTGTATTACCGTTTTTACGATAGAGCGTGAAGAAAAAACGTTGATAAAAACTAGTTTCTTGTTGAGAACTCCCCTTAATTATAAACTTTTTGACATTTTTATTATTTGTTAACAAATCCGCCGCAATAACGCATAATCTGAGAAAATTTCAACTATCAAGCTATTACGGTTCAAAAGTTACAGCCCTAAATAGGTAGGACAGACGGACGGACGGCCGGACAGACGGACAGAAGGACGGACGGACGGACAACGTAGGCTTAGTAATAGGGTCCCGTTTTTACCTTTTTGCAATAATGGTTCATTCCATATTTAGATTTAAAAATAATTGGGCCATATACTGATTTGATATTTAAGTACTTTTATTTAGAGGTTTACTTTAAAGAACTACGTTAAAAATGCATTTATCGTCTTAATTGTCAATAGTTCTAAGCTACCGTTTAACCGCACTATAATACACAGAGTAAACGACGGGCGGGAAGGTCAAGGTCGTGAGTCTCGCGGGCGGGACTCCGCGACTGCGGCGGACTCGCGGCCGTTCTGCGCGAACCACGACGACGGGGCCACGGCCGCGGTCATCGACTGTCGCACCTGCGGCCCGCTGTGCGCCGAGTGCGACCGCTTCCTGCACCTCAACAGAACCGCGAAGACTCACCATAGACAGGTAACATTCCGCTTAAGGGTTGAACCTCATCTGACAGCACCGCATCGCCTTTTTCTGTCGCTCCATCCTTTTCTGTCACTCAGGAACGTCATTTGCTCGAGCAAATAAGGTAGACGGAACGCAACCGCACGTCGCAGCACCGCCGCGCGCGTGCGGTGCTGTCAGATGAGGTTCAACCCTAACAGAATCTCATGGCAAAATAAAAATTAAAAAATAATAATTTTTCACATGCAACAAACTGTCAGTGTGTTAAAGTAGGTTCCTTACAAATCAAGACTTTTAGAAGTGATGTATACACGCGTTTGTCAATCGCGTGACTGCATCGATGCTGCAAACGCGATATTTAAATGTGGATTGGCACATGCATCAATATAAAATTTTGATGCATGTGCCAATCCACTGTTGATAGACTCCTCTGGATAGAATACAGACAGCGCTAAGTATTCTAGATAATCATATTTGAAATTTTCAGATCTGCAAAGAAGAAGAGAGTGCGATACGTATCGATATCCATGAAGGTTGTGGACGAGCTAAGCTGTTTTGGCTTCTCCTGCTGGTCGACAGGCGCACCTTGAAGGCGCTGGCGGAGTTCCGCGGGATGGAGGGCGGGGTATGCGAGGGGTCGTCCGGGGAGGGGGCGGCCGCGGCCTCGGGGCCCCCGGGGCCTCCGGGGCTGGCGGGCACCTGCCGCTTCTGCGGCACCAGGGGCAACGCCGGTCTACTAGCTATAGGAAATGTTTGTGCTGACCAGCAGTGCCAGGTTAGTATTTATTGTAAGAGCATTTGTGGTTTACCACTTTAGATTATTGGTACTTGATCATCAAGGGTTCGAAGGGATAATGATCACCATAATTATTTTGATAATTATAAAATTTATTGGAAACGCCCCGCCCTCGGTTCTGGCGTTCTGGGTTCTGGCGACAGATTGGTGCAATGGTGTCATGGAGCACCTGGTTTTGTACCCTTGTGTACCCTTCAACGGCCAAGTCCTACAACATTAAATATAATAATAAAGAAATCGCAGTAAGGAGCCTTAGACTTTGCACGACTTTGTCTAGATTCCATTACTTTTTAGAGATAAACAAGCAGCTCCATCGAGACTTTTGGCTAGTTTTTTACAGAATGTTTTGGTGGGATTTCTTATACAGGGTCCTTCTTAATATGCTGACACTTTTTTAAGGGTATGATCAGACCATCAAACTGAACAACTTTCTCTATGGGACTAACGTCGAAATCGCGAAAAAAAATCAGCTGTCCCATACATTTGGCTCGAGTAGGTTTACTGTTTTCTTAGACAATTTATATAGGGACGAGTTACGCGTGTCATTCTACTACGAAACATTTCTGCCACTTTTTGCGGGGGGGGGCGAGGTAACATGAAATCCGCAATTTTGTATTTTATTCCCTACGAGCTTTTACCCGCGACTTCGTCCGCATAAATTATATACCAGATTTTAAGTCAGATGATAAGCTATCAAACAAAAAAAGTTTCATCAAAATCGGTTCAGTAGTTTTTGCGTGATACTCGAACAAACAAACACCCAAACAAACAAACGAACAAACAAACAAACAAACAAACAGACAGACAAAAAATCCAAAAATTGGTGATTTGGAATCAGGGACATCTAAAAACCATATCGTAATTTTTTTTTTGTAAATATCTTCAATGTACAGACAAATTTCTGTTACAGTTTTATAATAGTTTAGATAAGTTTAGATTCTAATTTTGAATTTCAAATATTATTGATTTTAAACATGTTACAGCCATGTTGTGCTATTTCGAATCAAATTAAAGATTGAAAAATTCTGTCTCGGGCGGGACTTGAACCCGCACCCTTCCAAACCGGGGAAGTGCGTTATCCAATTTCGCTACCGAGCCCACTAGCCAGAGAACGAAAGAAGTCCCGCCCGAGACTGAATTTTTCAATCTTTAATTTGTTTCTAATTCATCATGTCAATCATGAAAAGTAGTCCCGTGTGAACCCCAAACGTTCTAAGTTCAAAATTATTGTTTCGCTATAGGCATAGGAATATAGGCTGTCTCGTTTAGTGATAAGGTATGAAATTGGGTGTAAATGCACAAGATCAATTGTTCTTATACCGTGGCAGAGGGGAAATGCTACCGCAAGGCGAGTCCCTATATAAATTGTCTAAGACTGTTCTGTATGGAAGAGCAGATAATTTTTTTGGCGATTCGTCTGTGAGCCGTGTTGCTGTGTTGGCGCAGGAGCACGGCCGCGAGGCGTGTAGCCGCGTGCTGTCGTGCGGGCACGCGTGCGGCGGCGTGCGGGCGGAGCGCGCGTGCCTGCCGTGCCTGTTCGGCTGCGGCGCGCCGCTGCGCCAGGACGCCGACGACATGTGCATGATCTGCTTCACCGACCCGCTGCAGGCCGCGCCCGCTGTTCAGGTACACATTATTCATGGACGTAGCAATCATTTCTTCCCAGAGGTGTATCAAGATTTGACTGCAATACGATCCTAAAACCCAGGAACGTGCTCGAGATTTTACTACAATAGCCTCGTAACTCCCAGGCTTCTTCGACCAAACATTAGCTTACTACCCCTAGGTTCACATGGTAATGGTCCAGAAGGTTAAATTTTCTAAAATATGTCTTAATGCGCATATCATATAGCACACTATTTAATATCTTATGACACATTCAAATCGAGTGCCTTTTAAAAGGTGGTATGGCGTCTACTGCATGGATTTGAATTTCATCACTGGGCAAGTATCACAATAGAGCTGAAGACCTTTTAAAAAGCATCTGTGCGTTAAGAAGATATAATGAGATCAATGAGATAAAACCAGGAGAGACCGAAGCGAGCTCGTCGGAAACAAACAGCGTGCGAAGCAAGACAGAGATTTTACTGAATTGGGATTGTATCATGCACTACAATTAAAAACTAAGGGATCATGGCAATACGATCGAAACTTACTGCTGTCGAAATTAACGTATTTTGCGGTACCTGCATTATTTCCAGCTCATGCCGAAATCGAGGTGATTCATGTATGCAATCAAAGCGTGAGCGAGCGAAGCGTGGTCATAATTTTGCTACATAATAACTCGATTGTAGAGCTCATGCCGAAATCGAGATGATTTGTATATTAAACAAAAACTGGAGCAAGAGAACAACGAGAGTTCCATATTTCCCTGGCTAATGACTCGGCTGTGGCAACATCATTAAGCCGACCTAACGCACTTACGATATTCTTAACTACAGGCTGTAGGGTCCTGCGGAAGCGGGGCGGTTAGATCTGTAGTGAATCGACTCGTATGATAGAGTCCGTTGAATAATATTGGTTTTGGCTCATGGTTCTCCTCTTGAGTAGCGTAGTTTCTTGAATGCAACTTTTACTAATAATTTTTTTTTTACAGCTGAAATGTGGTCACGTGTTTCACCTGCACTGCTGCAAGAAAGTTCTCGCCAACAAGTGGATCGGTCCAAGGATTACATTCTCTTTTTCACAATGTCCCATTTGTAAGGTAAGCCGATAAAAGTAGAATTTGAAACAGCATCATAATCTCTGTACCATCTATACTAGTAATTATTAATTAATAGCTTATCTGATAGATGTTTTGACATATTTCGTATGAAAGATTGTCAAACTGTCAGATTAGATATTCGGAACTTGTTCAGAAGTGGCGAAGGTGAAACAGTCCCTTCGTTGATCATCTAGAGCTTACATAACAAAAGCATCAATACATGTTCATTTTGTTTAAATAAATAGTTCTTTATCGTGGGAGTCAGAAACTTTGTTACATCTATTAACTACTTTTTAAGTCTGCAGTTGTAGTGATGATGAGATGAGATTGAATATTAACGTATTTTGGGTTTTATGATAGCTTTCGACGGATGGCCCGGTATCCACCAAAGCGGAGCAGCGCGGAGTTGTGTAAAATCATTGAATCAATCAATAAATAAGCTTGATTCTGTCAAACGAGGAAAATTTAGCAATTCTCTATGCGTGGATTCCGGATTTTCTCGTATCCATGGCAAACAATGTATTTCTTTTTGTAGGCCCAAAACACTAAACAGTACGTTTGTAAATTTAATGAATGTTCAGGACGACATGACGCACTGGACCCTAGAGGAGTTGCTGGCGCCGATAAGGCGGCTGCGCGAGGAGGTGAAGCGCAAGGCAAGCATGCGGCTGGAGTACGAGGGGGCGGCGGCGCCGGGCGGGGGCGGGGGCGGGGGCGGCGGCGCGCGGGGCAGGGCGCTGCTCGACCCCGCCGCCTACGCCATGGAGCGCTACGCCTACTACGTCTGCCACAAGTGCGGCAAGGTCCGTCTGCCTCCTTTTTAATTCGTTAATTACCACTGAGGTACAATGTATAGAGTAATCATCGCGCTTCATGACGTTGTCCCATTCAACTGCGGCGATATAGTACTCTGGCGTTTAGTCTCTCTCTCACTGCGGTCACGTGTATCAGTTTGATTGAAAAAAAAATTAATCTGCATAAAAATTCCGTGATGTGTATTGAGTTACTGCACAAACAATTCAAGAAATGTAAGCAAAATGTAAAGGAATAATAACTTTTCATAGATAAGCAAGATGAATTAATTATTAAAAAGCATTTTCAATATTATTGTAAACAATATTTTTTCCCGCCCTCGAAAATATGTATAATAAGAAAATGCAAATAAGGACAAACCTATACGCGAAAAAAGGAAGACGATAGACATTGCCAGTCATGTAAATTATAGTGAAGGACAAACATATAGTTGAAAAAGAGAAGACAATACATATTGCCCACTCCCATAAATTATCGTGAAGGACAAACCTATACGCGAAAAAGAGAAGACAATAGTATGCCCGAAACTATGCAAAGTTCGTTCTGGGTGAAGTTGATAAAAAATTTTTTTGTCTTTCTCGCGCTTATAGTTTTTACTATATTTTTATCTCTCTCTCTCTGTCTGCAATCTTTTTGCACACGCCACTTTGAGACTACACCCTGTGTAAAAAATGTATGGCGGTAACCTAGCAAGTGATTTCAAAAGTTGGCCAATTTAATCAAGTTTTCAAAATGGTATCACGCTTGGCAATTCCTTTTCTAAAAAAGTAGTAATAATTCTTTTTCTCGTCGAACAACCCCATTTCAAAACAATAATTCCATACTAAAATTTATAAACGTGCAACGCCCTAATGGTTTAGTACAAAGATATTTATATGGAATAATTGGTTTCAAATCGGGTTGTTATGCAAGAAAAAAAAATTATTACTACTTTTTAGAAAAGAAAGTGCCACGTTTGAAAACTTGATTAAATTGACCAACTTTTGAAATTAGTTGCCAGGTTCCCGCCATACATTTTTTATACAGGGTGTAGTCTGAAAGTTGACATAGAAAAAATTGTTACAGCAGAAGTCTGACAGAAAAAAGTGTTTTCTGTCAAAAGTATGGAACTGATAATTTATTTTTGTATTTGGTCCGCTGAAAAGGTTATTCTGGATGGCGTAAAAAGTATTTTCATGAATAAAATTACAAATTTGTAGTAGCTACATCTAAAAGTTGAGCGCAGGGTAGGGATTTTTTCAATGTAAAAAAAAAGACTCATCATCATCATCATTCTCTTGCCCATTTCCCATTATTTGGGGTCGGCGCAATATGTCATCCTCTTCCATTCATCTCTCTTAGCCGTCGTCTCAACACTCACCCCCTTTTTACACATATCATTCTTCACACAATCCATCCATCTTTTCTTCGGCCTGCCTCTCCTACCACTGCCATCCATAAAAAAAAAGACTAAATCTTGAAAACTATCAAACTTGTTTTTTTTTTGTATTTTTCCCTAAACAGTTATAAACTCACCGATCTCCTGTTTGCGGCTTGACGTTGAGTTTTGGGACACCCTGTATATCTGCGCCTGTTTTCCAAGCAAATACAATCAGGATTAAAAAAAAACAGTGTTAAATGTCGAATATCTCGGAAGGTGTTCATTTTGGGATAGGACATCCTACAGTCAAATCTGTTTGTAATGAATGACCTTCTACTAGAAGCTGATAACGGATCTAGGTCTATTTTCCCTGTGACCCTGTATATATCACGCTGCCATACTACGGCCGCAGGCTAGATTCTTGTACTGAACAATGAGTGTGACAACGTCCAAGATATTAGTGAATGAAGGTAATTGTTCAGGCATACTTCGGGGGGCTGGCGCGCTGCGAGGCCGAGACCAGCGGGCGGTGGGAGCCGGCGGAGCTGGTGTGCGGCGCGTGCAGCGACGTGGCCGGCGCGCGCACCTGCCCCAAGCACGGCGCTGACTTCCTCGAGTACAAGTGCCGCTACTGCTGCTCGGTGCGTACTGTACTGTGGCTGTGTAGAGTAGATACAACCAGAGGGATGGTACCTATATTTATGATAGACAATTTTACTCAAATAAAAATAATGTATATAGGGGTCTCTCTTAATATGCTGATTAAGGGATTAAGATATAATTTAAGGGAATGATCAGACCATCAAATCAAATTAAAATCGCGAAAAAAAATACATTTTAGGGATGACTGATGATGAACGTCGGCTGTAGGCAACCGACCCGGCCCGGCACGGCCCCGGCTCGGTCGCCGCTCGCTCGGTATAGCGTGAGTGTGTCCATACAAAATATATTATGTAATATTAGTTGACCGTGATACGGCCGACGATCGGCTCGGACATCAGCGCCCCTAGACAAAGTGCACACGCTTTCTATTCTACAAACGCTAACGCCGCAGCGTTATCGACGATAGAAAAACGAAAGAATGCTAGACAATGTCACAAATTATTGATAAACGCTTATTAGAGAAAAAAAACTGAATCTGCACTATGGTTAGCGTTTAGTTCACTCAATCATTCACTCTTTTTTCTTTTTTATATGCAAAATCGTGTTCGATTTCCAAAAAAAATTAAAATTTGAGATTTCTGTCAAATTTCGACGCTTGCCATTTTCTAGCGTTATCTACAAGGTCTGGTCGATCGCCAGGGAGCGTTCAAAACGAAACGCTCACTGTTGACA
Organism: Agonopterix subpropinquella; assembly: GCA_922987775.1. Classification (NCBI taxonomy): domain Eukaryota; kingdom Metazoa; phylum Arthropoda; class Insecta; order Lepidoptera; family Depressariidae; genus Agonopterix; species Agonopterix subpropinquella. The sequence goes on along the minus strand of OV277693.1, from coordinate 52,242,479 downwards.
GCAACTGTCAAAAACTGCATGTTGTCTAGACTTTTTCTATTCGTTTTCGTTCTTTTCTACAGTCCCATACATTTTTTATCGTTTCTACTGTCGTTAACGCTAAACGAAAGATACTTCGTCTAGGCCCACAGAGATCTAGGATAACATGGTCCGCGGTCATGCTGATAAGGATAAGCCAAATACCGCTAGTCGAGCAACTAGTCTGTCTATTTGCGTACTGTACGGTTGTTCAAGATGTGTGCCGGCCATTATAGTAGTCGCACTTCGCTACGCGTAGCCTTTCTCACCGAAGCGAAGGTGGAGAAAGGAAATTCCTAATAATAATAACACGTAAATTAATATTTTGTTCGGCAGGTGGCGGTGTTCTTCTGTTTCGGCACGTCGCACTTCTGCAACGCGTGTCACGACGATTTCCAGCGCGTTACTAACATACCCAAACATTTGCTGCCGCAGTGTCCAGCAGGTGATTCATTGTTATTACATCTTTACATTTATGCGTGCTACTACCAGTTTAGTTTGCGCATTAAACTAGGTATCTACTGTCTATTACCAGGTTGTAGATACCAGGTGAGCGACGTAGTAGAAAAAAGATCAGGGGTCAAATTGCAAATATGTAGGTACTAAAAAAGAATCGAATTTTGGCTGGGGTCCTCCAAATCAGACCAGTCCCTCCTCCCCCCTGGATATGTGCTTTGTACGTCTGAAATTGGACATCGAGAGTTTTCATAATATTTGATGGATTCAATTTTATCTAGTCATTTTTAATAGCTGTAGTATTGTAATGTAAATAGCAAATATATTTTTTTCCAGTTTATAATGCAAGTAATTTTGATGTATCGTTTGGGCAGGTCCGAAAGGAGAGCAGTTACCGGGTTCATCGGAGGAGTGTCCCCTTCACGTGCAGCACCCGCCCACCGGCGAAGAGTTCGCGCTAGGCTGTGGCGTCTGCAGACACGCACACGCATTCTGAAAGTCCACCGACCTCTAATATAACCGAAGGGGCTTTGTTCCCCAACGCTCCAGCTTAAAAACACTGCGCATAACTTACTTCGATCAAGCTATGATCTAAACAATTTCTTGGACATTGATTCTGATTCCTATTAACATGTCTTTAACATGCATAACATCGGAAAATCGTTTGATCGTTGCTACTTGATTTGTCAACTCAACGTAAGTTCGTGGAAGAATGGTGGAGGAGCTAAAACAATGTCGACTCGTATTAGAATGTGAAATAATCGAAGTGCAAAATGGAGTAGGTGCCACTTTAAAATAATCTTATTTTGGTATGAAATATCAGAATATACCAATTCGAACGTGGGTATAAAATATTTTCTAAGTACGGATTTCGAAAAGCATAATAGTCGATATAAAGTCAATGTAGTACCTTAAGAAAACAATGTATAAAGTAATAGGTACGTTATACAAATACTATTGATGACACCGTCTATCTTCTCTTTCCAACCTGCCCTCTGTTACGCCTTCCACAAATTATAATTTACATTATGGCTGAAATGTTTCCGACTATCACAAGGATGTTCTTATACTTGGCATGCATGTTATTTTCATTGCATGTTCTAAAAACAAATAATAACGTGATAGTAGAGTGTATAAGTATTGTTGAAATCATGATAAATATGTAGGAGATAATAATTATAGACATCCGGAGTGATGAAAGGAAATGAGTAATTAAAATAATGTATTTTCTTTTCTGGTTAGTGCCTCAATCGAGGTTATTTCTGAGGAAGGTGCAAACTTTTTCAGTGGCTTGAAAACAAATTGATTTGGAAAATAATACAGTTCCCGTTACACAGGTGTAGGAAATAAACGTCAATTGACATATCTCGCAGCCTGCTTAACGTTTTGGTCTAGAGTAACGAGCGGCATCATGTCTCGGTACGTTTGATATGAACGCCTGAAAACGTCTTTCTAAACTTCAGACCTATATTAAAATGAACCCAAGAATGTACTGGAAAGACATTTTTAGCTGATAAAAAATATTTCCGTTCCTTTAGACAGTAAATCACGAATGTTAGCAGGGAATATTTAAGTAACTTTAAGCTAAAATACTATTTTGGGTTTGTTCTGTTGCTTGGTAAAATATTAATTCATCTTAATTTCTGCCTCTATGAATGATCGACTTATACAATTATGATCATTTTAGTCCATATCCGGGTGGCACAATCATCAAATATACAGAATCGATAGGTATGGGAAAAAATATTCACTTTGCGTGTTCTTTTCATTGAAGTTTTGAATAATATCCACGTCCGCATCACATTTAAATAATATCACCAAAAATCAAGCGTAGCTTTTACGTGATTGTGTTTTGTATCTCGAATGTGAGGGTTGCTATACACATAAGCTTGCCGGCATTAATCGGCACAACCGGGCGGTAAACTTGAATATGTGTAGATGAATGTTCGGGAAAAAAGCCGTTCGTCTATGCCGCACGAATACAGTGGCCAGGCAAAGCCGGATGGAACAATCGGCAAAACCGGGAGGTGAAATCAAATGTATGCAGATGAATGTTCGAATGATCCGTCTACTCGAACGAACTACCCGATCGGCACAAGCCGAATGAAGCCGAACAAGTGCAGTGATTGCTTCAGGTCGGCTTTGTTGATCGACAAATACTACCGAACCGACAGTACCGACCAGCTTATGTGTATAGCAACCCTAATGCGGCCAGAATTAACTATGTATTGTCAATCTATTTGTTATTTTGTTACATAATATATTTGTGCAATAATAGAGTCATAGAATATAAAATCTCTCGAACGTCAAGTGCAGACGTAATTATTTCTCGCTTTCATCGGTGCTCAACAACTCCTTCTGCTCTGGGACAAATTCTAAGAAAACTTGACGATGTACCTTTTTGAAGCATTTCAATAGGGGATCGGACAGTCCGGGACAATTAGTCACATTAGCAACTTTTAATAGAACGTCAAAACGCGCGCGATGTATGAAAAATTTTACTAAATACTCACAAGTGACGTCATCAACATTTCATTACTTTTATAGTTCATCATGTTATTAAAAATAGTATTATAGCTTAAAAAAGCTAAAAATGTGAGTATAGCGTTATTTTCAAATGTTTTTTTTACTAAGAAGATAAAACTAAAATATATTTTATTTATGCAGTCCGCTCCCCTATTCAAATGCTTTGGTTCTTGAGGATTTATATTTTACGATTAGACAGAACTCTGCCTTTTTTCTTATATTAGTGTTATATGAGTTATATCAATGTAAACAAAACAGTGTAGAATAAATTTAAATATTATCGCTGTTGTTGTACATCACAAGGAAACTACTGTGTCGTCTTCGAAGACATTCATTGTTTATTTATTTTAGTTGATTATTAAGCAGCATTGTGCATACCTTGTGCTCTTGAGTATACCTAGTTTAAATAACATCGCAATATCCTTCTATTGAGGAAAATTTTATATTCGTTTTAGTTTGCTCTTATCTGATTCGAGAGTACTTAATAAAAAAAAGATTTACTTCTTAAAGGTCATGACTCATTTTATACCAACACAAAGATGCAAAATTAATGAATAAAGTTCTTTGAAAAGGTTTTTGTGCCTCACTTGGTGGGTTATTCTATCTATACACCTTTGCTATCCACGTCCGGTTGGATGTATCCGTCATCAACTTATGACCCCCAGAGTCCAGGCGTCTTTAAAATTCAGAACATAAGTTAGTTATCAGGAGTGCGATTTTTTAAAGTCATACCTTGAACTCAGCAGTACATAATTTCAAAATTACTGTGAAGATATCTTACTCTAGAAGTGCGATTTTTGAAAGTCAATTCAGCAGTAGAAAGATGCACGTCTCTATAGTAATATGTAATATTGACATTTTCAACTGCCGAGTTAAAAAAATGAGTTTCAAAAATCGCACTACTGCAGTGTAAACCCTATAGTGGAAACCTATTTATATCTTTATACGCTCTTCACCCTGGAATGGCTGTTGAATAGATTTAATAAGCCCACTCGTAATTTTGTCGATGAAAACCATTTAATTTAGGATCTTTAGACCCACTTGCGTCAACCTGGGTTAGCTATTTACTCTTTGGTTGAATAAGTAAGGTATTTTCTAAACTATAAATCATGGATTACCAATTTAGCCTATAGTTAATCGCTAGCCCAGGTTGACGCAATTGGAGCTTACAAAAGTTACAAGAGTATATTTTGATTGCGCTTCATTTTCAAATAGAAATCAAATTATAATGAACCATGAGAAAATTAATCTGCGAATAAATTAAATTATTATAAATTATTGCAAGTATAGTAGTTGCGAACTATATACAGTTATAGTTATTATTGGCCTCGATTCGGACTGTGCCACGACTTAACTAAATTTATTCCTGTCACTTTCTAAAATAAGATTAAGAAAAGAGACAGAAAACCAACAGCTGACTTTAGTCAAAGAAAATATACTTTAGTGCTGTCAAAGTGACGTTACACGCCCAAAAACGCCTTAAATAAGATGGCGTACATTATGATGGCATCTTATTTTGGGCGTCTAAAGTCACTTTGACAGCACTAAAGTCAGCTGTTGGTTTTCTGTCTCTTTTCTTAATCTTATTTTAGAAAGTGACAGGAATAAATTTAGTTAAGTCGTGGCACAGTCCGAATCGGGGCCATTATCTATTGATTAGATAGATTTATAAAAATGTGTCTTTTGATAGTATGATTTTACATTGATCTGTGCAAATTCGTCGAGAAAACAACTATTGTTACATCTATTCAGTTTCTTGGTAATTCATTATTATACGCCTGGAGTGCGATTTTTGAATCTCATTCGCTGAGTTCAGCAGTTGAAAATGTCAAAATTACTGTGGAGATATGCATCTTTCTACTGCTGATTTGACTTTCAAAAATCATACTTTTGAGTTCAGCAGTTGAAAATGTCAAAATTACTGTGGAGATATGCATCTTTCTACTGCTGATTTGACTTTCAAAAATCATACTTCAGGAGTGCGATTTTGAAAGTCAAATCAGCACTAGAAAGATGCGTATCTGCACAGTAATTTTGACATTTTCAACTGCTGAACTCAGCGAATGAGATTCAAAAATCGCACTCCAGATTCTTTAAAGGCGACTTGCTTCGTCTTATGTGCGGCGTTCTGATTCGCTGAGCACGTTGACAGAAATACCAAACAAAAAAGACTTGTATCTAGCTTATGCCCCATTGCAGTAGAGCTGTCTTAAAAAACTAATCTATAAATAAAAATTAAAATACTGTCAAATATTGATTTCCGGATAGGTTTTCCGCAGTTTCGTCAATTATCTAATGCGGTAAGATATTCCAGTGGATGTTTTGGGATCTTATGTATTTTTAAATGTTTGACCTGTGAAGACATTCAAATTATTGTGTTTCGGTTTTTGTTTACATCATAAGACATTCTACTGGAATACGATATACACCCCAGGCAGCGAGATATTGCACTGCTTTGCCGATTAATTTTCACCAAGAAGCTGCCACGTTTAGAATTTACCTCTAGAAAATAATCTTCAGTTTTCAGATTTTGATGGATAAATAATTACAAACATTGTTTTACAAATGTGTTATCTACATGCACCTTAGATGTCTCTATATTACAACAAAATTGTAGATTACTGAATAGTTAAGAAATTTTACAATAAAGCTTATGAAAACCCTTTAAACATAATATTTGATTTAACACAATGATCCATTTTTTTAAACTCAAATTTTAATGAAGTTTATTCTGAATTAGTTTTTCATAGTCCGACTAGGTACTTATTCCTCATTGATTAAAAAAAATCTCATTATTGGCAATGCAGAAAAACTTTGAACATGTATAGTATAGGCAGGCACAGTATAAGAAACAGTATTTGGTTTATGTAGTCACTATGATTTGTTTTTGTGGGGCGGGGAAGTACTGTACAGTAATAAAAGTACTATCCATATTTTTATGCGAAAGTATGATACAAATTTTATGTATTTTTTTGCGATTTCAAGTTGATTCCCTAAGGAATGGATTCCCTATGGAAGGATTTACTAATAAAAGTTGTTCAGTTTGATAGTCTGAAGCACCTTAAGACAGAGTATGTAACTCATTTAAATGCACGCCCTGTATAGTAAAAATACGAATCAATACCTCGACTAATTGTTCATCCCTATGTTTTATAAAGAAATCTCTCGATGTTAGTAAACATTAGACAGGCAATGATTGTTATTATTATTTTCAAATTCTTATTGACTCATCGCAATCAGCAAATAGAATAGTTAGTATGGGAGTAGATAATCTGTGCATACAACGTATGAGACCACTTGAACGGCTGTTACCTACATAGATAACACCAAAATATAGAGATAGTTTCAAAATATCGATTTCATGGTACCTATAGTATATACCTACGTAAGATATTTTTTATCACTTAACTGGGACGCTGCAAATCTTGTCTTTATACGATGACACTTTTTATGCAGTATCATGCCGTTAGTTCGAAGTGTAGCCCAATTCGTGGATCAGAAAATCAATATGAAATAAAGTGAAGTGTCTACTTTAGCACGTACAAAATGTTTAGTGTCTACAAAATAAAGGTAATATTATGTTTCTATTTGTGCATTTACTTACATACTTATAAGTAAATTACAAACCTACATTGTAGGTAAAGTACCCAGATAAATTTGCACGCTCTGCTTTTGTGTGTGTTGGTACTTTCTTTGTTATCATCATCATGGAAAGTGCAGCGAGTGGAGTGATGGTTGACACCTCGTTTATTTGAAATATTTGACATGACAGTATAACAATCTAAAATATTAACATTTATTTGAATATTTAATACGTGTAGGTACGTGTAAATATTCAAATAGGTATATGACAATATTTTAGATTGTTACTGTTCATATAGAAGTTGATGATGATTTTTTCTAGTATACATCTGATTAATCACCAGATGAGTAAGTAGTTTTCTTCTAGGTACTTTTTGAACGAAATCATAATGTCGATTTGTACACACGGCGACGCATCAAGCTATACAAAACCAACTTAAGCTGGCCGCGCGATGCTATACGTAACTCGACCTACGCGCGGTCAGCTTATGTTGGTTTTGTATAGCTTGATGTGTTGCCGTCGACTGGAAAAACTACGTAAGTATCAGATGTTGTTCCGTTATTGATTCTACACAAACAGTTTTCCGGTCCATGCGATCATTTCTTGGTATAATATCTATGATATAAAATATAATTATTTGCTTTTGTTCTAGGAATGGATAAATTTTTCTCTTATTCGAGCTCACGTTTGCACGCTGGCAGTATCAGTGAGCTTCAACGCCACTTGGAGAGTTCCACGGGATGGGTTCCGTTACGGCGGCGTCTCGTACGGGCTGGCCCACACGCTCGCCATGATAGCCGTGGGCCTGCCCAGTGCGCTGCTGCAACTCGCTTTAGGACAGTTAAGTCAGCAAGACACCGTCGGCATATGGAGAGCTGTGCCATTCTTCAAAGGTGATTAAATATACAGCCTAGCAATATACACACAATCCGTGTAGTTCACACTTCAGCATCATATTGATGAGACGATTTAACGAGTCATAGATACTTAAACAAGTTTAAGCTATATAGAAATGTTTTTAGAATATAATACTTATAGGCTAAGAATAACAATAACTTATAGGTCTTTCACTACGCCGCCATACCAGGAGTGCGATTTTTGAATCTCATTCGCCTTAAAAAATCATACTTCAGGAGTGCGATTTTTGAAAGTTATATCAGCAGTGGAAAGATGCGTATCTCCACAGTAATTTTGACATTTTCAACTGCTGAACTCAGCAAATGAGATTCAAAAATCGCACTCCAGCGCAATAATTTAAATGTTCTTTGTTTGCAGGAGTTGGTTATTTGAGATTACTTATAAACTTCTTGGGTTCCATTTACACTGGAATTTACGTGGCCCTCACTATTACGTATTTCCTGTACACTTTGCGTAATCCTATACCGTTCTGGGAGTGTACAGATCTTGATATGGCCGCGGTAAGTGAAATGATAAATAATTTTAATAAGTGAAAAATAGAATAGGAAATTTTTTATATACTGACGCCTCTTATTAAATTTTACAGGATTTCTACGAAAATGTTGTTCTCAATGGAACATCGTGCCTTAAGTAAGAAACAAATTTTTATCATTGTATTTTATTTTGCTTCGAGAAGTTTTGTATTCTGAATACTTACAAATTAAATACTTTTTCTCAAACATGCTTGGAAATGTGAGCATTATTTTGACAACCTTCTTCGAGATAAATCGAAATTGCTGTACTGGCCAACTACATGCGCGCAGCGGCCGGCAATGTTTGTATGAAAATCCATATCTGTCGTGTTTTACGGCCAAATAAATTACATAGTAAACTCATATCTGTCGTGTAATTTAAAAATGGAACGATCTTTTTCTCCTAAACATGGCGACCAAGGAGGTAACTCAAAAAAGGTTTTATTTAAATTTCGAACTAACTTGCAAAAAGAAAGCTGTTTATTGAAAAAAAAACAAATTGTTGTTCGTTGTTCGTCATTGATTTTGAAAAGAGTTTTAATTTCCGCGAATTATTTGAGAAAATTTACTGTTTTAATTTCCGCGCATTGTTTGACAAAAGTACTATACAAGCCTTGGCCACAACTAGGCATTGATGGACTTACGTATGTGTGCCTCGGCTTCGCCTCGGCCCACATTTACACGTTCGTCCATCAATGCCTCTGTTGCTGGCCGCTGCAGTAATGTTAACGTTAACGTTTCAGTGAAACATTTATGGCCCCCATCAGTGAGCGACCGGAATATTATATAGCCATCGCTTTAATTACCACCGTATTATGGATCGTATTTCCTCTACTGTAAGTACAATATAGCTACTCTGTTTTTTTTAAACGTACATAACTATACACTTGTAGGTACATAAACTTACGACCCCTTCGGAATGGTCTAAAACGTGAAACACTGCTACAGACTGTATAAAATGTATAGTCTCTAGCAATAAACTTAAAACAAGCTACCGACCTTCTTTAATTCAACATTATAGGAAGTAGACAATGGTACCGATTCGGACTGTGCCACGACTTAACTAAATTTATTCCTGTCACTTTCTAAAATAAGATTAAGAAAAGAGACAGAAAACCAACAACTGACTTTAGTGCTGTCAAAGTGACGTTACACGCCCAAAATAAGATGCCATCATAATGTACGCCATCTTCTTTAAGGCCAGTTCAAGTGAAGTCAGTTGTTGGTTTTCTGTCTCTTTTCTTAATCTTATTTTAGAAAGTGACAGGAATAAATTTAGTTAAGTCGTGGCACAGTCCGAATCGGTACCAATACGTTTGTTACGTAATATTGAAGAAAAAAAAAAGTCCTGGCGAGGGGGGGGGGGGGTAAGCCCGAGGAAGGGGGGCTCTAAAGGTGACTTTTTTCAACAAAACATTTCGATACGACTTGCAGATTTCGAAAAATAAGCGAAAAACTGAAAAAGTCACCTTTAGAGCCCCCCCCCCCCCCTTCTTCGAGCTTACCCCCCCCCCCCCCCCGTCACCAGGACTTTACTTCTCCTGAATGGTATATTTCAGCTTAATTTTACTCGGTTATTGGGTGTTTTTAATTTAATGCTATTTCGTATTTTTTAAAGCGACCTGAATACAAGATTTCTATTCAATTAATTTACCTTTTGCTTTTTGAAATCAGACTTTACAGCCCAGCAAAATCAATGAAACGGATATTCTACGCACTGGGACCTTTAGTGCTGATTTTGACCATTGTAATTGTATCTGCCATAGGAGACAGAAACAATATTGCATATATGCAAAAGAGAAGTGATTGGCTACATTTCTTAGAACCTAATGTTTGGCATCGAGCCCTGACACAAGCGTTATGGTCATCACAGGTAGCTGGAGGATACCTCATTTCTACTGGAGACACCGTTTATTCCAACACAAATGTTCAGTGGTAAGACTAAACTTGTTTTCAATAATATTCTGAACAATCTGGATTTGTATCCATTACGATAAGGACTCCTTCCACAATTCTTTCAGCTGATTTTCTCAATAAAGGAAATGAATACAATCTTTTACCCTTTTGACAAAACGAACATTGCAGAAAAGTAATATAAGTATTTTCATTTCTTGACTGTACTCGGTAAGATATACAGGGTGAAATTGATATCATTGGCATCCTTTTAAACTAAGAGTCTACCCTTTAAACTGAACAACTTTTAGTATAGGAGCAATCCGATCGGAGCAAAAAAAAAATAATCTGCTGTCCCATACTAAACTGCAATGCGTACTCGACTCAAATGTATGCAACAGCAGATTTTTTTTTGCTCCGATCTGATTGCTCCCATGGTAAAAGTCGTTCAGTTTGATGGGTAGACTCTTAGTTTAAAAGGATGCCAATGATATCAATTTCACCCTGTATGCAAACCTCTGTGCAAACCTGGAGTGTGTCATTTCTCTGTGGTGCAATGCAAGCTCATAATAAAAAAATATAATTTCAGGACAGCTTTGATATTGGTTTTAGCCAATATAGTGTCGACTTGGACTGGAATACTTGTCTGGTTTGGCATCACTGGTAGTGCCGACAATGACGTGAGCGCAGTTGCTGTGTTGGTACAAATCTACAATGCTGTCAAAGAAAACGATATCGACACCGCGTGGCCGTTAATTACGTTTGCTACACTATTTTTATCAGGAGTCATCACAATGGTTAACTATTTTTTAAGCAGATTTTTGTGGCTAACATTAGATTTAAATGTATTGGTAATTCCATGTCGCGCCTTTTTCATTTGTAAGTATTTTGTCAGTAAGATCTATGCTAATGAACTTTACAGCTCTTTTCTTAACTTAACTTAATTGACCTTTAGCTTGTAACATTTGTTAATGACATTAGTAAACAAGAATGGACAGGCCTTACGCAAACATTTCAAACCAGAAAAATGAGGCAAAACAATTGACAGTTTTACTTCGAAAATGTACTGAGATGACAGACCAAGTACCCTAATTTGTATTAAAGTGCCCTAGTTTTGCGTGCTTCAACTTAAAGCGCTTTGGGCCTATCCATTCATTTTACTTTGATCTAAGACATTTGTTATACTTCTCGGATTAGCGATACCGCAAATAATTGTTTGCCTCTGATATCCATATTATGTTTATATGAAAACAGTGCAGTCTAAAATATCAATTGATTTACTTGTTTTACTATAGATCACGTTACTGTATCCATTATATGACCGTTTCCGACGCACCAGAGTGCGCCGATGGAGGGTCATAGCTGCTGCTAGCTCTGTAGTCGGAACTGGGGCAGCGCTGGCGGTCCTCGCTGGAAGACTAACGGCACTGGACTTGTTGGAAGACATCGCAGTGCCCTTCCTGATCAGCCTCACTACATTCCTAGAGATTTGCGCTTTTGTCTTCATTTATGGTACGAATCTGACGACTTATTTGTTATTTGGCAAGAAGGTAGAGTCCGTAAAGGTCGAACCACTATTTCCTGGGTTCGTATGACCGATTAGGATCGTCACTTTAATGTTTTAGATGAGTAATTTCTCAGAAAAATATCAAAACTCAAAATACGGAGTGAAAAATTAAGGTTAAATAATTAAATAAATATCTTGGACAGTGTCACACAAATTATCTAGCCACATTTAAAGTACCAGAATCTAGCCTGGACTTGTATTATGATGACTAGACAATGATATACAATACATATATAGATACAAACATCCATGACTCGGGTACAAATATTCATATTCATCATACAAATATTTGTCCCTTACGGGACAAAGGTTGCCTTAGGTTGTGTTAACTAATTGTATTTTTTTAATTACCAGGTTGGAAAGTTCTCGTCGAAGACGTCGAATTTTTGTCAGGCAGCGAACTGAATAAATTCTGGATAATGGGGTGGTGCGCGGTTCCTGGTATAATAACACCATTTACAATATGGTGGATGGTTACATTGATCATGAAGGGCTCTGATTGGACGGAGCCGCTCGAAGCCGGCACTCTCCTAGCCACAGTGGCACTGGCGCTCATTATCTTCGTTTTATTCGCCTCTGTGTCGGTGGCGAGGCAAGTCCAGTACGACTTCTTTGGGGTAAGAACCTGTTGTGCTAATTGATCCTCTTTTTGCTCAGCGTGCAATGCGAAGTTTAACCCGTACGCGTACCTACACACATGTCCCGATGCGAATACCTCTACTACTTAGATGCGTTCTAACTTGCGTACACTTTTCCTCATAACTGCTTCAATTTTGTCTAAGGACGAGACCTTGTTGACGGTTATATTTAACCGTAACTTCTATGCGCTGAGAATTAATGTTTGTGTGTACTTTAAGTGTGGTAAAATGTTTCCTGTTATTCATCATCCCGGAAGTAATTGTGTCATACGCTCCGCAGAAATTGAAGTCATCATTCAAGCCTTCGAGGCATTGGGGCCCTCGCGACCCTATAAGTCACTACTACTGGCTGGCTCGACGTGAGGAGGTCGACGCGGGGAACTTGCCTCGAACTGTGTATCACAGACGCCAGTTGGGCCAACTATCTGGAAGACCCAGTTTCTTTAATGTGTCCGACACGGCGAAAAAATTATCTACATTTAGTGTAGACGTTAAAAAACGGGCGAACTCCGATGATTGGATGTACACAGTTTACAGGAGACAATATCTAGATGAGTTGTATCGCGATTATTTAGCAGAAAGTAGAAAGCGACGTTCTAAATCTATGGATTGGGTTATCATCCCTATTGTAAATAATAGAAGTCGACCAAACCTGGATAATACTAGACTCTCAATCACTAATTGTGCTTCGCCATTAGGTGAATGGAAATGACTATTGTTATTTCAAAATAAATAATTTTCAGAATGGCGTTTTTTATGTTGATAATTTCTTTTTTTTTCTAGTCAGGCCTGAATGTTATGTTAGAGTTCATGGAAAACACTTTTTATCTAGTTATAAATGATTTGAAGAGTGAAATAAATGCTTGGACACTTATGTAATGGTATTTCGTATGCTATATTCCAGAAAGTAGAAGTAAAGATCGTAAAGGCTTAATAAGCCTTTAGGATATTTTATACTACATGGAAAACTATTCCCTTTTCAAAAGGTGTGAGAGAGTAGACTTTATGACCGGTAGTTATCTGCCGCTCGGACTCGCCCCGTCTATAACCTCTCAATTAATTTCTTTTCAAAATTGGACAACACCACAGTTTTTCATTCAAACAAATATTTTGGATATCCAAAACTGTTTAAGAAGGCCATCAAGATTATTTAAATTACGTGTAGGTACTTAGACTCTAGAGGACCAGAGCAGGAAGTACCTAAACATTTGATAGTACCGCGGTGCTGTTGCCTACGTGACTTTTGTTCTTGTTTGTTGACCTTCCTTTAGGACGACGAGTACGTACCACCTTATTCAGAGAGCACCATCCTTTGTCACCTCTTAACTGAGCGATTATGTATTCTGATCCCATAAAGTATGACGTCACAAGCGTACTGAAAGGATGTGGTGAAAATGAATCGGTCATTAAATACTTATAAGTCCTGATGACTGTACATGGCGGGGTTATGTGGTTCGACGACGAAACATTTTTTGTAGGGTATTATTTACCAATGTTTCAAGCTCTGGTTTCAAGAATGACATTTTTCTACCGAAGTATTGTTGTCTTTTCGAGTTTTGAGTTGTATGAGTTCTGTCGTTGTTGTCAATCTTATCTTTGAAATGCATGGAAAATTTTTATACAAACTTGAGAGGTATACACTCTTCAAATAAATATTTTACTTAGGTACGGGTAGTAGGTACTAGTATTTATTCTGTGACTTAGGTGTAAATAAATATTATGTCCTACATGGTTGAAATAGAATTAAACTTGCATTAACTAATGGTTATCCTCAAATAAATCCTGATCAAGAGAGATAAGATCAAAATTGTAATGAGGTTTTCAATACGAGTTGTCGTGGATGTGCTGGTCACGTATACACCGAGTTGATTTCTTGTCACACCAGTCCACTTGGCTGCGCCTGCGCATTCGAGTCTCTAGCAGCGTGCGAAGCGGATCGCTCTGCGGTTACGGTCGTGCGCGAGTGCAAAGACTTAGAGTAAACAAAACTATTGAATATTCATAATCTAAAACTTAGTCTGGTCTTACCATCGAGTAGTGATGTCGAAAGAAAACCCCAGATTGAGCAGGTTAGGCGTATTGGCGCCTGCTGCGTTGTCGGCGTGCATGGACGCTTCTGTGCTCGCGGTGCCGGCTGCCGGCGCCATCGTGTCCACAGTCCTGAAAGAGCTTAGCAAGGCTTTCATGCTGAAAAGGTAAATATTTTGGGAAACTGCGACTCGTGTTGAGTCGAGAAAATTATTTGTTGACTTCTTTTCTCTCTGTTAACGTGGCTAGAATAAGTTCTCTAAGCAATAAGTACGTGTTGAAGTAAACATGAAAACCATTTTTACAGGATTGATAAAGTTAGTTACTATTAGAAAAAACTACGTAAACTGGTTGTAAACTGAACTGACCAATTAAAATAATATTATTTTTTTTGCGAATTTCGGAAAGTTATATTATTAGGTCTTAGGTACCATAATTCAGTCACCATTCTTTGTTCAGTTACCATGTTCTTGAGCCGTTTTCATAGTCAGATGACCCTAACCCTATGCGTTCACAAAAAACAATATACCTAGCTACTGCGGACGAGACTCATTATCATATTCTCCTTAGATAACTATTGTGGAACAAGTTTACTATTGGTTTACTTAGAATGCGTCAAATAGTTCGTATATAGGTACTTACCTACTTTTAACTTGTAAAACGAAACATTAGTTCAATGCATGGGAAGAGAAGCTAAGTTCGGATCGGCACCCAAATCTAAAGTGTGGCTACTCTCAGCGGGACCCCGTGTCGTTGAACGATGCGAGTAGGTATGTCTGGGATTTAGTTCCTGTTCTATCGAATCCATTTAAGCATTTGACGAAAATGTTATTAAAAATCGCGGTTACTCTACGGATTTAACGATCTACCTATTCGAAAATATGGGGATTGGTGTAACTTTTTGTTGAATAACTATGTGCCTAAACAGTATTAGTATTAGGTATTTAGTGATCGAGTATATTCTCGATTGTAAGTCGATCATCGCACATTAACCATCTGCATATTATCTACCTTATATCTAGGTAGAGACACAAGTTAATTTCCATACTCCTACTATTCTCATTAAATATAACATTATGTCATCATCATCAGATATGCGTTGTAGTGTAGTGCGTAGTGCCTACACATGACTTATACACAGAATATTATTTAGTAAACACGTGTATATAGCTACTCTAATCCGTCTGCGTAATACCTAATCCAAAAACGTTTACATTTAAGTTTAGGTACCTACAATTGAATGTGTGAAACGATTCTCAAACGTTTGTTTTTTTTTCTAACGATATGATGTACCTGATGTGTAAGTCCATCGGCTGAGATGATGATGATGATGATGATGATGTACCTAGTGTAGGCTGATAATGCTGATATTATGGTTACTTACAAGGTTTTATGAAAATGGTCTTTAAACATATTACCTATGTAAAGTAATAAAGTATAAAGAAAATCCCTCTTTATACTAAGACTAAGGGATGAAGGCAGGTTTTTAAGGGGTATAAATTAGTATAGTACATGTATAGTACCTACCTATAGCAAAATAATGTAGGTCTGTAGCATTTATATATAGTCCGAGATCCGACCGTAAAATTATGCACCTATTTCATAGGCGAACGAAATGTGATTCTAGTGTATGTTTACACAGGGGTTAATTCAACGCCGTAGGGTTGCCTAGAAAAATCTTGCCGTAAGTACCTTTTCCATTAAAATTTTTGGTATAACTTTTTCCACGTGTCTGTAAGGGACGTGAATGAGGTGCCATCGGAAGGAGACTGATCGAAAGTATTAGAAAAACTAGGGTTGCCACCTCTCAATCTGCCGCAACTATAGGGTTGCCACCCTGGAGATGCGGCACACTGAGAGGTGGCAACCCTAGTATTTTCAGTACTATATGTAGATCAGTCTCCTTCTGATGGCACCTCACTCACTTCCCTAACAGACACGTGGAAAAAGTTATATCAAAAATTTTAATGGAAATGGTACTTGCGGCAAGATTTTTCGAGGCAACCCTATTACGGTGTTAAATTAACCCCTGTGTAACATAAAACATACACCAGAATCACATTGCGTTTGCCTATGAAATAGGTGCATAATTTTACGGTCGTATCTCGGACTAATAGAGTGTAAAATTAAATGGGACACTTACTTAAAGGGGTGCTTCAGACCATCAAACAGAAGAACTTTCTCTATGGGACCAATATCGAAATCGCGAAAAAAAAAATTTGCTGTCCCATAAATTTCAGTCGAGTTATGTTTGCAGTTTTGTATGGAACGGCGGATGTTTTTTTCGCGATTTCAGTGTTTGTCCCATAGTAAAAGTTGTTCAGTTTGGTGGTCTGAAGCACCCCTTTAAGTGTCCCATTTAATTTTAAACCCTGACCCTGTAGAAGTAAAGTTAACTTTAGGTCTCACCTTAAATTTCACAAGTTCTTTACCGGAAATTCTGTAATTTTCATTCTACAGGGAAATATGGACAAGAAAAACATGAAAGTATTTACGTTCATTGCGTACAATCATTCTCTATAATTTACCGAAGTGACTCATTGATTGATACAATGTGCGTACTAAAGTCGAACGAGAACTACCAAAGTCGGCAGTGGGCAGAGAAGCAGATGACGAAACTCAAACATGTGCACCGAGGCCGGCCGTCGCGTCGTCACCTCGGTGACGACGACGACGGTCACGGCATCTCCAACACAGAGGTCGATTCAAAAAATCTATACCATTATGTAGTACGATTATCTTTGACCGTTTAGGTACTTCCGATTTGTTAGGTAGGTTGACATTAAACTGTTTGTTTGTTAAAATTATAATGGTACGGATAAAAAGTGGCCATGGGTTGACAATAATTTATCAGAGATATATTACCTATATAGAACTCAATGTAAATTATACACATTTCACTATAAGTAATTTAATTAAAATACTTGGATATTGCCTTATTGAGTTATTGGGTAAAACATAATATTATATCTACATAATATAACAAACTCACAAGCAACCTTATCCATCCCTTAGTCACCTTCGTACTAGAGATATTCGAAGTCGGGCACGGCAAATATCGGTTTTGTATAGACTTCCTGAAATAATTAGATCCTTACACATAGTATAAGAAAGAGTATCTAGTACGAATCTATGCTAGTACTAAGTGCATACCTTATACCTTAGACTAGGTTGACGTTCATAAAATGAAAATATAAAATGTTTAATGTCTTTAGTCTGTTATAAATCAAATTTCGATGCATTATTCAGCGCAGCGTTGCTAATTTGCAGTTATATCACTCATTGTTTTCAAAGGACCATTATTATTATTTGGTATCTAGGTATTTGGTTATGCTAATTAGAATGCTGATATTTAGTGTAATTGAAAATATATTATAGGTATGCATGAACCACATGACTAGGTAGGTAAACTGTGCATGAACTCTGCAAGTCATAAACAAATTAACCTAAATTATGAGACCTAAATCGATAGCACGTTGTACTCTATACATATATCAATCCTATTCAATGTTAGACAAGATATGGATGATATGGATGCCCTGGTGATACAGGGAAAACTATGACTTCCTCGGAAGATCGACTCCTGACGCATGATGTCAACGGCGCTGGCGGCCCGGGGAAACTATGACAGATAGGGTTATGGGCCTCAAACAAATGTCATAGAGGACCTTGGTCACATTTTTTATGTGGTAAAAAAAAACGAAAATCGAAATCCAAGATGGCTGCCATGGAAATTTCGAACGTCAAAGCAGCTTATGAAGGTTCACTGAACTGACGGATATCTGGGAGTTTTCGGGGTCGCTGATTAAGAATATGAAATCATTTCCTTTTTACCCGACTGCGCCAGAAGGAGGGTTATGTTTTTAGAGCATATGTACATACATACATATGTATATGTATATGTATTAATTTTATGTATGTATGTTTGAATGTATATTTCTTTGGCACGCCCTACAGCCTAAATGACTTGATGGATTTTGACGTATGAGGTGTCGTTATATTCGTAAAAATCGTGAGAGTGACATAGGCTAGGCTATATTATTTTATTATGGCGTGTGCGAATTAGAAAACAGGGGGAATAAAACATTTCTTTTTAGAAAATTACAATATGGGTATCAAATGAAAGCTGGTAAACAGACGATTCGAAATATAAATAAGGAATCAATCAATCAATCAAATCAAGTAGGTACCTATTCATATAATTCCAATGTTTTGCTTGTTAGGAATAAAATTATCACATTTCATATTAAGTAGGTAGATAAGGTAGGTACTTATAATAACTAACTATACTGGTAGAATTTATACGTCACAATGAACATCGGCTTACACTTTAGATAAATAAATGCGAGCACCATGTTAATGCGGGTAATTAGTAGAGATAATGTTGAACCTACAGTCAGCAGCAATAAGTTATAATACACTTTAGGACTACGTCGCGACGTAGAACAAAAGTGTATACAACTTATTGCTGCTGACTGTACAGTCGCCATCAGATGCATACAAGGTGTCCAAATATTTCTGAGCAGTGCTACTTTTCATTAAATTCTTTACAGTTAATGTTACCAATTATATCTAAACGTGTATTTTGTCATAAATATCTGAACAGCGAATTTTTAATAATTTTTTTTCAATGTTGTTTAAAATTAAAATGTAAAACAACGGAGTAAGGTTTTTTTCTGAAACTGTTCAGATGTTTATGACCACCTTGACTGCGTAGATATATTTGATGTTCTAGGCGTTCCTATATTTTTGATTGGTTATGAGTAAAGAAATTATTGAAAATTAGAACTGCTTAGAAATATCTGACCACCTTGTTTGCTACGATATATATGCTGGTGACTGTACCTATGTAGATAAAATAGCTACCTGCTTACTTATTGGTTTTCCTAAATAAAGAATGTCTAAAAATGTTAACATATCTTCAGACAAGACGTGACAAGACAAAGGCACAGAATAGGTAATAGTATACATATAGTACAAAGGTTAATATAGGTATAAATAGAATTAAATGGTATCGCTTTCACTGCGTCGATGTATCAGTGTAGTGTATTTTTTTGCGATTTCGATGTTAGTTCCATAACATAGTTATGTAGAACTATATACCTACTATTACCTATTCTGTGACATAGTCTAAAAAACAAGGTCTTCTATTCCCAGAGTGACACAAGCCTACGTCCCAAAAAAATGGCCGCTAAACATTTTAAAAGGGTATGATGACGTAGGCTTGTGTCAGTCACGTGGTCACTACGTGATCGGAAGAGAATACCAGGCGCAGTATATTACTGTACCATGTTCCGTAACTATACCTAGAGAATTTTGTTTAGTTTGATGGTAAAAGCGCCAGTTCGTGGAGGAATAGACCGGAGCGAAGTCATGGGTAACAGAGGTAATTAGATAACATAACAATTTTGTGGGTACATTACTGTCCCGATAAAAATATCAACATTTAGTTCACCTAACTCTTGATTGTGATTGTGATGTCCCGTTTCGGAGCTGGAGTTAAATACTTACACTATTAGAGTAGAGTATAAATAGAGGCATACGTACAAAGAGAAAATTATTTAAGTGAAATTGATATCATTGGCATCCTTTCAAACTAAGAGTCTACCCATCAAACTGAACAACTTTCACTATGGGAGCAAACCGATCGGAGCAAAAAAAAAATCTGCAGTTGCATACATTTGAGTCGAGTAGGCGTTGCAGTTGTATGGGACAGCTGATTTTTTAGTTGCTCCGATCGGTTTGCTCCCATGGTAAAAGTTGTTCAGTTTGATGGATAGACTCTTAGTTTAAAAGGATGCCAATGATATCAATTTCACCCTGTATAAGAGCGAAGGATGCCAATGATATCAATTTAACCCTGTATAAGAGCGAAGGATGCCAATGATATCAATTTAACCCTGTATAAGAGCGAATAATTATAAAATTAAGTAATTTGAATTATTCGCTAAGGTACCAACCAACCAAGGTACCAACCACGTCCAGGGCGCTTGTTGATATTTATTAAATTATTGTAACACGCGGGTTGATTGTCACGAATTAAAAATAAAAAGCGGTCAAGTGCGAGTCGGGCTACTCGCGCACCGAGGGTTCCGTACCACACAACTACAGAACACAAAATTATTACTTAACTTAGAAAAAACACTTTTTTTGTCCGGGACCTTCAGCGCGAAACCGACTCACACATGGCCGGTTTTAGTATTCTGTAGAGTTTGCTCTATAATTACACTAAGTTTGACGCTTGTATGTATTACCGTTTTTAGGGTTCCGTACCTCAACAGGAAAAAACGGAACCCTTAAAAGATCACTTTGTTGTCCGTCTGTCTGTCTGTCTGTCTGTCAAGACCCTTTTTCTCTGGAACGGGTGAAGGTATCAAGTTGAAATTATTAATAAATACTAAGGTCTGCGGTCCCGTGGTGGTGTAAAAAATCCAAGCTTCTGAGTCAACTCAATCAAAAGATATGGCCATTTGTTTTCGAATTTTCATACTAGCAGCTCGCAAACCAAAACCTATAGGGTACTTCCCGTTGACATAGAATCTATCTATTAAATATCTATTAAGTCAAGAAGAATTGACAAATATATTATATGCATACATACAAAGAGAAAACGTACTACCGTACGGAAGCCTCTGTGCGCGAATCCGACTCGCACTTGGCCGGTTTTTACGATAGAGCGCGAAGAAAAAACGTTAATAAAAACTAGCTTCTTGTTGAGAACCCCCCTTAATTTTTAAGTTTTTGACATTTTTATTATTTGTTAATAAATCCGCCGTAATAACACATAATCTGAGAAAATTTCAACTATCTAAGCTATTACGGTTCAAAAGTTACAGCCCTAAATAGGTAGGACAGACGGATGGACGGACGGACGGACGAACAACGTAGGCTTAGTAATAGGGTCCCGTTTTCACCCTTTAGGTACAGAACCCTAACAACACGATAGTGTCTTGTGTTATGTCCTTGGGAATTAATATGCCCGCATGTTTTCTTTCTGTAGTACGAATGTGGAATCGGTCAGTGGCTTGTGAAGTTTTGATGCGTTCATATTAATTTAATGAATTACAACCTTTAGTTTCACAAGGTGCTTGAATTAATTCCCGGACCGGTTTATGCAAGAGCTTGTACGAAGGCACTTTTACAAGAGTTATGCAATAACATAGTTTATTATAACGAGTCAAACGGCTTTATAATTATTTAAAAAAAAAATACATCAAACTGGTTGTCTTGGAAGAAGTCACTTTTAGTGATAAGGCCGCCTTTTGTACCTTTTTATTCGTGTATATTGTTTTGTATGTAGTTTACGATAGAGCGTGAAGAAAAAACGTTGATAAAAACAAGTTTCTTGTTGAGAACCCCCCTTAATTTTTAATTTTTTGAAATTTTTATTATTTGTTAATAAAACTGCCGTAATAACGCATAATCTGAGAAAATTTGAACTATCTAGCTATTACGGTTCAAAAATTACAGCCCTAAATAGGTAGGACAGACGGACGGACGGACAACGAACGTAGGCTTAGTAATAGGGTCCCGTTTTCACCCTTTGGGTAACCCTAAAAAATAATACAATAATGGTAGCTTGGTCTCATAATTTTGACTTAGGACCCGAGTTTATCTACTATAGTAGGAATACCGTTTCCATTTCGAAAGAAAATTAAGTTAAATCAACGTTATTTGTTTATTCGTTACTAACAAAAGCGTGTATTTATTGACTTATACGTACTAGTATTTATTCTGTGCTTATACCAAATATAACAATACGCAAATGAATTCTTGTTTCAGCTTAGCTTTACCGTAACTTATTATAATGGGTAATACTTTGCTAAGAAAGGCTTGATTTTCGTTTTGTAGGGGGGAACCCTAAAATCTTTAGTAAGTTAATTTTGCACGTGACTGTATGACGATTATATCTACTTACTGACGTTATTTACTAACTTGTTTACCATTACTATGCGAGACGGAATGTCAATAGAAATATAGTAAGTATTTATACCTAAGTACCTACATTGTAAGTATATAATATAATAAATTCCTGGTGGTATATTTATACAAATTCATGATTACCCTGATTTACGATAGTGTCGACATTGTTTTCATACGTAAATAACAGTTTTTTTAAATAAAATACAACGTGTTAATGAATTAACGCAAAACTAGACAGTAGTTTGTTTAGAATCGAGAGCAGAATCGAATTATCATGGTTTCAACATAGGTAATTTTTTTCAAAATATTAAATAATTTGTTTGTAAAATTTTAAATTTACTGAACTCGATGTCAACCCACCGCACGGGCATACTTACTCACCATACTTACTACCAGCACAAGATTCTTAAAATGTATCCATGAGTACGTTATCACTTTCATTCATTGCTGAAATGATAACAAATCATTTTTGCAACAAAACTGAAAATGCTAATAACTTTAGATTTTAAGTATCAAAATAATGACATTATTATTTCAATCGAATTATTTTGTTTTAAATCAGTTGGGGTGTATGAGGTTTTGCGCTTATTCATTAACACGTTGTACCTATATACTTAATTGTCGATGTTTGTAAGAGCGAATATGTGTATAATGGATAGTAGGTAAACACAAAAAAAGGTTACCCACGATATAGTGTTCAGATATCCCTGATTCCACAAAACCAACAACAAAAAACAAAATGTCTCCGATTTGAAGGAAAAAATTAATAAAGATGTATACCTATTTCCTATATATTTTTCCGGAATAGTAAAAACGTAGTGACATTGAACACAATACGGATTTAATTAATTTCTGACGCATTGGATCGACATTGCGACCACTGATCAAGGACTAACCGCTGGTGCACGACTACATCCGATGTCCTGAGATATTTGTTTACCTTCTACATTACAGCACGAATATAAGCTACATCAGCCATATATAAGAGAACATCAACGAAGCTCTCGGCCTCAACGGTCATGAAAGATCATCATCATCATTAGAGCACTAAAAAAACTATTATCAGGATTTATTAGGTGTCTACTTACCTACTTTGGGACATAGCTGATATACCTACCTTGCTGAAATCTAAATTGATGATGGTGATGATGAAATCTAAATTACAGAGTTAAAGAAAAAAAACATAAATCTCTCTATAACGTCACGCCTCTTTCCCAGTGGGGTAGGCAGAGACTAGGGCGCGCCAGCCACTTACTACGATCCTTACATACCTCTTTTGCCTCATGCACATCCATACATCTCTTCATACATGCCCGTCGGTTTCGAGTACTCCGCACCTCCCCTTTTTGTAGGACGCAACTGATTTGATCAGCATACGAAACAAACATAAATAAACCTAATAAAGGTATTTATGGTTAATAGTAATAGGTAGTATAAAAACATAAACATTTATGTGTTCAGAATCAGAATCGAACGATGCAGGACTTTTTAACACGCGATCTTGTTTTGCAGATGGTTCCACGGCATAATGTCAGCGAAGGAAGCGGAACAACTGATGATGGAGAAGGGCAAGAACGGGTCGTTCCTGGTGCGCGAGTCGCAGACCAGGCCCGGGGAGTTCGTGCTGTCGGTGCGGGTTCGCGGCCGTGTCACACACGTCTTGATCAGGCGACAGGTAATTCATTTCCATGTTGGTCTCATAGCCAAAGTTGTTTAGTTTGATGGTCTGAACATCCCCTAAAGTATCTAACGCATTTAAGAGGGAGGTTACACGGTCAGTATTTCATCAGTCTGGTCCATCAGTCTGGTCATGATATTCGATGAACAGTGTTCGTTAAAGCGACAATCTAAGTGTTGACTTTCACAGTATACCTAACACAGAGAGCCCCTTTTTAATGCTAGGCCATTATATTTACATTTTATAAAATTACTTAGTCCTTTAAAAACTATGTTTTGTTCCATTTTATAAAACATCAAACGACACCTCACTTGACGAGCTATCAAAAAAATATTTTTTCTAAAATCTTCCCCTAATATCTTGACAGCGCACCAAATTTTGATTCAAGAGGTGAAACATACAGACAAACAGACATAATGAACGAAACTATCGGGTACCTTGTTTGATTACGGAACTTAAGAGGGGATCGCAACTAGTTTTTGACGTGAAGCCAATACTTTTGAATTGATTTCTTGTTTTTTGTAGTGGTAGATTTAATTTGTCGCTTAATTATGATGACTTCCTGTTGTACTTCATGACTTCATGAGGGTCATTTTATTACTACAAAACGTTTTAATGGATTATTTATTATAGTGATTTTATAATTCACGATTCTCAATAAGTACATTAAAAAAAACCGTTAATTACCTACTTATACAAATAGATAGGGAAACTGATAGTAATTTATATTATCATGATTATTGATAATGTGATAAAGATTAAAAGCTTGTTTGAATGTTCGAAATGATGCTCTCTAAAAACGACGTAGAAGGCCAGCTTTATACAGGGTGTATATTTAAATACGTTACATACGTAGCGGGGTGCTTCAGACCATCAAACTGAACTACTTTCTCCGTGGGACCAACATCGAAATCGCGAAGAAAAAAATCTGATAATGGTGACTCGACCCAAATGTATGAAATAGCTGATAATATGTGTTTTCGCAATTTCGATGTTGGCCCCATAGTTAAAGTTGTTCAGTTTGGTAGTCTGAAGCACTCTGTACGCTATGTAACACATTGAATTGTACATTCTGTATATCAACGATAAAAAAGGTAGGTGTATCAAATCAATAGACATAAAAAGACAAAACTTGCAAACCTCCTGGAGTGCGATTTTTGAATCTCATACGTTGAACTCATCAGTTGAAAATGTATAGAGATACGCATCTTTCTACTGCTGATTTGAATCGCACTCCTGGAGTATGATTTTTAATGTCGAATCAGCAGTAGAAAGATTCACTCCATAGTAATATTGACATTTTAAACTGCTGAGTTCAAAGAATGAGTTTCAAAAATCGCACTCATGGGCGCTGTCATCAAACAGTTGTTTTGAGGATGTTTTAGGGTTCAGTACCCAAAGGGTGCAAACTGGCAAGTCATCAAACAGTTGTTTTGAGGATGTTTTAGGGTTCCGTATCCAAAGGGGTATAACTAAGCATGCGTTATCCCTCTGATACATTCCTACCTACTTTCCATAGTTTTACGGTCATATTACATGTCTAGGAGGTTACAGGTCTAGGATCAATATAGGTACCATCATAATATCAAATACCAGTGGAAGGTAACAAGGAGGAAAATCACTATAATGCCTGTCATTAATGAGGGTCTCATAAAATTCCATGACTCAGTCAAATTGCGTATAAAATCATCCGAGAATTGAGATACATTTCTGCAAAAGGCCTTTCTTTTTTTGGCATAATCATGCAGTGGTACGGGAACGGGTTGGTTCGTTAGTTTTTTTTTCACTTCTGTAATCTGTTGTGAGTATTTCATTGAATGCGGTTAAATTTGTACTAGTAAGGCAATTAAGATGCTCTTAATATCCTGTGGAAGTTTTCGTGTTGAATTTCCTTTACTTCACATAATTAAAAAAAACATTAGAATTTAGGTACATACATATTATTTTTATCCTTGGGTGATATCAAACCACTATTCATCCATTTAGCCTACTTCTATGGGTATATAAAAATCAATGATTGTCTATCTGTTTGTCCCTATACTATGCGTCCCTAAACCGATCTTTCGTTCTGTTCTTTCGTTCGCATGCCGGTAGTTCTAAATAAAACAAATCAAGATTCCCCAAGTACCGAAGATTACAGCTTTCAAATAGCTGTATCTACTAACGAAGATAATGACAAAATGAATGCTATTTATTACAACTATACACACTATTGTAACGACAACGTAGAGAGGAGTCATTTACCGCGCTAATAATAAACAATCGTTACTAACGAACAAAAAATCCTTCCAAATGATTGTAGGTAGGTACGCTAAATCAATTCGCCGCCTGCGGAGGATAAAGATGGTTTTTTACATGTCACACATGGACATAAAAAGGCCTCATAGTCCACCTACGCGAGTATCCTATAAAAACATTTAGATTAAGCTGGAAAAAAACATGTTCTCCACTGATCTATTTTTAGATCTTTAGAATAAGTATGTTGGACTTTGACACTGAGTCCCAATTGGGTATTTGACTACATTCAATATATATTATTTTTATCTACTCAATAAAAAAAGGGTTAGAAAATAACGCTAAACTCCCATTTTCATTGAGTTTTTAGCTTGAATACTATTTTTAATAACAAGATAAACTATAAAAAGTAATGAAAATGTTGATGACGTCACAACTCAATATTTAGTACAAATCTTCATACAAAGCGCATGTTTTGACGTCCGATAAAGAGTAGCTGATTTGACTAGTTGTCAAGTAGCCAATTAAAGAACCAGAATCTAGATATGATTTTTTTTAAGTATAAGATAAGAATACAATTTATCATACTGTATAATTATCTGCCTATACAGG
The DNA here is from genome assembly GCA_922987775.1 of Agonopterix subpropinquella. Classification (NCBI taxonomy): domain Eukaryota; kingdom Metazoa; phylum Arthropoda; class Insecta; order Lepidoptera; family Depressariidae; genus Agonopterix; species Agonopterix subpropinquella. Next base: position 52,215,892 of record OV277693.1, on the reverse strand, counting down.
GTGAACTTCTAGTCGTTTGCATCCATTTAATCTAAGACTCTACACATAGTAAGTAGTGTAATTTGTTTAATTAGTTAATTATTTATTATTTAACTAACCGAATGTTTTATTTAATTGAAAATTGGCAAATTAATAAAAACATAATATTAAAGTGTTGTTAACCAACTATTTATTATGTAACTGATATTATTTTCGTTTATAGTTTTGACAAAAACAGCCACTAGCCATCATATAGGAAATATAGGTAATACACGTAAAGGTTTGTATAATGTAATTCATTTATTTACAACAAAATAGATACAAATAAATACAAATATAGCCCTTAACCTAAAAACAAAAGAAAAACAAAACTTATATACATACTATAAATAAAAAATGTCCTCCAAATTGCCGTCGCTCGGCGGCAGGGTGCCCAGGAGGCTGGCAGCGTTGCCTCTATGTGATTCTAGTGTATTTTTACAACCGCCAAGTTGCCTAGAAAAATCTTGCCGCAAGTACCTTTTTCTCAAACATGCTTGGAAATGTGAGCATTATTTTGACAACCTTCTTCGAGATAAATCGAAATTGCAGTACTGGCCAAATACATGCGCGCAGCGGCCGGCAATGTTGTATGAAAATCCATATCTGTCGTGTTTAGCGACCAAATAAATTACATACTAAACTCATATCTGTCGTGTAATTTAAAAATGGAACGATCTTTTTCTCCGAAACATGGCGACCAAGGAGGTAACTTATCAAAGGTTTTATTTAAATTTCGAACTGGTTTGCAAATAGAAAGCTGTTTATTGAAAAAAAAAACTAATTGTTGTTCGATGTTCGTCATTAATTTTGAAAAGAGTTTTAATTTCCGCGAATTATTTGAGAAAATTTACTGTTTTAATTTCCGCGCATTATTTGAGAAAAGTACTATACAAGCCTTGGCCACAACTAGGCATTGATGGACGAACGTGTAAATGTGGGCCGAGGCGAAGCCGAGGCACACATACGTAAGTCCAGTCAATAAGTCTGTTGCTGGCCGCTGCAGTAATGTACTATTCCATTATGATTTTGTTATAACTGTTTCCACCTGTTTGGAAAGTTAATGAGCTGCAATCGGAAGGAGACTGATCTATAGAACTGGAAAAACTAGGGTTGCCACCTCTCAATCTACCGCAACTAAAGGGTTGCCAGGTTCAAAGAAGTCATTTTTAAACCTGGCAACCCAAGAGTTGCGGTAGACTACTTATTATGGTTGATTGATGAAAGGCTGGATTCACCGTATAACTTTGAATATTTTAACGTAGTTGATGTATGACCACAGGTGACCCCGTATCTACTTCTAGGGCGTTAAGAGGTTCGCCCCGAATATTAATTTTAATAATTTAGCGTTCGATTGTCTTGTCTTCACCGAAGGTCGAAAACTGCCTCAGGAAAGGTCGCATTCGAAACCGATCGCAAAGCACTGACATACTTTCGGTACAACCGATACTACTGTTTTAAATAAATATTTTGATTGTGCTACCGAAATACAAAACGCGAGTTCATTCAGATCACTTAGTGCATTTTAAACTTAAAGTTTTGAAGCTTAAGAAAGTGAAATGCATACAGACAGGTTATAAACATAAATGCGTTGCATATTTTAAGGGGTTTTTTAGACTGTCTAACAGAACGACTTTTACTATGGGATCAATATTGAAACCGGGAAGAAAATTGTAGTGCCATAGAAAATGTTACTAGGTACAGTCGCCATCAGATATATCGTAGCATACAATGTGTCCAAATATTTCTGAGCAGTGCTAATTTTCATCAAATTCTTTACAGTAAATGTTATCAATATCTAAACGTGTATTTTGTCATAAATATCTGAACAGTGAATTTTCAATAATTTCTTTACAACGTTATTTAAAATTAAAATGTAAAACAATGGAGTAAGGTTTTTTCCGTAACTGTTCAGATGTTTATGACCACCCTGACTGCGTCGATATATTTGATGTTCTACGCGTTCCTATATTTTTGATTGATTATGAGTAGGGTAAACCGGGATGCTTGAAAAGGTGGGATGGATGAGCCACCTCAATTTTTCGATTGAAAATTTCGTGCTATCGATTCGGTTCATGGGTCATTGTATGCCCACGAACCACATCTACCACCACAAGCGCCATCTAGGCTGCCGGCAGCGCAGTTTGACTTCGAGCTGAGTTTATGTGTTTTTGATAGTAAAAAGTGAAAAAAATGTATTTGGTTTATTTGTTCGTTTCTGCGTTATATTAAAAGATACGTATTATATTGAACTATTGTTATATTGTCAAACTAGTGTAGTTTGTTAAATGCAAAGCCTATTCAACCTGTGATTAAGAGTTTTTCGGAAATCTAAACAAAGGTTGGAACGGGTCGATAGGGGATGGTTGAGCCACCCGCAGAGGGATGGATGACCATAGTCAATAATAATATTTTTCCTCGATTTTATTTATCTTGCAGCTTCAAATGCCGTTCAAATCCAAAACTAAGTAGAATAAAGGCTTCAGCCCCAAGAAAGGAAATAAAAAAGAAGAAATTTGTAGATTCGGACTTCCGAAGCTTCTCAGGCCATATACCAGCTTTTTATGTTTTTGCCATGTTTAAGTTAAAAAAATTGTTTCTCTTATTAAAGTTATCTTAATGTGCTCATTTTAATATAGAATAGTGTTCATAATGCTAAATTAGACTATATTAAAATGTTTTCTTTTTTTATTATTTTCTTCATACTAATCAAGAAAACAGGTAGTCAAAGTGTGCAATTACACATGCCGTTATTTTTTGTTCCATTTTCAATCTTAACAACTTTAGATTGTTCCCATTTAATTAATATGAGATTTTATTATAATTACAATGAATTTTGAACGCTATCTTGTTAAATTTCTTTAAATATAAGGGTATGTTCAACCATCCCTACCCCCCTGTTCAACTATCCCACCCATTGGGGATGGTTGAGCCAAATCTCATTTTTTGTAAAAAATTGTCTAGCCTAATAAATATTATACTCACAAACATCTTAGTACATACCATTTGTAGCCAAATAACTGTGTTATCTAATACCACTAAAGTGACAATACTGCATCTTTGCAATAAAAAGTGGTGCGAGTTTAAGCAAAAGGTGGTTCAACTATCCCGCACTCCCCTACTCATAATCAATCAAAAATATAGGAAATTATTGAAAATTAGAACTGCTTAGAAATATTTGACCAGAAATTATTGAAAATTAGAACTGCTTAGAAATATTTGACCACCTTGTTTTCTATCTCTGTGACTGTACCTATCCACCTACTCGATCCAAACGTATGGAACAGACATTTTTTTCTTCGCGATTCATTAGTGGTCCTATTGTAAAAGACCATTTTGATGGATTGAACCTTACCTACCCCCTTAAGTACCTATGTAAAGAGCTTGTAACTCATTTTATATTATGTAGGTAGGTTAGGTACTTGATGGACTGTAGTATTTTAACTGACGTAAAGTGCGGTCGAAGTCAAACGCACTTGTATGTACCTACCTACTTGTAGAGTCATGTTGTGTAGATGTATTCAAGAAGTTAACATTATTAATGTCAATCAATACCTTTAGCACGTGCATGAGAGCATGGCACTATTTTTTTAGGGTTCCGTATCCAAAGGGTAAAAACTCGACCCAATTACCAAGTCTACGTTGTCCTTCTGTCCGTTCGTCTGTCCTCCCTGTAAAGGGCTGTCTTCCCTCTTCTTTTTTTGAGCAGTAGTATCAGAATTCAGAATATATGCGTTGTTATAGCGGAATTGACGACTTTGTACTAGGTAGGTTACAATTACATAAAAAAGAAAACAACAAAAGATTAATGACGAATACTAAAAAAATACAAAAAATCGAAAATTAAGGGTATCCATACATGAAACTGTTTTTTCCAACGTTTAAATTGTTCTTGTTCTATCGTATAAACAATAATACATGCGAGCGTCAAACTTGGTTTGATTATAGAGTAAACTCTACAGTATAATAACAAATAATAAAAGCTGGCCAACTGTGAGTGGTCTCGCGCTAAGGGTCCCGGAGAAAACGAAACGTGTAAATATGTTGTACGGTGGTAGGTATGGAACCCTAGGTGCGCGAATAGTCCGACTCGCACGTGACCGGTGTTTTAATTATTATTATATGTTTTAAATGTATTATTCATTCTTGTTAGTAATATATCTCTTCAATATTCAATACAATAATTACTATGACGAATTCTAAAACAAGAACCTGAAATGAACTAAGGTCAATGTGAATCATTTATAGAGGGTGGGACTTATATGTTCAGAGAATTTAATTCAGTCATCAAAGCCTGAGTCAGCGGCTGTCACACATCAACATGAGCTTATAAAGCAATGTTATACCTAACCTATGGACTCTTTTGTTTAATTACATCATGAATACTGAATAATATGCTTAAACACCAACCTTAAGTCAGATTTGTTCATACCTACAAGATCTCTATAAAGCTACCTAGGTATGTATTGAACTATCGGCTATAGGAACCTTAGGGTATCGTGTTGTTAGGTTAGAATAATGAAATTACTTAACAGATCGATGGTTAACACTTAAGTACTTATTTAATACCTGTTAGTAATGAATGACGAACTATACAGAATGGCAATGAACGAGGGTCTTCCCTTTTAAGGGTGTATTCAGACAATTTGGATTTGGTCACTGGCCGCATTTGATTCGATTCATAAATAATAAAAAATTTAATTTAATAAATATTTTTGAAATCATCATTTTAATTTTTTAGGGCTCCATACCCAAAGGGTGAAAACAGGACCCTAAGCCTACATTGTCCGTCCGTCCGTCAGTCCGTCTGTTCTACCCATAGACATTATTATTCTACTACCGTGAGTAGACCTAGTAAGTGTGTGAATGAGATTCCGATCATAATGAAAAAAGCTACGTGTGCGAAAGAGATTATAATATAATTGCCGTAAAACCATTTTGAAACAAATTGGAGCCTTTTGGAGCCCTGTCAAAAAATTATTTCTCGTTATTTTAGTGATTTAATTTAAATTCATTTTGTGTTTCATAAGAGAAATATAAAAAATCATAATGGTGTCGTGTTCCGTGTTGGAATGTAGTGTAACTTACACCAACAACCCAAATAAATAAACGTTTCACAGGTAAATACGATCAGTACAATACCACTTTCATGAGGCTTGTTTTCACATATGTTTTTATTAAAATGATTTAGTAATACATTCATTAAATGCAGTAAACATCCTATTTTCTAAATAATGTGTAATTTTAAATAATTATGTGTAAGATAAAAAATTATTGTGTACGTGAAAAAGGAACCGTTTCGCATAGATATTGCACAAAATCTATCGATATGTCGATATTTTTGAAATATGTTTTTTTGTACTACCACCTAGCTCCCTCCGTTCATGTCTCGTCAGATTCTGGTATTGTTTTTAAACGTAGGTATTGAAAGGCTGATTTATAGCCCAGTCATTTTACGGTTGGAGCCGGGACTAATTGATAATTGAATTTTTTTTTTGCTATAATATTGAAGAGCTAATTTGAGCTTGGAAATGTACCAAAATTAAAAAAATATCACGACAGCAACAGTTCCAATTTTAAAATTTAGATATTACGAGCTTTAACCCGTGACTTCGTCCGCATAAATTATATACCAGATTTTGAGACTCGAGAGTTTCGTTTTTCAATGTGTGTACGGTTATTGATTTTAAGTCAGATGATAAGCTATCAAACAAATAAAGTTTCATCAAAATCGGTTCAGTAGTTTAGCGAGATAAAATACATACCAGTTTTTTAGGTCTAATTATTAGATTTTAAACTCACTCAAGTCCAATTTTTTTTCTTCAAAATAATGTATTTTTGTTCAAAATAATATCAAATAGCTTTCTGAAGTCATGTTTTTGACTCTACCACCGCGTCGGGAGTGTTTCGCTGTAGAGAAGATGCGGCCTGAAACTGAACAACACATTGGTTTCACACAATAAGTTTCATCATAATCGGATGTAACATCCCCGTCATATTGATTTTGTTCGTATAAAATGTATCCTCTATGTCATCCAGACCATAAATAATAACGAATCGATTGCCACCTCATTCATCAACATCGGCTCAGTAGTTTAGGTGCTACGGCGGAACATATACGTAAATGCATGGAATCAAAATCAGCATAATTTATCATACTTAATCATGAGAACCGTGGTTCTTTTCTCTTTGAAACGCTGCTAGTTTCAATTATGTATCGCAAAATTCTTCGAAATTATATTGCACCTGTACATTCTGTGAAAAAACAGGATAGGTTTTTAAGTCCTGGCTACTACAGCAGGTTTTTATTATTTTCATAAATTCGATTCCATATCAAAAATAAAGAAATCTTTGATTCAGGGACCCCTAAACACTATAGTCATATGCTTTTATTACAAAATATTTTCAATGCTCAGACACACATTTCAGTTTTATAATAAGTAGTGTATGTAGACAAATTATAACCCAGCAGATTAAAACCTTATAGAAGTCGGTGTGATTATGATATCAATAATGCGGATACGTCAATGTCACTTCACAAAAACTCACACACATACCAATTTCGCACATACTGACATTTCGGTTTCGGTGATGCGATAATGAGGAGTCACTTGAGCCTCTACCCGCACATTCGAACTTCGCAATTCCGGGAACATTTTCATTCCAAATTCAACTCTATTACAATAAAGCGCGGACCGAAACAGTGGCGATATAGCGAACATCGAAAGTGCGGGTACAGGGCTTGGTCTACTCGGTAGTATCTTTTAAATCGAAAAAACGGCACACGCACGTGATGCGCGCACTTTTCGTGGGGCTGGGCAATTGCGTTTTTCATAGAAAATATTCGTCGACCTATGGCCTATGACCTAAGTAACAGTTTTAAAGCAGTGTAGGTAGATGGATTGTAAGCCTAGCCGATTTAGACTTCGTAATATTAAAATATAATAGTAGTAGTGACTACTATAAATTAGTGATGTAACATTGACATATTCGCTATTATCGGTATCAAAATCACATCGACTACTAAGTAGTCGATAATCTGATATCGATGATTTTGATATCGATAATCGCGAATACGTCAATGTCACATCACTAGAACTCACACACGTATCAATTTCGCACATATTGACATTTCGGTTTCGGTGATGCGATATTGAGGAGTTCCTCAGTCTACTCGGAAGTATAATATGTTTATGGTTCTACCTATTTAGGGCTGTAATTTTTGAACGGTAATAGCAATAGACAGTTGAAATTTACACAGAATATTCTTATTAGGGCGGATTTGCTAACAAATAAAAAATAAAAAAACGGGGGTCCTCATACAAGAAACTAGTTTTTATCAACGTTTTTTCTTCTCGCTTGAAAACGATAAAACATACATGTACAAGCGTCTTGTAGAGCTACAGTATAACAACAAATACATATCAATCACAATCGTACTATTCGTAACATAAAATATTAGGTAGAGTACAAAATAATATCTTTGCTCGTATTTCTGATGTCCGAATTACAAATTAATATCTTTTTAAATTAATAATGTTTCATTTATTTCATTGTAATATTACTAGTTCTATATGTCATTGGTTCTATACAATGAATTAATTGATATTGGTTATAAAAATAACTATTTTTTGTTTAATTAAATAAAGCACTATTTCAGTAATAATTATTACAAAACGAGTTCCTAGTTTTTTATAGACGAGTCTTGATAGAGGGTTCAGTACCACACCACCACACAAAATTTTACCTTACAAAACAGATTTGTTTTCTCCAAGACCTTAAGCGCGAGACAGACTCACACTTGGCCGAATTTACAAATTAATATCTTTTTAAATTAATAATGTTTCATTTATTTCATTGTAATATTACTAGTTCTATATGTCATTGGTTCTATACAATGAATTAATTGATATTGGTTATAAAAATAACTATTTTTTGTTTAATTAAATAAAGCACTATTTCAGTAATAATTATTACAAAACGAGTTCCTAGTTTTTTATAGACGAGTCTTGATAGAGGGTTCAGTACCACACCACCACACAAAATTTTACCTTACAAAACAGATTTGTTTTCTCCAAGACCTTAAGCGCGAGACAGACTCACACTTGGCCGAATTTTAAAATTCGGCCAAGTGTGAGTCTGTCTCTTGTATTACAATGAAATAAATGAAACATTATTAATTTAAAAAGATATTAATTTGTAATTCGGACATCAGAAATACGAGCAAAGATATTATTTTGTACTCTACCTAATATTTTATGTTACGAATAGTACGATTGTGATTGATAAATCAAGAGAAGTTAAAAAACGTTTTGGGAATATTTCATTTCATGACAACATTATGGAAAACGTCAAACTGTCTATCACCAAAATTTCAAATGCATGTTTATGCATTTCAAATAAAAATTTACCGTAAAATATTTGAATTTGTCCTAATTATTATTACTAATGGATAAAGTAACAAAAAGTGGTGCAAGTTTAGTAATTTACTACGTTATTTTCTGTTATGTTTGGAGGTATATCAAGCGGGGAAAATTGGAATAGATTGGATGTTGTTTACAAGCGATTTGCTGATATGGTAGGTATTTATTTACTCTCATGTTGCTTTTTAACAATAGTTTTCAGCGTAATTATATCAATTATCGTCAGTTATCATCTGAAAAATAATCATTTAGGGCATTTTCTTTCGAGTTTGGTTCGTTTGGGGTTATGATCGTTTTTTGATAAAACTGACGTTATTGTATGCGTGGACCGCATAATTTTGATCCTTGCATGTCATTCCTGCATGTTTAGCTGTTTATCTTCACTGCGACTAGTTAATATTTTATCGATTACCTACTTTTTTTATCGTTTTCAGGAAAACATTTATATCGCAAAAATTTTCTGTCCGGAATGCATCGATAAAAAAACTGCCATGCCTAGAAATAGAAATCTTAAATAGAAGGAATGTAAAATATCAGATCTACGAAAATACGAAAATAGTAAACATCGTATTCAAAAACAAATAATTTGAAAGTACAATATAAAGTAATATGCGTTTTCATTATTTTCTTCTAGAACTAGAATACAGGAGGCGTAGCATGTTACACGTGATATGGCTATATCATGCCTTTTATTTCGTTCGTTCGCGCGCAAATAGAAAGAGAGCGAAGGTGTGATAGCGCTATATCACGCTGCCATGCTAGCCATTTAGTTGCCGAAATTTAAAATGTATAGGTATTGGGTGTAAAATTTAGCTGCTGTCAGAGCCAAATTTAGCTAAACATAGATAACGTTTTGCATAAACTTTCGGAGTAAATACAGCAAGTATCAAAATAGTTTAGGTCGTAGTGTAGTGTTGCCGTGTAAAGCGACAGTGGTCATTTAATTTCTACTCTTTCTGGTCGGGCTTGTAAAGTAATTTAAGAATCATTAAAAAGTTTTTATTCCAAAATCCCTAATAATAATTATTATTTTCTGGGATCGCTGGTGTAAGGTAATTCATAGGAATTATGTGACAATTAATTGAAAAATCGGCCCTAAATTCAACAAAAAACAAACGTGACGCGTTCCTTTAGTTAGGTTAATGTTTTTGAATTGATTTCTCGAGTTGCTGGGAATTTTTTTCTCGTCTCGGCTTATGACCAGATTTCTCGAGAATTCTCGCTTGGAGGAATCCCGAGCAGAAACCCAAGTTTTAACCTACCCTTTAAAATATTTGCATCTTTTGTTACGCTCTGTATTTAGGTGAGGTGCAGTGTTAGGTAATAGTAAACGAAATACAATCTAGACTTTCGTAATTACGTAGTATTATATAACGGCAGCATAGTACTATGAAAATTGAACAATCTTCTCGAGCCATACTGCAATCCTGGTGACGAGAGGTGCCCACAACACCCCCTCCTATCCCCCCTTCCTTTCATTGATCGTATAGTGCATGCTAGACTTTTAGTACTAGGGCAGCAGGAACGAGAAGCGTATACTTACTTACTTACTTCATCAATAGATGGTAATGTATTTTATAGAAGATATGGTAATGGTCGGTCCATTCCTATAACTACTTTTCCAACTGGCATACTCATCCAAAAAGCTACTGCTTTTTGGATGATTTGTCTATTTTACTAGTAATTTCTACTTGTGAATCCGGACTTCTGGAGATGTGGAAGTTTTTTTTAAAAATGCTTAAACTTTTTCTGTATAATAATTATGACCGCCGTCCTGAAGAGCTTTTAGTTTTCGTAAAAATGGCTGCGTTCAAATTTGCCAAACTTCTTTCGAATGGTGTTTTAAGCAAGGTACATTGGCTAATTTAACACGTACCACAATCACCGTTTTTAGTCTTGGTGTGAAACATTTTGATATAACAGTCTTAATTTGAGATTGAGCTAATTTCGTGTAAGGTCGTCCGACTCGTCCGTCACACACATACCCGGAATTCCGAATCAGGATTGTGATTTTGTGTAGAATTTGACAGCTGCGCAATTCCAAACGCAATTGTAGAGGGGGAAAATCCGTACAAAATCACAATCCTGATTCGGAATTCCGGTTTGCAATTCCGGATGTGTGTGGCGGACCTAAAAGAGAATAAACCGAAATATTATCGATCCGACCATTCCATTCCATGGTGCAATGCTACTAGGAGAACAAAAATTAAAAGAGATCAAAACCAGGGCATGCGCAGTGCACCTTTCAATACCTAGATCTTTCAGGCTTTCACGATTTCCTAGGACTGACGGCAGTGACATAGTGCAACATTGCACTATTATTGCATTGAAGTACTAGGAGAACATTTATCTCTAGAGATGTATATTTGGCTTTTGCACACTGTTTAGTACGTCAGTAAACAAGTGTGTAGGTATAATATTTGTATGTGAGTGGTTCTTGAAGGAAGTGCATTCGGTATCCTGAACTAAGAATAATTGCAATTTTTCTTTGATAAAAAACAACGTCTGTGAAATCAAACAAAACAATGAAAGTTCGCGCATTGTCTGTCATGTCGTATACATATTTTGTAACAAATACTTGTTTGAACACGAAACAATCAATCTATGAAACTCTGGGAAAATGTAAATAACCTAAGGAACAGATAAATGCAATGGCATAGCGTGACAGCTATTTAGATTTTAAACGTGCATGTCTTTGCAAGTGCATTCACGTTTCGCATCTGTGCTAGTATTGGCTAAGGCAGGGTCTTTTTTATTTTCCTGTTAATAAAAGTATTTAATGACTCGCACAATTGACATTGTTTTTCCATGGGTTTTATAATGTCGACGCATGGTAATGGCAATGCTGTAGGTACTTCGGTACATTTTGTAGGTAGGATGTTATACTTGCGATAATCGTTTGGGTTATTATTATTAAAGTTAGGTATATGTAGGTATTCTTTTCACAGAAACCTTGAGTTATCTAAATATTGTAACCTCAGTCTTTTCTTTAAGCTATACAAAACCAACATAAGCTGGCCGTTCGATGTTATACGTTACTCGACCTACGCGCGGCCAGCTTATGTTGGTTTTGTATAGCTTGATGTGTCGCCGTGTGTACCTATAAAAAAGTAAACAAATACTCAGGACTACGTGTCCTGAATTTTAATCTGTGTTTAGTGTATAAGTAGATACTACGATACCTACAAAAAAGTACATAAGGAAACTATGATGATTACTGTCGTTATTGCCTCGATATAGAGGTTCTATTCGTAATAATTTTTAGTAGACGTAGACAACTATAAAAAATATGACTTTATCATGCTGAGCTATGTGGCACGCCGGCGCCGCCGGCCGGTACCTACTACGCAGTTATTTTGTTTGTGAGCATATCGAACATTAGATTCGAAAATACCATTATTTCTGGAAAACACACGATTTCAACAATTATCTTAGAGGATAAGTACAGTCAGCAGCAATAAGTTGTTCGTTCAAGTTTGTTCTACGTCGTAGTAACTAAAGTTTATAATAGCGTGTCAGAGTTGGCAGTTGGTTGGTTGGGAGTATTGCTACCATAGATAAGCTAATTGCTACTGACTGTACAAGTTTTTCAAAATGACCTTAGCTTTGTGTATTTCTTATCTCAATATTTTCACGGTTAGAATCCGAAGTTATCACATTCCGCATATCGCATTCCCGTTTCAAATGCTTCGAGTCTCCGAACTATGGAGTGAACACACTTTTTTTTTAAATTTGAATCTGCTTAGTATACCTAACTATCTACAGTTATTGTTAATGGGTTTTTATCAATATTATACAATGACAAAATGTGCAGATAACATTGTCCAATCAATAACCATGTAGTCATCGAAATGTACTTAAAATTTACAAAGTCCAGGCGTTGTCTTAATTTTGTATAAAATAGCATGCAACGATGCCGACCGACGTTGTATTTCGATTCGTCACCACACGAATATACTTACTAATATTATAATTATTACGTATAATCTAAACTATTATAAAACTGTAACAGAAGTGTGTCTGTACATTGAAGATATTTACAAAAAAAAGATTACGATATGGTTTTTAGGCTTCCCTGATTCCAAATCACCAATTTTTGGACTTTTTGTCTGTCTGTTTGTTTGTTTGTTTGTTCGTTTGTTTGTTTGGGTGTTTGTTTGTTCGAGTATCACGCAAAAACTACTGAACCGATTTTGATGAAACTTTTTTGTTTGATAGCTTATCATCTGACTTAAAATCTGGTATATAATTTATGCGGACGAAGTCGCGGGTAAAAGCTCGTAATTTATAAAATACAATCATACAATTATAAATGCGGGCCCCCGTTGATATCTTTCGTATGTGACACCCTCTTTTAGTTGTTTCTGTATTGAGCGTTGAATTCTTTTGTTCTAGATAGGTGTCGTTTTGTTCTAATCATGTTGTCATAAAACTGTTTTCGTACCTAATTATTATGTACTAGCGTTAACCCGCGACTTCATCCGCATAAGTTATATACCAGATTTTAAGTCAGATCATAAGCTATCAAACCAAAAAAGTTTTATCAAAATCGGTCCAGTAGTTTTTGCGTGATGCTCGATCAAACAAACAAACAAACACACAAACAAACGGACAGACAGACAAAAAATCCAAAAATTGGTGATATGGAATCAGGGTCATCTAAAAACCGTATTGTAATTTTTTTATTGTAAATATCTTCAATGTACGCACGGCGACAGATCAACCTACCCATAGTTCGACCTTATGTCCATGAACATACGAGTTCAACTATGGGTAGGTTGATCTGTCGCCGTGTGTACAGACACACTTCTGTTACAGTTTTATAATAGTCTAGATTTAATAAACCAAACGAAACAATGATGACAACGATCTCGAGGGTGGATTGAGGTATGTGATTGTTTATGTAATGAAGAGTGTTTCGTTTGTCTCCAGCACAATAAGTACGACGTGGGCAGCGGGGAGCACTTCGACGATCTGGTGGGCCTCATCGAGCACATCAGGTCCTACCCGATAGTGGAGGCGTCCGGCGACGTGCTGCGACTGCTGCAGCCGGTGAGTGGCACACGCCTGCGAGCTCGGGACATCGACCAGAAAGTGCAGGAAATGCAGGTACCTATCTACCTACTGTTTTATTAAAGGTAATGAAAAATACTACTTTTTTTTTTAAACCTACTTCGTCCCACTGCTGGGCAAAGGTCTCCCCTAAACTCTTCCATCTATCTCTATCCAATGCGGTATCCCTCCATTCGTTGCAATAGGCATCTAACTCATCGCGCCACCTTTTCCGGGGTCTGCCTCGACCTCGACTACCATCATTAGGCACCCATTGAGTGGCGATTGATGCCCACCGCTCGGTATGCAGTCCCACTTTAGTTTCGCAGATTTCTCACCTACATCCGCTATTTGAGTTTTGGAGCGCAGTGTTGTGTTCCGGACACGGTCCGTCCTTTTCACATCTAGTATAGTAGTATACTGCAGGTTTGTCAGAGAGCTGTGGAGCGTAGGCTCCACAGCTCTCTGACAAGACTGCAGTTTGAACTTTTGAACCTTCGTTAATGACCAGGTTTGGGCACCGTAGGTTAGGATGGGCAGAATACACATGTCGATAAGTTTGCTCTTGAGAGAGAGTGGAAGGTCGCCCTTCATTAGTTCCTTCATGGACCAGTAGCTCTTCCAGGCGTTGTCGACACGGCGTGCGACTTCTTTGTCCTGCCTGTTTTCGAAGGAGACTACTTGGCCCAAGTAAAAAAATAAGATTCCTTTTTTTTCATATACATATAATTTTACACTATGTTTAAATATGTTCTTCGATCGATCCCTGGGTACTTGCCCAGAGGGCCTAGTGGAAAAGATGGGCCTGGTGTTATTTCGAAATTCACGTGGCCGAAGTCGTGGTCAAAAGCTAGTTATGTAGCACACAATACAAAAAAAAACATAAAAGATACATTGAATTAGGTTTTGAGTCATTTTGGTTAGGTACCTATTCAAACCAATAATAATAATTTACTATTAAATAATTTGTGATAATGTGTTTGTTTGTGTAGGTTAGGAAACGCGAAACTATCAATTTTATTTATTAGGTTGGTATATACGTTGTTTGTTTAGGTAGTTCTTTATAAATGCGAACAACAAACAATTCTTAAAATTAAATCATAACATAAACATTTCCATTTGACACTAATGTTTTTGTTTTTTCAACTTTCAAGTAGTTTCAACTGCATAAAAATTGTTGCTCATTTCCAAGAACAATGCAAGTAGGTAGGTATAACAGTTTCAATTTACTATCTGTAGTTCGATTTCTTTATTTTAGTGCAAATCAGAAGTTAGATTGAAAGCTAACAAACCATTTTTAAAAGAATACATTGGCATTGACATTGCAATCATTGGCATCCTTTTAAACTAAGACTCTGAACAACTTTTACTATGGGAGCAAACAGATTGTAGCAAAACAAATCTGCTGTTCCATAGTTACTAAACTGCAATGTTTACTCGACTTAAGTGTATGAAACAGCAGATTTTTTTTGCTACGATCGTTTGCTCCTATAGTAAAAGTTTGATGGGTAGACTCATAGTTTCAATTCACCCTATATACGGGACTAGTGTGTACCATGAATTTACACTGTAGTAAATTACAGTTAACCTACAGTAAAAATACTGTAGTAAACTACAGTTTTTGTATTGAATTTCGTACTGCGCTCCTAGTGGTTACGTTGAGAACTAATTCTGGTATACAAAATTGACGCCGCAACTACAGTAGTAACGTAGAGTGAAAACTCATGGTAGGCCTACTGAAAAGGCGAGGAAATATGTGAGTACGGGTTAGAGAGAAACACTCCTTCAACCGATAGAAATGAGGCTGGGAATGCAGTATAGGTATTATGTAGTTACTGTAATGTAACAGGTAGTAGTTACTTTCTTAGGTAGTACTCTTTCTTATTATTTCGCAGCAGTGCCTATATATCGATTAAAAATAAAGACGTTGTTTTTGACAGATTCATGACGCATGATGTAATACTGGGTACTGTACTACCATGTACTACATCTCCACACTTATAAATAATCGTGAATTCGTGTCTTAAGTACCTAGAGGTACACATAATAATTGGATATTTAGCTTCCATCATACAATAATACAGAAACACGTGCTTCGTATTAATGGATGTCAATTTAACGCATTTTATGGGGATTTTCTACGACTTAAGGAAAGATGTTCGGAAAAGAAACAGTTTAAAGTTAGTAGGTAACTTTCAGTACGACTTTTAGCTCGAGTTCGATACAATCGTATCTAATTCGTTTACTTACATGGTGCTTACATGTTATAGCTACACGTTAGCGGTCTCACAGACGAGCGAAACTTTGCGGTCGCCGGGTGTCGCGGAGGGTTGACCGTAAAATGTATGAACTCGACGCTCTGCGACCCTCCGCGACAGCAAAGTGTCGCTCGTCTGTAAGAGCCCTTAGACACCGATTTTAAGCACAGAAGACGTTGACTGAGCGTTATCGACGCGCGTGATAGATTCAAGAAGGGGTTTACATAATTATTTGTAAAATAAAACGTCACACGTCATAATCAACTCAGTCTCTATATTGAACTGTCTCGCTTAGGGCCTCTACTTCATAACAAGGACTTATGTCGTAGCTTAAATCTATTAACATTCTTATCACCATGTTCTTATGGTTAATATTAGCTTACATCCTTAACGCTTTGTTCTTAAGGTTAACATTTGCATCGCATCTAGCCGAATATCTAGCCGACAGCGTAGCGCGGCTATCACGGCCTTCCTGCCCAAAGCTTTGCTCTCAAAGCTCAATCTCTATTTTACCTGCAGACACAAAAATTTTATTAAAACAAAAGTACACAGAAACATCTCTAAAACATCTTTTTTTTATGTGTCTCATTAGACACCTTTTCTGTTATTTCTTTGTCATATCGATATCGGTCAACGACCCATTTGTCAAGTGCCTTTAGATCCCTTTTTTGCGGGAAGCTACCAGATGCACTACAATTTTTTTTATCTATTTTTTTTGTTTGTTTTGTTTTTGCTTTGCGATTCTGGCACACTTACTATGCATTGTAAGTTGCTTACGCCACTTTGTATACTTTATTATTTTATTTGAATTGCGGTCCCAGCGCCCTACCAAGAGTAGTCGCTCACGCTTTGTTTGCTATTATTTTTATTGCGGTCCTAGCGCACTTTATCTAGTCGCTTGCGCAGTCATTAGTTATATTAGCGGTCCTAGCGCACTTTATCAAGTCGCTCACGCTTTCATTAATTTTATTTGCGGTCCTGGCGCACTTTATCAAGTCGCTCACGCTTTCATTAATTTTATTTGCGGTCCTAGCGCACTTTATCAAGTCGCTCACGCTTTCATTAATTTTATTTGCGATCCTAGCGCACTTTATTAAGTCGCTCACGCTTTCAGTATACTGTTATTTACCTTACAGTATACTAATTATTTTTATTTGCGGTCCTAGCACTCTTATTAATAGATAAGATGCTCGCGCTTTGCGATTTTAGCAAACTTTAAAAGTTGCCTACGCTACTCTCATTATCACTTTTATTTAATTAATCACATTGGCTATCACGGCATTTTTTGTAGCCCTCCAATCCCATAATCGTATTTAATCTTTAAGTAATAGTTTTTTTTTTGCAATATTGTCAACTATTTTTCAGTCTTTTGGGCAAACATCTTCCCTTGTATCTTTGATTTAGACACAATACTACCTTTTAAATTGCATAACGCAATATATCGAATATCACTTCAGTTTTTAGAACGTTACTGTTTTTCATTGCACCTCGGCAGCAACTCATTGCTGTTCAAATTGTATGGTACTATCATCAATTTTGGGTTCATTTCATATCCCCGTGAGTAATTCAATTGGGGTAGAGCCGTTACTGTTTTGAATGTGGTATTTAGTGCCATCTGTATTTTTTACGCTCGTCCATTCTGACTTATGAGTAATTATTGCGACGTCGAAAATCGCAAGTTCGACACTTCGCTCAGCTTGCTCTCATTTTTAGCCTTACTAGCTCTAGTTGCAATATTTATTTCAATTTTCTTCATTCTTTCTTAGATGTGCTTGCTCTTTTGTCTGTTAATAATTCATTTTGTAGTACCAAACTGAGTTCAGGTTCAAGTGCTCTTACCAATTCTGAATCTGTTAAGGTTTTCAATTATTAACCATAACCAATATTGTTAATTTGGTATGTTTGTCTGCTCCAATGTCTCCAATAATAATTACATTTTACGTTATGAAAATATTAAAATAATTTGAATCGGGCTATTCAATTTATTAGCCTTAATTTATTTTTTTATTTTTACGGATTTTCTCATCAAATTTCTATTTTGCTTTTATATTTTGACACAATACAAGCATTTTATATTTTTGCATAATATTTCATCCATCAGGGTTTTCAGCACCCCATCAACTTTATTGTATTGTATCGTTCTGCAAAGAAAATCAACACAATTATTTATATTAAGTAATTAGTTTTCAGATACCTCTACTATCCTCTTGTGACCATAATATATGCTATATGCTATACTACTATCAAGTAATTCGTAATAATCTAATAATACTTTAATTTCACATTGTTATAGTCTATAATCACTTTTTTTAAATTTTGTTATTATGTTTTAGTGCTTTCATAACTACGATATTAGACTTTTTCGATTAGTCTAGTTACAATACTTCTTCTTCAGGTTCCTCTCCATTACTGGAGGTTGGCAGTCAGCTCTGCATATCCCTGTCTATCTGTTACAATACTACAACACAACAATCTTAATTGTTTCTTTGGATTAAAATTACAACGAATCATTAGCATCATTTAATAGCACCGGCTTTATTTTGCCAAAATCTGCCAGGCTGTGTCAAAAACTATATAAAATCAACTTTACTTTCATTTCTCTAGATCAAATACCTTCAGTCATTATAAGTGGTCATATACCTCCTTCAGTAAGTAATCAGTTTCAGTTTGCATAAACTTCAATATTTTTTAAGTTGATTATAAACACCGCATCGTCTAAAGCTTTTAGCGCTAAACTAGCCTCTAACATTATTCCATACTTATCGATTGTACTATGACGTCATCAATGTATTCAACATTTATAATGTTTAATGTCTCAAAGCTACAATTGCTTTCTTTTTGTATCCATCACAGAACTATCACAAAAACCAAAAGTTACTCGCATCGCAACCATTCTTAGTGCCTTTTAAGTATTACAAAGGCTCTTTCTCTACATTATTATCTCTCGTTCTTATAGGAATTCTAAGAAAATCTGTCCTTGATGGGTCATTTCATTTTATCAAAAGTTCGATCTTCAAACTCAAACCCATAGTGACATTGTTACTTTACTACTGTATTCAAGGCAGCTAGTATTTGTAGCAATGTTTCTGACCACCTCGAAAGGGATTATGGTCTTGAGTTCATCTAATATGTAAAGCTCAATAATAAACACGACACAATATTCTCTCAATTGCGTCCCTTTTCTTTATAATAATGATTATAGGTAAGTATTATTCAAAAGTTCTGTCTCAATCTCAACCCTCACTAAACTTTTTCTATGTATAATTATAATTAACAACGGGTTCTTTGTTATAGTTTGAATAGTCAAGCATGACGCCAGTCTCCATCTCATGAATGAATGTCAAGTATAGTATCAGGCGATAAGATTTGATTGTTTATTTAAAAGTCCTCATAGCTAAGCTTGACTTGGTATTTTAAGCGAAGCATTTGTTTTAAAGTCCTCTATTTTAAAAACATTCTCATGACTTTGAATTTGATCTCGCATTTTTTTATGATCGTGCCACTCGAAGTAGCTAAGTTATGAACACAATATTATCGTTTGTACTTATTATTTCTCTGCCTAAAAATAGCATCGTGTATTACATTTTACATTGCATTACATTTCTTTGTCTCGAATTATGTGAAGTTTGCTTGTAAGACTTATTTTCCAACTGAATAATAAAAATAGCTTCAAAATAGATTATCTCATGTAGAATTCACTCTACTCTTTAGTAAGTTCACAAAACAATTAAAATTATGGAACATAGGGGTGCACCTGTGCCTTATTGTATCTTGCATGATGCTCCATTGTCAATTAATATTATTATTATTGTAAAATGATAGTTGTCGTACATACATTACCTCTGCTGTAATAATACTTATCTCTGAGCTGTTTTTCACGATGATCGACTGTTTCTATTTTATGGCATTTAAACTTATATCATTTCATTCTTTAAATTATTCTCAGTCAAATAATGTTGTAGAGGAACTTCGTAGGTAATTTGTGTAGGTACACTTGTACCTATGACAATCATTTTGTAGGTGTACAACTCGATTATAGCGATAGCATCGCTTCAGTATATACTAGATACTTTTTCTTATTGTATAAGTACTGTGCTTCAGTTCTCTCCTTGAACTTTTTATGTAGATAGTTTTGTTCTGGTTCTGAAGCTTCTGTTTCAATACTCAATGCTGTTTTCTATTGTGATTAGATAAAGCAAGTAGTTTTTTGTACTATAATAATATCTTCTATCTAGCTTCATCACTGATTGAAACAGATTTTGCACCTTCATTTATTGACTCCAATATTCTGCTTACTTTTCAAAATTGTAGTTTCAATTGTTTCAGTTTTTTATGAAAGTAGGTATCTTCAACCTTTATCATCACCAGCCCGTATATGATAAGCCTCCTTTGCCATCTTTTTCAGTACTGTGCCAATCGCATCCGCACGTCTTACTAAGGCTATTTCAAATGTCGTCAACCCAACTGGCTACCGACCATTCACTCCTTTAGCCTAAGCTAATCAATCGGTTTAGGCTTTCAATGTTCAATAAATAAAAGAGTACAGTATTAGTATTAGTTACTCACTTGTCAGGTTCGCTGTTATTTTCTTCTTATTTTAAAATCACAGTTCAAATTAAGACATTTTGTAAGTGATCTAAAGTGATCTGAAGATCCTCTCTCAATCCATTTGTAATGGTTTCCACTCATTTTATAACTTTTGTGGCTTCCCAGCCATAATTATACACATTTTGCAAATGTTTCATTCAAAAGGTCTCAAATAATTCAATTCATTCTTCGTGGTAAATACTTCTGCACCTCCTTACTTAGGATATTTGCTTCTATACTCCACTCAATAGCACCAACTATTCGGGTCAAAAGAAAGCCTTGCCTTGCTAGTATTGTCTATTTGCTTATGAATTTCGCTTCACTCAAGTCCAATAATTCACTAATCACTGCTTAGTCCTTATTATTTTCCAAATTTATTATTAATTTTTATTTTATCACTGTTTACTGTTCATTGTGGGCAGCAGGTATTTATTTAAATTCCCACTTCTGATGATAGATTCAAGAAGGGGTTTACATAATTATTTGTAAAATAAAACGTCACACGTCATAATCAACTCAGTCTCTATATTGAACTGTCTCGCTTAGGGCCTCTACTTCATAACAAGGACTTATGTCGTAGCTTAAATCTATTAACATTCTTATCACCATGTTCTTATGGTTAATATTAGCTTACATCCTTAACGCTTTGTTCTTAAGGTTAACATTTGCATCGCATCTAGCCGAATATCTAGCCGACAGCGTAGCGCGGCTATCACGCGCGACATCGCCGCGATTCCGATTGATCTCAGAAATATCGCTACGATACCGCGGCAACATCGCGGCGATATCGCAACGATGTCGTTCTGTCAACGCCTACGCTCAATAATCGCTTAAGTGATAGCACGTCCTCTTGCTAGAGAAGGTACAATTTAAGTTTTATCCTATAGCACGTGACGAAGTGTAGGTATTCGTTTCGGGTCGTTTCTCAGCTGGCGAAAAGGAAATGGAAATTATCCTTTTCTATATTGGCATTTCTTATAAAATTCAAATTCTACCAGTTTTGAGGCGAAACGGGATTTTTCTTTATATCTTGCGCGTCAAGCACATTAAATTTTAATGAGTAATTTTAATGAGTACGCTCAATAATCGCTTAAGTGATAGCACAGAGTTAACTCTGTGCTATCACTTAAGCGATTATTGAGCGTACTCATTAAAATTACTCATTAAAATTTAATGTGCTTGACGCGCAAGATATAAAGAAAAATCCCGTTTCGCCTCAAAACTGGTAGAATTTGAATTTTATAAGAAATGCCAATATAGAAAAGGATAATTTCCATTTCCTTTTCGCCAGCTGAGAAACGACCCGAAACGAATACCTACACTTCGTCACGTGCTATAGGATAAAACTTAAATTGTACCTTCTCTAGCAAGAGGACAAACAACTGTTAGCGATTCCCAGCATTTTCCTAAATCTATTTCTATTTTTAACAATATTTAATTAACAAATTCAAAGTAAACACTATTAAACGATTGACGAGTTGATCTGAATCTAAGGGCGGGAGGAGCGCCGGCGGCCATTCCTGTGTGAGATGTCGTACCGATCGTTTGTTGCTAACTTGTTTTAGAAAATAAGAATTACGAAATAAAAGTGTTGTATATAATTGGAGCTGCTGAGTATAATTTACCTGACACCCTTAATAGTCAGAAGTGGTAAGATCATTGGAGAAAGCCCAGAGGTATGTTATTTTGTCTTTCGTTGTGGTTGAAGTTTGTACTCAGTACGTAGTATGACATCATAATACATACGAAATGTAAAGATGACAGCGCGGTGTGCAAGGCTACGCACACCTACAGCACATTGGAATGTGTTTGTTTATTTTATCCCTTCTAGCGATAAGCTACTCGCCCTACGAGTATGTGTATCTCTCTGCTTTGTTGTACTTATTTATTTTGCTCGTATGTGTATTCGAGTGTTAAAATAAATTAGTGCCCTATAGTACTTACATTAACGATTTGATGCATCATTAAATTTTATTCTAAAAGCGATATAAAGAAAAGAAAAAGATAATAATATGTATGTTTAGGTATCGAGAACATGTTCATGATTCTATACTACAGTGATATTAATTGTATTTTGTCTTCTTTTCTCCTCCTACCAATTCCTTATTTCCAATTACGTACCTACCGTACCACCATAACCACTACATAAAAATTTTACTATTGGTAAAATAAAAATATCGACGCAAAATGTTTGTTTACGCTGTAACATGATTTCGTCGGCTCCATCAATTATCACATAAATCTACGAAATGCCCGCGAGTGAAAGGTCAAGTTATGTAAGTGCGGGAGGAGTTCCCTTACGAGAAAAAGAATCTGGAAGGTAGGACGCCACGAAATTGCTATCGTAGTACAGTATCCAAGGCGCGGAACAGATCTGTAAAGAAAACAAAAGACAACGGAAGCGTGAGAGTAGTTGTAGCAGATCCCGCCGCGAGGCCTCATCCCACCGTAGAGCCTCGTCACGCCGCAGGGCCTCATCTCGCTGCGGAAATACTGAGTAGGAGAAGTGGGAGAGAAGAATCTCTTGAAGAATATTTTCATAAGAAGGCTATAAGAAGGTTATGTTTATGTGTGGCATAAGGAATAAAAAAAAAAAAAAATGCTATGGATTTTATTAGTAAGCGGCATTTTTGACAATGGTATATGTGTGTATACGGCTTAACTGACGCTAATTGAGACCATCAGAAATTCTAAAATATTTACGGCATATATCGAAGAGGAATAACATAATGCCTAGTAAGAAAGATGTATTTTTACCTAAAAATGAATCTCAGCATACGAAAGGTTCTGAAAATGTCAATAATATTTCAATACACCTATGTCTTCCACACGACATTGTGACAAGCCTAAATTTGTTTTCCAATGCTACAATTGTGATAAGACTGGGCATACTACCTGAAGATGCACTACGGAGTCCATTAAAATACCTATGCTATAAATGTTTGCGACTTGGACAGTGGCACAAAATTGTGAAATTATAAGTCCTCGTCCAAAAGCTAGCTATAGAAAGAAATACCAATAATAATCCTAGTCCTACACCGAGCGTACTACAAATAACTTCAAGTGATAAATCGAATGGTAATTAGTATTTCAAATCAGTTACATTAAATGGTATGTCGATTTCGGAAGTCAATTCAAGAAAGTGTCGCCAAAACCTTAAAAGTCAGCATCGGATACAACGGGACTTCCTCTTATGAAGGGATTTGGCTCTGGAAGCATTTCACCAATAGCCAGGGTAGGTATTTTATATATAGATGACATTCTTATTGACCAGTCTCTGACCGAATTACCGACACTATAGTAGTCCACAAAATGAGTGCTGAATTGATCCTCTATTGTCACGATTCTGAAGTGGAGAGGATACAAATTTGGACTACTGTTCATCCCGGGCCATATGGGTGTATGAAACCTAGTAGCGAATACATTTTACTACAGAGGGGTGTATAACTTCCATTGCGGAAAAGGTTGATTTATAGTCATAGATTTGTCCCAAAATGTAACTTCACTTGACAAATCAAAATTATTAGTTAGGTCGAACTATAAAATTAGACAGAAAAAAAATATATATATTTTACATCAAAAACTGAATAGCTAAATATAGTGTTAACTAGTTTCCACTGTGATAATAGTGTTAACTATTAATTATTTTATAAAAAAAAGAAAAAAGACAGTGAGACTTATAATGCCGAGATAAAACAGAACCAATTATTTTGAAATATGTTAAACATCGGCCCAAAGTAACTGATACCGAAAAATAAAGACTGTTATTGGTACTAAACAAGTTTCGAGACTGCTTTGTAATTTAACATACAAATGAAACTTGGTGACTTTAAGCGAATGATATTATACGGGAATCTCAATCAACATACGCTTGCCTGATTGTATTAGTTCACAAAAAGAACAATGATTCTATAATACAGTCTATACTGTATTGATTATCGGGCGCTAAATAAGAAAACTATAAAGGACAATGAAGTTTTACAAATAGACGCGTCATACGCTAACATCACTGCACTTTAAAATGGCGCGATAAAGTGGCGTGTAGCCCGTACACTAGACGGCGCATGACTTTGTGAAAGCCAGGCAATTACCTTGTTTTTTTTGTTGCCATTTTGGAGCGCGGGGAACGCATTTACATTTAAAAACATCTAAGATAAAGGATAGCTATCCGATACCAGTTATTGATGACCAGCTCGATCGCCTTAGTGAAAAATCATATTTTACAAGTGAGGACCTGGCGTTTGGTTACCATCAGATCCCTGTGACCAAGGAACTACGGCATATCACGGCTGTTGGAACCCCTGATGGCTAGTATGAGTACACGAGGATGCCTTTTGGTCTGGTGAATGCCTCAGTGGTATTCCAAAGCATGATTAACAAAGCTCTTGAAGAGTTTATTCGAGCTGGCTATTCCCTACCTTGACGACTTATTATCCACACGGGGAGCTCATTCGAGGAAGCATTCAATAAGCTCGAAACCATTCTAGAACTTTTACGTAATTGAATTGAAAAAAATGTTGTTTCTTCCAATCCCGAGGTCGAATATTTCGGATAAGAAATATCGGAAGCTGGGTTCAAAGTGGGGAATAGAAAAATAAAGGCTGTTTCAGAGTTTCTTAAACCATCGAATGTGCATCAAATACGCCAATTCGTCGGTTTAGCGAGCTACTTTTGGGATTTTGTTTATAATATTATAATTTTGCTTCTATTCTAATACCATTGACCACAGACCATTGAGACTGAAATTATTTGGCCATTTGGTAATGATCAGGAAACTGCTTTTGAGGATATAAAATCCAGACTAGTAGCTCAACCCATACTGGCATTATATAATACAGTACCTACATCACAGAGGTCCACCGTGACGCTAGCAAATTGGGTATTGGGGGCATTTTGTTACAGAAGCCAAACGAAGAGTCCCCTTTTAGGGCGGTCGCTTATTCCAGCCGCTAGACAACGCGTAAGATTTCTGGCATTCATACGAATTAAAAACAATGGCTGTAGCAATTAAATAAAAATTAAAAATTATAATGTTCATTTTATCGACTTAGAATTTAAAGTTATAACGGTATGCAATGCATTACGTTGAGTCGGAACCGGACCGACATTCAGGTAGAAATGGAGGCTCTAATCATTATAACTTATTCTTCTTCACCCTTCACACGGTGCAGATTGACAGATTCCCGCATAAAACATAAATTAAATGGTCCTTGAGGCCGAAAGGCGGTCTGAAAAAACTCTGACACCAGGGCTCTGCCCACACGATAAGAAGAAGAATGGTCCTTGAAACAAATGAGGAGGATATAAATAATATAAAAGATATTCCCCATAACTATATTCTACGTGACAATAAAATAACTATATCGGCGCGTGGGAACAAAATTTAAAATGGGTAGTAACAAGTTTGGCACACTGGTGAATAACGAAGTGGGCCACTTCTCAACTGAGGTAACGATTTTGAAAAAGGGAGCCCATTATTGGACCCCAAAGATGAACCGCTTTGTCAAGAAGTCCGTAAGTGCCTGCATTAACTGTATAAATGTCGAGAAAGAAATCTGGATACCTACACCCGATCCCAAAGGTGAATACTAGGTTAGGTATTATTCCACACAATAAAAACGGAAAACGGGGAAACGCTTATATTCTTAGTGTTATATTGACGGGTTCAGTACATTCATATTTGTAGGAGCCGTAAAGAACCAGCCTACCAGATCCAAAACGACACGTACCTACTCGATGATATTTTTGACGATTTCGGAAACCCAAAAATTGTCTCATTCTCTGCCATGAACCATAGTCTTGACGAAAGGGATTAGGATACGAATGTTGCCGAATCACAATAGAGCTTATACAACACGGTGAATATACAAAAAGAGCTTATACAAAAAGGAAAAAGTACCAGAAAGTCACCTGCTGAAGTTATCTTTGGGCAAAGAAGTACATGTCAATCAGAAGGAATTTTGAGAAGTGTTCTTGATATAAAAGAGCAATATTGGATACCGATAGAGAAATGATGAGAAAATCTGTGAAAAAAAAAGAGAGAAAGATTAGGAAGGATAGAAGTAAATGAACTTTTGAAGTTGACCTCGTTATGATGCCTAATAAAAATCCGGAACGGGATAAAAGTATTAGACAAAGATAGGTAAGAAGTATCTAGCATTCACGGACATTCGCAGATACAGTATAAAACTATTTTCCCTGCTGATTAAACCATGGATTAGCATTATGTCTACCACCAGAGTGAAAAAGTGAAAGAAGGGATTCGGATTCGCACGTAGAATATCTACAAAAATTATACGTCCCTGTCTTGCTAAACGTATATTTTATTCTTATGGATTGGTAGTGGTCGTGGTTGATATGATAACACCTGATCCAGGTTCCATGTCATTTACAGCTTAGGTCCCATGTTAATACCGGGTAAGCGGTGATCCCCGGCTAAGGGCCCTGTGAGTGTCGTCATGATGAACAGCTTCTGGCTCTCGGGTGGCCCAATGGAAGCTGAGTGATGAGATGACAACTATAAGGACGAGCAAGCCGTGGTTCTCGGGTGACTAGACGGAAGCTCATACTGAATGATTTGGTAATATAATATGACTAATGACAACTATAAAGACGAGCAAGCCGTGGCTTTCGGGTGGCTAGACGGAAGCTCATACTGAATGATTTGGTAATATAATATGGCTGATGACAACGATAAGAAGAAGCAAGCCGTGGCTCTCGGGTGGCTAGACGGAAGCTCATACTGGATGATTTGGTAAGATAACAGTAGCCCGTGGCTTTCGGATGGCTTAACGGCGTCTATCTACATAAAAAAGCATACTACACATAGGCTCCCGGGTGGCCCTTTAGTTAACGATAAAAGCAACCGCCTCAGGAGGGCAATTGCGGTAAATAAATCGCAACTGAACCATGATTGGACCGCGTGCGATTCTTTGCTTTTTACACATTTGGTATTGCACTAATCGCGGTACAACTCATGACAGCCGTTAGAGCCGCTTTGATAGATGGCTCAAACGCTGTCAGTCACATAGTAAATAAGTCAAGTTTAGCGCGATATAGAATTAACATAGTAGAATAGTAATTGTATCGCAATGCGATTAGAACTGCAATTGGATTAGGATTGAACTTGGATGTTTTAAATTAGCGCAATCGCCCTCCAGGGACGGCCCAGGACAGGCTCTCGCGACGGGTGTGAACCAAATAATGACTCTTGATATTATCGTGAATACAGACCCTGTACCTGGACTTTCGATGTATCAAAACCGTTATGGCAAAGAAAATATACGTTATGGTCCGAGCTTCATCGTAATGCGAAGTTCGAATCTCCGGGTAGAGGCCCAGGTTTATCCTTGAGTAGGTTAAGTAATTAAGTATAAATTCTAAATCATTTGCTTTTTCTATGTTAAGTCCAAATAAAAATGAAATAAAGAATCACTATACACTAAATGCATTTGAATCTAACATTGTCAGTGTTAATTACTGTACAGTAGATAGTAGTAGTCAATGTGTAGTTAGTAGGTAGTACAGTATAGTTAATAGTATATAATAGTAATAAACAGTCCCAAATAAACTGTTCAATCATGACTTCTTTGACTATAACTAGAATTATGTTCTAAGTATTTTTACTTATTTTTAATGTAACCTTATTTGTTTCTTATGATAAATGCTTTCAATAAAATCGAAATTAACTAGAATTATATTTTGTTATATTAAACTGAAAATTTGAATACGATAGCTTGTGACACTAGTGGAAAACCTTGTAATGTATAAAAAAATATATATATATAAATTTGTGAACTTGTTTGAATGATAGGTGTTAGTATTGTAAACCTAGACAATTATTATTATTCGTACCTACTGTTTGACACAAAAAAATTTCATTTGACTAATCAAATTATATTCCAACAATAATTTTATGATTTAAATCTCTTATTTGTTTGTAATTTTGTTTGTAGGAAGGGTATGAGGCCATACCCCATATAGAATGGCCGAGCTGTTATGAGGAATGGGGACATTCCTACTGCAGAATGGCCGTCTGTTAGCGATTCCCAGCATTTTCCTAAATCTATTTCTATTTTTAACAATATTTAATTAACAAATTCAAAGTAAACACTATTAAACGATTGACGAGTTGATCTGAATCTAAGGGCGGGAGGAGCGCCGGCGGCCATTCCTGTGTGAGATGTCGTACCGATCGTTTGTTGCTAACTTGTTTTAGAAAATAAGAATTACGAAATAAAAGTGTTGTATATAATTGGAGCTGCTGAGTATAATTTACCTGACACCCTTAATACAACTATTGTTATAATACGACTATAATATGAGTTGTTACCGCAATATTTATTATTAGAATATTATTATATAACACAGTCATTACCTACACCTACATAACAAAGATGATATCTATTGCAAATGCAAAGGGATTTTCTCGCTATTACGTATAGCACGCTTTAAATACCCATATTACATTTTCCTTGACTACATTCTCAGTGTACCAACAGGAAATGGAAGACAAACGTGAAAATAGATGCGGTTTCGATGGAGAGTTCCAGTCGCTGAAGATGCTTGAAGACAGGCTTGTTTTCACCACCAACGAGGGGATTAAAATTGAAAACTCTAATAAAAATAGATATCGGAATATATTACCTTGTAAGTATTTATTATGTATACAAAGTTCTACAGGGTGTTAGGGTAAACAGTTGCACTACTTTAACACGTTGGCTGCCATGAGCATCACCGGTGGGATCAAAAGCTAATTTTTTCAGGGTATTGTTGCATTGCATTCACAGAATACCCTGAAAAAATTTGCTTTTGATCCCACTGGTGATGCTCATGGCTCCTCAGTAATAGAGCGATGCTTTGAGCATCACCGGTGGGATCAGTATGTATGTATGTACCTATATTTGTATGGGGCGTGGGAGCAATACTGTAGATGTAGTATGGTGGGCAGCCAAAGTGTTAAGGGGTGATTGTACTCATGATACTGAACAACAATCCCTAAGAAACCTATAGGAAACTCACAAAAAAAAATTTGGGCTTCCCATGGAAGCCTCGAAGATCGAACGTTTGTATAAAAAGTTGATTTTTTTTTGCGAATTTCCTATACCTTTCTTACGGGAAGTTGTTCTGTATCATGGGTACAATCACCCCTTAAAGTAATGAAACTATTTACCCTAAAACCCTGTATAGGATCCATAGAATAGTTGAATGTTTGTTTCAATTTCTACTGTGATTCGAGCTATTTGGAGTTTGAATTGGTCACGATGATTTTTATAATCTGCAGTTAGAGCTAGAGCTACCATACCTACTAAGTATTAAACTGCTTGGGATGCGCTGGCTCACCCTTGCGTGTGCCTACTGGAGTCTACAGTAGCCAGTAATACAGTAAAAGTGATGTATTTAATGACAAAACTGATGATAATTTCTCAGATGACCAGACGCGCGTGGTTCTGCGCAGGAGTGACGACAGGCCGGAAACAGACTACATTAATGCTAACTACATCCGCACCTCTCGTCTTTATGACTCCAGCGGTTCCGTTCAATCTTCAAATGAAAGCCTGGACAGCGTACGATGTTAGTACCTACATTTATTTATTATCCATTTACTAGTTTTTGTTCTTAGTTTATAACTCAAGAATCACCTTGTATGCGCGGGTGTAGAGGTATAACAAAACAAAAACACCCTAGTAATATTTAAATGAGTGGTTTAGTTAGATCATCAAACTGAACAACTTTCACTACGGAGACAACGTCGCAAGGAAAAAACAACTGTCCGATACATTTTGAATCGATTAGGTAGGCACTGCAGTTGTGTATGAAATCTGTTTTATTTTTTACGAGCTTTTACCCGCGACTTCGTCCGCATAAATTATATACCAGATTTTAAGTCAGATGATAAGCTATCAAACAAAAAAAGTTTCATCAAAATCGGTTCAGTAGTTTTTGCGTGATACTCGAACAAACAAACACCCAAACAAAGAAACAAATAAACAAACAAACAAACAAACGAACAAACAAACAAACAGACACACGAAAAATCCAAAAATTGGTGATTTGGAATCAGGGACAGGTAAAAACCACGTCGTAATTTTTTTTTTGTAAATATCTTCAATGTACAGACACACTTCTGTTACAGTTTTATAATAGTTTAGATTAATGTTGGCTCCATAGTAAACTTTTTTCAGTTTAATGGTATAAACCACTCATTTAAATACTTAGGTATTACTAGGACGTTTTGTTACACTCTGTATAGTGCCGTTAGACCTACGAATAAGAATGTCTTTAGACCTTCCTGTGGGAAAGGTTCTTCAGGATATCAAATTAAATACGTTTGGAGACTGCTTAAGACCATCAAACTAAACATCGCGCAGGGAGGCTAGTAGCACCTATCTATTCAAAATTCATTACAATTTTGACATTCAAAATCAAAAGACAGGATACCTTTACGAAAAGCAATGAAGTTATGAGTTGATCTGCGGCCGTAGTCTAAGGAAGGTAGCGTATGCCGCGTGGCTATCTTTCTATTTGCGCGCGAACGAACGAGATAAAAGGCGTGGTACAGCCTTATCAACCGCATCATGCTACGGCCGCAGATTTTTTGTTGGTATCTGATCTCCAAATCCGAAGTAGCATATCATATGCCCAAGACTATATCTCCAACATCAGAGATAATTAATCTAAATAAAGCGTAGATAACTTTTCAGGATATCCACGTTACATCAGCGTGACGAAACTCTATACTTAAATATAAGTTTATATACTTAAGTACCTAAGCATTTTCGTAAAGCGTCAAGGTCACGAAAAACATGAGCCAGGCAACTGCTAAACTCAGTATAATACACAAGGAAAAATATACTAATGTTAAATACAAATTGTCCGTTCGCTGTGCCCATACTAATGGCAAACCAATACGCAGGTCAGATTGAATACAATGGCAGAATCTAAATAATCGATCGATTCACTCACATGCAATAAACTGATACGTTACTTGGTTTAATTACCTAACCTACCTACCAAGTTTTATTGTTCTAGAATTGTCTGAAAGAATTGTAAAATTAATAAAAAACTTTAACAGTTATTTTTTATAATTATAAAATCAACCAAGGGGCCGATGGTGCCAAATAAAATATGTCCACTGAATCATCGTTAAACCTCTACCGAACTTTTTGCCCATTCGGTATCGCACTAATCATTGACATCAATTCGAGTCATAATTCGATCACCACCAAGAAGTTTATAATACCTACAGAGACTTCTCGATCGCTACTGACTTGTAACCGCTGTCAATCACATAGTAAATAAGTCAAGTTTAGCGCGATATGGAATTCAGCATAGTTGAATAGTACTAGTCATTCAGTTCGAGTTGGCCGCTACCTCCCTTCCCGCTTCCCCGCACCGCACCCCTAAGAGACCATAATAAACGCAATTTTATAACCTTTAGCAACGCAATCACGTACGGTACGTCCGTCCCGGTCACTAATATCGCTTTTAATTTTAAATTTTTATTTGCCTTTTATATTATTTTTTGTCGACGGGACCAATTAATGTGCCTGTGAGGAAATTTTGTAACGGTCGTCGACGGCCAACTGGTCGTGAACGGGTAGTAAGTGGCTTGCAATTTTATTACAACTGAAATTGAATAAGGATTGAACTTCGATGATTTAAATAAGCTTCATCGGCCCCCAGACTTCAAAATGAAAATAGGAACAGTGTTGGTCGGAACTTCCAAAAGTTAATTTCTACATTGTAAGTACCTAAGAAGACCTGTGGGCCTAGACGAAGTGTCTTTCGTTTAGCGTTAACGACACTAGAAACGATAAAAAATGTATGGGACTGTAGAAAAGAACGAAAACGAATAGAAAAAGCCTAGACAACATGCAGTTTTTGACAGTTGCTGTCGACAGTGAGCGTTTCGTTTTGAACGCTCCCTGGCGATCGACCAGACCTTGTAGATAACGCTAGAAAATGGCGGGCGTCGAAATTTAACAATAATCTCTAATTTTAAATTTTTTTGAAAATCGAACTTGATTTAGCATATAAAAAAGAAAAAAGAGTGAATGATTGAGTGAACTAAACGCTAACCATAGTGCAGATTCAGCTTTTTTTCTCTAATAAGCGTTTGTCAATAATTTGTGACATTGTCTAGCATCCTGTCGTTTTACTATCGTCGATAACGCTGCGTTAGCGTTTGTAGAATAGAAAGCGTGTGCACTTTGTCTAGGGGCGCATGAGTGCGATTTTTGAAACTCATTCTTTGAACTCAGCAGTTAAAAATGTCAAAATAACTATGGAGATATGCATCTTTCTACTGCTGATTTGACTTTCGAAAATCATACTGAGGGTTATAGTATCAAAACCCGCTATAATGCTTACTGACCAAATTCGAGTTAGTAGCATCGTTAGAAAAAGTACTTAAAAATTGCTTTAAATTGATCATCTAGTTTTGTAGCAAAATCCACTGAACATAGAGAAATCAGCCATTAAAAAAAAGATTCCGGATCAAAAGCCGCTATAACAGCGGATGTCCGTATCAAAATCCTCCATAGCCATACACCGGCCATTTTATTGTTGGGATTGATTGGTTGCAAAACCCGCCAAAATATGACCGCAAATTTTCAAAAACCGCCATGCTTCCATAGTAACACACAATAGGATGTTCGTTTTAAATTCCTCTATAATGGATTTTTAAATGCTTATAACTGTTTTATAGCGTTATATTTTCTGTTGGTCCAGCTAAAATTAGTGTTGCCATGTCATAAACGAATTGTTTAGAGTAAAAAAATCCTGTTAAGTTTTAATGATAAATTTTTAAACAGTTTTTTATGGTTTACGAAGTTTTTTACAAAGTTATTATAGCGGGTTTTGATACTATAGCCCTCTTCAGAAGTGCGATTTTTGAAAGTCAAATCAGCAGTAGAAAGATGCGTATCTCCATAGTAATTTAGACATTTTCAACTGCTGAACTCAGCGAATGAGATTAAAAACTCGCACTCCTGTCATGAAAATTTTATTGTATTTTAGTGTAAAGGCGATATTACACGGATCAACAAAATTGCATCAATTCCATTGAAAAACAATGAAGATTGCACACATTCCCTATACTTAGCTTTCAATAATCAAACTGAAATGTATTTAGATGTCTCAATGCCATTGAAGCAATGGAATTGAAAGCAATATGGAACCGAAATTGATCCGTGTAATATCGCCTTAATCTACCCACATATTAAATGTTCAGTTCCCCAGTCCATTCTAGCTAGTTACCTATCGAGTTTTGGATTCAACTGATATTTGTATTTGTGTTTCAGCGTTGATATTAAGAAGCGAAGCGAAGAAACCAGTTCCCTTAGTATCAAAATCTCTATCGGATGATGCTCTCAGAGAAATGAAAAATTGCATTAATTTGGATAAAATTAATGGGAACCCCTCTAAAGGTAAGCACTCTTGTAATACTAAGTTGCGAAGGTACACTGTTTTCGTAGGCACTCACCTACTATTGAAATATCTACCCATAATTTATGCTTTAACTTGTAGAATATACATACATATATACATACATATTGTAACTATTTACGACAAAATAATGACCCATAGTTTCGTGTGTTAAGGTACAGTGAAACACAAAATCTACATAGCAACACAAGGCTGTCTCCAGAACACAACAGACGACTTTTGGAGAATGGTGTGGCAAGAAGATGTCAGGATCATAGCTATGATCACTAATGAAGTTGAAAGAGGAAAGGTTGGTTACCTAATGGACTCTATTCTATGCTCGCTACCTTGCATTCTGTAGAGTTTCCCTGCATTTTAATATTAAAGTTCAAAAAGACATTGCCCAATCCCGTTTCCCATGCAAAGCAGGTAAATTTGAATTTTATAAGAAATTCCACTGCAGAAAAGGATAATTTCCATTTCATTGGGAAGCACGATATTCCTCCTATCGTGTGTATAATTTCAGCTATCATACGATTTGTATTTGTTCTTTGATCAAACACATTCGCCAGCTGCGAAACGACCCGAAACGAATACACTATCACGTGGACAATATCTTTTCCTTATTTAAGAATAAAGTCAAAGAATTGAAGAAAACATATTACCTATTAAATTACTAATTTAAGAAATTTGAATAAATTCAATCCACACTTATCTTCTGGTATTTTCACCTACCTTACTCCGGTTCTTTCACCTGATTAAAAACAGAAAGTAAAAGATGAAACTCTTTCAGCAGTTCCGCCTTAACAAGGATTTAAAAATATAATTTCCTTTGACCGAAAGATTTGGCCCCGCGCCCCCATTACTAATTGAACGCTAAGTGAAGGTTAACAATTTTATTTATCGTCAACAGAAAAAATGTGAACGTTATTGGCCTCTGTCCAGTCATGAAACTCGGTACAATAACCTCACCGTCAAGTCCATCAGCGAAACCTGTTTCGAAGACTATGTCGTGAGGGAGCTGGATGTCAGCGATGATAAAAACTGCTGTAAAACTATTTACCACTATCAGTTTATGGTAAGTATCACGAATCTCCATCACATGAGTAATCTAATTACCCAATAGTGACAAAGCTTCACACAATCGCGTTTCGATAGTTCAACTACTACAAGGGTCGGCGGTGTGCAAGACGATAGAAAAATAGGCTCGGCCAACTGAAGTGCCATTTTTGAATCTCACACTTTCAAAATCTTGATCAAATAATGCATAAACTCCATATTTTTAAAGTCACTTTCGAATATGAATTAGGTCGTACGATATTAAAAAATAGAATAAACGAGCTTTTACCCGCGACTTCGTCCGCATAAATTATATACCAGATTTTAAGTCAGATGATAAGCTATCAAACAAAAAAAGTTTCATCAAAATCGGTTCAGTAGTTTTTGCGTGATACTCGAACAAACAAACACTCAAACAAACAAACAAAAAAACAAACAAACGAACAAACAAACAAACAAACAAACAAACAGACAGACAAAAAAATCTAAAAATTTGTGATTTGGAATCAGGGACATCTAAAAATCATATCGTAATCTTTTTTTTGTAAATATCTTCAATGTACAGACACACTTCTGTTACAATTTTATGATAGTTTAGATTAGAAGTATCATATATCTAAACTATTATAAAAATGTAACAGAAATGTGTCTGTACATTGAAGATATTTACAAAAAAAAATTACGATTTAGTTTTTACCTGTCCCTGATTCCAAATCACCAATTTTTGGATTTTTTGTCTGTCTGTTTGTTTTTTTGGGTGTTTGTTTGTTCGAGTATCACGCAAAAACTACTGAACCGATTTTGATGAAACTTTTTTTGTTTGATAGCTTATCATCTGACTTAAAATCTGGTATATAATTTATGCGGACGAAGTCGCGGGTAAAAGCTCGTGTATAATTTATCATATTTGTGAGATTATAATATACGTAATATGCTATAATCGAAATGCGTCTCGTATCGTCTTATTTGCATTTCATTAATAAGTATCTATTCATATGTTGGCACCTACATTAATCAACACAATAAATCAGACTCTTCGACGATCTATCGACAGAATTACGTATCATTTTGTGCTCTCCTTAGGAGCTTTAGCTTTGTCTCTGATGTATTTACGCACGTAATCTCATGCTGAATATAATACTATCCCCATAAAGTTATTATAGTAACTTTATCATATCCCAATTCTTCCCGTGTGCGTATCTTACGAAGAGAATAAGGTTTCATTTACAGTGTTATTCGCAATCTATAACCACGTGCTACGTCGTTATATCACAGAATCCTGAATGGGCTAAAAGTTAAACTAGCTGCCTATGCATGCTGTTTGTAGGTGGTTATGGCAAAGATTCTGGCCACAAAGAAAGGGAACACACGACCGTGTTGTTGTGTTTAATTTTCACCTAGCTGAGATATGTGGGTTACGAAAATTCTACGTAGCTTAGCTTTATGAAAATTATTAATAAATATATGTCTATGTCCATGTTCATAAGGACATTAATTCTGTAGAACTTGGTTTTTAACAAGGGAAATCTTTCGATTTGATTCAGACCTGGCCCGACCACAGTACTCCTGAGGAATCTGAGGGGATTCTCGCTTTCATAGACGACATCAACCGAAGAATGTACGAGATAACACTTAGCGCAAACCCACCCGAACAGGTTTGTCAAGTCAAATAATTACTAAGATTAGGTAAAGCTCTGTGGTCCCCGGCTGAGGATAGACCCTTCATCACAGGCGAGCGATATGATACAAATAACAAAGAATAATACAGGGTGTAAAATTAAATGGGACACTTACTTAAAGGGCACTTGCTTCAGACCATTGAACAATTTTATCTATGGGACCAATATCAAAATCGCGAACAAATCGGCTGTTCCATACAAATCAGTCATTTTTGCACTATGTAGCTATATAATAAATAAATAACGCTCAGGCTAGCATACCTTGTAGCTATACCAAGTAAGCTACTAGGTAGGACTTTTATTATGGAACCCATACAAACACGGCACAAACATATAAAATCCATGACCGAACCGGGATTCGATCCCAGAACCCTGGTTTGGCAGTCAGGCGTGGTAACCATTACACCAACTGGGTCATCACTGGGTATAAATTATAAATGCGTTACTTTTACTACCTACCTAAACAAAATAGGTTGTCATCATTGATCTCTTATAACAGAAAGTTGTCATGCAAAATATCAATGTCTACTCGCACCATCATCTCGAACTAAATGTTTGGCACAGAGCAGATTTTTTCAGACCAAAGTACATAGTCATAATAGTTTATTGTAATGTGACGTTTAAGTTTACACCCTGCGTATAAGTTGAATTGCCATCCTGATGCATTTCCGTTTTTATTTGTTAGTGTAGGACCTAGCCTAGAAAGGAAGGAAATGTACTCTGATGAAAACCTATCCCTGTACGCATAGCGGCCAGGCTAAAGCTTTGCCACAGTATACCTCTACATTTCCCTGCTAAATCAGTTATTTTTATTTTCAGAATGTCCTGTGTGTTCATTGCTCGGCAGGCGTTGGAAGAACCGGCACGTTCATTACTCTGGACATGTTGATTGATAAAATAAAATCTGCTGGTTAGAATTCCTTCTATATAATACCTACTTATATTATAATACATTGTATTCTTTTTATTAATCCTGCCAAGTTGCGAATAATTTGAAATTTTATTAGACTTAAAATGCGAATTTTTTATTATTTTGTTTTTTGAGGCGAGTGTTATATGATATTTTACTTGTTTACAAATATGCAGCCTTAGCGAAGATTAAATATTTATTATATTTTGCGAATAATTGTTGACCCTTAATGATGTGCATAATCTTTTGCGAAATTAAAAAACTAATGACAACCCTAAATAATAATGGTATCTATCCTAAAATTCGAAAATGTTGTGGCGTCTGTGGTAAAGATTCTCATCACTACAAAATAAGGTAGAACGGAGGTTAACTTACATATAACGGACATTTATTGTAGGTTTTAACGGTGACATAGATGTCCACAACACGGTGAAGCTGGTGAGGGCACAGAGGAGCGGCATGGTGCAGAACAAGGCCCAGTACAGGTTCATCTACCTGGCGCTCCAGGACTACGTCGAAAACAAGAATATTAAATTTAGAAAAAAGGTATGAATTGAGCTTAGAACCTATCACGACGTATGGGAGTATAGTGACAGATGTTGGACGTTTTCTTTCGGACAAGCGTCCTGTTTCATACATGCACCACAAATAGTAGGTACCCACCTACAATAGCTACCCAAAACCAAAATAAGCTGGCCGCGCGTCGGCATAGTAATGTATAACGTCGCGCGGCCAACTTATTTTGGTTTTGGGTAACTTGATGTGTCGCCGTGTGTAAAAGGGGCGAGGTTTGATGGATAGACTCTTCGTTTAAAAGGACGCTAATGATATCAATGTCATATTCTGTATAAACATAATATTACTAGCGTTAAAGTATAATATAGTTATTATGTGTATCCTCTACTTTGTCAGTTAGCCTAGTAAATGTAAACATTTTACCTTGCAAAAGGTCCGGTATCCACGATTTTTTTATATGTTATACGGGTAAAGGTCCTTATTAAAAATCCAGGTTTTCGACCTTGAGGTGCTGCCGCGGGCTCTGCCATGTCCATAAAAGAACGAAAATTTCGAAGATTTTTCAGTTTTCATTATTTAAAATCTAAAGCTTAGGTTTTAGAGTCAAATTATGTTTTAGAGGAATTAAGAGCACTAAATGCGCTACAGTTTGGTTTTTGAATCATCTTTTTATACTGTATAGTTACCGAGATACAGCACTTCAAAATAAGGGCAGTTAGGGCTAATTCCTAACTGCCCTATGCCTGTGGGTGCAGAAAAGCTGGGCTCAAGAGGGTTTTTTGTATGTAGGTAATCTCTGGAAGTACCAAACCGATTCGTAAAATTCTTTCACTGATAGAAAGCTACACTATCCCTGATTACCATAGGCTACATTTTATTTTGTAAAAAAAAAATCTGTTGGATATCTAAGTATTTGTTTACCAATTGACATTTGCTGAAAATTAACAAGTGTCCCATCTTATGGTTCAAAAAACATATTGTAGCGCATTATTTATACTTCTTCTAAACACCTTCACAGTGAAACCTAAAGTTAATAACATATTTAATTTAAAAAAAGAACGAAATTTTAAGGAATTAGTCATACCTCTCCATACTTTGAGGTGTTGTATCGTGGGAACTATTCAGTATACAACGTGTTAATGAATTAACGCAAAACTAGAAAGTAGTTTGTTTAGAATCGAGAGCAGAATCGAATTATCATGGTTTCAACATAGGTAATTTTTTTCAAAATATTAAATATTTTTTTTGCAAAATTTAAAATTTACTGAACCCGATGTCAACCCACCGCACGAGCACACTCACCCTATTTACTACCAAAACAAGATTATAAAAATGTATCCATGAGTACGTTAGCGCTTTCTTTCAGTGCTGAAATGATAACAAATCATTTTTGCCTCAAAACTTAAAATGCGTATAACTTTACATTTTAAGTATCAAAATAATGAAATTATTGTTGCAATCTTATTATTTTGTTATAAATCAGTTGGGGTGTATGAGGTTTTGCGCTAATTCATTAACACGTTGTATAAAGATTATTCAACTATCACATTGTAGCGGATTTGGTCTTCTTTAAAGCTTTAGTAAACAAGTTTGCTCTAAAACCCAACGTTTAAGTTTTATTGAAAAAGTCTCAAAATTT
The DNA here is from genome assembly GCA_922987775.1 of Agonopterix subpropinquella. Taxonomy (NCBI): domain Eukaryota; kingdom Metazoa; phylum Arthropoda; class Insecta; order Lepidoptera; family Depressariidae; genus Agonopterix; species Agonopterix subpropinquella. Next base: position 52,176,323 of record OV277693.1, on the reverse strand, counting down.
TCGTTGTTTTATGGTCACACCAGAGCCCGCGGCAGGACCCCAAGGTCAAAAACTTGTATTTTTACCTGTATAACATATCCAAAAATCCCGGATACCCGACCTTTTGTAAGGTAGGGTATCATTTTCCAAACAGATTTACTGAACTAAGTAGCTCTTAATGATAAGTATTAGGTATGATAACTAACTATTACTTTAACATCTTTCAGGTACATATGACGTCGGAGTGTTAGCACTGCATGTGTAGTAATAGTAAACCAAAGTTTATTATAATTTTAATCGTATTATTTCAAACGTAATCTCATTTAAGAATTAAGTTGATGTATTAACTTAATATTAGGTATTTTGTGCTCAAAATATAAAGCAGATAATTAAACTTAACCTTGTTTACAGAGTACTATAATTATCCTTGTTCTTGTTAATTATCTTGTGTTTCTTGTAATAAAAGAAGTTTTATTTGTTTTTGTGTTTTAATAAAAGTATGATGTACAGATGAACCAAACACTCGGAGCTTGCATTGAAATTTAAGTAAGTATCACTGAAGTACCTCTATAAATAAACCCACATAGATAGATACTAATTAGTGCTAAGACAAAGTAGGCTCAACCTAGGTAAAATTAGTTTCATTTTCACATAAGTATTAAATCAGAATTATAAATTCTTTTGGGATTCTTCGGAGTGTGGTGAAAACAACAACAAAAGTTATAACTTGACGTGTATATATTTATTTAATTCCACATTAAAACATTTTTCAAGCTATCTTGAGTTCGAAATATACAATTAACATGATCTTCTATTATAACAGAACGAGAATAAAATACACAATAATGCATCAAATAATAACAACAAATTATACAAGCTTTAAGCTAACATTGAATTTGATTGAATCTTCTAATAAATGGTACAAAATATGAAAAAATTTTGTTTGTTAACTTAATGTTAAAATTACGTGTCAATCTTATTCAATAAATTGTCTTATCATGGTACTATAGTGTATATAAAACCAATAGGTATACGATATAAAAAGTGTGTATACGTACAAATATAAGTAATTATGTTAAGTGAAACCCAAAACTAAGTATGATTTTGGCACGACTTTTAATTCTACTGCAAAAATATGAATTGGTATATATCTAATTCCCTATACAATATGGAAGAAAATAAAACATTATTATGTAATTACCTAATAAAAGATATAGGTACTTAAAAAATAAAAATGAAACGATGTATGTAAGAAGGAATGTTTAAAAGACAACAACGAAACTGACAATTCCATATAATTTTTTTCTTTTTTTCTTATCAATAATGTGATGTTACGGACATCAAGTATGACATCTATAGTCTATACGATGTTAAATTATTTAATTGTAGGTACCTGTAATGTTTTAAAATTATCATAGGTAAGTACTTTTCAGTTTTGTCGGCTCCAGCGTTTACAGCAATATAGTAGCAACCCATTCCGATTAATAAGCAGATTTTTTTCATACCTGCTCACTCATTTCGCAAAATGTAGTTTGGAAATACTAAGTTTTCCCTAAATAATTAATTGGATCACGTTTTTCAAAACTAAGTCCTAAGTGCTTGAAGATTTTGTGCATGACAAGGAAAAATTTTGAATGTGATTTTGCAACAAACATTTAAAAAGCGCGAACATTTAGTTGGTATAACATTAATGTAAGTAAGTATATTTACTATTACATATCTACTAAAGATCTAGACTCTATACATTTTCTAATGCAGATATATTTCGAGTCTAAAAATAAGGATATTTTAACACATATCTTTATACCACAATATCACTCGTTATTTCATTATTCCCAATCAATTTGACCACATTAATACTAAATATTAAGTACGTTAATGAATAATGATTGATTTCACTATACTAATATTAATGACGGTTTTGAAATGCGAGTACCGGTATATAACTTATTAGCAATTATTATTTTTTTTTTTGGCATTTTGAGTAATTCATTCTCAGAATTTAAATGAAATACGAAATTTAAACTGGATTTTACTATTTTCAATAAATTTAGAATAAGAAAGCGCCATTAGAGTTACAGTTATACGTCAATATGCAAAGAATTTAAAATAAAATATTTCTAAATAAGAGAATAAGTAATTTCAATTCTTACGCAGTTAAACTAGGTAACATCTTATCACAGTCGATTTATACTAAATTCCGAAATTGTTTTCAGATGAACAGAGCCGTCAAAAATATTAAATAGTTGAATGTTTATAAGAAATGTCTAGATGAAAATAGTTTAGCACAGTGATACAGTATGAGATTTCGTTGTAAGAGACATAACATAACTTAAGTTTCAAACAATCCTCATAATCTTAGAGTAAAATTATGTTGTTACATTATTTTGGTGGTATGTCGTTGCATAGACGTATTTAATAAAAAGAACAATCATTAAAGTGAGGAAACGTACCGGAAAGAACTATTTTGGCACTTTTATACTACCTCTTTATTTTATATCCAAGATCAATGTTTATAATTGTATCTTTGGAAAAAAGAAGAATGTCGTAGCTTTGCAGTTCATAATTTCTTAGAAAATTTTACGCACGAATCTAGTCATCACTTATTAAGATCGATGGGGTGTTAGGTAGCTATAGTATAATCCACACATACAGTTATTCATTCAAAAGTTGGTAGTTGTAAACAAATTGTTGAGCGCACGTAACATTGAATACGACATGTAATGCTATTCTTCTATGAAGCTTACGCTATGGGTTAAAATTTATATATTCTGTCACATTTATCTACCGATACATATTTTTTTATTGTTTCCTTGTGGTTGTTTTCCTAGAACATTAATTCGGAATCCATGGTCTTAGTTGCTTTAGGTTAGCTTGTATGAACGGGCTGGGTAGTTGTGATGAATGTAAAGGAATGGAACATATTTAATGTTTTGATAATGGCAAAGTATATAAGATGCTGAAATAACTACCACGCTCAGTAAATTAATTGGGAGCCGTTTTTATCCCGGTGCGGTAGTTTGGTACATAGACATTGCCACTAACAAAATATTGGATAGCGGAAATCGGAAATTGTCATACTTGTAGACTTAAGTCAGGCAAGTTCCTGAAATGGGAATTTTTCCAAGAACATAAATGCTACATTCTGTTAAAGAGTAGCACAAATCTAAAACAATGTTAAATAGAAAGTAATAACGGTCATGGGATGAATAAAATCTTAACGAGATAGGTACTTACTAATAGTATGGACTAACTACCTAGAAGTAGATGAAAATGATCTTAGTGCCTGTTAATGTGATGTATCTATGGTTAGACACGACTATGAGTTGATTAATTACACTGATATATAATGAAGCAACGACTAGAAGGTCACAGAATGTCAGTCTCGTAAACTTTGTTTGTGGTGGCTACCGTCTCAGACGTTAAGGACAACCCTTGCGTGTTTTGCTTGTCTGGGGTTGTCGATACGTCCATATTCTTTTTCCTGTCACTGTCGCCAGCCAGATGAGTCATGCTACCGGATATCGTGGCAGGAGCCAGATTCAAATTCATCTTAGTTAACAAATTTGATTCACTACCTGTCTTTTTTAAGTCAGGCTGCGCTGTTGGCGGCAGCGAAGGCCCACTTCTTTGTATCATTTGCAAACGCGCGTACTGTTCTTGTAAAGCTTTTTGTTTCTTTAGTAGTTCCTGGTGTCGTTGCTCCAGCAGGGCATGGCGTGAACCGTTCTTGTCATCGTTAGGATCGGTCGGGGCGGATGAGTTACAGCAGGGGTCAGATTCTGTGCGGGGGGGAGATGAGGGTGAGGTGGGTGAGGCGAGGGGCGAGCGCGAGGTGGTGCGGGGCGGCGGGGGCGGGGGCGCGCGGCGTGCTGCCATCGCCAGCAGCTCGGGGTGGCGCTCGGGCACGGGCGGCTTGGGCGGGTGCTGGCCGCGCGCGCGCACCGGCGGCGAGGCGTCCGTGTCGCTGCCGCTCGGGTACGAGTGCAGGCGGCGCAGCGGGCCCTCGCCGCGGCCGCTGCCCCCGGCGCCGGCGCCGGCGCCGCGCTCCGAAGGCTTGGCGAAGGTCTGCAGCTCGTCTAGTAGCGCGTCGAGGGCGTTCTCTGGCCGCAAGTCCGCTGCTCCCCGGCCCGCAGAGCCTCGCCCGTTGCAGGCGCCGCCGGTGCCCTGTGCACCATTCCACGCACTTCTAGCTGTGCCCGGCAATCTCCAACAGACATTATAAAAGCGAGGTTTCAAACCGGATCACGATCGTAATTATATTTTCGATTTGGGTGAGTGCATTAATTTGTGATTCACGGAAGCTTGTAACCACGCTTTTAAACAAGTATTTATTTTTAAACACTTACGCGAAGAAACACTTAAAAACAATCATTCAAGTAGTAAGATCCATTAAGAACACTCAGTATTCACAATGATTTATATATAGAGCTATCTCTTAATGCGATCACAATCATTCAAAAATTATATAAATATAAAAACAAAAGGCGATTGCCGGTCATTTTGTCGCGGAATAATAGGACTTGTACTGTACGAAAATTGTATAACTTTTTAAACGTTTCTCAATATGTTGATAGGTACAGTTATGTTTATTCAACGACAAAAATAAAAAAGGATGAGTAGTCGAGTGGCCGTGGCCTAAGACTATGGTAAATAGAACCGAATAGTGGTCAGCTTCGGAGAGGACGAACAGGCGAAAAGTATAGGAAGTACTTGTCGAATACTATACGTAGTGATAATAACTAGGTACACTTGACTGAACGTGATCATGAAAGACAACATGTAAATAGGTACAACGATTCTTATTGTGATGTGATGAAATAGGTGAAAAAATTTATAAAATATTGTATTGTTATAGAACTTTCACTCTTAACAATTGTGATGATTTTGCCATTAGTCAAAAATTTTAAAAAGTTTATAGTAAGTATAATATAATATAACTTTAAAAAACGACTACTGAATAAAGCTAATGCCAGAGAGACATTGTAACAAATAATTAATTTGTAACTAATCTAATTGAAGCACAAGTGAATTGCAGTAACTACCGTTTTACATTCTTTGTTATTATTCGAGTGCTGTTTTAATTAAACAAGGTTAAAATATTATAATTATTACAACAATAATTTATTTATAAGCGAATAAAAGTTTTAGAAAAAAAATTACCTGTGCTCTGGATGCAAGGATTAGTAATAACTGTCACTATCTGGTTACTATGTATTTGAACAGCCAATTAGATTAGGTGTTGATCAGGAATAAGTATTATGAGGTGGTTGGAGAAAAGCGAGATGAATTAGACTTCGCCGGCAATGTCCAGATTCATTACTATAAGGAGAGGATCAAAGTCCGCGAACAGTAAGATTAGGGTTAGTGGAAATAATGATATGACGTGGAAGGTAACCGATGGTCAAAAGGTACCTAGCAAAAGTACCAGGAAATGGAGATAGTTGATGTTTCAAGGCAATTCATTCAACTCCAGAAGGTCTAGGTTGAGATCTGCTCCTGCTATCGAGAACGCACTGCAACAGAAACAAAAACGGCAAGATGCACAAACTGATAAAGCACCTAGACACAACATGCATGTTACCGAAGTGTGCAGTCAACTACACCGCTAATATTCATAATAAATGACGTAGCCTCCATAAGGTGTCGTGCGTTATACTGATATCTACATAAAGAAATAAAGCATTTCACGAAAGTTTGTGATTTAACTTCATCTACATGAGTGAGATGCATGAATGTCTTTATGGAAGAACGTCTATTATTATGTTTTGTATCTACATTTCCAAGAAAATAATCACTGATTGTTAAATATTTTAGTGTTAATTAAATATTTCATTTTATTTCAGATTTTATTTATTTGTAAAATTGTACAGTCAGCGACGCTAGACTCATTTTAATAAGTATATTGTAAAATGTCTAAAATATGTCTTTGTTGTCCCATTGTTGACTGTACTAGATAACAAATATATACAGAGTGTAAATTTAAATGCGTTACATGTTATAGAGAGTGCTACAGACCACCAAACTGAACAACTTTCACACTCACTCTCACTGACTCATATCTTGATTTCGATGTTAGAGTCACAGTGAAAGTTGTTTAGTTTGATGGTCTGAACTGAAGCACCCCAATTTAATACGTAGCGCATTTAATTTTACATCCTGTATTTATATTAGAAATAGACAATGTATATAATACAGTCCCCGTTTCATAAAACTATCATGCTCCGTGCAAAATTCAGTATTACTTCTAAGGAAACTTTTATTAAAACATGTTTATGCTATATTATATGCTTGCTATTACTATATATATTTCAATAATAAAAGTATAGATCGGAAGGTAATATAGATTATAGTAAATCGGGAAAAGTGATTGTAAAACGAATTTAAATCGTTCTTCTTAGCTAAACTGATAAACTGGACAATAGAACATAGAGACTTGCGATTTCAAATTATCCAAATGACTTTCAAACATTACACAAAAATAGGGAAGTCTAGTAATGAATGGATTATTCGTAAACTACTTGATGACATAAAATAATTATATAAACGATTGTTACTTAATTTTGTTTACAAATGCTCTTTGATACGGTGACTTTTTTTACCAATCATCAAAAGACCCCCGGACCTTTTCAAATTTATTTGATTATTTCTATTTAAATTCACTGTATATGAAAACGGCATGCTTTTATGAATAATAGTAATCAAGTGGGCGTGTATGTCTTTATTACGATTATGACAAAACGGGAGTAAAATTGAATGGGACACTTACTTAAAGGGGTGCTTCAGAAACTGAAAAACTTTTACTATGGGATCAACACTGAAATGGCGAAAAAAAAAATCCGCTGTCCCACAGAAAACTGCAAACATAACTCGACTGAAATGTATGGGACAGTTGATTTTTTTTACGATTCCGATATTGGTCACTTTAGGTAAGTGTCCCCTTTAATTTTACATCGTGTATAGTTAAGTAGGTAGGTATGTTAGCGGCCATTTCCAAAGTTTGACTCGACGACCGGTCTCAATAACAACCATGTTTGAATACATTCAACAGAAACAATGCTAAATTATGTTTAGTAATGTGTAAGCATGCGTACCGATTCTTTCAATACTGTTTCAACTGGAAAAAAATATGCAAAATTTCTATAAATTTTTCCAAAGCTACCAAGCTCATCTGTTTTTTACAATATTGCTTAAAGCATCGTGTACCATAGTGCACAACATGCCTACATATAAATAGCAAAATGTGTGGTAATTTAAAAAGATGTCAAGATAAATATAAAAAAATCAAAAAGAAAAATACGTATGGAATAAAATATAGAAATTAACTGTTCAAATTGATTAAGTAATGAATATATGATATAATAGTAATGGATAATATATTACGAAGAGATTTATTACTCGTTAATAACAATAGCTTCTCTGAAGTATTGGCTCTGTCTCCAGGCGAACTGACCATCCCGGAAAAAAGACCATGGTTAAAATAATTAGATAAAATGACACAACTTTAACAGTAATTTATATAACAGTGTCGAAATAGTTTAACTGATATCAGTCACCAATAATCTTTATCGTTAGTAGGCACAATAGGTAGGTATACACAGTAAAGCGGAATTTTGGTTTCTCCATTTTTTGGTTGGCACTTCATTTAGGTAGGTAAAAAAACGAACGATGCTGCAATGAAGTGACTGGTTATGTTATAATGAGCACTAGGTGAGATATAACATACAAGATATAATATGGAACGATGGAACACAGGCCTCCCGCTGCGCTAGTCTTGCAGGGTAGGTACTTGTACATAACGATTATCTGAGACCATCTACCTACTATCTAAACTTGTCAAACAGCCAGTAAGTAATGGACAGCAAACACTTAGGACGTGGTAGTGACATGGCGCCCGGCTACATTATGTTCGACGCCTCATGGTTACAATGTTATTAAAATTGGCATTGTTTTCCTGAAGCAAGGGTCAAAAATGCAACGTTTACGGATTGTGCGTTGGTTGCAGGGAATTGTGCAAAAGAATTTAAAATTTCAGTGTATTCTGTTTTTTCACAGCTTCCATCACACTCTGTCTCACTAGGTATTTGAAGCAATAAATAAACTACCACTTATAAAGTAGGTATACCTAGGTACCTAACGGAATGCTCGCAAGTGAGCAAGGCTTTATTTAGAATTGCAAGCGCAATGTTTTTTCATATACCTCAGTATTATTTAGATACGTTCTATCTATTCATTTTCGTTCTTTCATTTAAAAGTAGGTAATTGGGTAATAATTACGCTGACAATGCATTCAGAAATTGTACGAACGGGACCAACATTTAATTGACGACAAAATAATCTGCTGTTCCATACATTTGGGTTGAGTCACCAACACTAGTGACGTTTTCACTGGAACAGTTGTTTTTTTTTTGCTATTTCAATGTTGGTCCCATAGTGAAAGTTGTTCAATATGATTTTCTGAAGAATTAATTAAGTTTACACCCTGTATATAGGGACAGCTGAATCTTAGAGCTCGTAAACGGCGTCGTAATTGGCGTAACGCCTTTACCACTCGAATATGCATTTGAATTGAACTGAATTGAATTTGAACGACACGACGGCCTGGTAGCACAGTCGGTAGTGAATCTGCCTGCCGTGCCGAGGGTCGCGGGTTCGAATCCCGTAAGGGGCAAATGTTTGTATGATGAATATGAATATTTGTACCCGAGTCATGGATGTTTGTATCTATATATGTATTCTATATCGTTGTCTAGTCATCATAATACAAGTCCAGGCTAGATTCTGGTACTTTAAATGTGACTAGATAATTTGTGTGACATTGTCCAAGATATTTATTTATTTAAAAAAAAAAAATTCGAATTATTAATTTCGAATATTCATCAATTGAACCTGATAGAACACCCCATACAATTTTGACTAGTATTAACTACAAAGGTTCGCTTCAGAAGACTTTGATTGGATTTTAGGTATTCATTTTTGGTCTACGTTTCTATGTTAAATAATGTGAATTATTAAACCTGACACAACAAAAACAATACCGAATGATGCTATGACAGAGTGTGACGGTAATAATTTAAAGGATAAACTTTTTATGCCAATTTCATTTATTCCATTTTTCACATAAATATTTTTATGTTAACAAAAAATTTTGAAGCCAAATTCACGATAACACCCAGAATACATAGGATTACCTACTAATACAAACCATATCATTCCACAATGCTTGTAAAGGTCCATAATTCTGTAGGACAACAAATGTTACGAGTTAATCTAAATTAATTTAAATAAGCTTCTACAGTCGGCTATTGCCTTAACTAGCTGGTGACAATGCTTGGATAAAAACTACATACAAATACAATTGTTAGTAAGAATGGCATGCGATCCGCTGTGTGACAACTCTGAACCAAAAGGGGGACTAGCATGCTTAGTGTATGAACGTATTGTAGGGAAGCGTAAACAAACTGGTGCAAGTCTCTAATCACGTAACTATTGTTAGGTAGTAAGTAGGGTTAACTTGGGAGCAAATTATAGTTAAAAACAAGAACTCCGCAAATAAATACAAATTTTGGAAAAAAATGCAAATTTTAAACTTTTGGCAAACCTGCAATTGTTAAGCGAATTGTATTTGAGAAAATAAATGTCATTTTTTTTTATTATCCTAAAATGAGCGTGTCTGCATAACTAGTCTGTAAATAAATGGATCATACAATTTAATTGTAAGTAATAATAAATTATGTAATAATTATTTAACTTTTAAGGACAAAATTGTTTTCATTTATAACCTAAACCAAATGTTGTTTCAGAACGTAGGTGTCTTTCAGAGAATAAAAACAATTTTCTCCAAAAAAAATCGGGACTACCCGTTAACATCACGGTTCATCAACATTTGATCCCAATTCGATAGGGATTGAATGGTGTTCGTTACCTTGTTGTGTGTTTGCGTCATCTGACATGTGCTGTCAGATGTGAACTCCTCGGAGGAGGGTCCGGCTGTGAAGGTGGAGCTCTGGGAGGAGCCAGGGGATATGCGGCCGTCCGCGATCGGGAGGCGCTGCTCTTGAACGCAGGCAAGCCTGGAATTTAAATCATTATTGTTTACCTGAAGTTAGTTAGAGCTCTCCTCCTTACGTGTATAGTCTGAAAATTCCTGGCTATTAGTATACCAAAAAGTATTCTGTACTTTCGTAGATTTGGAGAAGGTTTATGATAAAGTGGTGAGGGGTAAAAATAAGAACGGGGTTTAAATTTTAATAGCTTCGTCAGAGTCACACAGTAATCAAAGTTTTAGTGAGAATGGAATAAAAGTGAATGGAATCAAACTAAGAAGGGGATGGTGTTTGAACTTTGAACGGGACATTGAATGCACCAGGAGTGCGATTTTTGAATCTCATACGTTGAACTCAGCAGTTGATAATGTATGGAGATACGTATCTTTCTACTGTTAATTTTTTAACGTAAAATCAGCAGTAGAAAGATGCACGTCTCCATGGTAATATTGTCATTTTCAACTGCTGAGTTCAAAGAATGAGATTCAATAATTGCACTCCAGGTGTAAAGGAGTTTGTATATCTAGTATCTATTCAAAACAAATTTAAAAAAATTAATAGAAGAAATCTAACGCTGCGAGATACCTACACCTGTCCCATGAAGCTTGCAAGGTATTGGATGATCTGTCCTAAGAACATTTCGGATCTCGCATTAGGTAACATAAAAAACATCGAGATATCTATGATAGAAACATGGACCAATAACAAAAGAAAGCTACCATAATAATATAGTAATAAGTATAATGATTGTAATCACTAATAGATTATAAGAACCATTGCACTGTATCACAAAAGAGAGAAGGAACTAGCTCCTGGGTACACAGTTCGCTAGTACAGGTGCTAGTGCTATATTTGATGATGTAACCATGGTCTTGTCGTCAATAAATTCTATTCTATTCTATAATTAGAAAGATACCTTTTGAGGGTCACCAGGGTGCCAGTCAATTTTTTGCAGCGACGTAATGCAAGTTCCAGCCTTTCTGGTTCCTCCTCGAGCATTTTTTCTTTGCGTACCACCTGAAATTGAGATGAAAATCCATATCAAAGAGCGTTAACACCGAAAACATGATTTATCTAATTATATAAGGTTAAATCTAATTAATTGGCGAAACTAAAGAAACTCATTTGATATCTGTTATTAAGTACAAGTGCGTGGTAATGACCCGCCGGCCGAACATACGATTCTGAGGCGTACTGCACGCACTGCGCACCGCGTACCCATCAATATCAATTATGAACATTGATAATGCAATCTGTTATCATTAAAAAGTGCCGTGGTTCAGTTTCGCCAACTAATTTAAAATAACCCTACGTACTATAGGGTCCTTCACATTATTTTTATAAGGGGATGATCGGACCATTTTTATCGCGATATTGATTTTGGTCCCATACGAAAAGTTGTCCAGTTTGATGGTCTGATCATCCCCTTAAAACCATTTGTATGTTAAGAGGCCTGTATAAAACATTTCTTACTTTTTCCATCTCGGATGCAAGTTTTACTTTCATAGTATCTTGCAGTATAGGAAATTTTAGTTTCCAATCGGCAACAGTTTTGCTGCTCTTAGAGAGTACCATAGCAATACGCTCAATATCAGCCATGTTGACTCGGGTCTCCCTAGAATCAAAAGTGGGATCACTGAAATAAATAAAAATGATATATCGTGTATATATACAGTGATAAGTATTATCGTGCGAAGGCATAATGTTTAGATACTTGCCTGTTAGCAGCTTGCCCCCGAAGTCGCTCAACTGTAGCCTCAAGCTCGTAGAGATCATTTTCCAAAAGCAACATGTCCTGCCTGTAGATCTCTTCTTCACGAGTCAATTGCTAAAATAACATAAACAATGGTTATAAACTTTTCATTTCATTAATTAAACTCACCATTCTCTCATTAAAGGTTCTTCTTATTCGTTTTATTGATTCAATTATTTCGGGTCAACAAATGTAAGAGAAAAATACCTACAGTATATAAAAGAAGAACATAAAATACGTACCGACTCAGGATCATGTTCGCAGAAGGTCGCAGCCAGAGCACCTATCTTGACGATGGTCTCCGCCATCAGCTGCCTCATTTGAATGGCGTGCGATAAGGTGGAACGACGCAAGTTTCGCGTCTGTGAATAAAACCTGCATCAGTTTGTGCTATAAATCTGCAAATTATGGACCAAGAAACATATTCGCAAAAGCAATATAATTCGCAATGATGCATTCGTTAACCATTCGCTCCTAGAAAAAATAAACATAAAAATATGTGAAACGTTGCATCCCCAGAGGGCCCAGACTTACCTCGATCCTGAGATCACGACTCTGCTTTTGCAGAACGCGCAATTGGTTGAAGAAATCCGGTGAGACGTTGATGGTGTAAGGTCTTTGAGGCACCAGAGCCATTTGCTGGCCGACTAGACCGGCAGGCTTCGGCGGAGGCGCCGGCTTCAAGCGATCCCGTTCTGAAATATATTGATTTGAAACACCTGCTTGTATACTTTATGATGTATTCTATATTTGTGATAGTTATTCGATGACTTAGCCAACTTTGTAAGCATGACGGTTTTATTTACATAAACATATGAAGTCAGCAATGTGGAACACCAACTCGCTACAATTCAAGCTGTTGCCAAGCTCAGCCTTTCACATTAATTCTTATAAATGAAAAATGTTATTTAAATCAAACTCCAACTAGGTATATATTTAGAATAAATCTCTAACAATTAATTTGCAAAAACGTTGCTTTAATTGCGGAAGACATAAATAATTCCCAGTTTTAATAAGTCAAGCATATTATTGAAGGCATTGCAAAGGACACGTGCTTGTTGTTTATTTATGAAGCATTGTTCTCGGAACCATATTCCTAAATAAACGTAGATATATCAATTGATATCAAAGAGTTACCTTGAGAAGACGTCCTCGGCAATGTTGATGATTTGATTGCCGGTTTTGTTGGCTTTGTATCAGCTTGTTATGGCAAAGAAGTAAGCGGAAAGAAATCAAATACAAGAATTATGAACATGGTTATGATATTAACTACAAGAGTGACAAGATCACGACAAGATAGACAAAACTGTAGCAAAGAGTCGGCCCTGACAATGAAGTGATTCCATTTTAAAATCAAGCTTTAAATAAAGTTAGGTAAGTATTTAGTTAGGTATTTTAATGTTTTAAGCAAGTTTAATTTAATATGCTAACTTCATTCTCAGTATTCATATAAAGAAATTGATATGAAAGCCGAAGATGGTTTGGGACATTCTATTTTGTCAATGGACCTAATGATACAAACTCAGCAAACCAACGGGTTGTTTCAGTCTTCAAACACTAATCAACATAATGCTGACTAAGATGTTAGGTTTATTAGTTTATTACTGGTTACCTATTTATATGTAGGTATATCTACGGGGACTGGTGCTTTGCCTGCATTTTTATTATCATAATCTCTTTAAATGACTCTTTTCTCATATTTTCTCTTTTTTCATATTTTTTAATAAAAACGCTAGCATTGTAATTTAGTGAAATAACTAAAGTTTCAAACAATTTAAATACAAAAACAAAATATATAAGAAAATTCTGTGTACACCGCTTAGTACATGTTAATTGATGATATACCAAATGTAAGAATCTTTGGTATTCAGTATTAATTGCAATTTTGAAGGAGCCAAGTCAAGTAGGTACCACCACCAGGGAGCGCTAACTATACTTGAGGAATGCGATATAGTATAGGGTACCTAACTTCAAAACCCTCGCTTAACACTACATATCAGGCTACTAATCAAACTTGAACTTGCAATCAATAGGGTTTTATATTATTAATAGTGACAATTTGTATGCATACCTGAATGTTGTGGCGAATGTTGTTTGGGAGAATTCATGTCTGGAGGATCATCGCTAAATGATACTGATTTCTCAAACGAAACTGACTTTTCTGAAATCACAAATTGTATGTTGGTCAGTTAAAGTAAAGAGCATGAGTCAACCAAGCATCTCGTTATAATGTTGATTCCAAAATGCGAAACTTGACTAAATAACTGGCAACAAACTACTGGGACATCACGATATCTGTACACTTACTTACAATAAAGATACTGTTACTATTAAGTACAAATACAAATAAATTGATTTTTATCGTGTCTGGATTTTAGTTGGCATACAGTGCCGTGTGATGCAAAACATAGTGCAAGATCTTTGTAAAAGTTATTTTGATCAAATTGTGTGGCATTTCAAAAGATTCCTTATGTGAGAGAGCTACGTATTTCTGTTAAAGAGTACGTTTTAATTAAAAATGGCAGAAGAAAAACATAGTACATATATTAATTTTATGAGAAAATCTTTCAAATCAAGTTTTCTATTTTTTTGAAGAAAATAAATTATTTGTCTGCAGGTACTCAACAAAGTTATAATAATAACACAAATATTTTTTAAATTCATACACATACTTTTTCTTGTCACTTTTTAAAATGGCTCACAATAATGTGTGATGCAGGTATGAGAAAGTATGAACATTTACGTACCGATGTTTAGTTTTTAGAAATAAGTTAAAAAGCCTACATAAAACCACAAGAATGAAATTCTTTGTAAAAAAAAAAAATTAATGTTTTAGAATTAAAAGATTGACTACTAGGTATATAATTATGGCTGTGTATAATTGGATACTTCAGCTATCATTAGATGCTAAAGCAAGCCTTCTTTGCATTGTTCAATAATACATTTGTACAATTTGATTATTAATCAGCAATATAAAAATATTTCAGAGATGTTGCACGCACAATGTATGATCTATAGGTATACGATGAATTTCATGAAACGATTGTATTAGGCAAAGGAGAAGTGATATTTTTATAAAGTGCTATGAAAGATGGTACAATAGATGCGAGGTTTAAAAGTGGTCATCAACCTAATACAATTTTTCATTAAAAGGAAGCTGAAAATAAGAAAAAAATCACACGAGTTAGCAAGCAAGCGTTCGGCGTGACAATGGATGGAGACTGGTGCATTGCGAATGTCGTTCGGGCGCAGCTTGATAACCGATCGCGATCGCCAAATTAGAGGCTCGCTGCACATGACATTGTTATTTGTAATCACGTTAAGTTTGTTAACTTTAGTGAAAGTAACGCTTTCCCTGTACAACATACCGAGATGTGCGGAAGCAGCACTAACTCACTTTGCATCTCCTCGGTTGGAAATGCGGTGGAACCCGTAATTTGCGGTTTTGTTTTTCTCGCTTATGAAGAGTTTTTTAACTACATAACATCAATTCGGTATTATGTTTTTAACAGCATCTAACATTAGAGAAATCTTTAATCAACGTAAAGAATATACTTAAACAGATTTTTCGATGTGTTTTTGACACTAGCAATGCATCAGCAAAATAATTTTGACCGCGTCCAATCACACTTACGAAATTTGTCCCTCCCTAATTTAGGGGGTCTCTCGTTGCTGGCAAATCGTACGGCATCTGAGTGCAGAATAACGCAAGCTACATTAACCAATAAGCTTTTAAAATAAGCCATTTAAAAAACCTTTAGAGACAGGCACGCAAATTTCGTTGTCAGTTTATTTAGTAATCGAAGGGGTGTTTATAAGACTTCGTTTTCGTCACACTGGACAGAGTTTTGGTACTACTATTGAAACGTGGATGTGGAGTTTTCAGAACAGTTCTGACTTCTCCCTCGGCGCATATAGTCGTGAGCATTTATTATGCTATGCTATGTTTAGTTACTAAGATTCCGACTAGAAATGCCGTCCCGAAATACGATTATTTAATGATAAAATTTATTCGCCTAACTAAACGCTAAGATGAATTACGAAATTTTAATTTTGTTTCTATTCTCTGCAAATGACGAATAAGAATAAGTATATTATAATATGTAAATTAGACTTTTTACATACCTTGTGGGCCTGGTCGGGATGCATACGTCGCGAATTCCTGCCTCGGAGCGGCTGCAGGTGGCGCCGGGGCAGTGGACCCAGGCACCTGGAGCGCCTTCTGGACCAGCCCTGTCAAGTTAGCCAGCTGCCTCTCCATTTTTTCAACCCTGAGGCGTTGCATATCCTCCACTTGAGGTCTGAAAAACAACGTGGTTAAGGCAACTGCCCTCGTTAATCACTGCGCCTTGTAAATGCAAGAGAATAATTCGCTTTTTATGTCGAACATTTCGCCAGCTGTCGACCTAACCGTTATTGTGGCCACAATACGCTCAGCATTTACTAAAATCTCTAAAAGACAGATTTCGACTTTTTTATTAGAAACCTCATACTAAATGACAAGGTGGTTTAATGATTATTCAAAGTAGTCATTAATAAGCAGTGTCGATCAGGTACTAAAGGAAATCGTAATGCTTCCGGCCCTTTCGGTAAACAAATATTATATAAATGTGGATAATTATAAATGTTACTAATAGATAGAGTACGTGGTCGAAACTGCGGGTTTACCTGGCGTCATAAGGCGGGCGAGGCATTGGTCTCGGCGCCGTTGATATTGGATTAACGCCGTACATCTGATATGAATCGTCTATAATCACACCGTCACTGAAATAAATAAAAGGGAGAAAAACGTTTGATTCCGTCCTTTATATTAGTGCGATCACACACGATGACGCATGACGGAGCGATAGAAGCACTCACGGTGACGGATTGACGCACCGTGTGTGCTTCTCGTGCGGTTTCATACAACTCCTTGCTTCACCAATGACGGACTGACGAACCGCACGTAGAAGCAAACACGGTGCGTCAATCCGTCACCGTGTGTGCTTTTACGTGCGGTTTCATATAGCTCATTGCTTCACAAATGACGGACTGTCGTCTGCCGCTCCGTCAATCATCATGTGTGATCTCACTTAACAACAAATAACTACTTTTTTGAATAGATTATTGCAATTTAATTAGGTAAGTGATCTAGCAAAAGAATCGTTACAACGAAAATAAAAACTATATTTATTACGTAGACTATTTGTTTTTCTCTGCTAATGGAAGACAAGAGAATTCACATTACCTTTTACAAATATTTTCACAAAACTTGCAAATCCAAGCAGGAAGACAGAAAATGCCTTACGATATGATGATGGGTACCTACGCCTTCTGCAAATGAATCTTTATAATAATTACCTGGCTTCCTCATCAATGACAGGAGTGATAGTGGCCCTCCCGGCAGCAGGGCCCAAGAACTGAGTGTAGTAGGGGTCTTCGTACGAGGCCCGGGCAGCTCCGCGCTCTGGCGACGACATGTAGCCTTCGCTCGCGTGCCCTGCGTAAACAATCACACAAGCATTTAGCGTTGT
Organism: Agonopterix subpropinquella; assembly: GCA_922987775.1. NCBI lineage: Eukaryota > Metazoa > Arthropoda > Insecta > Lepidoptera > Depressariidae > Agonopterix > Agonopterix subpropinquella. The sequence goes on along the minus strand of OV277693.1, from coordinate 52,159,032 downwards.
GATACACATTGACCGACGGCGACCGACGCGACGCGATGGCGGAGGGCTCATACAAAAAGCACGTTTGGCTTGCTTTATACATACCGTCGGTCAATGTGTCCTGACCCGAAAGTGTAAATGTTACAATTATAGTGAGGGTACATATGGATATTAAATGCCCCCTTATCATACTTAGGCAGATTGAATATCACATGTACCTACAATATATTTCATGTAGGTACAGTTTTATAATATGTATAGTTTTTGATATATTCAAAGTATTTAAACCTAAAAGCAAGTTGAACAACATTGTGCACAAAGCATGCGGTTAGAATTTAATTTAATATACGTAGCATCAATATAATTAAGAGTCTATGTAATATAAATATAATAGGTATTATGTAAAAACAAATATTTCTGAATCGCGTGAAAAGAATGAATGACTTACCTTGACGTGTATAAATATTCCGTGCATGAAAATGTGATGTGCCTATAACTAACCCTAACCAGTGAAATTTGTTTTCAGACCTACAATGTGTACCTAAGTGAAGAGGTTAAAACAACACGAAACCTAAAATCGTTCGAAAGTTTTGTTTTATGATCCTGAAGATAACATGAAATTTTATGTGTAGACTACCTAAACGCCATATTCACTTTCTCGCGTTAAAGAATATACCTACCTATATATTTGCGGCTCAAAGATCAGAGAAAAGTACAATGTAATCAAAAGTAGGCAAGTTACTTGCTAAAAATGCAAAAACGTGCATTATTAGGACAAATATATACAGGGTGAAATTGATATCATTAGCATCCTTTTAAACTTAGAGTCTATACCCATCAAACTGAACAACTTTTAATATGGCAGCAAACCGATAGGAGCAAAAAAAATCAGCTGTTGCATACATTTAAGTCGCGAATTAGCGCGTCGACATTGCAGTTTAGTATGGAACGGCAGATTTTTTATTTGCTCCGATCGGTTTGCTTCCATAGTAAAAGTTGCTCAGTTTGATGGGTAGACTCTTAGTTTAAAAGGATGCTCATGATATCAATTTCACCCCGTATAAAAACTGTGAGAAAATAAGCTTTAAGCAAATGCGATATTGAAAGCATAAACGGTAAGAGACTTAGAGGCGGAGGCGGAGGTTACCGGGGACAGTGTAGAGTTGTTCGGGTCCTCGGGGACAGTCTGCCGACATGAACTGGAAACTCCGTTCCGACCCACTGCCCGGTAGGTAAGTACGCAACGGCTTGCTCGGCACGGAAGACCCTACACACACATCTTTTAGTATAAAGGCACCTAGATACGATACCGATTTGTTCGAAGATTCGTTAAAACTATAACTAAGTTTTACGAATTGTCAACTTTACGACCTTTCCGTTTTTAGGGTTCCGTAACCAAAGGATGCAAACGGGACGTCTTTCCGTCGGTCTTGTCTATTTAGGGCTGTAACTTTTAAACGATAACAGCTAGACAGTTGAAATTTACACAGAATGTGCGTTATTACGGCGGATTTGCTAACAAATAATAAAAATTTCAAGAAATTAAAATTAACGGGGGTCCTCATACAAGAAACTAGTTTTCATCAACGTTTTTTCTTCTCGCTCTATCGTAAAAACTATAATACTACATACAAGTGTCAAACTTGGTGTGATTGTAGAACAAACTCTACAGTATAACAAAAAATAATAAAAGTGTGAGTCAGTCTCGAGCTAAAGTCGCCCCGAAGAAAACAAAACTTTTTTGTTAGTTAACATTTTATGTGGTGGTGTGGTACGGAACCCTCGCGACTAGCACTCGCACTTGACCGGTTTTATTTGATTACGATATTGATCATAATGAACGGAAGTATGGATACGAGCCGAATTTCCTACATCAGGGATTCATTCGGTACTTAAATGAAAAAAAATAGGGATCGCCTTTTAGATTGTATTTACGCTATGTTGACGGAACATGTAAATGAGAGAAAAAAAAATTGTAATTTTTATTTTCAGCAGTGGATGACAGGCTGGTAATGTTGAAGATGACAGGCTGGTAATGTGGGCGATGACAGGCTGGTAATGATGACGACAGCCATCTTGGATATCGCAATTTTGGATTTTTTTCACCACCAACCAAATCTGACCAGGGTCCTCTATGACAATTATTCAAGGTCCATAACCCTATCTGTCATAGTTTCCGCGGGCCGTTGACCTCATCCGTCAGGAGTCGACCTTCTGAGGAAGTCGAAATATTCTTTTTATCGCCAGGCCGGGCATCCTTATGATGATCCCTAAAATCATTTTACTATACGTTGAATGGGGGAAACCCGGTGAACAATTATACGGGTATTTATCTAATATCTACGTGGGGGGGTCAACCAGATACCTCCAATTAATTGATCTCCGGGTTCCCCTTACGGTACAAGGATGACATTTGGGGATCATCATATGGATGCCTTGGGGATACAGGGAAAACTTTGACTTCCACGGAAGGTCGACTCCTGATGGATGAGGTCAACGGCCCGCGGAAAGTATGACAGATAGGGTTATGGACCTCGAACAAATGTCATAGAGGACCATGGTCAGATTTGGTTGGCGGTGAAAAAAATCAAAAATTGCGATATCCAAGATGGCTACCATGGAAATTTCAAACGCCAATGCTGCTTTTAAGGGTTCCCCGAACCAACTGAAAATTTGTATCTGGGGGTTTTCGGGGCTGCTGATTAAGAATATGAAATCATTTTGTTTTTATCTTCAAGTTTTATGAGGGTCGCCATACAAATTTCATAATTTTTGAAATGCTGTTACTTTCTCGGCCCCGTAGCCCTCAAAGGTCAGTAAGCTGGGTTAACGATTAAAAGTAAAAAAAATAAGTTAAAAGTTAAAGGAAGTTAATTTAAAAAATTAAAAGACCCGTCTCGTCTCCGCAAAAAGTGAACTTTTTAAAAACTGAAAAGAAAAAAAAAACGAGTCCAGTAGTCTAGAATTCTTTTAAGTAATATTGAAGCGACTTTAACAGTCGTAAAAAACTCCTGGAAAAATTTGATCCGGTCTAGAATTTTTAATAGGTCCCGCCGACTGTTAAAGTCGCTTCAATTCAATATTACTTAAAAGAATTCTAGACTTACACTCAGTTGCAGAAACGCTCATTAAAATTAATCCTCCATTAAATCAATTGGTGTCACTTTTTGTCGTGTTGATGTAGTAAAAGCTAGCAAGAGATTTAATGGCGGATTAACTCTAATGAGCGTTTGTGCAACTGAGAGTAAGTACGACTTGTTTTTTCATTTCAGTTTTTATCTTAGTTTATTCTATTGACAACGAGGTACCTATCTTAACAAAGTTTTTGTAGAGATAATTAGAAAATAATTGTTCAAAGAAAATAAACTACCCGCTTCCATAATTTTATCATTTTAATGGAACTTTCAAAGTTGGGACGGTATATGAGATCTAGGGTGAATTTATTGACTTTTGATGAAAAGTGTTGTATGTAGATGTACATAAAAATGCTCTAATATTGTATGTATAGCTTACCAGAGCCAGGGAGAGTTTTGCCCCGGTCGGCGGGGACGGGGGGAGCGGCGGGCGAGTAGGCGCGCAGCATTGACCCGCCTCGGGGCAGTGTACTTGGTGCCTGAGTTCCCATGTAGTACGCTGGTGCCTTCACCTATAAAAAAATTTTATTTTCATTTCTTCAATCTATATTAATATTAAAGAGTTTGACCTGTGGCGCGGTGAGATGTCAACCCATCAAACGGGCACACTCAGGGTGAGTGTGAATTAGAGATATAAGATTCTTAAAATGTATTCATGAGCAGCTACACACGCACTTTCATTTCATTTTTGCATGAAAACTTAAAATGCGAACAACTTTAAAGGACAACCGCCGCTCTCCCTTGAAAAATACCTTAAAATGTATAGAAGTTTTGACTGAAGTCAAATGTGTAATAAATTATGAGGTTTTATAAAAACGACTCAGATAGTATCATTTATTTTTATTTAACGAGTTATTTAATCATTTATTATTAATAAATTATAAAAAAGCAGCAACCCCAAAATGGCTGTCAATGTTGTGTAGTAGGAGGTGTTGCAAGCACAATGTTTTTTTTATATAAAAATGTTAAAAACTAATAAATCATTATAAAATAAACTAATGCCTGCAGTTAGTTTCTAGTGTTTCATAGTCCATAATAAAAATAGAAGGACGGTTATACATTTTTTGGTAGGTATTATGTGCCGGATGTCCTTTTAATTAGTAAAAATAATGAAATTATTGTTTAGATGCTATTATTTCGTTATAAATCAATTCTGTTGAATGAGGTTTTGCGCCCTTTCAATAACACGTTGCATAAAACTAGTACAAAAATATAATTATTAAAATGATGTAAATGGAATAAAGTGCCTTGGTTGCATCAGAGGTAGGGGTAGCCAAGGAACAGTTGCAACGCCAACACCAGATGCCTTTCATCTGAGAGCATAACATTGGAAAAATATGAGATGATATTTTGTTCATAAAATAACTACCTATACACCTATACAACGTGTTAATGAATTAACGCAAAACTAGAAAGTAGTTTGTTTAGAATCGAGAGCAGAATCGAATTATCATAGTTTCAACATAGGTAATTTTTTTCAAAATATTAAATAATTTGTTTGCAAAATTTAAAATTTTCTGAACCCGATGTCAACCCACTGCACGGGCACACTCAGGTGAGTTACTACCAAAACAAGATTATAAAAATGTATCCATGAGTATGTTAGCGCTTTGTTTCAGTGCTGAAATGATAACAAATCAGTTTTGCCTCAAAACTTAAAATGCCAATAACTTTAAATTTTAAGTATCAAAATAATGAAATTATTGTTTCAATCTAATTATTTTGTTATAAATCAGTTGGGGTGTATGAGGTTTTGCGTTAATTCATTAACACGTTGTATGTGGGTTCACTCACGATGACGCATGACGGAGCGGCAGACGTCAGTCCGTCATTTGTGAAGCAAAGAGTTGTATGAAATCGCACGTAGAAGCACACACGGTGCGTCAATCTTTCACCGTGTGTGCTTCTCAGGTGCTTCTACGTGCGGTTTCATACAACTCCTTGCTTCTCAAATCTGCTGTCCCATACATTTCAGTCGATTTATGTTTGCAGTTTTGTATGGGACAGCGGATTCTTTTTTTCGCGATTTCAGTGTTGGTCCCAAAGAGAAAGTTATTCGTTTAAATAAGTGTCCCATTTAATTTTACGCACTGACCCTGTACCTATAGGTGTATTTCTTTAGGTATCTAAAATTATTATGTTGATACCTACAAACAAACTGGAAATCTGCATTTTTGGACGGCGAGTTAGGTACCTAATAAATATCGTCAACAGTGTTAATAATATTTGTTATTCATAATCATAATGTGGTTACAAGTGAGATCAATATTATTATAGGGAAGCATAAATAATTGTGCAGTCACAAATAGTCATAACGCAACAATGTCTTCAAGAAATAGCTTTGTGGTTTACAAACAATTTCAAAGCAATAAACAATCATTGATTCGTCGGAAAGGAGACATATCACTTCAGTTGTCGTCTTGTATTTCTGGTGAAAACACATTGGGATATCTCAGATTTAGTTATTTCATTTACCTAAATATTGGTTATACTTCCATTTGTTAGTTCGGTGTAATTACTTTTGAATCAATAAAACAAATTTAAAAGTGTAATTAATTAAATGTTACTGCTAATTTTAGGTGGATGGAACCATGTGGTCAAATTGCATAGTGCTGTTGTGTGTGATAGTCGCAGGAAGTGCTATTAACAGGCCTGTGTTTAAGATAATTCTCACACAAAAAGGTTTTACTCAGGTGATTGGTTGAATTTCCATTTGTGCTAAAATTTTACAACCCGGGCGAATTAACTTGGCACCTGGCTCGCACGTGGCTCGGAATAAAAGACTCACTCGAAAATGCTAAAGACGTGCAACGGTAACTGAGATGCTATTTTATCTTATCTTGTTGTGGGGGCTGGCAAGCCAGCAACACTTCGACCCAGTGGGATCTTTTGTGTTAGCTAGGGCTAACACAAAAAAAAAGCAAAAGGTACTAGGGTACCTTTTGCTTTCTAGCCCGCGGGGGGGTGGCATGAGGGGTGTCGAATTCCGAGCCACGTGCGAGCCAGGTGCCAAGTTAATTCGCACGTTTTGTAGATAGGTATTTACGGCCACCAATTTGAAGTTGACATATAATATTTTTGATAGGCAGATTCCGACAAACAATGGTTATAATCAACACTCCAAAATCTCAGAATCGGTGCTTTACAAACTTTATGCTTCCTGATGATCAATATACCTAGATAGAATTTTTGGAAATAATATTTAATTCCAACATTTTTCCCTTGTTTGGCCTTGGCAGTTTTATTAACAGAATAATTTTACAGTTTATCCAGTATGATGTAGAGACTCCGCCCTTGAGAGAGTTCACTTTCTGCACGTGGATACGAGTTTACGAACTTGGAAATGATCAAAGCATTTTCACTTACGTCGGTAAGTGTTATCGTATGACTGGGGTAGAAGCGACACTTTGTGGATCACCATCCAATACGTTATTATTGTCTTATAGCAGTTATAACCCACAATCGAAAGTAAACCACAGCTGAAACCACTTACAAAAGTCTCATATTGAGCAAATGAGATTGCGTTATAAAATTTAATTTGACCGCCTTAAATCTGGACTCGTTCGATGCAAATCCAGTCCAGCGTTGCTCAATATTAACTTTTGCATTTTCGGCTTTACATAGTTTCGACATGTGACAATACGCACTTTCCATTGCAAAGGTATGTCATGGTCGAGGAAAGTAACTTGACATACCTGTCAAGGTCGTCCAGAATACACAATTTCGTGTTCGAGTTATTGCCTGTATTTAATCACAACCGTTTTTAGGGTTCCGTACCCAAAGGGTGAAAACGGGAGCCTATTACTAAGCCTACGTTGTCCGTCCGTCCGTCCGTCCGTCCGTCCGTCTGTCCGTCTGTCCGTCTGGCAGTCCGTCCGTCTGTCCTACCTATTTAGGGCTGTAACTTTCGAACCGTAATAGCTAGATAGTTGAAATTTTCTCAGAGTATGCGTTATTACGGCGGATTTGTTAGCAAATAATAAAAATGTCAAAAAGTTAAAAATTAAGGGGGTTCGCAACAAGAAACTAGTTTTTATCAATGTTTTTTCTTCACGTTCTATCGTAAAAACGGTAATACATACAAGCGTCAAACTTAGTGTGATTATAGAGCAAACTCAACAAAATAACAACAAATACTAAAAACCGGCCAAGTGTGAGTCGGTCTTGCGCTAAAGGTCCCGGACAAAAAAAGTTTGTTTTTTCTAAGTTAATAATGTTGTGTTCTGTATTGGTGTGGTACGGAACCCTCAGTGCGCGAGTAGCCCGACTCGCACTTGACCGGTTTTATTTACAGTTCCGAAGTCAAAAAGGAACAATATCCGAAAATAATATTTCCGGCTGTTCGCGGCTTAGCTCAGAATTCAGAAACCCAAAAAGCTGTAATTTGACATGGGTATACAAATTCATCACGCCGACAAAGTGTAAAACTAAAATTTTGAAAATATTTTTTTCTAGGTTACCTCCCCTAAACGCGAAGTGTGAATGGATTTTTTTTTCTCGTCTACCCCATGGTGTGGGGTATCCGGTTTTTAAACCACCTATGGTTTAAAAATATGTTGGGTGTGAGAAAACCGTCCAGTGTGGGGACACTTGACGGCCCCTTCTAAGATAAACGGTTGTTTCTGGATATATGAAAAAAATCATAGCCGTAGTATATATAACGAAACTAAAAGGAAAACTATCACCGCTAAGAAGGATTTACAAGTTTACGAGTAATACTCGACCAACTTGTAAAATGTACATTTTAGATAATTTTAGATAGTATAAAACAAAAAGCCTCCTTCTAATTCCATATTATATTGTGTGTGACGTGCAACTACGGAACCCTACTCTGCGCGTGGTCCGACACGCACTTGGCCAGTTTTTTTATTTAATGTCTAAGTCAATAGGAAACATTTAAGTTAAGTAATACTAGGATACCGGCGTTGTCGGACATGGAAAGGATACTGACGGACGGACGGGATGATCGGTCATTAAGTGCCGACCGATGCCGATGTGCTCCATTTCATGCAACACCGAACCCTATAGGGTGACAACACGACTAACCCGATCTTCTTTATAAGTACGATATCATTCAATAATTTATTTTATTGACACCAACATGGTGGCTGGTTTCGTGCTCATTACATGTGATTAGGGAAAATGAGGTGACATTAATAATGTATGAAAGACTGACAGCGACTTCATGCCTCAATGGACACGTTTTTTAGAATTAAATTGCTGTAATTTTTTGCAGCTAATGGCAACAATCGTGTTATAAGGCTATGGTTGGATTCTGGAGGAAAGCATATGAAGATTGTGATCAACGAGATGGTATCGTCTAGTATTCCTGTAGATGTCGTGAAGGACGTGTGGAGGCACTTATGCCTGTCCTATCAGTCAGACTACGGAGCGTGGGCACTCTACATGGACTCCCGGCTCGTGTCCTGCGAGGCGTCACAAAGTGTATGCATAATATAATATTACTCACTATTTATTATATCTCTACATATTTAGGGTACCTACATGCGCACTAGCCCCTATCTCCAATTCCGTTTCTTTGATTCCTGATTAATTTCAGATGTAATTTTCGTAGCATCCTTTCCTCTTAGTAATTTGAAAGATATTTTTTGTTGATTATATATAAGATTATCATAAATACAGAATAACAGTTCACACGCAACTTAATACAATTTCGTTTCCCATTTGCCATGTTTTTTGTTAAGCATACCTACAAATTATTTAAAAAACAGTGTGTGTCGTACTTATATACGCACGCTAGAAATTATACTTCTTTGGCGTGAATAATAAAAACTCTAATTCAAAACCATTTCACTTCCTACTAACTTATGGACGCCAGGTTAATACAATAGAAAAAGAGTGTCCCAGACTAACCTACATAAACGAAAGTATCTACTTGTTATTAACATAATAATCAAAAGAGAATAAAATAGATAGTTACTAAGAATATTTTATCTTATCTTATCTTATCTTATAATCCAACTAAAAACACTGAAACTGATGACATTTCAATTTTTTTTTTCTTGCGTAGTTTTTACAAATTCTTACAGCACAGCAGCAACACGACATACAGACCTAGTCCGTCAAAAATCCATCCATCAAACGAAGACTGGCGCGTAATTGTTTCTCTTTATGTGTTTTGTTTCTCTTTTGGTTCGGACACTTTTGAGCGCGGACCCTACGTCCAGTAGTTGGTAAGTCAATGTTAAAAATTTACTTTATGGTGTGTTACATCGGCACGCGCAACTTCTGTCATATGCTAAAAATACACTCTGATCTGTATCTCGTAACGTAACGCGCCAAAAGAAGTATAACTTCAAAAACTTAAATTTCTAATACCTGCGGTGCACAAAACATTAACTTCAAGAATGTGAGACGAAAATGACTGCATAAATTAGTTGTACCCACAAAGGTCACTTTGTTCACGACTTTAAACACAACAGTGATTATCATGTGATAAATTGTTAAAGACAGCTGTTACAAAACTAGATCTCAGGGCAAGGCTGCTATGTGCATATCCATAAAGAGAGAGTTCCTTCTAAAGTATCACGATCACCCGCGGCTAATATGTACCTTGACAAACCGTGCCTTTTGAGCAATGACACCGTAACTAAAGATATGCCTATGTATGACGCGTTCTAAGGTCGGAGTTGGGATAGCTCTCGAACCTTCCAAATATATTAGCTTTCGATAGATTGATTACCTAGGTTTTTCTTATTTCAGCTTTACGGCGTTGTTATACCAGGCGGTGGGAGCGTTATTATTGGATACGGTACAGCTGATGAAGGTAAGCATCAATTAAACTACAGTTTTTACCTACAAAATCTATTTAATAAAAAAATAAAATAAATATCTTGGACAATGTCACACAAATTATCTAGTCACTTTTTTAAAGTACCAGAATCTAGCCTCGACTTGTATTATGATGACTAGACAACGATATAGAATACATATATAAATACAAACATCCATGACTCGGGTACAAATATTAATATGGTATAAAAATTTGTTTTATCTCTTCAGGTTCACCTAATGGCTTGGAAGGTGAAATATTTGGAGCAAACATGATCTTGACGTCCACTATAGAAAGAAATTATACCGTTAAAAATCATCCACAATATGAACAAAAAACATTTCAAAGAAATAAAGTGAGAGGTGCCAATAACATCGAATACATAGTCTTAAATGATTTGCAGACCGACGAAATACATAACAATATGGAAAAGACATTATTACCTCCATTTATTAATAAATCTAAAAGTTTCATCCAAGTTAAGACACCACATAGTTTTGTCCAACATGATGTTGGTAATGACCAGAAGAAAACAGATCTTAAAAATCACAAGCTAATTAATTTATCAGATGAAAAAGAAATTTTAGACATATCTGCTCCTGATAAAGCTCGTTCCTTTGGTAATGATAACAAAATTGAATTTTGGAATCTTGTGAATCATGTTGGGCACGTCGGGAAGTACAGACCTCAGCATAAAATAAATATAGAACAATCTGGTTCTGGTACAAACGATCTTCAAACGATATCGGAGTTTGAGACGCCACCTCCAGTGAGTCAAACAAGTCTATATCAAATGGAGAAATCATTAGAAACAGAGAAACTACCAGTATCCGATTCTATTTATGAAATGGAACAAACACCGAAAATATTTCATGATCGGACTCAGTTTACTAAACGACATATGGAAAGTATTTCGGAAGTAGAGGAGCCACCTCCACCAAGAGATGTAAAAAAAGTTTACGGACAATGGACTAGCTCCAAATTCGCTGGAAATGTTTTAAATTATCTTAAGAGCATTAACTTTCGTAATAAGGAAAAAAGAGTCCCTCCTACCATTCCTCTTACAAAAGTATCAGATTCCTTTCCGTACTCCTCTGATTTTAAACTTAATGTAGTTAAACCACCAATACAATTCCAAAGACGGAATTCTATTCTCAACAAACAAGTAAATAATCAATATCCTATTAAACCACAATCAAAGTTTAAACGACTTCACAAAATGAAGCGAGATATCTACCAACCAGAAATAAATGTTAAAATCTTAGAAGAAGACGTGAGAAGTACTATTTTGAGGACCCATGCACAAACAATACCTAGACACGTAGAGGTTACGCCTAGAGGAGAGCCAAAGAAAATAATGGAACATAGGTTTTATAGAAAAATACCAGATCAAGAATCTGCCGAGAGCTCTAATGAAATATTTAAACCCAGCCCATTCAATAAAGGTTCAAAAAAAATTCATCATAACCGTTTTAGTAGTTTTGATATTCACAAGAGCAACTCCTTGTTGACCGTACTACCATTTTTAAAATCGGTCGAATATTTCACAGAAGAGTCTGATTCAGAAAGCCATCAAAACAATAATGACATGTACACAAAAAGTTTATCTAATGCTAATAAATGGCACAATGTGAGGTCATATAATAACGATTATACGCCTCGACTTTTTAATATGAAACCAGGTGATGGAAAAAGTAGTATGGATAACAAAATCGCGGAAATAAACCGAAAGCATCCTTCGATAAGGTTAAAATATAAACCAGAAACGAATCAGCTAATACAAAGTACGAATGATGCGCTCATTATTAGAGGAAGGGAACTAGCGCAGGAGGTTTCTAATCAGTCTGATCATAACAAAGACTCGATTTCAATACTTAAATATAACCATGGCTTCTTACCGACACATGAGAAAAAGGTAAAAACTGCTGTCAGCATGAACTCATTATCTAAATCTCTACATACACGTAATAAGATCCATGGTAAAAATAGTTTTGACAAGCATGTCAAAATCGGAAACGCTTTAAATGAGCAGCATGTCATAGGAGTTAATGAGGAAGAAAAAAAGCAAAGTTTTGTGGGAGGAAATGAAAAAATACCAGATATTCAGAGATACAGATCAGATATAGACCAGGAAACTGAAAATGTGCCTTCATCTCTCAGACCCAGGGTCTGTAGAAATATCGAATTATACGACAATATTTTGTATGTCCAGCCTGATGAGAGTATTGATATGACCCATATATTATCACCAGTTAAAATGAAAAACATTGGCATTGAGTTCATTATACAAAACTATAAGAAATGCTCACTGGAAGAATCAAAGTTCAGAAAAAGTTCCTTGTTGTTAATAAATTGGAGTAAAACTCCTGTAAGGCTTTTTGGAGGTGCTTACCCTAAGAAAACTACTGATCTGTGTGGATTCTTTTAATTTATTGTTTTTTTTAATTATTAAACACATTATACATTATAACGTTTTTTTTTTATTATTTGAATCTATAATACTTACATAATATAATACAACAGTTTTGTGATACTTACGGCCAGACAACGTACGGCCTTAAAAGTTAGACAAATAATGTAAGAAATGAGAGGGTTTTAGAGCTTTTAGAGGTGCAATAAGAAACTATTTTTCCAAATCAACTTCTAAGCGGGTAAAATGGGGTGTAAAGTCACGGGCAAAAGCTAGTACGTACACAATTACTAATACTATTGTTATTTATTTTTATGATAAAATGTTGATATGCTATATTGTTATCAATAAATGAATGCAAACATTATAAAGGTTACTGAATTGAAACGTTACGTGAGAAAATATCTGTTTCATTTCTGAACAACATTGTTAATGTCGTAAATTTATTGGTTTTAAATTGACCCATAACCTGATCGCCTACACACTGCCCAGATCGAACTCAAACGTCCTTTAAAACCTAAGCAACAAGGCCACAACAATAAGTAATTACTTAACTAATCAATGAGGATGCGTAGGTTCTATTTCAATTAAAATGCCATGTAGCTTGTTTTTTAAACAATCGTAATGGGAATTAAAGCAGAATTAAGAACCAGGAAGCCATCAACATTTTGTTTATTAATGAAGTGCCCAGAGCCAATCGATAAATCACATTAAGGTTAGCAGAGTTTTTAATGAGTACGATTATTGTTGTCTTTATCAAGACTATTAGCAAAGATTTATTTTGGTCGCTCCGGTTTCTATAGTGTCACATCGTATCTACATATACGTTTACAAAATAGGAGACGCGTTTGCAAAAGTCCCAGCATTAGCGCAATTTAGCTCTTCAGTCTGATTGGCGTCTGTAGCAATGTGTTATAGAACCGGGTTGAGTAGGCCACTCCTCCGAAGCGAGTGGAAGGTATAACAACGACTCTGTTACTTTGCAGTGTACATTGATGTAATTTAGAGTGGTCGAGTTATTTAGGACGCCATTATACCTAGAGCAAGACTTAGAACCTCTTAGTAATCTAACAATCTTTCCTGCATGCACTGTAACTGCAACGACGTGTATAAAGCTGCGTACGGTTTTAGTGAATAAATATTTATTATTATTTATTCACTATGGACCTAGGTCCAACTTAATATGCTGACGGTTTTATAAGAGGATGATCAGTTCATCCAACTGAACAACTTTCTCTAAGGGATCAAGGTCGAAATAGCGAAAATCTGCTGTTCCATACAAAACTGCAAATTTACTCGACCCAAATGTTTGGGAAACCTGTTTTTTTTTCACGATGTCGACCTATATAGGTCAAAAATAAAGTGGTTCAGTTTGATGGTCTGATCGTCATCTTAAAAAACCGTCAGCATTTATTAAGTTGGACTCTGTAAGTACCTATCTAAACTATTATAAAACTGTAACAGAAGTGTGTCTGTACATTGAAGATATTTACAAAAAAAAATTACGACATGGTTTTTACCTGTCCCTGATTCCAAATCACTAATTTTTGGATTTTTTGTCTGTCTGTTTGTTTGTTTGTTTGTTTGTTTGTATGTTTGTTTGTTTGTTTGTTTGTTTGTTTGTTTGTTTGTTTGGGTGTTTGTTTGTTCGAGTATCACGCAAAAACTACTGAACCGATTTTGATGAAACTTTTTTTGTTTGATAGCTTATCATCTGACTTAAAATCTGGTATATAATTTATGCGGACGAAGTCGCGGGTAAAAGCTCGTACAATATAATGCTGCTTTTCCCCAACATTTTTATTTTAAAGAAATAGTATTTTTTTATCACTGTCTTTACTATTCTATGAAACCATTAAGGCTGCACCGAGCCTATTGTACTGCCCCAATCGTATTTTTTTATTTTTTTTCTAATAAACAAGAATGCCACATTGTAGTCATTGCTGATTTTCAATTTATCGGGTCACTGCGGATTTCTTTGTATAATGGCAGTTTTAAAGATAATAACTACAAGAATGAAACATAATAATCCGTTTCGGTCCGCACTTCATTGTAATAGAGTTGACATTGGAACGAAAACGTTCACGCAATTGCAAAGTTCGAATGTGCGGGTAGAGGCCCAGTACTACAATGTGACATTTTTGTTTCCTTTTTAAATATTGTTTAGAAATTAAAAAATACTACTGAGGGCAGCAAAATAAGCTCGGTAGGCTCTTATGAATTCATAAGACAGACAAAGTAAGTAAACTTTATTGTGAGTGACACACACTATCATAGATAATCTTAAAAGGAAGCTAGAAAATACGACATACCTACGTTAATTGAGTTTATTGTTAAGAAACGGCGTAATTTGCAATAGGGAGAGGAAGCTCTTGATATATATAACATCATGTTTATGTGTTTAGCTTCCTTAATTAAAGCCATTGAAATGATGGGAACTATCTAGTATCTTATACTTACTGGCTACTTTCGAAATGATTACTAGCACTTTATTTACATAACATGAAATAAATTTTACTATTCCTGCGATTGCCAGATCATTCACCAAAGCCAAAACATAGTTATAAAAATTCGACAGTAGAATTTTAAGCCCTGTTAATTGTTTTTTAGTTTTTCAACTTTTTAAAAACAGGATTAAAATGTTCATGATAATGTAACCGTTAAGGTGGACTTCCGATGCTAGCGGCCGACGCGTCTGACGCGCGCGGCTCGCGGCCGGCGGCCGATGCGGCAATACTAGTTACTATGAAAACGTATGGCGCCGCTTCCGATGCCAGCGACTGACGCGCGCGTCAGACGCGCGCGGCCGATGTCTATCGCATCGGCCGCGGCCGCGCGCGGCTATGCTCTGACGTCACGCGGGACAAGAATGTTTGCCAGAAATATTACGAAGTTTTTACCGAAAATTTGCTTAATTTTTACTATTTTATTTGTATTTTATTATCTGCAAGGTCGCTCATCCACGTAGCGATAACACCATCTATCGAGCCACTTGAAACTACTTTTTTTTTTTCGGAAAATCTCTTGCCTACATAATTATTAGCTAGAAAGCGATCCATGTAGGTACAGGTTAAAAAGCCAAGGGTCTCATTACTCCCAAAAATGTATTTTATCATACACCCTGTAAAAAAAATGCATTCATATATTCTCTAAACCTATCAATCTGTCAATCAATAAAATAAAAAAAAATCAATCAATAAATATTCTTTATTAAAATATGTATTGTTTTTTTTGTTTGTGTTTTTATGTTTTTGTTTAAACACCAAAACATAAAAACATACCCTAAATTTTGGGGAAAATACCCTAAAGTGATAACACTCTGCACAATAGGCACGCGTCAGTCGCTGACATCGGAAGTGAGGTCTGTCGTCGGCCGCGCGCGTCTGACGTGAGGTTCTGTCATATTTGACAGAACCTCGCGTCAGACGCGCGCGTTAGTCGCATCGGCCGCTGGCATCGGAAGTCCACCTTTAGAATGCATTCAACTATTACTACGCTCTCAGATATAGGTAAGGTTGACATGAGCGTTATTTTTTTATATTTACGGATTACTAGTGAACCTAGAAACATGAAATTGCAATTTATTCTCACAAACCTTTGTGCCTGTCTCCCTTTGGAGTAGGTAGCAGGTACAACATCATATCTCTCTCACTAAGAGAAAATTCCAATAAAACCGCGTCTTAACAAGGCCGCCACGTTTCAGCTAGGCCTACAATCAACATCATGTTTATGTAAGGCCTACTATAATACTTAAAGAATGTATCCGGACAAAAACGTAAATAAAACAAAAAAAATAATAATATAGAAACACAAAAGTAGAACTGACACGAAAAGAAGAAGAAGCTCTTGAATGATTTATTCAAATGTCTATCTCTACTTCTTGCCTAATTCCCTCTCGTTCAAATCGGGGACCGCACGCTGTGCCGTACGTAGTAACTATTAAATAATCTCTGACAGTACGTCGAGTATTGGGCTTCAGGACACCGATTTCTATAAGTCTTGTTTAAAGTTTAGACTAGTAGGTAATAAAAAAAAAAATGACGAATCTTTGTTTCATTTTCAATTTCACTCTGCAAAATTAAAGGCTAAAACTAAGTTATGGAATCACCAATTGTAATCATTGTGTTCCCATTTAAAAGTTTCGGATAAAATTGCCTGCGAAGAACCGACAGACGGACACCAAAGTAAGTAGTATAATTTATGTATGATTTGTACTAAACACTATTGAATTGAGAAAAAAAAAACAGCGTGATGAAACCTGCATGTTGTGCATGTTGTGGTGTGTATTGTACCCACTGTCCATTATAAGTGGCGAAGGGTTTACTACCATACAGGACAGAATTTCAGTACTGATGAAACGAGGATGTTTAGAGTTTTCAGAATATCTCTGACTCGAGACAATAAATAGCCAAAGTGATTCAATAAGTGGTCTGTTTTATTAGTCCAGACAAACTTTACAAGTCCTTCGAATAGTTTATCAAAGTCAATCATTGTAAAACAATGTCCATTCTTTGAATACATATGTAACCAGCCAGTTAAGTAATAATTATTCGTGTTAATATGTGCATTCGATAGCAATAGGTAATGGACTAGTAATACCTGATGAATCATGCGCCTACTTCATTATAAATTGAAGCAGGAATCAACATTGTGGGAAATGTTTTATGGAATGAAATGGTTCAGATAATGAATTTTTCGATATTGAAAACAAAATAGTGTTCAGGTAAGATGTTACCACAGAGTTGCGACACTACCAATGAGCGAATCACGGAAGTGCGACATCATCAAAGAGCGAATCACGGAGGTGCGACACACAAATTGCGAATCACGGAAGTGCGACATCCCGACGGTGCGAATCACGGAAATGCGACACATGCTCGACTCACGGAAGTGCGACAGAATGGAAGAGCGACAAAAGGGGTTTGGGTGATCGCCTGTCACTTTTGCCATCATTTTTGATCTGTCATTTTTGACATATTATGTTGTCACTTTTGAGGTCGCCTATTACATTTGGCACCACCCCTGTCACTTGACATCAACTGTCACTTTTTGTACCAACCCCTGTGACTTTTGACATCACCTGTCACTTTTTGTACCAACCCCTGTCACTTTTGACATCGCTTGTCACTTTTGGTACCAACCCCTTTCACTTTTGACATGGCCTGTCACTTTCTGTACCAATCACTGTCACTTTTTGTACCAACCACTGTCACTTTTGACATTGCCTGTCACTTTTTGTATCAACCCCTGTCACTTTTGACATCGCTACATCGCTTGTCATTGTGTGAGCTTTTCTTCTTGAAGTTGAAATAATCTAGCTATTGGGGAAAAGACCCCCAAAAATGTTAGCGTATAGTTGGCGTATAGTTATGGAACTCATGTCGATTTGTTTCTAATATTACCACAGAGTTGCGACACTACCAATGAGCGAATCACAGAAGTGCGACATCATCAAAGAGAAAATCACGGAGGTGCGACACACAAATTGCGAATCACGGAAGTGCGTCATTTCAAAATTGCGAATCACGGAAGTGCGACATCCCGACGGTGTGAATCACGGAAATGCGACACATGCTCGACTCACGGAAGTGCGACAGAATGGAAGAGCGACAAAAGGGGTTTGGGTGATCGCCTGTCACTTTTGCCATTATTTTTCATCTGTCATTTTTGACATATTATGTTGTCACTTTTGAGATCTAAGGCAATAAATATAAATTATCTCTCTCTTCCTGGCTTTTAATCCCATATGGTGGTGGGGACAGCCTTAAGGAAATTTAAATTTGTTTTAGGTAATTAGTTAAGCTGTCTTCCCCTTAGCGTTGGACCATTATTTACGGGACACCCTGTATATTTTAATTTATTTTGAATAAGTTCCAAAATACACCTAGAGTCCTACAAAACCATATTAATGGTTTGGCTGTAAATATACAACGTGTTACTGAATAAGCGCAAAACCTCATACACCCCAACTGATTTATAACAAAATAATTAGATTGAAACAATAATTTCATTATTTTGATACTTAAAATTTAAAGTTATTCGCATTTTAAGATTAGAGTCAAAAATGATTTGTTATCATTTCAGCAGTATGGATACATTTTAATAATCTTGTTTTGGTAGTAAGTAAGGGTGAGTGTGCCCATGGGGTGCGTTGACATCGGGTTCAGTGAATTTTAAATTTTACATACAAATTATTTAATATTTCGAAAAATAAAATCCAATGTTGAAACCATGATTCTGCTCTCGATTCTAAACAAACAACTTTCTAGTTTTGCGTTAATTCATTAACACGTTGTATAATGATTCTTCGTTTTTCCTAAACCGTTTGTCTGATTGCAGTGAAACTTTGGTGGGTTATTGTGCGCATGCCCGGAAAGGTTCCTGACAAATAAAAAGACGCATTACAACGAATGCCGGGCACCGCTAGTATTTATGTAAAACACGGTTTTTCTGAATAATATAAGACTGTTTTTCGGAACTACAAATTTATATTTTAATTGAAAGCGAATAAACACAATGTTCGTAGAATTCTGCTCCCAATATTTGGAAGCCAATCAATCATCATCTAGGATTCTAGGAACTTACATGACCTCCAATTAGCGTAATGAATTTCGGGGAACCGATTGCGAAAGATTGTATTATTGGTACAAAGAACAATTATTATACCTACAGGGTAGCCACCTCTCACAATTGACACGTCCGTCAGTCGTCATCTCAAGAATGTATAGTTGAAGCAATGCTCTACATTCTTAAACAGCAAGATGGTAATTGTGGCAATATTTCTGACGACCCCGAAAGGGATTATTTTCGCCTTTTTAATATTGACCCCAATGTTAAAGTTGTTGAATTTTGAATTTTGACTAGAAAGCTGTAATTTGGCATGGTAAAAATAAAATATCGAAAAACATTTTTTATGGTAATACACCCCCTACACGTAAAGTGGGAATTAATTTTGTTTGCCATGGTGTGGGGTGTCGTTGGATATATTGTGGGTCTGGGAAAACCTTTTTTCGATTTAGGGATCCGTTTGTGTATTATGTATGATTTAAAGCAAATTTTTGTTATAGTCATGTAAAATTATAAAACGTTTTTTCGGCTTCGATTTTGGCTCCATAGTGAAAGTTGTTCAGCTTGAAGGTCTCGATAATGAACCTAAAAGTATACCTAAGTAGCAAAAAAAAAAACACGTAACTGTTGTTACGTGTTTTTTTTTGCTTCTAACGTTTAACGTTAACGTCTAACGTTTTGTTAAACGTTTAACATTTTTATCTATTACCCATTTATTTACATTTTGTTCCTGTTAACGGTTGATATGATCTCTATCTCTGTTTGCTAATTTTTTTGAAAATAAAGCACTTTTATTGATCCATTGATATTTTAGAAGATCAGCTAACCTACCTTAACATAAAACTAAACTATAGTATGAACTAAAATGAAACAAAGATTTAATTCTGTGTGTGCCTTCAATTTGTGTTTGTTTTAAAAAAAGTTTCACCTTTTGGACAAAACAAACTAAATTATTCTTAAAAAAATTGTATTGTTAGAGCACCAAAATCTAAACTATTATAAAACTGTAATATAAATGTGTCTGTACATTAAAGATATTTACAAAAAAAAAATACGACATGGTTTTTACCTGTCCCTGATTCCAAATCAACATTTTTTGGATTTTTTGTCTGTCTGTTTGTTTGTTTGTTTGTTTGTTTGTTCGTTTGTTTGTTTGTTTGTTTGTTTGTTTGGGTGTTTGTTTGTTCGAGTATCACGCAAAAACTACTGAACCGATTTTGATGAAACTTTTTTTGTTAGATAGCTTATCATCTGACTTAAAATCTGGTATATAATTTATGCGGACGAAGTCGCGGGTAAAAGCTCGTTAGGTAATAAAAAAGTAGGACATACTAGGTCCACCGCTCATCAGTTTTTAAAATCACGTAAGCACAAATAGGTACTCCAAATTTTTGTTCTTCAAATGTTAATGCTCAGTGCAGTACCTACAGTTTAGGATCAAGACACTTAATTGTTGCTCGTATAGGCGGAAGAGAAAGTAAATTTTTTGCTTTTTGATTTTGCGTGTGCGTTCCTTGCAAAAAAAACCTATTTATGTAGGTGGTGTACGAGTATTATATCATATTTCTAATTATAAAATTGAGCTATTATGTAATATACACTTACAAATTATGTAGATAGGTACTAACGTTAGAAATGTGTTATTCGCTGCAATAGATATATTTAAATACACGCAATAAAAATATTTTTATAAAAGTTCAACTTCGACTGGTGGGGTGCTAAACTCGTAGTGTCGTTTATTAAAAACATTTTTTACTATATTTTTATATTCCTTATTATTATAAATGGAAATAAAAATAATATAAGTTGCACCGGCTACCTAGCTACCGCTCTCGTTGATGTCTTTCGTATAGAGGAATTTTTGTCAACAAAAATGGTCTACGAACGACATCGACATAATAAGTGCTAATAAACCTAAGTAGTTCTAATAATTTCACTAATATTTAAAAAGTCCTACCAAAATTTCTGATTCGTAAAAGCAGAGAGTACCTACTATAGATAAAAGCTTTGTTTCTTTATACATAAATATTATTAAATATACCTAGGCACTCAGTAGGTATCTTACAGAGAGATTGTAATATGCTATATTGTTCGGTTTTAAATACGACTACTTATCTCTAATGTGAAATACAAACTTTATAAAATTATAATATGAGTTAAAATTTAAATAAATTAACAAGCTCGCAAATCTTACAAGCGCATATTTATCAAACATGGTAATGTTACTCAAGCCTGTGCTCAAGCTTACGATCTCCTGAAGGGCAAACAATCTGTCCAAGTGTGTACCGTCTGTAATGAACTAATGAGGTGACGTATATCGACACAAAAAGTGGCAAGCGAATGTTGCTCTATCTCTGATCTCTTAAAATGGAATACTGGGTTCAAAAGAAAGCCTGCAAGGGTGGGGAACGAAATGGTGACCATTTAGCGACTTCTGTCCAGTGTGTGTTTGGTTCGCAGTCGCGTGCGCGCGCGCCTCAAGATCTTGTGCTCGAGACCTTTACTTTATTGTAAGTGTTTTAAACATGTGCGCGCTTTTATCTTCACTCACAATATCGTTAGAATTCAGTGTTTGTTTTTTTTACATTATCACGAGATTATTTGTGTTTTCCGGATTAGCGTAGCGATTTTTTGTCGATAAGCTTTTTTAATGGCTATAGCGAATTAAATAGCTGCTTAAGGTATAAGTTATTATGTTAACTTAGTTAAACATTTTATAACATTGAATTTTTATTATACCTAACAAATTAAAAAGATTGTCATTATCAATTACTGTACATTTTACGACACACAGTTTAAACAATTTGATGAAAGTTTCATCTTTTTGAGTATTGAGTGAACATTCGTGTCACTTTCTTACTTCGTAATTATTTTTAAAAACTGACGCTTATTCCTTACTTTTTAATTGCAAAATTTTAAGAATATATTCTTGGATTTTAAACAATTTTACATCCTGAACAAGTGGCATTTCTTTCTTGTTTTGTACTAAAGTACCAAGAATGTACCGAGTAAAATTAAAGGTGATTAAGGTAATTCGCCAGCAATGAAGGTCGATCAGTGAATGACTTTCCGTGACCGTCATTTTGACGACTGACCTTGTAAGAGCGTGCTAGTAGTGAAAAACTACTCACCTAATTTCGGTGGTAAATATGTCAAATTAATGTATCTTACATTGAAATTAAGAACCAGTAATTTGTTTAGCTTTGGCTACATACTTAATTGTTTTATGGTATACCTACCTAGCTAACATGCATATGCTTTGTTTAATTAAAGTATTAGTTTAATAGAAAATATATTAATCTAAGTTTCATAGAAAAGGGTTACTTTGCCCAGGACATATAAGTCTATTTCTTAATATTAAACTGCAATGGAAAAAATGATCAACCAAACTAGTGTTAAATATAATCAAACTTTAGTGACTTCCAAACTGTTTTGTAGCATATAAACAAACTTTCAGCTATAAATAACAACACGTTTTGCTATTTATAACCAAATGTTTGATTATGAGCTACAAAACAGTTTGGAAGTCGCTAAAGTTTGGTTATATTTAACACTAGTTTGGTTCATTTTTTTCAGTGTGTATTAGCTCGATAAAGCAACTAGCTATAAAAATTAAACCCATTGGCTACGATAATAATGTTTAAAATGGTTTAATTTAGTTTAACTCTTTCAAACTTCGATTGTAAGATGAGGCACAAATGTAATTTATATCTGCTGCTAACTGATCAACAGGAAAACTAGCAAGTTGCTAAAAGTTAAGAAGTGGGTCAACAAGAGAGTAAAGTAGGATATATCAAAATCTCGGAATAAGTAAGAGCAAGAACCCCAGAGTAACTAACGACAAGTTCAAGCTATACAAAAAATATTTCGCCAGCATAATAATGACAATTTGTACCAATACAATTTAAATAGCGCACATCTTGTCCAAGAGCCACTGAAACGTTAATTACGTTACATATTACGTGATATGTACAGTCGAGCACATGGAGTTATATGTCGCAGAGGGCTATCGCAGTCCAGTGGCGCCCTCATCACATTAAAAAAGATTTCTCAATAAAGAAAACCTAAATTAAAAAAGTAATCAACACGAACACTACTAAAGCCTTCAAGCCATTGTTATACAATACTTTTATAGGTTCTAAACATTCCACTTTTAGACAATTGCGAATAAAAACAAAAGCGGCCGTTTTTTTCCTTTTTTCAAAATTTGTATGTTTAGACATTTAAAAAACCTATAAAAGTATTCTATGAAAATAGCTTGAAGGCTTTTTTAGTGTTCGTGTTGATTACTTTTTTAATTTAGGCTTTCTTTATTGAGAAATCTTTTTTAATGTGATGAGGGCGACACTGAACTGCGATAGCCCTCTTAAACTACAAATGCCAAGCTTGACATGTTGTTGAGCAGGCAAGCGGCCGCGTCCGGAAGCGGAATGATGTGTTATGTAACATACGCCTTGCGCTGCGAGCTGCGCCTCGAGCGAGCACTATAATTTCACTTTATAAACTAACGTGGTGTGGTCGCGCCTCGCGCGCATAACTTCGCTAATTCTAATTCTAAATTATTATAAAACTGTAAGAGAAGTGTGTCTGTACATTGAAGATATTTACAAAAAAAAAAATACGACATGGTTTTTACGTGTCTCTGATTCCAAATCACCAATTTTTGGATTTTTTGTCTGTCTGTTTGTTTGTTTGTTTGTTTGTTTGTTTGTTTGTTTGTATGTTTGTTTGTTTGTTTGTTTGTTTGGGTGTTTGTTTGTTCGAGTATCACGCAAAAACTACTGAACCGATTTTGATGAAACTTTTTTTGTTTGATAGCTTATCATCTGACTTAAAATCTGGTATATAATTTATGCGGACGAAGTCGTGGGTAAAAGCTCGTTCATACATAAAACTATAATCACAATCGGAATGGTTAGAAACATTGATTGAACACGTAATTTGAACACGCAATTTTCATGTTAGTTAGGTACTTAGATTTGTCCTAGGAAATTTCAATACACACATAGGAACATTAAGTAAACTCACGATTATAAACACTTCCGGGGTGGTCTGAAAGCTCACTACAATTATTAGGATTTGGGAGCTATCTTTTTAAGCGTGCAGTTGTAGCAAGGCTAAATAGCATATTTACGGAAATAGTTTATTTCCTAAAATGTTTTGTTACTACCTAACTACAGGGTTTAACAAAACACCCTAGTAATACTAAACCCCCTTAAGCTATGCTTCAGTTCATCAATTTGAACAACTTTCACTATAGAGCCACCGTCGAGAAAAAATTTTAAAAATCTGCCGTCTACATTTGAGTCGAGACGGTACTACAGTTTTGTATGAAAGAGCGGATATTTTTTTCGCGATTTCGTTGTTGGCTCCATAGTGAAAGCTCTTAAGTTTGATGGTTTGAAGCACCCCCTTAAGTATTACTAGGGTGTTTTGTTACACCCTGTATATAGCAAAAACCATAAAAAAACAGCCAAGAGTGGTTATGATCAAATACCCTGCAATGAAAATAACGATGGAATAGCCGCAATAATAATTGGGTGCAGACCATTCGACGGAGAGTTTGCCTCTTATCTGTACCCAATCCATTCATTATTCCATTACATAACAGCGTAACTTGCGAGAATCTCTTACCTACGCCCTAGTCAGCGTCGTCCCTACGCTGTAGGTATGTAAATGAGTAACACTAACTCCATTAATAATCTTGATAATTTAGAAGACTCTGTTATTTTGAAATAACACACAAATAGATGATGTGGTTATTATTAATAATTATTATGAACCAAAGGCGATAATTTATTTATATTTATAATCATTAAAATAATTAAAGCGCTCATTGTTTGGGCCCCAGGATCTTTGGCATGCCATTGTGTAGGTTTATTTATTTTACCTTCACCTCGTATGTGACGCTGTGACGTAAATAAGGTGCCTTATTTTACTATATTAGATAACATCAGTCAGTATACAATTTTCCTCCTTTCCAAGTTCAGTAGGTAACTAGAGAATTGGAAATGTCATCATGTTTAATATTATAATAATTGCGCAAACAATGATAGAAGTAATTAAACTGATTATATTTTAGGTGTACCGATATAAATAATCTTAAGGACGTAATTAAGAGATGTAAGGTACAAGTTACAGTGTTTTTCTCACATTCATTAGTCAGGAAGTAGTAGAAAAATATATTATACAATTTCAGGGTACACTGAAAAAAATAAATTGTTTAATTCAACCAAGATCTTGTTTATGATAATCTAATCATACATCATGAATCCATATGAGCCTATCAACATCATGACTTTTCTGACTAAGAGAACTTTGTTAAACGAATTCGGCTTGTTGTTACAACTATCATCTTTTGTTTTTAGTAAACAATAATAACGTATTTCAATTATTTTGTTGCTAATTATGAAAAAATTCTTAGTTGGCTCGCATTTTTTTCAGTGTATGGCGATGTATGTGGAAGTGGATGTTGGGTGTAGAGTAAAAGAAACGAAATTCTAGTTAATTCGGTAACAATGCGCTCCTTACATTTTATACACACAATATGAAAAGATAGTATTTGTAGCGAAGTTACGGACCATTGGAAATGGGATCATAGTCTTGAATTTATATAATGTATGTATGTGTTATATACCTACTTAGGGTATGCTTTGTATGGTGTTACCGTGGCTGACCGAATCAGGAAGTGTGATAAGGGATCAGTAAAAGTTGACTGACGATATAAATTAAATGGTCATTAAGAATTGCCATATATAATAGAAATAGGATACATTGCATATTCCTATTTTAACGAAATGCAATTAATATCCCTTCAGTAACTACTCGCTTTTCAAATTGCCAAGCTCTATAATCTACTATATCTAGGTAACATTAAATTTTCATTATGTGGGTACATCGCCATCGGCATAATCCGTCAGGGTACTGCGCAACATAAATGTTATACAAGGATGTACTATTTATTACCTAGGGTTTATTATACGCCATTTCGAAATATGTTTCATAAGGGCCTAACCTTTTAGTAAGGGCACACGGCCGGGTCACTATACTCACTAGCGACCGTTCGCGACACTTACAAACTACCTATACGGTCTCTATTAATTTTTTTACAAGGGATCAAATTCCGTGTCCTACCTCTTCGCTTTGTAAAGAAGTTTAGTCAATCTCATGACGTGCAATTTACAATTTACTGGTCAGAAGAAAAAGTTAAATCAACAGGTCTTGATAAAGACTGGTTGATTCTTCTTCTCTTCTTTCTTTTTTCTTTTTTTCAGTCTCGCACAAAATTCACGGGATCAAAATAACATTATTTTTGTTAACGAATTTTTGTCATATGTCTATGTAATGAAGTAAAAATATAATATGATATTGTTACAAAGACAAGCGGAGCGTGTTCCATCATTATATTACACAACTAAGGTTAGAAAGCATGACGTTTTATCATATACAATAATATACAAATTACGTCCACATTGTTCGATCAATAATTCTTGTGTCAAGGGGTCTGCTCTGCAGCTTCGATCATTAATTAAAAACTTCTTAATTAAATATACAATATCACAGTCTGCCGCAACTGTAGGGTCGCCAGGTTCAAAAATGACTTCTTTGAACCTGGCAACCCTATAGTTGCGGCAGATTAAGAGGTGGCAACCCTAGTTTATCAGTCTCCTTCCGATGGCACCTCATTTACTTCCCAAACAGACAGGGTGGAAAAAGTTATACCAAAAATCATAATGGAAAAGGTACTTGCGGCAAGATTTTTCTAGGCAACTTGGAGGCGTTGAATCAACCCCTGTCTAATACACTAGAATCACATTTTGTTCGCCTATAATAGGTGCATAATTTTACGCTCAGTCGCGAATCGTATCGGCTGTTTTTTTCCAATCCGTTATATTTATTATGCATTATAAAACGAGTTTATTAAAAATATATTTACCTAACAGTATAATTACATAACAATAAAAATACTTAACCTAATATAATGTTTTATTGTTTTTAGTAAAAGATATATCAGAGTAGAAATCAGAGAAATGGGAGACTGAACAGCCAAGTAAATAAAAAGCTGAGGCTATATCGTACTATCTATCAGTCTAGGTATCAGGTTGAATCTACAAATGTTTGCTACGTGTTTACGACTGCAATGAAAGCTATCGCATCAACATTCGGAGTATAGAGGTCCTTTCTTCGCAGTTTCACTTGTTTCCTTTACGTGGGAAATTTCGTCGCGCATTTAGAATGATAATAATGTTCCACAATTATTAATTAATTTATTAAATTTGAGACGAATGGCCATGACGGTTTTGTGTAGAATAAGTATTGCTTGCGATCTTTTGATCGATCGCGGGCTAACATTGGTTTAGAAATATTTACTTTAATTACCGATAAATAGGAATATTGTGATGTAAGTGAAACAGTAAATTGACAAACCTATAATCGGTACTAGGTACTACTTGTTATAGGTTTCTAACAGTAAATTCACAAAAATTTACAATTTCTTGTATGTCATTTTACAGTTTCGTTCAGTTGAAATAACAGTATTTTAGACATGATCGAATTTTGTTAGTCTTGTTAAAATTAAACTTTTTTAGCATAGCATAGCATATGCTCACGACTATATTCCCCAAGGGGGTAGTCAGAGTTATTCCGAAACTTCAGAACATCCACGTTTCACTATTAGTACCGAAACTCTGTCCAGTGTGACGGACAAACTACTACATAAACTTTTTTAACAACATTTTACTAGGTAGGTAGGTACTATCTTCCACTTAGTTTTAAACATGTACTTTCTTATATCTATCAATTACTACGGAAGTTGATCCGTGACAAATCTAATGTCGTTTGTGAAACAACTCTTTGTTAATCTAGCTAACACCAATTCCATTAGGTAGGTAGGTAATATTGTGATCGCTAACAGCTATTGTTAAATTACGAAGTCGGTGTTCTTCATTGAATGATATCAGATAGTCTGTCTAACTGGCTAAATAATCTTAGTTTTAGTTCCGTAGTGTTTGGTTTTAGCAAATAAATGTCACTCATAAGAATAGTACAGTCGCCATCAGATATATCGTAGCATACAAGGTGTCCAAATATTTCTGAGCAGTGCTAATTTTCATTCAATTATTTACAGTAAATGTTACCAATTATATCTAAACGTGTATTTTGTCATAAATATGTGAACAGCGAATTTTCAATAATTTCTTTACAATGTTATTTAAAATTAACATGTACAGCAACGGAGTAAGGTTTTTTATCCGAAACTGTTCTGTTCTGTTCTGTTCTGTTTATGGCCACCATGACTGCGTCGATATATTTGATGTTCTCGGCTTTCCTATATTTTTGATTGACTATGTGTAAAGAAATTATTGAAAATGAGAACTGCTTAGAAATATTTGACCACCTTGTTTGCTACGATATATCTGCTGGTGACTGTACCGTGTACCTATACAGGGAGTGCAATTCTCTAAGCGCAAAAATCGGATGAAACTTAATATGAAATCCTCGACGATCTGAAGGATGCAAGAAGGATTTTACCTTAGAGAATTGCACTCAGGGTCCTTCTAATTATGCTGATGGTTTTATAAGGGGATGATCATGCCATCGAAATAATAAACTTTCTCTATGGGTCCAATTAACTTCATCTAGCCGCCGTATGAACATTGGACCACACCAGCCCATGCTGTGGATGTCCTAAAACGCGACTATAGGGATTAACCGGAGGATGGGCAACAGCGTTCTCGGAGTATATTTTAACACCCAACTGCGATCGCCAACCCGCCTGCCAAACGTGGCGATTATGGCAAAACCTCCCTTTTGGGGAGGCCTATGTCCAGCAGTGGACGAATAAAAAAAGGTTGAAATGATAATGATGATGATGGCACCAAAATCGAAATCGCAAAAAAAAAATCGTATGTTCCAATACTAAACTGCAAACCTACTCGACCCAAACCCATAGGCAGATAATTTTTTTCGCGATTTCGATGTTTAATTATCATAGAGAAATTGGTTCAGTTTTATGGTCTCATTTTCCCCTAAAAAAACGTCAGTATAAGTTAAGAAGGGTATAATATAATATTAGCAATATTGAGTAAGATTTCATACACAATACTTAAGAGGGCTATCGCAGTCCAGTGGCGCCCTCATCACATTAAAAAAGATTTCTCAATAAAGAAAGCATAAATTTAAAAAGTAATTAACACGAACACTACTAAAGCCTTCAAGCCATTGTTATACAATACTTTTATAGGTTCTAAACATTCCACTTTTAGACAATTGCGAATAAAAACAAAAACGGCCGTTTTTTTTCTTTTTTCCCAATTTGTATGTTTAGACCTTTAAAAAACCTATAAAAGTATTGTATGAAAATAGCTTGAAGGCTTTTGTAGTGTTCTTGTTAATTACTTTTTTAATTTAGGCTCTCTTTATTGAGAAATCTTTTTTAATGTGATGAGGGTGCCACTGGACTGCGATAGCCCTCTTAAGGTTATGTTTGTTACCAACTGTACAATTTTATACAGGGTGTACAATAAAATGGGACAGCTACTTAAAGGGGTGCTTCAGACCATCAAACTGAACAACTTTCTCTATGGGACAAATATCGAAATCGCGAAAAAAAAATCTGCTGTCCCATACATTTCAGTCGAGTTATGTTTGCAGTTTTGTATGGGAGAGCGGATTTTTTTTTCGCGATTTCGATATTGGTCCCATAGAGAAAGTTGTTCAGTTTGATGGTCTGAAGCACCCCTTTGAGTAGCTGTCCCATTTTATTGTACACCCTGTATAGGGTGTAAAAAACCCCTGCTGCGGAGCCTTAAAGTGTTGCTGCAGACCAACAAACTGAAATGCTTTCACTATGGAGTCAATATTAAAATCACGAAAAAAAAAGTCAGCTGTTCCATACAAAACTGCAAACATAAGTCGACCGAAATGTATGGGACAGTTGATTATTTTTTCATGATTTCGATATTGGTCCCATACAGAAAGTTGTTCGGGTTGATGGTCTGAAGCAACCCTTTATGACTCCAACAGGGTTTGTTTTACACCCTGTAGGTAGAGGTAGGTAAATAACTTCGTAAAAACAAAAATAAATTATTTGTCAAGTTTTGTTTCTCGAGACGTTTTCAAAACACGTTTAATTACATTGATACTATTGACAAGCAAGAAGACCGATCTAAAATGGAAGCGACTACGGGCATGCTTTACTACTTTCCACCGCAAGTTCTCGTGTTTCACAGGTTTACCATTATAAAGAGATATCAGATTACCTATCGACACGAGAACATTATTTTTGTTAGAAAGACGGAAATCGTAGCAGTATCACGAAGATTAAACGACGATTACGAGTTTCAACTTCATGTGGCATCGGATGGATGGAAACGTAGTTGAATTATCATAATTAATATTAAAGAATAAGCTCAATACGTAATATTCTATTTTTCTTTTCAGATTTTTCTCGTTATCTCTGGCAATTTTCTAATACAGCTATTATTGAGAGCTTAGGAATGAGAACATACTGAGTGATAAAAAAATCTTTAGCAAAAATTTTCGAGGTGGAACATGTTCAGGAGATCAAATTGAACAATTTGTATTATAGGAGCAAACTTAAATCGCAAGAAAAAATCAACTGTTTCATATACTACACTGCAATCGAATAATAACAATTTGGTCACCTGAATCAAAGCCTGAATCACATCTGAAAATTTTGCTATGATTTTATTATCATTATTATCACCCAGTATTACCGCTTATATTGTGAATAGAAAGCGTGTTGTCTGCAAAGAATTACTTATAAATAAATCGATGAATAACAGAAGGTCACCAATAAATGCGCAGATTTGAATGGTACAAGAACTGGTTACTAAACTCTTGATTGTTGCAGAAAATGCGGATATTATTACTTTGTACTCTGGTGGGGATCACCAACACCATGGCAAGGGAGAGCGACTGGCAACCTATTGTCCCTGAAGCTTCCTATACCTACACAACTTACGCTAAATCACCTGAAAGATCTTTGGAACCTAGGTAAGTTGAGCTTATAAACCTACAGAATAAGAATTAGTACCTACTACGCATGTACAAAACACAAATCTAATCGATTATTAGCTCCGGTTGATCAAATAAGAATGAGAATCAGTAGGTAGTTTCACTCAATTTTTCAATAAGTGAAGTCTGTTGTAAAATTTTAATGAGAATACTTAATAAAATCGCTTTTTCTATTATGTATGTACCTATTAGCAAAATTATACGGAAACTATAAAGATTACCTGAAAATAGTTCACCCCTGTTTTAAAACAAGAGTGTATGATGTTAAGGCGGTTGCAGAGGGGGCAATTTTATACAAAACTTTGACGTACAATACGCGTAGACGGTATTAATACAAGTAAATTTGTATATATGGAAAAATAGCTTTGAGATTTTTCATAAAAAAATGTCAAAGCTTTATATCGTTGTAATTATATTATGAATTGCAAATGTTATTTGATACGCGACATCTAGATTTTCTAAACGATTTTTTCATATATAAAATATAACTTTTATTAATTCCGTCAACGCGTATTGTGCGTCAAACGTTTGTATGGACTGACACCACCTTAAATTAGGTATGATGCCCAACCGGTCGATCGCGACTATTAGTCCAGTCGATCGTGGCAAGGCAAAAAACAATCTCACATGTGATATGAAAAGGAACTCCTAAGACTGGTTAATAAAAAATACTACACGATTGTGTACTAAACTATGCTATTTCAAGAAGTATGTAAGTGGTAGATCGCACAGGGTTTCGTTAGTAAACAGTTGATCTTATGTTTAATCAAGATGGCCACCCCTGATGTATAGTGTCTGCTCGGAGCGGTGTCTGTGAGATTGACATTCGTATGGATTAATGGATTTATCTATACAGGTATACTATCGGAAAGACTCAAGAGAAAAGTGTTAGATTAAATAACGTTGTTTCATTCCATCCATTGAGCACCTACTTCCTTGTTGGTTTATGCAGAGCCTAATAATAATAACATTAAATCGTTTCAGCTCTCAACTCAAGATCGTCCACAGAAGACAACCTCCTTATGCAGGGAACAAGTTGACGAGTTCGAACCAGGGATCATCGGCAGCCGGCTCCGACTCCTGTAGCGTCTACAAGGTGTCCATGAACCAGGAGCTGTTCTATCAGTACATGGAGTACGAGAAAGATCTGCCTGACTTGAAAGAGTTCACGCTTTGTATGTGGACCAAGTTCCATAATCATTCCGATGATCATCCTCTATTTTCTTACTCTGGTAAGTTGTTTTTCATGTTCCGTTCGTAGTAGAAAATTACTAGGTACCTAGGCAAAGATGTAGCGACACGAGATTTTTGAGAATTTTCGGTAGAACTAATGGCTCATAAAAAGGCATAAGTAAACAGTTTAAAGTTTTGCTGGGATTCGCACTTCGTATTACTATTACCGAAAAAAACATCAATCGGAGACAGATTTCTACATTCTGAATTCCGGGTCCAAAGATTCTCTCCGTTGCCGTTGTTAGATTTCGATCCATTCTCAACAAAATTTCGTAACATTCAATAGTAGGTAACTAAATGCTTGGAAACCAGTAAAAATCAGAGAACGCTGTATCAAAATCTAAAACCTATCTGTTCCTACCTAAGTAGTAAAGGTATATCTTGCAGCTGTATGATCCGATTGTTACGACACGTAACCGCACACCGTCGTGGCACCATATTCGATGGACTGCGCATCATATTATTATAGTTCTGCGTAGTACATACCTACGAGAGAATTCAATTTAGTACCACCAACAAATTAAAATTTTTATTTAATAGAGCTTTTACCCGCGACTTCGTCCGCATAAACTATATACCAGAATTTAAGTCAGATGATAAGCTATCAAACAAAAAAAGTTTCATCAAAATCGGTTTAGTAGTTTTTGCGTGATACTCGAACAAACAAACACCCAAACAAACAAAAAAACAAACAAACAAACAGACAGACAAAAAATAAAAAAATTGGTGATTTGGAATCAGGGACACCTAAAACCATATCGTAATCTTTTTTTTGTAAATATCTTTAATGTACAGACAAACTTCTGTTACAGTTTTATAATAGTTTAGATTGTAAAGGCGGATCACCAAGATCACCAAGGAGGATAGGTGTCCAAAAATGCAAGTAAACTATCCATCATTCGGCATCGCGAACCAAGTATGTAAATTAAATGGAGTAGCCTTATTGGGGTACACGAAATGGTGATAATTGAATGTTATGTGCAGGGTTGCCAGGCGTTTGGTTTTAGCCGGACAAGTTTTGCTTTTTACGGTCCTGTCCGGCAAAATATTTACAAGTCCGGCTTTTTGTCATCGAAGTTGAAGGAACTATCCTACTAGATACGCAGTACTAATCGCGCAGCGAGATGGAGGTGGGTAAGGTCGAATGTAACAGATCACGCGGTTCCACCTGTATTAGATGAAATTTAAAGGGTACCTACCTATCTAAGGGTTTTACCGCAGACGGAATATTCGACAAAGACCGCACGTACTAGGCGTTCACTTCGAGTTGGCCGCTCCCTCCCTTCCCACTTCACCGCCCTAAGAGACCCTATTAAACGCAATTTTATAACCTTTAGTAACGCAACCACGTACGGGACGTCCATTCCGGTCGCTAATATCGCTTTTAATTTAAAAAATTTATTTGCTTGTTATATAATTTTTTGTCGACGGGACCAGTTAATGTGCCTGTGACGAAATTTTGTAACGATCATCGACGGCCAACTCGAAGTGAACGAGTAGTATGTCCGACTACTGGGCTTAGGAACCCAATTGTCTAGTTTTTTCAATGACTGTCACACACTTGCGCAAAAATCACCTGGCAACCAACCATATTTGCAGTAGGTACCTTGTGAATGTCTGATTAAATTAAGTAAGCTACTCAGTAAATTAATTCAATCCGGCATGCAAAAGTCGTTACTTACTATTATAAACAAGATCCGTTTACTAACTACGGATTAAAACATTGTATTGACAAGAGCAGAGGCAGAAGCAGATTGAAACAAAAGCTGTTTTAAATCGGATTTTGTTTTATGTAACGTGTAGATCGAATGACATTAAACGATATTTGCCTACAAGAAACATACTATGCTCACACGTTTTTAAGGGGATGATCAGACCATCAAACTGAACAACTTTTTCTTTAGCACGTACAACAAAACCGCGAAAAATAAATCAGCTCGTCCATACAAAACTGTAGGCCTACCATGAGTACATAAACTACAGTAAAACTACAGTTTTTGTATTGAATTTCGTACGTGCGTTCTTCTTTCTTATCGTGTGGGCAGAGCCCTGGTGTCTTAGTTCATTCAGACCGCCTTACGGCCTCTGACGTGGTTTTTATGTAACGACTACTACCACCAGAGATAGTAGCCACTGGGGAAACACGCACAAAGTGACATATCACTAGGTGTCCCCCCAGTAGTGTGTTTTCGCCGGTTCTGCCGCAATGACGTCACCAGGTGGGTGATTAGCTAATGATGTAAAGAAATGACAACAACACCGTGCTGTAGAACCGGCGTTCGTTTATGATAAAGTTAACAATAGAGTGATTTTTTTTTATGAAACTTAAGTACGTTATTTGCAAGATGCTGGTAATATTTTTTAATTAAATGGTTAATAAAATAAGATAAACCGATGGAAAAATAATACTTTAGATTAATATTTTACAGTTTTATTTATTATTTTATTTCATTATTTCTATGACATAATTTTTTCATTTTTAATTAAGTAATTATATTTCCACGTTTCTTGTAAGTATTGTAATTAAAAACGTTTTATTTATTTATATCCATACTTCAAAGAGAAATGGCACGCCCTTAATTGACTGATGAATTATATTAATTATACATAGAAATGGTCCACAACAATATATTGATTCAAGAGTCTCTTCATCATCTGGATCTGTTGATTGTTCATAATGTGATTCATCAGGTTGAGGTTTTTGATCCATTCGCGGGTTTTTGTCTTTGCCTTAGATAAAGTATATGTCTAGATTGAGCCTCAAGTTTCTAGCTTACTTTCTTAGGTTGGTATGCGTGAGGCATCATACTATCAGTTTAAAATAACAATGTGCATGACCTCGCTCGCAAATGTGACGTCACTCAATCACACGAACTTCACTCGAGTCATTCAAATGATTGTTTCCTTTGCATAGAGTCTACATTCCTTTGTCAACCGAGTGAAGTTATCCAACGGCCCTTCAAGGTCATGCACATTGTTATTTTAAACTGATAGTACAAGTTATGTTTGTGTGCGTGCGTAGCGATAAGGCTTAGACTTTAGAGGTCAGTGCAGGCCCTGTACCCGGACTTTCAATGTTAGATATATCGCCACTGTTTTGGTCCGCACTTCATTGTACTAGAGTTGATATTGGAACGAAAACGTTCACGCAATTGCGAAGTTCAAATGTGCTGGTAGAGGCCCTGGCTGCAATTTAAACGTGACAACAAAATAATTGTCTTTATATGAATAACAGATAATAATTAATTATTTTCTTGAAAAGACATCCGCATTTCATTCATTTTTGGTCTAAATGTGAAAGTGCAGACCAACAAAAACGAATGCTATATTCTGTTAGAACTTGTATGTCTAAGCTTTTATTATTATGAGCTATAGCTGTAAGTTTTATTACATCGAAAATGTATGAAAAGGCAGATTTTTCAAACCTTAATAAAACCAAGGAAAATGGTCTACAGCTTTGGTGAGATACTAAAAAATGCTGAGACGGACAGGTTCTAACAGTACCATTCTAGCATAATCTTAGCTAATTTAATCTAAAATGTGTGAAAAGGCAGATCTTTCTGATAAACCAAGGACAAATGGACCTACAGGTTTAGTGTCATAATAATAAAATATTTTTAGACGGATAAGTCCTAACATAATAATGTTTCTGTTTTGTTCGGCACTTTCACGTTTTGGATTTAAATCAGATGTCTTTTGTCTTTTTTATAAAAAATATTTGATGATGTTTTGACATTTGAGTAATTAATTTATGTCATTTAATTATGTCTTTCGATACATACTTTACTGAAGTATGTTTATGACGAATTTCAGCGCAAAATAGTTACCATATTGAACACAGCAACCAGTTTAGTGAAACAAGGTAGCAGCAGATCGGTGAGAAATCACAAAAAAAAAACTTGAATGACTTTGAAACAATATTTGTTTTTATCACATTGTATTGAACTAGAGAAGTTGATAATGATTTTGAAATGCAGCTTGGGGCAGCAGTCTCTGTAGTTCATTGAAACATTTATTTTTTAATAAGATTTAATAAAAAAAAAAAATAATAAAAAGAAAACTAAGTAAAATGTTTAGAGTCTCACTTTTACAAACAAATGTTTTTGTTCAACCTTCCTGCCCTAAGATGGATTCTATTTGAATTCATAAATAGAAAAGAAAAATGTGGATTCTTAAATCTATGTTTAATAACGTTCTAGGTTTGATTTGTTTTAAACTTATAGAAATATTTTTATATTAATGTGTAACTAAAAAACACAAAGTAGTAAAAAGTTTAAAAATTGTAATTGTTTATTTATTTTTAATATACTCGTACTTACCTATTAAAAAAAAAAACAAGAAACTTTATTGCGCTAAAAATAATAATTACAGTTAGGTGCATCAATACACATTTTTATTCATTAATACAAAAATTGGACACTACAACAAATTGTTTTTTCATAATTATAAATATTTTAGTAAATTAAAAATCGCGTGAAGTAATAAAGATTTAAACAAGGAAGTTAAAAATGAAACTAAAAATAAAAACGTTTTTTTTTTTTTTTTTTTTTTTTTTTATTTTTTTTTATTTATTGATTTACCAACAGTTGTTACAATAATACATACACATGATATATCATAGATTAAAGGGCTTAATGTCTAATTGCACAACCAATTACAGGTAAATACCACATGCACATAATAAGTAGCATCAAGTGACGACATGAAGTAAAAAACATGATAAGAAAACTTAAACTAGTTACAAAATGCGTTTTAGAATTAAGTACCAGCTTACTGCAGCCAAACATTATCTAGATTCATGTTTTATTTTTTATTTTGATCTGTAGGTACTGTTAACATTAAAATTATTTACTATGTGTGATGCGAAATAATAAATTGGTTGAGATACTACGTTTCATGAACTACTATCCGGAATTTGTAGAGTGAATCGAAAAATATATCTGAGGATGTACTGTGATGATTGTATAATCGGCAAAACCGAGCCACTGGTGAGTTAGAACCGAGAACCGTCCTTCTCAGAGGTGGTGCCATGGGTGTTATTCGATTCCTAGGATATCTCGCTGGAACTCGAAATCTAAATTTTTGCAGTAGCCGAGCGCAATCAATATTTCCTCTTAATGTTTTGTGCAAAAAACACATATCCAACTGATCTCTCCGCTTTTCGAGTGATAAAATATTAAACCTACTCAACCTGTCGCTATACTGGGTTACTCTTTTTGCTATACCCACTGAATAAGAAAGATGCCACAAAAATCTTTTTTGAATCCTTTCCAACCTTAGACAGTGAACAGCATAGTGAGGCCGCCAAACAGGACTGCAATATTCCAGAATACTGCGAACCAGAGAATTATAGAGCAAGATTTTTACCTTAGTACCCCGAAATACCTTCCCAGTTCTCAACACAAATCCCATCATTTTTGATGCCCTGTTAATTATACTCTCCATATGTGGCAGAAATGTTAACTGGCTATCCAAAATTACACCCAAGTCTCTCACTACTTTGACTTCATCAAGAGTGGTGTTATAAATATTGTACGTAGAATGAATTACATTATATTTCCTTGTAAATTTGATATGAAAACATTTTTTGATATTTAATTCCATAAGATTCCAACTGCACCAATCACCGAGTCTATTTAAGTCACTTTGCAACAATCCGACATCATCAACCGTCCTAATAATCTTTACAATTTTTAAGTCATCTGCAAATAGATAGGGAGTAGACGATTTAAAACATTCGGGTAAATCATTGATAAAAATATTGAATAATACGGGGCCTAAATGCGAACCCTGTGGAACGCCTGAATTAATTTGGAATAAATTGGACTGATACCCATTAACGGCGTTTTTCGCTTTCTTTAACCAAGTTAGCTTTTAAAACCTGAATAACAATAAGATTTTCGGGTGAAATAGATGATCAAAATAATCTAAATCGTTCAACATGTAAAATATCTGGTTTTAAGTGACATTTATTTATTATAGTTTTGTAAACAATAGTTCACAAAATAAATAAATAAAAGTTTGCAACAGATTATTTAAAACATAATATTTAAACTTAACATTCTATACCATAGCTTTAACAACTTGAATGACTAAACTTTTCGAGTGAATACAATAAAAAATACTCTTTATTTGCACACCACAAACATAAAATAATTAAAAGCAAATAAAAATGGGTACAAATGGCGGTCTTATCACTAACAGCGGTGAAATCGATGTTCATCATGTATATCTTAAACGTTCAACACATAAAATAATTATCTGGTTATAAATAAAATTTCATAGTTATAGTTTTGTAAACAACTTAATATTATAGCAAAATAAAAAAATTATAACAGTTCAATAAACATTATTGAGAAACATTTATTATTTTTTATCATTTTTATAACATGCACGTAAAAAAAAAAGCAAACTTTTATACAATTTTAACACGTTTACAGTCTTATTTGTAAATTTATATGTGAATAACATTATTTTATAAATTTTACATTATTTAAACATACAAAATATTACAAAAAGTTATGGAATATGAACAGTTCATTTTCAAACATGACAAAAAAATTATGTTTAATAAAAGATATCATGACTTTATTTACACAATCATCTAAAAATGACTATTATAAAAATGATACATAATCTTTTCTATGGGACCAACGTCGAAATCGCGAAAAAAAATCAGCTGTCCTATACATTTGGCTCGAGTAGGTTTGCAGTTTTGTATGGACGAGCTAATTTTTTTTCGCGATTTCGATGTTGGTGCCATAGAGAAAGTTGTTCAGTTTGATAGTCTGATCATCCCCTTAAAAAAGTGTCAGCATATTAAGAAGGACCCTTTATGTATTAAATCTCTATTGCTTGACACATCTTTTAAATTTAAATCAATTTTGTACTTAAATGTATCTTGTTGCGTAAATTTTTTTTTATTTCAATGGACAGAAATATGTTATCTTTAAACTTACTTTTAACACAAAAATGTTTCTAGCTTTACATGATTTAAAAGTTTTAAGTAACTATAGTGTTTATTTTTATATTTTATGATTTTTCTCACGAAATATGTTTATACAATGTTTTGCTAAATCTAACGTTGAACGTTTTTCTACATCGATTTATAAGTTGAATTTCTTTTTGTATTTATGAATAAAAATAAAATCGATCTGATTTTTAATCTGGTAATAAGATCAAATTAAATAAAAGCTTCTAGATTTATGTATTTTAATTAATATGTTATACTTTATCAAACGCTGAACGTTTTTCTACATAATATATTTATGAATTGAATTTCTTTTTTGTATTTATGAATAAAAATAGAATCGATCAGATGTAAGTTCAAATTAAACATAAGCTTGTAGATTTTATGTATTGTTCGATGATTTGATTCATTCTTAGACTTCGACAATTTAATAGTAAGGACTGGCCTTGCGGTAACATTTCCCCTCTGCCACGGTATTAGATCAATTAATCTTGCGCATTTACACTCAATTTTATACCTTATCACTAAACGAAATATAGCGAAACAATCATTTTGAACTTAGAACGTTTGGGTTTCACACGAGACTACTTTTCATGATTTTTAACATTCAAAATTAGAATCTAAAGTTATAGGGAATAAAATCCAAAGTTGCGGATTTCATGTTATCTCGCCCCCCCGCAAAAAGTGGCAGAAAATTTTGATAGGAGAATGACACGCGTTACGCGTCCATACTATTAAATTGTCTAAGTTCTTAGACTTAATATTTTTAAATACTATTCGGCAGCACACAGTTTTTTTTGAAGTTGTACTTTTAAATCTTTTTGTCTTGTGCTTGATAATGGACAACATTCAATTTAAGGAAAGGTATCAAAATTCGAAAAGCATTTGGAGATTATGTCCTATGTACAACAAGCTTATACATAAAAAATAATATATGTTTGACATAAAAAAATATCATTAAAGATTCTACCTATACATTTACAAATAAATACAACATTAATTTCTGTGAAGCTTTTGTAATACGATACGTTATCACAGTGGGGGAAAAAAAAGAGGTTCCTTCATTTATACAAATTTGAAAAATAAAGAACAAGTTTCAAATCTGTAACAAGCTTCATCACAATGGCACAAGATTTGTAGTATATCTGCAACATGCTTCGTCAAATTATATTTTGATGTTTTAAGTGAATGTTTGTTTTGTTTTATATTGTAAAGTATTTCGGTGTATTACACAACTTTACATTTAGTAGAATATTTTATGAAAATATTTTGTTATGTTAAAATTTTTGTTCTAGATGGATTATCATAATAAATGGCTTCTTTTTTTTTACAACAAATAAATGTTTCTCAATAATGTTTATTGAACTGTTATAATTTTTTTATTTTGCTATAATATTAAGTTGTTTACAAAACTATAACTATGAAATTTTATTTATAACCAGATAATTATTTTATGTGTTGAACGTTTAAGATATACATGATGAACATCGATTTCACCGCTGTTAGTGATAAGACCGCCATTTGTACCCATTTTTATTTGCTTTTAATTATTTTATGTTTGTGGTGTGCAAATAAAGAGTATTTTTTATTGTATTCACTCGAAAAGTTTAGTCATTCAAGTTGTTAAAGCTATGGTATAGAATGTTAAGTTTAAATATTATGTTTTAAATAATCTGTTGCAAACTTTTATTTATTTATTTTGTGAACTATTGTTTACAAAACTATAATAAATAAATGTCACTTAAAACCAGATATTTTACATGTTGAACGATTTAGATTATTTTGATCATCTATTTCACCCGAAAATCTTATTGTTATTCAGGTTTTAAAAGCTAACTTGGTTAAAGAAAGCGAAAAACGCCGTTAATGGGTATCAGTCCAATTTATTCCAAATTAATTCAGGCGTTCCACAGGGTTCGCATTTAGGCCCCGTATTATTCAATATTTTTATCAATGATTTACCCGAATGTTTTAAATCGTCTACTCCCTATCTATTTGCAGATGACTTAAAAATTGTAAAGATTATTAGGACGGTTGATGATGTCGGATTGTTGCAAAGTGACTTAAATAGACTCGGTGATTGGTGCAGTTGGAATCTTATGGAATTAAATATCAAAAAATGTTTTCATATCAAATTTACAAGGAAATATAATGTAATTCATTCTACGTACAATATTTATAACACCACTCTTGATGAAGTCAAAGTAGTGAGAGACTTGGGTGTAATTTTGGATAGCCAGTTAACATTTCTGCCACATATGGAGAGTATAATTAACAGGGCATCAAAAATGATGGGATTTGTGTTGAGAACTGGGAAGGTATTTCGGGGTACTAAGGTAAAAATCTTGCTCTATAATTCTCTGGTTCGCAGTATTCTGGAATATTGCAGTCCTGTTTGGCGGCCTCACTATGCTGTTCACTGTCTAAGGTTGGAAAGGATTCAAAAAAGATTTTTGTGGCATCTTTCTTATTCAGTGGGTATAGCAAAAAGAGTAACCCAGTATAGCGACAGGTTGAGTAGGTTTAATATTTTATCACTCGAAAAGCGGAGAGATCAGTTGGATATGTGTTTTTTGCACAAAACATTAAGAGGAAATATTGATTGCGCTCGGCTACTGCAAAAATTTAGATTTCGAGTTCCAGCGAGATATCCTAGGAATCGAATAACACCCATGGCACCACCTCTGAGAAGGACGGTTCTCGGTTCTAACTCACCAGTGGCTCGGTTTTGCCGATTATACAATCATCACAGTACATCCTCAGATATATTTTTCGATTCACTCTACAAATTCCGGATAGTAGTTCATGAAACGTAGTATCTCAACCAATTTATTATTTCGCATCACACATAGTAAATAATTTTAATGTTAACAGTACCTACAGATCAAAATAAAAAATAAAACATGAATCTAGATAATGTTTGGCTGCAGTAAGCTGGTACTTAATTCTAAAACGCATTTTGTAACTAGTTTAAGTTTTCTTATCATGTTTTTTACTTCATGTCGTCACTTGATGCTACTTATTATGTGCATGTGGTATTTACCTGTAATTGGTTGTGCAATTAGACATTAAGCCCTTTAATCTATGATATATCATGTGTATGTATTATTGTAACAACTGTTGGTAAATCAATAAATAAAAAAAAATAAAAAAAAAAAAAAAAAAAAAAAAAAACGTTTTTATTTTTAGTTTCATTTTTAACTTCCTTGTTTAAATCTTTATTACTTCACGCGATTTTTAATTTACTAAAATATTTATAATTATGAAAAAACAATTTGTTGTAGTGTCCAATTTTTGTATTAATGAATAAAAATGTGTATTGATGCACCTAACTGTAATTATTATTTTTAGCGCAATAAAGTTTCTTGTTTTTTTTTTTAATAGGTAAGTACGAGTATATTAAAAATAAATAAACAATTACAATTTTTAAACTTTTTACTACTTTGTGTTTTTTAGTTACACATTAATATAAAAATATTTCTATAAGTTTAAAACAAATCAAACCTAGAACGTTATTAAACATAGATTTAAGAATCCACATTTTTCTTTTCTATTTATGAATTCAAATAGAATCCATCTTAGGGCAGGAAGGTTGAACAAAAACATTTGTTTGTAAAAGTGAGACTCTAAACATTTTACTTAGTTTTCTTTTTATTATTTTTTTTTTTTATTAAATCTTATTAAAAAATAAATGTTTCAATGAACTACAGAGACTGCTGCCCCAAGCTGCATTTCAAAATCATTATCAACTTCTCTAGTTCAATACAATGTGATAAAAACAAATATTGTTTCAAAGTCATTCAAGTTTTTTTTTTGTGATTTCTCACCGATCTGCTGCTACCTTGTTTCACTAAACTGGTTGCTGTGTTCAATATGGTAACTATTTTGCGCTGAAATTCGTCATAAACATACTTCAGTAAAGTATGTATCGAAAGACATAATTAAATGACATAAATTAATTACTCAAATGTCAAAACATCATCAAATATTTTTTATAAAAAAGACAAAAGACATCTGATTTAAATCCAAAACGTGAAAGTGCCGAACAAAACAGAAACATTATTATGTTAGGACTTATCCGTCTAAAAATATTTTATTATTATGACACTAAACCTGTAGGTCCATTTGTCCTTGGTTTATCAGAAAGATCTGCCTTTTCACACATTTTAGATTAAATTAGCTAAGATTATGCTAGAATGGTACTGTTAGAACCTGTCCGTCTCAGCATTTTTTAGTATCTCACCAAAGCTGTAGACCATTTTCCTTGGTTTTATTAAGGTTTGAAAAATCTGCCTTTTCATACATTTTCGATGTAATAAAACTTACAGCTATAGCTCATAATAATAAAAGCTTAGACATACAAGTTCTAACAGAATATAGCATTCGTTTTTGTTGGTCTGCACTTTCACATTTAGACCAAAAATGAATGAAATGCGGATGTCTTTTCAAGAAAATAATTAATTATTATCTGTTATTCATATAAAGACAATTATTTTGTTGTCACGTTTAAATTGCAGCCAGGGCCTCTACCAGCACATTTGAACTTCGCAATTGCGTGAACGTTTTCGTTCCAATATCAACTCTAGTACAATGAAGTGCGGACCAAAACAGTGGCGATATATCTAACATTGAAAGTCCGGGTACAGGGCCTGCACTGACCTCTAAAGTCTAAGCCTTATCGCTACGCACGCACACAAACATAACTTGTACTATCAGTTTAAAATAACAATGTGCATGACCTTGAAGGGCCGTTGGATAACTTCACTCGGTTGACAAAGGAATGTAGACTCTATGCAAAGGAAACAATCATTTGAATGACTCGAGTGAAGTTCGTGTGATTGAGTGACGTCACATTTGCGAGCGAGGTCATGCACATTGTTATTTTAAACTGATAGTATGATGCCTCACGCATACCAACCTAAGAAAGTAAGCTAGAAACTTGAGGCTCAATCTAGACATATACTTTATCTAAGGCAAAGACAAAAACCCGCGAATGGATCAAAAACCTCAACCTGATGAATCACATTATGAACAATCAACAGATCCAGATGATGAAGAGACTCTTGAATCAATATATTGTTGTGGACCATTTCTATGTATAATTAATATAATTCATCAGTCAATTAAGGGCGTGCTCTTTGAAGTATGGATATAAATAAATAAAACGTTTTTAATTACAATACTTACAAGAAACGTGGAAATATAATTACTTAATTAAAAATGAAAAAATTATGTCATAGAAATAATGAAATAAAATAATAAATAAAACTGTAAAATATTAATCTAAAGTATTATTTTTCCATCGGTTTATCTTATTTTATTAACCATTTAATTAAAAAATATTACCAGCATCTTGCAAATAACGTACTTAAGTTTCATAAAAAAAAATCACTCTATTGTTAACTTTATCATAAACGAACGCCGGTTCTACAGCACGGTGTTGTTGTCATTTCTTTACATCATTAGCTAATCACCCACCTGGTGACGTCATTGCGGCAGAACCGGCGAAAACACACTACTCCCCCCGTCCCCCCCCCCCCCGTGGGAATCGAGCCCACGACCTCCGTGTCGAGAGCCAATGCTCTTAACCATTAGAACACGGAGGCAGTCTCGTACGTTTAGTGGTTACGTTGAGAACTAATTCTGTCATACAAAATTGGCGCCGCAACTACAGTAGTAACGCTCAGTGAAAACTCGTGGTAGGCCTA
Source organism: Agonopterix subpropinquella (assembly GCA_922987775.1). Classification (NCBI taxonomy): domain Eukaryota; kingdom Metazoa; phylum Arthropoda; class Insecta; order Lepidoptera; family Depressariidae; genus Agonopterix; species Agonopterix subpropinquella. The sequence continues at coordinate 52,114,199 of OV277693.1, read as the reverse complement.
CTGCAAACTTACTCGAGCCAAATGTATGGGACAGCAGATTTTTTTTAGAAGAAAAAAGAAACAAAGAAAGTTGTTCAGTTCGATGATCTGAAAAAGTGACAGCACACTAAGAAGGACCCTGTATATGGAGTTGCAAGTTTGCTCACGAGCGGTTGTGTCATTAGCGCAGTTCGCGTTTGATCTTGCCACGAGACTCACCTTACTTATGTTTTATGCTTGTAGCTATTATCGTTAAAACCGCCGAAAGCTGTTTAAAAGATAATAACTATAATAAACATTATAAAAACAAATCCGCAGTGACCCGATAAATTGATAATCAGCAATGACTACAATGTGACATTCTTGTTTTTTGGAAATGTTTAATTGTATAGAAACTAAAAAAAATTATGATTGAGGGCACCACAATAGGCTCGGTGCCCCCTTAATTGATGTAATTCTTTTTATTGCGGGTATAGATACTTATATGTATATTAGGCGTACTGCACGGTCGGTAGGTATATTATGTCAGATGAACATTGTAACAGGTGGTAACAGTAACGGTTCGATGGACTCGTGTCGTGTCATTGCGTGGTACATTTTAGCCTACTTATTGCCACGACACGCCCAGCTTACAACACACATGCAAACTAAGTAAAGCTACAACACAATTAGGTACCCTGCGGCCAGAACAAAGTAGTGGTTCCGAAAACGGTGTGAGAATGACACTTACTTGCAATGTACACTTTCACAAACGATCTTTCTAGACAACTGATAATGTACGGCAAATAAAAAAACTGTATGTTGTCTTAAAAAACTGTTCTTGTGGGCAGAGCCCTGGTGTCAGTGGTTTAGTTCCGCCACACACATCCGGAATAAACCTGATTCGGAATTCAGTGTTTTCAACTATGGTAACAAAAAATACTAGAGTGCTGTTTAAAAAATGCCTAAAATTAAAATGTATGAAATGGCAAATAAAATTACAATTGCATTTTTTTAGGTATCTGATCTATTAAAACGAAACAAACAATTTCTATACATGATAATTATAATTATGTGATGAAGTCATGACATGACGTATGATGATGATTTGTAAATTGTGTTTCAATATTATGAAACTATATCAAAAGACTATCGATAGTTTTTAACTAGACTAGACATAATCTGCATACAAAATGGCATGAACCATTATCACACAAGCAATTTTAAAGCGTCGTAGGCGATTTCGCAAGTACACCGCAACGACGTCGCAACTGCACCGTCACCATACGGTATCGTTCCCTCAACGCCTACGCTCAAAAATTGCTTGTGTGATATGACTGTAAATCTTTAAAAAAAATGCCACCTAAGACATCAAAAAATCACTAGATCTAGTGAAAAAGTATCTGAAAGCGGCAACACTCCATACGAAACTACTTCCGAATCAGGTTTATTCCGGATGTGTGTGGTGGGCCTTAAAAAGCTGTTAATTTGAAAGAATTCTTGAAAATAGGTGATTCCATAGGTATAATAGATAATCAAATCTAAAAAATTGCATTGATAATGATTCATGATTGTCATGAGATAAAAGCAGAAAGGAGTCAATTTATTGTAGGCCCACAAACGGTAACATTTATTGATGGTATTACCTCTAAAAACATAATTTAATTTACTATAGTAATCGGACGAAAGATAAGGTAAAAATACAAACGTCTTTTTTCCTGTTAAAACGGCACATGTAAAGCAATGCGTATATAGGAACATTAGGAACATACGAATGTTCATACGAAAATAAAAATAAAAACCAACATATTTTACCAAGACGGCGCCAACTGTGAATACGCGACACTCCGTTTAGATGAGGTCTAGCTTAATATTACCACTATAATCTAGAGATTATGAGAAACAAATCGGCATGAGTTCCATAACTATACGCAAACTATACGCTAAGATTTTTTTGTTAATTTTCCATACTAAGATAAAAAGTTCTTCTTTGTATCCTACAAAATTAATCGAGATTTATATATCTTTAAACATTTTGTATGATCGCAGTGGGAGACAGCCCGAAAGAGATCTCAGCTTGGATATCGAACACGGACGAGGCTAGTTACTTCAGCATGGCTATACACGGCCAGACGTTCTTCAGGCTAAACTACCCACTGAAATTAAACAGGTAAGTCACATTTTCGTTTAACACGATTATGATTGTTATCATACGATTGGTAAGGATAGTTTCAACTAACGATCGTAGAGATAAGAAATGTAATATTTTTTGTAGAGTTCTTGTGGCGGAAGATTACCAGATACGCAGAATTCGAATGTTGAAATTATAACGTAACCATAAAATGTTGAAACTTAAAAGCTTTTTATTTATTTCAAAGCTATATTCATCATTTTAATAAACAATTAACATTGACTGAATATTAGCGCTGTTTAGATCGCACCAGCAAAACTGAAAAATACAACACTTTTTTCTATAATATATGGCACTAAAAAGGTTTGCAAGTTTTGTCCAGATGCACCTATTTATAGTTGTTATTTATTGTCCAGAAGTACCTAGTCGTTATTTAATAAATAATCAGTTCTAAATGATTCAAAGAAAATTCAATTAGGTGGGTCGCGCGTACTTATACCGAATCATTCACCAAAGTTTCAATATCATAATTACATTTGGAAACAATGGTACCTACAGAAAAGTTCGTAGAATTAGCTCGGCCTTAAACCTACTATACAACCTCGAATATTGTTCTTCATTTTCATAAATTTTCCAACGACTCTAGCGCAGTAAGGTACTTATGCAATATATTACCGGATTTGTGTCTGCGATCGCAGAAGACTGCCGAATAAAAACAATATTCATTTTATAGCGGTCCTCCGAAGTTATAGGTTTTTTTTAAATCATTCATCAAAAAATCATACTAGCACCGGCGGTATGTGATTGTCAAAATCTTATGTTTTGATAAGCCCACATCGGGCCAAAGTTTAAGAAGCGCTGTTCTAAAACAAACAAAACCTCCGCATTACAAAGCATCCGGCGCTACTCAACATGCCTAAACAATGGGTTTATTACGCTAAACGATTCTTTTGTTTGCTTGGTAAACGAAAAATTAATATTTTTGGGCAAACATTAACGATAATTTTCTTAGGATCTTCTATAAGAGTAGCCTATACCAATCCAACTTGGTGAACTTCTATTAGCGGCACTTATCAGTTAAAATAATGAAACTATAGTAACTTAGGCGTTTAACAATTATCGCTTACTCTCATCATTATATGTATAAAACAGTTCCGTGACTGACTGTCTGACTGACAGACCACGCACAGCCTAAACATTTGGAATTCATAATAATATTCTACAGAGGGTGCACTAAGAAAGGATTTTACGAAAAAGAACCCCTAAAGGTATGCAACGGGCTGTTGATGTTTCCTAAACCCACGCGGACGAAGTCGCGGACAAAACCTAGTAACAATATAAAATCACAGGATGTATAAAAAAGATCCAACGCTGAGTAGACATAACGTTCCGCTTTATGCCTGCCGCCGCCCATCTACTGGATAGGCAAGCGTAACGATTAGGCATTACGAAATAATGCATGATGATTCGAGCAAATGTTGTTCAACGCGTTTGGATTTGGGTCAGTCTTATTTTTGCAGTGTTCATTACCTATTCGGACAGATTGAGAACGAAAAATATTCAAGACGTATGTGTAGGTACATTCAGTCAGTAACAGGTATTTATTGTCTGTATTGGCACGAAATAAAAAAAACGGGCAAGTGCGAGTCGGGCTACTCGCGCACCGAGGTTTCCGTACCACACCACCACAGAAAACAACATTATTAACTTGGAAAAAAAACTTTTTTGTCCGGGACCTTTAGCGCGAGACCGACTCACACTTGGCCGGTTTTTAGTTATCTTGTTACTCTGTAGAGTTTGCTTAAAGTTTTTACGATAGGGCGTGAAGAAAAAACGTTGGTAAAAACTAGTTTCTTGTTGAGAACCCCCCTTAATTTTCAACTTTTTGAAATTTTTATTTATAATTTCAACTATCTAGCTATTACGGTTCAAAAGTTACAGCCCTAAATAGGTAGGACAGACGGACGGACAACGTAGCGTAGGCTTAGTAATAGGGTCCCGTTTTCACCCTTTGGGTACGAAACCCTAAAAATGTGACGCTACTAACAAAGTAATTTAAAGAAAGTTTAAAATTGTACACGATAAATACAAAAAAACATTTTTGTACAATTTTGTGGAAATAAAAAATGAGATTAAGCCTCTGATAAATAAGTTCCTCTACTCACTACTCAAACGTGGTTTGAAGAGTGGCATCGTAAAACTTTCTGTGGCCATTTAAACTGGCAGGTTTCACTACGGCGTCATTACCAATATCAGTTTAATTTTCCGCATCTATTACACAACTTGTTATTCAATATCCTTGGTAGAGTACATCTTTGTTGTCCATTCAATAATCTGAAATAGACTGGGATCCTATCCTTGCATACGATGCAGGCAATCTCGCTACCTGCCGAGAAAGGCTTCGAAACCTACTCTAGGTACCTCGTAATCTGCAGTGAATAGAGAGCTTTCCTAAGTACAAATCGCATTTTATATTGCACGGCAAAATGCACAAGCTGCACAGGCTGCCTGTCCATTGAAGCTCGCGAGCTGTGCGAGTTGTGTAGCCGTGCTCCTGATTGGTTAAAAAAGTCAATTGAAGCTCGCGAGCTTCAATGGACAGGCAGCCTGATGATGCGCAAAATACGATGGAGTTGATCAATAATACATATTTAAACAGGGTGAGCCCATCAAACTGAACAGCTTTCACTTGGGTCGAGTATCCATTGACGTTTTCTATGGAACAGCTGACAATTTTTTTCGAGAGTTCAATGTTGGCTCTATATTGAAAATTGTTCTGTTTGCGGTCTGAACGCACTGTTTAATATGTAACGCATTTAATTATACATCCTGTATTTTGTATTATTATGTATTTATCAATATGATATAATTATCATGTTGATAGCGCTCCCTACACCTATTATGTAGCTATGCAAAATCAACTAAGATTGTAAGCTTATTTTATTGAATTTCATTAAACTTCTTTATTATTCGGTTTCAATTAAGATAATATTATACAACGTATTAATGAATTAACGCAAAACTAGAAAGTAGTTTGTTTAGAATCGAGAGCAGAATCGAATTATCATAGTTTCAACATAGGTTATTTTTTTCAAAATATTAAATAATTAGTTAGTAAAATTTAAAATTTACTGAACCAGATTTCAACCCACCGCAAGGACATACTCACCCTACTTACCACCAAAACAAGATTATTAAAACGTATCAATAAGTACGTTAGCGCTTTCATTAATTGCTGAAATGATAACAAATAATTATTTCCTCAAAACTTAAAATGCTAATAACTTTAAATTTTAAGTATCAAAATAATGAAATTATTCAATCGAATTATTTTGCTATAGATCTGTTGGGGTGTACGAGGTTTTGCGCTAATTTATTAACACGTTGTATTTCCTGTCTACCGAATCTTTAAAAATTTTTTTTTAGATTTTATTTAGGTGGTTGTCCTCAGACTTCGTAAATGGATCCGGCGACAAACAGTGTTGAAACACTAGAAGTATTTCACGACTCACATCTTTCAAGGCTACACACGGAATATCGTGATGAAACCAAGATGAAACACATATTTTAATGAAATGCTTAGATGAAATGTGACTATGGCGTTGTTTATAAACGGTCTTAAAAGACTACTGTTTTTCTATTTTAATTTATCATCTACTATGTTAGTAATATTATATTCAATAGAATGAGACTAACAAATCACTCACATTTGTAATTTGTGCGGCGAGCTCAGAGTTTAGTAGTTTTGCTCACATTTCGCTGCGAGTTTATGCAATTACCGTAGCAATTTACTTTGAGCCGAGCAATTTCTACGTGTTCTCACTAACATGCAAGTCGAAGTATCTACTTTCGAATGATTGAGAAATATCTGTCACGTCAGCGTTACACTTCCAAAACCTACATGACTGCTTTTGCTTTCGATGCGAAAGCGTTTTGTTTTATTTTTATCAAACGATCCAATGCAATGGTGCTTGCCGCCTGCCAGTTACTAACTGGAGTGCGATTTTTGAAACTCACAAGTTGAAAATGTCAACATCTAACTGCTGATTTGACTTTCAAAAATCATACTCCAGGAGTGCGATTTTTGAAAGTCAAATCAGCAGTAGAAATATGCATATCTCCATAGTAATTTTGACTTTTTGTTCTGCTGAGTTCAACGTATGACTTACAGAATTCGCACTCCTGATTCAAGTGACATTTAAGAAAATTAAATTTAAAAATTCAAACATTTCAAACAAAATCAAGAGCATTGCTAGTACTAGTATTTATTCTGTGACATTGCGTTGATTTGGTACTAAAAATAAAACCGGTGCTGTATCCTAGTTTCTATTTTGATGTTCAAACGTTGGGTAGGTATGAAGTAAAGATTGCAATTATTATCAAACATTTCCAGAGGAAAACAGGCGCCATGCGCCATAGACAGATATACATATTGTTACGAGCGACGGGTTCCGGGATTGGCTAAGTCCAATTTTACAGAGTTTATTTGGGATACACTTACAAACGGTCCACCTCGCAGAGGTTCCCCTACACGGTTCACTTCACCGGGTCCTCCTCGCAGGGATTCCCCGTGCACCACTTACTGTCACTATTCACAGTCCACTACGTCACTACTGTGACGACACGACACGCGTCACGGCTATGACATCGCGACAAACGACACTATGTCGTCACGCACTACACTGACACTATGACGTCACGTACTACACTGACACTATGACGTCACGCACTAAACTTACACTTGTCTACTTAGCACTTTTCTTTTCACTTGTACTTTTCCACTTTTACTTTTCTTCCTTTTGTTTCGCACTGTTCACTGTCAAACTAAGAACTGCCCGCCAGTCCAAATTCGCCGCCTTTTATACCCCGCAGAACCTTCCGGAATTCCCAATTTCCGGCGTTCATTTCGTTTTTTCTTTGTTTTCTTCCAGATACCTCTAATCCCACCTTCCTTCTGGAAAGACACGCCCACTTTCTTTTTTTGTCTCTTTCCAACTATTCCTTCTCACTCTCTCTTCCTTCTAGAACATTTCTACAAACATTAAAATCTAGAAATATTTTTTTGGTTTTGATCGGATTCGATCCGTCACCCCCGGCATGGGAGTCCGGGCCTTAGACCGTAGGACCACGGCGATTAATGGGCCGGCCGAATTTTCGAATGCCTTCTTTACGTTTGACGTTCGACAGCGGCCGTATATCTATCTATAACGCCTTGTTCCCAGGGGGTTAGCAAAGAGTAACTTTAGACATTGCCAGAGCTCTGTGACAATACTCGTCGTCGTCGCCAGCGCATGAATTCATAATAATGTCAGGACAGCGATTTTTTAAAGTCATACGTTGACCACAGCAGTTGAAAAATATCAAAATTACTATGAAGATAAGCATATTTATACTGCTGATTTGACTTTCAAAAATCATACGTCAGGAGTGCGATTTTTTAAAGTCAAATCAGCAGTAGAAAGATATGCATGTCTCCATAGTAATTTTGTTGGAGTGCGATTTTTGAATCTCATTCGCTGAGTTCAGCGTTTGAAAAAGTCAAAATTACTATGGAGATATGCATCTTTTTACTGCTGATTTGACTTTAAAAAATCGCCCTCTTGAATTACGATTTTTGAAAGTCAAATCAGCAGTAGAAACATGCATAATTATCTCCACAGTAATTTTGACATTTTCATTTGCTGAGACAGTTGAAAATGTCAAAATTACTGTAGAGATACGCATCTTTTTACTGCTGATTTTTGTTTCAAAAATCGCACTCCTGAAGTATGATTTTTGAAAGTCAAATCAGCAGTAGAAAGATGCATATCCCCACAGTAATTTTGACATTTTCAACTGCTGAACTCAGCGAATGATATTCAAAAATCGCACTCGGTACCTAATTTTCTTTTACGGGGCGGTGTAACATAACTAGAATGTTCTTTAGCTATAGCATGGATGAAAGTTTAATTATTTGCCGATACTAAATTTATTATAACAACATTTACAGCTGGTACCATTCTTGTCAGTCATGGAACGGCAAAACTGGTGAATGGCAAATATGGGTGAACGCTGAGAGGGTGGGCAGAGGATTCCACAACAGGGTAAGTCGCTTAGTTTTCATCTTGTTCTTATCGTGTGGGCAGAGCCCTGGTGTCAGAGTTTTTTCAGACCGCCTTACGGCCTCTGACGTGGTTTTTATGTAACAACTACTACCACCAGTGATAGTAGCCGGGACCAACGGCTTAACGTGCCATCCGAAGCACGGAATCATTTTTCTTTTCAGGCAATCAGGTGATTCAGCCTGCAATGTCCTAACCAACTGGGGAAAAACGCACAAAGTGACATATCACTAGGTGTCCCCCATGGGAATCGATCGAACCCACGACCTCCGTATCGAGAGCCCAATGCTATTAACCATTAGACCACGGAGGCAGTTAATTTTCATTAAATATACTTACGTATACTTTGTAAAAATCTCATACAGTAAAAACTCAACTCAATATTTCGACAATGTCACAGATTATTTAATAGTTACACAATGTTGTATTGGCTTTATTAAAGGCAAACCAAACCGAAGCAGATACAGTAGCGCGCGCAAAGTGAAGACTCGAAAAGGTCCTATGTACACACGGCGACAGATCAACCTACCCATAGTTGAACTCTATGTTCATGGACATAAGGTCGAACTATGGGTAGGTTGATCTGTCGCCGTGTGTATGATGTATTTCAATAGTCCGCGTCAAACAATACTACGTGCATGACGTCTGTGGCGCGTCACAATTTAACGCGTCATTTTCTATGGAGGTGACATATCTTGTGTAAAATATCATTGTGTAAAGGTGTCAATAAGCCATGAATGAAAACTTACAAAGCCATGAGACCAAAGACACAACCCGGCTATTCGCGCTGATTTGAATGGAAGTTAATTAAACTTGTAGGTACCAACACGTACACTCGAAGGCTTCCATACATTACAGCAAACTAATTATTTTTTCATTCATTCAGCAAACTAATTAGTTTGCTAAATGTTAGTGATAGGTACATATTATATCGAGAGCATTTCTATATTTTGCTGAAGCGTTGAAGGAAATAAACATTACATTTTTTTTCTTGTGCCTCATGCAAATATTTATAAACTGTTTTGAATTCACACTTACAAAAATTTTACTTAATGACAACAGTTTATCTATTTCTTAATTAAAACGCCGCTAATTAAAAACTGCGTTAACGATATCATCGGAGGAGATTCGCGCAATAACTGTAGACTTATGATTCTATTCATTTTATTGCAGCTTGTCGGTCACATCATTAAAGGAGGTGGTGTTGCTGTGAGCGGTCAAGAACAATCGCTGTTATACAGCAAAGATGGTCTGGAGCCCATGATAAGTAAGAGTTAAATTACATTTACTTTTTCACATACCAAGTACTTACCTACCTACCTAACAAATAATTAATATGTTCGTATTCGTTACAGAACAACCCGGCCTAATGGGTGAGATAACTATGCTCCAACTATATCATGTAGCTTTAACAGCTGGTAAAGCCCACAAAGACCACAAGCATCACCACGCCCATCACTTCAAACACGACGGGACTCCAGTAGAAACTGCGACCGAGGCTGTGACAGAACCTCCACCCCCTCAGGCCACCCCTCTCGGGAACGGCAACTTCCTCATCGGAGGACAACTGCAGAGAGCACCAAATCTAAATTTAGCTGGAGTCCAGCAACAGCCACAACAAATGATCCCTGTCCAACTCCCTAACGGTCTCCAACTCCAGCAAGAATACGTAAATGGACAATTGGGAAACCGAATTATCTCAGAACAGCTTCTTAACAGTGTACAGCAAATTCCGAGTGAACAGGTGCAACAAATTCCTATCGTCGGACTACAGATGTCACCCTCGATCGGTCAGAGTCAGACATACGCCCCTAGACAGTCTCTTGGATTACCCAAGGGTACAACCGTCGTGTTATCAAGCTCCTTGTTAAACCCGGCTAATGTTCAATACATCGACGATACTGCGCATAACCTGTTCAAGAGGGACGACAACAAAAGGCGTGACAAGAGAGACAACCCAGAAAAGGAACTGAAGGAAGAGACTACCTCAGGTATAATATTTTATCTACACATACATAAGTAGGTACATAATACAGCGTCCGCGAGTTCGCAGCAGATATAAACTTTACGATATTTTATTTAAAACATAGTTACTTACTTAAATCTTTCTGCTTGTTTCTTATACTTTTAGAGTACTTTTTTGTTTGGAAAAACATTATCCTTCAATATCTTGGAAAGTGAAAACTTGTGTTTCCCTCAGGAGTGTAAGTTGAACAATTCTAAATTGAATTATGAAATATTGGTAGCTTAGCAAATAAATCATAACATTTTCAGGAAAGAAAGACAAGCGTGGCCTTGTGATTCTGACAGACGGCTCCTTAGTCGACGAGGCCCTACTATCTCCAGACTTGGTCGACGATATGGAAGATGACGCGATGTTCCAGCAATCCCTTCTCAATGGCCTCGCTGGAGTCGTGGGAAATATTCCGGTCCAAAATATGCAGAAGCAAACAGTAAGTGATGCGCATTTTGTACTTGTCTGCTTGTTTGCGACTTGCTGTGTTGTTGGTGCCTAGACATTTACGTATGGCAAAAGAAACATGACAGTACGGCCACAGAGTACTGTAATTACTTCGTATACTGTAGAGCTGTTCCTTGCAAAAAATATGCGTATACGTTACGAGAGGTAGAGTTAGAAAATAGCGTAATTAGGGATCGGTGTAAATTGAAAGAAGATGTTGCGACGATGATTGAGAAAGGTATACAGGGTGTTAGGGTAAACAGTTGCATTACTTTAAGGGGTGATTGTACTCATAATACTGAACAACTTCCCCTAAGACGCCAATAGGAAATATTCAAAAATAAATGTCGACTTTTCATACAAAAGTCCGATCAGCTGATTGTATTTAGTATGGGGCAGAAACCCACGCTACGCCACTGTGTGTGTGAAAGTGCAAACAATTTTTTTCGAATTTCCAATAGGTTTCTAAGGGAAAGTTGTTCAGTGTCATGGGTATACAATCACCTCACTGTCAACTGCTCTTCTTAATATGCTGACACTTTTGTAAAGTAAACAACTTTTTCAATGGCACGCAACATTGAAATCGCAAAAAAAATCTGCTCTTCTATTAGATACAAAACTGCCAAATATATGGGACAGCGTTTTTTTTCGCGATTTCGATGTTGGTCCCTTAGAAAAAGTTGTTCATTTTGATGGTCTGATCATCCCCTTAAAAAAGTGTCAGCATATTAAGAAAGACCCTGTATACAAAATTAAATGAAAGAAATGATTGTAAAGAACTATTTCTAGTCATGTTGCGTCCTCACTTCAGATTATTTTTTAATTTATTCTATTACCTAAGAACATGTTAAGCGAAGATTAAGACTTAGGTAATAGATTTTAAGTCTTATTTACTAATAGAATAAATTTTTTCTTCGTAATAATGTATGAAATAAGAAAAATTATTGTTCGATGAGATGAACATGAACAAATTCTTGATTCAGGTCGATGAGAGGGAACCCGCGGAGGCTGAAGTAAAGGCAGTGATGCAAGTCTGCAGCGGCTGTACTCCTGAACCCTTCAAGAAGGCTCTGGTCCTATCCTGGAGATCAACACCTAAGAAGCTTTACAGTGGTGCACATTATTACAAAGGACTTCCAATTTGCAGAGCGTTTTAACGGATTTTGTTGTTAAATTCTTAGATTTAAAAGCTCTACTACCTTATGCTTTAAATTACTGATCGAATCTGTCTTCTCATATTACGTTTATGGCAGAAAGGCAGAGGACGCTGTGATTCTAAAACCACTTTCCTTGCGTGATGCGGGGACATTAGGTTTCGTTGTGGTGCAATTTTTATTCAGATAATATGTTAAATATTGTTATATACTCAGTTAGGCAAGTATGTCAATTTTTGTTACAGCCAACACTTAGCACATATAAAAGTGTCATTAATTTTATATACATCCACCTTCGTTATAAAATACAAATAAATAGAGGCTGTTAGATGTAAAAGTTTGAAACCGTTAGTCAACTGTTAGGACGTCTGGATTAATTGATTGTAAAATTAGTCTTTTTCGTTCGACAAAATGTCCTCGACGCTTGCCATTGCGAGTTTCTTATTTATTGTAGTCATAAGTACCTAACTTAAAGTGGTTACTTACATTAATGTTTATTATTAGGGGTTCTACCAATTAAAATGAGTTGAGAGAGTGGTTAGCTTAGTCCCAATAAAACTACAGGATGCTAGGGTAAACAGTTGCATTACTTTAAGGGGTGATTGTACCCATGATACCGACAACTTTCCCATAGAAACCCATAGAAAATTCGCGAAAAAAAATCTATTTTCCATACTAAATGCAATCAGCTGATCGAATGTTTGTATGAAAAGTCGAAATGTCTTTTGCGAATTTGATATAGGTTTCTTCGGGAAAGTTATTCTGTATCATGGGTACAATCACCCCTTAAAGAAAAGCAAATGTTTAACCTAACAACCTGTATAAGTATGTACTTAATAATACATTTTAGATCAATACTTTTGATCGTTAGCCGCTAACTAAACACATTTTATTTGTTTTAGGCCTAGCCCGTTTATAATTAAGATTCCATTTACCAACTTGTTACCATTTTTAAAGAAATTGAAAAATAATAATTAGTTTTTTTTTCATCCCCTGTTTTCTATTTTATCACGGTTAAAATACGTAAGAATGACATCATGAAGTATAAAATGTGGAAAAACTACCCTGTGAAGTATTTACATACAAGTAACAAATAAATTATTAGAGACATTCAGTTTATAATATAAATAATATGTATAAGTACAAGAAATACATTTAAAAAAAAAACCACCATCCACGTGCCATTGTATTAGTCTAGTCATTCTACACCGTGTTTCTGAGGTTATGCATTGGCCTGTTATTCAGACCATTATTTAGTTTGATCATATTTCACTATGGGACCAACATAACATTGACATTTTTATTAAGGTTTTTAATTAAGTACTAACATAACTTTAAGGGTGTATTCAGATAATGAAACTATACAACTTTCCCTGAGGAACAAGAGTCGTAAAACGAAAAAATGTTTGAACCTCTCACAGGAAATCGATCGGCTATTCTGCAATTTTGTATGGAAGCTCTAAAAAAATTCTCGTTTTTCGACCAATGTTCGTTAGTGAAAGCTGTTTAGTTTTACTGTCTGAATACACCCTTAAAGTTATGTTAGTACCTTATTAATAATTTTAACAAAAAATTAAAACCGCCTTCAAAAAAACTAAAAAGTTAAAAAATAATATTATAATTATAAATATTATTATAATCATGATGCGATATATATATAATATATCGCATTGAAGTCGCTGTCAAGCCGGTACGATTCGCGACAGGGCTTGCATTTTTTGGCTTGGCTTGACACCGACTTCTATTAAAACAAATCAACGTTCTTATGATGCTAACGAAAAAGTCATAGGCTGCAATATTATTTTTTAACTTTTTAGTTTTTTTGAAGGCGGTTTTAATTTTTTGTTAAAATTATGTTTATTTCACAATTTTCAGTGGTGAATTCATTAGCTCGATTTAATAGGAGTGCTTTAAATTAACAAACGCACTAGTCGGCACTACGATTTTCGTAGGTTCCCCGCGATTTCTCTGGGATGCCATTATCAGATCCTGGTTTCCTTATCATGGTATAACCCTCGGGACATCTCCTTTCCAACAAAAAAAGAATCATCAAAATCGGTTCATAAACGACGAAGTTATCCGCGAACACAACCTCCTCCTTTTTTGAAGTCGGTTAAAAACCATAAACATTTTTTTTCGAGAAAATTAATGTTTGTTCCATTGTGAAATATGATCAAATTAATGGTCTGAATAACAGGCCAAAGTTAATGGATAACCTCAGGAACACGGTGTATATCTATAGTTAGTGTACATGAAATCCTACAAAGTTAGAACAAACTCCATTAGGGGAAATCGAATCGGCCCATTGAGGGCATTGTACAACGAGCACGGGACGGACAACCTTTCATTTTAGAAATGGTACCAAAATTCGAAGTCAAACCTTTTGGAGATTTATGTCATACAAGGCTAGTATAAAAATTTTCCGATTTTTCATTACATCAGGTACAGGTACACTATTTCTTGAGTCGAAAAAATACAGAAAAATGCAAAGCTACATTGAATGGGATCTAATAGTATTTCCTATCACTATGGAATCTAATCGTTGTTCGATATTTCTTTACATTCTTAGGCTGCCTGTCCACTGATGCGAGCTGGCTGGGCGAGCTGTGTAGCTGTGGACAGGCAGCCTTATCACTGCTGATTCCCATAGGATACCAATCCTCCTTACAAGCATCGAAACAAGAATATTGGCCATGGCGGTCGGTAATTTTCGACCTTCTTTCTTACGTCTCCGTAGTCGATATTCGATGTAATGTGACCCTTTCCATCAGAACAAAAAAATTAAAACCGCCTTCAAAAAAACTAAAAAGTAAAAAAATAATATTGCAGCCTATGACTTTTTCGTTCGCATCATAAGAACATTAATTTGTTTTATTGAAGTCGCTGTCAAGCCGGTACGATTCGCGACAGGGCTTGCATTTTTTGGCTTGGCTTGACACCGACTTCTATAAAACAAATTAATGTTCTTATGATGCGAACGAAAAAGTCATCGGCTGCAATATTATTTTTTTACTTTTTAGTTTTTTTGAAGGCGGTTTTAATTTTTTGTTAAAATTTTGTTTATTTCACAATTTTCAGTGGTGAATTCATTAGTTCGATTTAATAGTAGTGCTTTAAATTAACAAACGCACTAGTCGGCACTACGATTTTCGAAGGTTCCCCTCGTTTTCTCTGGGATCCATCATCAGATCCTGGTTTCCTTATCATGGTACCACACTTGGGATATCTTCTTTCCAACAAAAAAAGAATCATCAAAATCGGTTCATAAACGTTCATTATCTGCCGACCACCAAGAAGTATTCAACAGGTCATTTGCTGAATAGGACGTTTCGCTATTAGGTCGATTTGATCTTGTGTCATTTTGATGGGTAGGGCATTTTGCTTAAGTGTCCTTACGATACGAAAGGTATCATATGTTTCACGGCTTGTAGGCAGTGTGCCCTCCAAGGAATACAGGGTGTAACATAACACCCTTAAAAACACCCTAGTAATACTTAATGGGGCGCTTCAGACCATCAAACTGAACAACTTTCACTATGGAGCCAACATCGAAATCGCAAAAAAAATATCCGCTCTTTCATACAAAACTGCAATACCGTCTCAACTTAAATGTATGGGACGGCAGATATTTTTTATTTTTTCTTGACCTTTGCTCCATAGTAAAAGTAGTTCAGATTGATGGTTTGAAGCACTCCCCTAAGTATCACTAGGGTGTTTTGTTACACCCTGTAGACAATACCTATGCCAGCTTCCTGCTGTTTTCTATGCGATAGTATTTTTAAACATAATTTATCTTTAATTTATTCAATAACAGTTAGGTGATTAGTGATTACTGATTAAACAAAATGAAATGTTGTCCATTACGATTATAACTGAGTACTGAGTATAATTGCATCTTGTTTGCCTTTGTACTAAAAGTTTCCCCTAGAGAGTACTCAGATTGACAATGTCCACTTACCTTAGATTTGTGCACGTGTTGGTGATGATACTCCGAATCTATTTCCGGTTCACTGAAGTAGCTCTGATCCTGTAAAGAAGTAGATAAAATGAATGTGTCCTTGTCCCATGGTTTTGGAAAGAAATACAATGTTATTTCCAAGTCATTAGATAGCACATTATTTTATATTTGATTATAAGGTTTCTAAGAACGGCATTTCTGTAAATACGACAAAGACACAAACAAAAGTGAATACTTTGTGTGAGATGAATTCAAGGAAAATGTGCTTTGAAATAAAGTAACTTTTCATGAAAGGCTAATGAAAAAGTGCAATGAAAAACAAGGTGTGTAATCAACGTTAACATTAAAAGTAGTAGGTACATTTACGGACAGTGAAGTTCGGACAAAGGGCATTCAGAGTAGTTAATACACTACTACCATAGATTTATATCTTGACTATTATAAAACTGTAAATTTGAAAAAAAGAATTTAGTTTGTTTGTTTGTCTGTTTGGGTGTTTGTTTGTTCGAGTATCACGCAAAAACTACTGAACCGATTTTGATGAAACTTTTTTGTTTGGTAGCGTAACATCTGATTTAAAATCTGGTACATATTTTATGCGGACGAAGTCGCGGGTAAAAGCTCGTATTAATATATAGGGTCCTTCTTAATATGCTGACACTTTTTAAAGGGGATGATCAGACCGTCAAACTGAACATTTTTCTCTACGAGACCAACAACGAAATAGCGAAAAAAAAACTTCTCCTCCATACAAAACTGCAAACCTACTCGAGCCAAATGTATGGGACAGCTGATTTTTTTTTCGCGATTTCGTTGTTGGTCTCATAGAGAAAGTTGTTCAGATTGATGGTCTGATGATCCCCTTACAAAAGTGGCAGCATATTAAGAAGGACCCTGTATATGTCTTTGTACACTACAGACATTTTTATTAAATGCGTAAATAAGTTTCAAGTCGTAGCTTAGCATGGTTTTCTGCCGACCATGGCACAGACCGATTTTACCGCGTCCTTATATTTATAAGAAGACCCACACAAATAAAAACGGAACGAGCGAAGCGAGGTCGAAATTTTATACCACAACTACTCATGTGTGGTCAGACAATCTTTTGGTTTATCCATGCAAAAATAGAACTACTTTTCTCCTCAATACCATTGGAGCCGGGAGTGCGATTTTTGATACTCACACGTTGAACTCAGCAGTTGAAAATGTCAAAATTACTTTAAAGTGCATCTTTCTACTGCTGATTTGACTTTCAAAAATCGCACTCCTGGAGTATGATTTTTGAAAGTCAAATCAGCAATAGAAAGATGCATATCTCCATAGTAATTTTGACATTATCAACTGCTGAGTTCAAGGAATGAGTTTCCAAAATCGCACTCCAGAGCTTTTTGCCTTTACAAAACATGCCGCCCCCAATAAAATGCCGCCCCTAGTAAAATGCCGCTCGGGACATTTGCCCCATCAGCGTTTTTCGCGATGTCTATTTAGGTCCCATAGAGAATGTTGTTTAGTTTGATGGTCTAATCATTCCATTAAAAACCCGACTGGAAAAATCCTGTAGAAATTGCACAAAAAACACAAAATAAAACTTGCAAAGTACCTATCATCAAATAGTCTTATTTTTAATCAGCTAGGTAAGATTTTTAAGATTTTTATGCGGTGAGATCGCGGCAATGATACCCATGAATACAAAAATATTAATCTACGATCCCGGCGTAGATTGGAACGAATGTATATAAAATAATACTTGACACAATAACAAACGGAGTGGCCGTTGGTAGCAATTATAAAATAATTGAACCTGGTGGGCCGATGATATCACGGGAGTCGCGGACGGGTGCTACATAGATGCGAGATGCGCAGGACTGAGGGTATGGCATAAACAAATTGAGAGGTATGGAGCTGTGGGTGTATTTGGGCTGTGGTGTCGGGATTAAGATAGTGAAAAATATTCTTCTACTGCCATACCCGTTCCTTTTACAGAATAACAATTAAAACACACAAAAAAAATATTACTGGCAAAGATTATATTTTTTTAACTAAAGTTAAGTCAAATCACCTCCCTGGCTGACCAAAATGACAAATAATAATTATTTTCATTAGAAAATAATCTGACCAAGCAATTTTCGGTAGGTTATATAAAATAGGACAGATAAATCAACAGTTCAAAAAAAATCAGCTAGGTACTAGACTAAATTTTTTTTGCGATTTCATGTTCGCTCCCGTAGTAAAAGTTGTTCAGGTTTTTAGTCTGAACCGCCCCTGATAATTTGAAGGGTTTACAAAATCATCACTATAGGTGATTTGGTTATGTCCCTACTAAAATGTATGGGAATTCAATTTTGCGTTTTCTGAGAGTTCTAGTACCTCGACCTCGGTTGACCCTATAGAGACTTTTGTTCCTTATCAGTAAGAGGATCGAATGGGATGAAAAAAAAGTTTTGTGAAAATTGCAGTTTTTCTCGATGACTGTACATTTTTTTCAACATCTGTGAATGCAGAAGTGAAATGCTCTAAAAGTTATGGTTAGTCTCCTAAGAACGTTTTCTTGTAGCTGTTATGCTTCTGGTAGGTGCCCTTTGTGCCCCATCTTAACTTTCCACCCTGTATATTATGCAAAGCCACCAGTCGTCTTCGCCGCATCGACGGGCGGGCGGCTTCCCATACTAAACGTTCCTTTTGTATGGGCCCGCCGTCGGTCGCCGTCGTCGGTCAATGTGTTTCAACCCTAAATCAGAACTTTCGTCGCACGAGCGCTATTTCTATTCTGTGAAACATGTAAGCTTCAACTTTACTACGTTCTGTAGGAGGAATAACAATTATTCAGGTTCACAGGTAGTAATAATAAGGAAAGTTAAGGCACTACCTCAGGAATTTGGGCCACTTTCTGATTCGCATAAATCGTGAAATACCAGGGTGACGTATTTCATTTTCAGACATATGTTTAAGGACTATGTAACCTAGTGTTGGTCAAAAGGAAAACATGATTCCGTAAAATTATCTCGATAGATTTTTGTGCCAAAGTAGACCCCGATTATTCACAAAATCGCGTGCTAATCCAAATAATTTAACGATATTTCATCAAACCTGTACTTAAACTAAGTATGTGTGAAAACCTACCAAAACAGTTTTTCATTTAGTACAATAGTTATTGTTTAATTCAGTTATTACGATTAGGCGCTTACGTTGAAATATTCTACGCACGCATGCACTATTGCCTTTTCTTTCTTTCGCTAACGGAACTAAATACTAACTTGATCATATGATTTTGGTTAATGTTCGCCCACGGCACGCATACTGTACGCACTGCGCGTACCTACGCACGATAATAATAATTTTGTTATTCATCAATACCAATTATAAACATGGATTATGGTATCTGTTATCATTAAAAAGTGCCCTGGTTCAGTTTCGCCAACTAATTTAAAATAACCCTATGTATAAATAAAATATTTTTATTTTTATTCCCTTTAGTTCCGTAGCATACAAAACAACTAGAATTACTCATTATAAAACTTTTTACGTAGGCTCAATGTAATTTAAACAGGTGATCGAGTTAAAGTCCAAAGGAAAAAGGGCTGACATAACCTCAGGGTTAAAAGCTCCAATAAAAACAAAACAGAATAAAAAAAAACTGGGGTAGGGGTCACTGAAGATACATTACTGAAGTATGTTAATGCCAAAGGGGTTTGTGTAACTTTGTATGGACAAATGGCGTCGTTTTTTTTTTGCTTCGGCCACTTATAATTAACTGTTTTGTAGCATTACCTCAAATAAACAAGCATGATTAATAAAATTTGCTCTAAGTCATATCGGAGCAGAGATATACAGGGTTGATTTTGTTGGCCAGGGTAGTATGGTAGGCACCTTAACCGTAGCTATAGGAAAACGTTCTTAGAAGACTATCCTTAATTTTTTGTAACATTTAGACCTGCATTTACAGATTTTGAACAAAATGTACTGTCAGCAAGAAAATGGAAAAGACAAAACCTTTTTTGATGCCAATCGATCCTGTTCCTGATGAGGATCAAAAAACACATTTGGAACAACAGTTCAGAGTACTCAAAATGTGAGAAATCGCAAAAAAAATCATTTTTCGCGGACATTGACATTGATTTTGATGCCTTTGAGGGTAAGTAGGAGTTTAGTTTCATGCGAAACGAAATTGTTATTGCAATGCAAAATGTAATGAAAGTTTTTTACAATTTCTGACATTTCTAGTACTCTAACCTTTGTTGGTCTTCTACAGTTTTCTTATCCTTATAAGAAAGAGGATCGATTCGCATAGTAAAAAGTATTTAAGTAAATTGCCAATTTTCTTGCTGACAGTACATTTTTTTCAAAATCTGTTAATGCAGGTCTAAATGTCTTAAAAAGTTGAGGACATTCTCCTAAGAACGTTTTCCTGTAGCTACAACCGTTAAGGTACCTGCCCTACTGCCCCTTCCAAAATATTCCATCCTGTATATCTCGGCCCCGATATGACTTAGCTATGTGCTTCATAGTAAGATTAGTTTCCTTTAGTGTCCTCATCTAAATCACATAACTTTCATCAGTGGCCGCGAAAGTAGAAAACGACGCCAACTCTACACATGTAAACCCCTTTCAGTTCAAAATAGTAACTAGTTCAAACACAGTAATCAGTTAAGTGGGACAAGGTAGCTGATCGGTGAAAAAACACAAAAAGTTCAATAACTTTGAAACCGTAATTTTTTTTATTATCCTGTATAGAGTTGATAATAATCCCTTGATTTTAAAATTATTATTGTTAGAGGGAGGTTACACGGTCAGTATTTCATCAGTCTGGTCCATCAGTCTGGTCATGTATATTTGATTTGAAGGGAAACTGACTCGAGATTGACCCGACTAACATGGTGCTTCAGTATATCAGTTTCCCTTCAAATCAAATAAACATGACCAGACTGATGGACCAGAATGACGAAATACTGAACGTGTAACGTCCCTCTTACAAGACCCGGTTGGTGTAATGTTTACCACACCGGCCTGCCAAACCAGGGACCTGGGTTCGAATCCCGGTTCGGTCACGGATTTTATATGTTTGTGCCGTTGTTGTATGATTCCCATAACAAAAAGCCTGAGGCTTACCTTGGGATCATTACAATGTATGTGCCTGTGAGCGTCATTTATTTATTCGGCCACCGTTGTAGGTATGAGGATGAGGCCAGGTCACAGATTATTTAATAGTGCCAGGTGGCTGATGACGTGGCTTCGTAATTTAGAAGGTTATATCTCACCTGATCCCAACTGGAAGGCCCTGAGCACGTGGCGGCACCCGGCGGCATGGCCAAGGAGCCCACACCTACCGCTCCCGGAAACACTCCGCCCCCCATGTCAGTGGCTTCAAACAGACGGAGCACCGACCGGTCTCGGATGTCCCGAAGATGTGCTCTGTGTGAAAAAGATACATATATGAATGTTTTCAGAAAAAAATTGTTCAGTGACACTGGATGGATGACATTTCCAACACATATAAAAGATCATGCCCAAAATTATATGAAAGTTAGGCTGAACTTGCGTCTGGCCAAATTGTCACCTAAGGATAAGAAATGTACTAATGCGAAGTGGGTAATCGTCTCTGTCAAATCGATCGCAGCGCCCGGGGTGGCAGAAATTTGAACTTTTTCAGGACAAGCTGTGAAAATATGCTTGGATCTATGCAAATCCACACACTAACTTAACACGAAATCTCCAAAACTGTCAAGACTACAAAATATTATACAAGGTAACAAAACACCCGCTAGTAATACTTAAGCGGGTGCTTCAGACCATCGAACTGAACAACTTTCATTATGAAGCCAACTTCGAAATCGCGAAATAAAAATCAGCTGTCCCATAACACAACTGCAGTACGGGCTCGACTCAAATGTATGGGACAGCTGATTTTTTTTATTTTTTTTTCAGTGTTGGCTCCGTAGTGGAAGTTGTTCAGTTTGATGGTCTGAAGCACCCCCTTGAGTATTACTAGGGTGTTTTGTTACACCCTGTGTATATTTTGTTAATGAAAAGTTTTTATTCATTGAGACAATAGCCACCTTCATAAAGCTAGTTTCACAGACTAATTAGTAGCAAAGTCATTTTACGGAGTTTTGTTAGGAGAGGTGGGAAGTAATTATTAATTGGACTTTGAAACTGTAACCGGCACCATTTAGTGACTTAAAAAAAAATTGCTACGCAACATAGAAATCAAAATTGTGAGTCCCAGAAGGCTTTTAAATTAATAATATTCATACCAATGAATTAGATTTGACAATATGATATATTACTAGTGTTTAGTTGTGTTTTCGGTAGGAAGTGTTAGGTTTTCATTTTATTGTTGAGTTTTGTTTTGTAGAGTCAAGGTTAAGGCACGATGGGGCTGACATAACCTCAGGGTTAAAAGATCCAATTAAAATAAAATAAAAAACAGAATAAAAAAAAAAAAAAATATGATTTATTTTTCACCAGTATAAAAGGCATTGCAATTTAAGAAATAGGTTTTTATTAGAAAATACGAATGTATTTTGCAAAACCTTCTAGTAGACAAAAATTTATTTTCACCATGTTCGTAAGTATAACGGTAATGCCTTTAAAAGGTCAAAAAAAAAATTACATCAGGTTTTTAGGGTTCCGAAGTCAACAAGGAACCCTTATAGTTCCGCCATGTCCGTCCGTCTGTCCGTCCGTCCGTCTGTCTGTCCGCGGCCTAGCTCAGAGATGCTTAGTACTAGAAAGCTGTAATTTGGCATGGATATACATATTCATCACGCCGACAAAGTGGTTGAATAAAATCATGACATTTTTTTTTTATAGGGTACCTCCCCTACACGTGAAGTGGGGATGACATTTTTTTTGCTCGTCTATCCCATGTGGTGGGATATCGTTAGATAGGTCTTTTAAAAATATTATGGGTGTGGGAAAACCATTTTTCGATTTAGGGATCCGTTAGCGAAATATTAAGCTTTAAATTGTAAATTTTTGTTAGAGTCAAGTGTCCTCCCCCCCTGCCAGCTAAGCGGTTGTTTCTGGATATGTGAAAAAATTCATGGCAGCAGTATAAATAACGAAATTAAAAGGAAAACTATCACCGCTAATTAGGCTTTACAAGTTTACCTACCTGTAATAGTCGATCAACTTATAAAATTTACTTTTTAGACTTTATTAGCCGTTAACCGTAGTATAAAACAAAAAGCCTCCTTCTAAGTCCATATTATATTGTGACGGGAGGAACCCTATCCTGCGCATGGTCTGACACGCACTTGGCCAGTTATTTATAACGAGATAATAGTTAAATTTTAAATTTGGAACTATTGATGACGGGTTTTTTTTTTTATTTTGGTACATTTTAAGCTCAAATTGGCTCTTAAATACTATACCGAAAAAAAAAACAATTATTAGGTAATTAGTCCCGACTCAAACCGTAAAATGACTGGGCTATAGAAAGAACTACCGCTAGTTTGTGCACAAAGCCACAGATTATTTAATAGTTACTACCGTAAACAAAGCTGTCAAGATGATGATGAATGGATGATGATGACATAAACCATAAACAAGTATTTAGGCCCTTTTTACCTTCAATATGACCGATTTGTTTCTACTTTTACCTCTGACTTTAACTATTACCATCTACAGATTTTTCCTAGTCTTGGAAACCGCCTCATTACCACGACTCATTATTATATTCAAGTACATATAATAGTCTGTGATTATATTACGTAGGTTTTCAGCATTCACTGCTTTCCTGAAAACGCACGTAATCTAATTAGGAATTGAAAAAAGCAAAAGAAATATTTTCCCGCTCTGTTCATTTCCTTCCTGATTGGAGAAACCGCCCTCGAGAAATTATAAAAATAAAAATAGGTAAACAAGTTGGACGGCAGCAACGAAGGACTAGTTTTAAATTGATAAGTTGGATGTATACCCAATACAAAGTAGCTAGCTGTTTATGAGAATGCCGCTAGGAAGGGTTTCGTCACCCCAAAAGCACTCTACACAGGTTGATATTGATATTATTAGCATCCTTTTAAACTAAGAGTCTACCCATCAAACAGGACAAATTTTACTATGGGAGCCAATGATATCAATGTACTGTATCAGAACATATGGGAGCAAAGCGATTGGAGCAACAAAAAAAAGTCAGCTGTTCCATAAAACTCTAAATAAAGCTGCAATGCCTACCACAAACTAATTAGAAAGAACTACCGATGCCTAATTGACTCAAATATATGCAACAGCCAAAGACATATATATTACTAGCGTAAGGACATGGCCTATGAGCTTGACTATTGTCCCCAGTTCGTTGGCTCTAAAATGCAAGGAAAAATGTCAGTTTAGAGCACTACAACGATCAAAGAATATATATGACACGATATAGTTCGTATACGAGTTATGACAGATGGCGCAAATTTTTGTTTCTATGAAGAAGGTTTTTGTAAAATATTCTGACGGGCCTATCCTTACGCTCTAGTAATATATAAATCTATGGCAACAGCTAATTATTTTTGCTCCTAATTTTCATTGAAACAAAATGTTTATGCAAAACATCTGAATCGTTTGAGGATTACCGCTTTAAAATTCAGTTGCAAGATTACACGAACATACATACCTACATACATACAAACATTGCAAGTTAATTAAATACTTGTAAATAAAAAACTGGTCAAGTGCGAGTCGGGCTACTCGAGCACAGAGGGTTCCATACACACAACCACACAAAAAGATTTGTTTTCTCCGGGACCGACTCACAATTGACCGGTTTTTACTATTTGTTGTACTGTAAAGTTTGCTCTATCATACCAACTTTGACGATTGTATATATTTACCGTTTTCACGATAGAGCGAGAAAAAAAAACGTTAATAAAAACTGGTTTCTTGCATGAGAACCCCCCCAAAATTTTTATCTCTTAGTAATCCGCCATAATAGCACACATTCTGTGATTCAACTGTCTAGCGGTTCAAAAGTTACAGCCTTAAACAGTAGGACAGACAGACAGACGGACGGACGGACAGACGGACAGACGGATAGATGGACACAGACGGACAGACGGACGGATGAACGGACAAACGGACGGACAGACGGACGGACAGACAGATGGACGGACAGACAGACGGACGGACAGATGGACAACGTAGGCTTATGAATAGGGTCTCGTTTTCATCCTGGGTACGGAACCCTAAAATAGCTTCAACCGTCGAGAGTAAAGGCACTAGAGGTCAAATATGTATTTTGTCCTATTTACTCAATTTAAAGATGCAAAAATAATTAAAATTTATTTAGTTCAGGAGTGCGATTTTTGAATCTCATGTCGCACTCCTGAAGCATGATTTTTGAAAGTCAAATCAGCAGTAGAGAAAGATGCGTATCTCCACAGTAATTTTGACATTTTCAACTGCTGAACTCAGCGAATGAGATTCAAAAATCGCACTCCAGCCTACGTAGCATGACAGTGGTGAGAGCGACACAGGTCACTTCTAAACGTCAAATTGGCGGTTATCTCCATAGTATCTCACTCAAATTTGACGTTTATGAGTGACCTGTGTCGCTTTCACCTCTGTCATGTTACGCAGGCAGGTGATTATTACTATTTTAATGCTGACGTCCTTATTAGAGATAGCGCGCACGAGCAACTTTTGTCTCCGCAACTAATTGGTCTCTTGTCTCTCACATCAAGTCTATGAGCTTGTATGAACGTGGGCGCATGTAGCGATGCGACTTTTCATACACACCCTGTGAGAGACGAATTAGTTGCGGAGACAAAAGTATGGTAAAAAAAATATTGCTCTAGTATCATTATCCAGGGAGAAAACAGGGGAATTCATACGTTTGTATGGAAAAAACGATAACCGCCTATCCAAAAAAAAAAAATACAATAATCTAAGTATCCATTTTGCAGTGTGTCCTCATCGATTTAACATGTATTTATAGCTGTAATGTAACAGGAAGAACATTTTATTTACAAGGACTGTTCGATAACGAGCACCTCCGCCCACTGTCATAATAAATAGCATATTACCTATTTATAAAAGTCCTCATCCGCGTTTTTCTGTCGTTCTATTTGTTTGTATATTATAGGCTATCTCAGGAACTACTTAGCGCTCTCACAGACGAGCGACACTTTGCGATCGCCGGGTGTCGCGGAGGGTCGCGCTTCCGTAAAATGTATGAGCGCGGCGCTCTGCGACCCATATCGCGACAGCGAAGTGTCGCTCGTCTGTAAGAGCCCTTAGTGATTTTGATACGGTTTTATTGATATGAGAAAGGTTTGTATGTTATTTGTGGTACCCGAGCGCTAAACAACCCGGCGATAGTAATTAATTAAATTTATTATATTTTTTAAATTATTTATTATGTCACCCCATAGATTTATATATTACTAGCGTAAGGATAGGCCCGTCAGAATATTTTACAAAAACCTTCTTCATAGAAACAAAAAATTGCGCCATCTGTCATAACTCGTATACGAACTATATCGTGTCATATATTTGTAGTGCTCTAAATTGACATTTTTCCTTGCATTTTAGAGCCAACGAACTGGGGACAATAGTCAACCTCATAGGCCATGTCCTTACGCTAGTAATATATATGTCTTTGTGTCACCCATTATTTTCTCTATGATGTCACCGCATAACTTTTTTCGTTTTGACTTTCTCGAATAATTATTTCTGTACCTTACAGCTCTCGTGCATAGGTACGCGTCTTTTGAGCTTTTTTTGAATATCATATCTTCCCAAATCTCCGAGATATATAAGGGAATCGCACTTTTTCGGGAAATCGGAGCCTATACTGGAGCGAACGAAAAGACATTTCCAATGTCAAAACAGTCATTGTCTAAAATGCAATTCTTGCAGAATTCATTGTGTATGTGCAAGGTGACCTTCGTCTCTATAAAAGAACAAAATTTACCCACACATTATCTATTCATAATCATAATTATGCCTACCTTAGATCAAAGCAAAATTAAGATGTGCCCATTTCAAACCAGAAAAATGTACCCTGTACGAGTATGTATGAACCAGAAAAATATGTCGAAACAAATGACAGGTATACTTCGAATATGTACCGACCAAAGGCTACAGTTGTACCGACATGACAGACATGTGTGCTAGTTTGTATGGACCAAGTGGACTAGGTAGTTGTGTGCTTCAACTAAATGCCCTTTGGGTACATCGATAAATTTTACTTTCATCTAAGATACCTATACACTTCCTAGACATTGACAACTTTGACATCACATCAATCAACAAAAACTTACGGGCACCGATAATCGTGTGTATGCTGAAAGCTCTTGCTGCCTTTCATCTATGCAAATTGTAGGAAAAACTTTAAGTAATAATAATAATAATAAACAGCAATTTATACGCGAGGCACCTGGATCCGTAACAGAATGTTTGTGTGAATGAAACAGCGTCACGCGGCACACTGCTGTTATATGCGGTTGAGAGCCGATCGTGGGCGGGCGGCATCGGCATGGCAGCCCCGCCCGCCCTGCCTAGGTGTCACTACATTTTTATGGCGCGAACTTTTACTCTTTTTAGTGTTCCGTTCCAAAATTGGCAAAACGGAACACTTATGGAATCAGCTCGGTGTCTGTCCGTCCGTCTGTCACAGGCATTTTTCTCAGAGACCGTTAGACATAGGAAGTTAAATCTCAGTACAGATATAGCAATTGCCGGTCCAATATCATAAATGAAGTAAAATAATCTTAATTTATATATTGGGGGGCAATTTGGGGAGGTAGAAAGGGAAATAAAAAAAAAATTCTACCCTATGGTGTGGGGTATCAATTGAAAGCTTATGAAAATACGAGTCTGAAAATATACTTTTCAAATTTTTTATTAAAACTTTGTTATCAAAATTTTCAATTAAATCCGAGAAATTGCTGTCATCACCTCTATTTCAAAAAATATAGCCGTATACGATCTGAAAAAATCATGAATAACGTCTCCGGGAAAATTATCAGGGTGGTTCTTACTTGGATAATTTTTTTTTTCTATACCCAATAAACTAACACTATAAAAGATAAAAGTGAAAAGACCAGTGTAAGATTATCTTTAGTTACTATGTGACCAGATACTAAGAAAGTGTCAATTTATAGTGGTTGTTATCAATGGCCCATGTTAAACAACTGGTAGTAGTAGGAACACTAATGTTTTTATTGTTGCAAACATGGATGGCCCGATACTCAAGCACTTGGATTTCAATCCCATTGTGGTGATCCCATTTTACACAGTAAGCGCTCTCACAGACAAGCGACACTTTGCGGTCGCCGGGTGTCGCGGACGGTCTAGAGAGAGGCGCGACTGATTTTTCGAACACAATATAGAGAGACAAAGTGTGGTATAGAATACATTGGCGTCGTGGATTTAGCTTAGCTCCCCGAAACAAGACACTTTGCTGTCGCGGTGGGTCGCAGAGCGTCGCGCTCATACATTTTACGACCCTCGCACCGCAAAGTGTACCTTTTTGACTCTGGGTCTTCGTATGAATAAGTTACCGATGTTGCATATTTTAAATCCCAGCTTACAGCAATAAATTAATACAACCTGAATTGGCATCACAGTGATCAAATAAACATAATACGTAGGTAACGTAGTACCAGATTTTGTTTAGAATCGAGAGCAGAATCGAATTATTATGGTTTCAACAAAGGTAATTTTTTTCAAAATATTAATTAATTTGTGTCTAAAATTTAAAATTTACTGAACCCAACGTCAACCCTCCGCACAGGCACACTCACCCGACTTACTACCAAAACAAGATTATTAAAATGTATCCATGAGTACGTTAGCGCTTTCATTCATTGCTGAAATGATAACAAATCATTTTTGCCTCAAAACTTAAAATGCGAATAACTTTTAATTTTAACTATCAAAATAATGAAATTATTGTTTCAATCTAATTATTTTGTTATAATTCAGTTGGGGTGTATGAGGTTTTGCGTTAATTCATTAACACGTTGTATAAGTTCCCCGATGTACCTACCTGCGCAGGATGCCTGCAGTACCTGCAGTACTGCGCAGTTGACAGATTTTAATAGCGCGCGAAATTATATTGACCAATCTGGATATGCGTCCTTCAATTCCTTGCCACGATTGGCTAATGTGTTTTCGCGTCCTTTTCGCAGCTATCCGACTTTGCACCCTTTGATTACTGAACTACAGTACGACTAGGAACATAATTCCACTCGTCAATCTTCCTTTGCGCAGAGCAGACCCGAGTCCCCGAAACCTCTAAACCCGAAGTCATTTAGTAATCAAAGGGTGAGTTTAGTAACAAATCAAACAAAGTTAATAGCGACAAGGGATTGAAGGTGGCACATCCTGCATGTCTAGTATGATTTCTCTACACGCGCACGATGCGCATACGCTGCATACAAAATAACCTATCCTCGCGTTTTTCGGAGAGCGCAAGCCGCGCTTGCCGTGACTTGTAGTATGAAAAGAGCTGAGTCGCGCGCGTGTAGAGAAATCATGCTAGACGTCAGAGGTCAGAGGTCAGTACCTATAGTTTCTCGCGCTGTTAATATTAGTCAAATGCATCGGTAAGACTTATAAACCTGGTAGGTACTTGTACTGTAATTGAGTGCTTACCTGACGTCCTCAAGTTCGTAAAACATGTCCTTTGACGAGTCGTGGATGTAGATCTTCACCAAGGGACTATCCATGTACTGCATCGTCAGTTGTTTGGGGAAACTCCTCACGAACAGAGCCTTCACCGTGTCGATCGAAGTGATTTCGTTCGGTAGCAGCGCTCGCTTCGTCTCGTTCCGGTATTGCAGGAAAACCAGACCTAGAAAAAGTTTCTAATTAGCTATGTAGGTTCTCAGAAGTACTAATTTGATTTGTGTTATCCGAGCTTTTTCAGTATAAAAAGCTCATTCTGCGCTTCCGCATTCAGGCAGAATGCTTTGCAGGTCTTTGTTACGATATGTTAATGACAGTCTTAAATAAAAAAATAGCCTTCTGACGTTGTAAGAGAAAATATTCAACTGCACTACAAAAGCCTTTGATTCCGTTTTTTCGTTCAAAGAGAAAATTTTTCAGGAACATTGTAAAGTTTAAAGGAAATTCATGTTGAACAACTGTTAATGTTTCTTTTTTTGTTTCTTTCAAAATACAGTAGTATTACAATTAGTTAATTCCCTATATAAAATGTTAATCAATAATTGTGGCACGAATGATACGTACCCAAAGGCCTTTCCAATGTCTTGCTGGGCGTCCTCACTACCGGTAACGAGGACCTCTGCTTACCCCCTCGTCTGAAGCCAGTTGATGATGTTTCCACCTCCGACATGATGCCAGGGTCATCGTCGAACAGCAGGGCATTGGTTGATGGTGGGTAGCCCCGTGGTAGCGGTGGCTGGGTAGAAATATTAATTGTAAGTAATGTACTAAAAGAATAGGTAACTACAGTCAGCTTTTATAATGCTTTGCACAAAATTCACGCGTCCCGTCGTCGGGGCGCGGCGTTTGTTAAAGTATCATTAACCTTTGAACCACATACTCTACCCATCAAACTAAACAACTTTTACTATGGGAGCAAACAAGTCAGCACAAAAAAAAATCAGCTGTTCTATACTAAACTGCAATGCCTACTCGATTCAAGCAGTAAGACTCGTATGGAGCAGCAGATTTTTTTTTTGTTCTGACAGTGTTGCTCCCATAGTCTAAATTATTCAGTTAGATGGGTAGAGTATGTGGTTTAAAGGTTAATGATACTTTTCCTTACACACTGTATACATAAAATGAATGTTACTTTAAAAAGTAACATGCCGCCATGCTTTAGCATGGCGGCCTTTTTACGAGTGCAGCGCTACAAAAAGCCGCATGAAAAATGTCGATCTGTACTTTTTAGGTACAGTAAGTATGGTTATTAACTTTAACTCACGAATAATTAAATAAGTGTTAAATATCGATTTAAAGCTGACTGTACACACGCCGACACATCAAGCTATGCAAAACCAAAATAAGCTGGCCGCGCGTAGGTCGAGTAATCGTCGTCGTCGTAGACGTCGTGCGGCCGGCCAGCTTATGTTTGTTTTGCGCAGCTTGATGTGTCGCCGTGTGTACACACTGTATAAATAAAGTGAATTTATGTTCCCAAGTGTAGGTTGTAGAGGGTAGAATTATTTATGAACACAAATTTTTGAATCTATTAGTTAAGTAGGTAGGTACTTAATAATGTTAAAATTAATAACGAGTTCAAACGTAAATCCTCTAGAAAGAGTAAATTCATACAAAAGTAAAACCACGCTGTCTTGACCCTTGTAAAATATAAAATACTTTGTAATTTGTAATACAACATAATAGGTACTTAATAATATATTATTATCATTAGATGTCATTAGCAAGGAAAATAGCACAAAAGAGGAAAATGCATGAGATTTCAAATAGACGATAAATGTACAGGTATATTGAGGTATTTTTAGAAGAAGGGCTGCAAAATGTATCTATGTTATGTACAGTCAGCAGCAATAAGTTATATACTTACCTACACTTTAGTACTACGACGTAGAATAAAAGTGTATACAACTTATTGCTGCTGACTGTACACACAGCATATACGTCTGCATGTATACGTTTAATTATACATATAATACGAATTGCAATTTGAGTAGGAAACCTTATACCTAAAATGTCTACTTCGGTAGATATACCGTCTACTTATTAGGGTGTTAGGGTAAACAGGTGCATTACTTTAAGGGGTGATTGTACCCATGCTACTGATCAACTTTCCCCAAGAAACATAATTATAGGAAATTAAAAAAAAAAATCATTTTCTACTGTGGGTGGCGTAGCGTTGGTTTCTGCCATACGGCACATACCGTTTTTGCTGCCCCCTTATCTTTATTAGAAGACCTACACAAAAAATTACGGAGTGAGCGAAGCGAGCTCGTTTTTTAGCACAAATATTTAGGTAGTGGTCAGACATCTTTTGCTTGTAAAAATCGAAACTTAGAGCGAGCGAAGCGAGCTCGACTTTTCTCCTAAATACAAATCAGTCGGAGCCAAGGTTTTTTACGTACAAAACATGTGCAAAGTATCCTAAGTAAAAGCTAGGGATCGAGTGAAGCAAACTCGAATGTCTTAGCCGTGGTCAGAACTCTTTTGGATACTTCACATAGCGAGCGAAGCGAGCTAGACTTTTCTCTGTTCTTCGAATTGTATAGACAGAGCTCAATAAATCTATATTTTTCCCGAATTTGTTATTCTGTAGAGTATGCTCTATAATCGCACTAAGTTTGACGCTTGTATGTATTACCGTTTTTACGATAGAGCGTGAAGAAAAAACGTTAATAAAAACTAGTTTCTTGTTGAGAACCCCCCTTAATTTTTAAGTTTTTGACATTTTTATTATTTGTTAACAAATCCGCCGTAATAACGCATAATCTGAGAAAATTTCAACTATCTAGCTATTACGGTTCAAAAGTTACAGCCCTAAATAGGTAGGACCGACGGACGGACGGACAACGTAGGCTAAGTAATAGGGTCCCGTTTTCACCCTTTGGCTACGGAACCCTAAAAAGTACCTCACCCCTTCCCGGGGTGGTGGTGACATACATAGCAATTCACTAAGCGTCACGTCGCTGTCAAAATCATCGACGAGCTCACAAATGTTGCATCCTTCTGATCGCTTTGAGGCAGTTATATTATAGTACCGAATTGACAACTTACCGATGTTTCAACGAATGATTTTTGCGCAAAATTGAATTACAGGAATTTGCATTTCATCGAAATGATGTAAGTATGCTCGTTAAAGATAAAGTTATGCTAAAGAGCGATTTGAAATATCCCATACTCCATCCTAATTAGGATGTTCCGCAGCTTACCCCGCAAAAGCAGTTAAGTAATTATTTCCATTTAAAAGTTGAGCCTGTAAAATCTAAATAATTTTATTGGTTATGGTGGATGCTTTCAATTGGAAATTATTTCTAGTATCCTTTACAACTTTTTGAGTTTTGACAACGGAATCCTTCACAATGCATGTTCCGAATCGCTTTTTTTTCTGGTATTATCAACTTAATCTACTGTAAGCTCTGGGTAGGAAATACACCCTGTTCACAAATTAAATACACAAAAATACTTATTCAGACCATAAAATACTTACATCTTGAAAGAAGAGTATGATACATATAAATTACTTATAAAAAAGATTTAGAATGTAAGAAAGTGATGGAAACGTAAGAATATAAAGAAAAAGATGTACAGCTCGATCATGCATGACTGATTGAAGAACGGACCTGTCAAGGAACACTATCCCCTATTCTGGAAGCACGAGTGTTCCAAATGAGACCCAGATTTAAAAAGAAAATGTTCAGACACAAGTCAGTCCATCATTTAGAGATTTATGCCACAACAAAAGTCTTCTGAACGAAATATGTTTTAGCTTTAAAATTGGTTTCGGTCTAGTAGGTAGGTATATCTAAACCATGGACATCATAGTTAATCTAAACCAGAATTCCAGCACCAGAATAAGTACCGACTCGAATAGTAGAAAGTAGCCAGAATTAAGTAAAAGATAACACAAAGAAAAACAAAATAAACAATCAAATGTAAGTAAGTATTAAATTGCGAGATGAATTCATGAAGTTAATGTATTAATCCAGCAAACAAATATTTCGGTCGGCTTAACTTTGGGGAAAATGTTGTGATAAGTAATAATAGGGGAGCGTGTAATATTTCTCTACGGTAATAATACCGTGAAATGGAATCTTGGGTGATGATTGATTTGAAGATGGCAGAGCGTATAATCTCCATAGCCTTGACGCGTAGGAAAATCGTAACACCCATGTACCCCAAAAAACAAAAACCCAAAACCACCAACCCATATAGATGAGATAAAATCCCCAAGGCTGACCGCCGTCGAATAAGCAATGATGTTCTCTTTAAATCCCATGTGTACCTTTCTCATGCGAGGGTCTATCATTCGATTCTGCTTCATATCACGGTACTTGGTGACTGTCGCGTATTCTGGTGTGTTCATCGACTCCTGTCGTCGGTATAGCTGAAGATAAATAAATAAAATGGAAGTATAAATGCGAATAGGAGGAACAAAAAAGGTCTTAGGTACTCAAATAAAATCTGAAATATATTTGATATTGTTGTGTTTTACCAATGGTCGTTTTCTAGCAAGGTAAGCCAGGTTTTGAATTAAATCTAAATTTTGTGATACTGTCCGTAGTTTGCCACAACGAGAACGAAGTGAAAGCGGCGGTGGGATATTCCATTTCAAAAGAACTGCTGCGTTACCTACATAAATTAAATTTAAAAAAAAACACTGTGAATTTTTTTTTTACAGGTTGTTAGGGTAAACAGTTGCATTACTTTAAGGGGTGATTGTACCCATGATACTGAACAACTTTCCCTAAGAAAGCTATAGGAAATTCGTAAGAAAATTTTTGGGCTTATCCCATACTAAATGCCATCAGCTGATCGAACTTTTGTATGGAAAGTCGAAAAGATTTTTTGCGCATTTCCTATAGGTTTCTTTGGGGAAGTTGTTCAGTATCATGGGTACAATCACCCCTTAAATTAATGCAATTGTTTACCCTTACACCCTGCACTTACACCTAATAATATTTTTTGAATGCTACTGCATTCAAGATTGCAGAAATGCATGATTGCATGATTGCATTGATTGCTGAATTTGATTGATTGTTGATTTGCATTGCATTCTGCTTTTGATTATTTTTATTATTTATTTTGCTCTCTTACTAGAGAGCATTTTGAAAATAACATTTTGCCTATAGCAACCGGCCATCTGATTGGAAAACTACCTAGAATGTTTCTTTATGTCATAGTAGGTAACATGTTCTTCAACACTTTCTGTTTGGGCCGCTCTTCCCTTCGCCCACATGTGTGTGTATTTTAAACACATCGCTGTCTCTAGTTACCACCTTCTGCGGAAAACTAGAGACAGCGATGTATTTAAAAAGCACACACACGCGGTAAGATGACCTACACATTATACAGCGACAAATGACAGTTGATAAAGCAAGGTTAAAAGGTTACCTCCATCTCGTGCGAGTTGATCTGCCCCTGATGGTGCGGGTGTACATACAGGTGGTTGCCGGCGAGCGTGTGCCGCCGCGGGTCGTCGCGGCGCGACGTGCGCCCGCGCGACGGTCCGCGACTCGCCTCTCCGTCTGATAGCCCTCCTGTTCAACAATCAATCCATCAGTCTCTGTGAAGAGTGAGGGTTTGTTACACGAAGAAATTCAAAAGGTTGGCCATAACAATACAACGCGGCAACGCTAGTATGGCCACCTTTGCACCAGGATCGAGACAAGGCGCCCGCCTTGTCTCGATCCTTTCATTTTTTTTCTTTTCTTTTTTTTCTCTCTTAATAGTTGTTAGTTTGTTTTGTTATTGTGTTAATATATATTGTTGCCTACAGGGCGATGGGAATCGACGTTGAGGCGGCTCGACATAGACGGAATAATTCGGTAGGGTAAACACTTGCATTACTTTAAGGGGTAATTGTACCTATGATAGCAACTTTCCCTAAGATACCTAAATAGGAAATTCACAAAAATAAATTGACTTTTCATACAAACGTTCGATCAGATGATTGCATTTGGTAGTAAAAGTCCAGAATTTGTTTGTATTGCGAATTTCCTATAGGTTTCTTAGGGAAAGTTGATCAGTATCATGGGTACAATAACCCCTTTAAATAATGCAACTGTTAACACCCTGTTTAAACTTTAAATACTTATCCGCCAAAAAAACTATTTGCAATGTCCGTGAATACTACCTACTATTTTATGTTCAAATTTTATCAATTTCTGTTAGAACTTGAGAACGAAGAACTAAAAATTGAGCAGTCTTAGTATTTATTATTATTGCACCAAAGCTGTAGGTCCATTTCCCTTGGCAGTGACGTATTCTTCTAAGGGCCAAATGGGCAAGTGCTAAGGGCGGCCGGGTCAAGGGGGGCGGCCCGTAGGACCATACACATGGGGAGGAAATTATTGCCCAAAGAAATACCTACAGTATTAGCCATACGTTCGTGTGAAAAAATCTCTATCTCACTTCGCTCGGTCTAGGTTTTAAATCGTATCGGGTGTCGACCTATTCATATTTTAGTCTTGCCACTGGAGGTGCCTGTGGATGAGCTGGCTGGCTGGTTTTGAAAAATTTCTAGCTACGCCAATAGCCAAATCGTTTTGCGGTAAAAATTCAAACTCGCTTCGCTCGCTCTGGTCTTTATTTTTACTAATGCACTGCATACATAGACTGATACGAGTTCTAGAACAGCCAAGTCGTATAATGGAGAAAAGTTGAGGTCGCTTAGCTCGCTCCATAATGATTTTATATCTTGCTACTCCTTTCGCAAAATACAATTTGGATGTACCTAGCTTGTGACAGCTTTTGTCGGTCAATTCGTAAATATCTCAAACCTTAGAACTTTTGCTGGCACAAATCTTGCCTACAGGCCCACCGCCGCGCCACCGTCAAACTGCAGTTATGGGGGGGGGGGGCAAATATATTTGCCCAGGGGCGCGATATTTGTAAATACATCCCTGTTCCTTGGTTTTATTAAGGTTTGCAAAATCTGCCATTTCATAAATTTTTGATAATAATACTTACAGCTACAGCTTTCATGCCATAATAATAAATGCTTAGATTAGACGGACAAGTTCTAACATAAATATAAAAACAAAATTTTAAGAAAAAATTAAAACCGCCTTCAAAAAAACTAAAAAATATTATTGCAGCCGATGACTTTTTCGTTCGCATCTATAAGAACATTAATTTTTTTTATTGGAGTCGTTGTTAAGCCAAGCCAAAAAACAAATGCAGTCTTATCGCCGACTTCGATAAAACAAATTAATGTTCTTATATATTTATGTTTTTACCCGACTGCGCTAGAAAGAGGGTTATTACAGCTTACGATTACGACGATGTTGATGCAGTAGAGCCCTGAATGCCAAAAGCTCATAAATATAATTTTAGGATGGACCTAGGTACAATGAGTTGTAAATCTTAATAAAACGCAGACAGTATTAATTGAGATCATCAAGCCGAGTGCGTATTTTGAGATCTACTTTTATAATAACGAAACAACATGCTGAACCATTAATTGAAAGTTTAGTCTGGATCCGGACTTGATAGTGCACGAATAAAGATAGCTACGAACCATTACTTGGTACGAGGTCTAGGTACCAAGTAATGGTTCGGACCCGCAACCCTCGCCTCGCTAGTGTTTTGTGTAAGGACGGTAGTAATAGTGAAAAAATGTAGCAGAAATTCAAATCATTCAATTCTATAAAATATAGCGTAGGTACGGCGAAATGAAAAAAAAGGATTTCTGTAGGTACCTACCTAAAATAAAAGCGGTCAAGTGCGAGTCGGGCTACTCGCGCACCGAGGGTTCCGTACCACTCCACTACAGAACACAGCATTATTATTAACTTAGAAAAAAAAATCTTTTTTGTCCGGGACCTTTAGCGCGAGACCGACTCACACTTGGCCGGTTTTTAGTATTTGTTGCTATTCTGTAGAGTATGCTCTATAAAATCACACTAAGTTTGCATGAAGAAAAAACAATGATAAAAACTAGTTTCTTGTTGAAAACCCCCCTTAATTTTTAACTTTTTGACATATTTATTATTTGTTAACAATTCCGCCGTAATAATGCATAATCTGAGAAAATTTCATCTATCTAGCTATGACGCGGTTCAAAAGTTACAGCCCTAAGGGCTCTTACAGACGAGCGACACTTTGCTGTCGCGGTGGGTCGCAGAGCGTCGCGCTCATACATTTTCTTCATACATTCGCGCGACCCTCCGCGACACCCGGCGACCGCAAAGTGTCGCTCGTCTGTAGGTAGAACAGACGGACGGATGGACGGACGGACGGATAACGTAGGCTTAGTAATAGGGTCCCGTTTTCACCCTTTGGGTACGGAACCCTAAAAAGCAGCAAAGAATCATCATCAATCATTCTGTACTCGCAATTTTACTGCAAAAACCTGCTAACTGATCGTAAAGTATTATGTTGAGAAAATCAATTGTAAAGTTTACTTCAATAAAGTGTAGGATTATTACTTTATTTCCTTTCCATTAATTCAACACAAACTAAGGTTTAATAAAACCCACTGACATACTACGAATAAGAATAACTCTGACATAAAATAAAACCCTACAATATAAAAAATTTTACAAAAAAATAAAAACCGACTTCAGAAGTAAAAAAGTACAAAATAATATTTCAGCCTATGAATTTTACGTTCGATAAGAAAATTAATTTGTTTTGTCGAAGTCGCTGTCAAGCCGGTAGGTAGGTACGATTCGCGACTGGGCTTGCAGTAATTTTTTGGCTTGGCTTGACTCCGACTCCAACAAAACAAATTAATTTTCTTATAGATTCGAACGTAAAATTCATAGGCTGAAATATTATTTTGTACTTTTTTAATTCTGAAGTCGGTTTTTATTTTTTTGTAAAAAATTTTTTATTTCATAATTTTTATTGATTAAATATGTTATTTCGACTCAGATATCTGTTATACACGCAAAGGGTACATTGAAAAGAAGCAAATGGTTCAATCGCAGACTATTTGCTGTCCATGAAGTGCGTCATCAGATCATCACAATATTAAAATGGGACCACCTCGGGAGTATACCCTTTCAAACAAAAAAAGAATTTTTAAAATTGGTTCAATTGACGAAAATATCGGTGAACATACATAAAAAAAAAAGCATACAGCCGAACATAGAACCTCCTCCTTTTTTTTAAGTCGGTTAAAAAAAATACATACAGCCGAACATAGAACCTCCTCCTTTTTTTGAAGTCGGTTAAAAATAAATATTTGATAGGGACGGAGAAATTAATGGAAATTCAAAACAAGTCAGCTAAGTTAGTTAATTTTACATGTGCGGATTATTTTGAAGAATTTATACCTAACTACAGGGTGTACAATAAAATGGCACAGCTACTCAAAGGGGTGCTTCAGACCATCAAACTGAACAACTTTCTCTATGGGACCAATATCGAATTCGCGAAAAAAAACCCGCTCTCCCATACAAAACTGCAAACATATCTCGACTGAAATGTATGGGACAGCAGATTTTTTTTTCGCGATTTCGATATTGGTCCCATAGAGAAAGTTGTTCAGTTTGATGGTCTGAAGCACCCCTTTAAGTAGCTGTCCCATTTTATTGTACACCCTGTATATTATGTTAAGCACTGTCGATAACATTCTTTAAAATTACATATTTTTAAGCGGTAAACTGAAAGATAGTAAGATTTTCCTGAATCGGTTAAACAGTTAAAATTTACCCTGGTATTGTTGTTCAACAACACGATTTCCGTGGTAACTATAGCGCAGTATTGTATTTATTCAGGAGACATTATATTATGTAATGATTTAACTCCGTATTACTAAATAGGTAACTCCCAACTTGCTTGAAAGAAACAAATCGCTATCTCTTGGTGTTTTTACAAACGATCCTTTTTTGTATGTGACTATACTCCATTCCAAATAGCAACGCAATTTTAAGGCTGTTTTGAATTACAGAAACAGAGATTTGAAACACTTCTTCTCACTAATTCTTGGATCAGCTTTAGTAAAGTCCAAGATATGTCGGATAGTTTATCTTTCTGCTAAGTAAATCATATTTGCTAATCAGAAGCGGTACTTCACTCCTGGAAAGCTCTTAATGTTAAATAAAGCTCAGGTCCGTTCATGTATGGAGTACTGCTGCCACCTGTGGGATGGCTCAGCCATTTAACAACTTGCCGCACTCGACTCGGTTGATAACAGAGCCAGGAGGCTCATTGGCGACAGCAAACTGGTGGAGAATAAGCTTCATGGCCTAGCCCACCGCCGCAGAGTAGCCTGCTTGTCGGTCTTCTATAGATTGTACTTCGGTGAGTGTGCCTAAGAGCTACATGAGCTCATCCCGCCTTCCCCTTTCTACTATCGGACTTCCAGACGCACCGCAGGATACCAAGGGGATACCATCCCTTTTTGGTTAACATCCCACATACCCGCACCAAGCGCCATTCCGATTCTTTTATAATGCGCACAGCCAAGGAGTGGAATGCCCTGCCTGCGTCAGTATTTCCGAGCGCTTACAACCCGAATTCCTTTAAAGTACGAGTGAATAGGCTTCTTCTGGGTAAGCTCGCTACATCTTCGACCCCATCTTCGTCATGAGGACTAGATTGAGGCCAAGAGCAAACCCATCCTTAACAAAAAAAAACAAAAAAAAAATTGGCCAGAATGCTAAATAGGAATCCATATGGAATGAAGTATAGAGTTGCATTGACTTACAAACTAATGGACGTCGAAAACAGTGTCCCAGACTAACATACACAAACATAACTAGGTACGTGTTTAGTAATATAAGTACATTAAAAATTCTGAAATTCATTTTCATTTTGTAGTGGAGCACCGGTAGCTTTAAAAAGCTTTAGTTTCGGAACCGGTCAAAACTACTTCGATTTTCATGTTTTTAGGGTTCCGTACCCAAAGGGTGAAAACGGGACCCTATTACTAAGCCTACGTTGCCAAGCAGCTCTCAAAGCCTTGAACTCCTATTATGTGAGCTCCAAGCTAATCCTAAACGGAGTAAAGACCCTCAACAAGCTTGGTCTTGGTGTTTTATTTATAAAACGTCCGTAATCTAAAATACTACATACTACCTTTATAAATAGTTTAAAAATTTACGTGCTTAGTCATGTAAAAAGTTGTACTTAACCAAAATTGGTTAATTTATATTATTAATTTTAATATATTTTTCATTAATTTGTTTATCTTTCAAATATAAAAGAAGAAACTGACTGACTGAATGACTTAATGACTGACTGACATATCAACGCACAGCCCAAACCGCTGGGTCTAGAGATTCCAAATTTGGCACGTAGGTTCCTTATGAGGTCTAGGGGTGCGCTAAGAAAGGATTTTTCAAAATTCATCCCCTAAGGGGGTGAAACGGGGGTCCAAAGTTTGTATGGGGAAGCAAGATTAGTTGGACTATTTTAGTCGAAACTGCACAGGACTACTCCTATTGATAAATGAGTAAACATGTGTTTCAGGTTTTTTTAGAATTCAACCCCTGAAAGGGGGAAATAGGGTGACAAAGTCTGAAAATCATGATGGGTATTGTTTGTATGGTTTATGGGGTCGCTGATTACGAAAATTACAATGATTTTAAAATCCGACGTGGTGGACGTAAAATACCATCATGCCGTATTAATGTGCGATGGGGTTGAAATGTCTAAATAACATTATGGGCGTCATTTTTGTGGTTTTTTGGGACGTGAGTGAGTGTGAGTAGGGGGTGAGTAGGGGTACGTAAGTTGTGAGTAGGGGATGCGTAAGTGGTGAGGAGGGGGTGCGAAAGTGGTATGTAGAGAGGGCAAGTATGGGGTGCGTAGGGGTGTATAGGGGGTGCGTAGGGGTGTGTAGGGGTGCGTAGGTGTGTGTAGGGGGTGCGTAGGGGTACGTAGGGTATGCGTAGGGGGAGCGTAGGGGGTGCGTAAAGGGGTGCGTTGGCGTGTGTATGGGGTTCGAAGGGGGTGCGTAGGGGTGAGTACCCGGGAATTTGTAAGTGGTGAGTAGGGGGTGCATAGAGGGGGTGAGTAAGGGTGCGTATAGGATGAGTAGGGGTGCATAGTAGTGTGCAGGGGGTACGTAGGGGGTGCGTAGGGTGTGCGTAGGGGGTACGTAGGGGTATGTAGGGGTGTATATGGGGTAAGTAGGGGAGGGTAGGGGGTGCGTAAGTTGCAAATAGGGGGTGAGTAAGGATGCTTAGGGGGTGATTAGGGATGCGTAAAGGTGTGTAGGGGGTACGTGGGGGTGCGTAGGGGGTGAGTAGTGGGTGCGTAGGGGACGAGTAGGTGTGTGTAGGAGTATGCAGGGGGTACGAAGGGGGTGAGTAGGGCTGCGTAGGGGGTGCGTGCGGGATGAGTACGGGGTGCGTAGGGGTGAGTAGGGGTGCGTAACTGATGAGAAGGGGGTGCATAGAGGGATGAGTATTGCTATGTTTTTGTTTTTTTTTATTAATGTTATAATTTTTTTATCTCAGTGAACCGAGACTAACGAGAAAACTTATGGCATTTAGAGATTTTATGATTTTAGCACATTTTGCCGAGTTTAATTATCTGAAAATTGTGTAACTTTTGCCCCTGGGTAGGTGCATTAGCGTTCTCATTTTATATGAAATAACTCGATTATAATAGCACACATCAAAACTTGGATGGGATCCTTGTGCAGCTAGATATATTAATTCACCATTACTCTGCAAAAATCATTTTTTTGAGATAACTTAACAAGTTATCTGTAATCAAGGCGTAAATATTTGTTACCTAACTACTTTTGTTTGCCTCTACCCTACTGGCGTGAGCTTATGTATGTATGTATGTATAATAACTTTATAGTATGTATGTACCCTACTGTACCAACCCTAGACTAAGACCGAAAGTAGGAATTAATTTCAAGGATACGGCTACCTATGTTTTTGTACTGACAGGTACTAGTCTTGGTCTGGAGTGCGATTTTCGAATTTTGGTGAGTTCAGCAGTTGAAAATGTCAAAATTACTGTGGAGTCTGTGTGTGTGGTGTGTTTTCTACTGCTGATTTGACATTAGCAGCAGAAAGATGCGTATCGCCACAGTAATTTTGAGATTTTCAACTGATGAACTCAGCGAATGAGATTCAAAAATCGCATTCCTGTACTGTACTTACACTCTATATGCAACGTGTTAATGAATAATATACCCCAACTGATTTATAACAAAATAATTAGATTGAAACAATAATTTCATT
This sequence comes from Agonopterix subpropinquella, assembly GCA_922987775.1. Classification (NCBI taxonomy): domain Eukaryota; kingdom Metazoa; phylum Arthropoda; class Insecta; order Lepidoptera; family Depressariidae; genus Agonopterix; species Agonopterix subpropinquella. The sequence goes on along the minus strand of OV277693.1, from coordinate 52,071,665 downwards.
ATTTTGATAGTTAAAATTAAAAGGTATTCGCATTTACTTTTTGAAAAATGATTTGTTATCATTTCAGCAATGAATGAAAGCGCTAACGTACTCATGGATACATTTTAATAATCTTTTTTTGGTAGTAGGTAAGTAGGGTGAGTGTGCCCGTGCGCTGGGGTGAAATCGGGTTCAGTAAATTTAAATTTTACAAACAAGTTAAGTACTTATTTAATATTTTGAAAAAAAAAATTGAAAAGTTGAAACCATGATAATTCGATTCTGCTTTCGATTCTAAACAAACTACTTTCTGATTTTGCGTTAATTCATTAACACGTTGTATATGGTCCTTTATCCACGTAAACGGAGCTCTTGACTCTTTTCAGCACTTTTTATAGTGAACCTAATGATTAATGAATTCATGATTTTTTGTTTATTTTATTAGATACGTAATTCGATTAGAAGATATTTTACTTACTGTGAGCTTCTTGAACGAAGAGGGTCGTCGAGTGATCTAAAGCCACTCAAGATTCATCATCAGACGGTGAGGATACGTTATACGTGGTCAAGCCTGAATCGGAATCAATGGCTGGTAGTGTAATCATTTGCACAGATCCAACACTTTGCACTGCAGCATCTAATCGCGATTTGTTTGCACAACAACAAAAACAATTGTCATATCCATCACAAGACCGATTACGCGCGCGTAAATGCGACTCTTTCTTACAGCACTGCACAGAATTAAAACATCAGATGATCCCAAATAAAAGTTAAATTATGAGAAACTAAACATACTGAACGCGTTCATGTAAAACTTACGGTGAAACGCACTATATAGTTACAACAAGATGTCAATAAATTCATGATGAGAAATAAAGAATACGATGACAAAATAAAATAACGGATGTGAGAATTGTGAGTAGGCAGAGAGTAGTTGTATCGTAGCTCCGCACGTTGGGACTGCAGCTACATTTGTAAACACACCGCCCCGAGCGGGCCACTCTTATACAGATTCTAGAAATAAATGCGCACACTAACGCGCACTGCCGTTTATTAATAGTTTCTATTTATCTAACCTATTTCTTTCGAAAATATGTAAAATGAATAAAGATAAACTTACAAAAATACTTGTAGGTAATGATTGAAATTAATTATGAATTAATAATTCGGGCATAGAGTCTGAGTTCTTTTTGTTTTGTAATCTGGTATTTTCCATTAATCAAAAATTTAATACCCGCAAATGTATAGGTAAACAGTATAAACTTTTGTTATTACTTAGTGTTATTATTCAATTCAATTCAAATAATGTACCTAAGTGTATTTTGGAAAACACCTTCCTTAAAATTTTTCAATTAGTAAGTCGATAACACGTCATCTAATATGTTAGTAAACTATATTATTACCTTATTTAAATAGGTCTGTAGGTTCCTGCTTACACAATATTAGTGGCTACAATTAAATAAGACTACCTAAATTGGTTATTAGTATTTAGTTTTGTTATTGAATATTAGTGCCTACAATTAAATAAGAGCACCAAAGTTGATTATTTAATTTATGAAACATAATTTAAGAGATCAATGATTTTTTTTGTACCTGCTCCTTAAAATTCAGATAGCCGGTTCGGTATTTGAATGAAAATTGATATTGTAAATAAGAAAGTGTCTTTATTTGTTTTTTCCAATTTTACTCCTGAAGCGTTCAACATTTTCAGTATTTTCTATTCAATCAAATTTTAGCCCAGAAACAGACAAAGTAATAAAACTACAGAAAAATAAAACGTGTTTCATGCGGCCGTGGCAAAAGCTGGTATGAAAAAAAAAATGTATTTTCTACACCGCGATCGCGCCAAAACCACAATATCGACTGCAGCCCGCGTTGGTTAGTCCGTACCTTAATGTTACTAAATCTACCGAATTAGACTGAGGTGTAGTTCTCTTAAAAAATCTATATTTATAGATACTCGTTGCTGATGTGTGAACAGAGCGTTAACCCGACGGAAAAGGCGTCTATACCTAATTAATTTAAGCGGTTTTATAATTCACTGACGCTAACAAATAGGAACAAAGTTCATATATCAAAAATGAATTTAACTAATTAAGTTGAAGTTTAATTTATTTTGAGATCATAAATTAATAATCTACGAATAAATAATGTATCGTAGATCATACTACCTATACAGGGTGAAATTGATATCATTTGCATCCTAAGAGTCTACCCATCAAACTGAACAACTTTTACTATGGGAGATAAAAATAAAAATCAGATAAAAATCAGCTGTTGCATACATTTGTGTAGCGTAGGCATTGCAGTTAAGTATGGAACAGCTGATTTTTTTGTGCTCCGATCGATTTGGTGCCATAGTGAAAGTTGTTCAGTTTGATGGGTAGACTCTTAGTTTAAAAGGATGCTAATGATATCAATTTCACCCTGTGTTATTCATAAAAATGCATTGGTTAGTTGTACTAAACCCAGAATTAAAGTAAATCAAAAATTAGATGTACAATATCGACACAATATATTTTGTTACACGAAGCGCTTACAGAGCGTCCAGTAACATGAAAAGTCAATGAAGCTCAATGTGTACGACAGTAAATATGTTGGACAAAATAGAATCAAAATGTATTAAATTACCAAAACGTAATATCGACTGTCCATTGACGCGAGCTGGCTGTGCGAGCTGTGTAGCTGTGTAAATATTAACCGGATCTCTGATTGGTTAATATTTACACAGCTACACAGCTCGCACAGCCAGCTCGCGTCAATGGACACGCAGCCTAAGGGACTCAACATTAATGTCTACCAACCACGGCGTATTTTATGATTACTTACCATCGATTCTTGAACCATCTGCATGCCAGTCATCTTCTGGAACAAAACAATTCATTAGTTTGGTACAAGCAAAGAAATACAAAATTGGATAGCCACTGTAGCTATTGATTTATTTCATTACTATTTTACGAGACGTAAATTACATAATATCTTTTCTGATTGTTCTTGTGCTAATCACAGTAGTGGGATGAGATGACAATGATTAAGTCTCAGGGGAAATTTAATATCTTTATATCTTTTTGAGAATCAAATATTGTAATTAAGGGCACTGTGTTCTTTTAAAATGTGTTTTCACATTATAGGCTATATTTAAGTACATAATTTTATAATAAGTTTTCCATAGACTAGATTTTACAAAGCACCGAATGACTCGGTCACTTGGAAAACGACATCCTTTCCAACGAAATCCTTTCATTTTATAAATTCTAACATGAAAAAAAAAATCTCGAAATAGTTTTCGATTCAGCCCTCCAAAAAATGTACGAAACCGAATTGCGAAAAGTTTTACTTTACAAATGAAACTTATGACTATTTCAGTTGTAGGTAAGGTACACCAATATTGCACCTGTGCAATATTATATTACTCTACCTAATAAGACTTTATGATTTGAGAGACTATTGCTAACGATTTTAGTTTAAGATCTTATTAATAGTACGCTGTCTAGAATAGTCTAGATGCATAAAGGATTTTTATAATCTTCGCCTTCGTTGATTATCTAACAAAACTTCGCAGTTGCAGTGCTATTTGAAAAAAACAAAGTTCAAGGTTACAGCAATGGGTTGATGTGGGACGATCTTATTGATTGCTTGACTGATGTACATACCTTCAACTTTATTGGAATATAATTATTCTTTTATTACTTATTCAAAATTGTGGCAGTTTAGTTGGGGTACGGTAAACTAGTCTTCACGATTTGCTATCATTCGTTATGCTACCAATATCCCGAAATTCCCATATTTCTTTATGTTAAAGGAATAGAGGCTGTTTTGCGCTACGTTTCGCTACCCATCAGAGCTATCGTGTAAGTTTCAGATTAAGGTGGTTTCAGTCCATACAAAAGTTTGACGCACAATACGCGTATATTTTATACAGGGTGTAACAATACACCCTAGTAATACTTAAGGGAGGGCTTCAGACCATCAAAGTGAGCAACTTTCACTATGGAGCTAACATCGAGAAAAAATAAAAAAAATCTGCTATCCCATACATTTTAGTCGAATCGGTACTGCAGTTTTGTATGGGACAGGTGATTTTATTTATTTTTTCTCAATGTTGGCTCCATAGAGAAAGTTGTTCAGTTTGATGGTCTGAAGCACCCCCTTAAGTATTGCTAGGGTGTTTTGTTACACCCTGTATATGGAAAAATAGTTTAGAAAATCTAGATGTCGCGTCTTAAATAACATTTGTAATTTATAATATAATTACGAATATGAAAAATATAAAAACTTTATATCTTCGTAATTATTTTATAAATTGCAAATGTTATTTGTGACACAACATCTAGATTTTCTAAAAAAAAAATCCATATACACAAAGTTACTTATTACATACTAGCTGTTGCCCGCGACTTCGTACGCGTGGACTTAGGACTTGTTTATTTTTTTTTGTGGCACTAACCTGTTTTTGTGACTTCTGAAAAAACACCCCCTACTCATCCCTCTATGCACTCCCTACTCACCACTTACGCACCCCCTACTCACCCTTACGTACCCCCTACTCACCCCCTACGCACCTCGTACTCATCCCCTATGCACCCCTACTCATCCCCTACGCACCCACTACTCACCCCCTACTCAGTCCACCCACCTACACCCGACACACCCCTACGTACCCTTACTCACCCTTACTCAGTAGCGGGCGCCTACTCACCACTTAGGTACGCACCCCCTACTCACCCCTACGCACCCCCTTTACTCCCCCCAGGCACCCCTACTCACCCCCTACGCATCCCCTACATACCCCATACGCACTCCCTACTCGCCCCCTCTACATACCCCTACGCACCCCCTACGCATCCCCTACCCCAGGCACCCCTACTCACCCCGTACTCACCCCCTAAGCACCCCTACGCAACACCCTATGCACCCCCTACGCAACCCCTACGCACCCCTACGCACCCCTACGCACACCATACTCGCCCCCTCTACGTACCACGTTCGCACCCCCTACTCACCAATTACGCACCCCCTACTCACCAATTACGCACCCCCTACTCACCAATTACGCACCCCCTACTCACCCCCTACCCCACCCTCTAATCACCCCCTACGGCACCCCTACTCACCCCCTACTCACACACTACTCATCCCCAATTAATGTCCCGAAAAACCTTAAAAACCACCATAATGATATTTAGACATTTCAACCCCATCGCACACCAACACGGGATGATGGTATTTCACGTCCACCACGTCGGATTTTAAATTCGTTGTTGTTTTCGCAATCAGCGACCCCATAAACCATACAAACAATACCCATCTTGATTTTGAGACTTTGTCACCTAATTCTCCCCTTTCAGGGGTTGAATTCTGAAAAAACCTGAAACACATGTTTACTCATTTATCAATAGGAATACTCTTCTGAAGTTTCAAATAAAATAGTCAACTAAGTAATCTTGTTTCCCCATACAAACTTTGGACCCCCGTTTCACCCCCTTTGGAGGTGAGTTTTGAAAAATTCTTTCTTAGTGCATCCTCAGACCTCATAAGGTACCTACGTGCCAAATTTGGAATCTCTATACCCAGCAGTTTGGGCTGTGCGTCGATATATCAGTCACTCCATCAGTTTCTTCGTTTTAACCCCATCGCACCCCAACAGGGGATGATGGTATTTCACGTCCGCCACGTTGGATTTTAAAATCATTGTTGTTTTCGTAATCAGCGACCCGATAAACCATACAAACCATACCCACCTCGATTTTCAGACTTTGTCACCCCATTTCCCCCTTTCAGGGGTTGAATTCTGAAAAAACCTGAAACACGTGTTAACTCATTTATTAATAGGAGTACTCCTGTGAAGTTTCGAATATCATAGTCTAACTAATCTTGATTCCCCATTCAAACTTTGGACCCCCGTTTCACCCTCTTAGGGGGTGAATTTTGAAAAATCCTTTCTTAGTGCACCCCTAGACCTCATAAGGAACCTATGTGCCAAATTTGGAATCTCTAGACCCAGCGGTTTGGGCTGTGCGTTGATATGTCATTCAGTCAGTCATTCAGTTTCTTCTTTTATATATTTAGATAAGTAACTTTGTGTATATATGATTTTTTAAATTGTATTAATGCCGTTTACGCGTATTGTGCGTCAAAGTTTTGTAAAAAAAAAAACTTTACACAAAAAATATAAACCGACTTCAGAAGTAAAAAAGTTAAAAATAATATTTCTGCCTACGACTTTCGAATCTATAAGAACATTTATTTGTTATATCGAAGACGCTGTCAAGCCGACGATTCGCGGCTGAGCTTGCAGTAATTTTTGGGCTTGACACCGACTCCAATAAAACAAATAAATGTTCTTATAGATTCGAACGTAAAAGTCATAGGCAGAAAATATTATTCTTAACTTTTTTGCTTCTGAAGTACGTTTTTTTTTTTTTTTGTATTTTTTTTTATTTCATAATGATTTTGAGTGATTAAAATATGTTCTTTCCAACTGCTCGTAATTCGACTCAGATATCAGTTAATACACGCAAAGGGTACATTGAATACGAAGCAAATGTTTCAATCGGCGATGATTTTCCGTCAACTTTTGAGGAGTTCTATTGTATAGCTCCGAAGCGCGTCACCAGATCTTCACAAAATTTAAATGGGACCACCTCGGGAGTATAACCTTTCAAACAAAAAAAGAATTTTTTAAATTGGTTCACAATTAACTGACGAAAATATCGGTGAACATACATTAAAAAAAATACATACAGCCGAACATAGAACCTCCTCCTTTTTTTGAAGTCGGTTAAAAATTACCCCTCAGCAACCACCTTAAACAGCGATACAAGATCGGTAACAAACTATAAATCATCACTGTTATGTCGTTGAAACTGTCGAAACGTCCAGAAGACTTATAATAGCGCATAGCGCTTTGAAATTGTATGCAGTTTCTTGTAAACAAGATGACGTTCAATAACGCCCTGTAGATTCACCCCATAAGACCCCAGATTTGATGAGGCATTAAGTTATTTACTCTGTAAATAGAAGCACAAGGGGTTATTATATAAGGACAAAGTCGTTATTAGACCACTTTTCCTTCTACTTACAGAGTAGTAGACAAATTAAGTATTAATCAATTTAATTAATCGGTTACGTCCTAAAAAACACGACGTGCGATGGCGGGCACGTTTGATACGAGTAAGATGTATGGATGTGAATGGGGTGGAAGAGGTAGGTAAATAAGGATCGTGGAGAACTCTTGTCTTGGAATGAAAAGTGACGTTACACTCTTTTCACTCGAGTGCCCCAGAAGGAGGGTTATATTTTTCGAGAGTATGTACGAGTATGTAAGTGTGTATGTATGTCAACTTCTTTGGTGCGCTCTGCAGCCTAAATAGCTTAATGGATTAGAAATGATAAGCTCCTCTAGGATTAAGAGGGCTATATTATCGCAGTCCAGTGGCGCCCTCATCACATTAAAAAAGATTTCTCAATAAAGAAAGCCTAAATTAAAAAAGTGCTCAACAGATAAACTACAAAAGCCTTCAAGCTATTTTCATAGAATACTTTTATAGGTTTTTAAAGGTCTAAACATAAAAAATTTGAAAAAAGAAAAAAACGGTCGTTTTTGTTTTTATTCGAAATTGTCTAAAAGTGGAATGTTTAGAACCTATAAAAGTATTGTATAACAATGGCTTGAAGGCTTTTGTAGTTTATCTGTTGAGCACTTTTTTTTTAATTTAGGCTTTCTTTATTGAGAAATCTTTTTTAATGTGATGAGGGCGCCACTGGACTGCGATAGCCCTCTTTAATACGGACCTTAGTGCACCCGTGACTTTAAACAGGGACCTACTTAATATGCTGACGGTTTTTAGAAGGATGATCAGACCGTTAAACTGAACAACTTTCATCATGGGACCTACGTCGACATCGCGAAAAATAAATCAATGTTCCATACAAAACTGAAATCCTACTCGACCCAAATATATGGGACAGTAATTTCTTTTTTCGCGATTTCGATTTTTGTCCCATAGAGAAAGTTGTTCAGTTTGATGGTCTGATCATCCTCTTAAAAAACTGTCGGCATACTTATTAAGTTGGGCCCTGAAGATGGATTTTTTGGATAGAGATAGTAATAGATACTCACATTATAATTTATAATCTAGAACCTTCGCTTCAGTAAATTTAATTGTCGTGATAGCTAGGACATAGAGTAAATAAATTATACACAACAGAGGGTCAATGCCCATACTAAGAAAGTTGCCACCTTCTTAGTTGCCAACTCGCGCAAGTACAGCGACGGTGGTGAGTAACGGTACTACAGCAATGTTTAATTACGTTTAAAAAACGTGTTAAACACATTTGTTATTAAAATTTTTAATAAAATTAATCTATTTAATTTATTTCCGTGGAACAAAACTCAAATAATAGTGATCTAATAACGTTTAATTAAGATTTATCTCTCGTTCAGGCCAAATGATTCTTGTAGCGACATCTGCTTGCGCCAAGACTATACTAAATCTTAAATGTATGGAACTGACCAGACATGGTTAGGAGAAATAATTTGCAAACTTCACTACATAGTATAAAAAACAAAGTCGCTTCCCGCCGCGCCGTTTGTCCCTATGTATGCTTAGATCTTTAAAACTACGCAACGGATTTTAATGCGTTTTTTTTTTATAGATGGAGTGATTCAAGAGGAAGGTTTATATCAGCATTGCACCCGTGCGAAGCCGGGGCGGGTCGCTAGTTAGCAATATGTTAAAGTTTACTTATTTGCAAACTATTATATTATATTAAAACAGCTTATGAAGTTATTTCTGTTCCTGGAAAGAGCGGGTAACATATTTTATGGTTAACGGATTGAAAAACAGTAAAAATGCTTACCATTATCCCGTCCTTTCCTCTTCTTCTTCCCACTGGAGCTGGACGACTTGCTGGTTTTATCCGACTTATCTTTACTTTTCCACCGACTAAGCATTTTAATGGTTATTTTCACTTTACCACGAATGTTATGTTCCACATTGTTCGTTTATTACAGACCTATCTACTTCCATTCGGTCTTCACCTCGAATACATTCCATCGGTTTTGTTCAAATTAACCACTGTTCAGATTCAGAATTTATAACAGTTCTCGTGTTATCTTCACTTCAATTTGAATCATTTATAATTAATTTATTTCACTTGTAATTTATTTAAACTAAAGTTTTGTTTCGATTTCGTTTGTCAGATATGTCGATAGCTTCATTGTTCTTCAATTCCGGAGATTATTGAATTATAATATCATTTCGTTTACACTTATATTTTATTGGTTGTGTTCTTGCGACGTATATGATTGTATCAGCAAAATTAAAATATCACTGAGTTTTGTGTTATACTGGAGTTTATCTCTTTAGAACACGAAAGGTAAGAACAAATAAAAAAAAAAATACTCGGCCCAAGTCACCATACAAAGCTCTAATAAAGAGTTTCCCTAACGAAATGTTTTTAATGTCTATAACCTATCTAACATCGAAATTAGACCGGAGACTCAGTGTCGAAGACGTGGGTGTGGTGGATACGGATATGGGACATATTTATGTTATGGCTATAGAAGGGAAGGTGTGGACCCAGCAAGACATCGTATCAGAGTGGGGATTGGTTATAGGGGGTCCAAAGTCGCCTCAGAGCAAGCCAGCAGCTGTCAAGCTGGTCTAATCTGACAGTCGTTCAGATGTACCCTCCAGTGGGATAAAACTCTCGAGTTCAATAAAAGCTTGTAATAAAAAGGAGGAATAGGCACGGCTTGTGGTATAGGCATACCACAGTATAAGAAATAGTATCTATTACGGCGGTAGCACAGTCGGTAGTGAACCTGCCTGCTGTGCCGAGGGTCGCGGGTTCGAATCCCGTAAGGGACAAATATTTGTATGATGAATATGATAATTTGTACCCGAGTCATGGATGTTTGTATTTATATATGTATTCTATATCGTTGTCTAGTCATCAAAATACAAGTCCAGGCTAGATTCTGGTACTTTAAATGTGACTAGATAATTTGTGTGACATTGTCCAAGATATTTATTTATTATTTATTTATTACTACATACAGCTATACGTTCATAATATACCCAGCCGTAAGTGGATTTAGGGGTCATGTTTATGATTAAGGTTTGTTTTGCACATGCCAAGAAATTCAAATTAGAAACAGATTCTTGTAGAATTTACAAGAATACAATGTAGATAACCAAAGCTAATATGTAGCTATTTTACCTAATAAAAATACACGACATGTCGCCAACGCCGCATGGGCCGAATACAGGCGAATAGCAAACGGTCAAAAATGAGTATACAAAAATGCTCCGTTTATTGACCTCTATGTGTGGTCGTGTCGTCGTAAAAAGAAGAAGCTATAAGACCAATCAGGAGCTCGACCGATCTCGATCGGATCTCTGATACAGCTACACAGCTCGCAAGCTGGCTCGCACAGCCAGCTCGCGTCAATGTATAGGCAGCCTAATTAGAAAAGAAACAAAATTGACGGCGTGTATCTCAAAATATATGGTTGAAATAAGCGCGTAATCGTAAATAAAACCGGTCAAGTGCGAGTCGGGCTACTCGCGCACCGAGGGTTCCGTACCACACCACCACAGAAGACAACAGTATTAAATCAGAATTTTTTTTTTGTCCGGGACCTTTAGCGCGTGACCGACTCATACTTGGCCGGTTTTTAGTATTTGTTGTTATTCTGTAGAGTTTGCTCTATAATCACACTAAGTTTGACGCTTGTATGTATTACCGTTTTTACGATAGAGCGTGAAGAAAAAACGTTGATAAAAACTAGTTTCTTGTTGAGAACCCCCCTTAATTTAAAATTTTTTAACATTTTTATTTGTTAATAAATCCGCCGGAATAACGCAAAATCTGTGAAAATTTCAACTATCTAGCTATTACGGTTCAAAAGTTACAGCCATAAATAGGTAGGACAGACGGACGGACGGACAGACAGACAGACGGACGGACGGACGGACGGACGGACGGACGGACGGACGGACGGACGGACAACGTAGGCTTAGTAATAGGGTCCCGTTTTCACCCTTTGGGTACGGAACCCTAAAAAAGGTAAATTGACTCTCCTGTGTTTGCAATCATAAACAATAGTTACGCCACAAGGTTTAGCTCTAGGTTTAGCATTATAAAAAAAAACTCTCTACACCCACACATCTATAATAATTAGTAGCAAATTAACAGAATTTGGGTCACCAAATCGATAATTATTTTGTTTTAAGAAAATGTTTTCAAAAGTTACATCAGTGGCTATATTGAATTCCGTAAGGACATCGCCAACATATAGCCTAGTAAATGTAAACATTTTACCTTGCAAAAGGTTTTTTTATATGTTATACGGGTATAGGTCCTTATTAAAAATCCAAGTTTTCGGTGCTGCCGCGGGCTCTGCCATGTCCATAAAAGAACGAAAATTTCGATGATTTTTCAGTTTTCATTATTTAAAATCTAAAGCTTAGGTTTTAGAGTGACAAATTATGTTTAAGAGGAATTAAGAGCACTAAATGCGCTACAGTTTGGTTTTTAAATCATCTTTTTATACTGTATAGTTACCGAGATACAGCACTTCAAAATAAGGGCAGTTAGGGCTAATTCCTAACTGCCCTATGCCTGTGGGTGCAGAAAAGCTGGGCTCAAGAGGGTTTTTTGTATGTAGGTAATCTCTGGAAGTACCAAACCGATTCGTAAAATTCTTTCACTGATAGAAAGCTACACTATCCCTGATTACCATAGGCTACATTTCATTTTGTAAAAAAAAAAGTTCTGTTCGATATCTAAGTATTTGTTTACCAATTGACATTTGCTGAAAATTTACAAGTGTCGCATCTTATGGTTCAAAAAACATATTGTAGCGCATTATTTATACTTCTTCTGAACACCTTCACAGTGAAAGTAAAGTTAATAAAATATTTAATTTAAAAAAAAAAAACGAAATTTTAAGGAATTAGTCATACCTCTCCATACTTTGAGGTGTTGTATCTTGGGAACTATTCAGTATATAAAGATGATTCAACTATCAAATTGTAGCGGATTTGGTCTTCTTTAAAGCTTTAGTAAACAAGTTTGCTCTAAAACCGAAAGTTTAAGTTTTACTGAAAAAGTCTCAAAATTTTCGTTGTTTTATGGACACACCAGAGCCCGCGGCAGGACCCCAAGGTCGAAAACTTGTATTTTTATTAAGGACCTCTACCTGTATGTCATATCCAAAAATCCCGGATACCCGACCTTTTGTAAGGTAGGGTATCATTTTCCAAACAGATTTACTGAACTAATAGTTTTAAACTAAAATAAGATTAAAGCATTGTAGGTACCTATGTTAATGAGTACTACGTACAAAGGTAAGTATTCAAAGAGTACGAAAGGAAAGGCAGATGTTAAAAATTCATAAATCTCCTCCTGAAGCTGGATTCCTGGCTGGCTGCCTTTGAACTCGCTTTCAGGAAAACTTAATTCCTTCCATTTAAAGATATACAGTTCACAAGTGGCACAAGTGCGTGAAATTTAAATATATAACCTACAAGTAAGTACCTACCTAATTTTATTACCTATGTTATTTTACGTATTTTACTTTTTAACCGAGATATGTAATTCCATTTATCAAGCCAAATCTGAGCGCAATGCAATGAATATCTTTTTCCATTGCTATTTTCATAATAATCGTGAGAAAATCATGTACCTATATGCAATTACGATATCTACACTAATATTATAAAGAGGAGAGATTTGATTGTTTGTTTAATAGGGTCCGAAACTATTGGACCGATTGCATTCGCGGGACCCTAAAGTCTACAGAAGAGCGATTTTCGAAAATCATACGAGCGACTTGGCAGTAGAAAATGTCAAAATTACTATGGAGATTATGCATCTTTCTACTGCCAAGTCGCTCGTATGATCTTCAAAAATCGCACTTCAGAGCGCGACCCTCTGCGACCCACGGCGGCGACAGACAGCAAAGTGTCGCTCGTCTGTAAGAGCCCTAAACCGATTGTCATTCTTATTTAACACCTCTGTCATCAGTTCACAAATATATAGAGAAACGTGGAGAAACTATGTTTAAACAAGTATGACGTACCTCTGCGTAGAATAATTCCAAAAAGTAAAGCTCTACCTTCGTTGTAGGTAGGTATATAAACTTTATCACAAACAAACTATTGACATCTAGGGCTAGATTCGCGAAGCTCCAGCGACTAGTGCATGCATAGTATAGTTAGCTGCAGTCAAAACTTTTAGTAAAAGGGAAAATGCATAGGTGGCAGAATTGGTAAAGCAACACTCAGAAAACTGTTCTGTCTATTAAAATGTTATCATCGACATCTATGGTTTTATTGAGGAAGCTTTACAGAAGAGACAAGTAGTGCTTCATCGAAGAAACTATTTGGGTTACTTCATGAAGCTGGGGTACAAATAACTCAATAGATGGCACTGACTGAATACTGTATGACCACAGTGTACTATTATTAATAAATTACTGTATCTTTTATGAAAGGAAAGTATAAATGTATGTACTTTTAATACATTTCATTAGAGCATCAAGAATTACATTGTGTTTTTGTAACAATCAAATTCGACGACTCGCTTTTTTCCTTTAGTATTTCCTAGGACTAGACCACAACACATTGTTTCATATGTGGCCCACATATGAACATATACGGCCTAATGTGGGTGAAATCCTAGCCACATTGTCAATATGTTAGCCACATATAAAAAACGCAGTGAGAAGGTGGTTGTCGTAAAGATTTTGTCCACCTCGGAAGGGGAAATACGATCGAGAGCTTTATGTAAGATGGAATCATGATCTGGGGCAACAGGAGACGTTTCAGGTGGACCGGACACGTTAAACGAATGGGGGAAAACGGGGTGTCCAAAACAGTGGCACATTAGAAACCACAGCAGAAAAGACCAGGAAAAGAGAAGGATCGACCGTGTTTAGGAAGTTATAGATAAGGAACTGCCTCCGTGGTCTAATGGTTAAGAGCTTTGGCTCTCGACACGGAGGTCGTGGGTTCGATTCCCACGGGGGACACCTAGTGATAATTATGTCACTTTGTGCGTTTTTCCCCAGTTGGTTAGGACATTGCAGGCTGAATCAAATGATTGTCTGAAAAGAAAAAAAAAGATTCCGTGCTTCGGATGGCACGTTAAGCCGTTGGTCCCTGCTACTATCTCTGGTGGTAGTAGTCGTTACATAAAAACCACATCAGAGGCCGTAAGGCGGTCTGAAAAAACTCTGACACCAGGGCTCTGCCCACACGATAAGAAAGACAGAAGGAAGATCTGGGGGCCATCACAAGCGCACATCACAAGGGTTTCATCTCCGCAGAAAGTAAAGTACAAGCTTTATGTTAGTAACTCTGTATAGTGTATAGTATATCTATCTAATCATCTACATCCTCATTTTCAATCATGACCTGAATGATGAGTTTAATAAGCCTCGAGTAAAAAGTACCTATATGCATGATGTAATTTTAGGATAAAAACTGACTATATCGATCTTAAATTTTTTTTATGCTTACGTAAAGCTAAACTTCAAACTAAAAACAAAGTTATTTTAATGAACTAAAAATCTTACTGTACCGAAGACTACCTAACCTAACGTCACCTGCAGTAGTAAAGGGAATTTCCCTAGTAGGCTCTCCACCCTCAGTCAATACTAACACTGCGGGATGATTTTTAGTGAAGTAAAATAAAATAATTATGTTTAGCTTACAGTCTAATTTACATTACGAATCTAGTGGCGCAGAGACCACAGTGTGCAGTGGCATGAAACTAGCTTCGTAATGTAAATTCGGCTACCTACTCGTATGCTTCGTAGGCAATGGATACATTAACTGGGCTGTATATGACAGACCAATACAAAAACAGCGTGCATAGATGGCTGAATACTTACAACACTACAGTACACTCACTGCTCGTTTATAAAATCACACTACACACGATAAACTCACACCTTCTCGTCAAAAATCATAGACGAAGCTACAAATAAAACTAATGTATGGATAGAGTTTAAAGTTGGAAGACTAGGGATGATGTATGGATTTGGATGTCTGGATTGATATTATAGTATAAATCAAGTAATCTGTTTAACACTTGTAATTAGAACCACGCACCTCGCCATTATTCATTATGAACGTTAATGATTGTATCCACTAGATCACTGTACTATAATCACGAACTAGAGAGGCAGTTAGGTACACAAGGAGTTTCCGTTAGTGGAGAAAACGCGCGGTGTTATTACGGACACAGGTGGCAGAGTTATACGTAATAATAGCAGCGACATCTGCCAAGCAGAATGCATTAAAGTAGTGCACAACGCAGAATCTGTTAGATGCACTAGAGCTTTTGCAGAGGATGGGCGTCGCGTCTGTCAGGCTGAGCAATAAATCACGTGTACCCCCTGCCCGCGGCCCGCAGCCCCCACCCACCCCTTCCTACCGGCGAGCACGCTCGCGTAAGTGCCATTGAACCACACCCATAGCCATCCCCGATATAAACAACGTGTTACTACTCATATTTATTAATGAGTTCATCATTGAATGGCCGCCGTCCAGCATTATGCGTACCTAATATAATGTTTTGGTGTTTGTTATCACAGTTAGGGGTGCAGATGACGTCGCGATCGGCGATTTTAGCCGCTAGTCGGTGCGTGGTCGCAACGGCTCGTTGGCGCCGCCGTCTGCGCCCTTGGACGCCCACTTAAAGACTGGCGGCAGAATGCTGTACTATAGATAGGTGCGGGGCGTGTTAGATGAGGCTTGTTGCGCTGTGTGCGGCGCTGCACATGCGCGGGGCGTCGCCGGCGATCGATGCGGGTTGTTCACCTTGCGCGTGGGGCTTACTGCCAGCCACGACGCCGCCTGCGCGAGTCGCTCGCTAGTCGCAGTCGGTACCCCACAACATCGGCCTCTGTTCCACACTAACATTTTGGCTATTCTTATACATCGAGCGCAGAAGCCGTCTCGTGACTCGATCTATGATTGCCGAAGGCTCCAGCTTCCTACGTCCTTCTCGAGGTCCCTTATATTTCTAGATACTGGCTCATAAGGTGGGCGATACTGAATAATATTCAATAATTTGAAGATTGGCATTGGATTTACGAAAACTGAAAGCCATTCAGGACGGCGGTCATAATTATTATAAACAGAACAAATTAAGGCATTTTTTTAAAAAACTTCCACATCTCCAGAAGTCCGGATTCAAAAGTAGAAATTACTAGTAAAATAGACAAATCGTCCAAAAAGCAGTAGCAAAACGCAACCACGACAGATATTTTCATCTAATATTATCACAGAGGTATTTTTGGTCGTTATGGAACGTATTTGGCTTGGTTGAACTGATAGTGTGTGTGATTTCGTTTTCTTCCATTATTGTACGGTTATCGTGAATTTTCATTAAAATAAACACAATGAATGCGTAGAAGATTTAGTGGACTATCTAATAAGAAAGATTATGAGTTTCACACACTTGATACAAAAGGTATCATAAGGAGAAATACCTTTCCCCAACTTCTACAGATTACAACTAATTTACATTTTTGTTAGTTTTGTTTCACTCTACACGTATTACTAAGTTTTATTCATGTATGGGACCTCTTTGTCTGGGTCTCAAATTACATGGCCTTCCGCCAAACTTCAATAGATACCTCTACACTTTTTTTGTGTGTAAGTGGTAATATCGGAACTACAGAACGAATAAAAAAGAATTCACCAATTAGGGAGCTACTCTACACTATAATAATGTATAAATCAATTTCCACGCGGACTAAGTTACGGGCATCAGCTGCTACCTATTTGAGAAATAATAAGTAACTATCATTTAATCTGACTAGAAAATAATTTAAGTACCATCTTAAAATCAACTTATTGTAAGCCATTCAAAATGCCGCCGACTCTAATTAAACCTTTCAGACTGAAAAACTAACACGTAAAATAGGTAATAGATAAAAGAACTACTACACTTACAATTCTTGTATAAAATGCAATTTCCATACCATTTACCCCATTTCAAGTCCCGAGGTAAGAACTCATTCATGGCACTTACCGGCGCGGCGTAGCAACCGCGTAGCAACCGCGTAGCAACCACGTAGCCGCGTAGGTGCGTATACGCTATTTCTAAACCCTTAAACTTATTGTTCTTGCCTTGAACCTTTTATTGCTGTGTTTTTTAACCTGTGGGTCGCGACCCTGTCTTGCTCGGGGTTCGCAAGCGATTTAAAAGTAAAAAGCAAGCGTTCTAGATCCTACACTACAATAAAAATACTACAAAATTTTGATATTCTTCTCTATTCTTTTTATACAGAAGAATTTAATCTTTTGCAACTTAAGTGAAAAACTAAAACGAGATTTGATGCAGAAATCCGGCAATCCGTCATCCTCGCTCGTTGTGGCATACGCAAAATAACAAACATAAGAGGCACACATCTCGATCTTTCTCGTTTTCTCGGAGGCGGCATGCTACGCCTACGGGGGGAGGGGGGAAGGCGCCAGAATATGATTGCTTGCAAACAACTTGCAAAGGTTTTCGCTGTATTCGAAAATGTTAAAAACACAGCTTTTTTGAACTGTCCGGTATTTATATTAGGCTCCATATAATGAAAGTTGTTCGGTTTGATAGTCTAAGTTCACCGTTTCAGTATTTGCTAGGCTGTCACTTACACCCTGTAGAAGTACTTTTTAACCGACGACAACAAAAACAACAAAAAACGGAGGAGGTTCTCAATTCGACGCGTTATATTTTTTAATAATTTTTATGCAGTCTAAGATCATATGTTTTTGTGTGCAACTGTCTGTACCCCCACCGCCATTTTTGTTTTCAGTCATTGGAAAAATCAGTCATTTTTAATTTCAGGCATTTTGGGAAAAGGTGATTTTGAAATTAGTTCATATAGACTTAGAGGTGGCAACCCTAGTTTTTCCAGTACTTTAGATCAGTCTCCTTCCGATGGCACCTCATTTACTTCCCTAACAGTCAGGTGGAAAAAGTTATGCCAAGAATCATAATGTAAAAGATACTAGCGGCAAGATTTTTCTAGGCAACTTGGCGGCGTTGTGTTAACCCCTGTGTAAACATACTCTAGAATCACATTTCGTTCGCCTATGAAATAGGTGCATAATTTAACGGTCGGATCTCGGACTAATAATGGTAATAACACATTTCGGTTTTAAAATTTTGAACCGGAGGCTATTTTTTATGTTTGATCATGATAACGCATAACTTTCTACAGAGTAGTCCGATGTTGGTAATTCTTTTTTTATTGGAAAGGGTACTCCCGAGGTGGTCCCATTTCAATTCGGTGAAAATCTGATGATGCACTTCGGAGCTACATAATAGAACTACTCAAAAGTTGACAGCAAATCATCGGCGATTGAAACGTTTGCTTCGTATCGATGTCGAGCCGGTTTGTACCCGGTCCGGCGCCGGGCCGCCGCCGGCTAAGCTTGTTCACGAGCACGGTTTGTACCCGGCGGCGTGTAGCCGGCTGGAAGTGCGGCCTCATTCGGACGTTTTCCGTTGTTACGTGTTCACGCTTAAATCCCAATCACGCTCAGTCGGTTTTAATTTTTTACTGTAACAGTAGAGTTTCGATTCCTATAACTTTGCTTTTACGTTAAATCGGTTAAAAAAAATTCATCATATTATCCTCTTTTGCTTATTTACCTCCTACCTACTTTTCTTTATAATATTTTGAACGGGCTTTTGACCCGCGACTTCGTCCACGTGGATTATTTTTTTTTTTTTTTTTTTTTTTTTTTTATTAACTATGGGTTTGCTCTTGACCTCAATCCAGTCCTCAGGACGAAGATGGGGTCGTAGATGTAGCGAGCTTACCCAGAAGATGCCTATTCACTCGTACTTTAAAGGAATTCGGGTTGTAAGTACTCGGAAATACTGACGCAGGTAAGGCATTCCACTCCTTGGCTGTGCGCATTATAAAAGATTCAGAAAGGCGCTTGGTGCGGATATGTGGGATGTCAACCAAGAAGGGGTGATATCCCGCGGTGCGTCTGGAAGTCCGATAGTAGAAAGGGGAAGGTGGGATGAGCTCATGCAGCTCTAGGGCACACTCACCGAAGTACAATCTGTAGAAGACCGACAAGCAGGCCACTCTGCGGCGGTGGGCTAGGCTATGAAGCTTGGCCTCCACCAGCTTACTATCGCCAATGAGCCTCCTGGCTCTGCGTTCAACCGAGTCGAGTGCGGCAAGTTGATACTTGGCTGAGCCATCCCACAGGTGGCAGCAGTACTCCATACATGATCGGACCTGAGCTTTATACAATACTAAGAGCTGTCCAGGAGTGAAGTACCGCTTCACCTTGTTTAAGATGCCCAGCTTTTTGGCCGCAGTTTGAGCCTTAGACTCGATGTCAGCGCCGAAGTTGAGTTTTGTGGTCAAGCTTATACCCAGAAGCCCAAGACTGTCGGAAACAGGGACAGATGTACCCCGGAAAGTAGGAGTCAGATTAAACGGACTCCTTTTTGCGGTGAACAGACAAGCCTGTGTTTTGGTGGCGTTGAAGTTGACTAAATTATTGTCACCCCACTGGGAGACAACACTTAAAGTCAAGTTTGTCCGCTCAACCATGGCCTCCCTCTGCGAGCGTATTTTATCCCCGCTGGCCCCTGCGCCAGATACATATCTCTCCATGACAGTACTGTCATCTGCATACCCAACAATACCTGACACAAGGAGGTCATTGATGTGCAGCAGGAAAAGTGTCGCGGAGAGAACAGACCCTTGAGGAACTCCAGCATCAATTGCCATAAGGTCAGAAGAGCAGCTGTCAATGACAACTCTAATCGACCGTTCTCTCAAGAAATCAGATATCCAGCTGCAAAGATCAGCGGGGATGCCATAAGCGGGAAGCTTGCTCAGCAAACTAGCGTGCCATACCCTGTCAAAGGCCTTCGAGATGTCAAGTGATACAGCCAGTGCTTCACCGTGCTTCTCGATGGCCTCGCCCCAGCAGTGCGTCACATACACAAGAAGATCCCCAGTCGATCGCCCCCGGCGGAAGCCATATTGGCGATCACTGAGTAGATCATTGTCTTCTAGGTATGACAGCAACTTACTGTTAAGTACTCTTTCCATGACTTTACAGAGAATGGAAGTAATGGCGATAGGGCGGTAGTTGCAGGGGTCGGCACGACTGCCCTTCTTGGGTACCGGTTGCACATTCGCAAGCTTCCAGGATTTAGGCACCGTTCTTGTTCTGAGAGAGAGGCGATACAGGCGTGTTAGAACAGGAGACAACTCAGGCGCACAATATCTCAACACTCTTGCAGGTATACCATCAGGACCACTGGCCTTATTCACATCCAGACTACGCAATGCTCTGCGGACCTCTTTTGTATGTATTGTGACCTCCGGCATCGAAGAATCACAACGAGGGATGGTTGGCGGCTGTTTGGCACCAGCGTCCAGACGTGAATTGCTCGCAAACAGAGAAGCAAATAAATTAGCTTTCTCAGTTGCGGAGTGAGCCAGCGACCCATCAGGCTTCTGCATGGGAGGCAAAGTGGGACGGCAGAAGTTGGATTCGACCGATTTTGAAAGGGACCAGAACTGTTTACTACCAGAAGGGTAGGATGCCAGTTTGGCTCCAATGCGGCTGACATGGTCGAATCGAGCCCTCCGGATCACCCGTTTGCAGGACTTGGCGGCAGAATTAAAGGCCCTCTTCTTCGCGCGAACCCTACGAGCTCTAACTTTGCGGTCGCGAGCTTGGACCCATGCTTGGTAGGCGGCTTCTTTTTTAGCCTCAGCGCGAGCACAATCCGCATTGTACCAAGGTTGGGCTTTGTGACCGAGTGAGATGTCGGAGAAAGGAATATAATATTCCATTCCCTGTCGTATCACGTCCGCAACCGCATCAGCCGAACTAGCAGGGTCACTCGAAGAAAAAAAACACACTTGCCGCCACGGGTAAGACGCAAAGAAATGCCGCATCTCATCCCAATCTGCCGACCCGTATCGCCAGACTCGCCTCGTGCCCTTAGGGCTGTCATCGGGAGGAGAGCAGATCGACACGGATTTCACCAGACAGTGATCGGACGTTCCCAGCGGGGCAGAGACCGATACTGAGTGCCTGTCTGGATCTGAAGTCAGCAGAAGGTCCAAACAATTGGGCGTATGACCATCAACATCCGGTACCCGCGTTGCTTGATTCACCAGCTGGGTGAGATCTAGCGATAATGCAAACTTGCGCGCCTCTCTCCCAGCATGGTCAGTTAACTGGAACGGGAACAGCCACTCGCTATGGTGGGCATTGAAGTCCCCCAGAAAAACAAGCTCCGCCGTTGGATACCTTCGTTGGGCTGTCTCTGCCGTCTCAGTGAGATACTCCATGAGCCTGGTTGTCTCCTGGTCACCGTCGTGCGATCGATAGACACCGACGTAGAGAGATTTCTCCATTCCGGTGTCTACAAAAAGCCATAATACGGAGAACCCGGAAACCTCAAAGCAACGGAGACGCCGACAGCAAATGTCGTCGCGAACATACACACAGACCCCAGCTCGCCTCTTGAACTTATGTTCCAACGAGTATCCTGGGTAGTTGAGGTACGCCGTATCAGACGGGGTTGCTATCTGCGTCTCCGTTAAAAAGAATAGGTGTGGCTTCTCGGTCTCGAGGTGGTGGTGGACCGGATCGAGATTTGAGTGCAGACCTCGTATGTTACTGAGGTGCACTTTGAGTGGGAGGAAGTGCAGCCGTTGTCTAACCATTTTCTTTTTTGTGACTTTGTTTTTCATAGTTTGTCGAGTGGTGGAGAGGTGGAAAAAAAGTCGAGATGCCACTCAGGTACCCTAGAAGACCTCATGAGCTCGACTGACTGGTGGGAAACTCATTTGGAGACTGCGGGGACGCCCGAACCCCCCCGCAATGGCCACCGGGTCCTCCCTTCCAGTCGCCAACTGGCACGGTGGAGCATTGCGGGATTTTTCGCAAGTTGTGTGGGGCAGCCTTTCACACGTGGCTAGCGCACTACTTGGGCCCCCTACTAACTGCGGTCGGCCAACGACTGTCACCGTGCTTCGGATCCCGCTACCCTCCAAAATGAGTTTCCCGGTACAGTGTTGCTCAGAGGTCAAGACTGGTTCTGAGTAGCGCAACTGACTTTTTCCCATTCCCCAATGGCGCTGGGACTCCTGCACACCGACGGAACGCAGCAAGCTGCTTGGCGCCGGACTCCGGCAGGAGGGTGGTCGCGAGCCAGGCGGCTCCTTGCGGAGCCTACCACCGCTGTGGGGGATCGTTCAGCCGACACCACGAACTTGTTGTAGTCTGTGGCGGCGTTGCCCAGGGTGGACCACTAGGAGGTAGATCCCCAACCACCCCAATTACGGATTACCCCTTTAGGGGTTGATTTTCGAACAATCCTTTAGAATATCATTACTTAAGCGATAATATTTTAATGCGCTCACTTTAATTAGAGTTTAAAATAAAATTTACAATCTCAAACCTGTGTTTTTATTTCTGGAAAACCCTCCTTTTTATTATTTTTATATTTTGTTTGAAATATGCCCTCCGAGAGATATATTTCTTTTTCAATGATGTTTCCCGAGATATTTTATCTTTTTTCCGTACCTACTGAGTTTTCCCCTGGTATATAAAGCTAAAATAGAGTAAATAAGGTCAAAATAGTTCAGGCCTTAAGAGGTTAATAGAACTTGGCGCACAATCTAGATTTCTGAAACCATTAAACCTACTCGTCATTTTTATGTCCTTACTACTTAAATATTCGCAAAGCGTGACACAGTTTCATTTTGTGACATCAAAGTAAATTATTTATAGTGAAATATAAGTATTGTAATTAATATTTAATCTTTTAGAGGTCTGTCCCTTTATTCATCTCACATCTCGTCATAGACTCTTCGAAAAACATCCAACAACACAGCAGGTTTTGAAGAATAAAAACAACAATAAATACCTAGATACTTATAGTACTTAAGGCTGGGCCACACAGAGTTTGGCTGTGGAACGGCTGCGGGCTGGCAGCGGGCCGGCAGTAGTTGTAAACTATGGAATTATATGCGAGGTATCACACTAGATGCAGTCCGGTGCGGCTGCAGAACAGCTGCGATACAGTAGCCGCAGTGTAACACCTCGCATATAATTCCATAGTTTACAACTACTGCCGGCCCGCAGCCATTCCGCAGCCGGCCTGCAGCTGCACTCTGTGTGGCACAGCCTTTATACTTCCGCTTTGAGCCTTTCACGCAGATAGCATTAAAAAAAAGCTACAAAACTAATGTTCTTGTCTGTGTTTTGCTTCGATGGTATTTTTACATTCGTTGTAACTGTATTTAGCTGAATCCCGATCGTTCGCGGGCTCGAAACTCACGTCTATAGATGCTTCAGGCGCAATATAAGAAAGACAATAGTACTACATCTCTACTGTAGGGCTAGCATTCCATGCCACGCACGACAATGCGATAAAACGAGGAAACCGCCATGCGCGCTCGTCTTTAGCATGCATAAAATGAGGCACATCTCGATTTTTCTTGATACGCTAGGTCAGGAGTGCGATTTTTGAATCTCATTCGCTGAGTTCAGCAGTTTAAAATGTCAAAATTACTATGGAGATACGCATCTTTCTACTGCTGATTTGACATTCAAAAATCGCACTCCTGAAGTATGATTTTTAAAAGTCAAATCAGCAGTAGAAAGATGCATATCTTCATGGTAATTTTGACATTTACAACTGCTGAACTCAGCGAATAAGATTCAAAAATAGCACCCTAGAACTATTGAGCGCTTGACACTCAGTTGCAGAATCGCTCATTAAAATTAATCCTCCATTAAATCTCTTGCTAGCTTTTACTACGACCGCGACGTCGCGTCAACAAGACAGAAAGTGACAGCAAGGGATTTAATGGAGGATTAACTTTAATAAGCTTTTCTGCAACTGATAGTGAGTTTTGTGTATTTTACGGACCTAACATATAATAATATTAGTAGCACAGATAATAAATGAAAAGAACAATTTATCAACGATGGAATAAAGTTTCGTGTTGATTACGTTATACGACATCTTCTATCGTGTCTCGTGTCAGCATGAGCACGAAGCGCACGACAATCACTCATAAACTCATGATGTAGGTATGTCGTGGAACAATTAGCAATGGTCGACTACCCAGTTATCATAGCTGACTGAGCCCGCGCCGGACGAACTCAGGTTTCGGAAGAAAAATGGACAAAATACATTTCTCATAAACAGCTTTCTGTTTATGAGAAATGTATTCCGAATTAGCATTCACCCTTTGGTGAATGCTAATTAGGAGCGCGCTCCATAGAACTGAAGACTTAGTTATATTTTTAATACTAACCAATTAAAATTAATGAAATAGGAAAAAATCTAGAAACTAATCTCTATGCTTGTATTATGTCAGATATTCGTTAAAATATATAATTTCAATGCTAGGATTCATGATGTGTATGGAAATCTAAAACTGAATGAAAATCTGACACAATACAAGCATGGAGATTAGTTTCTAGATAGTTTTTGAAAAATTTAATTGACTTTAATTGGTTAGTATTGAAAATATAACCAGACTTCGTTTGTATGGAGCGCGCTCCGAATTATACAGGGTGAAATTGATATCATTAGCATCCTTTTAAACAAAGAGTCTACCCATCAAACTGAACAACTTTCACTATGGGAGCAAACCGACCGTAACAAAAAAAAATCTGCTGTTGCATACATTGGATTCGAGTAGACATTGCAGTTTAGTATGAAACAACAGCTAATAATTTTTTTGCTCCGATCGGTTTGCTCCCATAGTAAAAGTTGTTCAGTTTGATGGGTAAGACTCTTGTTTAAAAGGATGTTAATGATATCAATTTTACCCTGTAGATTGTCGAATCTAGTTCTTTATATTTAGTCAATCAATTTCAGATAATGGAAGATGTTACATATAATTATGATGATCGGAGGAATAAAATATTACAAGTACCTACAGTCATAAAACGTTACCGATCTTGTAAGCTCAGTCCGACTAAAAATATAGAGGTTGGTTAAAAATCCCCAAAGTGCAAATTGTAATTAGGCAACGTCAGTATCATCGGGTGAAAGTAAAGAAATATCGTAGTAAGACGAAATTGCTCTAGCACGAGGAGAAAATGTAATTTTATCTTCGAATCTCCTTTAATCCGCACTATGTACTTAGTATAATGGCTGGCGAACTACCTTAACAAGGCCTTGACGGCGTAGAACCGAATTTATAAGCGAAATAGCTACAGCGCATCCCCCCCCGCATTCAAGTTGTTTGCCGGGTAGGTGCCTACAGAACCACGCACATACAATTAAAGATACAGGCACACCCTCCACCCGTACTATTGAACCACCCACTTTACCCCACACAGCAGATATTTCATTCAAAATGTATACAAGTACAGAATTTCAAGGACTCGTTTGAATTCGTAACAACTAGCTTGTACGCAGTTAGAATTTCAAAATAACTGCAACAATTAGGTAAGGTATGTTTTATCTTTTCTTTTAGACTTTATTATGTAACGATTTGTGCCTGCCCCTACTAGGTATACTAACATTTTATGGCATCGTGCCATATCTCCGCAAAGTAAGTACAAGCGCTAAGGAGCAGCTACGAACGACGTTTCGGCACATTGTCAAACAAGACGCTAAGGGTCTTGGTAAACTGTTACCAGGAGTGTTACTCATCCACTCTATTAACACAGAGTACTAAGGGTATTTGACAGCATGTCAAATTGATGGCATTCGTATTGAATATTAATTTGGGAAACCAACTATTTAATCAGTTAAGAAAAATTAAAAAATAATTTTAAGAGAAAACCGACAGCGAAAATCATAGATTTATATATTAAGCGAAAATATTTTTTTGTCCATTTCAGTCACGAGCTACTTTGTTTTATACTATGTAGTGATACATATAACTTAACTAAATCGATCTCAAGTTAAGCTTTCTCGGAATGAGATTCAAACAAGCGAATATTGTCATCGGTCTTTCTCCTTCTAGCTAGCTTTATGAAACTGGTTAGCGAGGAAGCGCGAAGCCATTATTAATGCAACCATCTACGCCCGTCGCATCAGCTCCAACCCCATTTAGCTAGTAGAGTTGTGAATTTGGTACATAGTTGGTTATGTACAGTTGACTGACAAGTTCCTACCATTTAATACAAGTTTGAATTGTCTGCCATATTGTTGTAAAACTTTGATTAACTGCTGCCAAGATAGATTAGTTGAGTTTGAGTTGCGAATTTTCAGTTAGATGCTATATTAGTGCTATGTATCTAAACGGTACATAAAATTGGATTCGTACAATTATTTTAATATCGTTACCTAGTTAAATAGATTTTATCGGTACTTACAACAAAGTATATTCATATACTGCAATCGAAATATTGCAAGTACCGACTAGGGCCGGTTTAGCCAAGAAGAGTTGGTAATATTTTTTAATTGATAATGATAATGATATATGATAAATGATAATGATAAATGTTTATTTTTAACTTTTGCTTAAAACTATAACATTAAACGGTAGACCAAAAACGAGGCAAGCCTGATACGCGAGGTCTACGATTGGGTATCCTTAACAATAAACAAAATAAGGTGCATTAAGTACAAGTTAGATAATTGACAGTAAGTTACAGTTACAGTACAATGGCTGGCCAGGGCTCTGCCCACACGATAAGAAGAAGTACAATTGAAACAAAGTGAAAGAGTGTGTGTGTGTAGGTATGTGGGTGGGGGCTTGGGTAGGCGTGTGTCTGTTTGCCTCGCATATTAAGATAGTTATATCCTTGATTATGTCTTCAGTTCCATCGTAAGTCAGAGTCTGCAACCAGTTCTTAATCTCGAATTTAGCACGGCGCACTGATAATGTTTTTATGTCTAGAAGATTACAAACTCCTTTATATATCCGGGGATGCAGGAAAGGCGGAAAGCGACTCGCAAAAGTAGTGCTAATTATGGGCAAAGGCACGAAGTACACTCTTTTGGCAAGCAGTGCAGGGTACGCACTAGATGTAGATAATAGGGTGTAGGGACACCGCGCCACCATTACATCTAGTGCGACACCGCGGCCCTCAATATGAAGAGCTGCCGAACAGTTAGCATAGAACTTAACCTATAAAGTTGCTTGGTTGGAAAGCGGAAAGGTTTTTTGTGCATGACCTTTAAAACTGATCTCTGTGCCCTCTCTACGACCAATAGTGAACTCTTGCAGGCTCCACCCCAAACCAGCATACAGTATGTGAGAATTGTCTGACAGAGCGAGAAATAAACAATACGAAGAATTAAGCAAGTACCTATATTATCTAATCTAATTGTATGCTTAGGCAGGTACCTAGCTAGTAAAAATATCATACCTAGGTAAGGTATGATATTTTCAATGTTTAAATATGTATACTGTTTGTGTGCCCTATTAAATAAAACTGCAGTACCGGTACCTACCAACTCAGTACTTGTACAAACTCAGAAATTGTACCAACTGCTCGTAATTCCCTAAAATACAACGTGTTAATGAATTAGCGCAAAATCTCATATACCCCAACTGATTAATAACAAAATAATTAAATTGAAACAATAATTTCATTATTTTGATACTTAAAATTTAAAGTTATTCGTATTTTAAGTTTTGAGGCAAAAATGCGCTAACCTACTCATGGATACATTTTAAGAATCTTGTTTTGGTAGTAAGTGGGGTGAGTGTGCCCGTGCGGTGGGTTGACATCGGGTTCAGGAAATTCAAAATTTAACAAATTAAATATTATAATATTTTGAAAAAAATTACCTGTTTTGAAACCATGATAATTCGATTCAGCACTCGATTCTGAACAAACTACTTTCTAGTTTTGCGTTAATTCATTAACGCACCTTGTATAAACGCTTCAACCGATCGGGACAAATAAGGTGTAAAATTCATGAAATTAATAACTTAATTATAAAGTTCAACCGTATTCAGGTTAATTTGTTTAAAATTCCTGTAAAATAGTGTCTCCTTTGTTAAGTGTCTTAGCCGTCCTCGAGTCTGTTGAAACAATGAGAAGTAATCTGAAAATTCTTACCTCTCTGAGCGTTGCTCCGCAGTATCCTTTGAATTTCTCCCGCTTCCGAACCACTTTCAGACTCCGAGTAAATTGAATTACTTCCACGAACTAGATGAATGTTGTTTTTGTCATTTATAATTTTATTCGCAGCATTTCCGACGCTCGTCGTCCGAACAGGCGGCCGCGGTGGAACTTTCGACATTGGTTTTGGTTCGCCACTGATTTTTTGTGCTCGCTTTGCAGAATCGTCATGCCGAGAAATAATTGGATTATATCTTTCATTCAATGATTTTACTATCAGATCGCTAACTCTGTTACTCCCTACTTCGTGCATACTATCTTTTGATGCGTAAAACTGTTCTTCGAAACTAACTCTTTTCTGCTGTTGAGGTGTTTGTTTTGTGCCATAAAACTTGCCTGCCGGAGAACTTGAGTTGGAAATTAATTTTTCGGGATGTCTGTAGACGATAGTTGGATCGTCATAAGAACTACGGTTCGTTACAAACGAGTCTGTTCGTCTTCCAGGTGCTCCTCTTACGAAAGGCTGATTCGCAATTATTGGCAGCTGCTTCTCATGCGAACTGTTTAAGTTTTGTCCGCGAGGTAAACTAAAACTTTTAGGTTGATGAACATAAGAATTCGGTGAACTACAATTTGAATTGGTATAAGAGGTACTGCTCCTCACAGGATTTTTTTGAACGGAAGAATATAACGATTGCCGTAGGAAATAATCGTCTTCTTTCTGTTTCAACTCTCTAAGTTTCTGCCAGTAGAAGGCTTCAACTTTTTGTCGTGTTTTCTCTTTTTCTGTATCTTCAATATTTTTGTCATTCTGTGGAGTCGACGTTTGACTTCGATGGTAATCCTTATTTCTCTCTCTATTTATAGACTGCAGTGGCGAAGGTGTAGACTTGTTACGAGTGTTAGATCTGCCCAGCGAATTCCTTCTTTCTTCTGCTTCAATCATCGTTTTTCTTACGCGTTCATACGGTGAAACTGTTTTGGGCATATTTGGAATTTTATGATTTAAAGGTATCGGTGATGTCGGAGCTGAGTAGTTGTATGGTTTTCTGTCACATACAACATTCGTTCTACAATTTTCATTTTGAATCCGTGTGTTTACAGGATTCTCTGTTTTATTGTCAAAAGATAGACTACGGGCTCTCGTAGGCTGTAATGTTCTTACCTCAGCCTCTTTTTTCGGCGAAATTAAAAATTTTGTACTGACTCTTTTTATTTCAGCCCCTACTGAAGATGGATTCGCTTGAGATTGTGATGCTTTAAATATTTCAATTTCATCGATAGGTGGTATTTTATCTGACAATTTCTCTAGTGAGTGATAATATACATCAGGATACTGTGGGTGCTGGCTGAAGTTATTCGACTTTGATAAATGTACAACTTCATTATGAGGTTTCGGAGGTACCTGTGGCCTTGCAGCATAACTTGTGTAATCTTTAGTTGTATTTACGGCAAGTATGCGTACGTTAGGTTTATTAGCATTGTTTCTAGCACTTTCTGAGACTAATGTACTGCTAGAGGAATACGTGCTTAGAGTATCATTAAGTATTTCAATATCGTCATTACGACGAGACACTGTTAAATTTTCATAAATGCGTTCGTTATTGTCGTAGGTTTCTGGGTTAAATTTTTCTGGACCAATTAATACAGATCGAGGATTTTGATAGTGATTGCATTTCGAAGAACTATCTGACACGGTTTTTATGTTGGTCTGCGAATTCTTACTATTTTTTTCTTTTGATTTATGTGAGAAAAAAATACTTGGGAACAGTTTTCGAAAGCTGTTAGTCCGTTTCTTGTTATTTTCTGCCATTGTGAACCATTAATTTCTTCATAAGATATTGTCTGAAACAATTGAAAGGTTTATTAGTGGTTATCAGAGGTGAGTGTAAAGATGTCTATACAACTTGTTAATGAATAAGTGCAAAACCTCATACACCCCAACCGATTTATAACAAAATAATTAAGTAGATTGAAACAATAATTTCAATATTTTGATAGTTACCATTTAATACAGGGTGTAACATAAAATATGATAGCTACTTAAAGGGGTGCTTTAGACCATCAAACTGAACAACTTTCTCTATGGGACCAATACCGAAATCGCGGAAAAAAATCTGCTGTCCCATACATTTCAGTCGAGTTATGCTTGCAGTTTTGTATGGGACAGCGGATTTTTTTTCGCGATTTCAGTGACGGTCTAAAGCACCCCTTTAAGTAGCTGTCCTACTCTGTATATTCGCATTTCAAGTGTTGAGGCAAAAATGATTTGTTATCATTTCAGCATTCATTGCTGAAATGATAAATGATAAGCAATGAATGAAAGCGCTAACGTACTCATGGATACATTTTAACAATCTTGTTTTGGTAGTAAGTAGGGTGAGTGTGCCCGTGCGGTGGTTTGATATCGGGTTCAGAAAATTTAAAATTTTACGAACAAATTATGGATTATTCTGAAAAAAATTACCTATGTTAAAACCATGATAATTCGATTCTGCTCTCGATTCTATCTAGTTTTGCGTTAATTCATTAAAAAGTTGTATACCAAAATCACCGACTCGCTGACAATGTCACGAAGGGTTTGGTATGGGTAGGCCTTGTCAGCGACAATATCTTAGTGTGTAGACACCACAACTATTTAATAAAACCGGTCAAGTGCGAGTCGGGCTACTCGCGCACCGAGGATTCCGTACCACACCACCACAAAACACAACAATATTAACTTTAAAAAAACTTTTTTTATCTGGGACCTTTAGCGCGAGACCAACTCACACTTGGCCGGTTTTTAATATTTGTTGTTATTCTGTAGAGTTTGCTCTATAATCACACTAAGTTTGACGCTTGTATGTATTACCGTTTTTACGATAGAGCGTAAAGAAAAAAACGTTGATAACTATAGTATATAATTTAAACGTTTATAACTTTAAAACTATATTTTTTTTTTATCCCATACCTGCAATACTATTCATTTTTAAATGCGGGTTTAAACAATTAAAAATACGAGAAAATGTTAAAACCCACGTAAATACATGTATATAGGTAGTATAGGTACCTATTGTGAATGATGCTAAAAAATAACTTTTTCCCATTGACAAATTCTATTTCGTGACGAATATGCATTTTTTATTTAAAGAAAATCAAATAAATTAGTGTAGGTATTCAAACCATATTCAAGCACAAATAGTACACTCAAATCTAAATAAATATGTTTTGCGGTTTTAAAAGAAGTAGAGTCTAGTTACTTAGTTTCAAGGCCATTGTAGAAGTAGATAGAGATTATGTTGCTATTGCTTAGTCACTAATCTTTAATGTTCACCTTGTTATAGCCATTCTAGTAAAGTTAATTGGTTGTTGGTTTTGGAGTTTCGTTGGGAAGGAAGGACGACTTCGTTATCCATAGATTGATGGTTCATGGAAGGACATTCAGGGAATTGGGGGGTACCTATCTAATCTACGAGTAACTATGTTCTTATTTTACGGGGGATTTAAGAATTATCTTATTTCAATGAAATCTTTCTAAAAATTAGCAACAATGATTAATTATAATTAGTTTGTACATAAACGAAGAATTTCTATGAACAAGACTTATTCACTATATTTATTTTAGTTTTGTTTTGTTTGTCTGAAAACGAATGAATAATTTGTTGTTTTTTCTTTAAATCCAATACGCGTAAGACCTTAGAAAATTTAATAGGGACGTGTTACGCGTTTTATTCTACTAAGAAACATTTCTGCCACTTTTTGCGGGGGGCGAGGTAACATGAAATCCGCAACATTGGATTTTATTCCCCATAAGTTTAGATTCTAATTTTGAATGTTAAAAATCATGAAAAGTAGTCTCGTGTGAACCCCAACGTTCTAAGTTTAGGCTGTCTCTTTTAGTGATATGATAAGGTATAAAATTGGGTGTAAATGCGCAAGATTAATTGATCTAATACCGTGGCAGAGGGAAATGCTACCGCAAGGCGAGTCCCTATTAAATTGTCTAAGCGTAAGACCTAACGATTCATTTATTTTTGTTTTTGTCTGTAGTTTACTTTCTTGTTGGGTTTTACTTAGAAATGATGGGAAATACATTTAAGCCTACTTTTTGGTGCAAGCCAATGTGTACGCGTACCTAAGCCTAGTTCATAGAAATTTGTTAAAATATTCCAACATTTTATCTAATAAGTACTAAATGGTACTGATCGTGATCTGGCGTAGGTTACCTACTGACTACTGACTGATATGTATCAACGCATAGTAGATACAAAAAACCTATTGAAACTAGAGGTTTTTATGTTCTTACATTTATAAGTTTTAGTTTGTACCTACGTTTGTACCTACAAGCATTTTATTTAAGGCGACCTTCTTGCCATCCTTTCGTGTCAAAACGTAGCAACCGATAAATATGAACACTTTTTATCTGTATTGAGGCGTGGTAGATAAAGAAATGATAAATAACAAAGTTCTCGTAACGGAATAAGGTCACCGCCGCAGGATATAAAATTTTTTTGTGATGCATCTAATTTTACTAGGTACTTACGTACTTATTTATTCAGGCAAAAGAAAAGTTGGTAAAACAAAACTTCCTGAATCCTGTCCATAAATTAAGTTTGGAACCTAAGAGCAGTACTTAGGTATAATTGTGGTCCATTTTATTTCTAGTTCTAGCTAGAAACCGCCCACTTTGGCCTCGAGAAACTCGTAAAAAGTTTGGCCACCCCCTCTGCCCCTGTCAGACTCTCTCTACGTTGAGTTTGAGGGTATGTTTTCGCATCCGGAGCTTCTTCCACCTTACTCGTAGGTAGGTTGAACGCTGTATTTATCGTCCGCATAAGTTACGTACAAATGAAATAAATAAATATCAATTGCGCACATAGAGAAAGGAAGTATAGAGTGAACATCGCCCTTCATGACGTTGCCCCATTCAACTGCGGCGATATAGTACTCCGGCATTTAGTAGCTTTCTCACTGCGGTCACGTGTGACATTTACATTGAAAACAATTTAATCTGCATAAAAAATGCCGTGGTGTGTACTGAGATACTTCACAAACAATTCAAGAAATTTAAGCAAATGTAAAGGAATAACTTTTCATAGGTAAGCAAGATGAATTAATAATTAAAAAGAATTTTTAATATCATTTAACATTTTAAACAATATTTTTTCCCGCCCTCGAAAATATATTAAGCAAATGCAAATAAGGACAAACCTATACGTGAAAAAGAGAAGACAATAGTATGCACGAAGCTATGTATATTTTTGTCTTTCTCGCGCGTATAGTTTTTACTATCTTCTTATCTCTATCTCTCTTTGCAATCTTCTTGCATATGCCCCCCCCCCCCCCCCGTTTGCCTCACCGGCTGCACATAGCGCATGAATTTTGTTTGTCGCACTATCTCTATACTTCTTTCCTCTATGATAGCGCATCGTCTTACTGCACTACTAAGGTCCAATGAATATAATTTATGCACGTCTACAGAGAACAATAGTAGCAAATAGCGAAGAAGGATAAGGGTAGACAATTTGTCTACTCTTAAAAAATCTACAGTTTTTTCATCTCAAGATCGATAGTAAATTAGGTAATTATGAACTAGGCGAAAGAAGAGAACCCGTTAAGATTTATTTTTAGGATTCCATACCAAAAGAAAAGCGGAAGCGGATGTGATCCTATAATATAATGTGTAAGGTCTGCCACACAGAGACGGAATTGCAATCCGGAATTCCGAATCAGGATTGTGATTTTGTATAGGATTTGACAGCTGCGCAATTCCGAACGCAATTGTAGTGGGGGAAAATCCATACAAAATCACAATCCTGATTCGGAATTCCGGATTGCAATTCCGTATGTGTGTGGCAGACCTAAGGGTCACTTTGTTGTCCGTCCGTCACTCTGTCCGTCAGTCAAGACAAGACCCGAGAGAAAAGTGGCTTCTTTTAGGTTAGCTAATATTACCTACCTACAATAAAGATCGACGTAGGACCTAATACGTTTTTCGACAACTCTTTTACACATTGCGGAGCCGGAAGTCAAGAGGTTTCCTAAAATATGTAACGTTTTACGTTCAACTAAGTTTCAGTCAGTTCTATAACTCTCTTCAGTTTTCACGCATGCGCAGCGCCGCGCAGTGCTGGGGGGGGGGGGTGCGGGAGTAGGGGGTGGGAGGTCAGCGGGTCATGACCGGGGGGAAGTACCTATTATTAGGTGTAACTACGTATATTATACGACGGAGTACGGCCCAGACTCCTATTTCTGGAAATACAATTTGTAGGGTGCCGTAGTCAAACAGGGAACCCCAAGGCATACCTAAAGGTTCTAGAACCCACTGTACAGTCTTACGAAACCGATTCTCAAGAATCTTTAATTAAACATTTCTTACTGTTATGTAGGTTAACAATAATGTAGTTAACTGCCTCCGTGGTCTAATGGTTAAGAGCATTGGACTCTCGACACGGAGGTCGTGGGTTCGATTCCCACGGGGACACCTAGTGATATGTCACTTTGTGCGTTTTTCCCCAGTTGGTTAGGACATTGCAGGTTGGATCACCTGAATGTCTGTAAAGAAAAATGATTCCGTGCTTCGGATGGCACGTTAAACCGTTGGTCCCGGCTAATATCTCTGGTGGTAGTAGTCGTTACATACCTAAAAACCACGTCAGAGGCCGTACGGCGGCGGTCTGAAAAAACTCTGATACCAGGGCTCTGCCCACACGATTATAAAGAAACCCCCGAAATCCGAATGTAGGTACACAACATTAATTATAACTATAATTTTTTCATCGTTTTTTAATGAAAATACCCCCCTGAAAATAAATGTCCCCCCAATAAATGTCATCAACTCATCGAAAAGATGTTTAATAGATTCTTTGATCTTAGATTGTTTATTTAGGTACCTACTTGTCTTGGACTTTTATTTCGCCTACATTTTTTCATTGCTGACTGTACCTAACTAGTTAGTACCACAAACATAGGTATGTTAGTACGAATATTAATTCGAACTTTGAAACAACCAATTATGTTCATTTTAATTATTTTGTCCTTGGATTTGTTTTTGGACGTTATCTGGTGGACAGAAGAATTAAGAAGTTAGAACGTAGGGACCTACTTAGGTATTCTAAATGAAACAACTGTAAATTATTACGAACATGATTAAATAGAGTCGGTCGATACGAGTATAGAGTATAACACACCATTGTCCCACTTACCATGAGTCATTGCACAAAACTCCGTAATACTTTGTTAAATTTACCGCATTTATTATGTCATCCACTACTGACAGCCTAACCTATAACTTGGCGCACTATTAAGTTACTAACAATATTAAAATCATCGGATAATGATTCAAACACACCCCCGAAAAGTTTTGCAACACTCAACCACTAATTAATTGCGCGAAACCATGCAAACACTAGTAGGCATGAAAGTTAACACAAGATCAACTAACTACTATTTAAGTTTTGATTAACCTTAACAACTTCTCAACTTTAATGATCAACTTTGTAATAAACTAATAAGTAGAGTTTCCAAACTCTACTTAATAAGTGCGGAAATGGACTGTCAAAGAAACTGCGTAAAGTAGAACATCAACATAAAATAACTTTTTACGTGCATAATGCATCACAGTTCTAACATTTTTTTGTATAATTGAAGGCCATTTAAACTACTTTTTGAGATGGACCTTCATTCATCGCAATAGAGTCTATTATTCTTCTCTTTTATTTGTATTCCTTTTGCTACGTTCCGTTTCATCTGTATGGTGTCGTGACTACACACGTGAGTTTTTTAATCTTTTACTATACAATACCTATGCCACCTTCCTGATTTATACAATGTACTTTAATTACCATGCTTTGTGCTTTATACCAACATTTTTTATTGTAACATTATTTTGAAGATTTATTTCCGAGACTAGTAAAACTGAGTAAAACGTAAAATCTGTTGATGGCATTAGGTGTCACCTAACTGTCACATTGACAGTAAAAGGGCCCATTCACTAAACCAAAGATAAAATCACTAAACATTTTTCATCTATGCATTCTCTGCAGTCTGCCACATGCATAAAGTACTTTGTCCACATGCCGTGCAGGACTGCAGAGTCTAGTCGACGCAGTTTCAATTTCATACATTTCAGCTTAAACTTTTCGCTTAAGGGGTTTCCCTGACCGAACGACCTTGACTCTTTCAGAGCCACCTCACCTCTACTAAACTACGTCATTTTAGTAGGCATACCAATTTTTGACCGGCTTGTCCTTCATTATTTCACAGTGGAGCCTTCTAATCCAAGGAAGTCACATTCTAAAATCATAAGAATTCGGCCCAAATTTAACAATGGAGAAGATAACCATTTTTTGTTTTATATGCCAAAAAATTCTACAAAAAATTACGAAAATAACTGTGTTTTTATTATTTTTCTATCTTTAA
This sequence comes from Agonopterix subpropinquella, assembly GCA_922987775.1. Lineage (NCBI taxonomy): Eukaryota > Metazoa > Arthropoda > Insecta > Lepidoptera > Depressariidae > Agonopterix > Agonopterix subpropinquella. Next base: position 52,035,216 of record OV277693.1, on the reverse strand, counting down.
AACTGACCGAGATATAAAAGTGCAAAGTTCACATTTTCGGTCTAAGCCGACCGAGCGCGATATCGTTGATGACGTCACGTCACCCATCTCCGCGCGAGCGACTCGGGGATTCCGACCTATTTAGGGCTGTAACTTTTGAACCGAAAGAGCTAGATAGTTGAAATTTTCACAGAATGTGCGTTGTTACGGCGGATTTGCTAACAAATAATAAAAATGTCAAAAAGTTAAAAATTAAGGGGGGTTCTGAACAAGAAACTAGTTTTTATCAAAAAATTTTCTTCTCGCTCTATGGTAAAAACGGTAATACATACAGGCGTCAAACTTTGTGTGATTATAGAGCAAACTCTGCAGAATAACAACAAATACTAAAAACCGGCCAAGTGTGAGTCGGTCTAGCGCTAAAGGTCCCGGACCCAAAACATTTTTTTTTCTAATTTAATAATGTTGTGTTCTGTGGTGGTGTGGCACAGAACCCTCAGTGCGGGAGTAGCCAAACTCACACTTGACCAGTTTTATTTACGTTCCATGAGGATCTGAAAATTCGAAAAAATTGGACAAATGTGATGAGAAGAGCAAATACATTTGGACCAAAAACGACAGCATATTGTTGGAATTGGGTTTTGTATCCTGCGGCACGAATTTGAGGGGGGGGGGGGGGGAGGTCCCCACATACAGTTTCACTTCATTGGTCGGTCATGGATGTTTATATGTTTGTGCCGTCGTTGTATGGTTTCCATAATAAACAGCCTATAAATAGTGCTTTCTTGGGATCATTACAATGTATGTGCCTGTGAGCGTTATTTATTTATTTATTTATTTATTGGGGTGGATTAGCAGTCGGTTCGACTCAGAGCAGACAGTATCAGGGGGAGGGGGGCGTTGAACCACCCCTTAGATCCCCCCAGACCACGTAGGTGTAACCCCCTAGTGGGTGTCGTGTCGACATAGGGGGAGGGTTTCCTAACCCCCTCTTCTGGGGGATGAAGGGTGGACCCCCCCCCCCGTCCCCTCCCCAAAATTCGTGCCGCAGGATACTAAACTTTTACCTACTTGGTTATTGCTAGTAATTACTATGCTTTTTAGAAGGTATGTAGGTACTCGACTCGCAGTGTCCAATCATTGAAATTAACGATTTATTGATTAATTTCAAGAAGAAACAATAATTATATGTTTAATAATAAATAAAACACCAGAGCGCATGAAAGCAAACAACTTACCCGCAAAATGTACTACGGACATATTATGAGGCGGGGGGTGCCCGCCGTGCCGTATAAGTACGATGACGTCACGCGCTACTCGCGAACACTGACGAAATTAAAAAACCTACGTCAACTTCCCACGCTTATAACTTCGGTAATATTGCACCGATCGATGTGAAATAAAAACTAGAATAATGTGTACGGTCTAGACTTTTATTCTACGTGCTTGAAAGTGTAATATGGTAACCTTGTTATCTTCTCCATTTAAGTAACTCATTAAATATTGGTCTAAAAATTTTTTTTGCTAAATAGCAATTTTAGATCTTAATATTGTCGTCTCAAGTAAATGTGACTTCAACTTAAAAAGTAGATGCTCATACCTAATACAGATTTTTTCCAATATTTAGGCTTTCTTTTGAACACAGGTTTCATATGTATTTTATAAAAAAATAAGAAATATGATCTATAGCAAATAAAGCCGAGATGTTGAAGAATATTTCTACATTTTTCAATTATTTGTATGTCTTTCAAATAATGAGAAGATAGCTTCTAAAAATCAGTAATATATGGCCCGAGCTGGCGTTTGCCTATGGGGAGCCTCTTAAGGGGCCCATTCACAGTAGTCCGTCTTGCAGTCCTACACCAATATCGGATCGTGAATGGTTTTGCAGTACGACCGACCTTGAGCAAATGTATGTATCCTACGTGCAGAAGGCATTATCCTAATAGAACGCGAATGCGCGATCATCGTTGTTTCGCGCGAATTTTACACGTACGAACGCGCGACCTAACATATTGAACTCGAATAGGTGTCCTAGTTACCTAATCCTAACTGACAATCGCATGACGCGGTCGCGCGATTCAAATGTTTGTACGCGAACACGCGTTGGTCGCATCGCTTACTCGCGCGATGATCGCGCATTCGCGTTCTATAAGGACGATGCCGAACAGTGTGTGGGCTCGCAGTCCTGTATGTAGGACCTACTGTGAATGGGGCAGTAAGGATTGCTCAGACTCGCACGACCAAAGCGACTGCAAAGCGGGAGCGTCTACCGCGCGGCAGTCGCTGCCCATGTAATCCAGGCCTATGACAGCTTAGTTCTGGTGTAGCCGTTGTGGCGCTGTTTCCCATCGTCCTCATTGGACGATGATACATTGTATCATCGTCCAATGAGGACGAGATACAACGCCATATTGAACTTACTTACAACAACAGCAGCCTCATGCCGTGTTGTTGCGTCAGAAGCTTATATCTTGTGATTTTCCTGGTATTTTAGCTTGAGTTTAGAATCCTTGAGAAGCCTCAATTCTTCTCCGTCGTATGACATAATAATATCGTTAATAGTTTGTTCCTTGGTCAAATATCCCTATTTTTGCATCCTGGAATCAGTGTATACATACCTATATCTACAAGTTATATACACATTAGTTTGACGACAGAACGCCACAACGGAAACAATGGAACTAAGTGCAAATTTCACGGTCGCATCTGTAGCTTGCTACATATCAGTAATCTAATCTGTGATGTAATCTAATTGCGTCCCGCCAAGTCGCCCACACCGACGACGCGACAACGACGCGGGAAGGTAGCGTCAGCGGAGCGGGACGCTCGCGTCAAGTGGTCAGACAGACACAAAATAAAATACAATTTTTAAAAGACATTGCTCAATCCCGTTTCCCATACAACACTGGTAAATTTGAATTTGAATTTTATAAGAAATCCCACAGCAGAAAAGTATAATTTCCATTTCATTGGGAAGCACGATATTCCTCCTATCCTGTGTATAAATTCAGCTATCATACGATTTGTATTTTGTTCTTTAATCATACACATTCGCCAGCTACGAAACGACCCGAAACGAATACACTATATATGACGTGGGCAATGTCTTTTCAGTACATTTTGGTTCTTGTTGGTAGTTTTTGGTTCTTTTTAGCAGATTTTGGAAATTTTCGGTCCTTTTGGTAGATTTTGGCAAAAATTCAAAAAACTCAAAAACTAACAAAAACAAAAGAACTAGGTAGGTTCTAGAAACTTCCAAAAAGTAATAAAAACAACCAGAGTATCAAATTCGCGTAGTGTATATATTTTCTTTGCCAAAGAACTTTATATGTTCAATTTAGTTAGACTCTGACGTTAAAACGAAAATGACACTACCACAACAATAGTTAAAGAAGTATGAAGCTTCGTGCCCACCGACGCGACCAAAGCGACTGCGAAGCGGGAGCGTCTACCGCGCGGCAGTCGCTGCCCATGTAATCTTATGGTGTACCGCTAAGTCGCCCACACCGACGACGCGACCACGACGCGGGAAGGCAGCGTCAGCGGAGCGGACACGCGCGTCAAGACGTCAGACGTGTACGATGCTTGCTCTCGTAACAAAATAAAATACAAATTTTAAATTTCAGTACATTTTGGTTCTTTGTGTGTAGATTTTGGTTCTTTTTGATAGATTTGGATCGTTTCTGGTAGGTTTTTCCAAGATTTTAATTGTTTTCGGTTCTTTTTAGTAGATTCTAGAAATTTTTGTTTTTTTGTTAGTGTTTAGTAATTTCTGGTAGATTTTGGTAAGTAGCCAAAATAACAAAAACTTAAAAACTACCAAAATCTTTTTAGATTTTGGTAGTTTTTAAAAACGGGAAAAAATTTCAACCTTCTTGAAAAAAACTAACAAAAACAACAGAACTAGTAGGTAGGTTTTAGAAACTTCTAAAAGGTAATAAAATCTACCAAACAATACAAATCAAATCAAATCAAATCAAAAGTTTATTTTGCATACTAAGTGTACTAGGTACCAATGTACCTACTCTTCAATTTAGTTAGACTCTGATGTTTAAACGAAAATAACATTACGAAAACAATAGTTGCTTCAACGACTATTCATCAACAAATGATGTTCGCTTCCCGCGTCGCAGTCAAGGAGTGGAGGCCAAGTTTCGCGTCGTAGACGCTCCCGCTTCGCTTCCCGCTTCCCGCGTCGCAGACGCATCGGTGTGAGTCTAGCTATCAATGACTATTCATCAACAAATGAAGTTCGCGTTGTCCCGCGTCGTCGCATTAAAGCCGTATCACGGCTATCGCGGGTTGTCATGCTACCCCATGCTACCCATGCTGCATTGGTAGCATGACAACCCGCGATAGCCGTGATACGGCTTTATCACGTCTTTTATCTTTTTCGCTTGCGCGCGAATGAACGAGATAAAAGACGTGATAAAGCCGTATCACGGCTATAGCGGGTTGTCATGCTAACCCATGCTGCACTGGTAGAATGCCAACCCGCGATAGCCGTGATACGGCTTTATCACGTCTTTTATCTCGTTCGTTCGCGCACAAAAGAACAAGATAAAAGAAGTGAAAAAGCCGTATCACGGCTATCGCAGGTTGGCATGCTACGCATGCTGGACTGAGCAGAAGTGCGATTTTTGAAAATCATACCTACGAGCGACTCGGTAGTAGAAAATGTCTAAATTACTATGGAGATTATGCATCTTTCTACTGCCGATTCGCTCGTATGACTTTCAAAAATCGCACATCTTTTTTTTTTTTTTTTTTTATGGCCTTCTGAGCATTACGATTAAATGTGTGCATGTTACAGGCATGTTATGACAGGTGGTGTTGCCAATGGATAAAAAGAAACCTTTTTTTTATACTTAAGTCATAATTTAGCCTTTACTTTATAAGGGTTAAAAAAAAATACCTAGTTCCAAATGGCTCGACAGATGGCGTTGACGCAACAGGGTTGATCGAAAAGTTTTTAATCTAAGGGGTTGATCGAGTTTGCGGATAATAAAATGCAAATAAATTAGGTACCTAGGTACAATACGACAATACCAAGACAATACCAAGTCTAACTTTACGTCTCGGCATCGGCATCCTCTCGCGTCAACGCCATCTATCGCGGTTTGTTGAAACTACATTTTACTTCCGTTTCGTTTTACGTTTTACGAAGATGGCTTCGGTCGGGGCAAGAAGATTAAATACCTACTAGTCACTTGCTTCGAGTTGGCCGCTCCCTCCCTTCCCGCTTCACCGTACCGCACCCCTAAGAGACCCTATTAAACGCAATTTTATAACCTTTAGCAACGCAACCACGTACGGCACGTCCGTCCCGATCACTAATATCACTTTTAATTTAAAAAAATTATTTGGTTGTTATATTATTTTTTGTCGACGGGACCAGTGAATGTGCCCGTGACGAAATTTTGTAACGGTTATCGACGGCCAACTCCAAGCAAACGGGTAGTACACACGGCGACACATCAAGCTACCCAAAACCAAAATAAGCTGGCCGGGCGTAGGCATAGTAATGTATAACGTCGCGCGGCCAGCTTATTTTGGTTTTGGGTAACTTGATGTGTCGCCGTGTGTACCTACCAAAGATAAAATATACTACCTACTAATCTTGCTTCGGGGACATAATAAATTGTCATGTCAACGCCATCTATCGATGCCACAATGTTGGTTCCGAAATCGTCAGACTTGGCTGTATGGGCCTTGTTCTCCGTCCTTTTTGCAAGACTCGAATTTGAATAAAATCAACAACAACTACTTGACGTTTACAGTTTACGTTTACGCTTTACGATACGTAAAAATTAGTACGTGTAATTTCGGTATTTGCTATCTAAAATTTTCGATATTTCTCCTATAAATAATGTAGGTAGTACCTACCTACGTGTCCACTTTACAAGCGAAAGTAAAACGTAGTAACAATTATAATTCACTGTACACACTTTCATTCAGAATACAGACTAACTTAAAATTCATAACTTAGTTCAATAAGTGCAAAAGTTACAAAAATGACCAAGACCACGAGTGAATTTAAGTTTATTTTCTATGCCGGTGGTATATTTGCGTGCTATTTTGTATACGGCATGTTACAAGAGAAAATCACAAGGGGTCATTATGGGGAAAATAATGAAAAGTTCACCTGCTCTCTGACCCTCGTGTTGGTGCAGTGTTTCGTCAACTATATATTTGCACAGATTCTGATGGTAAGTGTTTTAAGACATAAATATTGAATAAAAAAATTACCTAGTCCCAGCTTCTCACTGTCTTTGAAAAAGTAATTTAATTCACCACCTCCATGGTCTAATAGTTAAGAGCATTGAGATCCTAGACACGGAGGTCGTGAGTTCGATTCCCACGGGGGACAGCAGTGATATGTTACTTTTCAAATCCAAAAAAAGGCACATTCTTCTTATCATGTGGGCAGCAAGCCCTGGAATGTTTTCAGACCAACTTACAGCCTCTGATGTGGTTTTAATGTAACAACTAGGTAAGACCTAGCCGGGACCAACAGCTTAACGTGCCACCCGAAGTCTGGAATCATCATTCTTTTCAGAAAATCCGATGATTTCGCCGGGAATGTCCTAACCATCTGGGGGAAAACACACAAAGTGGCATATCACTAGGTGTCCCCAGTGGGAATCGAATCCACAACCTATATGTCAGAGCCCAATGCTCTTAACGATTAGACCACGGAGGCAGGACACATGAGAACAGTTTGAGCTTGAATCATTGTCAGCATTTTTATTTCCTTACAGTTGTCATGGAAGCATGAAGTGGACACCACCCGAACGGTTTACTACTTCTTCTCCTCAATGACATATCTTTTAGCCATGGTTTGCTCAAACATGGCATTACAGTGGATCAGTTACCCAACACAGGTTTGTAAAAGTGTTTTAAAAATATACTGTTTCCAATGTAAAGATCTTGAAGGGTGACTTCTCAATCATAATTCAGTTTTCTTTTTTTTACCAATAGAAAACCAAATCTGCCTTCTACAGATAGTGATAAATAACATTAAATTACAAATTTAAAAAAGGTCCTAAAAGGAAGTTGATAGTAGCCGCTCACAGACTTCGATCTGGACACATGCCACTGAGAAAGTTCATATTCCTTATGAAAAAGGCTGATTCCTCAAATTGCGAGGAGTGCAATGTAGTAGAGGATGTGTATCATCTTTTGGTGGAGTGTGTCAGGTTCAAGCAGCTCGGGGTTCACTGATGAGGGAACTGAGTGACTGTGAACAAATTTGATGTAGGTGCCTTTCACAAAGTATTAGCTAGCCCTTCTACAGATGAGGCTAAAAAGTTGTTCGCCTTCGTGATTTCTTCAGTGAATCAATGATGTGACATAATGTTTAGGGTACGATGGGACTGATATGTACATGTGTATAAAAGTCCCTAATTAACATTTAAAAAAAACCCCAATGCCAAAAACAGACATTTAAAAGTGAAAAATTTGGTCACCTATTATTTTTGGTGTATGTAAATGTCAGACATATATATTACTAGCGTAAGGACATGGCCTATGAGCTTGACTATTGTCCCCAGTTCGTTGGCTCTAAAATGCAAGGAAAAATGTCAGTTTTAGAGCACTACAAATATATGACATGATATAGTTCGTATACGAGTTATGACAGATGGCGCAAATTTTTGATTCTATGAAGGTTTTTGTAAAATATTCTGACGGGCCTATCCTTACGCTAGTAATATATAAATCTATGGTAAATGTAGATTTTACTTTAACTTTTTAACTCTGTTTAATATATTTTAGGTCAATTATGAAATGCCCACTATTCTAATGTACTACTTCATTCGACAATGTGCCCCATTACACCATCAGTATTTACCAAGATTCGGTGATCGTGATCAGTGATCTTTGTAAATACTGATAGTGTAACATTGATGATTGACGGATCGTGAGATCTGATCGCAAATATTTAGATATTTTGAAATCAACGATCGTGATCAGTGATCGCGATCCAGATTGATGCGTCTAACGTTACATCAATCAATTTTCGTCAGTCAGCGTTCGCACAGCGATGGAAGCGGACGACAACAGCGCATATAATAATAATTATCTATATATATATATATGTATTTGTGTGACATTGTCCAAGATATTTATTTATTTATTTATTTATATATATAAAAGTAATTTTCATAGTCTTCCTCGTCTTCGGTGTTATGAATGTCATCTAACAAGGTATTATAACTATGACGTCTATTTCTGTGGCATTAGACCGATTTCAATGCGGTTTTTTGTAGAGGAAGATTTTTTTTCAATTTTCTTACTTAGTCCTTGTCAAGTTAATTTAATATTTAATATTAGGTTAGAATTACGTAACATTTAATTGCGGGATTTTCAAAAGTCCCAACGCCAAAAAACAAACATTAAGTACTTTATTGTACAGAAAAAAATACACATAGCATTTAAAAAGGAAAAATAACGTAGTACATAACTTAGTACCTATTTATTTTTTAGCGTTAGGGGTTTCTCAAAATGCATTTTTTCTGTTTATTACGTGTTCATCTTATGGCGGCGAACAGTGAACTGCGGCCGTAGCTGTAGTATGCCGGCATGATATAGCGTTATCGCGCCTTCTCTTTCTATTTGCGCGTGAACGAACGAGATAAAATGAGTGAAATAGCCGTATCACGCGCATCATGCTACGGTTTCTGATTGTGATCATGATTGACCATCTAATATTAATATTTTTTCCGTCAATCAACGTAGATCTAGCGCGATCACCGGATTAAGATCATGATGTTCCGTGTAATGGGTGCCAATCGCCGTCCCCGACACATCAATTGACCTAAAATATCTTAAAGACAGTTAAACTAAAAATGTATGTTACATTTGCTTAGACCAAAAATAATGGGTGACCGAATTATTTTTGTTTTATATGTCTGTTTTTGGTAATTTAATGTTATTTCGTAATTTTTAAAGTTACTTGAAAACTGCTGAACCAATTTTCATGAAACAAAGCTAAGAACAATCCCGCAAAAATTTGCTTTCTATAAAAAACTGCATTGAAATCGGACCACCCGCTTGGGAGCTACGATGCCACAGACAGACAGACAGCGGTCTGCACATTGTACAGTAGTAGTAGCGGGTGTACATAGGCGTCATATAACACCCCTCTTTTTGCATCGGGGGTTAATAAAATAAAGGATAGAATAAGTTCTCCCGGTACAGGGTGGTTGCAAATATGCGGTGATTGCAGCTATGGATCATTTGTTCATTTGTGGCTCATAATTTAGCTCTTATCTTTATTCACCGACACCTGGCGCTGCCTTCTAGATGATTTATCCTGTAGTTCTATTCTATAAATAACCCCATACTTTCAACTACCCCAAAGCTGATATTAGGGTTGCTATACTATACATATGAGCAGGTCGGGACTGTCGGTTCGGCAGTATGTGTTGATCAACAAAGCTGACCCGAAGCCCGAAGGAATCACTGAACTTGTTCAGCTCAATTCAGCTTGTGCTGATCTTGTGCCGATCGGGTAGTTCGTTCGAGTTGATGCATCATTCGAACATTCATCTGCATACATTTGGTTTTACTGCCCGGTTTTGCCGATTGTTCCATCCTGCTTTGCTCGGCCACTGTATTTGTACGGCAAAGACGAGCGGCTTTTTTCCTTTGATTTTACCGCCCGGCTGTGCAGATTAGTGCCGGCCCGCTTATGTGTATAGCAATCACTATTTGATCTGTGCCCTGAGACACATCAGCAAATTTTTTTAAATCATTTATTAATTATTTTTGTACATACTTTTAAATTAATCATTTTAATGGATTCCCGATATTTAAGGGATGGTTCAATATCTGAAATTGCAATAGTTAAGGTGGCGGTTGACAGGCGACCGCACGCCGCAACCGCATGTCGCGACGACACTACTGGTTTGTATGTAATTCTATGAAATACCCTGCGCAGCCGGCGACACGCTGCTCGACTTCACTGCGGTACGGTCGAGCTTCACTGACGCTCGACCGCAGACCAGTAGTGTCGCCGAGTGCTGCCAGCATGCGATAATTATCTTAGATTCACGATATTTTTGAGTGGCATGCGATAGAACATAAAAGTCGGGTATAACACGATAATTCATACAAATTCCACGATATTTCTTTAATTTAATGAAATTTCTATTTTCAACCACATTGTCCGTTAAATTCCAACAATAAATTATACTGGCGTTTGGCATTTGGTAAAACAGTGTTTAAATATTACTAGATATAATCAATACGAGATGATAATTTTGGGAAACAAATAAAAAAAACATGTTTTTACTTTTTACGGAAATTTTTTCTACTTATTCGTTTTTACGAAAATCTTTTCTATTCACCCTTTATTAGAGCTCAAGTTACGGCATAGTAGATATAAAGCATCATCCTAAATCTTAAAACCCTACTGAAAATTATCACCCAAAAAAAATACCCTAAGTTGGCAATACTGTCTGTAGCTGCGGCGTGCAGTTGCGGCGTGCGGTCGGCTTCCCATTCACGACCGCAGCGACGTGTCGCCGCGACACGTCGCGACCGCACGCCTCATGTGGTCGGCTACCAATTTGCTCCTTTATGAATGCAGTAAGAAGTAAGGAAGTAATACCTAGCCAATTGTAGCCATGTAACTCTCAAATAATATAATGCATTGATATAATAATTACAAAATCCCTTTTCTAGGTGGTTGGTAAAGCAGCAAAGCCTATCCCAGTCTTGATTCTAGGAGTACTAGTTGGAAGGAAAGTATATCCGATGAAGAAATACCTATTTGTATTTCTAATTGTCCTGGGCGTGGTCCTGTTTATGTACAAAGATCAGACTAAGAAAGTAACTGACGACAGTCAACGCTTTGGGATTGGGGAGGTGCTGCTCCTATTGTCATTGACCATGGATGGTCTTACAGGTGCTGTGCAGGTACGCATACATTCTGTTTTGTTTTATTATTTACGAGTGCTTGAAGTTTAGTTACAAGAACCACAACTTTTATTTTATTGTATGCTCACGCCGCATGCATGCATGTGCCGCCAAGACGCTGCTTAAATCATCTTTCAAGGATGGAAAGGTCAATGATGATGATGATGATGATGCTCATAGGGGTAATCTGATGTGATATACAGGGTGTAACAAAACACCCTAATAATACTTAAGGGGATGCTTCAGCCCATACAACTGAACAACTTTCAATATGGAGCCAACTTCGAAATCGCCAAAAAAAATCCGCTCTGTCATACAGAACTGCAGTACCGTCTCGACTCAAATGTATGGGACGGCGGATTTTTTTAATTTTTTCTCGACATCGAAGCACCCCCTTAAGTATTACTAAGGTGTTTTGTTACACCCTGTATACATAATATGTATGTACTAACTGAATCATTCAACATCAGAAGTTCATGAATATTTGGAAATATCTATACATATTCTTGGACAATGTAAATATCTATAAATATCTAAAGCAAGATCTATAAAGCAAGAAATATCAAATATTTCAAAACGATATCAGAATAGACTAGCCAATCATGTTAATGAGCAGTTGCACTAACAGACCGCAGTAATGACGTAAAAAGGCTAAAGTGACTCAACATACACGATCTAGACATTCCTAGAATGCAACAATAAAGGATTACCCTCCACTGGGAGCTGGTTCATTCCACAAATAAACATCCTCATCTCAATGATCTGCTTATAGTGTCAGCACTGATTGCAGATAGTTAATGGGTAGGCTTCTCACACGGTGGACCGACGACCTGGTGAAGGCGGCGGGAAAACGTTGGATGAGGGCAGCGCAGGACCGGTCGTTATGGCGATCCTTGGCCTATGTCCAGCAGTGGACGTCCATCGGCTGAGATAGTTAATAAATAACAAAAAAAAAATTAAAATCATTGAACGGATAGTTAAATATTTTTTTTTATCTCAGTCATAATTCCATATTTAAGTAACAATAATTTATTCAGTGTTGGAAGCATTTCCACTGAAGCAGAGCAGAGCAGAGTTGTATAAAGTCGACCAATAAAATAGTCTGCTTAGTTGGTGGATTTCGGGCCTGGATGTTTGTTTGCAAGAGACGTCTCTCGAACGTAAAATACTGAAAGCAACAATTATTTTCCACAGGAGCGGATGAAGACTGAATCGTCGCCTAGTGCTTACTCTATGATGTTGAACACCAACTGGTGGTATGTATCAGTTATTGGTCAAACCCGACTTTAGGACAAACTAGGTTTGCCTCTAAGGTCTTTCTATATCTGATAAGATGTACCTGTAAAGACTAGGCCCCACTGGGAGTCCAGTCCTGATAGGAGAATCCAGTTTAGCCTATTGGCTATGTGCGAAGTGGGCTTGGATGAATAAACCACGAAGTGGGTGATGATGAGAACCGGATGAGAACTGTCAAATTGATCACCGTGCTCGGAGTGGCAGAAATTTTAACCATTTCCGAACAATCTGTGTCAATAATATACTTGAATCTATGCAAATCCACACACTTACGAAATCTCCAAAAACTATAGACTACTTACTTAAAATTTGGCATGGATGTTTTTATTGGCATTTATGTGAGTTTTTTGAAAATCAACCCCCAAAGGTGTGCAAACCGAGATATAAATTTGTTCGTGCGCATCTAGTTAGTTCTAGTACAAATAGGGTCATGACATGATCCATTATTTGTCGAGGTCCAAGTTTGGCAGTGAAAACCCCCAACGCTAAAAAAACAAACAAAAAAATAATTCAGTCTCCTATTATTTTTGATGTAAGCAAATGTATGTTTTAAGCAGGCACTTCACTCTCGCGGGAACTGGTCGGCGAGAACTTTCAAGGAAAATTACTACGGCTTATGACGCCACGAGAACAATGAAGGTCATCCACACTCTCGTTTTCGGCTGTTCTCGGCGAGAATGTAGTACCCGCATAAAGATATTTAAGGTCAATTAATGCGTAGGGGACCGCTATGAAATGACCTTTTATTTATTTACAATCACATGCGGTCCCCGACACATTAATTGAGAAGTAAAACATACATAATTGCTTACAACTAAAATAAATAAGTGACCAATTTATTTTTTATTTTTCAAATGTTTGTTTTTGGCGTGGGGTTTTTTTAAATTTGTAATTTAATGTTATTTCATAATTTTTAAAGTTACATGAAATCTGCTGAACCGATTTTCATGAAAAGAAGCTAAGAACACTCTCGCTTAGCTTTCTATTTAAAAAAAGGGGGCGGTGCGGGCGGCCCTTGAGCCCCCCATCTGTATCGCGCCACTGGCTCACTTTCTATTGAATTGTAGACTAATAAAGAGGCTATTACTGTGGATTATTTTATGAATGACGAGCTTTTACCCGCGACTTCGTCCGCATAAATTATATACCAGATTTTAAGTCAGATGATAAGCTATCAAACAAAAAAAGTTTCATCAAAATCGGTTCAGTAGTTTTTGCGTGATACTCGAACAAACAAACACCCAAACAAACAAATCAACAAACAAACAAACAGACAGACAAAAAATCAAAAAATTGGTGATTTGGAATCAGGGACATCTAAAAACCATATCGTAATCATTTTTTTGTAAATATCTTCAATGTACAGACACACTTCTGTTACAGTTTTATAATAGTTTAATAATTTGACGAAAATTTGATTACAGGTCTACAGTATTTCTGTCGATCGGCGTGATGTTGAGCGGTGAAATACTCCGGTTCATGAGCTTCCTATCAATGTACCCAGAAATTATAATCTACCTCGTGGGCCTAGCCCTTACTGGTGCCTTGGGGCAGCTGTTTATATTCTTCATGGTAAGTTTAATTGCAACTATTACTAATTATTTGATAATGGAGAATGTTTACACATCCAACGGGTTCCCGCCGCCTTCACCAGGCCGTCGGTCCACCTTGTGGGGGAGCTTGCCCACGGTGCGTTTTCCGGTACGCGGTCGCCACTCGAGACCTCTTCGGCACCGTCGGCCATCAATGTGCCGAGCCCACTATTCCCTGCATTTGTACAGAACATACTTTATGGAAGTTGGATGAGGGCGGACCGATGGTTATGGTTATGGCGATTCTTGGGGAAGGCCTATGTCCAGCAGTGGACGTCTGCTGAGATGATGATGATCATGAATGTTCACATATTTTGATTTTTAGCTCACAGTTTCAAAATGATCCCTATTCTGTACTAGTAGTGTATTATCAAATGGTTCGGAGTCATCATCATCATGAGCCTGTAAACGTCCCACTGCAGGGCACAGGCCTACCCTCAGGGAGGGTGTATGGGCATTAGTCCACCACGCGTGCCCAATGCGGGTTGGTAGACTTCACATACACATTATAGTTTCTTCTTCAGCGTATGCATTTTTCCTCACGATGTTTTCCTTCACCGTTTGAGAGCAGTCTGTTACATAAGTTTAAAGTCAAAGTCAAAGTAATTTATTGAATAACTATAGGTAAGTTTACAAGGTGTTGATATAATTAACATTATTGTGCCATAATATTATAGTCTACCTTTATAGGTGTACAATAATCTTATCAGCCAGGTAAATTATTTCACATTGTCGTTGTTAGATACCGTTACACAAGCTAAATAAGTTTTGGTACATGGCATGTTGTCCGTGCGGATTCGAACCCGGACCCCCGTAATTGGGTGTCCACACCTCTCCGCAACGCGCTACCGATGCTCCCCAATCGTTTCGAGTACTTTTCAGAAATGTTGGTTCCTGCGCGATCGAAGATTGACGAGCGGACTTACATTCCTGGTCGTAAAGTAAAAACGTTTCCTAATATCATCATTAGGGTTGAGACCTACGAATAAGAATGTATAGAAATGTTAATCAAGCTCAAAAAGTGGCACCCTAAAAAGTACACCGTGTTCTAATTTTGTTCTTTAAAAACTACACCTTGCCGCCAAAACTCATAAAAAAAGTCGTTTTTCATTACGTGCCAAAAATTATGTTGCTTTTGTTTAGAGTTATTCTTCTATTATAGTTATTCCTATTCGTAGGTTGAGACACATGTGCCGACGATGGCGACCGACGGCGGGCCCATACAAAAGTGACATTTAGTGTGGGAAGCTTGTCCGTCGGTAAATGTGTCTCAACCCTTAGTCTCTATCCTCATCATCAGTCAGATCCTCACAACTACTGGGACATACAAACTCTTTCTGATATAAGTTCTATTCCTCACTTGCAGGTGTCAGGATTTGGTCCCCTGCCTTGCTCGGTGGTGACCACAACGAGGAAGTTCTTCACTGTGCTCGCTTCCGTCATATTCTTCGGCAATGTATTGATGGGACGACAATGGCTTGGAGCGATTATCGTTTTCACTGGTAAGTTAGAAACTACGTAAACGTTTTTTTTGTTGAAATTTGTTTTTATAGCTGCACCGAGCCTATTGTGCTGCCCCCAATCGTATTTTTTTATTTCTTAACAATTAAACAATATTCCCAAAAAACAAGATTTGCAAAAACAAAGATGCAAATCTTAATTCGGCCTCGCTACGCGTAGGAGCGAAGCTCCGAAGCGTCCCCCCTGGAAGCCTGGTGGACCTGGTCTCCGGGGTCAGCCTGCCTGCCAAGCTCGCGCAGGCCGAGCGCGGCATGGAAGTTTCTATTTGCATCTAGATGCTCACTTAAAAAAAGGCTTGTCGCATTTTAAACCCCCAAAGGTGTTAAAACTGAGGAAAAAGTTTGTATGGGAATTCCGAAATACAAATTAGATTTTGTGCGGGGCTTCGTCCGCATCCGCTCCCGTCATCGTACCGGAATAAAATATAAGCTAGCTTTTAACACATAATAAGCTTTTAAATATAAAAAGTAAAATATAAGCTAGCTTTGAAACACATAATAAGCTTTTAAATATAAAAAGTTTTATCAAAATCGGTCCAGTAGTTTTGGCAGAATCCTCGAACAAACACAGTCCTTTACAGTACTATAATGAATGAATGAATGAATGAAATATACTTTTATTTACACCAAACACAGATGCAGCATAGGAATAAAAAACAATAATGGTACAAATAAGGCGGTCTTATCGCTAAAAAGCGATTTCTTCCAGAAAACCTTAGGGTAGAGGAAATTTAAACAAAGAACAACGGGTCGGTGCTATATAAAATAAATAGTAAATATCAGAAATAAAGGAGAAACCGAAAAATAAACGCATTTCATAATAATAGACATACATATACTTACATATATAAATATATACATACATAATATATACGCATAAAATATACATGCTACAGCTATAATATATAGTAAAGGAAAGATAACACAAACACACATACAACCACCATGACTGAGAAGGAAAGCAGAATGAGAGGAAAGGAGAAGAAAAAATAATAATAATAATAAATAAAATAGTCACAGTTCTAGGAAATAAGCTTTGACCTTCGACTTGAAAACATCCAGCGAAGGAGCACGTCTAATCGACTCAGGCAACGAGTTCCAGAGTCGGACAGATTGGACTGTAAAGGAGTGGGTGTAGAAATCTGTGGAATGGACGGGCATATTGAGGGAAAGGTTTTGAGAGGAACGTAGGGGACGGCCGGTGGTAAGGGAGCTGAAGATGAAACGTTCTTTGAGGTAGTGGGGAGTCAACGGATTAAACAGGATGGAGTATAGAAGGGATAGGATGTGAGTGTCTCTTCGACGACGGATAGGGAGCCACTTGAGTCGGTTACGGAATTCTGACACATGGTCATACTTCCGCAACCCAAAAATAAACCGAATTGAGAGGTTTTGTAGACGCTCAAGTTTATTAAGTAGCTCCACATTTAGGTCTAGGTAACAGGAGTCAGCATAGTCAAGGATAAAGAGCAGGAGGGATTGTGCGAGCGCAATTTTAGTACTGATGGGAAGAAAATTTCGCAGTCTTTTGAGAGAACTGTATGCACCGAAACCTGCTAACCTATAATAGTGTAGATAATTCACGGCTGGCCGACATATTTCATGCGCTACGCCGCGCTAGTGTGGCGCTAGTGTCGTGCACATAGCCATAGATATTGATTGTTTTTTGTCTAAATTCTCTTTACTTTTAATTTTCAGGTTTGTTCTTAGACATCTTCTACAGCAAAGGGAAAGGCCAGACACAAAAGAGAGTTGCGGAAAAATGATTTAATGCCTCGATAAAATTAGGAACATTTATGACTGCATGTAATGCATGTAAGTTTACTTTCCTTGTAAATACCTATTCATGAACTGATTTATAACCTGCATTTTGTGTAAGTGTTATTTTATGTAAGTTTAGTAAGATATTATTGATGATGTTTGCAAAAATGCAATGACAAAAGATAACTGTACCATTTAGATAGTGGTAAATAATTATGTATAAGTAGTTAGATTATATACTTAAAGTTTTATAAAGAGAAAAATCTGATCCTAAATGATTTAAATAATACTACATACATATTCATACTTTTTTTAATAAAAATGCGACAGGAATTATAATTAATAAGGTAATAATTGTCATAGTCAACGATTTTTTTTGTCTATACGCAGGCGCAGCGAAGACAAAACAAAATCTTTGGTCATATAATAATAATAATTCGCTAAGAAAATATTTTTTTATAAAGAGAGTACTATAGGTAGTTTGTTCTTTGCAATTAAAAGTAGGTACGTAGCATTGATACCTTATACAGAGTGAAATTGGTAACTTTAGCATCCTTTTAAACTAGGAGTCTACCCAAACTAAACAACTTTTACTATGGGAGCAAACCAATCGAAGCAAAAATAAAATCAGCTGTTCCATACTAAACTGCAATGCCTACTCGACTCAAATATATACAACAGCTGATTTTATTTTCGCTCCGATCGGAGTAAAAGTTGTTCAGTTTGATGAGTAGACTCTTAGTTTAAAAGGATGCCAATGATATCAATTTCACCCTGTATACAACGTGTTAATGAAATAGCGCAAAACCTCATACACCCCAACTGATTTATAACAAAATAATTATATTGAAACAATAATTAAATTTTTTTGATACTTAAAATTTAAAGTTATTCGCATTTTAAGTTTTGGGGCAAAAATGATTTCTTATCATTTCAGCACTGAAAGAAAGCGCTAACGTACTCATGGATACATTTTTATAATCTTGTTTTGGTAGTAAGTAGGGTGGGTGTGCCCGTGCGGTGGATTGACATCGGGTTCAGAAAATTTTAAATTTTTCAAACAAATTATTTAATATTTTGAAAAAAAATTACCTATGTTGAAAACATGATATTTCGACTGTGCTCTCGATTCTAAACAAACTACTTTCTAGTTTTGCGTTAATTCATTAACACGTTGTATAACAGCGGGGCTTGTACATGGCCTGCGTAATTTATCTATGGGCTAGTACGCCAACCCGCGATAGCGACATTTAACACATCCATCTGTCAAATTCAGTCTAAATCCATGTACGATCCTAACACATCCTTCACTTCTTCGACATTAACTAATCGTGTAAAAAGATTATCTGTAAATAGATAAACAATTTACATAGAAGTACAGGCCAAAACGTAACACCAATAGAACAACATTTAATTTGTTGTATGCTACAGCTAGGCTACAGCAGAAAATAAGGTCCGAGTTCAACCTTACCCGAAAGAAGATCAAAGCAGGCCGTTGATTCTCAGAATAGAAAGGGGAATTATGGTTGTAATTGAATGCATTAGCGAACCTGAACCCCTGGATCGTAGTAAATATGAGCTTAGAATACAAACCATCGTAGAATCCTAATAAAACACAACAATCAAAAGGTAACCGTTCTGTGTAATATATCTGTGGGTAACCACTAACTAAGCAGTTTTTTAAGTGCCTTTTATACTTATTTGGGATTCGTCATTATCATTAGAGTTGTTCCCACGTTTTTCCGAATAATAGGGGAGCGGACTACATACAATATATTTTAGTGTTAGATAAAAGATTGAACGAACGAACGAACGATGTTTTTTTACTAAGAAGATTCTTAGTAAAAAAACATTTGAAAATAACGCTATACTCACATTTTTAGATTTTTTTTAAGCAAGAATACTATTTTTAATAACATGATGAACTATAAAAAGTAATGAAATGTTGATGACGTCACTTGTGGGTATTTAGTAAAATTTTTCATACATCGCGCGCGTTTTGACGTTAGATTAAGGGCTATCGGAGTCCAGTGGCGCCCTCATCACATCATAATAAAGATTTCTCAATAAAGAAAGCCTAAATTAAAAAAGTGCTCAATTGACAAACTACAATAGCCTTCAAGCTATTTTCATAGAATACTTTTATAGGTTTTTTAAAGGTCGAAACGAAACATACACATTTTGAAAAAAGAAAAAAACGGCCGCTTTTATTTTTAATCGAAACTGTCTTAAAGTGGAATGTTTAGAACCTATAAAAGTATTGTATAACAATGGCTTGAAGGCTTTTGTAGTTTGTCATTACGGAACTTTTTTTATTTAGGCTTTCTTTATTGAGAAATCTTTATTAATGCCACTGGACTCCGATAGCCCTTTTAAAAGTTGCTAATTTGACTAATCGTCCCGGGCTGTCCGATCCCCTATTCTGTCATCTATAGTGTCCGTATCAGGTCCGTATAGCTAGCGTACACATGAAAGGGATTTGGCTGGGACTAGTGCCAGTAAATAGTTCCTAAATAGTGCCTAATTAGTACCTAGGTCAAATAAATAGTGCCTCTATACTTTACGAGATATTGTATAGACGGGCTGCGACACAGATCTTACTGACCTGACCCTGCTCTGCTCACACGCTGTTGGAGATGGAGAGTCTGCGAATGCAAAGCTAAGCAACCGGTAAAATAACAATTAATATTGTACTTTATCATTCTTTGCATACAGTCAAAATTGCATTGCACTGACATGACATCATCATGATTTCAGCGCCGCGTTGGGCATTAAGTTGAATTTTAATGACATACAAACGTACTATCGAGTGGCGTCCGCATTCGTTAATTTACGCAACATTAAATTATGAAGGCTCTATGAATAAAAATTATAACTTTTTTATTATTTATAGTGTTATTAAACTCTTGCATTTATATCCATTTATATACAGGTGAAATTGATATCATTGGCATCCTTTTGAACTAAGGGCAGCTCAGTCTGATGTGTAGACACATCAGACTGAGCAAACCGATCGGAGCAAAAAAAAATCTGCTGTTGCATACATTTGAGTCGAGTAGGCATTGCAGTTTAGTATGGGACAGCTGATTTTTTAGTTGCTCCGATCGGTTTGCTCCCATAGTAAAAGTTGTTCAGTTTGATGGGTAGAATCTTAGTTTAAAAGGATGCCAATGATATCAATTTCACAAATAATGTAATTGCACGTACGATTGTTAGCAAATATATTATTTGTTGTTAACTTGTTACCTAAAACATGTGATAGCATTCTATGTTCCAATAAAACATTGTCTATCGTATTTTTTTAATTAACAGTACCTACCTTCTAATATTCCTTCTATTATAACCTCCTCCAAACAAGTGATAATTTTAATGTGTGTTAAAACGAAGCGGTACAAGTCTACTAATATTTATGATTATTATGTTTATTTATTATTATTATGTTTATTTAGTACCTCTTCACATAAGGGCTGAGCGACTACATTTATCTATTATATGCTGCACGATGGCACCGTATCGCGAAAAAAAAAATTTGCTGTTCCATACAAAACTGCAAACCTACTCGAGCCAAATGTATGGGCCAGCTGATTTTCTTTTTTCGCGATTTCGATGTTGGTCCCATAGAGAAAGTTGTTCAGTTTGATGATCTGGTCATCCCCTTAAATAACTGTGAGCATATTAAGAAGGACCCTGTATAGGGTTTTCAATTTCAGCTGTAGTTACTACGGACTGATTTACATCTAACAAGCTATTGTACAGCCACTATAGACCTTAATGTGCTACTGGGGTTTATTCTAAAGACAGACACCACTTGATACTATACTTTTATTCATACATATATATTACATAGAGTTTAACATGACAGATGTATAACATTTAGGTAATTTAACCACATATTTTCATTCAAGTACATTATAAAATTATTTTAAAACATTAATATGATTTATTGATTCGTAAATAGTATATTCTTACTGCGAAAAATCAGGTATCTTAAACCATGATAGTACCAGTACCTACACCCATTGAAAGATAAGGTACCTACCTATATATAATTACATTAATATAATACAACATTAACTTTAAGGTTGTCTGGAAGAAATCGCTTCTTAGCGATAAGACCGCCTTATTTTGTGCCTCTTGTATTTTTTTTCTCTGTATTTTACTCTTTATGTCTTGGTGTAAAATAAAGTATATTTGTTTGTTTGTTTATTGTTTGTTAAAATACGAAATATCTTTAAATATTGTAGGAAGGTAGGATGAGATGAATACGAACTAAGTAATAAATAATAAGTAATAACGCTAATAACCAGTATAAACTGATACTTGCTAAGCTTACAGAAGTGCTACTTAAATCTCACACTTTTAATTACTATACGAGTGATGCATAAACTCTATAGTTATTATGACATTTCCGTACACGAATTACAACAAGTGAGTTTAGAAAAAAATAACACTTCAGGAGTGCGATTTTTGAATCTCATTCGCTGAGTTCAGCAGTTGAAATTGTCAAAATTACTATGGAGATACGCATCTTTCTACTGCTGATTTGACTTTCAAAAATCATACTTCAGGAGTGCGATTTTTGAAAGTCAAATCAGAAATAGAAAGATGCGTATCTCCACAGTAATTTTGATATTTTCAACTGCTGAACTCTGTAACTCTGGAACTGCTATAAAAAGCGCTTGATCGGTCAATGGTGTTTGAGGGACGACCATCTCCCGCTTCGCCCCGCCAAATAGTCCCGTAATGTGATATCTGCGCATTAAAAGTGAACGCTCATAAACCGCAGATTCCGTAAGTTATAGGGGTGATTCAGACCATCAAACTGAACAACTTTTACAATGGAAGCGAAGATAATAATTAAAAAAAAAATCAGCTGTTCCATACTAATTTACTAAACTGCAAAGCATACTCTACTCAAATGTATGAGACAGATGATTTTTTTTACGAATTCAGGTTTGCTTCCATAGTAGGTAATTAAAAGTTGTTCAGTTTAAGGTCTGAACCAACCCTGAAAGTTTGGAACGGTAAAAAAAATCATCGAACCGACCTACCAATTAATTTTACCCAAAGAGTACCAAATTAACAATAAAATGATTCGATTTAAATTCTCTTATGGGGAAACAGATAAGAATCTGGTTGCACGCAACATCATAATTACCAAAAATATATTTTACCTACTCATTGTATTTGCGATACTCTTTGTCCCGTTCGTTCCTTGAAATCGTTATAGGAACCTAATTATTTAATTATTCCTTGAAAACATTATCTGTAATCTCAAATTACATTTCGATGCGTTGTTTACAAAGCTATAGGTACTACCGGGGACTTTTCCGCCTGACCCCTTAAGAAAAAAATCACATAATTTCGCCCAAAATTTATTGTTTTGAAACTACTATTAGGTTTAAAGAATATTTATTTCTCAAAAGAATTATCTAATTGGTCTATTCATCAAGGGGTAAGACATCGCTTTTATTTTTTAGTATGCAAGCAAAAATGAGCCTAGTGGTGTTCAAGCGGAAAAGTCCGCGATAGTAGGTACCTACTTTACCTACTTATTTTATTTTAACTTTAGGTATACGTTTACTTTGCTAATACTTTAAATACTGTTAGTATACGTTTAACAATCTTGAAGGAAAATAATTTTTAGGCTGTTTCATCCCAATTAATTATTAGAGTTTTATTTTGAGACTCTTTTTCTACCTTACCAACATTCCATATAAAAATATAAGTATTTGTTTTCCTCATATATAATTATTTTCTTATGCATTTTTTTTAGAAATATAGGTACCTACCAAATCGTTGTATAGATGTATACAGGATCCTTCTTAATATAATGACACTTTTTTAAGGAGATGGTCAGACCATGAAACTGGAGTGCGATTTTTGAAAGTCATACGCTGAACTCAGCAGCAGAAAATGTCAAAATTATTATGGAGATATGCATCTTTCTACTGCTGATTTGACTTTCAAAAATCACACTCCTCGAGTATGATTTTTGCAAGTCAAATCAGCAGAAGAAAGATGCATATCTCCATAGTAATTTTGACATTTTCAACAGGTGAATTCAAAACGGTGAAGGTGAGATTCAAAAATCGCACTCCTGAACAACTTTCTCTATGGGGCCAATATCGAAATCGCGAGAAAAAAACAGCTGTCCCATACATTTGGCTCGAGTAGTTTTGCAGTTTTGTATGGACGAGTTGATATTTTTTTCGCGATTTCGATGTTTGTGCCATATAGAAAGTTGTTCAGTTTGACGGTCTGGAGTGCGATTTTTGAATCTCATTCGCTGAGTTCAGCAGTTGTAAATGTCAAAATAGCTTTGGAGATATGCATCTTTCTAATTCTGATTTGACTTTCAAAAATCATACTTCAGGAGTGCGATTTTTGAAAGTCAAATCAGAAATAGAAAGATGCGTATCTCCGTAGTTATTTTGACATTTACAACGGCTGAACTCACCGTATGAGTTTCAAAAATCGCACTCCTTATCAACCCCTAAAAAAGTATCAGCATATTAAAAAGGACCCTATGTACTTGTCAATATTGTGTATTTTAAATATCCAATAAGATTATTCTGGTACGTATAATCAAATGCACATGGTATTTCCTATGTTATAATAAAATGTAAATACCTACCTACTTAACTGTATTTCTAATCTTAAAGCGTTTTTTCCCACCCTGGTGCATATCATATTTAAATAAGTATAACGGCTTAAATTACCTGTACGAAATGTAATTTAACTTCGTATCTCATCATCAGCCTATCATCGTCCACTGCTGAACATAACTTCGTATCTAGTGAACGTATAAATAGAAAAGTAGGTATATAAAATTCATGAATACCATCACATTTTTAAAGCAGCTATCAAGAAACCAAATAGGTACAAATTCCTATACAGGGTGTTAGGGTAATCAGTTGCATTACTTTAAGGGGTGATTGTACTGATGATACTTAGTCATGAAAGGTAATTGGGCGTATTATTTAAGTCGTGTCAATTCATGTATCTGGTAAATAAATAAATACAAATACAAATACAATACAAATCTGACCCAGCTAACCAATTTTTTCCTACAAAAACCTAATTGGTTTTAAAATGTTTAGTATTAACCCACATTCAATTTTATGTAGTTATTTATTTTTTAAACCATGGGAAAATGTACTAAATGTACTATAATACTAAAATGTACTAAATGTCCAAAAATGTACGAAAATGTTCAAAATGAAGAAAATGTACTTAAATGTACTAATTGTACTAAAATGTACTAATTGTACTAAAATGTACTTAAATGTACAAAATGTAAGAAAATGTATTAAATGTACGAAAATGTAAAAAATGTACCAAAATATTACATTTTTCTTTATTCGTTTTTGGCCTGAATCCCATGGTCTACATTAATGCGACATATATATAATATATATTCATGAACTAGAGACATTTATCTAAACATCCTATACTTTTTTTTTCTGTAGATCGTGGGTATAGTTTCATACTAAGTTGCCCAGTGACCTTTGCAAAATATTTTGAGTTTTTCCCAGTGGTCAGATTGATGGTCAGACTAGTTTGGCCAACGGGATTTTTTTTTCCCGTTGTTCAGTGACGTTTCATACAAACGTTCGATCAGCTCATTGCGTTTAGGATCGAAAACCTACAGCTACATGAGCCCAAGAGCTACATGAGCTCATCCAGCCTTCCCCTTTCTACTATCGGACTTCCAGACGCACCGCGGGATACCAAGGGGATACCATCCCTTTCTGGTTGACATCCCACATATCCGCACCAAGCGCCATTCCGATTCTTTTATAATGCGCACAGCCAAGGAGTGGAATGCCCTGCCTGCGTCAGTGTTTCCGAGCGCTTACAACCCGAATTCCTTTAAAGTACGAGTGAATAGGCTTCTTCTGGGTAAGCTCGCTACATCTTCGACCCCATCTTTACTAGATTTGATAGATTGAGGTCATAATAAATAATAAATAAAACATTTGACCAAATAACATTTTAGGTTTGTTTTCATGCCTTCTAATGTGGTTTGGACAGTGTGGCGGCAAAAGCATAAAATTGTAGGTACTATAAAAAACTACTATGACACTTCTGTCCTATGGCCTTTATAATATTTTACTTATCTTTACGTCTATTTACTTAACTATTTTAAATTCTTATGAAGTGACTAATGTGTAGATAGATATGTTTATTCAATAATAGTAAAATTGTATTTACTTATCAAACTAAGTAACTTAAACTAAACGACTGTGATTTTGCAAAAAAAAAATATTTTTTTCTAGTCGTCCGATTTTGTATACGGGGTGGAAAGTTAAGATGGGGCACAAAAGGCAGCTACCAGAAGCATAACAGCTACAAGAAAACGTTCTTAGGAGACTAACCCTAACTTTTGGAGCATTTCACTTCTGCATTCACAGATTTTGAAAAAAATGTACTGTCATCGAGAAAAACGGCAATTTTCACAAAACTTTTTTTTCATGCCATTCGTCCCTCTTACTGATAGGGAACAAAAGTCTCTATGGGGTCAACCGAGGTCGAGGTACTAGAACTCTCAGAAAATGCAAAATTAAATTCCCATACATTTTAGTAGGGACATAACCAAATCACTTATAGTGATGGTTTTGTAAACCCTTCAAAAGACATTGCCCACGTGACATAGTATATTCGTTTCGGGTCGGGTTTGTATGATTAAAGAACAAATACAAATTGCATGAAAAGTTGCTCCAAAAGTTTGGGTTAGTCTTTTAAGAACGTTTTCTTGTAATAGCTGTTATGCTTCTGGTAGCTGCCCTTTGTGCCCCATCTTAACTTTCCACCCTGTATATTTGAAGAGTCAATCCGTTCACTACATTCAGCTTACGTTAAATTCAATAAATAAATACAAATATTACATTGTTGAAAACACAAAGAAATTACGCACTCCATGGTTGAAAAACAGTGAAAACTTAATTAACAATATTGTGTATAATATTGACTTTCAGATTCATTTAGATAGGAACAAAATAGTATTTTCACACCACCCGCTCGAAAATGGAACATTATATGTCATGTAACTCGAACCTAAAGCAAGTCATTATAGCCCTGGGCCTAGCCGGGCAATAATATTGTACTGAATTTCATTATAACCCGCTGGTCAATAATGAGATTTGAATATGGAACCGCATCCACAGATTATTTAATAGTTACTACGACCCTTATCTTAAAATTCGTATGAAAACTTATCATGGCACCAAAAAGAACTTAATTCGAAATTTGAACTGGCCACCACGAGTATTGAACACAAAAAAAGAAAAAAAGGCGCGAATACTGCATATCTCTGTACCTATTGCTACGAACAAAGTAATAAAAAAATATTACACTGTCTTTCCACAACTGGAGTGCGTTTTTTGAATCTCATTCGCTGAGTTCAGCAGTTGAAAATGTCAAAATTATTATGGAGATACGAATCTTTCTACTGCTGATTTGACTTTCGAAAATCGCACTCCTGGAGTATGATTTTTTAATGTCAAATCAGCAGTAGAAAAATGCACGTCTCCGTAGTAATATTGACATTTTCAACTGCTGAGTTCAAAAAATGAGTTTCAAAAATCGCACTCCTGGTTTAATGTTTCAAATATCTACTTTCACTTTTAATTTAATAAAATAGTGTTTTCTAAATACTTACTAAGTATACTATTGAACTCTAATACTTTGTTATAAACTCTAATAAAATAATTGGTTTCTAACCATAGAGAATTCACATGCTCCCCTGGGTTTCTAACAGTATTGCTTTTTATTTTCTCGCGGAGGGTGTGAAAAGTAGAGTATGGTCCTCGGGGATAAACGTGTTTTCATCTTGGGCGAGCTTGAATCCCTCGCTTCACTCAGGATTCTAGTCTTAACTCCCTCGCTTCGCTCGGGAGTTAACTCTAAACTCCCTCGCTGCGCTCGGGAGTTAACCCTAGAATCCCTCGTTACGCTCGGGATTCAATATCGCGCCCGTGATGAAAGACACTGCTTTATCCCCTTGGTACATAATCTACTATTATCATTTCATTACGAATTTTATACAATAGACAACAGTATCTGTTGAACAGTTCTATTGAAGTATGCCCCTCTAATGTATTAAAATTACTTAGATCGCTCGATTTAACCAAGTCTGGCGGACCCGACTTCCTGCCCCCTGCTTTTATAGTTAAATGTGCAAAAAGCCTGGTAAGGCCATTATGTATTCTTTACAGGCGGTCTCTTTCGGAGGGTACAATGCCCGCCATTTGGAAGTCAGCTTTTATCACTCCTGTCTTCAAAAAAGGTGACAGGTCCGATGTGCAAAACTATCGCCCCATATCCAAGTTGTGTTTGTTTTCTAAAATCTTAGAGAGAATTGTATACACAGAGATCTACGCTGCGCTCAAATGTTCTTTTAGTGATGCCCAACACGGTTTCCTTAAGCGTCGATCTACTGTTTCTAATTTATTGTTGGCAAATGATTTTATTACTCAGGGTATGGAACGGGGTGCGCAAATAGATGTAATATAGACAGACTATAGTAAATGTTTCGACCGAATAGATCACAAAATGTTATTATACAAACTTTGGCTTTCTGGCATACATGGCGATCTTTATCGCTGGTTTGCATCGTACATTGATAGGCGTACTCAAGCTGTGGTATTGCAGGGATACACGTCTGTATGGACTAATATTCCTTCTGGAGTCCCGCAAGGGTCCATATTAGGCCCACTATTGTTTAACATTTTTATCAATGACATACAGACGTGTTTTCTCAATTCCTATATTTTATTGTTTGCCGATGACATGAAGGTTCTGAAGGAGGTTCGAAGCGACTCAGACGTACGCGATCTCCAGGAAGATCTGCTGAGATTTGAGAGTTACTGTCAATTAAATAGGCTAGAACTGAACGTCTCCAAGTGTTTTTGTATGACGTTTTCTCGTAAACTCCTTCTCATTCATGGTGGCTACTCACTTCTCGGCAGCCGCATTGTCGAGGTTGAAGAGATCCGTGATCTTGGCGTTACAATGGATAGCAAACTCCTATTCGATAGGCACATTGATAATGTTGTAAATAAAGCCTCAAAAGCGCTGGGTTTTGTTATGCGCACTTCGGCTTCCTTTCGGAATCTGAAGACTATAAAAATTCTTTACTGTGCCTTCGTCCGCAGCCACCTTGAGTACGCCTCTCAAGTTTGGAACCCCTGTTACGATATTTATAAAGTGCGTATTGAGCGCATCCAAAAGAAATTTATGCGGTTTCTTGATTTTAAAGCGCAACGCAGAACATCGGGCTACGCGCAGCGGTGTAAACATTACCATTTTTTGCCTCTGGAAAAACGGCGTAATATTGGCGACATTTGTTACTTAATGAATGTCGCTAATGGAGCAATCGACTGCCCTGATTTATTGGCCAAAGTAAACCTTCGCACTAATCAGAGGGGTCTCCGGCAGCGGCCGCCCCTGCACGTTCAGTTCGCGAGAACAAATTATAAGCAGAACGCGTTCCTGCAGCGCGCCAGCAGCAGCTTCAATGACGTTTGCGTGGACTTCGATATCGATTTGTTTTGTACAAGCACCAATAGACTTAAAAATATTCTAGCACGTGACTTTTTTGATGGCCCATAATAATTTTGTATTACCTTAGTTTTTATTTTTTAATGTTAGCTTTATTCATTAGACTTTTCTTTCTCTTTATTTTTATATGTGGGAACTTGTTGTCAGCATCTGACTAACAATCTGTCTTTGTTGAAACCGAACTGTTATTTAGCTGTAAGTTCTCCAAAAAGGAAATAAATAAATAAATAAATAAAAATAAATAAATAAAAGTACCTACTCTTATTAAAATAATTATTATCTAAACATTTTTTAATTTAAAATCAGGTTGTAGTCAAGCCAAGCTAATTTAACAAGTACATGTGGTACAAGTTTATCTAGGCATATATATTAAATGATTTTAATTTTCTTATATAAATGACTAGAAAAGAAATGAAAATAGATAGGTACCTACCTACCATAATTATAATATTTAGGTAGTGGGGAAATAAGTTTTTCTTTTTTGTGTGAATTGATTTTTCAGAGATGCAACCTGTCTAGATTAACTTGGAAGACTCGGAGCAAAGCTCGATCCACCCAGGTAGGTACTGGAAATAATATAAAAAAAAAATTGCTTTCATCATAATTTCAAAATAAGTCCTAAAATGTTAGAAGGACAAGTTTACAAGTAATTAAAGTATTTTCGTTACTATTAACGGTATTCTTACAATTATACCTAGTTTTATAATGGAGTCGTGTTGAACCACTACATTGCCAGTATTCGGCCATAAGTTGCCACCTTTGATTCTACAGGGTGTTAGGGTAAACAGTTGCATTACTTTAAGGGGTGAATGTACCCATGATACTGAACAAATTTCCCAAAGAAACCTATAGGAAATTCCAAAAAAAAAAACGACTTTCCATACTAAATGCAATCAGCTGATCGAAAGTTTGTATATAGGGAGATATGAAAAGTAGTTTTTTTTGCGAATTTGCTATAAGTACGTTTCTTAGGGAAAGTTGTTCAGTATCATGGGTACAATCACCCCTTAAAGTAATGCAACTATGTTTAACCTAACACCGATAGGGTCCTTCCTAAATAATATGCTGACACTTTGATCAGACCGTCAAACTGAACAATTTTCTCTTAATTAAAAATTCAATCATTTTTTCAATTAATTAACACAGATGAATAATAAGTGATATTAAGAAGAAACCTGGAGTGCGATTTTTGAAAATCATACGTTGAACTCAGCTGTAGGAAATGATAAAATTACTATGGAGATATGCATCATTCTACTGCTGATTTGACTTTCCAAAATCGCACTCCTGGGTTCGAATCCCGGTTCGGTCATGGATGTTATATGTTTGTGCCGTATGGTTTCCATAATAAAAAGCCTGTAGTGCTTGCGATGGGATCATTACAATGTATGTGCCTGTGAGCGTTATTTATTTATTTATTAATCAACTTGATTTGTTAATATTAACTTTAATCTTAAATATTCTTATTCGATTGACTTTCGGCATCGCCAGATACGTTACTAACTACCACACACATGTAAAATGGACAGTCTACTAATATCAAATGTAGGCCACCGTAGAACCTTGTTACAGTAAACTATTTGCAGTTATGTTTCACTGAAGGTTCAGTTTGGTTAATGACGTTAATCTAGGTATCTAATTGCAAGGAGGTTCTAAGGTGCCCCACATTTCAAATTGGTTAACACAGACTGGTTTGTAGTAACAACACCAGTTATAACCAATGACATTCATTTTACTTTGATCTAAGGTTATAACAAGATACAGTTTTGGCACAATAATTGAAATACGATAATTATTTAAAAAAAACTCTAGATATCAATGACAGCGATGATCATGATATCATGATCAGATACTAGTATTTATTCTGTGACTGAGTCACCGAACTTTAGTAAATAATATTATACATCTTTTATTTTATTTAGGTACCCCAGTGGGAGACAGGCGTGAGAATATGTATGTATGTATGTAATCTACAAGGTGTAACAAAACACCCTAGTACCGAATGCTTAAGGGGGTACTTCAGCGCACCGAGCTGAACAACTTTCACTACGGAGCCAACTTCGAAATCGCGAAAAAAATCTGATATTCCATACAAAACTGCAGTACCGACTCGACTAAAATGTATGAGACAGCTGCCCCCTGAGTATTATTACTAGGATGTTTTGTTACTGTTTATGCGTTAAATACCTAATTAAAGAGGTAATTGGCATAGGTGCCAAACTTCAAATGTTTCATGGATTTTAAAGTGGACGGCGTCGACGTCAGCCATCAACAAGGTAGACAGTTCTATAAATCCGTCATCATCATCATCATCAAACTTTAGTCATTCTGCTTCGCTGAAACATAAACAGGTACAACTTAAATCACAACTTAAATACGAATCGTCTCCACTTCCCTTTGTATACATAATTATCTATATTATCTCTGAGATAGTTTTATATGTAGATGCGTTGCCCGTGCTCACTGGATCAATGGCAATAAAAAATTGGTCAAGTGCGAGTCGGGCTACTCGCGCACCGAGGGTTCCGTACCACACCACCACAACATAATTATAGTACAAAAAACAAATTTTCTCCGGGACCTTCTCACACTAGGCCGGTTTTTATTATTTGTTGTTGTACTGTAGAGTTCGCTCTATAATCACACCAAGTTTGACGCTTGTATGTATTACAATTTTTACCATAAAGTGAGAAGAAAAAACGTTGTTAAAAACTAGTTCCTTGTATGAGGACCCCCCTTAATTTTAAAATTTGAGATTTTTATTATTTGTTAGCAAATCCGCCGTAATTACGCACATTCTGTGAAAATTTCAACTATCTAGCTCTTACGGTTCAAAAGTTACAGACTGAAATAGGTAGGACAGACGCACGGACGGACGGACTGACAACGTAGGCTTAGTAATAGGGTCCCGTTTTTACCCTTTGGGTACGGAACCCTAAAAAACAAGGTAAGTGCAGTGATGTTGTCCAGCAGATTTTTCTTTTGCCATTTCGTTGTTGGTCGCACGCAGAAAGTTGTTCAGTTTGATGGTCAGCATATTAAGTTGGACCTTGTACTTCTTTATTTCGCTAATTCGCATCATCATCGCATCTCTGATTACCCTCTCGGGGAATATAGTCGTGAGCATTATGCGTATGCTTATTTCGCTAAGTGCATAATACGCATGGTACAATAATATACTGCGCCTGGTATTCCGATCACGTGACTGACCATGTGCCTGACGCAAGCCTACGTCATCATACCCTTTTACCATGTTTACCGGCCATTTTTTTGTGACGTAGGCTTGTGTCACTCTGGGAATAGAAGACCTTGTTTTTTTAGACTATGATAATATGTTACCATTCGCAGTAGGTATTGTAGCTTCCTATTTCGACCCCGACTCTAGAATTAGGTGAACTATGGCGAATGCTATAGCATTCGACGACCAGGTAAAGGCGACGGGAAACCGTTGGATGAAGGCAGCGCAAGGCCGGGGTTGTGGCGATCCGTAGATAAGCCTCATGGCTTACCTAAGTCCTGTAGTGGATGTCTATGAGCCGAGTTGATGATATACCTATATCAAGCGTGTATTTATCACGACGTGATACAGCCCAGATTATTTCTCATCACGATCTAGGTACCTATATCATAATCCAAATGTCGAACATGTGTATCATTCGGCTATGAAGTGAGTAGAAAAGACGTATTTATCGAGAAAATGATTTTATGAAATACTTACTGGTGAAAACATGTTCATCATTTTGGCTGGTATGGGTACATTCGCGCAGCTACTAAGATACTTAAACAGATTTTAATTATTTTTCTAAAATCGCCTTTAGCATTAGGTACCTTAGAATTATGCTTTAAAATGTTTGTGGATCTACATACATACTTACCTTAAGACAGGACGGCCACACACGGCGGCTTTATGACATCTAGTCCTCTTTGTAAGTGAGAGGAAGCCATTATCAGCTTGTGTGCTTTAGAAGAGTGCAACCTCGACTTTAAGATACATTTTAGCCACCGTGTGTTGTCAACTTTATCATCGAAAAGATTTGTATGCAGTGTTTTACACTTACTGTTTGCATTCAGCTCCTAAATCAGTGTTCGATGTCACGTTGTTGAAAGTCGCAGGAGCTGTCAGACTCAAGGTGTTCAGTGAATAGCAATTTTGATTATCTTCTGGCTTATTATTTCTGAAAATACAGCATGGATTTATGTTCGGGGTAGAATATAGGCATGTTTAGGTGGTTTGGCCATGTAGAAAGAATGTGTGAAAGTAGGTTAACGTATGAAATTTACAAGGCAAGTG
This sequence comes from Agonopterix subpropinquella, assembly GCA_922987775.1. Lineage (NCBI taxonomy): Eukaryota > Metazoa > Arthropoda > Insecta > Lepidoptera > Depressariidae > Agonopterix > Agonopterix subpropinquella. The sequence continues at coordinate 52,002,286 of OV277693.1, read as the reverse complement.
TGAATGGAATGGTTGAAAGGGGTCGCCCTAGGCGCACGTACGCTGACCAAATAGGATGCGTACTGAAGAAGGGCCAAATAAAATCATAAGGGCCAAATAAAGCTTGTATGAAGAGACTTATGGATGTTGAGGAGGCGAGAGATGTGTGTCAGAATCGTAGCATGTAGCGATCTGTTGTCTCTGCCTACGCCAGTAGTGGGACATAGGCGTGAGCATATGTATGTATGTATGTATGTATATAGAATAGAGGTCCAGAAACCGGCAAAGGTTTTTATTGACATACCTACTTACCGAATTACCCCCTCATTTTTGCACCTATTGAAACCTAAATTAAACGAAAGGTATAAAGACTGACAACAGTACCTAATCCAAAAACAGAACCCTACCTAATCCAAAAACAGAAGGAAAAAATTTTTCGACCCATAACTACAACAAAACGGGTTCAATAAAAATATTTTTCCGCTAAATCGCTAGGTAGGTATCGTTGGATATGTCTTGTGCCTAAAATTATAATACGTCTATCTTGAGATATTTGCACTCAAAGTTAAAAATAGAGCATTCACATAGCTACTATTTTAATACTTAAGTATTATAATAATAACGAAGGTAACTAGGCGTGTGAGCTACAGTGGGACGTATACAGGGTCCTTCTTAATAAGCTGAGACTTTTTAAGGGGTTGATGAGACCGTCAAACAGAACAACTTTCTCTATTGCACCAAAATAGAAGTCGCGAAAAAAATTTGCTCTTCCATACAAGACTGCAAACAAACTCTAGCCAAATGTATGGGTCAGCTGATTTTTTTTCGCGATTTCGACGTTGGTCCCATAGGGAAAGTTGTGTTGATGGTCTGATCATCCCCTTAAAAAAGTGTCAGCATATTAAGAAGGACTCTGTATAGGCTGTGATGATGATGATTATAATAAGTAGTTACCTACCTATAAAAAATCATGTATTAAAATGTTGGTGGAAAAAGATGTTTCTGGATTACTTACTGTTTGCTACATTCATCGCTCAAATGAGCGTCCGATATCACGTTGTTGGAAGGTGCAGGGGCAAGTCTCAAGGTGTTCAGTGGGAAGCAAGTTTGTTCTGATTCATTATTTCTGAAAATACAAGATGGATTTATGGTCGTCTGAAAAGCGCCAAAGGTATTTTTACAAGTAAACCACATAGTCATAGTCATAGTCATTTATTTTGTAAAATAATTTACATGTCAAGTGTACTCCTTAACTACTTAAGTATAAGATCAGGTCAGATCATATCTAAGATGTTCCGTAGATACGTTCCGACCAGCTCGGTGGCCCCTTCAAAAATGTCCCTATCACTGACTATAGTTTCGTTTTTGTTTTCGGACCAATTATTTGTAGGTAGATCATTGAGGTAGATGTAGCATAATAATATAAAAAACAAGCATTTACCCGCGACTTCGTCCGCATAAATTATATACAAGATTTTAAGTCGGATCATAAGCTATCAAACAAAAAATATTTCATCAAAATCGGTTCAGTAGTTTTTGCGTGATGCTCGTTCAAAAAACAAACAAACACACAAACAAACAAACAGACAGACAAAAAGTTAAAAAAATTTGTGATTTGGAATCAGGGATACCTAAAAAGTCTAAAAACCATGTCGTAATCATTTTTTTGTAAATATCTTCAATGTACAGACACACTTCTGTTACAGTTTTATAATAGTTTCGATTTAGTCCAATATAATTGAGTGCAATCAAATTCTAAACACTTTCGCATTAAATATCTATGGCATTTTCATTCGTTGCTTCCTGAGTCAAAGATAACGCCCTCTAACTAGCTAATGACAATAATGTTACTTACTGGGGACGTGGTTGCCTGTTTTCGCCACTGCTCGACATGAAGTGGAAGAACGAGTCGCGGTGGCGTCTTGTGTCGATACGCATTGCCATGTAATTGTCGTAGTGCTTCTTAACGACCTGTCGAACCTACAATGAAATTAAGGACATTGTTACTTAGTAGGTATGGTACGGACAACGTAGGCTTCGTAATAGGATCCCGTTTTCACCCTTTGGGTACGGAACCTTGAAAAATTAAAATTAAAATTAAAAATTGTTTATTATACACACCAGTAATGTAATAGGAGGTACAGTTCAATTAACACAATGAAAACATTACATAAAATTATGATTAGAAATAACAGGTATGAGTAGGTAGGTAAGTACCTACCTACTTAATATTTCTATGAGTATGGGATGACTAAATATTATGTATGTTCATGAAGAAAGCATGGACGAAAGTAGAACTTGTTGTGAATTATGCAAACAGCCATCTCATGTCGCAAATAAAATATGGGAATCTATTTTGTCGTGTTTCTGACATCTGTTACAGTCCCTTTAGGGGGTCGGCTGCTGTCAGTTTTCATTACGCCTCGCTCGCGAGCGTAATAATTGATAATACCACAGATAATACTAAGTGATTTGATATCCATGTTGCGGCCACGTGACCGTGTGTGCTACCTAGGTTAACGTATATACCTCAAAGGTACCTGGGTATTCTAATATTACCAGTGGCGTAGCGTGGGTTTGTGCCGCCCGGGGCAAAGACCGATTTTACCGCCCCCTTATCTTTATAAGTAGACTTGCATAAAAAATATCGGAGCGAGCTCAAACTTTTTTGCACAAAAGAACACAAATCAGTACATCTTTTGATTTATAAATGTAAAAATATAAACCAGGGTTGGCATGATTAAAACAAGTGGTTTTAAAACACGTGTTTAAAACAGTGTTTAAAACATTTTGAATTAAAACCGTGTTTTTTATCAAGTGTTTAAAAATACATCAAGAAAAAAACACGGTTTAAAACTACTTTTCATTGCAAATGAATGGAAATAAATGAAAATAAATTAATATTGAGGACTCTAAATAGCTTGAAATACAACCAGTTCAGTCTATGCTATTGTAAAACAGTGATTTAATGTAAAAAAAAAACTAGACGCTTAAAACTCTTTATTTTCAGCTTGAAATTTGTACCTACATCAAATACCATGTAATTTTTGTACTCTGGTAATGTTTACCTACTGTTTTAATTTTGTGTGTATTTCTGGTGTTGTAAATTAGATGCTACTCGTATATTAGGCTCACACTGTTATTTTTAGCAGAATGCAAGCTGAACTGGAGTTGTCTGACTAACGGCTTCGATTCGAGGTTTTAATGTTACCTATTTCTGAAAATAAAGAATCACAAGCATAGGTAGATGAAAATAATGTTATGATAGCAAAAACCTAGCTCTTCAGACAGCTAAATATGCCTGAAACTGAAGATTCCTTTGTTATAGGCGTGCCCGAATTATTTTGTCGCTTTCCTCCGCTGGCACGCGCGCTATTGGTTCGCCATCCCTCGACTATATTGGGTATTCCCCTAATTTTAATATAAAATAATACAAATGTTGGGGTTTCCCCTATTAAAAATGAATATAAGTTAGAAAATGCAGCGTTCAGTATTGATTAGAATATGCAACATAAAATAAATGTGCATCCATTGCTCTTTTTTTGTAAATATTGAATTTACTATGGCGAATTTGAAAATATCTAGTCTAGAAATGAAATATTATAAGTATATACTTACTTGAAATTAATGGCCTAAACTAAAAAGAAAAAGAAACAAAAAGAACACTAAACTTGTTTAAAACAATTTGAACAATTTGAAAAAAAAAATGTTTTTTTCCAACCCTGATATAAACATAGAGCGAGCGAAGCGAGCTCGAATTTTCTCATAAATACGAATCAGTTCAATCAGAGCCAAAGCTTTTTACGTAAACTATGTGCAAAGTAACCTAAGTAAACGCTGTGGATCGAGCGAAGCAAACTCGAAATTTTTAGCAACACGTCTTTGCCAAAACTGTTTGGGATTATTTGTAGGTAAAGTATAATAATTAAAAATTTAAAACAGAAACAAGAGCGAGCGAAGCGAGCTCGACTTTTCCCTGTTTTACGAATTGGTTATAGACAGAGCTCAATCAATCTGTATTTTTACCGAATTTGCCACCCCTGGTAAAGTGCCGCCCGGGGCATTTGCCCCCCCCCCCCCCCTCGCTACGCTACTGAATACTACCTACCTACCTAGGTAGATCCTTATACAAACATGTTTTCATATTAAGGTTACGGTAAGGGAATATTACCGTTGGCGCGCTCCATACAAACTGAGTTTGATATAACTTTGGATATTAGTCAATTAAAGTCATTAAAATGTTTTAAGCACTATCTAGAAACCAATATTACACCTATTTAAATGTAAAATGTTGCCAAGACGAGACCATATATGGCTCGCACTGTCAATAAGTTATCAGATCTTATGTAGAGCCAAGCTTCTCTTCACAAACTCTACAATCCAGAGGAGGTAAGTTCGAATAGTGATCCTGAATGAAACACTATCTGCTTAGCTACTTATTATGATCTGATAGTTTTATTTGCATACCTAATTGCTTATTTAATAATTATTGGAGTTGTTTATGAAGGGTGTAACAAAACACCCCTATTAATATCTAAAAAGGTGGTTTAATTTAGACCATCAAACTGAACAACTTTCATTATTGAGCCACCGTCGAGAAAAGAATTAAATAAATATGCTGTTTCATATAAAACAGTACTTACTGTAGAGTAAGTCAAATGTATAAGAAAGCTGTTTTCGACGTTGCTCGATAGTGAAAGTTGTTCAGTTTGTTTTAACCATCCATTAAAATTATTACTAGGTTGTTCTGTTACACCCGGTATGTACCTACCTAACTGAACATAATACCAGTCTACCGTAACTAACTTATATAAACTGGACATAGGTACCTACTACTAACGTACCTACATAATCGCTACAAAGTTACTGAGTAGTTCACAAATAAATCATATACATTTACAAATTTTACAATAGACCGACACCTTCCTTATTATGTATAACACTGTAGCGCCGTGGGAGTATTATATTATTTGCACAGTAGCAGTCATACCTATTTATGTAAAAGTTTCTTGAATAGATAAATGAATGAGCGACACAGAGTCCCGGGCGGCACTCACAGGTACCGGGCATCGTTAGGCACCCTTCAGAGAGTCGAGGAGTCAACCTTATTTCTGATATAATAGCGTAAGGACCAGCCGGCACGGGGCGCACAAAAGGTACGCTAACGCCAGCCAAGGTCATAAGCGTGTAAGATATTTATAAAGAAACAGTCTTTCTACGATCTACCTACGCTAGGATTAATTTTATTGTAAAACTTATTTGACAATACAATTATTGAGTTCCCCAAGACAGTCGCTGGCGTTGACTTAGACCCAGAAAAGGGTAGAGAGACAACATGGATGCCTTCCTGGTGAGTTGGTCATGATTAGTATTTGCACATAAGAGAGTGAGAGAGATTTGAGGTTTCAGCTTCAGCAGTGGAACACTGAACGTTAAAAAAATAATACGTATTTAGTACAATTTTGTTTTCTTCTCTGACAGAATTTTTGTAATACCGTCTCATCGAACTATACAGGGTGTATCAACACACCCTAGTAATACTTAAGGGGGTGCTTCAGACCATCAAACTGAACAACTTTCACTATGGGGGCAACATCGAGAAAAAATAAAAAAAATCTGCTGTCCCATACAAAACTGCAGTACCGACTCCACTAAAATGTATGAGCTGATTTTTTTTATTTTTTCTCGATGTTGGCTCCTTAGTGAAAGTTGTCAGTTTGATGGTCTGAAGCACCCCCTTAAGTATTACTAGGGTGTTTTGTTACAACCTGTATATATCGTTCAACATTTAATTTATATGTAAGTAAGTTCCTAGGTAAGTAGGCGCCCTCATAGGACGTATTTTGATCAAATCGGTTGCGTCCTACAATAGGGGAGGTCCGGAGTACTCGAAACCGACGGGCATGTATGAAGAGTTGTATGGATGGATGTGCATGAGGCAAAAGAAGAGTAATGTAAGGGTCGTAGTAGATGGCGCGTCCTGCTCTCTGCCTACCCCACTGGGAAAGAGGCGTGACGATAACGTCACGTCACGTCACGTCGTACCTACCTGGGTTCTTCTATCTATAAAGATAGAAGAACCCAGGTAGGTACCATTATCATTATGGTGTGAGCAGAATGGGCCCGTGTGGTGAAGTAGATAGATAAGGCCCACTCTCCCCTTTATTCATGAGTAGAATCCTTTGCCTTTAAGATTCTAATCCTACAGGCTGTATCTTAACTTACAATACTTACTACATTGTGGGAAGACTCACCTCCCCATTAAGAAAACAGTAGATGAGTGAAATGAAGAATCCTTGAAATGACCGCAGGAAGTGGGTTCCGTAGCTCCACAGTCTGAACTTCCACACGTTGCCGTCAAGCGGTGCCTCCGTCATGTTCAACACGTTTGTGATGCCCAGGAGGGGCAACAAAACCAGGGCTGCTCGCACCGCTTTCCTGTACAATTATACCAAGATTAAACAACAACGAAAAAGGTAAAATCCACATTAATATTAAGTAATTAGGTAGGTAGTAAATTGGAATTACAACATCTTGACCAATATATAAGCCGGAGGGTATAAATTCATATTCATCATACAAAATATTTGTCCTTTACGGGATTCGAACCCGCGACCCTCGGCACAGCAGGCAGGTTCACTACCGACTGAGCTAACGGGCCGTCTAACTTTCAAAATCATAATCGAATGAAGCATAATCTCCATTGTGATTTTATCCTTCTCTACCGCTGATTTGAACATGTGGCTTTCAAAAATCGCACTCCTGAGAAATGCACGCTTCATTCTATCCAAATGTTTCAAAAAGATACATAAAGTAGATACAAAACATACCTACTGCTACAGTTTAGTCAAAACCGCGACAATCTAATCTACAGCCTTTTTCCTATGGAATCTTCCCGTACCCAATCTGCCCTCATTCAGCGGGATCCCGCCACCTTCGTATCGCACTGTTGTAATATTTGTACAAAACTCAAGTGTGAAATAGCGTTACCTGACTTTTTCAACTTCGGTGTTCTCGCTCTGACGCAACTTCACAATAAGGACTCTCATTATATTCAGCAGGAAAACCAAATTTATCTAAAATCAGAAAAACCACTGAATTGTTAATCAATCTTTTTTAGGGTTCCGTACCCAAAGGATGAAAACGGTACCCTATTACTAAGCCTACGTTGTCCGTCTGTCCGTCCGCCCGTCCGTCTGTCCTACCTATTTAGGGCTGTAACTTTTGAACCGTAATAGCTAGATAGTTGAAATTTTCTCAGATTATGCGTTATTGCGGCGGATTTGTTAACAAATAATAAAAATGGCAGAAAGTTAAAAATTAAGGGGGGTTTTCAACAAGAAACTAGTTTTTATCAACGTTTTTTCTTCACGCTCTGTAGTAAAAACGGTAATACATACAAGCATTAAACTTAGTGTGATTATAGAGCAAACTCTACAGAATAACAACAAATACTAAAAACCGGCCAAGTATGAGTCGGTCTCGCGCTAAAGGTCCCGGACAAAAAACGTTTTTTTTCTAAATTAATAATGTTGTGTTCTGTGGTGGTGTGGTACGGAACCCTCGGTGCGCGAGTAGCCCGACTCGCACTTGACCGGTTTTTGGGTTGATGTTAGGTAGGTACTACCTTATTACACGTACGTACCTATTATCTCGATCATATTGTAAACAATAGCATTTTCTTTTGTTCGAAATACTTTGTTAGGTAGGTAGGTAAGTATAGGTGCAACCAAGGTGAATTTATAGATCGTAGGTTGTGCTTAAGTCAATTGAGTTTAGAAATAGATAATATGTTAGGTACTTAGTACTAGTAGTAAGTATAGGTACCTACTAAGTGACTTTCAGAAGGTATGGTAATAAAACTGTGCCTTCCTACAACTACACGCTTAAAAATATAAGAGTAGTTAGCAGTTGTAGCAAAGTTTCTGACATCCCGTAATGGGATTCGTCATCATGTCAGCCGATAGAAGTCCACTGCTGGACATAGGACTCCCCCAAGGATCGCCACAACGACAAAGCCCTATGCCCTGCCCTCTTCCAACGGGTTCCTGCCTTCTTCACCAGGGCAAACAACTTTCAACGTTCAACTTGGGGGGCTTACCCACGCTACGCCTTCCGGTACCTACGCGGTATGGGCAAGTATGGGATTAAGTAGAGCGAACTTACCAATATAACAGCCAATCGTGGCCCTTGAACGATCCAATACAGTTGTGAAAAGTTGTAGCCGTACCAGCATCTAAAATAAAATTTTGATAAAATAAAATAACTTAGATACGTACTTAAATATTAGACTAGGGTATATATAAACTTAAACGCGTTACATACTTCCAGAACATCAAACTGAACAACTTTAACTAAGAAGTCAACCTCAAAATCGTAAAAATAAAATAATGACCCAAATGTAATATGAAACAGCAGATTTTCACTATTTCAATGTGGCCCCATGGTAAAAAATAATAAGATTGTAATTTATTGAATAACATGGTAAAAAGCGTGCGGTAACTTAGTAGGTGTGCACTCTGTTAGGTGCATGTGCACAATACGGACTATGCACCTAGGGTTGCCAGGTCCCATCACTTTATGTTTTAAAGGATTTTATAAAATTAAATAAAGGACATAGGATGAAAATAAAGGACATCATTATTATTATTTTTAATTAAATGCTGTTTACGACAGTAGCAAAATTTAATAATTAAAAAAATGGTAATACGCAATGTAACGTAGTTTGTCGTCAATCGAAGACAATAAGTAGCTAGTACGACCTAATTAGTCTTTTTGTATTTATTATAAGTAGGTATAGGTACTTGGTACCTACATATTACTTTTGTTTGCTCTAAAAGCTTCTTCGTTTTCTAATTAAGTTGAAATTGTTTGCATTGCATGTTGAAGTTCGATTTTATGCTGATGCAACTCATTGCCATACGCATGCTTTCATTTCCCCCAAAATAAAGGACAAAGTATTGTCCTCTATTGAAGATTTCAAATTAGGGGACAAGATCATTTTTTGGGTCTGAAACAGAGGACGTCCTTTAAAATAAAGGACGTCTGGCAACCCTATATGCACCTAATACCCTAATTCATAGTTTACGATTTGTAACACCACTGGCTTTTCGGTGAAGGAAAACATCGTGAGGAAACCTGCATGCTTCAATTTCGAGGCATGTATCGCACCTACTGTCCATTACAAGTGGCGACGGGCTCACTCCCCGTCACAATGGACAGAGTTTCGGTACTACTAGTGAAACGTGGATCTTCTGAAGTTTCAGAATATCTCTGACTACCCCCTCAGGTAATATAGTCGTGAGCATATATGAAGTAAAATACTATCCTACTAGGAATGACTAAGGAATCTGCCGACTAGTTTCATAGTTATAAAACCATTTAACTTGAACACTTGACTAATATAATATGAAATTGTAAAAATAAAGACATTTTAAAAATGCAATATCTCGGAACTACAATTCCTTAGGTTAGTTGGTATTTGCATAAACCCAATAGTATTATGATTGCCTTCATTTACTTATATCGTCATATTATTTGCACTTATGCCACCAAATTAAGTTTTCCATTTCAAAACTACTTTCCTGAAATTAATTTGTCGGAATGATTGCAGGACCTGAAACCTTACAAAGCCCTCTTCATTTTTATATTCTACGAAGATTGTAAAAAGTATTCACTAGATTCATGAGGTGTGTGTGTGTGTAATGTTATAAATCCTTGTTTGCACAGCAAAGATACCTTTTAGAGCCCAATGCAACTTTTTGCATCGATATCGCTTTTTGCACAGTAGCCTAGGTGTAATCGTCCTCAATAAATTGAATACTTATAAACCGGGCGATTAACTTGGCACCTGACTCGCACGTGGCTCGGAATTAGACACCCCTCCTGCTACACCCCGCGGGACCCCGCCGTCGCCGTGCGAGGCCAGGAGCATAGCATCTCAGTTACCGTTGCACGTGTCCCTGCACTTTAGCATTTTCGAGTTATTCTTTCCGAGTTTTCCGAGTTTTTTATTCCGAGCCAGATGCCAAGTTAATTCACCCGTGTTGTAGGTATTTAAACTTTTGTTCCATGTTGACTGAAGTGTGTAAGTAGGTACTTACATGTTTTTGACGAAAACCGTACCTACCTAATGAAGTGGTTCTAAACTTACTGTTTCACACTCTCTTTCTGATAATGTATCGCCGTCGTAGTAGCCCAAATAACGGTGACAATGACAGGTAACCCCCAACCAGTTGCGTAAAACATCAAATGAGATATCCTCTCCCTCAGGGCGTTTGCAGTGACCACATTATGAAGATAAAGCCCTTCAATGAACATCCACATAAACATCACTGTGATCGCGTATTCCAACAGTACATATGATGATTCGCAAAGATATGGCTGGAAAAAAAAATGCCAGATTTTTTTAAATTTAGGCCATCTATGTATTAATAGTTAGTAAGGCCATCGCTACATGAAAAATTATGCAAAGTGCACAATTCCGGCCAAAAAGTAAATGTAGTGGCTCCACTATAATAGATACCTACTTAGTTCAAAAGATAAAATAATTATGTTGTGTTGGTACATTCCATTGCAGTATGACAGCATGGCAGACGTGTTTACTATTGGAACGGAATGCAATAAAAGCTTTTGTACCTACACAAAGAAACGGCACCAATTTCATGTTACCTACCTATACCTAGTTTGTTTAATTTTGGTTTGCTGATTTCATATCCTTTTGTAAATACCTATTTACGTTTATAAGAATGTTAAAAAAGTGGGTAGGTAAACCCTTTTTATTCGGTGTCGAACTTAAAAATGATAATTATGAAATAAGCAAACCAAAATTAAATCAAATAGTTACCTACCTATAGGTAACATGAAATGTTCAGTCGGCCGCAATAAGTTACGTACTACGAGGTAGAACAAAAGTGTATACAACAATAGAGTAAATAAATTATACACAACAGAGGGTCAATGCCGTAGTATATACATAGTCTAAGGTCAATGCCCATACTAAGAAAGTTGCCACCTTCTTATATATGAAAACTCGCGCAATTACAGCGCCGGTGGTGAGTAGCCGGAACTACAGCAATGTTTAATTACGTAAAAATAAGTGTTAAACACATTTGTTTTTAGAAATTTGTAAGAAAATTAATCCATATAATTTATTTCCGTTTAACCAAACTCAAATAATAGTGATCTAATAACGTTTAATCAAGATTTATCTCTCGTTCAGGCCAGTAGCGACATCTGTTTGCGCCAAGACTATACTAAATCTAAAATGTATGGAACTGTCCAGACATGATACAACTTATTGCCGCCGACGACTGTACCATTTCTTTGTGTACATTTTATAGTGCGTTTCACTGTCCTCTGGGTACTTTATTTAAGTATGTAGGTACATTAGGCGAAACTAATTCTGCAATCACTTTCAGTATTAAGTAGTTATACTCCGTTCAGGAATTAGAGCGACAAAATGTAAACAAAGAAACGTCACTGTCAAAGTGACATTACGTGGTCAGAAACATTTGGTGCATTTTTTTAAGAATAAAATTATATCGGCACGGCATATAATAAATTGCGTTGACATTCAAAATGTATTGTCTATCTATAAATAATAAAAACAATCGTGACAATTTGAATGAAATTTTTAAATTATGTTATGTAGCCCGTTACTCTGTCTGTGTGAGCTTTTTGTGCTATGCGTAGCATCCGCGCATAGCGTACGGACTCAGACGAAGGTATTAATATTAAACGATCAATAGACGCGTTTACGTTATTGTTTACAATAAAAAATGTTTTTTATTAAGCACTTCGTTAAAACGAACCAAAGGTCTAAAATATCTGATTGTTGCCAGACCACGAAATAAAATATTTACAGTCACGCTTTCTTTTAATCTAAAATAAATTATAACTTGCGTTTTTTTAAATTTATTTTCCATACAAAATTAACATATCATTTGTCGTAATCCTTTGCGAGTAGAATAGATAATTTACTGTTATTCATTCCGGAGATAAGTTTTCTTCCGTCTCGAGATGGTATTTTCTACACTGGTATCACCGTTGTTTACATTTTGTCGCTCGAATTCCTGAATGGAGTTATAGTACTAATGTTACCTATACTCTAAAAAAGTTGGCATACATAACTATTTCTCGATTCAACTGTTAAATTCGCCAAGATCTCGAGGAACAGAAATGACTACTAGAGCATATCTGGAGGGCCACTTGTCCCCAAGTTTTGTCAGCTTCAAACTTTTGCGGTTCAAGAAGCAATAGGCGAGACTCAGCAAGATCTTGATATTGAAGTGCTCTTTTAACTTTTCCCATAGATAGCCGTTACGTGTCTACCGACTGTGGTCGACTGCATGCGACAAATCATTATCAAAACACACAGTTTAGAAGACGTAATTATGTTTGGCAGTAAACGCACAAATTATAAAATACCAAGGTCCTGTGTGTATACTTTCTTAACTATACCACAGAGTACTATTATATCTAAACTATTATAAAACTGTAACAAGAGTGTGTCTGTACATTGAAGATATTAACAAAAAAAAGTTACGATATGGTTTTTAGGTGTCCCTGATTCGATATCACAAATTTTTGGATTTTTTGTCTGTCTGTTTGTTTGTTTGTTTGTTTGTTTGTTTGTTTGTTTGTTTGTTTGGGTGTTTGTTTGTTCGAGTATCACGCAAAAACTACTGAACCGATTTTGTTGAAACTTTTTTTGTTTGATAGCTTATCATCTGACTTAAAATCTGGTATATAATTTATGCGGACGAAGTCGCGGGTAAAAGCTCGTCTTATCTAGAATTAAAGATTTTGACGGGTTCTTAACGCGTAATGCGTAATGTTTAATTCTAGATTAAATAATAACCGCGTAACTCTCAAAAACTGTATTACCCCCTGTATTTTACTTACCTAATTGAATCCTAAACTATAGCACTTTATGTAGCCTTGCCTATAGTTCAAAAGGTAATTAGCAAGAATTATTTTCACACCACCCGCTCGAAAATGGAACATTATATGTCATGTAACTCGAACCTAAAGCAAGTCATTATAGCCCTGGGCCTAGCCGGGCAATAATATTGTACTGAATTTCATTATAACCCGCTGGTCAATAATGAGATTTGAATATGGAACCGCATCCACAGATTATTTACGACCCTTACTTAAAATTCGTATGAAAACTTATCATGGAGACAGGCACCAAAAAGAACTTAATTCGAAATTTGAACTGGCCACCACGAGTATTGAACACAAAAAAAGAAAAAAAGGCGCGAATACTGCATATCTCTGTACCTATTGCTACGAACAAAGTAATGAAAAAATATTACATTGTACAACTGGAGTGCGATTTTTGAATCTCATTCGCTGAGATCAGCAGTTGAAAATGTACTATGTATGTGTTGCTATAGAGATACGCATCTTTCTACTGCTGCTTTGACTTTCAAAAATCGCAATCCTGTAGTATGATTTTTTAATGTCAAATCAGCAGTAGAAAAATTAATAGTAATATTGACATTTCCAACTGCTGAGTTCAAAGAATGAGTTTCAAAAATCGCACTCTTGGTCTAATGTTTCAAATACTTAAGTATACTATTGAACTCAAATACTTTGTTATACACTCTAATAAAATAATTGGTTTCTAACCATAGAGAATTTACACGCTCCCCTGGGTTTCTAACAGTATTGCTTTTTATTTTCTCGCGGAGGGTGTGAAAAGTAGAGTATGGTCCTCGGGGATAAACGTGTTTTCATCTTGGGCGAGCTTGAACCCCTCGTTAGGCTCGGGATTCAATATCGCGCCCGTGATGAAAGACTCTGTTTTATCCCCTTGGTACATAATCTACTATTATAAATTCATAGGAATTATTTATAAATTATATTGCTTGTGCGTTAGCATTGCAAAAGACGATACCTATGCCAGCTTCCTCTCATTGCATTTCCGCCAGTGTCAAGTAGATTGTGGGAGTATCTATTACAATATCAAGGATTATTTTTGAACAACACAGCTGAGATGAGATTGCGAAGCCAAGCTCCGTAACTTGCAACGTATTTTATGGATACCTAGAATTATACTTATTGAACGTAGGTACAATGTGACATTCGCAAAGCAAGACATTCGCTTTATTTTCCGCCGAAACGATACTTTTTTCGCGTGCAACTTAATACAAAACTGTTACCTACTTACTTACCATGTTATCAATGCCTCTCACTGGGCTGTATGATGTTATATTATCGTATGGATAGTGGTCTCCATGTTTGCTCCTGATAAATGCCTGGTCAATGTACAATGTCAGACGGATGAACACCTGAAGCACCATGGCGGTAAATAGACTCTTATGGATCCTAGTTCGGTTGTTGCGTAATGATCTGCGTAATAAAAACACTAAATTAATATTCACATTTCTCAGAGAGAAGTTAGCCAGGTACCTACCTATAAATCTATAAAAGTAATTTCACCGGGCCCTCAAAGACTACGGAACCTTATTATACCTACCTATAATGGAACAGCAAGGTTCCATTATAAATAACCTTATTAATGGAACCTTGCTGAACTATCCCTTCTCAAATTGTAATTAATTACTAGGTAATAATATGATTTATTCCATAGGAGATAAGACAGTAATTCCAATACCTTTTAGTTTCTGGCCTAAACAATATAATTATTTTTAGAAAGATAATGCTATTCCTATTCACTATTCTAATGTAAAGTTAAGCCGTTCTAAGAATTACCTACGATACTTTAGTCCCTACTACGATGACGTGGAACAAAAGAGTATACTTACCTACATCTTTTCCTTGCTGACTGTACCTACCAGTGTTTCAAATCTGGTACTGTGATTTAAAATTGCCAAGAAGCGTAATAGATTTAAAAAAATGGTTATGGATGGATCCCATCCCACCCATCCACATCTTGTAAGATGGGAGACCTCCACTAAAGTTGTACATTTGCATTATTAATGGCGTTGGAGAAAAATATTAAGACCACATTAAATAAGAATATAAGACACAAATTCTCACTATAAATCATCATTTTGTTATCAGTGTATCACCCTCATAACTATTTTATACTTAAAGGAAAAAAATACAGCTGTTACAACTAGGGTTGCCAACTTTTTTTAGACCAAATATAGTATTTCGAGCTTTAGTGCCCAAAAAAATATAATAGATCGGGGGAAAATAAGAAAAAATATAGTATTTATGGAATTTGTTAATTTAATTTTTTTCAAAAAGATATTTTTTTGCTACTTTTTGGTTTGAATACCAAGTTCTTATTTTTAAGGAACAATCATTTGTTTATTTCGTATTCGTTTAGAGCATAAGTAATGCATCCTTTAAGTTATTGGTCTTTTTTATTGGACCTAAGTACCCAATATATTTAAATTCTCTATAAATTATTTGCTCATCAAAATATAGTAGTTATGCCACTATATATTTTTCTCAGAATTATAGTAGTAGGGCCCCTAGTATAGTAGGATACTATATTATACAGGGTGGCCGGGGAGTTGACGTTCAAACGTAAAATTTAGGTCCGGTATGTCGTGGGGTATCCGAATCACCCCCATGTATGTTCCGCGATTTTTTATAGTTTTCGAGTTATGATGATTTTTCCGATTTTTTGAGGAAACTCGACATGACCGGCTTAACAACTTCTAAAAAAAAAAGTGTTAGACTTTTTAGAGATTCTTTTTTTGCAACTTAATCTTCATGAATTGTACCTTTATTCATAACATCATCAGCATCGTAACTTTGATAAAAGTTTTGAAAATATTGGTCTAAAGTTAAAAATTTGCGATCCGTGAATTATGACTAAATTTTCAACTTTAAATTAAAACTCTTAACAGGTGACCTTATGATTTTTTAGCCAATCCAAAAAATGCGCCCAACTCTCAGCTTTCATAATCATAAATAAAAAGTAGTACTTAAGAGGGCTAATTTGGCTAGAATTGATCTTCAAAGACAACAAGGCGGAAAACTCTTAAATTTTTTTTTTTTTTTTTGCCATAATTACCACGCCTAAGGCTAAATAATGATTAAAGAATGCTGGAAACCGAAACGGCGACGGGTTATGCCGGACTCCTACCGGCTAAAACCCCACCGTGTTCCACCTCATCGCATATTGCCGTAGAGCCTGAGGGCCCGTGAGGAATCTTCCACACTCTACGGCGCAGCGACCGACCTTACCAGGTCTCATCTCTGTTGGCCTTGAAAAGCCTACAGGCCTTTAGGTGGTGCGTGGGAACACGCACACAACCACCTCGAGTCCCTATGATCGGACGCCGGACCCCCCAGCCCGACGCCCAGAGACTCAAAAATTACGGGGGAGGCAGACCGCGAGCAAACGCAGCCCGTCTGCGCCCCGTGCGTCTTTGGCGGATCGGGAGTTCAGAAGTCGACTCCCTCTCCCTCTCCGCCGTCTCCTTCTGGAGCATTACTGCCTCACAGAAGGAGAGAACCGCGCGCCAAGACGCCTCACTGTCGACCATAGCGCGAACCATGGCCGGCAGCGAGAGGTCTGAAACTACCTCTCCCGCCCACGCAGGGCACTCCTGCAGCACGTGCTGCGCCGTCTCGTCGAGACAGCCGTCGCAGTGGTGGCACCCGGCTGTCGGCTCCCTCCTCCTAGGTTAGGTTAGGTTAGGTTATCTACTTTTTACTTAAAACTTTCCTTATTCCACCAACACGATAGGTTTCCAGCATTCTTTAATCATTATTGATGAGACCTGGTAAGGTCGGTAGCTGCGCCGTAGAGTGTGGAAGATTCCTTACGGGCCCTCAGGCTCTACGGCAATATGCGATGAGGTGGAACACGGTGGGGTTTTAGCCGGTAAGAGTCCGGCATAACCTGTCGCCGTTTCGGTTTCCAGCATTCTTTAATCATTATTTAGCCTTAGGCGTGGTAGTTATGGCATAAAAAAATATTTTTAAATTTAAGAATTTTCCGCCTTGTTGTCTTTGAAGATCAATTCTAGCCAAATTAGCCCTCTTAAGTACTACTTTTTATTTATGATTATGAAAGCTGAGAGTTGGGCGCATTTTTGGGATTGGCTAAAAAATCATAAGGTCACCTGTTTAGAGTTTTAATTTAAAGTTGAAAATTTTGTCATAATTCACGGATCGCAAATTTTTAACTTTAGATCAATATTTTCATAACTTTTATCAAAAATACGATGCTGATGATGTTATGAATAAAGGCACAATTAATGAAGATTAAGTTGCAAAAAAAGAATCTCTAAAAAGTCTTACACATTTTTTTTTAGAAGTTGTTCAAGCCGGTCATGTCGAGTTTCCTCAAAAAATCGGAAAAATCATCATAACTCGAAAACTATAAAAAATCGCGGAACATACATGGGGGTGATTCGGATACCCCACGACATACCGGACCTAAATTTTACGTTTGAACGTCAACTCCCCGGCCACCCTGTATAGTAGGGTTGGCAACCCTAGTTACAACATAGGTGCAAAACGATAATGCATCTTGACCCAATTGTATGGGACAGCAGATTTTGTTTTCGCGATTTCGATCTTTGTCCCATTCTTATTTGTAGTTTGTCCCGCACTTTGTCTCATAGAGAAAATCGTTCTGATTGATGATTTATGGTTTCTTAAAAACCGTCAGTAACGGTAGTAACTATTTAATAATCTGTCCCGGCAGCATATTAATAATAATAATAACCCCGCGGGGGCAGCTTGTGGCGAGCTGATGGTGATTGGCGACACCGCGGGCCCCTATCCAGGGGGACCATACAGACATGCGCTCACACACACACACACCCACACACACCCCCCCACACCCACACACACAGTAACACACCCCCCTACCTCTGGCTTGCCTTAATTGGCCGTCCAGAGTGGAATCGCAAGAGCAGAACCTATGCTCCAGGTTGGAAGTGTATTGCACGTAATGGCGTAATAATGGGGAAACCCGCTCACGGGGGTAAACCCCGCGATGGTGAAACCGGAGCCGCACCTCTCGACAACCTTCAGCCGCTCAATGAGATGTTGCCCCATTGTCGCACTTTGTGCGTGCGGCCGTTTTATGGGGCCCACTCGACGAGTCGGCGAGTCACCGCCTGCCCTATTTACAATTTTGAGACTAGTTGTCATGGCAGGCGTCCGTTAGTCTCCTCCCATAGCCCAGTATCCATCCATCCAACTTTCACCTCCATAGCCCAAGACCTTATTTTTCCATCGCGGCCATAGTGCCGTACTCCAATAGTCTTTACACAGATGGCGGGGACTATCCCCGTGGGTATCATGTTGTACGCTCGGAGATGGTATCCGCCATTTGTGTATCCCTTACATTTAGATTAACTTGTCTTTTGAACGGGCCTCTACATGTTGGCTTCGGCCCCATGCACGCCTTCCAAAGGTCCGGGACTTAATTGCCCGTGATTACGGAACGTAAGACATACAATAATAATAATAAACTTTATTTTCTTCCACAAACATTATTACAACTTAAATATAAGAATACAATTTCAAGGTCTTATGTGTAATAGTGCGTGGAAGACAGGAGCCCATACTAGTAAATCCTATACGTTTATGAGTATAGGATATTACACCTAAGTTGGACCCAATTAATTAAATTAATTAGCAGACATTATGTAGAGGTACTAGACCTAGTCGATATAACTAAAATCCACCAAAGTTTATCTGGTAGGTTGTTCAGTTCTAATATACCTTAGGTTACTCAAAGAGATTCAACTCGGGCGAATTAACTTGACACCTGGCTCGAACGACGTTGGTGTAAACAATAACAAATAACCGCAAAATAAAAACTCGATAATTCTTAAGCGAGGCATTGGCCTCGCTTAAGAATTATCGACATTATCGACATTAGCCATAGCATCTTAGTTACCGTTTCACGTGTACCTGCACTTTAGAATTTTCTAGTTATTCTTTTGCTGTCATTTGTTATTGTTTACACCAACGTCGTTCGAGCCAGGTGTCAAGATAATTCGGCCGGGTTGTACTGGTATAGGTAACTCGATATTTCTGTATCTTTATCACTGGTTGCAGCGGGATATTACATTATTTAATTTAATACCTATAATAGTAGGGCCTATTAAATATGTATTTATTATTACCTGTAGTAGGAAAATATCACTAGAGATATTATTAAAGCAATCAATGAAATACTGAATCCAACTATTTCCATATATCTCGTCCGTTGGGCTACTTCAAATTTAAGCTGCAATTTAATAAAGGATAACAATATTAGATATTGGTACCGATTCGGACAGTGCCACGACTTAACTTAACTAAATTTATTCCTGTTACGTTCTAAAATAAGATTAAGAAAAGAGACAGAAAACCAACAGCTGACTTTAGTGCTGTCTAAGTGACGTTACACGCCCAAAAACGCCTTAAATAAGATAGTTAAGTTAAGTCGTAGCACAGTCCGAATCGGTACCATTGTACAATGGAAGTGGAAACTTTTAGTTGGCAATGTTGTTTTATAAACACCGGTCAAGTACGAGTCGGGCTACCTCAATTACATTTGTGCTAATTCCAGAAGTTTTATTTGGACCATTCTCAAAATGGGAATATGAAATCATACGAAATTAAAATTATCGCGATGTGATTTAAACCGCTCCGTCGCGTCGCAGTATAAAATGGAGTTTGCACACGACGACGTATGGAAGCGAATTACTTATTAAACTTGAAAACTGTATAGTAATAGAAGTAAGTACTTAACTGAAAATATAAACCATTTTCGGATTTTATTCGGATTAAATAGGTAGGTATTATAAACAGATAAATAACCTCGTATTTTCTGAAAGTAAAAGAAAATACGTATTTTTATTATAAAAATGAGAATGGTCCATTTGCGCTCTAAGTAACAAAAAATAAAACCGGTCAAGTGCGAGTCGGGCTACTCGCACACCGAGAGGGTTCCGTACCACACCACCACAGAACACAACATTATTAACTTAGAAAAAGAAACTTTTTTTGTCTGGGACCTTTAGCGCGAGACCGACTCACACTTGGCCGGTTTTTAGTATTTGTTGTTATTCTTTAGAGTTTGCTCTTTAATCACACTAAGTTTGACGCTTGTATGTATTACCGTTTTTACGATAGAGCGTGAAGAAAAAACGTCGATAAAAACTAGTTTCTTGTTGAGAACCCCCCTTAATTTTAACTTTTTGACATTTTTATTATTTGTTAACAAATCCGCCGTAATAACGCATAATCTGAGAAAATTTCAACTATCTAACTATTACGTTTCAAAAGTTACAGCCCTAAATAGGTAGGACAGACGGACGGACAGACGGACGGACGGACGGACGGACGGACGGACAACGTAGGCTTAGTAATAGGGTCCCGTTTTCACCCTTTGGGTACGGAACCCTAAAAACGTTGTTTCCCTCGCGATTATGATCGGATACAATATCACGTAATAATTGCCTATGAACAGAAGGTAAGGTACAACATCGATCGATGATCGTCAAGTTGCTTAACCCTACAGATTCCAAGACAAACCTGAGCATCGGATTCATTGTCCTCGTAGACCTTAACCAGAAGCGTCTGTACCTCAGGCGGGAAGCAAGGGGTGTAGTTGGTCCACCCTATCAGATTGATCTCATCCGACCGTTTACCGAGCCATAGACCCGACTCACCACAGCGCCGGAAAGCTAGGCCTGTGAAATAAAAGTTCAATATTCTAATCTGTAAATATAAATAACCATTATTATAGCATAGCATATGCTCACGACTATATAATAGGTGTCGTCGAATATACAGGGTTTTAGGGTAAATAGTTGCATTACTTTAACGGGTTATTGTACCCATGATACTGAACAACTTTCCCAAAGGAACAAAGGGAAATTCAGAAAAAAATATATCAACTTTTCATACAGTCTAGGAATATTAGACAAAATTTGAGCGAAAAAGTAAAATGCATCATAACCAGCTGAAATTTGGTATAGTGACTCTGCAAGTAGATATCAATAATTGTTTAAAACTCCCCACCCCTACGACGCTTGCGTCTTGAGATACAATTTTTTGTATGAAATAAAAAAAAATCTGATTCTAGTCGTGTGATCAAATGAAAGGGTTCATGAGCCGGTTCTAAAAATATACTACACCACCTTTCAGCCACTTGTTTTTGAAAAATCCAAAAAGTAATTTCAAAACATACCAAGTTTGGGCTCCTCCAGGTGGGAAATGGCTGAGTAAATTTTTGTAAAACATACGCCAAAAGACTCATAACATCAATTCAATTATACTTTATTGCACACCAAAACAGAACAACATCCTCATATCTAAGTCCAAAAAAGCAATTTTATAAATAGTTATGGTTACTCATTATTTTAAATTTTTTCATTAGATACTAAAGCTCAAAGAACTGTCGAACTTTTTAATAATGAAAAAATAATAATAATTAGTTACAAAACATTTTTAAAATTGCTTTTTTGGACTTACATAATATGAGGATGTTATGAGTCATTTGGCGTATGTTTTAGAAAAAATACTTTTTGGATTTTTTTTAAATCAGTGATTGAAAAGTAATGGTGTGTTATATTTTTGGAACCGGCTCATGAAGCCCTTTCATTTGATACCCAACACGAAAGGTCTGAGAAGTTTTTTTTAATCCAGAATGAGAATGGTCCATTTGCGCTCTAAGTAACAAAAAATAAAACCGGTCAAGTGCGAGTCGGGCTACTCGCGCACCGAGGGTTCCGTACCATACACCACCACAGAACACAACATTATTAACTTAGAAAAAAAACTTTTTTGTCGGGGACCATTAGCGCGAGACCGACTCACACTTAGCCGATTTTCAGTATTTGTTGTTATTCTGTAGAGTTTGCTCTATAATCACACTAAGTTTGACGATTGTATGTATTACCGTTTTTACGATAGAGCGTGAAGAAAAAACGTTGATAAAAACTAGTTTTTTGTTGAGAACCCCCCTTAATTTTTAACTTTTTGACATTTTTATTATTTGTTAACAAATCCGCCGGAATAACGCACATTCTGTGAAAATTTCAACTATCTAGCTCTTACAGTTCAAAAGTTACAGCCCTAAATAGGTCGGACAGACGGACGGACGGACAGACGGACAGACGGACGTACGGACGGACGGACGGACAACGTAGGCTTAGTAATAGGGTCCCATTTTCACCCTTTGGGTACGGAACCCTAAAAATATTTTGTGGCCAGATACCTGCTTTAAAAGCTCCGTTTCCTTCAAAATAGAGTAGACTGGTCGAATGTAAAAGCCTAACAAAAGCCGGACAGGCCGGACACCGTCTAATCACACACATCCAAAAAACCTAACTATGTCTGGCTTTATCCGGGCGCCTGGCAACGCTAGATTTAAATATAAATATAATAATATTAATAATATACTGACGACTTGTATCGCTGAGTCTTGCAGGCGGGCAGGGCTGATAGGAATGCTCCCCCGCCCGAGCCGGCGGCCAGCACAGGTACCCGTCGAACGTCGCGTTGCAATACAACGACCCTGGAACAGGTTGCTTAGTTACGAGACAATTCACACGATGCGTTGCGGCGCGTCGCGGGACCTACCTAGGCACGGGAGCGTGACATTTCTCTGTGAGTGGCGACGCACCGCATTTCTTGGGCTCCAATAGCTAGCTAGCTAGCTTGGGCTAGCTCAAGAAAGATCATAGAAATGGAAGGATATATTCAAATGAAATCCGCATAATGTATCACGTCTCCACTCTTCTGGGAAAATTAATTAAATCGAATAAAAGTAAATAAAAGCCAGCCTCCATAACAAGAACAACATTTTTGCAATTGACTGAGAGTAATGACGACAATGAAAACCTGTAATCAGGAGTGCGATTTTTTGTGAGATAAGTATATTTCAACAGCAGTCATATCAGCAGTAGAAAGATGCTATCTTCATAGTAATTTTGACATTTTCAACTGCTGAGTTCAACGTATGAGATTCAAAAATCGCAGTCCAGTATTCATAACCGTAATAACAATTTTAATTAAATAAGAGATCAACAACAGAGATTATTAATTTAAATAGTAATTATATTACATAAAGTATACTATCATAAATCATTGATATTATAGGTGACATACGTAACACACTAGCTAGGTAATGTGTTAATGGAAATAATGGATATTATTAGCTACCAGGATTGAAATAGCCCATTCACGTAGGTATGTTTGATTGGTTACGAGCTGGCATATGGCATAGGTATTGATGGTTACGTTATTACGTTGCTTCGACGTTGTCGCTGTTATGTGTTCATGTTCAAGCTTAATTGAAAGACGTGTTGCTGTTAATTAGAGCAAGAGGGACGAGGGATTTCGTTTGCAATATGTAATTCGTATGTAATGTATTCTTGGAGGTGTTAACCGTGGTCCCACCACCTATACCCTACTGGTAGAACCACAGGAAATTTCTGTCAATTCTTGGATTAAATTATCACAAATCAAACGAAATTCCAAGACACTTTGTTCGATGTCTTATTTGAAAAACCAGGCACAAGCGCGTCGGACACGCCAATAATTATATTTTAGAAAGGGCTGACATAATCTCAGGGTTAAAAGCTCAAAAAAAAGGTATTAAGAGCCTATGTCGAAAAATAATTTTAGCGAAACGGACGTGTGATAGCTTATATTACTGCCAGATGCGAGAGAAAGAGATGGGGCGGCGCGCGCGCCTGGAACGAATCAAGCGAAAAAACAAACTTTATTTAATTGTGATTGTACTATTTATGTTAGTTCAATTCTGCTCTAATCAAAACTTAGATAATAGCAATCTCTTTTTTTTTAATCAAGTCTCATGTTTCTATTATTCACCGTTTAGCAGTTACAAGCGTTTATAGACAAAAACGGAGGCTACTTTGGCTTGTTTTTCTATCGAGAAAATTTTTCTTAATCGTGTTTTGGCTCTAATCAAAACTTCAATTATATGTTCAATATATAATTCCGCAAATCCACAAATCATACTCCTACTGTTAGTACTTCATGATATATGGAGCTTTGAAGAATCCTATTTTTTTTACATAGCCCTTAATTTTTTTTTAAACAAAGTACCTAACTTAATAAATGGATCTGCCATTTTTCTTCGGATTTTCTCGAATCTGCGTTTTCATGTTATATGTAATAAATATTTTACCTACGTTGTGAGCGGTGTTTGTATGCAGTGTTCTAATTGAAATTATTACTTACTCATAATGTAAGGAACCAACGGCAACGTTTCCCCGTGCGCCCCTTTCAACGATAAAGTCTCTAAACTAGAATGCAAGGAGGGATATGTCCACACAATAATGTCACATGCAGTTTTATTCTGCAACGTCTTGAGCTAGAACTAGCAGCTCTGCAATTTTGTTATACAGTAGGAAGATAGCTTACCTTATTACTTGAAACAAATGTAAATTATTTAAAAAACATCCATTTTCTTTCGGGATTTATTCATTTACCGAACTTCAGTTTTTTAACGCGGTCCCTTGCAAATGATAACATTTCCAAGATCATATTGTAAAATATTGCTGAATAGTTTACCAATGTATCCAGATAACATTGTTGTTATTAACATTTTAAATAATCCCAAGTTGAAAAATTTTAATCTCGCGGAATTCGAGCTAATGCTGTATCGGGGGGCACGGCAGTGCCCCCGCCAAAGTCGAGCGTGAAGCAAACACTGCCGTACCATCCTTCATTTCGCCGCATTTTCAGGCCCCTATTTGAGAACCTCTGGATAAGTAAGACCACAACGCAGAAATTTTCGTCATCCAGTAAGCTATAATCATATACTTAAAATCCAAAATTTCAAGTCTGTAGGTCATTTAGTTCCGAAGTTAAGCGAAAGCAAAGTTTCGCTTTTATGACGCTCACTCACTCATGATCATCAGAATAGAACTAGTACTTCCCATAAACACAGAGAGCTGAAATTTGGTATTAATGGCCACGTAAAGGCAAAACTATAAAAACTAGGATAATCGAAGATCTGGAGTACCTGGTGACCCTGATTAGAAAACACAAGAGCCCAACATCTAATAAAATAAATCAATATGCCCACGTTTCTACAAAAAGAAGTGAAATCCCACCAAAAACATTATGTAAAAAACTAGCTAAGTCTCGATGGAGCTTCTTGTTTATCTCTAAAAAGTAATGAAATCTAGACAAAGTCGTGCCAAGTCTAAGGTTCCTCATGCGATTTCTTTATTATTATAGTTAATGTTGTGTGACTTGGCCGTTGAAGGGTACACAAGGGTACAAAACCAAAACGAAATAATCGCGGCCTAAACAAACTAAAATTACCTTTTACCACCCTTAGCATGTACAGATCAGGGCCTCACTCAATGGCAATCCAAATACACAATGCAGTACCAGACTACATAAAAAATGAAACCAACATAAAAAAGTATGAAAAACTCCTAAAAGTATATCTAGTCAAAAATGCATTTTATGAATTAAACGATTTCTTTATTGACAATAAATACACAAAAATTGACATAAATTAAATTAAACTAAATTAAATTAAGTATATAAAATTGACACTTTATTGACCAACTCTAAAAACTTGACATGTGTATTTCTAGTTCTTATTATAGGTAGTAATAATCATGACATGTATTGTATTTCTAGTTCTTATTATAGGTAGTAATAATCATGACATGTATCTTATTTAATTTTGAATTCTGTAATAATGTGAAAATTGAAAATGTTATCTCAAACTCTCTCTCAAATATTGCAGTGCCCTGACGGGGTGCGACATGTCTAAAGGACTATAACCAATGTATTTAGATCTAAGAAAACCATGTGGCTATGCAATAAATGAATTATGAATTATGAAAACGAGGTGCTCCATGTCACCATTGCACCAATCTTGCGCCCGAACCGCTACCCATTGACGATGGAGAATTGCCACTTGGAAAACGACTGTATAGATCAATTACCCAAAATTGTTTTTTCCTTGTAGAAAAAATTCCAGTCGCGTTTTTCGTTGATTCAATAACCAGTCAATTGTAGGCTTGATAAAGCTGCGTATTTGCACTGGTGTCATGGAGCACCTGGTTTTGTACCCTTGTGTACCCTTCAACGGCCAAGTCACACAACATTAACTATAATAATAAAGAAATCGCAGTAAGGAACCTTAGACTTGGCACGATTTTGTCTAGATTTCATTACTTTTTAGAGATAAACAAGAAGCTCCAGTTTTTTACAGAATGTTTTTGGTGGGATCTGGTTTACTGCGAAAAATTATTCCTCTATGGAAACTCATAGAGGAATAATTTTACGCCGATAGAGGTAAATACCTCTCTAGTCAAATTCACTTACTGCTGCTGCAATATTAGGCAGCTTAAGGCTGCCTGTCCACTGTTGCGAGCTGGCTGAGCGAGCTGTGTAAATAACAACACAGCTCGCCCAGCCAGCTCGCATCAGTGGACAGGCAGCCTAAATCAGACCAACGGTTTCCATGGAAATATTATTCGATAAATCGATGTACTAGAAAAGGAGATAGGGAAATACCAAAGTGCTATTTTCGTTTGTGCACCTGCTACCTACGTTGGACAATGGACTTTGATATAAGGAAGCCTAAATACCTGCGATACTAAAAAATAGGTAGGTGTAACACTTGAGGTAAATCATCATCAGCACTACATAGTATAAAACAAAGTCGCTTCCCGCTGTCTGCCCTATGTATGCTTAGATCTTTAAAACTATACGCAAGTAACTGATTTTGATGAGGTTTTTTTTAATAGATTCAAGAGGAAGGTTTATATATGTTATTCTCTTCTCACTTTTTCTCGCCAATAACGGGCGAGACAGGCCGAGAACGAAAGTGTGGATGCCCTTCATAGTTCTCGCGGCAACATAAGACGTCGTAATTTTCCTTGAAAGTTCTCGCCGAGAGTTCTCGGCGAGAGTGAAGTGCCAGCTTCATAATAAGATTTAACTTGAAAAAAAAAATATTAATACCTAACGAAATAAATTATAGGTGTAGGTCTGGTGTAGGTACTGAGAATACCAATAGTAGCTTATCTATGGAGAATACGTTACAGGTGTCAACCTCCAGCACTCATAATTATTTTGTGTGGCTTATCATTTGTATCTGTTCCGAGGTGCGATTTTTGAAAGTCTGACGTTCAAATCAGCATTCGAAAGAAAGATGATCGAAAGATCTCCATAGTAATTTTGTCATTTTCTACTGCTTATTTGAACGTGTGACTTTCAAAAATACCACTCCTGTCATCGTCTGATAGATGACATCTCGTTCCTTTTTCAAAATGCTGTTTTAAAATAAAAATACATATTTTTTTAAAGACATGCAAGAAGTATTTACAACCTTATACCTGAAAAATAAGGTATATGTTCCATTGATACATAGATGAAGAATTTTTAAGTCTAGTGATTTCAATCTCTTTGCAAAAGTTTAAAAAGTATGTGTCAATTCGGACCAAAATTTGCTATGATTTTATATGAGATTGTGCATCTTGTTCTTTTATAATATATCTATGGTTACAGGGAAATTTATTCTATCTAGGTACGACTTAGCGACGCGTTCGATATATTCTGATTGAGCGCGCCGCGCTGATTCGATTGGCAAAAAATATACCTGACTAGCGACCCGCCCGACTTCGCTCGCACAGGTGCAATGCTGATACTAAATATACTACACAATGTCTTTATATACAACGTCCATAGCTTTTTTGTCATTAGAACCGCTATGTCCCTGCATTTTAAACCTGTAATATCTTCGAAAACATTAATTAAAATTACATGCCGTAAAGGGCCATATTAATATTAAATGCACAATGTATTTAAGGTACTTAATTGGATAAGGATTAATGCTGTATTAAAAGCGCTTCGTAAATAAGCCATTATTTCTCGTAAAAATTAAAGGATAAAAAATAGTTATTGTGGGTTATCCCCATAGATTTATATATTACTAGCGTAAGGATAGGCCCGTCAGAATATTTTACAAAAACCTTCTTCATAGAAACAAAAATTTGCGCAATCTGTCATAACTCGTATACGAACTATATCGTGTCATATATTTGTAGTGCTCTAAAACTGTCATTTTTCCTTGCATTTTAGAGCCAACGAACTGGGGACAATAGTCAAGCTCATAGGCCATGTCCTTACGCTAGTAATATATATGTCTTTGGTTATCCCTAAGCGATAGACGGAGCATTCCACTATGTTGTATGGGACATTCGTACGATGTTTTCAGTGTTTGAAGTGCAATAAAACATTTACTCGAGAATTGCCTCTGGTTAATAGTTTAGCATTTTGTAACAACATAACTTTGAACAATCATATTATAATGTATAGTCTATCTATAAAAGTTTTTTTTTTTATTAGCCTACTTCTTCCCACTGCTGGGGAAAGGCCTCTCCCTTGCTCTTCCACTCGTTGTATTTATAGACGTTTTACTTCGCCTGTTGTGCGGGACAGCGAAACTACCAACTCTGGAAACAATATTTTTACCACTGATAAACTAAAGTCGAAGGAGTAAATTGGCTTAAATAAAAGTCAAATTCTGTAGGATTTTTTTTTTTTGGTAAAATATAATTCACATTTGTTGTGTGGGACTCGCCGCCTGTTGTGCGGGACGAGTACGAATCTCAGTAGGTACTAATTTGATAAACAAAAGTATTTGTTATCAAAGAACGATTAATATTTGAGCATAATATTTAATTTTTTATGTAAATAATATTAATAATGCAAATTAAATTTAAATTATATTACTTATTCTTCTATGATCAAAAATAGTACATTATGATACAAGTGAGCGAAGTTGATCATTACAGCCAAGGCAGTATCTAGCCGAGGCTGTAATGACCAACGCTTACGAGTTTCGTACGACGTTTGTCAACACACTTGCGAGGAAAAATAATAAAATTTCATAAAACACAACTATTATTGACAAATATTTGTGGAAAAACTAAATTATTACGAAAAACAAAAAACACGACTGCATAAATAAAAGCTTTTTAACAAAAAAATTCAACCGCCGAAAAAACTGAAAAGCAAAAAATAATAATTAATTTTACCTTAATAACTAAATTCTTAAACTAATGTAAGTAAGTATATCAAAGTATATAATATTATTTTGCAATTATTTTGAGTTTTTAATTAACCTTAATAACTAAGTTCTTAAACGAATGCAAGTATACCTAAGTAATTTTGAGTCGGCGCCAAACAAGAAAATTAATTAATTGCGTGATGCGCGCCAGCAACCCGAACGGGCACACACCACGTAACGTAACCAATATAACATCACTATCCACACAGGCCCTGTACCCGGACTTTCGATTTTCGATATATCGCGACTGTTTCGATCCGGACTTCATTGTAATAGAGTTGACATTGGAACGAAAACGTTCACGTAATCGTGAAGTTCGAATGTCCGAGTAGAGGCCCAGGTGCATACGTCCCGTCTCGTTGCTAGTGGTCGTGCGGAGAGCTTGCATTGTTAATTTCATTTTGGTTATTTCTTTAAATTTAAGGTTATTTAGTGATAGTAGTGTTCATGGATTGTTTGGCGCCGACTCTAAATTACTTAGGTATACTTGCATTCGTTTAAGAACTTAGTTATTAAGGTTAATTAAAAACTCAAAATAATTGCAAAATAATATTATATACTTTGATATACTTACTTACATTAGTTTAAGAATTTAGTTATTAAGGTAAATTATTATTTTTTGCTTTTCAGTTTTTTCGGCGGTTGAATTTTTTTGTTAAAAAGCTTTTATTTTATAATTTTTTGTGGCTATAATCTTCTAATTACTACATGCATAATTTTCGATTACTTTTAAAATAGCTACCTACCTTTTAACCACAGTATAAGAAAGAGTATATATTACTACATACAGTATTGTCCATAGCCTCCCTGCCTCCCACCAACTTTTTACCTCACCGCCTCTGGTTACCTCGGCAATTACCTGTGTTTTGTTACAACCTTTTTTTTTTTGACGCTGGGAAAAAATGCATTATGTATCCCCTCCCGTTGGGGGATGGGAGGGGTATGTGGGACTCCCCGGTGCGTGTCACCGGTATACCCACTAAAATAACCCAGCGGCACTCCATCTTCGCCCGGATGGCAGGGGACTGGGAGACCAGCAGAGCCTTTACGTCCTGTCCCCCGCCGGCGAGTTTTGTTACACCCTGTGTTGAGGCCTGATGAGCTAGAAAATATAATAATAATAATAATAACCCCGCGGGGGCAGCTTGTGGCGAGCTGACGGTGAGTGGCGACACCGCGGACCCCTATCCAGGGGGACCATACAGACATGCGCTCACACACACACACACACCCCCACACACACACCCCCACACCCACACACACAGTAACACACCCCCCTACCTCTGGCTTGCCTTAATTGGCCGTCCAGAGTGGAATCGCAAGAGCAGAACCTATGCTCCAGGTTGGAAGTGTATTGCACGTAATGGCGTAATAACGGGGAAACCCGCTCACGGGGGTAAACCCCGCGATGGTGAAACCGGAGCCGCACCTCTCGGCAACCTTCAGCCGCTCAATGAGATGTTGCCCCATTGTCGCACTTTGTGCGTGCGGCCGTTTTATGGGGCCCACTCGACGAGTCGGCGAGTCACCGCCTGCCTTATTTACAATTTTGAGACTAGTTGTCATGGCAGGCGTCCTTTAGTCTCCTCCCATAGCCCAGTATCCATCCATCCAACTTTCACCTCCATAGCCCAAGACCTTATTTTTCCATCGCGGCCATAGCGCCGTACTCCAATAGTCTTTACACAAATGGCGGGGACCATCCCCGTGGGTATCATGTTGTACGCTCGGAGATGGTATCCGCCATTTGTGTATCCCTTACATTTAGATTAACTTGTCTTTTGAACGGGCCTCTACATGTTGGCTTCGGCCCCATGCACGCCTTCCAAAGGTCCGGGACTTAATTGCCCGTGATTACGGAACGTAAGACATACAATAATAATAATAATAAAATTTTATTTCAGGCACTTGTCCCATAACATTTGATACAATTAATACAATTAATACAATTAATACAATTGATACAATTAATACAATTAGATATAATACAATAATATAATTTAGATACACTTATACAAACATATATAAGGTACACTCATAAAATTAATTCAATTCATTCAATTAATTCAACATTACACATTATACATGTCATCAGTTGTCATGTCACGTTATTTTAAACTTATGAAGTTTACGTCATACATGTATAAATTGCATAGTACTACTGCAACTATTTCATTATTACACTTCAACAGACGTTCATGAAAGGAAGCTCTCGCTCTGCGCATGACCGCATAAAAATCATCTACTCTGTGCAGTGCGAACATGCCGGACGCACTACATCTCCACGGAAGGCCAA
This sequence comes from Agonopterix subpropinquella, assembly GCA_922987775.1. Classification (NCBI taxonomy): domain Eukaryota; kingdom Metazoa; phylum Arthropoda; class Insecta; order Lepidoptera; family Depressariidae; genus Agonopterix; species Agonopterix subpropinquella. The sequence continues at coordinate 51,970,991 of OV277693.1, read as the reverse complement.
GCATTGCTCTAAAAGCATTGTTATATTGTACCCTAAGTGAGTTATAAGTACTATGCTTGTATTTTTGCCATAAGTGAGTGGTGTAGAGCGCCTGACAGTACGCTTTGAACAGGGTTATTTTCACATCATTCGAGCTGTGGGCAAATCGCCTTGATAACATGTTGCTTTTCATGGCAATGACCCTTCTCTGTCTCTCTAAGTCATCATCATCACCAAGTTTCTCGGTAAGTATATGTCCAAGGTACTTAAATTTATTTACAATTGAGAGTGGTTTACCACATAAGCTGATAGGTGGTATTATAGTAGGACCATTGCCATATTTAAAGATCATGACCTCTGTTTTCTTTACATTATATATTAAATTATGTTTAGCTGCATAATTCTCGCAAATACCTATCAATTGACGAAGACCGGTAGCCGAGGGGCTCAACAGAACCATATCGTCTGCATAACTTAGATTATTTAGGCACACTCCACCTATTTGGCAGCCTACTCTGGTTCTGCTGAGCTCCCCGATTAGCCCGTCCACATACAAGTTGAAAAGGATAGGTGATGTCAGGCCACCTTGTCTCACACCGTTACAAAGTTCATAACTGTCGGATAATTTATCTCGCCATCGAACATGGTTTGACTGATTACCGTACCAAAACTCTAAAAGATTAGTAATGCTTTTAGTGTACACATCATCCAACACGTCCACATCCGTGAGTATCCGTCGGGCATCTGACGTAAGGACACAGTGGTCTAGCCAACTAGTTGAGCCATGCATATCACTTTTGTTGCTCTGAGCTTATCCCAGAGAATATCATAATTCAAAGTATCAAATGCCTTACTTAGATCCATGAAACATGCATATACAGACGTTTGTCTTTTTAGATAACTTTTGACCGTGTTTTTCAGAGCAAATATAGCCAAATCTGTAGACAAGTTACTCCGGAAGCCAAACTGGGCACTGTTTAATTTTATGTTGCTATTCAGATCAGGGTATATCAGTCTCTCAAGTATTTTTGATAAAATCGTAGCCAGAGATATTGGGCGGTAATTAGATAAGTTAGTAACATCACCCGTCTTATTTTTGACTATAGGTACTACGATTGTTTTCATGAACTCACTCGGTAAATAGCTATGATCGACACAAGCATTAAACAAAACTGCAATCTTTTCACATAGTATCGAGCCTCCATACAGGATATGCTCCACACTGAGCCCGTCATGGCCCGGCGACTTCCCTCTCTTCATGCCCCGCACACACTTATACACATCCAGCGCAGTGAAACAAGAGGCGCTTACCTTCCGTGGATCTGGCCCAGAGGAGGGGGATGCCGCCGCACCATCACGTTCACGTGCGCAGGCACTAGGTACATCAGCTGAGCTCGGGTTCATCACCCTGAACTGATTTACAAACATATTAGCTATATCCGTACTATCCTGACTGCCGTTCACTGATACAGGGAAGCTACTCTTAGGATTTAATTTATTTAGTTCTCTCCAGAAATTTTTAAAATCTTTGTTACCTATATCTATGTGAGGCAATGATATCCATTTTAATTTTATTTTGGTTTCTCACGCACCATTTGACTTTATTTTTGAATACTTTCTTAGTATTTTTCATATTCTCATAGCAGAGTCCTTGCAAGGGGCACCCAGAGTTGATCCATAAACGGTATGCGGCCCGGGCCTCCTCATGAGTGCCTCTCACATGGTAGTTCCACCCTATTATACGCTTATTCTTCATCTGAGATTTGCCTTTGTAGGAGGCAGAGGCTGATTTAGTTAGAGATTTTATGATGTTGCTATAATAAGTGTCTATTGCTTTATGATGGTCTTGGCTAGTATCAGTGGACGTCAGCCCAGGCCAGTGCACCCCGCTCAGGTATTGACCACATAACAGATTATAGGAATCAATTTGAGCACTATCTCTGTTTCCCCATAAAACTTCGTTAATAAATTTAATATCTTGTGAATTGGTTTTTGGAGTAATAGTGTTCAAGTTACAATGAATTGCAAGAGGGAGATGGTCCGATGTGTACACATCATCCAACACGTACACATCCGTGAGTATCCGTCGGGCATCTGACGTAAGGACACAGTGGTCTAGCCAACTAGTTGAGCCATGCATATCACTCCTGTATGTATAAGTATTGGACGACTCACCCAAAAAGTCCACATCGGCACAGCTCCAGTCCTGATCCGAACAGTAGTTACACAATTCCGAGTGAAACAAACCTTTAGGGTTCGCGTTAAAATCCCCCAAGGATATGACACACTCAATGTCACTCTCTTCAATCACTGCACTCATTTTCGCGAGACATTCCGAAAACAGTGGAAGGTTATCATAGCACTCTGTAGGCATATACACTGACATAACAATGAAACTACGCTCCGCTATGCTTATACGCACTGCCGCAATACGCGTCGAACCACAATCTATCGGAGACACACATGGAAACCGACTCCTCCTCCAGAGAACTGCTACGCCCCCATAGGGTCTTCCTTTCAGCACGCCCGCAGAGGTGTCCACCGCCGATAGACCATAGTAGTCAAAATCCGGATGAATCCCCTTCAGGAAGTCAATGTCATCTGGCAGAAGCCAATGTTCTTGAAGTGTAATAATGTCATAGTCTTTACAGAAATCTTGTACGTGTAGATACGATTTTTTAATAGATCTACAATTAAAACTTATTATTTTCATTGTCATTCTTTCTGGGCCCAGTGTCGTCAACTTTGTTTACACTGATCCTATTCACTCGTAGTCGTGAGCCGATCCTATAAGGTCTATACTCAACACCGATAGGCCAGAAGTTTTCGTCAAGAAATATGTTTTCTTTCTCTTTGTTTACAGTCAGTTTGAAAGAATTCCAAAATGGGGTCCCTCTGAACGGAACTAGTCGTTCAACTTTAGTCACAATTTCTCCTTTTTCCTTAATATATTCTATGATCTCGTTTTCTTTAGTACTTATGTCAAATTTCGTAATGTAAATATAAATATATGTCTGTCAGAATTTGCTGTGCGATACGAAACGATTCCAAATAGTATGTGGAGTGAGGAAGATGGTGATATCGAACTGAGAGAACCTGATGATGAGCCTATAAGAATAAGATATATACGATTGAGGGACGGTTCACGCATGCGAGTAAGAAGTTTAGTTGAATATTTTTTCCTCCTATCCTCCACTTGTGATCCACTTATCCATGTGCTTATAAAGTGTTCCCAAGACGTAAGTCGTAGGGCTGGATAAGTGGGTGCACATAAACATTTTATTATAATTATTTTGTCACACGTATTCATCCAACCCCTGCCTACACACACCACAAACACACACACACACTCACACACACCCCCACACACACAAACACAAACACATCCAAACACACCAACACATGAGCGCGCTTTAGCGTGCACTGTGCACTCATATGCAGCAGATCTCTGCGTACCCTCTGGCCTTATGGCAAAGTATGTAACTATATAAGGAAGCTGATGCTTTAATCACAGTTTTACTTTTTAAGCATCAGCAGCTGAGTAAGATTGAGTAAAATTAAAATACAAAACCAAAAATTGTTTTGTTAACTTGTAAGAACAAAATGTATTAATGTAACTTTATTAGCAAATTATAAACAAACACACCAACACACGAGCGCGCTTTAGCGTGCACTGTGCACTCATATGCAACAAATCTCTGCGTACCCTCTGGCCTTATGGCAAATTATGTAACTATATAAGGAAGTTGTTTTGTTAACTTGTAAGAACAAAATGTATTAATGTAACTTTATTAGCAAATTATAAAAATTCTGTAATTTACGTGTAAAATTTGGTAGCCTACCTACCAAATAAAACAATAAAATTTCGTAAAAAATATGTTTTTTCTTTAAAAATTACAGTAATTTATTGTTTTAGAATCCAAAAAACAAATTAATGTTCTGATAGATGCGAATTTAAAATACGCTGGTTATATTATTATTTAGTAGGTACTTTTTAGTTTTGAAGTAAATTTTTTATTTCAAAATTTTCAGTGTTGGTGTTATATTGGGTTAACATATTCATTGTAAATGTAAAGGGAGCATGAACACGAATCATTTATTTCAATCGCCGATGATATGCTATAGATTTTTGAGGAGTTCTATTGTATATCTCCCTTTACCAGATCTTCACAAAATTAGAATGGGACCACCTCTGAAGTATGACCTAAAATGGAACATGAACACGAATCATTTCTTTCAATAGTCGATGATATGCTCTAGATCTTTGAGGAGTTCTATTGTCTATCTCCGAAGCCCTTTACCAGATCTTCACCAAATTAAAATGGGACCACCTCTGAAGTATGACCTAAAAGGGAACATGAACACGAATCATTTCTTTCAATAGTCGATGATATGCTCTAGATCTTTGAGGAGTTCTATTGTCTATCTCCGAAGCCCTTTACCAGATCTTCACCAAATTAAAATTGGACCAGCTCTGAAGTATGACCTAAAAGGGAACATGAACACGAATCATTAATTTCCATAGTCGATGATAGGCTATAGATCTTAGGGGAGTTCTATTGTCTATCTCCGAATCCCTTTACCAGATCTTTACCAAATTGAAATGGGACCACCTCTGAAGTACGACCTACCAAACAAAAAAAAAATTATCAATATCGGACTACTCTGTAAGAAGTTATCGGATCATTTATTTCAATCGTCGATGATATGCCATAGATTTTTTGCGGAGTTTTATTGTCTATCTCCGAAGCCCTTTACCAGATCTTCACCAAATTAAAATGGGACCACCTCTGAAGTATGACCTACTAAAGAAAAAAAAAATTATCAAAATCGGACTACTCTGTACAAAGTTATGCGTGTTCATACATAAAAAAAAAAATATACGCGTCGACTTGAGAACCTCCTCCGTCTTTTGTTTTTTCGTCGGTTAAAAAAACGATTAACTGAAAAGAGAAAAACAAGCTCTATATAATCACTAATCAGCTATAACAACATTAAGCTAAATAAATATAATTTTAATGTTACCCATTAGGTAGGTATCGCAAACGGGGACAAAGAAGAATTCATAATTTGATTGGATTTGGATTCCATTATCATAATATTGTACGGTTATCGTGAATTTTCATAAAAACAAACACAATGAATGCGTAGAAGATTGAGTGGGCTATCTAATAAGAAAGATTATGAGTTTCACACACTTGATACAAAAGGTATCATAAGGAGAAATACCTTTCACCCGACTTCTACAGATTACAACCAATTTCCTTTTTTGTTAGTTTTGTTTCATTCTACAATTACTAAGTTTCATTCATGTATGGGACCTATATGTCTGGGTCTCACATTATATGGCCTTCCGCCATACTTCTTTATATTTTATTCCAACATAATTATTATGGTATCCCTTCTTTGATTATATAACAAAAAGTTTTGTTTTTCCGTCCGTACAACAGGCGATAAGAAACGAGGAAAATTGTTCAAGGTAAGAGAATAAGAGAAATGTTTGGTGTTTTATATAAATTTTAAACAATGATAAGTAAAAAACATTTTCTCAATAAAAATTTTAGTTACTAATGCTTAAGTAGTGCGCGGGGCGGGAGCGCGGGGGGCACCACACGCGGCCGCAGGTGCCAGGTGCGCGCCGCCGACCTGCACCGCTGCACGCGCCGCATAGAATAGTGTCGTAATGAACTTTCAAAAATCAACTTTTAGTTTTATAGGCCTCGGTTGCATTTTTGGTGGAATACCATCGCGGACTTTTTTGTAGACCTTTTTACGGTGTACATTATTACTGTAGTACATTATTTTGTTCTATCTCGTAGGATGCAGCCAGCGCGCAGCGTTTGCAATGTAGGTAAGCGCAAAAAAAAATGTGTTTATTTACATCACATTAGAAACTTCTGAAATTATCACTGTTTCTTTACTATATTATGCATGTATCATAATGACCTCACGTAAATGTGAGCTGTGGCTTTCTTATTTACTGCCCGAGGTTAGTATGCTATTTTTCTCCCCGACGGAGTCGGACAACGGCAACTTCGTTTAGCGCAGCGGGACGAAAGTTGACGCTTTCCGCCCGGAGGGGTGAAATAGTTATTTGTTATGCAAGGCTGCAAAGTTACTTTTTGGCGCGAGTACTTGTATTGAAACCTGAGCGTCGCGAAGGTTTCAAAGGTACGAGACGCAGAATAACTTTGCAGCCGAGCGAAACACACAACTTTTCACCTCACTACAGCGAAGAAAACTTCAATGCGCCAACCTCATTTTTAGAATAATCGCACTGGCCAGTACGAAAATAGCATGAAAAAAAACTTGTTTAGGCTGTTTTTCTCACGTTTTTCTTTATTGAATAGAAAGATTCGAATTTTAAAAACTCTTTCCACGCTAGCGGATAAAATGCACTTTTGCACTCTGATTTTGAATGACAAACAGAATCTTTCCGAGCATGTGAGGTGAAAAAATCTTTTCAAAGGTAAGTATAAGGTACCTACTTATTTTTTGAACCTGTACCTACCTATTGGTCGGGTAGCTGCGTAGGAACTCGTTTGGTTTGTGTGCACGACAGAATATGAATCGACCATTTGTACATAGTTTTTATCTCAATTTACTTTACTTTGCATTGTTTTGTATTGTTTTAGTTATAGGATAAGTTTCTATTTTAATAAAGTCGTAATTCCTTATTAGGATTAGGGCCTAGGACATAAGTTATGTAAATAGTTAGAATAGGGCTTGTATTTCATTCCTTAAGTGATTTCCCTTGAGATTCCTACCCCAGCTAGATAGGTACACATTTTCCTAGTTAAATTAGCACATAGTTTCAGCAGAATTTAAAGTAAATGACACGATTAGCTTACACAATTCCAGTTAGAATTTACTCTGATTAGACTTAGTATCTCATTACAAGGGGAGGAACTTAAGAGAAATCAACGTTAGAAAGAGACAGTGCAACTGTCCCTGTCGGCGCATACAGGCGAGCGAGGGGGGCCCCGACTCCCGCAAATCCGCGGTATGAGGAAGCGGGGGACGGGGTCATATAAATATTGAAATCTTTCGCGCGCGCTCCTCACTCTGTTTTGCGCCGGCGGACGATGCGAAATGCGAATGACATGTTTAGATATTAGAAACTAAGTGTGTAAGTAATGAACATTGTTTCTTTACTGTAGAATATAAGTTTGAAATGAAAATAAAGAGATTTATGTCAAGGGGAAGAGTGCGGGGTGAAGGGGAGTGGTCGCTCGAAAATCGTATATAAGAAGCGCCGATTCGGCGCAGATTCATTCCGGATCCAGCACTCGACAACAGTGTTGCCAATGCTACGGCAATTACCGTGTTCTACGGCTTTCAGGCCAAAAAATTACAAAATCCACGGCCTACGGCTGCAACCCTGTGGCCGTAGCAGATTCTACGGCTTTTCGCAAATTCTACGGTAATTGACTAATTTATTCAAAAAAAATATCTTTTAGAGTATTAGACTGTTATAAATAAGTGTATGGTTTGACTGTGTACTTTATCCAATTCCGAATCCGAATGCCAACATTGCAACTAAGTTGTTTACGGTATGTTGGCTGGGTTTTGTTCCTCATTCTTGCTCTGTGAGCAAAAAACAGATGAGATTAAATTGTTTTCCACACAAAAAGATAAAATTTGCAAACGTTTAATTAAGGTTAAAAACCTTAAAACAGCACCATTTGGCTAATATTGAAAAGTGTTTCCTTTTTTAAGCAGTGACACGGCCCACCGTTGGTCTTTTTCCATATAAACACGGCTTTTTTACCTAATGTACACGGCCGCCTAAAAAATTGCATTGGCAACACTGCTCGACAAGAAAACATCTTGAAGAAAGAAGACTCTCTGCGACCACTAGCCCTCTCTGCCCCACCCTCCAGCCTGGCTCACATTCGGAACATTTCATCGGCATTTTTACTGAAGAAAAGAAACCCCTACTACAGTCCACGCTCCACATTTTGGTTGAACCAGGAAGTTGACAAAGGTATTATTGGAGTGTAGGTACAATACTTTCATGTTTTACTTCCTTTATGACTTTCATCTTGCTTTCCATTGTTGCTTTCATATGACTTTCATGCATAACGTTGGATAATATTTTATGCTGTCATGGCTTTTTTGACCAAAAATCTACTAGGTATTCAATGCTATGGACGAAAATGAAATTCCCTGAACAATTATTTTATATGTAACCAAGGAATATAATCATAATACAGGGTGTTTGGGGCATCGTTGGCCAAATTAAAATGGTGGATAGGGGGGGTCTTTGGCTATCACACCACGTCCCCAAAAAAAATTCTGGCATCATAGATTCTTTTAGGTGAATTTTTTAGGGATTTTCTCAAAAAAGTCCGAAAGTCAGCATTTAAACTTGAATAAAAAAAAAAGTTGTTGGTATAAACCGTAATTTTTATTTTTATTTGAATGTCCAATGTTTTACGGATCTACTAAAGTACATGAATAGAGCGACATCTAGTTTTTTTATTGACCTTAACTTTTTTTGAAATAATCAAATTTTTATTAAAAAAAAAATTACAAATCTTGCTCGAAATGTACTCCCTAATAGCAATGTAAGCAAGATTAATAATTAAAATTTTTTTTTAAATAGAAATATGATTTTACTTTTTATTTCATGTCCTAGGTCCGTTAGAACCCTATGAAAGGAAGAGATGGCAATCAAAGTTCACTACGCAGAAGGGAGATGCAATTCCGACCTACTACGCGTGTGTTTTAAGTTTATATCCATATCGAATATCGGCCAAAACGCGCCCCGACACGCAAAATTATAAAATAAACTAAGTTAGAGGATGGATTTCATGGCATATGGCATACCGTTAGAAAGAGGATAGACTAGAGAAGTTTTTGAAAAATCAGAAGAACTCGAATGCTTTTAGTTTTTTTAAATTGTAAATCAAAGTTGAGTTAATAATTTTAATTTTCCTCTTTCAAAAAAAAGTTAAGGTCAATAAAAAAAAAACTAAATGTCGCATCCATGTAATTTAAATTTTAATAGATCCGTAAAAAATTGGACATTCAAATAAAAAAAAAAATTGGGGTTTGTACCTACAACTTTTTTTTTTATTCAAGGTTAAATGCTGACTTTCGGACTTTTTTGAGAAAACCCTAAAAAATTCACCTAAAAAAATCTATGATGCGGGAATTTTTTTTTTGGGAGGTGGCGAGATAGCCGACGACCCCTCCTATCCACCATTTCAATTTGGCCAACGATGCACCAAACACCCTGTATAATACCGTAACCATAAGAATAGATAATATTATTAATATTATTATCTATTCTTATGCCGTAACCTATTATTATACAGGGTGAAATTGATATCATTGGCATCCTTTTAAACTAAGAGTCTACCCATCAAACTGAACAACTTTTACTATGGGAGCAAACCGATCGGAGCAAAAAAAATATCAGAGTTTGAGTCAAGTAGGCATTGCAGTTTAGTATGAGACAGCAGATTTTGTTTTTGCTCCGATCGGTTTGCTCCCATAGTAAAAGTTGTTCAGTTTGATGGGTAGACTCTTAGTTTAAAACGATGCCAATGATATCAATTGCACCCTGTATATTATATTCTACATTATATTATATTTATTTATGAAAGAAAACGTTACAGAATTGACTAAAAATAGTGCAGTAAAAACATAGTAAAAACCAATTTACGTTTATCTATGCACTATCGACTCGTCTAAGACGTCTTAATTAACAGTTAGGATAACCAATATGTTATGTACTTAATTAATTACGTACCTGAAATTCAATAGGTAATCAAAGAGATGTGATCACTAGGTACGGAGGAGATCCTATATCAGTATTGTGCTATTTTGTACCTACGTTTAGATCGTATTAGAATCTTCTTGGTTTAGACCTATAGATTACATAATTAATTCATAGAAATATTAATTTACTACGTAAATTAATTATGATAGTCTGTGTGAGTCTGTGCTATAGATTTTGCAGCAAATTTTATTTACTTGATTTACATACACATATGATAGTTTGTGTTTACATAACGGTAGTTCAAAGACTACTATTAAATCTCTTTGCGGTAGTTCTTCTAATTAGTTTGTGGTTTACATGTTTACATACAAACTGTCTACCAAGGTTAAAAATATTATTTATTACCTTATTATTTATAATATAACACTGTATAACACACTGCAATTCATTAATAGGTACGTTCGGTTTCCTAGAAACGTAGGTACCTATTTCACTAAAAATTTCAAACTAAATTTACTAATTATGTTTTTCATCATTCACTGAATCGAGTCGAGGAGCTAATAGATAGGTGTACCTAGGTACCATCAAATCTAAATTTACATGTGGAATCAGTGTGGAATTATCATCTTTGTATCAGTCAAAGCTGAATCTCATCATAAAATTTACATAGCATCTCATGCACGTCATAGTACCTACATATACAGGTGTAATTGACAGCCTAGCAAGGAACATATGTACTCTCCAGCCTAGCAAATACTGAAACCGTGAACCATAGATAAGCTACTATTGAACCCAAGAAGTGAACCGGACCATCAAACGAAAAAAATCCAAAGTTTGATAATTTTCGAGATTTTGTATTTTTTTTAACATTGGAAAAATCGACACACTCCTCTCAATTTTTAGATGTACTTAGTTACTACAAATTTGTACTTACATTTTTTGATGAAAATACTTTACTTTTACTTTTTAAAGAAAACCCCATCTTCTGCCATACTTCTGCGGTAATAGGTATTGTTTTCTATGGCATCTTTAAGGATTTTTTTGTATTTTTCACTGAACAGTTCTACAGGGTGTAACAAAACACCCTAGTAATACTTAAGGGGGTGCTTCAGACCATCAAACTGAACAACTTTCACTATGGAGCCAACATCGAAATCGAAAAAAAAGAATATCCGCTCTTTCATACAAAACTGCAGTTACCCTCTCGACTCAAATGTATGGGACGGCAGATTTTTTATTTTTTCTCGACGTTGGCTCCATAGTGAAAGTTGTTCAGATTGATGGTCTGAAGCATCCCCTTAATTATTACTAGGGTGTTTTGTTACACCCTGTATAAACTCACCCACTTATTTCCTGTTTTCGGCTTGACGTTGCATTTAAGGACACCCTTTAAATCGTTGGTCGTTGGTTACATATGTAGGTACTTACATTGTTACGTATTTTACACCAGTTCCTTAGAACCACTTCAGGCCTTTCTGGATTGAGCTGTTTATTTTTGAAGTAAAAATCAATGATTTGTAAAATGTTGTGTTTGTACTGTGCGTGATCCATTAAAAGATGCTATATAGCAGATCAGGTCAAGGTCACCGCGTTGAAGGATCATCAATGAGCGCTCCAAGTACTCTCCATCGTTGCCGTTGACATGCCCGCCGTCTATCGAGTGAAACCAAAAGTTCTCTCAATTTTCGGTTACTATTTTAGGTCTTATTTTAAATCTTTATAATGTTGGCTTCGTTCGTTTACTTATTATTATATTATAATGTTAAGTCAAAAACCTTTTAAATCCACTTACAAGGACGATGGTTAAAATTTCGAAAATTCTATAATACGGGTTTAGTTATTTTTGCTCTATACAGCTACCAATATTCACACTAAGTTTGAAATGGAAAACTATGTTTCTCATATATATACCTACTTTGACTCCATTTTACCACCTCAAGGGGTTAAAGAGAAAAGCCACCTACTGCTTTGGGTGGTATGGGAATCAATATCGTTGTTTGTGTACACAATTCTTTTAGTTTAATTTATCAATAGATTTATGAGAAAAAATTTAATACCTGATAATAAAGAGTATTAATCTTGTCTTTACAGCCTAGTCTACAATGGGGGACGAAGAACAAGCTACTCTTGATGGGCAGTTCTTTGAGTTTTCCAAAATATTTGACAACGAAAAGAAGAGAAATGGAAAAACTATAAACCTATACCGAAATGATTACTGGATGCGTCAGGCTAAAGTAATCGACGACAGGAAGGTTACTATGACAGACACAGGAGTCATCTGGTGGAAATGGAGGTAACGGGGCGTCCTTAAATTACGTGATCATATTCGAGTGAATATTGACCCCCACCCCGTCTAGTGACATCTTTGTGACATTCTCTGCGATCAAAATATACCGGGTGAAATTGATATCATTGGCATCCTTTTAAACTAAGAGTCTACCCATCAAACTGAACACTTTTACTATGTGAGCAAACCGATCGGAACAAAAAAAAATCTGCTGTTGCATACATTTGAGTCGAATAGGCATTGCAGTTTAGTATAGAACAGCAGATTTTTTTGTTGCTCCGATCGGTTTGCTCCCATAGTAAAAGTTGTTCAGTTTGATGGGTACACTGAGAGAAAAACTTATCCAGAAATTAAAAAACCGTTTTGTTACTGGCGTAAAAACTAATTTATAGTTATGAATACTAAAGTTCTGCTGTCATTACTGGCACAAGCAGTTTTTTACAATAGTTTAGTATTATTAAAATGTAATACCTACAAACTAGTTTTAGTAAAGTAAAATATTACATAATAAAGTAATTCTTGCATAAATAGTGTAAGTTTCACTTTACTTTAGTTATTTCCAAAATCATATTAGCTATGATTAGTAATCACAATTGTAATTTTTAATAGACAGTTTTAATAAAAGTAGAGAAACAAAAGGCATAGTTAATTCTGCAACTGCTTTGTTTTTGCTATAAATAACGTCGTGTTAATTAAAACACTCGTTTGTAATAACAAGTGTTTACCTGTTATTTCGATTAACAATTTTTTATTAATTTTGACCAACCTCCTTTGTAATTCCTAGTGTTTCCATAGTTCTTTTTATGACGCTTGTCTTTTATAACCAGCTTATGATTAATTATATTTACTACAAACATTTCATCGTAATAACTGCACGGAATTTTGTCATTTCTAGTTTCTCCTTTCTTCTTTCAATAAGCCATTTTTGTGATTTTAAACAAACTAATTTTGAATTTAATACCAGTTTGGTAATATTTAAAACTATTTGTGATTGCTGACTTTCTGAATTGCCATATTAATTTCATTTCGTTTTCACCTCCCGGCCGGATTAGACGAATCGTTATCATCTCTAAAGTGATCATAACAGTAACAGTGAAGTGAAGTGTTTAATTTTATTAAATTAAGTGTCCTAAATTTGGAATCGTTGACTGTCTTGAACTAAATATTAAAAAATTATATAATAAGATGATGGCAACTAAAGTTTCCAGCCAGATGAATCTGGAAACGGACATGGATCAGCTCACTAGCGATTTACTGACAAACTTGGGACTAAATGTTTATGTCAGAGCTTTTTGTGGTAAGTAAAGTGTGTGTATTTATTCATTTATAGTGTGATAGGTAGGTACGTACTAATGTAACTTTATAGGCAAGATCAAGGAAGGAAAAGATCTATGTTATCTCTTACTAACCATATCATTTCTGCCAAAAGTGCATAAGTAAATATAAATATTTCTATGTCCTTCATGTCATATCTATTTTCTTCTCAACCTGACATGAATGTTTAAAAAATTCACTTGACCGCCCTTTCATATTTATTAATGATTGCAGAAGGCAAGGAAGATGCTGGGATACTAAGGCTTCTATCAGATGATGAGACATCCAAGCTTATACCAGTACCTGGAGACAAGGCTAGATTTAAAGTTAACCTAGCCAATTGGAAGCAACCAATCGACAAATTAAATAACGTAGACCTCTGGACTTAACACCAAATGTGAGTTCTTTCCCATATATTCCCTAAATAGAATAGATTTTTATGATCAATGTGTTTTTAATTATCTATCTGAGATTACTAGTAAGAGCGTCAATTTTAGGCGTTACTTTGTTCGTATTGATTCTGAATACTTAGTACCTAGCTGTAGGTTGGCATACCTACATTTTTTGGAGTTGGATGCCATCTTTGGCTATACTGATCTAGTAACTTCCAGACATCATGATCAGTATCAATATCTAGATTAAAATATAATGTATTTATTTAATCGTTATTTTTTCAGAACCCGCGGCGCCTGATGCTTTAAATAACACCAGTCTGCCACAACTACCGTACTGGACTTTCAGCGTGCCGTTAAAGGAAAAAAAGAAATCGCTGTGGCTTTTAAATTATGTAGGTACTAAGTTAGTAATCTATTGTAAAAACTGAAATGAAAATAAACTACATTAACTATTATTTTAAGTTTCATTTGAACACAATTACCTATACCTTATAATTTAGTGGAGTTGTTATAACAAATCGTTTTACTAGGTATCACAATTTTCTCCTGTATTCTTTATTCTGTATTTCTTTACAGCATATACATAATAATATGTATATACACTTTTATACGAGGTGTTTTTCAGTAGCTAGGAAAGAACGCAATTACCTGAATACTGATACGTTCTTGCTAGCAACTGAAAAAGTACTGTAGAATGAGACACATTGTACATGTTATGTACAAGGTGTAACAAAACACCCTAGTAATACTTAAGGGGGTGCTTTAGACCATTAAACTGAACAACTTTCACTATGGACCCAACTTTGAAATCAAGAAAAGTTGGCTCCTTAGTAAAAGTTGTTCATTTTGATGGTCTGAAGCACCCCCTTAAGTATTACTAGGGTGTTTTGTTACACCCTGTATAATGTTGTAAAGAATACAGGGGAAAGTTGTGATATCTAGTATAACGATTTGTTGTAACAATGCTACAATCTTGTAAAAATTACTCATTGTTTAGTAATATCAAGTAGGAACTCATTAGAAATTGTAAAAGTACAAGCTAGAAATTAGACTGCATTTTCTAAAAAACACTAAATTGTTTAGTAAGAACAAGCACTATGTTTCGTAATTATAAAATGCAAACTAGTATTTACAAAATGTTCAATTGCATTTAAATAATCGTTTAGTAAAATCAAGTAAGACATCGTAGATATCGTAAAGTAGTTTCTAAAATTCAGTTTAAAGACAACTAGTAAGTGCTATCGTTTTATTTGTAGATAATGAACGACTCTATGTTTTTACAAAACGGTTTTTATATTCTGTACATCAAAATTTGGAGGATTACTGTTTCATTTTAGAAATTACAAAACACTTTGTCTTAACTGTGACGTCATAATGACGTCATCGTTTTGAGGATTAGTATTGTGCGTTAAAAATTACTAAACGCTCACTACACTAATTACTAAATACAATAACTAAAAACGACTCCTTCTTATTACAAAACTTTTGTTGTCGTGGGATCTGCAAATATTTATTTAATAATTAGTAAATTTTTGTAATAACAAATGAAGTTTTCTCTCAGTGTAGACTCTTAGTTTAAAAGGATGCCAATGATATCAATTTCACCCTGTAGATCCTAAGTATATTTGATCGCAGGACATTCTTGTTCACCCCCTCCCCCTCCCCCAATGTCACGTGACTTTTTAACCGACTTCAACAAAACAAAAAGGAGGAGGTTCTCAATTCGACCCGTATGTTTATTTTATCAAGATAGATCTTAAAGAGCGAATAATTTAATCAACCAATTATTTATTTGTATGTATAGGTTAGTACCGAAAATAAGCACGCACTAGAAGTGTATCTGTATCTTCTTATATTAATAATTAAAAAAAAATGTTTTATTATATCGTAAGGTTTTTGCAATATAAAGATCAAACGATTATTAGGTATTATCCATAAAAATAATGAAGCTAATGTATACTGAGCAAGTAGGTACTTAGAGAAACCCTTCGTAAGAAGGTAAAAATGTTGCTCCCCATTATTTTGATCAAATTATGTTCTACTTGAAGGACGTAGGTAGGTAACTACTCCTAGTCAATCGGTTATAGTGATGTGCCGAGTCGACCTTTTTAACCGACTTCAAAAAAAGGAGGAGGTTCTATGTATGTATTTTTTTTTTATGTATGTTCACCGATATTTTCGTCAATTGTGAACCAATTTTAAAAATTCTTTTTTTGTTTGAAAGGGTATACTCCCGAGGTGGTCCCATTTTAATATTGTGATGATCTGATGACGCACTTCGGAGCTACATGATATAACTCCTCAAAAGTTGATAGCAAATCGTCTGCGATTGAACCATTTGCTTCTTTTCATTACCCTTTGCGAGTATAACTGATATCTGAGTCGAAATAACGTATTTAATCAATAAAAATTATGAAATAAAAAAAATTTTACAAAAAAATTAAAACCGACTTCAGAAGTAAAAAAGTACCAAATAATATTTCAGCCTATGAATTTTACGTTCGAATCTATAAGAAAATTTATTTGTATTTAAATTTTTTTAGTATTCGAATATTATAGTACTCGTTAAAAAAATATTCGAATTAGAACTCGAGTCCGGTACTCGGATTGAGTACTTGAATCCAGAGTCAAGTATTCGATATTCCATACTATAATTTTAGTACTTATTACTATGGATGAGTTGTATTTCTCAAAATATTGTTGTTTTTCGATAATGATAATGTCCGTCCTACTAACTATAAACAACCGAAAATTTCAATTTTAGTGTTAGTTTCGAGCCATTAGTGCTATTTTTGAATCAGTAAGATTCAAAATTGTTGTCGAATGATGCATTCTAATCTCTATAGTCATTTATAGTCTCTATAGTATTTTGACGTTTTTCACTGCTGATTTGAACGAGTGACTTTAAAAAATTGTACTACATGTTTGCATCCGAATACTTATTTAGCATACTGGAGTATGCGAGTACTTAGAAGGTATTCGAATCAGTACTCGAGTACTACCTGACTCGGCACATCACTAATCGGTTACCTACGTCCTACAGGGAGGCGAGATGCAGACTAGGACCGCTCGAAACTGGGCGGGTATTGTATTAAGATTGTATGAGAAGATATTTGTTACAATCCGTAAAAAGGTAGGCCTTGTAGAAACTAGGCCTATCCCACTTCGGACACAGTCGTGACATTATAAATAGATCATGAAAATCCACTCAGCATCCGCCGGGTTGACGTCGGTTTACGGGACAACCTGTATAGATAGAATATAGCCGATTTTCCTACGTTAATTTTATTGTTTGTTGAGGAATTAAGAAAAAGTTGGATGAGCTGGCTACTGTTCTGATGGAATCATAGCCATATCTATTAAAGAAGGGCCAAATAAAATGTGACCGGAACCGGCGAGCATATTATAGATGTTGAAGAGGCGAGGGTTGTGTGTCAGAAACTCTGAATCGTACCTGTCATGTGACGATCAAACCTCCACCTCCAGTGTAACAAGCGTGAGTGTATGTATGTAATGTGGATAAAGGCTTTAACAGTCCTTCGAGTCATCTCGAATTTTCACAAAATGGTGTCGCAAACGTTGGTAGGTATTTATTTTGATAGAGGATACCTAGGTGATCTAAAAATATAATAAATAGGTCGGTAATTTTGTCGTAACAGACATCGCCGGTTATAATAAATAGATTTTTTGTGATCTACATTTTGATAAAATTAAATCGTTGACATGAAAAACTCTGAAACTGGCGAACAACAAAAATTATATTTTCTCAAACATGCTTGGAAATGTGAGCATTATTTTGACAACCTTCTTCGAGATAAATCGAAATTGCTGTACTGGCCAACTACATGCGCGCAGCGGCCGGCAATGTTTGTATGAAAATCCATATCTGTCGTGTTTTGCGGCCAAATCAGCGTAAGCGAAAAATTCTTCGTCTATGGGCCAAATAAATTACATGGTAAACTCATATCTGTCGTGTAATTTAAAAATGGAACGATCTTTTTCTCCTAAACATAGCGACCAAGGAGGTAACTCATCAAGGGTTTTATTTAAATTTCGAACTGGCTTGCAAATAGAAAGCTGTTTATTGAAAAAAAAAAATTGTTGTTGGTTGTTCGTCATTGATTTTGAAAAGAGTTTTAATTTCCGCGAATTATTTGAGAATTATTTATTATTATTATTATGTTATGTATCTCTTGTTGGTATTTCTCGGGCCGAAGCCCGGACCTTTAGAAGGCTTGCGTGGGGACACAGGTCCAACACGTAGAGGCCCCTTAGAGACACTTTTATCTAAATGCAATGGGATGCACCAACCGTGGTCTATCTCTGAATGCATTATGAAAATGCACCAGAAGACATATCACGTTCGGTGCAGAGACTATTGTAGGAAGGACAAAATAAAACTACTCGGGTTATGGGGGTGAACTTGGTGGGCCGGGAAATCTGGGTTATTGCGGAGAGACTCGGGACGCCTGCCGTAACAAATGTCTCTAAGTTTGTCAAAAATGGCAGACGGTGACTTGCCAACTCATTTGATGGGCCCCCCAAAATGGCCGCTCGCAAGGAGCGACAAGGCGGCAACATCTAGTGAGCGGCTAAGGTTGTAGAGAGGTGAGTCTGCGGGCGCCAGTTTCCGGTGCTAAGCGCACCAGTCAGCAGGCCCCCGGCGTTATGACATTTTACACTTCCAACCTGGAGCATAGGTTCCGCTCTTGCGACTCCACTCCTGGCCGGCCGGTTAAGGCAAGACAGGAGGTGAGGGCCAAATCAATCCGGGCCCTCTGGAGAATCGGGTCCGTGGTGTCGCCAATCACCAACAGCTCGCCACAAGCTGCCCTGCGGGCTTATTATTATTATTATTGTATGTCTTACGTTCCGTAATCACGGGCAATTAAGTCCCGGACCTTTGGAAGGCTTGCATGGGGCCGAAGCCAACATGTAGAGGCCCGTTCAAAAGACAAGTTAATCTAAATGTAAGGGATACACAAATGGCGGATACCATCTCCGAGCGTACAACATGATACCCACGGGGATGGTCCCCGCCATTTGTGTAAAGACTATTGGAGTACGGCGCTATGGCCGCGATGGAAAAATAAGGTCTTGGGCTATGGAGGTGAAAGTTGGATGGATGGATACTGGGCTATGGGAGGAGACTAACGGACGCCTGCCATGACAACTAGTCTCAAAATTGTAAATAGAGCAGGCGGTGACTCGCCGACTCGTCGAGTGGGCCCCATAAAACGGCCGCACGCACAAAGTGCGACAATGGGGCAACATCTCATTGAGCGGCTGAAGGTTGTCGAGAGGTGCGGCTCCGGTTTCACCATCGCGGGGTTTACCCCCGTGAGCGGGTTTCCCCGTTATTACGCCATTACGTGCAATACACTTCCAACCTGGAGCATAGGTTCTGCTCTTGCGATTCCACTCTGGACGGCCAATTAAGGCAAGCCAGAGGTAGGGGGGTGTGTTACTGTGTGTGTGGGTGTGGGGGTGTGTGTGTGGGTGTGTGTGTGTGTGTGTGAGCGCATGTCTGTATGGTCCCCCTGGATAGGGGTCCGCGGTGTCGCCACTCACCGTCAGCTCGCCACAAGCTGCCCCCGCGGGGTTATTATTATTATTGTATGTCTTACGTTCCGTAATCACGGGCAATTAAGTCCCGGACCTTTGGAAGGCGTGCATGGGGCCGAAGCCAACATGTAGAGGCCCGTTCAAAAGACAAGTTAATCTAAATGTAAGGGATACACAAATGGCGGATACCATCCCCGAGCGCACAACATGATACACACGGGGATGGTCCCCGCCATTTGTGTAAAGACTATTGGAGTACGGCGCTATGGCCGCGATGGAAAAATAAGGTCTTGGGCTATGGAGGTGAAATTTGGATGGATGGATACTGGGCTATGGGAGGAGACTAACGGACGCCTGCCATGACAACTAGTCTCAAAATTGTAAATAGGGCAGGCGGTGACTCGCCGACTCGTCGAGTGGGCCCCATAAAACGGCCGCACGCACAAAGTGCGACAATGGGGCAACATCTCATTGAGCGGCTGAAGGTTGTCGAGAGGTGCGGCTCCGGTTTCACCATCGCGGGGTTTACCCCCGTGAGCGGGTTTCCCCGTTATTACGCCATTACATGCAATACACTTCCAACCTGGAGCATAGGTTCTGCTCTTGCGATTCCACTCTGGACGGCCAATTAAGGCAAGCCAGAGGTAGGGGGGTGTGTTACTGTGTGTGTGGGTGTGGGGGTGTGGGGGTGTGTGTGTGGGTGTGTGTGTGTGTGAGCGCATGTCTGTATGGTCCCCCTGGATAGGGGTCCGCGGTGTCGCCACTCACCGTCAGCTCGCCACAAGCTGCCCCCGCGGGGTTATTATTATTATTATTATTTTTTTTTATTATTTTTTTATTATTTATTGAAATAATTAGTTTTAGTAATATGAGTATGCGAACTATTATTCCCATATTTTTATAACGCTGTAGAAAAAGTTGGTAGTACAAAAATGGCCCGAGTTGGTGGTTGTCTTTTCGCGCATTGTTTGAGAAAAGTACTATACAAGCCTTGGCCACAACTAGGCATTGATGGACTTACGTATGTGTGCCTCGGCTTCGCCTCGGCCCACATTTACACGTTCATCCATCAATGCCTCTGTTGCTGGCCGCTGCAGTAATGTACTATTAATTACGTTCGAATCTATAAGATTTTTTTTTCTAACCTATTTCATCCCTCTGCTGGGCAAGATCTTCTGATCATCTGAATTTATATGTAGCTATTTATAAAGGTTTCATAGTGCGACAGCGGATTTGAAAAAAAAATACACATGTTACCGGCTGGCCATACCTACATACCGCACACCTACCGTGGCCTCTTCCGTACTATAATAATCTTCAAACCCCTTTGGTTGTGTTAATCTGCTGGTTACGAATAAATTGTACTAGACTAAGGTCGATGAAAATCTCATGAAATTATATGGATAATATGAACAATTAATTAAGGCAATTTAAACAACAGCTCTACAGGTTAGGTTTTTAATTTTTCAGTAAAACGGAACTGGACTGGGATGAATGGAACGAATTCCTCACTGACCTGTGCGTCTACAAGGAGCTTGATCAAGAGATGATTGAAATGAATATGACTAACTGCGGCATCCCTGGTTCGGCTACTGTGATAGTGCCCCAATACAGGGACTTCTTTGATACTTACAAACCAAAAGAGAAGATGCTGTTTTGATTGTGAATAGTAAAGCAAGTGAAAAATTTGAACGAGACTATTCATTTCGATACATTCTATACCTACAAGTCTAGCATGATAGCATAATGCGCGCGACTCAGCTTTAATATCTGCCTCCGTGGTCTAATGGTTAAGAGCTTTGGCTCTCGATACGGAGGTCGTGGGTACGATTCCCACGGGGAACACCTAGTGATATGTCACTTTGTGCGTTTTTCCCCAGTTGGTTAGGACATTGCAGGCTGAATCACCAGATTGTCCGTAAAGAAAAATGATTCCGTGCTTCGGATGGCACGTTAAGCCGTTGGTTATGGCTACTATCTCTGGTGGTAGTAGTCGTTACATAAAAACCACGTCAGAGGCCGTAAGGCGGTCTGAAAAAACTCTGACACCAGGGCTCTGCCCACACGATAAGAAGAAGAAGCTTTAATATCTCTACTTGTCGCGGCAAGCGCGGCTTTTGCTCTCCGAAAAGCGCTGGAATAGGTTATTTTCAGGCATTTTCCGTGGTACACCCAATTTGGTTCATCTGGTGGACGATTGGCAGACATTTTTATCAGTTTCTATGGAGCAAAGGCGCGTGCTTGAAGAGAAAACATTCTAGACGTATTAGGGTTGAACTTGAACCTCATCTGGCAGCACCGCATCGCCTTTTTCTGTCGCTCCAGCCTTTTCTGTTACTCACGTGTGGTCGCGTTCCGTCTCAGAGGAAGGATCTCTCTTTATTTCTTTGCGTTCCGTTTACCTTATTTGCTCTAGCAAATGACGTTCCTGAGTGACAGAAAAGGATGGAGCGACAGAAAAGGATGGAGCGACAGAAAAAGGTGATGCCGTGCTGCCAGTTCAGGTTCAACCCTTAAGAGCCTTTACCTACGCAGATATTTCAGCGTCGCTTTGTAATTTCATACTAAATGTGTGAAACTATTCAAAACCACGTGATGCTAGGTGCGCGTAAAGCGGCACATTGAAAAGTTTTTGAATGACTTCACATATTTTTTTAAAAATTATGTACAGTATACAGGGTGTTACAAAAATACCCCTAAAGAAAAATAAAGAGTCTATTGACAATATATGACAACCGTATTATTATTTACCGAAAAATTAATTATCGATACTAATTAATAAAATAATAAAAAAGTAATCGTTGATCGCTGACTGTCTGCTAGTTCAAAGACTAAACAGGAATAGATGCGTCGTAAGGTCACCACTATCTTGTAAGTACTTAATTTAAAAGATGATTATTCTCTTTATCTAAAGCTAACTTGAATATCAATCTGAACTATTTATTGAAAAAAAAAGCAATAAATAACAGATTGCCAAAAAAGTTAAATTGTTGTCACAAAAATAAAAAATAATTTAAATATTTGTCATCATGTAAGATAATAAGATTTAACAATCTAACAATTAGTTTTTTTCTACAAAGAAAGTTTATTCGTCTCTTATTGTTTGTACTGTACAAATTGTATTGTACAAATGACTTACAAACACTATAACCCTTGAACCCACTATAACCATTGAAAAAAAAAGCAATAAATAACAGATTGCCAAAAAAGTTAAATTGTTGTCACAAAAATAAAAAATAATTTAAATATTTGTCATCATGTAAGATAATAAGATTTAACAATCTAACAATTAGTTTTTTTCTACAAAGAAAGTTTATTCGTCTCTTATTGTTTGTACTGTACAAATTGTATTGTACAAATGACTTACAAACACTATAACCCTTCTGCAAAAAATAGTCTATATTCCAGACGTGACACTAGAGTTGGGATTTTCTAATTCTGTAACCCCCTGTATATAGCTAGCTTTCTGCCCTTTTGGTGAAGTTTCATTGTCTGACTACACCCTTATAATATTGTTAGTGCGGCCCCTCGCAGTAATATCCCATCCTATGAGGAAACAGAACAACTAACCAGCTTCGTAAGGGAAGTTGGAGTACTTAGCCAGGCAGTCCTGGTGTCGCAGCAGGTTCGCATCGTGCTCCCTGGAGGGCGACAGTGTGCTCGCCTCGACGTCCCAGCTAGCACACGCCCTTCGACTCTGCCCACTCGGTCGCTGAAACAACATTAGAGTAGGTCTTGGATAAGTTATATGTCAAGATAGACAGTCGAAGCTACGAACGCGTAGAAAAAAAGCATGAGGCTCATTCTAGACATGGAGTAGGTATAATTATGACCTGTATCGTATCGTAAAGATCTAACGAACCAATGACAATTGTAACGAACCGTAATAATAATAATGTTTCTACTTAATTGTATTTGAGTTGAACGAGTAACTAATAAAGAACATAAATATGTTATTAAATACAACCGGTCAAGTGCGAGTCGGGCTACTCGCGCACCCAGGGTTCCTTACCTCATCCATCACGACATATAATTACTAACTTACAAAAATGTTTTGTTTTCTCCTGAACCTTTAGCGCGAGACCGACTCATACTAGCCGGTTTTTATTTTGTTGTTATACTGTAGAGTTGAACTCTTATAGTTTCGCCATGTCCGTCCGTCTGTCCGTCTGTCCGCGGCTTAGCTCCTCTGAGTATAACGTAGTATAACGGTTAGTACTAGAAAACTGTAATTTGGCATGGATATACATATTCATAACGCCGACAAAGTGGTAAAATAAAATTTTGATTTTTTTTTTTTGGTAACCTCCCCTACACCTGAAGTGGAGATGATATTTTTTTTCTCGTCGTCCCCATGGTGTGGGGTATCGTTGGATAGGTTGTTTAAAAATATTATAGGTGTGGGAAACCATTTTTCGATTTAGGGATCCGTTAGCGAAATATTAAGCTTTAAAGTGAAAATTTTTGTTAGAGTCAAGTGTCTCCCCCCCCCCCCCCCTGCCAGCTAAACGGTTGTTTCGGGATATGTGAAAAAATTCATGGCAGTAGTATATATAACGAAATTAAAAGGAAAACTATCACCGGTAAGTAGGCTTTACAAGTTTACGAGTAATAGTCGATCAACTTATAAAATTTACTTTTTCGACTTCATTTTCCGATAAACCTCAGAGACGCTTAGTACTGGAAAGCTGTAATTTGGAATGGATATACATATTTATCACGTCAATAAAGTGGTAAAATAAAATCTTGAAAAAAAAAATGTTATGGTACCTCCCCTACACGCGAAGTGGGAATGAATTTTCTTTTTCTCGTCTACCCCATGATGTGGAGTATCGTTGGATAGATGGTTAAAAAATATTATGGGTGTGGGAAAACTATATTTCGATTTAGGGCTCCGTTAGCAAAATATTAAGCTTTAAAGTGAAAATTTTTGTTAGAGTCAAGTTTCTTCCCCCCCCGCCAGCTAAACTGTTGTTTCTGGATATGTGAAAAAATCATGGCAGTAGTATACAACGTGTTAATGAATTAACGCAAAACTAGAAAGTAGTTTGTTTAGAATCGAGAGCAGAATCGAATTATCATGGTTTCAACATAGGTAATTTTTTTCAAAAATTAAAATAATTTTTTTGCAAAATTTAAAATTTACTGAACCCGATGACAACCCACCGCACGGGCACACTCACCCTACTTACTACCAAAACAAGATTATAAAAAGGTATCCATGAGTACGTTAGCGCTTTCTTTCAGTGCTGAAATGATATCAAATCATTTGTGCCTCAAAACTTAAAATGCGAATAACTTTAAATTTTAACTATAATAATAATGAAATTATAGTTGCAATCGAATTATTTTGTTATAAATTAGTTGGGGTGTATGAGGTTTTGCGTTAATTCATTAACACGTTGTATATAACGAAATTAAAAGGAAAACTATCACCGCTAAGTAGGCTTTACAAGTTTACGAGTAATAGTCGATCAACTTATAAAATTTTACTTTTTAGACTTTATTAGCCGTTAAACCGTAGTATAAAACAAAAAGCCTCTTTCTTTCTAAGTCCATATTATATTGTGACGGGCAACTACGGAACCCTATCATGCGCGTGGTCCGACACGCACTTGGCCAGTTATTGATACTTTTGCCATCTTTTGCTTCAAGTAATTGGTACCAATCCGAAAGTTCGCGAAAAGATTTAGGTACCTACCTACCTTGATTGTAATTTACTAAAAATGTTTTTATTATTTCTTGCCTCTTCATCGAACCGCGTAGCGCAGGTACAATCAGCTGCAAAATTTTATTTAGCTCTAGGTAAGGTCACAGATTATTTAATAGTGGTAAGGTGTCCAATGGGGAAAATTAGAAACACCACAAACTGATAAGTAAATTAAACCACAAATCAATAAGTAGAAATTAAACATTAAGGTAAAACTACTTCATTTTAGTAGGTATAATATTTCTTCAATATCTATCAAATATTTTTGACTGGCTTGTCCTTCATTATGTCACAGTGGAGCCTTCTAATCCAAGGAAATCACATTATAAAATCATAAGAATTCGGCCCAAATTTAACTTCCTCCGTGGTCTAATGGTTAAGAGCTTTGGCCCTCGATACGGAGGTCGTGGGTTCGATTCCCACGGGGGACACCTAGTGATATGTCACTTTGTGCGTTTTTCCCCAGTTGGTTAGGACATAGCAGACTGAATCACCTGATTGTCCGAAAAGAAAAATGATTCCGTGCTTCGGATGGCACGTTAATCTGTTGGTCCCGGCTACTATCTCTGGTGGTAGTAGTCGTTACATAAAAACCACGTCGGAGGCCGTAAGGCGGTCTGAAAAAACTCTGACACTAGGGCTCTGCCCACACGATAAGAAGAAGAATGAGAAGATAGCTTCTAAAAACCAGTAAAATGTATCCTGAGCTAGCGTTTGCCTATGGGGAGCCTCTTAATATCAAGTACTTGTGTTTCGTGGGCGAAAGGCTAACTAACAGCCTATCCCCGCTGGATAACGACATCTAAGTGAACTTGCTACAATTAAGTCAAGCAACCCCGCTGACCACATATAGAAATTTTAAGTCGCCGTTATAAAAAATTTGTATTTATTGTGACTCTGATTTGTTCTCGAAACATCTTTTGGTCGGAGACTCGACACGTGTTTGTCGCCTCGAATAAAAATGGTGAAGAGTTGACACAGAAAAATTTTGTTGCCCAGTAGCCCAGTCATTTTACGGTTTGAGCCGGGACTAGTTACTAATTGCATTTTTAATATTGAAGAGCCAATTTTAGCTTAGGAATGTACCAAAATAAAAATAAAATCACGTCAGCAACAGTTCCAATTTTAAAATTTAGATATTATTATCTCGTTCTAAAAATACCAGATGATAAAAAAAATTTTCCACATATTAATGGCTTTACCATATACATACTTCAAACATGGTGTAAATATTTTTTCTACTTAGAAGGTTTTAAAAAATACATTCGTATTTTCTAATAAATACCTCATTTTTTAATTTTAATGTCTATATTATTGTTATAAAATAATGTATATTGTTAAATCGTATTCAAATAAGTGCATTAGTATTAATATTATTAATTTAAAAGCCTTCTGGGACACACAATTTTGATTTCTATGTTGCGTAGCAAATTTTTTTTAAATATGGTTTAGGATAGTATTTTTGTCAATAAATGGTGCCGGTTACAGTTTAAAAGTCCAATTAATAATTACTACCTACCCTGCCTAACAAAACTCCGTAAAATGACTGGCCTACAGTAGCACCACCGTAATAATGTACACACGGCGACAGATCAACCTACCCATAGTTGAACTCTATGTTCATGGACATAAGGTCGAACTATGGGTAGCATTAACTTTATTTGCTGCTGACTGTACTTTAAAACGTGACAACAAATCAAGAAAATGGGCACGTTGCGATCTCAAACGAAGTATTTCTCTCGTTCCTAATGAACATTCATTGGCCCTCCCTTCCCCTCCCTACCCTCTCCCGAACTTACTTAACATGTGACTCAAAGATACAATAGGGTATTTTTATTAAAATTTCAGGTAGGTGTAAAGAAGTTTGGCCGAAGGCCATGTAATGTGAGACACAGACTTAGAGGTCCCATACATTAATGAAACTTAGTAATACGTGTAGAGTGAATCAAAACTAACAAAAATGTAAATTGTTTGTAATCTGTAGAAGTTGGGGGAAAGGTATTTCTCCTTATGATACCTTTTGTATCGAGTGTGTTAAACTCATAATCTTTCTTATTAGATAGTGCACTCAATCTTCTACGCATTCATTGTGTTTATTTTAATGAAAATTCACGATAACCGTATATCATATTATGATAATGGAAGAAAACGAAATCACACACACTATCAGTTCAACCAAGCCAAATACGTTCCGTAACGACCAAAAATACCTCAGTGATAATATTAGATGAAAATAGCTGTCGCGGTTGCGTTTTGCTACTGCTTTTTTGACGATTTGTCTATTTTACTAGTAATTTCTACTTTTTAACCGACTTCAAAAAAGGAGGAGGTTTCTCAGTTCGACCGTATATATATATTTTTTTTTTTTTTATGTGTGTTCGCGGATAACTTCGTCGTTTATGAACCGATTTCAATGATTCTTTTTTTGTTGGAAAGGAGATATCCCAAGTGAGGTCCCATGATAAGGAAACCAGGATCTGATGATGGATCCCAGAGATATCGAGGGGAACCTTCGAAAATCGTACTGCCGACTAGTGCGTTTGTTAATTTAAAGCACTACTATTAAATCGAACTAATGAATTTGCCACTGAAAATTGTGAAATAAACAAAATTTTAACAAAAAAATTAAAACCGCCTTCAAAAAACTAAAAAGTTAAAAAATAATATTGCAGCCGATCACTTTCCCGTTCGCATCATAAGAACATTAATTTGTTTTATAGAAGTCGGTGTCAAGCCAAGCCAAAAAATGCAAGCCCTGTCGCGAATCGTACTGGCTTGACAGCGACTTCAATAAAACAAATTAATGTTCTTATGATGCGAACGGGAAAGTGATCGGCTGCAATATTATTTTTTAACTTTTTAGTTTTTTGAAGGCGGTTTTAATTTTTTTGTTAAAATTTTGAATCCGGACTTCTGGAGATGTGGAAGTTTTTTTAAAAAATGCCTTAATTTTTTCTGTTTTTAATAATTATGACCGCCGTCCTGAACGGCTTTTAGTTTTCGTAAAAATGGCTGGGTCCAAATCTGCCTGCCTGTTTGTTCTTTAAATAAACTTGTTGGTTGTCGGAAAAAGAAACAGAGCAGAAGTTATATAAAGACATTGTTATTCTCTCCTAACATTTCTATTTACATATCTAGATGAATACCGTTATGTTCGGTTATTCAAGATCAAAGGACATTAATTTTGAAGGCATGGCGATTTGTAAATTGGCACGAACGTAAATTGTGTTTAATACCTCTTAAGCACAGATATTTATTTATTTGTTCTAGTGACTATTTATAAAGTGTTTGCAATCGCGATAGCGGGAAATTATCAGGCTTTCACTAACTTGGATAGTTTTTTTCTATACCTACCCAAAAAACTACCACCTGTGTAAAATGATCTTCAGTTAGGTACTGTGTGACCTTGGTGTGACCACATAAGGGGTATCGCATACAGAAGGAGTCGAGGCGGCGTCGAGGCGCGGTCGAGGCAGGGTCATGGAATAAAAGTCGAGGCGGAGGTGCCATGCCTCATTTATACTCATTCAACGTGTCGTCTTCAGAAGATGAAGGCTACAGCGAAACGTTCTTAAGAGACTATTCTTAACTTTTTGAGACATTTTGAACTCATTCTTTAAACTCAGCAGTTGAAAATGTCAATATACAGGGTTACTTTTTATTCAGTGCACAAACTTTGCGAGCGTGATGGTTATCGAAATTAAGAATAAGTACCCGTGTTTTTTTGTTTAACCCGGTTTAGAACAAAAATAAAAAAACTACATTATTAAGAAAAACATAAAACCCGACTGTATTAAAAAACTATGAACTGAAAAGAGATAAACAAGCTCTATAGTCACTAATCAGCTATAACAACATTAAGCAAATATAATTTGAATGTTATTACGTAGGTATCGCAAACAGGGACAAAGAAGAATTATAAATAAAGAAAAGATAAAGAAACATAGCTATTGGTTTGTCCCCCGCCTGCAATACCTAACTAATAACATTCAAATTTTGTTATAGCTGATTAGTGACTATAGAGCTTGTTTATCTCTTTTCAGTTATTAGTTTTTTTATACATTCGGGTTTTTAGTTTTTCTTAATAATTTAGTTTATTTCATACTTTTTAGTGTTGTGTCGAAATGGTAGCATAAAAGTACTATTATTTGGAATTTTCTGTTTACTAGCTTTCATTTGATACCCATATTGTAATTTTTCACAAAAAAACATTTTTTATTCCCCCTCTTTTTTTTAATTCGCAGACGTCATAATAAAATAATATAGCCTATGTCACTTTTACGATTTTTACTAATCTAACGACACCTCATATGTTGAAATCCATCAAGCCGTTTAGGCTGTAGGCCGTTCCAAAAAAATATACATACAAACATACATACATACATACATATTACATACATATTACATACGCTCGAAAAACATAACCCTCCTTCTGCCGCAGTCGGGTAAAAAATAACTGCATCTGAACTTATTCTTTAAAAATGTTTGGTTTGTACTGACCATACTGTCACCTGTCACTCGTTTCCTCGATCGGCGCGTATTGTTATCAACAGTACGATCAGCACAGCAATTTTTATTCAAGTTTACGGGATGACAAAAATAATAAAAAAATTGCAAAAAAAAAAATTTTTCTCTTTTTTTTTTCCGTGTCTATTAACGATACCTATATAATACGTTGTGAAAGTTTGTGCACTGAATAAAAAGTAATAGTATTTACTTATTATTTGTGGTTTTGGGCCTTGACAGGCTTGCTAAGCCTGTGCCACGTAGACCATCGCTGGTCCTTTGTGATCGCCCTTTTTATAGTTCCTTACCAATCCCCACTGCGGCCAGAAATCGCAGTAGATTCTTGATCGGGATAGTTTGTAACTCATCTGATGTCAGCACCTGCCTACCCAGATGAGTGCTGCGTTTGTACATCAGGGGACCACAATCACATAGGAGGTGCAGAGGAGTTTCCATCTCCTCCTTGCAAAATCTGCAGCCGGTCGTGTCACTTAAATTAAGTGTGTGCATGTGCTTATTTAATTTGCAGTGGCCTGTGAGTGACCTTGCTATTGTACAAATTTGATCCTTGCTGAGGGCAAGGAGACCGTTCGCAAGTTTGCGATTGTAGCCTTTGATAAGTGTTTTGGGGTGGCCCATGCCTGGGGTGTTACACCAAAGCTTTATTGCCTCACCAAAGCTGGCCCTATTCAAAGAATCTCGCGTTAGACTATTGGGGATTCCGAGAAAGGGTTCGGGGCCTATGAAGTGGTTTTCAGTGCCTCTTCTGGCCAACTCGTCCGCCCTCTCGTTCCCTTCTATGTCTGAGTGTCCTGGCAACCATTGTAGCACAAGTTGATTGTTATTGCCTAAGGCATTCAGTTGTGATACGCAGTCCAGGGCCTCTACCCGCACATTCGAACTTCGCAATTGCGTGAACGTTTTTGTTCCAATGTCAACTTTATTATAATGAAGTGCGGACCGAAACAGTGGCGATATATCGCACATCGAAAGTCCGGGTACAGGGCCTGTACTAGCTTAGACCTTATGATCGGAGAGTCTATGGCTAGCAAGGCTGCTTGGCTATCTGAGTTGATTGTGATATATTGGTTGACGTAGCGCTTGCTTAAGTTAATTTCAGCGCACTCTGTGATGGCGTAGACCTCCGCCTGGAATATGGAGGCGTAATTTCCAAGATTTTGGGTCTGTTGTAGTCTTGGGTTTTCGCCGTATATTCCGCTGCCAACGTCATTGCCTTTCTTGGATCCGTCTGTGAACCAGGTTAGGCAGTTGTCTTTGATGGATGTTTGGCCCTCAAGCCAGTCATCCCTCGAAGGAAATGTAACAGTATAGTTCTTGGTGAAGTTGTATACTGGCGTCATGGTGTCTGTGGTCATCTTTAGCGCTGGGAGGCCCGTGGCATCCTCCTGCAGGCTAATCAAACACTTCGACTGCCAGTTACGGTTCTTGTTTGGGTTAACTCTGAGTATGCAAGCCTTCGCTTCCCTTTGCGCAAAAATGTGCAGCGGTTGGAGGTTGAGTAATGCATTCAGAGCTAGCCCGGGGCTGGTGGACATAACGCCTGTTATGATTAGGCACGCAGTCCTTTGAAGGACTGCGTGTCCCAGTTTCCAGTTTGTCTATTGTGGTTTTTTGGAGGGTCTTTTATACCAGATAGCTGCGGCGTAGCATACGATTGGCCTAACTATGGCGGTGAAAAGCCAGAGGGCTATTTTAGGGGTTATTCAAGTAATAGTAAGTATATTACTACGGAGACGTGCATCTTTCTACTGCTGACAATAAAAAATCATACTCCAGGAGTGCGATTTTTGAAAGTCATTCTTTGAACTCAGCAGTTGTAAATGTCAAAATTACTATGTAAATATGCATCTTTCAACTGTCAGCAGTTGAAAGATGCATATTTGCATATATTTACATATTTACACTTACTAGTATGGGCGCATAGCCCAGTGAATGAAGAGTCGAGGCGGCACACTCCTGGAGAGCGATTTTTTAATCTTTGTTCAACCTGAGTTCAACGTATGAGATTAAAAAATCGCACAATCTCACAACGCGTCAATTTCGACTCATTTTAAACGACAGGCAGTACGGAACACTAATTGCCCGAGTCCCGACTCGCACTTGACTGGTCTTTTTTAAATTAAAACATAAGACATCATATTTGGAACCGCTCTAAAGTGCGATTTTTGAACATCACACGTTGTACTCAGCAGGAAAATGTTAAAATTACTATGAAGATTATGCATCTTTCTACTGCTGACTCGAACGTGTGATGTTCAAAAATGGCACCCCTGGATCCAGCCACTGGCCCGAGTCAAAACGGTTCCCGTAGCCGTAGCGCGGTGTAGAGCCGTAGCCGTAGCCGTAGCGCGAACATCTCGTAGTAGGTACCTAGGTAGGTATCATAGATACCAAATAGCTAGCAAATCTATGTGTATGTATAATAGGTACATAGGTACCTATTATACATACACATAGATTTGCTAGCTACTGTTCGTTCGTATTTTCCATCACACGACAAAGTGAAATATCATGTTTTCCACATCTTCTACCTACTTATACTGTCATGTCCTGATTTATTAAATTACTAGAGTTTACCCGCGACTTTGTCCGCAAACATTATACAGGGTGCAAGGGACAGCCCTCAACAAACTAAAATGGTGAATTCAGACCATCAAACTGGACAACTTTCACTATGAAGCCTACGTCAGGAAACGCGAAAAAAACAGCTGTCCCATACATTTGAGTCGGGTAGGTAAAGCAGTTTTGTATGAAACAGCTGATTTATTTTAAGAGGGCTATCACAGTCCAGTGGCGCCCTCATCACATTAAAAAAGATTTCTCAATAAAGAAAGCCTAAATTAAAAAAGTGCTCAACATCAAAACTACAAAAGCCTTCAAGCCATTGTTATACAATACTTTTATAGGTTCTAAACATTCCACTTTTAGACAATTTCGAATAAAAACAAATGCGGCCGTTTTTTTTCTTTTTTCAAAATTTGTATGTTTAGATCTTTGGTTTAGACCTTTAAAAAACCTATAAAAGTATCCTATGATTACAAAAAAATAAAAACCGACTTTAGAAGTAAAAAAAGTACAAAATAATATTTCAGCTTATGAATTTTACGTTCGAATCTATAAGAAAATTAATTTGTTTTGTGGAAGTC
Organism: Agonopterix subpropinquella; assembly: GCA_922987775.1. Taxonomy (NCBI): domain Eukaryota; kingdom Metazoa; phylum Arthropoda; class Insecta; order Lepidoptera; family Depressariidae; genus Agonopterix; species Agonopterix subpropinquella. Next base: position 51,938,338 of record OV277693.1, on the reverse strand, counting down.
GCTGTCAAGCCGGTAAGTACGATTCGCAGTCGCGAATTGTCCAGTCGGGCTTGCAGTAATTTTTTGGCTTGGCTTGACACCGACTCCAACAAAAAAAAATATTTTCTTATAGATTCGAACGTAAAATTCATAGGCTGAAATATTATTTTGTACTTTTTTACTTCTGAAGTCGGTTTTTATTTTTTGTAATTTTTTTTTTCATAATTTTCATTGATTAATTATATTATTTCGACTCAGATATCAGTTATACACGTAAAGGGTGAAAAAGAAGCAAATGGTTTGTGGGGAACTACTGCAGATGGTCAGCACCCACAAGTTATAACAAAGATGCCAACAGATGGCGATACCGTCGCTCGCGGAAATATGCTCCATACAAAGACAACGTTCATCGTAAATACGTAACTCGTAACCTACTACAAATAAGGTTCACAATCGAATGCAAGACATAAATCGCGCAACAGAAATATAGCGCTTATGACCGCGAGCTATTAGCAGTCTACGAGTCTATAAAACATTTTAAGCATATGGTTGAAGCCCGTCATTTTACTGTGTTAACCGACCACAAGCCCTTAGTTTTTGCCTTCAAACAAAAAGACCAGAAGGGTTCGCCGAGGCAGATTAACCAGCTTTATTTCATCTCACAGTTTACGACCGACGTCGAGCATATTTCAGGCCAGGACAACATTGTGGCTGACACTCTATCCCGTATTGAAGCAATTAGCATTCCGGTTGATATATCAGAGTTAGCGGAGTCACAGCAGGAGGACCGAGAGTTACTCGACGTACTCAGGGGTACGACTTCACTCCAGTTGAGGCAATTCCAGTTAGAAGGATCGGATTCACTCCTTTACTGCGACGTATCCTTGTCCAGACCTCGCCCCTTTGTAACAGTTGGGCATAGGCGGAAAATTTTTGATGCGCTACACAGTCTCAGCCATCCCGGGGCAAAGGCATCCATCAAGCTGGTTAGTGACCGATTTATATGGCCATCGCTCAGAAAAGACATCCGGGCATGGGTCAGGGAATGTGTGCCTTGTCAAAAATCGAAGGTAACAAGGCACACCAAAGCTCCAATTGGAAGTTTCGGGCTTCCAGATGCACGTTTCTCAGAAATTCATATTGACTTAGTTGGGCCACTTCCAATTTCAGCAGGATTTAGATACTGTTTGACCGTTGTAGACCGCTTTACTAGGTGGCCGGAGGTCATACCACTCGTCGATATAACAGCCGAAACAGTCGCTAAAGCGTTTCTGTCCGGCTGGGTCTCGCGCTACGGGTGTCCAAAAAAGGTTGTCACAGACCAAGGAAGGCAATTCGAGTCCCGATTGTTTCATAATCTCGCGAAAATGTACGGAATCAAACTGGCAAGAACGACGGCCTATCATCCTAGTTGCAACGGTATGGTCGAACGACTCCATCGCACTCTCAAAGCAGCAATCATGGCGCACGGTGGGAAGTGTTGGACAGAATCGCTCCCCATGGTATTACTGGGTTTGCGGACGGCATGGAAAGAGGATCTGCAGTGTACACCCGCAGAATTGGTTTTTGGAGAGTTGCTCCGCATACCCGGTGAATTCTTCACAACCACACACGCAGAACGTAATTCAGATTATCAAGATTTCGTTAGCCGGCTCCGTCGGCAGTTCGAGGGATTGCGACCAAGGCCTGCGGCAAACCATGCCCAACCTGGAGTGTTCATGCACAAGCAGCTGCCAAACGCCTCACATGTATTCTTACGGCAAGATTTGCTGCGTGGATCCTTAGAACCACCATATGCAGGGCCATATAAAGTCGTGGCGAGGGATGCGAAGACTTTCGATATTCTTCGAGGCGGGAAGATAATAAAAGTTTCTGTTGACAGAGTCAAGCCCGCTTTCACATGCTCCTAGGAAGCATGTGTCTCGTGAGGGGGTCCTGTGGGGTCGACCCACGGAGACCGCATTCGATGCGCGCGTTGCGGTAGCTTATCTATGAGACTTCTTTTGTCGATTGTTTTTTCTTCTGTCGGAAATATTTTACGAAATAAATTCTGTGAATAAATAATAAATTGTTTCCATATTGGTGACCCTCGACAAAGAACATCGCAACCTGAACACCGCAGAGCAGCACCAGCACAGAGCAGCAACCAGCTTCAACCAACCCTTCACTTCACCCCCTCGACCAGGTCAAACAAGCAGCAGTCACACCATCAACCTGAAGCCGCACCAGGTCCATCGCAGCTGTCTTCACACCGCTTCCTGGGCCTGCAGCTTCCTCAACGACAGTCAGCGTCTGCATAGAAGGATCTCCCGCAGCCCACGTGTCTGAGCTCACCTCCACGTGGCAGTTCTGCTCGCCTTCTCCACGCCTGTCACTCGCCCGCATCACATCAGGACTGACCTCCCTGACAGATGCACACACACCGCAGCACATCGCTCGTCAGACTCACTTGACTGGAGCCCTGCACCTACCTACAATACATGGATACAGACTGCACACTTCGAACTACTCAACGACCTCCGGTCTGAGGGGGGAGTCCTGTGGGGAACTACTGCAGATGGTCAGCACCCACAAGTTATAACAAAGATGCCAACAGATGGCGATACCGTCGCTCGCGGAAATATGCTCCATACAAAGACAACGTTCATCGTAAATACGTAACTCGTAACCTACTACAAATAAGGTTCACAATCGAATGCAAGACATAAATCGCGCAAGAGAAATAATCACAGAGATTCGATATATATGCAAGGTCCAACTAAGAACTGTTGGACCACGGCCGGTCCCCAGGCATCACACCTAGCCTGGCGGAAGTACTTCCCTTTTCAATAGAGGAACATTCCCAAGTAGCACCTCCATAGGTTCAATCGCAGAAGATTTGCTGTCAACTTTTGAGGAGTTATATCATGTAGCTCCGAAATGCGTCATCAAATCATCACAATATTGAAATGGGACCACCTCGGGAGTATATACCCTTTCAAACAAAAAAAGATTTTTTTAAATTGGTTCACAATTGTCGAAAATATCGGTGAACATACATAAAAAAAAATACATGCAGCCGAACATAGAACCTCCTTCTTTTTTTGAAGTCGGTTAAAAATAGCTTGAAGGCTATTTGTAGTTTTGATGTTGAGCACTTTTTTAATTTAAGCTTTCTTTATTGAGAAATCTTTTTTAATGTGATGAGGGCGCCACTGGACTGTGACAGCCCTCTTAAACCATCTCCAATGTTTTATTTATCAAATTCAACACATTTGTGGAAAGAACAAGCCCACGGGTTATGTTAACAAAGTACCTACGACCAGAAGTGAGATTTTTGAAAGTCATACGTTGAAATCAGCAGAAGAAAAGTATGAAGTTTGGGTATTCTTGCTCATGATTTCGAATTCTATAATAGCATTTTGTCTATCTTTATCTGAAGTGCTATTTTTGAATTCGAAATCATGAGCGAGAATAAGGCGAGAATAGACAAACTTCATACTTTTCTACTGCTGATTTCAACGTCATACGTTGCGGTTCAAAAATCGCACTCTTGTTACGTTTCTGAGGCTAATTCTTCCCATAGAAAGAGTTTTTCTTAAACAACCTCGTTGGATAGCAAAATAAGAAAGTTTTTAATAGACTATAAACATTTAAGTTAATTAGTTAATTATATTTTTATAAAGAATTAACTAAATAATTTAAATTGATAGTGTTTTGAGCATAGAGTACGAAGAGATGGCATATCGGCTTGTTTCTATAGAAAATGTTGTCGCCAACAAAGGGGGTGAAAAACGGGTGAGGGGAGGTTTAACATTTAAATACGCTACTTCCCGCTAGATGTGTATGATATGACGTCAGGCCCAGTTGAGTATCTGTGCACAGTTCGATACAACATCTCTACCCCAGGGGAGCGCGTTATTTTCTCTATGGTTTTGAGGCACAGTGTCAATGCTATAGCAGAACTGTATACTATTACCTATTCTGTGCTATAGCGAAAATTCATTGTTATGTTACTTTCAAGGCTTTGGTATAGACAAGAAAAAAAAATGAATACGTTGCTATGCGTAGTTTTTTTCATTAAAAATTGACTTTGAAATTGCGATTCGGGAATAACTCGAAAAAAACTAAAATTCAAAATTTCTCAGAAACGGTAATCATCATCATCATCACATCATAGGGCTCATTTAATTTTGATAGCTTACTTATCTCTTCTACATACCAGTAACCAGTAACCGCCTGTATTAACTATTATTATGGTTCTAGGTACCAAACTGATAGAGTTTCATACCGATCAATTACGTATGAGAATTGAACAATACACCACCACAAAAAGATAAATCAACAAAAAAAAATTAGCACGAGTGCGATTTTTTAATCTCATACGTTGAACTCAGCAGTTGAAAATGATTGGAGATACGCATCTTTCTACTGCTGATTTGACTTTCAAAAATCGGAGTCCTGGAGTATAATTTTTAACCGACTTCAAAAAAGGAGGAGGTTTCTCAATTCGATCGTATATATATATATATTTTTTTATGTGTGTTCGCGGTTAACTTCGTCGCTTATGAACCGATTTCGATGATTCTTTTTTTGTTGGAAAGGAGATATCCCAAGAGAAGTCCCATGATAAGGAAACCAGGATCTGATGATGGATCCCAGAGATATCGAGGGGAACCTTCGAAAATCGTAGTGCCGACTAGTGCGTTTGTTAATTTAAAGCACTACTTACTATTAAATCGAACTAATGAATTCACCACTGAAAATTGTGAAATAAACAAAATTTTAACAAAAAAATTAAAACCGCCTTCAAAAACCTAAAAAGTTAAAAAATAATATTGCAGCCGATGACTGTTTCGTTCGCATCATAAGAACATTAATTTGTTTTATAGAAGTCGGTGTCAAGCCAAGCCAAAAAATGCAAGCCCTGTCGCGAATCGTACCGGCTTGACAGCGACTTCAATAAAACAAATTAATGTTCTTATGATGCGAACGAAAAAGTCATCGGCTGCAATATTATTTTTAACTTTTTAGTTTTTTGAAGGCGGTTTAAATTTTTTTGTTAAATTTTTTTTAATGTCAAATCAGCAGTAGAAAGATGCACGTCTCCATAGTAATATTGACATTTTCAACTACTGAGTTCAAAGATTGAGTTTCAAAAATCGCACTCCAGGTGACTCCAGGGTCTTTATTAGATAAAGAGACACGAATCTTATTTCTAGCCAAGGGAGGAATCCTGCGGATTTCCGCACGGTTGGTATGAAAGATTCGGAGAAGTTAAAAAGCCATTTAAACGGGGTACCATTTTACCCTAATTTTTATCAGACCTCAAAAAGGGGAGGATCTCAAGTAATTCAACTTGCAGTACAATTCATTTGTTCAAGCGCGTCGGAACCACAGAGAATTTACACGCTCCCCTGGGGTCGGAACCGTTTTTATAGTTCCGGTTTGGCAAAGGGAAACTAGTTGTCTTTTACCAATTTCTGCTAACGTATAGTAAGTAGGTAAGTATAGTAACTAGCAGGTAGTAACTTACTTCTGTACTTCTAATTGCACTGTAATTAGTGTGTGACTTAGAGAATCTAAGGTGTGTAATGATTAACGTCACGAGCAACTATATTATGGGTCTCCCACTAAACACCTTATGGAGTTTTGGAGAGAAAATGTGCAATTTTGATGTTTATAAAAGTTAAATAAATAAATAAAAATTGTATGTACCTATTTACTGTAAGAGTAATTATTGAGCTTGGTTTCGACACTCCAATAAAACAAATTAATGTCAAGAAATGTCAAAGTTATCGCGTAACATACATAGGTACATAAAAACATACACACGAATTGAGGACTTCCACCTTTTATTGAATCCGGTTAAACATTATAAAACATCAAATGCAAATAAATCAAATCAAATCATCAAATGCATCAAATGCACAAAAATACAGGAGAAATGGGAGGATAAACTAAACATAAATTATTACTTAGTACCTAAGTAGCAGGTACTACAAAACCTCTGATCTTGAGAAATAGTTCAGTGATTCATTCATCACGATAACATAAAACACATGTTCTGCTTTTCAAATTTCAAATTCACATCTCAATCACTACATGCAACTAAATGTCTTGCTACTGTAATTTTCACTGTAAAAACTTGTTTCAACATAAACATTCGGAATCATTTTGAGACTGATATATATGGATGGTCGGTTCAAATAAATAACCTTAAATAAATGATCATTGGTTCTTTGAAGGAATGTTAAAAGAAGAGATATAAAAAGAAAACCAGATTAGAACAGGTGTTTGTTATAATAAACAAACACGCTTTGGAAACATCATAAAATAAGTTTTTAACCGACTTCAAAAAAAGGAGGAGGTTCTATGTTCGGCTGCATGTATTTTTTTTATGTATGTTAACCGATATTTTCGTCAATTGTGAACCAATTTTAAAAATTCTTTTTTTGTTTGAAAGGGTATACTCCCGAGGTCGTCCCATTTTAATATTGTGATGATCTGATTACGCACTTCGGAGCTACATGATATAACTCCTCAAAAGTGGACAGCAAATCGTCTGCGATTGAACCATTTGCTTCATTTCAATGTACCCTTTGCGTGTATAACTGATATCTGAGTCGAAATAACATATTTAATCAATAAAAATTTAAAAAATTTTTTACAAAAGAAAAACCGACTTCAAAAGTAAAAAAGTACAAAATAATATTTCAGCCTATGAATTTCACGTTCGAATCTATAAGAATATATGGTCAGAACTACTCCTACCTGGCTACTACCACAATGTGTCGCATCTTTAGACAGTTTGCTGAAGGAGACACTAATGAGCTTATTAAACGTGGATCTGGATGAGAAGCAGTGGTGTCAGGCCACGTTACCCGTGCGGCATGGCGGATTGGGCGTGCGCCGAGTTGAGGGCACTGGGTTGGCAGCTTTTTTGGCTTCGGCACATGGTGTAGCGGACCTCGTCACTCAGATTTTACCTGATGATGGTGACGGGTTTGTGATGCCGTTTATAACCGATGCCTTGTCAGCCTGGGCTGTCTTGTGCCCTAACGAAGCATTGTCAGAGGAGAAGTCTTCTCAGAGGTGCTGGGACGACATCCTTTCAAAGGTATCTCTGAAAATGTTGTTGGATGGCGCCTCTGGCAGGGATCTGGCTCACTTACGAGCGGTGTCGAAGCCGGAGGCAGGGGCATGGCTCCACGCTTTACCATCGCCGAATTTAGGGACCCTCCTCGACAACAGCTCTCTCAGGATAGCAACAGCCATAAGGCTGGGGTGCGCCATCTGTGAGCCGCACCGTTGCGTTTGTGGCTCTACTGTGGAGGCGAACAGACACCACGGGCTTAGCTGTCTGAAAGCAGCCGGTAGGATCCCAAGGCACTCCACCTTGAACGACGTCATTCGCAGGGCTCTGGTGTCTGCAGACATCCCGTGTGCCACTGAACCCACAGGTCTAAGCCGTTCTGATGGCAAGCGTCCCGATGGGCTAACATTAGTACCCTGGGAGAAGGGACGATGTTTAGTCTGGGATGCGACTTTGTTGCTGCACCTTTGCGCCTTCGCACCTTTCCGGGTCAATGCGGCGTGCGGGAACCGCTGCTGAGTCAGCAGCCGGGGCGAAACATACAACGTATGCTGCCCTGGAGTCTGCATATCACTTTGTTCCGGTGGTAGTGGAAACGGCTGGCACGTGGGGGACAGAGGCAAAAAAATTCATTTTTGAAATTGGCCGACGGCTCCGTCAAAAAGGTCTCGACCGCCGATCCGGATCATATCTCGTCCAAAGGATGTCGCTGGCCATCCAGCGAGGCAACGCAGCCAGCATAATGGGCACCTTTGGGCTCGCCTACGTCTCGACGTGATGCGGGGCGGTCTGTTCGACTAGTTTTATTTATTTAGGAAATTTGATTGTAATCATTTATTGTATCTTAGTTATATTATTGTAACATTTTTTTGCAAATCACGAATAAACCCATATAAGAAAATGAATTTGTTTTGTTGGAGTCGGTGTGTCAAGCCAAGCCAAAAAATTACAGAAAGCCCAGTCGCGAATCGTACCTACCGGCTTGACAGCGACTTCGACAAAACAAATTCATTTTCTTATAAATTCGAACGTAAAATTCATAGGCTGAAATATTAATAAAAAATAAATAAATAAATAACGCTCACAGGCACATACATTGTAATGATCCCAAGTAAGCCTCAGGCTTTTTGTTATGGGAATCATACAACAACGGCACAAACATATAAACATCCATGACCGAACCGGGATTCGAACCCAGGACCCTGGTTTGGCAGTCCGGCGTGGTAACCATTACACCAACCGGGTCGTCGAATTTATATATATATATATTATACATATATATATATATAAATTATTATATATATTTATATATATTATTTTGTACTTTTTTACTTCTGAGTCGGTTTTTTTTTTATTAAATGTTGTCAGTACAAGTGAAAAAGAGCTACCGCTTCGCAGAATTTAGTCAACAAGGTCTTATAGTTTACTTAAGATGAATACTATTAAGTATTACTACCTACTATAGTCTATCAATCCGCACCCACACCCTCCCCGAAGGTAAGGCCTGTGACCTGCAGCAGGACGTATATAAATGGCTGATGATGATGATGACCCAAGTTAAACTCAAATTCAAAATTCTTTATTATAAAACTAGCTGTTGCCCGCGACTTCGTCTGCGTTACCCGGATAAAAAGTACCCTATGTGTTAATCCAGGCCATGCTCTATCTGTATGCCAAATTCATCAAAATCCGTTCAGCAGTTTTTGCGTAAAAGCGGAACAAACCTCCATCCTTACTTACAAACTTTCGCGTTTATAATATTATGTAGGATAGGATACTTTCAGAAAACACAGCAGCTATGAGCACGTTGTCTTATGTCACTTCTTTTTTCCTGCGTCCTCGCCCGTGTGGACATAAGAATATTGAAAAAATCACGTGTAATTATAAAATTGCGCACACTTGGAAACACCGAAAAATTGTTCGTCTATATTCTTCACAGATGCAAATGAATTAAAATGATATTTTCGTAGGACTGACATTCAGTTGTAGAAACGCTCATTAAAGTTAATCCTCCATTAAATGTCATGCTAGCTTTTACCTACTACGTCAACAAGACAAAAAGTGACAGCAAGAGATTTAATGGAGGATTAACTTTAATAAGCGTTTCTGCAACTGAGTGTGAGTAGTTTTATAGGTACCGTCATGTGGTAGGTATCGTTGCATTCAGTAGAGTTTCCAAAGTAGGAAAAATGACGGTGTCGCTTTCTCAATTGGTGGAGTGGGGAATTAAATGACGTCATACATTTTTTGTACAGGTTTAAAAAAATATAGAAACCAGTAGTATATTTACTCGAAAAGAAGAAGATTTTTTTTTTGTGGAACCCTTGGGTTCAAATGAAAGTGCTTCATGAGCCTGTTCTAAAAATACCATCACCTTTCAGCCACTGGTTTTCAAAAAATCATCTCTACCTACCTACTAAAAGGGCCAAAACCTTCATGGGTTTTTCTTACAAAACGTTTGGTAGGTAATAGATGTATTACCTACCAAACGTTTTGTAAGAAAAACCCATGAAGGTTTTGGCCCTTTTTTGGAATCGACCAACATAACATAAGTAGGTACAAAAAGCTTTTTGTTGTGCTTATATTTAAATTGTTTTTAGTACCATTTCTATTTAGAAATGAAATGAACAATTTTGTATAAATAAAATAAAATTACACACACCATAAATAGAAAAATAAGTATAACTATAGGTACCTAAGTACATTTGTAAAGGAATTTACTCAATTTTATCATTGAATCTTTAAGTCACTAAGAATCATTTTTTACGATAATTATAGGTTATTAAAATACGGCTATTATTAAAATGTAATTTTAAAGAAATATTTCATTATTAAGCAATTTTTTTTCTTCATAAAATTTTAATCAAAATTGGAATTTAACAGTTTGTACCTTCCTAGTTGTCTAAAAACCTAAAATATGTTTAAGGTTCATTAAACAAAATAATTTTAAATAAAAATCATTCAAAAATATAGCAAGTAGGTAGGTAAATAAAATTAATACGACATACCAGGTAGTCGAAGTGAAAATGGTACCACTGGAGTTGAACAGTAAACTCGTGAGCACAGAAGGGTCACTAGTTGTCGCGCGAGCCTGAAGTTTCAGCTAAGGTAAACAGCGCAGCGGTCACGTCCGCCTGTCTGCGAGCCACGAACTGAAGTGAATTCCGCCTGTAGCACGGTCTGGTCTAGGGGATGATTTTAAATTGTGTACGCCACATTTTTGTTTAACATCGAGAATAGTCGATCAGCTCGCTATTATTAAAACGATGAGGACACTGAAAATTTTAACCCCACCCCATCAAAACCCGACGTCATTTAGGTATACCAGGGTATACCCTTTAGCCGGGCAACTTTCAATATTTCAATGTTGATCCTATAGTGAAATTCAGTTTGGTGGTCTGAAGCACCCCCTTAATAAAGTATGTAACGTATTTAAGTTTACATCCTGTATAGGTAGAGTATAGTAGGTATATAGGTATTTTTTAAATTGAAATATTTGTAATATTATAAAATAACGAGCTTTTATCCGCGTCTTCATCCGCATGCATTATATACCAGATTTTAAATCAGATGATAAGCTATCAAACAAAAAAAGTTTCATCAAAATCAGTTTAGTAGTTTTTGCGTGATACTCGAACAAACAAACACCCAAACAAACAAACAAACAGACAGACAAAAAATCCAAAAATTAGTGATTTGCAATCAGGGACAGGTAAAAACCATGTCGTAATATTTTTTTGTAAATATCTTCAATGTACAGACACACTTTTGTTACAGTTTTATAATAGTTTAGATTTAAATTTAAAACATGTAAATGCCACTGTGAGACTTTTGTACGTTACGTGAACATGATTTATTTTAGGTACCTAATCATTTTTAGGTCCTGTTTTTTTCGCTGGACATAATTTTTGGAGCGGATTCTTACCATCATGATCAGATCAAATTAATGGTCTTTTCCGAAAAGGACAAGTGCGTAGTATTAGCAATCGGAACGGAACTCTTAACGGAAGTGAATTTAAAGATGTGTAAAAGATGAGGCGAAAGGAGTAGGTAGATATGCCAACATCGTAGCATGTGACGGGCTGGTACTTAGTCTCTGCCGACCCCAATGGGACAATGTTGTAATGTAATATTCGTAGATATTCAGGTAACAAAAAGTGATTTGTACATTTTATATGGGGGCTGGCGGAGTAGTACCAATAGATTTTTGAAAAATCAGCGTCGCACAATGAAATATAAAATAATTTGGATTATGGATCCTACCTACAGGAGAACTAAAATTTTGTACATAACATAATGTCCTATAGAGATGACATGTTTTCTCATCTATCGTATACGCCTCCAATCCAAATATACTATATCTATAGGGTCCTTCGACGGTTTTTTAAGGAGATTATCAATTATCAGACCATCAAACTGAACAACATTCTCTATGGGACAATGGAAATCGCGAAAAAAAATTCAGCTGTCCCATGCATTTGGATCTAGTCTGATCGTAATTTGTATCTATTATCACGTTTTCAATGTTGGTCCCATAATACAGAGAAAGTTGAAGAAATAAACCTTAAAAAGCCGTATAGGTAAGAAAATTAAGAAGGGCCCTGTACTTTTAAGTTTCATTGTGCGACGCGGCTTTGAAAAAAAGTCAATCGGTCCTATACCAAACAAAAATAAATAGAATTAAGTCGATTAAATACTTTAACGACTTAATTTCATAGTCAGTTTACTTCCAGATTCGACATGACTGTATAATTTCACGCATGATTGATCAATGAAATTTAGTTTTAATTATTGTTGCATTTAGAGCAACCACAACATTTCAAAATGTTGGATTTTGTTCATTTGTCAAACAAATCGTCCAGTCATCATCATCATCATCTCTAGATCTTCCAGTATCTGCTTCTAGTATGCTGCTAATAGTAAGTTTTAATTACCTACTTACTAATTGCCTAAGGGAAAAGAGTCAAATCAAAATTGACCCAGGCCACAGATTATTTAATATAATTACTAACTGTAACTGTATAACCCAGGCGCGAAAGAATTTTCTTTATATTATGCACAGACCAGTACCTATGTATGTAAAAGATTGAAAGGAAGAAGGATTACACCTTTAGGGGTCGATTTTCGAAAAATCCTTTCTTAGTTGCAGCCCTACTGTCTCCTACATCCTCTGTAGAATATACAACGTGTTAATAAATAAACGCAAAACCTCATACACCCCAACTGATTTATAACGTACCTAATAACTGCATTGAAACAATAATTTCATTATTTTACTAATTAAAGTTATTCGCATTTTAAGTTTTCAAGCAAATATTACTTATTTATTATTATTTCAGCAATTCATGAACACATTATGTATCTATAGGTCTCTAGGAATCTAAGTATGGTGAGTCCGTTTGGTGTGCCAATATTGAGTTCAATAAGTTTTAAATTATACCAAAAAATTATTTAATATTTTGTAAAAAAATTACCTAAGTATGTTGAAATCTTAATAATTCGATTCTGGAGTGCGATTTCTGAATCTCATACGTTGAACTCAGCAGTTGAAAATGGATGGAGATACGCATCTTTCTACTGCTGATTTGACTTTCAAAAATCGCACTCCTGAAGTATGAATTTTTAATGTCAAATCAGCAGTAGAAAGATGCACGTCTCGATAGTAATATTGATATTTTTAACTGCTGAGTTCATAGAATGAGTTTCAAGAATCGCACTCCAGCTCTCGATTCTAAACAAACTATTTTCTAGTTTTACGTTTATTCATTAACACGTTGTATAGTCCAAAGGATGATGCAACTTTTTGGCTCAATATTTTTTTTTGTGTTGCCCAGAGATGAAACCTTTGCTAATTGATAGATGGACGTATTCGTGCACGGTTAGGTTGGCCATGTGGCTCCGCCATTTGTATGACCTACCTCTAAATACCTATCTAAAACAATAACACGAATAACATTTGCATTATATTTGTTACAGATCCAGGCACTGGCCAGTGTCCTAGTGTTAGAATTAGTGCAATCCTTAAAAGTGTTGCCAAAACAAGATGCCATAAAGAATGATAACAGAATTAAAGACCTCATTGAGTCACTTATGAATACGAAAATAAATCAGAAGTTGGTCAAGGCAAGAAAGTTGTTTGAGACAAGCAATAGTAATATTGGAAGATCACATAAACATGATGACTTTATAAGCGCAAAACAGAATCATGCTGAAATAGTGGAAAGAGAACTTCAAGCCGTAATATCCAGGCAACATTCATCATTAAAAGATCGACCTTACGTTGAAACGAAAGGCAAGAATGACTATCTAGTACTGGCTCCCCCAGTCCGAGACGACTTCGTGACAGTCGTGCCGAGTGACATTTACTATTCAATAGAAAAGAAATGTGTTAATTGGTTAGACGATTGCAGTTTACAGGGAATCAGAGCGAAGTTATTGGAAAGAGTAAGGTCGCCATACAAGTGAAACGGAAATATCAGGCAGAGACTATAGATTGACACTTGCTAAGATTCCTTCAGCTATTTTGCTATCCTAATTTTTAAAGTGTTTCCGAGACTAAACTACACAAACCTAAGCACACACGGTGACACATCCAGCTATACAAAACCAAAATAAGCTCGCGCGAGTAACGTATAACATCTCGCGACCAGTTTATACCTATATTATAGCTTGATGTGTCGCCGTGTGTGTGTAGTAATATAAACCTTATATAAACCAACTAAAAACATTGAAAATACTGAAATTATTTTCCATCTCACTCCCCCATCCGGGCACGGCGCGCGCCACGCGCCCGCGCGTGCGTGCACTTAGTGGGCTGATCAAACGCAGACTGTCGCGTAATTGGTTCTCTTTTTACGTTTTGGTGGTCTTTTGGCGTACACTTTGCGTAGTGTATATTTTCTTTGCTTTGAGTGCGGATCTGTGCCTACGTCCAGTAGTTAGTAAGTCAATGGGGTCAAAATAGAATAACTGACTTCAAAACCGATTGACTACAGCGACTGAAAAAGATCTGTGATAACATATTCCATCAAAACAAAAACCGGGGCAAGAGCGTGTCGGCCTCGCCCTTATAATAATAGGGGTAGTCATTGTATAAGTAGTGACTGATGCGGACGGACGTCGTCGGCAGCCAACCAGGGTCATACATCTAGGGTTTTAATCATAAGCCTTCAAGTCCAGCGACAGTAGGTACCTACTACCTACACGTTGAGCGGTGCGCATCGTTCAACGCATTGCTGCCAGTCCATACAAACGTTTGACGCACAATACGCGTAGACGGAATTAATAATAGTAATATTTTATATATGGAAAAATAGTTTAGAAAATCTAGATGTCGCTTATCAATAGTACATTACTGCAGTGGCCAGCAACAGAGGCATTGATGGACGAACGTGTAAATGTGGGCCGAGGCGAAGCCGAGGCACACATACGTAAGTCCATCAATGCCTAGTTGTGGCCAAGGCTTGTATAGTACTTTTCTCAAACAATGCGCGGAAATTAAAACAGTAAATTTTCTCAAATAATGCGCGGAAATTAAAACTAAGTTTTCAATCTAGGCAGAACTTTTTATTTAAAAATACAGTTGTGGAATGTACAATTTTTGAAATTTAATGTGGACTTTCCGGGGATTATGTTGGTTTGGGATAATTCTAACGAGGTCGAAGTTTGTTGCATAGTATTCTCTTCAGTGTGATTCTGTATTTCAAAGCTTTGATGGGAGGTCGATGGACGAGATTGAATACTTTCGTTGATTTTACGTGTAATGCTACTTTTATTTTCAATTGATTCTTCTATGTAGCTTTCAGCTACCCGGTCAGACTTCCATTATTATCACACCCTCGTTATTTTCTACGTCTTTTATAGTAATATTTGTAATTTCGATACATCGGCATGCACCAAAAATGCCGAAAATAAGAATAACCTGCAACAAAAACAAAGTAGGTAAGTACGTTATAGCTTACGTTCACATAGGTAATTGTCCTAAAAAAAAGAGATTACAATAAAATGAAAATAAAATAAATAATGCTCACAGACATTGGTTAATATTATCAAGTGTAAAACTTACTTTGAGGTCCAGATACACACTGTCTGGTGCTTCAAACAAAAACATTTTGACATTTGATGCGGTGAAAACTTTTGATTTTTTACATTTGTATCCATCCGACTGTCTTTTGAGCATTGAAGTCAGGTTTACATACTGTTTTAAATTCACGTTGTGTTTCATTAAAACTGTACATTTTAGCATTGAATAGATGACCCATAGCGTTGTCGGCTTAACTTTCTTGGCGAGTTCACCGAAATAAGCCAAAAAAACGTTTTCGGATAAGGATTTCGATTTTCTTTCATTCTTCCACTGAACAAAATTTTCATAGGCTTTCAAATATTTTTCTTTTGATTTTGGCGGTAACAAGTTTTCTATTACGGCTCTTGCAGCCTCTTGAATTTCAGGTGGCGTTAAAATAACTTCAGTATACTCACTGTCTTCACTTGAACTCATTTTGCCAAATACAATTACTCAACAATTACTTATTTTTCCCGCGGTAGTGTTCTTTTTTTTTTTCAATGAACAGCAGCTTTCTATTTGCAAGTCAGTTCGAAATTTAAATAAATCCTTTGATAAGTTACCTCCTTGTTCGCCATGTTGCGGAGAAAAAGATCGTTCCATTTTTAAATTACACGACAGATATGAGTTTAGTATGTAATTTATTTGGTCGCTAAACACGACAGATATGGATTTTCATACAAACATTGCCGGCCGCTGCGCGCATGTATTTGGCCAGTACTGCAATTTCGATTTATCTCGAAGAAGGTTGTCAAAATAATGCTCACATTTCCAAGCATGTTTGAGAAAATAACATTTGATAAAACTTTATGATAAAATTATTTGATACATCTAGATTTTCTAACCTATTTTTCCATATATACAAAGTTACTTATATGAATACCGTATACGCGTATTGTGCGTCAAAGTTTTGTATAAAATTGACCCCTCTGCAACCGCCTTAAGAGGATATAATTCAGAGCGCGCTGCATACAAAACGAAGTCTGGTAATAAGTAAGTACCTATTTTCAATACTAACCAATAAGAGTCAATAAAAATTTAATACAGCTTCTCTGCTAGGATTAATTTAAGATTTATTTGGAAATGCGTGCCGCCCGCTGTTCATCATAGGCCTTTACATCTGTTGCAGATGATTTAATCAGTGTTTTTGGAGAAGCACTTTTTCTCATGGCTGTACAGTCCTATACATATATTCTGTAGAGTTTGCTCTATAATCACACTAAGTTTGACGCTTGTATGCTTGCGTTTTTACTATAGAGCGTGAAGAAAAAACGTTGATAAAAACTAGTTTCTTGTTGAAAACCCCCCTTAATTTTTAACTTTCTGCCATTTTTATTATTTGTTAACAAATCCGCCGCAATAACGCATAATCTGAGAAAATTTCAACTATCTAGCTATTACGGTTCAAAAGTTACAGCCCTAAATAGGTAGGACAGACGGACGGACGGACGGACAACGTAGGCTTAGTAATAGGGTCCCGTTTTCACCCTTTGGGTACGGAACCCTAAAAACAATGTAAAATATTTAAAAAGGTCTATGCACACTGTAGTTTTATTAAACTAAAACTGTAATAAAACCAAAACACAACTTTAAAAATGTCAATCATTTTGCACCATAAGCCTATCTAGGAGTATCTAGGTATACCACCTAGAAACTCCTAGATAGGCTTTCCGACATTCCGACAGTAAAAACATCATCAAAATGAGTTTTAGCAAAAAATTACGTGATGCTCGAACCAACAGACAACCTAAAATTTTAGTAGGTAAGTAAGCATTTTTTTACCCGACTGCCCCCGAAGGTATACACTATACAGGGTGGAAAGTTAAGATGGGACACATAGGGCAGCTACCAGAAGCATTATAGCTACAAGAAAACGTTCTTAGGGAGCCTAACCCTAAGGCGGTGTCCTATTGCCATCGCACGCGCGATGGTGCGATGCGATGTGATCGTACTGATGGGTAATTCTCCGAAATTTTACAAATCGTTGAAATTTTTCCATAGAAAAATTTTAAAATTTGAAAAATTTTACAAATCGTTGAAATTTTTCCATAGAAAAATTTGAAAATTTGAAAAATTTTACAAATCGTTGAAATTTTTCCAAAGAAAAATTTGAAAATTTGAAAAATTTCGGAGAATTACCCATCAGTACGATCACATCGCATCGCACCATCGCGCGTGCGATGGCAATAGGACACCGCCTAACTTTTGGAGAATTTTACTTTTGTATTCACAGATTTTGATAAAAATGTAGTCATCGAGAAAAACTGCAATTTTCACAAAAAAAATTTTTCGTCCCATCCGATTCTCTTACTGATAAGGAACATAAGTCTCTATTGGGTCAACCGAGGTGGAGGTACTAGAACTCTCAGGAAACGCAAAATTAAATTCACATACATTTAGTAAGCAAATATCAAAATCACCCCAGTAGTGATTTTGTGAACACTTTCCAAATTTTTAGAGGCGGTTCAGACCATCAAACTGACCAACTTTTACGATGGGAGCAAACTTGAAATAGTAAAAAAAAAATCATACTCTCTGAAAATTTCAACCGTCTATCTTTTATAGTTCAAAAGATACAGCCCTTTATAGCTTAGGAAATGCAGACGGACGGACGGATGAACGGACGGACTGAGGGACAAACGGACAGCGTAGGCTTATGAATAGGGTTCCGTTGGCACCCTTTCGATACAAAATTCTAAAAAAAAATGGCCTAATCTTCGAGTTATTCAAAACGAATGCGCGCTGCGGAAGTGCGGCTCAGAACGTGATGTCACACGCAGCGAGCGCTAGCCGGCCGAATCACGGACCGCGCAACCATATTCAAAATTCCATATCTCGGAAACTAATTGACGTATCTAAATAATTTTTCACACATAGTTTTTATTTTTAGTGCAGAATACGATAAGCTAAAAATAAAAATCTATGAACATTCTCCATTGTTAAATATTGTGATCGCTTCATGTATTATTGCACTTTTCTTTGTAGTATAAACTATTATTAAGCCCACACGTTTAGAATTTTAGCAACATAACTTATTTTGTATTCATTTATGAGGGTGAACAGCGAATTTTCAATAATTTCTTTACAATGTTATTTAAAATTAAAATGTAAAACAACTGAGTAAGGTTTTTTTCCGAAACTGTTCAGATGTTTATGACTATCCTGACTGTGTCGATATATTTGATGTTCTAGGCGTTCCTATATTTTTGATTGGTTATGGGTAAAGAAATTATTGAAAATTAGAACTGATTAGAAATATTTGATCACCTTGTTTGCTACGATATATCTGCTGGTGACTGTACATCCTATGTACATCCCCATACTTATACCTTATACTTACCGTATAGTAATTTCGGGTTCCGTAGTCAAACAACGAACCCGCTTAGATATGCCCAATCTTTCGATCGGTCTCTATATAATATGCCCCTACTCAATTACTCAATTATGGTTCAATGTGTACACTCATACCACCCCAAAAATAACCAAGGTTCAATGTGTAGGTACCACTGTCTGGGAGACCCGGTTCAATGTGTACCCATTCGTTGTTCAATTAGTACCACTAGGTGCACACAATGAGCCAATTCCCATTTTTTTAAACTGCATTTGTACTCAGTCTTGACAGTTATGCAAAATTCGTGAATGCATTCTGAAAATTAGAAATTTTTTCTAGAAATATCAGTAAAACATGTCTGATTTGAGCCAATAGGACCACAGCCGTCCAAAATATAGGTGGTTCATTGTCGACCACCGACCTTACTCGTGAGGCGTTATAGGTCCAATTTTCATACCTGTATTTTTACTACAAATTACTCTGGAGTGCCATTTTTGAAACTCATCAGTTGAAAATATCAAAATTACTATGGCGATATGCATCTGTCTACTGCAGATTAGATAGATAGCATAGAAAGATGCATATCTCCATAGTGATTTTGACATTTTCAACTGATGAGCTCAGCGAATGAGATTCAAAAATCGCACTCCTGGTATTTAATTGTACCTATAGGATAAGGTAGGAACTAGTAGGGTTTGTAAAATTTTATTATTTACGAGCTTTTACCCGCGACTTCGTCCGCCTAAATTATATACAGATTTTAAGTCAGATGATAGGCTATCAAACAAAAAAGTTTCATCAAAATCGGTTCAGTAGTTTTTGCGTGATACTCGAACAAACAAACACTAAAACAAACAAACAAACAGACCGACAAAAAATCCAAAAATTTTAGATTTGTAATCAGGGACAGGTAATTAAACCCTGTCGTAATTTATTTTTTACCTCACAAGCTCGGAAAAAAAGTACTCTTTGCTCGGAAAGATTCTGTTTGTCATTTGAAATCGGAGTGCAAAACTGCATTTTATCCGCTAGCGTGGAAAGAGTTTTTAAAATTCGAATCTTTCTATTCAATGAAGAAAAACAGCCTAAACAAGTTTTTTTTCATGTTATTTTCGTGCTGGCCAGTGCGATTATTCTAAAAATGAGGTTGGCGCATTGACATTTTCCTCGCTATAGTGAGGTGAAAAGTTGTGTGTTTCGCTCGGCAGCAAAGTTATTCTGCGTCTCGTACCTTTGAAACCCTCGCGACGCTCAGGATTCTATATTTGAACCACGAGCGAAGCGAAAGCAATCCTAGAATCCTTCGCTTGCTCAGGTTTCAATACAAGTACTCGCGCCAAAAAGCAACTTTGCAGCCTTGCATAACAAATAACTATTTTCATGTTATTTTCGTGCTGGCCAGTGCGATTATTCTAAAAATGAGGTTGGCGCATTGATATTTTCCTCGCTGTAGTGAGGTGAAAAGTTGTGTGTTTCGCTCGGCAGCAAAGTTATTCTGCGTCTCGTACCTTTGAAACCCTCGCGACGTTCAGGATTATATATTTGAACCACTCGTAGTATCCTTTGCTTGCTCGGGTTTCAATACAAGTACTCGCGCCAGAAAGCAACTTTGCAGCCTTGCATAACAAATAACTATTTTGTAAATATCTTCAATGTACAGACACACTTCTGTTACAGTTTTATAATAGTTTAGATATGAAACTAGTCTTAACACCGATAAATTTTATGTTCCAATAGCCATTAAAATTATAATTAAGTACTTACCTACCTAACAGTATAATTAAGCAAAGATATTACAAGTTTAATTTAACATGTTTACTGCGACATTCGTTCACAATATTTGAAGATGATATTACTAATACTGTTGTTAAGTATAACGCTTTTCATTAATTTGTCGATCGCATTAAGCGGCAACGTTATTGTAACTGCTCTATATTACGTCGACGTGCGAGGAAGGATAATATTAGTTACAGGTAGTGTGCCTAAAAGTGTGGAGGAAATCATCAAATCTGACTTACAAGACCGAATAAAGAAGAATGTATCAATATCAGTAGTACCACTTTTCCAAAAAGATAGTGAGATACCGAAAAAGACAAATATACTTCAACTAATAAAAGCAAGATACAGGTCTATATACGTCACAAGTATACCAATTTTGAAGTCTAAAGCAATCTTTGGTGAAATGGAACATTTAGTAAAGAAAACATTTAAAAGGAATTTTTCTTTCACGCCTGCAGCTGCTGATTTAAGTCATCGAAAGAGTAGTCATGGTTCAATCAGGGTTCCGCCAACCATGCCCATGGATACGCCGATGAAGGATTTCATTGTGCAGAACGTTTACTATGGGATATTATGTCCTAATGATGCTGATGGTTGTCAACTCGACTCTCCTTCATTTTCAGAATTGCCGAGTACACAGAAAAATGTAGGCGCTACTCCACTGATGCAAGAGTCTAGAGAATTTGCTCTATTTTCATCGTATTATAATAACTATGCATAGGTTGTCGCACATCTGGAGTGCGATTTTTGAAACTCATGCTAAACTGAGTAGATCAAAATATTAATATTACTGTTACAGTAATATCAGCAGTAGAAATATGCATATCTATACAGTATAGATATGCATATTTCTACTGCTGATTTGACTTTCAAAAATCATACTTCAGGAGTGCGATTTTTGAAAGTTTAATCAGCAGTAGAAATATGCATATCTCCATAGTACCTAATTTTGAACAACAACATTAACAACAACAACATTTTACATTTTCAACCGCCCAGTTCAACGAATGAGTTTCAAAAATCTTGTCGTAACTAATTATAATATTAGTGAGCAAAGGGGGCTCATATATATTTATGTTTAATTTTACATAGAAAGGAAAGTACATACTTTTGCTTATACATATAACAATTTATTTAAAATGAAGGTACGAAAATAATACACGATAAATTCATAATAATTTTTATTTCTTATTGTTAGTTGCATTTGTTCACTTATCAGCAATACAGAGATAGATTATTATCGTTAACATACAGGCAGGTTCATTAATATAGTAATATTATTATGTAGAGCAATTCCCACATACAACTTTATCAGTACTTACAGAGTCTTCAGCATCACTTATGTTTATAATGTAGGTAGTACGTAATTACGTCGCAATAATCCTAAGCTAAATATAACAGATACATTGAATGCACATAATTTCGTTTGATTTTCTAAAACTTTTAACACTTGATACCCAAATCACTGGTGATTACAATATTGTAAAATTAAGTTAAATGCCACCGCAGTTGATTCCCTAAAGTAATGTACAAAGAATTTCATCCGAACAATATTCCTAAAAACTTAAACATAATATTCGTTGCTCTAGAAAGCACAGACAAAGTTATGACTACCTACAGAGTTAAGAAAAGCAATAAAATTGGCAGTGGTAAAATTATAAGTATCTATAGCATTAAAATCGTTTGGCACATGAATTAATTATTTTGTAAAAAGTAATATAAGTAGTGTATTATATTATTCTGCAATTTCAATAACGATACTCGAAAAGAAATAATCAAATGATAAGCAATGAGCCCTGCAAATAAACTTGTTGGAAATTAAAATTGACAAGAATAATAAAATTAGTAAAGATTCCTATCTAGAATAACGATTTATTCAAATCTTATGGCACCACAAAACATGCTCTAGTGAGCACCACCTACTCGAGTATACGTCAAACTGATGCAACTCCTTTAACATTTTCACTTACCTAAGAACTAAGCTAGCTGTATTGTCCTGAACGGTGAAGTTTTCTTAATACTAAAATTACAACATTACAGCCATCTCAATAAAATCTCTACCTATAACAATGATAATGGTTTCGTAATATAGACCTATATAATATTTGGGACCAATATTTTAACAAAATTAGATGAGAAAAGAGCATAACATTGTAATCGTTTTACAATTGACATTTTTCGTTAAGATTAAATGGAAAGTAGAGATATTAGAGATGTTTGTTCGTAACATTCACTTTGTGGTCGTGGCAGGAACTAGGTGGCCTCGCGTCAGTTGGATCTCGGTCTGAAAATAGAACCATTGCATGAATAGTGAATCATTACATTCATTCATTCGTGACAGGTGTTCTCGATGACATAGGGCCTATGTCATAGGCCATTAGGCTAGCCATAAGGTTACCGACAACTGCAGTCTAGTGCTACGGTTCAAATTATGCCAATAGTGCAAACGCTATGCACATGCTTTACCGGTATGTCCAAATTAGTAAGTACGAATACACTGCTAAACAATTTGTACAATTTGAACCAGCTGTCAATTTGACATGCATATGCTGCACTACATATTTTTCGTGTGCGGCGTAAGCGCAAGTTAATGACGTCACTGATGACGTCAGACAGCAAACGTATCCGCACATTCGCGCATTATGAACCGATTGTGTGCATGCTATCTCTACCGATAGCGCATATTTGCGCATTTTGAACCGTAGCATAGATTCAACCCTAAGATCTCCTTTATTCTAAAGCATAGAGACCGCATCAATTTACTATTGTAGTTAGACTCTTTTGTCTTATGACGTACCTTGAATAGTAGAAGGAGACGGAACTATAGATCTTTGTTGATGCGGCTGCCCACTTTTCACTTGTCACTTTTGTGCCAGTGTGTGTGACTTTTCACACACCGACAGACAGTGACATTAGGGCAGTTTTCACTTTGGTCTAGTTGGTCTCTTATGTCCAACTTGACACCACACACTCAAACACAAACGTCAAAAAAAGTGGACATTCTTGCAATGTTATGGCTCCCTCTATGCCTTTAGAATAAAGGAGATACTTGCTGTTAGATTTAACCGTACATTTACAGGGCGATAAACCCTTCTGTTCCAGTAAACGAATTTAGAACTAACACTTGAAAGAGTATGTAGAACTATACAGGGTGTAAGGAAAACTATAATTATCCGTTAAACCACAAACTCTACCCATCAAACCGAACAACTTTTACTATGGGAGCAAACCGATCAGAACAAAAAAAAATCAGCTGTCCCATACATTTGAGTCGTGTAGGCGCTGCAGTATAGTAATAGAACAGTAGATTTTTTATTAAGATCGTAAGGACCAAGTCACACGATGCTGTGCGGCGCCGCGCCGCCCGGCGCTACATCGCACCGTGTGACTTGGCATTTACTCGATTTATTATAAATCAAAAATTCAGCTATTTTTGAATATCACATATCCTATTCTAATGCATACTCAAAAGTGACATAAATTCCATAGAGGTTGGAATCACTTTCGTAATCGAATTAGGATGTGTGACTTTCAAAAATAGCACTCCAGACATTAATATTAAAGTTAGTAGAAAGTTTAAGATACTTACTCCATTGTTACCATGTTAGTACCTATACAAAACAAGAGCACTAGTGCAGTATGCACAGATAGGAGGGCATTAAGACGAGATATAGGCCATAGTTAGCAATAGGTCTAGATTTTGAATTAAAATGGTATTTGGGCGGTGGAGATTCAAATACTTCAATTTCTTCGAAAAAGGGATATACGTCGGGAAACATGGAACTTTTTATATCCAAGGCAGCGTGAACATAAGAAAAGGAATTTTTATTAGTTTTAAATGTTATAAAAGAGTGAAAAATGTTATACAGGGTGTTACAAAAGTAAAAATAAACATTTAAAACTTTTAAGGGGGTTGTTGAGACCATCAAATTGTTTGTTTGTACACAATAAGTTTGCCTTGTTAATTATCAACTTTCTCTTTTGCACCGGGTCTGCTGGAAGAAATCTCTTCAGAGATAAGCTCGCCCTTTGTACATGTTTTCTCAATTTTCTGTATTTTTATGTCAGTGTGTACAATAGAGTGTTATAATAATCATCAAACTGAACAACTTTCACTATGGGACCAACGTCGAAATCGCGAAAAAAAAATCTTTTGTTCCATACATTTAGCTCGAGTAGATCAGTAGTTTAGTATGGAACATCGCAAATTCATCGCATCATGGCGATTATAGCAAATCTCCCCATTTTTGGGGGCATTTTGGGCCTATGCCCAGCAGTGGACGTCTATCGGGTGATATGATGATGACGATGATCGAACATCAGATTTTTTTTTCGCGATTTCGATATTGGTCCCATCAGTGAACGCATGCGTTCACTGGGTCCCATGGTGAAAGTTGTTCAGTTTGATAGTCTTAACCACCCTCTTAAATGTTTATTTGTATTTTTGTAACACTTGTATACAATTAGGTACATGTCGAAGTCTAATCGAATTGATATTATAAAGCTCCAGTGGCCGTAGTATGGCAGTGGGACAGTGGGATATTTATTATCTTCTTGCATCCTAACGAACGAGATAAAAGGCGTGATATATACATCAAGCGCATCATTCTACGGCCTCTGGACGTTTATAACAGCGCTATAAAATTATATCCCTTTTCTTATAAACAAGAAGAAAACGCCCTGAAGCCGCGCTTAACTTATGTACGTAAAACCTGAAAACCGGTTTTACAGAAGAAGACAATCTTGATTATTTATCAATTAACAATACTAAATTTTTTGTTGCTGCGGAAAGAACATGCATTCTACTCATCAAACTTATAATTACAAATTTCACTATGAGGCCAACTTCGAAAATGCGAAAGAAAAATCTGTTTATTAATACATTTGAGTGGAGTACTTAGGTTACGGCAGTTTTGTTTAAAATGTATCCTGTATTGTTATAAAACTATGAAACATATTCCTTCTTCGACACGTCAAACTAGATAAACTACGCGACCGATTTGTAAGTATACTACTCGTATAATTACTAAAAAATTTAATAGACTTTTAACTAGGTATATCAATGATACTGATTATGTAGAAACGGTTCTCGAGTTTTGCATTCATTTGTAATTTATGGAACTGTGAAAGTATATAATGATTGAATCATATCTTACAGTTATTAAAAATCAGAGTTTTAATGGAGGTGATGATAAGTGATGAGTTTTCACGGACAACAATTAACTGAGGGGAGCAAACAAATTACAAACGTATAACTTTTTAATGATAGAATGTCGAATATGAGTGACCATTCATAACCAAAGACATAATAATACATTGAATTTTTCTGCGTGATGAATCTGTTTATTGTTTTGGTACCTATTTTGTTCAAAAATCAAAATTTTACATGAATTAGAACGTGAGCAATTCCAATAAAGCACTACTGTTAATTGATGGAACATAATGTTTTGTGTTAGGTAGGTCTTCCAAAATCTCATGGCATAAAAAATATAGATTTTCACATGGTAGTGTCAAACTGTCATATAGACATATGACAGTTTGACTACTTTGACTAGACAGTCAAAGTAGGCCCTCTAAAAACTGCGACATTTTGCAGCTATAAAAACGCGCGATTTTTAATCGCGTGACTGCATCGCTACACTAGCAATCAGCAGGCGTTTGTATCGATTCAAACGCGTGATTGTAGCGATGCACACGCACGTTTGTACCTATGCAGATGTGCGTGTGCATTGCGATAAAAGCTGTCGACGAATGACTGACCAAATATTACTAACGTTTTGCGTCGTGGCTGTATCGCCCAGTGTTGCTTTACTCTAAAATGTTATATCCTTAGGGAGCGTACCCATACTACGTGACCCAATTTTTACCCCCCTCCCCCCCTCGGTGACCACCCGTAGTATATAAGGTAAGGTAATACTCACTCCCTGCATCGCTGCGGGTTCCTGCCGGCCACGGCGACGTCGTTGAGGTTCAGACCGCGGCCGGCGTTGGTCAGCTCGATCTGCTCAATGCAGCCGGCCAGGCCCGGGTAGCGCCGGACGTTGAACCTCTCCGGGATGCCGCCTGATATGCCACATTAAATTTGTTTCATTTAAATTATGTAGTTATGGGTGAAAATACTGTAGGCCTACCTACCATGAGTTTACACTGTAGTATACTACAGTTTTTGTATTGAATTTCGTACAACGCTCCTAGTGGTTACGTTGAGAACTAATTCTGTCATACAAAATTGGCGCCGCAATTACAGTAGTTAACGTACAGTGAAAATTCATGGTACGACCAGGAAAATAACTACCCTCGTCAATCTTTAGTTTAGTAATCAAAGGGTGCAAAGTTGGACAAGGCATTGAATGTGGCACATCCTGATTGGTCAATGTAATCTCGCGCGCTAATAAAATTAGTCAACAGCACAGGAAATAATGTAGAAATGTATGGAGCGTGAAAACATTGGATTCTGGACAGCCAGATGAGGTTCAACCCTTATGGTTTTTGTAGCATGTTGGTGTAGCGCTTTTTAATTTAGGTTTTCTTGAATATTGAATCTTGAGGGTGTCACTGAGCTGTAAAAAGACTCTTAAGCGAGATTACTATGCAAGGTTTATTACGAGAGCTATTTTCACCAAATCCTTTAAGTATATAAAGTAAAAAGTTATGACAGGGTAATGTATATGAATAGCTTACCGATATAAACGTTAGAATCAGCGTTCATGAGTGTGGATATGCCATTAGTGTTACCAGTTGCGGAGTAGTCGCGGTCCACGGTCAGGGAAACCGATCGGTCGGGGTTCAGGTACGCGATCACCTAGTAACAAAAACTTATTTAAAAAAATAGGTCAAGTGAGAGTCGGGTTACTCGCGCACCGAGCGTTCCGTATCATACCATCACATAACATTTTTTTTCTTAGCCTATTTCATCCCACTGCTGGGCAAAGGCCTCCCCCTTTATCCTCCATGCATCCCTGTCCTGAGCCAGTTCCATCCACTCTTTGTCGAATGATTCCAGGTCGTCTCTCCGTAAAAAAAAAATGTTTTTTCTCCGGCACGAGACGAACCACACTTGGCCGGTTTTTATTATTTGTTGTTATACTGTAGAGTTTGCTCTATAATCACACTAAGTTTGACACTTGTATGTATTACCGTTTTTTCCATAGAGCGAGAAGAAAAAAACGTCGATAAAAGCTAGTTCTTTGTATGAGGATGGGGACCCCCCATAATATTTAACTTTTTGTCATTTTTTTTTATTATTTGCTAACAAATCCGCCGTAATAACGCATATTCAGTGAAAATTTCAACTATCTAGCTCTTACGGTTCCAAAGTTACAGCCCTAAATAGGTAGGACAGACGGACGGACGGACGGACGGACAGACAAAGTATGCTTAGTAATAGGGTCCCGTTTTCACCCTTTAATGTGTACGGAACCCTAAAAATAGAAAATGCGAGGGAATTGAACTTACTGCGACCACTCATTTTTATTAGTACAGTACGACCAGGAAAATAAACCCGCTCGTCATTCTTCGTTTGCGCAGAGCAGACCCGAGTCCCCGTCTAAACTTAAAACCCGAAGTCGTCATCAAAGGGTGTCATTTAGTAATAAATTGAAGGTGCAAAGTAGAAAAAGGTGAAAAGTAGATAGCAGCGAAACGGGGGCAAAAACAATTAGCCAATAGCGGCAAGGGATTGAAGATGGCATACCCTGATTTTTCTTCTTCTTCTCTTGCTGTTAACCCTACGTGGGGTAAGCACATCCTGATTGGTCAATATAATTTCGCGCGCTATTAAAATTTATCTGTGCAGGTACATCGGAAAGACTTATAAAATGCTTATAAAACTACTGTACCATATACACGGTGTAACAAAACACCCTAGTAATACTTAAGGGGGTGCATCAGACCATCAATCTGAACAACTTTCACTATGGAGCCGACGTCGAGAAAAAATAAAAAAAATCTGCCGTCCCATACATTTGAGTTGAGACGGTACTGCAGTTTTGTATGAAAGAGAGGATTTTTTTTTCCCGATTTCGATGTTGGCTCCATAGTGAAAGTTGTTCAGTTTGATGGTCTGAAGCACCCCCTTAAGTATTACTAAGGTGTTTTGTTACACCCTGTACTGGGTGAAATTGATATCATTAGCATCCTTTTAAACTAAGAGTCTACCCATCAGATTGAAGCAACAAAAAAATCAGCTGTTCCATACTAAACTGCAGTGCCTACTCGACGCAAATGTATGCAACAGCAGATTTTTTAGTTGCTCCAATCGGTTTGATCCCGTAGTAAAAGTTGTTCAGTTTGATGGGTAGACTCTTAGTTTAAAAGGATGCTAATGATATCAATTTCACCCTGTATAATAGTGGAGAACAGAAGCGCCTAATATGCTTACCTCGTGACGGTCGCCATCCATGACGTTGATGTTGTCTGTGGTAACTGTAGAGAGACCACCGCCCAAATCCCAGTCCAGTATTAAATGACCCTGCTCCACTGTAACAAAGTAATATAAATAATGAGACCATGATTCCGATGTCATTTTGTAGGAAATAGAAACCAGCCAAGTGCGACTCGGCCTCGCGCACGGAGGGTTACGTTAACGTACCACCATACAACATTTCCAAAAAAGGTGTTTTCTCTGGGACCCTTAACGCGAGCCCGAAACACACTTGGCCGGTTTTTATTATTTGTTGTTTTACCTTAGAGTATGCACTATAATCACACCAAGTTTCGTGCTTTTATTATGATACCGTTTTTACGATCAAGCAAAAACAATAAACCTTGAAAAAACACGTTTCTTGTATGGTATGGTATATCCCCTTTAATGTTTAACTTTGTGTCATTTTTATTATTTGTTAGAAAATCCAAAATAATCTAAACTATTATAAAACTGTAACAGAAGTGTGTCTGTACATAGAAGATATTAACAAAAAAAAATTACGATATGATTTTTAGGTGTCCCTGATCACAAATTTTTGTATTTTTTGTCTGTCTGTTTGTTTGTTTGTTTGTTCGTTTGTTTGTTTGTTTGTTTGTTTGTTTGGGTGTTTGTTTGTTCGAGTATCACGCAAAAACTGCTGAACCGATTTTGATGAAACTTTTTTTGTTTGATAGCTTATCTTCTGACTTAAAATCTGGTATATAATTTATGCGGACGAAGTCGCGGGTAAAAGCTCGTAACATATACAACTCTCCTACCTATTACGATCCAATTGATACAGCCTTTTAAAAGGGCCTTTTAGGGTGCCTGCCCATTGACGCGGAGCTAGATTGCAGAGCGGAGTAATATTAACCAATCAGGATTGCATAAAATCTCGGCCGAGCTCCAGATTGGTTAATATTTCCTCGTTACTCCGCTCCGCTAGCAGACGGGCACCCTTAGGACGGATGGACGGACAGCGTAGTCTTATGAATAGGGTCCCATTTTCACCCTTTGGGTATGGAACCCAAAAACGAAGCAGTATTTAGCACAAATGGTAACTCACCGCGCAACAGGATGAAGTCTCCACGGTCGGCAGGAGCCGAAGCTTCCCTCTGGTACAAGAGGACGCCGTCGTTGGTGGTGTGGAAGGCGAGCGCGATCACCACGGGCTCACTGTCGAGTCTCTCGTACTGCAGCAACCTCGACGGCAGCTCCAGGTACCCGTTGCCGTTGAAACCGACGCTTTGGAGAAGATTCAGGGCTATTCGCATTCAGACAAACATTTTATTAATTGCACACAATATACATAGTTTCAAGATTAAAGTAAATTTCTAGTTAATTTGTAGATTCGATAATGCTAGGCACAGTAGATACCTACGACCGCGAAAATAATCACCCTCGTCAATCTTCGTTTGCGCAGTCTCCCGACAAAACCCCAAGTCGTTTAGTTATCAAAAGGTGCAAAGTCGGATAGCAGCTAAGAGCAAGGATCTCCTTTATTCTAACTGAAGAATAGAGAACGCATCAATTTACGATTGGAGTTAGTCTCTTTTGTCTTATGACGTACCTTTAATATTAGAAGGAGATGGAACTATAGATCTTTGTTTATGCGGCTGTCCACTTTTCACTTGTCACTTTCGTGCTAGTGTGTGTGAAAAGTGGTCGTAAACATTAGGGCAGTTGTCACTTTGGACTAATTGGTTTCTTTTGTCCATACTACTTGACACCACACACTCAAACACAAACGTCAAAAAAGTGGACATTCTTGCAATGGTATGGCTCCCTCTATGCCTTTAGAATAAAGGAGATCCTTGCTCTTAGGATAGCAGCGAAAAGGGATAATTACAATTTGTTAACTGCGTAGGTACATCGGTGAACCTTATAAGACAGATACTACTGTAACATTTGTTATACTTACTTATTTGGCAATTGGTGCCAGCGAAGCGCATTGGGCAGTCGCATGTATAGTTCATTCTGTTGGAGAGGTCGGGCTTGCAGGTGCCTCCGTTGCGGCAAGGCGACCCCGCGCACGGGTCCCCGCGGGGCACGACGGACGGACGCCCAGACGAGCGTATCTCACAGGTCTGCCCGGTGAAGCCGGGGGGGCAGATGCAGGGGTAGCGCGGGTCCGAGGAACAACGGCCTCCGTTACGACACGGGCATCGCTCAATCTGTGGAAGCGAATTAGTATATTTAAGGGCCTATATCACCACTCCTGGAATATATCGTTTGACCTACTCGTATTAGGTACGTATAAAAGATGTGTGAACGAAACGTCCGCCTCGCCGCCTGCCCGCTCACTAGCGGGGCGTAGTTTTGTAAATAAAGTATATTTTATTTATTCATATAATTTCACATTTAAAAAACGCAGATATATGACTACTAATTACAGTAACTAAGCAGGTACTTAGGTGTTGTTTAAATCGTTAATGGCAGTATAAAAAAAACAGGCGATTCCGCGCGTTGTTTCTAGTAATATAATATCTAAATTATTATAAAACTGTAAAACAAGTGTGTCTATAAATTGAAGATTACGATTTGGTTTTTAGGTATCCCTGACTTCAAATTTCCAATTTTTTGTCTGTCTGTTTGTTAAATTGTTTGTATGTTCGAGTATCACGGAAAAACTACAGAACCGATTTTGATGAAACTTTTTTCGTTTGAAAGCTTATGATAGCCGACTTAAAATCTGGTATCTAAACTATTATAAAACTGTAACAGAAGTGTGTCTGTACATTGAAGATATTTACAAAAAAAAGATTACGATATAGTTTTTAGGCTTCCCTGATTCAAAATTTTTGGACTTTTTGTCTGTCTGTTTGTTTGTTTGTTTGTTTGTTTGTTTGTTTGTTTGGGTGTTTGTTTGTTCGAGTATCACGCAAAAACTACTGAACCGATTTTGATGAAAATTTTTTTGTTTGATAGCTTATCATCTGACTTAAAATCTGGTATATAATTTATGCGGACGAAGTCGCGGGTAAAAGCTCGTATAATATAATATGTGCGGACGAAGTCGCGGGTAAAAGCTCGTAATTATAGAAATGCTTACAGGGTCATCAGGGATGTCACCGCGGCCGTCGTCAGGGATGACACTGCATTCTTGTACGTTAGCTGACAGAATCGACGAATTCACAATGTCCACGTTTTTATCGTATACCTTGACCTGCAAAACGGATACCAACGAAATTATAAAAATGCTGATATACTTATACAGAAAACTTCTCGTATATTATTATACCCATAGGTAATAAATACATTTATTTAGTAAAACAGTTACAAATCAAATGAACATATCCTAAAACTAGAATATACATAAATAGTTTTAAAATAAGTACATAATATCTATTGCGTTTTACTTACATCCTTTATACAACCATTGAATCCTCCTGTAACTCCAGTGTTGTTGTTCAAGATTATTGAATCATCTACACCTCCAACGAACATCGGAATGTTGTCCATTTTGGGACCCTAAAATTAAATAAAAATAAAAATGAGTATCCAGCAAAAAGACCTGAATGAAGCAGATGACCTGTGGGCCAAAACCACTACAAACTGGTCCCCAGCAAAAGGAAATCGGCGTCAAGGCAGACCAAGAAAAAGGTGGCGGAACGAAATCGGTAGCTTCCTAAATAGCCCAGTCATTTTACGGTTTGAGCCGGGACTAATTACTAATTGAATTTTTTTGTTCGCTATAATACTGAAGAGCCAATATGAGCTTAATGTACCAAAATTAAAAAAAAATTACGTCAGCAACAGTTCCAATTTTAAAATATAGATATTATCTCGTCCTAAAACACCTGATGATAAAAAATTTTTTTCCTATATTTAAGGCTTTACCATCATACATACTTCAAACATGGTGTAAATATTTTTATTGCCTTAGAAGGTTTTGAAAAAAACACATTCGTATTTTCTAATAAATACCAAATTTTTAAAATTTTAATGCCTATTTTATTGATCAAAAATAATGTATATTGTTAAATCTAATTCAAA
This sequence comes from Agonopterix subpropinquella, assembly GCA_922987775.1. NCBI lineage: Eukaryota > Metazoa > Arthropoda > Insecta > Lepidoptera > Depressariidae > Agonopterix > Agonopterix subpropinquella. The sequence continues at coordinate 51,905,712 of OV277693.1, read as the reverse complement.
TGAGTGCATTGGTATTAATATTATTAATTTAAAAGCCTTCTGGGACACACAATTTTGTTTTCTATGTTGCGTAGCAAATTTTTTTTTAATTTGGTTTAGTATAGTATTTTTGTCACTAAATGGTAGTGGTTACAGTTTAAAAGTCCAATTAATAATTACTCCCTACCCCGTCTAACAAAACTCCGTAAAATGACTGGCCTAAAAGAACTGACCTATCGAAGCGCAAAACCGGGACGAATGGAGAGAACGGAGGGAGGCCTTTGCCCAACGATGGGAAAACGGCTGATGTATTAATAATATGTATAGTAATAACTCCTAATTTGAAATAGATTTGAAAAAGAACCTTTGTGTTGAGAAAATTAAAAAGTTCGATTGAAAAAGTGAAGATAAAACACCTATCAGCTAAATCTGTCACAGATTTACAACTATCAGCTGGCTCTCACTGTCACTCTTATGATTCTGACATCTGCGGCCTTAGCATCGAGGTTCTTGCGCGCGAACGAATGAACTAGAACGCGTGATATAGCCGTATCACGCGCAACAAGCTACGGCTTTTGTTTACGACCAATTTTACGACTGTAAGAACCTGACATGTTTTTGTACAGTTTGAAATATCCAGTCTTTATTTGGTAAGTCAATGGTTACTAATTTAATCTTAAAAGAAAAAAATAGTTTAGAACGAATGTTCCAAAAAAGACAAATACTCTAGTGGTTAATTGTAATTGTTTATAATTAAATAAATATCTTGGACAATCTTGGACAATGTCACACAAATTATCTAAATTAATTATCACATTTAAAGTACCAGAATCTAGCCTGGACTTGTATTATGATGACTAGACAACGATATAGAATACATATATAGATACAAACATCCATGACTCGGGTACAAAATATTCATATTCATCATACAAATATTTGTCCCTTACGGGATTCGAACCCGCGACCCTCGGCACAGCAGGCAGGTTCACTACCGACTGTGCTACCGGGCCGTCAACGTCATAATTACCTGTTTAGAGCTCAATGTGCCAGTGAAAGTGTATAACAGGTTGGTCTTGAGCTTGACTTCGGCTCCAATGCGGGATATTTGTACATCGGTCCATTCGTTGGCTGGTAGAGTACGGTTGGAAGTCAGGACTACCGGAGGGCTTCCTAAAATCAAACATTTATGATTAAACGAAATGCATTACCTACCTGTCGTGATTATGATCCGGTCAGAAATAATTAAAAACTATTTTCAAAGTATGTTTCACCGCAGAGGATGGACTCTAAATTAAACCACTACTCAAAAGGAGTTGTACGGTTCACAAAAGAGATGCGACGCCGGAGCGTCAGAAGAGAAAATAATAAAACACCGCTGTGGCACCGCGAAATCAAAGCGGTGCTGATTTTGTATTATACACCAGGGAATGGACTAGACAAATCTGCGGAACATGGGTCGAAAAACGAGAAAATTTTTGGACCTCCCATACAAAACGGCGGACCAGCCGATCGATTTTCTATGTTGTTTCTTAGGAAACGTTGATTAGTTTCACTGTCTGAATCACACCTTGGACACTTAGCTGTCATTTCATACAAATGGGAAAAACTGAAAAGAAGAGGTACGCATGTGCGATATCGAGTGAGTGCGAGCGAGACAGTTCTCACATCACTATATTTTTACGCCGTGAGGTTAAAATTGGTGGGGGGCAGCGAGTGTCCGTACTGTATCTATAGATAGATAGTAATAGATACTCTTTGTGGTCTGAATACACCCTTAAAAGACAATGGCCCCGATTCGGACTGTGCCACGACCTAACTAAATTTATTCCTGTCAGTTTCTAAAATAAGATTAAGAAAAGAGACAGAAAACCAACAGCTGACTTTAGTGCTGTCAAAGTGACGTTACACGCCCAAAAACGCCTTAAATAAGATGGCGTACATTATGATGGCATCTTATTTTGGGCGTGTAACGTCACTTTGACAGCACTAAAGTCAGTTGTTGGTTTTCTGTCTCTTTTCTTAATCTTATTTTAGAAACTGACAGGAATAAAATTAGTTAAGTTAAGTCGTGGCACAGTCCGAATCGGGGCCATTGTCTTTTAAGGGTGTATTCAGACCACAAAGAGTATCTGGAGAGCCATTGTCCACGTAACGAAACGTATTCGTTTCAAATTGTTTCTCAACTAACGAATGAGTATGATCAAAGAACATATACAAATAGTATGATAGCTGAAATTATACACAAAATAGGAGGAATATCATACTTCCCATGGAAATGAAAATTATCCTTTTCTATTGTAGCATTTCTTATAAAATTTACATTTACCAGTTTTGAGGCGAAACGGGATTGGTCGTTTTCCTTTTTGTTAGTAATAAAAACTACTGGTATAAGCTTAGAAAATTTATATAGGGACGAGTTACGCGTGTTATTCTACTAAGAAACATTTCTGCCACTTTTGGCGGGGGGCGAGGTAACATGAAATCCGCAACATTGGATTTTGTTCCCCATAACTTTAGATTCTAATTTTGAATGTTAAAAATCATGAAAAGTAGTCTCGTGTGAACCCCAAACGTTCTAAGTTCAAAATTATTGTTTCGCTATTATAGGCTGTCTCGCTTGGTGATAAGGTATAAAATTGGGTGTAAATGCACAAGATCAATTATTCTTATACCGTGGCAGAGGGGAAATGCTACCGCAAGGCGAGTCCCTATATAAATTGTCTAGGGGTATAAGGTATAATAGACATGTTTCGTATTTGGCACTCACCATCGCCGAGGTCATATCGGAACTCGAGCCTGCCGTCATGTATGGCGAGCGACGTGAAGCCGCCGTGCCCGCGAGCCGACTCCGCGCTGTACATTATGATGCCGTCGGTGACCGGAGCAGTGGCCTTTATCTTCATAGACATACGGAGCAGACGTGCGTTGGGCGCGTTGATCGCCAAGAATGCGCTCCCCGTGAACGCTGGATACTCGATTGACTGTTTGACGTCGCAACTACAAGAAAAAAGCATTTGAGTTTCAAAAAACTTATTTCATATTTTATACCATCTTTTGTAATATTTACCTGTTTTATTCTATTCTATTCTAAAATACAATTCTAATCAATTCACATTTCTGCGACATTGTACTTGCATAGCTTTTAACTAATGCACACCAATAACAACTAATTTAATTAGATGCGAGTTATGCGACAAATTAGAGATCATGTGATTGGGAATAGTTGGTTGATAAAGTATATTTGATTGATTGATTAATTGACTTACTTTCTGCCGGAGAAGGATACAGGGCAGGCGCACTGGTAGCCGTCCTCGGTGTCGGTGCACTTGCCGGGGCCGCACAGCGCCGGCCGGCACGCGTCGCCGGTCCGGTCGCACTTGAGGCCGGCGAAGCCCGCGGGGCACAGGCACATGTAGCCGCGTTCATTGCGCGCTTCCTGTATGTTTACAAAACTAATATCATGGATTTGTAACACTACTTTATCGATAAAGGAAAAACATCGTGAAGAAATCAAACCTCCACTCAAACATCACCCGCGAATTCGTCCTCACAAATTGTATACCAAAGAAGTTTCATCAAAATCGGTTCAGTAGTTTTTTCGTGATGCTCGGACAAACACACAAACACATACGTACATACATAAGCTCACGCCATTGTCCCAAGGGGGTAGGCAGAGACAACGCACCGCCACACGCTTCGACTCTGACAGCCTCTTTAGCCTCATTAACATTAATACATCTTTTCATGCACTTCCGTCGATTGAAGGTGCTACGCACTTGTCCTTTTCGGAAAAGATCATTGATTTGATCGTGGTATGTTATCCTTGGACGGCCTCACCTAACACTTCCGCTCACCTGTGCTCGATAAATTTCATTCGTAAGTCTTCTTTCATTCATTCTCTCTACGTGACCCACAGATTACCCCCAATAGATACCGCATAATGAACATTTTGTTCACGCCCGAAGTCACCATTTATGGCGGTAGGTGCGGGTAGCGGGGCACGAAACGGTGCAACGTGATTGGCCATTTCAAGGTCGCACTACTACTAGCTCGCTCACTTGCGTTGCTTATATGAGTGAAAAACCATAGATGTGTGGCGAGCGTCGGCGGCCCTGTATGCGGTATCTATTGGGGGTAATCTGTGACGTGACCAAACCATCTAAGCATACCCCTCTCAATCCTTGTTACTATATCATCCTTCAACTTACACCAATCCCTTATCACAAAAATAAAATGATTTGGAGTAAGGGACATCTAAAAAGTATATCGTAATCGTTTTCTTGTAAATATCTTCAATTTACCTTCTTTTACAGCTTTATAATAATTTAGATTAGATAACATGGGACTCGTAGCGTGTCAGTGTCAATAAAATAAATTGTTTGCATAAGTAGGGATAGTTAGCTAATTGCATCGAAAATGTATGAAAAGGTAGATTTTCCGAATCCAAATAAAACCAAGGACAATGGACCCACAGTCCTACAGCTTTGGTGCCATAAGTTTAGATGGAAAAGAACTAACAGAATATACCTTTTTTTTTAGCCGACACTTTCACATTTTGGACTAAATCGGATAATGTCTTTTACTTTATGCAGGGTGTAAGGAAAAGTATCCAGTATACCTTAAAACCACATACTCTATTCATCAAACTGAACAACTTTTACTATGGGAACAAACCTATCAGAACAAAAATAAAATCGGTCAAGTGCGAGTCGGGCTACTCGCGGACCGAGGCCAAGGGTTCCGTACCACACCACCACAACATATTTTTTGGTTTTGGCCCTCACCACACACATCGAGCACGGCTTCCAGAAACAGCAAAAATCCACGGCTGTCTTTGTTGACCTGACCGCCGCTTATGATACCGTATGGAGAACAGGCCTTGTCTTCAAGCTGATGTCGGCTGTCCCAAATAGGGCGATAGTAGACCTTGTCTCGAATATGCTGAGTGAGAGGCGGTTCAAGGTGATGTGAAAAGCAGGAAAAGAAAATTGAACAACGGGCTACCGCAAGGTTCCGTTCTAGCGCCTCCTCTTTTCAACCTTTATATTCACGACCTGCCCGAAACGACAGCTCGTAAGTTTATCTATGCGGATGACATCGCACTGGTGGCACAAAGCCGGGACTTCAGCGTGGGAGAGGATATCCTATCGTCGGACCTCAGGAAACTTTCTAACTACTTTACACAATGGAGACTAATACCAAGCGCCAGTAAAACGGAAGTTTCCTGTTTCCATTTGAACAACCGCCATGCCAAGTACGAACCGGCTGTCATATTCAGAGATGAAACGCTAAGATGCAACCCCTGTCCGAAGTACTTGGGAGTCACGCTGGACAGGTTGCTCACGTATAAAAAACACCTCACTAAACTGTCACACAAGATCTCGACACGAAACAACATAGTTCACAAACTGAGCGGCACATCGTGGGGTGCTTCGGCTGACTGCCTCCGAACATCTTCGATCAGCCTGGTCTACTCGGCAGTGGAATACTGTGCTCCCGTCTGGCTGGAGAGCGCGCATGTGCAAACGATAGACGCCAGGTTGAACGACACCATGAGGCGCGTGTCCGGGACGGTAAACTCGACGCCCACGCACTGGCTGCCGGTGCTGAGCCACATCGCGCCGCCGAACCTACGAAGACAGCGTGCGCTCAAGAGAGAGGCCGACCGCCTGGCCTGCGCCTGGAGGAGTTTTTCAGCCCGCCCGCACAGAGACTCAAGTCTCGACACCCGGCCTGCATCACCGCGAGCATACTCACAGGCGAGGATTTTAATCTGGAGCGGCGCTGGAGGGACGAGTGGAGAAGCAAGGCTGGTGGAACGCCTGAGGAAAACCTGGACCCCACTGTCAAGCCTAACGGATTCCATCTGCCGCGCAAGGACTGGTGTCGCCTCAACAGGCTAAGGACCGGCCACAGCAGGTGCAACTACCTCCGACACAAATGGGGCTGGACGGAGTCTCCTTTATGTGACTGCGGGACCGAAGACCAGACGATGCAGCACATACTACAACGGTGTCCCCTTCGAGCTTATCCTGGCCGTCCTGAGGACCTGACGCACCTGACACCTGAGGCCCTCCGATGGCTTCAGACGCTGGATGTGGACTTATGAACTATAAGCCTACAAACGAAATTCGCCATACGAATAAATAAATAACAACATATTAACGTAAAATTTTTTTTAGTTTACTCCCGGACCTTTAGCACGAGACCGACTCACACTTGGCCGGTTTTTATTATTTGTTGTTATACTGTAGAGTTTGCTCTATAATCACTTTTTATTATTTGTTAGCAAATCCGCCTTAACAACGCACATTCTGTGAAAATTTCAACTATCTAGCTCTTTCGGTTTAAAAGTTACAGCCCTAAATAGAATAGAATAGAATAGAATAGAATAGGTCGGACAGACGGACGGACGGACAACGTAGGCTTAGTAATAGGGTCCCGAACCCTAAAAACCAGCTCTCTCATACATTTGAGTCGTGTCGGTATTGCACTTTAGTATGGAACGGCAGATTTTTTTTTGCTCTGACAATTTTGTTCTAATAGTCAATGTTGTTCAGTTTGACGGGTAGAGTATGTGGTTTAAAGATTTATGATACTTTCCCTTACACTCTTTGTACGATCCTTCCTAATATATAATGCGGATGAGCAGGCCGTCAAACTGAACAACTTTCTTTATGGCACCAACATCGAAATGGCGAAAAAAAAAAGCTTTTCTATACAGAACTGCAATCCTTCCTAAGCCAAATATATGAGATGGCTGTTTATTTTTTTCGCGATTTCGATGTTGATTCCATAGAGAAAGTTGTTCAGTTTGATGGTCTGATAATTTCCTTAAAAAAGTGTCAGCATATTAAGAAGGAGCCTGTATTCGGGACAAACATGTCATAGTGTCATACCTGGCACACTCCATTGTTGAAGCAACTGGTGGGCTCGCACGGGTCACACTCCATAATCTGTTGTCTCTGGATGCTTTCCACGATTATGTTCTTCTCTTCCCTGCCTAAGATCAGCATGCTGACGCAGCCGTAGAATCTGCATCGACAAAAAACACATTAAAGTATTATCAACTTACGAGTCAGTCGAGAAGTTTGTTACGAGTATATAGGTACATCATCATCCCACTGCAGGGATGACGCCTACCCTCAGGGAGGGTGTATGGTTATGGTGTATGGTTGCGTTAGTCCAACACGGGTGCCCAATGCGGATTGTAGACTTCATCTACGCACCGGAATTTCTTATGTAGTCGTCTGTATTGTTGTGAGGATCGGTAAAAACTACGCAAGCAAAATGAAAAAAAAATTCAACAGTTTCAATGTTTTTTTTAGTTGTTAGTTCATTTAAATATTACTAGCATGTATTTGTGTAGGACAAATTTTTTCGCGAATTTTGTATTCGACCCGACAGAGTAGAGTTTACCCGAGACTTCGTCTGCACAAATTATATAACTGATTTTAAGTTCGATTATAAGCTATCGAACAAAAAAGTTTCATCAAAATCGGTTCAGTAGTTTTTGCGTGATGCTCGAACAAACAAACAAACAAGAAACAAAGAGACAGACAAAAATATCCATAAAATTGTGATTTGGAATCAGGGACACCTAAAAATCATCCATCAATGTTTACAATTCAAGCTTTAGTTTATCTTTCTGTATAAAATAGATTGCTACACTCGTAAGTAAAATTTTACTTAACTTTGAAACCAATTTATGTAACCAATTAACATCATCAACGTCATCTGTTTGTATGGCAATAAAGGAAATGAAAGTGATATCGTATCTTTTTTTTTGTTGTAAATCTTCAATGTACAGACACACTTCTGTTACAGTTTTATAATAGTAAAGATTTGATGCATTCTTACCCGCCGGCTTGGTTCAGCTGACCAGGGAGGTGGGTGTAGTCAGGCACGCCCCCGATGTACAGAGGCTGCCTTAGCTCCAGGATGTCAAATTGTCCGGGAGATTCCGCGGCGAACGGACCGGTGTTGTCAACGTCCATTGTTACTGCAGAAATTACATTTGTATTTCAAATTATTATATAACTAGCGACCCGCCCCGGCTTCGCACGGGTGCAATGCTGATACTAACTATATTCTGCATGTATTATATACATATAAACCTTCCTCTTGAATCAGAAAACTGCATCAAAATCTGTTGCGCAGTTTTAAAGATCTATGCATACATAGGGACAGACAGCGGGAATTGACTTTGTTTTATACTATGTTATTATTATGGATTATTAACATGTTGTAGCCATGTTGTTTTCTATTACAAATCAAATTAAAGGTTGAAAAATGTACTCTCGGACAGGACTCAACCAATTCCATTTTAAGGGACAAGGCGACATCTACTTGAATTTTTTCAAACTAACCACACTGTTGAAGAATTTATTTCTCTGACGTAGTGGACTCGGTACCCCATTCGGTCAAATGCAAAGTCCTGGCACAGTATAAGCACAGAGTACTATAATTACTACGTACGTGTATAAGAAAGAGTATCTAGTACCACATATAGTACGGACACTCCCTGCCTCTCACTGACTTTTTACCTCACCCCCTCAGGTTGAATCGTAATGCGTATTCCTGTCTCGCTCGCACTCAATCAGTTTCCCATTTGAATGAAATGACAGCTATCAGCGTCTAATGTGTGGTCCTGGTTTAGCGGATTTCGGGTTCAAGTCACGTCCGAGACTTCATTTTGTAATCTTTAATTTTCAATTTAATTTTTGTTAGAAAAACTAGTCATCCAATCCAGTCAGTACTGTCTAATACATTTAAATTATTATTTTTTGTTTATAATGGTGCAAATAAATAGTAGATTATGTACCAAGGGGATAAAGCAGTGTCTTTCATCACGGGCGCGATATTGAATCCCGAGCGCAACGAGGGATTCTAGGGTTAACTCCCGAGCGTAGCGAGGGTGTTTAGAGTTAACTCCCGAGCGAAGCGAGGGAGTTAAGACTAGAATCCTGAGTGAAGCGAGGGGTTCAAGCTCGCCCAAGATGAAAACACGTTTATCCCCGAGGACCATACTCTACTTTTCACACCCTCCGCGAGAAAATAAAAAGCAATACTGTTAGAAACCCAGGGGAGCGTGTAAATTCTCTATGGTTAGAAACCAATTCTTTTATTAGAGTTTATAACAAAGTATTAGAGTTCAATATATAGTATTTAGAAAACACTATTTTATTAAATTCAAAGTGAAAGTAGATATTTGAAACATTAGACCAGGAAAACGATTTTTGAAACTCATTCGCTGAGTTCAGCAGTTGAAAATGTCAAAATTACTGTGGAGATATGTGACTTTCTACTGCTGATTTGACTTTCAAAAATCATACTTCAGGAGTGCCATTTTTGAAAGTCAAATCAGCAGCAGAAAGATGCGTATCTCCATGGTAATTTTGACATTTTCAACTGCTGAACTCAGCCAATGAGATTCAAAAATCGCACTCCAGTTGTGGAAAGAAAAAATATATACGGTCGAATTGAGAAACCTCCTCCTTTTTTGAAGTCGGTTAAAAATGAAATTTTTTTTTCTACTTTGTTCGTAGCAATAGGTACAGAGATTTGCAGTATTCGCGCCTTTTTTTCTTTTTTTGTGTTCAATACTCGTGGTGGCCAGTTCGAATTTCGAATTAAGTTCTTTTTGGTGCAGGTCTCCATGATAAGTTTTCATACGAATTTTAAGTAAGGGTCGTAGTAAATATTAAATAATCTGTGGATGCGCTTCCATATTCAAATCTCATTATTGACCAGCGGGTTATAATGAAATTCAGTACAATATTATTGCCCGGCTAGTCCCAGGGCTATAATGACTTGCTTTAGGTTCGAGTTACATGACATATAATGTTCCATTTTCGAGCGGGTGGTGTGAAAAGAATATTTTCACACCACCCGCTCGAAAATGGAACATTATATGTCATGTAACTCGAACCTAAAGCAAGCCATTATAGCCCTGGGCCTAGCCGGGCAATAATATTGTACTGAATTTCATTATAACCCGCTGGTCAATAATGAGATTTGAATATGGAACCGCATCCACAGATTATTTAATAGTTACTACGATCCTTACTTAAAATTTGTATGAAAACCTGTGATGAAAACTAATTATGGAGACAGGCACCAAAAAGAACTTAATTCGAAATTTGAACTGGCCACCACGAGTATTGAACACAAAAAAAGAAAAAAAGGCGCGAATCATAAAGGTATCATCTTTATGGCGCGAATACTGCATGTCTCTGTACTTGCTCTGTACCCATTATTGCCTTCCTATTGCTACGAACAAAGTAATAAAAAAATATTACATTGTCTTTCCACAACTGGAGTGCGATTTTTGAATCTCATTCGCTGAGTTCAGCGGTTGAAAATGTCAAAATTACTATGGAAATACGCATCTTTCTACTGCTGATTTGACTTTCAAAAATCGCACTCCTGGAGTATGACTTTTTAATGTCAAATCAGCAGTAGAAAGATGCACGTCTCCGTAGTAATATTGACATTTTCAACTGCTGAGTTCAAAGAATGTTTCAAAAATCGCACTCTCTACGCAAATTCTCTATGGTTAGAAACCAATTCTTTTATTAGAGTTTATAACAAAGTATTAGTGTTCAATAGTATAGTATTTAGAAAAACTATTTTATTAAATTAAAAGTGAAAGTAGATATTTGAAACATTAAACCAGGAGTGCGATTTTTGAATCTCATTCGATGAGTTCAGCAGTTGAAAATGTATGGAGATGCATATCTCCATAGTTACTTTGATATTTACAATTGCTTTCTAACCATAGAGAATTTACACGCTCCCCTGGGTTTCTAACAGTATTGCTTTTTATTTTCTCGCGGAGGGTGTGAAAAGTAGAGTATGGTCCTCGGGGATAAACGTGTTTTCATCTTGGGCGAGCTTGAACCCCTCGCTTTACTCAGGATTCTAGTCTTAACTCCCTCGCTTCGCTCGGGAGTTAACTCTAAACTCCCTCGCTACGCTCGGGAGTTAACCCTAGAAACCCTCGTTACGCTCGGGATTCAATATCGCGCCCGTGATGAAAGACACTGCTTTATCCCCTTGGTACATAATCTACTATTATCTTATTTATGATTAACAAGGAATCGACATATTATAATATACCTTTAGAGTTGGTCCTGCTGATTCTAATTGTGTGCCAAGTGTTGCGCTCGAGCGGGCGGTCGCCGATGACGACGACGGGGCCCGCGCCGGCCTCGAGGATGAACTGCGGGGTCCCGCTCACGAGCTGGAGCGCCAAGTAGTCCCCGGTACCCTCCTCGTTCTGACTCGTGAACAGGATGAGACCGTCTTCGTCTGAAATATTCATTTTTATTAACAAAACATGCAGACAAATATTTTCTTTGTAAGTAGGAACAGTTTGAAAAAGTCAAAATATTTTTTTCATTCCCTACCGAATGTAAATTTTTGTTTAAATCTTTGACATACCTACAAGTACGTAATGTCATTTATTTACCGGCTGGAATTTATTTTCTTAGGGTGAGACGCCAAACGAGCGTAATTTTGTTAGTTGTGAGTCGCGTATTTTGAGTCCGTTTCATCATGCACCCCCTGATATAGGCTGAGGTCATAGACAATGCATTCCCGGATTTTATATGAAACGGACTCAAAATACGCAACTCACAACTCACAAAATTACGCTCGTTTGGCTTCACACTTAAACTCTCAAGATGTATTTATCGACTGAAAATCTTTCTCAATATGTTTCAATCTTTTTAAAACTGTTTAAATAACCTGATGAATTGAAATCAAAGAATACGGCGCTTTGCATTCATAGCATGAAAACATCGCAAGCTATCTCATAAAACTTTAGTTCTAAACTATATAAAACTAGCTTTTGCCCGCGACTTCGTGCGCGTGGAGTTTGGAATACCTATTTTGGGGTGGATTTCGGAAAACATCATTTCTTAGTGCACCGCCACATCCTCTGTATAGAACATATATTCTAAATTTCATGTTTTGATTAGTGTTTTAGGGTGTATGTTGTCAAGTAACTGTCGTATAAGTAGGTATAGATCTTTCAAAATCTTACCAGTTGGCTTGAACGAAATTTCAATGTCGAATTGCTTGTAGGCATCTTTCAAGGTGGGTAAGGAGATCCAGCTATTGCCGTTGAACCGCGGCACGATGCCGTCGACCCGCAGGGTCGCGCGCGCCTCCACCACGTCGCGGCTGTTGCTGACGCGACAGATGTACGTACCAGCGTCCGCCTCCGTTACGTGGTCAATGTGGAAAATTTGCTGAAACATATTATATCAATGGGTCATAATAGCATAATGACTATACAAGGTGTCACAAAACACCCTAGTAATCTTGAAAGACGTGGTTACGACCATCAAACTGAACAACTTTCATTATGGAGTCAACATCTAACAAAAAAAACTGCTGTTCTATGCATTTGACTTGAGAAGCTACTGCAGTTTTGAATGTAAAAACAGATATTTTTCTTTCGAGTTTTTCTCAATTCTTTTTAAACAAGTGTTGGTGTAGACTTTACAATGTACAGTTTCTAGTTGTATCTTCTCCACAGCCAAACCGAAACCCAGTTTGGGTTTAGCTACGTGTTGAGTTTTATTTATATTCAGATGCCTATAGGTGGGCCAGAATCTCATGAAAAATAGGGAAATCAAATTTTAGAATAAGCAATACTGGGGTAATTAGATTAGGGCCCTTTACACACTGCGATTTTTTGCAGCGCAGAAGTGCTGCAAAAAGTATCGATTGATTAGCGATGCAGCATCGATGCAAACGCGATAAAGCATAGATGCAAACGCGGTACAGCCACGATACAAAACTTTCGTAATATTTGATCAGTTTTATTTGTCGACAGCTTTTGTTACAATGCACGTGCGCGTGTGCATGAATAGAAACATGTGTGCGCATCACTACAATCATGCGTTTGAATCGATACAAACGCCTATTAATTGCTAGTGAAGCGATTTAGTCACGCGATGGTCAAACGCGCGTTTTTGTCGCTGCATAAAGGCTCAATCTGTACAGGGACTACTTTGACTAGACAGATGACATTATGACACTACCATGTGAAAATCTATCTTTTTTTACTTTGTTTCATTTCATGAGATTCTGATCGACCAACATCTTTCCCTAACAAACCTATACAGGGTGAAATTGATATCATTGGCATCCTTACCTAATACGGAATATACAAGAGTAGGTACAATGGAAGGAAAGCAATCGGAGCAGAGTCAAGGTTAAGGCACGATGGGGCTGACATAACCTCAGGGTTAAAAGCTCCAATTAAACAAATACACTGAGACTGATGATTTGTTGTAGTTTCGTGTCATGAAACCTTCGGATCTTTAAATCTTTTAAGCAATAAAAGTCGATAAAAATGTTGTCTTGAATTCGAACAGTAATTGCAGGCTGGTTACACAAGATAGAGATAAACCAAGATGTTTCACCTCAATGGCGTTCGCATCAGCTGGCAACGATGCATATTCCTTCCTCCATTCGAACGCGACTGGCTGATCCAAGTGGTGGTTGCACGGCAGGTCCACTATACTTCCCAGGTGCGCAGTGTACACATCTTGCTCGTTATTTGGGTACACCGGGCTAATTGACACTATAAATAAAACATTTACATTAGATATGACATTTGCCTTATCGGGCCAGTAAGTGGTAGCTGGTTTACTTTTGAAAGAATATCGCGAGTATTTTAACTAATGAAAAAATTGCTTAGTATTGGAATATTGCTAATAAAATTTTTGAATAAATCCCAAGACGGGTGTAAACATTGTATGTAATCGAAAAAAAATTAAATATATTTTTTTTAAAAACCCCCGACTAAAAGAATGTAGGTGTACCTAAGTAGCGAAAGATGATATTTAAACCAAACCCAAGAATATCCCTCGGGTCTGCCATTGCCATCTCTTCCGCTAGGTGTGCGCTGACGCTAACGTGTTAAGAAAAAAAAATTAAAATCTAAATTACCTGGTTGCACAGAGAGGTTAAATTCTTCGTAAGAAGTTCTACCGTAATTCGGGTCGCGACCTATGCACCTGTACACGCCAGCATCCGACTCTTGCACTTCACTAACAATTAACAATGATCCATCACCGTATGTCTGGAGAGTAAAAAATATACAGTTAATTATAAAGAAACGGTATTTACAATATATGCAACATTTTATAAACATGAAAGTTCTATCATAAACGTATGAACACCATCATTTATACTTTGTCAGTTAACAAAATACAGGGTGGAAAGCATTTGTTGAGAAGTTGAGATGGAGCACAAAGGACAGCTACCAGAAGTATCTTAACGTTTTTAAGCCGACGAGTGACGTCACGCGTTAAAATGAAAAAACAAAATAAAATTATACATACATACATACATAAGCTCACGCCATTGTCCCAAGGGGGTAGGCAGAGACCACAGATCGCCACACGCTACGACTCTGACACACTTCTCTAGCCTCATTGACATTCATACATCTTTTCATGCACTTCCGTCGATTGAGGGTGCTACGCACTTGTCCTTTTCGGAAAAGATCATTGATTTGATCGTGGTATGTTTTCCTCGGACGGCCTCTCCCAACACTTCCACTCACCTGTGCTCGATAAATTTCATTCGTAAGTCTTCTTTCATTCATTCTCTCTACGTGACCAAACCATCTAAGCATACCCCTCTCAATCCTTGTTACTATATCATCCTTCAACTTACACCAATCCCTTATCACACTGTTCTTGATTCGATCAACCAAAGTAATACCACACATACTTCGTAAGGAGCGCATTTCAACTGCATTCACTCGACTTTCATGCCTTTTATTCCATACCCAACATTCACTCCCATACATTAGCGTAGGCACCAAATTATTTTATTTATAAAATTATATAAAATTATTTTATTTAAAAAAAAAATCTGTAATCCTTTCATTTTAAAATTTCGAAAATGATCTCGCAGTGGTGTTCGATTCAACCCTCTAAAAAATACTTGACATACCGAATTACAGAAAATACCTCGAGAGAGGAAAGAACCATCGGAACTCAAATATATTCGTCACATGTGTTTGTTTTCGAAGTATGTTTATGTAACGTAAAACCTCCTAACACCTGACCAGAAAAATAAAATACTTACTTTGGGTTCTCTATGATCAATTTATAACCTTTAATGACAATGTTTCAAGTGCCAAAATTAGTTCCAACGATTTTCCGCAACATGCCGAGGTATTTTATTTTTCTGGTCAGGCTTTAGTTCTAATTTCGAAGACCAAGAAGTTTCGTTTACGCTTGGAATGGAATAACTATCAATATTCCAGAATTAGGTACTCTAAGGTTGTACCAAAGTATCTTTGGTTGTACACTGGCACTGCACACAGATTGAAATTGACAAGATGACGTCAGCACATGCGAAACCAAAGAAATTGAACCTTAAGTCTTCTTCTTAGGTAACTGCCGAGGTTACTGGAGGGCGATAGAGGGTGTGAGGTAAAAAGTTGGTGGGAGGCAGGGAGTGTCCGTACTGTATGTAGTAATAGATACTCTTTCTTATACTGTGGTTGTACTCACCCTAGTTACAAGGAAGACTTGTTGTTGATCGACGAATCTTATCCACGAGACCTCAGTTCCTCGAACATTGGCCCGGCACAGTACCTCAACGTTCTCACCGACCCTGAACGATTTGCGGGGCTGGTCGATGCTCACGAGCGCAGGCGGATTGTCACGAGGCCCTACAACATTCACGATACCTATCATTTACTCTTGTTTATGTACCTAATGTTATTCATAACACCATCGCATTTTTAGAACAAATGGTTAATCATTGTTTTACTTTTAATCCCATATCTAAATTATTATAAAACTGTAACAGAAGTGTGTCTGTACATTGAAGATATTTACAAAAAAAAAGATTACGATATGATTTTTAGATGTCCCTGATTCCAAATCACAAATTTTTGGATTTTTTGTCTGTCTGTTTGTTTGTTCGTTTGTTTGTTTGTTTGGGTGTTTGTTTGTTCGAGTATCACGCAAAAACTACTGAACCGATTTTGACAAAACTTTTTTTGTTTGATAGCTTATCATCTGACTTAAAATCTGGTATATAATTTATGTGGACGAAGTCGCGGGTAAAAGCTCGTGGTAATATAAAGATGCAGGCTTTTATAAGTTATAATATGTCAAGACAGTCGAAGTTACGAACTCGTGGAATAAAATATCACTCAAGTCTAGGATGAACCCTATCACTATGCACGCACACAGAGAAAAGTTGTATGACGCCGCACGCATACCAATGTAAGAATGTTGGCCCGTTTTTTTGGTACGTTAGAAGTATGAGGCTCTATCTTGACATATAATTAATCAAAGAATGTAAGGTTTAGGTTTATGAATAAAGACCCAAATGTACTATGGAGAACCACTACTTACAGGAATATACCTAGACATTTATTAATTTCCTGAATGCAATAGGAGACATATTTAATATTGGAATCCGATTACACAATGAGTTTGAGAAATCCAGTGACATGAATCCAATGCTTAAAAAAATGTATAAATTATTACTAATTCTAGCTTATTGTATCTTGTGAAATATACATATATTAAATGCCAATTTGTTAAAGCACCATCACCTCTACTAAACAAAACATGCAAAAGCCAAAATGTATACTACAAACACTACAGTAAAAATAAAATTATCTAAAAAATAAAGCTCACAAATATCTGCGTGATATAATTCCAGTGATTACAGTCCCTATGCATATTTTCTAAACAAATATTTTTTTCATATAAAATAAAAAATTAAATCATAAGTAAAATACAAAAAACACATTCAAAAGCAGACACATAAAGGAACGTACACTTTCCACCGTTATCGTTCACACTTTTGTTATACACGAAATAATATTTAGTGATAGCTAGACGAACGCATAATAATTATTGTTTTATTCATCCTCAATGATGAAATAAATAACATAAATCCAAACACCCCCACCAGAATTACCATCAAGAGTTGGGTAGTAATCCAAAGGTGTATCCGACAGACGCTGATCTCTTAAAATGCAGTTCTCCTCGTCACTGTGATCCTGACAATGGCTGAATTCGTCGCAAAGTAAATCTTCGTCAATGCAACGAGAATCGTCTAAACAACGAAACTGCGATTCCAAGCATTCAATACCTTTGTGAGCGAATAAAAAATAGTCAAAATATTATCACGAAAAGTAGTCTACATTATCATTTATTAGGGTAAAGACTAAATAGCACTATAAGATCAAGATAAGGAAAAGGTAAGAGATAGATGAAAATTTTAGAAATCCAAAGAGTCCGCTAAACATGCCTGGGTTAAAATCGTTTAAAGCGAAAGACGAAAGATTTGAAAGGCCATCACTTGGGAACTTGAAGCTTGAACTACTCTGAACAAGGACATTTGACGACGATCACTGACCCTCAATGTGCAAGTTGATGTAATTGCTACTTCTTCTTCCGTCTCGATCTTGGATAAGGCAGACGTAGTGACCGCTGTCTGATTTCTGTGCATTTTTGATGAATAGAGAGCCGTCGCTCTTCAGTTGCACGGAGCGGGGGATGTTCCTGCCGTCCTTGGTCCACTTTATCCTGTGGTTGGGCTGCGCTTGGCAGCTCAGGTGCACCGCGGCCCCGGCGTGCGCGTGTTGCTCGTTTTCGTGTGACTCCGATGTCTCGCGATCGGTCTCTTTAACGGTTATTAACATGCAATCAACTGAACTTCTTCAAGCCAGTCAATGGTGAAATGAAAATTATATGTTAAAGCATTCAATGTTTTCAGTTACGTGATTTAATGAACATCCCATTACATGAAAAACTGGAGATTTGAAACGGACCCTCAGTTTCAAAACTTCTGGATACGTTATTACATTACACTATATTTAAGGTCGATTTCGGCATACATTGCTTTCTTTGATCGCTACACTTTTAAAAAGAGAGAACAAATCAGGCAATGTACGCTGAAATCGTCCCTAAATGTAGGGTAATGTAATCGCTGCTTTATCTGACAGATCATTCGACATATTCGGTCGGCGGTATGAAAAAACTCTGACACCAGGGCTCTGCGCACACAATAAGAAGATTCGTAATTTTTCGTATACCTAAATAAGTATGTTAAACGATCTATCAGATAAGCTATACAGAAGTAGTGAAAGAAGCCCTTAGTAAAATTTTTGTATCTTTGGGTAGGTAAGTTTTTCATAAAATGGTAGTGAAATTTGCAGTGTATGTACTCATTGGCATTCAGAGAGCAAGACTAAGTGAATGGCAAATGAACAGGTGCCTTTAACTGTGCAACCTGTACAATAGTGTCGTGTTAAAGCGACTCTTCTTAACCCCTCGTATGTTTACATTTTAGACACAATAGACGTTTTTTTCCACGTATCGATGACAAACACATACGGGAGATTAATAAAATGTGCTTAAAAAACAGCGAAAGTGTCTGTGGACACTTGACCTCTCGTACAATAAATAAATAACTTTCGGTCAGACAAAAGGAGCATAAAAAGAAGAGAAAACGTACCACTGACGATGACCTCAGCGACGGCAGAGGCATTAGCGTATCTATTTCTAGCAAAACACTCGTAGTTCCCAGCGTCCTGGACATCTATCTGACGGAATATCAGAGTAGATTGGCGAATTTGAACACGTCTGAAAGAATTATACATAATTTCGACATTTTGAACTTTAAGGACCTATTTTACAACTTCTGGATGAGATCTTAATAGCTTTGACTGATGGTTTTATACCTATATTTGGTATGAACGATATGTCAAACGATTTGTCAGGTAAGGTATTGATAAGTAATAACTTATCCAGAAGTGGTGACATATGCTTACGACTATATTCCCCGAGGGGATAGTCAGAGACATTCTGAAACCTCAGAATATCCACGTTTCACTAGTTCTGAAACTCTGTCCAGTGTGACGGGAGATCCCTTCGCGTCGCCACTTGTAATGGACAGTGGGTACAATATTCCGAGAGATAAGTGCACTTTTTGCAACCATCAGCAGCAAGGCCGATTCAGTGTTTATGGGGTGTAGAGCATCTCTGTGATGGGGATGGACCAGGTCAGCCTGCATAACTCCAGTCGGTTTAGGAGTTACTGATGATTAAAGGTCTGTAAAAAATTAGCGATCAGCAGCAAGGCTGATCGTATGATATTGTTGTAGTATGCACTGTAGCTATATGAACAGTACAAAAACTGACATGGTTCATCAGTCGGTTTAGGAGATACAGCCGTTCAAAGGTTGGAACTTTGACTGGCTGTATCTCCTAAACCGACTGACAGAACTTGACAGTTTTTAGGGTTCCGTACCCAAAGGGTGAAAACGGGACCCTATTACTAAGCCTACGTTGTCCGTCCGTCTGTCCTCCTTACCTATTTAGGGTTGTAACTTTTGAACCGTAATAGCTAGATAGTTGAAATTTTCTCAGATTATGCGTTATTACGGCGGATTTGTTAACAAATAATAAAAATGTCAAAAAGTTAAAAATTAAGGGGGGTTATCAACATTGCAGTTTCATTATATTTATTTACCCATTTTATTAAATAATTTCTTAGATGAGACAAAAATAGAAGGCTCTCGGCTCTTTACACACTTCGTTATGGCGCTTGTAGTCGTGTATATTTACTGTATGGAAAAACGATGGATTGCACGTACCTACGTACCCTGATGTCGCTAGCTTGCTAGTTAGCTAGCTTACACTCAGTTGCAGAAACGCTCATTAGAGTTAATCCTCCATTAAATCTCTTGCTGTCACTTTTTGTCTTGTTAACCGACGAAAAAGGAGGCGGTTATCAATTCAACCCGTATGTTTTTTTTAGGGTTCCGTACCCAAAGGGTAAAAACGGGACCCTATTACTAAGCCTACGTTGTCCGTCTGTCCGTCTGTCCGTCCGTCCGTCCGTCCGTCTGTCCGTCTGTCCGTCTGTCCGTCTGTCCGTCCGTCCGTCCGTCTGTCCTACCTATTTAGGGCTGTAACTTTTGAACCGTAATAGCTAGATAGTTGAAATTTTCTCAGATTATGCGTTATTACGGCGGATTTGTTAACAAATAATAAAAATGTCAAAAAGTTAAAAATTAAGGGGGGTTCTCAACATGAAACTAGTTTTTATCAACGTTTTTTCTTCACGCTCTATCGTAAAAACGGTTATACGTACAAGCGTCAATCTTAGTGTGATTATAGAGCAAACTCTACAGAATAACAACAAATACTAAAACCGGCCAAGTATGAGTCGGTCTTGCGCTAAAGGTCCCGGACCAAAAAAGTTTTTTTCTAAGTTAATAATGTTGTGTTCTGTGGTGGTGTGGTACGGAACCCTCGGTGCGCGAGTAGCCCGACTCGCACTTGACCAGTTTTATTGCACTGTTCACATAGCCACAGCGCATAATACAACAATATCATACGATCAGCCGTGCAGCTGATCGTTAATTTTTTACAGACCTTTAATCATCAGTAACTCCTAAACCGACTGGAGTTATTCAGGCAGACCTGGTCCATCCCCATCACAGAGATGCTCTACACCACATAAACATTGAATCAGCCTTGCTGCTGATGGTTGCTAAAAGTAACTTATCTCTTATACTACAACATATGCCGCGAAATTGACGCATGCAGGATTCCTCACGATGTTTTCCTTCACCGAAAAGTCTGTGGTGTGTTACAAATCGTACATAAATTCAGAAAAATTATTATTATTGCAGTTAATATGGTACATACGGGGATAAGACCCTTCCGACAGGTCTCCAGGTGATGTCGATGATGTCGTCGCCGTCGACCAGACACTCGACGGTGGTCGACTGGCCCGGCAGGACGGTCTGCGTCTTCGGCCGCAGGGTGATCCTCGGAGCTGCCACTATTTGCAGGTTGGTGTAGACCGCCTGTTGTACTTCGTTAGTATAACGGTTAATCACACTGCATTCGTATTGGCCAGAATCGCTCTTTGATACCTGAAATGATAGAAATTAGATAAAAGCTTTACTATAAAAGTCAAATCGTATAAAATTTTACAGTTGTCCAAGAAGTGGTTCAGACCACTTAAATTCATAACTCAACGACCAATTTTGGCGTAAAGCCTGGCCAGAAAAATAAAAAACCTGCTTTGGAGGCGCTACAATCGACTATAACCTTTGATTGACGTTCAAAAATTAGTTTCAATGATTATCCGCAACAGGACGTGGTTTTTTCCTGGTCAGGCTTTTAACTTATGAATTGACCAAGTATTTGAAGGGTGAAGAAAGCAAAAAGTATTGGGGCTAACACAAAAGATCCCACTGGGTCCCAGCCCCCACAACACGATAAGATAAGATAACATATGAATGGATCTATTCATAATTACGTCAGCCATTAATAAATAACGTGAAATTAGTCGCCGTAATTATGAATCCGACGTTAAGAGCAGTACTCACATTGTAAATGATTAAAGAAGAGCCTCTCGCAACGGCATTTGTTTGCAAGGGTAGGCCCACTCTTCGCCATTCGACTCTAAAGTTATCGGACGCGTTACACCTGTCGAAATATTGTCTGATTGAGTAAACAAACATAAATAAATAAGCTTGTGCTAAGTAGAACTATATACTATTACCTATTCTGTGCTTGTGCTGTAGCACAGTATAGGTAATAGTATACAGTTCTACATACAGAACGGCCACTCCCCGCACCCCTCTGACTTCCGATACCCCACCTCACCTCACACTTTACGGGGTAACTTAAGGGGAGCCGAGAAAGGTAATGCAGTCAGGCGCGCGCACCCGTTGGATTTGACTACATAAAATTTGTCTTTTCAGTGCATAAAAAACGTTAAAAAATGACGCTAAATACACATTTTCAGTAATTCTTTAGCTCAAATACTATTTTTAATAACAGATCGACCAATAAAAAGTATCGAAATGTAGATAACGTTAAACGCAAAGCGCGGATTTCAACCCTAAACGGAATGTCATGTACAGTTTGCACAAAGTGCGCATGTGCAGACGCCATTTAGAAATTCAAAAACGTTCAATTATGGCTGCAATATAATGCCGTTCTGATAAAATGTAGAGCACTCACTCAATCCTTCCATCTTTTCCTTCGAACACGATCAGACTGCTCGGTTCGTTGGTGCCTGGGTACGGGTCTTCAATGTCGGGTCCGGTTTCTCCACTGCCACCTGAACACATTCATATTCAACATTAGAAAAATATAGAAATGCTACGTTAACACAGCGACAATATGTCTAAGATTGGATATTAGTTAGTTCTTAAAATCTTAAGGCTCTGGCAAACCCACACTAAGAAAAAGTATAATTACCCTTTAAACCACATACTCTACCCGTCAAACTGAACAACTTTTATTATGAGAACAAATCGATTAGAACAAAAAAAATCTGCTGTTCCATAAGTTTGAGTCGAGTAGGCATTGCAGTTTAGTATGGAACAGCTGCTTTTTTTGTTCTGATCGGTTTGCTCCTTAGACAATTTAATAGTATGGACTTTTTGCGGGGTAACATGAAATTTGGAACTTTGGATTTTATTCCACATAACTTTAGATTCTAATTTTGAATGTTAAAAATCATGAAAAGTAGTTTCGTGTGAACCCCAAACGTTCTAAGTTCAAAATTATTGTGTCGCAATTATAGGCTGTCTCGTTTAGTGATAAGGTATAAAATTGAGTGTAAATGCACAGGATCAATTAGTCTTATACCGTGGCAGAGGGGAAATGCTACCGCAAGGCCAGTCCTTACTAATAAATTGTCTAAGGTTTGCTCCCATACCTAGCAAAACATACCGGCATCGCCTTTTTCTGTCGCTCCATCCTTTTCTCTCACTCAGGAACGTCATTCTAGAGCAAATAACGTAGACGGAACGCGACAGCACGCCGCAACACCGCCGCGCGCGATCACGTCCCGTTTACGTTATTTGCTCTAGCAAATGACGTTCCTGAGTGAGAGAAAAGGATGGAGCGACAGAAAAAGGCGATGCCGTGCTGCAAGATGAGGTTCAACCCTAAAGTTTAATGATACTTTTCCTTACACCCTGTATACGTCCCACTGCAGGGCACAAGCCTAGACCTCAGGGAGAGTCCGTACTCTCCGCCATAACGTGGCCGGCACGCGTGCCCAATGCGGATTGGTAGACTTCACATCGTCTTCTCTTCCTGTTACCCCTACGTGGGGTGCTCGGATAATACCTCTCCACTGATTGCGATCTTGGGTAACACTGTAGATATCCTCCCAGGTCATGTAGATTTTACATTCGCATTAGAATTTCTTCTATTTTTTAGGAAACGGATTTAACAGTTAAAAATACCAACCATTATCGTCAATGAAAGGGCCGCCTACGATGTTATCCACTATGATGACGAAGGGCTCCTCGATGGTGGCCGCGGCCGAGGTCGCCGTGCAGATGTAGTTGCCGGCGTCGCTCTCCCTCACCGACGGTATGCGGAGCGTCGCGATGCCCGGCGCTTGTGGCACCACCTCTCTGAAGTCCTTCGCAGCTAGAGTTGCACATAAAGAATCTTGAGTAAGTAATTCAATTCGGTATTCGGTGTTCGGTTCGGTTCGGTTTCGGTGTTTCGGTTCAAGTATTTTTGGGAGGGCTGAATCGAAAGCCATTTCGAGATAATTGTCTCAATAACAATCACTACATAGTATAAAACAAAGTCGCTTCCCACTGTATGTATGCTTAGATTATACTACGCAACGGATTTTGATGCGTTTTTTAAAAATAGATAGAGTGATTCAAGAGGAAGGTTTATATGTATACGTAATACATGCATAGTATCAGTATAGCACCCTTGCGAAGCCGGGGCGGGTCGCTAGTATTTTACATGTCAGAGATTTTAAAATGAAAGGATTACAGATATTTTTCTTCGTTTTTCGGTCCGACGAGTGCCGGCACTCGCAGGACCTGCAAACTCCTTGGTAAACTAAAAAAACAACTTAAATTACTTAAAATAACTGGTCAGAAAAAAATATACCTATTCAATATGTCAGAATTGGACATGTTGATGTTGCCGTTTCTGTTTTCAGTTGAGTTGGAAAGAGAAGGCAGTTTATTTTTACTTTTTTAGCAAATGTTTTCTCCATGGAGCGAATGATTTTTTCGCGACCACTTTAGCCATTCTAATTACGGTTAAAAATTAAATTTGTATTCATAAACTCGACGAATTGCAAATAAAATAAAATTAGTTTCTTAAAATGTCTTCTATCCGCAAGATCCAACCAGTAACTAAAATTTGGCTTGGGATTTTAAAGGAGGTTGTAGAACACTTTATAAAAGTGAAAGGATACGATTATTTCAGTAAAAATAGCAGTTGTGGTATAAGTGCTTTACCCCTAGCACATCTCCAGATGTACATGTACATCTGAAGCGAGCGAGGTAAGCTCGAAATTTTGCAGTATTTCCTGTATTTTGGCTAGAATTTTACAAGATGATGCTGAAAGAGTGCCTAATATTATTAAATTATTTCTTCAATACTTTCCAATTTTCTAAGGGAGACAACGGGCTTTCTCAGGCGGGCGTGGCCAAATCGCTAAGTCAAGACGCATCCGTTGATGAAGTACCTATATGTTCCCATTTTTCTGTTTACTTAAGTAAACACATTTTATTTGTATTTTATTATCCGCAAGGTCGCTCATCCATGTTTCGTGAACACCACCTATCGAGCCATTTGGAACTACTTTTTAGGGTTCCGTACCCAAAGGGTAAAAACGGGACCCTATTACTAAGCCTAAGTTGTCCTTCCGTCCGTCTGTCCGTCTGTCCGTCCGTCCGTCTGTCCGACCTATTTAGGGCTGTAACTTTTGAACCGAAAGAGCTAGATTGTTGAAATTTTCTCAGATTATGCGTTATTGCGGCGGATTTGTTAACAAATAATAAAAATGTGTGGTACGGAACCCTCGGTGCGCGAGTAGCCCGACTCGCACTTGACCGCTTTTTTGTAATAGTAGATCTAAAACGGTAGGTACTTACATTTGATAGAGACCATAGGCTCGGGGTAGCCGCTGGCCCTGCAGTCGACGGTGACCACGTCTCCGGGCACCGCCTGCACGTAGCTCGGCGTTATTGTTATCTCCGGCGGGGAGCGCACTTTCAGAACGGCACTGGCACTATTCGTTCCGGCTACATTTGTCGCGGAACATGTGTATTTGCCTTCATCGTTCACTTCGATCTTATCAAACCTGTTAAAAATACAAATTTGTTGAAATTGAATGCCGCATGCCACTAATGACAAAACTGATATTATTTATTTCGTACATTCTACTTTTTTTTTAAATATCTTTATTTAAAGAGCTTGGTCTTAAAGACTAAGTCGCTCCGTAAGGGAAATAACAAAATTATTCTA
This sequence comes from Agonopterix subpropinquella, assembly GCA_922987775.1. Lineage (NCBI taxonomy): Eukaryota > Metazoa > Arthropoda > Insecta > Lepidoptera > Depressariidae > Agonopterix > Agonopterix subpropinquella. The sequence goes on along the minus strand of OV277693.1, from coordinate 51,880,402 downwards.
CTTATTAAAAAATTAATATTTTTTATATCATAGTGATAACAAAACTAATGTTATCCGGAACCTTCCTAAGGTGATTTAAATCTATTACGCTATTATACCGCAAATTAAGGAGAACATACTATGGTTCAGATGATGACAACGATGTACTATACCTACTATAGCGGACTTTGCCGCCTGATCTGATCACTTAAAATATTCTTCGCATAATTTCGCGTATAATTTATAGTTTGGAAACTATTCTTTCATTGGTCTATTCATCAATAGGGCGCGGGTAGACAGCGCTTTTATTTTTTAGTATGCAAGCAAAAATGAGCCTAGTGGTGGTCAAGAGGGAAAGTCCACGATAGTACACTTTCTTACAGCCACCTTTCGCATTCTCTGGCATTGTTGACAATACCACTAGGTTGTGGTGTGTGTGCACAGATTACCCCCAATAGATACCGCATAATGAACATTTTGTTCACGCCCGAAGTCACCATTTATGGCGGTAGGTGCGGGTAGCGGGGCACGAAATGGTGCAACGTGATTGGCCATTTCAAGGTCGCACTACTTCTAGCTCGCTTACTCGCGTTGATTGTATCAGTGAAAAACCATAGATGTGTGGCGAGCGCCGTCGGCCCTGTATGCGGTATCTATTGGGGGTAATCTGTGTGTTTGTGTGTGTGGTGTCTATGTAATTTTTTTAAGTTGTCGAGTTTTTAATGCAGCTAGATTTTTTTTAGGATAATGTTACAGCACAGGTACATTCAGTTTGAAGAACTTCGTTTTTTACCCGACTGCGGCAGAAGGAGGGTTATGTTTTTGTCTTAAATTTTTACTTACCTTCCAATCATTCTACTATAACTGTATAGTCCTTATAAAAATATTTTTTTACTTCCTGCTTAATTTATTTTTGGTGCTGTGCTGCTGGCTATGAGGAAGGTCTGGTGCAGTGAATGCCTCCCTGCTGGCGCAGTAGACGTACTGACCTCAGTGTGTGCTGCGGCAGTAGGTGTGCGTAGGCGGACAATCTGCCGCCGCCTCTGTCCCACATGACGTCGGGCTCGGGAACTCCCGCAGTGACTCGGCAGTAGAATTCAAATTGACTTCCGAGAGTAACCGCCTGCTCGCCCTGAGGCCATATCTCAACTACGGGTGGCTCGCGTTCTGGAATAAGTATAATAAAATAAGTAAATAAAGGTTTAAGTGAAGGTATGGCAGTCTTTACCCGGGGGCACGGGATGCGTGGCACCTCATACACATACCATGTGTAATCTGATAGTTTTGAAAATGTTGTTTTGTAATTTAAAGGATGTAGGTAACAAGCGGTACGACGGTAGTAATATTTAAAGTGGTGGGTTAGACCATCAAACTGAACAACTTTCAATATCGAGGAAAAATTAAAAATATTTCTTGTATCATACAAAACTGCAGTACGACTCAAATAAATGAGACATATCTATTAGTGAAAGTTGTTCAGTTTGATGCTCTAAATCACCGTTTTAAATATTAGCAGAAGGATGTTGTTTACAATTCGAATAATTTGTAAAGATGAGAAATATAATGAATTAATAATTTAAAAAAATATATATTAAATAGGTGAAAACTGTTTACTTACTCTCTATGTCGACGTAGACGTAAATGCTAGACACAGGTGATCCATCCACGATGCCCTCACACACATAATAACCTCGATCGTCGTCTTGTGCGTTCGAAATTATGAGGGTATTGTCGCGCTGACTTGTTCCCGGTCCAAACTGGGCTTGATACTGTTGACAATCCACAAATGTTGTTTATAAGATAATTCTGTTTATCTCTAAAGATCAACGAGCAACTGCCTACGTGGTCTAATGGTTAAGAGCACTTGGCTCTCGAGACGGAGGTCGTGGGTTCGATTCCCACGGGGGACACCTAGTGATATGTCACTTTGTGCGTTTTTCGCCAGTTGGGTAGGACATTTCAGGCTGAATCACCTGATTGTCTGAAAAGAAAAGTGATTCCTTCGGATGGCACGTTAAGCCGTTGGTCCCGGCTACTATCTCTGGTGGTACCTACTAGTCGTTACATAAAAACCACGTCAGAGGCCGTAAGGCGGTCTGAAAAAACTCTGACACCAGGGCTCTACCCACACGATAAGAAGAAGAACGAGCAACTATGGACAATGGACATTATTTTATGTGCCACCAATTCACGGCTTTTAAATTGTCTACCACTAAGGTAAGACGTCTTTATATTTATTGAAGATACGACATAATATACAGGGTGAAATTGATATCATTGGCATCTTTTTAAACTAAGAGGCTATCCATCGTTTTGCTCCCATGGTAAAAGTAGTTCAGTTTGATGGGTAGACTCTTAGTTAAAAGGATGCTAATGATATCACTTTCACCCTGTATTATACAGGTTGTAATATTAAATGGGACTCTTACTTTAAGGGGTGCTTCAGACCATCGAACTAAACAACTTTGACCGTGGCACCAACGTTGAAATCGCGAAAAAAATCTGCTGTCCCATACATTTCAGTCGAGTTACGTTTGCAGTTTTGTATGGGACAGCGATTTTTTTTTTCGTGGCTTCAGTTTGGTGCCATGGTAAAAGTTGTTCAGTTTAATGATCTGAAGCACCCTCCTAAGTGTCGCATTTAATTTTATATAAAAAAAGTTACTTATTATAAGTAGTATTGTTGTCTCACCTTGCTCCACTTAATTCTCGGTAATGGGTATCCAGTAGGGAAGCAATCCACCGATTTACTTTCACCAGTTGGTATCTTGACGGTTTTTTCACTAACGGTGATATTGGAGGGTTCCGGGGGAGGTCCAAGCAGTGCCACAGATAAAACAACAGGCACGGACGGCACCTCGGAGTTTGTGGTCTGACAGATGTACACGCCCTGGTTCTCAGGGAGAGCGCGGTCGATGTATAGGACGCCGTTATCTGAACGAACGTTGTACTGGAATGCAGCACCGTCTTGTCTGTAAGACAAGTTATTCATTAATTCCATTATATCTTCATGTAATGTCATTAGGGGTGGCAGAGAAAAAGGCTAGCTAAAAGCTATGGGCATAGCGTATTATGCACTTCTCTTGCCTCATCTCATTCATACTACATCTTTCCATAAACTTTCGTCGAGGATGCTTCGTGTTTGCCATTTTCGGGGTAGTCTAGATTCATAAACTCAGTAAATTATCTTCAGGCGCCCTCTCTCGACTCTTTCGCTTTCATTCAATCGATATACCTAGGCAACTACCTACTCAATGTTTTTGTGAGTCTTATTTCGCGTATTCTTTTCTCGTGATCGAACCTTCCAAGCAAGAAAGAGGAATCTCTTTCAATCCTAGTTACCACATCAATTATGTCCAGAACAAAATCACTAAGAGCAACTTTTCACAACTTAAGCATGAAAAGCAATCGCAGAAATCGCTTTATAGCCATAAGACTGCCTGTTTTTGTACCTTTTGTATTTTCTGTTTGTTTGCTCTCTGTATACTATGATTTTTGCGTATAATTGATTGATTGAAAAGCAAGGTTTAGATTTCGTAGCAAGGCGTGCTTTCTATAGTTATACAAACACACATAAACTCACAAACTCACTTTGCAATCTTGTAAGGGTCCAGTAACAACATTATAAAATTCTATTATGATAACTTGTCTTTATTTATGAAATTGGACTGTACTCTCAAATTGCAATGCCTTTAGCCGAACCTGTTGCTTTTGTAACGAGCTTTATAGTGACGAGCGCAAGTGCCGCCAATACGCTGCTTGAATCAACATTTATACAGGGTGTCCCAAAAACCAACGTCAAGCCGAAAACGGTTGATAGGCCAGGTGGTGACAGTTATCAGAAAAATAAAAAAAAATCTAAGATTAGTACTTTCCATAAATTTTTTTTTTTTTTTAAATTTACACCCTGTGATGATCTTTTAAGTACTATGACTACAAATCTTTACTTTTCAATTTTTTTTTATGTGTGGTGTAACCCTGAATAACCCTTCTGTCATCTACAGTCTGAAATTAAAACACAACTGCCTCAGTTTTAAAGAAAATATCACTTTTTGCCCCACCATGCACTAAAAATTATTACATCGCCCAACTTTAACTAACTGTACTGAAAAAAAAATGTACTGTGCTATTTCGGCAAGTGACTTTAAAAGATGGTGTATTTAGTCAGGATTCTAAAAAGGTATAATACTAGCTAGATTATTTATTAACAAAGAACACATAATTTTTTTTTCAAAAGAGACCCGATTTTAAGCTAATTCTTTTTACATCGTTAAAATGGTTCTAATGCACGTAGGTCACTATCCATCTCATTCAAACTTGTACCGGGCAATTAGGGACTTAGAGAAAGCCTAACGTGCATTAGAACCATTTTAACTCAATCATTGGCCTTTACATCTGTTGCAGATGATTTAATCAGTGTTTTTGGAGAAGCACTTTTTCTCATGGCTGTACAGTCCTATACGAGAGCCGCATACACGTCCACAGCCTCTACAATAGAACTGTACGCCGGTGGATGACGAAGGGATTGTGGCAGCATTATGCCTTTTGTCAAGCAAGGCGGCCACGACGTTCGGAAAATTCAGTGCAAGAGTATGGGATAATAAACATCTAACTACCAAGACTAAGATGGGCGTGTACCAGACATGCATCTTGAGTGTACTCTTGTACGGAGCTGAGACCTGGACGTCGTATGCAAAACAGGAGAGACGGCTGAACACCTTCCACATGCGCTGCCTTCGGAGTATCTTGGGCATACGTTGGCAGGATAAGGTGACAAACGAGAGGGTACTTCAGGTTGCACAGCTGCCTAGTATCACCGCTCTTCTCAAGGAGAGGCGGCTTAGGTGGTTGGGGCACGTACATCGTATGGATGACTCTCGTTTGCCAAGGCGCATCCTTCTTGGTGATGTCGCAGATAAGAAGAGGCCAGTCGGAAGACCCATGCTGCGATTTAAGGACTGCGTCAAGAGAGACCTGACCGCTTTCGGAATCAGCCCCACAAATTGGGAAGAGCACGCGGAAAATAGAGGAGGCTGGAGAGGGAAAACAAGAGAGGGTCGGACTACTCATGACGAAGCCTGGTTCGCACACCTGGCAGAGAAACGTGACATTTTAACTATGTAAAAAGAATTAGCTTAAAATCGGGTCTCTTTTGAAAAAAAATTTATGTGTTCTTAGTTAATAAATAATCTAGCTAGTATTATACCTTTTTAGAATCCTGACTAAATACACCATCTTTTAAAGTCACTTGCCGAAATAGCACAGTACATTTTTTTTCAGTACAGTTAGTTAAAGTTGGGCGATGTAATAATTTTTAGTGTATGGTGGGGCAAAAAGTGATATTTTCTTTAAAACTGAGGCAGTTGTGTTTTAATTTCAGACTGTAGATGACAGAAGGGTTATTCAGGGTTACACCACACACAAAAAAAAATTGAAAAGTAAAGATTTGTAGTCATAGTACTTAAAAGATCATCACAGGGTGTAAATTAAAAAAAAAAAATTTTATGGAAAGTAAGTACTAATCTTAGATTTTTTTTTTTCTGATAACTGTCACCACCTGGCCTATCAACCGTTTTCGGCTTGACGTTGGTTTTTGGGACACCCTGTACAAGGTGAAATTGATATCATTAGCATCCTTTTAAACTAAGAGTCTACCCATCAAACTGAACAACTTTCACTATGGGAGCAAACCGATCGGAGCAACAAAAAAATTTGCTGTTCCATATTAAACTGCAATGCGTACGTGACACAAATGTTTGCAGCAGCTGATCTTTTTTTGCTCTGATCGGTTTGCTCTCATAGTAAAAGTTGTTCAGTTTGATGGGTAGACTCTTAGTTTAAAAGGATGCTAATGATATCAATTTCATCATGTATATGGAAAGGCCAATGATGATGATGATGAGCTTGTAAGGTTCACAGATGTAACTGATTAACCTATCAATCATGTACTCTGTACTGTACACACGGCGACACATCAAGCTATACAAAACCAACATAAGCTGACCGCGCGTAGGTCGAGTAACGTATAGCATCGCGCGGCCGGCTTATGTTGGTTTTGTATAGCTTGATGTGTCGCCGTGTGTACATGAATAATAAACTATTATGAATTATGATCGGATATACTGAAACTTTACAATGTATCCTAGAAACATGACTAGAAAATGTTAACGTAAGCAGTGTAAGAACCATGACAAGAAAATGGTGATATTAAGCATAGTTTAAAAACAGTAAATAAAAACCGTCACGTTACCTGATCCAATTGATAGAGCCAGCAGGTACAAAGGTAGTTCCTGTGCAGACGACCCTGGTGCTTTGGCCTTCAGTCACTGAAGGCGCGGTCGGTGACACAGTGAGCCGGTCGCGGCTCGGGCTGGACGGTCTGGCGCGCACTGTCACCGCCGCCGTGCGGTCCGTAGTCCCTGCTTCGTTTGAAGCTATGCACCTGTTCATTTATTAAAATTAACATATAAAGCCCGCACTTCACTCTCGCCGAGAGCTCTCGGCGAGAACTTTCAAGGAAAATTATTATGGCTTATGATGCCACGAGAACAATGAAGGGCATCCACACTCTCGTTCTCGGCCTGTCTCGCCCGTTCTCGGCGAGAATGAAGAGCCGGCATAACATATCTTGGATAATGTCACACAAATCATCTAGTCACATTTAAAATACCAGAATCTAGCCTAGACTTGTATTATGATGACTAGACAACGATATACCTACAGGGTTATTTGTAATTCGACGTATTCCTTTCAGGACGTTAAAGGGCAGCCTAAATGCAATTATGTGAACCCCCATACGTGGGGTCGGAAAATAATAGTTTTTGAGATATTTGGAATTTAAGGTTTTTTACCAAAACACCTATTTTTTCACACATTTTCTCAAATAAAAAAAATGTACTTATTCTATGGCGTCGATTTGAATTTTAATTCATAGCTAACACTTTTTCCGAGATTTTTTCATAAATCAATGTCCGATCATACTGAGCAATTCAAAATAAATCAATAACAACGATGGTTAAATTTTGAAAAAAAATTACAAATTCTTGAAATCATGCGTTTTTTCTCAAAAAAATTGTACAAAAAAAAGTGTGCGTTTTACTGAAATAACTTCCTCGTTTTGTTAGCTTTCTAAAAAGGTATAAATGTTTTTGAAAAAAAAATGGAATTACAATGTCAAAAAAGGTTTTTTACTTAGTACGTGATACGTAGAGGCAACATTCTCCCGAAGAAAATTTTGACGATTTTTTTTAGATAACATTATTTATAAATTTAAATCTACACATCTAACTCAGAGTGAGCCCCTCGTTTCCATACACATACACGCAAGCACTTTCTTAGTTTATTTTTAGTTACTCTTGAAGTAAAGGTAAAATCTCATTACCTCGGCTGTGTTTATTATGCGCTGCCTTAAGTCTTCTACGTCGTTTACCGAGGTTTGATAAACAAGGTCTTTCATGTGTCCCCAGACATGAAAATGACATGGAGTCAAGTCGGGGCTTCTTGCAGACCATGAATTGGCCGTCCTCTACCAATCCATCTATTCGAATAAGTTGCAAGTCGGGCCAGCAACGTAACCATTTTAGGGATTGGTAGAGGAAGGCCACTTCTTGACCTGCAAGAAGCCCCGACTTGATCTCATGTAATTTTTATGTCTGGGGACCCAATGAAAGACCTTGTTTATCAAACCCCAGTAAACAACGTAGAAGACTTAAGGCAGCGCATAATAAACGCAGCAGAGGTAATGAGATATTACCTTTATTTCAGGAGTAACTCCAAATGAACTAAGAAAGTGCTTGCGTGTAACCTAGGGGCTCACTCTGAGTAAGATGTGTAGATTTAAATTAATAAATAATGTTATCTAAAAAAAAATCGTAAAATTTTTCTCCAAGAGAATGTTGCCTCTACGTATCGCGTACTAAGTAAAAAACCTTTTTTGACATTGTAATTCAATTTTTTTTTAAACATTTATACTTTTTTAGAAAGCTAACAGGAAGTTATTTAACGTGGAAGTTATTTAAGTAAAACGCACACAATTTTAGTACAATTTTTTTTGAGATTTCAAGACTTTGTAATTTTTTTTCAAAAATTAACCGTCATTGTTATTGATTTATTTTGAATTGCTCAGTATGATCGAACATTGATTTATGAAAAAATCTCGGAAAAAGTGTTAGCTATGAATTAAAATTCAAATCGACGCCATAGAATAAGCATTTTTTTTATTATTTAAGAAAAAGTGTGAAACATTGGGGTTTTTGGTAAAAAGCCTTAAATTCCAAATATCTCGAAAACTTTTAATTTCCGACCCCACATATGGGGGTTCACATAATTGAATTAAGGCTGCCCCTTAACGTCCCGAAAGGAATACGTCGAATTACAAATAACCCTGTAGAATACATATATAGATACAAACATCCATGACTCGGGTACAAATATTCATATTCATCATACAAATATTTGTCCCTTACGGGATTCGACCCCGCGACCCTCGGCACAGCAGGCAGGTTCACTACCGACAGTGCTAACGGGCCGTCACTTGTTTCACATTCTTCTTCTTCTTATCGTGTGGGCAGAGCCCTGGTGTCAGAGTTTTTTCAGATCGCCTTACGGCCTCTGACGTGGTTTTTATGTAACAACTACTACCACCAGAGATAGTAGCCGGGACCAACGGCTTAGCGTGCCATCCGAAGCACGGAATCATTTTTCTTTTCGGACAATTAGGTGATTCAGCCTGCAATGTCCTAACCAACTGGGGAAAAACGCACAAAGTGACATATCACTAGGTGTCCCCCGTGGGAATCGAACCCACGACCTCCGTGTCGAGAGCCAATGCTCTTAACCATTAGACCACGGAGGCAGTTTGTTTCACATTGGTAGGGCCATATTAAACGGCACCTGCCCTTGATCGCAACGGTCAAAGTCATTCCCGTTCCCGGTTTCCCGTTTCATCAGATACAGGAGGGTGCGAATGAGAAAGTGTGTAGCGTGCGTTATTTATTACGCAGTTGCTTGTGGAACCGACTGTAAGCATAATTATCAATCGACAAAAAGTTTTTTAATGTATTTGTCAATAGATATTTGTTCTGTGTGTACCTGTACTCTCCAGAATCCTCTTCCCTAGCGTTTTCTATAACCAAGTAGCCTTCATTGCTCGCTGACGTCAGCGGGAGAGGGCGATTAGAAGCTCTTTGCCAAGTGATCCGCGGCGCAGGGAGACCGGCCGACACCCGGCAGTCCAGGCGGATCGTGTCGCCTTCATAGTACTCGTTTGTAGGGGGCGTTATATCGATGACAGGTACGATCAGATCGTTGCCTGTAAGTGGGTCAGAAATAATTGTTGTAGTCATACTGGAACTGGGATATGCATAAGATGGTCGTTTGTTGATAGTTGGATTTTTTTTAGCAAAAAATGCCCTGGGCGGCGAAAATATATTAAGATTGCATTGATAGAAGTAGCTATCCAAATACCGAAAATTGTCTTATTTAATAGGAATTAGGTTTTCTTTTCTTATTTATTTAACATTTTTGTGTTTGTACTTTTTACTATTCCTATAGTTGAATATTTCTTTGTTATAGCTTTGGTTCTAGTTATTATGTTATATCTACCTATTATCTACCATACCTTTTGCATAGAAGACCCAATCCGGCACCTCTACTCCGTAAAAGTTAGCATGAACATAAATTATTCAGACGTTAACATCAGACACTCCGGATCTTCATTTATTTTATAATATTTAGTGAACATTTTTAAACTTCGCGGCCTCGATAAACTGTTAAAACATTCTATAAAGAATAATGTAGAAATGTTTGTTAATATTATTTGTTCCATTGTATTTATACCTCCAGAGTTTATAAAAAATTTCGTAGCTAGATAGGTAAATGTGTAAAAGTTAGAATGCTTATATTATGAAAGTTCGAAGTGACTGCTGAGTTCGTGGAAAAAACGGAATATTATTATAACACTTAGTTTTATTATAAATCGAAGACAAATAAAATAAACAAAAATGTGCACTTACTTGGGACTCCGAGGGTGGCCCTAGCTTGTCCCGTCGACAGTCCATCACTCGTCTGGCAGACGTACACGCCGCTGTCGGACGGCACGAGGTTCGTAATAAGAAGCGTGCCGGTTCTCGAGTCGACCTGACTTCTGCCCTGCGGCAGATCGCCGTTCACTTTAGTCCAGGTGACAGGAAGAGGTCCTGAGGTCATTCTACTCCGCGCGTAACATGTGAAGTTGACATTTCCACCGATTTCTTGAATCTTGATAGTGGGATTTTTTATTGTTACGACAACGGTAGTTTCAGGTGGAGGCGGCCTGGTTGAGTAGTTAGTGTCTACTTGCTGATCTCCACCTGAAATTTATTTAATGTTTTATCAGGATATACGAGATGTTACATAAATCATATCATTAGTGCTCCTTACAGTTGTAAAAATGAATTTAATATAAAGTTTACTCATTATTTTATGCTTTTAAAGCCAGATTCGACCAAACTTTGATTTATAGAAGAGTAACTATACAAGGAACAATTTAACTCTAAGTGTTTACTCTTAAATAACTTCATTTTTAGGGTTCCGTACCCAAAGGGTGAAAACGGGACCCTATTACTAAGCCTACGTTGTCCGTCCGTCCGTCCGTCCGTCCGTCCGTCCGTCTGTCCGTCCGTCCGTCTGTCTGTCCTACCTATTTAGGGCTGTAACTTTTGAACCGTAATAGCTAGATAGTTGAAATTTTCTCAGATTATGCGTTATTGCGGCGGATTTGTTAATAAATAATTAAAATGTCAAAATCTTAAAAATTAAGGGGGGTTCTCAACAAGAAACTAGTTTTTATCAACATTTTTTCTTCACGCTCTATCGTAAAAACGGTAATACACACAAGCGTCAAACTTAGTGTGATTATAGAGCATACTCTACAGAATAACAACAAATACTAAAAACCGGCCAAGTGTGAGTCGGTCTCGCGCTTAAAGTCCCGGACAAAAAAGTTTTTTTTTCTAAATTAATAATTTTGTGTTCTGTAGTGGTGTGGTACGGAACCCTCGGTGCGCGAGTATCCCGACTCGCACTTGACCGCTTTTTTTCTTCTACCACACTAAAAACATACTAAAAGAATGAATGTATAATCAATGTGAGGTACAGTTTTAATTTGTTAGCTTTTCATTTTATAAATTTTTTTTTATTATGTTACATTGACATTTCATTAGTCTCGGTATAATCTGGCCGTGTAAAATTTACTCTCAACTTATTCATAGATTAGGGTTGGTAAAACGCAAAATCAGTTTACTCTAGATCTAGAGTAACCGGCGACTTAATCTAAGAATAAAATTTACTCGCGTTTGGTCGAATCGGGCCTTAGAAGGAATAGCTTGATAGATTTTACTGAAGTGTATATTTTCTACATTACAGTAAGAAACACTAATGTGAAGCGGTCGACAACACTGGACTGGTTCTTATGAAGACGAGCAACATCAACGGAACAATCGACCATGAATGTTATTATACGAATCTGAACATACACAATGTTACTAAATGTCATATCATGTTGCAACAAACACTTAAGTAGCTAACATTTTATTAACATCAGCTCAGGGATTGCACACTAAATGAGAAAAAAATATAAAACATCTAAAATGGAAACGAAACAAAACTTTCTACCCATGCCCGACACATGTTACGATGTTATGACAACTCTGAACTAGTATTAAACATCGACATCGAAGATGATCGTGTGGCTTTCTAGACCACAAAAAGAACTATTGAAACAGGAAAGCATGACTTGTTTAGCTGAAACACGAGGACGTACGAAGATGCTTCAAACTCCAGCGGGAATGCTACCTGACTCCGGCAGGCTGGTGCTCAATACCCCTAGAGTGAATCCTCGTTCGGTGACAGTGTGGCACTCGAACACTTCCCCTCGGCGGCGGGTGTCCCACAAGGTGTGCAACACGTGCTCGCCGTGCCATCCGTCGTGGTACAGCTTTGATTCTTTCAAGTTTTTTGGGGGCTCCACCTCTCTCCCCTCCAAGAAAAATTGTATGGCGAGAGGCTGCGGCGCTCTGTACTTGCAGGTCAACGTGACCCTCCTGAACACCGAATTGAGAGTGCCGTCGTCGTAGATTGTGGGTCGCAGTTCCATGACTAAGCCTATTGGTCGTTTCACAAACAAATCTACATGAAATAGTGTACTAACCTAATACTTACAACTCATTTCATTTATAAAGAGTTCTAATTTAAATGACTTGAAAGTGTAATAAATAAGACGTTTAAAAATATCAATCTCAAATTGTGCCTTTATATTGAGGAATGAAGCTTACCAACGGTGGAACAATCAGGGCCAACATAAGGCGGTCTGCAGTTGCACCTGACTTCGTTGGAGCTAGTCAACTGACAATCATGTCCATTGCAGTTGCACTGACTGCAAGAACCTTGTTGATCCTGATAATACCCTGGTGAGCAACTCTCACAGCTCGTTCCGCTGTAGCCCTCGGGGCACATGCAGATCTGAAAGGATTGTCGATCCTCGGTTAAGAAGTACAAATATTATATCGATAAGAATACAGTTCAGTACATAGCATATGCTCACGACTATATTCCCAGAGGGGGTAGTCAGAAATATTGTGAAAACGCAGAACATCCACGTTTCACTAGTAGTACCGAAGCTTTGTCCAGTGTGACGGGGTGTGAGCCCATCGCCTTTATAATGGAGAGTAGATACACTGCATGCCTCGAAATTGAAGCATGCAGTTTTCCTCACGATATTTTCCTTCACCGAAAAGTCAGTGGTGTTACAAATCATTCATACATTTAGAGAAACTCATTGGTACGAGTCGGCCTGGACGGGGATTGACCCATCCTCCTGCACGGCAGGCAAGGTTACTCGCCACTGGACCACCACAGCTCACGGTAGATTACAATAGCGTTCAAAATTGATTGGCCATGTTTTGCCTACAAAGAATTAATCATATGAAAAGCTTTCACTCACCTCAACACCTTTAGCGGCGGGAGAGTCATTGCCTTCCCTGGCACTATCCATAGACACATCGGCTATAGCAGTAGATGTCAAGTCCGGAGTGAGGGTCGCTCTAACCAACACCCTTCGCAAGTTCTTCAAGACCGACATGAAGTCGTCACGGCTGGCCGGAATAGCGGTGTTGAGGATAAACCATCCACTTTCTTGTAGCGGCACTTGATAGCTCTGCGAAATAAGCCATATGTGGTAAGAGCATGCAATTCAAATGTAGCCCAGTCATTTTAGGATTTGACCCGGGACTAATTAAGTATTGAATTTTTTCGGTATTTCATTTAAGAGCCAATATTAGCCTAGAACAATAGCAAAATTACAAAAAAAAATCAACAACAGCCCCAAATTTTTTATTTAGCATTTATCTCGTTCTAAAAAATATGACGATAATTTTTTTTTTCTAATTTTAAAGTCTCTCCATTAGGATAGACACTTTCAACACAGGATATTTTTGTCTACTTAGAAAGCTTTAAAAAAATACATAAGTATTTTCTAAGCAGTAACTCATTTTTTAAAATTTCGGTGGCTATTTTATTGCTCAAATGTAATTAATATTGTATAATGTAATTAAAATGAGTGCATTGATAAAATATTAATTTTATTTTAAGTTAAATACAATTTTGATTTCTATGTTGCGTAGCGATTTTTTTTAAATATGTTTTCAGTTAATCTTTCTGTCACTAAATGGTGCCGGTTACAATTTAAAAGTCCCATTCATAATTACTTCCCACTCCTAAAAAACTCCATAAAATGACTGGGGTATAAATTGAACCTAAAACTTACTAGACTAGTATAATAGTTTCTGTTTAGAGACTTACCAATGGTTCTCCAGAGGTGATCGGAACAGGGTTGCTCCAGTAGAGGGAGAGTGAATCGCTAACTAGGACCACATCGGTGCCAGGTCTGGACACCTCGGCACGTCCGCCGCTTTGGAAACTTTGTTTCAGGTATAGGTTTCCTCCGTAAGACAAGACGCGGTTTCCTGAAAATAATTAATGAATTAAAGATATTTTTCATGACAAAATATATTTTGATTACACCAAATACGCTTAGATCACAATGACATTAGTAAGATCAAAGTAAAATTAATGGATAGGCCTTACGCGAACATTTCAAACCAGAAAAATGAGGCAAAACAATTGACAGTTTTACATCGAATTTGTATCGAGATGACAGACCAAGTACCTACCCTAGTTTGTATTGAAGTGCCCTAGTTTTGCGTACTTCAACTTAAATCGCTTTGGGCCTATCCATTCATTTTACTTTGATCTAAGCAAATACGTACATAAATACTTATAAAATGAAACTAATAATGGTACAAATGTATTGATAAAAAGCTTTTATCCAGACAATCTTACGATAGAAGAGACATGCCAATAAGGAATAAGCACAATTAACAATAAATGCCAATTGAAATTTGTTTTAAAGTTTACAGAACAAAATCAGAAGTAAGATCTACCAACACAGATGTCTTTGAAATCTCAGTCTTGAAATCTATTGTGTATAGAAGCTCAGAAAAGAGATATACAGTAAACCTATCAGTAAACCAACTCCATGCAAGCATTTGAATCGACGCACGCATACAGACGAGCGCTCACGTATACAAATTTGAGCGCTTGCATGAAGTTGCTTTGCTGTATATCTCTTTTCTATGGTTGAAGTGCGTTTAATATGGAAAAAACAAATTACCTGGAAACACGGGCAGGGACCAGAACAGTTCGCCGTTAGGTGGGAACGAGAACGAGTACATAAGTTCGCTCTCGTTGGGGACGGGCACGAACTGGTCGTGGATCACTTGCTCCGCGTTGAGGTCTGTGAGGATGTACCCGCCGTAGTTGTCGCCCAGCACCGGCGCCGCCATGGGAATCCTGAAGTAGTGGCTGGCCTAAACATTTATTAACAATATTTTGTTAGCCATAATCAAATCAATACCAACCAAACATACATATTATTAGGACCTCAAAATTTGACGCAGAACCTCAAAACAGTTTGTCATACTAGTTAATCGATCAATATTGGAAATGTTTTTTTTTAAGTGTTGTTAAATTGTTAACTTTGTTTGCCCAAACACGATATAATTGTTTTTAGGGTTTACTTATAGTTCTAGAGTTAAGGATAGCATAGCCGAGCTGAAAGCACGACATCGTAGCTTTAGTAAATGATCGTCAGATCAGAACCTCATGACATAAAAAAAGTTAAAAAATTGAAATTTTCACATGGCAATGTCAAACTGTTATCAAGTAGGGCCTCTTTACAAACTGAGACTTTTTGCAGCGATACAAACTCGCGCTTGCTAATTGCGTGACTTCATCGCTACACTAGCAATTAACAGGCGTTTGTATCAATTTAAACGCGGGATTGTAGCGATGTACACGCACGTTTTCCGTCGTGGCTGTATCGCGTTTGCATCGATGCCATATCGCATTTGCATCGATGCAGCATCGCAGCTGAATCGATGCAGAAGCGCCAAAAAAAAAGTTGCAGTGTGTAAAGGATCTTAATCCAATTACCGCAGTGTGGCTTACTGATTTCTTTATTAGCCATCAGATTATGGTACCTACACCTATAAGACGAAAACATAAATTCTTACTTCATGACATTCAGAGGATGCACCGGAGCAGTAGCACGGGATGCACCCAAGAGGGTTACTCTCATCGAGTCCGAAGGTTCCCGGTCGGCAGCGGTCGCAGAATTCACCCTCCACGTTCTGTTTGCACTGGCAGTAGGAAGTTAGCTCGCAGGGCACCGAGACACCACGCCGGTCACATCTATAAGCGAAATTCAGTATCATTCATTCATCCAACCATACCGCGGTTTGAAAAAATCTCTGACACCAGGGCTTACTGCCCACACGATAAGAAGAAAAAATTATAATTTTCTAATAGCTCTTATAAAGTGTTAACATACGCATAAAAACTCAATATGTACCTATCCTATAAAAAAGTATAAAAAATAATCCAGAAAAAAACACGTATCAAATATAGGGTATCAGAACGTCCGTCCCCAAAGCTAAAACACATTTATAATTTTTATGTTCGATCATTAGGCGAAAACGCAGAAAGAGAAGGTACTAGAAGGAAGCACATGTCTTGTCATATTCACTCAATAAGAGATGCACATATCAAATTCGCTCTAGTTAAAAAAGGAGATCGCTACCTATTGCTGTCCTTATCGGCGTAACCACTTTTTTGTACTACGGCCACCTGACTCAAAACTGTCACTTCATATAAATTGTATAGGATTTTATGAGTATCGCTATCTCATACCCGGTTACACCGACATTCCGTCTACCAGCGTAAGCGAAAAATTCTTCGTCTATGGGCGAAAACCATAGAAAAACAAATGATCCAATTTGGATATCATTTTCACTGTTAAAAACTGAAATATTTTTATCTTCCGCGGTGACGAGATATCAGGCTAGAAGGCTTAAGTATTTCATTTGAAAATAATAAAAATGTATGTTCACAAACTCAATAATGAGCTAATGCAACGGCGAAGAATGTTACAGTCATCATCATCATCTCAGCTGATGGACGTCCACTGCTGGACATAGGCCTCCCCTAAGGATCGCCACGACGACCGGTCCTGCGCTGCCGTCATGCAAAGGGATCCCTCCGCCTTCACCAGGTCGTCGGTCCACCTCGCAGGGAGCCTACCCACGCTGCGCTTTCCAGTACGCGGTCGCCACTCGAGAACTTTTTGAGAGAAAATGTTATAGTAATTAAGAAATATGTCTATGACATCACTTACTGGCATCGTGAGTACGGCGTAGTGTCCACATTATATGATGGCACACAAACTTGGTTTGCATTTTTTTCGTATCCAGGACTGCATTGTTCACAGTTTTCACCGGCTGTGTTGTCTTTACAATCCTGAAAGCATATGATGGATATATGGGACATGGTAAAATATACATCTAACATAAACTGTAACATAAGTGTATAATTTTGAGCAAAAGAAACTTTTGTTTACTCTTAGCATAGCATAATTATGTTCACGACTATAATCCCCAAGGTGGGGAAGACAGGGGCTGTTTTTGAAAACGACTTGCTGTTATTAATGCGGCGAATTATACTACCAATGGCAGGTGAAAAAAATGTGCGTACTTTCTTTAAATATGCATGCAAGTGCTATAGTGACTTCACCTTCACTAGATTTAAGTTATTTATCCTGAAGGTTAAGGGAAATCAAATACAATACGATGTAAATTCGGTGGTAATTGGTGGTAAAAAAGTAGTATTTTTGGGAGTCGCACTTTCAAATTATTATTACTATGTCTCCATAGCATCATTCGATCATGACTTCGGAGGTGCGAGCTTCAGAAATGGCACTTCTGTATTTGGGTGCGACAGAAAATCAGCAGCATAATGCTGAGTCGTAGCCCTATTTGCTGCTGCGGCACACACTGTTCCTAATTATTTCATTTTTAAATTGTGTATTTTAGTTTAGTTTTACCGTATAATTACCAGTGTTTTGTTGTGCATGCAAATAATAGTAGATTATGTACCAAGGGGATAAAGCAGTGTCTTTCATCACGGGCGCGATATTGAATCCCGAGCGTAATGAGGGATTCTAGGGTTAACTCCCGAGCGCAGCGAGGGAGTTTAGAGTTAACTCCCGAGCGAAGCGAGGGAGTTAAGACTAGAATCCTGAGTGAAGCGAGGGGTTCAAGCTCGCCCAAGATGAAAACACGTTTATCCCCGAGGACCATACTCTACTTTTCACACCCTCCGCGAGAAAATAATAAAACCGGCCATGTGCGAGTCGGGCTACTCACGCACCAAGGGTTCCGTACCACACCACCACCGAACACAACATTATTAACTTAGAAAAAAAACTTTTTTGTCCGGGACCTTTAGCGCGAGACCGACTCGCATTTGGCCGGTTTTTAGTATTTGATGTTATTCTGTAGCGTTTGCTCTATAATCACACTAAGTTTGACGCTTGTATGTATTACCGTTTTTACGATAGAGCGTGAAGAAAAAACGTTGATAAAAACTAGTTTCTTGTTGAGAACCCCCCTTAATTTTTAACTTTTTGACATTTTTATTATTTTTTAACAAATCCGCCGTAATAACGCATAATCTGAGAAAATTTCAACTATCTAGCTATTACGGTTCAAAAGTTACAGCCCTAAATAGGTAGGACAGGCGGACGGACGGACGGACTGACGGACAACGTAGGCTTAGTAATATGGTCCCGTTTTTAGCCTTTGGGTACGAAACCCTAAAAAGCAATACTGTTAGAAACAAATTATTTTATTAGAGTTTATAACAAAGTACATTAGACCAGAAGTGCGATTTTTGAAAATCATACGAGCGAATTGGCAGTAGAAAGATGCATAATCTCCATAGTAATTTTGACATTTTCTACTGCCAAGTCACTCGTATGATTTTCAAAAATCGGACTTGAAAGACATTGTAATATTTTTTTATTACTTTGTTCGTAGCAATAGGTACAGAGATTTGCAGTATTCGCGCCTTTTTTTTTCTTTTTTTGTGTTCAATAGTCGTGGTGGCCAGTTCGAATTTCGAATTAAGTTCTTTTTGGTGCAGGTCTCCATGATAAGTTTTCATACGAATTTTAAGTAAGGGTCGTAGTAACTTTTAAATAATCTGTGGATGCTGTTCCATATTCAAATCTCATTATTAACCAGCGGGTTATAATGAAATTCAGTACAATATTATTGCCCGGCTAGGGCCAGGGCTATAATGACTTGCTTTAGGTTCGAGTTACATGACATATAATGTTCCATTTTCGAGCGGGTGGTGTGAAAAAATATTTTCATTCTTTCTTTCTTAAATTCTACCTTTAACAACGGAGCAAGACATGTGAAATGCAATTAAATACTTACGTAGCATACCCCAGTCTCGGGATGGCACATGTTAGAGTGGCCGTTACACTCGCAAGGCTCACAATGCACCAGGTAAATACCAATCGAACTCCTGTGAAACATCAAAAAATGGTTTAATTTAAGCTACTAAGGTACGCTAGCAGCTTTAAGAATACGAACATTCCATACGTTTCTCAGTTACTATCCATACTCTACATGATAGCGCGCCAGCACATCATTTTAACACGAGACTATTTTCAACAATCAAAATTATAATCTAAAGTAATGGAATAAAATGCAAAGTTGCGACTTCATGCTACCTCGTCCCCTGCAGTGTCAGAAAAGCTTGGCATAGGTAGGTATTGTCTACAGGGTGTAACAAAACACTCTAGTAATACTTAAGTGGGTGCTTAAGACCATCAAACTGAACAACTTTCACCATGGGGCCAACATCGAGAAAAAATAAAAAAAATCAGCTGTGCCATACAAAACAGCAGTACCGACTCGACTAAAATGTATGGGACAGCAGAGTTTTTTATTTTTTCTCGATGTTGGTCCCATAGTGAAAGTTGTTCAGTTTGATGGTCTGAAGCACAGGGGGTGCCCTTAAGTATTACTAGGGTGTTTTGTTACACCCTGTATACCTTGGAGTAAAGACTGCTTAACAAGCGGTAAAACATGATAATACTCCTTGGTGGTCGGTAATGATCGTTCTTCTTTCTTAAATTCCCGTTGTTGTTTCCAACGTTACTTTGTCTCCCTTTCTAATCCAACGACAAACATTTAAAAACGTTTTTTTTTTGTTCTTGTAGAAAGGGACACAAAAACTTTGGAAATGTCGACGACAGAGACTTACGAAAGAAGGTCGTACATTACCGACCGCCATGGCCTATTTTATTGTTTACATGCTTGTAACGAGTGACATCCTTTATGATTCTAAAATCCTTGAATTACACGCACAACTCGTCCATAGTTATACATATATTGTCTAAGCTTGCGACGAGTCAGAGTTATTGTGTCTATAATATTATCTCTTTTCTTTCAAAAATAGAGTTGACCATAAAAAATACGGTCTGGTGCTGCAATAGCTTTTAAAGCTTGACCAGAAAAAAAAAACCTGTTTTGGGGGCGCTGCAATCGACTATAACCTTTAATGAGAATTGTTAGTACAAAAATTAGTTGCAATGATTTTCCGCAATATAGCGAGGTTTTTTATTTTTCTGGTCAGGCTTTACTACAATGTTATTTACTGACCAAAAATGTTATACAGGAACAAGATTGTGCACTACAGTGCTGGCAACGAGACCAGTAAGATTCCCAGAACACTTGTGTGTCCCTTTCTAACTAGGGTGTTGGCAACACGTTAGAAAGGGACACACTGGTGTTCCGAGGCGAAACATTTGCTTGGTTGTCAGCCTACAACTTATAGAATACTATATACAATGTTCTTGTTACTGACCTAGTGTAACCAGGAGCGCAGTCTTCACAGGAGGTACCGACGTAGCCCCTCGGACAGACGCACTGTTCGACATGCAGGGCAGGCGGCCCGTAGCCGTTCGGCTCGGCCGTGTCTATGCTAGCGCTGTCGAGCGACGCCAGCTGGTTGTTGTTCGTGTATGTCGCCTTTATCAAGATCGCCTTCACATCAGCCAGAGCTAACAAGAAATGTTCGCGAGATATTGCTATGCCGTCGGGCCTAGAAAGAAATATTTCATTACTGTAGATTATACTCTGCACTTTGCTGCTTAATCATTATTGTAAAGTCATTTACCTTCGCCATCCTTTCTCCAAGAACTGCACGGTAGCATTGAGAGTTCCATCGACAGAAGGAACGAAGTGGTCAGAGTAGTGGAACGTAAGTCGGTTCTCCTGTAGAACAATTATCATTTTCATTCATTCTTATCTTCAAAAATATAAGTCAAACCAAACCAGGGTCCGGGTCCGGGTCAGGGTCAGGGTCCTGCATGGGTTCGAGTCCCGGTTCGGTCATGGATGTTATATATGTTTGTGCCGTTGTTTCATATTTATTTCATATTTATTTATTTAAACTAAAGAATACAAATACATTATCTTTACGATTCCCGTAACAAAAAGCCTGAGCCTTACTTGGGATCATTGCGATGTACTACCCGTTCACGACCAGTTGGCCGTCGATGACCGTTACAAAATTTCCTCACAGGCACATTAATTGGTCCCGTCGACAAAAAATAATATAAAAGGCAAATAAAAATTACAATTAAAAGCGATATTAGTGACTGGGACGGATGTGCCGTACGTGGTTGCGTTGCTAAAGGTTATAAAATTGCGTTTATTAGGGTCTCTTAGGGGTGCGGTGCGGGGAAGCGGGAAGGGAGGTAGCGGCCAACTCGAAGTGAATGACTAGTATGTGCCTGTGAACTTTATTATAAGTATAATACCTATTTATAATAATATTGATATAAGCAGCCATAGAAAAGAAGAAGAATTTAGATTTGAATTGTCACCATGTTCATGTCTTTAGTTTTCTATTTCTATTAAAAGTTGCATGTTTCACTTTTTTTGTTTTAATATTCATGCTTTTCAATGTGAAGTCTATGTGTAAACGACTTTGGTGTAAATTTTAACTTTTCACTTACGCTGATAAGTTGAATATCTGCGGCAGTATTTCTGGAGCTTTGGCCGCCAGATGTGGGCACGTGTCGTAGAGTGTATCGCAGGTATCCACCGTACGAGGTTACTTTGTCGCCGGCGAAGCTGTGGATAGAAGTCATAACCTGTAGGATGTCGCGGCATGGCAGGAAACACAATAAAAAATCAAAATTCTGTACTGTGACTGTGACTTTCTTACCTAACAGGAAGACTCCAATAGTAAATAGTAGGCCGGGACCTATCAAAGTCACTCAAGGTAATTTCACCACGAACAAGTTGTGGTTTAAGATCGGTTTCGACCGGAGAGTTGTATTTGACGGCCGCAGTTCCCACGGGGGCGCTGTTGTATATTTTGACCTGTCCTACGATCTGTGGGGTGTTGAAGCGAACCGAGGTAGTCTTGCGGCGAAGGTTGCTGCTAGAACACTGTTGTGATACTCCTGTGCAGAAACATAACGCGCAGCCAAGACTGAAAAAATATTTAATTTGTTATAACACTAAACCCAGGCGAAAATACATGACAGTCTACACTATCCCGCAATCCTTGATCTTAGCACGCAATACAAACGTTTTAGTACGTTGTTAAGGCCGCTATATGATCATACGGTAAAAACCACTGTTTTCTAAAACAACATCTTCTGGAAAAATGGGTAAGATCCACAATTTGTAGGCAAGGGTCATTGTTGCACTCCGGTTCATCCCGCTAAGATCATATAATGAAGGATCACTCTCTGCGAGTGTGGCAAAGATGAATACCCCGGACCATAATTATATTTCATAGGTAATAGTACAAAATCCATCCCCCCCTCCCTTTATGACTTTCTTCCCGAAAACATTCCTAGACCTCTAAACTTTCAGACTTTCCTTTCCTTAAATGAATCTCCTTTTATTAATTGTTTAGATAAAATTGTATCTAGAGAAGAGCGTATGTGGCGCGCTGCAGAGGTATCATGAGGGTCCGGGTTCAAATCCGCACGGACGACCTTGCCATGTACCAATGAGATTTTCTAACTTATGTACGTAATACAAACTACTCTCACACGGTGAAGGAAAACATCGTGAGGAAACTTACATACGCTGAATAAAATATTCTGATCCGTACGTGAAGTCTACCAATCTGCACTGGGCACGCGTGGTGGACTAAATGCCCAATGCACCCTCCTTGAGGGTAGGCCCGTGCCCTTCAGTGGGACGAATATTGGTTGACGACGATCTGGAGAAAACTCGCAGACCTAATTTCAGTTGAGTACAATCACAACAATGTGGTTTCCTTACACTTTCATTGGCATCAAATATTAAGGCTGTCTCGATAACCGGCCGTAAAACAAGTTCTATATGCAAAAAATTGTGACGTTACCTGAAATCTTCAGACAGATAGAAGGAGTGCGTTTTGCACTGATCACAGTACTGTCCCTGAACGTTCTCTTTGCATTGACAACTGTCTGGCATGAGTGAACTGGCTGTACCGATAGGGTTACAGTTATCAATCGGTTTCGGCTGGCAGGAGTCTCCGGGAATCATTGGATTACCGATATAACCAGGCTCGCAGTATTCACAGTTCTGACCACCATATCTGTAAAAGAATTTATAAAAATATACATATTTTTATACGCATAATCAGGAATTTCTTTTTCGCTGCGGTTTAATGACAGAGGTATAAATATCGTGCGCTTAATTGTGTACTTATGTATGTTTTTTCATTATAATTGGAAGAGACAGTTTGCGTCTTTGTTCGATAAATTTAATATTATTTTATAATTAATGAAGGTGCTTTATTATTGCTAATTACAAATTACAATCACAATTACAAGAAAATATTAATTATGAGAAGTGATAAATACCAGCTTCTCCAGATTATTCTGCAGGGGAAAATTGTGGGAAGACGGCTGCCTGGTAGAAGAAGGACGTCCTGGCTTAAAAACCTGTGTGAATGGTTCGAAGTGGACACAACCTCACTGTTCAGGGCTGCAGTCTCCAGGGTCCGAATAGCCCTATTGAAAGCCAACCTCCGATAGATGGCACCATAAGAAGAAGAATCACAATTACCCAGGTTGGCAATCACAGACGACACCGCCATTCGGTCCGATTGAGCACGTCCTGGCGAATCGGTTGTTGGGGTTCGTGAGCGGACAGGGGCAAGGTCTGCAGCCATAGATCGGGTCGCCGTATGTACCGGGTGGACAGGTCGGATCCACTTTGCGGCAGTGACCCAGCCAGGGTCCTGACTTTTCACGCACGAACCCTGACGCGCATTTCTGAAATTATCATATAAATATTAATAACTTGCAGTTGCCAAAAGTTTTCGATACTCAATACTTTATCGCGTTTCACAATGGTACAAAATAGGTGGTGTAATCTGATGGTGGTGGTTTCAGGGCAGAAAATTTGGAAAATTAAGTTATAAATATAATATTACATGTAAAATGGTGGAACGGGCATGCAGTTTGCTTTGTAACATATAACTAGGGACCAACCTCGCGATAGCAGTGCCCTGTGCCAAGTTACACGATCAATTGATCATGTGTATTTAATTTATATACAACTTTTTACCTTATCACTAAACGAGAGAGGCTATAATTGCTGAACAATAACTTCAAACTAGTCTCGTTTGGGGTTCACAGGAGACTATTATATACTCCGGGAGTGCCGGCAGAAGTGAAAACTAAGAGATCTCACGTCTTACCCGTCTTACGAATGTCACGTGACGTCACGGTAATCTTACGTCATCGCCTTATCAATTTTGTCTTACGAATTTTCGATCTGGGTGACGTCACGGTCCTGACGCGAGTTTAACATTTTTTACCCATCCCAAAAAGTGCCCAACACCGCAACAGTATAAGAAAGAGTACCGAACGCCGCTAAAGAAGTTTTCACTTCAAAAACCAGGTCGGTTCCGAAGCTTGAACTTTATTGAACAGTATAATATAGCAAACAGTGAAGCTGTGAATGTGTTACCTGGCAAGAGAGTCCTTCGTATCCAGGTGGACAGGTACATTCCTCAACGAGGTTGGCAGCTCCGAGGCTAACGTCAATGAGCTGAGCGGATTCCATAGCGAAGTCGGTGATGTTCACACCAGCGTTGTTCTGGTCAGCTCGAAGCAAAATCATTTCTATGTTGTCCAGACTGGAAGAGAAATCAATTATTATCGGTCGACCAGGGATGCGATTTTTGAATTTCAATTGAAAATGTATGGAGATACGCATCTTTCTACTGCTAATTTGACTTTCAAAATCGAACTCCTGGAGTATGATTTGTTAATGTCAAATCATCAGTAGAAAGATGCACGTCTTCATAGTAATATCGTCATTTTCAACTGCTGAGTTCATAGAGAAAATACACGCTCAGAATCTCATGGCATAAAAAAAATGTAAAAAGATATAAATTTTTACATGGTAGGTGGTAGTCACAATTTCAAAGGCCCTGTAGGTACAGACGACTGCGCCTTTCTGTAGCGAGAAAAACTCGCATTTGTCGATCGCATGACTGAATCGCTACACTAGCAATTACCAGGCGTTTATATCGATTCAAACGCATGATTGTAGCGATGCACAATTTTCCGATATTTTTTACAATCGTTTTGAAGACATACAAAACGATGAGTAACGTATATCGTCTCGCAACCAGCTTATATTGGTTTTACATCACGACTTCTTGTAATATTTAAGTGCAATAGATAATCTATTGTGATTTGTATGAAAATACGTTGTTATGACGTCACGTTTTTTTGTATGCCCTCTAATAGTAAATTTTTAACACTTATATTTCAGTTAAGTATTTTTAAAGATATTAAAAAAAAAATTCACGTGTTTCAGATATCAAACAGTTTAAAAAAACAGTAATAAAACCAAAATTATCCCAAATGTTACTGATATTCTGTTATCTTAGTGCTAATTTAATCGTAAGACAAAACAGAAGTGACCAACGGGGTTGATGCTCTCTATTCGAGGATAACAAAAGTTACTTACGCCATCATGATGTCTTCCCTGGAGGCTGGCACGGAGCCGGTCGAGCTCGGTTTGAGCCAGTTCTCTGGTGTAAGGCGGACCTCGATGTTGCTCTCGCTGTCTGTACGTTGTCGGTGAATCAGAGTTGAGTATTTACCCTGTGAACAATGTCCTAGCATATTAGATCATCATCTAGACATATAATAAAACAGTCAGTTTGGATCGAAACCTCATGTCGACTCCTGCACGGAAGGTGAGACGACCACGGCTTCTCATCAAGTAACCACTAATTTAGAAAAGACGCTTACCTTGATTATAATAACAGGTAGGTTATCATTTGAACCAGATCTCGGAGAATGAGGCGCCAGTCTGTACTTGATGCGACCACCATACGATGTTAGTTGGTTTCCATTGTACGTCTCCGGTAGCGTCAAGTATGGGTGGGCATCATTGGCCCCTTGTGGCCAGCTTGAACCGTAGTTTTCTAGTTTGGTGACCTACAAATATTATAGAAATGCGTTATTTCGGTTATTTCAGTTTATTCGGAATACAATAGAAAAAGTAACTTACGGTAGCACCGTTCCTCAGAGGTTGATAGTAATACTGATTGGTGATAGGTTGGGGCTGTATTTCTATTTGTCCATCGTACGTCTGTTTGACTCCAAGCAGCCTGGTGCCACCTTCTCCGAGAGGAGTTGGCATGTTGTAGGTGAACAAGTCGGCGCTGCGACACTGCGTTGACTCGCCGAAGCAGAAGCAACGAATGCAGTCGCTCTGCGACCGGGCCTCGCTGATAAAAATGTGAAGAATGTAGTAAATACCTGACCGATGTTACCTGACTTATAAATGTATCTCTTCGACAAAGCATGTTGCAGAACAGTATATAGCTTTTAGCTTCATAATAGTTTTGTAGAAATAGGCTATTTGACTACAACTAGTCTAATCGGTCACTTTTTTTTAGACATCAAAACGCGGCCTTTGTATTAAAAAAAATACTAAATACACTCTTGTGACGTTATCTATGTTTAATTACTTTTTATAGTTTATCCTGTTATCATCTGTTATTAAGAATAGTAATCAAACTAAAAAAAATACTGAAAATGTGGGATTCGCGTTATTTTTAAACGTAAATTTTTACTGATACGAAAAATATACGATGTACAGGGTGAAATTGATATCATTAGCATCCTTTTAAACTTAGAGTCTACCCATCAAACTGAACATCTTTTACTATAGGAGCAAACCGATCGGAGCACAAAAAAAAATCTGCTGTTGCATACATTTGAGTCGAGTCGCCAAGGCACGACACTGTAGTTTAGTATGGAACATCAGTTATTTTTTTGCTCCGATCTGTTTGCTCCCATAGTAAAAGTTGTTCAGTTTGATGGGTAGACTCTTAGTTTAAAAGGATGCTAATAATATCAATTTCACCCTGTATTTAATGTAGCTGTGCAATCATACCTATTGAAGAACCCTTGAGGGCAAACATCAGTTTTCTCAACATGTACAATAGAGTCAGGGACAGCGAACGAAGTAACTCTGTTGTTGATAGCTTCACACGAGTAAGCTCCACTGTCACCATACTGTAATTAAAATAAAACATGTACCGTAGCCGTAGAAAGAGACGGGCTTATACGCTAATCGCATTGAGTGAGCAAGAGAAAATCGATGCTGTTTGTCTCTTTCTGCGAATGCGATATTTTTGTTTGACTTAGTTGAAGTTGCATAGAAAATCTTCCAACTAAGTCAAACAAGGGCACTATTTTTCATAAATTTTTGTCAATAAACGACCGTAGCTTAGTTTTAGTTTTAAAAGTGTAATAGAATATTGTCACGAACGGTGCCAAACGGTAGACGTAAGAAGGCATTCAAAAATTCGGAGGGTGTATTAACAATCGCCGTGGTCTTACGGTTTAAGGTTCCGCCTCCCAAGCTGGGGGGCGACGGTTCGAACCCAGTCCGCGCCAAAAATATTTCTAGATTTTAGTGTTTTTATTAGAAATGTTCTAGAAGGAAGAGAGAGAAGGAATATTTAAAAAGGGACAAAAAGGTGAACGTGTCTAGGAACTTCGAGAAAGGAGGCGAAATTACGAATATTGGAAAAGAACCAGAAAAGTGGGCGTGTCTTCGATCGGTTTCGAAAAAAGAATGCGGGGTTTGGACTATCTGGAGGAAAACAATCGAGTAAAGAAAAGAAGATCGAAACAGGGAATTCCCGAAGATTCTGCTGGGTATAAAAAGCGGCGAGTTCACGGTCACAGGCAGTCCTTGGTTAAACAGTGAACAGTGCGAAACAAAAGGAAGAAAAGTGAAAAGGGTACTAGTGAAGAGAAAAGTGCTAAGAGTGGAACAGTGAGTAGACTAGTGTCAGTGTAGTGCGTGACGTCATAGTGTCGGTGTAGTACGTGACGTCATAGTGTCAGTGTAGTGCGTGACGTCATAGTGTCGTACGTCTTGACGTCATAGTGTCGTACGTCGTGACGTCATAGCCGTGACGCGTGTCGTGTCGTCACTGTAGTGACGTAGTGGACTGTGAACAGTGACAGTAAGTGGTGCACGGGGAATCCCTGCGAGGAGGACCCGGTGAAGTGAACCGTGTAGGGGAACCTCTGCGAGGTGGACCATTTGTAAGTGTATCCCAAATAAACTCTGTAAAGTTGGACTTAGCGTTTCACTCCAATCCCGGAACCCGTCGCTCGTAACAATATCATGACTAGTATTCAAAAAACATTCACAGTCATGCATTCCTCACCTGCATGTTGGGACACGTCAGTGTACCGATTCCGTTCTCGCTGGTGGAGGTACACTTAGCAGGAACATGTCCCCAGTTCAATCTCCAAGATATGAGGGGCGTTGGTACACCGACTGCCTCGCAGACGAGGGTCAGGGTGTCCCCGGTGCTCAGTCTCACGTTGGCAGGTGAAGGCGGCTTCGACACGTGCACAGGTGCTATTATAATTATGAAACAACCATTTAGAATCTTTAAGTGCTTGAATTTTAGTATTTACCAGGAAGGTATAGGGTGCTAACGGAACACTTGTCCACAAACAAGAAATGTGTTTTTTCTGTACATTTTTTGTTTTCGCTCTGTCGTAAAAATGGTAATACATACAAGCGTCAAACTCTGTGTGATTATACTGATTATAGTACCTACATACATACTCTAAAGTAAAAACAAAGAAGTATGATAGTAAGGAACCGTCCGTGCGCGATTCCGACTCGTACTTGTCTGTTTTCAACTGTCTTTAAGTGTTTACGTTCAGAAGATGCATTCCTTTACAAGACAGACAGACGGACGGATAGCGTAGGCTTCGTAACGGGTCCCGTCGGCACCCTTTGGGTATGGAACCATAAAAACACATGCTTATGGTACTCGATCATATGTGTCATAGATTAGACACCCACTACCGTACTATGTAATGTAATAGATATAATATAATTTTTTATTATAATCAAATGTACCTATTTAATTTAACGACATATTGTAACAACCTATGACATGTGATAAATTTGTAATTTAATATACAAACTGATGTATAAAACAATGGCGAAGGATGTTATACTATATAATAATAGTGTTTGTAAGTATGACTTGTAACACCTGTTATCAATAAATTATGTCTATGTCTATGTCTATGGAACAATGAGCATTTTTAGGAAGTAAATTGAAAAAGAAAAAAAGCTCATTCACAAACGAACAAAAACATGTCAAAAAAATAGCATTACCACATCCGACTTCGTCGGAGCCATCGATGCAGTCGGTCTGCCCATCGCAATGGAAGCTCTTCGGGATGCATTGGTCGCTGTAGAGGCACTTGAACTCTACCGGCGCGCAGCCCTGCGTCGACTGCCGCGACCCGCAGTTCTTCTCGTCGGAGCCATCCCCGCAGTCGTCCGCATCATCGCACAACCATGTCTTGAGCACACATTTACGATTATCGCACTGATATTCACTCGGTTCGCAAACGCCGTTGTGATCTGAAATTGATATATAATCAGGTAATCGATCATTATAGGTCGACCAGAATCTCATGAAATGAAAAAAGTAAAAAAATATAGATTTTCACATGATAGTGTCAAAATTTCATCTGTCTGGTTAAAGTATGTACAGACTGAGCCTTAATGCATGGATAAAAACTTGCGTTTGACCATCGCGTGACTGAATCGCTTCACTAGCAATTAATAGGCGTTTGTATCGATTCAAACGCATGATTGTAGTGATGCACACACATGTTTGTATTGTTACATACGCGCGTGTGCATTGTGGAAAATAACTGATCAAATATTACGAAATTTTTGCATAATCGTGACTGTACTGCGTTTGCATCTATGCTTTATCGCGTTTGCATCGATGCTGCATCGCAACTCAATCGATGCTTTTTGCAGCACTTCTGCGCTGCAAAAAATCGCAGTGTGTAAATGGCCCTAATCTAATTACCCTAGTGTTGCTTAGTCTAAAATATGATTTCCCTATTTTACCTATATCTGCAATCGATTTAGCTTTCGCACTATTTAAGTTTAAATGCCAA
Source organism: Agonopterix subpropinquella (assembly GCA_922987775.1). Lineage (NCBI taxonomy): Eukaryota > Metazoa > Arthropoda > Insecta > Lepidoptera > Depressariidae > Agonopterix > Agonopterix subpropinquella. The sequence goes on along the minus strand of OV277693.1, from coordinate 51,850,470 downwards.
TGTGTTTGATTGCTACAAGAATAAGGCTTACTGCAAGCGTCTTCATCAGATCCGTCAGAGCAGTCTCTTCTGCCATTGCAGACGTCAGTCTTCGGTATACACTGTCCGTTGGCGCAGGTCGCTTGGTGCTTCAAACAGGAACGGGGAGCACTCGGCACCGCAACTAAAATACAATTATGTTATCAACAGATTGGTAAGCGAAGATTCGCTTACCACAAGTTGAGATGACGCCAATTCCAAAGAATTTTGGCGGCCGGCCCTGTAATATGAGACCCAGACTTAGAGGTCCCGTACATTAATGAAACTTAGTAATACGTGTAGAGTGAAACAAAACTAACAAAATGTAAATTGGTTGTAGCCTGTAAAAGTTGGGGGAAAGGTATTCTCCTTATGATACCTTTTGTAGCAATAGTGTGTGAAAGTAATAATCTTTCTTATTAGATAGTCCATTCAATCTTCTACGGATTCATTATGTTTATTTTAATGAAAATTCACGATATCAATATAATATTTATGATAATGGAAGAAAACGAAATCACGAACTATCAGTTCAAACAAGCCAAATACATTCCGTAACGACCAAAAAATACCTCAGTGATAATATTAGATGAAAATAGCTGTCTTGGTAGCGTTTTGGATGATTTGTATGCCACTGCTTTTTGGATGATTTGTCTATTTTACTGGTAATTTCTACTTTTGAATCCGGACTTCTGGAGATGTGGAAGTTTTTTTTAATAATGCGAAATTTTTTGCTGTTTATAATAATTATGACCGCCGTCCTGAAGACCTTTTAGTTTTCGTAAAAAATGGCTGGGTCCAAATCTGCCCATCTTCTTTGAACCTTATCTTATACAGGGTTACTTCGGAGACAGTGCGCACATTATACGTATATGAAGCTCATACCAAATAAAGAGACAAGTATTTTTTTATTTTATCATGTTTCATACAAAAATATTACAACTCGAGCGTAAACAAGAAGCATGCGCACGCGAGTTGAGGGTTTCGCTCACTGACTCACCCTCGATAGAAGCCACGGGGCGCGTATGCCGGTCGCCCCAACACTACCCTCACACCTACCAACCCCTTTGACTCACGAGTGTAGTGTGGCAACGCTAAACACTGACGCTAAATTGAAAATAATACTAAACAAAAAAAAAAGTTTTTCTTTTAATGTGTTCTATTAACTTTACTGATTGCATGGAAGAAAAATGCGACTGTCTCCGAAGTAACCTGTATAAAAAGAGAACACACCTATTGTCATAGCTCAGAACAGGAAGGTGGCATATGTATTGTCTATACCAGAACTGTACTTGCATGCTTATAGCAAATAGCAGACTGCCTAACAAGCAGTGAAACATGAAAATACTTCTTGCCATGGCAGTAATGTACGTCCTTCTTCCTTAAATTTCCGTCGATATTTCCGACGTCAACTTTGTCCCTGTCTAATCCAACGACAAAAATTGATAGAAGGGACGAACGTAAAGTCGGAAACACCGACGACGGACACGCACGAAAGTAGGACGAGCATTACCGACCGCCATGGTCAATTTTCGTGTTTCAGTGCTTGTAAGGAATATTTGCATCCATTGGTATTATCCATGGCTCAGAATTACTAGAATATCAAAAGACAACCCAAGTATTACCTACATATGTATATGTTTATATATAAGAAGAAGATTTATCTTAAGAAGAAAGGCGGTCAGCTAGTTTGAAGAATCAGTTTTAAACAGATCTATTGCTATCGCGTTATTCCTGAGCAACCGAGCTACTAGTGCTAAAGTGACAATTGCAGCACGGACTGATTTTACCCATAAAAATGGACGACATCACGATTTCGTATTCCCCTGTTTCTGCCTCCAAAACTAAAACGATTTTAATAATTCTTTCAAGAATAATATAAGAAAGACTTTGGCTATGTCTGTATGTTGTATTGTTTATATTTTTCAAATTTGCTTGCTGGATGTCTGAACACAGCGGTAAAATTTAGAAATTTGTCCTCATTTCGAAGGCTCCTAGTTCTTATATTAGTTATTAATTTATGAAAAAGAACAAAACATAGGGACCTGGCATGGCATAGTATGGCAATGCTCTAGTCATCTAGTTTCATTATTCAGGGAGGAAACGGGGAATATGTTTGTACAGACTAAACGGAACCCGCTTGTCCTCTTAACTAGTTACTGTTACCTACAGACAGTTAAGAGCTAGTGTGGTTGGGACGGACAGTTGCATGGTTTGCAATCTTTTTAACATGAAAGTACTCACTGGCAGGATTCACGGTAAGTTCAACTCTCAATTGAGCGCCTGGATGTTGTAAATATCCCACGGCTTGACAGATGTAGACACCGCTATCTGCTGGCTGTAAGTTAATACATAATTATGTTAGTCGCAAATCTATCCAAGTATAATAAGTTTCCTGTTATCTACTTTATCTCTCTATATATAACGTAAATCACTATAAATATCTTGGACATTGTCACAAATATTATTTAGTAGACTCTAGCCCGGACTTTGAAAAGTTCTCGAGTGGCGACCGCGTACCGGAAAGCGCAGCGTGGGTAGGCCCCGCACACGGTGGACCGACCACCTGGTGAAGGCGGCGGGAACCCGTTGGATGAGGGCAGCGCAGGACCGGTCGTCGTGGCGATCCTTGGGGGAGGCCTATGTCCGGCAGTAGACATCGGCTGAGATGATGATGAGCCCGGATTTGTAATAATTATGACTAGAAAACTTTATAGAATATAGAATACAAACATTCATGACTCGGGTACAAATATTTATATTCAACATACAAATATTTGCCCCTTGCGGGATTCGAACCCGAGGCCCTCTGATCAGCAGGCAGATTAACTACCAACTGAGCTATCCGGTCGTTAAAGCACGGAATAAAATATTGTTGTCTTTGTACTCATTCCTAAACACTATCCCGAACACTACTAAAATTAAAATTAACTTTATTCAGTGTCCTTCTATTAAGAACAAATTCTATTAAAAAAGTGTCAATATATTAATATTGACACTTTTTTAAGGGGATGATCAGACCATCAAACTGAACAACTTTCTCTATGGGACCAACTTCGAAATAGCGAATTAAAAATCTGCTGTCCCATACATTTGGCTCGAGTAGGTTTGCAGTTTTGTATGGAACAGCCGATTTTTTCAGCAATTTTGTTGTTGGTGCTCTAGAGAAAGTTGTTCAGCATGACGGCCTGATCGTCCTCTTAAAAAAGTGTCAGCATATTAAGAAGGACCCCTATAAGTCTGAACGCTGCGCTGGTCTGAGAACTATAACTCCAGACTAGATTAAGCTTGTCAAAACGTTCACTTACTGTGACTTTGAACATTTCGAGTCGACCCTTCTTATCGAAAGAGCCAGCTTTGAGCGGCCGGCCTCCCTCTCGCACCCATCTGACAGCCGCGCGCTGTGGCCCCTCGTCGCGGCATCGGAAAACCACATCTCCACCTATAATAAACCTTTATTTGGTAATTGAGTTACGGCTGAGGTGGATACCCGATGACAAGAAGTTGCAAATGATTGTGAGACTACTCGCGGATTAGAATTATTGTTTGCCCCTGCATTGTACACGACATAACTTGGAACTTGGGAACTTGTTGTCAGCATCTGACTATCAATCTGTCTTTGTTGAAACCGAACTGTTATTTAGCTGTAAGTTCTCCAAAAAGGAAATAAATAAAAATAATAATAAATAAATAATAAATAATAATAAATAAGAATAGTGAGGTGAATTTGCTAGTTACGGAAACTGGCGACAAGACTAAATATTAGAACCATCTTTAAGACATTTCCTTAATCTGAACCCTAATTATTAAGTTCTCCTTTAAATACGTAACTCCAAAAGGAATAAAAATGAAACGATTGATGCCTATAACTAAATAATGATTGATGAAAATAATTTAGGAAAATTATAATCTGTTAATAATGAAGCTCAAAACAAAACCTTGGTTGTGAATAATATTTTCACTATTAATAGTTAATATGAACTAACATGCAGCAATATATTTAATGATGTATGGCATTAAATTGATTCATCCTCTGAGTCATTAAATCATTCCAAAGTAAACTATACCGCGTTGAACAAATAAGTTTCACCTTCAATAATTTAAGTCAGTTATTTTTTTATATATTTGTGATGATGCGTTACCCGATGTATGTTTCAACCATGTTACATTATGGTAATATGCGTTATTATGATTATTATGCGATATATTATTAAAAATTCCCAAATGGCTGTCCGTCGTTTATTGTTGTTACAAGTTACAAAAACCCACAATGCACTCATTGGTACCCAAAGTTAAGGTACACACTGACTCACCACTGCGAGCTTGGTATTTCCCTGTTCCACCACCATGAAAGAAACAACATTAAAATTATTATCATATCGATCACCGACTTGTATTATAAACACTTATAAGCTAGAATCAAAACTTTGACAGAGATACTATACCTGTAAATCCGAATTATTACCACCACCACATATTAAATTTTAGAAAACAGTCAAATTAGAAACACTTAAATTGACAAAATTTTATGTTTTAGTTACCGTAATCGTGCTGTGCTCCATCATGATCCAAATTATAACGAAAAAGTCAAATCTCTTAGTCAGGCCGTAACAATACCTTACCTACGCCACAATATGCTTAGACATTTTAGTTTGATCTAATACAAAATGACATCAAAACTAAATAACGTATAACCTTTAAGTTCCTATTTATATCCTATAAATAAGTATTCCTATTTATATCCTAGTAAATTAATTTAGTACCTAACCTAACCAATATTTTTATGTTAATTGAAGTTAATCTTTGCAAACCCCTTGTATGATTTTGATCATATTATGTAAGGCACGAGTAAACTTTCAAAACCACTAAACGTATTTTAAAACAATTTAAAATTGAACCGCGCGTTGAAAATTTCTTTTCTAAGATTTCTGTAGCTACATGAAAATATAATGCAAGTGAAGGAAACTCCTATTTAATTTTGATCGCATTCGTATACTAAGTACTTACTTATTTCGTGTTTTATTTAATGCTATTTTGGAACTCACCTTGAGTTTAGCCTTTTGAGAAAGTGCAAATATTAATTTAGAGGATAAAATTACAGCACAGTTCTAGTATCGTCCTATATAAAAACTAATAAGTTATTACGATTAAGAGATCATGTTACTCACCATATCTGGTAGACTGCTCATCCGGGATGGCTTTCAGATTCAATGCTACAGGACCTGTAATATTTTTTTAATCGTTATTTTTTTTACGGTTTCAATTGTTGAATATTAGTGATGATGATTAATATTAAGCCATAAATGATAATAGGTATAGTACATTACTGCAGCGGCCAGCAACAGAGGCATTGATGGACGAACGTGTAAAGTGTGGGCCGAGGCGAAGCCGAGGCACACATACGTAAGTCCATCAATGCCTAGTTGTGGCCAAGGCTTGTATAGTACTTTTCTCAAATAATGCGCGGAAATTAAAACAGTAAATTTTCTCAAATAATTCGCGCAAATTAAAACTCTTTTTATCAAAATCAATGACGAACAACGAACAACAATTTGTTTTTTTTTTCAATAAACAGCTTTCTATTTGCAAGCCAGTTCGAAATTTAAATAAAACCTTTGATGAGTTACCTCCTCGGTCGCCATGTTTCGGAGAAAAAGATCGTTCCATTTTTAAATTACACGACAGATATGAGTTTACTATGTAATTTACTCGGCCGCTAAACACGACAGATATGGATTTTCATACAACATTGCCGGCCGCTGCGCGCATGTATTTGGCCAGTACAGCAATTTCTATTTATCTCGAAGAAGGTTATCAAAATAATGCTCACATTTCCAAGCATGTTTGAGAAAATACATTAAATTAGTATATCAAACTGTAAATAGGCTCGTTATTTGTTCTATTTTCCTTTTTAAGACCAAGGCAAGGACACCGAAGTGAATCGCATGTTGTGAGTGTCTAGAGCACTTTAGTCTGAACACAACCAACATACATTATGATTCAACAACATACATATTTGATTCGACTCCAAACATTCACGTATCCAGGCGGGGGGGATAGGTGGGATTTATCGCCCCCCCCCCCCCCCCCCCCCCCCGAATATTTGTATGAAAAAGTGATTACAGCACTCGCTTTTACGGCTATATATTTATACGGCTCCTATTGCACCGCTTTTAGGTACATAATGCAGTTTATAAAACACGCGTGCGGTAATGTTACTTTTCCGCACTAGTGCGTTAATGTGTTTTTTTAGTTTGATTTTAAATCTCAGCAAAGAAAGCAGACTTTTGTCTGAATAAATAAACTGTGTTTACTAAAATATTACAATAAAAGTATTCATTTCATAAAAAAAATATTTTCATCTGTTAATTAACATTATATCTAAACTATTATAAAACTGTAACAGAAATGTGTCTGTACATTGATGATATTTACAAAAAAAAAATTACGACATGGTTTTTAACTGTCCTTGATTCCAAATCAACAATTTTTGGATTTTTTGTCTGTCTGTTTGTTTGTTTGTTTGTTTGTTTGTATGTTTGTTTGTTTGGGTGTTTGTTTGTTCGAGTATCACGCAAAAACTACTGAACCGATTTTGATGAAATTTTTTTTGTTTGATAGCTTATCATCTGACTTAAAATCTGATATATAATTTATGCGGACGAAGTCGCGGGTAAAAGCTCGTTTGAGTTATAAATACAATGAAAATATTCAGTTTATTACATTTTTAATACTAGACTTTTGAATACTAGACTGACTACATTGTTTGCAACAAAATATCGTTGGTTGAATATCGACTAAGTCATTGCCTTTAATTCCAAAGGCATGGCCCGCGAAATAAGAATAAGTCCGGCTACATTTTCCAAACATTTGTCAAAAATTGTTGTGTTTTACGAAATTTTATTACTTTTTTCTCGCAAGTGTGTTGAAAAACGTCGTATGAAATGCGTGAGCGTTGGTCATTACAGCCTCGGCTCGTATAATACAGCACTCGCCCGCCTGCGGCTCGTGTTGCAATCCTCGGATGTAATGAAATGACCAACTTCGCTCACTTGTATCATAAATCATAATGAACTATTAATTTTCTCTATGACAATATATTCAAATGCACTGGGTTTCTTGCCATTGGAAATGAAATTTGTAGGAATATATTACGATTTTATTAGTAGATATATCAAGATTATTATTAAATGTTAGAACAAGACGCGTCACACATCACCAAGTAGTTATAATTAGAGTGTTATTTACAATTTTCATAACATATTCTTACTGCCTGCTGGACAGTCCAATTCGTCACTGCTATCGTACGGACAGTCGACGTGACCGTCGCACCGACTGTACGAACTAATGCACGGTCCGTTTTCACAACGCCACTCATTTCTGTTGCATCCATCTAGTTCCGACAGTAGTATTGATTAAATAGAAATAAAGGAAACATTAAAATGGTAAGAATGTAAGATGACCAAATTCCTAGCCTAGCTCTTACTTATATAACGAATGAAAAATAATATTATGTTTTAGTAGAAAAACTAAACCATGTTGTTAACTTTAGTATTCAGTCAGTCAGATGTGCCCTCTAGTGGGGCAAAACAAGCTAAGTTGAACAATTTCAGTTAATAGTTTTTTAATGGCATCATTTATGGGAATAAATAACTGTCACATATGATATGACAGAAACAATGAGTCGTTTCCCAAGACCAGTAAAACGACTAATCTTTAGATAGCAATATTAATTATTAGGAAAAACCCAGGAAGTTGGAAAAGGTATTGTCTATCCATGCTCCAACTCCATAGGTATCGCTGTCTCATCACGCGGTTACGCTGACCTAAGCGAACTGTCAACTAGTGTAAGCGAACTGTCTGCTAGTGTAAGCGAACTGTCTACTAGTGTAAGCGAACTGTCAACTAGCGTAAGCGAAACTTCTTGGTCAATGATTGAGTGATGACTGACATTGCCAATGTATTAACTTTTCGCGAGCCGTGGTGGTCCAGCCGTCCAGGCCGACTTGTACAGTCAAGAGCACATCAAGCTTTACACTTGCAGTTCGATTGTAACGCTTATGGCGCACTAAATAAGAACGGTACAAAGTCCAAAGTGTCAAGCTTGACGTGCTCTTGACTGTACCAATTAGTTTTTCGGAATTTATGTACGATTTGAAACACTACAGGCTTTTCGGTAAAGGAAAACATCGTGAGGAAACCTGCATGCTTCAATTTTGAGGCTTGTATTGTACCTACTGTCCATTATAAGTGGCGACGGGCTCACACCCTGTCACACTGGACAGAGTTTCGGTACTAGTGAAACGTGGATGTTCTGAGGTTTCAGAATATCTCTGACTCTGACTGAGGGGGTATATAGAAGATATAGGGGGTATATAGAGGGGGAATATAGTCGTGAGCATATGCTTATGCTTAACTTTAAGTACGTAATAACACCAATTTTTGTTGTACAAAACCCACGGAACAATAAAGATATGACTGGTAAATTTTTAAGATTGTAATGCCTCCGTCCAGTGTCACTAAACTCCAATATTCGTAACTAAACTCTAACTGTCAAAATATATATTTTAGTAACCTAATTAAAAGAGTGAGAGTGATTGTCAACCTGGCAATTCAAGAGTATGGAGCTACACAATAGTATAGAGAAAAATATGTCATCTTGTTAACTAGATTGATACTTACTTTGATTGTCGTCAGGTCTAGGTGGGTCGGGTCTAGGTCTCGGTGTGTAAATGGGCCTGCTCGGCTGGTCCCACGGCCTGGCGGTCGTTTGCTGGTCCCACGGTCTGGCGGTCGTCGGTCGTTCCCACGGTCTGGCGGTCGTCGGTTGTTCCCACGGTCTGGCCGTTGTCGGTGGATACGTCGGGTATGGAGTCGGCGGTACCCAAGGTCTAGTAGTTGGGCAGTTTTCTTCGTCTGAGTTATCGGAACAATCAGGGATACCGTCACAAAAACTATTTGCACTTATGCATTGTCCCGACGTGCATTGATAGCTGCCTTCATCACAAGCTAAAACAACAAAATTTAGGTTAGGCATCCAAAGTTTTTAACAACGCTACGTATTCAGAGAAATTTAAAATGAAGAAAACATGCATGAGCATAAGCTTTGGTGTAATACATGTAAAAACATAAACTAGTCCGGTAACATTTTTGATTAAAATAAGTAAACACAGTTAAGTTTAACATAAGAGTGATAAATTATTTATAGGTATCTACAAACAAATCTGTTCCCAATCAACGTGGCAAAAATAAATGCAGTTGGTAAATTATGTAGTCTGGATTTTTATTTGAAGTGGTTAAAACCTTATCTCAGAAAGGGTCTTAACAAAAAAGTTATTCTCTACTAGTACAAATTGTAAGTAGGTATTATAATTTCCTACGAAAAACGTCTTGCGATGATTTGTTATCAACTTTCGATAATTTTCTAAGGTATTAAAAATAGTTTTACAGTCTTTATGACTTTTTCACCAATCATCATCTCATTTCGTATTCCTCTTAACAATATACCATTTTATAGAAAAATTAATCAGCTTCATTGTTTACCTAAAGTTTATTTTTTCTATGTTGCTTAGTTAAATAATGTGTAACTTACCCCCGAAGCCCCGGACTGGGGACTTCAATAAAAAAGACCACAGGTCCAGCGCTCTATAGAACCTCTCAAGCTCTTTGTATTGAACGTCATTTATATTTTGATACCTTTATTGTTCGTTCTATTATTTAAAATAGTACTTGTTTATTTGAGTTAAAGAATGACTGAAAATTTGATTTTAGCGTTATTTTTCAATTTTAAAGCTTTTTTGTACTGAAAAGATACAATTTTAGTTTAAAGCTCCCTAAAGTGTCCCCATAAAGTGTGAGCTGAGGTGGGGTATCTGAAGTCTGAAGAGGGGGGCGCGGGAGTGGCCGTTCTGTGTATAGGAACTATACCTACCTATTCTGTGCCGAGACTACACGATTTACTGCATTTATTTGCCAATTTTGGGTCTTCGTTGATTGAACTATAAATATTCGGAAGACATTTCTTAGAAGAAAAATATGCACTGTTCATTTAAGTTTTTTTAATTAAAAAAAAATGCCTTCTAGAGAATTTTTGATAATTATGAAACAATCGATAATATTTATTAGATTTTTTCTCTAAGTTCAATTCGACAAAACTTAAATTATACATACTACAACTATCTACTGCAATACATATGGGCATGCCAAAAATAAGTCACCTATGATCTAAAAACGAAACATTTACCTATTACAAATAAAATAACCAAAACGGAGGAACGGGCAAAAAAAATTCACGCCGGGCGGTAAAAAAATATATAAAGGTTTGGGAGTACCGATACAATCCGGGTTTTGAACACGCATTCAGCATTCCATAATCAAGGATGTAGTTACATAATTCGCTGTTAGTACCGGAATTGTAACAATTCTGTTCATCGGAGAAGTCCAAACAGTCATAGTAATTGTCACAGCGTCGCAAGTGTGGTATGCATCGGCCGTCGTAACATGTAAATTCTGAATCGTGGCACGGGGCAGAAGTGGCTGGCGAGCGCGATGGCCTCGCCTCATACCATGCTGTACCATCGTCGATGTTTAGACCATAGTCTACCCAGTGAACTTTGACAGCATTGTTGTTTGTTACTTCGTCAATGTACGTCAATGTTCACTGGTTACATACAAATGAGTAAAATTACATTGAATATACAATGTCAACTCTCCATAGCGAACCTCCTATTTAATGAAAAACACGATAAAAGAAATTACTGGACTTTGGATGGTTTATCTTATTTTATTACCTATACCTTGATACATTCTGTGTATCGTAACGACTGTTACTACTCTCAATTGCAAAACAATACGACTATAAATAAGGTATTTAAGGTGCCTAAAGTTATATTTAAGAAATGCGGCTTGTTTGTTTGTTTTTATTGCCTAGCATGTGTTTCCTTATTTTGTCGCTTTTTTACCCTGCATTCAACAAAAACACTCAATAGCAGAATACAATTATACCCAGACCCAAGGATCTCAAACTCAAGAGTTTCGCCACATAGAGTTCACACTGTATATGTATATAAATATATATTCATATTTACATACATATAATAATATACATTCATCTAAAGTGCTGTTAATGCAGTGCTTAGTATCCAAGGTGTCAGTAAGTGCGAAGTTAAAACTTGTAATAGATAGGTAATTTCATACATATTCTTAAGTGCTCCATTATTAATCAAACAAAAGCTGGTTGTGCCTGTGATGGTGCCTGACATATTAGTTATTTTAATTTGAACTTACTTTCTTTTACAATAGTAAAACAACTGATAAGGGTGGATTTTTAGTCTTAAATAATATAATACATAAATATGATGCTATCACTGTCATTATTATGAACAATGTGAGAGACAGAGCGAACACTAAATACGTTTAAGCTTAAATACTTGTTGGTGCAAGCTAGCCTAAGAGTATGCTTAGTAAAAATGTACGACATTTAGTACTGTGGACCACAAACACGCGCTCCGGCAGGTTATACAGAAGACAGAATAATACAACCTGCTTCTTTGTCTGGCGATCGTGGACAAAGAGAAATGCTTGCACGAAAACCCTAGTATGTCAGTCCGACTACAGGACCGGAAATCGAAACCTATCCTACTGCAGCGAGGTGTGAGGCAGGGAGAGGCATTCTCTCCAAAACTGTTCACCGCTGCGCTGGAAGATGTTTTCAAGGTTCTGGACTGGAAAGCGCTAGGGATCAACATAACCGGAAAGTCACCTTACGTTTGCCGACGTAGTCATCATGACTAAGACCATGGAGGACCTCAGTAGAATATTCGATGACCTTGGCAGAGCGTTGCTTTGAAAATGACCATGGACAAAACGTAAATCATGTCAAATGTCCATGTTCTACCCAATACTGTAAAGATCGGAGAGTCTGCGCTCGAAGTTGTTGACGATTATGCTTACCTGGGATAACATATCCAGTTAGGTAGCTCCAACTTTGAGAAAAAGGTCAACCGTCGCATCCAAGGCTTCCATCCTGGGCAGCGTTCGAGAAGCTACGTAGTATCTCGTCCTAAATACCGCAGTGTCTCAAGACTAATGCTTTTGACCAGTGATGACATACGGAACTGAGACGTGGTCGCTCATTCAAGGCCTCATAAAAATAATAATGAATCAAATCAATCACTAAATTAAAGCCTAGTTTAAAGGCTGAAAGTTACCCAAAGCGCAATGGAGAGGGCTATATGCTCCGTGTTTCCCTGCGAGATCGAATCAAAAATTAAGAGATTCGTAGAAGAACCATTGTAGCCGACATAGGCCAAATACTTGGTAAACTAATATGGCAATGAGCGGGGTACATTGTCCGCAGAACCGATGGCCGATGGGGCCGAAGTTGGGCCGAAGAGTTCTAGAGCAACCGCTTACTGGACAGTGTGGGCAGGCCCTACAAGGTGGACCGACGAAAGGCAACGGGAACCCGTTCACAGGACCGGTCCTTGTGGAGATCCTTGAGGCCTATCCAGCAGTGGACATAATTATATTGGCTGAGATGATGATGATGGTGAAATGTACGACATGTCTAGTTGTTTGACTACATTTTGTTAGCCTTTCCTAGAGTAATAGAATTTGGTTTTGCGAGTTAAGTTCAGGGCAGTTGTTAAACTAATGTTTATTGCACTTTAATATCATTGAGATGCTATTATCTTTCTTTCTTTAATTTACAAACAGAAAATACTTACCACAATTTTCTTCATCTGAACCGTCAAGACAGTCAATTCTCGAATCACAGAAGAACTCGTCATTAATGCAAAATCCATTCCGACATTGGAATTGAGTTGGTGAACAGGTAGCTAAAGAAACAAAAATATTAATTTTAACATTATTATAACTCAATGCTAGCTGATATATTAGGGTTCCTTAGGCAAACAAAGAACCCTTATACGTTCGTCTATTCAGTCTGTCTGTCTGTATGCCCCGCCTCAATTACTTCCTCATTATTGCACCAGATTGACACGAATTTTGCATGAAGACAGACAACAGTCTAAATGACTCAAAGATATTTACAAAAAAAATATTCCTGGTTTTAGGTGTCTTTGACTACAAATCTAAATTTTTTGTTTGTTTGATTGTTTGATCGAGCATCACGCAAAAACTACTAAAACGATTTTGATGAAACTATTTTTGTTTGAAAGTTTATGCGTAACATAACATGACAGAGGTGAGAGCGACACAGGTAATTTCTAATCGTCAAATTGGCGGTTATCTCCATAGTATCTCACTCAAATTTGACGTTTAGAAGTGACCTGTGTCACTCTCACCTCTGTCTTGTTACGCAGGCTGGTATACAGGGTGAAATTGATATCATTAGCATCCTTTTAAACTAAGAGTCTACCCATCAAACTGAACAACTTTTACTATGGGAGCAAATCGATCGGAGCAAAAAAAAAACGGTTGATTATTAATTGAAAGGGAACGCAGGGCATTGTCGGTGAGAAGCAACATGCTGGCTCGTAGGTTTGCTCGATGCTCGACCGAGGTAAAGGTTACGCTTTTTAAAGCATACTGCCAATCTTTTTACTCTAGCAGCCTATGGGTTAAGTATACGCAACGAGCCTACAATGCTTTGCGTGTCCAATATAACAACGCCTTCAGGATGCTGTTGAGGCTCCCACGCTTCTGCAGCGCGTCGACCATGTTCGCTGTAATGCGAACTGATGGCTTCCACGCGATCATGCGGAAGAAGACGGCCTCTCTGCTGAGCAGGACGCGGGGGAGCACCAACACCATTCTGAAGGCTATTGTTGATAAATTTGACTGTCCCATTCTGGCTCACTGGGTCAAACTGGTGAACAGAGTGTAGGGTACTATATTTATATAGTAGTAATAATTGACATTGTTTTTTTATGTAATTTTATTCTGAATTTTTTTAAGTTAATATAATTCTATTGGATAATTTATAATATTGTTAATGTAATTCTATTAATTTTAACTATGTACCTACTACCTCTAACTTATATGGGCGAAAGTCTGAAATAAATGATTTTTTTTTTTTTTTTTTTTTTATTAAACTGCAATGCCTATTCGACTCAAATGCTGATTTTGTTTTCAGTTTGATGGGTAGACTCTTAGTTTAAAAGGATGCTAGCCATATCAATTTCACTCTGTATAATTTTGTACGGATGAAGTCGCGGATGAAAGCTCGTATTTAATATAGATACTGTTACCGAATAAACCGTATTCCGTAACCGTATTCGTACAGGTGATGGAATACGGTTTATTCCTAATAAACTGTTAAATTGCTAAAACCTTTTAGCAAGTCTGATTACCTGGTAAAGATTGCATTGTGTTGTTGCAATTGTCTTCATCACTGTTATCACTGCAATCAGGCAGGTCATTGCATTTAAGAGCAGCTTTTATGCATACACCATTACGACATCTATAAACAATACAGAAACAAGTATAAAACAAGACTGATTCGGTTAATTTTTGCTATGAAACCCAAGTTATATAATTATAGTGATCGCAATGCAAAGGCATACATTTTGCAGATTAATCAGATACTTAAGTCTTAATTCGCTTGTGACAAGATAGAACTGAAAATTCGCTTCAGTCAAGAAAAAACAATGTTTAACAATTTTGAAAAAAACAACGCCGATGAAGTGAATTTGTTACCTGAAGTCGTCGGGTCCATCGCAACGATTGCACTCAAGTTCGTCACTGTTATCGGAGCAATCCGCAACTCCGTCGCAAATTCGATGTTCCTCCAAACATATTCCGTCGCACTCAAGGGGGCAGTCTTAAAAGATAATATTGTTTCCGTTAAATGTCGTCAAGTACTTGCCAGAAATATGTATAGTGAAATTAAAGGAAAAACAATAACAGAGTAGACGAATCGCAATCAAAAATTATCAGAACTAGTTTAAGAGCCATGTCCAGAAATATAAAAATATTTTATTCTAAAACTATTTCTAAATTATTTCAAAAACTTCCATCTTTGAAAGTGCGTTAACATTTTCAAAGACGGAGTAGCTTTTTATTTTTCTGTAACATTGAATTTTTAATATAACAACAACATGGGACAACCAATAAAGAATTTAAAGGTAATTAGAAATCGCAGAAGCTAATATTGTAATTTTATATCATTTATCTTAAAATCCCAATAATTATACAGTTTAGTATTCAATCGCAACAGCTTTAAATGACACTTATTTCATATATCTTATGCTTATTAATCTATAATCATGGTAAGTAATTCGCACTTTGAAGCATAAAGTCACACACAGTATAATATAACTTTCGCTGAATCTTCCTTCTCTTTTTCTTCTTACAATAATTGCCGATTGCTTATGCTTTGCACTGCGGGATTATTTTATGAATAAAACAAAATGGTGGAGCTTCGTTGCAAGCTCAAACGCGAAAAACCGCTCGTGACCAAACTTGCAACGCGGCTTCCATCCTTCTGTTGCCCTTATCCCATTATTTGGGGTCGGCGTAGTATGTTATCCTCTTCCAATTACATAAAAAGTCGTTTTTTGTATGAGATAGCAGCCGTTGTCGGTAGCATGGTTTTCATCTCATCTCATAGAAAAGGCTAACATGGGTGTTATTTCTTAATTGCACACTATCATGGCATTATCGTATGCGTATTAACATATAGGATAATGCCAAAAGCTCTTTGGTTTTTTTAACATTATTGTTTTCTTAAATTACAATATGTGGCATTCTAAAATAACACTCCACATCCATACGATTAGTAGATACGATTTTCAGTAAGCGTTTAAAATATTTCACTTATTTTTATAGGTAGTGTCCGACCGAACTTTCGGTTTCGGCATTTTTCGGCCCTTCAGAGTTTCGGTTTCGGCAGCAAAACTGCCTAAACTACGACCGAAACCGATACTACGTTCGTGAGCTTTCGCAACTTGGCGGGGCTTTTTGTTTTTCTGGTCGGGCTTTAATGAGGACAGTTGAGTGTCACGTTACAAGACGAATGTTAAATAATTATGAATGTCGGTGGATGTATGAAGACAGGACATCCTGAGAAATAATAGATGGATTGTGTAGAAGCATAAGTGAATCAAATAAATAAAAATAAATAAATAAACTCACCAATGACTACAAATATTGCATTTAGGGACAATGTGAATGGGAATGTGTGCATAATTTTTAAAAATTAAAAAAATACGCTGGAGGGCTCTATACTACTCTTAAATACTCATGCGAAAAATAATATTAGATATTAAAGAGACTAATAATCATAATCATATGATTTGATATTTTAAAAACTGATTTTTCTGATTATTTTTCTGAGAAATATACATACCTACCTCACTCAGGTTACCATACTCTACAGTAGAACTTTTTTATATAATATATTAATTAAACAAATTAACTCCTTTAAACGCAATCACATATTTCCAACTAATTAATTTTGCGAACGAGACAATATCCGCCTACATCATTAAAATGACCAGAAATTAAAAAAAAAAATAGGAAATCAACAAGGAAGTTTCGGTTTCGGCCGAAGCTAAATTAGAAACCAAAATTCGGTTTCGGTTGTAAAAACTAGTTTCGGTCGGACACTAGACAAGTAATAATAATAATTAAAAGAGACGAGGTACAAAACTCATTTCAGTGACACATAAATATGGTTAGAAAAGTACTAAAATGTTATTAAGTAAATATACCATCGCAATTGGCCTCATCCTCGCCTCCAGCGCATTCCACACGTCGGTCACATCTCTGAGCGCATCGTACGCCGTTGCTCTGCTGAGTTTGAGGACAGGTGAAGTCTGCGCATGCCACCGGTTCTGCAATACACCGTTTAAATTAGTATACAACAGAATAGCAAAGTCATTACCCTCAAGTGCGATTAGCACAAAGATTAATATTTAATATGCAAAATTATAAACATTACATTAAACTAGACATTTTCCAAAGGCTCGTACATTAATTTTATTCAACCGATTAGATCGATTTTTCGAAGTACAACTTGTTAATAATAATATAATAATAATACCTATCTACTATTCATATGGTAAGGTAGGTAGCCAGGTCACGTGCAATGAAACACATGATTTGGTGGTAAAATAATGTTAGCATTAAGTATATCGATCGTTAACAGTAGGTACGTACTGTTACTGTTCATACAAGTTGAAGCTTCAAGTACCTTTCGGGTTTTGTATTGATTTTGATAAATTTCAGCAAAATAAACAGCTTAAATTTATGAGCATACGCTCACGACTATATTCCCCGAGGGGTAGTCAGAGATATTCTGAAACTTCAGAACAACCGAAAAAAAAACGCAAATTCGCTTGATTTTGTGGAAATCAACAATTTCCACAAAATCAATCATTCTTTAAGTACTGTACATTTCAATGTACGTGGCCCGTCTGTACTTCCAAATCAAATATTCATTATGACACTAACTATAAATTTTAAATACATTATTTTTCGACTTAGCAGAATCACTCAGACAATATAATTATTTATTTAAATTAAATATATGTAAATTAGATAGTAACTAATAATAACACAATATAAATAATAATGAAGTAACTCTCCACCCAGTACTACCGTTTTAATTATTATAGTTCTGTTTAAATACTTATTTCGTTTGGCGAGAGATAGGCAGGGATATGCAGAGCTGACTGCAGACCTCCAGTAACAGAGAGGAACTCGAAGAAGAAATACTTAAGCCATGCAAATTTCCATGCAAGCAGGTTCTACGAGCCCCTATTAAATATGGATGCACCTTTATTTAGCGGTTTTGGTTCGTAACAGTATTTCTCATCCGATCGATCCGAACAATGGGGACGACCATCACAAAGTTTACTGGGATGGATGCAATCACCGTCTCCACATTTCCAGTAACTACTTGGACACCACCCTAGACAGCATTAAAGATATTCTTGTGTAAAAAGGCACACACTCGAAACCACATATCACTGAAATAGAAACCCATACTAATCGAGACTGTTACTTACCGCAGTTATATTCATCTTCCCCTAAAGGACTGCAATCTTTCTCACCATCACATCGGAATGCACTGCTGATACAAGACCCATCTCGACATTTAAATTCTTCCCTTTTGCAGGAACAGTTTCGTTCGTCTGAATCATCGCTGCATTCCGAGGTCCCGTTGCAAACGGATTCAGCCGGCACGCATTGTCCGCTTGTGCATTGATAAGCCATGCATACTGTGCCTGCCGATTATGTGTAATGCATAAACCATAACCATAAAGGCATTCACGCCAGATGGAGATACTATTATAAAGGGATTGGCACATTTTACTATGGAGGCACGGTCATCGGCCGCCATTTAGTTAAATTTTTTCAAATCTGCTATTTCATGTTTCCTCCCATTGTTCAGTTTGATGGTTTGAAACGTCCCTAAAAATATGGAAAGTGTTTAAAAAATCACTACTAAGGTGATATTGATATAATTCCCTACTAAATGTATGGGAATTTTATTTTGCGTTTTCTCAGACTTCTTAATACCTCGACCTCGGTTGACTCCATAAAGACTTATGTTCTTTAGCAGTAAGAGAATCGATTCGGATGAACAAAAAGTTTTGTGAAAATTTCAGTTTTTCATAACAGTAATTTCTTTTCCAAAATCTTTGAATGCAGAAGTAAAATGCTCCAAAAGTAAGGGTTAGTCTCCTAAGAACGTTTTCTTGTAGCTGCTGTAATGCTTCTGGTAGCTGCCCTTTTCGTCCCATCTTAACTTTCGACCCTGTATGTGTATACTATTCTGTGATACAGTATATAGAGCGCGGCAGATTTGAAAAATAAAATGGCGGACGACACGACAATCCCACAGATGTTGCCCCATTTAATTAAAATGATCCCTGAACCAGCACATGAGCACACGGTAAAGATAAATAATATAAGTACACCATGTTTGTTTTTAATTTCGCTAACTTTGGCAATAGATCACTGTCATTCATAGGAACATTTAGCGTCATTTGAGCTAAGGAGTATTTCCTGAATTTCAACAAAAATATTAAACGAACCATACAGGGTGTAAACTTAAATGCAATACATAATTTTAGGCGTGAGGTGATCCTCACCTCAGTGCGGAGTACTCGTAACCGATGGCCATGTATGGATGTGAATGAGGCAAAATCAGGAAATCTGCCTACTCCCCCGGGAAAGACGGTAGGCGTGACATTACAGATATTTTAGGTGCGATGTAAGTATGTGAATGATAATGGTGGGGTGGTATAGTGCAGTTATAATAGCGAATTATTTTACATAGTTTCTTATCTTCCCACCCCTCCCCCGACCTCCCCTGTGTGGATACATGCTTGGTTCCTTATCGCTTAAAGCGTTACATTACATCCATACTTAATGGGGTGCAACTGTTTCAAACATTTTGCATAATTAGTTATTCTATGCATTTGGATCGACTCGTCATTGACGTTTTCTATGAAACAAGCTATTTTTTCGCGTTGTTTATAGGGAAAGTTGTTCAGTATGATAGTCTGGAGCACCCCTTTAAGTAGGTAACGCATTTATTTTTACACCCTGTATGATGGATGATTCTGTAATATAAAATTATTTAAGTATGTTAACCGTGTGTAGGTAGTGGTACTGGTGGTCCATTGAATTGAAATAATGTTTTAATATCAGATAAATATTATAGTTTCTTCATCGTGTGTGAATGCCTTAATACTTACCCATTTTTAAGGTAAGTAAACCATTGACTTAATATGGTACTCTAGTAGAATATTATTGATGTTGAGTAACATTTTAATTTCTGGATTATATTGCTATAATGTATCTTCTTAATTTTATTTTTTGAACGTGCAAAAATGCGTGCATGCGTGATTAATCATCCCCTTGAAGGGAAAAATCATTAACTGACATGAGTTTTGAAATATTGAGGTTTGAAGTTTAAAACTTCTATGAAAATGACTAATCTGGATGCATTAAATTTTTTGCTAGGAATAATTAAACATATACCTAAAATTATATGCAAACATGTAGACCTCTCATTATCAAACAAGAACGAAAAAAGGATAATGAATTAATAATTAATATTCTACATAACATGCAGTTAGTGACTTCTGTTATGCAGTTAGTCACTTTATGCACGATTACAAAATGTAGATTTACGAGTGACCAATGCATTGTGACCAATGCTGCGCTTGCCTCCGCCATAGCCATCTAAAAGCTTTCAGTGTATTTATCCACCGGAACGAGGTCGTCCCTCAAAGCGACAAGGCGTTGAACAGTAGCCTGCGCGACACATGTGGAGTCGGACCGAAGAGTGGTTGACGAAATTCGTCTTCGTCTGAAACCTCGCTCAAATACGAGTACTAGTAGATGCACGCGCTAGCGCGATGATTGGACTAACATATAGAAGAGCGGTAAACGCATACGTGGAAAATAATTGGACGCTATTAAGACGCTACCACTACCAAGCTAAAGAAAAACAAAACAAACCTTCAGATCAAACTAAAACATTGATAAAAACTCAAAATAAATGTAACCCATAACTAATTATAATTATAAAAGTAACGTTACGATCCTTTTTTTTAACGGTAGGTTTAAAGAATGTCGCCAAAATAACTTCCACATGCATTGTATTAGGAGCATTCTCAAAATCGTACAGAAGGTCAGAACAGAAATATTTTTATAATACCTACCTACATATGAGAGTATCCTACAAATTGCCCAGCCTCCTATGATCATGTCTAAGACTTCGTAGAGATGTTCGCGATGATGGCTTGGACATGAGGGCACTGTATGGAAGCAACTTGTTTGCCCAGAAGAACCATAAATGCTGAGCTACACAAAATTTAATTTAGCATTATGTTTTGAGAATTGTACTCAGCGCGACATGACCTAAAAATCAACCAATCAAAGTGGATATGCCTTGTTAATGACAAAAGTGGGCGGAGGAAGGCTTAAGTAGATGTGTAACCCACGGGGAAAGGAAACCAAACGGTTTCCTAGCTGGAAAGGCAGACAAAAGACACAGGAACAAGCAGCCTTTGCGCCAAAAGTGATACCCAATACAAGAGCCGGAAACTCGATAAGTCTAATCACTACTAATTCGGCTTATTCACCCTAATCGATGTTAAATCCAATCAGGCCATCTAACCTAACATTTGGAACGAAAAAATGCCGAAGATGATAAATTAATATCGAAATACAAGTTATTAGAGCATTTTGAAGTGGCAAGCAAGCAGGCATTGTGGATGTGCGCATTGGAAAGCTCTTATGAAGCTCCCTACTTGAAGAGAACTCTGGTACATCTAACAAGATGCTCAAGATAACTAATCATTAAAAAGCTCTCCAAAATAGAAACTATAAACAAAAGGACAATAAATCGTTTATCATTTCCATCAAAAAATAACTAATTGTACTTAGTGTTAATTTTTTACGAAAGTCACTAAGTACCGTTAGTGACTGGGTAAAAGTCACTAACTGCTTATAGCTGATAGTGATATTGGTACAGCAAGAGTAAAGTAGTAATTTTTACTTCAGGAATTGGAGTAAAAGGTGTAATTAGTTTCTGTTCTACTTTTATCTTGGAAAGTATGAGAGACATCAAAACGTGAGTGAGATACTCTCATATCACAGATCGGACATGTAACAGGTGTCAGTTAGTAACCTCCTTCAAGGGGACGAAATATTGCATTTAAGAAATTAAGATTATCTCGAGAAAATTTACAAAGCGAGTAAAATTTGGAATAAAAATGGCAAATCTTGCTTTTAAATGAACACATTCCATTTACGAGGCATCTTAAAGTTCTATTACTAAGTAGGTTTCAAGTGATCATAAAAATATCAACAGCCACTAAAAATATTTTAGCAACGTTAAAATAATCTGAATCACGCGCTTAATAATGGTTGTTATAACCACTTATAACACAACTGTTCAGCCAAAAAATGATCACTTGAAATTAACTAACATGCTTAGAAAATAGGAAAGTATTAACAATAATTATTCTACTTTGTTTAACTTTTTACGAATGTTGCAATATCTTTTACAATGGACCCTTTTATGGCTTCTAACGAAAAGTAAGTCAATTCAGCAGTCAGTACCTAACGTTTTAAGTCTAACGAAAATGTTAATATTTGGAAAAAGATTCAAACCATAAGAGCAATGTCGTTCATCAGAACGATCCTGACAATCATGCGTTCTGTCACAGCGTTTTGAACCTGGTATGCAGTAGCCATTGTCACATTTGAAGTCGCCATCACCACATGCTGTTTGGTAAAAGAAAAATGCTACATTCTCGAAATCTAAACTTCTATCATACCATCACAATTAATATACAATCTGACTATTATCAGAAGAGCAATATCTAGAATTTAAAGAGACTACGTAATAAAAAGACTTGGTAAAGAAATAGATTATCTACGTACTACTACATTTCAACGAGATACTAGAGTGAAAGAAAGTAGGTAAGAAATAAATAAGAAGTATGAAGAAACACTTAGGTGTAGAGGATGAAAAGATAAAGCAGTAAGAATAAGAAAGGATAATGAAACAGAAAATACAACACAAGGTCCTCGTATAAATCCATAAACTTACGACAATTATGTTCGTCGGAATAATCTCCTGGCGGGCAATCATAATGTCGATTGCATCTTAGAGCCTTTGGAATTGACTCTCCACTCCTGCATCTAAAGTACTCATTTTCTGTAAATACATGCAAAACTAGTGAACGTTTGAGTTAACTATTAAATTACTAAAATGGAAGTGTGGTAAAGCATGCACTAATATCAAATTGAACGTGTAGTAGAGATCTACGATAACCTGACCCGCGCCTTGCAAGTGTTAACATTACATGTGTTTACAAGTGTTTCCAAAGTGTTTACAAGTGTCACAACGCATGCGTGTGTGATAAGACCAACTGGTCCACTAGTGGTGTCACTAATTAGCTCATCATTATCAATAGGATCGCGGACCAAATTATCGTACCTACTACTAGTTATTAAAACAATTTAGTAAAGTGATTCAACAGCGATTAAAAAAGTATAGGCAATTGTCCTTTGTACAAAATAGGTACCTAATAACTTTATTACTTGGAGTATTTTGGCATGTAGCAATGTACCTAGGGCATAATCATATACCATCATGTTTCTCTCCAAATAAAACTCATGACAATCCGATAGACATACGCCAAAAAATCAATGATTTTATGGTAGGTATAATATAGCGTTCCATGACTATGTCAACTTATAACAAAAATATTCAAGTACAAGTTAAGTTAGGTACCTACTCGATTATACTGTATACCCGGTTTTTTATGCATAGTGTTAAGGCTGGTTTAAGAGTCACGCTGTGACCGCCGCGTTTGGTCAACGCGCGTGCGAGCTAGGTGTTGCCTTGAATCGTTAGACGGTGAAACGCTGTCGGTCAGCGCGCGTTTCGCAATTTCCACTCGCGATGACCACTGAAACCAGCCTTATTCAGATTAAATATAAGCGCAGTACAGACAGCCTTACCAAAACAGTTCCTTTCGTCGGATCTGTCGGTAGGACAGTCGACACGCCCGTCGCAACGCTTCGTGCGCTTGATACAGCTGCCGTGGTCGCATTGCCATTTATCAGTGCTGCATGCTTTTGAAATGTATTTGTATATGTTAGTAATACCTTATGCATGGTTAGCTTATATTATACGAGTAGTTTTCATTTTATGATTAGGTGCCTAATAGCAAAACGAAAAGAATATACTCATTGCTATTTGTTGCTCTTTAATTCAAATGAAAACTACTAGGTACTATTAATAAATCAGTTGAATATCCTGATTCCATAAACAAGACATTATAATTAAAACATTGGCCCCGATTCCGACTGTGCCACGACTTAACTTAACTAAATTTATTCCTGTCACTTTCTAAAATAAGATTAAGAATAGAGACAGAAAACCAACAGCTGACTTAAGTGCTGTCAAAGTGACGTTACACACCCAAAAACGCCTTAAATAAGATGGCGTACATTATGATGGCATCTTATTTTGCGCGTGTAGCGTCACTTTGACAGCACTAAAGTCAGCTGTTGGTTTTCTGTCTCTTTTCTTAATCTTATTTTAGAAAGTGACAGGAATAAATTTAGTTAAGTCGTGGCACAGTCCGAATCGGGGCCATTTACGATGGTTATTTTTTACTTCAAAGCATATTCAATAAACATGAGTGTGTATCGTGTCGTATGGAATCTTGATATCATAAAAATACTTACGACATCCAATCTCATCGCTGCCATCGCGGGCACAGTCCTTGAATCCGTCACAACGGAGCAAGATAGAAATGCAGGTTCCATCTCGACACCGAAACTTGCCGCTGTCTTTACAAACATGATTGCCTGACCAGTCCAAAATACGAGACACTTACCATTTCAAAAATCCATATCGAAGCATGCGCAGAAAATAGTTAATAGGTACTACGAGTAAATGAAGGTGTCTGCAAAAAATACGGCAAAGAAAAAACACAATTATTTTACATACCACAGTTCAGTTCATCAGAGTTGTCGGAGCAGTGGCCAAAGCCATCACAACGTTTTCGGCTTTCGATGCAGGAACCATCGCTGACGCACCGGAAATCGTCAGCTTCACATTCTGCGAAGCAATAATAAGGAATGAAGTAGGTAACTCGGTTACCATGTTATAAGATAATTTGCTTTTTTGACTCTACATATTATTGCCTCTAGTGAAAAACGGTACAAGTCCAGGAGTGCGATTTTTGAATCTCATTCGCTGAGTTCAGCAGTTGAAAATGTCAAAATTACTGTGGAGATATATACATCTTTCTACTGCTGATTTGACTTTCAAAAATCGCACTCCCGAAGTATGATTTTTGAAAGTCAAATCAGCAGTAGAAAGATGCATATCTCCACAGTAATTTTGACATTTTCAACTGCTGAACTCAGCGAATGAGATTAAGTGTCAAGCTTCACGTGCTCTTGACTGTACCAGAGGCAGAAATTAATCAAAAATGCCTGACATTAGATCTAAACAGTCGTGATTACCGCAATCGATCTCATCTTCTCCCGTGGTACAGTCAACGATTCGGTCACATTGGCGGCTGGCTTCGATGCATTTGCCGTTGCGACAACGGAAATCGCCCAACGCGCATTGTTCTGAAGACAACAGACAAAAAAAAACAATATTAGCATAGATTAAATAAACTATACACAACAGAGGGTCAATGCCCATACTAAGAAAGTTGCCACCTATTTATATGAAAACTCGCGCAAGTACAGCGCCGGCGGTGAGTAACGGTACTACAACAATGTTTATAACGTTAAAATACGTGTTAAACACATTTTTTATTAAAATTTTTAAGAAAATTAATCTATATAATTTATTTCCGTGGAACTCAAATAATAGCGATCTAATAACGTTTAATTAAAATGTATCTCTCGTTGAGGCCAGTAGCGACATCTGTTTGCGCCAAGACTATACTAAATCTACTATGTATGGAACTGTCCAGACATGATATTAGTAAAAACAACTCCATCTACCCTTTTGCACAAGGACTCCCAGTAAATATCTCCACGAAAGTTTTGTTCTGTTGACATTCCAATTCCAATAGCTATAACTAGATGGCGCCTGTTCGCGTTTGCGTTCGTCCTACTGGCACATCTTGTGGCGACAAAATTAAACCCACTCGATGTTTAACTTAACGTTTCGAAGTTAGCGATTCAAACTATATCTGCTTGCATAAGCACTTCCGAGACAAATTTAAGCGAGCCTGAAGAGTTATGCAGTGTATTTGAATACTAAATTGCCAGTAGGTATCATGTGGGCTCATAACTAAGGAACATCCAATCAAAGCACCTACACATTTTTCAAGAACTTTTTGGGACTTTACAGTTGAGTATTCCAAAGTTAAGTAATACAGAAGTATTCTACTGTAAATTCTTATCTACGTACCTGAATTTAAGTTAGGTCTGTACAAAGGTAGGTAGATTAGCTACTATAATTTCTAGAAAAAATTACAAAATATCAGAATCTCATTGAATTTTACAATAGCGAACACGGGCATATGAGCGGTTACAATGCGATCACGTCTCAACAGTCAGTGTAGGTACGCAGCACGCATGTTTGCATAAATAAACAATAAAGGACAAAACTGTCGTTTCACGAAAAATTTTGCGACTTTTTTCTTAAGCACAAACATTTTCAGAAACACCTTTACGTATTTAAAATTCCGCTGCTTGCTCCCGCAGCCGGGACTTGTACGTGATATACTTATGCCTGTATACTAAATAGGTGCGTATTAAGTTAAGAGTTAACACACCACTCGCAAGCATTGCTAACTTAACCTGCGTTACGTATAGTATAGTCGTGACGTGAAGTGTTTAGCAGTCTTTTACCGCGCCTTCAGTCGCTCAAATTTTAGAACAACTTTTTAAGGGTAGCGGGATATTCGGCGCACGGTTATGAAGTCTATCCTGGGGATTTAGCAAGCTTATACTTTAGTGTCAACAATTTTATTTAAACAAAATAAAGAACGCGATTTATCTAAGTTATTAAAACTATGAACACACTTAGATGCTTATTACCGCATTAAAATATGTATACAGGAGTGCGATTTTTTAATCTCATACGTTGAACTCAGCAGTTAAAAATGTATAAAGATACGCATCTTTTTACTGCTGATTTGACTCTAAAAAATCGCACTCATGGAGTATGATTTTTTAATGTCAAATCAGCGGTGGTAGAAAGATGCGTATCTTTTTACCTTTTCAACTGCTGAGTTCAACGTATGAGATTCAAAAATCGCACTCCTAAAAAAAATCCGCTGTTCCATACAAACCTACCCGACCCCAATGTATGGGACAGCAGAAATTTTTTCGCGATTTCGATTTATTGGTCCCATAGAGAAAGTTGTTCAGTTTGAGATGGTCTGATCATCCCCTTAAAATTGTTTCAACTAATTTTGTTAGACCTTATACAACGTGTTAATGAATTAACGCAAAACCTCATACACCCCAACTGATTTATAACAAAATAATTAGATTGCAACAATAATTTCATTATTTTGATAGGTAAAATTTTAAGTTATTCGCATTTTAAGTTTTGAGGCAAAAATAATTTGTTATCATTTCAGCACTGAAAGAAAGCGCTAACGTACTCATGGATACATTTTTATAATCTTGTTTTGGTAGTTAGTAGGGTGAGTGTACCCGTGCAGTGGATTGTCATCGGGTTCAGTAAATTTTAAATTTTGCAAAAAAATTATTTCATATTTTGAAAAAAATTACCTATGTTGAAACCATGATAATTCGATTCTGCTCTCGATTCTAAACAAACTACTTTCTAGTTTTGCGTTAATTCATTAACACGTTGTACGTATACAGGGTGTAACAAAACACCCTAGTAATACTTAAGGGGGTGCTTCAGACCATCAATCTGAACAACTTTCACTACGGAGCCAACATCGAGAAAAAATAAAAATACATACAGGAACTCAAATGTATAGGAAGGCAGATGCCTTCCTATACATTTGAGTCGAGACGGTAGTGCAGTTTTGTATGAAAGAGCGGATTTTTTTTCTTATTTCGATGTTGGCTCCATAGTGAAAGTTGTTCAGTTTGATGGTCTGCAGCACCCCCTTTAAGTATTACTAGGGTGTTTTGTTACACCCTGTATATTGCCAATGATATCAATTTCACCCTGTAGATGCGAATTTAAAAAAACGTTGGGCTATAGCCCAAGTCTATTATTAGTTCATTATTCGTCGTCATTAAGTCGTACTTTTTTAGTTTCGTAGCCTATGTACCTAGTAGTTTTATTCACAAACGTATTTCGAAACAGCAATAACAAATCGATTGTATGTCTTGTTTAGGCGTATCTCTTCGCGTCTGCTGGTTTCATACAAACAAAAGCGATATGCGAAATCGGACGTAAATCATAGTGGATTTAAATAGATCGCCGCGTATACATTCATAGAGGGATGTCATGTCAGGCGTGCCGTCTCTATCCATGCCGCCATCCGAATATAAACGCGGTGTTACAAAAAATAAATTTCTGTCAAGAATTACAATCGCATCTAAGTATTGTATATCAAAACAATGTATTTAAATAAAGAGTAGGTAAGTAAGTAGTTTATTAATATCCTAAAATTATTAATTGTTGTAATCCGCGACGACCTGGATGTCCACGAAGCGAAATGGCAACTGCACGCGATAGAGAAGGCTGGAAAAGTTTGGGGGAGACCTTTGCCCAACAATGGGACGAAATAGTTTAAAAAAAATATATAGGGTCCTTCTTAATATACTGACACTTTTTTATGATCAAACCGTGAAACTGAACGACTTTCTCTATGGCACCAACATCGAAATCGCGTAAAAATAATCAGCCTATTCGAGCCAAATGTATGGAACTGCAGATATTTTTTTCACGATTTCGATGTTGGTCTCATAGAGAAAGTTGTTCAGTTTGACGGTCGACCCTTAAAAAAGAGTCAGCATATTAAGAAGGACCATAAGGGTCAGCGCACACCCAGCGTAAATCTGCTCGCGCATGCTCGAGCATGTTCTTTGCAGTCGCGCACACCTAGCGGCAAAATCCGCCGGCGGCAGAGGCGAAATCCGCCGGCGGCAGCGGCGGATGCTCGAGCATGCGCGAGCATGCTCGCGCGTGTTCGAACAGTCTCGCGGATGCTCCCGTGTTGCTACAGTTGACAGTGAATTTTGCAGTTGTGTTTACAATATTTTAAAGTAAAGACGTGCGAAGAGTAATTTTAAAGTATGGTGGACTGGGATTTGGTAATTATTGGGTTACTAGCAGAGGAAGAGGAGCAAGAGCAGGAAAAGTGCTGTGTTACGGTTTAAAGTTCTAGGGACAGTTATTTTATGGCTAGGAACTATAAAATGGAATATGAACAATTTGAAAACCTACTAAATCTGCTTCGACCTTTCAGATTTTCTTTGTATTTTCAAAAAGAGTTCGATTATTATACAACGTGTTAATAAATTAGCGCAAAACCTCATACACCCCAACTGATTTATAACAAAAGAATTAGATTGAAACAATAATTTCATTATTTTGATACTTAAAATTTAAAGTTATTCGCATTTTAAGTTCGGAGGCAAAAATGATTTGTTATCATTTTAGCACTGAAAGAAAGCGCTAACGTACTCATGGATACATTTTTATAATCTTGTTTTGGTAGTAAGTAGGGTGAGTGTGCCCGTGGGGTGGGTTGACATCGGGTTTAGTAAATTAAAAATTTTATGAAAAAAAAAAAAAAAAATTTGAAAAAAATTACCTATGTTGAAACCATGATAATTCGATTCTGCTATCGATTCTAAACAAACTACTTTCTAGTTTTGCGTTAATTCATTAACACGTTGTATAATATTATCTGTAGTAAATTGCCCTTTTCAGGCTAAAGTAGTTAAAAAATATGCTAGATTTAGTACGAAACCGGCCGAGGTGGCAACACTTACGACGGATCGCAAGCATCGACACGGGCGTATGCTCGAACATGCTCGAGCATGCGCGAGCATCCGCGCGCATGCTCGCGACTGCTCCCGTCGCCGCGAGGAGCATACGCGAGCATACTCGAACAGACGCTGAAGGGATTTAATCACTTGCAAGCTATTTTCAACTTTATTTCAATGGGAATAGAGTTCATTATCAATTGAATCAATGAAATCTGCTCGCGCATGCTCGAACAGTTTTACGCTGGGTGTGCGCTGACCCTAAAGGTATTATACTACGTAAGAGAGACGGTGACAGCTGAGAGAGCGAGATGTACCTAGCGGCATGCCTGTATAATAGAAAGAGATACGTGACGCGAGGCAATAGAACCGTTTTTGGGGATTTGGAGTCCTGGTAAAAATTCGGTTTCTGTGAATAATCGTGAAACTAAAGTGAAATCGTAGATAATTTTGTGAAATATACTAACACTGTTTCATTAAATTATTCACCATTTCACGTTAGATTGAGAATTATACACAGAAATCGAATTTTTACCCTGCCGAGGACTCCAAAAAACGTCCAAAAACGGTTACATTTGACAACTCATGTCACTTACTCTAAAGGACTGTATATATTTTAGCTCTAACGATGTATAATATCTCTTTTTAAATCTCAAAAGAAGATAGAAGTATTCGGTAATTCGACTCCGCATGCATCGCGGCAATAATTTTTCATACTACAATCAATCCTGCCAACTTTAGTCGTCATAGTTAGGTTAAAGCACTTTTCATAACCGACTAAAGAAGTGGCCTCACGAATAACGGGGGACAATTTGGTAATAAGGGGAACCCGGTGCCTGGTGCAGCTCTGCGACTACTTATTACACGATTTAATTTATTTGTCGAATCCACCTTGTCTGTAACCTATTACGTTAGTGTCAAGGATTACCATTTTTCTTTTAATTCGGATATGGCATACGTTAAAAGTAGATCTAATTATAACTTATAGCGTTACGCTGCGGATGATATGAAAAACTAAATACCTTACCTAACAGCGTTGAATCTGTCTTTCTTGGAATCTGACCCCCATAGCCGATAGTTCCCATACTTTGTTTATTTGCATTCTGTATTTTGAATAGTTAATTTAAAATGTTTTTAGAGTCCCATACCCAAAGGGTGCTAATTGGACCCTATTCATAAGCTTACGCTTGCTGTCCGTCCGTACATCTGTATGTCTGTCTGTCTTACCTATAAAGGGCTGTACCTTTTGAACTACAATACCCAGACGGTTGACATTTTCACAAAATATGCGTTATTATAGCGGATTGCCTAATAAATAATAAAAAATAAATATACCAAAATAAGGGGGTGCCCATACAAGAAACTTTTTTATAACGGTTTTAGTTTTTGCTCTATGTTAAAAACGGTAAATACATACAAGCCACAAACTTGATGTGATTATAAAGCATACTCTAAGATAAAATAACAAATAATAAAAATAAGTAAAATAAATATTGGGTTATCTCCGGGATCTTTAGCGTAAGCGTGTGTGGCTTGCGCTAAAGATCCCGGAGAAAACCCTTTTTTTTTAATATTGTTTGGTGGTACGGAACCCTCCGTGCTTTGTTATTTTGTTTGTTATTTTTCATTAACTGTTTATACTGCATGCCTATTATCTACTTATCTAAACTATTATAAAACTGTAATGTCTGTACATTGAAGATATTTATAGAAAAAAATTACGATATGGTTTTTAGATGTCCCTGATTCCAAATCACCAATTTTTGGATTTTTTGTCTGTCTGTTTGTTTGTTTGTTTGTTCGTTTGTTTGTTTGGGTGTTTGTTTGTTCGAGTATCACGCAAAAACTACTGAACCGATTTTGATGAAACTTTTTTTGTTTGATAGCTTATCATCTGACTTAAAATCTGGTATATAATTTATGCGGACGAAGTCGCAGGTAAAAGCTCGTCAATAAATAAAAATGTACAAATAAAAGCTTTTTATAGAAACTTAAACAGAACATCCATTTTACTTCAAAATAAAATAACAAATTTAAAAGCATTGTACTACCTACTCTTTCGTGCTTTGTAAAAGCTTGCCTAACCTTGATACCCTCGCTTTGAAGGTATATCTATATATTTTTGTGTATTTCTTGGTATCGTCTAGCCAACAAAAAAATGTTTTGCCATTCTACGAATAGGATATTTTTATAACGTACATTTTAAGTTTCATAAATGCATTCGGTATTACAGTTGAAAATGCCTCATTGGTACACGTAACCAGGAAAATGGGAACATGATCAAACCCTACAATTATGGTAATATTGTGTTACCCGTTTAATTCAAAACTTATAGATAATTTTAAGGTCTGGGAAATTATTAATTGCCACGTACTGCTACGATTAAATTGGGATAGGTTCGTTGGCACAACTTGAATGTTGTTTACTGATATGAAATTTAATACGACTATAATGAATAACATTGTATTCAAACAGTTTTTCACGGTCCAAAGGAAAAATTCGACTGTATGGCTTTTAAATATCATCGACCTATATTTGCGAGTGTTGTGTCGCGAGTAAAATCGACTGTATCTCAGAAAGCTTTTAATAAAATATTGTTACCTCATATGAGCGATGGCAAAACCTAATTTTGCGAGTTTTGCGCTTCACATTGCGGGCCAAACATCCGTATCCTACGAGTATGTCTACCGATACCGTACTAAGTCTCTACGCTGGTCTCTACTGAATCGCGAAGAAGCTACTTTACTTGGATTTTTGTACAATTTATTTAAGAGGGATTCACTTCACACAAATTATCGATATATGAGCAAACTAGCGGCCCGTCCCGGCTTCGCACGGGTGGACGTCTAAACTTTTCTAGCAATAAATATAGCCTATGTTACTTAGGGTGAATGCAGCTTTCTAATGGTGAAAGAATTTTTTAAATCGGCCCAGTACTTTTTGAGCCTATTCATTACAAACATACAAAAATAGGTACAAATCTTTCCTCTTTATAATATTAGTGTAGATTACTTATTTTCTATTACCTACAAAAAAAAATTATGTCAAAATGGTAGCATGAAAAGTGCTATATAATGTATATATACAGGGTGAAATTGATATCATTGGCATCCTTTTAAACTAAGAGTCTACCCATCGAACTGAACAACTTTACTATGGGAGCAAACCGATCGGAGCAAAAAAAAAACAGCTGTTGCATACATTTGAGTCGAGTAGGCATTGCAGTTTAGTATGGGACAGCTGATTTTTTAGTTGCTTCGATCGGTTTGCTCCCATAGTAAAAGTTGTTCAGTACGCACAAATTATACACCACTAGTTTTTAATTACTAACGTAACTTTAAGGGTGTATTCAGACCATGAATCTAAACAACTTTCCCAAAGAAACATGGGTCGAAAAATGAGAAAATTTTTTGGACCTTCCATACAAAAGTGCGGATCGGCCGATCGATTTTCTATGGGAGGTCCAAAAAAATTTCTCGTTTTTCGACCCATGTTTCTTTGGGAAAGTTGTTTAGATTCATGGTCTGAATATACCCTTAAAGTTACGTTAGTAATTAAAAACTAGTGGTGTATACCAGATTTTAAGTCAGATCATAAGCTATCAAACAAAAAAAGTTTCATCAAAATCGGTTCAGCAGTTTTTGCGTGATGCTCGTTCAAACAAACAAACACACAAATAAACAGACAGACAAAAAATCCAAAAATTGGTGATATGGAATCAGGGACACCTAAGAACCATATCGTAACTTTTTTTGTTAATATCTTCAATGTACAGACACTTCTGTTACAGTTTTATAATAGTTTAGATGACACTCACAATTTTTACGAATCTAAAGACACCTCAGTCTAAAATCCAACTACTCGTTTAGGCTGTAGGGCGTGACAAAGAAATAGACAGAGAAACATACATACATACATAAATACATACATTCATACGCTCGAAAAACATAACCCTCCTGCTGGCGCAGTCGGAAAAAATAACATAATGTTTAGTTAGATTGTTGTCAGATTCTTCAGATTTTGCATTTATTTTTATTGTATTTCAGATATAAAAGTTTTCAATCTACACTAATATTATAAAGAGGAAAGATTTGTACCTATTTTTGTATGTTTGTATGTTTGTTTTGACGGCCCGGTAGCACAGTCGGTAGTGAACCTGCCTGCTGTGCCGAGGGTCGCGGGTTCGAATCCCGTAAGGGACAAATATTTGTATGATGAATATGAATATTTGTACCCGAGTCATGGATGTTTGTATCTATATATGTATTCTATATCGTTGTCTAGTCATCATAATACAAGTCCAGGCTAGATTCTGGTACTTTAAATGTGACTAGATAATTTGTGTGACATTGTCCAAGATATTTATTTATTTTATTTATTTATTTATTTGAAATGAATAGGCTCAAAAAGTACTGGGCCGATTTAAAAAATTCTTTCACCATTAGAAAGCTGCATTCACCCTGAGTAACATAGGCTATATTTATTGCTAGAAAAGATTAGACGTCCACCCGTGCGAAGCCGGGACGGGCCGCTAGTGTTTCATATAAATATAGTTACCTATTTTATCTATCGTGTATTTACAAAGCCATAGATCATCATCATCATCAGCCTATCATCTTCCACTGCTGAACATAGGCTACTACCAAGGCGCGCCACAAGACTCTGTCCTCGGCCTTCCACATCCAGTTGCTCCCTTTTTTTAAGTCGTCTGTCCAGCGGGCAGTAGGGCGTCCCACACTACGCCTGCCAGTACGTGGTCTCCACTCTAGAACTCTCTGACACCCCATCGGTTATCAGTTCTTCGGCAGATATGACCAGCCCATTGTCACTTCAGCTTGCTAATTTTCTGAGCTATGTTAACCACTTAAGTTCTCTGACGTATCACTTCATTTCTGATGTCATCTCTCAGAGAAACACCGAGCATAGCTCTCTTCATAGCTCGCTGAGCGACCTTGAATTGATGAACTATACTATCGTCAGGGTCCACGTTTCCGCACCATAGGTCATCACTGGCAGGACGCACTGATTGAACACCTTCGTTTTGAGGCATTGTGGTAGGGCCGAGGAAAATATATGACGTAGTTAATAAGTAATTGATAGATATACGATATTAAACAAAAAATATGATTTAACAAGGTGCATTTGTGCTTTTATTACACAGGCCGTTGATTGTACGCAATGCTCCTCAGCTACCGCCTCCAACTCACACTTACACCCTGATACGAACGAACATCAAACTCTATTGACGTTTTGTTAGAGCCTATCTCTTTCAATCGCAACAGAGAGACCTACGTATTCCTATTTCCTACACACTAAGTGCAAATAACAGCTAATAAGATACATAACATTCAAAACTAGTCGATAAATATGACGGCTCATTGCAATGCATTCTTGACTTGCCCAGCATGTTTGGCCTAAATTGTTGACCGTTTACATCATTCCCTTTATTAGATAGTTACAAATTATAGTACTCTGTGGTTACAATTACAAGTATACAATTTGAATTGAGACCTTGGCTCGTTCGATTAATAATTGTCATTATTAAAGATGCGTCTAACCATTCGTCTAACTTATGCATTCTAGGAACGTATTTAGGAAAATCGTGGGATTACGCATCTGAATGCATAGTAGAGTAAGAAAAACTACACAAAAACGATAAAACGTGACTTGGTTGGAACCGTCATAACAAAACGGCGGTCGTAGTTTTGCACTCTGAGAAGTAATGTGCGTTAACAGTATAGTAATATCGTGTGTGACTTATTTGAAACTATCAGTTCCGAAAACAATAAGTGTCTTTGATCTAAAGACACTTTCTGGATACGAAACTCCTGAACGGCTTTTTATTCTTGTGGGTGTTGACGATACCAACATGCTAGGCTAGGCATGACCTGGACATGATTACTGCAATGTATGGAAATCCTGTAGGTACACGTAATGGTACGCAGCCATTTATTGATTGGTTTCGTATTTACATAAATAATATGACTAAGATCAGTATTGATAAACAATTTTATTCTAACGGTTTAAGTAAAAAATCTTATGCCGCTCTCTCTTCTCTTATCTTATTTTATCTTATCTTATCTTATGTCTTATCTTATCTTCTCTCTCTTATCTTATCTCTTACCTATGCTGTTTCAATTAACATATTGAAAAGAAGCAGTGAAGGTATTGCGTTTTAATTGTTCGTTACCAAATCAAGGAGCGTAGATGGCATGCTATGCGACACTGTTATATTCATCAGTCTATTGTTGTTGGCTACTAAAAATCTCGTTCACAAATTCAAAGCAGTGATCCAGGGTAACGACCGAATAAAAGCTAGTAAAACATACAGTCGCGCGTCCCAAACCTTGATTTAAATTTATAAAGACGCGACAACCCATCAAAGTGAGACAGCGGTCTTAATAAAACCAGTCGGGGACATACTTATTTGAACATCGTTAGTGAAAAACAGAACACAATGGTAATTGATAAAATATGCAAAACAAGCATGAAACGGTCGCCTAACGTAATCCCATTAGAGCAGCTCTGGTTTAAAAGAAAGCTTTTATGAGAAAATGCTTCACAGATGGAGCTTGAACCTATGTACGGCGACAGGTCAGGTTACCCTGTTTGGACTTTGAACTATTAGAAGTTGAACGCTGCGAATCGTGCGAGAGGGTGCGATATGTTGTTGTTGTTTCGTCTCACACAGCACGCTGCGCCCGCGCCGGCAGCCGCGTCTATGCAGGCTCTCTACCGCACTGTTTTGTGTTTTGTACGTAGTGTTGTTATGGGTATATAGGGTGCGTAACCTGATGTGTCGCCGTGTGTACAATCTTTGCTCTCACTATAAGTTCATATTATTAGGTTTAATCAAATAATTACGAGGACATAAAATAATAATCCCAATGGTAATGTTGGAGTTATCAAATTTCACGAATTGAAGTTTCATCTTCGACTTGGAGTCACCCCTAGTAAGGGCGACCTCACTGTTATGCTAATGATATCAACTACGTCGGCGGTTAATCTATCGTGAACCTCGGCTACGACGGGTCGTTTCACAAAAATTAGGATGGCTAAAAATGCACTCATATTATCATCATAATACCAGCATTAGCTTCGTTAGGTTGGTATTAGACATACCGCTACGCTACGGGTTAGCATTTTGAAAAATTATTCTAGTTTAATGTTAGAGCATGATAATATCGGAACTTAAACAATAGATCCTATGTGCATATTTAATAAGAGAGTACCTATTGTTTACAAACAGATTCCTAGATAGTTACAAAGTTACTAACGTGCAAACATTTAAAACTTTTCAAATGAAATGCATAAAGCTCATCGCTGTTGACGTTTTTGTTTAACGCTCTTGACGGAAAAACTCCGTATGCTGAACATGCATAATGATTAATGACTGAATTCAGTTTATTCCATATTACCTTTATGGTTTATTCTAAAATACAGATATTTAAGTAATCTCCCCGTCTACTTCCGTACATTATAGGATATTCTAGAAAAAAAATACTAGGGTTACGGCACAGCCCGGACACTGCCTACAAAAGAAATTGACAAGATGACGTCACCACACGCGAAACCAAAGAAATTGAACCTTAAGTCTTCTTCGTAGAACCAGTGCACGGTAACCAGAGGAGAGGGCGATAGAGGGGAGGTAAAATGTTGGTGGGAGGAAGGGAGAGTCCGTACTGTATCTAGTAATAGATACTCTTTCTTGGTTACGGTATCGGGACATCGTCGTCACCACGACTCTTCCGAAACCGTCTGCTATTTTTTCTTATTGGTTGCTGTAAATTATGCATGTTGATGATTTCAAATTCCAAATAGATATAAATTATAATGTTAATCAGTCAATCCTGTATTCGTCGTGTATTGACTCTTACGTCTTAAAGGTAAGGTTCAACTGAATTTGACTCAAATGCATTGTTACAAATGTAACTTTAGGTCAGTAGTTACGAATCAACTAAAATAAAAAATATACAAAATACAGACAGCTCTACAGCTCTGTAGTACAGATTAATCGTAAAATTAAGTTCAAACTTTTCGTATCTTTGCCGTTGTTTGTTCCAGATAGATAAAAATAAATATCTTTGAAGTGCAGAGTAGTTATTCTAGAAAAAAAAAGTAGAGTATATACACGTTTTCAATTTAAAAAACATCTAAGCAACTTAACGCTGCGATTTATTAAAAAATCCGCTTTGTAGCAAACACGACCCCGTGTTTGCTACGAAGCGGAACAAACCCAGGATCCTATGAATATTGAATAGCTTCATCTCATCAGATCAATTACATCGTGACCGAGTAGTCTCCACTTAGAATACTTTACTCTCGATAATTTCCTACCTTCAAGTGAGTGAACACGGGCAAGGTCGTTGTTTCTCAACATCTATTATATAATTTTGATTTTAAACTTTTCAAACTAAAATCTAAACTAGAGAAAGAACATAATTTTTTTCAAAGAAATACAAAAATGTTTACCGTTATATTTTATTAGTGTGTTACTTTCTCATGTAGATATTTAAAGATGGGCGTCGGTCAGTGATGGTCGATCTTTTTCTCTTGTTTGTTAATGTAAATGAGATCCGTCTAAACTGTCAGTCAAGCAAGATGCATTTAAGTACCTAACCTCCTTGTGACTTGAACTTACTACGAAGATATCTATTTATATCCAGCTTTAGATTGCAAATGGGAACTGCTATGGAGTCTGTAACATTTACGAAGATTTATAATTATTTTAGAAATAATTATAGGTATTATGCAATGATGTAGTCACCAGTAGCTTTGTATATTATTGTTTCTTTTTACAAGTTTATAAACACATACATAACAAATAATCTGAACCAAATGAATGCATTTTTTTATGTATAATCCCATCGGCAATTTGGCCTTCGGCAAATCTATAACATGAACCTAATTAAGATACCACAAGATACTTTACACTTGGTAACTCGTAATTTCCAAAAAAATCTGGTTCTGATTACGTAACTTGCATAAAGTTACATATTCAGATTGAACACAGATAAATCAAATTTATAATTTATGCCTTTCTCTAGTCTAGGGACTTGTAAAATATGGTAGTTCAATTTTTAGATACCTAGATCTTTTGTTTTCGCCACAGCTTCCGAATATTGATACATAATCTCACCAACTCATTCTCTTCCGGGGTTGTCTGAAACTTTGCTACAACTACCAAGTTGTAATTATAGTAATATTATTTGTCGACCCGGTTGGTGTAATGGTTACCACGCCGGACTGCCAAACCAGGGTCCTGGGTTCGAATCCCGGTTCGGTCATGGATGTTATATGTTTGTGCCGTTGTTGTATGATTCCCATAACAGAAAGCCTGAGGCTTACTTGGGATCATTGCGATTTATGTGCCTGTGAGCGTTATTTATTTTTTATTTTTTTTTATTAACTTTGAGCATGTTTAAGGTTCCAGTACCGTATCTTACAAATAAAAGCATCACTTTCATTTGTATTTGTAAGTATAAGGGTTGAACCTCATCTGACAGCACCGCTTCGCCTTTTCCTGTCGCTCCATCTTTTTCTGTCACTCAGGAAAGTCATTTGCTAGAGCAAATAAGATAGACGGAACGCGGTCGCGCGCGGCGTTGCTGCGGCGTGCTGTCGCGTTCCGTCTATCTTATTTGCTCTAGCAAATGACGTTCCTGAGTGACAGAAAAGGATGGAGCGACAGGAAAAGGCGATGCGGTGCTGTCAGATGAGGTTCAACCCTAATATAGAAAACTATATCTAATATACAGGGTGTAAGTTACAGCCTAGCAAATACTGAAACGGTGAACTCAGACCATCAACCTGAACAACTTTCACTATGGAGCCTACCTCAAGAAACGCGAAAAAAAATCAGCTGTCTCATACAAAACTGCTGTACCTACCCGACTAAAATGTATGGGACAGCTGATTGTTTTTTCGCGTTGTTCAGTTTGGTGGTCTGAGTCAGTGAACGCAATGTCTGTATTTGCGTTCACTGGTCTGAGTTCACCGTTTCAATATTTGCTAGGCTGTCACTTACGCCCTGTATCTACAGGGCGTACCCATCTGGGTATATCAAAATATCATCATCGTCCAATGATGGTAGAGCGTCATTGTCGTCGTCGCTAAATTATACATTTTTATTCAGAGTAAATATTTAAAAAAAGTTGAAAATTAAGGGGGTCCTCATAAGAAACTAGTTTTTATCAACGTTTTTTCTTCTCGCTCTATCGTAAAAACGGTAATACATGCAAGCTTCAAACTTGGTGTGATTATAGAGCAAACTCTACAGTATAAC
Source organism: Agonopterix subpropinquella (assembly GCA_922987775.1). NCBI lineage: Eukaryota > Metazoa > Arthropoda > Insecta > Lepidoptera > Depressariidae > Agonopterix > Agonopterix subpropinquella. The sequence goes on along the minus strand of OV277693.1, from coordinate 51,810,764 downwards.
AACAAATAATAAAAACCGGCCAAATGAGAGTCGATCTCGCGCTAAAGGTCCCGGAGAAAGCAAAACTTTTTTGAAGGTTGATATGCTACGTATAACGCAACAGTGTGGTGTGGTACGGAACCCTCGGTGAGCGAGTAGCCCAACTCGCACTTGACCGGTTTTATTATTTATTTATTTAGCATAGGCTAATAAAACAGCAGTAGGTGCTTCTAATTTTCAATAGTCAATGTTTCATAAAGCTCGCGTTAATCTTACAAAAATGACTTCGGCTTTGTTTAACTGTACGCAAGGGACGTGAGATTTAATAAAAAGACTGCATATGCACTGCAACCGCTGTAGATGGGACATATTTGGTGGCAGTAACGCCAGTAACAAAACAATTATTATGTTTTGCGGAGAGATTGGACCGCAAGCGCCTGATTGTGCTCCTCCCCTAGATATACTCATAGATATACGAAAAATTAGAATAGAACAGATAATAATATTAACTTTTTATGTTTTAGTAATGCACATAAATAAAATTCTACATTGTATTACTTAGTATGGACTTATTTCTGGTATGTTATTATAAGTTATTAACTTATTAGTGTCGATAACCTTTAAAAGTATAACATACTTTTAAGGCACTTTTTGAGTAGTGGATCTTCGGTATTAATAATAAAACCGGTCAAGTGCGAGTCGGGCTACTCGCGCACCGAGGGTTCCGTACCACACCACCACAGAACACAACATTATTAACATAGAAAAAAAACTTTTTTTTGTCTGGGACCTTTAGCGGGAGACCGACTCACACTTGGCCGGTTTTTAGTATTTGTTGTTATTCTGTAGAGTTGCTCTATAATCACACTAAGTTTGACGCTTGTATGTATTACCGTTTTTACCATAGAGCGTGAATAAAAAACGTTAATAAAAAGTAGTTTCTGGTGGAGAACCCCCCTTAATTTTTTACTTTTTGATATTTTTATTATTTGTTAACAATCCGCCGTAATAACGCATAACCTGAGAAAATGTCAACTATCTAGCTATTACGGTTCAAAAGTTACAGCCCTAAATAGGTAGGACAGACGGACGGACAACGTAGGCTTAGTAATAGGGTCCCGTTTTCACCCTTAGGTACGGAACCCTAAAAACTATCACCAAAGCAAAGCAACGCCCAGTGAAGCCAGTCTTTGGATGGCTGACAGTTTTAGTAGTACAGTATACATCATCGCGAGCGCTTTCGGGTATCGGCAGGCACGTTAAAACATTAGTCCCAGATAAATCCGTTAGATGGTGGTGTACATAATCGTTGAGCTTGGTCAGAGGCTTATTGAAGCGGCTAGAAAATTCATTGACGGTAAGTTGACCTTAACATGCCTCCACCAAACCGCATTGGGCTGGCTGCGTGGTGGTATTTGGCCCACTCTTCTCGTCCTGATTCGTTCGAGGTGCTAGCAGTGGCGGGATTCTGCAAGCTACAGCTGAACTCAAAAACTTTAAAAGCATAAAACAAAGGTGGGAAACCTTTGTTTTTTTGAGAATTCGCTTGTAAAGTTTTTGACTACCCCTAAAGATAAGCAGGTGAGAGTTTGTATTACATATACATACAAAAAAAACACCCCAAAATAAACAAATAAAACGAAGCCAAGGCAGATTAGAAAAACTTGAATTAATAATTATTTGATCAAACCTACATGACAAAACGTTTTAGTATATTTTCAATTCTACCCGTCTATCCATCTTATGTCCAATGGCAGCGAGGTATAATCGACAGCACGATCTGATTAAACACGCCCTTAGACCGTTTCGTAAAATGTTAACCGCAAATATTCAAACGTATATTGGTCAGGGTGCTCTAACTTTTTTATAGCATATGCGGATGGATATATTTATATATTATGTTGCATGAATATTGTCCAACCCGTAAAATTATAATCTTCCTAGTAACATTATAATCGTGAGGATTATTGTCAATTGCCACCAGTTCGTACAATATTTCGGACACAGTAATAATTATTTAATCATTTTTATTTTTTACAGGCACAACCAGTAATTTTTTTTTGCCTTCGTCTATCTTCCTAGATTCAACTAACTAAGCTACTATTGATAATCTAACTAGGATTATTAACATTTTACTAATTCACCCTATAGTATAATTAAAATATTACTAATTTCGTTTCAATAACTAAACTTTTTTTGTGGATTAAAGTTCGAAGGAACCCTTGGAGTCCAAAGCTGAGACGCTACTGACCGTTTTTAGTATCATTTACTGGATTAGTTGATATAGCACCTTACAGTTTTTAGGGTTCCGAAGTCAAAAAGGAACCCTTATAGTTTCGCCATGTCTGTCCGTCTGTCTGTCCGCGGCTTAGCTCAGAGATGCATAGTACTAGAAAGCTGTTATTTGGCATGGGTATACATATTAATCACGCCGACAAAGTGGTAAAATAATATTTAAAAAAAAAAAATTGTGTAAGTACCTCCCCTATACGTGAAGTCGAAATGACATTTTTTTTCTCGTCTACCCCATGGTGTGGGGTATCGTTGGATAGGTCGTTTAAAAATATTATGGGTATGAGAAAACCATTTTTCAATTTAGGGATCCGTTAGCGAAATATTAAGCTTAAAAGTGTTAAATTTTGTTAGAATCAAGTGTCCTCCCCCCTGCCAGCTAAACGGTTGTTTCTGGATATGTGAATAAATACATGGCAGTAGTATATATAAAGAAATTTAAAGGCAAACTATCACCGCTAATTAGGCTTTACAAGTTTACGAGTAATAGTCGATGAACTTATAAAATGTAGTTTTTAGACTTTTTTAGCCGTTAAACCGTAGTATAAAACAAAAGTTCATAATTATACTCGTATTACCCTATATTGTAACGGGCAACTACGGAACCCTATCCTGCGCGTGGTCCGACACGCACTTGGCTAGTTTTTTATGAACAGGTTCGAAAAGAAAACTACAGTAACTACCTAATCTACCTACTTTAATACCTAGTGCGTCTGTCAAAAGCATACGAGTACATTTTAGAAATCTAAAACAGAATACCAGCTGTTTGTTAGGCAATGAACATAAAATAACACTGCCGTCATCTTTATGGTCCATTCTAGCAGTAATTATGCAACAGCCATGACCTATATATCTGGACTCTTTTCAGTTTAAACACACTATGAAAATTAATCTAAATTTAATTTTTAGTGTAATTCGATTCTGTTGTGAAATTTTTAATCTCTGCAAAGCACTCACGAAATTTGTTTTTTATATTCTTTGTTTCTTTGTGCTTACGGACCACATTTTAACAAGAAGAATAATATCTATCTAGTTAGATTAAATAACTGGCCAAGTGCATGTCGGACCACGCGCAGGATAGGGTTCTGTAGTTGCCCGTCACTATGTAATATGGACTTAGAAGGAGGCTTTTTGCTTTATACTACGGTTTAACGACTAATAAAGTCTAAAAAGTACATTTTATAATTTGATCGACTATTACTCGTAAACTTGTAGAGCCTACTTAGCGGTGATAATTTTCCTTTTAAATTCGTTACATATGCCTATTGCCGTGAATTTTTTTACATCTCCAACTACAACCGTTTAGCCGGGAGAGTGAGGGGGACACTTTAACCAAAATTTTCGCTTTAAAGCTTAATGTTTCGCTAACAGATCCCTAAATCGCAAAATGGTTTTTCCTAAACCCATAATATTTTTAAAAGACCTATCCAACGATACACACAACATGGGACAGACGAGAAAAAAAGATGTCATCCCCACTTCGCGTGTAGGGGAGGTAACCTAAAAAAAAATATTTTTTATTATTTTATTTTACCACTTTGTCGGCGTAATCAATATGTATACTCATGTCAAATTATAGCTTTCCAGTACTAAGCGTCTCTGAGCTAAACCGCGGACAGACGGACAGACGGACGGACGGACGGACGGACGGACGGACGGACAGACGGACGGACATGGCGAAACTATAAGGGTTCCTTGTTGACTTCGGAACTCTAAAAATTAAGTTAATTCGAATATAGCAACATAGGATACGTTCATATGTAGGTACAGTGATGAAAAGGATGATTCCATTCAGTTTCTTACCTCGTCATCACCATCACCATCAGCCAGGTAAACCCCTCTGCTGGGTTAGTCCTCTTTATTTTCCCTCTGATCAGAAGTCGACATACAAATACACGCTAGTCTCATCCACTGTTTACCGGCCACTCTACAGATGTCGTCCGACCATCTGGTTGCAGTGTGTAAGAAAAAGTATTGTACAACATGACTGTGGCGAAGGTACGCGTAGTGACAAGACGGGGCCGGAGGCACAATGCGCTTTGTCGGAGGTCGTAAGTACATACAACGCTCAGGTGCTGTTCAGTTAATATTTTTGTTTTGAATTCCTAAAGCGCTAATACAAACAAAGTTTGGTCGTAGTTTCAATATTATACACCAATTAAAGACAATAATATTTTTCAGAAAAAAACTGGAAACTAATCTCTATGCTTATAATGAGTCAGATTTTCGTAAAAATATACATTTTCAATGCTAGGACTAATTTAAGATTTGTATGGAAATGGATATCTTTGAGGCACTGTAAGTTTAAAACTAGGTATAATTTTAACGAAAATCTGACTGATTACAAGCATAGAGATCCAGTTTGAGTGGGTTTCTATTAGATTGTTTTTAGCGGTAATTGCAGATTTCGTTTGTATGGAGCGCGCTCCGAATTTCCATAATTAACATAAAATGTTGATTGTTAGCAAGTAAATAATAATAATAAAATACTTACGATTGACGTATTGGTACTGCGCCTGCACTATACAGCACAGCGAGAGTAGCAGGAGAAGCGAAGCGGGCGCTTCTTTTTTAATTTGCATTTTATCTGTAGCGGTGAACTTTCATCTATTTCATATTTTTGTATTCTTCAAACCAGGCAAAGTAGTCAATATGTAGATCGGTCATGTGACAGTCTTCCAATTAGGCTATGAATATTCGACATTCCACACCGTCGGCGTCGGTTCAATCAAACAATAAGTGACCGTTGATAGCACAAATTTTACGGTGATAGCACAGTCATTGCATTAATTGAAACAGTGAATAAACGTGAAATTTTAAATATAAAATAAGAATTGCGGAATGGCCTGTTATTTCGGATCCAGTCCATAAATAAATCTTAGCAATACGAGTTAAGGTTGAGTAAAATAAACTTTATTGATTATGATTGCAGAACTTGGAGGACAATTATTTGTTTTCTCCTTAATTGTTTCACCTATGTGAACCCGGTAAGATTTTTCATTAGATCGTTCATATCTATGAAAATCCAATCTTAAATAAAAGATGTACCTACGTATATTAAGTCCCTAAGATGACAAAGGATTTTTTTTTTGTACTTTGAGTTTGAGTAACACACAATTATGCATGATACCTGGAGTGCGATATTTTAAAGTCATACGTTGAAATCAGCAGTAGAAAAGTATGGAATTTGTGTATTCGCGCTTATGATTTCGAATTCAATAATAAAACCGGCCAAGTACGAGTCGGGACTCGGGCAATCAGTGTTCCGTACTACCAGTTGTTTAACATGGGTCATTGAAGAAACCACTCTAAATTGACGCTTACTTTGTATGTGCTCACCTATTTGTTACTATTAACTGAAGATCATTTTACACTGGTCTCACTGGTGTTAGTTTTTTGGGTATAGAAAAAAAACTATCCAAGTTAGAGCCACCCTGATAATTTTCCCGCCATCTGCACGTTATTTCTGATGTTCATGATTTTTTTCAGATCTTATACGGCTATATTTGTTGAAATAGAGGTGGGGACAGCAATGTCTCTGATTTAATTGAAAATTTTGTTAAACAAAGTTTTACAAAATAATTTGAGAAATTTATTTTTAGATTCGTATTTTCATAAGCTTTCAATTGATACCCCACAACATAGGGTAGAATTTTTTTTTTATTTACCCTTTCTACCACCCCAGTTTGCCTCCCCCAATACAAAAATTAAGCTTTTTTTTTTACTTCATTTATGATATTGGACCAAAAAATGCTATATCTATACCGAGTTTCAACTTCCTATGTCTTACGGTCTCTGAGAAAAATGCCTGTGACAGACGGACGGACGGACGGACAGACACCGAGCTGATTCCATAATTGTCCCGTTTTGCCAATTTTGGTACGGAACACTAAAAATAGCACTTCAGACAAAGATAGACAAAATGCTATTTATGAATTCGAAATCATGAGCGAGAATACACAAATTTCATACTTTTCTACTGCTGATTTCAACGTATGACTTTCAACAATCTCACTCCTGTACGATTTGTAGTTTGTGTAAAAACACAACACTCGCCATTCATCTTCAATTGCGTTTTACTTAAATTAAGTGACAGTTATCTGTAGATACCAGGAAACCAGGGATTTTGTTGTGGATGACACTTATGTAGATAAACATGGTAAGTAAAACATTATCTAAATAAAAAAATTCATCTAAATTTTCAAAGCCGTTTTCGAAACCAATTCATATTAGTATATAAAAATAGTTTTCTTAAAGTTATCTGAGATACTTAGATAAGACACGTTGTAACTTACGTTATGTGTTTTTTACTGGTAAAGCGATTTTGATTTCAAACAAAATATTCAAATAAACAGGCAGTATTATTAAATGCTTTGAGCAACCCTACCCACGTTCTTCGTACTCAGTATAGTATTACGGTATAAATGCCAAGCTCACGTCCAGAATGCGAATTTACGAATGTCATTTCAAGTTAAAGAATATAATAGTGTTCAGGTTTACCTTCCTACAATGTTACATTTACCTGTGTCTCTATAATATGTTCTACGCAAATTCTGTATGAAAACCTTATTTATAGAGTCATTTAAAACAAAATAATAAAGCCAATTAAAATTAAAACCAAATATTTGATTGTTTTTTGACACGGTTACAAAATACTCATGCACCGACCCTGTCAGTCAGTCAGCATATAAAGATGAACAGTGTAAAAAAGTGCATGGCGCCGCCATCGCCACTGGGAACCAGACAGAGGTCGTCCATCTTTGTCAGTTCTCGATTAAGCACGCATGACTTTAGCAATCCCCGATCAACACATCTGTCATGTGACTTCTGTCCACAATTTGTTGACAACTTTACTGTTCAGGTCGTCAGTGTGATAAAATAAAAAATAAAAAAAATAACGCTCACAGGCACATACATTGACAGCCCGGTAGTACAGTCGGTAGTGAACCTGCCTGCTGTGCCGAGGGTCGCGGGTTCGAATCCCGTAAGGGACAAATATTTGTATGATGAATATGAATATTTGTACCCGAGTCATGGATGTTTGTATCTATATATGTATTCTATATCGTTGTCTAGTCATCATAATACAAGTCCAGGCTAGATTCTGGTACTTTAAATGTGACTAGATAATTTGTGTGACACTGTCCAAGATATTTATTTATTTATTTATTTACATACATTGTTATGATCCCAAGTAAGCCTCAGGCTTTTTGTTATGGGAATCATACAACAACGGCACAAACATATAACATCCATGACCGAACCGGGATTCGAACCCAGGACCCTGGTTTGGCGGGCCGGCGTGGTAACTATTACACCAACCGGGTCGTGATACTTCCTTTATGTAAGATTTTTGTTTACAAAAAATTTAAACCGACTTCAAAACTATAAATTACTAAAATAATAATGTAACCAGCGTCTTTTAAATACATAACATCTATACATATAATAAAATTCTAAACTTGCCGATGATGTACATTGAAGATATTTGCAATAAAATTAATTGGGGGTGTTCAGGATAGGTAATGGAATACATTACGACCATTTTTAGAATTTTTGTCTGTTTGTCTGTTTGTCTGTTTATCTGTTTATCTGTTTATCTGTTTGTCTGTTTGTTTGTTCGCGCATCACTTGAAAACGACTGAACCGATTTGGATGGGGTTTTCATTAAAGTATAGGTCATGGCTTGGGTCAAGTTATAGGCTATATTTCATCGCAATCGGTTTATTCAATCAAAAGTTATGAGTATTTAAAGAAAAAGTTGCGAGCGCCACTGAATTTAATGCACGCTTAACTAAAAAATTACTTAACCGATTTGAATGATGTATTCACAAAAAACATGGGGCAAAGTTTGTATTAACATTTAGGCTTAATTTCATCGCAATCAGTTTATTCGATCTAAAGTTAGGAGTATTTAAAGACAAAGTCGCGAGCACCCCTGAATTGTATGGTACGGATCACTTAAAAACTACGAAACCGATTTAAATGAAATTTTCACATAAACGTAGGGCTTAATTTGAATTAGCATATAGGCTTTATTTCATCGCAATCGGTTAATTCAATTAAAAGTTATTAGTATTTAAAGACAAAGTCGACCGCCACTGAATTTAATGCACAAAACCGATTTAAATGGGGTTCTGCTATGCAAAGACCAAGTCAAAAAATCCTCAAGGCTTACGGTTTGGTTTAGGTAGTTAGTACCAATTCAGCATTAGAACTGAGGAGTTAGAACCCCAAATTCAATAAAAAATTATTTGCAAGATGCCAGCAATTGATAATTTTTTAGGGTCCGCGTAGTCAACAAGGAACCCTTATAGTTTCGCCATGTCCATCCGTCTGTCTATCTGTCTGTTTGCAGCTTAGCTAATAGATGTTTAGTACTAAAAAACTGTAATTTGGCATGGGTATACATACTAATCATGCCGACAAAGTGGTAAAAGTACCTCCCCTAGACTTGAAGTGGGGATGAAATCTGTTTTCTCTCTTATCGCATGATGTGGTATCGTTTGAATAGGTCGTTTAAAAATTATAAAATATTGTGGGCGTGGGAAAGCCATTTAAATTAATTAAATCAAATTAAAAGATATCGAAACAGAAAAAGTATTAAATTAGTAAGTAGTAGTAGTAAGTATTTTTCGATTTAGGGGTCCGTTAGCGAAATATTAAACTTTAAAGCAAAAATTTTTGTTAGAGTCAGTTGTCCAAACTAAACGGTTGTGGTTGGAGATGTGAAAAAATTCACGGCAATAGTATAACGGTATGGTAGTGTAAAACAAAAAGCACCCTTTTAAGTTCATAATCCATATACTGTAACGGGCAACTATACGGGACCCTACACTGCGCGTGGCCCAACACGCGTGGCCGGTTTTTTGACTACGAATTAGCATTGTTGGCATCAAGCAAAGACCAACCTCCTGGTTCTAATTTCTCAGTCCAGATCATTTGGAGGTAATGCCAACATAAACTATGTATTGAGTAACTGTGTGGTGGTGTGTGCTTTGAGAATCTACAGGTTTCTAATAATTGTTAATTAAGAAGAAACTTTGCCATGTGAGACACTTAGGTGAGACATGACGATGTTTTGACATATCGTTAGTGTAACTATTATTACCAATTCATATGGTTCTGATGATTTTAAATTAGTATTTAACTGGCTTTTTTCTTATTGCTGTCTCCCGTTTGCAATAGAGGGAAGTCGGATATTTCTTTTTCCTACTCTTGACTCCTATCTTCTTTGATTAATTAATTGCGGGTTCCAAGACAGCTTAGAGTCAGCCCCCGGGCTCGCTGGACTTCATTGTCCAGTGTTGTGAATGGTGGCCGCTGTTGATCCTGGTTTACAGGAGTTACAGCGGCAGCGGTGGGAAAGTGTGGTGGGCCTATGCCCAAAAAAAAGTAGGTACCCTACTTATCAAGCAATTTAGATGATGTTTTGAAAAATTTATAAAGAGATTCTACTTTATATCTTAATTTGATGGCAATAATTTATCCAGTGAATTCCTTTTTCTTTATATCTTTCTTTTTTCATTTTCTTTCTTTTTATTTCTTTCTTCTTTATATTATTTCAGTGGTCTGCGCGTACGAAGTCGCGGGCACAGCTAGTCTATAATAAAAACATTCACTTGTTTAATTGGAGTCGCTGTCGAGCTGGAGATTCGCGATTAGAATTATTTTTTGGGCTTAGCTTGACACCGACTCCTATAAAACAAATTAATGTTTTTATTATACAGGGTGAAATTGATATCATTAGCATCCTTAAACTAAGAGTCTACCCATCAAACTGAACAACTTTTACTATGGGAGCAAGCCGATCGGAACAACTAAAAAATCTGCTGTCCCATAATAAACTGCAATGCCTACTCGACTCAAATGTCTGCAACAGCAGATTTTTTTTTTTTGCTACGGTCAGTTTGCTCTAAAAGTTGTTCAGTTTGATGGGTAGACTCTTAGTTTAAAAGGATGCCAATGATATCAGTTTCACCCTGTAGATGCGTATTTAAAAGACGCTGGTTACATTATTATTTTAGTACTTTTCAGTTTTGAAGTCGGTTTGATTTTTTTGTAAAAAACATATTCAATATTTATTGTGTTGGAATCTTAATTATATTGGGTTGACATATCCGTTGTACATGAAAGGAGAACATCAACACGAAACATTTATTTCAATTCAATAATATGCTATACACTATTTGAGGAGTTTCATTGTCTATCTCCGAAGCCTTTCACTGGTGAAGGGCTTCGGATCTGATCGGAGATCTGGATCTCCACCAAATCTCTGAAGTATGACCTACAAAAAAAAAGAAAACTCCACCAAAATCTTGAGAACCTCCTCCGTATTTTTTTTTCGTGGGTTTAAAATTTACTTCATCATCAGGATCAGCCTATGTTCACCCACTACGGCGCATGAGCAATTGAGCATCCACTCCCTTCACAACCTGTTTCATTTAATCCAGTCCTGTCCAATTACAATTCTGACTTCCACTAAAATATCGCTTATCAAATACCTAAAAGAAGTTTATCCAGAAAACAACAAATATACAAAATGTACTCCCGTTGATGTCTTTTGCTTTGGAATTGCTTGCTACGTCGTAGAAAAGCTACACAATAATGTAGTGATTTGATAATTATACATTTACCATTTGTATGTATCCATATTATTATGTACCTATATAACAAATGTTTGTTTCTCATTCTATTTTATATTTACACTTTAACAACAGAGTATTATAATTATAACTTTAAAATCACTACATAGTATAAAACAAAGTCGCTTCCCGCGTCTCGTCTGTCTGTCTGTCCCCATGTATGCTTAGATCTTTAAAACTACGCAATGGGTTTTGATGCGGTTTTTTTTTAATATATTGCAGTAGCATTGCTCCCGTGCGAAGCCGGGGCGGGTCGCTAGTTTTTAATAAAAACAAATTCGTAGAAAAAGAATCTCATTTGAATCATGTTGATTATAGAATAACAATGATATGATAACATTAAAAAAGTCCAGGCATGTTTAGAATAAGTTATACAAAACTATTAATTCGTATTCAAACTTTATAAGAATTTAAATTACTCAATATAAATGTCGTTATCTTTTATCAAATTAAATTGTGAATAAATAAATAAATAAAAAATAATAAAAAAGCCTTTTAACTTCTTCCTTTAAACAAAAAACATACATAACTCAGAAAAATTAATTTCATTTATTGTGAATAGAATTTAATTGTGAATAGAATAAATAAAAACAGAATTAGTGAGATTCATAAGGCGGTTGTAAACTACCTACTACGGTTGTAAATAGTTTGACTAGGGAAGAGACGACCTGCATGGGTGGCATGCCACCGTGATACAGCGCTATCACACCAATCGCTCTCTTTCTATTTGCGCGCGAACGAACGAGATAAAACACGTGATACAGCCGTATCACGTTTAGCATGCTACGGCGGCTGGGCTTCCCTAGACGTCTGTCCTAGACTCTGATGGAAATCGATGAAGCATCGAAATAGGGTGCACATACATTACTGCATTCAAATAATTAATAAAATGGGTCAAGCTGGGCTACTCGCGCACCGAGGGTTCCGTACCACACCACCACGCAAATAAACGTATAATTTTTTTTTCTCCGGGAACTTTAGTACAATACCGACTCACACTTAGCCCGTCTTTATTATTTGTTGTTTACTGTAGAGTTTACTCTATAATCACACCAAGTTTGACGCTTGTATGTATTACCGTTTTTACGATATAGCGAGAAGTAAAAACGTTGATAAAAACTAGTTTCTTTTACTTTTTGGCATTTTTATTATTTGTCAGCAAATCCGCCGCAATAATGCACATTCTGTGAAAATTTCAACTATCTAGCTGTTACGGTTCAAAAGTTACAGCTCTAAATAGGTAGAACATACAGACGGACGACGCACGGACGAGCAACGTATGCTTACAGTGTGACCACTTTTAGTAGATTTCTACTTTTTTGGTAGATTTAGGGCAAAAAGAACGATAATTTAGTAGTGGGAAATTGTTTAGTAGATTTTGGTAGAAATTCGGTATTCGAAAATTTGATCAAAAATGCAAGGATTCAGGCAAAAAATAATCAAAACTAGCAATACAAATTGCTGAGAAAACAATTGCGGGGGTTTTCCGGAACTTCTAAATATGCTTTAGTGGTGTACAATAAAATTAATCTTATCGCTTAATGTTATACTTTGCCAACTTTAAACCGGCATATGGACGACGATATATTTAGTATATGGATTTATTTGAAAATTGAAGCATCGATGTTACAAAGTGATGAAAACCTTTTTTTTTCTTTTTATAATGCGAAAATAACATGAGTGATTATGAGCGTTTCGATAAAAAATGATAATATTTTGTTAAAAAACGTGTTTTATATTGAATTTTAGCCATCTGGAACGCATACATATTAGTTAGTAGATTTTAAGTAGAATTTGAAACAGGACTTGGTAGATTTTGGTAGATTTCAGCAGTCATTTTGGTAGATTCTCTGAAAAAAAAGTGGTCACGCTGTATGCTTAGTGATAGGGTCCCGTTTTCACCCTTTGGGTCCGGAACCCTAAAAACGAAATTAATGCTTAATGAACTCTGTCATCATAAGTAGTAAAACCTAATTGTATGTCAGCTGCTGACAAACATTGACAAAACGTGTTCACCGAAAAACGACGCGTCATGATCAACTGAGATAAATAGTGTCGTCACAGTGTACTCAGTCAAGGTTGATAAGGATTCTCATCTTATCAACGAGATAAAATACCTCCAAGCCCGATTAAAAAAAAATTACGGTTCTTCTACTAACTATAAGTATTAATTAATTTTAAGTTTACAAACGAGTGGTATTACATTTTAAATAACACATTAAACAGGCTCCAACCGTTGGTTTGCTCGCAGTCGTTTTATTTTAATTATACATATATACAATTATACATCATTTTGTTAACTGTGTTTTTTTCCTATCGAGATTTTTTTTTTATCGAATTTCTATATTTTATGTTAGGCAATATAGAGAATGGTCTCGACGTTTCAGACCATCAAACTGAACAACGTTCACTATGGGGAGTTCGCTTCCCATACATCAAGGTGCTTTACTCTGTTTAATATGTAACGAATTTAATATTACACCCTGTATTTTAAAACCAGCAATGAAAGTACGGTCGAAGCCCTCTTTAGAGACCCAAAAATCAAATTCGACATAATTTATTCAATATAGGAGCTTGAAGCCCACTTATTAAACGTCAAATCTTTTTTGGAAGCTACCACCGCGTCGGAACCTTTTGTAGAGAAGATGCAGCCAGAAACTCTACAACAGAACACGACTTAATAACTATGTATACAGTCTATTCAATAAAGTATTGTAAACTATAAGTTAGTGACACTCAGACCCAAGCATTCTGATCATTTAAATAATATATAATAAATAGTAAGTTATATAATATCGACTGAAAACCCAAATTGCCATTGAGTTAAATAGAAATATACTATACTAGCGTTTACCCGCGACTTCTTCCGCATAAATTATATACCAGATTTTAAGTCAGATGATAATCTATCAAACAAAAAAGTTTTGTCAAAATCGGTTCAGTAGTTTTTGCGTGATACTCGAACAAACAAACACCCAAACAAACAAACAAACAAACAGACAGACAAAAAATCCAAAAATTTGTGATTTGCAATCAGGGACACGTAAAAATCATGTGGTAATTTTTTTTTGTAAATATCTTCAATGTACAGACACATTTCTGTTAGGTCCGTCACACACATACGGAATTGCAATCCGGAATTCGTATGTGTGTGATGTATATGATGATTGTATAGGATTTGACAACTGCGCAATTCCAAGCGCTATTATTGTGGAATTTTGTTTTGTAGAGTCAAGGTTAAGGCACGATGGGGCTGACATAACCTCAGGGTTAAAAGCTCCAATTAAAATAAAATAAAAAACAGAATAAAAAAAAAAATTATTGTGGAAGGGGAAAATCCATACAAAATCACAATCCTGATTCGGAATTCTGGTTTGCAATTCCGTGTGTGTGTGGCGGACCTTACAGTTTTATATTAGTTTAGATAGATTCTATAATTTACAACATCAACGAATCATTATCGACAATATTATAAAACTGGAAAAGAAGTGTGTTTGTACATTGACGATATTTACAAGAAAAAGATTACGGTATTGTTTTTAGTTGTCCCTGACTGCATATCATAAACTTTTAGATTGTTTGCCTGTATGTTTGTTGTCCTGAGTGAGTGAGTGAGGAGTGCGATTTTTGAAACTCATTCGCTGAGCTCAGAAGTAGAAAATGTCAAAATATAGATGTGCATCTTTCTACTGCTGATTTGACTTTCAAAAATCCTACTCCAGGAGAAAATGGCAAAATAACTCTGCAGATATGCATCTTTCCACTGAAAGATGCCATATCTGCAGAGTTATTTTACCATTTTCAACTGCTGAGTTCAACTTGTTAGTTTCAAAAATCGCACTCCTGGTCTCCTCTCACAGTAAGGGTGAGAGGGAGTGATGAGGATCAACTCATGAACGTATCATCATATTTTCTTCCTATCAATAACATTATTGCTACAACCACCAACTATTACAACCTAAAATTGGCTAAGATACTTACAGGGTTCTTCTTAAATGCTAACGGGTTTTAAGGGGATGATTAGACCATGAAACTAGTTTTCTATATTCGGTCATAATCACAGTCAAAATTGGAAGGAAATGCATCCCATTACGTCGTTAAATTAATTCTTCCGTATTTTTCAAAGCACTCTAGAAATAATGGATAGAAAAATCTGTAGATTTTTATTATTAAGCTTTTTAGGCCATAATATCCAATGGTTTTCGAATTTTGGTACCTTTCCTAAAATGAAATGTTATCCATTGTTTTCCGTACAAAGTTCCTTCTCTTTAGTAATTTGTAAGATCAGATCAAAGATCGAAAGTAATTTATATTGTAAAAAAATTAAATTGATAGGCTGATGTTTTAAAGCTTGGATTAATTAAAAATTGTTTACACCTGTAATGGACTAAATTATGCGCATTGGACCAAGTGCGACAAGGTCATCAATATTATTGTCATGCCAGAATAAGGTCAAAAGGTTGGGTTCAGAATTAAGATTTACATTCACACGAGATCCCATATATGAAGTATTGTTTTTACATTATTTATAATGGTATATTTGGAATATCTCTGCCTACCCCCTTAGGGAATACACCTAGTCGTGAGCATCAAGCTCAAAATCAATTTACACAAATTGATTCTGTTAGAAACATTAGATTGTACCTACTGTTTTCATTTTGTCCAAAATTATTCAGCTTTCCATTATTATTATACTAAAAACTTTAAAGATGATTTGTTTAAAGCGAAGTGAATCCCTATATATATATGTATATAATGGCCTCGATTCGGACTGTGCCACGACTTAACTTATCTGAATTTATTCCTGTCACTTTCTAAAATAAGATTAAAAAAAGAGACAGAAAACCAACAGCTGACTTTAGTGCTGTCAAAGTGACGTTACACGCCCAAAATAAGATGCCATCACAATCTACGCCATCTTATTTAAAGCGTTTTTTGGCGTTTAACGTCACTTTGACAGCACTAAAGTCAGATGTTGGTTTTCTGTCTCTTTTCTTAATCTTATTTTAGAAAGTGACAGGAATAAATTTAGTTAAGTCGTGGCACAGTCCGAATCGAGGCCAATATTATATATAGATATATAAATATTATAAATGAGAATGTAAGTTTGTTTGTTAGGCTTTCACGCGAAAACTACTTATACTTTGTACACATATTCTTGGAGGTATTAGAAGTAACATAGGATACTTGGGGCACAGTATAAGAGTATCTATTACTAGACCCACGCGGACAAAGTCGCGGGCAAAAGCTATAATTTAATAATACGAAAACATAGTGATGCGCTGCACTGTCACAAGCTATTAATCTATCAACACGAAAAGTGCATTCTTTGTTGACAGTGGCTTTTTATTTAATCGATATTATTAACACGAAAGGCGGTAGGTTTCATTTTAGTTTAATCATACATCTGACTGATGCAGAATGAGATAAATAGCGCAGAATAGCAGGTTTAATTCTATTATTAAACTTGAAACTGGCATAAATTTTTCACAGTATAGGTAGATTGATTCACATTTCATTAAGCTTAAGATTGATTGAAAGCTTAAATTAATTTTTATATGAAATTTCAATACTATGTAGTCCAAAATGTATGACCATTCCTTGGGAACTAGAAAACCAAATTATATTTATCATACCCGAGTCCTTGAAAGATCGAGCAATCTGCTTTTCACATTGTGGGTTCAACTCAAACGAATCAACGTCATAGGATCGAGTTCTCGCTGTTGTTTGATAAAAAAGAAAGAATACTGAACCAACGTACTTTTTGTTCATTCTCTCTTGACTTTTTTTAACCTGTCCGACTTAGTTGCTCGAAATTTGATTGAATATTAAAACAGATATCATCAACAAATCAACACATGTGCACACAAATACGATAAAGTATATTTGGTTTCGAACTTTACTTACAATTTTATCCTAAACAAGCAATGACTAAAACCTCATATGACTCGTATCTCTTATCTTTGACGAAAAAAAACGAAAATAGTGTAGTGTGCGTCGGGAGAAAGTATGTCATCCCTTTTTACAGTGACTTTGGGCGGTAAGAAAGCCTGCAGTAATCAGAGGCATAGTGGTAAAGCCGCTTTGAAATTATTATCTGGAGAGCGTTAATATTACACAAAAATAATTGTAGTAACATGCATTGCAATTTGTGTCAGATTTGAAGTACATTGCAAAATTATTAAAGACCCTCTACACTTATCGGCAATCGATCATGAACATGTATTTTTATGTTCTACTATAAATAGGTCAAAACAAAATTACCATCAAGGCAAGGTTATTCCGAACTATGTAAAAATATAATCAAATAGATTGCCCAAAATGTCTTCGCATGTCACATTAAGGTATTTAAATTAAGCTAGTGTACCAAAGTTGGTACCATTGTTCACCGAGTAACGAAAAGTTCTTGTCATTCCATACTATTATGAATGAACTAAATATTTGAAAGGCGTTCTTAGCATAGCGTCTAACTATTTTATAAAAACAGGCCTAATTGTAATAATATTAAAAAGTTTAAAAAGCTATAACAAGTCTACGGTACAAGGTAAAATCGACTCCTCCTATTGTTGAAGTCGGTTAAAATGTAGCCTATTGTTACCCATAACGAATCGATTGACACCAAATTCATAAAAATAGGATGAATAGATAAACATACGTAAATACAATAACATAGATTGCTAAAATCATAACCCTTCCTTTTAGCTTCGCCGCCGTAGTCGGGTAAAAACCCTGATATCAACTCCTAATTTATCGAATCTTTAATGTTGTTTTTCTAGCCAATTTGATATTAATGCTTATCTAGGCTCGGATAGGTTACCTACATTATTATCTTAGAATCTATTTATTACAAAAAACATGTGTTTACGAAAATTTTCAACTTTTGGTAAATGAAGTTGGTTAACGTAAGAATGATCAAGTACGATAGTAAAGATTTTGAGATAACAAGTAAAATAAAAATCTACTGCAAACACGACTAATGTGTAAACAACGGTATAAATCCTAGTTGAGAGATGGTAGTCGCATTTAATATACTAGTAGGTATATTAAATGCTATACAGGGTGAAATTGATATCATTAGCATCCTTTTAAAGTAAGAGTCTACCCATCAAACTGAACAACTTTCACTATGGGAGCAAACCGATCGGAGCAAAAAAATTATCAGCTGTTCCATACTAAACTGCAATCCTTACTCAACTCAAATGTATGCAAGAGCTGATTTTTTTTTACTCCGATCGATTTGCTCCCATAGTGAAAGTTGTTCAGTTTGATGGGAAGACTCTTAGTTTAAAAGGATGCTAATGATATCAATTTCACCCTGTATACCTCAGAAATATTTGTATCTAGTAAATTAATCATGACAATTTATACACAGTGTTTCTTGACTAAATCAAACATACATACAAAAAATACGGATCAAAGCATAGAACCTCCCTTTTTTAAAGTCGGTTAAAGAATAGTAAATCACAAATTGCTTAAGTTTAGCATCGTGAACCAGGACAAAACGTTCATTGCGGGACACTTATTTAGGAACTGATATTAATTTCGCAGAGGGCGGGGTTCGCGTGATTCGACTCGGCTCCCCTGCCTTGTACGGGCGAGCGCTTGGAGTCAGGCATGAGCGACAGGCGAACCGACCACGGAAAAGTAAGCCTAGACGAAAGATTGATTCATTTCGAAATATTCGAAACTATAATTTGGCAACAAATACCTGGCTTGAACCACGAAGATGGAAGATTGTAGGGAATTTCGAAAAAGCGAAGCACCGGTAGTAGCTAGTAGGTTTATCATAAATTCGAGTTCATTATCCTTTATCAGTTGAGCAGAGCCTCAAAACTCTTGCATGTTTATTTATAATGCAAAATTTTATAAAACCTAATAAGAACATGAAGATACAATACAACACTATTTATTTGCACACCAAAACATAAAACAACAATTCTACGATATTTTATTCTTTTGAATATTTTTTGTCGTCTTGTTGCAGAACAAGTAGGATTGTTACGAGTTTAGAAAGTCTTTAACGCTATGATAAATATATTAAACTCAATTTGTTTCGCGAATTGTGATACGAAACCACTTTATATCACAATATTATTTATCTTTGAATATGTTATGTTGTGTTAAATGCTGCTATTGTAAAATGCACTTAAAACTATAAAACATATTCGATATCTTAGAAAAAGCACGAAAATGTTTCTTCAAGATTCGATCAATCCGACATGAAGTGGGTAAACCGTAAATATTCATTAAATAATTAGTGATCTCAACACCAATCGCTAAAGTTCTTTACTTGAAGCGTATAGACCGGGCAAAATCGGTAAACAGTTGCTCTTTATGCAAATCTGTGCATCGGCACGACAGACTTGGCTTTTTAGTCTTTTTAAGGTTATGAATCTGTCTTTCTTTCGTTAGTACCTACCTATGTTATTTGTACCTGATTGTCTTTTAACATAAAATGAAGAGTCGAATAATATTAAAGATATTTTATAGTTCTTAGAAAAGTCCATCCCACCAAAACATTTTCATTGTAAAATGTTGCCAATGCGGGCCTCGCAGTCGCACTGTCAAAAAGTAATCAGATCTCATGTAGAGCCAAGCTGACTCTACACACCCTTACTTCACAAACACTACACATTTTCACTTCTTTTCGTATGTTGCCTATGAGTTTATGAAAATATATTTTCATTATGTTTTTTTTTTCAAGTTTTAGTTTTTTTTGTTGTTTGTGTACCAATACTACCTTACATACCAAATTTCAGTTTTCTATGACTTCAGGAAAAACCCTAAGAATTTTAATGATCATCAGTGAGTCAGCGACGAAATCTGGGTTTTTTAGATATCAATAAAATCTAAAGTATAAGAGCTCTATGCAATTGAAACTTTATATTTTTAATAAGTCCACTATTGATATCATATCCCGAGAATTTTGTTTATCTGGTATAATCTAAACCCAAGTTATGAGGGTTCAAAAAAACAACGGAGCGCTTTGAGAAAAGTTAGGTTTCGCTTGAGTCGTCTTGGCGGGGGCACTACCGTGCCCCCAGATATTCGTGACCGGTATAGTAATAGGAAGACATATTTTTGTTGAATGTAAATGTGATCAATAAATATTCTCATTGTAAATTATTAGGAAAACTTAAACCTTGATTTTGTTTGGACCTTCAGTAATAATACTGAAGAGAACATTAATTATTTTCTCACCTACTTGTTTTACGGTTATTCAACGAATATAAATCACAATATAAATCGATTCACAAAGCAAGTGTGCAGCTTCTATCATCCTTTGTTTTGACTGGAGTTGGAGCAAAGTCCAATAAACTTGTTCCTTCTAACAACATACATGGTGTATTTCAATTACCGACATCACTGTCTGAGACAAAAGCATCACAACTTGACGGATTATAAATAAGTTAAATAGTATTGTTACTTCAAAGTTGATTGCTACAATTTCACTTTGTATTTTAAAAATGATGATAAAGAATTTTATATAAATTTAAAATTTAAATAAAAAAGCTGGCGTTTTACAGTGCAATTAAATGCATGTATGTACAAGTTACAACCCATTATTTTAAGGTTGTACAAACATTGTCATTTTTCGTGCGTAAACCTACGCGAAATGTCCGGTTTTAAAATGTACTATTAAGTTTTCCTCCCACACACATCTTATTTGGAAGAACAATAAATCAGATTTCAATACAAACATTTGTAAGCCTACAACCTGCTGCTTGGTTTGTGGATTACTCATTCCTGAAAATATGTCTTCAAAATTAGCATGTTAATTCAAAAGATGACATTTTTCCCGGCCATTAATACTGATTACTGGCACATGGGGTCCAACAAATCGATTAGTTATAAATTATAACTTAAAACAGTCTTTCTATTACATTTTTAAGTATTACAATATCAGATCTTCACCGATCGACGTCCACCAATATCGGATGTGACATGTCAATTTAAAAGCCGGGTTGAGCCGAACTTTGAAGATTATTCAACAAAACCACAGTATAAGAAAGAGTATTTTACTAGATACAGTACGGACACTCCCTTCCTCCCACCAACTGTTTTACCTCACCCCCTCTAACGCCCTCTGGTTACTTCGCACTGGTTACTCGTTACCTAAGAAGACATAAGGTTCAATTTCTTTGGTTTCGCAGGTGCTGACGTCATCTTGTGAAATTCAATTTTTTGTATGCAGTGTCCGGGCTGTGACAAAACGGTGCTTTACACCGTTGAATTCTCTCGTCCTCACCCTCTCCTGAATCTGATGGTACGGAACCCGACTAGAGCAGGGGACGGATGCAGTGACTCAAATCGGTAGCCACCTGTTACTAAACTAACTACCCGATACCGCGATAATATCATAAAAGTCCCAATTAGATGAGTACCATTTACAGGCTTAGGTCGATTCTGATTAACAATTTTATTATTAAATTTTAGTGAAAGTACTTATTAATTAAGTTGATAATATTATTTAGCACCTGTGTTCGTAGGAACAATATGCGACCGCGATATCTTCAGTAATCAAATACTAAGAACCACTTGGTAATCGAGCTCTTCATTGCTTACTCTTGAACCACTCGCACACCAGCACTAACTGACAAAGGGGGAGAATTACTAATCGGCATGTTTTACTGATGTAATTGTATGATGATGATCAAATACAACATAATTTCTTCAAAAATATATCCCCCCCATTACTCCCCGGAGACATACTGTAACTTGACTGTAACACAGGAACTGTAAATTGCAAAAAACATCGTCCAGATGAATAGTCAGACAAAATAATCACCCAGTGTTAAACAATTTTCTGAATTATTGGCTACTAGCTGGTGCCCGCGACATCGTCTGCGTTACCCGTCTGTATGCCAAATTTCATCAAAATCCGTTCAGCAGTTTTTGCGTGAAAGCGGAACAAACATCCATCCATAGGTACTTACAAACTTTCGCGTTTATAATATTAGTAGGATGTACGAAGTGGGCGATGGGAACTGTCAAATCGATCGCAGCGCCCGGGGCGACAGAAATTTGTACTTTTTCCGAAACTGAAAATATGCTTGAACCTATGCAAATGCATACGCTAACTCAATACCAAATCTCCAAAACTGTAAAACTAAAAATTTGGCATGAAAGTCCTATTCGCATTTACATGCTCTCTTAAGAGGGCTATCACAGTCCAGTAGCGCCCTCATCACATTAAAAAAGATTTCTCAATAAAGAAAGCCTAAATTAAAAAAGTGCTCAACATCAAAACTACAAAAGCCTTCAAGCTATTTTCACAGAATACTTTTATAGGTTTTTTATACAAATTTTGAAAAAAGAAAAAAAACGGCCGCTTTTGTTTTTATTCGAAATTGTGTAAAAGTGGAATGTTTAGAAACTATAAAAGTAATGTATAAGGCTTGAAGGCTTTTGTAGTTTTGATGTTGAGCACTTTTTTAATTTAGGCTTTCTTTATTGAGAAATCTTTTTTAATGTGATGAGGGCGCCACTGGACTGTGATAGCCCTCTTAAAAAGGGTTTTCCGCTTTTCCGCTAAAGGTGTTAAAACGGATGTAAAAGTTTGTTTTGGAATTTCGATTCAAAAAACGAGGTTTCCAGCTAGTATCGATAATATTGCCCATTTATTTAAGTATAATTTACTCAATTCAATTATAAAAAAACAAACTTTAATATAGCTTTTTAATTACAAATTTGATTTTCTATGTGGCTTCGTCCGCACCGGTTTCCATCATCATACCTAGATAAAAAAAAAATTACAAAAAAAAATAAACCGCAGAAAAAACTGAAAAGCCAAAAAATAATAAACCTTTTTTATTTGACCTTAGTTCTTAAGTCTTTTGAATTCGCATCCATAGGAACATTATAATTTGGTTGTTATATTGAAGTCAATAAACCTTCAATTAATGATTCGCGATTGGGCTTAGAGTCATTTTTGGGCTTTAGCTTGACACCGACTCTATCTCATAAAAAAAGAATTATCAAAATCGTATTACTCTGTAAAAAGTTATGCGTGGTCATACATAAAAAAAATATACGCGTCGATTTGAGAACCTCCACGGTTTTTTTTTCGTTTTTTCGTCGTTTAAAAATATATAGCACTTACTACTGTAAAAAAACATACGATTTTCCCAGAATATATCACCACACAATTTATATCGATCGATGCTAATCTACGAATATTCTTACTTAAATAGCTTAGTCAGATTATAAGGGTAAGATATATTTTGCTTGTGGCGTATGGATGGATGGTACCATTTTTCGCCAAAGCAATCCGATGCTTGATGTGGTTCTAAAGCCAAGGTAAGGCATATTAGTAGCTATCCTAAGGGACTTTTTCTTAAAAGTTTTTTCTTTTTTCCAATGGAGATTTACTTGGGATGAAGTTCTAGCCAATGGGTAGACAACATAGGAGGCACAGTTTACCGTGTCAATGATAAGATTATTTATACAATGCTACGTGACCTGCAAACGTGTTTATCGGACTCTAAGGTCCGTTAGGGCCATGTTGTGATATGATAAACTTAAATGTGTCAGGACAAGAGATCTTGAAAAGGCCGGACCTCACAAGGTATCTATGATAGAATGATATAATCTCACAACTGTAAAGGGATTTGGAATTTCATGAAAAAACATACTTTTATGACAGTCCTGATTAAAGTTCCATAACGTAAAGACATGGATTTTTATTTCTGAAATCTACCATGTGCGTTTGAAGTACTTTGCTTTACTCATAGTCGCAGTACCATTGTTTATCTCTTTTGGCTTCATAAGTAAGCCCCCGTCACGAATATATTATGTAGAAATGTATAAATAAACGTGTAAGTACATACATCCAAAATGTCGCCCATTATATAAACAAAAGGGTACTTTTACTTGTACTATTACAGCGTGTCGTCGTCAGATCGTATTGCTTATCTATTACAAGCACCTCATTCACACATCAAAGCTTATTTAAATGTAAGCTACAGCAAAATAACAGTTTGCGGTATTCTCAAGACGTCGTCGGTCGCTTCGCGTCGCGTTAAGTAAACCCCTAATTTTCTTTTGTTGGATACAGTTGTTATTCTTCCTGTTTTTTTTTTTCTATATCCAACACAAATGACATAAGAGTGTTTTGGGATCGTTTATTATACTTTTTAAACAATTATTTTCTTAAATGTTGTTTGAATTCAATATATTATGTATAACTCTTACGTAATTAGAGTAACGTCCATACATATAATTTCTTATTTGGCTTTGTTAACATAAGGGTGTTACCAGACCAATCGATCGATCGTCGATCGACGGCATCGGTCAACGTCGATCGAAGTCGATCGACTGGTCTGGTAGCTGTAATTGATTGACGGATACCGTTCGACTAATCAATCGATCGATTGCCGGTCGACGGCATCGGTCGACTTTGATCGATTAACCCCGGCTATATTCCATCAGTTTCTTTCAAAATGTATTCACAAGAGGACAGAGAATCAACAGTCGATCGATTGGTCTGGTAGGAACTATCGATCGACGACGACGACAAATCCATTCTACCATCGATCGATGGCATAGACCGACGATCGATCGATTGATCTGGTAGAAACTATCGATCGACGTCGACTAATCCATTCAACCATCGATCGATGCCGTCGATCGAAGATCGATCGATTGGTCTGGTAACACCCTAAAAGTATTGAGATTGATTAAAAACTCAGGTCAGCGAGTGTGTCGCCCACGTCGCCCCGTCGACAAGAGGCGACACTGATTTATGATTAAATTTATCTACAAACCAATCTAACAGATGGTTGTATTTACATTATGCAACTCAAAACTCACAGAACAAATAAAGGTGATCATTTACTAGAACATAGTAGGTGCTTACACAATGTTTCATGTGTATATCAAAATTTTCGTTTCGCTTTTCAAAATAATACACAGAACCATATAATTTGTAAGCATACAGTCAAATAGGGTTGTTAACCCGACCCTTAGGATACCGTTAGCTGCTACTGCGCAATATAACACGCTCCTATATCTAAGCTACTGCAGTCTGCACACGCGGCATTGAGCAAAGATACAGACCTATTATTGTTATCTAAGTATACTTACTTAGATAACAATAATAGGTCTGTATCTTTGCTTCTTAAAAGCATGGCAGGCATGGCAAGCAGGCATATTTCATGAATGAACTACTGTTCATTCATGAAATATAATAGGTATCCCTCTTCCTGCTCCACATATAACTTGAATTTACTTTCGAATCAGTATGACTAGTACTAGAAAAAAAAATTATCTGTATTAACCACCGGTAATTTATTGGTTATAATTACACATTATAATAAGTATACACGGCGACAGATCAACCTACCCATACTACAACTTTGATCTATCTCAATTTCCACATTAAGATCAATCTATTAATATGGAGTACAAAAAAATCAACTCTCCCAATTCATTTGGGTCAAGGTTTGCATTGGTTTGCTTTGTATGAAACAAAAATAAATTGTTTCAGTTTTTCTTTAGAGGATAATTTGATGGTTCGATCATCCCCTTAATAATCCATCAGGACCCTTTATGTCATCATCATCATCAGCATCACCACCGGTATAAGTAAGTATAAGATACACGTATACATTCAGGAGAAATATCGAGATGCATTGTCTGGAGGTATGGGAAATTCACTTTGTCGCAAGCTTAACAATGTTATGATGAAAAGGTGGCGCTTTCGAACCATAGAGAAACAAACAGCAGACAATTTTTAGAAGAGCATTATATATCTGCATTCTGTCTGATATACATAAGCGATACTTATAATATTCAGGGGGGCATGGACAAGAGAGTGCATCAGTGTTAAGCGCAACACGTTTGCGCACATAGGGTTGTTAACATGCCGACGGTTTTTAGGGTTCCGTACCCAAAGGGTGAAAACGGGACCCTATTACCAAGCCTACGTTGGCCGTCCGTCCGTCCGTCCGTCCGTCTGTCCGTCCGTCTGTCCGTCTGTCCTACCTATTTAGGGCTATCACTTTTGAACCGTAATAGCTAGATAGTTGAAATTTTCTCAGATTATGCGTTATTACGGCGGATTTATTAAGAAATAATAAAAATGTTAAAAATTAAGGGGGGTTCTCAACAAGAAACTAGTTTTTATCAACGTTTTTTCTTCACGCTCTATCGTAAAAACTGTAATACATACAAGCGTCAAACTTAGTGTGATTAGATTATAGAGCAAACTGTTGTTATTCTGTAGAGTTTGCTACAGAATAACAACAAATACAAACAACCGGCCAAGTGTGTGTCGGTCTTGCTCATTAACTAAAAAAAAAACTTTTTTTTAAAGTTAATAATGTCCTTTCGTATCGTAAGGACACTTAAGCATTGTGTTCTGTGGTTGTATGGCACGGAACCCTCGGTGCGCGAGTAGCCCGACTCGCACTTGATTGGTTTTATTAATAGGGATGATCAGACCATCAAACTAAACAAATTTCTCTATGATAACAACATCGAAATCGTGTTCATCGCCAAAAACAAGACAAAAAAATATGTATTTCCATACAAAGCAATAATACTATTTCTTCTCTTCATGAGATTCTACTTTTTGTGATTTCGAAGTTGTTCCAATAGACTTTTTTTTTCAGATTTATGAAAAAAACCGTCGGCATATTAAGTTCGACCCTGTACATACCAGACTTTTTAAACGACTTAAAATAAACCGAGTTTTTTTGGGGTAAATTATTTGTTTGATAAACAGTTATAAAGCTAATGAACATCATAATCCTAAACCGAGGTTTTGTTTGACCAATATCGCTACAGTCGAAATCAAGTATGAGCATACCTCCATCATCACTAATACATGGCGCTTTGTATGTAGCACTCCGGATTGGAGGCTGTTATATCGTCAATAAGTGAGGTTAAACACTAGAACAACAATGCGCCACACACGTAATTTAATTATGATAGAATGTAGAGGTTTCATTACGTGCTTTAGTCAGAGTTTAGACACAATAGGTCCTCGTACCATTATAATAAATATATGTTCATGCGCATCTAGATACTTATGTGCTTATACTTTTATCTACGTAATTTGATTCTTGTACAACTATTATAAAACTGTAAATATAGTCACAGGCATATCCGTTCGAAAATCAAGCAAAAACTACAGGACCTATTTAAATGAAAATTTTTATGTTTAAAAGCCTATGATTAAACTTAATAATAACTGGCCAAGTGCGTGTCGCACAACGCGCAGGGTAGGGTTCCGTAGTTGCCCGTTACAATATAATATGGACTTAGAAGAGACTTCGAAGGCTTTTTGTTTTATACTACGGTTTAACGGCTAATAAAGTCTAAGAAGTACATTTTATTATTTGGTCAACTATTACTCGTAAACTTGTGAAGCCTACTTAGCAGTGATAGTTTTCCTTTTAAATTCGTTATATATATGATTTGGCCGTGAATTTTTACACATCTCCAACTACAACCGTTTAGCTGGGAGAGGGGGGGACACTTCACTCTAACCAAAATTTTCGCTTTAAAGCTTAATATTTTGCTAACGGATCCCTAAATCGAAAAATGGTTTGCCCACACCCACAATATTTTAAAAAGACCTATCCTACGATACCCCAAAACATGGGACAGACGAGAAAAAAAATTCATCCCCACTTCATGTGTAGGGGAGGTACCCTAAAAATATTTTTGAAGATTTTATTTTACCACTTTGTCGATATGATAAATATGTATACATATGCCAAATTACAGCTTTCTAGTATTAAGCGTCTCTGAGCTAAGCCGCACAGCACAGCCGACAGACGGACAGACAGACGGACGGACAGACAGACGGATGGACATGGCGAAACTATAAGGGTTCCTTTTTTACTTCGGAACCCTAAAAACTGGTATATTATCAGTAGCGTAGCGGGGGGGGGGGGGGGGGGGGGGGCAGAGGGGGCAAATGCCCCGGGCGGCACTTTACTAGCAGTGGCAAATTCGGGAAAAATACCTATAGATTGATTTAGCTCTGTCTACATTTATAATCACTTCGTAGAGCAGAGAAAAGTCGAGCTCGCTTCGCTCGCTCTAATAAGTTTTTGTTTTAATTACCGTGTTAAAAATTTCAAGCTTACTTCACTCGAATAGCTTTTATTTAAGATACTTTGCAGTTTGCACATGTTTTTTAAGTAAAAGCTCTAGCTCTAACAGATTCGTATTGAAGAGAAAAGTCGAGCTCGCTTTACTCGCTCTATGTTTCAATTTTTGCATGGATGAACCAAAAGATGTGTGACCACAATCCGAATAGAAATGCAAAAAAATAACGAGCTCGCTCCGCTCGCTCCTTTATTTTTTGTGTAGGTCTTTTTATAAAGATAAGGGGGCGGCAAAATCGGTATTTGCCCCGGGCGGCAGAAACACACGCTACGCCACTGTATATTATCTAGGTACGATGACGGTCACGGGACCCGCGCAAGATCTAGTTAACCCTAAAGATGGTAAATAAAAGTAAACCTTGCTATAACTACACGATGGAAGAGTATATTAGTGTGCAGTTGTTCTTACCGTCCGTCGTAATTGATGTACCTCATAATTTGTATTTGTATGTGGAATATTTTGTTGGTGGTCTATTTTTGATGACTGATATTAATAATTTGTTGGTTTCTTTTTACCTACGGTTTTGCATAACAATTAGTCGTTTTCTAACACCTAGTGTTATCTAAAAGAAACGACGCATTAAAAATGTCTACCAATTTAATTAACGAAACTAAAAAGGAAGAAAATTTTAATTTTTATCATCCGATTTAATAAAACAACTTTTCTTGAAGTCTTTTCATTTTCAAACCATCATTGGTCAATCGGCGGAAAAGTCACAAACTAAATACTATTTATTCTACGCTTTTCAGCTGAAATGGATCTAGGCAGAAATATCTGGCGCAAGCATCCAAAGAGATGAACCAAGATAGTTACAGAATGGGTTTCACAAGATGACGTCGAGGCAGACCAGAAACAAGATTGAGCGTTGACTTACATGAATTCCTGAAGGGATGGCCCGTGTTTGCAATGCATGGAGAGGATTGGAGGAGAAGACGGGAGGAGATTAGGCCTTCGCCCAACCAGCAGTGAAACACCGAGCAAGTAAAAAAAGATCAATGTTAACGCTATCAATGAACAAGTTAAAAACTGGGAGGTTCGAAGTTTTGTATTTCTTTTTACTTAACAACTAATTAAACATGACTTCTCTGAAATTATAACTAGCAATGAACTTGTAAGTGGGATTGAAAAAGGCCATAATGTTTTTTTTTAAATATTAACTTTAATAAATAGTGTAAAATATGTGGTCTGATTACAACACAACGATTTCACGGTCACACACAACTTTTTTTAAATTTTATAAATTCAAAAGTTCGGTTTGATTACATGATTCGACGGATGTTTGTTAGTCTATCAATCAAAATGGCTGGATCTATTTCGATTAAACTTGGTAGAGACATAGTTCGAGATCTAGATAAAGACATGAAATATAAATTACAAGAACACGCAGATTAAGTAGAGGGAAAAGGCTACGAAGAAAACAAACTAAAAATAAAAGTTGGACATTGCGCATCCGCAAGTTTTCAATTTTGCAAATTTTACTCATAGAAATACGACTTGACAAAAAAAGGGGAATGGAGAAACTCCTCCTTTTTTTAAAAGTTGGTTAGTAAATAATTCAAACATAAATAAGTGCAATTTTACTTTTTTATAACATTGTCGCTCTGATTACGTTTATCATATTTACTCTACCTAGTGAATACATACTTACTTACCTTTTTTTTTGTTAATAATGAGTAATTACACAACAATTTCTTAAAAATTGTGCTATCAATATGATCTAACTCTGTTAGCGTTGATAAGGAGATAGATAGCACAAGGCTTTTAAAACTGTGTTAACAAACGCTTTAAAAAATTTGTGAAATTTTAGATTAGGAGCTTCAAGATAGAATACATTTAGTTTCCTTTAATGATCGCTTGGATCATCATTTATTTGGTAAGTAGTCGAAAGTTTTCTACAATTGAACCAAACTAAGATTTTTCAGGCTCAGACTACAAACAGACTAATGTTGCCAATTTTAAGTTTTAAACTACTAATCTAACTCAGCGGTATCCCAGAAAAGTTTCAGTTTCAATCGTACGGTTAACCCGGCACAAATGGAAAGTCGTTATGAATGACCGATTATAAATCGTATGTGAAGTGTCGACTTTCATTGGAAGATTGTCACAAAACTTACGGGTGTGTTGTATGATACCGCGGTACTATCTGTTAGTTGACGCCACCGACAGCGTGCGTTCTACCGCGCGATCCGATACCAACTGACTACAGCCTGTTGGCGGGAATTCTGAGGCAGCTTTGACCGATGCGATGATTGCATCGGGTCACTATGCCTTGTTAGGTTCCATCCATTGTACGAAGGAATAAACTTAATGCAACGCAACATCCTACTCTATGTATACTTATCAAAAAAGTTTGTTGACGAAAATACGAAATTACGCATTTACCGCCCTACTTTCGACCACTGCGGAAAATTGCGTTTCTTGCAAACCACGCAAACCAAAAACTAATTAGGTACCTAATCTCGAAAACACTATGAACACAAACTTTTAGAAAAGAGCATTTCAGACAAAATACTGATAGCTAGCGGTAAATCCTTGTCTGACTACGAAACCCTAAAAAATACGTATAAAAATACAAACAAACAAAACAGATATTTTTCAAATTATTTCGGAACTTCTGTATTTTCAGTATTTTTCAGATCACCATGAGCAGGCAAACTATGTCCAAGAAGCTAGAAGGCTCGTTTGACGGTTCGCGATGGTATTTTAGCACTTAGTAGATAATGTTGGGTACCTACCTAAGGCTGAAGAAGCATAAAAGCTGTTGAAATGCGCTCCTTCTGTAGTAGTTTTTAGGGTTCCGAAGTCAAAAAGGAACCCTTATAGTTTCGCCATGTCCGTCCGTCCGTCTGTCCGTCCGTCCGCGGCTTAAGTCAGAGACGCTTAGTACTAGAAAGCTGTAATTTGGCATGGGTATACATATTAATCAAGCCGACAAAGTGGTAAAATAAAATCATGAAAAATATTTTTTTAGGGTACCTCCCCTACACGCGAAGTGGGAACGGAATTTTTTTTCTCGTCTATCCCATAGTGTGGGGTATCGTTGGAGAGGTAATTTAAAAATATTATGGGTGTGGGAAACCATTTTTCGATTTAGGGATCCGTTAGTGAAATATTAAGCTTTAAAGTGAACATTTTTGCTAGAGTCAAGTGTCTCCCCCCCTGCCAGCTAAACGGTTGTTTCTAGATATGTGAATAAATACATGGCAGTAGTATATGTAACGAAATTTAAAGGAAAACTATCACCGCTAAGTAGGCTTTACAAGTTTACGAGTAATAGTCGATCAACTTATAAAATGTAGTTTTAAGACTTTTTTTGCTGTTAAACCGTAGTATAAAACAAAAAGCTTCCTTCTAAGTTCATAATTGACGGGCAACTACGGAACCCTATCCTGCGCGTGGTCCGACACGCACTTGGCCTTGGACTATTTGTATTACTTAGAACGATGTGATTTTGATTAGAGGAAGATGTGGTCTGAAAGAAGATGCATTGACAAGGATTGAAAAAACCTGCCATGTGCGAGTCGGACTCGCGAACGGAAGTTTCCGCACCACCATACAATATTACCAAAATTGTTGGATCCTTAGCGCACGCTCGACGCACACTTTTATATTTTTAAGGTTCCGTACCCAAAGGGTGAAAACGGGACCCTATTACTAGGCCTACGTTGTCCGTCCGTCCGTCCGTCTGTCTGTCCTACCTATTTAGGGCTGTAAAGGTGGCGGTTGACAGGCGGCCGCACGCCGCACGCCGCAACCGCATGTCGCGACGACACTACTGGTTTGTATGTAATTCTATGAAATACCCTGCGCAGCCGGCGACACGCTGCTCGACTTCACTGCGGTACCAGTGCGGCGACCAGTAGTGTCGCCGAGTGCTGCCAGCATGCGATAATTATCTTAGATTCACGATATTTTTGAATGGCATGCGATAGAACATAAAAGTCGGGTATAACACGATAATTCATACAAATTCCACGATATTTCTTTAATTTAATGAAATTTCTATTTTCAACCACATTTTCCGTTAAATTCCAACAATAAATCATACTGGCGTTTGGTATTTGGTAAAACAGTGTTTAAATATTACTAGATATAATAAATACGAGATGATAATTTTGGGAAACAAATAAAAAAAACATGTTTTTACTTTTTACGGAAATTTTTTCTACTTATTCGTTTTTACCAAAATCTTTTCTATTCACCCTTTATTAGAGCTCAAGTTACGGCATAGTAGATATAAAGCATCATCCTAAATCTTAAAACCCTACTGAACATTATTACCCCAAAAAATACCCTAAGTTGGCAATACTGTCTGTAGCTACGGCGTGCAGTTGCGGCGTGCGGTCGGCTTCCCATTCACGACCGCAGCGACGTGTCGCGGCGACACGTCGCGTCGCGACCGCACGCCTCATGCGGTCGGCTACCAATTTGCTCCTTTACTTTTAAACCGTAATAGTTAGACGTTGAAATTTTCACAGAATGTGCATTATTATGAGGAATTTTGCTAACAAATAATAAAAATTTCAAATAGTTAATAAAACTGGCCAAGTGCGAGTCCATACTACACCACCATACAAAATATTAACTTACAAAAAGTTTTGATTTCCCCGGGACCTTTAGCACGAGACAAGTCATACTTGGCCAGTTTTTATTATTTGTTGTTATATTGTAGAGTTTGCTACAAATCCCACCAAGTTTGATGCTTTATTATAGAGAAAACTCTACAGTATAACAACAAATAATTAAAACCGGCTAAGTGTGAGTCTTAATACTGCTAGTCGATCACGCGCTGTAGTCCCGGAGAAAACAAAACTTTTTTGTAAGTTAATATTTTGTGTGGTGGTGTAGTACGGAACCCTCGCCGATGTGCGAGTAGCCCGACTCGCACTTGGCCGGTTTTTATTAAATTATTATCCTGTTTTGACAACTGCAACATCGAGGAACTTAAGGGAAGAGAAAAGCACATCTAAAAATAAAAGTACAAATAAATTTCACAACATTTTGACGACGTAGGGCACTTATAAAATTGTAAGTGTCTCGTCAGTCACACGTTTTCGATACTGACAAAGTTTCCCTCCGGTTTTACAAGGCTTCCGACACCGGCGGGCTCTAGTGGTCGCACTTTCTGAAGTTTCAAACGACACTTGGGCAGATTACTTAGACGGTCACCTCCCAGTATTCACAAGTGTGCGGAAGGTGTAATGAAACTGGACTATAGGTGCTCGACTTCATTAAAAGGGGAGAAAGGTATTCCTTAATGTTTGAAAACATTCTGCCTTTGTTCGGACTTGATCGAAGTATGGTTAACTACTGGGGTCAACAGTCTGACTAGGGTGTTAGGTTCATGAAAAACTTTGTTTGATAATAGAGGGTAACATTCTTATTGAGTGACGTAAATAAAGAAAATATAATTATTGTAATTTCACCAGCAGTTCTATACGTGGTCTTATCTACGCCATTTGCATAGTTTCCTACAGTAACATGCATCTACCTGCGCCCTTTCTTGTCAACCCCGGCCTTCTCCCCACGGCGTGCGTTGCATCTATCTAACCTACCTATACATAAGGTACCTACACCAATTTCTCTGTCACCTCAATGATTTGTACTTGTAAATCATTAAAATTGAAAATTATTTAGCAAAATTGAATCTGAAATTATTTCTGTCTGTGGGCTTCGCTTGCCATCCCCGAGAAAAAGAAAACCAAGATGTGCCTTTATCATTGTTATTTTCACTATTTTACGTATGCCAAAAAGAGCACAAGACAATTTTCTCATTTTGTCACTTTTTCGGGGGTGGCATGCTAGCCGTGCTGATCATTAAACGTTTCGCGAAGACACGATAAAGAAGCAAAGGGTTTATCGCGAAAAAAAACTGCAAAGAAGAAAACGCGAAAAGAAACTGCAAACCTCTTTGGGACAGCAGATATTTGTTTCGCGATTTCTATTTTGATGCCATTGAGAAAGTCTTTCAGTTTGGACAACTCGGCTGGGCAATTTATCATTTGTGTGAATACCTTGTACTAATCACTTCAAAACAAGAGTTTAATTTGAGAATATTATTATATAACCGTTTTTGGACATTCAATTAAGTAGTAGGTATTATATTTATAATTCATACCTACGTATAGATGCAGTAACTAAAAGGAGCAGCTTAACACATTTCTTGGTAAAGGGATTAGCAATGAACTTAGTTGTAAGTGTGAAGAAGCGTGGAGCTGATTTTATACGGGTTCTTTTAGAAAATAAGATAACTTTTTAAGAGAGTAGATCTTCAAGAGAACTTGTTAAAAGGTTCGTTTTCTAACTAAAAACCCTTTAAATAAAATTCAGCAGTACCTTAAATTTTCGATTTATAAACCATAAGTATTCTAATTAAAAAGAAATTAAGTGCATGTGTTTATCGGTCAGAATACTCGTAAAATTAAACGTAGGGTGTCGTTGTAATATAATATACTTACATATTACATAGGTACCTAAATGAGATTTTCGTTTATTAGCGTTATGACTGCCTTTTTAATACCTCTTGTTTTTTCTCTGTATTTTACTGTTTATATTTTATGGTAAATAAAGTATATTTGATTGATTGATTGGTTTACTCAGGTTAAGGTCTTCGATCAAAGTAGATTCGATGAGTATAAGTATAAAACCCAGCAATCTGATGATATAGGCTAAGAACAAAACAGATTTCTAAACATAAGGCAGACACAATCAACTGCACAAAGCTAAAGTGTACAAATTATAAATACAAATGTTAAGAAAAATATAGCACATTTAAAGAGACGATGAAATAATATTAAAATAAATATGACCGTTGGTACTCATTCAGTTGAAACAGGCGTCTAAGTAACAAAATGTGTACCCTATCTAAGGAGAGGCACCTCAAGGATCACACTTTAAGTAACATTAATCGGGGTTTCTTCGCTATCACCGGTCACTGTCTATTCGCAAAATGTCCTAAGTAAGAAACTGAAAGAACGGGTTCTTTATCGAATAACTTTAGACTGAAAATCCTGTGTCTGATGAAAGGTTACACTATAAAAATAACAGAAACACGTTCATGTGATAATGTATTACCTACTTATTTAAAATAGGTTTTTTACAGATCTGAATTTTGGTCCAGTAACAAATAGATGAGCAGAGATAAGTGCGTAATTAAACAAATAAGGTGTAGACATAGACGAAAGCAGCACTACACTCACGCGAGAAATTATCGGCGAAAATTCTCGACAAGAACTTCCAAGGAAAATAACTACTGGCTCACGAGTCACGACGCCATGCGCCATCGATCGCCACGAGAACAATGAAGGGTGCATGTTCACTGACACTCTTGTTCTCGGCCTTTCTCGTCTGTTCTCGGCGAGAATATAGTGTCTGCTTAAGTATTAAACCACAAGCATGGTACAGATAACATAGTAGATACTCTTTCTTATACTGTGGCCATAGTTCAGTTACACAAGCGGGTTGGTTGCCTAGAAACTAATTTGTTAGGCCAATGACGTCCTAGCAAGGTCGCGATGCCGCACTCTCTGAAATCAGCGATGAACCAGCTCCTAGAGAAAATTGCTAAATATGTAATACTTTACTCAATTGTACTAGTTCATTCTCTTGACAGCAATTACAATTTTACGTTCGATAGAACTATTTCAGAACTGGCAAGTTTGTTGTACTCTACATGGAGTCGCTTTCTATTATCGAGATAGATGCTTTTGTGAGCATACAGCAATGTATGAGACAGCGGATTTTTTTGCGATTTCTTTTTGCTCCCATATTAGTTGTTAGCATAGTTTGTTGTTTACCTCAAAAAACCGTCAACATATTAAGAAGGATATGGCAAGGTCTTTTATATTTCTAGCCCTGTGGTTCCTGCTTAGAATGGAAGACACCAGGGTGTCGCACGAGGCGACTAAGGGCTAAAGCTTTTTATGCAGTGTTCCAGCGGGTGAAAGGCTATCTATCTATCACCGATTGATTCTGAAACCTTAAATAATGCTAAAGGCACGTCTTGCAACTGCATAAAAGCATAAATAGAAACAATAAACTGACTTCCCGGAAAGTGAATCTGGTCGTGAGTTTATGTGTATATGTTTGTTATATTCTTCTGGTCAGGATTTAATAATAATAAGAAATTAAAAAACTTTACCCATCATCTTTATTCTCATAGTTTTTTCAGTACTTACTGATTTATAATAATTAGACACTTGAAACCGTTAATAACACAGAAGTTTTACCGTCCGCCTAATATCTACACTATTTGGTACATAATAAGTAATAAAGACATGTGTTTTAAAATGTTTTACACATCAAACAAGTTGATCACAAATAGCAAACAATTAAACTAACAATGCACAATCAAGTCAGACACAAACTGGATGCCAGTGTCAAATTTTACGAAGTTAGAGCATGGGGCACACTAGAGGTACCTTTGTACAATAATGAATGAGTTTTGTTACTATTCCTAAAACAAGTGGTTAATGAAAATTAAATGTGACTTGCTAGCTTATTTTATTTCTTTAAAATTAATACTCCATATCAATTTTACTCTCCTGCTTCACCACAATGAGCGATTTTCCAACAGTTATCCTGATGATCGCTAGATGGCGCCACAGAGCTGTGCAAATCTACATAATATATCGAACTTTCAAAATATTGTTAAAAAAATAAAAAGAGGGGAAAGATAAATTTATGTATAACGAGCTTTTACCCGCGACTTCGTCCGCATAAATTATACACCACTAGTTTTTAATTACTAACGTAACTTTAAGGGTGCATTCAGACCATGAATCTAAACAACTTTCCCAAAGAAACATGGGTCGAAAAATGAGAAATTTTTTTGGACCTTCCATACAAAAGTGCGGATCAGCCGATCGATTTTCTATGGGAGGTCCAAAAAATTTTCTCGTTTTTCGACCCATGTTTCTTTGGGAAAGTTGTTTAGATTCATGGTCTGAATACACCCTTAAAGTTACGTTAGTAATTAAAAACTAGTGGTGTATACCAGATTTTAAGTCAGATGATAAGCTATCAAACAAAAAAGTTTCATCAAAATCGGTTCAGTAGTTTTTGCGTGATACTCGAAAAAACAAACACCCAAACAATCAAATAAACAAACAGACAAAAAATCCAAAAATTGGTGATTTGGAATCAGGGACAGGTAAAAACCATGTCTAATTTTTTTTGTAAATATCTTCAATGTACAGACACATTTTTATTACAGTTTTATAATAGTTTAGATTAATATTAAAAATCTGAAACTATTAACGTCTGACAAGGCTGTATGGTCTCCATCTCTTTGCTCATAGTTTTGTTTGACATTGACAGGTAGGTACTTTTGTACCAATGCATGTTTTATATAGAGTTATAAACAATGCCATCTGTTGAGGTCAAAAATTAGACCATAAAAAATCTTTGGTTAACGTATTATAAAGTAAATTTAAAAAAATAAAACGCTAATTATACGTAAGTAGACAGAAAAAAATATTAGTGTCACTTCAGCCTTATGAAATAAACTAATTCCTGGTAGTACAGAATGCAACATAATTAAGTAAATAACATTAATACGCTATGAATGGCTTCTCGTCACCAGTAATTTCTAATGTTCAATGTCCTATCTACATAATTATTCTCGAAAATAGATAATACAATTCGGCTATGACTAACGATAATGACCGTCGTGCATTGGACTGATTTATTAATTGAGTCAAAAAAAATTACGTCAGTAAGCTATCTGCGATATAAGATTATTTTGAATAAAAAATGATGAGTTTATAGTTTTGAGTCTTGATACCAACACGAATAGTTTGTAGGAAACTTATAAGGGTGAAATTGATATCATTAACTAAGAGTCTACCCATCAAACTGAACAACTTTTACTACGGGGGCAAACGGAGAGCAAAAAAAAAACATCTGGTTGCACTCCGGGAGTGCCGACAGAAGTGAAAACTAATAGATCTTACGTCTTACTAATTGTGACGTGACGTCACGGTCCTGACGCGAGTTTAACATTTTTTACCATCCCAAAATCTTACGTCACGTCTTACGAATTTCGTCTTTCGAATTTTCGATCAGGTCACGTGACGTCACGATCCTGACGCGAGTTTAACATTTTTTACCCATCCCAAAAAGCGCACAACGCCGCTAAAAAGTTTTCACTTCAAAAATATCTGCTGCTGCATCTATTTGAGCCGAGTAGGCATTGCAGTTTATTATGTAATATACACAACATCATTATATTTCGGTCAAGTATTTAAAAAAAACATGTTTACAACTAGCGTTGCCAGGCATCCGGATAAAGCCGGACATAGTTAGGCTTTTTAGATGTGTGTCCAGCCAAATTAGACGGTTTCCGGCCTGTCCGGCTTATGTTAGGCTTTTTACATTTGACCAGTCTAGTCTATTTTGAAAGAAACTGCGGTTTTAAAGCAGTTTCACTTTAAATTTTAAGTTTTATTGTGAAGAATTTTGTCATCCATTATGAATGATTAATAATAAAGAAGACTAATTTAATCTAGTTTTTATTGTCATTTCATTAGAATTTAAAGTTTTATGGTAAATGATAAAAAAGCCTGGTTTTGCATATAAACATTTTTTTATCCTATTAATACTAAGTCAAAAAATCCTCAATATTATTATCCGGCTTTTCACCCAAATGTCCGGCTAAACTGGCTGGTATGTCCGGCTATTCGGTTTTAAGACCTGGCAACCCTATTTACAACACATCAAATTTGGGCTCCCTGTCTGTGTAAGGAAACGGCTAAGTAAATTAATTTTTGTAAAATAACCGCCAAATGACTCGTAATAAGCTCACACACAAAGTTCCAATTGTAATTAAAACTAAATCAATTCGGAATTCCAAAATAATATTTTTAACTATCGAAGCATCGAGGATAACACAAAGTATATTTTTAAATTCAACTCTCAATAATCAATGGGCTACATTTCGCTCTTATATCACTGTGGGTAATGTTTTCGATTTAGTTTCCTATATCATACGCAACATGACAAGAAATTCCGGTCAAACGAATCGCGGTGACCCGGCATTGTTTAACACGTCTCTC
Organism: Agonopterix subpropinquella; assembly: GCA_922987775.1. Classification (NCBI taxonomy): domain Eukaryota; kingdom Metazoa; phylum Arthropoda; class Insecta; order Lepidoptera; family Depressariidae; genus Agonopterix; species Agonopterix subpropinquella. The sequence goes on along the minus strand of OV277693.1, from coordinate 51,771,673 downwards.
TGGAAGCGGTGTCGTTAAAACTAGGAGCCTTGCGTGCCGGGAGCTGAGCTGAATATAACATCGAAACTGCATCATACTTGTAATTACCTAAGCAATTAAGTACATACGTTACAATTAAGCCTTTTGGTCTAGCTCAGAATGAACCATTACATTTCTTCTCGCCGTGGCTCTCGTACGGGGCGAATAAGGGATAAGGTTTTTTCTCATTTTAATATTGCCATCATCGTAGAGGGAGAAGACATAAAGGTCTGAACGTGTTTTGTCCTATTCACTCAAAAAGAGATAAGCATATAGATTTGCTCTAGTTAAGAAAGGATATCGCTACCTTATCGCTGTCTTTAAGATTATGTACCTATGCCCATTCAAGAAGCTCAAATTACCAACTCTACAAGGTTACGCTGACGTTCTGTCTACTAGCTTATTTCTTGGTCAATAATTGTCATCTACTTCTTCTTCGGGTTCCCCTCCATTACTGGAGGTTGGCAGTCATCTCTGCATATCCCTGTCTATCTCTCGCCAAACGATACAGCTCTTCGACGCTGGCGCAGTCTGTCATCTACTAATTTCTCGCTTTACTAGACTTGGAAAACGCCTCATTACAGGAACAGCTTCCGTGGTCTAATAACTGCCTTCGTGGTCTAATGATTTCTTAATCATTGCATTGGGCTCTCGATTCGGAGGTCGTGGGTTCGATTCCCACGGGGGACACCTAGTGATATGTCACTTTGTGCGTTTTTCCCCAGTTGGTTAGGACATTGCAGGTTAAATCACCTGATTGTCTGAAAAGAAAAACGATTCCGTGCTTCGGATGGCACGTTAAGCCGTTGGTTTCGGCTACTATCTCTGGTGGTAGTAGTCGTTACATAAAAAAACCACGTCAGAGGCCGTAAGGCGGTCTGAAAAGCCTCTGACACCAGGGCTCTGCCCACTCGATAAGAAAGAAAGACAGGATGTTCAATCGAAATCCAATCTCCCGGTCTATAATATAGGCTGGTTATTTGCGATCACTGATTTGCGCTGGGCCACAGATGTTGTCACGCTCACGGGCCGGTTACTCATCGCCAGACTCTAATGGTCCGTCTATACACACCTTCTTGCCTGTGCAGTTAAAACTCGAACGCAAGACGGAACACGGAACCCCGTCCACGCGTAAACACACACTCTACACACACGTCTTGCTCATGCTGTTAAAACCGCACGGTTTTACTCGAATGCAAGACGAAACACGGAGCGCCATCTACACGATACAAGTAAACCTACGCGCAAGTCCGCGCAAACCTCAGTATTCTGGGAGCCACCAAGTGAAGTCTTTCTAGCATCGCAGCTGAAGGAATATTGTTTTGGTTCAAAAATAATTGTATTGCTTGCATGCCGATTTAAAAATTCCGTAAACATTTAGTTACTTTTATTTTCAAAAAACACAGTACATTCAGCACTATAAAATATTATGCCAAAGTACAGAACAGTTTTTGCCCGTCCATATACACCGAAAAGTGCGCAGTCCAATCATCAGCATGTCAACGACTATTTTTTTTTTATTTATTGTTCGATACACACGTTTTTTTCAAAATTATTACATAATTATATTTCCGTGTCAAAAACCGTGCAACGGTTTATGTGGTTGGAATGAATCGTTACACTCAATCGCAAGTTGCTATGTTAGTTTAGGTACTTATCTTACGCATATCGCGATAACCTACGAATAAGAATGTATAGAAATGTAAATCAAGCTCAAAAAGTGACCCCAAAAAAAGTACAGTGTTCGAAATTTGTTCCTTAAAAACTACACCTTGCCGCCAAAACTCATACAAAATGACATTTTTCAAAGGGTGCCAAAAATTATGTTGCTTTTGTTTAGAGTTATTCTTCCAGGCGATAACAGGTTGTGTGTCGGACGTCGCACGGGGTCATCTCTCAACCAGGTGTTTGAGTTAAGTAATACTTGTTCGATCCGCGCTTGTAGGTCTGCACAAGCTACCATCTTGCAGTCCGTACGCGCGCACTTACTTGTGCAAACCAGTTTGCGCAAGTAAGCGCGCGCGCATGACGGAGCGTGTAGACGGAGTATAAAACACTTGACGTCATGCGGAGATAATTACCGAGAATACTTCTAACATTCCATGGTGCTCGGCTAAACAAACCCACCTTTAAAGACTAAATATTTATAATGCGACAGTGCAAGATTTGTAGTATAGATGCAATTGATCGAAGGCTTAGAAACTAAGCAAAATGTCGCTAGAAATGTAGTAAAACCGGTTTTCATAAGAAAACACAAACAAGATAACTACTTACACTAACTTAATCACATATAGGCCGGAAGATTTGCGTTTTATAATAATTATTTAAGATTATGCTCCTTTCATCAGGTACCTACTAAGTATATGACAAAAAGAATTAAAATGACAAAATTGAATGCTAAGTTGCAATCAAACATAATATTTTGTGGAGCGCAAAGCAAAGGCTTCGACATGATTTAATTACCTACCTATCAAAAGTTATACGTAAGTATATTGACATAAGCAGAAACGATCTTACACTACGAAGAGAATGTTACCAAGAAAAACTATTCAAGTACCAAAACCCCAGTTTTCCAACGATACCATCATTGCCTTCTTCAAAATCATGCATTAGGTTGAATAAAGTAAACTATAATTCCTCCATCAATATCTCCGTAGCAGGAGCATTATTTTGTTGTTAATTCGATATTATGCTTGTTTATTGTTGGTTCAAATGTATTCCTTTCCTATTCTACTTAGCTATAGATTACATAGGTAATATAACTATAACTAGTTATGGTTTTAGTCATGCTCTTTTTTGCATGTAGGTACCAAAAGGGGGCATGATTACTAGCGTATGCCTTGACAGACATAGTTTAAACAAAAAGTGAAATACTAAGTCGGAACTATGTCATAAAATGTGTTAAACGAGGGCAGCGCACGCAACCGCCCGCGGACTAGACCTGCCTGCTTGAAATGAAGACGGTTCACTCTAAAAATACATACCTACCTAACAGAAAAACTACAAATTTTAATTTTTTTAGTAGTTATATATTTTGTACTATACTTATAACAAAATATGTATGGCATATACTAATAACAAAAATACCTAACAATGCACGAGAGTTTTGTAATAAAATAAAATAAATAAGTACCTAAATTTTCAATGTCAGTTCATACAGAATGAGTTAAATAATTTACTGATTTATTGATAAGTACCTAAACGACAATATAAATAATCTAATAATAAGAAACATTGATCAGGCGTTAATAATGACATCAGACGACTAGAAATAGATGTAGAGCAATGTATCTATTTATTAGCTTTACCTCATTCTCCAAGATAATTATGTGTCACAGGAAACATGTCATAGGTTAATGATCATGTTATGTTTCCTGCACTTCCAACCTCCTTTTAACAAGTGATGGAGGTAGAGGGAGAGCGAGGAATATATGAAACCACAAAAGTCTAATGCGGAAGCCAGTCAGCGGTCACCCTGATGACAAAGTTGTTCAAGCCGCGCAGAAGGCCTCCTCTGACTTGGATGGACAAATCGAACTTTGATATAACACTAACATTTTTCATATAGAATCAGTAGGCGTCTGAAGTTGTCAGGGCAAAGTTCACGAATGTACAGTCGGCAACATAAATCAGGTGTGCGAGCGACAAGCAACTGATAACGTCGTCCGCGATCGGAATGTCGCGCCGCCCCGGACGACGACGGAAGCGACGACGCGACGTCGCGGTGCGTCCAACCACTCCGGCTCCAGAAACTAAAAAAACAACTGCCGTAATCACATGATAATAAATTATCATCAATTCAAAGCTCTATCTTGCAGGGAAAAAATAAAAAATCCTGAAAAGTTTTCCATCAAATACAACAGTTTATAAATCTTTTTTATTTCTAAAAAGATTTAAGCCGGATGTTCCATTATCTTTGTAGGAGGATCTTTTTGTTATTTAAAGTCTCTCTCTAAGTAATTTTTGCCTAATTTCATCATTAAAATAATCATCTGAACAAGTAACATGTTTTAGATAAATGTTTCATTATCAACATTTTATCACAACAATATTCGGCCTCCAAACCTGGGTTATCTAGGTTCGCTCTATCATTGACCAGTAAATTTATCAATATATTCGAGGCACAATTTCGCCAATTAATTAATACATAATATATAGGTACCTCCTTGTCATTACGGTAGAGACAATCAGTTATGGTAGTGGATAACTCGGAAAATGAAATCGAGCACGCAATCCCTTCTCCCTATATTCAATTTCATAGAAACACTTATTTTATGTCAGCAAGGTTACTTTATAGAACTGAAAGAAAGTCATTTTTTAATATGATACCTACCATTCCCATACACCAGTAAACTATTTACCAATTCAATCGGAATTTTGGAATTGACATAGTTAATGTTCTATATCTGTTAGACTAATTATTCTAGACAGCTCGTTTATTAGTTTAGAGGTTCAGCGTTGCAAAATTTCAGATATATCCAAGCGAATAAGTAACGGTGCACAGTATAATAGCCAGTAAGGAATAATTTTAAGGACAATAGCAACATGCAATTATAATGAATACCAGCTAACTATCGATTGGCGACCGCACGCAAACCGATTGGTTAGGGACAGGACTTGAAGGAGTTATCGATATCAAATCAAATCAAATCAAATCATTTATTTCAGAACATAAATTCCATAGCAATGTCACAAATTAAATTTCATTGTTAGTATTGCTTACTTACTAGGTTAGTATATGAGACTTCAAGTTCAACATTACACGATAAAAATTGTGATAATTGCATTAATGGAAAATGTCAAAAAGTTGTGGTCAAGACTGTAAACAATGTCAAAATTTATTATAGAAATAATCTCATCTCATTATAAAATAAAAAATAAAAATAGTACATTATAAAATTAAAATTATACACCTGTATATACCTGTAGGTGATATAATCATACACCTGTGTTATGTGTTGCTGCGACTTTAGTTCACTCTTCTTATTTCCTGTCCTCCTTTTTAGGGTTCCGTAGTCAATTAAGGAACCCTTATACGTTTCGTCCTCTCCGTCTGTCTGTATGCCCCACCCCGATTACTCGTTCATTTTTGCACGTATTAAATCGTTTGGCATGACGACAGATTACCTAAATAACTATAGAAGAATAACACCAAACAAAATCAACATAATTTTTGACACCTCTTGAAAAAAATGATAATTTGTATGAGTTTTGGCGGTAAGATAGAGTTTTTAAAGAAAAAAGAACACTGTGTACTTTTTTTGGTGTCATTTTTTGAGCTTGATTTACATTTCTATACATTGTTATTCGTAGCAGATAACAGTAACCGAGAAACAGAAATGAGGTAGTTGTGAAGAAACAAAATTTTCTCGATATCCCGTCCATACAACGAAAAGGGGGTTGGAAAAAATGTTTAAATAAAAAACCAGTAACATCGATTGATTTTCTATTTCTAATAAGAACAAGATGGCGCTGCACCAAGATGAATCGCGCTATTTCAAAAATTTCTCTTGGGTAATATAAACAGGGTGATTATTATTTCTTATTTTACTCATACAATTGTTACGGAACCCTATCATGGGCGAGTCCGATACGCTCTTGTTCTATTATTATATCCTTTCGATAGCAATACTTTCACTGTTTTCACCGATCGATATAGAAAAAACATTTCGATATCGAGACGTTCGATGTAGCGTTCTATCTATGAACCGTAATTATAGTACTCTGTATTAACTGACTTACGATGAACAAACAGTGTTCGATGATTAGTCAACATGGAGTCAAAAGTCAATATAGATGTTACTGCATCAAGCTTATCTCCTTAGTGGAGTTCAGCCTAAAAAATACACCGAGGCCGAATCCATTACGATCTGATTAAATGTACACTCTTAAAACATCTACAAATGGAACCAAATACACAATTTTCTTTACTTTTGGGTACCATATTTTACTAAGTCTAGTCAAGCTAACTCACCACATTAACTCGAATTATATACTCGATATCGATATTCCTGCATCATACACATCCCTAATGGAGTTTACCCTAAACGATGCACCCTGGGGTTGGTTGATCTTATTATGAAAATTATTTTCTATGTAAGTATTATATCGCGTTCGTAATATGATTTAAAGATTTTGTGTCATGTATCGTTTTAAATAATTTTCCGTAAAAACATTTAACTTTACGTTCCGTAGTTAGGAATATAATTTTTGCATCAAAAATAGTAAGTAAATGTTAATTTACAAAGGGGTGCAATTTTTGAAACTCATGATTGTTGAACTCAGCAGTTGTAAATGTCAAAATTACTATGGAGATAAAAGATGCGTATCTCCATACATTTTCAACTGCCGATTTCAACGTATGAGATTCAAAAATCACACTCCGGGTACCTACTACACAATATTCAACATCGTCTATAAAAACCGGCTAAGCGCGAGTAGTAATGTAAAGTTAAATGTTTTAACGAAAAATTATTTTAAGATGATATGCGTGACACAAAATCTAAAGATTTAAAGAATAAAAAGATTAAAAGATTTTATGTCACATTTCCAATCCAATGTTCTTTATTTTTTATCAGATTTTACATGGCTATAGTTTTAAAAATACAGGTGGATACAGAATCTTATCAACCCCGACTTTAAAAAAAAAAGGATCTGAATTTGTCTGTATGGTGTTTTTTCCTTTTCTTTACGTTACACGATAACTTCGGCATTTCTTGTCCGATTTGGATGATGCTTTTTTATTCTGAAGGAGAGTTACCACCGAGTTGGTCGCATTTAACATGCATGCAAAATTTATTAATGGAATTTATTTATACAGGGTGAAATTGATATCATTGGCATCCTTTTAAACTAAGACTCTACCCATCAAACTGAACAACTTTTACTATGGGAGCAAACCGATCGGAGCAAAAAAAAAATCAGCTGTTGCATACATTTGAATCGAGTAGACATTGCCGTTTAGTATGGATCAGCAGATTTTTCACCTCACAAGCTCGGAAAGATTCTGTTTGTCATTCGAAATCTGAGTGCAAAAGTGCATTTTATCCGCTAGCGTGGAAAGAGTTTTTAAAATTCGAATCTTTCTATTCAGAAAACAGCCTAAACAAGTTTTTTTTCACCTCACAAGCTCGGAAAGATTCCGTTTATCATTCGAAATCTGAGTGCAAAAGCGCATTTTATCCGCTAGCGTGGAATAGTACATTACTGCAGAGGCCAGCAACAGAGGCATTGATGGACGAACGTGTAAATGTGGGCCGAGGCGAAGCCGAGGCACACATACGTAAGTCCATCAATGCCTAGTTGTGGCCAAGGCTTGTATAGTACTTTTCTCAAATAATGCGCGGAAATGAAAACAATAAATTTTCTCAAATAATTCGCGGAAATTAAAACTCTTTTCAAAATCAATGACGAACAACGAACAACAAATTTTTTTTTTTTTTTCAATAAACAGCTTTCTATTTACGAAATGTTCGAAATTTAAATAAAACCTTTGATGAGTTACCTCCTTGGTCGCCATGTTTCGGAGTACAAGTTCGTTCCATTTTTAAATTACACGACAGATATGAGTTTAGTATGTAATTTATTTGGCCGCTAAACACGACAGATATGGATTTTCATACAAACATTGCCGGCCGCTGCGCGCATGTATTTGGCCAGTACAGCAATTTCGATTTATCTCGAAGAAGGTTGTCAAAATAATGCTCACATTTCCAAGCATGTTTGAGAAAAGAGTTTTTAAAATTCGAATCTTTGTATTCAATAAAGAAAAACAGCCTAAACAAGTTTTTTTTCATGGTATTTTCATGCTGGCCAGTGCGATTATTCTAAAAATGAGGTTGGCGCATTGAAATTTTCCTCGCTGTAGTGAGGTGAAAAGTTGTGTGTTTCGCTCGGCAGCAAAGTTATTCTGCGTCTCGTACCTTTGAAACCCTCGCGACGCTCAGGTTTCAATACAAGTACTCGCGCCAAAAAGCAACTTTGCAGCCTTGCATAACAAATAACTATTTCATGCCATTTTCGTACTGGCTAGTGCGATTATTCTAAAAATGAGATTGGTGCATTGAAATTTTCCTCGCTGTAGTGAGGTGAAAAGTTGTGTGTTTCGCTCGGCAGCAAAGTTATTCTGCGTCTCGTACTTTTGAAACCTTCACGACGCTCAAGATTCTATATTTGAACTACTCGCTTCGCTCGTGGTTCAATCCTAGAATCCTTCGCTTGCTCAGGTTTCAATACAAGTACTCGCGCCAAAAAGCAACTTTGCAGCCTTGCATAACAAATAACTATTTTAGTGGCTCCGATCGGTTTGCTCCCATAGTAAAAGTTGTTCAGTTTGATGGGTAGACTCTTAGTTTAAAAGGATGCTAATGATATCAATTTCACCCTGTATAATCTAAATCGGATCATGGCCAAGACAAGGAAGGAAAGTCTGTGGGTAGACCACCCATGCGTTGGTCAGACGACGTTGTAAGGGTTGCTGGTAAGACATATGCATCTGATTGGCACATTAGTGTGGAGTTGCGCTATAAAAAGGAGGGCCAGCCCAGCAGTGGGTTCATTTGATTGACTGATTGCCTTTGACCAGCTGTGGAGTACTGAACAAGCTACATAAAATATAGGCGAATATTGGAATCTGCGCAAGTAGAAATACCTAAGGAGCGGTATTGCTAAGTAACTTTAAAATTAAACCCGGTTTAGACGCCCGTTAGATTTCTGACCAGGAGACTTATTGCATATTCATGGAGCGTGTCAACACTTAGCACCTGACTTCTTTCACTTAAGTCTTTTCTTAGGAGTCTTATAATCAGGGCCAAAGTTTATGAAATTAAGAAATAGTTGAAATATACAACGTGTTAATGAATTAACGCAAAACTAGAAAGTAGTTTGTTTAGAATCGAGAGCAGAATCGAATTATCATGGTTTCAACATACTTAGGTAATTCTTTTAATTTTTTTTTTTTTGTAAAATTTAAAATTTACTGAACCCGATGTCAACCCACCGCACGGGCACGCTCATCGTACTTACTACCAAAACAAGATTGTTAAAATGTATCCATGAGTACGTTAGCGCTTTCATTCATTGCTGAAATGATAACAATTCATTTTTGCCTCAAAACTTAAAATGCGAATAACTTTAAATTTTAAGTATCAAAATAATGAAATTATAATTTTAATCGAATTATTTTGTTATAAATCAGTTGGGGTGTATGAGGTTTTGCGCTAATTTATTAACACGTTGTATAACTATTGCAATTTTTTATCTTTTTTGACTTTTCCATAGCCTGGCAAGGATCCGTTATCGCTATAATTGTAGTTTATGATCCTGCAGCCCAAATTATTTCGACTGATATCCTGTGAGATGAACACTTTTTCAAGTTACGACTGTGGATGGAACCCTGCACTGAGTCGTATAACTTATTTTAACAGGAGTATCAATTGAGGAAAATGTTTATGAGGCATTCATAATCAACAAACACATTAACAACAATATTAATAATGTGTTTAGTAGGTGTTTTTATAAGTGCAATAAGCCGAAGTGCGCCTGGCCACGTGGCGTCTTGGGAGTGGCGCACTGTAAAACTCCTTCGCAAGTAATTACTGTAACATTTTAGTTGCTTGCCTTTACATTTATGTTCATCTATATCCATGCAACTATTATAGGTACAATGGGTACAGTATTGTAGACATACTTTATGGGTTACGGAAATACCGTGGTGGTCCAGTAGCGAGTAACCCGCCTGCCGTGCAGGAGGCGATGGTACGATCCCCGTCCAGGCCGACTCGCACCAATGAGTTTTTTTCGGAATTTATGTACGATTCGTAACACCACTGGCCTTTCGGTGAAGGAAAAAATCTCGTCAATTTCGAGGCATGTATTGTATGTACAGTCGGCCGCAATAAGTTATATACACTTTAGTACTACGACGTAGAACAAAAGTGTATACAACTTATTGGCAACAAGTGGCGACGGGCTCACTTCCCGTCACACAAAACAGAGTTTCGGTACTACCTAAGTGAAATGTGGATGTTCTGAGTTTTCAAAATTTCTCTGGCTACCCCCTCGGCGAATTTAGTCGTGAGCATATGCTCTGGATATGTAGTGTATGTAAGTGCCGGATTAACCATATAGGCAAAGTAGGCACGTGCCTACGGGCCCACCACCGCCAAGGGGCCCCGCGGCTCGTGAGAAAAAAAAATCGTTTTTGTATTTGAATTGAATAAAAAATTAAGAAAAGATGAAAAAAAAATTTTTTTTCATTTTCATAACGTTTCCTTTAATGATGTTTCCACATGATAATTTTAGAATAAAAAACTTTTGACTCCTAAGCTCAATTATAATAATACATCTTTTTTTAACTGCACTCTTCTAATTGGGCCCTTAAATGATATAAAAAACGAAGTTTCAGCTTCTTATAATATAAGAATTTTGTATATAAAAATCTCTTTATCTCCTAGATAAACGAGTTTACGAGTGCTACAGACAGATGGACGGACATACATCGAGGTGACTCAATAAGTGTTCCGTTATCCCAATTTTGTTATGGAACACTACACAGACTACACTATAGGTTTTGGATTGTGTTGCAACATCCGTCATTTTAGTAGATATGTGCTGTTTTATTGCGACCACCTAATCTAGACCACACTGGAAAAGAATCATTGTTACGCCCATGGGCAGGGGGAGCCCGAGACTTGCATTGCCTAGGGGCCTCTGCATGGCTTAATCCGGCCCTATGTATGTTCAATTGAGAGTGGTAGAGTCAAAAAATGACGTTAAAAAGCTATCTATATGATATTATTTTGAATAAAAAATTTTGAATTTTGAAATTGGTCACGCGATGGACTAAAACTAAAAACGTAACCTTGAGGTATGTGCCCCAGCAGTGATTGTCAATAGACAGAGTCTGCTGATGATGATTAAATACACAAAAAAAAACATTTCATCTCAACTTAACCGCCTTAAAAAACAAACTAATAAAAATGTCTGCTCACTAACGATACTGAGTAAGCAGATACGAAATGAAACCGAAGCTTACGCATCCCAATAATGTCGAATCAGTGTCCTAACACCGACAATTAGACGTAATTCATAAGAATGCGATGCAGCATAACACTCAATTTGTCTCCATCAACATTTGAAGGCGTCTCGTCGTCAAGTAGTATAGGCGCGACGATACCTACAATTACATCTGTTATCTCATTTTATTACCACATAACCTTGGAGTGATTAATTGATCACTTTAACTTTATTAATGTACACTTTCGGCGCGGCACCCGAAACTTCGCATGCGCAGACCAATGACTTTAAATACTCATAACTTTTGATTGAATTAACCGATTTCGTTAAAAAAGGCAAAATGTTAATCCAAACTATGCTAACTTCTGCGAAAACCCCATCCAAATCGGTTCAGTAGCTTTTAAATGATGCGTGCACAAACAAACAGACAGAAAGACAAAAATTCTAAATATGATCCTAATGTATTCAATGGAATACATTAGGATATTTAGAAAATTTTTAAAAAAGTTAATTGGTGGGTTCAGGATAGGTACGTAATGAACTAATGACTAATGAGTTATGACTAGAGTTGCGAACCTTAGTGCACGGATTAGCGGGATATTTGCAATCAAAATGCGGGACGTGGCTAAAAAAAGCGGGACCCAGCTGTCGAAGCAGTGGCATAGCGTGGATTTCTACCGCCCGGGGCAGACCGATTTTGCGGCCGCCTTATCTTTATAAGAAGACCTACACGAAAAATAAGGGAGCGAGCGAAGCGAGCTCGAAATTTTTTAGCTCCACTATTAGAGTTGTGATCAGACATCTTTTGATTTATATAGATGCAAAAATAAAAACTTAGAGCGAGCGAAGCGAGCTCGACTTTTCTCCTAAATACGAATCAGTTGGAGCCAGAGCTTTTTACGTGCAATATGTGCAAAGTAACCTAAGTAAATGCTTTGGATGGACAGAACCACACTCGAAATTTTTTGTATCACGTCTTAGTCAGAATTCTTTCAGATTATGTGTAGGTAAGGTGCAATAATATAAATCTACAATATTATAAAACTGTAAATTTAAAAAAAGAATTTAGTTTGTTTGTTTGTTTGTTTGTTCGAGTATCACGCAAAAACTACTGAACCGATTTTGATGAAACTTTTGTTGTTTGATAGCTTATGATCTGACTTAACATCTGGTGTATAATTTATGCGGACGAAGTCGCGGGTAAACGCTAGTAATATATATAATGATATAAAATAATGTAAACGAAATCGCTCAATTACCTACCTAAATAAACTTTTGTATGATTTTACAAACATAAAAACTAATACATCTACCATGACGGATGTAAGGAAAGAGATGAGAGCAGTTTGATGAAATCTGAGTTCGTCAGGCATCACCCTGAACTGGACCCCTCGATATTTACATTGTTGACTGGCAAATCTTTCCAATACATCATAAAATAAATTGTCATCCGATATGGCTCATGCTGACACGAAAGAAGAAGAAAAAGAAGAAGAATACCTACTTACATCTAAACTACTTACCTACATTACATACCTTTGAATTTTTGAATTTTAAAAAGACTGCATAAATTAGAAAAGAAACTTAATAAAGTTTTAAATCACTTCTTCTGAGTCAACTAAGCTCACACACAACTACTGCTGCCAGAAAGGTTAGCCAAAAAACGGGACAATAGGCGTCCCGCACACATCTTTTGCGGGACGCATCCTCTATGGGTCCAGAAACGGGACGTCCCGCCTCTCGCGGGACGGTTGGCAACCCTAGTTATGACGTATCCTGAACAACCCAATTCATTTTTTTGCAAATATATCTTGTAAGAAAAAGAGTTCTATGAAAATTTTATAAACTACTAGCTGTGCACGGTATGCCTTGCAATGCCCCTTTTTCCCGACACACACTTGGCCTTTTTTTTATACCACCCCTGTTATTAGAATAGACTTGTACCCATGATACTGAACAATTTTCCCTAACCTATAGGAAATTTGCATAACAATTTGTCTACTTTCCGTACTTTACACATTCACAATTCAAGTTTTGATAGGTATTCATTAATTTCATTTATTCGTAAACAATAATCACTATGCGAATATACATATAATAATAGATATAAAAATTATCAGGACCATTTCGGGATACATTCCACAAGATAGATAGACTAAGTATACACCAATAAAGATACTATACAAAGCATGACTCTTGAAATTTATGTACATTTAAAAACAATATTCAATACAATATTCGTTAATTACTAGCGAGTTTTTAAACTTATTTGTACCATGAATTTTTTTTTACATAAAAATAAAAACCGACTTCAGAAGTAAAAAAGTACAAAATAATATTTCAGCCTATGAATTTTAAGTTCGAATCTATAAGAAAATTCATTTGTTTTGTCGAAGTCGCTGTCAAGCCGGTAGGTACGATTCGCAACTGGGCTTGCAGTCATTTTTTTGGCTTGGTTTGACACCGACTCCAACAAAACAAATTAATTTTCTTATACTTAGATTCGAACGGAATATTCATAGGCTGAAATATTATTTTGTACTTTTTTACTTCTAAAGTCGGTTTTTAATTTTTTGTAAAAATTTTATATTTCGTAATTTTTATTGATTAAATATGTTATTTCGACTCAGATATCAGTTATACACGCAAAGGGTATATTGAAAAGAAGCAAATGGTTCAATCACAGACGATTTGCTGTCAACTTTTGAGGAGTTATATATCATGTAGCTCCGAAGTGCGTTATCAGATCATCATAATATTAAAATGGGACCACCTCAGGAGTATACCCTTTCAAACAAAAAAAGAATTTTTAAAATTGGTTCACAAATGACGAAAATATCGATGAACATACATAAAAAAAAATACATACAGCCGAACATAGAACCTCCTCCTTTTTTTGAAGTCGGTTAAAAATAATGGTAGGGAAAATAATATCAAATTGAAATCTGCATACTATTAAAATAAAGAATATTTAACCCTTTACTGAAAACTACTTACCGTAGTCGTAAAGTACACGGCCGAAAATACGGCATGAGTGCTAAAGTCATCATTATCAAATCGTGGCTGCTCCAGCAATAACGGATGCGATAGTTTATATACATAAGATATACCTATATTATATACGTAGGTATTTAAATGTTTATCTTCGGAATACTTGTAATGTGAGCTCAGGAGGCCCTTGATAAATTTCTGAGACGGGAACTGACACAAAGTTTGACTAGATAACTTTTGGAACATTGAATTAAAAAGTTAACTAATTTTTTGAAGTTATGTCTATTGACGCGTTAGGAGCTTGTTAGAAGAATCAGTTTGAATGGGTAAATTAACGCCGATAACTTTCTACATAAGCACATACAGTACGACCGTAAAGTCTAGAAATTAAATAAATCGGAACTAAACTTTTTCATTATCATGACAACATTATGGAAAACGTCAAACTGTCAATCACCAAAATTTCAAATGCAGTTTTATGCATTTCAAATAAAAATTTACCGTAAAATATTTGAATTTGTCCTAATTATTATTACTAATGGATAAAGTAACAAAAAGTGGTGCAAGTTTAGTAATTTACTACGTTATTTTCTGTTATGTTTGGAGGTATATCAAGCGGGGAAAATTGGCATAGATTGGATGTTGTTTACAAGCGATTTGCTGATATGGTAGGTATTTATTTACTCTCATGTTGCTTTTTAACAATAGTTATCAGCGTAATTATATCAATTATCGTCAGTTATCATCTGAAAAATAATCATTTAGGGCATTTTCTTTCGAGTTTGGTTCGTTTGGGGTTATGATCGTTTGTTGATAAAACTGACGTTATTGTATGCGTGGACCGCATAATTTTGATCCTTGCATGTCATTCCTGCATGTTTAGTTTATCTTCACTGCGACTAGTTAATATTTTATCGATGACCTACTTTTTTTTTATCGTTTTCAGGAAAACATTTATATCGCAAAATTTTTCTGTCCGGAATGCATCGATAAAAAAACTGCCATGCCTAGAAATAGAAATCTTAAATAGAAGGAATGTAAATATCAGATCTACGAAAATACGAAAATAGTAAACATCGTATTCAAAAACAAATAATTTGAAAGTACAATATAAAGTAATATGCGTTTTCATTATTTTCTTCTAGAACTAGAATACAGGAGGCGTACGTAGCATGTTACACGTGATATGGCTATATCATGCATTTTATTTCGTTCGTTCGCGCGCAAATAGAAAGAGAGCGAAGGTGTGATAGCACTATATCACGCTGCCATGCTAGCCATGTAGTTGCCGAAATTTAAAATGTATATTGGGTGTAAAATTTAGCTGCTGTCAGAGCCAAATTTAGCTAAACATAGATAACGTTTTCCATAAACTTTCGGAGTAAATACAGCAAGTATCAAAATAGTTTAGGTCGTAGTGTAGTGTTGCCGTGTAAAGCGACAGTGGCGCCCTCATTTAATTTCTACTCTTTCTGGTCGGGCTGTACACGCCTTTTTAAAATTAAAGTTAGACTTGTTTGCAAAACACAAAGAAAGCAACGTATATCCTACTCAAAGATTCAAAGGCACATGTTCCGTACACAACATATGTTAAAGTCCAGTCCAGAACACATCAATTAATAGTCTTTTGATGCTCATGCGCTGTTCCGGCGTGCATTCACCGCGGCATTAGTATGGGGGCATTAGCCCTATCGGAACAACTTCTCCGAGTACCATTATTGATGTACATTATATTCGTAAGCTATTACCACGGTATGACATCAAGTAATTGACCACCAAACTATTAATACGATAACAACACTTGAGGCTTGCTGTCCGCCTACGGTGCACTCGACATTCCTCTAGCATGAATTTCACGTCTCGCTATTAGTCGCTATATATCGTCATAGTAACAATTTAATTAGAATTGAGATTCATTGAACATGGATGTTTTTATATCAGATTATAACTAGGCTTAGAATTCTAGCCTATTCGACACGCACAATTTGCAAGACATAGGTCCTATTCGAGATGCATAATATAACCATGTAAGTACAACCCGGGAGAATTAACTTGACACCTGGCTCGAGCGACGTTGGTGTAAGGAATAACAAATAACAGCAAAAGAATAACTCGAAAATTCTAATATTTGATACCTTCCCAGGAGTAGAAAAAATAACGTCATCAAACAACCAACAAACCAGCAGCATAGCATGTTGTAGGTAGGTACTAACGCGCTACCATGCTCATGGAAACCCACGTGGAAACCTTGATAATTCGATTCTGCTCTCGATTCTAAACAAACTATTTTCTAGTTTTGCGGTTATTCAGTAACACGTTGTATATGTGGAAACTTGTCAGCAATCTACCCATAAGGTGCTGTTTATACAGAAGAGACGCGTGGCGGTCGCGGATAGTCAAAGTAGCATAATATTCAACCTTATAATACGCAGCATAGCGTCGTTTTTGTCGTAAAGGAAAATCGCGCCCGCGCCACCAGGCGACACGACATTGCCTGGAGGCGCGGGCGTAATTCTACAAACGACGCTATGCTGCGTACTATAAGGTTTATATTGCCGCATCCCGCCCGCATCTCGTCCGCGCCACATCACTTCTGTAACTATATACTATTATTACCTATTCTGTGCTTCTGTTAAATTTTTTAGGGTTCCGTACCTAAAGGGTAAAAACGGGACCCTATTACTAAGCCTACGTTGTCCGTCCGTCCGTCCGTCTGTCTGTCTGTCCGTCCGTCCGTCCGTCCGTCCGTCCGTCTGTTGTGCCGTTAATAGCTAGACACTTGAAATTTTCTCAGATTATGCGTTATTACGGCGGATTTGTTAACAAATAATAAAAATTTCAAAAAGTTAAAAATTAAGGGCAGTTTTCAACAAGAAACTAGTTTTTATCAACGTTTTTTAATACATACAAGCACCAAACTTAGTGTGATTGTAGGGCAAACCCTACAGAATAACCACAAATACAAAAAACCAGCCAAGTCTGAGTCGTCTTGCGCTAAAGGTCCCAGACAAAAAAAGTTTTTTTTTCTAAGTTAATAATGTTGTGTTCTGTGGTGGTGTGGTACGGAACCCTCGGTGCGCGAGTAGCCCGACTCGCACTTGACCGGTTTTATTGATATTCGCCAAATAGTCTATGAGAAGTGCCAGCATGATAAATACGCGTTTCTACATGAACATAGGCAATAAAACTTTAATAAAAACGTGGATCCCAGGGGATGCTTTGGTTGCATATTTGCCCATTTCACTACTTTTATGTGCGTCGAAAACCGACAGATCATAATGAGATATTTACCAAATACGACTTGTGAAGTGCAAGCATTACAATTAAGTTCCGTTCAATGCATATAATACCTATAAGTTGTTTAAACTGAAGAGGTACTTAAAGTGACTGTACTGCAGTGTTTATTATCAAGTTGTCCACTTGAACCAATTTATCATTATTTATAACTTTAAGCAGTTATTAATTCAGGACACTAGGAAGTTCGATCAGCGCAGAGCCACTTTAACTGTGATTTATGTAGAGAATCGAACGCATTACGCTCTTGTTCAATATGCCATGCAATATATTGAGAAATAATTAACGGCAAATAGACAGATCAAAGGGGCCAAAAAAAGGTTACTATAAACTCGATCATTATTTGAATGACCAAAATGTCTGATCTTGACAATGTTACACTATGTAATACAATTTTGTATTTAAATTGTACTTTAACATAACATAACATAACATAAATATTCTTTATTTGCACACCAAAAACATACAGCTACAAAAACAGAATAAAAGATCGTAAGGGTACAAATGGCGGTCTTATCACTAAAAGCAATGAGCGTACTTTGTACATTTTGTTTTATTTAAAATATGTGTGTTGTCGAGTTTCTGGCCCTATCTTCTCTCAACGGAACACCTTCCGGCGGTGGTAGAGTCAAAAAATTTCTTCAACAAAAAGCTATCTATGTGATACTATTTTGTTATGTTTTATTTGATACTAGCGGCCCGTCCCGGCTTCGCACGGGTGGACGTCTAATCTTTTCTAGCAATAAATATAGCCTATGTTACTCAGGGTGAATGCAGCTTTCTAATGGTGAAAGAATTTTTTAAATCGGCCCAGGACTTTTTGAGCCTATTCATTACAAACATACAAACATACAAAAATAGGTACAAATCTTTCCTCTTTATAATATTAGTGTAGAAGATCCAAAACAGCTGTTGAGATGTATAATAGTATTTTCACTGAACAAGCTAATTATTAGCTTCCCTAAATTGGAGAATAGAGCAATGAGATCGCCATAATTATATCAAACTGCCGCCAATAAGAGTTGGAAACCGAAGGCGATACACAGTAAAGTGTGGTCATATTTAAAGGGAGACTTTAGTTCGAACCATTTAACTAGCTTTCTAATTTATTTATCAGAAAGATATAATATTAAGTTCTAAGAATAAGTGAGAATAAGTGTTTCAGGAGTGCGATTTTTGAATCTCATTCGCTGAGTTCAGCAATTGAAAATGTCAAAATTACTATGGAGACACGCATCTTTCTACTGCTGATTTGACTTTCAAAAATCATACTTCAGGAGTATGATTTTTGAAAGTCAAATCAGCAGTAGAAAGTTGCATATCTCCATAGTAATTTTGACATTTTCAACTGCTGAACTCAGCGAATGAGATTCAAAAATCGCACTCCTGATCTATGTTTCTGTAATTCAAAACAGCCTTAAAATTCGTTGCTATTTGCAATGGAGATTATGTCTGCCCTATCGTGCTTTAGCCTTGGGACTCTACATAACAATATAACTAAAATAAAACTAAACACTACACATTTTAGTAGTCGTAGGGGCCGCTAATATGGAGACATAAGATTCTACATCCAAAAGGTTTAGTTTTAAATTATCATTCAGTAACAGTCTCTGCGATAGGTATTCTTAATGCGTACCTAGTACAGCACTATCGACAATAGAAGAGAAATACATCTATACTGCACTTTCATTATAATAATAGAGATGCAAATCAAATACGTCCAGTTTAAATTGACCCATATTTAAAATGAAAACTAATGAGTTGAGCATAAGAACCAAATGATGCGGGAGGACACCATCTGCAAATGACATACCGATCATATCAAACGGTGAACCAGGAGTGCGATTTTTGAAACTTATTCGGTGAGTTCAGCCGTTGTAAATATCAAAATAACTACGGAGATACGCATCTTTCTATTTCTGATTTGACTTTCAAAAATCGTACCCCTAGAGTATGATTTTTGAAAGTCAAATCAGCAGTAGAAAGATGCGTATCTCCATAGTAATTTTGACATTTTCAACTGCTGAGTTCAACGAATGAGTTTCAAAAATCGCACTCCAGCTACAGATATAGAACACACTATCGAGATCACTGCAATCACAGAACATTATAAGAGGGGTTAGAAATGCAAAGTAGCGCTTTAGCTTCGGAGACCACTTGTCTTCGCGCTCACGCTACTACAATTACTCATGCCCTCTCGCTCGCACCACGCATGTGGTATGCAAATCATTCATAACCTATGGCGACATTTTCCACGCCTACTTTGCACTTTTAACCCCTCATATAATGTTCTGTGACTGCAATAATCCGACCCGGTCGCCCAGAATTTGTGCAGCAGCGATAATCCTTTAGATGCTTGATAAAATTGCTGTAAAATTTACCACCTACGCGCCAGCCTAACCATCCTTGTGTCTGATGAACAGTCAAGTAAACAAGCCTGTAAGCAATTTCTATTAATAACTTCCCGGCACCATAATACCATAGAGTTTCTACCCCAAAGGCCGCAAATAAGGTGCTCTCCCCGTGACCTGCATATTTACACCTTTTCAGGAATTTACAAGCCTTTACATGTATAATTCTAGTAGGATAGATGGCGCTGTCTAACAGTACCGCATTCCATCTTGCGTCAAGTAGGCGCATTACACGTGCCCTACCCATACAGTTCCATCACTTCACTTTGTGTCCAGTTCATTTAACGCTGCGTTAGTTCGGCTATTTGCCCCTAGAGGGCATCAGTCGGCATTACAAACTCTTGAATAAAATGTGGATTTTCCATTTTTCATGTGCGACCAAGACAGCTTCTGATTAATGACAGATCGTTTTAGAGATGTGTGTTACGCGTCCACTTTTACTAGTATGGTACCTACTAGCTACCAATATCATAATAGGTAATGAATAGCAGCCGTGTTTGATAGGCTTATTTCCGTGTTAATAAGGGAAAGCAGACTCCGTTTTACACGTAGCAAAGAATTAAGCAAATAAAACGTGTATTACGGAAACAGAATTGCTATGTCACTGATATAATAATAGTTAAATGATCCCGTTATTTATGTCACAGACCTAGTGAAAATGCAGTCACGTCGGATCTTGCGCGACTACAGAACATAATAGGAGGGGGTACTAAACAACATTGACAGCCATGTTGGGGTTGCTGCTTTTTTATAATTTATTAATAATAAATGATTAAATAACTCGTTAAATAAAAATAAATGATACTATCTGAGTCGTTTTTATAAAACCTCATAATTTATTACACATTTGACTTCAGTCAAAACTTCTATACATTTTAAGGTATTTTTTCAAGGGAGAGCGGCGGTTGTCCTTTAACCTTATATACTTTTAATAAGTACCTATTTGTAAAATATCGACATTATTTAGTCGCCGTTACAAAGTCACATCATCCGACCAGATCTCATCTGTCATAATCACGAAGCTATGTTGGACGGATTTAAGCAGAAAACCAATGCAATAAATATACAATAATGATGTACATACCGCAGTTGGCTTCGTCCGCGCCGTCGTAGCAGTCGTTGATGCGGTCGCAGCGCTTGCTCACCGGCACGCAACGAGTCTCATCACAACGCAGTTCATCTCTCGGGCACGCTGCAGAAATACATCCTCTGAGACATGCTACGAAAGATTATACGCTAGAACTATAAAGAAAGAGCTCGAAACTATTAGTTGCTTTATGAACATCAAGACACAGAGTACTATTATTACGATTATTATAATGATGATACAAGTAGGCTGAGTTGGTCATTACACTCGAGGCTGGATTGCAGCCCAAACCATAGGCGAGGGCGTAATTGGAGCCGAGAGTGTAATGACCAATGCTCACACGTTTCACACATTTCAACACACTTAAAACAGAAAAATTTCGCAAATTATGTTTAGACATGGTGTAATTAAACTAGTGGTCGCGCTTGGCGGTGGACAGTACGCGCAAAAATGTATTTAATGGCGCCTGAGTCAGCGTTGTTATTACTTCGTATAGCGCGCGACGAATGTGACCAATTGAGTGGCAGAATTCATACACGCGCATCGCTTACCTACGATGCGCCAAAATTTAGATACCTACTTTGGTACATATATCGGTATATATCCCAACAGTCGAGTGAACGCGCACAATAGACCTATCGCGACCACTAGTTTAATTACATTATGGCTTAGACAAATATTTTGTGAAAAATAGCGCGAATTTATTTTTTCTCGTAGACCGTAAGACACAGGAAACTAAAAATTGGTACAGTTATAGCAATTAATGGTCCAATGACATAAATTACGCCAAAAAAGCGTAATGTTTATATCGAGGGGCAGTTTTGGGGGGGGGGGGGGGTGAAAGAGATAAACAAGAAATAAAATTGTTTTACCATATGATGTGGGGTTTCGAATGAAAGCTTTTAAAAATACTTCTTTGAAACTTTGTTGAACAAATTTGTCAATAACCTCAGAAAAACTTCTATTTCAATAAAATATAGCCATATAAAATCTGAAAAAAGCATGAACATTAGGAAAATTTTCAACCTGGCGCGAATTAAAAATCTGCTCTTCCATACAAAACTGCAAGCCTACTCGAGCCAAATTTATGGGACAGCAGTTTTTTTTTTCGCGATTTCGATGTTGGTCCTATAGAGAAAGTTGTACAGTTGGATGGTCTGATCATCTCCTTAAAAAAGTGTCAGCATGTTAAGAAGGACCCTGTATGTCCAAAAAACTACGACCAGTGTAAAATGATCTTCTGTTACTATGGCTTTTACACACTGAGCCATCAATGACATTGGTAAAATGTCATTGCTTAGCATGTATCATTTTATACTGGTTAACACCTACGACCCATGACACGGAACACTAATTTCCCGAGTCCTGACTCGCACTTGGCCTGATTTTAGTTAGAGATTTATTTGATTTCTGGGGTGGGCCAGAAGGATTCTAGGGTGAGTCGGGCCCACTGGGTTTCTATACCGGAAAACAAAAAATGTGTGCCCTCACTGTGAACTCCATTTTGTCCGAGGTCAGGTTGCTCGTAAGCAGGTGTAGTTGTCAATACGTCACGGTCTTGATCCGTATCATCGAGTCCATTCTGATCGCCTCTTTCAGGAGTCCCCCATGGTAACCCTTTTAGGACGGTAAAATAATAAATAAATAAAAAAAGAAAACAATGAAATAAACAAAAACAGTGTTTTGACAATGATTGCTTACAGCTTGTCGGCTCAGGAGGAGGCAACGTTGCTGCAACAGTTGTTGGCTGTTCCCGCCTGTACTCTGTCGTATCTCCTCCATTGCCAAACACTAATTGATAAAAAACAAATAAAATATAATATTTAACAAAATTAAAATAAAATAAAATTGGGTTAAAAACAAACAATAGACCTAACCAAAAATAAGTGTAGATTGGACCTATAGATATTGTAATGTTTCTTATAACTTGTATTATTGCAACCTGGGACCTATCTATACCATTCCAAATAGCGAAAAAATTTTAAGGCCATTTTGAATTACGGAAACAGGTATTTGAAACACTTGCTCTCACTTATTCTTAGAACAGCTTTAGTAACGTCCAAGAAGGGTTAGATATTATATCTCTCAGATAAATAAATTATATTTGCTAATCAGAATTGGCCAGAAAACTAAACAAGAATCGGAAAATCTTTTCGTCCTTATTTGGAATGAAGAATGGAATATTTTGAATGAATTCGGTTATTATATTTATAATAACCGAAACGCAAGTTTGGTGCACTGTATCTTTTTTTTAGATTTATTATAGCGGGGACTATTATAAATCAAACTAAAAATCTTTTTAATGTATTGCATTGTACTGTTGGTCTTGCAAAAGCCATAAAGTAAAAAATAAATAAGAGGTAGTGGCCTCGATTCGGAGTGTACCACGACTTAACTAAACTAAATTTATTCCTGTCACTTTCTAAAATAAGATTAAGAAAAGAGACAGAAAACCAACAGCTGACTTTAGTCCTGTCATAGTGACGTTAAACGCCCAAAAACGACTTAAATAAGATGGCGTACATTATGATGGCAACTTATTTTGCGCATTTAACGTCACTTTGACAGCACTAAAGTCAGCTGTTGGTTTTCTGTCTCTTTTCTTAATCTTATTTTAGAAAGTGACAGGAATACATTTAGTTTAGTTTAGTCGTGTTACACTCCGAATCGAGGCCAGTATCGACCAAATTATTGATTAAAAAGAATTTTACAATGATAAAAATAAATAAAAATAAAATACCCCGTGCACAGTCGGCTTCATCGGAGCCATCAGTGCACTCCGAGTAGCCATTGCAACGTGCAGTTCCCGCCACACACCGGCCGTCATCGCATCTGAACTCCTCCACCGCACAGACGTCTATCGTTGAGCTATCCCCTACAAAGTTGGCACCCAAGGATATTTGAGAATCTTTCTGTTTTGAACTTTCAAGCGTTCAATATGATTTATTAACAAGACTTGTCAGAATTCACTCTTATATCGACTGTCCACATATTATCTTCCTTACATTAAAATGAGATGGCAACTATTAAATTTTTTTTCGATTCCCTGGATTACTTTATTTAAGTATTCTAAAATATAGAGTTGGTACAGTTTACAAGACATAACACAAAGACATAAATGAGAATTCGGAGCTATGATTTAAAAAAAAAACAAAAAAAAAGAATGTAAGGATATCGTAGTAAGTGGCGCGCCCTGGTCTCTGCCTACCCCACTGGGAAAGAGGCGTGACGTTATAGATAGATAGATATAGCTTGTTTTTAATATCGTGTCTGACATGATATGAGGTCACAAGACCTTTATTTTCAAAAAATATAACCAACAAACCAATTTCGTTC
Organism: Agonopterix subpropinquella; assembly: GCA_922987775.1. Taxonomy (NCBI): domain Eukaryota; kingdom Metazoa; phylum Arthropoda; class Insecta; order Lepidoptera; family Depressariidae; genus Agonopterix; species Agonopterix subpropinquella. The sequence goes on along the minus strand of OV277693.1, from coordinate 51,747,520 downwards.
ATCTAACTATCATCAAGCTTTTTTCGTCCGTTTCTGATCCGACGACCAAGAAAAAACAATGTAAGGTTACACAGGATGCAGAAGCAACAACCGTTGAAAATCCTATGAGTTACCATACCGTTTTAAGTTTAACCTTGGCCAATTACCCTTTGCGTCTGTCGATTAAAAGGTTAAAAAAATGAGTCAATGTGACTGCAAGCCCTTGATTTCATATGCATTAACCATTAAAGAATAAAACAAACAATTTTGGTGGAAACTTTAACCACGAATACTTTTGAAAGGGCTATCCCAAACCAACCTGGATCAATGACGTTTGCGCTGAAGTCATCATCGCTGACTGTAACGGAGCCAAGAGTCCTCCTATTTCTAATGTGGTTGCGTAGCATCTCTGTGATCCGCCCTGTGTTCTCGTAGCCAGTCGTCACGATGTCCAATGTTACTTTGCACGTAAATTCGTCCAAACGCGACCTGCAATACAAAGTCACTTGGTTAGTTGGTTATCATTCGATAGGAGCGCTAGATTTAAGATCGAAGCCAGCCTACTAGCCTAATTATTCCAATTGTACGTCGCAATACTTATAATCAATAAAATTATTGGATAATTTATATTTAGTATCTAGCTTTCGCCCGCGACGACTTCGGGTACAAACGTAAGGGCATTTTATGGTGTGAGGTAAAAAAATTAGATTTACTGTTTAATCTAATTTTTTATGCAAATATTCCTTAGGACCATAGAAGTATACCCTTAGAATTCCTGACTCCTAGGGTGTCGGCACCCGACACGACACGTAGGGGTTAATTTTCAAAAAATCCTTTTTTGTGCACCCCTGTATCCTCTGTGGAATATATCGTCCCTCGCACACGTCAGTCGTATGTATCAGACAAATTTTACAGGGCAACGTTAAATCAACGTAGATGTGCCGCATAATACATACGACACATACGACGTTGTCTTAGTACATACGACAGCAGCAGCTGTGCACGTGGCATCGCATACATGACGGGAACTGATACAGGTAGGACGGTTAGTGGTGCTTGTTCGCCCATCGAAATCAAAGAGGTACGTGTCCCTACAGCTGTTTTGCCAAAAATGTCGGATACGACATGAATCATAAACTAGTAAAGACCCTATTCGACTTCGGTTAGTCATCGACATGAATCATAAACTAGTAAAGACCCTATTTTGCCCGGTATCTTTAGGGTTACCCAAAGGGTGAAAACGGAACCCTATTACTAAGCCTACGTTGTCAGTCCGTCCGTCTTACAAAAGTTAAAGTTACAGCCCTAAACAGGTAGGACACCTATTCAGGGCTGTAACTTTTGAACCGTAATAGCTAGATAGTTGAAATTTTCTCAGATTATTCGTTATTACGGCGGATTTGTTAAAAAATAATAAAATTGTCAAAAAGTTAAAAATTACCCATAATTTTCAGGGTTCCCAACAAGAAACTAGTTTTTATCAACGTTTTTTCTTCACGCTCTTTCGTAAAAACGGTAATACATACAAGCGTCAAACTTAGTGTGATTATAGAGTAAACTCTACAGATTAAGAACAAATACTAAAAACCGACCTAGTGTGGGTCGGTCTCGCGCTAAAGGTCCCGGGCAAAAAAAGTTTTTTCTCAAACATGCTTGGAAATGTGAGCATTATTTTGACAACCTTCTTCGAGATAAATCGAAATTGCTGTACTGGCCAACTACATGCGCGCAGCGGCCGGCAATGTTTGTATGAAAATCCATATCTGTCGTGTTTTGCGGCCAAATAAATTACATAGTAAACTCATATTTGTCGTGTAATTTAAAAATGGAACGATCTTTTTCTCCTAAACATGGCGACCAAGGAGGTAACTCAAAAAAGGTTTTATTTAAATTTCGAACTAACTTGCAAATAGAAAACTGTTTATTGAAAAAAAAAACAAATTGTTGTTCGTTGTTCGTCATTGATTTTGAAAAGAGTTTTAATTTCCGCGAATTATTTGAGAAAATTTACTGTTTTCATTTCCGCGCATTATTTGAGAAAAGTACTATACAAGCCTTGGCCACAACTAGGCATTGATGGACTTACGTATGTGTGCCTCGGCTTCGCCTCGGCCCATATTTACACGTTCGTCCATCAATGCCTCTGTTGCTGGCCGCTGCAGTAATGTACTATTTTTTAAGTTTATAATGTTGTGTTCTGTGGTAGTGTGGTACGGAACCCTCGGTGCGCGAGTAGCCCGACTCGCACTTGACCGGTTTTATTTAGATTTGAAAAGGCTTCATGTTGGCAATATTCGTCGTTAGAAGACGGGCACAAGCACGACGAATTCGGCGAAGAATTTTGCCGCATTTAGTACGCCGACGGTATCTTGTCGGAACGCAGCGAAGAACAATCATTTATCTAAGCATATTGTAATGATTAAAAAGTAATTTGGGACATCTTTTTAATCAAAGATGTGAAAGTGGGTATTTTAGACTTTAGTAAATATAACATGTGAGCAAACGCACTTTTACAAAGTAGGTGCTTCGAAATAGGTCAGGAATTATATAAAAGGTTTGAAACTTACTGTATCCGAACAAGGCTAGCTCGTTGCGTGCCGGGTATGGTCTCGAACAACGAATTAACAGAGTCAGCCAACGTTTTGGAGAATTCCTGAAACTGCGGTGAATCTCTGTTGGAGTACTCTGTCCTATACGGCTGAATGACCACGAACGTCACCCGTAGGGTTTCTGGAAAAGTCGAAAATGTTCAATAGTTAGTATCAGATATACATGGTGTCCCAAAACTCAAAGTCAAACCGAAAATAGGAGATAGGCAAGTTTATGACTGTTCAGGGAAAAATAAAAATAAATTCAAAGTTTAACTAATCTCTGTGCCTGCGGTTTTACAGATTTCCTTTCCAATGCTAGGATTAATTTAAGATATGTATGGAAACTTTAGAATGAAAACGCTCCCTTTATCACTCGAACGCAGACTTAACAAGCTTTAAACGTGTTTCCTGTAAATTTGTGATTTTGCAGTTAGGTCCTTGTATCTGGGGATGAGCGATGTATAGCTGCCTATCCTAACCGACCGTGTTCAAACATGGTCTTTAACAGAATCATAGAAGTCAAAACTCAAGATTTCCCAGGGAGCGCTGAAGCGCAGCATATTGGGGATTAAAAGGACAGATCGCGTCAGGAACACCACAATACTCAAAAAAACGCAAATAGCAGATGATGATGACTAAACCGATTACATCCGGAAAGATGTGTTAAAATTTCAACACATTGGATCTCGGAGAATGGACGTCGCCGTCACGGTCGACCCCGGAAGAGATGGAGAGACGACTTGGATACCTTCGACGAAGGGTGGATAGTGCTGGTTCAAGGCAGGGATGTATGGAGGATAAATGGAGAGGCCCAGGCCCAGCAGTGGGATGAAATGCTAAGGGGGGAAATGGTAATCTTTGATCCACTGTAAATTTTAAACTATACATTTTAAAGAAAAGTAGTTAAACTATACATTTTAAAGAAAAGTAGTCCCGCGTAGTTCCCGGAAAAGAATAGGACTACCCCATCTCAACCCGTGGGTGTCGTAAAAGGCGACTAAGGGAGGGGCAAATTCGCCCTCTGACCTAGACACATACCATCTTGCATCCTGGGTCACCCGAACGGTGGCGGGAAAACCACCACAAATGCAGTCCCAAAGAGGGTTGGCGTCAGGCAGGCGGCCGGCTGTAAAATTTTTGCCGAAACTTAAGCAATATGAGTCTAAGTAAAATAGGAGATAGTGATAGGACTAGGGCGTCCCCCCGAGGCGACGCGCAGGGGCAGCACCCGGCTCCTGCGAGAAATGGACTAGGGTTGTCGCATCATACCGGGCGGGTGCGACGTAAGAAGCGAGCTCAGGGTGTTAGGGAAGTAAGATTAAGGTGTGCAAGCTGGAACATAGGTACGATGACTGGAAGAGGAAGAGAGTTAGCGGAAGTACTGAAAAGACGGCGGATAAATGTGGCATGTTTACAAGAAACGAAATGGAAAGGTTCAAAAGCTAGGGAGATAGGAGAAGGATATAAGTTTTATTATTGTGGGAGTGATGGTAAACGTAATGGTGTTGGAATAGTGCTAGATAATGAGTTGAAAAAATGTGTGACGGATGTTAAAAGAGTAAATGATAGAGTGATAGCAGTGAAAATAATGTTGGAGAATTTAGTTCTGAATGTAGTTAGTGCATACGCACCTCAAAGTGGAAGTGACGACAGTGTGAAAGAGAAATTTTGGGAGGACTTTGATGCCGTGATGATGAATATAGATGAGAATGAGGAAGTTTATGTGGGTGGTGATTTTAACGGACACGTAGGAAGAACGAATAATGATTATGAAAGAGCGCATGGAGGTTGGGGGTTCGGGACTCGTAATGATGATGGCGATGCATTGTTACAAGCTGCTACTGCCTACAACCTAGCCATAACAAACACGTGGTTCAAAAAGAAAAACGAACACCTAATTACTTATAAAAGTGGCCACCACATGACGCAGATTTACTATTTCCTCGTTAAGAAGAATAAGATCAACTGTGTTAAAGACTGCAAAGTGCTACCAGGGGAGGATCTAGTCTCGCAGCATAGACTGTTAGTCATGGAAGTGAAAATCACTGTCCATTCTAAGAAAAACAAAGAACGGCCCCCACCCAAAATAAGATGGCATATGCTAGAGAAGGATGAATTCGCCAGGAAATTTAGGGAAAGAGTAATAGATAAAATGATAGAAATGAATATGGAAGACTTGTCGGTGAATGAATGTTGGAGTGAGATGGCATGTTGTATCAGAACGGTAGCGAAAGATATTTTAGGAGAATCGAAAGGGAAAGGTACGATAGAGAAAGATACGTGGTGGTGGAATGAAGAAGTGCAAAAAATACTGAAAGAAAAGAAGACTGCTTTTAAGGAATGGCAGAACGAAGATAGTGATGCAAGTGTGAAAGAAGCAAAGAAGATTGTTTATAAAGAATGTAAGACGAGAGCGAAAAAATGTGTAGCCATTGCCAGAGCTGAAGCCCAGGATAAATTATATCAGTCACTCGACAATCCTAAAGGGCAGAAAGAGCTATATAGAATGGCAAAAGCTAAAGAAAAGAATACGAAAGATGTTTGTCATATAAGGTGTATAAAAGATGATGCAGGAAAAGTGATGTCGAAAGATGACGATATTAAGGAACGTTGGAAGGTATATTTTGAAAGATTGATGAATGAAGAGAATGTTTGGAGTGGGGTGTTAGAAAATGTACCCATGAATATGGGTTTGGTAAGGGAAGTGAGTGATGAAGAGGTAAAAAAGGCTGTACAAGGTATGAAGAATGGAAAAGCTGTAGGACTAGATGGAATACCAGTTGAAGTATGGAAATTGTTGAGTAAGGATGGATTTAAGTGGCTGGCTTTATTCTTTAATAGGTTATTGCATGAAGAAGTTATCCCTGATGAATGGTGCAACAGTTTGCTGGTGCCCATCTATAAAAATAAGGGTGACATACAGGACTGCAATAATTATCGGGGAATAAAGCTCATGTCACACAGTATGAAAGTATGGGAGAAGGTAATAGAAAGACGAATGCGAGAAGAGACTGAAATTACGCAAAACCAGTTCGGTTTTATGCCTGGTCGTGGAACAACGGATGCTATTTTTGCGCTCCGCCAACTGTGTGAGAAGTACAAACGTGCACAAAAGAACTTGCATATGGTGTTCGTTGATCTCGAGAAGGCATACGATCGAGTACCTCGAGAGGTTTTGTGGTGGGCCCTGAAAGTTAAAGGTATGCCCGGTAAATATATAAAGTTGATTCGGGCAATGTACAGCCGATCCAGTACGAGTGTGCGATCGGTCGCTGGAAACACCGGCAAGTTCAATGTGGCTGTTGGTCTGCACCAAGGGTCTGCTTTGAGTCCATACCTCTTCCTGGTGATAATGGATGCATTAACATCGGACATTCAGGAAGAGGCACCCTGGTGCATGCTATTTGCCGACGACATTGTGCTTGTCGGGGAAGATGGACTCGAGGTCCAGGACAGACTGGCAAAATGGCAGCAAAGCTAGAGAGTGTTGGCTTGAAAATCAGCAGAACCAAAACTGAATGTATGTTCTGCGATTTCGGCGGTCTCTCTGATTTTGTGCCTATTGCCCTTGATGGCGTACCTTTGCCAGTCTGCTCCGAATTCCGGTACCTCGGTTCACTTTTACAAAGCGATGGTGATATTGATCGAGACGTGAAACGCCGAATCAACTCCGGGTGGATGAAATGGCGACAAGTCACAGGAATGACCTGTGACTCCCGGATCCCCCTTAAACTGAAGGGGAAAATATATAAAACCATCATAAGACATGTATGGCTCGGAATGTTGGGCCGTTAAAGTGACGGATGAAAAGCGACTGCATGCAGCAGAGATGCGAATGTTGAGATGGATGTGTGGTGTTACTAGAATGGATAAGATAAGGAATGAGTATATTAGAGGAAGTTTGAAAGTAGCACCTGTGAATGAAAAACTGCGCGGTAACCGATTGTCATGGTATGGGCATGTGATGAGAAGAGAGGAGTGTCATATTACAAGACGAGTATTAGATATGAATGTGGATGGCTGCATGAAGAGAGGACGACCAAAGAAAAGATGGATGGATTGTGTGAGGGATGACATGTGTAAGAAGGGAGTGTGCGCAGAGATGACGGCTAAAAGAGATGAATGGAGGAAGACCACATATTGCGCCGACCCCAAGTAATGGGATAAGGGCAGGAAGATGATGATGACATTTTAAAGAAAATCTAAAAAACCACAGGCACAGAGATATAGGGGCCTAAAAGTCTAAGTCGTGTTAAATAATTTCTTTCACAAATATTATTGAAAATATAATCAAATTTAGATTGTATGGCGTGCGCTGCACAAGGACTATTATATATTATATCTTAAGGTAATATTTCGTAGATTCTTACTTTCTCTGGGTTCGGAATCTCTCTCTGGCTCCGGCAGACCTGAACCGTCGTTGTCCAGGTCATCGTCTGGCAAGCGGTCGTCTCTGTAAAGAATAAAAACAAAGTTCTTTTTTCAGTTTCTCATAATGTAAGTTGGTATGAGTGCTCCATTTAATATCTACCTACTGTGTTTTTGTGTGCAAATGGTACTTTAACCAATCAGCCCGCCTATCACCACATAATATTCCCTCCTAAACCCTCAGGTAGGTAAGTCAGGTTAGCAAATGTAGGCACATTATATTCGTTAATTTTTATTCAATCATATACTAAATATGAGTCTTACGACTACTGCTCACTTACGTATAAAGTTGATTAGCATTTATAGCAAAGTTTTAGACCACCATGAATGCATATGGTCGTGATTAGGTATGTTATAAAGAAAAATAAATTACTATCTTAACTAAAAACTTACGGATCTTCGACCATCGACTGTTGATCTTCGGTGGTGCTTTCATAGCTCACAGTCGTTGTCTTTGGTGTTGTTGCTGCAAATGCTGCTGAAATCCCAAAAAGTTGTATATAAATAAAACGAGTAACAACCTCGCAAAACCGCAAGCATTTTTGGGTCACAAGAGGAGAGGATAACAGTAATCGGATATTTGATAATCTCGATATTGTTCGTTCTAGTATGAAACAATACAAGGTAATTATGTGTTTTTTAAGGGTACTAGTCGATATTATCAAGTTGAAAAGGAGTGTTACCAGCCTCTATTCTAAACTGGGAACATCCAGTTTCTTCCTGTGGGTGTCGTACGGAGCGACAAAGGAAAATTGGGTCTCTTAGGGAGGAAGGCTAGCACCCGTAAGTAATATGCTAAGAGACATTCAGTGTGTGCAAGGGGTTCGTGTCACCCGGGCGCTAGGTTACACATACCTACCTTGCTAGTTATTAGAATTACTTAATTATTATATTGCTTACAAATACGCCTGCAGCTTTCGGCATATTCGGCTTGCTCAGGTGCGACTTGCGATGTGCAGGCCAATTTAGATCGACATCTTACACACCACGATCAACTTCCATGATCAATCAATTCAAATAAATTAACATGTATCGAAACAAAATAGATTAAAATAAAAGTCAAGTGTGAGTCGGCCTACTCGTGCACCGAGGGTTCCGCACCACACCACTATGCTAATAAGTTGGCTTCAAGCTCCTATCACAGAGTACTATAATTACTAGCGTAAGGTAACTTTTGAGTTTGAGTTTTGAGTTTGAAACCACCACACAACAAGTGAATTATGTGACAGACTTCGATGTAAGTACTTACTATAAATCGTACTTTGTAGAAATACTCTGGATAAGTGGGCCCATGCGCAGGTCAAGGCCTGTCATAAACTATAGCCCTAAGTATAATTATGAACTTTGTAAAAGTTAGAAAGAAGACATGTTCTGTTTGCTTGTTTTTTGCCGACATTATAGATTTTTTCATATTAAACTATTTTGAAAGAAGAAGGTCGTTAAGGGATCGTTCAACAATATATGTCATGTTTCTATGGGTCTTAAATGACCTAAATTTGGGAAGAGGGAGTGTCATTTTGTCAAAATGCATAAGGTTAAAAGGTGGTAAAAATTAATAAACTTCAAAATTGGACGTAAATATTTAAATATAATTTATTTTCGGAAACTAAGCGCAGATGACGTAATCATGGATTCTTCCCCCCCCCCCCCCAAATAATCCGATGTATATACAAGCACCCGACCCCCCCTTCCGGTGATCACGTAATTGTTGAAGATAATATCGGTAATATACCTACTTAAATGATCTGCCGACGAACCTACGATCGGCATTCCATCTGCAGGCTGAACTCCCACTACCTATCTGCATGGCCCGTCTACCCCTTTCTCAACATTTTTTAGGGTTCCGTACCCAAAGGGTGAAAACAGGACCCCATTACTAAACCTACGTTGTCCGTCCGTCCGTCTGTCCGTCTGTGTGTCCGACCTATTTAGGGCTATAACTTTTGGACCGTAATAGCTAGATAGTTGAAATTTTCTCAGATTATGCGTTGTTACGGCGGATTTGTTAACAAATAATAAAAATAACAAAAAGTTAAAAATTAAGGGGGTTTCTCAACAAGAAACTAGTTTTTATCAACATTTTTTCTTCACGCTCTATCGTAAAAACGGTAATACATACAAGGGTCAAACTTAGTGTGATTATAGAGGAAACTCTACAGAATAACAACAAATACTAAAAACCGGTCAAGTGCGAGTCGGTCTTGCGCTAAAGGTCACGGACAAAAAAACTTTTTTTTTCTAAGTTAATAATGTCGTGTTCTGTGGTTGTGTGGTACGGAACCCTCGGTGCGCGAGCAGCCCGACTCGCACTTGCCCGCTTTTATTTTGTTTTTGTTTTAATTTCTTTTTACACAAGACTTATGTTGTGGTGTAAATAAAAAAAAATTAAATGATTTATTTACTTACAAAATAAATTTGGAAACCCCCAATCCCTTTTGAATCGCCGCAGGTGTTCCCCGATGCTAGTCTCTTCGTCTTTGACTTCTAAGAACTCATTGGATCCATTTTCCTCTCCCTCCCAGTATAGATCCTCTACAGACAATACCTGAAATAAAGAAAATATACCGTGAGTTCATGTAAAATATTACATACTCGTAGGTAGTAAAATTAGGATTATAGCGATACCTTAGGAGACATTACGGAGATGATTTGTACATAATATAAGCTAATACCTACTTTTGGAGGTGCTTAGTGATTGGACAAAGACGCTCGACATGCTCCGCCCAAATAACGATCGTATTTTGGCAGTCATTGGGCGTAGTTACAAGTATCGGCTTGCTTATGAATGAATTGACAGAAAAAACAAACGTTATGTTACAACAACTTGTAAATCTGCAAAACCACTGCTGCAAATTATTGTCTAATACAACAAAACGCCATCAGATATATCTATCTTCGGTGTGATCCGTTAAATTTTTCGTAAATTGTGATATCCCTATGTGTTTTCACACAGGACGTTATAGTTATTGTCAGTAAACGAGGACAAAGGTCATGATTCACAAATAAATCGGCACTCAAGCCGCAATTAGGGGGCCGTTGGCACAAGAAGGGATTTCTTTGCAATTTTAGTTAGTCCAACATGATCCGCAGACGGGTGTGCAGGACGAGACGTGCAAGCTAATAGGGCTTGTGTGTTCCCGAACAATATATAATAATGTCTTCTTGCAGCAGATACAATGCTTCTGTTTGAAAAGACGATGCATGAAAACATACATAGTAGCGGTCATTTAACATAATTTTACTTCAAGAGTTAATTTATTTAATAGTAAGATAAGATACGAAAAACCTGCTTACAGTAGGTATTTAAGCTATGAGTACTTTTACCGAAACGAAAACTAAACTTTACTTTTTTCCTTTTTAGTGAAACGTGGATGTTCTGATGTTTCAGAATATCTCTGACTACCCCCTCGGGGAATATAGTCGTGAGCATATGCTTATGCTACTTTTACCGATAGATCCCAAAACTTTCAATCTCTTGCGTCTCTAGTTTCGTATCTACACGGTACTACCATTTTTAGGGTTCCGAAGTCAAAAAGGAACCCTTATAGTTTCGCCATGTCCATCTGTCTGTCCGTCTGTCCGCGGCTTAGCTCAGAGACGCTTAATACTAGAAGGCTGTAATTTGGCACATGTATACATATTTCATTACGCCGACAAAGTGGTAAAATAAAATCTTGAAAAATATTTTTTTAGGGTACCTCCCCTACACGTGAAGTGGGGATGAATTTTTTTTTCTCGTCTATCCCATGTTGAGGTGTATCGTTGGATACTTAGGTCTTTTAAAAATGTTTTGGGTTTGTGAAAACCATTTTTCGATTTAGGGATTCGTTAGCGAAATAGTAAGCTTTAAAGCGAAAATTTTGGTTAGAGTGAAGTGCCCCTCTCCCAGCTAAACGGTTGTAGTTGTAGATGTGAAAAAATGCATGGCAATAGCATATACAACGTGTTAATGAATTAACGCAAAACTAGAAAGTAGGTTGTTTAGAATCGAGAGCAGAATCGAATTATCATGGTTTCAACATAGGTAATTTTTTTCAAAATATTAAATAATTTATTATAAAAATTTAAAATTTTCTGAACCCGATGTCAACCCACCGCACGGGCACACTCAACATACTTACTACCAAAACAAGATTATTAAAATGTATCCATGAGTACGTTAGCGCTTTCATGCATTGCTGAAAAGGTAACAATACATTTTTGCCTCAAAACTTAAAATACTAATAACTTTAAATTTTAACTATCAAAATAATGAAATTATTGTTTCAATCTAATTATTTTGTTATAAATCAGTTGGGATGTATGAGGTTTTGCGCTAATTTATTAACACGTTGTATAACGATTAAAAGGAAAACTATCACGGCTAAGTAGGCTTTAAAAGTATACGAGTAATAGTCGATCAACTTATAAAATGTACTTTTTAGACTTTATTAGCCGTTAAACCGTAGCATAAAACAAAAATGTTATTGTGACGGGCAACTACGGAACACGTTTGGACACTGGACACATTCGACAAAGAGTGGATGGAACTGGCTCAGGACAGGGATGCATGAAGGATAAAGGGGGAGGCCTTTGCCCAGCAGTGGGATGAAATAGGCTAAGAAAAAAAAACTACGGATATCTACTCTGTGCGTGGTCCGACACGCACTTGGCCAGTTATTCAATAATTAACTTGATTAAAAACAGCATAACATGACCAACAATATTTGAAAATTGCTTTACTATAATATAGCTATTGCTAATGCTATAGTTATTTTCGCGTTTTGATTATTTTCTTGTTACATGACATCTCAGAAAATATTCGAAATTATGTAGAACTTTAAACAAAAATAAAAACTACTCTGTGAAACGATTTTTAAACAAGCGACTGGCTTATTTGTGTACATATGAAATGGTCGCATTGCACGTTATGTGTATCTGTCCCACGACACAGTTATTAAAGCCAATCTTTTCAAATTGATCGTGACACCAATCAAACTACTTATTTGATTTATTTTGTGAACTAAAATAGGTACTTATCGTTTACTCATCTCTTGACCAGCCATCAAAATTAGGTAGGTAGGTAGGTACTCATAGCTATAGTTATTCTAATTTTTCAGAAGAATAGAATATACATATTTGACAACGTAAAGGTAATAATAATAAGGTAATTTGCCTGCCATTTCAACTTCTTTGCAGCGGCTACCTTCACATGATTTGATACAACAACATTTTTAAATTTTTTCGTTTTCTGTCCCGTAAATTTGTATCGGTAGGTGCTGCAGTTTTGTATAGAACAGCAGACTTTTTAACACTGGAAATGTTTTCAGCCGATTTTTGGGGAAAGTGCGACTTCGCCCTGGTGTCGTGAGTTTTGGGAATACGTGGCTAATTAGGGTGTCAAAAGACAGGCACATATCCAGACTTTTATTTCGGGGAGGGACATTAATTTTTCGGGGGCGGGGATATTCATAGAAAAACAATGAAAAAGTAAGTGGTTTAATCACTTTTCCATACAAATATTCGGATTTCTGGGATAAATCCCACCTATCCCCCCCCCTGGATACGTGCCTGTCAAAAGACGCGTCTCAACGGAGGCTAAAAAAGCAAAAAAATAAATAAATCCATAGTGATATGACTTTGGGCTATATTTTAAAAATATTGAAGGTTATAATATCATAACCTTTCTGACGCGGAGAAAAAATTCAATTCCGTTCATTTGGTAGATTCATTTTTAATTTACCCTAAGGTCGTAGAAGAAATGAGATATGTGAATTTTTATCTTTTCTTGATGTTGGCTTCATAGTGAAAGTTATTCAATTTGATGGTCTTTAGACCTTGATCATCATTAATGTCAAAAGTTTCCTATTAAATATTATCAGTGACAAGAATAAATGATATATGCTACAGTGCAGTAAGGAGAAAAGGTTTGCAGGTTAATTTGTATAATAATAGTGTGCTGGTTTTGTATTAATATGAACTATGTAACTTGAAAATTACTGAACTAACTTTGACAAAACTTGAACCAATAAAGTACGACAACAATAAAGTAAGACACTCGTAGAAGCCACACCTCTACTCTGGGCAAATATAAAAGATGCTGTTTTGGCATTAAGGCATTGTAACATGATTGTAACAGTCTATAAATAAGCACTAGCAAGCAATAATTCATTTTAAGCGAATGTATTAATATTAGCGTTCACATTATTCGTAAATAGATGTTTATGGAAACTTTATTGAAGCTGATCAACACATAACAACCGCTGACGTGCTCCACGGTATAGCCACAATTAGACTTTATTGCTAACGCAGTTTAAGACCGAAATACTAAACGCAAACAAAACAGGTAGATTAGCATTAATTTTAGCGAAATTTAGTAGATCATTTCTTTCACTCTAGCCTCTTTCTTTTACTTTTACATTGCATTCTACGTGTTCATACAATTTGCGTCGAATATTGCGAACTTCATAACGTTGGCGTAGAGTTAGTATTAGGGGCCCATGCTCCCTTTAGGTGCGGAACCCAAAAAAACGTTTTCAACGTTTCTTGCTTTTGCTCCGTCGTAAAAACGGCAATACTAACAAGCGTCAAACTAAGTGCGATTATTGAGTGCGTGTCGAGCCACGCGCAGTGTAGGGTTCCGTAGTTGCCCGTCACAGTATACGGTATTCTAGGATTTTACTTTGAACTAAGGATCAGGACGCACGGACGTCGAGGTTTGAATTGCTTGCTAAAGTGGCGATGGACGCGACTCGTAAATAGAAAGAGTGACTGCAAGTTGGTAAGAGTGTGTGCGGAGATTATCTAAAGAAGTGGGTCGACCAGCAACCAGGTAGATTTTCATCATAAAGAAGAGCCGGATAACACCTGGATGCGATTAGAACAGCACCGAGAACTATGTCATAAAGGGAAGAAGGCTTATTACCTACCTATCTATATCAGAAAGGAATAATACTATAACAAATAGTTGTTGTATTTGACAGTCTTACAATGATTCAAAAAGTTTTAAAAATCACTGTCATCTATCTAATGTTGTTATTGTGGTTATTTTGGTGTTGATATTGTCGATTTTTTCTTTTAATAATTTAAGAATTATTCACAAAAATTAAACTACACAAAAAAAATTTATCCGCAACGTAAGCTTCGTCACCTTGTATTTAATTTTGGATTTTTCAAGATTCTAATACATATATCGTACCTATATACGTCTGATAGTCTGGTATTTTATTAAGTATACAAACGATTTACAATTTTGTTATCATGTGTCTATGAGGTGTAGAGTGAGTATGAACAAGCTAACAGATTCTTTAGTTTATAATTATAAGTTATAGTAGAACGAAATAAAAATAGGTCAATGCCATCAACTCAACACCGGTATTATTATACAGGATGTAAGGAAAAGTATCATTAACCTTTAAACCACATACCTACTCCACCCATCAAACTGAACAACTTTTACTATGGGAGCAAACCTGTCAGTGCAAAAAAAATCAGCTGTTTCATACTAAACTGCAATGGCTACTCGACTGAAACGTATGAAACAGCTGATACTTTTGTTGTTCTGACAGGTTTGCTCCTATTAGTAAAAGTAGCGAAGTTTGATGGGTGGAGTAGGTATGTGGTTTGTATAGTAGTAAAATAGCAAAAGACACACAATTTATTAAACATTTCGTAAAAGTAAAGATTTCTGAATAGGTAGGCATAAAATTTATTTAGCTATAGTAAGTGCTTCATAAACATGGTGTGACAATTTTATTTCGTCATACAACTGTAATACGATTATTTTAAAAAAACTATTTAGATTTTGTGCCAAAAATGACGCTGTTTTTGAAGAATACACAGAAAAAATACTTTCTAGAAACAATAAGAACCAAATTATATGTCTTGGACTAAGATAATCCTTCTAACCAATCTAATGCTTGAAGAATGTTTAAATCTCAAAATTCAAGATTTAATTTCTTGTGACGAGAACTGTATTACTGGGTTCGAAATTTATATCTTGAATCAAAACAGAACTTTATTAAAAGAAACATTTGAATTTTGATACAAGAAATTAGATCTTGGCCCAAAAACCTAATACGAAACATTTTATATTTCCAACGAAGACATTTTCGAGTTTCCTTATATCGAAATGCGAAAATATCTTTACTCAAATAATATTACTTGCTTCAAGTAATTTTTTAACTAACAAGACACTTTCATTTTACATTTCACAATTTAAGCTAAAATACAAGGAATAGCAAAAATATATCACCAAAGAAAGCGTACAGGTTTGTTAGTATAAACATAAAAGATTGCAGCGAAATCTAGCGCGTTTTGACTTACAAAACGTCTTTAAGCATGAAGCACAAAAGAAAAAGCGAGGGAAAAGACGAATATATGCCTTACGACTAGCTTGTTCACAGGAAAAACGTGATCCCGCAATTTACCGTCAAGCCTTAGTTTATTACTCCTAATAGGGATTCTTCTATATATGAATTCAAAAGCTCTTCAGACGATTTTTAATGTTTACCAGTATTATTATATATTCACAAACATGAAAATAAAGTGGAGGTAAAATCAGGGAGAGCGCAAGATGGTATTACCTCATTAATGAAAGCAAGGGTCTGTCTAATTGTCTTCTCAATTAGTGAGCGTGAACCTATCACGGGCACAGGGAGTAAAGTAAAATTAGAAGCAAAACGGAACAACACTAACTTTGTTGGTACGTATAAAAGTTCTACGTAAAGCTGGGTTTCTGCTTGGGCTGGGAATTCTTGAAGCTAGGTTCATGATTATAATGTAAGAAACTTGGTACATACATAAATAAATATCTTGGACATTAAGCTAAAGGGTTCTTACCGCGTTTGTTATCTCTACACAAATCTTATAACTATTATAAAACTGTAACAGAAGTGTGACTGTATAACTCTTTGAACATACAATTTAAAAAAAAGTTACGATATGGTTTTTACTTTTTAAGTGTCCCTGATTCCAAATCACCAATTTTTGGATTTTTTGTCAGTCGGTTTGTTTGTTTGTGTATTTGTTGTTTGATCGAGCATCACGCAAAAACTACTGAACCGTTTTTAATGTAACTTTTTTATTTGATAGCTTATGATCTGACTTAAATAATTTGTGCAGACGAAGTCGCGGGTTAACTCTAGTATTATACAAAGATAAAGAGCAAAGATTTGATTGTTTGTTTGTTAGTTTTTATTAAATAGGCTCCGAAACTACTGGACCAGTCTGAATAATTATTTCACCATTAGAATACTACATTATCTTTGATGAACAAGTGTGTGTCGGAATAAAGGGGCATTGCAACGCATGCCAAGTTGTTAAGGCTCTCCCTCCCTAGTGCAAGGCTCTCTTTCTTACAAGCAAACTTTTGCAATTAGCCATCCCGCTTCAATTGCGTGGCTTCGGTCAGAATTTTCCGTTTTCTTTGAAAACTGTATGAATTTTTATGAATTTTCAAAAAAAAGAAAACCACATCATTCTATATTGTATTGTGAAGAATATTGAAAATTTTCATATTCTTCTGATCAACAATGTAAGAGTAAAACGGTTACAACTGGAAAAAAAGGGGTGACTTTGGATTCGTTTTTCTTCAGTTTTATTAATTAAAATAGATTTCGAGAAAAACCACATCACTTCTCATATCCTGTAGATTGTTCAGTTTTGTTTTCTGCTGAAAAAGTGCCATAGTTAATGTATAAAATGGTTACAAAGTTACTCAGAACCGGGCGGACGCCCCTTAATAACCGCGTAACTGTCAAAAACTATATTATGGTATTATCTAGGACAATGGCCTCGATTCGGAGTGTACCACGACTAAACTAAACTAAATGTATTCCTGTCACTTTCTAAAATAAGATTAAGAAAAGAGACAGAAAACCAACAGCTGACTTTAGTGCTGTCAAAGTGACGTTAAATGCGCAAAATAAGTCGCCATCATAATGTACGCCATCTTATTTAAGTCGTTTTTGGGCGTTTAACGTCACTTTGACAGCACTAAAGTCAGCTGTTGGTTTTCTGTCTCTTTTCTTAATCTTATTTTAGAAAGTGACAGGAATACATTTAGTTTAGTTTAGTCGTGGTACACTCCGAATCGAGGCCATTGTCCCACAGATTATCTAGCTAGACCCATTTAAAATACCAGAATCTAGCCGGACTTGTATTATGATGACCAGACAACGACATAGAATATACATTATATGGATACAAACATCCATGACTCGAGTATTCATATTCATCATAACATAAATATTATTGCCCGATGCGGAATTCGAACCCGCTATTTTCTATTGTATCATATTTTATTGTCAAATTCTAAAAAAAAATTTCACACAGTTTTGAAGGGATGATGCTAGCTTAGTAATCATAATACTTCTAATATTCCAATATATCTTTATTGTGTTTTATATCATTTAAAATACGATTCAAACTTACTATTTTTATATTGTTTCCATCTCTTCAGGGCCATACAAATCTAATACTGAGTAATATTTGATTTGTATCAATGCGTGGTAAGAGTTCCTATCAACGATATCATATGTAATAATACCAATAATATAGAAAGCTTAGTGATATTTCAGAAAATTAGAGTGAATTATTGATGCAATAAAAATATTCATTTCACCTAATCATAAACCTTCTTAATATGCTGACGGTTTTTTGAATAAATGTCTCTATTATGGGACCAAAATCGGAATCGCAAAAAAAAAATCTACTGTCCCATCCATATTCCATAAAGGGTAGAGTAGAATCGCAGTTTTGTATGGAACAGCAGATTTTATTTTTGCGATGTCGATGTTAGTCCCATAAGTACAGAATGTTGTTCAGTTTGATGGTCTGATCATCCCCTTAAAAAACTGTCAGCACATGAAGTTGGACCATATTACTTCTTTAACACTAAAAAGTAAGAATAATGCGATGCAGTCCAATTCCACTCATAAAACTGAACAACTTTCACTATGACCGGATAGACTCAGACCAAAAATCTGCTGTTCCAGAGATTGGACTTTATGTTGGAGACGGACGACCATGCAGTTTTGTTCGGTTTGATGGTTTGAAGCATCGCTTTAAATATGACCACAGCTTTCTGTAACACTCTCTATGCATTTAATTCATATTTGTACTCAGGTCATATTTTGTGGGTTTACGTAAGTGTGTAGGTAGGTAATTAGCTATAACAGGTAGAGTAAATTATACTTAACTGGGTGGGAAGGGCAAGCGTGTGAATTCGATATCCCCTACTCTATGTTTTAATATAAGTTTTTACTATTTCATAGAATGAAATTTTCATGCGTGAGCCTTAGGTACACGTTCCTCATGATTATTCTAGAATTCTAGGGTCATCGATTCTCAACCTAGGATCCCGATCCCCGGAACTAAAACCAAAGATTAATAACTTTAGAGTTTGTTGATATTGAGGTTCATGAAGTACTCAAAAAATATGTTGTCTTCTGCATCAGCTATGAGTACACTATAATCATTGCTTTTTAGGGTTCCGTACCCCAATGGGTACTGAATTAAGGGGTTATGAATATAGGCTCCCGTTTTCACCATTGGGTGGCTAACCCAACGTTGTCCGGCCGTCTGTTTGTCTGTCTGTCTATCTGTTTGTCTTTGGATTTGACTGAAGATGAGGTAACGATAAAGCACCGTTGACCTATTACGAGTAGAGCGTACTTTTAAACCAGCATAAATAACACTCGATTCTCCCACAAATGACCAACTCAAACACTAAGACTCATGGTAGAGTCCTAGAGCATTGTTTGCTCTGCAAACAGATTAGGCAGTCCGTATAAGCGCTCATCGTTCCACGAATCCGACTCACATGACGTAACGTACAACTGTAATGTATTGCCTCCACGCCACTAATTGGCATCACGGATAACACATTTTTAAAAGTCCTTTTAAATCACGGGTCAAGTAAAATTACAATGGTATCAGAGTACAAATTTTAAATGTTCTGTGTTTCAAACAATCAATTTATTTATAGGTACCTTAAACTTTGCAATGACGTAAGTATAATATTAGTTATGAACTGTTCATATTGGAGAAGGAATCGGTGAAGGCATACACCGTGTAGAAATCTGCATACGCTGAATGTGAAATTCTGATGCGTACCAATATGTCAAGTCTACCAATCCGCATTGGGCAAGAGTGGTGGACTGAGGGGGCTCCTTGAGGGTAGACCTGTGTCCTGCAGTGGGACGTGTAAAGGTTAATGATGATGATGATGTTAGTTTTTATTGCGGCTACTCTGGATGGAAAAGAATCAATCTAGAAAACAGTTTGTTAGTTCGAAGTTCTATACTGGTGAAGCTGAAATAAGAGTGTTAATAAAAAAAAAGGATGCTATAGATCTTTTTTTACGAGTTAAAACAACAGAATGATGATATAGAGCTATAAGCTCGCGGTTCCATTTTCCTTGGTGTCGCCACGTCTAAACGGGTAATGGGAACAGTGTCCCAGTGCCGTAGCCGCCACGCCAGTAACATGCAGCGTGTATGCAGTCGAGTCGCGTCTCTTGGTATGCAGTAAATGTAATATTGAGAAAGTAATAATCTTATTTCAGCTTCCGATACTGCGTTTCTAGTTTGATATCGCATAAAAGGAATTTGATTTTTTACTTACTTTTAAAAAGGGAGGCTCTTTTTGTAACGTATGTGACAGATGTTAGCAATTTACTGAAAACTTAAATATTTTTATGTTTCTTCTCATCTTCGCATTTCTATGATCATTTGGATCTATAATTTATGGCGCATAATATTGAGTCAAAAATTAAATTTAAGAACCTAACTAAGAATTACATATAGCGGTCTGCGATATTATAAAATTTATGCAATTTTACAAGATCATCATAACAAGTTAGAAGTTATTAAAACTAAAATTTTCCAATCCATACTACCATTTTACTTGCTTTGTATGCGTTCTTAACTCTTTTGTAAGGATCTAGTCGCATCTTACACCAATTTAATCTTTCATGCGAATTATTATAACTACGCAAGTACAACTACGCAACTACGAAAAACAAATCGGTAATTAGCAAAATTAGAAATCAAATAACATAGCTATCGTAAACGTTAGAAAAATAGCAAAAAAACTAGAGCAAACGCGAAGCTCTACGCTTTTCAATAAAATTCGTATTTTTGTGCAATAAATCCCACTTATAGAACCTCTAAGGTAGAAAACAAACTAAATCTAAGAATTCTGATAGACGCTTTTGATATTCCATATCCACATCCACGCCCATCCATCGAATCAGTTCGGAGTTTTTAGAACATATACCTCTGAATAACCCCCGGGGAATAATAGTCGTGAGCAATATGCTTCTGAATTTAAATCTTCGCCTACCTACTGTTTATCCACCTAAGATTCTTGTATATTCAAATCGAAATCTTTACTTATAACTTACCAACTTGATAATATGAGCAGCATACAAAGCATCCGAATAATTCATATACACATAATAACGAAACTGTATTTAGGCCTAGCTAGCCATGGAGAACAGAAAGGAGCGGAGGTGTAGCAAAGCAATATTCCTATCGAAGTAAGTGTCGCCAAAATGCAGGGACGGGTGCGCAGGTCCCGCCCGTAAAACCGAATCCAGGAACAGCGCACTCCATAGTTTAAGATTTATTTTATTTACAAAACCCCTCTCAACAAAAAGAATGGCGGTCCGCTTTGAACTGAGCATCATAAGCAAAACCCACAGTGATCATGACCTAATATAATGGCGATAGACCTAATTGCCTTGCGACGCCTCCGCTTCTTTCTGTCCTCCGTGGAAATAGCTAATTGAATTTACATAATATAATAAAAAGAAATGAAAACCGGCATAGCGGACGTGGTGCGCAAGACAGCTCAGCTGAAGTGGGACTGGGCCGGACATGTCTGTCGCATATATTCGGAAAGATGGGACAAAATCACCACAGACTGGGTTCCCAGGATGGTCGCCGGCGTCGAGTTTAAACCCAGAAAAAGGTGGAGAGACAATATTGAACATTAGTATTTTTTTCTGCCGCCATTTTGAACTGTCATTATTCAATTGTCAGCCCGCGAATTTTCAATTTCTAATCCTGTTTAAATAACATTTCATGAACAATTTAAATACGTGTGTAGAACAGATTTTCTAAAATGGAGAAATTGGAACACCGTGCTGTAATTAAACATGTGTTTAAAAAAAGATTAACACCAAAGGAGATCCATGGTGACATGCAAACAACATTAGGGGAATCTGCCCCGTCTTAGTGTGAGGTTACACGGTCAGTATTTCATCAGTCTGGTCCATCAGTCTGGTCATGTATATTTGATTTGAAGGGAAACTGACTCGAGATTGACCCGACTAACATGGTGCTTTAGTATATCAGTTTCCCTTCAAATCAAATAAACATGACCAGACTGATGGACCAGAATGACGAAATACTGAACGTGTAACCGGGCTCTTATACCACTGTGAAAAAATGGGTAGCAGAATTTAAACGTGGACGAGAGAACATCAAAGTTAACCCTTGCTCCGGCCGGCCAATGACGTCTACCACCGAAGAAAACATCGGCCAAGTGTGTGATCTCATATTGAAAGACCGTAGATTAACTATCAGAGAAATTGCAGACACTATAGGCATCTCATATGAACGAACGTAAAACATAATTGTCAATGAACTCGGCTTTTCTAAGGTTTCCGCTAGGTGGGTCCCCAGATTGCTTTCAGTCGAGCAAAAGCGAATTCGACTCACGAATTCTCGCAACTGTTTGGAGATGTTTGAGGCTGATCCACAAGGTTTTCTTGAAAGATTCGTGACGATGGATGAAACCTGGGTTCACTACTATACCCCAGAGTCAAAACAACAATCCAAACAATGGAAAAGATTAGGTGAACCAACTCAAAAGAAAGCGAAGACAATTCTGTCGGCTGGCAAGGTGATGGCGTCGGTTTTTTGGGATGCTAAGGGTGTAATTATGGTGGACTATCTTCCGAAAAGCAAAACAATAAACTCAGCGTACTATTGCACCCTTTTGCGTCGTTGACGTGAAGAAATTAAACTGAAACGCCCAGGATTACTGAGAAAGAAAGTGTTGTTTCACCAGGACAACGCTCGAGTTCACATGCCTGTCGAGTCTATGGCTCAAATTCGTGATTGTGGTTTCGAATTGCTGCCTCATCCGGCTTATTCTCCAAATTTGGCACCTTCGGACTTTCATCTGTTTCCGAACCTAAAAAAACACCTCGGTGCCGGTGGCTAGAAATTTTCATCGAATGAAGAGGTTGAAGCCGCAGTAAACCTGTATTTTGAAGACCTTGAGGATTCTTTTTTAAAAACTGGTATGGAAGCTTTGGGGAGGAGATGGAAGAAGTGCATAGAGCTGCATAGATGGAGACTACGTCGAGAAATAAGAATATTTTTGTATGTATTTTATTATGTTTTCTTGACTAGGCCGCGAATTTTTCAATCCACCCACTCGTTGAAACTTAGCTGGCTGTTTTTCTTAGTCTGTATTATTCGTTAGTAGTTACAGAAACCTTCACACATTTTTAAATTGTAAACTGACGATAAATTTATAACATGTTTCAAACAGATTCCTAAACTGCTAGTACTTGATGCTTCCGTTGGTTTTTAAAACAAACACAAGGTATGTAAAATTAGACAAAATTAGTCACTATTTGTACTGTAGTGATAAATATCGACTAACAACTACTGTTGTGAATTTTTGCAATAATAGACACTATTCACTAATCGACACAATCTAAACTGTAACAGAAAAGAAGTGTTTGTGTATATAGGGTCCTTAATATGCTGACACTTTTTTAAGAGGATGATCAGACCGTCAAACTGAACAACTTCCTCTACGGGACCAATATCGAAATCGCGAAAAAAAAATCATCACTTCCATACAAAACTGCAAACCTACTCGGAGCCAAACGTATGGGACAACTGTTTTTTTTTCGCGATTTCGATGTTGATTCCATAGAGAAAGTTGTTCAGTTTCATAGTGTGGTCATCGCCTTAAAAAAGTGTCAGCATATTAAGAAGGGCCTTGTATTGAAGATATTTAAAAAAAACTTTTCGAATAGGTGTTTAAATGTCCCTGCTGCATATATATTGATTTGTTGTCTGTCTGTGTGTTTGATCGAGCATCACGTAAAAACAACTGCACCGAATTTGATAATCTTTTTGATTTTTTTTTTGTGTTAGTGTGCCCAATAGTGCCCGTCCATTCAAAACTGCAGTTCCTTTCCTACATCTTCGAGTCGAATGGATTGAATAACAGATTTTTATTTCGCGATTTCGATCACCAAAAATACCATCATCGTACTATCTGCAAAAGTAATCCGAAATAGGTAAAATCCTTTATTTGAAATTAATTTATAAACATCCGAACGTTACAAAAAAAAAATAAACCATATACAGCGCGAAATAGTTATAATTAAAATAAACGCCTGAAAAAAGCTCATCCGTATCTATGTACCCCATACATTGTAGAGCAATCAAGGTCTTGTTTAATATATTAATGATCCACCACCTCCACGGCTTAGCCTGCTTTTGAAACAGTGATGATTGCATTATTAACGATAACTGCACGCTTCCAGTGAACATGCTTTATCTACTGAAATCCGAGACTGTTTACACTTACCTACCTGTATCTCAGAACACTGTGTACTAAATGTTATACACACTTACCTAAGTACTAATGTTAAATCTATCGATATTATTGATAGAGCTAATCGAGCAGTACCTACTATTTATTTGTAACACAGTGTGTTTGGGACAGTAATCGATATTATCGATAATCTTGTACACAACAGGACATCCGATTCTGAATAAGAATTCTGCTGTCCCATACATTTGTGTAACATTCCTCTAACTTCTAAAATACTGGAGTCAAAAATCTCACACTATTTGACAATGTAGCTCCCCGTAATTACTTTCAATGAAAATTACAACGAACGCTGTATCACAATCAGTGTCGGAGAAATGAAATAATAACTGGCCAAGTGCGTGTCGGATCACGCGCAGGATAGGGTTCCATAGTTGCTCGTCACAATATATATACTAATATAAATAACTGGCCAAGTGCATGTCGGACCACGCGCAGGGTAGGGTTCCGTAGTTGCCCGTCACAATAAATATGGACTTAGAAGGAAACTTTTTGTTTTATATACTACCTAAGTACCGGAGTAAAAAAGTAACGGAGAGCGACTGGATGAGGAAGGCCGAGGATAGTTTTGTGGCGCGCCTTGGGAGAGGCCTATGTTCAGCAGTGGACGATGATAGGCTGATGATGATGATGATGATGAAGTACCAACTTACCTACGGTTTAACGGCTAATAAAATCTAAAAACCGGTCAAGTGCGAGTCGGGCTACTCGCAAACCGAGGGTTCCGTACCACACCACCACAGAACACAACATTATTACTAAACTTAGAAAAATTTTGTCCGGGACCTTAGCGCGAGATCGACTCACACTTGGCCGGTTTTAAGTATTTGTTGTTATTCTGTAGAGTTTGGTCTATAATCACATTAAGTTTGACGCTTTTATGTATTACCGTTTTTACGATAGAGCGTGAAGAAAAAACGTTGATAAAAACTAGTTTCTTGTTGAGAACCCCCCTTAATTTTTAACTTTTTGACATTTTAATTATTTGTTAACAAATCCGCCGTAATAACGCATAATCTGAGAAAATTTCAACTGTCTAGCTATTACGGTTCAAAAGTTACAGCCCTAAATAGGTAGGACAGACGGACGGACGGACGGACAACGTAGGCTTAGTAATAGGGTCCCGTTTTCACCCTTTGGGTACGGAACCCTAAAAAGTACATTTTATAAGTTAGTAGACTATTACTCGGAAACTTGTAAAGCCTACTTAGCGGTGATATTTTTCCTTTTAAATTCGTTATAATTATATGCTATTGCCGTGAATTTTTTCACATCTCCAACAACAACCGTTTAGCTGGGAGGGGGGGGGGGGACACTTGACTCTACCCTATATTTTCGCTTTAAAGCTTAATATTTCGCTAACGGATCCCTAAATCGAAAAATGGTTCCGCCAAACCCACAATATTTTTAAAAGACCTATCTAACGATACCCCACAACATGGGATAGACGAGAAAAAAAAATGTTATCCCCAGTTCACGACAAGTGTAGGAGAGGTACCCTAAAAAAAAATATTTTTCGAAATTTTATTTTACCACTTTTTTGGCGTAATTAATATGTATATCCATGCCAAATTATAGCTTTCTAGTACGAAGCGTCTCTGAGCTGAGCCGCGGACAGACGGACGGACGGACGGACGGACGGATGGACATGGCGAAACTATAAGGGTTCCTTGTTGACTTCGGAACCCTAAAAACTTGCAACTCACCGTTCACCGTCAATCGTTTGGCTATATTACGGTTCAAAAGTTACAGCACTAAATAGGTAGGACAGACAGACAGACGGACGGACGGACAGCGTAGGCTTATGAATAGGGTCCCGTTTTGACCCTTTGGGTACGGAACCCTAAAGACAAAAAGAACATATTTAAGGGGCTTTCCTATACAAGAAACTAGTTTTTATCAACGTTTTTTCTTCTCGCTTCATATGAAAACCGTATAAAACGTACAAGCGTCAATCTTGGCGTTATTTTATTATAGAGCAAACTCTACAAGTCTACAGTATACCTAACAACAAATAATAAAAACCGGTCAAGTGTGAGTCGTTCTCGCGCTAAAGGTCGCGGAGAAAACAAAACTTAAACATAGAATATGTTTTTCTCTTCGGGTACTGGTATTGAAGACCCGAAAGTGGGACATCGCCCAGGTGTCATTGGTTTTGGGACTACGTGGCTGATTGGGGTATCGAAAGACGCGTCTCGACAAGGGCTACAAACAAAATTTTTTTTTAACTCATAATCTTTTTTGAAATCGTAAAAATTTTAAAAATGCTGTCGTTTTTCGCCCGCTTTAGGTAAAAAAAATAATTCATATCTCTGAAACGAAATGAGAAATCGATAAATTTAAAAAAACCCCTAGAAACTTTGGGATTTATTTAAAAAATTATTGGAGGTGGGGTATTCAGAAGGGTTTTATCACTGATGGGTTATTCAGAAGTTGTACCTGTTGTGTGAAAAAAAATCTGTTCATTTGGTAGACTCATTTCAAGAATGTACCCGAAGGTCATGGAAGACATGAGATCTGTGATTTTTAGGGTTCCGTACCCAAAGGGCGAAAACGGGACCCTATTACTAAGCCTACGTTGTCCGTCCGTCCGTCCGTCCGTCCGTCCGTCCGTCCGTCCGTCTGTCCGTCTGTCCGTCTGTCCGTCTGTCCGTCCGTCCGTCCGTCCGTCTGTCCTACCTATTTAGGGCTGTAACTTTTGAACCGTAATAACTAGATAGTTGAAATTTTCTCAGATTATGCGTTATTACGGCGGATTAAAGGGGGTTCTCAACAAGAAACTACTTTTTATCAACGTTTTTTCTTCACGCTCTATTGTAAAAACGGTAATACATACAAGCGTCAAACTTAGTGTGATTATAGAGCAAACTCTACAGAATAACAAAAAATACTAAAAACCTGCCAAGTTTGAGTCGGTCTTGCGCTAAAGGTCCCGGACAAAAAACGTTTTTTTTTTTCTAAGTTAATAATGTTGTGTTCTGTGGTGGTGTTGTACGGAAACCTCGGTGTGCGAGTAGCCCGACTCGCACTTGACCGGTTTTATTTTGTAAGTTAACACTTTCGCTGCTAAGCTCAAAACAATTATATTCGCGCAGTGCCAACACTGTGGAATGCTATACAATTTTCTGATTCAACGTTTGAGTCGTGCGCACTGCGGCCCATTTGTCGCTGACCTACCACGTAAGTCGTCAGCAGTTAAAGTGTTAATATGTTGTGTGGTGGTGTGGTACGGAACCCTCGGTGCGCGAGTAGCCCAACTCGCACTTGACCGGTTTTATTTTTATTAGTCTACCTACGCTGTGAGACAAGGAACTCTGTTCACAGATTGTGATGCATATCAAAACTTTAAGAGTATTTATCTTATCGAGTATAATAAATTAATAAGTCAATTTTGCAACGACACTATTAGCATCTGATCGCACAGCAACTAAGTTGCTGTCCGATCTCGGTTAGTTTTAGAACTTCTTGACCTATTTCTACAAATATAGCCCTATGTTCTTTATTAATGCTCTAACATCGGTTTCTAGCGCTATATTGGTCCGAGTTTAATATATTTTTTCTCCATCTCTATACAGTTTAAAAAAAACAGTTTAAATTATGATCTCAGTTGGTCGAAATAAAGCTTTTCAATTCTATTCTATTCTAAAATGCCACTTTCGCATATTAATTACATAGAAAGTATTAAATTTAAAAATATACACTGCTTACCCTTTTTAAGCACGTCTCTTCTATTTTGATCACGTTTGAAAGTTATTTAATCTATGTTCTCAATCAATATAGAAACCATTAATAATATAATTAAAATAACAATAAAATTATTTTTACAATAAATTTATTTACATAAAACCATCAAAATAATCAAATAACTGTAGTTCAAAGATACAGCCTTTCAAAGGTAGGTCAGATAGTTGCTCGGAGGACGGACGGACGATTCGCGTAGGCTTCGTGGGTAATAGGATCCCTTTGGCACTAACTAATTTGACTTCGAACCCTAAAAATGATATCTACAAATACACAGTGAACTATAAGTTAGTAGAAACCTATACATTATATTGGTTTCTGGACTATTTAGAATCTACTTGAGTTAAATCTGGGGTCTAAAAACTCGTGACCGGTCAAAATCACTTTTGCCTGATATTTACCGGTCAAAATTGGTTTTGACCGGTTATGAGGTTTGACTGTAACATAGACAGTTAAAAGCCAACATCTTACCAGTTTTCCTACTTTGTTAATTATAGTAATTTTAAAGCAGAATTTCTTTAATGGAGAAATAAAATAAACGAGAGACACAAAATGGTTTTTATCATTATTACTATAAAGAATTGCAATTAAAAATTCGAGTAAACGGCTAGTTTTACAGGTGAATCTTGTGGTGGCATCAAGTCAGACGCCTCGAGTCGTCACCCTGAGAGTCCTTTGTCACCCACCCTCTCGCCTCCACCCGAACAATTGCTAAAGAATCTCTCACTTGCAAGCAATGCATGTAGATGCGAAAGAATATACAGATTGTAAGTGCAGTGTAGTTATATTCTTATTTGACAAAGACCATTCCCGGCTATTAGTATTAGGGACCTAATCACGGTGCGTCTTTACTTTATTAAACTGGCAGTCTATCAGGATATTAAAAGGATAAAACTTATAAAGATTTTGTAACCTACATTAATTAGGAGTCTTATCTAGGTATCTAATTTTCTCAATTTTGCGAGAGCATGGCATACTTTGTGTTTAAGGGGAATGAGTAACATCTACCTGATGCACAAATTAATTCATACAATTTAGCATTTGATTTAAAACATTGGTCACGGTGTACTTCAAGTATTTTATTCAAGTAGGTACTTCTATATTATCTTAATCTACAGAATATTCATGACATTTATACTAAAGGACAGAATATTATTAATACTAAAGCATCAACTGACACAGCACTTTGATTATGATGTTGATGACAAATCCAAATGACGAACATTACGAGATCGAATTGCACTTCCACTAATGGCAGGTTATTAGGTTCTGTCTGATTAGATTAATGATATTTTAAACCTTATCGGAGCATATTTTATCGCACTTCCAAACCTAGAAGGTTTATTCGAAAGATGGCAAAATAAGTTTCCGTAACTTTATTCTCATACTATTAAGGGATCCATAAATAATTTAAAAATTATGTACTAACAAAAAAATCAACAAGGCATTTTATTTATTCGTGTACCTACATCATTTTGTAAAACGAGAATGGAAGGAGGCTTTTTCCCAATAGTGGGACAAAAATAGAAATAATTTATTTGCCACACATACCCAATTACCCATTTATATTAATGACAGTAACGACACACTGAAAAAAATGATCAACCAAACTAGTGTTAAATATAACCAAACTTCCCAACTGTTTTGTAGCATATAAACAAACTTTCGACTATAAATAGCAACACGTTTTGCTGAAGTCACTCAGTTTGGTTATATTTTACATTAGTTTGATTGATCATTTTTTTCAGTGCAGATATTATACATTATAGTATACGAGCTTTTACCCGCGACTTCGTCCGCATAAATTATATACCAAATTTTAAGTCAGATGATAAGCTATCAAACAAAAAAACATTCATCAAAATCGGTTCAGTAGTTTTTGCGTGATACTCGAACAAACAAACACCCAAACAAACAAACAAACAAATAAACAAACATACAAACAAACAAACAAACAGACAGACAAAAAATCCAAAAATTAGTGATATGGAACCAGGGACACCTAAAAACCATACCGTAACTTTTTTTTTGTTAATATCTTCAATGTACAGACACACTCTTGTTACAGTTTTATAATAGTTTAGATTAATAATGCAAATACTCTCTGGATTAACTATTATGATGAATAGAGCTATGAGCTATAACACCTCTGATATTAAGCCTTATACACAGGGGTAGGGGTAGGCAGTGATCAGAGAGTGAAGTGTTGAGACTGAGTTGTGCAGTGCCAAATCCTTTATAAGTGAATCCTTAATACTCCCGGCATCCTTGAGGGACTTATCATTTGACACCGCGCCCGCGTACGACCCCTTCAAAGGACAAAACAAACGACAGCGCCTACTACATGGATTATAACCTGCATTTTGGATTATGATCCAGACAGCTAATGAATAATGGAAGCCGAAGGAGAAATTCTTGGAATTATTGGTTACCAAGGTATACACAACACAACCTACCGATACCCAACGATTTCTTTGGTCTTCGAATCTTTGCCTATAAGTACCATTATACAAAAATAGTTATGACGTAATTTCGAAAGGATAGACTCGAAGGTTCTCACTTCAAGCCGCGCGATTTTTTTAGATACGATTTCACTTTTTTAGACTTGATGTACGATGTAGCATGCCAAAACCGCATATTTGGACAATAACTAAGATTTTTCCACATACATTAAGATCAAACATTTTTGAACTAATAGCTAATGCTAAATTTTTGACAGTTGTATCTCAATAATAATTCCTAAGGGGTTCGATTTAATAGCCCATGAAATATATGTAAGAAAACGGCGATGTCTACCACTTCAGCGAGACCGGCAAAAGTAAATAGGTATCTAAAGCTTTGAGGCCCATTGTTAATGCTCCTCGTGATTTCCTTTCGAGTATTAAAATTCAAAAGTCATATTTTTTGTGAAAGAAGTTGAGATGTAATGATATCTACCTACAAAGGCAATTCTTTCGTAATCGGTGTCGTACATTTTAGCATTCAAATATTTTTTGAAAACATATTTCTGTATCACGTATTATTGTATTATTGTTGTTATTGCACATAAAGATATCAATGATAAATAATTTAGTAGTAGAAGTAGAAAAAAATGTAGTACTGTACATATTATTATGTATGTGACAACTATTTATATTAGCAGACTAACTAATAAAGTCTGCTAAATAAATACAGGGTGTACAATAAAATGGGACAGCTACTTAAAGGGGGTGCTTCAGACCATCAAACTGAACAACTTTCTCTATGGGACCAATATCGAAATCGCGAAAAAAAAATCTACTGTCCCATACATTTCAGTCGAGTTATGTTTGCAGTTTTGTATGGGAGAGCGGATTTTTTTTTCGCGATTTCGATATTGGTCCCATAGAGAAAGTTGTTCAGTTTGATGGTCTGAAGCACCCCTTTGAGTAGCTGTCCCATTTTATTGTACACCCTGTATAATACTTGTGACAACTATCAAATGTATTTTTTGTTATGGTGTGTAATAAAGTATAATTGAATTGAACTTTGTGACAATTAGTAAAGTCTGCTAAATGAATATAATAGTTGTCACAGTCATATAGGTGTACAACTTGACATTTCTCTTCGTGTATTGAAGGTTTTAGCATATAATAGGTAATAATAGTTACACTACCTATTCATATGGTTTTAGGAAGGAATGACGTTGCCAAGTGGTTAGCCTTTCGCCCACAAAAACACAGCATAATAATTTTTTTCTTTATTCGCCTCGTTCTATCCCACGAGAGGAAATCGGAACGACACGGCTAAACATAAAATAGAAATGTACTTTATTATATGTATAGAATAGTTGAAAATACCGCGACATGGATGCATATCTCTAAGGATAAATTATACTATACTAACACCACTGTATTTACGATTGTATTTATGTCTCTATTGGTTTCTCAACTATCCTGATGAAGTAGTGGGCAGAGGTATAAGATTTATATTGGTTTCCTGCAAATTTTACAAGAACTCCCAACGGGGTACCAAAAACTGTGTACTGACTGGCCAACACTTTATTTTGACTATTAAATTACAAAGGGTTGTTATGAAAAACACATGTTCGAGTTGAAAAGCGTTTTTTAAGCCGCTCAGTATAAAACGGTGCTGGCGCGGCACGGGGCCGCGGGATGACGAGCGGAGCTGCAATCCGTTATTAAGTTACCAAGCTTACATCGAAAACATACTCCCTAGCATACCTACTCCGCTTGCTTTCTACCTTGTCAGAAACAATCGCCAGCCCATTGTTGACATTTCAAACTTGAAAATGCACTTTCCGTTTAATTTCATGTGTTCGAAACGTAGCGCTCTATTAATCTGAAAACTTTTCCGCCTGCGAATAATTCTAAGTGACACAATATAAGTAGACTTATTTGTTTGTTTTTAACGCTACTACAGAATAACTGCATTATCTAAATGCAGCTTGATTAAGGATGTTTGTATATCGAGATAATTTTCCGCAGAACTACGGCTGGAATTCTAACTTACCTACTTATTTCCTCAATTATGATGCTGCCCAGAATTAATCGAACCCAAAAAATTTTAGGTTCCGAAGCTAAATGGTACAAAAAGACCTTTTTAACTAATATAAATTATTCTAAGGAAGCTTTTTTTAGGGTTCCGTACCAAAGGGTGAAAACGGGACCCTATTACTAAGCCTACGTTGTCCGTCCGTCCGTCCGTCCGTCCGTCCATCCGTCCATCCGTCCGTCCGTCTGTCCGTCTGTCCGTCTGTCCGTCTGTCCGTCTGTCCGTCTGTCCGTCTGTCCGTCCATCCGTCCGTCCGTCCGTCCGTCTGTCCTACCTATTTAGGGCTGTAACTTTTAAACCGTAATAGCTAGATAGTTGAAATTTTCTCAGATTATGCGTTATTACAGCGGATTTGTTAACAAATAATAAAAATTTCAAAATGTTAAAGA
Source organism: Agonopterix subpropinquella (assembly GCA_922987775.1). Taxonomy (NCBI): domain Eukaryota; kingdom Metazoa; phylum Arthropoda; class Insecta; order Lepidoptera; family Depressariidae; genus Agonopterix; species Agonopterix subpropinquella. The sequence goes on along the minus strand of OV277693.1, from coordinate 51,715,230 downwards.
TTAAGGTGGTTTCTCAACAAGAACTAGTTTTTTATCATCGTTTTTTCTTTACGCTCTATCGTTAAAACGGTAATACATACAAACGTCAAACTTAGTGTGTTTATAGAGCAAACTCTACAGAATAACAACAAATACTAAAAACCGGCCAGGTGTGAGTCGGTCTCGTGCTAAAGGTCCCGGACAAAAAAAGTTTTTTTTCTAAGTTAATAATGTTGTGTTCTGTAGTGGTGTGGTACGGAACCCTCGGTGCGCGAGTAGCCCGACTCGCACTTGACCGCTTTTATTCTCTTTTAAGGTTACTACTTTTTTTATTCATTTAAACATATAATATTTTATTAACGATGCTATCAAGAGTTCAAAGTTAAATATTTCATTTGAAACGCCAGCATAATTATTTTGTAATTAATTTTTGAAAAAGGTACAAACTCTGACCTCCCTGGAAATTTAATGCAGCCGTGAGTTTATGTACGTAAGTACGTACCGCTATTATTTGTCAATGACTTACCAATATTAAAATCATAGAAATAGCAAAGATAAGGATAACCTACTCGTAGCTATGCATGTTTTGATTCCATACAAACTTTGTAGTGCCTACATACACGTAGAGAAATATCTTGTAATGTGAGACAATTTATTTGCGTTTACTGGAGACAACTATTTATTTTAGTAAACTAGTTAAATCTACCAGAATTCGGTTTAAGTAAGTATAACAACAACTTTTCTAGTAAAGTCTGCTAAAATAAATATTTTCGCAAAATTATATTATGCTACCAGCAATTTTTCACCGTATACCTAAGCAACAGTAAAAGTACTGACTGTTTGTATCAAATGATTACTTTTACACTAAACATTATTGTAACATTACATCCCTTTCAGATCCACCATACATAAATTCATACTATAATGGTGTGGCCGTGTCATCCAAAACCAAGCGCGACCCGAGGATTGCTTCTCCATTGTTATTCAGCGGCTATATCAACGGTCACCGAATTTTAACATTATAATAATAGTTGTGCACGAAAAAAGGTTCAGTTTCGGCAGCATATTTTTGAAATTGGACGGCTACACATTATCTATTAAACTTTTTTTTTTTTCATGTTCTATGAAATCAGTTTTCTCGTTGCCATAATCAATCCCCAATGAAGCGTTACCATTAAAAACAATTGTTCAGACACTGGAAAGATGGCGTTACAATCGTGGAAACTTAGCTTTTAGATCGAAAGTGGTCCGTGTTTTTCTCGATTTCCTAATTTTAGGGAACAATTAATATTATGATGGTTTTAAGACATTTTGTTACTATGAATTTATAGATTTTTTGTACAGTGAATTGTTAATTTATGTATAACAAACTAACATTTTCAGTGCTATTGCATATTTATCGGTGGCAAAAATGTATCTATTGACAAAATAAACTGTAAGACATGAATGGCATGATGCAAACCCTGTGCAAACCGCGGACAAACAATACTTTTTAATGTCAATGTGAAAGGTTTTTCCTAACTTGTAATATTGCCTTGTGGTTCCCTTCTACAGATTTTTGGTTTTACTAGTCCTGGAAAACGCCTCATCAAATCTAGGTAGGTATCTAATAAATATAGCGATTAATTTTCAAATAAAAACTGCACTTAGCTTGGAATAGAGAAGGTCATAGTTATCGATTAAAGTTCAACTGGCATATTATCATCATCACACAACTCGGCGTGGTATCTGTAAGGATCAATCATGTCCAGATTCGTCTTCATGTTAACAAAGCAACGCCAAACCGTTAAGAGGGGTTTCTTGTCCGCGGACACGCTTTCCGACGCCCGTCATCTGTTCATATTGAGATTGATGTTAGGAACGACCGGCTTGAGAGCCAGTCCCGGTCGGAATACTAAGCGAGCAGACCTCGGCCATTCTTCGCTCAATTAGTCCCCGATCCTACCGGGTTTTGTCTCGGGCGACGATGACGCCCTCCGACACTTTGCCGCATACCAAATTAATGCCATATTTTTCATCTAAGCCCTGAGATTAAAGTATCGCAATGAGCACCCTAACTTTGATCTAGTTCCACACTTAGGATGTGAATAAACTCATTATAGGGACATTATCGCCCAGAGGCAAAGAAACTTTTGATTTTCTGAGAACATATTTGAGGGGATTGACAAAAACCTAAGGGGATTTACGATTTGTTCACTTGAATTTAAACATACTAGATTGTGGCAGTGACAACTATTTTAGGGCGACAAAAACAAAATAAAGAGTGATGAAACTGATGAATTCAAAATTGTAAAGTAGTCAGATTTGTCATACAGATGAATAACTTTTTTTAAAATATGTATGTGCCTCCTGTTATAAACGGGTATAACTTATTTTACCTCCTAACAAAATACCAATTAGCAGAGCTTTTTAAAAGGGCGTTAACAAGTGGACCGCATACTATTATACTTTAGCAAATGTAGTTCGAGGAACAATAAAAACATTGACGCATGATGACGAACTTAAATTAACACCATTTCGTTATAGTGTTGTTTAATTTTTGAGTTAAACCGCAAAGGCAGAATCCAATATAACAAGAGCATGTAGCTACGAGACGGTATCTACATACACAGCGAAAAATATCTAGTAGTATCAACTATAAATATTAGCAGACTTAACTAGAAAATTAGTTGTTACAAATCTAATTCTGCATGGGTAGCATGCCACCGTGATACAGCGCTATCACACCTTCGCTCTCTTTCTATTTGCGCGCGTACGAACGAGATAAAAGACGTGATACGGCAGTATCATGTGTAGCATGCTACGGCGTCTGGTAGATGTAACTAGAATTTGGTAGACTGTAGTTAAATCTACCTTGAAATAAATAAGCGCTTTTGATTATCATGATCATGACTCTATCATATCTAGCCACAACACGTTCGTTATCTTGGCGAGAGTAAGTTGCATTCAACAAACTTTGATTCTGTTTTCCTATAACACAATGATGGAGGATGAGTAGGTATTATGATTTAAATGAGAATATGAAGCAGTCAGTGCAATGAAAAAAAGCATAAATTAATAGTTTCAGCCCGCGACTTTGTCCGAACAATCCCTTCATTTCATTATTGTAGGGAGATTAAAAAAAATATCTGTTTTAAGTTTAATCATCAAATGGGTCCAGAAGTTTTTGTGTGATGGTCAAACATAGAGACAGACTAAAATCCAAAAATCTGTGATTTGGAGTCAGGAACGCCTACACCACCACATACACCATATCGTAACCAATTTTTTTTTGTGAATTTGTTCAATGTAAAGACATAATTCTGTAACAGTTTCATTATAGGTACCTAGACAGCTAAATAGAAAGAAAATCTATTAAAATACGAAATATAGCTGATTTATATCCTAAATGTGTGCCGCTTAACAACTCGTAATTGTGAACACATAGTATTAAATATAGTTTAATCAAATCATGTTCAAGTGGGCAAATTGTCGTCTCTTGCGCAAGGCAAGGAAGAAATGACATAAAACTGTTTGAATTTGAAAGTTTTAAGGCTTTCCGTTAGATTGTGTTTGTGTAATAAAGATTTTTCTTTCTTTCTTTCTTTCTTCTTTCTAAGTCAATCTGGAAGTTATAGTGCTATTTTTTTTTTTCCTTTGAAAACTGAACTATTTGGTAAGTATTAACAGTATTAGATCAAAATTTAAATGTGAATGACCTTAAAATGCCACTGGCTAATTTCACTTAATCAACTTTTTAGTTATCTTTACTAAAAAGATGATTATATGTACTTTTACCACAGAGTACCATAATTACTACCGTAAATTATACAATTTATGGTATGTTTTATTTGTTTTTGTGGCGCTCGGCCTGCGGCCTCGCTTGGCAGGCAGACTGACCGCGGAGACCAGGTCCACCAAGGTTCCAGGGGGAAACACTTCGGAGCTTCACTCCTACGCGTAGCTCGGCCTTCGGCCTCGCAAAGATTACACGGGATATGAACTACCTATACATTTCCATCTGTATTTTTTGATACAGATACTCTTCCAAGGCTGAAAATCTTTGAAGATAGCCAAAATCACGGCCATGCACATTCTTATTTTGAACTGATAAGGTACTTGCGGTAAGTAGGTAGAATTTATTCTGTGGTCGCAGTTTGTGCGCTAGAAGAAAATCTCTATGCCGCTACATCCTATGTATTGTACCATTTCATACATGCGATGAATTGAACTGGTAGGCAGTCGGTCGCCAACTGCCCGTTAAGTGACATGTTTTGACATAAACATCAAGCAGTTAAAGCGAATCAAATTGATCTAGTTCTGAGTACAAACGAATATATAAATAAACTCATCCTATTCGAGGTGGTCAGAATCTTTGCTACAACTGCCAAATATGTTTTAAAGCATGCTGTTGTAGCCAAACTCACCTGCAGCCTGCAGGCTGCAGTAGGTAGGTATAATGAAAAACTTTGATATAAGTAAATATGAACAATTATTATATCTTGGTCAGCTAGATTGTGGTTTTCAGCTTTTGCTTTTCTAGTTTTCCGTACCCAAAGGGTGCCAACACGAGATCCTATAACTAAACCTACGCTGTCCGTATATTGGGCTGTTTTGAATTGTAATAGGTAGAGTTGAATTTTTTACTTAATATGTGTTATTATGACGGATTTTCAAACAAAAAATTAAGGCATCTATATCTGTTTTTGCTCTATAGTAGAACGGGCAATAAAGCTTCATACTTGGTGTGATTACCTACTGATTATAAATGTTACTCTAAAGTAAAATAACAGAAAATAAAAAAGAAAAAAACGGCCCAGTGTGTGCCAGGCTCACCCAAAGGGTAGGGTTCTCCTCTCGGTGTGCGGGTCCGATACCCACATTGCCTGTTTTCTCTTTTTTTTTCATTACACCTTGTAAAAGGCTGTTTTATCCCAAATCCAATAAAAATAAAGGTGAGTGTATTCAAATTCAATAGCTAATTGTTGGATTTGGCTGGTTTTGGTCCTCTGTGGTTTTGGTCTGCAACTTTAATTACTTACTGTCCTATTCCAGTAGAAGTGATAAAACTATTGTACAGTAATTTTTTCATTTTTCGTATGATGATAGTACCTACATAGTTTCTCGTATAATTCGAGCCTATTGGATCGATTCCGTTGTTTTATGTTTACGAACCATTGGTATAAGAACTGAATTCATGTAACTCGTACATAAAATATGACAAATAAAAATTTTACAAAGTACATCATAGGTATACATACAACAATATGAGTACTTATAGCAAAGATGCGCACGGTCATCGGGCGCCTGCGCCAGCGCAGACGATGACGAAATCGGCCCTCGATCTCGTTAACGATTTGCATGTCGCCAGACTCGCAACGCTACCCAACGCCTGGTGTCCCATAACATCTTCTACACATAAAAAATACAACATTTTACTTTGGCAAGGATAATAAGATGAAGCATATGAAGTCTGATTATTATCAGAGTTCCATACTAAAATTGGCAAAGAGGAACTCTTATGGAATCACCTTGGTGTCTGTCCATCCGTCTGTCACACGCGTTTTTTAGGGTTCCGTAGTTAAACAAACAAGGAACCCTTATACTTTCGTCCATTCTGTATGTCTGTCTGTATGCCCCACCTCGATTACTCGCTTATTTTTGCACCAATTGAATCGAAATTTGACACAAGAAGGACTGATAACAGTAACCCAAAAACAGAAATGAAGTAGTCATAAAGAAAATTTTTTTTTCCAAACCCCTTCCATGCAACGAAAAGGGGGTTGGAAAAAAATGACTTTTTTTAATAAATCGAGTAAGGTGTCGTTGGATTGATCTTGTCCAATGGAACACAACTCTATAGAAAATAAATCGTAATAATGCTTCTGTTTCGTTATATTTGCGCTCAATGTTAAAAATAGGGCGAACCCCTAATCAGACCGTCAAACTGAACAATTTTCTCTATGGCCCCAACATCGAAAGCGCGAAAATAAAATCAGCTCTTCCATACTAAACTGCAAACCTACTCGAGCCAAATGTATGGGACAGCTGATGTTTTTTTCGCGATTTCGAGTTTGGTCCCATAGAGAAAGATTTTCAGTTTGATGGTCTGAAACTCCCCTTAAAAAAGTGTCAGCATATTAAGAAGGACCCTGTATATTCATTACGAATAAACTTAAGATTTACTTCGATAGATATGAGTGGGCCTTGAGTGAATGATCAAAAATCCAGAGTTCGTGAAGTCGTTGCAACAATATGACTCACACACACACACACAGTCATCAGTTACTGACAATTCTCTCAGCCCATAAAATGACAACATCTCATTCTGTTAGTTTAGTAGGTAGGTAGTTTTGGGACATTGTTCAGAACATAAAATTAAACTTACAGCATAGGAGCAAAGTCTATTCCATGGAACATATTTTGTATAAAAGACGATAATTATGCATGTTTTTAATAAAAATAATAAGAAAAGTACTATTACAGGGTTCACGCACTCGGTCATATTGACTGATAATAATGAGCAATTGTGACATTTTTATTAAAAACAGACATGACGGTTTTATAGTGCATTGTTTATAAATATATTGACAAGTTGATATTATGAATTTTCATCGATACTCCCTTTGCTATACTTACATTACTATTTTGTCATCTTTAGTATAGAAACTACTTATTTTTACACCATTTAACCACAATCAAAGTGCATGAGATCACCGAAGGGTCCAAGGCGGACCAGGCCCTTTACCCGGACTTTCGATGTTCGATATATCGCCACTGTTTCGGTCCGCACTTCATTGTAATAGAGTTGACATTGGAACGAAAACGTTCACGCAATTGCGAAGTTCGAATGTGCGGGTGAGGCTCAGTATCTCCGAAACAACTCGATGATGTATAGTTTATTGTTTGTTCAGACAGACACAGCTATTTAAGATTATATTACGATGACACCGTCGTCGTCGCCAACGCGAACAGACGGTGAAGCTCATAAGTTCATATAATGTCGTTTTGCTACAGTACACAACATTTTTGTTGTATTGAAACCTGAAAAGAACAGTGGTGTGGATTTGTGTTTTGTAAAATTGTAATTCAAACTAATTTGAACCTTTTAAGAAACGCTTATATCCAACTAAAATTTTAAAGAAATTTTAGTCTCACTTGATTCGGTACTAGATTTATCGATTTCGATTGTGATATCATATGACTTTACATTACATAAGAAAATTGCTCATATCTAGAATAATATAGGTATGTCTATGCCATAAGTCTTAATTCGAAAAAATCTAGCTATAGGTAAACCTAGTTATTTATCATACTAATAACATTAAAAAACATAATCCTCCTTCTGGCATAGTCAAGTAAATATCATTGAAATAATTTAAGATACAGGCAGTGCCGTATTAACCATATAGGCAAAGTAGGCACGGGCCTACGGGCCCACCACCGCCAAGGGGCCCCGCGGCCCGTAAGAAAAAACAATTCGTTTTTGTATTTGAATTGAATAAAAATTAAGAAAAGATTTAAAAAAAAAAATTTTTTTTTCATTTTCATAAAACGTTTCCTTTAATGATACCCCACATAATAATTTTAGAATAAAAAACTGTTGACTCCCAAGCTCAATTGTAATAATAAATCTTTTTTTGACTGCACTCTTCTAATTGGGCCCTTAATTGATATAAAAAACGAAGTTTCAGCTGCTTATAATATAAGAATTTACATATTATATAAATCTCTTTATCTCCGAGACAAACGAGTTTATGAGTGTTACAGACAGATGGACGGACAGACATCGAGGTGATTCAATAAGTGTTCCGTTTTCCCAATTTTGTTATGGAACACTACTATCCTATTCATATTGGATGTAGTAGAAGCTTGATTTTAGTAGATAATTGTGCTATTTTATTGCTACCACCTAATCTGGACCACACTGGAAAAGAATCATTATTACGCCCATGGGCAGGGGGGCCCCGAGACTTGCATTGCCTAGGGGCCTCTGCATGGCTTAATCCGGCCCTGGATACAGGAATAAAAACATTAATTCTCATGACGAAAACAGAACATGACTAAACAAGAAAATGACCAAACCAGAATAAAACATGACTAAACAAAAAAATTACCAAACCAGAATAAAACACGACTAAACCAGAAAATGACCAAACCAAAATAAAACATGACTAAACCAGAATATGACAAAATGAGAACACTAAGTCCATCGCACAACCCATAAAAATATTCGCTTTTTGTATAGAGACTGGCTAGCTTTAAGTTACAAAAGCCTAGAGACCTAGTCTAGACAAGATCAAGTGGATAAATGTCACATACATACCCATGCATATTTTTGAACTATAGCTTCTCTTCGGTTTTAACAGACTTCAAGAAAACAGTGGGAGGTTATCAAGTTGTCTGGGTTTTTTTTCTGAAGTTTGCCACACGATAGCTTCGGTATTTCTTGTTCGATAGAACAAATTAATATTCTTATAGATGCGAGAATGTTAAAGACGTGTTGACTGTATTATTTTTCGTCTTGCAATCGGTTTTTTTTTCTTCCAGAATATTAAAAGCACTAAAAACAATTATGAAATTTTGTGGTAAGTATTTATAAACAGACGGCCCGGTAGTGAACCTGCCTGCTGTGCCGAGGGTCCCGGGTTCGAATCCCGTAAGGGACAAATATTTGTATGATGAATATGAATATTTGTCCCCGAGTCATGTATTTGTCCCCGATGTTTGTATGTATGTATGTATTCTATATCGTTGTCTAATCATCATAATACAAGTCCAGGCTAGATTCTGGTACTTTAAATGTGACTAGATAATTTGTGTGACACTGTCCAAGATATTTATTTTATTTATTTATAAATAGATGATTTTTAAACCTTTTCCGTCTGTTTACCTAACTAACTCAAGGTCTTTGATTTGACGACGCACTAGCTATAAAAACCACTTACGTAAATGCCGAAGTACTAATGGAGACACATTATTATTGTATGTTCAACGGTTCGACGCCTAATGATTAAACTAAACAAGCTCTTAATACTCTCCAAATGCACGACAAAATCTGCATTTTACTCATATTCGAAGATAATAAAAAAAAAAAACACTTTTATCACGATCATCTACCCTACCGGGTTTAAGTATAACCTAGCCAAGTTGGTTTATACTCATGAATGATACTGAGTTTAAGTATAGTCAGTTGGTTTATAGTTTCTATCTATCTATCTATCTATCTATCTATCTATAACGTCACGCCTCTTTCCCAGTGGGGTAGGCAGAAACCAGGGCGCGCCATTTCAAAATGTGTTGTGAGAGGGAAAAGATGATCAAAAAGATGCCAACCCGTGTTTTAATTAAATAGTTCATTATTTGCAGATAATTTTAATCGGTGGTTTATAGTTTATAACTCATGAATCCATGATACTGAACAAGTTTCCAAAAGGAACCTAAGGGACATTAACAAAAAAAAATTTGTCTTGCCAATCTTGCCATACTGAATGCTGATCGTGCATTTGAATGATAAAAAATATATATTTTTTTGCAAATTTCCCTTGGTTGTCAATTTCAGTTTCATGAGTACTTACCTTTTAAAGTAAGTAATACTTACAAATGTCTTAGAGTTACACCCTGTATTGGATACATAGGATAATTATTTATAATAAGGCTAACCGTAGTCATAAATACACACATCACGTTGCTATCGGTCATCATTAACAAAACTGTTACAGACAGACCCAAAAAATCAGTAGATCGTTTCAATACAATGAATATTTAAATTCTTACGGTCCATTACTCTACAATAGCAATGCATACGCTAATTTCTTAAGACTAATTTATTGTACCTGAATCAGCGTTATTCCAATGTTTTGCTAGGGGATCACTAGATGGCGCCACTGTCGTCGCCAGGTAAACATTTCAAAATGTGTTGCTTTATGAGAGGGAAAAGATGATCAAAAAGATGTCAATCCGTGTTTTAATTAAATAGTTCATTATTTGCAGATAATTTTAATCGGCAATTTAAAACTACGTATGGCATGACAATACGGAATCACTTATTTCAAAGTTTAATTCAAGTTTCACCAACTTAAAAGCATCGTTTGTCATCTTAACCCGCTGTGATAACGATACGCCTTCGTTCTAAAAGATACTCTAGTCGCCAAAACGCATCACTGTATTGAGCACATCCGCTGCATTTAGATTAGGCAACATTGAAAACAAAATGTAGGTCGTAGGCGTTATCATAGCCTTATCACAATTTCTCAAACTACTTACTCGTTTAGAATAAAGCCGTCTACATAAAATCTGATAATAAAACTTTCCTAGAATGAGAAAATAGAAATCCACTGATTCATTTACAACTCTTCATCTTGTCCATAAAAGTCATGATCAATCCGTTTATTTGTATCTTTTACTGGTCTTGTATACGGTATTGTCAAGTAGAAGGCGTCGAACACTTTCTTGGCCGACTGTACTTAAGAGCATCTCAGATTCTCCGTAAACCTGGCCCAAACCTTAGACCATAGTTGCCCGCGACTCTGCCGTGCGTGTGCTTTAAAAAAGTATCCTATTTGCGAATCCGGAACACATTCTATCAGTGTGCAAAATGTCATCCAAATCCGATCAGCCGTTTATGCGTGATTAAGCCACAAACATCTTACAAACATCCAAACATCGTCACCAAATTGACATTTATAATATTAGTAGGATAGGATTCTGCCCAAACCCTGGTGGTGGTAAGAAAGGTTTATTTAAAAAAAAAACCTTTACCCAAGAGTAATCCTGATCCTGTGTCATATTCTTCCCTTCAAATATTTCGAAATTTTTCGAAAATACCGGTTTAAGCCTGTCACTGCCAGGCCTGATCTCTTCAATATACCTGGGCCCTATACAGGGTGGAAAGTTAAGATGGGGCACAAAGGGCAGCTACCAGAAGCATAACAGCTACAAGAAAACGTTCTTAAAAGACTAACCCAAACTTTTGGAGCATTTCACTTCTGCATTCACAGATTTTGAAAAAAATTTACCGTCATCGAGAAAAACGGCAATATTCACAAAATTTTTTTTTCATCCCATTCGATCCTCTTACTAATAAGGAACAAAAGTCTCTATGGGGTCAACCGAGGTCGAGGTACTAGAACTCTCAGAATATGCAAAATTGAATTCCCATACATTTTTGTAGGGACATAACCTTAGATCAAATAAGTAAATAACCTATAGTGAGCATTTTGTAAACCCTTCAAATTTTCAGGGGTTGGTCAGACCATCAAACTGAACAACTTTTACTACGGGAGCAAACTTGAAATCGCAAAAAAAATCAGCTGTTCCTTAGTAAATTGCAAGGAGTAGGTACTAGACTCAATTTTTTTTTTGCGATTTCATATTCGCTCCCATACTAAAAGTTGTTCATTTTGATAGTCTGAACCACCCCTGAAAATTTGAAGGGTTTACAAAATCATCACTATAGGTGATTTCTGATTTGGTTATATCTCCATTAAAATGTATGGGAATCAATTTTGCATTTTCTGAGAGTTCTAGTACCTCGACCTCGGTTGACCCCATAGAGACTTTTGTTCCTTATCAGTAAGAGGATCGAATGGGATGAAAAAAAAGTTTTGTGAAAATTGCAGTTTTTCTCGATGACTGTACATTTTAGTCAAAATCTGTGAATGCAGAAGTCAAATGCTAAAAAGTTAGGGTTAGTCTAATAAGAACGTTTTCTTGTAGCTGTTATGTTTCTGGTAGCTGCCCTTTGTGCCCCATCTTAACTTTCCACCCTGTATACTACCCTAGTAATACCAAGATCTAACAATAAGCAATTCATTTTGCAGGTTTTTTTTAAATCATGTTATAATGAGCAAATTGGTATTCTTATCATTAATAAGTATTGTGCAAGGCGTCAGAGTCGGTTGGGTCACTTGCGATAAACTGGACAGATAACTGTCCCCAAAAATCACAAAATATTATTTTTTTCGTTTATTTATCGCGAGCAATGCTACCGAAATTAGGAGATCGACTGAATGTAAGACGGTTTTGATAACACTGCTGGATAACCTCGTTTATAGAAATCTATGAAGCGGTCACTTACTTTTAGCATTTAAGTACTCAATTAAAATGGGCTTATGTTAACTGCTTACCAAATGGAGTAAAAAGTTACATCCAAAAAAATACATTTCGACCCAAAATTGGTAAACGTTCACTAAAATTTGACCCTATTAAAATGTTACCCATATATAAGTTAACGTTAGTCCAATAAAGTAAATAACACCAATAATATAATTTTCTCACAATTAGTAAATGTTTATCAACATTTGAACCCCAATTTATACCAAAATGTTTTCTAAATTAGGACGATTTCGCTACCCTAATAAAATATCTGATTCTAAAAAAGTTTAGTTTTCTCAAAAAAAAATAAAAAGAACTTTATTCATCCACACAAAGTCAACCTTAAGCCCCTTAAGCTAAATGTTTTGTTGTGGTCTATTGGTTACAGTCAAAACTCGTAACCGGTCAAAACCACTTTTGACTGCAAGAATTAGTATCATCATATCGTATCATTATTAGTCTATTTTTGATTTTCTTGTGTCTAGCATTGCATTTCTGCCAATGTTGAGTGAGTTTTTGGAATATCGTAATCTCTAGCTTTATAAAAACAAAATTGTATTCGATTACAAAATGGCGGAGCCTCGTGGCAAGCTAGAAGTACGATTAACACAATCGTCCGCGAAACTACTCGCCCCGCGACTTATTTGCAATCTTAATAATACTTAGGAAAATTTCATGTCTTTCTCAATCAGGTTATTTTATTACAGATGGATGATCTTTGTGTCTGTTTACGATACAGTAAGTATTATGTCAAAGTTCGCTAACGCGGAGTTCAATAGATACGAGAATAAATATTTTACCTAAGGCCTGATCTATTCTATGCTGGAGTGCGATTTTTGAATCTCATACGTTGAACTCAGCAGTTGAAAAATGTGCGGCAGAGTCCCGCGGGGGGTAGCAGGAGGGGTGTCGAATTCCGAGCCACGTGCAAGCCAGGTGCCAAGTTAATTCGCCCCGGTTGTATGTAGGCAGTTGTTGTTAAATAAAAAGTTTATTTATGTTGGGTTGCAGTTGAAAATGTCAAAATTACTATGGAGATATGCATCTTTCTACTGCTGATTTGACTTTCAAAAATCGCACTCCTTGTTTAATGTCAAATCAGCAGTAGAAAGATGCATATCTCCATATATTTGGATATTTTCAACTGCTGAGCTCAACGAATGATTTTCAAAAATAGCACTCCAGATCTGGATTGCGATTTTTGAAACTCACACGTTGAACTCATCAGTACAAAATGGCAAAAAAACCATGGAGATATGCATCTTTCTAGTGCTGATTTGACTTTCAAAAATCTTACTCCTGGAGTGCGATTTTTGAATGTCAAATCAGCAGAAGAAAGATGCATATCTCCATAGTAATTTTGACATTTTCAACTGCAACCCAACATAAATAAACTTTTTATTTAACAACAACTGCCTACATACAACCGGGGCGAATTAACTTGGCACCTGGCTTGCACGTGGCTCGGAATTCGACACCCCTCCTGCTACCCTCCACCCCCCGCGGGACTCTGCCGCCGTCGCCGTGCGAAGCCGTAGCATAGCATCTCAGTTTCCGTAGTATGTGTCCCTGCGCTTTAGCATTTTCGAGTTATTCTTTCCGAGTTTTTTATTCCGAGCCACGTGCGAGCCAGGTGCCAAGTTAATTCGCCCGGGTTGTAGCTATTTATAAAATTACAGGCAGCGGTTAAATCAAAATATGCTAAATGTATGCTAAATCAAAATCATTCTTTTTATTTTATTTTTGTAATCTTGGTGTAATCCTAAACAAGTAATTCGATGGTCTCCGATAATTTTACAAATTACTTAGGTATACAGGGTGTTAGGGTAAACAGTTGCATTACTTTAAGGGGTGATTGTACCCATGATACTGAACAACTTTCCCAAAGAAACCTATAGGACATTCGTAAAAAAATTTGTGGACTTCCCATACTAAATACAATCAGCTGATCGAAGTTTTGTATGAAAAGTAGAAATATTTTTTTGCTAATTTCCTATAGGTTTGTTTGGGAAAGTTGTCCAGGAGTGCGATTTTTGAATCTCATTCGCTGAGTTCAGCAGTTAAGAATGTCAAAATTACTACGGAGATACGCATCTTTCTACTGCTGATTGGACTTTTAAAAATCGCACTCCTGGAGTATGGTTTTTGAAAGTCAAATCAGCGGTAGAAAGATCTCCATAGTAATTTTGACATTTTCAACTGCTGAACTCAGCGAATGAGATTCAAAAATCGCACTCCAGTATCATGGGCACAATCACCCCTTAAAGTAATGCAACTGTTTACCCTAACACCCTGTACATCACACACAGCGCAGCACATAACCAAAAATGAAGGTTTAAACCATAAAGGTATTATACTACGTAAGAGAGACAGTGACAGCTGAGAGAGCGAGATGTACATAGCGGCATCACTGTATAATAGAAAGAGATACGTGACGCGAGGCAATAGAACCGTTTTTGGGGATTTGGAGTCCTGGTAAAAATTCGGTTTCTGTGAATAATCGTGAACCTAAAGTGAAATCGTAGATAATTTTGTGAAATATACTAACACTGTTTCATTAAATTATTCACGATTTCACGTTAGATTGAGAATTATACACAGAAATCGAATTTTTACCCTGCCGAGGACTCCAAAAAATGTCCAAAAACGGTTACATTTGACAACTCATGTCACTTACTCTATTAAGTTCGGTCTCGTATCTTAGTGTTATCGCTAGCGAAACATGTTTTAGGCGCTAAATTTGGACACCGTCTTATCAATGCCAGGAAATGCTTGATAATGATAACCGTAATAAAGATGGACGTTCGGTGATTTTTTTAGGGTCAAATAACAGATAGCTTTTACTCTTATGAACAAACATGAATGTAATTTATTCAAATAATCGATCATAGGTATAATAAAATATGATTAGACCTAAATAAAATCGGTCAAGTGCGAGTCGGACTACTCGCGCAACGAGGGTTCCATACCACACCACCGTACAGCATAATAATTTACAAAAAAATATTTCTCCGGGATCTTTAGCACGAGACCGAGTTACACTTGGCAGGTTTTAATTATTTGTTGTTATACTATAGAGTTTGCTCTATAATCACACCAAGTTTGACGATGGTATGTATTAGCGATTTTACGATGGAGTGAGAAGAAAAAATGTAGATAAAATTAGTTTCTTGTTGAGAAATAATAAAAATGTCAAAAAGTTTAAAATTAAGGGTTAAACTTTTTGACATTTTTATTATTTGGTAACAAATCCGTCGTAATAACCCATATTCTGTTAAACGGTCAACTCAACTATCTAGCTCTAACGGTTCAAAAGTTACAGCCCTATAGGCCTCGCATGCCACCCCCGAGAAAACGATAAAAATCGAGATGTGCCTCCATCCTTATTATTTTCCGTATGCCAGAAAGAGCGCGCATGACGTTTTTATCGTTTAAACGCTTTGTCGTGGGTGGCATGCTAGCCGTGCTGAATAGGTAGGCCAGACGGACGGACAACGTAGGCTTAGTAATAGGGTCCCGTTTTCACCCTTCGGGTACGAAACCCTAAAAACAAAGCATTATAAACACTTTTATTTAGTCGCACTGCCAGGTCAGGTAGGTATTAATACCAATCGAACTTACAGAGTGTCTGTCTCTAATTTCTATTGTTTTGAATCATGTTTCGAGGGGTCAAAGTCAACATTAGTTCATGGTTGTGAACATTGCAAGCTGGGAGGTTCAATTAAAAAAAAATTAGTAGCTAGAGACACAACTTCCTAGGAACAGTATTTACAAGACCTACGTAAAATATAGTTTATTCCACTGTGATCACCTGGGTGATATCAGTAAGTAAATGATGGTATATCTCTCAATAGGTCGTTCAACTATAAGCTGCATTAAGTGCATTGTATAGCATACCGTCTATTCTCTTCCCTACTGTCATATTCAAGATTTTATGAGTAAAGTGTAAGAGAAGCACTTGTACAAACAAATCAATATGTAAGACACATTAACATACATTTTAGAAAGCATTATTATATCAAACAAAGTCTACTTAAAATCTTAAGTTAAGCTGATTAAACTAGTTCGTCGACAAATTGGTCGACAAAAGAAAACAGATAATAAAGATAGGCGATGATTTTGTTTTATTTCAACTTCTAAGCTGTCTATCTAACTAATTAAACAGCTCTATGAATGGAGTTTATCTTCGATATAAGATATTACCGAAATAGGGCTAAATATTGTTGGAGGTCAACGAGTAATAAAGAACATGTTTATAAAAACAAATGGGCATATTTACAATAAAACAATCTAATTGACATGGTAAAAACAATTTTGCGTGTCTTTTTTTCAATAGACTCCTCTTCACACGTTGACCTCCAAAAATATTAAATTTAATAATTATTTCGGTTACTTACACCTTAGAAATATGAATAAAATAATAAAATACGCCCTAACTCATCATAAGAAAGAATTTTCGGATTTTCAACACTTGTCCCAAAAGAAGCGTTTAATAATTATGGGGAAAAAATATACAGGGTGTAAGCGACAGCCCTCCGCAGACTGAAACGGTGAAATCAGACCAACAAACTGAACAACTTTCACTATGGAGCCTACATCAGGAAACGCAAAAACTGCTGTTTCATACATTTGAGTCGGGTATGTACAGCAGTTTTGTATAAAACAGCCGATTTTTTTTCTTGTTTCCTGACGTATGCTCCGTGCTAAAAGTTGTTCAGTTTGATGGTTTGTTAGTTCACCGTTTCAGCCTGCGGAGGGATGTCCCTTGTACCCTGCATTATTCATTTTATTACGTTTTAAATACCTAAAATTATTCAATTGACCAGAAGAAAGTTACAAAAAGCATAATACACTTTATGATATGCAAATTATAGGCTTAGAATAGGCCTGTAGAATCCCACTGCAGGGCAAAGGAATGCCTTGGCCCTGCAGGGCAAACTTTCTGCCTTACTAATTATAAACCTGTCAAAGAATTACGTCCCTCCGTGCATTACTTGACCTTCGTATGTAGGTACAGTCAACCAATTTGAAATGAACCACTCTAGAACCTTGTTAAGGCAAACTATTTGGAGGCAAAAATATTTAAAACAATTTTATTGACTGTACCCGAAAAATATTCGTTATTATTCTGCGCATCATTATTTGTATTTCACCCTTTTTAGATGATTGAGGTTTGTATTTTTCTATCCTTTAGTTAATTCGTCATGGTGTTTATAGTTTCGTTCAAAAAAGAGAGGTTATTGAGACGTCCTGTATATAGAGTGTTTTAAGCATGGTTTTATTTAACATAAAAACTATAATACTTTTCCTGTGAAAAAGATGCTAATCATCCCGGATTACCCTAAGGCAGCATTATTGATTCCACGCGGACCAAGACGTGGGCTAAATCTTGTGGAAATATAAAAATTTACCCATAAATAAAAATAGCATTTCCTGTGTTTTTCAAAAGAATCTATCTACTTGTAAACAAATATCCGTTTGATGCACTTATCTACCATAATATAATAAAAAGCTTTTAAGAAGTTTGCCGTTGTAAAGAAGGTAAATTGAGTTCACCACGTGAACATATAACATATAGGCATTCAGTTTGTGTAAATGGGTGTACAGCACTGATTGCTTCATCAATGTTAAGGAAAGGACTTCCGTTGCAATATTATGATAATGTAGAAATTTTGCAAAGCGTAACAAAAGGTCATTGACCATTAATCTACCTAAATAAACAGAACAAATATATAAATGTGCTTAAATAGCCTACTTATTATCAAAAGGTATACAGGGTGAAATTGATATCATTAGCATCCTTTTAAACTAAGTGTGCATTTGAGTTGAGTAGGCATTGCAGTTTAGTATGGAACAGCAGATTTTTGTGTTCCGTACCAAAATTGGCAAAACGGAATACTTATGGGTATTCTACCGTTGGCGCGCTCCATACAAACGTAGTATGGTGATATTTTCAATACTATTCAATTAAAGTCAATGAAATTTTTCAAAAACAATCTAGTAACTAATTTCTATGTCGGTATGAAGTCAGATTTTCGATAAAATTTATAGTTTTAAAGTTACAGTGCCACAAATATTTCCATACAAATCTTAAATTAATCCTAGCATTGAAACCGTATATTTTAACGAAAATCTGACTTCATACCGACATAGAGATTCGTTAATTGATTGTTTTTGAAAAATTTCATTGACTTTAATTAGATAGTATTGAAAATATCACCATACTACGTTTGTATGGAGCGCGCCAACGGTAGAATAGCCTTATGGAATCAGCTCAGTGTCTGTCCGTCCGTCCATCCGTCTGTCACAGGCATTGTTCTCAGAGACTGTAAGACATAGGAAGTTGAAACTCGGTACAGATATAGCAATTGCTGGTCCAATATCATAAATGAAGTATTTTTACTCCGATCGGTTTATCGGGGTTATATTGAAAGTAAAGGGGCAAAAAGCATGATGAAGAAAAACGAAATTTGAAATTATTTGAGGTCTTGCTGCTGCTGGTAATACGTCAATATTATTATTGTACCAAAGTATGTTTTAGTATAGGTAGCCCAAAGCGTCCCGACTCCCGACGCGCGACGACGGGACCCTACTAAGGGCTCTTACAGACGAGCGGCACTTTGCAGTCGCGGTGGGACTGTATAGATATATTACCCAAAAATGTTTTTTCCTAGTAGAAAAAATTCCAGTCTTGTTTTTCCCCAAACTTTTTTTTACCCATTCGCATATTTTCGTCGCAGAGCGCCGCGCTCATACATTTTACACCCTCCGCAACAGCAAAATGTCGCTCATCTGTGACAGCGCTAAGTAAGATTCGCCAGTTAGTCAACGCTGTTCGTCTGTCCGTCCTAATTCGAAAGGGCTGTATTTTTATTTCATTTAAAAACATAAAAATTTTGGAAGAATATGTGTTATTATGTTGGATTAGCTAACAAATAATAAAAATATAAAAAATTAAGGAAATGTGTTTTATTCAATGTTTTATATTTATTATTGTGTTACGGAACCCTCGTTGCGCGAGTTCGACTCGAACTTGTACGGTTTTTTAACACAACTAGTAGTATCGATATCGTTCAGATCGGAATCATATTGAATTGAAACACGTATGTTAGTCAATGTTAGAAGACTTTTTAGCGTAAGCTGATCCCCATAAAAGTATTAACCTTCAATCATTTTGATAAATCAATCACTACACTCAAAAATATGCACCCATTTTGAGAGAAAGGAACTTGTGTTTTCCGTAAAACCACGAACAGGAGGCAGCTACCTAACAAGTACGAAACTGTGTGCTGAGTGCTCCCCATTAACTTGATAAAGGTTTAGTCGACAGAGTATGCGACTCTTATAGGTATCTACATACCTATATTATATTGACATATCGCCGCTTTTCTGACTAATTGATGTTAACTATTGAACTGTAATTTTTGCGGGTCTACCTTTAAGATATAAAAATGCCGTGGTGGTCCAGTGGCGAAGTAACCTTGCCTGCCGTGCTGGTGGCGATGGTTCGATCCCCGTCCAGGCCGACTCGTACCAATGAGTTTTTCGGAATTTATGTACGATTTGTAACACCACTGGCTTTTCGGTTAAGGAAAACATCGTGAGGAAACCTGCATGCTTCAATTTCGAGGCATGTATTGTACCTACCTATTGTCCATTACAAGTGGTAACGGGATCACTCCTCGTCACACTGGACGGAGTTTCGGTACTGGTGAAAGGTGGATGTTCTGAAGTTTCAGAATATCTCTAACAACACCCTCGGGGAATATAGTCGTGAGCATATGCTACCTTTATGATATATATTTATTACTATTATAGTACTCTGTGGTATTACCTATACGGGGTCCTTCCTTTATGCTGACGGTTTTTTAAGGGGGCGATCAGACCGTCAAACTGAACGATAATCTACGGGAACAACATCGGAATCGCGAAAAAAAAATTGTTCAGTTTGATAGTCTGACTATCGCCATATTAAGAAGGACCCTATATGTTTGATCCATCTATCTTATCTTCGTCGTGTTTACTTCGAATATTTATTGAAGCGCCTTACGATCTACTACTGTTCGGCATAGCATCCTGTAAAATATTACTCAATTATATAGCGTTATAATAAGATTCTAACAACCCCGAAAGGGAACAATGATGTTCATGTATGCTACGTTAACGGCATCTACTGTATTCGTATAGACTGTACTTTTTAGGGTTCCGTACCCAAAGGGTGAAAACGGGACCCTATTACTAAGCCGACGTTGTCCGTCCGTCCGTCCGTCCGTCTGTCCGTCCGTCCGTCCGTCTATCCGTCTGTCCTACCTATTTAGGGCTGTAACTTTTGAACCGTAACAGCTAGATAGATTAAATTTTCTCAGATTATGCGTTATTACGGCGGATTTGTTAACAAATAATAAAAATGACAAAAAGTTAAAAATTAACGGGGGTTCTCAACAAGAAACTAGTTTTTCTCGACGTTTTTTCTTCACGCTCCATCGTAAAAACGGTAATACATACAAGCGTCAAACTTTGTGTGATTATAGAGCAAACTCTACAGAATAACAACAAATACTAAAAAACGGGCAAGTGTGAGTCGGTCTTGCGCTAAAGGTCCCGGACAAAAAAAGATTTTTTTCTAAGTTAATAATGTTGTGTTCTGTGGTGGTGCGGTACGGAACCCTCGGTGCGCGTGTAGCCCGACTCGCACTTGACCGGTTTTATTTTCTTTGACAATATTTATTAAATACAATGCGTAAACGAAACTTTTGGAACTTTCACTTTTGGAATCTGGAAGCACTGGCTTACTTTAACCACCTCTTTTAAAGCATTCTCTATTGTTGTGCTCAGGTTTTAAATCAAAAGGGCTCGTGAAACTGAAGCCACAAGAATACTTTATGGGAACCAGACTGTAACAGCACTATACATACATCCTTTACCGAACCGGAATGAGATCCCAGAGCCTTTAGTTTGGCAGGCGGGTGACGGTAACCTTTATCGCCAACCGGGTCTTCAAATGAAATGTATACTCGCATCAGCATAGTGACTAACACTAACAACTTCAAAAGGCAATAGGTAATTAATTACCTACAATGTGCAATCCCAAAATAAACTTATAGACTTAAATGACGTATAGGTAATTGTTTAACAAAACTGTGGTCTAAATAATAATATGTACTTGAAACTGGTTATATTTAAGTCACACCGCTACATTCTAGTGCATTCAATGATTCATGTAGTTAGATAGATTTAATATGAATATCATCGTTAATATATTATTTTGTTTAGCTAAGAATTGGCAGTAAACCGAATACTTATTATAATATAGAGTCCTTCACTTTTTTAAGAGGATGGTCGATATCGCAAAAAAAAAAAAACTGCTCCATACAAAACCGCACTCCTAGGTAATCGAGCCAAATGAATGGGACAGCAGTTTCTTTTTCGCGATTTCGATGTTGGTCCCACAGAGAAAGTTTTTCAGTTTGAGGGTCTGGTCGGTCTTAAAAAGCGTCAGCATATTAGAAAGGACCCTGTATATACGTACTAGCTTTTTCCCTGAGACTTCGCGTAGAATTTATTTTTTAGTTGTGAACTATCATCAAGTCGTCAAGTCGTTCAGAAGTATCAAAAGTTACACGATTACCAACAGATTGACCAATACATTTTAATTATATATATTTTTTTAATGATAATCTAAACATTCTTGGGATTTTGTGCACATACAAAATATTTTGTCTACATAGGTATATTATGCACTTGCAAAACGGCAATATGCTTAGTGCATAAAATTTTTCTGGTACGTTTGCAAATTATGTTTATAATTTGATAAGTAAATGCATATAATATCAATATCATCGTTGCTTTGCATTATAAAATCATAACTATATTCCAAACCCCAGAAAAAAGTAGATGTAGGTATAATTTGTATAGAATTTAGTTGAAAAACCGGCTCCGTCCCCAGAAATAAACATTGTCGTTTAATTTTAATTTGTCTAAGCAAAACAAAGCTTTTATTAAATAACGTATAATGGCTAGTCTAATTCAATGACATGTCATCGATGGAAGAAAAGGGTATTAGAATTATATTTTGTCCTACTGTAAGTACGACCTACATAATCTTACCTACACGAGGGTTAGTTTAGTTCATAATACAATAGGCAATATTTCACTCTACAGATTGGTGAAAATTTTGAATAAGTATCCGAGAGTGAGCGGATACGCAGAAGTCAAAGGATTTATTCTTCTTAGAATAAAACAAAACAAAAGTTAACAGACACAAAATATCTTCAAAGCCTTAAATGTTATTGCTAAAATGTTTCAGACGCTCGCGATTTGGTTTATAGACCGGCTTTTGGTGTATTAGCAAAAACTACGTACCTGAAGTACCAAAGAAGCGAAGACCAGCGCGAGAGCCACTACAGGGACTTCTCCGGCCTTCATGATGTTCCAAGTAATAAAATACGAATGTTGTAAAGTTTAGTTTTGTTGCCGACGAGCGCGCAGTCACCGACCGCGCCTCAATACCGTCGGCCCGCGAATGATGGCCTGCCCGCTGCCGATGCCGCGCCGGCTTGCCTTGTGCCTTGGCCACAATAAAGTTTTGGTCCCAACTGTGTAGCTGCACGCATCGCCCATAGCAACTTGCACCGCAACCTACGAGCCTCGGAATGCGCTTTGTTCCGTCGAAAGTCGAATCTACTGAAATTGTTTTAAGAAGTTTTAAGATCATATTACCTATATTAGGTTCAGTCATTATGAACTCTGTGTCTCTGAGTCTTTATTAAATATTCAATCGATTCTATATAACGTTATTAGGGCTCATATATAGGCCATTTCCAGTTGATTCCTCGAGTTGCATCAGATCGGGATAGGTATAAAAGCTTCGTCTCGCTCTCACGGCTGAGCCGGAGCCCTGCAAAGTTCCCTGACCCCTCTCCTGCGCTTATCACATTGGCACTATAAACCTGAAACGTCGTAAGTACAATCTCCTTTTCCGTGATAAATAATTTTAAGAGCAGTGATTTTATAGTCTGAAGTTATGCCTTACGGCAAAATTATGATTCAGTGCGGGCTATTTACTCATTGCGTCGCCGGCGCCGGCGCCGATCGTCGTCGCGCCGAAATCTTTCCCTTAAATTCTTTTGTAGGCTCTTACCTCATACAGACTATTATTACTCTGCAACGTAGGCTTTCACAATCGGATACATTAACTATATTTTTCAGCATCTCATTAGTTTGCGTCTGGCTCGCTGATGTACAATCAGATTTATGTTTTTTGGACTCAATAAATTTTATCAAATTCAAAGACTCTCTACAACCTACAACTGACCCACACTGGACATTTACTACAGCATTTTGGTTGATAATACCAATCACAGCACTTCGCATGATAACATCTAAATAGACATGGAGCATAGAATATTTGTTTACGACATACTAAACTATCCTCGGTGTCTAATTTCACTGAAGTTTTAACGGTTTTTACTTCAGGTAGAGTCATGTAAATGTTCATTAATTAATATGTAAGTATTCACCCTTACCTAAAACTTAACAGTATTACCTTAGAACTTAGCAACAAAATATGGATAAGTAACGTTTTGTTAGTTTGACAACATTCCTCTCGATCAGAAACAAAATTATCTAATTAGTAAAACATCCATACAGAAAAACATCCAACAATCGAAAGGTATACAGCATACCCACCATGCATGGGCATATGTGGTGGAATATGAAATGGAACCCTAAGTGTGCAACCCTGCAGTGGAAGTGGAACATATAAATATCGACTGAACGCAGAGGCTCACTGGCGACAGAGCTGGTGGAGACCAAGCTTCATAGCCTAGCCCACCGCCGCCTGCTTGTCGGTCTTCTACAGATTGTACACTCACCGAAGTCCCGAACTCATGCTCATCCCGCCTTCCCCTTTCTACTATTGGACTTCCAGACGCACCGCGGGATATCACCCCTTCTTGTCTGACATCCCACATACCCACACCAAGCGCCTTTCTGAATTTTTCATAATGTGCACAGCCAAGGAGTGGAAGCCCTGACTTGACACAATAAAAGACCTTGTATATCAAACCACAGTAAACGACGTAGAAGACTTAAGGCAGCATAATAAACGCAGCGGAGGTAATGAGATTTTACCTTTACTTCAAGAATAACTAACAATGAACTAAGAAAGTGCTTGCGTGTATGTGTTTGGAACCAAGGGGCTCACTCTGAGTAAGATGTGTAGATTTAAATTACTAAAAAATGTTATCTAAAGAATTTTCATACAATTTATCTCAAAGAGAATGTTGCCTCTACGTATCACGTATTACGTAAAAAACCATTTTTGACATTGTAATTCCTTTTATTTCTAGAACATTTATACCTTTTTAGAAAGCTAACAAAATTATGAAGTTATTTCAGTAAAACGCACACTTTTTTTCATACAATTTTTTTGAGAAAAATTGCATGATTTCAAGACTTTGTAATTTTTTTTCAAAAATTAACCGTCATTGTTATTGATTTATTTTGAATTGCTCAGTATGATCGGACATTGATTTATGAAAAAATCTCGGAAGAAGTGTTAGCTATGAAATCAAATTCAAATCGACGCCATAGAATAAGCAAATTTTTGTTAATTTAAGAAAAAGTGTGAAAAAATTGGGTTTTTGATAAAAAACCTTAAATTCCAAATATCTCGAAAACTATTGATTTCCGACCCCACATATGGGGGTTCACATAATTGCATTTAGGCTGCCCTTTAACGTCTTGAAAGGAATACGTCGAATTACAAATAACCCTGTATTTACTTAGAGTGCGATTTTTGAATCTCATATACGTTGAACTCAGCAGTTGAAAATGTATGGAGATACGCATCTTTCTACTGCTGCTGATTTGACTTTCAAAAATCGCACTCCTGGAGTATGTTTTTTTATGTCAAAGCAGCAGTAGAAAGAATAGAGAGATGCACGTCTCCATAGTAATATTGACATTTTCAACTGCTGAGTTCAAAGAATGAGTTTCAAAAATCGCACTCCAGGAGTGCGATTTTTGAATCTCATTCGATGAGTTCAGCAGTTAAAAATGTCAAAATTACTGTGGAGATATGCAACTTTCTACTGCTGATTTGACTTTCAAAAATCATACTTCAGGGGTGCGATTTTTGAAAGTCAAATCAGCAGTAGAAAGATGCATATCTTCATAGTTATTTTGACATTTTTAGCTGCTGAGTTCGACGTATGAGATTCAAAAATCGTACTCCTGGTCCTCGAGATTTTACTTTAATAGTTAGTGCATGTTGTGGGTGCCTATAAATATAAACCTTATTACCTAGTTATAGTTAAACGCGCCTCGCTGCGTCGCTGAATATCATATTCGCACAACATAATGTTCGCAAAAAATCCTTGTTGTACAATGCTAGTTTAGCAGTGCTGTCAGTGCCTATTACGATCAGGAGTGCGATTTTTGAAACTCATACGTTGAACTCAGCAGTTGAAATGTACAAATTATTATGGAGATAAAGATATGCATCATTCTACTGCATTTAGACTTTCAAAAATCGCACTCATGGATTGTGTTTTTTGAAAGTCAAATTAGCAGTAGAAAGATGCATATCTCCATAGTAATTTTGACATTTTCAACTGCTGAGTTCAACGTATGACTTTCAAAAATCGCACTCCTGTTTAAAATATTAAATTATAATAATTCATAGTATTACTCCTAAAACGACTGGAGTTATGCAGGCAGACCTGGACCATCCCCATCACAGAGAAGCTCTACACCCCATAAACAATGAATCAGCCTTGCTGTTGATGGTTGCAAAAAGTACACTTATCTCTCGGAATATTGGAGCTCCTCAATAAATAAATTATAATTCACAATATTTGCCTAACTACACTATCTAGATTGGCCAGGCCACCATAAGAAATAACTTTTCATGGCAAAGTTATTTCTTATGTTATTTTTCATTTCCACAGGTCCAGCCTTTGATCTATACAGGTTGTAAGGAAAAGTATCATTAATCTTTAAATCACATACTCTACCCATCAAACTGAACAACTTTTACTACGGGAGCAAACCAGGGATTGCGCATTAGTATGGGACAGCAGATATTTTTTTGTTCTGACTGGTTTGCTCCCAAAGTAAAAGTTGTTAAATTTGAGGGGTATAGTATGTGGTTTAAAGGTAATGATACTTTTCCTTACACCCTGTATAGTAGGCGTACGGTAGGTACTCAGTACTTACAGCAGTTATTGGTGATCTGCAGATTCTCTCAAGTATATTTGATTGATTGATTGATTGGTTCTCTCGCCGTAGAAGTGTTACCAACATGGGTTCTTACCTAAAAAATAATATTCATTGATAATATTAATAACAAAATTCATAATATTCACATAGAATTATTTTCAAAGTTCAAGTCCAAAAACGTTATTGAAAGTAAAGACTAAATCCCTATCCTGAAGTGTTAGCTAGTAAATAAAACAGACATAATCCCACCCACAGATTACCCTCAATAGATACCGCATATAAGGCCGCCGACGGTCGCCACACATCTATGATTTTGCACTGATACAAGCAACGCGAGTGCGCGAGGTCTAACTAGTGCGACCTTGAAATGGCCAATCACGTTGCATCGTTTCGTTCCCCACCACCCGCACCTACCGCCAAAAATTGTGACTTCGGGCGTGTACAAAATTTTCATCAGCTATATCTATTGGGGGTAATCTGTGATCCCACCAATAGTTCCCACTGTTACCTCCAACTCAGAGACTTAGACGGCAACCCTAGCCTGGAAGACACACTGGTAGCCATCCACCAGCAGAACCTGGCAGATCACCCGGAATGGACCCTACCCAAGCTAAGGGACAGCTGCAGACTAGCTTTTAAGAAATCGCGTAGGGGAGATAGGCGGACTACGCTGGTACTGGACTGCACAGTGGAACTATGGCAAATGCTCGTTGAGAAGGAAAGACTCTATGTTGGTTGGGACTCTATACGGACTGAGAATTACATCGACGCCGCCCTGTGCAGGCAGTGTCACGCGTACGGCCACACCGCCGCAAGATGCCGTAGCGAGGTGATCTGCGGCAGATGCGGTACGGCCGGTCACGAAGCCTCTGCCTGCGTGGCTGCCCAGCAGTGCTGTGCCTCTTGTAAAAGGTTCGGCCAAAAAGGGGCCGATACACATGAAACGGGCGCCAAAGTCTGCCCCGCCAGAGCGCATGCCGAGAACAGAATGGCCGCCACAATAAACTACGGAGCCTGACATGACGTTCTGCGCAAGTCCGCGGCCAAGGAGGAATGGAGTCGGGTTAAGCAGGAAGTGACGGA
The DNA here is from genome assembly GCA_922987775.1 of Agonopterix subpropinquella. Lineage (NCBI taxonomy): Eukaryota > Metazoa > Arthropoda > Insecta > Lepidoptera > Depressariidae > Agonopterix > Agonopterix subpropinquella. The sequence continues at coordinate 51,687,870 of OV277693.1, read as the reverse complement.
AGAAGTGTGGAAAAGCTGGCAGGAAAGATGGGACACGGAGGACAAAGGGAGGGTCACGCACAGGTTCTTCCCGGACGTCACGGCTAGGCCGGACGAACGGACCGAGGACGACGAGGCAGCGAACGAAGTACGTGTTATTGTGGTGTAGCATGCCCCAGAACGGGGAGAAATGCCAGATTGGGACAGGACGTAGAAATTATAATTTGTAGGGAGTCAAGAAAGTGTGCCCAGGAAAGAGCCTCGAGCAAGTACTGGGTGCATCTCCCGCGATTCGGCTCGTATAACCGCGAGGTTGGAAGAGCCATGAGGAGGTGGTGGGTTGTTACCTCCAACTTCTGTAAACCTCCTGGTTTAACAGTGCCAATTGCCAACCATTTACAAAAGGTGGGTTAAGGACCCTGTGGGACAAATTTAGGGGTCATAAGGGGAGGGGGAAGGTTTGTAATAACAGGGTCGGAAGCAGGTCATTCCATTCGCAACACGTCACACATTCTCAACTAAAACAACTGGATGAGGAACAGTCCAGTCATTTTACGGTTTGAGCCGGGACTATTTAATAATTGATACTTTTTTCTGTATAGTGTTTAATAGCCGATTTGAGCATAGACAACTATATACTATTACCTATTCTGTGGCATAGAAATGTACCAAAATTAAAATAAAATCCCGTCAGCAACAGTTCCAAATTTAAAATTTAGATAATATCTCATTATAAAAAACCTGATAGGAATTTTTATGTTGCGTAGCAATTTTTTTTAAATAAGTTTTCTGATAGTCTTTTTGCCACTAAATGGCTCCGGTTATAGTTTAAAAGTACAATTAATTATTACTTCCCACCTCTCCTAACAAAACTCCGTAAAATGACTGGGCTAGAAGGCCGAGGTTAGAGTCTTGTGGCGCGCCTTGGCCTATGTTCAACAGTGGACGATGATAGGCTGATGATGATGATGAATAGCAAAACATGTCCCATATCGACTCAATTACTATAGGTACAATATAAACTGCAGTGTAGTTTGTACCCATAGTAATTATGATTACTATAGGTACAATATAACTGCAGTGCAGTTTGGTTCTTGCAAGGTATTATTATTGTTGGCTGGGCTATTGCAAATTTGCAAGCAAGGTTTGTTTTGTAACACTGCAACCATTGCTGGTCTATTGGGATCGCCCCACGCTCACCCATATTTAACAGTTTTACACATACATCTGAAATAAATTGTTTTTCCATTCTTGGGTTTCCATTCCACACTATGTTTTTCTTCACTGCCAAGCTAGTGAGCAACTGTACATAAATTCTGTAGAACTTAATGGTACAGGGCTGTAAGCCGCTAGCTCCCTTCCTCATGGACTATCATCAATCTCTTTCTCTCTCTCTCTCTCTCTAGTAAGGTAAGATAAAAAGATCTGTATCCTTAAGTGCAACAAGATCCAAGTTATACAACGACTACAGAATACAATTTGATAGATTCAAGCACGGACTGGCGTTCACCATGCTAGAGCTCACACTCCCACAGAAAATTATGAGCAGTCCTTTGAATAGGATCTTCTTCTTACCGTGTGGGCAGGCGCGTGCATAGAAGGTAGGCAGAAAGACAGTGAAACCCTAATAATTTCTAAACTAAAAGCATTTTGGTTACTCAATTACTTTTAAATGTTTTAATTACCTGTATTTAAACAAATCTAAGTCATTTAGTGAACTAAATGCTTTTAGTTTAGAAATTATTAGGGTTTCACTGTGTTTTGCCTGTCCGCAGTGCAGAAACCAAATAATTTCTAAACTAAAAGCATTTTGGTTACCAAATGACTTTGATTTGTTTAAATACAGGTAATTAAACCAATTAAAATTAATTGAGTAAACAAAATGATTTTAGTTTAGAAATTATTAAGGTTTCACTGATTCTTGCCTACCTTCTTTGCGTTTGGGCAGCAAGCCCTAGTGTCATATTTTTCAAACCACTAACATCCGATGTGGTTTTTAATGACTACTACCACTAGAGATAGTAGCCGGGAGCAACGGCTTAACATGCCCTGCAAAGCATGAAATTGTTTATCTTTTCAGAAAATCATGTGATGCTATGTCCTAACTTAACTGGGGAAAAACGCACGGAGTAATATTTCACTAGATACCCATGGGAATCAAACCCACAACCTCCATGTCAAGAGCCCAATTTGATGCTCTTAACCATTAGACCACAGAGGCAGTTTAATAGGACCTAATAACAATATTTAGTTAATGTCTTACTCTAAATCCTACTTAATATTATAAATGTGAAGGTTTGTGAGAATGTTTGGATGTGAGTTGGCTGAACTGATTTGGATGAAATTTGGCACACAGAATATGTTCTGGATTAACACATAGGATTCTTTTTAGAGTCAATGCAGACGAAGTCGGTGGCGACAACTAGTATAGTATGAGTGTCACATTTATGGTTTATTCCTTCCTTTTACTATCGGGGACTTTTCCACTTAAGAAAAAAATCTCATGATTTCACCCAAAATTTATTGTTTGGAAACTATTATTAATTGGTCTATTCATCAATAGGGCGGGGTAAGACTTCGCTTTTATTTTTTAGTATGCAAGCAAAAATAAGCCTAGTGGTGGTCAGGTGGAAAAGTCCGCGATAGTACATAACACACGAGAAAAACATAAAATATTATTAAGTATCACCAAAAGATGCATTTTACAAATAGGTAAAGAGGCAATAGAATACCTTAGTTGAATACAGAGAAAAGGATTAGGACAAATTTGTGCAGCCATAGAACCAAGCAGACTGCTTTTATCCCTCCCTAATCCCCTATATTAATTAATTAATAATATTATAAATGTAAATGTAAGTTTGTTTGTTACGCTTTCACGCGAAAATTACTTAACCGATCATCATGAAACTTTGTACACATATTCTTGGAGGTATTACACCGGCTCTTCATTCTCGCCGAGAACGGGCGAGACAGGCCGAGAACGAGAGTGTGGATGCCCTTCATTGTTCTCGTGGCGTCGTAATCCATAGTAATTTTCCTTGAAAGTTCTCGGCGAGAGTGAAGTCCGGGCTTTAGAAGTAACATAGGATACTTGGGGTCATAGCTTATCTATGCTTGGGGTTTTCCAAACTCCACGCGGACGAAGTCGCGGGCAAAAGCTAGTATTATTTATAAATGTTACAAAGAAATAGTTGTTTACCTGTACGTAATCTGAAAAGGCTTCGCTTGTTAGACACTGTAATTATATCTCCATTTATGCTAGCTACAGCCTTCTTGCTTTATTTACTTACAACCGCCAGACAAAGCAAAACTATATAAGCTAAAGAAAGTTTTTTTACAAATAGGTAGACATTATTTTAATGTTTCGCGCGCTTGCACTGCGGATAACTGTCAGTGTCAATCAGGCCTATTACATATTTTATCTTTGCCTACGACAGCTTTAGTTCCGAAAGGTCCGTTTTGGCGCTGCAGTCACATTTTCCTCATAAAACGCCATTCCATCTTACGACGCCATATTGAATTTGCAGCAACAGCACCGTCATGTCGTGTTGTTGCGTCAAAAGCTTATATCTTGTGTTTTTTTATGGAATTTTCGCGTGAGTTGAGAATCTTTGAGAAGCTCTAATTCTGCTCTGTTGTATGACATAAACATGATAATAACGTTGATTAGTTTTTTCCTTGGTCAAATATCCCTATTTTTGAATTCTGGAATCACTACATACATACTTATAACTACAAGTTCTATACAAATTAGCTTGATGACCGCAGCGCCAAAACGGACATGTCGGAACTAAGTGAAAATTTCACTGTCGCACCTGTATCTTGCTACATGAATCAGTAATCTGTGGTTTCAACCTGTCAATTTTTTTTTTATTTTCAAGTTTTTTTTATGGCTCTGGATACAACGTTTTTTAAAGCTCTACGTCTACGCTCCATATCTACGTTTTCTTCTTCAAATTCTAATGTTGGATGAGGATGATAGATGACGATGAATTTTAAGCCTCGAAACGTTGGTGTTCGACGTTTTGACGCTTCTTTGGAGTTTTTGGAGACAATCGAAAGACGCAGGAATCGCAGAAGTCCACAGTCCAAAATGTTTCACACTTTTCCTGTTTACGTCCATACGCCATCATATTTCACTGAACTGTATATTGTTCACCTGCACGACACTTTGCTACGCAAAAAAACACCGATTTGACGAACCAAAACTCACTATAAATAATAAAAATTCGATGAAATATGAGGACTCCAAACGTAGCTGTTCAAATCCCGCCAAAAACTCCTCAATCTGTCAATTTTTTTTTTTTTAATTATGGGAAAAATTCAAGCTTCTTGGCTTAACGGCAGGAATCTGTCGACTTGCTGTCGACAAATGAAGCAGTGCTGCCAGTCAGTACCCAGTTCTCAAAAGTTACGCAATGAGAAATTTTCCGAAGGCCAATAAAAAATAAAAGAAAAAGTAGTTCCTAATGGCTCGAAAGATGGCGTTCGAGGCAGGGGTGACCGCAAGAAACTTGAAATTTTCCCTTCAAGCTTCTTGGGTGACCGGCAACTTTGAAGCTTCTTGCCGGCAACCAAAGATTAGATAAATAATATAAAGCAAGACATAGAAACGCTACTTGACATTCACACTTATGACAACCGCCCATTAGAATAAGTGAAATGTCAATAGTAAACAGATACCGTCTTGAACCATAATGTCACCAAACTCCAGCTGGAAGACTCAGCTATTTCCTTACGTTAAGAACTAATTTTGCTTGAATATGCTTAAAAAGTGGTGGCATTTATTTCAAGACGTAACAGATTTACGTCTAATCTAGCTCTGTCACTTTTATGGCAATCTGTGTGCGACTGTAAGGAATGACTATACATATTTTTGTACAGTTTGATATTGGGTAGACCTGTCGGCAACCTAGCTAGTACGCCAACCCGCTATAGCCGTAATACGGCTATATCACGTCTTTTATCTCGTTCGTTCGCGTGCAAACGAGCGAGATAAAAGACGTGATATAGCCCACGCTATAGCCGTGGCTATCGCGGGTTGGCGTGCGTACCGGTGAGCGGCGTAAGCGAAAAGTTTTTAATCTAAGGGTGACCGGGTGAGCGACCTTGCAGATAATACCTAAAATACAAATAATACAGTAAGAATTTGTGTATTTAAGTAAGCAGCAAAATGAAATATTTTGATGTCATGCGACATGCATTTTTGTTTACTTTTTACGCCGGTAGGTATGTTGAACTACGTTTGACTAGCTGTCAGACAACTCCTCATTCTTACGCAACTTACGCAAGACTGCACCAGCCCAGCCGCAGTCGGTCCAAAATAAAACACAGATCATTGAATACATCAAATAAATTAATATTTTAACATAAACATTTTTTTACATAAAGGGGTTGGAACATCTCTGGGATACAATTTTTTTTTTCTAATTTTTATCATTTCGCGCGGCCAACCTTAAGACTTTGCATATCGATAGAACACGTCATTACAAACATACTTTGTTATTTGGCGAAATCTCCTAAAGTGTTTTTTTAAGCTAGATATTTGACTTTAAAAGTTTTAATTTTTCAAGACTCCTAGCTAGGGGCTTTATTTCTTACCTGATCGAGATGAAACTTGGTGTTTGCATAGTAGAGGCGTAAAGAATTTACATTTTTGTATGGGACCTGGGATACCAACACTTATTTTTAATTTATTTTTTCTAATTTTTATCATTTCGCGCGGCCAACCTTAAGACTTTGCATATCGATAGAACACGTCATTATAAAAATACTTTGTAATTTAGCGAAATCTCCTAAAGTGTTTTTTTAAGCTAGATATTTGACTTTAAAAGTTTTAATTTTTCAAGACTCCTAGGGGCTTTATTTCTTACCTGATCGAGATGAAACTTGATGTTTGCATAGTAGAGGCGTAAAGAATTTACATTTTTGTATGGGACCTGGGATACCAACACTTTTTTTTAATTTATTTTTTCTAATTTTTATCATTTCACGCGGCCTACCTTAAGACTTTGCATATCGATAGAACACGTCATTATAAACATACTTTGTTATTTGGCAAAATCTCCTAAAGTGTTTTTTTAAGTTAGATATTTGACTTTAAAAGTTTTAATTTTTCAAGACTCCTAGCTAGGGGCTTTATTTCTTACCTGATCGAGATGAAACTTGGTGATTGCATAGTAGAGATATAAATCTGTAGGTACGCACTAATAATGTAATAATTAGGGTTTTCGTCCCGGGACTCTCGAGTCTCGAAATCCCGGGAGTCTTGGTACTTTTTACGTCGAGACTGAGACCGAGACTTTGACATTTTGGTCCCGGGATTTCGAGACTCGATTTCATATTAAAAATTATTAAATATGACTCACATTTTATACAATACAAACAATATTTTCTGTTTATTATTGTGTTTAAATACCGATTTCAATACTTTATTTTTTTTAACGTAGATAATGCATGATATTGAGTTATTTATTGTTTTTATCTAAGGTTTAGGCCCACCACACACAGACGGAATCGGAATCGAATCAGGATTCAATGTTGTCAACTATGGTTTAAAATACTAGAGTGCTGTTTAAAAAACGCCTAAAATAAAAATGTATGAAACGCCAAATCATCATCATCATCATCTCAGCCGAAACGCCAAATGAATGACAATAATTGCATTTTTAGGTAGTTATTAAAACGAAACAAACAATTTCTATACATGATAATTACTATCATGTGATGAGGTCATGACGTTACGTGATTTGTAAATTGTATTCCAATATTTATGAAATCGTCTTTGAATCTCGGCCTAAATCTGTACCAAAAAAGTAGAATCTACTAAAAGTGGTCACACCGTGTGTTCAGTAGTCCGTTTCATGAGTTTTTGGCGAGATTTGAACAGCTATGTTTGGAGTCCTCATATTTCATAAAATGTTTATTGTTTATAGTGAGTTTTGGTTCGTAAAATCGGTGTTTTTTTGCGTAACAAAGTTTAGTGTCGTGCAAGTGAACAATATACAGTTCAGTGAAATAGGAAAACGTAAACAGGAAAAGTGTTCCGTCATTTTTTAGCGCGGCAAAGAGGTCAGTTCACCTCTTTCCAATGAACTTCTGCGATGCGATTCCTGCGTCTTTCAATTGTCTCCAAAAACCAGTGTTGCCACTTTAGCCACTTCTTAGCTAGATCTAGCAACATTTTCGAACTTTTCAGCTACAAAAAAAATATTCCGTGGCCAAATATTTTAGCCACTTATTCTAGCCACTTTTTTTGTTTATTTATTTAGTGGTAAGTAACACTTTATTAAGTCAAATTTTACCATTTTAACGGGTTCTTAGAGCGTTTTTTATTGCTTTTGAGTTCCGATATAACTGCATAACTCTTAAAAACTGGAGATATTACAATTTATGTCATTGCCTTGTCCAAACGTAGAAGTCGAAAGACTATTTTCTACATGAGCAGTGTATAACACCAACTTAGTAATAGAATGGGCTACAATAACGTCAATAACTCACTCAAAATTCAATCTTTTTATTCCATAAAATGATAAAAGTGCATAATTTTATAGAATAAAAGATTGTAAATCCATATTTTTATTCCATTTTTTATACTTTACTTTGTTCAGAGCCACTTTTAGCCACTTTAGCGACAATGAAATTTCAAATTTCCAGTATCTAGCAACTTTTTGTGTACGGTTTAGCCATAGATATCCAATAGAGGATTGCGCTGTGCTAAATTATCTTTCTCTCGGTTTAATAAAAAATAATCCATAGCCCAAACACATAAAAACTATTTGACACGCATAAAGTTGACCATGCTAGAAGAAGAAGGCATGCGTTGTACCCGGTGTCTCATTCTACAGTGTACCGGTGTTGCCATATGCGTATGTTATGATTTCAGCCGAATTGGTAAGATCAAATGAAGCAAAAATGTATCAAATCTTTTTATATTATTTCTGTGTTGCAAAGCCGTGGCAGTAGAAAAGAGAAAAATTGACAACCCAATCTGCCATATTATTTGAAATTGCCGCTAGCCGTCAAATTAATTTTTATTATTTTTTATCCACATTTTATGTTAAAATGGTTCGTATTTGCTTAATTGACGGCTGCAAAAGCGAATATTTTCCAGATTGTGGCTTATCGCATCAAAGGTTTGTATTTTTAATATGTTTTAGTCCTGAAAATATTAAATTAGTTAGGGTAACAACAAACACAGAAGGTAAGCATCGGAAGCAAACAAAATCTTAGTTGAATTAAAATCCAATCCTTCATATACCTACATTATGATAAAAATTACGAAGATAAAACTGTTCTAATATCTGTGATAAACTTAGGTGATAAAACATAGTAAGAAGGTAGGTACGCGCGGCCAGCTTATTTTGGTTTTGTATAGCTTGATGTGTCGCCGTGCGTACCTACCTATGCGTTTAGGGTGAGAGGTTGTTTGTTTGTTTGTGTGTGCCAACGAATGTTCCCATTTATCTCCAAAACGGCTTGACCGATTTAGATACGGTGTTCTAAAGGGTTTGTGATTTGATTAACGGTGGTTTTTAGATAGGTGTTACGGTGTTCATTTGCCAGGGGGCGCTGCAGTAAATATTTTTCTTTCGTCAAAATGATTTTTGCGCATTTACACCGAAACGGCTTGACATAAGGTCAAGCCGTTTCGGTTCGGCTGGATGATTTTTTTACCGTTTCGAAACTTTCAGGGGTGGTTCAGACCATAGAGAAAATAACGCGCTCCCCTGGGGAAGAGATGTTGTATCGAACTGTGCACAGATACTCAACCGGGCCTGACGTCATAATAGCGGGAAGTAGCGTATTTAAATGTTAACCCTTCCCCTCACCCGTTTTTCACCCCCTTTGTTGGCGACAACATTTTCTATAGAAACAAGCCGATATGCCATCTCTTCTTACTCTATGGTTCAGACCATCAAACTGAACAACTTTTACTATGGGAGCAAACCTGAAATCGTAAAAAGAAAATCATAGTAAAAGTTATTCGAATTGATGGTCTGAACCCCCTAAAAGATTCGGAACGGTAAAAAAATAAAAAAGAAACAGAAGTGAAAATGTCAAAATTACTATGGAGATTATGCATCTTTCTACTGCCGATTCGCTCGTATGATGTTCAAAAATTCGCACTTCAGGGTGTTCGCGTTAGGTCCGCCACACACATACGGAATTGCAATCCGGAATTCCAAATCAGGATTGTGATTTTGTACAGGATTTGACAGCTGCGTAATTCTGAATGCAATTGTGGAGGAGGGAAATCCATACGAAATCGTAATCCTGATTCAGGATTCCGGATTGCATTTCCGTATGTGTGTGGTGGTCCTTAAGGTACCTAGTCCATAGAAAATTCTGCTATTGTGAACCTTTTTAGTCACGTACAGGTGATCCAAAAGGTATGGTAGGCTGCCATACCTTTTGGATCACCTAGTACTATTACGTCTTTGCTCTCTTCTACCTATTTACACGCGCAACATGCTCCGGTTTCAGGATTATTTTAATGTTTATAAATAGTTCCTTAATAGTGCCTAGTAATTAGTGCCTATGTCAGATAAAAATAGTGCCTTTAAGGTGGTTTCAGTCCATACAAACGTTTGACGCACAATACGCGTAGACGGAATTAATAAGAGTAATATTTTGTATATGGAAAAATAGTTTAGAAAGTCTAGATGTCGCGTATCAAATAACATTTGCAATTTATAATATAATTACGAAGATATAAAGCTTTGAAATTTTTCATACAAAATTTTCAAAGCTTTATATCTTCCGGTCTTCGGTAATTATATTATAAATTGTAAATGTTATTTGTGACGCGACATCTAGATTTTCTAAACTATTTTTCCATATATACAAAGTAACCTAAATTAATGCCGTCTACGCGTCTTGTGCGTCAAAATTTTGTTTAAAATTGACCCCTCTGCAACCGCCTTAACGAAATTTTTATTTTTTACCATAGTACGCTAGTTTGATGTCAAAGTAGCGTAGGTAAATAGGTTAGGTATAAATACACATTTTCTGTAGCAAAGCAAAAGGACTACACAAATTGTGAAAATACAGGGTGTACAATAAAATGGGACAGCTACTTAAAGGGGTGCTTCAGACCATCAAACAGAACAACTTTCTCTATGGGACCAATATCGAAATCGCGAAAAAAAAATCTGCTGTCCCATACATTTCAGTCGAGTTATGTTTGCAGTTTTGTATGGGAGAGCGAATTTTTTTTTCGCGATTTCGATATTGGTCCCATAGAGAAAGTTGTTCAGTTTGATGGTCTGAAGCACCCCTTTGAGTAGCTGTCCTATTTTATTGTACACCCTGTATAATAAAAGTCCTAAAAGCATAATCGCATTGTCACCCTACTAAGGATAGGGACACCGCGTCCAGCAATCTTTATCCCGCTCTTCACGAAATTCCGAGAAGACCGCATTCCAGGTTTTACTATCAGTTTAAAATAACAATGTGCATGACCTTGAAGGGCCGTTCGATAACTTCTCTCGGTTGATAAAGGAATGTAGATTCTATGCAAAGGAAACAATCATTTGAATGACTCAAGTGAAGTTCGTGTGATTGAGTGACGTCACATTTGCGAGCGAGGTCATGCACATTGTTATTTTAAACTGATAGTACGTAGTAAATTAATATTTCTATGGGTTTAGCTACTTGTTCCGGAGGTGAGGTGGCAACACTGCCAAAAACTCCAGGAGTGCGATTTTTGAAAATCATACGAGCGACTTGACATTCGCATACGAATTGAGATTTTCATTCCGAGTGTTTACGTTTTTCTCTATTTTTGAAATCGTTCGGATGCGTTCGGATGTGCCAAAACCGTTTCGATTCACACAGAAAATGTTTCAATTGAACGAACGAACGAATGAATGGTTTCATAGTAACATTTCAAATCGGACTTTACCGCCAAAATTATGGGTTAACGGAACGTAGAAAAAAAGTTAAATCTGTTGACGTCTGACAACATTACAAACGTCAAACATTCGAGTGGTAGAATTGGTTACGAGCGGTTCGGAGCACTCGTTGCGAGTGATAGAAAGTTGAATTCAAAAATGGCAAATCATCGATTTTACGTCATTTTCTACTACTCGTTTTGAACGTCTGATATTCAAAAATCGCACTCCAGAGAAGCGTCAAAACGTCGAACACCAACGTTTCGAAGCTTAAAATCTTAGATTAAAAACTTTTCGCTTATGCTGAAAGATGGTGCCAAGAAATGAGAGAGCAGGATAGCCAGTTATAAAAACTTATGTAAACAAAAAAGACAGAAACATTATTTTTTGTTTCGGTCACCGTGGCCGGTTTTATTGTTTGGCAAGATGTCAAACCATTGTCAAACCTATGGGATGTTGATGACATCTTGCCAAACAAACCGACTTTTTGTTTGCAAAAGTCACACTATTCCTGTTTCATGTGCGGCCACGGTATGGTTTCATCTAGTTACTATATCTATGCTTAAAATTCATCGTCATCTATCATCCTCATCCAACATCAAAATTAAGAATTTGAAGAAGAAAACGTAGATATGGCTTTAAAGGACGTAGTATCCAGAGCCATAAAACACATTTGAAAAAAGAAAAAAAATAGTCCGTTTCATAACGTGTGAAAATCACTGAGAGAGAGAGAGAGAGAGAGAGAGAGAGGCTTTCTGCAGTGTTGCCAGACGTGCGATAATTATCCTAGATCCACGATATTTTTGAGAGGCATGCGATAGAAAATAAAAGTCAGGTATCGCACGATAACTCACAAAAATTCCACGATAATCCACGATAATTTTTAAATTTAATGAAATCTGTGCATCAAATCACTATTTTCAACCATATTATCCATCAAATACCAATGATACATCATTTAAGTACCGCGTAAAACAGTTTGCAAATACCTATTACTAAAATCGAAGTTCTAATGAGAAAAATCGAGACATAAATATTTCCTCACTGTGTCGTTTCAATCAAGAGTTTTTACTAAAATTCCCTAAAAATTTCGTATTTTCCCACCTATAAATAGGTAACATTAAATTGTGGTATGCAATGTAGGCACAGATTACTGATATGTAGCAAGCTACAGATGCGACAGTGAAATTTGCACTTAGTTCCATTGTTTCCGTTGTGGCGTTCTGTCGTCAAACTAATGTATATAGAACTTGTAGTTATAGGTATGTATACACTGATTCCAGGATGCAAAAATAGGGATATTTGACCAAGGAACAAACTATTCAACGATATTATTATGTCATACGACGGAGAAGAATTGAGGCTTCTCAAGGATTCTAAACTCAAGCTAAAATACCAGGAAAATCACAAGATATAAGCTTCTGACGCAACAACACGGCATGAGGCTGCTGTTGTTGTAAGTTCAATATGGCGTTGTGTCTCGATTGGACGATGATACATTGTATCATCGTCCAATGAGGACGATGGGAAACAGCGCCAAAACGGAAACAATGGAACTAAGCTGTCATAGGCCTGAATGTAGGTAAGAATGACTCAATTTGACACTCATTTAGGTTCTAAAATACGAAATTTTTTGGAATTTGTGATGCGATAAAAACACGATAATTTTGCAGTCAATCTGGATTCTGGGATAATTCTTATGTATTGATCTGGCAACACTGGCTTTCCGTTTTATTCATGTTTTATTGTTCGAATCAAGGAATATAAGTACTCGTTCGAATACCTAAATTAAAAATATGATGAGTGTACGGACTTGTATTAATGGATGGTGGTGAATAATTTATTTGTGATCGATCGCTGAAATATGTTCCTTGATCGCTGATCACATACCTACCTAAATTACCTTCTGTAACATGGAAAAATATTCTTCATAGCGAGGTTCCGCGCCTTAGCTAAAAAAATGGAAAATGGAAAGAAACTTCTAATAATAGAACCATTCTATGGAGGATCTCATAAGAAATTGATTGATATTATATGCTCGAGTGAGTACCTTAGTTGTAGAATCTATTGAAAATAACTTTACCTTTTAGATTTTGTTATGATGTACCTACTACCCGTTTGCTTGGAGTTGGCCGGCGATGACCGTTACAAAATTTCGTCACAGGCACATTAACTGGTCCCGTCGACAAAAAATTGGGTTGCTTTAGTAACCTGCGGCACGAATTTGGGGGGGAGGGGGGGTACCCAGCACCCCCCCCCCCCTAAAGGGGAAAGTGCGGAGCGAAGCGAACGCGTTTCAACTTGTAACAATACATCTTTTTTTAAGTATTTTTTCTGGCTTTGCACATAGCCTTTTTTGCTCAACGGGGGGGTGATAGAGGGTCCCCCTCCCCCTCCCCTCCCGCTCCCTTAATATATACATATATTGTATTTTGAACCCCATTTAAAAGGGGGTATCCCCCCTTTGGGGTGGTAAGGGGGGTACCCCCCCCCCCCTCTGGGGTTGTAAGGGGGGTTGCCCCCTCCCCTCCCCCAGATTTGTGCAGCAGGATACTAAAAGTTGCACTTTTTTGCTAATTATAACCTCAAACTTCAAATATTAGGGGGGGTATGTGGGGACCCCCCCTACCCGCCCCACCCATCCTCCCCCCAAATTCATGCCGCAGGATACTAAAGCTGATCCCAAAAAATAATATAACAAGCAAATAAAAATATAAAATTAAAAGCGATATTAGTGACCGGGACGGACGTGCCGTACGTGGTTGCGTTGCTAAAGGTTATAAAATTGCGTTTAATAGGGTCTCTTAGGGGTGCGGTACGGTGAAGCGGGAAGGGAGGGAGCGGCCAACTCGAAAAAAGCGACTAGTAATGTAGTCTCGTCTCGAATGCAAGGCTGATCTGTCTTAGGGCACAGTGGCACAGTATAAGAAAGAGTATGTAGGACTACATACAGTACGGACGCTCCCTGCCCCCTAACCTTACCTCACCCCGTCTGGTAGGATCGTGGCATAAAATGTAAGCAAATGCTTATTCCTGTCTCGCTCGTACTCTCTCAGTATTGCACATGCTTACCTCTTCTTTGAAATGTTTCCAATTTTTATGAAATGACAGCTAAGTGCCCAGGGTGTGCGCAGGGCGAGGGACACCAAATTGCCACATGTTTGCTGCCAACAGCACTACACCATTGACCAAGATATTTTTTTCGCTTTCACTGGTAGGCAGAATATCAGTGTAACCACATATGAGATAGCGATAGTCATAAAATCCTATACAATTTATATGAAGTGACATTTCTGAGTCAGGTGGCCGTAGTTAAAAAAAGTGGTGAATAAGAACAGCGATGAGTCACATTGCGGGTTCTGACATAAGCACTTGTCTCGCGTGGTGTTCGCGCGTCGCGTTTCTGCCTGCCGCTAGACGACGCAATCCACATTCTCTTCCTTTTCTAGTTCAAAAACATTCCCTGAGATAGACACTCTCACAAAATACTTGAAACTGGCAGAAATGCATTGCTAACGCATGCAAAAGTCCATTAACTATTTAAAAAAAGAACAGTGATAAGGTAGCGATCTCCTTATTTTAACTAGAGCGAATTTGCTGTCTCTTATTTAGTGAATAGGACAAAACATCATCCGACCTCTATAAGACAGACAGAGGTGCTGTCAGTTATTTTCTTTGATTTATTCACACTGCTACCCAAATAATGTTAGTGTAGTAGGTTCAATCAGGATAGGGTAGCTAGCTATTGCTGACAATTCTGTGGTGGCGGCTCGGGTAGCTGTCATTTCATACAAATGCGAAAAATTTAAAAGAAGCGATAAGCATAATTAATAAAATATACGAAAATCCTTCAGTCCGGTCCATTTGTCAGTGAGTTAGATGATCAGACTGACATCAGATTGACCAGACTGACGTGAGACTGAGCGTGTAACACCCGTCGTACACTGTAGCTCGGGCCCGCTGACTTACAATAGTATGTCCCACAAGAAAAATGTATTTGGCAGCCTTGTTCTAGAGAGTGGAACTTTATTTAGATTTAGTGGGTATGCCAATTAGTTTGTGCCAGATTTAGTATCAAAATTGAACATAATAATATGTATCTGGGCACTGCTAGTGTTAATGTGGATTTTTTCTGGGCATGTGCTATGCTATGCATACATATAAGTATCTATTACAGGTTTCCTAAGTCGCCGCCGCACGCCCGGCGAAGAGCACCGCAGAGCGTTTTTCACTGCCAAACCATTATCATATTTGCTTGTGTTGAAATAACATCGAAAATAAATAAACTCGACTACTAGTTCCCCGAGAGCATCGAAGCTACTTAAAGCGAAAGTTGTTAGTAGATTTTCGATGTTATTTCAATGCATGTAAAGTCGATAATGGTTTGGCAGTGAAAAATGCTGTGCGATGCGTTTCGCCAGGTGTGCGCCGGCTATTAAGATGTTCAATTTTAGTTTGAACTAATCAAACTAAAATTGAACTTGATTAACTAAAAATGATATTATATGTGTTTTGCAGATATTTCACGGCACATTTACACATTGATATCAATGACAGCAAAAAAATGGCACTGGAGAGCAAGAACATGTGCACTTTATATATCAATGCAGATTCCCCAGAACCACAACTACGAAGTATTACTTTGCACTTCAGTATTACCGCTGGCAGAACTTCTGGGACTGAGGCCTGATCTAGTCGGACTCCGCAAAGCTGTCTACTTCCATGAAAACCAATTAGAGTTCCCTGTACGGTTAACAAAAGAAAGAGACTTTCAGTATGGATTTAATGAAATTTTGAGTTGGTGTGTGAACAATTTTATCATAAAAATATGAGAATCGAAAAAATTCATTAAGTATACTTTATTGTACACCAAAACATGCAGTGAAATATAGAGGGAAGATACGAATAGGTACAAATAAGGCTGTCTTAATGCTAAGTAGCTATTTCTTCCATACAACCTTAGGAAGAAATGGTGAAAAAACGATGTAAATAATAAATTAAGTGTTCCCATTATGATCTTCCTAATAGTATGATGATCACCATTACTGGCATATCCTGGTGTAGAGGCTGGTGATCTCATGGTGACTTAGGGTTCGCTTGCACCAAAAAATACTCCACTCTTCACTCCTATTCGTGAGAGAAGGCATGTACCCTGTAGTAGGACTGTAGGACATAAGAACTACTGAATAATAGATTCATTCTACTAACACTCGTACAAGAGCGATGATAGCCCATACGGAAGCGAGCTAGCGCCTCAATCCTGAGGCCGCAGTTCGATTCCTGGCCTGTACCACTAAGTTCTTCGGAATTTATGTACGGTTGTATTTATCATTTACTAGCTCGGTGGTGAAGGAAAACATCGTGAGGAAACCTGCATCCCGAGAATGAAAAGAAAATACCATAAGTTTGGAGGTATGCGTGAATATGGGTGAGCTTGGGGCGAACACAAAAGGACCAGTGCTGGTCTCTGTGTTACAACGACCCTTGTTTGCAATAGCCCAACCACAAATAATCATCACTTGTTAACCTTTTACAGTTTGGCAGCTGACAAAGTGCTATTCAACTCATATTACAATCAAGAATCGTTCCTATCACACATTAACAGCCACCTGAAGCTCCAACCAGATTACAAAGTGAAGAACTTAGATCAACTTATAAGATCAAAGTGTCAGGTGATACATTATCCCCTGGATATCTGCACGGTGGATGTTTACTTGTCGTCAGTGAAAAAGGAAGACCGGTACGAACTTCACATCTTATGGCCTCATAGATGGGAGTTTGACAAAAATCCTGAAGCATTTTATAGAGCTCTTTGTACGTTGGATGAGAATGGACATGCATTCAAGGTTAATAAGGTGTAAATATTTACATGGAATATAGCTAGCATCTAACTTAAATATGTAATAGTTGTCATTGGCCTCGATTCGGAGTGTACTACGACTAAACTAAACTAAATGTATTCCTGTCACTTTCTAAAATAAGATTAAGAAAAGAGACAGAAAACCAACAGCTGACTTTAGTGCTGTCAAAGTGACGTTAAACGCCCAAAAACGACTTAAATAAGATGGCGTACATTATGATGGCATCTTATTTTGCGCATTTAACGTCACTTTGACAGCACTAAAGTCAGCTGTTGGTTTTCTGTCTCTTTTCTTAATCTTATTTTAGAAAGTGACAGGAATACATTTAGTTTAGTTTAGTCGTGGTACACTCCGAATCGAGGCCAGTGTCATAGGTAGAGTGACTTTCACCAAAAAATATTTAAATTTCCTTTTTTAGGGTTCTATATCCAAGGGGTGAAAACGGGACCCTATTACTAAGCCTACGTTGTCCGTCCATCTGTCCGTCCGTCTGTCTGTCCTACCTCTATTTTATGCTGTAACTTTTGAACCGTTATAGCTAGACAGTCACTGACCTCTATAATACAGTGTACTTGTATTATAGAGGTCAGTGTAGACAGTTGAAATTTTCACGGAATATGCGTTATTACGGCGGATTTGTTAAAAAATAATAAAAATAACAAAAAGTTAAAATTAAAGGGGGGTTCTCAACAAGAAACTAGTTTTTATCAATGTTTTTTCTTCTCGCTCTATCGTAAAAAACGGTTATACGTATAAGCGTCAAACTTAGTGTGATTATAGAGCATATTCTACAGAATAACAACAAATACATAAAACCGGCCAAGTGTGAGTCGGTCTCGCGCTAAAGGTCCCGGACAAAAACAAGTTTTTTTTTTCTAAGTTAATAATGTTACAAGACTTGCTAAAGGTTCCCTCGGTGCACGAGTACCCCGACTCGCACTTGACCGGTTTTATTTGAAACAGTCATCCTTATATCGAGAGCGTCGATGGCGCGTTGTGGAGACCTATGGAAACTTGAGGTCCAGGTTCAAATCCGCACGGACGATATGCCATGGACCAATGAGTTTTTCTAACTTATGTACACAATACCAACTACTCTAAAGGTAAAGGAAAACTCGTGAGAAAACCTGCATACGCTGAAGAAAAAATTTCGTTGCGTATGTTAAGTCTACCAATCCGCATTTACGCCCATACACCCTTCCTGAGGGTAGGCCTATGCCCTGCAGTGTGACGTATTATAGGCTGTGATGATGATGATTCTTATATTGTTTAGATTAGGTATGTTATGTTATAAGTAGGATTCATTTAAGCTTTGTAATTTGTTTGTAATACGCACAGTACTATTATTGAATAAGGAATTAAAATAATATCCATATTGATTGATTATAATAATTATACTATATCAGAGTTATAGTAATGAGCAGTGTGTGAAAGAGTAGTTAGAACCCCTTAAAATATTAAAGGAACACGCCCAATCCCGTTTCGCCTCAAAATTGGTCAATTTGAATTTGAATTTTATAAGAAATGCCACGATAGAAAAGGATAATTTCCATTTCCTTGGGAAGCACGATATTCCTCCTATCCTGTCAATTATCCTGTGTATAATTTCAGCGATCATACGATTTGTATGTGTTCTTTGATCATACACATTCGCCAGCCGCGAAACGGCGGAAACAAATACACTTCGTCACGTGGACAACGTCTTTTTCATTTGTTCTCACGTCTTTAAAATGTTAGAAGTCCTAATTGGCTAAGTAGAGTTTTTTCTGAAAGCTCCTAATAACATGTAACTATTTTTAATTGTTACATATTTCATATTTCAGGTCAGCATCCTAGGAGAATCGTTCAGTGAAAAGCCAGAGATTTTCAGCGAGCTCACTCACAAGTTCAACACAAAACTCCTGCACTGCGGCTACATCGATAGTGCCGCTGAGTATTATAAAGTCCTCAAAAACTCTGACGTTGTTGTATCTACCGCTATTCACGAGTTTTTTGGAGTTGCAATGTAAGTTAATGTACAAGGGAGTAAACTTAAATGCGTTATATATTTTAAGGCCAGGCCACACAGCGGCGGTTTTGCGGTAAAGCTGGCCGGAAGCGGACCTGCGGGAAGCGAATATCTCCGGACCCGCTCGGCTTTCTGTGTGTTTTGTTGTGTATGGTGTGGTGAGGCGGTAATGTTCGAGTTTGTATGTACCCTACCACACAGAAATACGCGCGGGTCCGGAGATATTCACCTCCCGCAGGTCCGCCTCCGGCCCGCTTTCCCGCAAAACCGCCTCTGTGTGGCCTGGCCTTTAGGGGTTGTTTCAGATTATCAAACATAACTATTACTGTCACTTGATACAAATGGGAAAAACTGACAAGAAGAGGTAAGCATGTGCATTGAATGAGTGCGAGTAAGAAGGACTATACCATTGGTTCACTGCCTACCGTTTTCTGCCACCCGTTAGCCACTGGTGAGGTAAAAAATTATGGGGTCCTGCTTCGTCCAAAAAATCAATTCTGTATACAATTATGTAATTTAATAAAAATAAAGTCTCATGTCTCATTTTGTTTTTATGAGACATTCATTGTTGAGCGGCGCAAAAGTGACAGAAAGTGTTTTATTGTGTTTCAGATTAGAAGCAGTCTACTGTGGTTGTATTCCTGTCGTTCCGAATCGTCTATCATACAAAGAACTATATGAAGGTAAAGTAGATGAGATGTACAACACGGAAAGTGAACTTTATGAGATTCTAGCAAACCTTTGCAATAAGAAACAAAATGGTAGCCTTTGTAAAAGCTATAAATATTTAGCTTTGCCTTTCGAGTCAACTAAATGGATTAAGACTTTAGAAAAAATTATTCTCTGAAATAAGGTGAGCTGTGCATTTGTTTTCGATTTACATGTTGGATCAATTTGGCCGAATTATGCTTTGTTTATTTAGACATTGTTAAAATGCTAGTTCTAGTGCTCATGCGTAGAAAGAAAATCCAATTAAAATGCGAAGTATAAATGTGTAACCCAGGTGGACCCCTGGTCAGTATAAGTGCCCATAGTCATATCTAGTAAGTAATCTGTGCCATACTCCACCCAGGTGAACTTGTCAGGTGGACCACGGATAAGGAACTAATTTTGCGTGTGACATTCTGCACCAGATTCAAGGCAGCTATTTTACCTCCGAATTAGTTTTAACACAGGATCTGACCAATTTTAAATGTGTTAAGGCTGTGCTGTGCTTCCCGATTGTACTTCTGGTCCGGCGCGCATAGTACCGCCCAATTTAGCTGTTTGAGTAGGACGGAGTGCCGTCGAAGTCGGTCGTACCTTCGAATGAAATTGATACAGCGAAATAAGACACACAGTGTGATTTTATTTCGCTATATCCAGTCCGTCCGTCTAAGCTAAACCTTTTTATCACAAAATAAATATTGAGAGTAATTATAGCACTCTACCTCTGAGGTAGGTACAGATCTGTTTGTTTTGATTGTATTTGGTATGCCATAATCTCAAGAAGTTGGTAAGAAGTTGTAACGCAATTATGAATTTTTCAATTCCATGTATTTTATTATTGTTGTACCTATATTTTAGTTTCTAGTAAGCTCTGGCTGTTATAGGACTGATTTCAATTGATACCGAAGAATAAAAAAAATAGATTTAAACTTTACGCTGTTTATTGTGTTTTACATGACATTTTACACATATTTTCCGAGGAGGAGACCAAATTTGTACTGTATCCTATGTACGTAGACTTCGCCTGGGTTGAGTACGGAGTTTGGAAAGTTTCTCTGAAAAGACATTACAGAATTTAAAAAAAATACATACTACTTCTCAACAATGAGAACTTATAAACTTTCTGTTTTGAACATTTAGGAGGAATCGGCATATCCAGCTGTGTTATTTTTTTGGACAAACACTTCGTCTCTCTACAACAAGTCAGGCGAAGCGTGACTGTCGGAACGTGCGTCTATTATACAATTTAAATTGTACTGCAATACCTATTGTCACATAATTTTTGACAAAACGTAGTTCTGGCGAAAGCTCGGTTAACTTGGCGCTACATCAATCGTTCCACCAACCAGGGTACTACAGCTAAATTAGGGACACACATGCCCAAATTACGCGAGCCTGCAATGATTTTTCAACTGTTCCAGACGCAGAATGTGCAGTTCACGAAACGTCCTCTTGATGCAGAATGACTGATTATCAAAATGTCATATTCTCAAATAGCCCTATTTAACATTTTCTAATTCTCGAATTGTCCTATGATTCACAAGCACGCGGGGGTTAACCGGGCTCAGAACTCGCCACTCGCGGTTATAATCCCGCAAGGACAAATCTGAAATTGTCCTGTAAACTGACATCACTATAGGTATCGGACAATGTGCAAATATGACTTTATGCGAATAGGCCCCTTTGAGAATAAGACATTCTGATAATTTGACTTTCTACTAATCGGTTGACGGTCGTTTCGCGAATATGACTGACGTTTTCAAGATGACATTCTGCGTCAGAACCCATTTTGCGTTGATGCCTTATCAATAGGACATTATGCGTCGACACCCGTTGGATGATCATAGTACACACATGAGTCGCCTATGATCACCCGGGTGATATCACCCAGGTGATTAAAGTGGAATAAACCCCTTTAAGTTCTATCCGCGACACACCAATTTAAAATTGCGGCGATATTTTTTTTCAAGTAAAGTGATTAACCACCGAAATTACGATAAAGAATTACGATTCCTGAGAGGAGAGGAGATCTCACGAACAACAGTGATAGGGAGTGAGTCACACTCGCACTCCACGCGGGCCCGTGTGGAGCGAGGTTCCTTCAAATGGCGGTATAACTAACTAATCATAGCCAGGCCAAAGGGCCCATAAAGTCGGCTTGAACATTTTCTGACCGCAAGCTTACTATTTGCTAATATGAAATGCGAAATATGTACTAACATGATTAATAGCATCGGGAAAGTTTTGTGGCATCAAACAGAAGAGTCCATGTTTCCTGTAAAAGGTGCCTTGTTTACCCATCAGTGGCACATATCCATAGCTGACTTTACCCTGGAAAGAAGATAAGGATAACAATAAATTAACCTAAATGATGAGGCCACAGTTATGAAGTCATCACGCTGGCCGCGGATTGACGAAAAGCATGACCATGCCTATTGAACACCAGCGCGATCGAAGCGAGAGAGAATTATTAACATTAAACTTAAACCAGTGTCCTATCTACATATTTGTACCTAAGTATAATAAAAAAAATCAAGCTTATTCACCTCGCTTCCCTCTTCTAACGCCTCCTCTCTTGCATTCGACTCTTCACTGCCCGTTTCATGACTCTCGGAATCTGATTCTGATTTGGCTTCCTCCTCATTCTCCTCCGACGGCATCTTGTGCCATGTAAAATAAGATTGTTTAAACGTTTATTCCCATTAGTTCCGTGGCGAACGTTCCGTGTCAGAACTAATGCCACTTTTTCCGCCTTTACACTAGTTGAACTAGTTCTGCGGAACATCTTACAATATTATTATTTTCGCTCCCACTAGTTCCGTGCAATACACGATTTTTGTACCCAAAGGGTGAAAACGGGACCCTATTATTAAGCCTACGTTGTCCGTCCGTGCGTCCGTCCATCCCATCCGTCCGTCTGTCCTACCTATTTAGGGCTGTAACTTTTGAACCGAAATAGGTAGATAGTTGAAATTTTCTCAGATTATGCGTTATTACGGCGAATTTTTTTAACAAATAATAAAATGTCAAAAAGTAAAAAATTAAGGGGGGTTTTCAACCAGAAACTAGTTTTTATCAACGTTTTTTCTTCACCCTCTATGGTAAAAACGGTAATACATACAAGCGTCAAACTTAGTGTGATTATAGATCAAACTCTACAGAATAACAACAAATACTAAAAACCGGCCAAGTGTGAGTCGATCTCGCGCTAAAGATCCCGGACAAAAGTTTTTTTTCTGGTACGGAACCCTCGGTGCTCGAGTAGCCCGACTCGCACTTGACCGGTTTTATTTTATAATCATGGCTGTCTATGGGAGGCTATGGGACATGGCAGCGCGTTATAGCGAAGATGCGCATTATCTCTCTTTCTCTTGGCGCGTAACAGAGAGAAGAGACGCGGTATAACGTTGCTGTCGCACGCATCATGCTAGGCACTCTGGACTAGAATATATTCTATTCCACACCTTCTATTCTACTCTACACCTATCTACACCTACACCGTCCTATCTCTCTATAGAAGAAGATAGAAATCTTCTTCTATTCTACACCTTTTTAGATAATAACCTAATGAAATTGCCATGTCATCGTCATGCCAGTTCCACCCTTAACCTCTTAATATGAAAAAATTTACGAGATAAAAGGCGTGATATAGCTGTATCACGCGCAACATGCTAGGTAGGCAGTGAGCATAATCTAATGATTCTACTCCGGGTTTCTTCTATTTGTGCGTTTGCAAATGTGTTTTTTTAGGGTTCCGTACCCAAAGGGTGAAAATGGGACCCTATTACTAAGCCTACGTTGTCCGTCCGTCCGTCCGTCCGTCCGTCTGTCCGTCTGTAATAAACCCGGAGTAGAATCATTACATTATGCTCACTGCCTACCTAGCATGTTGCGCGTGATACAGCTATATCACGCCTTTTATCTCGTTCGTTCGCGCACCACTGTATTCGTGTAGGGTGTAAGGAAAAGTATCATTAATCTTTAAACCACATACTTTACCCATCATACAGAACAACTTTTACTATGGGAGCAAACCTGTCAGAACTAAAAAAACTGCTGTCTCATACATTTGAGTCGTATAGGTATTGCAGTTTAGTATGGAGCAGTTGATTTTTTTGCTCCGATTATGGTTTGCTCCCATAGTAAAAATTGTTCAGTTTGATGGGTAGAGTATGTGGTTTAAATTAAAGGTTAATGATACTTTTCCTTACACCCAGTATACCCTATATATAATATATAATGTATGTATTTAAATATTTACTATTTGCAGTCTTGTACAGATTTGCCTGCTTCAATGCATTCTTAAATCGGAACCAACACTGAACACACATACCTCTATAATCCTATCCGGATCTGGTAGCAGATTTCCAGTGTAGAATTGCAGTCCTGGCTGATTGCTGTAAACCTCAAGAACTCTGCCAGTCAAAGGATGGAGAGCTCTGAATGAAAACAGAAATGGGTTAAATATGATACG
Organism: Agonopterix subpropinquella; assembly: GCA_922987775.1. Lineage (NCBI taxonomy): Eukaryota > Metazoa > Arthropoda > Insecta > Lepidoptera > Depressariidae > Agonopterix > Agonopterix subpropinquella. The sequence goes on along the minus strand of OV277693.1, from coordinate 51,663,945 downwards.
CAAGAAGGGCGACATAATTCAATATTTGTAATGAAATCGGTTTTCTTACCGTGCCTGGAAAGTGAGGTCCTGTTCCGTACCCTGTGTTACACAGAAGTTCATGTCGTAACCTCCCATTGGTATCTTAGGAAGCATCGTTCTTAGAACTCTTGGCACTCTAAAGTCGTAGGCAGTTCCACCCACAACTTTTTTTTCGCCTGGAACAAGTGAGTATTTGGAATTATTGTTCAAGATGCACGAAGGTTCAAGCATGTTCGTACCGTCCTAAAACTTGATCAAGATACGCTGAGGTTCATTTCAAGCATGTTCGTACCGTCCTACAACTTGATCAAGATGCTTAACGTTTCAAGCATGTTCGTACTGTCCTACAACTTGATCAAGATGCTCTACGGTTCAAGTATGTTCGTACCTTCCTACAACTTGATCAAGATACGCTACGGTTCAAGCATGTTCGTACTGTCCTACAACTTGATCAAGATGTTCCACGGTTCAAGCATGTTCGTTTCGTACCGTCCTACAACTTGTTCGCTGCTAGTTGGTATATTTTGGCATGTATCTGTAAAGTTTTACCTGTGACTATTCCACTTTCATCAGTGGCAGTATATTTATCAGCGTTTATAGTAAAAATGTGATCCAACATCGTCTCGGGGCCAGAGTGCTGAAAAAAAAAATGTTTACATAAGTACCAAAGTTTATATAATAGAACACTGAAACGTTACTGAAACTACTTACATGTCCAGCAAGATTGAAATAAGGAGAGTTGCTCAGATTAATGATGGTTGGTTCGTTAGTGGTACATTTCATTTCTATCTTAATAGTATTGTCACAGGTGACCTCAAAGGTGAGTTGAGCCATCACCGAGCCCGGGTAGCCCTCAGAAAAACGCTCTGACACATGGCTCATTATTACTTTGTTGTCTGTTACGTATGAACGCCAGTTAACCTGTAATCATACGAGTAGGTATTTAGTGAACACTCTGTCTCTCACACTGCTCATGTAAATGATAGTGACAGCATCATATTTAAACATGATTAACCTAAATATTTTTTGGTACAAGCTAGTTGTGAACACAACTTTTTAGTGTTCCGTACCAAAATTGGCAAAACGGATTACTTATGGAATCATCTCGGTGTCTGTCCGTCTGTCACAGGTATTTTGATCATTCAACCGCGACAAGAAATTGTATCGAACAGTTGAATTAGTCGCTATAATATGTCGCGCGGCCGAAGCGCGACTGCCCGGCTACGGCTGCAGCCATCCGACTTACCAACTACTGGATGTAGGGTCCGCGCTCAACAGTGTCCCAACCAAAAAAGCTCCAAAACGTATAAAGAGAACCAACTACGCGACAGGCTTCGTTTGATCGGCCGACAACGCTCACGCGCGTGCGTGCGTTGCGCGTCGTGCCCCGATGGGGTACAAACTACGCCAGCAAAATGAAAAAGAATTTCAGAATTTTCAATGTTTTTAGTTGTTTTATATTGCACATGCACGTAAGTATATAGGTCTGTGCAGGTTAGTCTCGGATAGGTACTTTGTTTGAGAATTTTGTACTAGACCTTGCGTCCATTATCTTGTATGTCAATAGCTGCAGCGCTGTTTGTGACAATTCCTACAAATTAACAACGCGCGAGACGGATACTAATTTGAAGGCAATACAATTTATGATTATTTCTATGATTACTTATTTTATTACGCTTCTTCTCTAACTTATTTATTGTAGGCGCAAGGATCTTACCTTATCGAAACCAATATATCCACCATTGTAGTGATGGTGACCTTTATTGGTAGACAACATGTAAATCCTGCCTGAAGGCCTGATCACCATTGTGGCGTCATAAATGAAGTTTGCATAACGGCCAATCGTACAACCGAAGTAGGGATTTCTTGGTTGGAAATATTCTAAATATACACAAATCACAGTTATAGCCTAGTAAAAGTAAACATTTTACTTTGCAAAAGGTCCGGTATCCACGATTTTTTTATATGTTATCCGGGTATAGGTCCTTATTAAAAACCAAGTTTTCGACCTTGAGGTGCTGCCGCGGGCTCTGCCATGTCCATAAAAAAACGAAAATTTTGAAGCTTTTTCAGTTTTCATTATTTAAAATCTAAAGTTTAGGATTTAGAGTAAAATTATGTTTTAGAGGAATTAACAGCACTAAATGCGCTACAGCTTGGTTTTTGAATCATCTTTTTATACTGTATAGTTACCGAGATACGACACTTCAAAATTAGGGCAGTTAGGGCTGATTGCTAACTGAAACAAGGGTCGCATCTTATGATTCAAAAAACATATTGTAGCGCATTATTTATACTTCTTCTAAACACCTTCACCCTGAAACCTAAATTTGATAGCATTAATATACAGGGTGTCCCAAAACTCAACGTCAAGCCGCAAATAGGAGATAGGTGAGTTTATAAATGTTCAAGGAAAAATAAGAAAAAAAATACTATAAAAAGATAGTTTGATAGTTTTCGAGATTTTGTCATTTTTTTAAACATCGGAACAATCGCCACCCAGCTCTCAACTTTTAGACGTCGCTACTTAACCTTTTCAGCGCCAAAGTCTGATAATTATATCAGACGTTTAAGTTTCGTGCCCTCGCCGCCAAAGTCTGATATATCAGACAAAATTTTTTTTTGAAAAATCCTTTTATTTTTATCACAAATAAACTTATCAATGTATGGATATGTTTTCCAGATAGTGAAATAATTTTGGGTTGTGGGGTGTGATGAGCGTTTTCTAAATAAATCCTTGACGTGGAATGGGTTAAATTTGTAATTTTTTTTATGAAAATACTTGTTACGCAAGCCAGAATAATTTTTTCAGTGGTCCCAATTCAAAAATAAACGATTAGTTCCATACTTTTTACAGAACACACTTTTTTCTGTCAGACTTCAGCGGTAAACATTTTTCCATGTCAACTTTGAGACTACACCCTGTATAAAAAATGTATGGCGGTAACCTGGCAAGTAATTTAAAAAGTTTGCCAATTTAATCAAGTTTTCAAAATGATATCACACTTGCCACTTCTTTATCTAAAAAAGTAGTAAAAATTTTTTTTTCTCGTCGAACAACCCCATTTCAAAACAATTATTCCATACTGAAATTAATAAACGTTCAACGCCCCTAACTTACGGTGGTTTAGTACAAAGATATTTTACTAAGGAATTATTGGTTTCAAATCGGGTTGTTCTGCAACAAAAAAATTATTACAACTTTTTTTTAAAGGAAGAACCAAGTGTGATACTATTTTGAAAACTTGATTAAATTGACCAACTTTTGAAATTACTTGCCAGGTTACCGCCACACATTTTTTATACAGGGTGTAGTCTCAAAGTTGACATAGAAAAAATTGTTTCCGCAGAAGTCTGACAGAAAAAAGTGTTTTCTGTAAAAAGAATGGAACTAATCGTTTATTTTTGAATTGGGTCCGCTGAATAGATTATTCTGGATTGCGTAACAAGTATTTTCATGAAAAAATTTACAGATTTGTGGTAGGTACATGTAAAAGTTGAGCGCAGGGTGGCGATTTTTCCAATGTTAAAAAAAATGAAAAAATCTTGAAAACTATCAAACTTGGATTTTTTTTGTATTTTTCCCTGAACAGTTATAAATTCGCCTATCTCCTTTTGCGGCTTGACGTTGAGTTTTGGGACAATCTGTATAAAAAAAAACTTTGAAGGAATTAGTCATACCTACCTCTCCAAACTTTGAGGTGTTGTATCTTGGTAACTATTCAGTATGTAAAGATGATTCAAGTATCAAATTGTATTGCATTTGGTCTTGTATAAACCTTTAGTAAACAAGTTTGCTCTAAAACCCAACGTTTAGGTAAGTTTTACTGACAAAGTTTCAAAATTTTCGTTGTTTTATGGTCACAGCAGAGCCCGCGGCAGGACCCCAAGGTCGAAAACTTGTATTTTTATTAAGGACCTCTACCTGTATAACATATCAAAAAATCCCGGAAACCCGACCTTTTGTAAGGTAGGGTATCATCTTCCAAACAGATTTACTGAACTATTAATAACATGAGAAATTATGATTCTTTTCATTTTATAAATAGGAAAAATATACCTTCAAGATTATCAAAACCTGCTATAACGTCGTCTGGTACACCTTTTCTGTCCGGAACTTGAATTGATGTAAACGTTGCTCCATATGATATTAACTGAACATCAGAAACATTTAGTCAACGAGCGGTGAGATCAGTTATTTGAAAAGATATTGAAATAAGTTTGGAGAACGTTACCTGGACAGTCATTCTGTTCTTCGTTGTCCAGGTGTATCGCCGCACGATGTCTATGTTTGTGCTGGATGCGCAAGGGCTTTTCCCTTCTTCAGCTTCAGGTAGCAAGATCTCTTTCAACGACTTAGTAGACTTATCAAATACATTTGAAGTACGTATTTGTGCAGACTGCATCGACTTAGGCATGAAACCAAATCCATCTACAACCAGTTCCACGTCAGGGATCTTAGGAGGCTCAGGTTCGGGAACTGGCTCCAACTTATGTTCAGAACCACCGTCACCACTCCCGTGTTCCTCTACATCCGCCATTACCACAAAAAGTTATTATTTTTATAAAAGTGTTTTACTTAAAAATTTTGTGTAATTAATATTTTTTTATACTTGATTTTAAAATTTATTTACAAAAAATTTCAACTATATAATTTTGATTGTCATGTTTTTCTTGAAAAAAATTATGTGACGTACGTAATCATAAAGTTACGTAATAGATGTATAGATGTCTTGACATAGACAATACCTACGCCAGCCAGAGATGCCAGCTTTCTGTCTCGCGAACTTAAGCGAAAAGTTTTTAATCAGGTTACAAAACACATAAAACTATAGGTACAGTCGCCATCAGATATATCGTGGCATACAAGGTGTCCAAATATTTCTGAGCAGTGCTAATTTTCATTAAATTCATTACAGTACATGTTACCAATCTAAACTATTATAAAAATGTAACAGAAATTTGTCTGTACATTGAAGATATTTACAAAAAAAAAAAATTACGACATGGTTTTTACCTGTCCCTGATTCCAAATCACCAATTTTTGGATTTTTGTCCGTCTGTTTGTGTGTTTGTTTGTATGTTTGTTTGTTTGTTTGTATGTTTGTTTGTTTGGGTGTTTGTTTGTTCGAGTATCACGCAAAAACTACTAAACCGATTTTGATGAAACTTTTTTTGTTTGATAGGTTATCATCTGACTTAAAATCTGGTACAGCTATATAATTTATGCGGACGAAGTCGCGGGTAAAAGCTCGTTATATCTAAACGTGCATTTTGTCATAAATATCTGAACAGCGAATTTTCAATAATTTCTTTACAATGTTATTTAAAATTAAAATGTAAAACAACGGAGTAAGGTTTTTTCCGATACTGTTCAGATGTTTATGACCACCCTGACTGCGTCGATAAATTTGATGTTCTAGGTGTTCCTATATTTTTGATTACTTATAAGTAAAGAAAATATTGATAATTAGAACTGCTTAGAAATATTTGACCACCTTGTTTGCTACGTTATATCTGCTGGTGACTGTATTATGTAGAAGTATACTATTACCCAATGATATTAATGTTACTACCGTAAGCTCACTACTATTACCTATTCTGTGACTATACGCTAGAAAAAATGGCTAATAACTAAAAAATAGTACCTACCTATTGATAAACCCTTAGAGCTCCTCAAAGGAATATCCTTAGGATTATGCCTAAGGATAAGCCATATAGAAAGGGATTTTCCATGGATTTTCAATAAACATAATATTGTTACGAAATGTGTATCGGGAAAAAATGCTACACATCCCGAGCACAGCTACTATGTAATAAATACCACAATCCGATAGGAGACTGTTTTGAGGTTTGTTTAAAAACCCCCAAACTACGTTTTACATTATTAGTTTTAATTCTTTGATCAAATTAAAATTATTATTTAATTGAATCAATGTTTTAATTAAGTAACTAATACATATATTATTGCTTGAGGTAAGTATAGGTACCTACGGTAGGTACCTATAGCAATAATAGATGTATTGGTTACTTAATTAAAACATTGATTAAATTAATAGTAATTTTAATACAGTTTTTATTAGTAGGTCAGTTTTTTGAATAAAGCAAAAACATCCCAGTGTTAGTGTATTTTATTGCATTAAGTACATAAATAATAGACGAAATTATACCGAACAGTTCGATTCTACTTGAAGAAGCTGTATTCCACCTATGTCTAAAAGCTGTGACGACCAAAACATGTCGCAATCTAGGCAATTTCGTTACTAGTTATTTCAATTCGTTTGTAAAACTATACAATATAATAAAATAGGTACGTCAATATTCGTATGCCTTTATGTTTTGTATGAAGTGTGCGTTTGAACTATATTTAATACACGTTTGTACATCGACTATTCAAACCCAAAACACTTTCATTGTTTGTTTCTCTAATTCCATAGTCTTCCATTTTTCCGCCGCTTCAGAAATATCCGGAATATCTTCCAAATATGCCATCTCTTTACAAGGTGATGGTGGAATTATGCTTATAATTGGTATTCCTATCTCTTGGAATGAACTCATGGAGGAAAAACCACTTTCATCTTCAATAAAATTGGATGTGTTATAGTCGTTCTTTTTGTCAATTGCAGTTTTTGTTGTTTTAGGAATCAATAAGCCCGAACTTTGTTTAAAATTCTGTTCATTTTCATGGAGCTCGCCAACCGGAAATGAATTTTTCAATAAACTTGTCGGTGATGAGGGCGGAATAGTGATGTCGTTCACGTTTTTATCTGTTGCTTGCATAAACGTGTCGGTTGTACCATTAAATGTATCTAAGTCGCAAATTTGGTTCAACATAAACGTGTTGGCATCTTCTTCGATCGAGTTCAGACTTGAGTTTGATTCAGAGGGTTTTTGCAGCAGGCCTCTGGCTGTTGCTTCGGTTACTTTGCTCGTATTAGTTTCATCTATGTTATCAGGGCAGGTGCACGCGAGATCAGGCAGTTTTGTGCTTAGTACTGTATTGGCAAGAGTGATCAGTCTCGACATTTCCTCACTTATTTTCTGACCAGTTTCCGTCTCGGGCGTCAGAGATATTTTCGACTGGCTCCTAAAAATTTTATGAGAATGATTTAGTCTATACATTTAAGAAAGTTAAGCTATTACATCACAGCAGTTACTTACCAAATGCCGCTGTAGTCTTTGTAGCCGTTGACATTACTAATGGATTTACTAATTTTCTTGGTACTTATTTTTTTAGCTGGCGTCAGTGAGTAATCGAGACTTTTGTTGACGTGCAAGACAGATCGTGAGCGTGGTAATTCGGTAAAATTAAAGGGTCTGGGCAGTACCCTCGCTGAGAGGGTGTCTTTTTTGGACCCAGGCTCATTTCTCTGACATTCAATATGCTCTTTAACTCTGTTCAGAAAACTTACTATCTGTTTGAGTAAGGCTATGTGCATCTGCCTGTTTGCTTCAGTCTGCAAATAATTGAGGACATAAATGGTTAAGCACAATTTGAAGAATAAGAATAATTAGTAAGAGAGAATTCGCATCAATAATTCGCTAGGCCTTTGCTGTTTTTCCCGTTACGACGTTTTAAGAACAACACATTCTCTCGCACATTACAAATCCAAAACATACGTCTATCTACAATACAATATTGTTGTTTTTAAAGAAAACAGTAGATAGGTAGGAAATATTTACCTGAGCCAACTGCCAACGCAATGTTTCAACTTCCATATTCAAGGCAGTGACTTCTGTACGCCGAATATCCGAGTTCTTCGATAATGATTTATCGGGAGGCTTGACAGCTTCACCGTTCTGCTCCATGTTGTTACTTTTGGAAAGTTGAGAAACCAGCTCAATTCTTTCTGGAACCTGCAATAAAAAAATATCTTTTGATGGAAGTGTAAGTACCTAAATCGTCAAAGTGTCTAAACTCTAAACTATGTGTGACAGTAGGTATAAGTAACTCTACTACGGGCGCTCGGCCTGCGGCTGACTTGGCGGGCAGACTGACCCCGGAGACCAGGTCAGGGGTTCAGGGTGGAGGCGCCACTCCTCAATCGGCTGCGGGTGGAGCGAGCCGTATCGCCTGGAAGCCTGATGAACAGGTCCACCTCGGAGACCAGGATCTCCGGGGTCAGTCTGTCGCCAAGTGACCCGCAGGCCGAGCGGAAATACACGGAAGTTGTAATGTAATACAGTCGACAAAATATTTCTCTAAAATTACCTACTTTTGACAGACTTAAATCGAAAGAAGCTGTCTTCATTAACAACACGACCATTAGCACAGATTATTTAATAGTTACTACTGCCATTAGTAGGTAAAGTCAAATGTTACGCAACGTGTCCTTCAAACAATTAATAAGTCTTATTTCTCGTTTTTGAAAAAAACAATAGAAAATTTCTAGACATAACAGTTCGTGGTAGATTACATAAAATAACGGACTTCTCATCAAACGGTCTTTTGAATGTAGCTTGCAAAAACTTTGAGAGCACACGACACGTAGCGTAGGAAGGTGCAACTGATTGGCATGGCAGTGTCACAGCCATCCCACGCTTTTTCTTCGAACATTGTGATTGACCTGTTTGTGAACAATACAAATCGTTGCACTGCTCCCGTTATATTTATTTATCACAATATTCATGAATGTTCTTAGGTTCTCCTAAATTGAGACCACCGGCAGCGGCTATGTTACTAAGGCTGCCTTCTCATTGGTGATTTTAACAGAGCTGCTGTCGCACGGATGTTCTAATGGGTTGGTATTATCATAGCAGCGAAGACTCTTACGTATCTGTTTTTCAAAATCGCGTTAATTATTCTTCGCAGCCAAAGAAGTTTTGCTTGTTCGAATTCTATACCTACTAACAAATTTAGCTTCGATGCTACCTAGCCTTACTAGCAATAGCGCATGAGAGCTATTATATAGCTCTATAATTATGTGGTATTTTTGGTACTATTAGCTGTAAGTAACTGTCTGTGCACGCGATTTCTTACGCGCATACAAATTACTTACGAACCAATAACGTTTAGAATTAAGTGAGACGATTTTGTACCTAACTACTTTATGCGTATTTCTGAAAACTTCATCCGAATTGGGTCAGTAGTTTTTACGTGATGCGTGCACAAACAAACAGAAATAAGTATTTTCAGTACACTACACTCACGCAAAGTTTAGGTACCTACTAGTTTACTATGTGTAGTGTGTACACACGGCGACACATCAAATCAACATAAGTCACATAAGTAGATGATCAATGGAACACAAAACGCATCGCACGCTATGACGGCCGGCCTATCCCTACAGTTTCATTGAATGCATATAATTGAACAAAAAGGCATTGTCCGGACCGGACAGTAGGTAGGTAAATGGAATTTGACTAAATCATGATGGCCCAGTACCTATGTTATGCCACGTGAAACACGCTTATAGAATTTATAACGGTCATTCACAAACAACAATTATAGTTTTCAACGAGCATTTACTCGCGACTTCGTCCGTATAAATTTGATACCAGATTTTAAGTTAGGTCATAAGCTATCAAACAAAAAAGTTTCATCAAAATCGGTTCAGTAGTTTTTGCGTGATGCTCGATCAAACAAACAAACACACAAACAAACAAAAAGACAGACAAAAAATAAAAAAAATGGTCATTTGGAATCAGGGACACCTAAAAATCACATCGTAATATTTTTTTTGTAAATATTTTCAATGTCACCACCTCTGTTACAGTTTTATAATGGTTTAGTTTAGATTACTGATGCATTTTGTTTGATATATTTCCTACGTTTGTGAGTTGTAGTTCCGGTCTTGATTATAATATATCAGGTTACTCAGGGAGGGCAGTTCTCAGTCTCTCATGTGTCGGATGCAGCGGCTTGTAACCGAGCACGCGTGATCAAGGCCATGGGCTACAAATCTCATTTTACTTATACGCACAAAAATTTATAATAACTTTGTTAATTAGTTAATTATACCGCCTTAGTAGTAACTCCTTTTCAATTCGCAAGGCATAATTTCACCAAGGTTACATAAAAGTGTGACTCATATAGGATTCAAAAAGTGTAAAACTGTTGAGTTGGGTTGGTCGTCGTCGGTAGAGTGTTGCTAGTGTTGGGGTGATGTTAGAATCGGTCGGGTTGGCAGCGTGGTGAGGCAAGCCCGTCATGCACAAGCGGCGACGCGTGACGCCGGCATCCGGCCCGGCCCTCGGAACCATTTAATGACTGCCCTACCCCTAGTCCCGACCACGGGCACGAGCACGAGCACGCCGACAAGTGCACGATGCTTTGGTCATGTCCGTGCGGCACGCTCACCCATAATCCATAAACAATACTTCCCGAATGTAGGGTAAGACAGTGGAAAGCTATACAGGGTCCTTCTTAATATGCTGACACTTTTTTAAGGGTATGATCAGACCATCAAACTGAACAACTTTCTACGGGACTAACATGGAAATCGCGAAAAAAAAATCAGCTGTCCCATACAATTGGCTCGAGTAGGTTTGCAGTTTTGTATCGAAGAGCAGATTTTTTATTCGCGATTTCGATGTTGTTGCCATAGAGAAAGTTGTTCAGTTTGATGGTCTGATCATCCCCTTAAAAAGTGTCAGCATATTAAGAAGGACCCTATATACTTAACTCTACCTATTTATACGTAGGTAGGTACATTTCTTTTTCTATTCGAAAATCACAATATTATATTAAAATTACAAAAAATATCGATGATGAAGACCTCAAAATCAATATCTGTTTGTTTGTCCATTATGCGTTCCTAAACCGTTCGTCCGTTTGCGATGAAATGTTGGTGGGTTGTGGTGCATGTGCCCGGGAAAAGCTCCTGACAAAATAAATACAGATAAAAAAAAGCTGCATTGCAACGCATGCCGAGGCTCTGCTATCTTTTATCTATATAAAACTGAATGTCGTTTGTTTGTTTGTCCCTTGTGTGTTGTGTGTACCGTTATTCCGATTGCGATGAATGGGATGCCCGGTCCACCCAAGGATCCTGACAAAAGAAAGACGCATTGCAACGCGCACAGCTAGTCTAAAACTGTACAGAAGTGTGTCTGTCCGTCTCTACATTGAAGATACAAGAAAAATATTACGATATAGTTTTTAGGTCTCCCTGACTCCAAATCAACCTTTTTTATGATTTGACTTAAAATCTGGTATATACATAATTTGTGCGAACGAAGTCGCGGGTTAACTCCAGTAGGCTCTAAGTATGTCAGTCTGGATTACACTTATAATCCTCCATACATTTTGTATTGTGAGAGTCTAGTAAGATTCTTCATTTCTACTTTTAATGTATGTGCTTTGAATGCAGTCCGTCTCTTGCTTACTATAATAGTATGCGCTCCGTGTGCTTACATTACATACATTGCATAACACAATAGGGTAGTGCCACACAAATCTGGGTACTTACATTTTGTGTGCTTGCGAAATGGAGCTATGAATTAATGGCAAAAGTGTAAAGTTATTTTGCTAACTGCATTGCATTCAAATTTTTTCTTCCATGTACAATTAAATGTTTAATTTCTAAAATATCCTGTCCTGAGTAAATTGCGAATTGCTAACCTAACCTAACCTAACCTACAGGGTGGTTTGTGGGTACCATAACAACATTTGTATGTGTTTGATTTAAAATATTGCCATGTGTCTGTCTCTTTGCTCGTAGGTACCTATATAAAATATTGCTTAGTGAACCGACTGCTTAAATGACAACATGCATATCACGTAGGGAGTTCGTGTCGGTGCTTTATCTACTATATTAGATCCGGTAGCGTTTTTAGGGTTCCATACCCAAAGGGTGAAAACGGGGCCCTATTACTAAGCCTACGTTGTCTGTCCTACCTATTTAGGGCTGTAACTTTTGAACCGTAATAGCTAGACGGTTGAGATTTACACGAAATATGCGTTATTACGGCGGATTTATTAACAAATAACAAAAAGTTAAAATTTAAGGGGGGTTCTCAACAAAAAACTAGTTTTTATCAACGTTTTTTCTTCTCGCTCTATCGTAAAAACGGTAATACAAAAAACGGTAAATAAATAAATACATACAAGCGTCAAACTTGGTGTGATTATGAAGCAAACTCTACAGTATAACAACAAATAATAAAAACCGGCCAAGTGTGAGTCGGGGCGGTCTCGTGGTAAAGGTCCCGGAGAATTTTTTTTTTTTAAAGTTTATATGTTGTGTGGCAGTGTGGTACGGAACCCTCGTTGCGCGAGAAACCCGATTTGCACTTGACAGGTTTTATTGTATTTCTTATATGTAGTGAGCATTACACAACCGAATTATCCCTACTGATTCACGCAGGAACACAGTCTTATAAACGTAAATAACAAGTACTATAGGCTGAACCTAAGTACATGTTATAAAGCATTCAATGTCTATTTTGAGACAGTATAACTAGAGAACACTCTGTATAACTAATGAGAACGACCGACCGCTACTCCTATGTGAACTCACAATTTTACCACAATGAAAGATAGAGATTTTTTCCAATGTTCGTATCGTATGAAACCACAATGCTATTAGTTACGGAGTCTGACTTATGGTAGATGAGACATTACATCCAAGCCAATTTAGATACATCATTATGTCGTGACAACTTCTAATAAATTTAGAACAAGTTATTACTGCAATGATTTCTTGGTAACCTGAATATGTTATCCTTTCTACACTTATGCTTTCTCAAAATAGCTTTGATGAAATTAGGAGTTTGAACTTTTTGTAGGTACCTACCTTACCTACTCGTATAGATAAAAATATGAAGAAATAAGAGATTGTTCTATTTAAAGAGGCGACCATGAATAGTAGGTATATATCATTATTTAGGAAATTTTTTAACCAAAACACATGTAAAAAACTTGCAACTAAAGTAGGAAAGCATGTACCTACTTACCTACATGTTTATCATTCTAAAAGCAGGTGCATATGAGTCACTTCGTCCGGACCTAAACTGTTTAAGTAAAATAAAAAATCGGCCAAGTGCGAGTCGGGCTACTCGCGCACCGAGGCCGAGGGTTCCGTACTACACCACCACAACAAATAAACGTAAAAATAAATTTTGACTCACACTTTACCGGTTTTTATTATATGTTGTTATACTGTAGAGTTCGCTCTATAATCGTACCAAGTTTGACGCTTGTATGTACTTACATTACCGTTTTTACCATAGAGCGAGAAGAAAAAACGTTGATAAAAACTAGTTCCTTGTATTTGGACCCACATTAATTTTTAACTTTTTGAAATTTTTATAACAAATTCGCCGTAATAACGCATAATCTGAGAAAATTTCAACTATCTAGCTATTACGGTTCAAAAGTTACAGCCCTAAATAGGTATGACAGACGGACGGACGGACAACGTAGGCTTAGTAATAGGGTCCCGTTTTCACCCTTTGGGTACGGAACCCTAAAAATAAGTATGTAAGGTTCGTTGTTCAGGCGTTAGCGTTAGCCAGCCAAATGGAACGACGTGTTGCTGTATACCAAGATATCCGTAATATATGTAGTTTCCTATAAGACTCACGGCCTCTACGCTGAATGTTATTAGCGGAAAGTAACGTATACAGGGTGTAAAATTAAATGGGACTGAACAACTTTTACTATGGGACCAACATAACACGGAAATCGCGAAAAAAATTCCGCTGTCTTATAAAAAAATGCAAACATAACTCGACTGAAATGTAGGATGGGACAGCAGATTTTTTTTCATTATTTTAGATATTGGTCTAAAGCACCCCTTTAAGTAAGTGTCCCATTAAATTTTACACCCTGTATTACAAAGTACTCTGTGAAAGTATCGACTCTCCTACCTTTTGATAATAATTATCATGATACCTAAGTATCTTGAAAATAATAACTTGGAACCCTGACAGGCAGACCCACAGATCTTAAACACTAAGTATATTCGATCATTTTATTGAGAAAGAATAGTCTAGTATTTATGACGACCCGGTCGGTGTAATGGTTACCACGTCGGACTGCCAAACCAGGGTCCTGGGTTCGAATCCCGGTTCGGTCATGGATGTTATATGTCCGTGCCGTTGTTGTATGGTTACTATATTAAAAAAGCCTATAGTGCTTAACTTGGAATCATTACAATGTATGTGCCTGTGAGCGTTATTTATTTGTTTATTTATTACTTATGTTAAAATTTTTCAAATACGGAGCTAGATGGTTTCCTTAATGCATAACATAATTAATTTGTATAATTATTCATTATTAACTCAGTGGTGTTCTGTCGAATGTCGATATCGTAGCAGCGTGTGGTCTGTCTTGTTCCTCGTTATTATTTAATAGATTATAAAACATCTAAAATACTTATATCTAGACGACCTAACCTATAGTCGACACATTTACGTAATCCAGGGCTATCTCTACCTATTAGGTATACCAAGGTCTAACTCATACTGCTGATTTGACTTTCAAAAATCGCACTCCTGGAGTAGGATTTTCGAAAGTCAAATCAGCAGTAGAAAGATGCATATCTCCATAGTAATTTTGACATTTTCAACTGCTGAGCTCAGTGAATGAGTTTCAAAAATCGCACTCCTGAGTCGATTTCACCCTCATTTCCTTTTTGTTATGCTCACGTATCAAATGACGAAAAATGAGCAACTTTACTATTAGGTATGTGAAATTATAAATATTTCTTAAACAATAAACTAGGTAGACCTAACTAGTTTAATCGTAATACGACATGATGAAACGACATCATAAAGTTATTAACATTGAAGTAATTCTAATTTACAGCATGACGCAAATGACTACCTGCTCGGTCAGTGACTGCAAATCTTGGTCGTCGAAGTATGAAAATAAAATCCGATGGAATTATGAGTAGACTAATCATTTAACACGCATGAACTATTATTAGACGTAAAAAAAATCATTTTATAATCGCTTTAGATCACGTCGTTGATAATATCTAGAACTAGGTATATTACCTATTTAAACATTCCTCCTGTTTTTATTTGTGTCGTAGTTGCCCCTATAATTAAAGCAAAGCAAACCTCAGGATATACAGCGTATACAACCTTTAAACCACGTACTCTACCCATCAAACTGAACAACTTTTATTATGGGAGCAAAACGATCGGATAAAAAAAAAATCATCTGTCCCATACTAAACTCCTACCTACTCAACTCAAATGTATGCAACAGCTGATTTTCTTTTTGCTCCGATAGATTTGCTCCCATAGTACAAGTTGTTCAGTTTGATTTGATGGGTAGAGTATGTGGTTTAAAGGTTAATGATACTTTTCAGGTAGGTATAATAAATGAAGATGGCACCACAGCCAACCACAGCGCCTTAGGAAAAGTTATCGGAGTCACGTTGCAGGAACTGACCCGAGTACACGTCTCGCGTGGTTTCGTGCGTCGCGTTTGTGCCTGCCACGAGGCTCCACATTCCTCAATCTCTTCTTGTTCTTGTCCAAAAACAGTCCCAGAGATTGGGATAGATTCTCCCAATAAACTACACTTGACACTGGCGGAAATGCAGTGCTAACGCACAAGCAAGAGTCCATTTAATTATAAATAAAAAAAAAAGGAAAAGTTATCATTATCAAGCACGCAGGCACTCGCTGCAAAATAATCATTGGATTGATAGGTAATTCTTAATTTAAAAAAATCAAGATTAGCTTTGAAAAAGTTAATCCTGCGCAAAGTTGTTGTAGTACCTACCTACTTGCCTAGTAAGAAATGCAGTCGGTACGCAACATGGCTGTTATTACTTATTACGTTCACCTAAATTCCGATGTTTTATAGCGTTAGTCATAAATTAACTAAAAATGTTACCCTACTGACCTCCAAATTAAAATGAATATCAATGACCGAGATTATGTCATAGCCAGAAGAGACACATTGATGATGTTATAATAAGATACAAAATGCCCCCAAAATTCAGCATTTCATTAACCTATACGTATACAGGGTGTTTGGTAGAACGATGCAGATACTTTCTGAGCTGATTGAGGGCACCTTTATGAACATTTTAAACCACATATAGTATTAAGACAAGTCTCATAGTTTTTAAGTTATAATCAAAAGTTCGTTTTTTTGTTTTTTGCGGGAATCGGTGCGGTTAGAGGTCCATAACTTACAAGTTAGTGCCTCAATCAGTTTAATTTTGGTTTTAAATTAATCCTAAGTCCACAGTGTTTTATCACAATAAGTTTAAACAATAATTGGAAAGGCAATCATAAACAAATCTTGATTTAAACTTGTCACAAATGAATTTTGTTGTAAAAATGTTTTTACTCTACCGATCATTAAAAAAAAACTACACGTAGAAAATTTGTTCAAATCATTTAAAAACTACTTTGGTTAGTACACTTTCAATTAATAAACAAATTATTAGCAATAAACCACAAGTAAAGCAACAATTGAATTTTTTCATAAGATGGTAGACAAAACTGAAAATCAAACAAAAAATAATAATCTTGGTTTCATCTCCCATATCACATTTTATCATTGAGTTATTATTATTATCTAATTCATCGGTCGTGTTTAAAGTGTATTTCACGATTTCGAACTAAGTCGCATCTCTCCTCAGATAATGTCAAGAGACTGCTCAATTTTTCTTATTTACTGGGCACGACTCACTATTTTTTCGACGTAGATAAGTTCCTTTAGTCTTCCCGATTCAGTAAGTATCAAAATGTTACAAGAAACCAATATATTTTTTTAAATTAATTCTTCAAGACTCACTATTATTTTTTCTCACACAGAACGCAAAATGTCAAGAGACTACTTAATTTCTCTCATTCGTTTCTTTATTAGTGACAACTCACTATTTCTTCCACGTATAAGAGTTTAGTCTCTCCCATAAGAAATCTAAAGGTGTCAGATCCTGAGACCTTGCGGGCCATTATGTGCAATCCACCTTCAAGGTAATTTTTATTGAAATCTTTTTCTTGAATTGCACCGCTGGGGAAGGGTATCTACATGAAAAAATAGTGAGTCGTGACCAGTTAATAAGAAAAAATTAAGTAGGTTTGTGACAATTTGCGTTTTTCTGTGTGAGAAAAAATAAAAGTGAGTCTTGATGAATTAATTTTAAAAAATGTTGCTTTCTTGCAACATTTTCAGACTTCCTGAATGGGGAAGACTAAATGAACTTATCTACGTCGAAGAAATAGTGAGTCGCGACCGGTAAATAAGAAAAATTGAGCAGTCTCTCGACATTTTCTGAGGAGAGATGCGACTGGGTATAACTACCACAGAAGCACGAAATTCAGTTCGAATATGTGTTCAAAGTCATGAATCAAACTTTAAACACTACCGGAGAATTAGATAATAATAATTATTCAATGATAAAATGTGATATGGGAGATGAAACTGAGATTATTAATTTTTATTTGATTTTCATTTTTCTCTACCATCTTATGAAAAAATACAATTGTTGCTTTATTGGTGGCTTACTGCTAATAATTTTTTTATTAATTGAAAGTGTACTAACCACAGTAGTTTTTAAATGATTTGAACAAATTTTTCACGTGTAGTTTTTTTTTAATGATCGGTAGAGTAAAAACATTTTTACAACAAAATTCATTTGTGACAAGTTTAAATCAAGATTTATTTATGATTGCCTTTCCAATTATTGTTTAACCTTATTGTGATAAAACACTGTGAACTAAGGATTAATTTAAAACCAAAATTAAACTGATTGAGGCACTAACTTTGTAAGTTATGGACCTCTAACCGCACCGATTCCCGCAATAAGCAAAAAAAAACTAACTTTTGATCATAACTTAAAAACTATGAGACTTGTCATAACACTATATGTGGTTTAAAATATCCATAAAGGTTTTTTTTTTTTTTTTTTTTTTATTTTATTTTATTTTTTTTTTTTTTTTATGTGTGATAGGTAAGCATTTGACCCCAATCTCACCTGATGTTGAGTGATGATGAGGCCGAAGATGTAGCATGCTTACCTAGAAAGATGCCTATTCACTCTCGCCTTGAAGAGGCCCAGGTTGTATTGCTCAGGGAACAGGTCCGCAGGCAGGGCATTCCACTCCTTAGCCGTGCGCATTATAAAAGAAGAAGCAAACTTCTTCGTGCGAATTGCTGGTAGGTCAACGACATAGGGGTGGAAACCCAGTCTGCGTCTCGTCCCCCGCAGATGAAAGGGAGACGGTGGTATCAGATCGTGTAATTCCGTCGCACACTCTCCGAAATGTATCCTATAAAAAACAGACAGACAGGCTACCTTGCGACGATGCTCAAGACTTTGTAGCTTCGCCACCGAGGTTGGATCACCTATGAGCTTCCTGGCACGCCTGTCGATTGAGTCCAGCGCGGCCAGCTGGTATTGGGCAGACCCGTCCCAGAGATGGCAGCAGTACTCCATACACGATCGGACTTGTGCTTGATAAAGATGTAGAAGCTGTCCCGGAGTAAAGTACCGTCTGACCTTCGAGAGGACGCCCAGTTTTTTCGCTGCGGTTTTCGCCATGGACTCAATGTACCGTCCGAAATTCAGATCGGACGATATGTTAATGCCAAGGAGCTCCAGGCGATCAGCTATCGGTATGGACACATTTCGGAAAGTCGGGGTCAAAGCGAAGGGACTCCGTTTTGTGGAGAAAAGGCACGCCTGTGTTTTGCTTGCGTTGAAACTGACCCGATTAGTATCACCCCAGTCGGACACAGATTCAAGGGCCAAGTTTATTCGCTGCACCATGGCCTCTCGACAAGACTGAGTAACGTCCAATTTGACCCCTGCACCGGACAGATATCTGTCAGCAACAGTGCTGTCGTCTGCATACCCAAAGGTTCCGGGCACAAGCATGTCGTTTATATGCAGCAGAAATAAAGTGGCTGACAGAACTGACCCTTGAGGAACACCGGCATTAATAGCCATTTGATCCGATGAGTATCCATCAATGAGTACTCGAATGGATCGTTCGCTCAAGAAGTCAGCTATCCAGTTGCATAGGTCAATCGGAATTCCATATGAAGGAAGCTTGCTTAAAAGGCTTGCATGCCAGACCCTGTCAAAGGCTTTGGATATGTCAAGAGACACGGCAAGTGCCTCCCCGTATCTCTCGACAGCCTCGCTCCACAGATGAGTGGCATACACAAGAAGATCCCCCGTGGACCGTCCTGGGCGGAACCCATACTGACGGTCACTGAGGAGGTCGTTATGTTCCAGGTATGCCAGGAGCCGGTTGTTAAGTACACGTTCCATAGTCTTGCAGAGTATGGAAGTGACTGATATTGGTCTATAGTTGACAGGGTCGGCACGACTGCCTTTTTTGGGCACGGGTTGCACGTTGGCAAGCTTCCATGACCTTGGGACTACCGCAGTCTTAAGTGAGAGGCGAAACAGGCGTGTTAAAACAGGAGACAACTCTGGAGCACAGGTGCGTAGGACAATCGCTGGGATTCCGTCGGGTCCGCTAGCCTTGTTCACGTCTAGAGAACGCAGGATTTTAAGAACCTCTTTTTGGCGAATGTAAACTGATGCCATTGAGCATTCAGTACGAGGAATGGTAGGTGGTGTTATATCTGAGTTCTCCAGATGCGAATTCCCGGCAAAAAGATTAGCAAATAAATTTGCTTTCTCCTCCGCCGAGTGAGCTAGCGATCCGTCAGGTTTTATTAGCGGTGGCAGGGAGGGACGGCCGAAGTTTGCTTCCACTGCTTTGGCAAGCGACCAAAACGCTTTGCTGCCAGCTGGATAGGAGGCAAGCTTAGCCCCTATACGACCTATATGGTCGAACCGGGCTTTTCGCAACACCTTTTTGCAAGACTTGGCGGCTTTGTTGTAAGCTTTCTTCAGTTTTTCTGTGTTCGGAGCCTTCTGCTTTCGAGCATCAGCCCAGGACATATACGCTGACTGTTTTAGCACCTCAGCACGAGAACAATCAGCGTTGAACCATGGGCGAGCTTTGGCGCCGGTTGACACGTCAGAGTACGGAATAAAATATTCCATACCCTGACGTATCACTTCGGCAACCGCGTTCGCAGCGCTCGACGATTCCCCTGAAGAAAAGCAGGTTTGCCGCCAAGGATAGGAAGCAAAGAAGTGTCGCATCTCGTCCCAATCTGCTGACCTGTATCGCCACACCCGTCTCTTACCACAATGGCCCTGATCAGGTGGGGAGTATACGGATACAGTTTTCACCAGACAGTGGTCGGAGGTACCTAAAGGGGCACATACCGACACAGAATATCTTTCTGGATCAGTTGTCAGCAGAAGGTCCAAACAGTTGGCCGTGTGAAAGTCAACGTCAGGTATCCGTGTGGCACAATTGACCAGCTGGCTGAGATCTAGCGATAGTGCAAGTTTGCGCGCCTCACGTCCAGCGTGATCGGTCTTCTGGTAGGGAAACAGCCATTCTTGATGGTGAGCATTAAAGTCGCCCAGAAGGGTCAGTTGCGCCACAGGATACCTAAGCTGAGCCTCCTCAGCCGCCTCTCCAAGATAGTCGAACAACCTAGTTGTCTCCTGATCTCCACTGTGCGAACGGTAGACACAGGCGTAAACAATTCGTTCGAAACCTGTTTCCACCAGTATCCACAATACTGAGAAGGAAGGGTCTTCAAGGTTTTTGAGACGCTTGATGCAGATGTCATCGCGAGCGTACACACAGAGTCCGGCGTGCGGAACGAACCTATGCTCCAGAGAGTACCCAGGGTAGCTGAGGTACGCCGCGTCTGCCGGACATCTGATCTGCGTCTCGGTGAGAAACAGCAGTTGTGGTTTTTCAGTCTCTAGGTGGTGGTGGACTGCTACGAGATTTGAGTGCAATCCTCGGATATTGCAAAGGTGCACTTTTAAAGGGAGAACGTGCAACCGCTGTTTAACTTTCTTCCTTTTAGAACCTTTCATAGTTTTTTCGAAGAGCGAATAGGCAGGAGGACGGTAGTTGAGCGAGGAGTCGCATCAATCGAGCCAGATAGTATACTGAAGTCTGCCACACATTAAGATAGCTGGGTTGGAGACCGCGGGGACGCCCGAACCCCCCCGGGATTGCCCACCAACTTCTCCCATCCGGTCGCCAACCGGCATGGTGGAGCAACCCGGGATTTTTCGCTAGGTGGCGGGGCAGCCTTTCACGGGTGGCTTTCCCGCTAATTGGGCCCCCTACTTCCTGCGGTCGGCCAGCGGAGCACCGTGCTTCAGATCCCGCTAGCCTCCAAAACCAGCCAGCCGGTGTAGCAGAGTTCAGCAGCCTGTGAACGGTCTTCTGACGCGACACTACTGCTCAGACCCATCCTCCATGGGGCAACTCCGGACTTCATGGCGAAACATGGTTAATACCACTTGGCGACACGGCTCAGTCCGGAGGGTGGTAACCAGCCTCGGCCGAAACCTACCACCGGTAAGTTGTCACTCATTTAGCACCACCCAGGGGTCACGTGTAGGGTCTCGAGGGTAAACCTACGGACGCGAGTGACTCCAACCCCCAAAGTTCGATAGGTAAACATTTGACCCCAATCTCACCTGATGTTGAGTGATGATAAGGCCGAAGATGTAGCATGCTTACCTAGAAAGATGCCTATTCACTCTTGCCTTGAAGAGGCCCAGGTTGTATTGCTCAGGGAACAGGTCCGCAGGCAGTGCGTTCCACTCCTTAGCCGTGCGCATTATAAAAGAAGAAGCAAACTTCTTCGTGCAAATTGCTGGTAGGTCAACGACATAAGGGTGGAAACCCAGCCTGCGTCTCGTCCCCCGCAGATGAAAGGGAGACGGAGGTATTAAATCGTGTAATTCCGTCGCACACTCTCCGAAATGTATCCTATAAAAAACAGATAGACAGGCTACCTTGCGACGATGCTCAAGACTTTGTAGCTTCGCCACAGAGGTTGGATCACCTATGAGCTTCCTGGCACGCCTGTCGATTGAGTCCAACGCGGCCAGCTGGTATTGGGCAGACCCGTCCCAAAGATGGCAGCAGTACTCCATACACGATCGGACTTGTGCTTGATAAAGTTGTAGAAGCTGTCCCGGAGTGAAGTACCGTCTGACCTTCGAAAGGACGCCCAGTTTTTTCGCTGCGGTTTTCGCCATGGACTCAATTGCCCTTGGTGCCCAAGGTGCCCTTAATTAGCTCAGAAAATATCTACATCGTTCTACCAAACACCCTGTATATACTTACCTATTATACGAACTCTGCGCAAAAAATTCAGACGTCAATAACGGAATTTGTTAGATTGATGAAATACCTACTTTTTACCGGCGCCGGCGCAGGCGTTTTGACCTATTTATTATATTACCCGTGTTGGTCGACTCGTTAATAGGTATAATCCACATGTAAAACCAGGTACCAGTTTGTACATATACGATAGTGATACTGATATTTTGTGTGTTGGCTTAAAATTTTAATTTGTCGCACTCGAATGAATACCTTGCATTTAGCGTCATTATTTTGATTTGGGTCGTCTCCAAAATCTTTGCAAAATGTATAAAAGATAGAGGTAGTTGGGTTCGGTATTTTTTTTTTCCTAGCCTATTTCATCCCACTGCTGGGCAAAGGCCTCCCCTTTAATCCTCCAACCATCTCTGTCTTGGGCATGCTCTGGCCACGCGTCATCGAAAGAATCCAGATCGTCCCGCCACCTCTTCCTAGGACGACCCGGACGTCGACGACCGTTTTCTGGGTTCGGTATTTATGTAAAGTTTTTTATTTATTTATTTTATAGATAAACTTGCATATACATATATTCCGAGAGATAAGTGTACTTTTTGCAACTATCAGCAACAAGGCTGATTCAGTGTTTATGGGGTGTAGAGCATCTCTGTGATGGGGATGGACCAGGTCTGCCTGCATAACTCCAGTCGGTTTAGGAGTTACTGATGATTAAAGGTCTGTACAAAATTAACGATCAGCTGCAAGGCTGATCGTATGTTATTGTTGTTGTATGCACTGTAGCTATGTGAACAGTACAAAAACTGACATGGTTCATCAGTCGGTTTAGAAGATACAGCCGTTCAAAGGTCGGAACTTTGACTGGCTGTATCTCCTAAACCGACTAACAGAACTTGTCAGTTTTTGTACTTTTCACATAGCTGCAGTGCATACTACAAAAATATCACACGATCAGCCGAGCAGCTGATCGTTAATTTTGTACAGACCTTTAATCATCAGTAACTCCTAAACCGACTGGAGTTATGCAGGCAGACCTGGTCCATCCCCATCACAGAGATGCTCTACACCCCATAAACACTGAATCAGCCTTGCTGCTGATGGTTGCAAAAAGTACACTTATTTCTTATACTAATACGCTTTGAAGACATTCTGATGCGTATGTGAAGTAAATCCGTATAAGACACGCGTAGTGGTTTAATAACGCCCGTACACTCTTGGTTATATAATTCCTGTGTGACGGATAGAGACAGATAATGAAGTTTTAAATGTCCTTGTATATGTACAAATCATTTTCCCAACTTAGTCTTACTAGGCCACTATTAGGGCAGTATAAAGGCGTTTATTCACCGACAGTTGCAAAATATTCCCACCCAAAGATAACTGATTGTTAAATATATCACGTAGAATTACAAAATCATTATCCTATCATGGTCATGATAAACTAGGTATTTTATTTTAACGAATTGCACCTACTTATTTGAGTAAAATATTGTGTGATCGTATTGATCGTTCATAATAAATAGGTAGGTATCTTCAGATATCTTCTTATCGTGGAGTACCTAGGTATGTGCAAGCCACTCCTCTTAAAATATATGTTATAGAGTGGATCAATGACCTCGCATTATTTTTGTTGATAAGAAGATGAATGGGAGAGCGACAATTGAATCGAAAACCCGAAACCCCAAAGAATTAATGTCTCTTAATGCTATTAAGTATTTAGGGTGTTAGGGTGAATTACGAGCAGTTGGTACAATTTCTCAGTTTGTAAAGTTCGCATTACTTTAAGGGGTGATTGTACCCATGATACTGAACAACTTTCCGAAAGAAACCTATAGGAAATTCTCAATTTTTTTTTGGCTTTTACGTTAGGAAAAGTCAATGCGGGACATTAATTGTATAAAGTAGCTACTGAGGGCGTGTCGGTGCACTTAAAAGAGAAAACAAACAAACGCATCTTAAAGAAATCATTTATTTTTAAAGTCATATTTCTCATGCGAGTGGAATATTTTTACTAATTCAGAGTTTTGGTTAAGGATATCATAAAAATTTTCGCAGCTTCCCATATTAAATTTTATTAAAAATAATTGCTCGTAACGTTTCGATTTTTGCAATGTCCATGTGGCATTCATCAAGGAAAATACTGTCTCTGTAGGTGTGTTTGTCCCTGGCAAACAAAAACTCTAGGAATGCGGGACTTGCCGAACGCATTAGACGTTTTGCGGGACTATTTTACTAATTATTGCAATGCGGGATTACAACTGCTATTACGGGACGGTCCCGCAGAATGCGGGACGGTTGGCCGCCTTACTTCTTGTACAAAATTTCGATCAGCTGATTGAATTTAGTATAGGAAGTCAAATTTTTTTTTACGAATTTCCTATAGGTTTCCTTGGGGAAGTTGATCAGTATCATAGGTATAATTACCCCTTAAAGTAATGCAGCTGTTTACCCTAACACCCTGTATTGTTTAATTAATACATGTAATAAGTACTTAGAATTGTATTTCTCTCTGCATTTTTATCACAGCTACTGTTTGTAATTTTCAAAGCCAGTGCTTAGAGCACTGGCTTTGAAAATTACAAACAAACATGTATAGGTACCCTATACCTAAATTTAATATCCTACCTACAGTCTAGGTTGGTTTGTAATATCCATCGGACATGAAAAGCTTTTGTATACAGTTTGTAAATGAACCAGCCACTTCTGGTAGACTATAATCCAGAAGTGGCTGGGTGCTGTTCATTTACAAACTGTATAATTGTATAAGTAAGTAAAATAAATACTATAAAGAAATGTAGTAAGTAAATCCTCAATGAAAAGCAAGTTTCCTATTTAGGTCCTCATACCTATTTAACATGCTTGACTTAAGATGTGTGTCAAGACCGACGACTAATTCACGGGACTACTTAAATACTTGATATTAAGTTGGTACGTTTTTCTGGTTATGAAAATAAAACTGGACGAAAAACCAAATTGCTTATACCAACAAAACAACATACCAAAAATTGCATTGCCTTTACCTACGCAGTTAAAATTGTGTGTTTCTAATAATTAACGTTTTAGAGCATATTGATAAAAAGTCACAATGACTGATAACAATTTATTAATTATTAGGAAATTACCAAACCGGCACGTTTTGTGAAACGAAAACGAAACCTTTCTATGTCAATTAATAATGCATAGCAAATTAGACTTATTACTTTTACTAATGATGCAGAAACTCACGCTACAGAAAACGAAATCGTAGGAAAACAAAACGCAATGTTCCGTCAGGACAAAAAAAGGAATGGACGAATTTTTGGAAATAATATAGGTTCGGCTACTGACAACTCGTGGGAAATAAAATACAAAATATCGAATGTAACCTTTAGTAACGGCCGAAACATTCTACTATCCTAGGAGGGATCCTGTAGGGGAGAGCGGGGTTGATAGTTCTGATTTTCAAACAATCGAAAAAATGTGTATGAAAAATAAGTCGTATGTATATGAGTCTTACATGAGTTCAAGCGGAATTTATCGCTGCATATTAGTATGTCGATAATCTATCGTACGCTTTAATACTTTTTAGCACAGGATCGATTTTCTAAGACAAGTCGGAAAGGAACAACGAACCCCAAAATGGGACTGGTTGTTCCCTTGTTGAGGCTGGTTGTTCCGTGTGTTTACTTGGTCTGTTTTCAGTTATTTAGTATGAAATAAGATACTGGTTTTATTAAATTTTAATAAATTATTGTAAGTTTCACTTATCCTAATCAAATCAGTATATGAATGTAAAATAAAATGGTCTTAAAGACAGAAAAAATTCAAACGCATTAAGATATGCGAAATCAAAACAAAATTATATCTGAAATCAGCATATCATCATCCTGTATAATCCTTCGTTTCATAGCTTCTTGAAAAAGCTATTTAATGATTTCAGGGAAAAATCTGTAAATGTCTTCATTTTGTTTGATGTTGGTATGTGTTCCTCTTGATTAGAAATCGATGGTACTGGATGATTGTCTACTTCCAAACAGTTCAAAATGTCCAGAATATCTTAAACTAAAAAATTAAATAATGTTGGGATTGATTTTTCCGCGGCACAACCAGCCCCATAGCAACGGAACATTTAACCCCAAAATTCTTTTTTTAATGTTTACCTAAAATTATGGCCAAGATTTGGAATAATTCAAATAATGACATCAAAAACAATTCCCAAACGTTTTCTCTACAATCCACAGTCACACACTCATAAATAGATTAACTATTAATCGAGTTAGACCAAAAAGTATAAACTGGAAAATATTTACTCAGGTCGTGTCGCAGGGTCACTTGACATACATCCACTTCCTGGCCGGCGCAAATTCAACTAAAGTGGCTGCCATATCTGCGCAGGGGCCTATTAATGTTCACCACATTTCACGCATTTCGATATATCTTTTCTTTTCGGAGCTATATCCATCGGAACAACTAACCTCGGTAACTTCCAGCCCCGCTCTCCCCTATCAATTGACCTGCGAGTGTGCAAGTAGTCGCGTAAACAGGCTTTGCAAATGTCATTTTCCCTTCTGGATATTACGTAGCAAACAAGACTAAACAAGTTAATATAACATAACATGAAAAGTTAGATACTTTTACAGTTTTCTTTTTGTGTAATATCTTCTGTCTGAACGACTTATTTTTTAAAGCCAATATTCATTCATTCCATTAAAATCGTTATAATACATTACATGTCAAAGTGGGTGCTTCAGATTCAGACTTTAGAGTTTCAGACCATCAAACTGAACAACATTCTCTATTTGACATGTACAATTATTTTCATGAAATACCTAAATGATTAATGCATATGGAGCCAACATAGAAATCTCCAAAATAAAACGGTTCCATAGTAAAGTCAAAAGTTGTTCAGTTGCAGTTGCATTTAATTTCACATCCTGTATACAGGGTCCAACTTGGGTTTAGTTTTGGAGGAGGAAACAGGTGAATACATATCAGTCAGAGCTGCAGTGTCTCTTTCGTACTGTAGTCGGCCGGGTGCATAGGAGGGGCGGATCGGAATAATACGTATACAGTCGAAAAAGTGACCTATTCTCCAAATTTCTTCGAGAGCCCGCCTATCGTATTCTCTCGTTAAATCCTCCTCTCCTCTTTAACTGGTTATTTTATCTCCACATATATATTCACCCTTTAATTGCTCATGAATCTAGTATTTCTCACATCTATCGTAATGGCAGCCAGGAGATAGAGCCTCAGAAAACAATGGTTTTTCGCTATCTCCCTTTCATATCGCGAGAATGCTGCGATTCACAATAGTATTGCTGTACCACTTCCGCTGTGTCTAGAATTAACGTTTTGCCGTATTCACACCCTGTAGCTCCACGGTTACTAAACACAGGTACCTAGGTACCCCTACCACTCTATCTACGCTCCCATAGAACAATGAAATAACATTGTTTTTCACTCGGTTGTTAATTTAAAATTTGATGTAACTAGCGGTAAATATAAATTAGTGTTTGTGAATTTAAGTATCGTCTTGCGTCATTATAACATAAGGTAAAAGACTAAAAGAAAATGGTACCAATGACCACAGTATAAGAAAGAGTATCTAGTAGTAGGTGTTCTGGAGTCTCGAGGGATCGATTATTAAAAATCTAACGTTACAAAGTTATAAGCCCAATCCAATATCGATACATTCGATAAGTTATCCCTAGATATAGGTATCTTACCTATTTATGATTTTGTAGAGAATACTAATGCTAAATATATATTTAATTTTATTCTGTTTCACACTCAATCGTTACACAAAATAAAATTGTATTTTGTAAAACTACGTATTTGTGTTTCCTACTAGTTTGTTAGCTAATTGGATTTCATGATTGTTGTTACATCTGAAATGATTAGGTGTGCATGCATTCTAAGTTTGTAGGTACCTAAGTACCTACATCAAACTCGTTTTATTGTTCAATAATTACAGAACAGGTAATATAGCACAGTGTCCAACTTAATATGCTGACGGTCATCACACTGAACAACTCTACTTCGAAATCTAAAGAAAAATAAATTTCTGTGGGGCCAAAACGTCGAAATCGCGAAAATAGAATATGCTGTTCCATACAAAACTGCAATCGTTCTCGACCCTTTATGGGACAGCTGTTTTTTTTTTTCGTGAATTCTACGATGGTCCAATAGAGAAAGTTGTTCAGTCTTGCTCTGATCATCCTCTTAAGAAACTGTCAGCATATTAAAAAGGACCCTGTATATTATTATTATTGCCTATTGTATAGGTACAACACTTTCTTTAGTACCTACTATTTAGTTTAATTCAATTTTAAAGTTTTATTGTAGGTTATAGCAGGATATAACAATACAATATGACTACAAATGTACGAGTAGGTGGTCCTACCTGTGAGTTACGTCGCTTACGTTACGCTAGAAAATTATAGAGATTATTAGATTTTTTATCCAGGTATGTACTTATATGACTCTGCCTACTCTAAATAATATAAGTATTAAAAGCATGTTGTAAATGTATGTTGTGCATACACGGTGAATGATGAACATTCATGGTTTAATTGCAAACGCTGTCATCCCACTTTGTAACGTAATCACTTATCATGATTACGGTACCTAATGAAAATTAGATGCTGAATTCTTTGTACAGTAAACTAACTACAATCGGAACAAAAAACATCATCATCATTTCGTTACACTGCTACTGTGCTACTGAGAATACTCGTAGTCGTGGTTCAATAACAATCAAACACTTTCACTTCTCTTATATTTGCTTACAACAAACTGAAGAAAAATGTTAATAAAAACTGTACATCAAAATAAACCGTTAATCGTGACACGATCACAACGTTTAATAAAAATAAAAAATTACGCAAAAGCAAATTCGCAGGTTGCTAAAAGAAAACGACAAGCAACTTACATTGTCAGGGACGTTTTCGGCTTTACCATTGTCATAAGGTCGCAATTTCAATGTGGCGTCTTGTCTCGGGGAACAGATTGGTGACCTAGAGGTATAGCGATTAGAGAGCCGCCTCGCAAAATTACTTTTGAAATCCTCACATCTCATAATTGACTCTACTGGTCTACTAAACTCCTCTCCTGATTTCGCTGGTACCGCTTCCCGAAATTGTGTTGCCATTTTTGTTTCAAAATGTTTATAAATATCATTATTTTAAACACACGTTCATTGAAGAAGTTCGGTTTTGAAATTTGAATTGAACGTTCATCGGCGCGCGCGCAGCACTGTCCGCGGCATCCGATGCGACCGTTAACGTTTGAGGTGAAGATAGTACTGACTACACTTTAAAGTTACCACCTGTCGGCTCTATCGACCGGAAAGCGCTTTTACTCGTTGAAATAAACGTAAAATATGAACTATTAATTTAATGAAAAATACAGTACATAATTATGTAGAGTCTTAAAACTATAATACCTAATTACTTCTTTGTTGAACTAGTTCAGTTAAGATATAATAATAATTATTAAAATTGAAGGTGTTTTGTATAGAACTGGTATAAGAGCCATCTATCCGTGGCCTAAGCTAACTGTAACTTTGGTGGGATACCTAAAGTTTGCAGGTTGTATTGCTAGTTATAGTATGAAAGGTACCGTTCATAGTATAGAGATGTCGTTGAAATACCTAGCTTCGATTAAAAACTTATTTTAGGAATTTTAACCGTGTTGTTTTTTATTTCAGGAAGAAATGTCTAAACCATGTCTAAGCATGCTAGTTTTTTAAGATTGCCTATACAGGGTGTAACAAAACACCCTAGTCTTCAGGGGGTGCTTCAGACCATCAATCTGAGCAACTTTCACCAATGTCGAGAAATAAAATCTGCCATCCCATACGTTTGAGTCGAGACGGTAGGTACCATAGACATTATTAGTAGGTACTGCAGTTTTGTATGAAAGAGCGGATTTTTTTTCTCGATTTCGATGTTTGCTCAATAGTGAAAGTGGTTCAGTTTGATGGTCCGAAGCACCCTATCTTTTTAAGTATTACTAGGGTGTTTTGTTACACCCTGTATTAGGTACCTAAAACTACATTGATAATTATACAGGGTGTAAAATTTTATGGGACACTTACTTAAAGGGGTGCTTCAGACCATCAAACTGAACATCTTTCTCTATGGGACCAATATCTAATTCACCATTTCAGTTTGAGGATGGCTGTCCCTTACACCCTTTGGATAGGCCTTACGCGAACATTTCCAACCAGAAAAATGAGGCAAAACAATTGACAGTTTTAGTTCGAATATGTACCGAGATGCTGTCATCTTGGTCTGTACCAAGTGCCCTATAGTTTGTATTGAAGTGCCCTAGTAGTTGCGTGCTTCAACATATTATAGCGCTTTGGGCCAATCCAGTAATGACTATTAACATTCTCTTTCTATTTACGTATTTTATAGGTTCCAATTTCCAAAGAGAATTTAAAACGCTAACCTCCGCTAGCGAAAAATTCTTCGTCTATGCTCCGCTCAAGAACATTGTATATAGTATCTTATACTATATACAATGTTCAACATTGTATATAGTATCCTATACTATACATATACAATGTTCTTGAGCGGAGCATAGGAGCGTGCGCCGAAGCGTCCAAGGCTTAGTTATACTGCCTGAACACATCCGTACCCATCCGTGTCCCTTCTCCCGTGTAATTTTTGCGAGGCCGAAGGCCGAGATACTCGTAGGAGCGAAGCTCCGAAGCGTCCCCCCTGGAACCTGGTGGACCTGCAGGTTTAGTATGATTTCTATACACGCGCGCGACGCGCCTTTGCTCCACGCGCCTTTGCTCCATACAAACGCTTTTCGGAGAGCGGAAGCCGCGCTTGCTGCTACTTGTAGTATGGGAAAAAGCAGAGTCGCGCGCAAGTAGAGAAATCATGCTAGGGGGTCTGGTCTCCGGGGTCAGTCTGCCTGCCAAGCATAGATATATTATACCTACAGAATGAATCTATGCTGCCAAGCGAGGCCGCAGGCCGAGCGATACCAAAGAGAATATAATCACTACGTGAGCGATACAACATTTTTGGCTCCGCTAGGACTAGGAGCATAGATAAGCTACTATTTTACTGCCCGACCAGAAAGAGTAGAAATTAAATGAGGGCGCCACTGTCGCTTTACACGGCAACACTACACTACGACCTAAACTATTTTGATACTTAGCTGTATTTACTCCGAAAGTTTATGCAAAACGTTATCTATGTTTAACTAAATTTGGCTCTGACAGCAGCTAAATTTTACACCGAAATATAAATTTTAAATTTCGGCAACTACTTGGCTAGCATGGCAGCATGATAAAGCGCTATCACACCTTCGCTCTCTTTCTATTTACGCGCGAACGAACGAGATAAAAGGCATGATATAGCCATATCACGTGTAACATGCTACGCCTCCTGTATTCTAATTCTAGAAGAAAATAATGAAAACGCATATTACTTTATATTGTACTTTCAAATTATTTGTTTTTGAATACGATGTTTACTATTTTCATATTTTCGTGGATCCGATATTTACATTCCTTCTATTTAAGATTTCCATTTCTTGGCATGGCAGTTTTTTTACCGATTCATTCCGGACAGAAAAAATTTGCGGTTTAAATGTTTTCCTGAAAATGATAAAAAAAGTAGGTAATCGATAAAATATTAACTAGTCGCAGTGAAGATAAAGTAACCAAACCAAAAATATCACATGCAAGAATGA
This sequence comes from Agonopterix subpropinquella, assembly GCA_922987775.1. Taxonomy (NCBI): domain Eukaryota; kingdom Metazoa; phylum Arthropoda; class Insecta; order Lepidoptera; family Depressariidae; genus Agonopterix; species Agonopterix subpropinquella. Next base: position 51,632,130 of record OV277693.1, on the reverse strand, counting down.
CATGCAAGGATCAAAATTATGCAGTCCACGCAATAATAACGTCAGTTTTATCAACAAACGATCATAACCCCAAACGAACCAAACTCGAAAGAAAATGCCCTAAATGATTATTTTTCAGATGATAACTGACGATAATTTATATAATTACGCTGATAACTATTGTTAAAAAGCAACATGAGAGTAAATAAATACCTACCATATCAGAAAATCGCTTGTAAACAACATCCAATCTATTCCAATTTTCCCCGCTTGATATACCTCCAAACATAACATAAAATAACGTAGTAAATTACTAAACATGCACTTTTTGTTACTTTATCCATTAGTAATAATAATTAGGACAAATACAAATATTTTACGGAAATTTTTTATTTGAAATGCATAAAACTGCATTTGGAATTTTGGTGATTGACAGTTTGACGTTTTCCATAATGTTGTCATGATAATGAAAAAGTTTAGTTACGATTTATTTAATTTCTAGACTTTACGGTCGTACGTAGTACTAGGTATATCAAGAGCATAGACGAAGAATTTTTCGCTTACGCTGATCAAGAGTATATATTCCTTGGAGTACTTATATTTTTTTCTATGACGCTAACGCCATAGAGTACTTTACAATGAAATTCAAATGAAATTTTTAGTTAACAAAATATAAAAATATACTTACATAATGTGGAAATAAAATTTTCTGTAAAAGTTTCATAAACCTATTTTCTAAAACAAACAAGTTACCTTCGCAATGCTGCAATGCTGCAAGACAATTCGATGAAAACATGTTCTTGAAAGCCGTGGATTAGGTACTTACCGTAAAAATTGTCCTTCCTTTTAGGTGTAAAATGTACACAAATACAATGGACACCGATAATAAAACCGGTAGGTTCGTTTCTTGATCACATTATTCTTACTGCACCTGTATCCCTGTCTCTTTATAAAGCGTACTACCTACCTACTATTCAATAAATAGATCCTTCCTCTGAGGGTCTATTAGTTATTTAGTTACCACTAACTCCTAAGTCTTGTCACTCAGTCGTTCGACTATTAGGTAGGTATCCCGAAATTATGTCATTCAGTAAGCCTGGAAAGGAGACGTGCTGCATTTTCGTGTTCCTTGGTATGGACTACCACTACCAGTCAGCATTAGGTATTCATGGTTACATGCATTCTGTACATTTCTACCTTCCGTTTTACAACTCTTGCGACTCCATTTTCTCCTTCTTCCGTCTACTATTGAAGGCAAGAGAGATTAGCGGGCTCTTTGAAAAAGCTTTTTTTATTAATTTTTATTAGACATGCAGGCTACCCAGAAGTTCTCGACTTTGTGGTAAGACTGCAACAGTTTCCCAAAGCTACCTTGCGGGCACATTATTGTTCCATGGTAAAACACGTTCCCATTGATAAATTTTATCTTATTTGAATCGGATCGGAGACGATGGTCTCCGATAAGTAAGCTGTTGTTTATTATTGAGCATATTTTTTTAAATGAGGGAACGCTCATTTTGATTTGTCCCTCACATTCGACAGTAACTTTTTGATTGAAATATCACAGATTTGGTACAGAACTATGAAATACCTTTGAAACTTTACTTTAACGCAAATTCTTCCCAGTTAACTTCAATAGAATAGACCCTGCCTGAGTTTTGGGGAAGAGACTGAACCCCAAAACTCAGGGTATAACAGTACTTCGAATCAAATTAAAGATTGAAAAATTTTGTCTCGGGCGGGACTTGAATCCACACCCTTCCAAACCGGGGAAGTGCGTTACCCACGAGTCCACTAGCCAGAGAACGAAATTTTCAATCTGTTGTGTCTTGAGGGGACGAAAACGACGGGGACGGGGATTCGATGAATCATTTAATATTGTTCATATTCTAGCCAATTAAATAATAAAAATTTAAAGAAGTTTGGCGACGGCCATGTAATTTGAGACCCAGACTTAGAGGTCCCGTGCATGAATGAAATTTAGTAATACGTGTAGAGTAAAACAAAACTAACAAAAAAGTTAATTGGTTGTAACCTGTAGAAGTTGGGGGAAAGGTATTTCTCTTTATTATACCTTTTGTAGCAAGTGTTTGAAACTCATAATCTTTCTTATTAGATAGTCCACTCAATCTTCTATGGATTCATTGTGTTTATTTTAATGCAAATTCTTGATAATGGAGGAAAACGAAATCATGAACTATCAGTTCAACCAAGTCAAATACATTCGGTAACGACCAAAAAATACCTCAGTGACAATATTAGATGAAAATAGCTGTCGTGGTTGCGTTTCGCTACTGCTTTTTGGATGATTTGTCTATTTTACTAGTAATTTCTACTTTTGAATCCGGACTTCAGGAGATGTGGAAGTTTTTAAAAAATTCCTTAATTTTTTCTGTTTATAATAATTATGACCGCCGTCCTGAAGAGCTTTTAATTTTCGTAAAAAATGACTGGGACCAAATTTGCCAATATTCTTTTGGAGCAGTTATTTTTTTAAATATTTTTGAGTACGATAACAAAACACACAATTTTACGACTGGTTTTACAATATTCAAGATTTCTCCACAAATTGCTTCTGGAATTCATAGCGAGTCAGATTTCTGTATTCTAGACAAGACAAGGAATGATTTCCATAAAAAATTTAGTACACAAAATTTTCCACATTTTGAAAATAAGTCGCATTTCAGAGTGTGCCTCATTAAAAAAAATATGCTCTATTACAGAATTCTGTTCATGTACTATACCGATATCGATACCGCCACCAATTTTGCTAATAGTTCACATTTTTAAATATATCAAGAGAATGGCATTTTAACCGGTATGTAAATGTATTATGATTTTAAAACAGATACTTAGTGAAATGTGCATAATAAGAATATGGGATTTAAAAGGGGTTTGGTGCTCTAAAAGGGGGTTTCCTGTTAGTTCAGTAGTGCTGTTTATTGTTATGTAATACATAGGTATACTATTACCTATTCTGAGCTATTGTGTAAGTTTCCTATTATACTTATCGTTTGAAAAGATCTTTACCGATCTTTTAAACGAAATCGACGATAATTTTATTATTTTAAGATAATTTTTTTTGTGTGGTCATCATATCCATTGCCTGAAATTAATTAACTAAATATTAAGAAGTAGAATCGCTAAAAACTGCCAAAAATAATACGTTACTGATTTTGTAAATTAAACTTACACATAACGCTCACAGGCACATACATTGTAATGATCCCAAGAAAGCACTATTAATAGGCTGTTTATTATGGAAACCATACAACAACGGCACAAACATGTAAACATCCATGACCGAACCGGGATTCGAACCCAGGGAACCCAGGACCCTGGTTTGGCAGTCCGGCGTGGTAACCATTACACCAACCGGGTCGTCATACATACTTGATGGTTTATGCTCGGTACTGGTGACTCGAAGCCTAAGAGGATACCGAGCCTCCGGTGCTGCCCTCAGTGGTATTTTTTTGTTTCTAGACAAAAATTTTGGAATGTCACCTTGACTACAATCCTGTTCCATAAAATTGAATTAAATGTCAATATTACTATGGAGATGTGCATCTTTCTACTATAGGCTATCAAGTTCGTGCGCGGCGCTCCCATGTTCTGCGGGACGTGGGGGAGGGGTGTGCGTAAAGGCGACAGAGGGAAGCGCACGGCGAAGGTGGAGAGGGGATGCGCACGTGTCGCGTGTTGAACTGAAACCTTATTGCTGTGGGCGCTAGATCTAGCGCTTTTTTGTATATTTATCTAGTGGAAAATCTTGCCGCTTTCTTAACTTTTAATGTGGCAACAGTATTTGTGTTTCAGTATTCTGTAATTTGTATTTTTTAAATTTAAATATAATAAATATTTGATAGCGTATTATGTATGATCAAAACGTGCCTATTAGAGAGTGCAGTGTTCGAATGATTCAAATACGAACGCTCGGACAGACTGATAAGTCTTTTTTAGAGTGCCTTAAAAACTACTTAGAAGAGAAGAACTTAGCAGCTAGTAGGTACTGAATCTAGCAGTTTGAAGTTTTGGCGCTTAATCTATTTTTGAGGTGGCAGCCCATTGTCTCTCTCTTTAATGTAGTGTTCACACGCGGCAATACACCACGTCCGATTTTTTCTTCTGATTCGTTAGTTACACAAATTACCCTATCTATACTATATTAATCCTATCCAAAAGGCTTTCCTACTCCTACTACTTTATGAAAACTTACGAAATTGGTTGTATGAAAAAAGTCTGTAAGTACTTTGTTCGGAACTCGGCTGGAAAAAATAGGACGTGTATCGAGTGTGAAGGTACCATAACGCGCATGCGCGGTACTTACGCGCGTCGCGTGCTACCTCGCCCTCGCCTACGTCTGTACCCCTAGGGCGTGCTACGCACGAAGTTGACGGCCTATACTGATTTGACTTTCAAAAATCACAATCCAGAAGTGCGATTTTTCAAAGTCAAATCAGCAGTAGAAAGATACTCTATACCACAGTAATTTTGAGATTTTCAACTGCTGAACTCAGCGAATGAGATTCAAAAATCGCACTCCTGGACAACCTAATATCTGTACTTATAAACGAGTTCCGTGACTGACTGACTGACAGACAACGCACGGCCTAAACCGCTGAAGATACAAACATAAAATTTGGAATATAATTATTCTACAAAGGATTTAGGGGTGCACTAAGAAATGATTTTTTTCGAAAGTAGACCCCTATTATAGGGGTAGGTGATCCACCCGGACGAAGTCGCGGGTTAAAGCTCGTGTCGTGCTCGTGTCTTATATTTGTAGTTACTATGTTAAAACAGTCCAAAGTGGGCATTTTTGGCATGTTTAAAGATAGTAATTACAGACTTTAGGAAAACAAATCCGTAATGAACTTAATGACTGACCCAATAAATTGAAAATTAGCAAAGACTTCAATGTGACATTCTTGTTTTTAGAAAATATTGTAGTTAACAAGAAATAAAAAAAAATTGAGGGCTGCACTGGAGGCTCGGTGCCCTATTAACATATTTTATTTTTTTGGTCAGGCCTATATCTGTGACGGAAGAAGACAATGTCAGGTTTTCCACCAAAGTCAGACATATGCAGTAAATTCGATTTAGTAGAAATAGTGTTCATTTGCGTTGCTTTTACATTCTTTCTCATCGTTGTGACACAAGCTTGCCGAATTGTTGCCTCAAGTTTCGTACACGTATCCTTTTTAACATTACACCTAACCAAAACATACCCCAAGCAGCATAAAATAGCTGTTCAAGAGCTGATGAATAGTTTTTACGTATTCTTAAAGCTGTCTTAAGAGGCTGTTAAAAGTACTTATAAAGAACTTATAAAGCGGTACACAGGTGCGGAGTAGGCCCAAAGTTTAACAGCCTCGTTCTTTTGAAGGCCTGGTTAAAGTCCGTACAAAAGCTGTATGTAAGTATTTTAGGTACCTAGCTGGTGTATGCTTAATCAGCCTTTGCTGTAAATGTTTCCTTGAGCATCTATCTGTTTATCAGGTTTTTAAAATTACTTTATTATTGTTTATTTTAGTTATTTTAACTACTTAAGTTTTTTAAAGCATTTGGGAAAAATATAATAATAAAAATAATGTACACTAACATATTTAAATCTGGATAAGAACATAATTTTTTCCCTATTTCAAAGGTCCCATACTAAAAGTTGTTCAGTTTGATGGTCTGAAATTCAGAATCAACCTCTTAAATGTGTAACGCATTTAAGTGCACACCATGTAAAATAAAAGGAGTGGTTTAATAAGTATCTGCCTACCAACTATGGGAAAATTATGCGTTAGGTATACTCTAGTAGGAACATAATGTACTTATTAGAATTAGACAACTACAGGGTGAAATTGATATCATTAGCATCCTTTTAAACTAAGATTCTACCCATCAAACTGAACAACTTTCACTATGGGAGCAAACCGCACAGAGCAACAAAAAAATCTGCTGTTCCATACTAAACTGCTATGCCTATTGCCTACCTACACAACACAAATAAATGTATGCAACAGCAGATTTTTTTTTGCTCCGATTGGTTTGCTCCATAGATATGGTTTGCTCCCATAGTGAAAGTTGATCAGTTTGATGAGTAGACTCTTTGTTTAAAAAGATGCTAATGATATCAATTTCACCCTGTACCTATAGGGTGGAGCGGTTTAGTAGGTATCTAGGTATCTGCCTACCAACTACGGGAAAATTATGCGTTAGGTACTCTAGTAGGAACATAATGTATTAGAAATTAGAATTAGACAACTATAAGGTCTAACAAAATTAGCTGAAACTTTTTTAAGGAGATTATCAGACCATCAAACTGAACAACTTTCTCTATGGAACCAATAACGAAATCGCGAAAAAAAAATCAGCTGTCTTTTACGAGGGGTGCGTTCAATAAAAAGTGAGAATGACAAAGACGCAAAATTTTATTTTTCAACAGTCACCTTTTAAGTTAAAATACACTTGATATATCTTTTTTCTAGATTTAAAATTCCCTTAGTAGAAAACTCCTTTCCTGAGCCTCTAAAAAACCGTGTGCTGCGGCGACTACTGCATCACCGTCTTCAAATTTTTGGCCTTTGAGGTACGCGTTCAACCGCGGAAAAAGATAGAAATCACTAGGGGGAGGTCCGGTGAATATAGAGGATGTTCCATCAGTTCAAAGCCAGCATCTTCAATGGCAGCTACCGCAACGCTGAACTTGTGCGCGGGGGTGTTATCTTGGTGAAACAAAATAACTTTAGTCAGTTTGCCACGCCGTTTCTCACGTATTTCTTTGCGTAATTTTTTTATTTGTCCTGCATATAAATTCCCCGTAATAGTGGCTCCATGACTGGAGGTATTCGATCATTATCACCCCTGAGCTGTCCCAGAAAAGAGAGTCCATGATCTTACCGGCGGATGGAGTTGCCTTAAATTTCTTAGGAGTTGGAGATGACGGTCTCTTCCAAGTCATGGACTGCTGTTTCGTTTCTGGATCATAATGATGAAGCCATGTTTCATCCATGGCTGTGAATTGAGACAAAAATCTATCAGGATCTTGCTGCAACAAATCCAAGCAGCTTCGCGAAGTCCTTAGTCTGGTTTGTTTCTGCGCGTCCGTAAGCATTCTGGGCGCGCGCACACAGCACGCAGACACTTTTTTCATACCCAGGTGGTCGTGCATAATATTATAGACACTCCCTATCGAAATCTTCATTTCTTCAGATATAAAACGAACTGTAACACGACGAGCCGCCAATATAAATTTTTAAACTTTTTTTATAATTTGTTCGGTTACTGTCGTCGCAGGGCGCCCCGAGCATGTGTCATCGTTGGTGGAAGATCTTCCTCGCTTAAACTCAGCATACCAACGAGCTACTGTAGATTACGGAGGAGCATAAACCCCTAATGCTCCTTGCAAGTCTTGATTTACCTGCTCCGTAGTAAAATTTTTGAAGTAGAGATATTTAATTACCGCGCGAATTTCAAATTTCTCCATTTTCGAGAACACGTTCTGAAACGTAGAAAACAAATGACTACAATTTTTTAAAAACAAATGAAAATCGAAAACTTTCTAATTATTATGATAACTTAGCTTTGCTTGCCAGTACCTATCAATTTTTTTTCTTACCAATGAGTATCTATTTCATTCGACACGTAGTTCGACACTTCGTATTGAACACCCCTAGTACATACATTTCAGTCGAATTATATGTTTGCAGTTTTGTATGGGAGAGTTGGTTTTACCTACCTATATGGTCCTTCGATGACGGTTTTTAAGGCAGTGATCAGACCATAAAACTGATCAACTTTTTCCTTGGGACCAAAGCCGAAATCTTGAAAAGAAAAGAACGGGTTGCACTCATACATACATTTCAGTCGAATTATATGTTTGCAGTTTTGTATGGGAGAGTTGGTTTTACCTACCTATATGGTCCTTCGATGACGGTTTTTAAGGCAGTGATCAGACCATAAAACTGATCAACTTTTTCTTTGGGACCAAAGCCGAAATCTTGAAAAGAAAAGAACGGGTTGCACTCATACATACATTTCAGTCGAATTATATGTTTGCAGTTTTGTATGGGAGAGTTGGTTTTACCTACCTATATGGTCCTTCTATGATGACGGTTTTTAAGGCAGTGATCAGACCATAAAACTGATCAACTTTTTCTTTGGGACCAAAGCCGAAATCTTGAAAAGAAAAGAACGGGTTGCACTCCGGGAGTGCCGGCAGAAGTGAAAACTAAGAGCTCTTACGTCTTACGTCACGTGACATCACGGTCTAACTATATCTATGCTTACGAATTTTCGATCAGGTTACGTGATGTCACGGTCCTGACGCGAGTAAAAAGTATACAACGCCGCTAAAGAAGTTTTCAATTCAAAATCAGCTGTTTCATACAAAACTGGAATCCTACTCGACCCAAATCTAATGGGACAGCCAATGATTACAGATTTTTTTTTCACGATTGCTTTTTTGGGAAGTTTATTTTAATTTATGTGCCATCAAAGACATATATGTATATTACTAGCGTAATCTATGTGTGCCATGCATTTTATAAATAATTTTATTAACATCGCAATTGCTAAGAATTGAAGGCAAATTTCTGGTTGCGCAAACAAAAATCATCACGAAGCTGAAAGATATTAGTTTCGAAAACGTCACAGACCTACGGTGCTTCGCCGTAGCGATCGTAGTGCTGATGATGATCGTCTCACAATTGGTTCAAGTCATAGTTGGATGCGACAGATCTCCGTTATTGCCTAGATCTGTGCCGTAATCGGTTTAAAAGGTAACGTTACACTTTTCTAGACATTTTAGGGTTGAATTAAAAAAAACAATTCGGTACTTATGTCAAGTTTTTTTTAGTAAAATATTTATATTGATATTATAACGGATAGTAAAGTAAACATAATTTTAACTAGGTACTTATAATTTAATATTTTTTCAAAGATCTCTCTTTTCATTCAATAAACTATTATATTTATTTATTTAAGTACCTTACTTTATACAATAATCTGTCTCTAGGTATGTATGTATGTAACAAAATTGGCTGAAACTATTTTAAGGGGATGATCAGCCCATCAAACTGAACAACTTTCTCACTGGGGTTCAAAAATGATTTTCTCGCGACTACTTTTGAATTTAGATATTACTAATCAAATTCATATAAAAAATTAATACTACCCTTTGCATAATTTAAATAAAACCGGTCAAGTGTGATTCGGGCTACTCGCGCACTGAGGGTTCCGTTCCGTACCACACCACCACTGAACACAACATTATGAACTTAGAAAAAAAACTTTTTTGTCCGGGACCTTTAGCGAGACCGACTCTCACTTGGCCGGTTTTTAGTATTTGTTGTTATTCTGTAGAGTTTGCCCTATAATCACACTAAGTTTGATGCTTGTATGTATTACCGATTTTACGACAGAGCGCGAAAGAAAAACGTTGACAAAAACAAGTTTCTTGTATGAGGACCCCCCTTAATTTTTAACTTTTTCAAATTTTTATTAATTGTTTACAAATCCGCAAGATAAATAGGTAGGACGGGCGGACGGACGGACGGACAACGTAGTCCAGTTTTCACCCTTTGGGTACGGAACCCTAAAAAATAGAATTGCTATAAAATGGATACGAAATTGTCGTTGCATTTATCTTCTTAAATACCTCATAATTAGGTACCTATTTCAGCATGATTAAAGAACATCGTAGAGCCACGGACCTGAAAAAAAGACGGACGGAATATCGTCTAATCAAAAGTGAAGTACCCATTTATATGTGTTTGCGTGCTGTCGCCCTTTCGCGCGGTACACAATGGCGGCGGGTTGTCGGACCTGTGCCTACAACTGGTGCGTCTGTGTGAGTGTAGGTCCCTTGTAGAACAAACGAAATTGTAGGACCTTGCATGCTTCACCTATATTTAGTGTGACATTACGTCCGTCTTTTTTTTCAGGTCCGTGCGTAGAGCGTCGTTCTTCTTGCATCGTCGTCGCGGTCAGTACATAACTCTGGTCGCCCTACATCATCGCAGGGATACATGTTATTAACCAGATGTAATTTACCAGTTTCTTTCGTGATGGAACTCTATTACTCCATAAATGGATGACCTCACATTATTTGAGCTTGTGGCTAATAATGACAAAACTGAAGGGATAGAAAATATAAATGACAATATCAATAATGAAGAAAATAGTTATCACTCTACGATTTTAGTGTATTTAGCGAAAAACGACTCCTTAAAGAAAGGAAGCGAAATTTTAAAGCAAGGAGACAAAACCATACGGAAAGGAAGCGAAACCATACGAAGAGGAAGCGAAACCTTAAAGAAAGGAAGCAAAACCTTAAAGAAAGGAAGCGAAACCTTAAAAAATGATAGCGAAACCTTAAAGAAATTAAGCGAAACCTTAAAGAATGGAAGCGAAACCTTAGTGAATGGAAAAGAAACCTTAAAGAATGGAAGCGAAACCTTAAAGAAAGGAAGCGAAACCTTAAAGAAAGGAAGCGAAACCTTAAAGAATGGTAGCGAAACCTTAAAGAAATTAAGCGAAACCTTAAAGAATGGAAGCAAAACCGTAGTGAATGGAAAAGAAACCATAAAGAATGGAAAAGAAACCCTAATGAATGAAAACGAAATCTTAAAGAAAGGAAGCGATACTAGCACTAGTAGCCTACTAGTAGCTGTTAGGGTAAGCGTGTGTATGCAACTTACAACCAACCAAGTTGGCTACCAAACATGTAAAATTATCAATTTCTTATCTTTTTTAGCCCATTTCATCCCACTGCTGGGCAAAGGCCTCCCCTTTAATCCTCCAACCATCTATGTCCTGGACATGCTCTGACCACGCGTCATTGAAAGCATCTAGATCGTCTAGCCCCCTCTTACTAGGATGACCTGGACGCCGACGATCGTTTTCTGGGATCCAGGACGTTACAACTCTTGCCGACCTTTCCTGGTGCATTCGACAGATATGGCCGGCCCAATCCCACTTTACTCTGGCGGTTTTTTCCCCAACATTGGCTATTCGTGTTTTGAAGCCGATTTGACGATCTGTTCTTTTAACACCTAATATACTGCGCTCCATCGCTCTGTAACAAATCTTGCGTTTGGACTTTTGAGCCGCAGTAAGAGACCTGGTCTGGGCACCGTAGGTTAGGATAGACAGGATACACATGTCGATGAGTCTTCGTTTGAGGGATAGCGGGAGTTTAACCTTCATTAACTCCTTCGTGGACCAGTAGCTCTTCCAGGCGACTTCCTTGTCTTGCCTGTTTTCGAAGGAAACTATTTGACCCAAGTAAACATACCTACTCATTACTACGACTATACGTTTTATATTGATTAAGTACCTCGGTAAATTATAATTTTCCAGAAAAGGGTACTGGCTCTTTGTGAGACGGTACTGGGTGAGAGTTGCTGTGACGATTTTCTCTGCTGCACTGGTTTCACAATAGCCTTATCAGTGTGCGCTCTCTTCGGATCAATATTGATTTTATTGCTGTTGATAAATATCTACAAGGTCCTGACTTATTCCCGTAGTCCGCCGCGTAGGAGACGCATTTGCTCTTAAAAGTTATGCAACGGCATGGCAGACGCGCCTAAAAATAACCAGGTAAAATTTTCATTCTATTGTTCATCGACTAACCTGTGCAATAATGCGCACGTTTATTTATCATTTATTTATTTGTAAGACAACAAAAATACAAAGTACAATATACAGCAATAAACTCAAGTAAGCGTCTTCAATACTATGCAGGTGTAGCAGTAACAACCCAAAAAGACCGAAGCCCATATCAGGGTTAGGTTAGGTTTACGTTTTTTTAAAGATTGGTATTATGGGGTCTATTTATGCGAAAAAATAAGAACCAAGCGAGCACCTTTTTAGATTCCTGAAGAAAATCTTCCAAAGGTTTCGTAGTGCAGGTTGTAGAGACAGCAGTCTTTGGATTTAGGTATCAATAGGCAAAGGCAACATACCTACTTAGGCGGATTGAAAAGTTCGCGGCCTGGCCATTAAAAAGAAAACGTTCGTTTTTTTTTCTGCCGCCATTTTGAACTGTCATTATTCAATTGTCAGCCCGCGAATTTTCAATTTCTAATCCTGTTTAAATAAAATTTCATGAACAATTTAAATACGTGTCTAGAACAGATTTTCAATAATGGAGAAATTGGAACACCGAGCTGTAATTAAATATTAGCTTAAACAAAGATTAACACCAAAGGAGATCCATGATGACATGCAAACAACATTAGGGGAATCTGCCCCGTCTTATACCACTGTGAAAAAATGGGTAGCAGAATTTAAACGTGGACGAGAGAACATCGAAGATAACCCTTGCTCCGGCCGGCCAATGACGTCTACCACCGAAGAAAACATCGGCCAAGTGTGTGATCTCATATTGAAAGACCGTAGATTAACTATCAGAGAAATTGCAAACACTATAGGCATCTCATACGAATGAACGAAAAATTTTTTATTCAAAATAATATCATATAGATAGCTTTTTGACGTCATTTTTTGACTCTACCATCGCGTCGGAAGGTGTTCCGTTGAGAGAAGATGCGGCCAGAAACTCTACAACACACATCTTTTAAACAAAACAAAATGTATACAAAGTACAATTAAAATACAATATTGCATTACATAGTGTAAAATTATCAAGACCAGACATTTTGGTCATTCAAATAATCATCGAGTTTATAGTAACCTTTTTTACAGAGGACTTGTTTAACATGAGACTTAAACTTTTTGTCTGATAAGTTTAGAATATCCTCTGGTACCTATCTTATTATAAAAGCGTATACAGTGCCCCATGAAAGATGTGTTGACTTTACTGAGTCGAAAATGTGGGAATACTAATTTATTTTTATTTCTTGTATTGTAATTATGAACGTCACTGTTTTTGGGAAAGAGAGAGAAATTTTTCCGAACACATAAAATATTTTCGTAAATATATTGACTGTAGAAAGTCAAAATACTGATATCTTTAAAAAGATCTCGTAGTGAGTCCCGACAACGCAGATTATAAATGGCTCGAATTGCCCGCTTTTGAAGGATAATGATAGCCTCGACGTCTGTAGCACGGCCCCACAGCAAAATACCATAAGACATGATACTGTGGAAGTAGCTGAAGTATACAAGTCTTGCAGCAGTTGCAGTAGCTATATCAGTTAGCTGTCTAATTTTTCGAACTGCATAAGCTGCCGAGCTCAGCCTACCCGCTAGGGTTTATATATGTAGACCCCATTGCAGCCTTGAGTCAATCTTTATCCCTAAAAATACAGTATTACTTGTGAAATGCAATATATCATTATCTAAAGTTATATTATTTTCATTATTTATAACGTTTGGTAGAGTGAATTTAATACATTTAGTTTTCTTCGCATTTAAAGCAAGATTATTAACACTGAACCAATTCAGAACTTGTCGAAGAGTGTCATTTACATTGTCATTAATATCATCAACATCTTGCGCCTTTCTACTTGTTTTCAAAATAAGAGAAGTATCATCAGCAAATAACACTATGTTCGACAAGTTCTGCACCATGTAGGGTAAATCGTTTATATAAACCAGAAAGGGAAATGGCCCCAGTATAGATCCCTGTGGAACGCCCATTTTTACTAGTGAGCCAGACGAATTTGTTCCATTGTCAATGAACTCGGCTTTTCTAAGGTTTCCGCAGTCGAGCAAAAGCGAATTCGACTCACGAATTCTCGCGACTGTTTGGAGATGTTTGAGGCTGATCCACAAGATTTTTTTTAAAGATTCGTGACGATGGGTGAAACCTGGGTTCACTACTATACCCCAGAGTCAAAACAACAATCCAAACAATGGAAAAGATTAGGTGAACCAACTCCAAAGAAAGCGAAGACAATTCTGACGGCTGGCAAGGTGATGGCCTCGGTATTTTGGGATGCTAAGGGTGTCATTATGGTGGACTATCTTCCGAAAGGCGAAACAATAAACTCAGCGTACTATTGCACCCTTTTGCGTCGTTTCCATGAAGAAATTAAACTGAAACGCACAGGATTACTGAGAAAGAAAGTGTTGTTTCACCAGGACAACGCTCGAGTTCACACGTCTGTCGAGTCTATGGCTCAAATTCGTGATTGTGGTTTCAAATTGCTGCCTCATCCGGCTTATTCTACTGATTTGGCACCTTTGGACTTTCATCTGTTTCCAAACCTAGAAAAACACCTCTGTGGTTAGAAATTTTCATCGAATGAAGAGGTTGAAGCCGCGGTAAACCTGTATTTTGAAGACCTTGAGGATTCTTTTTTTTAAACTGGCATGGAAGCTTTGGAAAGCAGGTGGAAGAAGTGCATAGAGCTAAATGGAGACTACGTCGAGAAATAAGAATATTTTTGTATGTATTTTATTCTGATTTCTTGACTAGGCCGCGAACTTTTCAATCCACCCACGTACATCCAAACCAACCATCCATCTGTATTGCCTCTACAATTTCACATTTCCTTAACCCCCTTTTAAATTCTGTAACTTAATTTAATTATAAACATATCGATCTTTGACACTTTACTAGTAGCTTTAACTTTATTGGTTTACATTTACTCCAACTTATGGAATAGTGCAAGTTTCATCAAAATCGGTTTCAGTACTTTTCAAGATACGGACTAATACATGCTAATACGTGTAAGTGTGACGTGCTGGTTTGTATGTATTTACGCGATAACTTCGGCATTTCTTGACCGATTTGGATGATTCTTTTTGGTTCAGGTTGATTTAGCCCTGAGATGGTTCCATTTTAATTTGGTGAAGATCTGATGACGCGCTTCTGAGCTACATAATATACCTTTTGAACTCCTCAAAAGTTAACAGCAAATCATCGACAATTGAAACATCTGCTTCGTATCGATGTAGTACCCTTTGTGTGTATGAATGATATCTGAGTCAAACTACACTGACCTGCAAAACTAGGTACTGCCTTTTGTGCACTTTTAATATTTAATTTTTTTCTAAACTACTTATAGAAATTAGAGATTTAAAATAAAAAACATTTTATAGCAAATAAATGTAATCAGCTTTCTTTGTAACTATAGTAAACTACCTATACATTAGTAATATTTTTTACTTAAAAAAAAGATAAAACAATAAAATGAAAATTTTTAGCTTAGTGTCAAAAAACTCAATTAACATTTTATAAGTATGTTTTACATGTTATTTAATTTTTAATAACTGGTATTGCCTCTTGGGGGTCTGAGGTCTTACTGACTACAGCTTCGAGCCGGTTTGGTTAACTGAACACGAGGTTTCGGAGCCGATGTTGGGGAAAATTCTCCCATTCTTCTATCAAGGCCTGTTTTAGTGCCCTGAGGGTGGTAGGTGGTGGTCTGGTCTGCGGCTTCTGACTAGCCTCCCTAGCTCATCCCAGGTGTGCTCAATCGGGTTGAGATCAGGAATTCTTGATGGCAAAGCCATCACGCTGATACCAACCTCCTGAATATACTCTTGCACGACTTGAGCCGTATGTGGCCGGGCATCATCATGCATCAGCATCGATCCATCACCCATATTTGCTAAATACGGCCCTGCATACTCATTGAGAATCTCTAGCGCATAACTTTCCCCAGTCAGAGTGCCATTTTCTATGGCCACTAACTCTGTGCGACTTTCTGAATATATGCCAGCCCATACATGATACATGTACACCGCCTCCACCGTACTGGACTCTTTCCGAGTAGCAGACTTGAAGGTATCGCTCACTAGGTCGCCTGTAGACACTGCGCCTTCCATCAGAAGTGTAAAGTGAGAATCGTGACTCATCTGTGAACAAAATTCTTGACCATTCTTCTTCATCTGTTCACGGGCGTATCGCAGTCTCGCTACTCGATGCTCTCGAGATTGGGGCCACTCGCTGGTCTTCGGGGTTTCAGATTTGCTTCGGCAAGTCTTCTTCTCACTATAATGTAGGTAGTCTATTCGTGTCTGAAGAAGCTGTAGCTGAACTTCAACTGCATTTAGGTGGCGATTGCTCAACACAGTGGAACAATATAACGGTCTTCTCGGGCACTAGTACACCTGGGAATGCCATTACAAGGTCTCCTCAAATGGTTTCCAGTCTCTTTGTATCTTCGCTTCACCTTCTGGACCGTTCTTAACGTCACACCCACCATTCTTGCAGTACGACGCATACTGATCTCTAGTTCCAGAAAAGTCATGATCCTAGCCTAAGATCCTGGCACACTCTTCAGGTGAAAGAGGCATGATAAATCAATTTTATGTGCTGTCGTCTAACTTAGCTTCTGTAACATGACTAATCTAAATTATTGAAAAAAAGTAAAATTGTAATTTGAAAAGGATAATTTTTGTATTTAAAGTTTTTTTTTCAGCCATTTCTTAAAAGAAGGTTACTGACTATTAAGTTTTTATATACAAAAAGAAACTCTTTTTCGAATCCTTTTTATTTCGAAAGTATATCTTGTGTGCTTAAAAAGTAATTGCAATTTTAAAAGTGTGATACTTAGTTTTGTAGGCCAGTGTAATAAGTGTCAGCACAAAAAATTTTGAAATAAACAAAATTTTAAGAAAAAATTAAAACCGCCTACTATACAAAAAAACTAAAAACATAAAACATAATATTGCAGCCGATGACTTTTTCGTTCGCATCTATAAGAACATGAATTTGTTTTATTGGAGTCGGTGTCAAGCCAAACCAAAGAACTAATGCAAGCCCTGTCGGGAATTCGGCTTGCCAGCGACTGCGATAAAACAAATTCATGTTCTTATAGATGCGAACGAAAAAGTCATCAGCTGCAATATTTTTTTTTACTTTTTCAGTTTTTTTGAAGGCGGTTTAAATTTTTTCTTAAAGTTTTACTACGTAAACATAAATAATTTTGTTTGTAGAAGATTGTCAGACGAAGGCAATTGCTTTATTAATTATTTGTTTTCAGGATATAAAATCAAAATGCTGTGATAAGCTTGTTTGCTGTAGCTCAAAATTCCATAACCCCATAGTGTGGGTCACATTTGGATTAGGTTTAATTTTGTTGCTGATGGTTGTGCGGCAGTTATGTAGGCGGATTCGTTTCGGTCGGCCTAGGAGAAGACGACGGCCGCGTAAGAACTATATACCTATTAGTATAAGAGATAAGTGTACTTTTTGCAACCATCAGCAGCAAGGCTGATTCAGTGTTTATCAGTGTAGAGCATCTCTGTGATGGGGATGGACCAGGTCTGCCTGCATAACTCCAGTCGGTTTAGGAGTTACTGATGATTAAAGGTCTGTAAAAAATCAACGATCAGCTGCACGGCTGCATCTCTGTGCATCTCTGTGATGGGGATGGACCAGGTCTGCCTGCATAACTCCAGTCGGTTTAGGAGTTACTGATGATTAAAGGTCTGTAATAAATCAACGATCAGCTGCACGGCTGCATCTCTGTGCATCTCTGTGATGGGGATGGACCAGGTCTGCCTGCATAACTCCAGCCGGTTTAGGAGTTACTGATGATTAAAGGTCTGTAAAAAATCAACGATCAGCTGCACGGCTGCACTGTCAAGTTCTGTCAGTCGGTTTAGAAGATACAGCCAGTCAAAGTTCCGACCTTTGAACGGCTGTATCTCCTAAACCGACTGATGAACCATGCCAGTTTTTGTACTGTTCCCATAGCAACAGTGCATACTACAACAATATCATACGATGAGCCTTGCAGCTGATCGTTAATTTTTTACAGACCTTTAATTATCAGTAACTCCTAAACCGACTGGAGTTATGCAGGCAGACCTGGTCCATCCCCATCACAGAGATGCTCTACACCCCATAAACACTGAATCAGCCTTGCTGCTGATGGTTGCAAAAAGTACACTTATCTCTCGGAATATATACCTATCTATTACGTTTAGAGTAATTTTAACTAATTGGGTACCTATATGTATTATCTGTCAGTGCCAACCTACCCGACCAAAATGTGGGTATAAATAAATAAATAAATATCTTGGACAATGTCACACAAATTATCTAGTCACATTTAAAGTACCAGAATCTAGCCTGGACTTGTATTACGATGACTAGACAGCGATATAGAATACATATATGTATAGATACAAACATCCATGACTCGGGTACAAATATTCATACTCATCACATCATACAAATATTTGTCCCTTACGGGATTCGAACCCGCGACCCTCGCCACAGCAGGCAGGTTCACTACCGACTGTGCTACCGGGCTGCCGGGATATAAATGGGACAGCATTTTTTAATCGCGTTTTTCCGTTAATTCCGTACAGAAAATTGTTTAGCTTGAATCATTCCCTTAGAAAACTGTAAGCATTTATTAAGAAAGACCCTGAATTGTCATATCTCGAGTCTTTGGATAAATAATAAACAAATAAATTATGCAGCTATTTCTGTCTATTTATGCTCTTAGTTCTTTTGAACCTGAGACAATACATTTGTATTCTGCTGAAAATAATATTTTTCAAACCTTAATAAAACCAAGGAAAATGTGGAGCTACAGCTTTATTCCATACTAAAAAATGCTAAAACGGACTAGTTCAAAGAAACTGTTAAAAGGAAGAAACAGTAAAATTAAGTACTGGCCAACTCTCCCATACTACTGACGCCATCTCTCCCCTCTCGGACGACGCTGCTGGGGAGATGGCCAAATCGTAATTTTTTTTAAATGTTATTTTTAGGGTTGATCCTATTAAAATTAGTTAGATTTATTAATTATTCGATAGTGTACCAATTATAGTACTCTGTTGTGTAACATTCAAAGTTTGATTAAAAATAATAAGGAAAACCTACAAACATGTAGTTTTATATAAAATGCATCTTGAAAAAACTATGGCCAACTACCCTGGACTTACCCTAGTAGTCGTCGTTACATAAAAACCACGTCAGAGGCCATAAGGCGGTCTGAAAAACTCGACGGTCTAAAAAAACTCGGTGGTCTAAAAAAACTCGGTGGTCTAAAAAAACTCGGTGGTCTAAAAAAACTCGGTGGTCTAAAAAAACTCGGTGGTCTAAAAAAACTCTTGACCCAACAGGGCTCTGATCTGCCCACACGATAAGAAAAAAGACCTCAGGAAGGTTAATTTTTCCTCTGAGGTCTTTACCAACGCCGTTTGCAGATTTTTACTACCCTTGGAAAACGCCTCATTGTGTTTAATTTAATTTAAAAAAAAAAGCACGAAAGTTCCAAGAGTTTCACTGCTAATAAAAATCTCCTCTTAATAACACAAACTTTCACAGGTTGTTCTGGTTGTACATAAAATGAAATGAAGAAATTCGTCCGAAAACGTTATAATTTCAAGTCAAACAAGCTTGTCATTGCAGAACCACGCTTATTCACTGACTATAAGGTACTTGTTTACCTACTGGAAAAAATGGGTTTCAATTTTTTTTTTATTTAAACATTAATTCGTAGATTGTTTGATTGTGTTTAAGCCAGTATAAAAATAATTTTCGCATGTTATTAAATAAATCCTCCGGACAACTTATTGGTATTTTGTTTTTGGCTATTAGCAATTTCTCTCTCTTTTTTATCTTCTTTTATGTTTTTATGAGATGTTATGTTACAGTAAATATCATTGCCCTTTACAATTCAACCTTGGCCCATTCAAAGAGCGCCTTTCGTAACTCAAAAGTCGTTGACTCACTAAGTTAGATTACGTAGATATTATGTCATCATAACTGCGGTGGCAAATTGTTACATGTTCTGCTCTTTGCAATTATGTTATGGCTTTTTCACATCCAACACGACAAGCGATGCTTTAAAAAAAATAGTTTAATGTCTTTGTGGGGCGGTACACGCGAACAGTTTTGAAAATATTTTCTGTTTAATTCCATCCAAGTCCAACTTTATTTAACTTTTGTTATTAGATATCAGCTAACACAGGTAGGTAGGTACCTATAGTTTTCAGATCTTGCAGGGCAAAAGCTTCCTGTTACAGAATTTTTAATGAATCTAATCAATTTTAGAAAATT
The DNA here is from genome assembly GCA_922987775.1 of Agonopterix subpropinquella. NCBI lineage: Eukaryota > Metazoa > Arthropoda > Insecta > Lepidoptera > Depressariidae > Agonopterix > Agonopterix subpropinquella. The sequence continues at coordinate 51,612,221 of OV277693.1, read as the reverse complement.
ATTTTTATAATTGTCTCTTAGAACTAAATAATGTACGTAGGGTGTAGCCGGTGTATTGTAGGTAACATCCTTTATTTTCAATCGCAATCAAATTGAAGTCCATTGGAGCTTATAGCAACTTCGTAAGACCTCATTCACAAAAACGCGTTTATGCCTCGTTATTGCAGTCAGTGGGTCACTGCCGTGCCGCCTTATGTCATAATGAAATAACGTAACCACAGACTTCTCGCTTTCCAGCTCTATCTTATGGTAATTCCCTCGTGCTATCTCAGCTCACCAACAAACTTGTGCAAGGGTATTGTTGCTAAAATTCAATTATATTAAGGTGGTTTCAGTCCATACAAACGTTTGACGCACAATACGCGTAGACGGAATTAATAAAAGTAATATTTTATATATGGAAAAATAGTTTAGAAAATCTAGATGTCGCGTATCAAATAACATTTGCAATTTATAATATAATTGCGAAGATATAAAGTTTTGAAAATGTTGTATGAAAAATGTCAAAGCTTTATATCTTCGTAATTATATTAAGGTGCCTACCATACTACCCCGGCCAAAAAAATCAACCCTGTATATCTCTGCTCCGCTCCGATATGACTTAGTGCAAATTTTATTAATCATACTTGTTTATTTGAGGTAATGCTACATAATAGTTATAAAGGGGTACGAACATTTTTATATGGCGCCTGGGATACCTAAACTTTTTTTTAATTTATTTTCTAATTTTTATAATTTCGCGCGGCAAGACTTTGCATATCGATAGAAAAAGTCATTACAAACATACTTTCTTATTTGGCAAAATCTCCTAGCCTGCTGTTTTAAACTAGATATTCGACTTTAAAAGTTTTAATTTTTCAAGACTCCTAGGGGCTTTATTTCTTACCTGATCGAGATGAATCTTGGTGTTTAGTAGAGGTGTAAATCTGTAGTTACCTACTAAGAATTTATGAAATAAATTATCCTAAAAATAAAAATCATCAGATTATAAAATAGATAAGAAATAAAATACGACAAAACTGGAAGTTGTATAAAAATCAAAAGCGGGGAGGGAGAAACTGCAGGGCGTGGGCAAAGCATATATAAAAATAATAGTAAGCGCGCTTCTAAGAAACCGCGCAACACGCCGGCGATGCGGCAAGATGGTGGCCATGCTGAGGGTTGTTACAATAACGTAGCTTAAAGTACGAGTGAATAGGCATCTTCTGGGTAAGCTCGCTAAATCTACGACCCCATCTTCGTCCTGAGGACTGGATAGAGGTCAAGAGCAAACCCATAGTTAATAAAAAAAAAAAACTTTCAGAGGAAATGGAATAAAATATAAGACAATCAATATGAAATAAGTTTAATCATTTAATATTTTATTAATTGGTAGTGATTCCAATATCAACCTAGGTATTTATTTTCGTTATGAATAGAGATCAGATAATCCGATGTTTATAAATATGCAGCCGGTGAAGTTTAGGTAAACCTAAACCACTCTGTCAACTCTGACAGCATTTCATAAGTTAACAAAAGTGTCAGAGTTGTTCAAATGTCCAAGTTCTACGATAGTTTAGCAATCCCGAGACCTAAGAACGGTCCTGGGATTGTTACATAAAATCAATTAATTGAGGTTCCTGTATTATTATTTTGAAAAATTAACTTTAGGTAAACATATATAATAATTTTTATACGATATGGAATCACATCACACCCGTACACAATGCCATAATTATATATTCTGTGACAATACAAACAATTTGAACTATTGTAGTACGTGTGCGCGTATAACATTTGACACCAAGAAAATAACTTGACCAAGTCAAATCAGTTGGCCAAGTTGTCAAGAGTTATTTACGTTGTAAGAGTTGTTCATGCTGACCGAGTTGTTTATTTTGTCTGAGTTGTCCAAGTCGACCAAGTTGTTCAATCTAGTGTTTACTACTTACAAGGACCAGCAGGAAAAAACGGTGCGGCGGCGGCGGCCCGATTTTTTAAATTTACTTTATTCAGAAAGGCATAGGCATCTATATTATGTTTTCGGGGGAAAAGAGGGAAGTTTAGGTTAATATGCATCCGATATTCATAGCAAAAATAAATACCTAGGTAGATATGCGGATCACTACAAATTAATAAAATATTAAATGATTAAACTTATTTCATATTGATTGTCTTATATTTTATTCCATTTCCGGCCATGGCCGCCATCTTGCAAACACCAAGTTTCATCTCGAACAGATGAGAAATAAAATCTTGAAAAATTAAAACTTTTAAAGTCGAATATCTAGCTTAAAACAGCAGGCTAGGAGATTTTGCCAAATAAGAAAGTATGTTTGTAATGACGTGTTCTATCGATATACAAAGTCTTAAGATTGGCCGCGCGAAATTATAAAAATTAGAAAAAAAAAATTGGTATCCCAGAGATGTTCCTACCCCTTATAGTATATAGTGGCCGAAGCAAAAAAAAACGACGCCATTTGTCCATACAAAGTTACACAAACCCCTTTGGATCCGCAACCTTTTCGTGTAACGAAGATCGAAAAGACATCATTCATCAATGTATGGGCCGTCAGGCCAATTTGTGATATGCATGCATATGTATGTGATAGCTTTTATATACGCATTTTAATATAGACAAATATAATAAAAATACAAACCAATTGCTATAATAGCTACAAATAAAGTCGTTTCGTGTTACAAAATATTTAAAGTAATATGATGACAGCTCGAAGTAATTACAAATAGCGCAGTTAGCAATATAAAAAAGCTATCTTTACTGTAGTAAAACTTCTTGGTTAATGATAGCGTCATCAAGGAGGTAATCCTCAAGGAGGTGAAACTACACATTACTTCCTTTATGGATAGCGCACTCTGAATTTTGCTCTGAAATGGCTCTGAATCAAAGATTGATCAAAGAGTACTTTCTCTGAATTATCCAGTGGAATTATCTGATGTTTTTGTTCGATTCGGCTGCGCTTTAGTTTTTCTGTGTTTTTCTGCTTTATAGGTAGCTGCTAATAAGTAGGTATATTACTTATTAATGAAAGTGTGATACAGTCGTAGGAAGATAGCATTTGTGTTATTAATTATTATTGTAGCAGTGTTAGTGGTAAAAGGACTGTGGAGTGTTGTGCATACTGAAGGTAGTCTGGTACATGGGTTGGGCACGATACCAGACAAATATTGAGCCTCTTGCTGCATATATCTGGATGATAAATAATTGTTAAAAGAAGATGTGGAAAATGAATAATAATTATGATTTTTAATCAAGTACTGTTTTATTTCACCATTTACCTATACTAAAGGCTCCCCCACACAGTTGCGATTGTATCGAGCAATAATATCCTGGCGACTTTGTGACCGCGTCGCATGTCCTACTCCTACCACACAGGTGCGATTTTGCGATTAGCGTCACGCGTCCGCCCCACCAATGAGAATGAATAAGTATAGTCTGAGATAGACATACTTTTGGTAACTGTCGCTAGAAAGGCTTTCCTAAAAAGAAAGAGTTCCCTCATATGGAGACATTTCTGGCTTTAGGACCAGCACTGGTAGCATGCACACCCGCGATAGCCGTGATACGGCTTTTTCACGTCTTTTATCTCGTTCTTTCGCGCGCAAAAGAACGAGATAAAAGACGTGATAAAGCCGTATCACGGCTATCGCGGGTGTTCATGCTACCAGTGCAGATCTTGATTTAAATGTTAGTTTTGCTATTAAACCCAATCGTGTTCAAAAAATTAGAAGCCAATGCTGTACTGAAAATTAAAATTGTAAAATCGCAGCGATATTATCGCTCGATGAAATCGCACCTGTGTGAGGGGCCTTAATAGAGAATTAGAGAAATAAAACCTAAAAAAAAATTATGTCAATGTCAAGTGGTCAATGTCAAAATATGTCAATCAATTTATTGTCAAGGCCTTCTTTTTTCAAAAAGTTTGTGACTACTTGTTCTGTGTTTTTTTCGCCATTTTTTCACATTTCGTAACTAAAATATCCAAATTCAATTCAAGATATCTCGTTTGTACCATAAAATATAACGTTGAAATAATTAGTTTTAGTAATATGAGTATGCGAACTATTATTCCCATATTTTTATAACGCTGTAGAAAAAGTTGGTAGTACAAAAATGGCCCGAGTTGGTGGTTGTCTTTTAAATTAGAGCTGCGGATGTTCTTTTCTTTACTTGTATTACGCTTCCTGACATGTAAAGACAACTTGATTTTAAATTCAAATTCCATCTTTCAGCGTCAGCGAAAAAAAATCGTCTATGACGTGACGGTTTCAAATTCGATCTTTCAAAACTTCAAAACAGGGCTACCAGATTGGGGGTTTTCCCGCGATTTTGGGGAAAAATTTGGTCTTTCGGGGAAAAGAAATTGTTGGGGAATATTAGGGTGAAGGTATTTAGGGGTTTTGAAGTGAAAATTTTTATGGGAGGGCTTTGGAATTCGGTTCGACAACCTTTTCATGTGACGGAAGTTTGAAATTAAAGAGGTACGAATATTTATTTTTATATGGAGCCTGGGATACCTAAACTTTTTTTTTCGAATTTTTATCATTTCGCGCGGCCAACCTTAGGACTTTGCATATCGATAGAAAACGTAATTATAAACATACTTTCTTATTTGGCAAAATCTCCTAGCCTGCTGTTTTAAGGATAGATATTCGACTTTAAAAGTTTTAATTTTTCAAGACTCCTAGGGGCTTTATTTCTCATCTGTTCGAGATGAGACTTGGTGTTTGCATAGTAGAGGTGTAAATCTGTAGTTCCTACTTTCGGGGTTGGAACATATCTGCGATACCTCTTTTTTTTCTTCGAATTTTTATCATTTCGCGTTGGCAACATTAAGACTTTGCATATCGATAGAACACGTCATTTCAAACATAGTTTCTTATTTGGCAAAATCTCCTGGCCTGTTTTTTTAAGCTAGATATATGACTTTAGAAGGTTTAATTTTTCAAGACTCCTAGGAGCTTTATTTCTTAATCTTGGTGTTTGCATAGTAGAGGTGTAAATCTGTAGTTACCTATTAAGAATTTATGAAATAAACTATCGTAAAAATAAAAATCCCTAAACCTAAACCATTCTATCAACTCTGACAACATTTATTCATAAGTTAACAAAAGTGTCAGAGCTGTTCAACTGCCCAAGTTCTACGATAGTTTAGCAATCCCGAGACCTAAGAACGGTCCTGGGATTGTTACATAAAATAAATTAATTGAGGTCAATTAAAGTCAATGAAATCAGAAACAATATAATTTCCAATAATCTCAATGCTTTTATTGTGTCAGATTTTCGTTAAAATGCAATTAAAATGTATACCTGTAGCAAGAAAGAGCATAATAGGAAAGGTATTGTCGATACCTATAATACTTACAGAATTTTTGCCGGCTCAAATAATAACCAGTTTATTAACAGTTGAAATGTTTTAAATTATAGCCTAGTTTCATTATTGGTTTAGTTAATTGTATCTTTCATTAAGAAAATAATAATCAACAGCTTCATGAAATTAGAGCATTAATTAGCAACACTCGCCTAGGGAGTATTATATTCCTTGGCAACACTGCTGCAAGTTCGGACTTCGGATATTTATTGTGGTGTAATGTGGTGTAACTCGAACGTTTTCGTAATGTTGCAGTCCCTCAGAGTGTTACAAATTGTATCAGCGGAAAAGAAGTGATTGTCACCATAAAGTTATTATTTATGATTATGACAGAAAATATTTAAATATCAACTAAAGTAAGGCCTGTAACCGCAATAAATAAAACCGGTCAAGTGCGAGTCGGCCTACTCGCGCACCCAGGGTTCCGTACCACACCTCCACAGAACACAACATTATTAATTTAGAAAAAACTTTTTTTGTCCGGGACCTATAGCGCGAGACCGACTCACACTTGGACGGTTTTTAGTATTTGTTGTTAGGTATTCTGTAGAGTTTGATCTATAATCACACTAAGTTTGACGCTTGTATGTATTACCGTTTTTACCATAGAGCGTGAAAAAAAACGTTCATAAAAACTAGTTTCTGGTTGAAAACCCCCCTTAATTTTTTACTTTTTGAAATTTTTATTATTTGTTAAAAAATCCGCCGTAAATAACGCATAATCTGAGAAAATTTCAACTATCTAGCTATTCCGTTCAAAAGTTACAGCCCTAAATAAGTAGGACAGACGTACGGACGGACGGACAACGTAGGCTTAGTAATAGGGACCCGTTTTCACCCTTTGGGTACGGAACCCTAAAAATCAACTGTTCCGAGGTTCCGAGCGTGTAATTTCTGTGGCTGTTCCATACAAAACTGCAACGCCGACTCGACTCATGAAACTGCAGTTTTTTTGCTATTTCAGCTTTGCTCCCATAGTAAACCCGTATTTGGGGTGTAACCATGGTGTAACAAAACACCCTAGTAGTAATTTAAAGAAGTGGTTTAGATTAGACCATCAAACTGAACAACTTTTGCTATGGAGTCAACATAGAGAAAAAGTAAAAAATAATTGGCCATGTGCGTGTCGGACCACGCGCAGGGTAGGGTTCCGTAGTTGCCCGTCACAATATAATATGGACTTAGAAGGAGGCTTTTTGTTTTATACTACGCGTGGTATTTAACGGCTAATAAAGTCTATATAAGTTGATCGACTACTACTCGTAAACCTGTAAAGCCTACTTAGCGGTGATAGTTTTCCTTTTAATTTCGTTATATATACTACTGCCATGAATTTTTTCACATATCTAGAAACAACCGTTTAGCTGGCAGGGGGGGGGGGGACACTTGACTCTAACAAAATTTTTCACTTTAAAGCTTAATACTTCGCTAACGGATCCCAAACCGAAAAATGGTTTATTCAAACCCACAATATTTTTAAAAGACTTATCCAACGATACCCCACACCATGGGTAGACGAGAAAAAAAAATGTATTCCCCACTTTACGTGTAGGGGAGGTAACCTAAAAAAAAAAAATTTTAAAAATTTTATTTTATTACTTTGTCGGCGTAATTAATATGTATATCCATGCCAAAATACGGCTCTCTAGTACTAACCGTCTTTGAGCTAAGCCGCGGACAGACAGACAGACAGACGGACAGACTGACAGACGGACAGACGGACAGACAGACGGACATGACGAAACTATAAGGGTTCCTTGTTGACTTCGGAACCCTAAAAACAGTTGTTTCATACAAAACTGCAGTAACCTACCCTACTCGACTGCATGCAAGGAACAGCCATGGAACTGCAAATATTGTTTTATTTCGATGTTGGCTCCATAGCGTTAAGTCGTTCACTGTTCAGGTCTAAACCATCCCTTCAAATATTGCTAGGGTTTTTCAATATTCAATACTATATAGAAGTCAAATTTTTTGTTACCTACCTGTAAGTAAGTATATTAAAACAATGTTTCAGGCACCGCTAGTTTATTATAGGTGAAAAGATGCCCCGTTGGGGAATAAAGTCGTGAATATAAATTATGCGAAAAGATTGAGACGGTCTGATCATCTGATGCGTGACTCAAGAAAGTAGGTATGTTCTGGATTAACCATAAGTACCTATACATACAGAGTCCTTCTCAATATGCTGACACTTTTTAAAGGGCATGATCAGACCATCAAACTGAACAACTTTCTCTATAGAACCAACATCGAAATCGCGAAAGAAAAAATCTGCTGTCCCATACATTTGGCTCGAGTAGGTTTGCAGTTTTGTAGGGAGGAACAGTTTTTTTTTCGCGATTTCGATGTTTGTGCCATAGAGAAAGTTGTCCAGTTTGACGGTCTGATCATTCCCCTTAAAAAAGTGTCAGCATATTAAGAAGGACCCTGTATTTAAGTTTATGGGATTAACCAAGGATTAACACATAGGGTAGGTAGAGCAGAGAAAGCTAGTAGATAAAAGATACTGGTATAATAAGTATCTAGAATATCTCTGACTACACCCCCTCGGGAAATATAGTCGTGAGCGTATGCTTAGGTATACTTACTAACCTAAATATTACCCTGCATAATGATATATTAAGTTAAAACATTAACTATTTATGTTACAAAATAGAATAGGCTGCGATGCCGATAAAGAAAAAAAATTTAAAATGCCTAACTAGTAGGTAGGCACTGTAATTATTTTCCATCAAATTTCTTAGCCCATATCACGAGCGACCTTAATGTTCTCTGCAACGATACAATTTTTTATGTAATAGGCACGTACACAGAGATCGTCAACATTTTTCTAATCATTTCGATAGACACATTAAATAATATTTTATTTAAGATGGCATATATTATATATGGTCCTTCTTAATATGCTGACACTTTTTTAAGGGTATGATCAGACCGTCAAACTGAACAACTTTTTCTATCGCACCAACATCGTAATCGCGAAAATAAAATCAGCTCTTCCATACAAAACTGCAAACCTACTCGTGCCATGTATGGGACAGCAGATTTTTTTTCGTGATTTCGATGTTCAGTTTGATGGTCTGATCATCCCCTTAAAAAACTGTCAGCATATTATTAAAAAGGACCCTGTGTATACCTTCTTATCGTAGATTCTTTTCTAGTACCCAAAATTCTATCCCGTATCCAAACTCTAGTTAGAGTAGTAAGACGGCTTGCCTCATAAATAAATTGGACCTCATAAATAGGTACATACAGATTCCTTCGGCGGTTTTTAAGAAGATGACCCTACGGAATGATCAGCTCATCAAACTATGGAGCCAAACGAAATCGCGTTAAAAATATATTATAAACTGTTCCAAACAAAACTGTAAATCTATTCAACGGAAATGTATGTGACAGTAATTTTTTTCCGGAATTCTATGTTGGCTCCATAGTGACAGTCGTTCAGTTTGATGGTCCCTTTAAAAATCGTTAGTATTATCAATGACATTAGTAAACAAGAATGGACAGGCCTTACGCGAACATTTCAAACCAGAAAAATGAGGCAAAACAATTGACAGTTTTACTTCGAAAATGTACTGAGATGACAGACCAAGTACCCTAATTTGTATTGAAGTGCCCTAGTTTTGCATGCTTCAACTTAGAGCGCTTTGGGCCTATCCATTCATTTTACTTTGATCTAAGAGTATTATAATAATATAGAGCCCTTCGAATTCACACTTTGAATTTGGATACAATTAATTCTCAATAAATATACATAATACTACAAAGTACTGTTAATTATTACCGTAATAATACTTAAGTACTTAGGTAAGTTGTGTGTACTTAAACCACGATCATGATATTATTTTTATTTTTTAATCTTGTATTTGACTTGTTGATACGTAAGTACATTATATGTGTTAATGAATTAACGCAAAACTAGAAAGCTGTTTGTTTAGAATCGAGAGCAGAATCGAATTATCATGGTTTCAACATAGGTAATTTTTTTCAAAATATTAAATAATTTGTTTGCAAAATTTAAAAATTTCTGAACCCGATTTCAACCCACCGGACGGGCACACTCACCCACTTACTACCAACACAGGATTATAAAAATGTATCCATGAGTACGTTAGCGCTTTCTTTCAGTGCTGAAATGATAACAAATCATTTTTGCCTCAAAACTTAAAATGCAAATAACTTTTAATTTTAACTATCAAAATAATGAAATTATTGTTTCAATCTAATTATTTTGTTATAAATCATTTGGGGTGTATGAGGTTTTGCGCTAAGTAATTCATTAACACGTTGTATTATTTCCATTTCAACCGTAGAAAGAGTAGGTAAGTAAAAATTTTTCGTCTGTTATTTCAACGAAGCTTTTCCTTTATTTTATTTTAAAATTGGATTCATGAATACCTAGGTACATATTAATTTCATCATTAAAAACATCCGTCACTTTCTGATATCCGGTAGGTATCCTAGAACTAGAAGGTGAAAGAAAAGTTTAAACAATCATCTATTAAGTGATCGAAATGTTGTCTACTTCTGTAACATTTCGTTGATGACTTAAAAAATAACGTAATATCTAAGATAGTAGGTCCGAAAAGCAGCATCGCCGGCAAAGAGCAAAAGAGCGGGCTGCCCTGCATCCGAGACCAGTGCCAGTTGGAACGCAGTGGAAGTTGCACGTGGAGTCAAGTGCTTTTAGTTCCCAAACTATTCTTTCGGTGGGAAATTAGTAACAAGGTGAGTTTTAGATATGCAGCTATGCGATTAAAAAATATTTTGTTTGTCTTACAAGTTATGAATTTAAGTACAATCAAACGCATTAAGATAAGATAAAATTTTTTTTGTTTATCCTTTTTTTCTTATTCTTTCTTTTTCTTATTTCTTTTCATTAATATTTCGGTATTCAAAGAAACATTTCAAAAATATGTATCGCTTCCCTATTACTATTAGTATCTAATAAGACGATACTGAAAAGTTTTTTATTAATACTTAGTTGTTTAGATAAAATTAGGTGTCTGTCTACTCTTAAGATACCTAACTATAAACTGCTCTGCGATAAACTTTTGGATTTTAATTAAGTAAAAGTTTACAGTGTACCTTCTGATCTATAGTGTTAAGGTACTTACCTGCATCTCATTAAATTGTTCATCTGCTTAACCTGAAAATTCTTCTAGGCAGGTAAATGTTATTTTAACTTTAACACGCGTTTTGCACAAAATGTGACCTTGCTTAGGTATCCCAGGCTCCATATAAAAATGTTCGTACCCCTTTGCACGAATGATGTGACCTTGCTACTAAGTATAAAATTGGTTGTAATTTTAATTAAAATAATAATGTAATAACCAGATAATATTCAAAACCCTTTATTAAACAACAATGTCAATGTCAGAGGGTCACGGTCTAAAAGTCGTTCATCCCAATCTGTGCTATAACGTCACACCTCTTTCCCTGAGGGACAGGCAGAGACCAAGGCGCGATAGCGAAAAAGACAGAAAAACAAATAGGTAGCCAATCAGAAATACAGAGAAACTATTTGGGCAATCGGTACATAGCGTCTTTTGAACTTTGGCGTCGAATCATACAGGTAGATACAGGTAGGTAGGTAGTCTCAGTACTCGATATTGGTACTATCTATCACAAATATAAATATAATATATTTTTTAAATAATATCGATTTTCTACCACGATAGATAAGAAGCAAATACCTATCTAAGTTCAAGGTTAATTTTTTGAAATAGTATTGTATCCCAATTTTCTTTAAAACTAAATTATAATTAGGTAGATACCTCAGGTAGGTAAGATAATACCTAGACGTATTATTTTTTCATTATATTTTCCGGGCGGACTGCGTCTAAATACGACGCACGATAAATTAGCATCATACTTGTATAAGTACGCATTAGTATTACTACGGTACTAATATTCATAACTAGCTGTAGGTATCTAAGCGCAGGCAGGCACCTGAATTACCTACCCACGAATTATAATTCTTAACTTCTATCTTTGATAGAGTGAAAAGATTAAGATGAAAATATGAAAAACCGGCCAAGTGCGAGTCGGACTCGCACACCGAGAGTCCGTACCACAATATCTACATTTAAAAAACTGGGATCTTTGCCGGTATTTATTATTTGTTGTTTTACTTTAGAGCAGGGCTTCCCAAATTTATTTTTACTGTGACGCCCTTGGGAATTGGCAATCTTTTTGCGACGCCCCCCTCTAAAAAGAACACCTACTTATACCAGTTGTAGTGTTCTAGCCTAGTAACAAGTTATCAGAAAAACTAAAAATAACAATTACTTTATAATTATTATCAGAAAATTTTAAAACAAAAACAAAATACAAGAATAATAAAATCGGTCGAGTGCGAGTCGGGCTACTCGCGCACCGAGGCCGAGGGTTCCGTACCACACCACTACAACATATTAAAGTAAAAAAAAATTTTTTTACTCCGGCACCTTTATCGCTAGACCGACTAACACTTGGTCGGTTTTTATTAATTATTGTTATACTGTAGAGTTTGCTCTATAATCACACAAAACTTGACGCTTGTATGTATTACCGTTTTTACCATAGAGCGAGAAGAAAAAACGTTAATAAAAACTAGTTTCTTGCTGAGAACCCCCCTTAATTTTTAACTTTTTGACATTTTTATTATCTGTTAGCAAATCCGCCGTAATACGCACATTCTGTGAAAATTACAACTATCTAGCTCTTTCGGTTCAAAAGTTACAGCCCTAAATAGGTCGGACAGACGGAATGACGGACAGACGGACAGACGGACGGACGGACAGACGGACGGACGGACAGACGGACGGACGGACGGACAACGTAGGCTTAGTAATAGGGTTCCGTTTTTACCCTTTGGGTACGGAACCCTAAAAACGAATAAGTATAGATACCTATTTATTTTACTTTGTTGGCTGGCTACTAATGAGACGGATATGCTTGCTTTTCCGAGCATAGTTTCTCAAAACGGGTCTCAAGTTTTGAAATTGCCACTCTCGTCTCTTTCTCTACATTTATATTCGATCTGTATTCTTTTATTACTGCAACTGCAGAAAAATCGACTCGGTCGCATCTACATAGACAGTCAATCGAGGATCAAAAAGTGTATTACATCTTTTGAGGCTGACTGTACCTATAGCCGTTTTTAACGATACGTAGTGCAAAAGCAAAAAACCATTAAAAAATACTAATGTTTGTATGGCCGGTACGTAATTACGTAGCTAAGATGCAAACCTTTTGGTGTGAAATAAAGTACAATTGATCGAATGATTGAACCCTTTTAGTTAGAGTTAGAACTATGGTTAGAACGGACGCGGACGGACGACGGAATACGAGATTTATTATCGTGTCATAAGACTCAAATTGCAAGCGGGTATGGAACCCTAAGTAGGTAGGTACAGTCGCCATCAGATATATTGTAGCATACAAGATGTCCAAATATTTCTGAGCAGTGCTAATTTTCATTAAATTCTTTACAGTAAATGTTACCAATTATATCTAAACGTGTATTTCGTCATAAATATCTGAACAGCAAATTTTCAATAATTTCTTTACAAAGTTATTTAAAATTAAAATGTAAAACAACGGAGTAAGGTTTTTTCCGAAACTGTTCAGATGTTTATGACCACCCTGACTGCGTCGATATATTTGATGCTCTAGGCGTTCCTATATTTTTGATTGGTTATGACTTATGAGTAAAGAAATTATTGAAAATTTAACTGCTTCGAAATATTTGACCACCTTATTTGCTACGAAATATCTGCTGGTGACTGTACATATTTTTCGAAACATATACAGACCATGGAGCAAATATGTATACCTACAGACACATTTAATAAACAGTTACCTATACAATAATACTTAATATGATGAAGCTAAACCGCATTATTTGCATTTCGTAAACTCTCAGTCCCATTAACGAGCCTATAAGACCGACGACCGACACTTTCAATCAAACCTTAGTGCATTTCATAACGTTATCTATCTGTGCAGAATGCCGATTAGTGCAATGCTAAGTTCCGACATAGGTTAGTACCTACTTATGTAAACATTTGCTAATTGACTCGCCAATGTTACACAATGAACTTAACTGAGATCGAAGAGAACATAATAATAGCTTCGTGTGAAACCACGCTTTGATTCCGTCGAAATGACCAAGTCACCTAGTTTCGTTTTCGTAATATAATCTTAAACTATCAATGTTTGTAATGGAGTAGGCCTAGTTACATAACAGTTCACGAATTTGGGTCAATTAAGCTTTAAAGGGATTCTTTCTTTGACCAAACTTTCTAGAGTTGATCAAGCGGTGGTTTTGACTGTTTTATAGCTTCTTTTATTTCGCTATGTCACCCAAAAGAAGAAGCATCAGAAAACTGTAATAAAGCTAGTTCTAGCCTTCTGCTTCTAGCACAATAAATAAACTCTTGATAGATAACATATCTACATCTTCCTCTTCGATGTTTTACGAAGTACCTAATTAGGTATCTAGAGTGCGATTTTTGAAAGTCATATACGTTGATATCGGCAGTACCAGTAGAAAAGTATGAAGTTTGTGTATTCTCGCTCATTTCGAATTCAAAAATAGCACTTCGGACAAAGTAGATACAAAATGCTATTTTTTTTATTCGAAATCATGAGCAAGAATACACACTACTGCCGATTTCAACGTATTGACTTTCAAAAATCGCACTACTTTAGTTTGATTTTCACAAAAGGAGCAGACTTCTTTGGTAATGGTCTGCTTGTAAGTAGAAGGTATATTTTGTACAGTTGGATTAGGAAACTAATTATATTCTCCACACGGTTTAGATAATACTGTCTAAGCAACTAAACAGATCTACTGTAAGCTAGAGTTAACGAAAAATAAAGTATTGACATAATGTACCCATGGAAAGAATCGGGTGGTCATCAAAATCGTTATCTTCATCAAAGAGACCAACCGCCAAACAATAGTAACAGTTTATTTCATAACTTAATGTAATACTGGCATCCGAATGTGCCTTTACGTAACTTAAAAATTATAACGTTGCCCAAGCCTCTCGTCGCTGCGCCAGCGCAGCGAGCGGGCCATGTTGCCCAACGCAACGCTGAATGAGGCGGCCAGGTGCAACACAATCATCTTGTAGCTATGTTGATTTGCTATGGCATTGTCTACTCATTTATTGAATACTTCGTCAACGTCAATTTACTGATGGATGTTCAGAAAGCACTATAAATATACACCACTAGTTTTTAATTACTAACATTACCTTGAGGATGTATTCAGACAATGAACTTTCCCTAAGGAACATGGGTCGAAAAACGAGAAAAATTTTTGAACTTCCAGCCAATCTAAGTATTTTCTATGGAAGGTCCACTTTTTTTTTTCGTTTTTCGATCCATGTTCCTTTGGGAAAGTTGTTTAGTTTCACTGTCTGAATACACCCTTAAAGTTATGTTGGTAATTAAAAAAACTGGCCAAGTGCGTGTCGGGCCACGCGCAGTGTAGAGTTCCATAGTTGCACATCACAATATATGGACTTAGAAGGGGGCTTCTAATTTTTCTATTTTATCCAAGTAACTATACTATTTATTTGACGGTAGGTCAGTAACTCATAGCTCTTGGTTCACGAGACGAGAGGATGCTAAAGCAAATAAATATGTATTCAGCAAGTTGTGAAACAAACCACTGAACGCGTCTCTTTTAATGTGACAATGACAACGGATGCTCTCAAGGATTTGTTCGACTGTTGCATGTAAAATAAGTTTTTGGTATTTCTAAGAATATATTACCAAAGTAGGCATGACCCAAGCATGTACACATTTCTTAACAGATTCACATTTCACGTGTAAAAGTGCTCAGCTGGAAGTTATACTTATATCGAAAGACGGTACTAAATCTGTTCTTGCAAATGCTCAGTTTATCTGGTGGTCTTTTTTTTGATCTGGTGATCAAACATGTGAAGGGCATTTTTCAGTCACGTGGGCGGGCGGTGCGGATGCGGGTCTCAGACACGCACGCAAATCATTTTAATCTCCGTTTTTATAAACAGCCATGTCTCGCCCGGAACGTAAGGATCCCCAAGTTACGATTGTCACTACTATACGTACATTATTTTATTATAGAGCGATGATAGCCCATACGGAAGAGAGCTAGCGCCTCAATCACGAGGCCGCGGTTCGATTCCTGGCCTGGACCACTAAATTCTTCGGAATTTATGTACGGTTGTATTTATAATTTACTAGCTCGGCGGTGAAGGAAAACATCGTGAGGAAACCTGCAATGCCGAGAATGAAAAGAAAATACCATAACTTCGGAGGTATGCGTAAAATATGGGTGATCTTGAGGGCGAACAAAACGACCAGCGCTGGTCTCAGTGTTACATTGACCCTTGCTTGCAATAGCCCAACCACAAATAATACTACATTATTAAACTTTGAGGTGCCTAAACAATAACTTGTTTCAGCAGACCAGCAAGGATGTCGCGTAAACAGTCGAAGCGTTACTTGACACCCGCCGAGGACTACCAATGCCCTCTTTCAGCTGAGACGCAAGCCATCGCGGAGGAGCAGCTTCGTGAGACCGACAGCTCCAGGTCACAGGCCCTCGAGTCCCTGAGGAGTTGGATGGATCAGAACCCCAAGTTTATGGCTATTAGGATGGGTAATGTATTCCGTTTCAAATACGTTTTAATTATAATTCTGCTTGGGATTAATCTTAGTAAATAAAAAACCGGACAAGTGCGAGTCGGACTCACGCACGGAGGGTTCCGTACCACCATACAATATTACCAAAAACGTTTTTTTTTTCCGGGATCCTTAGCGCAAGCCCGATACACACGTTTTTTTATTAGCGCCTATTTCATCCCACTGCTGGGCACATTCCTCCAGTAATAATACAATAACCTGATACCATTAAACACATGTTCATGATGACAAAATGTTTTACAGATTCAAACTTTCTCCTACGTTTTCTTCGCACGAAGAAATTCAGTGTGCCCATGGCTCAAGAAGCTATCGAACGATACATTCTGCTTCGCCAGTCTTGGGGCATCGCATTCAATCAGCTCGACTACAAACTGCCAATCATGATGGAGCTCGTCAATTTGGGGTAAGTCGCATTGAAAAAAAGGCAAGTTCAATAATCAACAAACAAGACCTGGAAGATGCCTTTTACCGCTCAGTGGCGTCATCATCAGTCAAGGAAACCTAAAATAAAAATAATACCGGTCAAGTGCGAGTCGGGCTACTGGCACACCGAGGGTTCCGTACCACACCACCACAAAACATATAAAAAAAAAACTAAAAAAATCTGATCTGGTCGTGATTCTGATCTTTTTTCTGATCTTAGAAAAAATATTAATTTTCTCCGGGACATTTACCGACTCACACTTGGCCCGTTTTTATTATTTGTTGTTATACTGTAGAGTATGCTCTATAATCACACAACGTTTAACGCTTGTGTGTGTATTACCATTTTTACGATAACACGAGTAGAAAAAACCTTGATAAAAACTAGTTTCTTGTATGAGGACCCCCCATAATTATTAACTCTTTGACATTTTTATTATTTGTTAACAAATCCGCCGTAATAACGCATATTCTGTGAAAATTACAGCCCTAAATAGGTAGGACGGACGGACGGACAACATAGGCTTAGTAATAGGGTCCCGTTTTCACCCTTTGGGTACCACTACTTTTATAGGTCTGAAATAAAACATTCCACTTTCAAGAAAATCTACATAAACTGCAATATTACATTTTCTTCAATATTTTGTTTTTTTTATCTTAACTATTATAAAACTGTAAAAGAAATGTGTCTGTACATTGAAGATATTAACAAAAAAAGTTAAGATATGGTTTTTAGATGACCCTGATTCCATATCACCAATTTTTGGATTTTTTGTCTGTCTGTCCGTTTGTTTGTGTGTTTGTTTGTTTGTTTGATCGAGCATCACGCAAAAACTACTGGACCGTTTTTGATGAAACTTTTTTGGTTTGATAGCTTATGATCTGACTTAAAATCTGGTATAGGTATAATTTGTGCGGACGAAGTCGCGGGTTAACTCTAGTGTTTAATAAACTTATAGAATTGTATAATAACAGTTTTTAAGCTTTTGTAGTAATATGATGGAACTTTTTTAGATTGTAAGTTTTCTCCAATTGTTAATTCTAAAAAGTGATGAGGGCGCCACTGAGCTTTAAAAGGCCTAAATTATGTCAGTTCTGGTACATAACCTAAAACCAAGAGCTTTCGGCTCTTTAGTTAAATATACCTAGATACAACTCGATGATAATTATGCTTTAACGTTTCAGGTACATTTTTGTCAGTCCGTTCAAAGACAAGGCGGGACGTCGCGTTGTCGTATACAGGCCTGGTAGATATACAACTCTGTCTTACAATCACCAGCTATTATATTCACAGTTTACACCTATGTATTATTCAATTCACATTACTTATATATTTTTTATTATGTAAGTACATACGTACATATTAACTTATTTATAAAAAGGTCGCAGGTGCAGTCTTAATAAAAGGTAATAACATCACCATGTTTGAAAGCAGCCGGTTCTGTTGGAAAATAATTCATCTCAGGAATATGTACCTAAGCTATATTTATTTACTTATTCATTTAAAAACGCTTATGCACTTCACATAGCTCTGCACGATTCATAAAGTACTGCTTTCTTAAGATGCCTCAGCAAATATTCCTTGTTTCTACTACCCGTTCACTTCGAGTTGGCCGTCGATGACCGTTACAAAATTTCGTCACAGGCACAGTGACTGGTTCCGTCGACAAAAAATAATATAAAAAGCAATTAAAAATTTAAAATTAAAAGCGATATTAGCGACTGGGATGGACGTGCCGTACCGTTCGTGGTTGCGTTGCTAAAGGTTATAAAATTGCGTTTAATAGGGTCTCTTAGGGGTGAGGTGCGGGGAAGCGGGAAGGGAGGGAGCGGCCAACTCGAAGTGAACGCCTAGTAAATGTTTTTAGTTGCAATAATAAACGTAATATACCTAATGTCTTCGATCTCTAGGTGTGTTCGATCCCTATAAGTACACGAATCAGGACATGTGTCGTGTAATGGCCACCTGCTACGAGACCCTCATGGAGGACGAGGACGTCCAGGTCCGAGGGTTGGTGCACTTCGCGGACGGGTCAGGGGTCAGCTTCCCCCACCTTACCCTGTTCACGCCTAAGGAGGCTGTGCGGATTGTCAAGAACGGCGAGGTAATCCATCTAATAGTTTAAGAAGTCAAGAAACATGGACATTGGCGTCGGTATAATAATTTTATGCATTATATTTGCGCCTGAAATTCTTTCGTAGGCCTCACAGATTACCCCCGTAGGCCTATACCATTAAGTTAATACTGTACAAGTTCTCAGAGTAACCGCTAGGAGCGCTGTATCTACCAGCTCTAACCAAAACAACGATGTCAAACTGCTGTACATCTGTAGTTAAAAGTGTTATAATATCAATGTCAAATCGTGGTAGGCCCGCAGCCATAATATAGGTGGGGAAACTGGCTAAATATGGCATAAGCTATGGATAAAATGAAGTGACTTTTGTAGTGGCGGATACCTACTACAGACTTTAGAAGACTACCGTGACAGAAGGTACACCAAAGCGTAAAACTTTTAGACACTTTTCGATGTTAACACAATCTTATTTTCAGAGAACCATTCCAATGAGACACAAGGAAATCTATGGCGTTAACGTCCACGCAACTATTAAATTCGCACTCGACTTCGGTATGGCATTAATCTCAGAAAAGATCAGAAAACGAGTGAAACTCTACACATCCGTCGATGAAGTTGAGTTGGACAAAAAACTGCTGCCCCAAGAATATGGTGGTGTAATGCCGATGAAGGAAATGATTGGTAAGATACCTTCCCACTGGAAGGGTGCCAGATTTTCCTGCACATAACGACCCTCTTATTTATAAAAGATTTTTTTTTTCTTTCAGAACTGTGGAAAGAAGAGCTTGCACAGAAAAGAGATACTCTTCTGATGAACGACAAACTGGCAGTACGACTTGAAATGTACAGTGAAGCGGCGCGAGAGGGCGCTGTATCTGCCCTCCGCGCAGGCGCGAACACATGCGCGGGCGCAGACGCAGTGGGCGACGCCATGCGCGGCCTCACCGGCAACTTCCGAAAACTTGAAGTCGATTAATACGAAAATAGTTTTGTAAAATCCCAGACTGAAGATACAGCATCTGTTGTACAATATTATAGAAGCTAAGTGTAAATTACGATGTCAGAGATATGTTAGTATCTTACCTGTAGTATTATTTACTTATAGTTTAACAAATTTTAATAAAAAATTGGGTCTAACTTTACTGTAGATTACATGTTGTTATGGTATGATTGTTACATGATATTAAATAGTTGTTTATTATAAAAGACGTTCTTTTAATTAGTCATTTATTAAAAAACTATTAACTACCTAATAGGTAGAAATTAATACACAATACTAATTTCACGTGGTCACTTACGGAACGTTAAGGTTGGGGTACAATATAATAGGTATACTAAATGGCACATGAGAGAGTCTAGGAAACGATTTAGCGTATAAAACAAACAAATATAATAACTGTTGGAAACAATTTGACATACCTAGCCTATTTCATTAAAATGTTGATAAACTAAAATAAAATAAAATGACATCTGTGCCTGTAAGAGGATTTAACATGACAAAGTTTTTAATTAAATTCTTTTAGAAAATTAATAGAAAGATTCATTTAATGTTACGCTACAAGTTATATAGTACCAAATTACTAATATACATAATAATTTCTGAAAAAAAAGTTACAGTAGTCTTCTCAAAATTGTCTTAAATTATTTTGAAGCTCAAGGTAAAGTAATTATAACTAAATGCACAGTAACAGCAGATTAAATTGTTTTCTATAACATTTTCTATTCTTTCTTAGCACTTTTATTTTAAATCACTTAACACTGGTTTGCCAATCGTTACTGGCGTATTTTTCTTGGTGTTATTTATTATTAGCAACAAGCTTATACTTTTATTCACAATAATTCGTAACGAATTCAGAAGACAGCATCTTGCTTGACCATCTAATTAAGATTTGTATTGTATACTTTTAGTAGAAGCTCTGTATGTTCTATTAATTGGCTCCTAGATTGGCTCTTAATATTCATACAGAATGAAACAAATGTAAATTTTATTAACTAATATAACATTATGTTATAGGTTAGCAAAGCGGAATTAGACCACATATTTTCAATCAAGACCATACAAGCCGGTCGAATTAACTTGTCACCTGGCTCGAACGACGTTGGTGTAAACAATAACAAAATATAACAACAAAAGAATAACTCGAAAATTCTAAAGCGCAGGGACACGTTGAACGGTAACTGAGATGCTATCGCTACTGGCCTCGCTTTAGAATTTTCGAGTTATTCTTTTGCTGTTATTTGTTATTGTTTACACCAACATCGTTCGAGTCAGGTGCCAAGTTAATTCGCCCGGGTTGTACAGGTATTTGAAGGGATAGGTGGGATTTATCCCGAACATGAATGCCAACCCGAACCAAGTGTGGATACGTGATTGCTGTCGGACGTATAAACTGGAACTAACTATTTAATCGCATAGTAACTGCTGGTAGCACTGAGGGTACCACTTTTTTGCCCGACGTCAGTGATTTTGTTTTGATTTTACTTAACTATAGTTTTTGAAATAGAGGTGGGGACAAAATTGTTTTTTGGCATTGATATAATTATTATATCACCACCCTTATACCTTATATCATACACCAAGTTTCAGAGTCCTATGTCTAAATATAACGGTCTCTAAAAAAAACTCAAGTGACAGACGGACGGACACACAAAGTGATTCCATAAGTGTCCGGTATTGCCAATTTTGGTACAGAACACCAAAAAGCATAACCAGTCAATGCACATCTATTTCACTCTGTAAAACTTATTCATACAACTAAAAAATAAGTACATTTACTTTGTATCTATAAACGCTATGAAATCTACCTTAAAACAAACTATGAAAACTTGTTATAAACCTTAACATCATCAATCTAAACTAGGCACTTTAATATTTAGAGCGGTAAAAATTCTTACAGTAGCGGGAAAACAGCACAGTAAATTGAGACACGTAGGCATACCGCTCGAAACCAAAGCTGTCTTGTCGTTGTCGATACAAAGTTATTTAATATTAATTCTTGTTATTCATTAGGTCAAAAAGGCTTCGTATACAGGGTGTAACAAAACACCCTAGTAATACTTAAGGGGGTGCTTCAGACCATCAATCTGAACAACTTTCACTATGGAGCCAACGTCGAGAAAAAATAAAAAAATCCGCCGTCCCATACATTTGAGTCGAGATGGTACTGCAGTTTTGTATGAAAGAGCGGATTTTTTTTCTCGATTTCGATGTTGGCTCCATAGTGAAAGTCGTTCAGTTTGATGGTCTGCAGCACCCCCTTAAGTATTACTAGGGTGTTTTGTTACACCCTGTATACACAACATAGAAGTCTGGGACGTCGAGTTGCGGAAAATGAGCCCATTAGATCAATAACATAAATAGATTTTCTGTCGCAAAAAGATAGTTTAGGTACGATCTCGATGTGTCCAATATGATGACAGTTACTATTGTGAGCAAATACATATGTAAGATCACAAGCAGCCCCTGAATGCCGTCCCCGAGAAAACGAGAGATCGAGCGTCGAGCGAGCACGACGGATTTCTCGTTTTGTCGCTTTATCGACAAAATGATCCATAAAAAAAACATTATTTTAGAAAAAAGAAACCTGCAGCTTTTGCATTGAGTGGTATACCTAGTTATATCAGTTTTTCACTTTCAAAATACTGTCCGTGTTTATTATAAAAGAAGTATTTTGGTACAGTTCATATTGTTATAATGATGCGTATGAAAATAGATCGCACTAGAAACTTAACAACTAATACTAGACAATTAAAGATTCCACATTTTGGTTTTTTTGTGCTATGCCTATGATCGAATTATGAGCTACCAGGTTGTATTGTATGTGATGGTGGACTATGAATCGACCCGTTTCGTGTCTGCAAATTTGTTGTTTAATAAATGTGTAAATAATTAATTTCATATTTGCAAATAAAAACAAATCAAATCTAAATTGTTGTGTTTCAGCACGGCTAGCATGCCACCCACGACAAAGCGTTTAAACGAGAAAAACGTCATGCGCGCTCTTTCTGGCCGACTTAAAATAATAAAGATGGAGGCACATCTCGATTTTTATCGTTTTCTTGGGGGTGGCATGCGAGGCCAACTGGTAAGTTTGCGGTCATTAGTCAATAAATAGGTACAATAGCGATTTTAATAGCGTGTTTAGAGTGCAATAATAATGATATCGTTGATGTCGATAATCATCAGCTGTTGTATTTTTATCCGTGAGCTAAATATATCCCTCTTATGATGAACATGCAACGATATGTTGTTTTGCTACGAGGCGCGGGGTATTATATTAGCTCTCAAATAGAGCACCACATAATTTGTATAAAACACCATTTCTAAAACATATTCCACAGATGAACATCATTTCTTCACAATAGGAATAATTATTAATTAAAACACTCAAAATTAACATAAATAATTTCCCAACAACAATATTATGCCCACATTACAATTCATATAACGTAGAGAATGTGATATAGATAGTAAAGTACCTAAGAAAATATATTTATAAAACTTGGATTTAAAAAAAAACGAGCTTTTACCCGCGACTTCGTCCGCATAAATTATATACCAGATTTTAAGTCAGATGATAAGCTATCAAACAAAAAAAGTTTCATCAAAATCGGTTCAGTAGTTTTTGCGTGATACTCGAACAAACAAACACAAAAACAAACAAACAAACAAACAAACGAACAAGCAAACAAACAAACAAACAAACAAACAAACAGACAAAAAATCCAAAAATTGGTGATTTGGAATCAGGGACATCTAAAAATCATATCGTAATCTTTTTTTTGTAAATATCTTCAATGTACAGACACACTTCTGTTACAGTTTTATAATAGTTAAAAAAAAATGTTTCCTATTGTCATTTTAATTTTGATATACTTAGTAAAAATGTCTAAGTATGGCATGTCAATCATGTCATTATCATGTTTATTGTGACGGTATATCTACCGTCACATGAATTTTGATCTGGTTTTTAAGGCATGTGGCAAGACTTAGGAATGGATCAAATACAATCACTCAATAAAGAATACCACATTTATTAACTAAAATTAAAACTCTAATTAATCTAACAGATTTTATATGAAGAATATAGCTTTTATTTAATCTATACTATAACCAACAAAAACATGCTTATAAAAATTTGGCACGATTTTTGGCAATCTTTTAATTGGGCACAATATAAGTATTACAAACTTTTAATTCTTTAAATCTGCACCTAATTGTTAAAATTTCTAACCTCGTGAGATATAAACATACTATCGTACCGTATGACGTAAGTAAGACGTCGGGATCACCACGGCGACGGATTCGGTTTCAGATAATTTGTGGTGCAATGGTTTTCCCGGCACTTTGATCTAAGTTCCCGGCCAGCATAATTATCTGTAGCGCCATACAAAGTGCTGACGATACGAAGCTGTTAACTCAGCTGTAAGTCTTTGGATATCGGTGCAGATCAATGGAATCATAGTAAAAAATTTACTTGATCATTAATCTAAATAACATCACGAAATGTCAAATTAAATAATCTCTGACCAAACATATTGAATTTACTTAAACACTAACATGTTACTTACTATTTCAATTTACGCAGTCGTTTAAAATGCGAGATGATCCTAATAATTAAAATATACAAAACAGTCTGTTCAAAATGGCTGAGGTAATATGAGTTAGGGCACCGCACACACCTACGACATTAAACCTTATGCATTATAATACCTTACGTTATAACACTTATAACGCGTCCGGTTTTATTTAAGCAGCAACTTTGGTTAGCCTTTTAATTCCTGAGTGATGACAAAAATCTATAGCGTGATCATAAAAGTAGAAAATACGCTTTAAAATGCTGCTGTTTAAACAAACCTTACGCTGAATTCTCACCATACTCTTACGTTAAATATGAAGACGGCGCGATGGATTATTAGATTATTGCTTATAGTGTAATCTCGCAATTTTCATACTTGTGAGACACCCTGTAGTTGCTAAGTAGAAAAGGCGTAGGAACAAGATCGACGCCTCGGCGTTGGTGGAGGCGACGGTTGAGTGTGACGCATGTATCGTGATGCGATGCGAGGGCGGCTGTAACACGGGCAAATATATAAATAAATAACAAACGTTATGGAAGCGACGCCTCGGTGCCTCGGTGGCGTGTTGCAGAGGCATGGACATCCAATTATGTGGGTCCGGGTTCGAATCCGCACGGACAACATGCATGTACCAATGTGTTTTTCTAACTTAAGTACGTAATACTGACTGCTTTCAAACGGTGAAGGAAAACATCGTGAGGAAACCTGCTGATGAAGAAACTCTGATGTGTATGTGAAATCTACCAATCCGCATTAAGCACGCGTGGTGGACTTATGCCCTTACACCCTCCCTGAGGGTGGGCCTGTGCCCTGCAGTCATGCAGTGGGACGTTTATAGGCTGACGATGAAAACGTTATTCTTTATGAACTAAATAAAATAAATATCTCGGACATTGTCACACAGAGAAGTACCTACTAGAAAGTAGTCCATACTACGTAGTTGTGATGACTAGACAACGATATAGAATTCCTACTCGTAAAATATAGATAATAATATATTCGTATTCACCAAATAAATATTTGCCACTGGGCGGATTTGAATCCGCGATCTTATCAGCTCAGCAGGCAGGTTACTACAAACTTAGCTAACGGGCCGAATGTTTTGTGATGAAACACCACGAGCACCTGCTACGATCGTGACCTATATTATTTATTTATTATTTTTCAACACTCGTAAAGTGCCTCTTATCGCACCGCTATTAGGTTCATAATGCAGTTTATAAAACGCGCGTGCGTTGTACTTTGCATGAGCGCACGGTAATAACTGCATGCGCGTAGCTGATGCGAACATAGACGCACAGTACGGGAAAAAAAAGAAATCTGGGCGCAATTTTTCACAAATATTTGTCTAAACGTTTTTGAGAAATTTTATGTTTTCCTCGCAAGTATGTTGACGTCGTATGAATCGCGTGAGCGTTAGTCTTTACAGTCTCTGCTCGTATGCAGCCCTCGCCTGCGGCTCATGCTGAAATCCAGCTAGCCTCTAATGGCCTTAGACCATTAATTATCTAAATTGTCTAAGGTAATGAAACTAATGAAACTTATACAAACATGTTTACAAACTCATGAAAAAAGAGCATAAAGAGCACAGAATAAAAGTACTAGAAAGACACTTAAAAACATCAGGAAACCTGAAAAAAGGTCTCAAAGAGCTCAGCACATGTAAGCAATGGATCCCCTGCCTAAAAGAAAAGCCTACCAAAAACACCAAGACTTTTTCTAGATCAAAAATAATAAAAACGGCCACTGCATTCTACAGAAACCTCTATTCTGCACAAAATACAAAACAAGAGACTGCTCTTTTGAGTCCAAACACTACCACTCTAGACAGATTTGCTACCCAAGAAGTCATGAAGAAAATAAAAACCCTAAAAACTCTTATGTGAATTATCTATGCTAAAAACCATAGGAGGTGGCGTAACGAACTGTGCACAGATATATCCAACTGGGCTTGACGTCATCGTGACGTCCCCGAGCTCACTTCAGTGTTATTCCGGCAGCCATGGCATGAACTTACTATTAGCGCCACGTAGTGTGGAGTAGCAGTACAAGAGAGCGTACTCAGGACATTCAATTTAAATATTTTATTATTTAATTATCATTCTTGTTTTTTGTACCTACTTAAAGGTTTTAAAATTTTCAGAATTCCTTTGGAGCCAAAATTAAGAAAAATTGATAGAAATCATTAACAATGACGGTTAATTTTTGAGCATTATTAATAGGTACTTACTTACCTATTATTTGTTGACAAAAAATAGAAAATCTTGAAATCATGCTTTTTATTTTATCTCAAAAAAGTGTACATGTCAAAAAGTGTGCGTTTTACTGAAATAAATTCCTCCTTTTGTTAGCTTTCTAAAATGGTTTAAAAATAAGTGTTTTAAGAATAAAGGCAATTGCATTGTCAAAAAAGGTTTTTTACTTAGTATGTATAGAGGCAACATTCTTTTGGAGAAAAATTTTACGAAATTTCTTTAGATAGGTAACATTTACTAATTAAAAATCTACACATCTTACACAGAGTGAGCCCCTCGGTTCCAAACACAAACACTCAAACACTACGCAAGCACTTTCATAGTTTACTTTTAGTTACTCTAGAAGTAGTTAAGGTAAAATTTCATGACCTCCGCTGCATTTATTATGCCGTGCCTTAAGTCTTCAACGTCATTTACTGGGGTTAGATAAACAAGATCTTTCATTGTGTCCTCGCCCCAGACAAACAAATTAAATGGGGTCAAGTCGGGGCTTCTTGTAGACCATGGATTGGTCGTCCTCTACCAATCTATCTATTCGAATAAGTCGCGAGTCGAGTCGTGCCCGCAACGTAACCATTTGAGAGATTGCTAGAGGAGAGGAGACGCCACTCCTTGGGAATATGACGGAATCGAACAAAATAATCCTGTTCAGGGTTCCGTTACTTACACAAAAGAACATTATGAAATAATCCTCCCTACAATGTTGTAAAATTTTAAGCATTATTTATAGGTACTTACTTACCTATTATGTTCAAAAATAATTCACATAATTTCGAAATTCTGTTCCGATATTCAGAAAAGACAATAAACAACACACATTTGCGAACTAAAAATTAATTTGGATACCGAGTTCACCCCCTGTATCGAGGATATTTTTTTTTAATTGCTTTTTTTGTTGCTTTGAGGTTGCTTCTATTTTACTAAGTATTGCTACTCGTTACTAGATGTCGCATTGTAAACTCTAGCGGGAAGTAGCGTAATTAAATGCACCTTGAACCTTAACCTTAAGAAAGAGGTTCCGCTTTCGACCGCAAGATGCTTTTTGTCTCTCCACCCTCCCCGCAACCCCCGGGGTGAAGGACTCACCCCCTTTGGTGGCTACAAAATTTTCTATCGACACAAGCCGATACGTCAGCTCTATCCAGGGGGAGCGTGTGAATTCTCTATGCTAAAAACTGAAAAAAGCAACAGACCAGACGGTATTCCAAACGAAGCAATCATAACGGGTAGCCTTTTACTATCAGAGCCTATAACTTCTCTATTCAACAAGATTCTAGATGACAGAAAAATACCAAACGAATGGGCAATATCTGACATAATACTTTTATATAAAAAAGGTGACCCTGATGATATTGGCAACTACCTTCCAATCAGCCTGCAACCAAACATGTACAAACTTTTCGCTTCGTGTTTGGAAGAACGTCTAGCATCCTTCACCGAGCAACACCAACCACCGGAACAACCAGGCTTTAGAAAAAAATTCTCTACCACGGACCACATCCACACGCTAGACCTAATCATTGATAAATACAAAGAGCGATATGTCCACTCTACCTGGCTTTTATCGACTAAGCCAAAGCCTTCGACTCAATATCCCATAACAGCATATGGAGAGCTCTACACGAGTGGGAAGTACCCTCTGAAACAATAGAACTTATAAAACATATTACAGTATAAGCGTGAGTCGAGTAAAAATGGAGAAAAAAAGCTCAGATATAAACATACGTAGAGGTTTTAGACAAGGGGACCCTCTGTCGCCCAGAATTTTCATAACCGTCCTTCACAGCATTATGAAAAACCTAAACAGGAACAAAAAAGGAAACAATGATCATCGATTTACACCGTGTGAGTAGTGAAATCGGTTTAGAACTGAACACCACTAAAACTAAAATCATGACTAATAGCGTGAAAAGACCTATCCAAGTTAATAATATCTTACTGGATTACGTGCAAGAGTACATATATCTAGGCAAACAGATATCCTTCGCAAAGTCCAAGATGAACTAAACAGACGCATAAACCTTACATGGAACAAATTCTGGGGCAATAAAGAAGTACTGAAATCAAACCTACCTGTAAAACTAAAGAAAAAAGTTCTGGATGCCTGCAAACTACCCTGTCTCTCTTATGCCTGTCAAACCTGGATATTTAATAGCCACGCAAAAAATAAAATACAAACATGCCAAAGATCAATGGAAAGAAGTATCGTGAACCTGAGAAGAATAGACAGAGTAAGAAGTTCAGATATAAGAAAAACAACAAATGTCATAGATGCCTTAGAACACTAAGAGACTCAAATGGAAATGGGCTGGTCATATAGCGAGCATGAACGAAGACAAATGGACAAAAAAAATTACTGTATGGGCAGGACTATCCACTAAAAGAAAAAGGGGAAGACCTAAAGAGAGATGGTCAGACGAATTAAACAAATAGCTGGAAAGAACTGGATCTTAAAAGCGAAAGATAGAAACATTTGGAGAAATATGGAGGAGGCCTTTACTCGTTGAGAGGTCCTTTATAAAAATAAGAATTTATTTAATTTAACTTAATAATAATATATCTTTGCATGCCTGAAATGAAATGTAATTGTTATTAATTTTTATTTTTTATTCAATGAAATTGTGAATTTTTTATAAAAAGGAAATAAAAGGCTATAATAATAATGAAACTAATGATTGACCAGTCACTTGTACTGTACACTACCCGGCCACAAACTTTAATAATGGAGCGGGGCCAGGGGTAAGGGGTGTGCGCAGTTGCGTTTTCGCCTAAAAATGGTTGTTTGCCGACCATTATATCATTTTATGTACTAATTTTGCCCCATCTAAAGCAAAATCACTGAAAATACTATAGAAAATCATGATGTACCTTGTCTAGGCGCCCTCGGCAGTGTGGCCGAATCCGCGGGTCAGACCCAGTATTGGTTGCGACGTAGCATGGGGTTGGGCGCAACGGCACCCGTGCGCACTGGATAGGCGGATTCGCTTGCCTCGTAACTGCTCCAATCTTCGGCCTGCAATCCAATAATTGATAATAACTGACTGGGAGTACTTAACAAATAGGGAAAAGCATTGCACGCGTGTTTTACGCCGCGTAAATTCGTCAGCTGTGTCATCATCGCGACTCATCAGTCATCACGCTAAGCCTTTTTTTTTAATAAATCGTACATTTCAATATTTTTATTATTAAAATCAACATTTTATTCATATTCATCAAATGAAAAGAATTAAAACAGTAACAAACTTATTTTATTACTGTTCGAGTGCATTTGACCAAAGGCGAATGTGTGGTCAAAGGTACTTTTTATTGCCGAAGGTGACCGAAGCCGGTAGCCGAAGAGGTACTATCACAGATAATTTAATAGTTACTACCGTAAAGCAGGCGCTTTACTCTCGCGAGAACTTCTCGGCGAGAACTTTAAAGGAAAATTACTACCGCTTATGCCGCCACGACACCAATGAAGGGCATCCACACTCTCGTTCTCGGCTGTTATCGTCGAGAATGTAGTGCCCGCATAACAGATACTTCACTCAACCCGATTTTTCGAATTTCAAACTCTGCGCTTCAGGAACGAAAACTAAAATGCGCCTTATGTCAATGAGCGACCGTTCACCCCTCGGTGGGGATCGGTCGTCAGGCGCACCTGGGGCCTAATTCTACTAACGAACCAGAACCAGAAACGTGTAAAATAGGTGAATTAGGCTGTGGAGTGAAACAGGCCTGGTACTAGTCATGGTGGCACTTCACATGGCCTATTTGGCAAATATCACGCATGACAAATACGCGTTTCTGTTTCTACGTGAAAATAGGCAGTAACACTATGAAAACTTAAGATCCCAGGGGATCTTTTGGTTGCATATTTGACTATTTCACTCCTTTTACTAGCGAAGAAAACCGACTGACGCGTATTTGTCATGCCGTTAGGAAATGGGACACGTACTCGGCCCTGGTGGTTTATTATCTAACTAAACTATTATAAAACCTTAACAGAAGTGTGTCTGTACATCTAAACTATTATAAAACTGTAACAGAAATTTGTCTGTACATTGAAGATATTTACAAAAAAAAATTACGACATGGTTTTTACCTGTTCCTGATTCGAAATCACCAATTTTTTGATTTTTTGTCTGTCTGTTTGTTTGTTTGTTTGTATGTTTGTTTGTTTGTTTGTTTGTTTGTTTGGGTGTTTGTTTGTTCGAGTATCACGCAAAAACTACTGAACCGATTTTGATGAAACTTTTTTTGTTTGATAGCTTATCATCTGACTTAAAATCTGGTATATAATGTATGCGGACGAAGTCGCGGGTAAAAGCTCGTTAAAGATATTTACAAAAAAAGATTACGATATGATTTTTAGATGTCCCTGATTCCAAATCACCAATTTTTGGATTTTTTTGTCTGTCTGTTTGTTTGTTTGTTTGTGTGTTTGTTTGTTCGAGCATCACGCAAAAACTATTGATGATTTGAACTTGATGATGTTTTTTTGTTTGATAGCTTATGATCTGACTTAAAATCTGGTATACAATTTATGCGGACGAAGTCGCAGATAAATGCTTGTAATTATATATTTTTGTACCTGTCGCCGTTGAGACCACGGGGGTTTGGGGTGCCGAGGCTAAAACCCTCGTTGCGGAGATTGGCCGTCTGTCGACTGAGGGAGCGAAATTGTGACCCCCGTTCCGAGTCGTTTCTGGTGCAGAAGCTAGCCATAGCAATTGACAACATATATTTTTTTTAACCACCCGATTTTAATGAAAAATGTTAAAATAGGAGTAGGTTAAAAAATAAGAGATACGTATTTTTCCGATTTAATTTTTGACCGATATTTCTATTTTTAATTTACATTTGAATTTTCTGAAAAACGTAGGATTTATGGCTATAATACCTTTAGTTCAGTAAATCCGTTTGGAAAATGATACCCTACCTTTCAAAAGGTCGGGTATCCGGGATTTTTCGATATGTTATACAGGTAGAGGTCCTTAATAAAAATACAAGTTTTCGACCTGCCGCGGGCTCTGGTGTGACCATAAAA
Organism: Agonopterix subpropinquella; assembly: GCA_922987775.1. Classification (NCBI taxonomy): domain Eukaryota; kingdom Metazoa; phylum Arthropoda; class Insecta; order Lepidoptera; family Depressariidae; genus Agonopterix; species Agonopterix subpropinquella. The sequence goes on along the minus strand of OV277693.1, from coordinate 51,580,795 downwards.
CAACGAAAATTTTGAGACTTTTTCAGTAAAACTTAAACGTTGGGTTTTAGAGCAAACTTGTTTACTAAAGGTTTAAACAAGACCTAATTCGCTACAATTTGATAGTTGAATCATCTTTATATACTGAATAGTTACCAAGATATAACACCTCAAAGTATGGAGTGGTATGACTAATTCCTTAAAATTTCGTTTTTTTTTAAATTAAATTATGTTATGAACTTTAGGTTTCACTGTGAAGATGTTTAGAAGAAGTATAAATAATGCGCTACAATATGTTTTTGAACCATATAAGATGCGACACTTATAAATTTTCAGCAAATGTTGAATAACGGTCAATGGTATACAAATACTTAGATTTCGAATAGATTTTTTTTTTACAAAATAAAATGTAGCCTATGGTAATCAGGGATTGTGTAGCTTTCTATCAGTGAAAGAATTTTAAGAATCGGTTTGGTAGGTACTTCCAGAGATTACCTACATACAAAAAACCCTCTTGAGCCCAGCTTTTCTGCACCCACAGGCATAGGGCAGTTAGGAATTAGCCCTAACTGCCCTTATTTTGAAGTGTCGTATCTCGGTAACTATACAATATAAAAAGATGATTCAAAAACCAAACTGTAGCGCATTTAGTGCTGTTAATTCATCTAAAACATAATTTTACTCTAAAACCTAAACTTTAGATTTTAAATAATGAAAACTGAAAAAACTTCGAAATTTCCGGTGTTTTACGGACATGGCAGAGTCCGCGGCAGCACCTCAAGGTCGAAAACTTGGATTTTTAATAAGGACCTATACCCGTATCACATATAAAAAAATCGTGGATACGTCCGGTATCCACGATTTTTTTATTTTGCAAGGTAAAATGTATACATTTACTAGGCTACTTGGCCGCAATAAAATTAAAAATAAAAACTGTCAAATACAATAGAAAAGCCAAGCAGGCAAAGGAATAAAATCTCATTCAATCTCTATTTTATTTTTCAGCATTTTTCAAATAACACGACAAACAATGGATAAAAATATCTGATAATTTTGGTGTAAGCTTTGAGTCACATAATCTCCAAATGGATTTCTAATTTTGGAACCTTTCTTAAAATGAAATGTTGTCAATTCAACGTGGCAACGCTGCTAGCGTTATGGCTCCTTTGCGCCGGCGCGCGGCGTCCGCGTCGGCCGGGATCGACAACAGGCGGGTTATTTGACTGAGCATGTTCGGGCTTCTATGTTGACGAAGCATGTTGCTGATTTATGTCTGTTTGTGTATTCTTGTGATTGACGACAATTTAGCCCAGTCATTTTACGGTTTGAGCCGGGACTAATTACTAATTGTATTTTTTTTTCGCTATAATATTGAAGAGCCAATTTGAGCTTAAGAATGTACCAAAATTAAAAAAAAATTACGTCCGCAACAGTTCCAATTTTAAAATATAGTACATTACTGCAGCGGCCAGCAACAGAGGCATTGATGGACGAACGTGTAAATAACGTGTAAGTCCATCAATGCCTAGTTGTGGCCAAGGCTTGTATAGTACTTTTCTCAAATAATGCGCGGAAATGAAAACAATAAATTTTCTCAAATAATTCGCGGAAATTAAAACTCTTTTCAAAATCAATGACGAACAACGAACAACATTTTTTTTTGTCAATAAACAGCTTTCTATTTGCAAGCCAGTTCGAAATTTAAATAAAATATTTGATGAGTTACCTCCTTAAAGATATTATACCTTACGGAATAGAGTAAGTGACATAAGTTGTCAAATGAAACCGTCTTTGGACGTTTTTTGGAGTCCTCGGCAGGGTAAAAATTCGATTTCTGTGTATTAATTCTCAATCTAACGTGAAATGGTGAATAATTTAATGAAACAGTGTTAGTATATTTTACAAAATTATCTACGATTTCACTTTAGGTTCACGATTATTGACAGAAACTGAATTTTTACCAGGACTCCAAATCCCCAAAAACGGTTCTATTGCCTCACGTCACATATCTCTTTCTATTATACAGGCATGCCGCTAGGTACATCTCGCTCTCTCAGCTGTCACCGTCTCTCTTACGTAGTATAATACCTTTATGGTTACCTCCTTGGTCGCCATGTTTCGGAGTAAAAGATCGTTCCATTTTTAAATTACACGACAGATATGAGTTTAGTATGTAATTTATTTGGCCGCTAAACACGACAGATATGGATTTTCATACAACATTGCCGGCCGCTGCGCGCATGTATTTGGCCAGTACAGCAATTTCGATTTATCTCGAAGTAGGTTGTCAAAATAATGCTCACATTTCCAAGCATGTTTGAGAAATAGATATTATCTCGTTCTCAAAAACCGGATGATAAATTTTTTTTTTTTGCACAAATTTAAGGCTTTACCATCATACATACTTCAAACATGGTGTAAATATTTTTGTCTACTTAGAAGGTTTTGAAAAATTCATTCGTATTTTCTAATAAATACCTCAGTTTTTAAATTTTAATGCCTATTTTATTGATCAAAAATAATGTATATTGTTAAATCTAATTCAAATGAGTGCATTGGTATTAATATTACTAATTTAAAATTCTTCTAAGACACACAATTTTGATTTCTATGTTGCGTAGCAAAATTTTTTTAAATATGGTTTAGGATAGTATTTTTGTCACTTAAGGGTGTCAGTACAGATTAAAAGTCCAATTAATAATTACTCCCTACCCCGCCTAACAAAACTCCGTAAAATGACTGGCCTACTTGTGCTGACTGCAATATTTTTGATTAATCTTAATGCTTACATAAATAATTTTTTTTGTCATGTGTCTTATTTGCCAAATACGCCATGTGAAGTGCCAGTACTGCCAGTGCATAATAGTATAAGAGATAAGTGTACTTTTTGCAACTGTCAGCAGCAAGGCTGATTAATTGTTTATAGGGTGTAGAGCATCTCTGTGATGGGAATGGACCAGGTCTGCCTGCATAACTCCAGTCGGTTTAGGAGTTACTGATGTTTAAAGGTCAGTAAAAAATTAACGATCAGCTGCAAGGCTGATCGTATGATATTGTTGTAGTATGCACTGTAGCTATGTGAACAATACAAAAACTGTCAAGTTCTGTCAGTCGGTTTAGGAGATACAGCCAGTCAAAGTTTGAACGGCTTTGAACGGCTGTATCTCCTAAACCGACTGGAGTTATGCAGGCAGACCTGGTCCGTCCCCACCACAGAGAAGCTCTACACTCCATAAACACTGAATCAGCCTTGCTGCTGATGGTTGCAAAAAGTACACTTATCTCTCGGAATATAATGTTAGAGGCCATTGTCAGTGGTGCACTTACGTCAGTGTGGTCGTCGGCGCCGTAGGGGTACCTCGCGTTGAGGTCCGGCAGAGCCGCGTCGGCCAGCGGGGTCACCTTGCAGGCCACGCTGCCACCCGACGGCAGCGGCGTGCTGGCGCCCGTGTGCACAGACTGCTCCGACGACACGTATCTACAACATACATATTAAACTTAAGTTTTATTTGGCACTTTCAAAATAAAATATAGCTGTTATTCAGGAATAGTGTACGGTTTCTATTAGTGAAAGAATTTTTACAATAGGTTCAGTAATTCCAGACATTACCCCCTATACAAAACAAAAGACATCAAACGGGTTTCATAAATTTTTGGTCCAAATATGAAAATGGCGGCCAACAAAAACTAATTTTATATTCTGTGAAAAAATGTCCGTCTAAGCATTTATTATCATGGAATGAAAGCTGTAGCTGTAAGTTTTATTACATCAAAAATGTATGAAAATGCATCCGTGGTCTAATGGTTAAGAGCATTGGCTCTCGATACGGAGGTCGTGGGTTCGATTCCCACGGGGGACACCTAGTGATATGTCACTTTGTGCGTTTTTCCCCAGTTGGTTAGGACATTACAGGCTGAATCACCTGATTGTCTGAAAGAAAAGTGATTCCGTGCTTCGGATGGCACGTTAAGCCGTTGGTCCCGGCTACTATCTCTAGTGGTAGTAGTCGTTACATAAAAACCACGTCAGAGGCCGAAAGGCGGTCTGAAAAAACTCTGACATCAGGGCTCTGCCCACACGATAAGAAGAAGAAGAAGAATGCATATTTTTCAAACCTTAATCCAAAATAATAGCACATTCTGTGAAAATTTCATCCCGCTACCTATAACGGTTCAAAAGAACGGAGAAGCCCTATTGGCTATGTGCGAAGTGGGTAATGGAAACTGTCAAATCGATCGCAGCGCCCGGGGTGGCAGAAATTTGTACTTTCCGGACAAGCTGTGAAAATATGCTTGAATCTATACAAATCCACTCACTTACTCAACACTATTTAGTGTTGGAGATTTCTCCAACTTACAAGACACTACAAACATAAAATTTGGCATGGAAGTTTCTATTGACATCTAGATGCTCTCTTAAAAAATATTTGTCGCATTTCAACCCCGAAGGGTGTTAAAAGTGAGGTATAAGTTTGAATAGAAATTCCGATGCAAATTAGATTTTGTCCGTGGCTTCGTCCGCATCCGCTCTCGTCATCGTACCTGGATAAAATATACGACAGTTTTAAAGACTAATAATATGCTTTTAAATACAAAAAGTTTTATCAAAATCGGTCCAGTAGTTTTGGCAGAATCCTCGAGCAAACACAGACTTTTACAGTACTATAATAGTGTAGATAATTCACGGCTGTCCGAAAAAGTTTTGGCAGTACGCCGCGCTAGTGTGGCGCTAGTGTCACATAGCCAATAGAGTTAACGTACCTACAGCGTAGGCTTTGTCATTACTAAGCACAGAGTAGGTACTATAATTACTACCGTAAGTAAGAGACCCTTTGGGTACGGAACCCTAAAAATTATATTAAACTAACAGTTGCTCGCGACTCCGTCGGTGTGGACTTGAAAAGTATCCTATGTGTGAATCTAGAACACATTCTATCAGCGTGCCAAACATCCAAATCCGTTCAGCCGTTTATGTGTGATTAAGCCACAAACATCCAAACATCGTCACCAACTTTGGCATCTAAACTATTATAAAACTGTAACAGAAGTGTGTCTGTATATTGAAGATATTTACAAAAAAAAAATTACGACATGGTTTTTACGTGCCCCTGATTCCAAATCACAAATTTTTGGATTTTTTGTCTGTCTGTTTGTTTGTTTGTATGTTTGTTTGTTTGGGTGTTTGTTTGTTCGAGTATCACGCAAAAACTACTGAACCGATTTTGATGAAACTTTTTTTGTTTGATAGCTTATCATCTGACTTAAAATCTGGTATATAATTTATGCGGACGAAGTCGCGGGTAAAAGCTCGTTTATAATATTATTAGGATATAATTACCGTTTAATAGGCGGCGTGCCCTGCGCAGGCGAGGGCATGAGGTGATCCGGCGGCCGTGGCAGAGGTATCGGAGCAACCCCTTGAGTCTGACCGTGGATCTTGGCCAGAGCATTCTGGTCTCGCATCAGATACCGGCGACACTTCAGCAGACCAATGATGACGACGATGGCAAGGATGGTACCAGATAGGGCCATTAAGATCATCATGTAGTACGACGCTGTTTCACCGTTCGCTACCTGCATTGAAATAAGGGAATGGGTGAATCTTAGCCGCGCCGCACGCAAACTTTGTATGTGGATTTTGGATGCGGCCGCAGTTTCAACATTTAACAAAAATTCTGCTTGCGGCGCGTGTGTGTGTGCCCTTAATAGTTATTAGTTACGCCCGCGACATCATACTAACAGACCGTTGCAATTTGGTTGCAATGCATAAGACAAAGGGATCTACCGGAGGATGGGCAGCAGCATCCTCTGAGTACACACATTCAATCCAACTGCGATCACCAACCCGCCTGCCAAGCGTGGCGATTATGGCAAATCCCCCAATTTTGAGGGAGGCCTATGTCCAGCAGTGGTCGTCTATCGGCTGATATGATGATGACATAATACAATGTACTTCAAAATTTTAAATACTTTTAAGAGGGCTATTCGAGTCCAGTGGCGCCCTCGTCACAACAATAAAGATTTCTAAATAAAGAAAGCCTAATTTAAAAAAGTGCCCACTTCACAAACTACAAAAGCCTTCAAGCTATTTTCAAAGAATAATTTTATAGGTTTTTTAAAGGCCAAAACGTAGGTCAAAACATACAAATTTTGAAAAAAGAAAAAAAATGGCCGCTTTTGTTTTTATTCGAAATTGTCTAAAAGTGGAATGTTTACTGTTTAGAACCTATAAAAGTATTGTATAACAATTGGCTTGAAGGCTTTTGTAGTTTGTCAAGTGGGCACTTTTTACCCGACTGCGCCAGAAGGAGGGTTATTTAATTTAGGCTTTCTTTATTGAGTAATCTTTATTATTGTGACGAGGGCGCCACTGGACATAGGAGCCCTCTTAACTTTTGATCGTGAGAGCCGATTGCGATGAAATAAAAGCTAATAATCTCAAGGCTTACGCAAGACTTACTTACACAAGAATAATCGTAAGACCTATGGATTTGTATAAACAAGCTCCATTATAATCGGTTCAGTAGTTTTTAAGTTTCACTAGTAACAAACAGATAAAAATTATGAAAAGATATTCCATTATGTTGTATCCTTCATTCCCCTAACCTAATTAATATTTTTAACATTTTTTTGTATAGATTATAATTTATAATGATTATGATAAATAAGTTTATGTTTGGGAATATAGTCGTGAGCATATGTTGATGCCGCTGATGAACAAGTTTATTGACAAACTTACCGGAACTCCCTCGTGACTTTCAGGGTCATTCGGACCAGGAAGATTTTTCTTCGGTCTATTTCCTAAAAGTAGTTTAACATCGCCAGTCGCTGGCTGGAATATCGTAGCGGCCAGCAAGAAGCGGAAACTGTCTACGATCCCGTTCAATTCTGTCAACTTTTTCTTCGTGACATAGTAAATTATTCCAGCTTTTACGTCCTCGTGAGTGAAGTATGTTATTTCCCTTTCTCTTGCACTAGTTTTTTCTCCGGAGCTTCGAATTATCTTTTTTATAGTCCCGTATCTAGGCTTACGTATAATGGTGTACACCGGGTCACTAGCAGTGAGAGTCGCGAGGCCGGTAGCATCCATATTTTTCAGAGTTATCTTAGCTTTATCGGCCTCGACTCTTAAATCTCCTAATGACATAAGAGGCTGTACGATAACCTCTACAGTAAATGGACGGGTCGAATTACTGTTATGAACGTAAGCTATCAGATCAAAACTATCGTTAGCAGTCGTCATGTCATTCTGCATGTAAATTACTACTTTTTCCATTAAATCCTTATGAGAAAAGTATGTGACAGGATTCCTTCCAACATAGATCATCCCGTGTAACGGCTGTCGTGTTATATTGTACCATACTTTAGATTTCTTTGCGTTTGTCTCGACGTATACGTGTTCGTTTGTGACTGCAGCAACATTATGTCCTTGTTGTAGTTTTATTGAGTGCAACGATGTAGCGTTCAGTACTACCGGTATAACGTCTATCGTAAAAACTGTGTATGTAGGCTTGAACTGGCCGTCCCAAACACGAAAATAGAATGTGGCAGTTTGCAGCATTCCTGAATGTTCGTATATTATTCTACCAGTATTTATGTCCTCTTGAGTGAACTTGTTTATCGATTGAGCTTCGTCGACAGTCTGGTTTTTGTCCAACATAACTATTCGGCCTTGTGTGGGACCGCTGATTATATCGTACAGTATACCAGAAGGGCCGGTGTCGGCATCTTCCGTCAGCAGGTCGTTCCTCGTTATTGTATAATTTTCACCCTGCACCACTTGTATTTGAGGTGTATCAGTCAGGAGTCTGAAGGGTTGATCGTTGACGGGTATAATATGTATCGGTAATGTAACATTACATAGAAGCACGTAATCAGGTAAAAGATAAAGGGCCATATCAATTTTGTCTAGCAAGGTGTCGGAACCGTCATGTTCGTAGCTTACGTCTCCACTTTCGAGCTGAGCTTGTGTCAGTGAGCTTGTGTGTGGGTTCAGAACACCGTGAGTTGGCTGAGACCACTGGGCCTCTACCTGAGGTTGCCTCAACCCTGCTTGAGTCTCCAAATAAGCTATGACGTTAGTTACATTCACTTTAACAGGTATTTTGTCGCCTTCCTGCACTTTTATCGGTGGAACGTGAACAAACTTCGCTAGACCACCGGACGATACTGAGATATCTATGTTGAATATCTGGTCAGTTATTGGTTTAGCTAGTGCTGCTTCGACGGTGAAGATAAATGAATCGTTCGTGAACAGGTCGGAGAACGGATGGGTGTGTTCATAGTAGACCAAAGAGTCGTTAACATCTTGTTGTGTGAATTGCTTTATAGATCTGTGGTGAGTGTCTCCACTCAACATGATCAGTCGCCCCAGCGTCGGGGCTCGGTCCACTTTATAAACAATAGTTCTAGTCACATCTGAACATTTGGACATTAGCAGGTAATTATTAAGTGGTTCTCTCATCAGAGGAAATACGCGAAGATTTTGTTTTCGAATCAATTTCAAAGAAACAGATTTGGTGGTTATTAAGAATTTAACAGACGATAACTCATGGAGCCCATCGGTAACATTGAAAATCATCTTGCCTTTGGAACCATCTGAAAAAAAACATTATCAATATACGTATAAACAAACCACACAACAAAGAATTTGCTATACATTATATATTGTCTAACTAGGTTAGGTGAAGCGCTTCAATAGGTTTGCTAAAAGAACTATAGAAGAGAGCGCAAAATATACATGACCGATGTCTTATGGCCCTGCCTGAAGTCAATCTTCGTCTTCGAATAACATGTATCAATAGTAAGAGTTACTAAATTGTTTGCTTTGATAACGATACGATAAGTTTTTAAAACGGATCTGATAGTTGTTATGCTATAAAACTAAAAAGGTTATAAAACCAAATATCAATTATACAGGGTGTACAATAAAATGGGACAGCTACTTAAAGGGGTGCTTCAGACCATCAAACTGAACAACTTTCTCTATGGGACCAATATCCAAATCGCGAAAAAAAAATCTGCTGTCCCATACATTTCAGTCGAGTTATGTTTGCAGTTTTGTATGGGAGAGCGGATTTTTTTTTCGCGATTTCGATATTGGTCCCATAGAGAAAGTTGTTCAGTTTGATGGTCTGAAGCACCCCTTTGAGTAGCTGTTCCATTTTATTGTACACCCTGTATATATTTTTAAGAATCTTATCAAAAATAACATACGAAACACTTTTAAGGAAATGAATAATGCATACTTCTATGTACAAATATGACGAGTCCATTGTCAATGTCGGCCTGAGTGAAGTGTTGCACGGGAGTGTCCAGGTCTCCCTTCATGGCGATGTACCCCGACGATATATCCACTACTCGTATTGTCACGTTCTCCAGGGGGGTATCTATGTCGTTTACATCTGTAACACGATAATAGATTTTATACAGGGATCAAGAAAGTAGAAAAAAGGCGGATATAATTTTGCTAAGACATAACTGAAGCACTCATAGCACGTAAGTATAAGTATTATATTCTAGTACTACATACATTACGGTCCCTCCCCGCTCATTAGCCCAGTCAATTTACGGAGTTTTGTTAGGAGGGGTGGGGGAGTAATTATGAATTGGACTTTTAAACTGTAACCGGCACCATTTAGTGACAAAAAGACTATCTGAAAACATTTAAAAAAAATCGCTTCGCAACATAGAAATCAAAATTGTATCTCCCAGAAGGCTTTTAAATTAATTATATTAATACCAATGCGCTCATGTTAATTAGATTTAACAAAATAAATTATTTTAAGCAATAAAAAATTGAGAAAAAAAAAATATCAATTACTAATTAGTCCCGGCTCAAACCGTTAAATGACTGGGCTACATCCAGGATAAAATCTTCGTCTCGGCGACTTGTTTTCTTCCCTAGAACCATGCGTCATACTTCACTTCACTTTGTTATGTGACCACATAGTAATGTGGATACCACATAGTAATACCGCTCGTATCTTCATCAGGTAAACCCCACTGCTGGGTATACGCCTTGTCATTTATCGTATCTTCAATCAAAATCAAATCAACCCACATTAATCCACTGCTGGGCACAGGCCTCCATTTTATTGCGCCATTCCTCGCGGTTCTGTTCGCATATCTTAGGTCCGTATTGATAAACGAAACTCAACTCTAACGTCAAACGAATACTAAAACGTCATCTTAAGGGGGGTGGAACCTATTTTGACTGTTTTTAAACCTGTTTTTGATAACCAAATTATTACATTTAATATATGTATATAGTTCAAATAACAGTGTAGATACGTTTTTTCTGCAGTGAGTCTAACCGTTGAAAACACAATTCTATTAAATTTTATCGATAAAAAAGAGGACCAAAGTAAGTTCGATTTCAGATTTACAGGGTATAAAAAAAGACCCTAGTAATACTAAAGGGGGTGCTTCAGACCATCAAACTGAACCTTTCATTATCGAGCCAACATCGAGAAAAAATTAAAAAATATCTGGTGTCCCATACAAAACTGCAGTACCGACTCGACTAAAATGTATGGGACAGCAGATTTTTTTTTAATTTTTTTCGATGTTGGCTCCATAGTGAAATGTTCAGTTTGATGGTCTGAAGCACCCCCTTAAGTATTACTAGGGTGTTTTGTTACACCCTGTATAACCAGTTTTACAAGAATCACCATACATCATTTCTTCTGAATATACCATCATTTGAAAGGTAATTAATTATAGCAGTGATTCTACCCGATGGATTTTACCCCAAACACCCAAGAGAAAAGATATTGATGAAAAATACGTTTTTTTGCGATCTTGCTTTCAATTGAAGAGGGCTGGCTAATTGCAAAAGTTTATTTGTTAGAAAGAGACGCTTGCACTGGGTATATCTGCCCTTAAGAGGCCGCCAGCGTTGGAGTTTCGTTTGTTCAAACGGGCCTTAGTTCTGACAAATTGATAGCAGAGACATAAATGAACGTACACAGCTCGTTCCTGGTGAAGGTAAAGGTGCCTCCCTCCCAGACGCAGAGGCCGGTGTTGGCGGCGACTATGGGCGTCTCGTCGTTGACGGGCACTATGTTCACTCGGACGACGAACGGCTCACTCTCCTTGTTGTTCTCCGTTATCGCGACCGCTTTGAACGCGTCCGAGGACTCCTCCGAACCGTCATTTATATACTGCGAAATTGAAAGAGGATCCTCAATCTTAGTCTGGGAAAAAGGCTAACAAAAAAAATGTTTGCCTATTAGTTGACTCATGTCGATCTGTTTCTCATAATCTCTAGATTATAGTGGGAACATTAGCTATATCTCAACTAAACGGAGTGTCGCGTAATTTCAGTTGGCGCACATCGTGTCTTGGTAAAATATGTTGGGATTTTTATTTTCGTACGAGTATCTAAGGTAGGGTTTATATAGAAGAGACGCGTGGCGGTGGCGGGTAGTCAAAGTAACACCAATATAAACCTTATATTACGTAGCATAGCGTCGTTTTTTGACGTAAAGAAAAATCGCGCCCCCGCCACCAGGCGACGTCGCCTGGAGGCGCGGGCGTAATTCTCTAAACGACTCGATGCTACGTACTATAAAATAAATAAATAAATAAAACGTTTATTTGGCACATAACAGTTACAATACATCAATGAAATCCCTGCAGCATGTGAGAGCAAGCTGTGGTACATGCTGCAATCTATAAGGTTTATATTGCCGCACCCCGCCCGCGAAATGTCCGCGCCACGTCACTTCTGTTTAAACAGCCCCTAAGACGTTCCTATACACGCATTGCTTTACATGTGCTTTTTTAACCGGATAATAGAATCTGAGTAAAAAAGTCAAAACTGTGCATTTTTTACATTGATTTCACAATTCCGTTTGCATTTTTACCAAATTACTATAATAAATTATATTATGTATTTAGAGTGTAATTCCATCAAAAAACGTTACCGTTTGGTGGGCCTACAAAAAATTGACTCCTTTATATATTCCATCTGCTATTTTCTCTTACAGCTTTAAATGAGATATCATTTTGAAAAGCACTACTTGACCGCTTTCTTTTTGATTTGAAGTCACATAGCAAAATATTGGTTGAGAGGTTACTTCACTTGGTATTTTTTCACAGGTTGTATAGGTTATTTATAATGTGGCCTGTTCCTTCCGTTCCTTCCAGTAGTTAGGAAAGTTAGTTTAGAAATAGGCAAAATTTTAATTTTTAAAGTTGTTCATAAATTTGATATGTATTGTATTCTACACAAAGACGACATGGGATGCTAGAATCACTAGTCCTATAAATGGAAAATTTGTTTGTGTGTAATTAATATTTACCTGAATATTTCCAGAATTTAGTTTCAGAACAGGGAGTACACTAAGCTCCTCGTCAGCCATTACAATCTTTCCACATTTTGGTTTTTCCACCACTTTGTACATCACCACTTTCCCCCGGTAATACTCTGTCGCGGTTCTGAACTGACTGGGTTTTATACTGACTGTTCCACCCTCTACCACTGTCAAGTTAGACGCTACGACGTAGAAATGTTCCGGTATTATAATAATAGTTAGTTCTATGTTTCTCAACCAGACAATACCGTTAGTAACATCCATTTTGATTTTATCACGAGTGCGATTAACGCCCGATTGTACGTAAACGAGGCGGTTGACGTTGACCATCGATTGGTCGAACATTCTAGTGTGGACTGGCTCTTCGTTATAATTTTCTAATTCAATGGTACCGGGGGTTGATGTGATTTCGAGCCAGCCGTGATATGGGCCTTCTATCACTTGGTATACAATGTTTGATGGTTCTATTTGTTGGTGCATAACCTGAAATAGCAGAGAAACGTTAACGAGCTCCACCATGGACTTGTCGCATTGTGTTAATTAATAAAAATATATGCACCTCTAATATATCCTTCGTTATATTGACGCTGGTTGATTCCTCCACAACAAGGGGCATGTTAGAGGTGATCCTGAGAGGCTCCCAGTAACTGGACGGGAATATTTTGATGGGGTAAACGCCCTCTCCCCACGTATCAAGGCACAATACTTTAAACCTAAAAACAATAGTAAACGGGTTTTATCATTGGTCTACGTTGTTTCAAGACGTTCTTATTACTTGAAACGGATGACTGTGATAAAGAAGAACGACCACTTCTCATACATTTGTTTACCTGTCAAACTATTTTTTATTTAGTTGTAGTCATATAATACTCAAAGGTTGAACTATACAGTTAATATTGATGAAGGAAAACTATAGGTTGATTCATTTACATCGGTAATAATTTATTTTAATTTGATAATGAGGAATAAAAGTTATAAAGCTTGACCAGAAAGATAAAAAACCTGGTTTGGGAGAGCTGCAATCGACTATAAGCTTTAATGTCAGTGTTCCAAGTACAAATATCAGTTCCAATGATTTTCCGCAACATGGCGAGGTTTTTTATATTTCTGGTCAGGATATACTACGTTAATAGTGGTTAAATTATTTGACAGGTAAAAAGTGGACATCCTTCTTTAGAATGTGTAAGGCTACGCTGCGTTAGGCGGAGCACAGACAATGTTGAAATAATGATAACTTACCCAAACTGATCAGTGGGAGTCTTAGGTTCTCGATGTCTGTAGGCCACTCGACCCGCTGCTATGTCAAGTTGAGTGAAAGTGTAGGCGCCCTGACCTTCTCCTACTTCCATGGACCCGTGTTTAGGCTCTTGGACAACTTCGTAACGGATATCCTCTTCCAAGCAATTCATATTTGTGTCAACCTGAAAAAAGTTATAAAGGTAACATCGTAATATGATCAACATTTTTAAATTTGTTAATAAACTATTTAAAATAATCACCTGCATGTCTCGCGTTGTAATGACAACAGCTTTACCATTTTCTACAATAGATCCATTTGTTGGATATGTCCTTATAAACGGCGGCGATGCCTGAATCTCTAAGTTACCATTAACATCAAACAAGCCATCCGAGATCCAGAAGGCCATTTTTCCGTACTCCTTTCCTTGGTGCTTGAATAAGACTAGATTCTTGTTTATATCGTCTTGGGAGAACTGAGCTATTTGCTCTGAAGGATTGTCTGCTCTGAATATACCGCCATTCGGGGGATCTTTTGTGAATCTCTGTACGGTGTAGATGATATCAGATGGTTTAGTATCTAAGTCAGCGTCGTTGTAGCTCAGATCGCGTGCCGTGATCAACCTAGCACCACCGTGAACGATGTGGAACACATTGTCGTTAACTCGGACGGGACTGTTATCATTCTTCAATATAATGTCTATATGAAACACTCCCACGTACTGGAAGTCTTCCGGCTCAGGGCTCAAGGCCATGAAATGAAACGAGTCATGTCTACTTTCAGAATCATCGTGAGCGTAGTAAACTCTGTCAGAGTTCAGCTCTTGCAGCGTAAAGTAAGTTGTATTATCTCTCACTATTTTAAGGTTATCGTTTATCACTTCAATTTTGCCGTGTTTCGGCAAATGCGTTATATTAAAGACGAGATTAGTGACTGCATCTGTTCTGAAATTGAGATGAGTAGCAGGGATAACCATTCTGGAACCTTCCATGACCTGTAACCTTTCTAACGTCGTATGAACTCGACCTGTCGAGTGATCCGAACTTGGGAAGCCGGGAGTGTGCCTTATTGTCATAACACCGGTAATATTTTCACATTCTGTTGCGCCAACTATGAATGAGAACTCATCTTGTATGTGAGAGTAAGCACGTCTGTGCAATCTGTACCACAACTGGTCGGTATCAATATGGTACTGTGTGAACGTACTATGACCCTGTAAATGATGCTTGCCTGACGAAAGATGGAGTATTCCATATTTGGGTGGCTTCAATATTGTATATGCTATTCTATCACTGGGTAAACCTAGTGGTTTAGTTTTAAATCGTAAATGTTGAGGAGATATAAAAGCTTCTCTTGAATTATTCAGCACAAGCTCTTCATTGACTGACTGATACAGTTCGAGTTTAATAAATGTTAATCGAAAATCGTAGAGCGTATTCGTTCGAATAGTTCCTACCGACGCTTTGAACTGTGAACAAAAAAGTTTTAATTAAGTATAGTGGGTGCCACGCCAATTTGCATAAAAAGTCTCTGTACCATATTCTTATTTGATCGAAGACAGGTATCGGTTTAATGTACGCGTCACGTCGCTATACGATCTTTCCAAAGAATCGTGGTGAAAGGACTAATTTATAGAATTACTGGATCCTCACCTTGAACTCATCGTGAGAAGGGTTCCCCAGTAGGTGCATGTATCGAACCCGTCCGAACGTGACCATCTCGCTGGTGAAGGAGTCCACCGTCTGCCAAGTACCGTCCAGCACTCGCAGGCGTTCCACGACACCGAACTGTGGTGGTTTCACTATGTCGTATCTGAACAATTTGCAAAGACAATAAAATTAGCAACATTAAGAAAAACATGGTCTTCTAGCCCAGGGGTTTCTGAACTCTTAAAAGGCAACGGAACACTTAATAAATAACTTTATCTTTATGGAACCCTACACCAAATAAAGTAAGTAAATAAAAGATACTAAAATTTGAAATAATAATTATTTGTTACTTTAGAATTATTTAAAATTATGTTCAAATCTATTCTTTCTATAAGGAGAGGTATCCAAACATTCGGATTGTAGTTTTGAAAACAATTAGATTTCTTCTGTTCCTCTCATTTTATGAAAATAATCAGCATGAGAAACCAGTTCTTCGGTATTTATAAACATATTGCATCAAACTCACTTGACTTGTACGCTGGTCTCATCGGCATTGGTGGTGAAAGTTAGATTGTCAGCGGTGACGATCGCGTACGAGTTGTGAACCAGCTGGAGACCCGTATTGTTAACTAGGCGGACCTGAAGCGGCACTATTGATATCCGAAGCACGCCCGGACCACTCGTTTCTATACCATCTGAAACCTGGTGATGCAAAGAAAACGGTTTGTTTTATATAAAACACCTCTATCATTATTGTAACAATATCCGGCGTACCCTGGGCATTAGCAAGCCTTTAATACTGATCGGCATGACATGCCATAGACTCGAGAGACGAAGAAGATTGTTACAATAAGGCTCAATTCCCACTGGCGCAGAGTCGAAGCGTCGCGACGCGGCGTAAAGCGTCACTTTTTTTCAACCATTCTAAATTCATCTCAATTTCTCTATTAATACGGTACGACTTTGTGTTGCAAAAATTTGAAAACGCTCAGCGACGCGCGTCTGCGCGCGTCTTTGCCTGCAAGGGTCGCTCGGGTTCGCGCGTCACCGCGCGCAGAAATGCTAACATTCACGGTTCAATTGGGCGAATTATTTCGCGTCGCGTCGCTTCGACTGTGCGCCAGTGGGAATTGATTGGCCAGTGCACCTAAAGAGAATAATAGAAGCATTGTAAACGTAATAGAACAATCTCGGCATTTCATATCATCAAGATATCATCATATCGTGCATAGAAGAAACCATAGAGAAAATAACGCGCTCCCCTGGGGAAGAGATGTTGTATCGAACTGTGCACAGATACTCAACTGGGCCTGACGTCATATCATACACATCTAGCGGGAAGTAGCGTATAACCCTCCCCTCACCCGTTTTTCACCCCCTTTGTTGGCGACAACATTTTCTATAGAAACAAGCCGATATGCCATCTCTTCATACTCTATGGAAGAAACATAAGAAAGCATCGTGCACTCATTCCTGGTTTTAAAAAGTTATTATAGTACCCCACAGACCCCAGTAAGGCAATTTCGCAAAGCCGTTGTAAATGAGCGGTCCGTCAATTAGGATACGAAGGGTACTGACACTAACTTCCAAATATAACTCGTTTTTTAATTCAACAATTATATTTCTGGATTTTCTGGGGATCGAATAATTTACCGCTAACCATACATACATACATAAACTCACGACCATAATCCCTTACCACTAACCAATTAGGAAATAATAATAATAGAAATATTATCAGCCGATAGACGTCCACTGCTGGACATAGGCATCCCCCAAGGTTCGCCACAACGAGCGGCCTTGTGCTGCTCTCACCCAACGGGTTCCTGCCTCCTTCACGGTCGTCGACCTACCTTGTGGAGGACCTCCACGCTACGCTTTCCGGTATAGTATAAGAGATAAGTGTGCTTTTGGCAACCATCAGCAGCAAGGCTGATTCAGTGTTTATGAGGTGTAGAGCATTTCTGTGATGGGGATGGACCAGGTCTGCTTGCATAACTCCAGTCGGTTTAGGAGTTACTGATGATTAAAGGTCTGTAAAAAATTAACGATCAGCTGCACGGCTGATCGTATGATATTGTTGTAGTATGCACAGTAGCTATGTGTAACTGGTCCATCCCCACCACAGAGAAGCTCTACACTGATAAACACTGAATCAGCTACTGCTGATGGTTGCAAAAAGTACACTTATCTGTCGGAATAGTAGGCGGTCGCCACTCGAGACCTCTTCATTAGGAAATGAATAGCATAGCATATGCTCATGACTAGGAAATGAATTATTTTTAAAATTAGTAAAGTAGTTGTTCTCACCTGTAAAGATAACCTGAGAGAGGTTTTATTCAACTGTTTGTCGCTAGTAGAGCCGTGGACATAAGATATGATACCTGCGTCGATATCTTGCTGCGTGAACGAATCCACGGGCTGACCTGACATCTCGATGTGACCACTGTAAGAATCACTACATAGTATAAAACAAAGTAGCTTCCCGCTGTCTGTCTGTCCCTATGTATGCTTAGATCTTTAAAACTACGCAACGGATTTTGATGCGGTTTTTTATAATAGATAGAGTGATTCAAGATGAAGGTTTATATCAGCATTGCGAAGCCGGGCGGGTCGCTAGTTGAACATATTTTTGAATAGTGCACATCGCCATAGTGGGACCTATAACATGCATACCCACGACCATAATACCTTTCGAGGTGGTCAGAAACATTACTACAACTACCGACCATCTGTTTAAGTGTGCTGGTGTAGCAAGGATCACCCTTAGCATAATTATTTAAGATTTGAGGATGGAAATAACATGTCAAGTGGTGATAGGTGGCAACTAATAAAAAATCTGAACATTTGGTGTCTTTTATTTATTTCTGTAACTTCAAGTCACAAATTAGTCCGGACCATAACCATTATACGTACAAACTCACGACCAAAGTCCGTCCTCGGGAAGGTCAGGAACATTGCTAGAAGTACCAGCTGTCTAGTATGCAATTGTTACATGGGCCACTTTGAGCATTAGAGGTTTCAAGATGAAATTACGCGTGTTTAAATTAGTGATAGGTGGCTAGCCATACTTCCACAAAGACACTGCATAAGAAACCCTTAATTTTTTGTCGTTGTTCGTATGGTCAATAAAAAGAAGGGAGGGACCATTATGATATTATGTGCATTATATTCTTTTTGTATCAAACATGTACAAAAGCCAGTTTTGTAATATTTAATTGCTTCTTTTTTTCGTCAACTCCACAATTATCATACTGTTGGCACGGAACCACTGAATAGTGATGTCTTCAATGATACCACGCATACGGAACATACTGTTGAATAAATAAGAAGTGATCTGTATACCTATTTGCTTCATTCTTCCCATGCAGCACAGTGTACAACAGATCTTCTGGAGGAGTATCGGGATCTTCGGCTTTTAAAACGTCTGAAGTTATCACTTTCCTCGTGCCCTAAAATGTTTAAATTTGTTATTATATTATGTTATAATAAAGGACATCTTCAGACACGGTTTTCTATCTAGGTATTTTCTATTTAGGTATTTACGGCAAATACAAAACATATCAATGGAATGATTATTTAATGGGCTATTTATAGGCCACTTGCTTGCTAAAAGAGAATAATATCACACAGGTAACACTTAGTATGAAACCTATACCCACGACCTACTGAAAAAAAAGTATAGGATGTTTAGATAAATGTTCATGAATATTATGTCGCATTAATGTAGACCATGGGATTCAGGCAAAAAACTAATAAAGAAAAATGTAATATTTTTGTAATTTTTGTACATTTTCGTACATTTAATACATTTTGTACATTTTAGTATATTTTAGTACATTTCGTTAATTTTGTACATTTTCGTACATTTTTCACATTTTTTGACATTTTGTACATTTTAGTACTGTAGTACATTTAGTACATTTTCCCATGGTTTAAAAAATAAATAACTACATATAATTGAATGTGGGTTAATACTAAACATTTTAAAACCAATTTGGTTTTTGTAGGAAAAACTTAGCTGGGTCAGATTTCGTCCAATGACCTTTTAAAATTTACCAGTGTCATTTTTTAGGGTTCCGTACCCAAAGGGTGAAAACGGGACCCTATTACTAAGCCTACGTTGTCCGTCCGTCCGTCCGTCCGTCCGTCCGTCTGTCCTACCTATTTAGGGCTGTAACTTTTGAACCGTAATAGCTAGATAGATGAAATTTTCTCAGATTATGCGTTATTGCGGCGGATTTGTTAACAAATAATAAAAATGGCAGAAAGTTAAAAATTAAGGGGGGTTTTCAACAAGAAACTAGTTTTTATCAACGTTTTTTCTTCACGCTCTATAGTAAAAACGGTAAAACATACAAGCGTCAAACTTAGTGTGATTATAGAGCAAACTATACAGAATAACAACAAATACTAAAAACCGGCCAAGTGTGAGTCGGTCTCGCGCTAAAGGTCCCGGACAAAAAAAGTTTTTTTTCTAAGTTAATAATGTTGTGTTCTGTGGTGGTGTGGTACGGAACCCTCGTTGCGCGAGTAGCCCGACTCGCACTTGACCGGTTTTATTTAAATTTCCACTCCGTTTTTTTTTTAAATTACATAATATTACATAAATGGCGGTGCTTTACAGTTATTTTCCACACTAAATAATACTTATAATTTAAACACTTCAAGCTTATATAAGTCTCGAATGATCTTCTAAAATGTCAGTCATATCAAAATATTGTTAACAATTCAATCCAATAAGAACGTGCGGGTTAAATTATTTGCTACAAAGAAAAAACTAAATGTAAAGCTTTCATTGTCATCAACCTATACCCGTCCCACTGCAGGGCCCAGGCCTATCCTCAGGGAGGGTATATTGAATAGTTTCAGGATAAAGTGTAAGGCATGGCTCCTCGATAGGCAAAGGAGTTCTTGCTGTTGGTCTCCGGTTACCAAGTAGTATAATAAAATATATAATATATAGATATCTAGAATATTAACAATACCTACTGTTAAGATTTTTATATTATATTGTAGCATTATCTTGTGCCGACAAGAGCGATTTGTCCTTCATCTGCAATTTTCTCTCCTATCTTTGTGATGGCCGATTATAGTTATATAGTTATATTTATATAAATAACACTACACTACCTACGATTTGTATAGTGTTTAAACATTTGTAATTTATTAGTGATTAAGTAGTCCGTTCGGGCAATTTCGGGCAGTTGAGTCGCAAGGAAGAGACTGAAAAACAGCAGTAATGCTGAGGCTCTGTCCTATTCCACTGCAC
Organism: Agonopterix subpropinquella; assembly: GCA_922987775.1. NCBI lineage: Eukaryota > Metazoa > Arthropoda > Insecta > Lepidoptera > Depressariidae > Agonopterix > Agonopterix subpropinquella. Next base: position 51,560,338 of record OV277693.1, on the reverse strand, counting down.
TTTCAAAAATGTGTAACTTAATTATTAGTAATTTTTTTGAAATATTGTACTTTTGTAACGGTAGTTGAATAAACGTCTTTATTATATGTTCGTTATTCCAACACGCGTGCCCAACGCTGATTGGTAGACTTCACATAAGCATCAACATTTATTTTTCAGCGTTTGCAGGTGTCCTCGCGACTATTCCCAAAGTAGGCTTGATTTAACTATTAGAAGTGCCCAAACTCTGTCCAGTGTTTCAAGTATTAAGTTACTATAAACTCAATGATTATTTGAATGACCAAAATGTCTGGTCTTGACAATTTTACACTATGTAATGCAATATTGTATTTTAATTGTACTTTGTACATTTTGTTTTGTTTAAAAGATGGGTGTTGTAGAGTTTCTGGCCGCATCTTCTCTCAACGGAACACCTTCCGACGCGGTGGTAGAGTCAAAAAATGACGTCAAAAAGCTATCTATATGATATTATTATGAATAAAAAAAATTGAATTTTGAATTTTTGTATTTAGTCCGTTGACACTTTTAATAGACAAGGGATACAATACACGCCTACAATCTATACTAATACGTTTTATAAACGTAATTTTAGTGTATTCTTCTGATCTGTCTGTTACGTTTTCACGACTAAACCACTGAACCGATTTTGATGAAAGCTATACAGATACATAGCTTGAACTCTGAGTAAGGACATAGGTATAAAAATTCGACGCAGACGAAGTCGCGGGTAACAGTCGAATATAAATTAGTCGCAAGATAAGTTAGGCCATTGAGCTATAATTAAGCGTAGCTGCTAGAAATAACACTGCACGTCACATTGCTGTCCCATTCTTTATGGCGCTATCCCCACACTTTCTTATTAAATCACTGTCGCTATATTTTTCACAAGTCTGCGCTAATAGTACCCTCATGTGGCGCACGACGTTTGTTTGTCTTGTTAGTTCTAGATGGTTCTAGTATGTAGTACATAATAGTTCAATGACCTAAGCCCACATTTTGCGTTGGGAAAATATGTCGCAACGGTTACACCTAGATTGGCGACTGCAGCTCAAGCGACAGTCAAATTGATCAGCAGTTTCCAAATAATACTGTTTCCAAGGATTTTGTTAAAGTTATTTACTTCTCGGCTGGTGTTTAATTGTTTATTCTACGTATTTCTATTCTAAATTATTAAATATACTCACACATAAATTAAATGTTAAGTAGGTGGCTTTCGGCGAATTTGTGTCAAACAAAACATGCAACTACTCAAAAGCAAATTATAAGAATTAATTGAAGCTCTTGGAACACTCTGAAAACAAACGGAAAATAATAAAGAAATAAACATGAACTTAAGAGTTAATGAAACACATGCGTTGGTTATCTAGTTGTTGTGCATTTAAATGTATATTCTTTTGTTTATCCTCTTGTATTTTAAAATCGACATTCGAAATAAATAACGAAAAGGCAAGAGGGAAACGTTCAAATATATTGTCGAGGGCGATGCGATGCTTTGGATTATCTCGTCCCTAATGGAAACCATGCGTGCGTATACAAATGTACCTATAAAAAAACATAACCCTCCTTCTGGCGCAGTCGGGTAAAAAGTTTTTATACATTCAAAAATGTCGGCTTCAGGGAATTATATTAAAAGAACAAAAATAAATTCTAAAACGAATGTCTAACTATTACGGTTACTTCATACCTGAGTGAGCCTGAGCACCTTTCCAGGTAGTAGATTGAGTACAGGAGGGTCGTTGACCGGCGTCACATTGACGTGCAGAACAAACGTGTTACGACCTTGAAGGTAGCTCGGGAGAGTGAACTTCGTTTCAGGGATCAGCTCCATATCTAACACGATCGAGTCCTGATGATTTTCTGATCCGTCGTGGACGTAGCGAACCTATTGTATTTTAGTCATTAATAAAAAGAAAAACAATTGGGGAGGTGACTGCATCAAATATATTTTAGTATTATCTTCTCAGTAAAAAATACGTTTGAAAATAATGCTAAACTTACACTTTCAGTAGTTCTGTAGCTTGAATACTATTTTTAATAAAAGGATAAACTATAAGAAGTATCGAAACGACGACGAAAAACAATGACGTCACTATCCATGATTTAGTACAATTTTTCATACAAAGCTCGTGTTTTGACGTTTGATAAAGAGTTGCTAATTTGACTAGTTGGAAACTCGCAGATTATTTGTATAAGAGGTACTTAAAGATTTAAAAACCAACCTTATCCCTTGATAAGTCTAAAAGTGTGAAGAATTGTTTAGATTTGCCCTCTCCCTCATTATAGCCAGTGTACTGGGGTGCATTTCTCTGCAAGGATAGATCTATGGCAATCCGGCCATGCTGGGGAGACTGCGCCACGTGGAGCAACACCCCTGAAGGTCGCACGCCGTACTTGTGGTGGTCTAGCACCACGTCGATGTTTTGTGTCGTGATTACAGCCACACCACCTTCTTGAACGGTTAGAGGATAGAGAGCTACCAGTTCTAGTTCACTGCTCGACTTTGAAAATACCTGTAAAAGGACATGATGATTAAATAGATTAGGCGAAATTTGTGAGTAGCATTGTAGGCATTTATTAGTAGCCATATTGGTTAAGAGCATTGGCCTCGACACGGAGGTCGTGGGTTCGATTCCCACGGGGGACACCAAGTGATATGTTACTATGTGCATTTTTCCCCAGTTGGTTAAGACATTGTCGTTATATAAAAGACCCCGTCAGAGGCCGTAAGGCGGTCTAGAAAAGCTGTAACATAACACCAGGGCTTCCTCCCCACACGACAAGAAGAAGAAGAAGTCAAAGGCACGAAAGGGATATAAGTGGCGTTTTCGGGCGCGGTCCTGAGGCGGGCGCTACTCTTTTTATTATTACACGAGCATTTACCCGCGACTTCGTCCGCATAAATTATATACCAGATTTTAAGTCAGATGATAAGCTATCAAACAAAAAAAGTTTCATCAAAATCGGTTCAGTAGTTTTTGCGTGATGCTCGAACAAACAAACACACAAACAAACAGACAGACAAAAAATCCAAAAATTAGTGATTTGGAATCAAGGACATGTAAAAACCATGTCGTAATCTTTTTTTTTGTAAATATCTTCAATGTACAGACACACTTCTGTTACAGTTTTATAATAAATAAATAACGCTCACAGGCATATACATTGTAATGATCCCAAGAAAGCACTATTTATAGGCTGTTTATTATGGAAACCATACAACAACGGCACAAACATATAAACATCCATGACCGAACCGGGATTCGAACCCAGGACCCTGGTTTGGCAGTCCGGCGTGGTAACCATTACACCAACCGGGTCGTCAAATATAATAGTTTAGATGATTTAGATTAAATAATAGTTTAGATGCCTCTAACCAATGTCTAACTGCCTCCGTGGTCTAATGGTTAAGAGCTTTGGCTCTCGACACGGAGGTCGTGGGTTCGATTCCCACGGGGGACACCTAGGGATATGTCACTTTGTGCGTTTTTCCCCAGTTGGTTAGGACATTGCAGGCTGAATCACCTGATTGTCTGAAAAGAAAAATGATTCCGTGCTTCGGATGGCACGTTAAGCCGTTGGTCCCGGCTACTATCTCTGGTGGTAGTAGTCGTTACATAAAAACCACGTCAGAGGCCGTAAGGCGGTCTGAAAAAACTCTTGACACCAGGGCTCCGCCCACACGATAAGAAGAATAGTTTAGATATCTTATGATTCAAGAAGGTCGAAAGCCGCGACGCCACACCCAGGACCGCGCCATTCATATCTGTTTTGGACCAGTTTTAACTGTTAATTTTGGCAAAAAGAGAGCCACAACATTTAAATTTCCGGAATCATAATTTGAGGAGCTATGGAATGTACTATTTTCACTAACCTTATATTTTTCAGCATAGTCAGGGTTGATGCATAACTCAGAATCGCATTTGCATGTGAAGTGGTCGACTCCGTGCTGCTCACAAACCGCCCGCGACACGCAAGGCGGGTTGCCAGGGCTGGCATGGCAGGGATACCACCACACACATTTTGGACTGACACCATACGTGACAATCGCGTTTGGCAGACCTATTACCTTTTCGTCGACTTCGATTGGTTTAATACAACCCTAGAAAATATGTTATTATATTGAGTGAACATTTTAAAAGTAGCAGTAGTAGATTTCTTCTGAAAGTGTTTTATTCCTAATTACCATTATGCTAGAATCAGCAGCTTTGATTCCCTTAGTGAAAGCTCTTTGTCGTTTCTCTGCCTCAATACCACCGAGATAGAAGGAGTCAGAGAGGTCGAGATACCTCGTGCCGCCGCTTTCAATCCGTGTGCTCATTGCTATGTTATCCACGGAAAGCTGAAATGCGATGTTATAAATAATAAAAACAGCATAACAACACGCACGCAAAACATAATTATGTTTGACCTGTGGGTTCAATGGTAAATGATGTGCTAAAAGTTATCTGCACTGATAATGATAACACAAATGTTATTGTTAGTTTATATTTTTGCATTTGATAACCTTATTGTACAGACATTATAGATAGCAAATTGTAAAACATTTGTGCGCCTACTCACGCTATAAAATATTTGACCTCATTTTAATTACATATTTGTGCAATATGAGTAGATTTTGCAAATAAATCAAATACCACAGAATAGACAATAGTATCCAGTTCTACACACAGAACGGTCATTCCCCGTCCCTCCTTAACATCAGATACCGCACCTCACACCCGCACATTCCGGGGACACTTCACGGGAGCCGAGCAAGAATCACATAATAGCCTTAGAAAAGCATACACCATACTGCAAGCGCGCGCGTCCGAGCGGGACGGCATGTGTGCCAACACCGTTCTATGGAGTGCCAGGGGTGCGGTAATACTTATTTATACAGGGTGTAAGAGACAGACCTCCGGAGACTGAAACGGTGAACTCAGGCCATCAAACTAAACAACTTTCACTACGGAGACTACCTCAGGAAACGCGAAAAAAAATCAGCTGTTTCATACACTTACCCGTCTCAAATGTATAAGAAAAGGTAGATTGTTTTTCGCGTTTCCTGAGGTAGTCTCCATAGCGAAAGTTGTTCAGTTTGATGGTCTGAATTCTCCGTTTCAGTCTGTGGACAGCTGTCCCTTGCACCCTGTATAGGATTTTTTTGATTCATCAAATAGTTCTCGAATTATAAAAGAAAAAGGTGTAAACAAACAATTTTAAGAAATTTCACAGCGCAAGGATACTAATATAAATAAAATAATAAAATTAAAAAAAAAAGTTATTTTCGCATTGGCCTAACATCAGTTAGGTTTCTTTCACATAGCAATATTGACATTTAATATTCATTCCTTCAAGCCAAAGACATTCAAATACACTACATTATGTTAAATCTCTTTGCTTCAAGCAAACATTTTTATTCCATTCCTAATCGGTAGAGGAATTTTGGTAACTAATTTGCGGTACATCATAAGCATACTGCCAGATTGAGGGAAATACATACTGACGCAAGCTACATACATAGCTCCATAGTATTTGAACCTTCAAACATTGTATGTATTAAACAGGTCGGAAAGTTATTGAATTATTTCGTTCGTACAAAATGAAACCCGTAAGTGGTTAGGAAATTGAGCGTCATCATCATCACCAGCCCATATACGTCCCACTGCAGGGCACAGGCCTTCCCTAAGGAGGGTGGCGGATTGGTAAGCTTCACATACGCATCAGAATTTCTTCTTCAGCGTATGAAGGTTTCCTCACGATGTTTTCTTCCACAAATTGAGAGCAGTGGGTATTACGTACTAAGTTAAGAATACTCGTGTAATGACATGTCGTCCGTGCGGATTCGAACCCGGACCCTCATGCTTCACTGTCCATACCTCTCCGCAACGCGCCACCAACACTCTTTAAGTGTTAGATTGAAAGTTGAATTTTGTTTTTGCTATGTGCTACATAAAATTAAACCACGGAGTACTATCACTACTACGTACTATAATCGATTAAACCAAGGTTGAATTCGCTCAGCAAGCAATTGGCCAGAAACACAACAATAAATTTTTAACTATGTGAGTATTGATGACGTTTTTAATAATAATTGTATTAATACAATGGTCCACATTTATTTCTTTTAGTTGACCCGTCGATAGTTTTCGCACTGCTTAAATATGTTTCAATAAAGAAGCATTCATAATGATCATAATCATGTTGGTATACTTATCTACTGCAACAAAATTTTTCAACTAGGATTTGAGTTGAAACCTAAGATACAAAATTTGTTTTAATTAGAGATTACATTTACTATTTTCAATGTTTAGTTATTAACGCAACTTAAATATATGAAATGGAATTCACAGTTATCCAAACTAACTGTATACCTTATATATATTTAAGGTTTCAAATAAGTTTAAAGTAGACAGACATACAATTTAGACTTTGTCGTTATGTAAAAATTAAATGAATAAGGTTGCAAAAAAATCGCAAAGCAAATCGCCACAAAGCCACAAGCATGTCAGTGTTTTTGTAAATAAAAAGAAAGTTTGGAAGTTTCAATTATTATCATTGTCATTTCAGTGTGATTAGGACTACGAATAAGAAATACAATTCGTAGGATTAAGCATAAAATTATACAAACTAAGAAATACATATATCAGTTGATTGATTCGCAATCTAGAAACAACCGATCAACTCGCGTGCGCATAACAACATAGATTTTTCACTCTCTGACAATGGTAGTATTATTAGGGGAGCTGTTCTGAATAAAAGGCCATAAAAAACAATGTTTGGCAAGTTCAAAGTGTTCTATTAATTCTGCGCTGCAATTTACTCCTCATCAGCCAATAATACCTAGAACTGAACGATAAGAAGCAAGTTCATAAGTGTTTATAGTCACGCGCATAAGTGTCGCCAATACGCTGCTTGAATCATCTTCAAAAAGTCGAAAGTCGAAAAGTCAATAATGGCGAAGACATCTAAATAAGGTATAAAAACTTACCTCTATCAGCGAAGGATTAAACAAAAGGTGCATTTTATGCCACTGCCCATCATTAACCCTTACTGTGTGGACGATTTGCCCACGCGCCATTTTGACTCGCACCACCCCTTCTAATATCTCAACGGCCAAGAAATCTGAACCGCGTCCCCCACCAGGATTGTAAAGAACAATACAATTTTGGGTGATTGTTTTAAATTCGATTTGCCATCTGGAATTAGATTTCTTATTAAAATTCTGTTTAGTGATACATAAATTAAAAAAAAAACATACAAGGGCGTATCCAGACTTCTAGAGGTAACATTAATTTTCAGGGGGATGTTCATTGGAAAACAATGTATAAGAAATAGCTGTAATCACTGCTCCATACGTATATTCGGATTTCAGGGGTGGATTATTCAATTTAAACACGTGTAGTAACAGAATTATCATATCTTCTTCTTCGGGTACCTCTCTTTAACATTACAGATCTGCGTATCCCTGTCTATCTCTCGCCAAACGAAACAGCTCTTTGAACTTTGACGCTGGCGATGCCTGTCTGTCTGTCTGTCGTAAGGGCCTGTTTCACCACTTCTGAGTAAGTTCTTGTTAGTTTATCCGACAGATAAATTGACATATTTTGTATGAAAGATATGTCAAAATATCCGTCGGATAAGCTAACAAGAACTTACTAAGAAGTGGTGAAACAGGCCCTTAGCATAGAAATAAGTCTAGTAAAGTATTGGACAAACCTGCCGCCAGCCCTAGAGTTGATCTTCGGGAGTATCAAGTATGCTCCGTCGTCAACGAAGCTGATGTCGGAGGTAATATCGGCATCGAACTCCGGAGCACAGTTCCACGTGACGCCCTCCACACGCACTGATCCGCTACGGCTTCTGGCTTTCTCTATTATCTTCACTCCATTGTAGTAGACCTGGTTTTAACACAAAACCGATTATTTACAAAACATACGATATACGAAGCCACAGTGCCAGCATAAATCATACATAAATCTCTGAAAACTAATTGGTATGAATCTGCCTACGCGGGGATCGAACCGTTGTCGCCTCCTGCATAAAGCAAGGCTACTCACCACTAGGCCACCATGGCCCGGCACCATAGAAAATTACAACGTGTTAATGAATTAACGCAAAACTAGAAAGCAGTTTGTTTAGAATCGAGAGCAGAATCGAATTATCATGGTTTTAACATAGGTAATTTTTTTCAAAATATTAAATATTTTTTTATAAAAATTTTAAATTTTCTGAACCCGATGCCAACCCACCGCACGGGCACACTCACCCTACTTACTACCGAAACAAGGTTCTTAAAATGTATTCATGAGTACATTAGCGCTTTCATTCATGGCTGAAATGATACCAAATCATTTTAACCTCAAAACTTAAAATGCGAATAACTTTAAATTTTAACTATCAAAATAATGAAATTATTGTTTCAATCTAATTATTTTGTTATAAATCAGTTGGGGTGTATGAGGTTTTGCGCTAATTTATTAACACGTTGTATATGATCTATCAATTATAATATGATATAGAAAAAGTTTAGATTTTCCTGAGAACACAAAAAGCTAAAAGCCGAGGTCACTATTGAATAATCTGTGCCGTGGTAGTCCAGTGGCGAGTAGCCCTGCCTGCCGTGCAGGACGTGAAGGTTCGATCACCATCCAGGCCGACTCGTATTGTACCAATTAGTTTTTCAGAATTTATGTATGATTTGTAGCACCACTGGCTTTTCGAGCATATGCATGAATGCATACAAAAAACTATAAGCAATCAGTGATGTGATTGGCTAATTGATCATATAGTAGTCACACTAACATCTTCCATACAGCCTCGAAAATTTTCCATGTGACCCAAGAACAGTTCAGAGAAGTCCCCTTGTGCACCCAGGAACACACCGAAGTGGATATTCAGCTCAAAGAATCTTCCTGGCAACCTCTTCTTTACAGCAGTGTCGTCAACCTGGGACAAACAGTAAGAATGATCAGAACAATAATCATTAACAGTATTGACTGCCCAAAAGACATTGCCCAATCCCGTTTCACCTACATAACTGGTTAATTTGAATTCTATAGAAAAGAATAATTTCTATTTCCTTGGGAAGTATGATATTTTCCTATTTTGTGTATAATTTTAGCTATCATTCTCTTTGTATTTGTTCTTTTCTCATACTCATTCGTTTGTTGTGAAACAATTTGAAACAAATAAATGGAGTTCGTCACGTGGGCAATGTCTTTTGACTTTGTGACGTGGATTATGATTCACATACATATATATATTACTAGCGTTAACCCGCGACTTCGTCCGCACAAATTATATACCAGATTTTAAGTCAGATCATAAGCTATCAAACAAAAAAAGTTTCATCAAAATCGGTTCAGTAGTTTTTGCGTGATGCTCGAACAAACAAACACACAAACAAACAGACAAAAAAAAAACATATTTTAGCCCGCACTGTGAGTTCACCTTGGTTTGTGAAAAATCAAGCTATTAAGGCTGGTTTTAGTGCTAGACCATCCGCCGTCTGTCGGGCGTAGCTATCGACATGAACACAAGGAACATGTTTAGTTTTCCGCTAAGTCACCAGCTGTGAGTAATTATAATATGATAGGCTGACATGAATGAAGAAGTGCTCCTTGATATATCGAGATTTTGTTAAAATAGTCACAAAAAACATAAACAAATAACATCACATTATTACATTGTTATTGTTATAATAACAAATCGGGGGGCACGGCAGTGCCCCCGCCAAAGTCAAGCGCGAAGCAAACACTGCCGTACCATCCTTTACTGGAACCATTTCGCCGCATTTTCAGGCCCCTATTTGAGAACCTCTGGATAAGACCAGAACGCAGAAATTTTCGTCATCCAGTAAGCTATAATCATATACTTAAAATCCAAAATTTCAAGTCTGTAGGTCATTTAGTTTTGAAGTTAAGCGAAAGCAAAGTTTCGCTTTTATGACACTCACTCACTCATGATCATCAGAATAGAACTAGTACTTCCCATAAACTCAGAGAGCTGAAATTTGGTACAGAGTTAGGGTTTAATGGCCACATAAAGTGAAAACTATAAAAACTAGGATAATCGAAGATCTGGAGTACCTGGTGACCCTGATTAGAAAACACAAGAGCCCAACCAAACTATTAGAGATCGACATACCACCTTTACAAAAAATATTCAACTTGGTGGGCCGCTTCATTTGATGTCAAAATCGAAGGTAGAAGATGAAGTATCTGATGAAAAACCCTCAGCTGGTCTCAGCTGTATTAGAGATACGGTAATGCCCCCTTCTAAAGAAAGATTTGTAATAATAAAAAACTACTCCTATGAAGAAAAAAACTGTGTCGAATAAGAAAATCTAATAAAATAAATCAATATGCCCACGTTTCTACAAAAAGAAGAGAAATCCCACCAAAACATTCTGTAAAAAAACTAGCCAAAAGTCTCGATGGAGCTGCTTGTTTATCTCTAAAAAGTAATGAAATCTAGACAAAGTCGTGCCAAGTCTAAGGTTCCTTACTGCGATTTCTTTATTATTATAGTTAATGTTGTGTGACTTGGCCGTTGAAGGGTACACAAGGGTACAAAACCAGGTGCTCCATGACATCATTGATTGAACCAATCTGTCGCCAGTACCGCTGCCCATTGACGATGGAGAATTGCCACTTGGAAAACATTGATTCAATAACAAGTCAATTGTAGGCTTGATAAAGCTGCGTATTTGCAATGATGTCATGGAGCACCTGGTTTTGTACCCTTGTGTACCCTTCAACGGCCAAGTCACACAACATTAACTATAATAATAAAGAAATCGCAGTAAGGAACCTTAGACTTGGCACGACTTTGTCTAGATTTCATTACTTTTTAGAGATAAACAAGCAGCTCCATCGAGACTTTTGGCTAGTTTTTTACAGAATGTTTTGGTGGGATAAAACTTACAGGCACATACATTGTAATGATCCCAAACATAAGCTACTATGCTTTTTATTATGGAAAATATACAAGGATGACACAAACATACTTAACATTCATGCTCGACCAGGGATTAGAACCCAGGACCCTGGTTAGGCAGTTCGTTGTGGCAGCCATTAACCCCTTGTATGTTGAAATTCCAGACACAATAGAATGGTATTGTCTTTGTATTGGATCCGTGACAAACCGAGAATATGGATTAACACATTCGCAGACAGTGAACAAGACACAATAGAACTTTTATTGTTATCACTGTTCTATTGTGTCTTGCTCAACTGCTGGTTGGCTGACCCTCTGTCTAGCAGAGCAGTAGGCTTATACCAGTTTGTTGGGCTGTCCCTTGCCCTAGATCGATAAGAAAAAAAATGTACTACCCCATGAGGCTGACATTGTCACCACGCGTGGCAAAAGCCTTGGCAAAAAATTGAAAAAAAAAAAAATTGTTATCACTGCTATAGCCGGTCACTGTCCGCGAATGTGTTAATCAAACCAGATCTTTGCTAGTACTAACTACATAGGACTGCATAGTTTGCATTAAATGACTACCTTCATAGTAAGATTTGCTTCTCTCCTGATGATACTGACATGATGCCACTGAGTATCGTTGAGGTACATCCCCTTCGGAGATGACAGTTCACTCTCACCCGCTCCCAGGTTTATGTGCAGCTTTAGTCTGCCACTTTCAAGTCGAATCTAGAAGCAGTGAGGAGATGTTTGTACAGCTTTTTGTTATTAGAATTACTTAAAAACAATTAAATTCTGGCTCTATCTGGATGTCAATTATTTTATTTATTATTATTATTTGTGGTTGGGCTATTGCAAGCAAGGGTCGTTATGTAACACTGCGACCATCGCTGATCTTTTGTGTTCGCCCCAAGCTCACCCATATTTTATGCATATCTCCAAACTTATGGTATTTTCTTTTCGTTCTCGGCATTGCAGGTTTCCTCACGATGTTTTCCTTCACCGCCGAGCTAGTAAATGATAAATACAATCGTACATAAATTCCGAAGAACTTAGTGGTACAGGCTTAGATCAAAGTAAAATGAATGTATAAGCCCAAAGCGCTTTAAGTTGAAGCACGCAAAACTAGGGCACTTCAATACAAATTAGGGTACTTGGTCTGTCATCTCAGTACATTTTCGAAGTAAAACTGTCAATTGTTTTGCCTCATTTTTCTGGTTTGAAATGTTCGCGTAAGGCCTGTCCATGGGTACAGGCCAGGAATCGAAACGCAGCCTCGTGATTGAGGTGCTAGGTTTCTTCCGTATGTGCTATCATCGCTCTCAATTATTTTAACAATCGCTCATCTAATAATGATTGACAACGTTTAGTAACATTTGATGGTCGCAAAGATAATTTTTTTACAAAAACACACACTTGAGCAACCACAAAATGAAGCTTCATGGCTAGCCAGAGAGCAGGTGACCGCCGAGTAATGAAGTGAGACAGGAATGTAGGTTAAATGAGGTATTGAATAAAACCACACTTTGTAGGATATTGTGTTGTACTATCGGTTTAAAATAACAATGTGCATGACCTTGAAGGGCCGTTCGATAACTTTACTCGGTTGTAAAGGAATATAGACTCTATGTAAAGGAAATAATCATTTGAATGACTCGAGTGAAGTACGTGCGATTGAGTGACGTCACATTTGCAGGCGAGGTCATGCACATTGTTATTTTAAACTGATAGTATTGTCAACGATCCGTACAAGAGAGAGAATCAATCGATTAATATTATAACTAACAGTATAGCTAAGTCAGCTACGTTTGTCATAGTTTTGCAGCGCGTAACGTTAAGTCGCAGTAAAAGGGTAATCTTAGGCATATACTACAGTAACAAACTTACAAACGTAATGTTAATTATTGTTCTTACCATACAATAGTCCGTTTTTCCAGCAGCCAGCAGAAGCAAAGCATCAGAAAGATGAGTGCGGAATCGAAAATTGATATCAGTAACACCTTTAGCTTCTTGGAGAGGGTAGGACACATAGCTGGCTCCATAAAATGATGCTAAAAACACAAATAGGATGTTCATTTGAACATAGTGAGTACACATAGCCATTAACAGCACCCAACATACCCTTACCTTTATCGTAAGCCAGTCCCAACGAAACGAGAGACAAAATAATTATAAATTTCATTGTGAGTGTAAATAATATTCATACATACAGTCACAAAATAATAAGTCCATCGATCAGAACATGATAAAGATAGATTATTCTGCAAAGAACTAAAAGGTTTGTTTCTTGAAAATAATTATCTGCGGAAACATCCCACTCGACAAAACACCACAGGCGTGGGGCAAGACAAAAGATCTACATTTCTTGCAGTAAGTAGCGACTGGAAAATATAATAGGAACAAACATAGGTCGAAACACGTAGATTATTCACATTTATAATCACTTAACTTTAGGTATAGTTTTATTTCCATCCACCCAAAATTATAGCGAAAACAGTCATTGAATTTTTAATTATTTTTCTCTTCATTCCATTCGTTTTCGTTTATGTTCATTCATCATTCATTCTCCGTACACTCATTCATTCAAAATTTCAAATATACAGAAGTGCGATTTTTGAAAATCATACGAGCGACTTGGCAGTAGAAAATGTCAAAATTACTATGGAGATTATCATAGATTATGCATCTTTCTACTGCCAAGTCGCTCGTATGATTTTCAAAAATCGCACAACAGGTTATTTGTAATTCGACGTATTCCTTTCAGGACGTTAAAGGGCAGCCTAAATGCAATTATGTAAACACCTATATGTGGGGTCGGAAATTAATAGTTTTCGAGATATTTGGAATTTAAGGTTTTTTACAAAAACACCCATTTTTTCACACTTTATCTTAAATAAATAAAAATATGCTTATTCTATGGCGTCGATTTGAATTTGAATTCATAGCTAACATTTTTTCCGACATTTTTTCATAAATCAATGTCCAATCATACTGAGCAATTCAAAATAAATCAATAACAATGACGGTAAATTTTTGAAAAAAAATTAGAAAGTCATGAAATCATGCTTTTTTTCTCAAAAAATTTGTATGAAAATAAGTGTGCGTTTTGCTGAAATAACTTTCTCGTTTTGTTAGCTTTCTAAAAAGGTATGTTGTAGAAATAAAAGGAATTACAATAACAAAAAATATTTTTTACTTAGTACGTGATACGTAGAGGCAACATTATCATGGAGAAAAATTTTACGAAAATTCTTTTGATAACATTATTTATTACTTTAAATCTACACATCATACTCAGAGTGAGCCCCTCGGTTCCGAACACATTCACGCAAGCACTTTCTTAGTTCACTTTTAGTTACTCTTGAAGTAAAGGTAAAATCTCATTACTTCCGCTGCGTTTATTATGCGCTGTCTTAAGTCTTCTACGTCATTTTACTGGGGTTTGATGAACAAGGTCTTTTATGTGTCCCCAGACATAAAAATGACATGGAGTCAAGTCGGGGCTTCTTCTTTTTCTCCATGAGAATGTTGCCTCTACGTATCACGTACTAAGTAAATAATCTTTATTTGTTATTGTAATTCCATTTATTTCTACAACATTTATACCTTTTTAGAAAGCTAACAAACGAGGAAGTTATTTCAGTAAAACGCACACTTTTTTTCATACAATTTTTTTGAGAAAAAAACATGATTTCAAGACGTTTTATTTTTTTTTTTCAAAAATTTACAGTCATTGTTATTGATTTATTTTGAATTGCTCGGTATGATTGTACATTGATTTATAAAAAATCTCGAAAAAAGTGTTAGCTATGAATTAAAATTCAAATCGACGCCATAGAATAAGCATATTTTTATTTATTTAAGAAAAAGTGTGATAAAATGGGTGTTTTTGTAAAAAACCTTAAATTCCAAATATCTCGAAAACTATTAATTTCCGACCCCACATATGGGGGTTCACATAATTGCATTTAAGCTGCCCTTTAACGTCCTGAAAGGAATACGTCGAATTACAAATAACCCTGTAGAGGGGGCCCGTAAAAATTTCAGGCGCTTCACAAACGATGAACATTGAACATTTTGTCCGAGGACTCAGAGGGCACCCGTGACACTTTTTTATTAATAGGAAGATATAAAACAATAATTACAAATAAAGTGACCTAAAGGGGCCCATTCACAGTAGTCCTACATGCAGGACTACGAGGTCACACACTATCCTGCAAGTAGGACCACTCATACATTTTGCCCAAGGTCATCGGACGCTTTGTAGGACTGCAACACCATTCACGATCCGATATTGGTGTAGGACTGCAAGACGGACTTCTGTGAATGGGCCCCTTAAGACTAAACTAATCTAATATATGACCCGTTTGTTTGTTTATGGTATTGTCCATCACTATATAGGATACTATTATACAATGTTCTTGGGTAGGTGAGTTTTCGGCGGGAATTCGTCAGCTACGTTTGGAGTCCACCGAGTCCAATTTTATCGAATTTTTACTGTTTATAGCATAGCATAGCGTAGCTCTTCAATAAGATGATGATGATGATAGCATAAAGTTACAAATGGTATAATACCTTTATGGTTTATAGTGAGTTTTGCGTAGAAAGAGAAGGTACTAGAAGGAAGCACGTGTCTTGTCATATTCACTCAATAAGAGATGCACATAGCAAATTGGCTCTATATGTAATACATTAAAAAAGGAGATCGCTACCTTATTGCTGTCCTTAACGGCGTAACCACTTTTTTGTACTGACTCCACCTGACTCCGAACTGTCACTTTATATAAATTGTATGGGATTTTATGACTATCGCTGTCTCATACCCGGTTACACTGACATTCCGTCTACCAGCGTAAGCGAAAAATTCCTCGTCTATGGAGTTTTGGTTCGTAAAATTTGGGTTGTTTTGCGTAACACAGTATCGTGCAAGTGAATAATATACAGCACTGGTAGCATGCCAACCCGCGATAGCCATGATACGGCTTTATCACGTCTTTTATCTCGTTCGTTCGCGCGCAATAGAACGAGATAAAAGACGTGATAAAGCCGTATCACGGCTATCGCGGGTTGGCATGCTACCAGTGCTGGAGTGCGATTTTTGATTCTCATACGTTGAACTCAGCAGTTGAAAATTTATGGAGATACGCATCTTTCTACTGCTGATTTGACTTTCGAAAATCGCACTCCTAAAGTATGATTTTTGAAAGTTAAATCAGTAGTAAAAAGATGCATATCTCCCATAGACGAATAATTTTTCGCTTACGGCATGTCAGTGTAACCGGGTATGAGATAGCGATAGTCATAAAATCCCATAAAGGTATCATATAGAGGAACTGACAGCTGAAAGAGCAAGATGTACCTAGGGGCGCCACTGTATAATAGTACTATCAGTTTAAAATAACAATGTGCATGACCTCGCCTGCAAATGTGACGTCACTCAATCACACAAACTTCACTCGAGTCATTCAAATGATTATTTCCTTTACATAGAGTCTATATTCCTTTACAACCGAGTGAAGTTATCGAACGGCCCTTCAAGGTCATGCACATTGTTATTTTAAACTGATAGTATGGAGGAACTGAGGTGGAAGGTTCCTCCATTGAAAAGAGAAGTACTTCCGCCAGGCTTGGTATTATGCCTGGGGACCGGCCGTTGTCCTACTGATGTTAGTCGGAACCTTATATATATACTGAGACTCTGTGATAATTCTTCTTGCGCGATTTGTGTCTTGCATGCGATTGTGAACCTTAGTGTAGCAGCTTACGGGTTTCTAATGTGACTTCGCAAATTGTCTTACGTCGTATTTCTTCGATCGTACTGGTAGCGCCATCTGTTGGCGACAATAGAAAGAGATACGTGACGCGAGGCAATAGAACCGTTTTTGGGAACTTGTCAGCACAATCGACTGGGTAAATATTCGTGCTCTGTGAATAATAAATGAATCTAAAGTGAAGTCGTAGATTATTTTGTGAAATATACTAACACTATTTCATTAAATTACCTACGATTTCACGTTAGATTCACAATTATACACAAAACTCGAAGTTTTACGGTGCCGATAAGAGCCGACAAATGCACAAAAAACGGTTTCATTTGACAACTCATGGCAGTTACTCTATTCCGACAGGTATAATAACTTTATGTAAAATCCTATACATTATATGAAGTGACATTTTTGAGTCAGGTGGACGTAGTACAAAAAAGTGGTTACGCCAAGAAATTTGAAGCTTCTTGAGTTACGCCGATACGGACAGCAATAAGGTAGCGATCTCCTTTTTTAACTAGAGCGAATTTGCTATGTGCATCTCTTACTGAGTGAATATGACAAGACAGGTGCTTCCTTCTAGTACCTTCTCTTTCTACGATAGTAATTTTGACATTTTCAACTGCTGAACTCAGCGAATGAGTTTCAAAAATCGCACTCCAGTTCAGTGAAATATGATGGTGTATGGCAAAGAGGTGTATGGGTCGTAACCAGGAAAAGGGATTTTTTATGGGTTCTGTCATTTGTATTGTACTAGGTAGTGTGGCAAAACGTTAAGTTCACCTCTTTCCTGTGGTCTTCAAAACTCCAAACAAGCATCAAACGTCGAACACCAACGTTTTAATAATAAACAAATAATAGCTTATCTATGTAATAAACTTTATTTCAGACATCGGCTATATGGGCTATATAGATGCCTTTGCCTAGAATTGAACAAAAAAATCACTATGGTAGGTACTAGGCGTTCACTTCGAGTTGGCCGCTCACTCCCTTCCCGCTTCCCCGCACCGCACCCCTAAGAGACCCTATTAAACGCAATTTTATAAAACGTTTAGCAACGCAACCACGTACGGCACGTCCGTCCCGGTCACTAATATCGCTTTTAATTTTAAAATTTTATTTGCTTGTTATATTATTTTTTGTCGACAGGACCAGTGTCCGTAGCATGCACACCCGCGATAGCCGTGATACGGCTTAATCACGTCTTTATAACGAGATAAAAGACGTGATAAAGCCATATCACGGCTATCGCGGGTATGCATGCTACCAGTGCAGTTAATGTGCCTGTGATGAAATTTTGTAACGGTCATCGACGGCCAACTCCAAGCAAACGGGTAGTATGGGTACTTATATTACTCTTTGGTCTCACTGCTTAAGGGGCCCATTCACAGTAGTCCGTCTTGCAGTCCTACACCAATATCGGATCGTGAATGGTGTTGCAGTCCTACAAAGCGTCCGATGACCTTGGGCAAAATGTATGAGTAGTCCTACTTGCAGGATAGTGTGTGGCCTCGTAGTCCTGCATGTAGGACTACTGTGAATGGGCCCCTTTAGATTAAAAACTTTTCGCATCTATCTCACTGCTTCATGCTTCAAACTTCATGGGAATGGTTGATTGATTGAGTGAGTGAGTGAGTGAGGAATGCAGACAAGCACAGAATTGACAGATGAATTGTCAATTTGGATTTTGGAATTTTGGATTATATTTTTTCTTTTCTTGAATTCTTGATTGATTTGATCTGAAATTTCTTGGATTTGATTGCGGCGATTTCGGAGGGTTCCTTTCCTTTCATCGCTGACGATCTAAAGTGGCTCTTTACGAACCAGCAGAAACCACTTTACCAAGATGAATAATTCAGCAGCCAAAGTGAGTACAAGGCACGAACGCCAAATTGCCGGAGTTCTGATATTTACTAATTTCCGCGGCTCATAACGTGTCCTATTTGTTTTTAGGTCGGGGAGATATTTCGGGAGGCAGGCACAGCCTTCAACAAGCTATCAGAAATGACAATGCTCTTGCACCCCATGGGAGACTCACAACCTGGGTATGAAAACTTGCTGTTAATTCTTATTTAGGGTTGAACCTCATCTGGCAGCACAGAATCACTCC
Organism: Agonopterix subpropinquella; assembly: GCA_922987775.1. Taxonomy (NCBI): domain Eukaryota; kingdom Metazoa; phylum Arthropoda; class Insecta; order Lepidoptera; family Depressariidae; genus Agonopterix; species Agonopterix subpropinquella. Next base: position 51,541,558 of record OV277693.1, on the reverse strand, counting down.
ATCCTTTGTGTCGCTCAGGAACGTTGGTCAGAGTGTTATCTTGTTACTTGCTAAAGTGAGAAAGATATCGGGAATGCTACAGCACACGGCAGTACCAGCAGTGCTGCGACCTTTCTTGCTCTAGCAAATGACATTCCGGAGTGACAAAAAAGGATAGAGTGTGAAAAAATGTGTTTCCATGCTTCCAGATGAGGCTCAACCCTAAGTCCGAGGTACCTATTCTGTGATAATTGTGTTTAGGCCAAAGTTCATGTACTGCCGTAAAGGCCATAATACACATGCTTGTAGATGGCATGCTAGGTGCTGGTAAGCTAGCATGCCGGGTACTGGCATAAGAATAGAGAATAATAGTACACTATAGAAACGAAACTCGCGTGACATACGCATTTAAAGTCATTTCATGTTGGTGTTAAACCAACTAGTTATTCAGGGCTTGCGTCTCTGAGTGGGATATTGTAGTCTGCAAGTTGTTGGGTGGCATGAATATCAATGGCGTGCACTCAGGGTTGACACAAACCCTAATAATTTCTAAACTAAAAGCATTTTCTTTACTAAATGACATGACTTTTAATTGTTTGATTACCTGTATTTAAACAAATCAAAGTCATTTAGTAAACAAAATTCTTTTTAATCCAGAAATTCAACCTCGACGGACCCGGCTAACGTCGTTGAATTGAGCCTTCTCGAGGGAAAGGGCGTCACCCCTCTTGTGAAGATATCATCGTCCCATCTCGTGGGAACAACAATGAGTAAACCAATTTTCAATACCAAAACAAAACCAAACCCAATGAACCCAACCATTATGGTCCAGCAGACCTTCCACAAAAGCATGTTCGTACGAAACAGAAGTCATTCTACATCGTCCCTACAGGGTATGCTACGCGACACCGAGTCCAGCGCACAAACATCAAACCAGAAAGAACTCTACACGGAGGCAAACAATGATCAAGAACAATCAGACAAAAATGAATGGCAAAGAGATAGAATACCAGCCAGAAGAAATAAAAGAAAAGAAACAAGCCCAATCCACGGCGACTCTCATAAGAAGCTGAAGAATGCACCCACTTTCAATATTCCAACACATAACAGTTTCGAAAGACTAAATGATGAACAACCAGAAGTCACAAACAAGCCTGAAAAGGAATATGTACCAAAGCCTGAACCGATCTTTGTGACAGGAGTCCTCAACATAGCAGCACTAAAGGAAGCTCTAAACAAAATTATAGAAAATAGCTTGTACACTATGACAACACTTAGATCAGGCCATATAATAAAAATCATGCCGAAAGACATTCAAACTTACAAGGCTATCAGAGAAAACTTCATCGCCAACAACATCTCTCACTATACATACCAGCTAAAAAGTGAAAGAGCATACAGAGTAGTAATGCGTGGGCTCCACGCGTCGGAAGACGTCTCACGAATAGCAGATGAGCTGACAGAACTTGGGCATGATGTCAGACAAGTGGTCAATGTAAGGCACCGAGCTACAAAAGAACCATTACCTATGTATTATGTGGACCTAGAACCGAAGCAAAACAACAAGGAAATTTTTGAGGTCAAGTACCTCCTAGATATGACAATCAAGTTTGAAGCTCCATATAAGAAAAAAGAAATCCTGCAATGCAAAAGATGCCAGAGATTTGGACACTCCAAGAACCAATGCTACAGACCTTTCCGATGCGTCAAGTGTGGCGACGACCATCCAACCACGACTTGTTTGAAAAAATCAGACACCGAGGCTACTTGCGCAAATTGCCAAGAAAAACACCCAGCCAGCTACAAAGGATGCAAAACCTACAAACAGTATAAAGATAAAATACTAAAGACAACATCTAAGCCTCAACCGATCCAGATCTTAGAGACCAAGAATGACAGAAATGACAATGGGCCCACTAATGTCCATATCCAAGACAGATCATACGCTGAAGCTACTAAATATAAAAGACCGAAATCACAGCCGAAAGAAGGAAACACTAATATGAATGACGTGACAGAACTGATGGAAACAATGCTAGAAAAACTACAGCAGACAATGATGTCCATGATGGACAAGATGATGGACAAAATGCTAGATCGCATGGTCCAGCTAGTCAACAGCCTTCTTAAGAAATGACTCCCAACCTCCGAGTAGTAACTTGGAACGCCAACGGCTTGACGGAACGACGTCAAGAATTTGAAACTTTTTTGCAAACGGAAAAGATCGACATTGCGCTAATATCTGAAACAAGATTCACACCCAAATCACACATTGAATTCAAAAACTATATAGTATACACAACTAACCACCCATCTGGAAACAGCCACGGTGGAACAGCAGTAATTATCAGGAACAACATCAAACACTACCCCATAGAAGGATACCGAACTGCAAAGATCCAAGCTACATCAATAAAGATTACAGATAATAAAATTGAAACGGCACTATCAGCTGTGTACTGTCCTCCTAGACATACAATTACTACCAAAGACTTCAATGACTACTTCTCCACTTTAGGTGCCAGGTTTATCTGTGGTGGGGACTGGAATTCAAAACACACGCACTGGGGCTCCAGACTAATCATGCCAAGAGGAAGGCAACTCCTCAAGGCAGTAGAAGGAATGAAACTAGAATACATCTCAAGTAGAAAACCTACCTACTGGCCGACAGATAGAAACAAGTTGCCCGACTTGTTGGATTTCTTCATCACCAGAAACGTAGACAGTAATTACACAAAGACAGAATTGTGTATTGACCTAACCTCAGATCATACCCCGGTTATCCTAAACATTAATACAATTGTCACATTAGTCGAACCCTCACCCAGAATCTATAATCCCAGAAGAACAAATTGGGAACTATACCAAAGAGTTATTACCTCCGAAATTAGACTATTAACTAAACTCAGAACAGCTGAAGAGTTGGAAACCGCAGTGGAGGAATTCAACATAACTATACACAGAGCCGCTAACACTGCAACAACAAAACATAAAGGACATCCCCCCAAACATAACACATATCCAAAAAACATCAAGGAGAAAATACAAGAACGTCGCAGGCTTAGGAAAATCTGGCACAACACCAGATACCCAAGCGACAAAACCAATTTCAACAAATGCTCCGAAGAGCTGAAAAAGCTAATAAATACGCTGCATAACGACAACCTCCAATCCTTTCTCTCAACACTAACCCCCACAATGGACACAAACTACTCACTATGGAAAGCGACCAAGAACCTAAACCGCCCAAAGACACAGATACCACCGATAAGAAATAATGCAGGGGGATGGGCCAGATCAGACCCTGAGAAGGCTTCGATCTTCGCAGAACACTTGAAGGGGGTTTTCCAACCCCCCCAGGAGAATAGTCGAGAACACACAGAAGAAGTAGAGGAATACCTCGAGTCGGCAACACAAATGTGTTTTCCCCTAAAAAGCACAAGCCCTAAAGAAATATTAAGAGAAATAAGAAACCTAAAAGAAGGGAAGTCTCCGGGTTACGACCTCATTGACGCAACCTTGCTTAAACAACTTCCTCATAAAGGACTCATAAAACTAGTTCACCTTTTCAATGCGTGCATGAGGCTAGGTCACTTCCCTGGCCAATGGAAAATAGCAGATGTGGTAATGGTGCCTAAACCTGGAAAACCTCTGCAAGAGACGACTTCATACAGACCCATTAGTTTGTTGCCGGTAGTGGGAAAACTTCTTGAAAAAATCAAGGATATCAGAATGAGGGAACACCTTATCAACACACTCCCAAACCACCAATTTGGCTTTCGAGAGAAACATGGGACTATAGAGCAAGTGCACCGCATTGTTGACCACATTGGCAGATGCTTCGAGGATCGACTGTACTGCTCCGCAGTATTCCTAGACATAAGCCAAGCATTTGATAAGGTTTGGCATCACGGCCTGTTGTATAAGCTGAAAAAGACGCTTCCGCACTCCTTTCTCCCTATACTAAAATCATACCTTGATAAGAGAAGTTTCCAGGTAAAATACAATACTGAACGCTCAGTCCTACACGAAATAAAATCTGGTGTCCCCCAGGGCAGCATATTGGGACCTGTAATGTACCTCATTTACACTGCAGATCTCCCAACTAATGAAAATACGATGACTGCAACATATGCTGATGATACGGCTCTGCTCTCAGCACACAAAGATCCGACAACTGCTTCGCAATCGCTACAGAACCACCTGAATCAAGTCGAGAAATGGCTAAAGCAGTGGAGAATAAGCGCAAACCAGAGCAAATCCACCCATGTTACTTACACACTTAGAAAAGGAACCTGTCCTCCAGTCAGCCTGAACAATGAGGAAATTCCCCAAGACGACCATGCTAAGTACTTGGGAATGCATCTGGACAGAAGACTGACATGGCAAAAGCACAAATGGACTAAGAGAAAACAACTAGGACTAAAAGTCCGTAATCTATCCTGGCTAATCGGGCGCCATTCCCAACTCAACGATAACAGTAGAATGGTAGTATACAAAACAATTCTGAAACCAATATGGACATACGGCATACAATTGTGGGGCCAAGCCAGTAATAGCAACATCGAGATACTGGAGAGATTCCAGAGCAAGACATTACGAAGTATGTTCAACATCCCACAATGCATAAGCAATAAATATATGTATCTTGATCTTAACGTAAAGACAGTCAAGCAAGAAATCGCAGAATACAGTGTGAAATACCAGCGTAAACTATCCCAGCATGTTAATGATCTCGCATACCAGCTGAGTGGAGATGGTGGCCTGCGGCATGTGAGAGTGAGGCGGAAGCAAAGGGACATTCCGGGACTGAGCTTCAGATTCCGATGACACAAAGAGAGAGCTCGTTGGAACAAACCAATGAAGGAAGCCCTCGTAGAAGACATTTTTCACTTGTCATAGTGGCTTATTGTTTAAAAGAAAAACAGATTGCCACGGAGCAGGAACAACACACAAAAAAAAAAAAAAAAAAAATCCAGAAATTATTAGGGTTTCGAGGCGGTTTTCGAGATTTCATTTTACTTTTTAAAGCTGTTTGAGCCGTCAAAGCTTTATAATACAGTAAAAATATACAAGATTAATTAACATTTAACATAAAATGAAAGGGTTTACAGCTCAAACATTTTCAGAAATTAAAATAATCGCTCTAAAACGATCTGTCAAAATCACCATCCTATGTTGGACAGAATGGCAATAATGCTCAAACTGCATTGTGGTTCGCGGTAGTGTATATTTTCTTTGATTGTGGTTAACACTTTGACAGCGCAATAGCTTAGTTAGTAGTGAACCTGCTTGCTGATCCGAGAGTCACGGGTTCAAATCCCGCAAGTTTGCATGATTAATATGAATGAAAATACCAATGACTGAAATATTTTAGTAAATTAAGTAAAATTGGATGCTTAAATTCCTTGGGTTGGTATTTGCAAGAATCCGGCTATATTGTTGTTATTGTTTATTCTATATTGTTGTCTGGTCACAATAATACAAGTAACGGCTAGATTCTGGTACTTTCAATGGGACTATATGATAAGTGTGACAATGTCCAAGCTGTTTATATCTAAACTATTATAAAACTGTAACAGAAGTGTGTCTGTACATTGATGACATCTACAAAAAAAAAATTACGATATGGTTTTTAGATCTCCCTGATTCCAAATCACAATTTTTTTTATTTTTTGTCTGTCTGTTTGTTTGTTTGTGGGTTTGTTTGTTCGAGTAGCACGCAAAAACTACTGAACCGATTTTGATGAAACTTTTTTTGTTTGATAGCTTATCATCTGACTTAAAATCTGGTACATAATTTATGCGGACGAAGTCGCGGGTAAAAGCTCGTTTATACTAAAATTGATGCATGAGCATTGAGCTACCAGAACGGTAGAGCTAATTTTGAATATGAACTTAAGCCGATTGAGTTTCAAAATATTGGATGTATTTAAAATAATAGCCTATGCGTTGATCCAGAACATTTTTTATCTGTGTGCCCAATTTAATCAAAATCCATTCTCTTACCAGACATCTCTTTACATGACATCCCTTTACAGATAAATCTTAAGATGATACTTATTATGTTTTAGTGGACTGCCTCCGTTGTCTAATTGTTAAGGGCATTGGGCTCTCGACACGGAGGCCGTGGGTTCGATTCCCACAGGGGACACCTAGTGATATGTCACTTTGTGCGTTTTTCCCCAGTTGGTTAGGACTTTGCAGGCTGAATCACCTGATTGTCTGAAAAGAAAAATGATTCCGTGCTTTGGATGGCGAGTTAAGCCGTTGGTCCCGGCTACTATCTCTGGTGGTAGTAGTCGTTACATAAAAACCATGCCAGAGGCCGTAAGGCGGTCTGAAAAAACTCTGACACCAGGGCTGTGCCCACACGATAAGAAGAAGTTGAGTGTACCCTGATTCTTCCCGTTGGTGTCGTATGAGGCTACTAAGGGATTAATGGTTTCTTATGCAGTGTTTATGTGGGTGAAAGGCTAGCCACCTCTCTCCACTTGACACGTCATTCCATCCTGAAACTTAAATTGCTAAATGTGAGCATTTCTACAACTACATTCTTAAACAGAAAGTTGGTAGTTGTAGCAATGTTTCTGACCACCCCCTAAGGGATTATGGTTGTGAGTTTAGGTATCTTTGTGGTTGCGTGTATGACATGTTAGATTAAATGAAATAAAATTCAACCAAAGATTTATATAATTCAACAGTGGAAAATGGACTGAAGAAGAGATAGAAATGCTTCGTGCGTGTGTGCATCGTTTTGCGGTAGATCTCAATAAACTCAGTCAGCACATCAAAAATAGGACGGTGTAAGTACTTATTAAAATTATATTTATAACTAGCTGTTGCCCGCGACTTCGTATGCGTAGACTTAGGACTTGTTTATCGTTTTTTTTTTGTGGCACTGACTTGTTTTTGTGACTTCTGAAAGTACACACCCACTACGCACCCCCTACCCAACCCCTACGCACCCCTGCTCACCCTACACACCCCCTATGCACCTCCTACCTACTCCCTACCCACCCCTACGCACCCCCTACTCACCCCCTCTACGTACCACTTTCGCACCCCCTCCTCACCACTTACGCACCCCCTACTCACCCCCTACCGCACCCCCTACGGCACCCCTTACTCACACTCTACTCATCCCCAATCAACGTTCCAAAAAGAAAAAACCATAAAAATGACACCCATCATGATATTTAGACATTTCAACCCCATCGCACCCCAACACGGGATGATGGTATTTCACGTCCACCACGTCGGATTTTAAAATCATTGTTGTTTTCGTAATCAGCGACCCCATAAACCATACAAACAATACCCATCTTGATTTTCAGACTTTGTCACCTAATTTCCCACTTTCAGGGGTTGAATTCTGAAAAAAACCTGAAGCACTTGTTTAGTCATTTATCAATAGGAGTACACCTGTACAGTTTCAAGTAAAATAGTCTAACTAATCTTGTTTCCCCACACAAAATTTGGACCCCCGTTACACCTCCTTAGGGGATGAATTTTGAAAAATCCTTTCTTAGTGCATCTCTAGACCACATAAGGTACCTACGTGCCAAATTTGGAATCTCAAGACCCAGCGGTTTGGGCTGTGCGTTGATATATCAGTCAGTCAGTTTCTTCTTTTTAACCCCATCGCACCCCAACAGGGGATGATGGTATTTCACGTCCGCCACCTTGGATTTTAAAATCATTGTTATTTTCGTAATCAGCGACCCAATAAACCATACAAACCATACCCATCTCGATTTTAAGACTTTGGCACCCTATTTCCCCCTTTCAGGGGTTGAATTCTGAAACAACCTGAAACACGAGTTTACTCATTTATTAATAGGAGTACTCTTGTGAAGTTTCGAATAAAATGGTATAACTAATCTTGTTTCGCCATACAAACTTTGGACCCCTGTTTTACCACATCAGGGGGTGAATTTTGAAAAATCCTTAGTGCACCCCTAGACCTTAGAAGGAACCTACGTGCCAAATTTGGAATCTGTAGACCCAGCGGTTTGGGCTGTGCGTGTGCGTTGATATGTCAGTCATTCAGTCAGTCAGTTTCTTCTTTTATATATTTAGATTTTAAAATATGTTTTCGTTTAGCAGGGATCGGGAAGGATTTTAAAGTAATTTATGTTTATCATCATTGGGCATGCTCGGTGGACTAACGACCATACACCCTTCCATGAGGGTGCCCTGCAGTGGTACGTATACACAGTGAAATCAGGGTCGTTTGAAGTTGGAACAGGGTGCTACTATCAGTTTAAAATAACAATGTGCATGACCTCGCCTGCAAATGTGACGTCACTCAATCACACGAACTTCACTCGAGTCATTCAAATGATTATTTCCTTTACATAGAGTCTATATTCCTTTACAACCGAGTGAAGTTATCGAACGGCCCTTCAAGGTCATGCACATTGTTATTTTAAACCGATAGTACACTTCAGACCATCAAACTGAATAACTTTTACTAAGGGACCAACTTTCAAATTGCGAAAAAAATAACAAGCTGTTTCATACATTTTTGTCGAGAAACTATTCACATTTTCTATGGAACAGCTGAGTTTTTTTCGCGATTTCGATATTGGCTCTATACTATACTGAAAGTTATTCATTTTGATGATCTGAAGCACCCTGTTCTGGTTTCAAAACGACCTTTATTCCACAGTGTATGGCTGATGATGATGGCTTATGTTTTTGTATTAGAAATGCATTATTTCAATTTGCCATTGGTTTTCAATTAATTTATATTATTCCTTTGGGAGCTAGGCACTGTTTCATAAACTATCAAATAAAAAACTTAAAAAAAAAAAAAAAAATTAATGGACTCTTGCTTGTGCGTTAGCACTGCATTTCCGCCAGTGTCAAGTAGTTTATTGGGAGAATCTATCCCAATCTCAGGGATTGTTTTTGGACAAGAACAAGAAGAGATTGAGGAATGCTGAGCCTCGTGGCAGGCAAAAACGCGACGCGCGAAACCACGTGAGACGAGTGCTCGGGTCAGTTCCTGCAACATGACTCCTATTTTTATTTTATTCCAGGACCCAAATACGCACAACTCTGAAGAAGAAAGCGTTTGAGGATGCAGGTATACCTGTCAGGCAGGTAAGCAGCACGGTGACCAGCCTGTCCCAGCCGCAGACCCCGCAGGTAGCCTCCTCACTGACCGAGCTGATCGAGCAGGACATGTTAGGAAACAACGCCGAGGTTCAAATCTTCACTAACTAATGCCACAATATTACAAACTTTTTTTAGTTGTTGTGCTATCTTATTTTTTTATTTTCAGTTAGTGAAGTTTGAATTTTTATTTTATTATTTTGCTTTTTGCACTCGGCTGTTGATGGCATGCTCGGAAATACATAAATATTTGTTTTTTACAAAGATTGTTCATAGTTCTAGCATTCAAGGGGTGCTATTTTTAAATTTCACATATTTTGAAATATGACAATCAATGGCATAAACTCTATGGTTTATTATCATTTTTGATGAGAAATTAGAATGTGTGTATTTAGAATTAGCACTACATTGCAGCATTACAGTGATGGTGGATAAGGGTTGAGTTTCATCTGGCAGTATGGAATCGCATTTTTTCACGCTCTATCCTTTTCTGTCGCTCAGGAACGCTATTTGGCTAGAGCGAGAAAAGCCGCATCACTACCGGTGCTGATGCGTGCGGTCGCATTCCCGCTATCTTTCTCGCTCGCTCTATCAAATGACGTTCCTGAGCGACAGAAAAAGACGAAGCGTTAAAAAATGCGATTCCGTGCTGTCAGATGAGGTTCAACCCTTACTTAGGTTGTTTAAATGGAAACTACCAAGTTTTGTTATATGACAACAAGGACGCAGTATGATTAAACAATTAATAAAGATATGTATGGTTCGGATTAGATTCGGTGACTCCTTTTCGTCCAGTGCATGGATGTAGTTAGAGGGGACTGAGGAATATGGTTTCTTATGCTGTATTTTTATAGCCGAAAAGCTAGCGGCCTGTCACCTTTGACATCTTATTCTATTCTGTAACCTATGTCGCACCCTGGAAACTAATGGTTGAACCTCATCTGGCAGCACGGAATCGCATTTTTTCACGCTCCATCCCTTTCTGTCGTTCGAGAACTTCATTTGCTAGGGTGAGAAAGATAGCGGGAATGCGACCGCACGCGGCAGCACCGGCAGCACCTTTCTTTCTCGCTCTATCAAAAGTCGTTCTTGAGGGACAGAAAAGGATAGAGCGTGAAAATATGCGATTCCGTGCTGCCAGATGAGGCTCAACCCTAAACAAACAGACTCACTCTGACAAGGAGATGCTAGCACATGGATGCTGAGTGAGTGCGAGTGAGACAGAAATACACCAGTGCCTTCAGTCGTCCACGTCTGTACTACCGAGATGGTGTAGTCAAAATTGGTGGGGGGCAGGAATTGTTGTTACCCTACATAGATACAATCATTCTAGGTAGATACTTTCTTATACTTACTGGTGGTAAACATGAGCTTGCTACATATGCACGCTTAAAAAAGATAGTTGGTAGTTGTATCAATGCTTCTGACCACCCATGGTGGGCTATGGTCGTGAGTTTTTGTATGTATGTAATAAAAAAATATATATATCACTAGCTTACAAAATTATGTGTCTTTTAGATCATTTTGCCACGGATGAACTGTAAAAAATCTCATTTTTTAACCTATTTTTGTTAATTACTGGCAAAATATAGGGTCCTTCTTAATAAGCTGGTAGTTTTTAAGGGGATGGTGGTACCTATGGTCAACCCGTTAAAAAAGGTGTGTGTATAATAAAAAAGAATAACATCCATTTTCTCAGTTTGAATGTTTTCTCTTATTTATCTCTATGGCTTGCAGTAGTTTAGCTTAGATAACTTTTTTTGATGTAACCGTAATTTTGGTTTGTTAAAGTATAATAGTTTTGTATCTTTTAAGCATAAGTACAAATTTTTTATCACATAATACAATGCAATGGTCTGTCTGCCGCATAAATCTGTTCTTGTTATGTTAATTATCTAGTCATGCTTAATACTTAAGAGGATACAGAGGCTCCAGTGCTGCACTCAAACGTATTTTTTTAATTTCTTAATTATACATTTCCAAAAAACAAGAATGTCACATTGTCGCTATTGTTAATTTTCAATTTATCGATACATAACGCGGTTGCCTATGTTTTATAATGAAACGTAGGCTACATAGTAGCTATTTATTATTTAAAAAAAATTCCGGTTTTAATAATTTAGAAACTACAAGCAATATAAAAACAAATCCGTTATTAACTAATGGGTAGTGACCCAACAAATAGAAAATCTGCAATGACTAGAATGTAACATTGTTGTTTTTTGGAAATGTTGTATAATTGTTAAGAAATAAAAAAAAACATTGAGGGCAGCACCGGCGGCTCGGTAAAGGTTATTAAAATTTAAAAAAAGTAGAAAGAAAGTAAAAAAATCAGCTATCCTAAGAAATCAATAGTTTGGATGCCACATTAGAAATTAGCATAAAAATAATCATTCTATCAAAGTATAGTATATAAACGCACCACAAAAAAGAGATCCAGTAGAAAAATAGCATCAGGACTATTTAGTTCGAGAACTAGTGTGACCAGAAAACTAAAATAAAATTCCACTTCATTAGTCTTATGACTGAATCTTCAGAAATGTATGAATAGATATGTCATATCGACTACATAAGCATATAATATGTATAATAAGGGGCACGCGGGTTGCATCTGCATGCTACTTCAATTAAGGCGAAGCCGGGTTCTCTCTTCTGTGATACGCACAGTAATTTGTTATTTCAACATATCATTCACTGTAATGCACCGCAAATCAGTTTTTTTTTTATTAGAGCTTTGTTTGTTTTTCTGTAAAATGTTCGAGATGAGTTCCTAAATAATTTTCTAAGTGTAACATTGTTTTTAATTTATCCAGGTGACACTGAATATGCTCAATGCCTCGGAGAACGAGGTAGACGTGGAGGGTCTCACTGGTGACGTCAAGCTGGAATTCGAGGCCGGCAATGAGGAAGTGGCCACCTGAAATTTATTTAGCTTTTTATATTATTAAGACAGTGATAAGTGTCGTAGGGAAATTAATAGCAAAATCAGTTAAATAAAACGTTTTTATCACGATTGTATACAATAGTAATTGACATTTTAGATCGCTCCACACTGACAAGGCTGTAGACCTAGCCGAACGAGATGTCGAAGGCTGATCTCCGCGTAGGACCGAAACTCCGGCGCATCCTAGAACCAAGTCCACCAGGATTCTAGGCAATACGGCTCGCCCGAACCGTAACCAATTGAGGGATGGCGCCTTTACTCTAAAGGTGGACTTCCGATGCCAGCGGCCGATGCGACTAACGCGCGCGTCTGACGCGAGGTTCTGTCAAATATGACAGAACCTCGCGTCAGACGCGCGCGGCCGACGACAGACCTCACTTCCGATGTCAGCGACTGACGCGTGCCTATTGTGCAGAGTGTTATCACTTTAGGGTATTTTCCCCAAAATTTAGGGTATGTTTTTATGTTTTGGTGTTTAAACAAAAACATAAAAACACAAACAAAAAAAAACAATACATATTTTAATAAAGAATATTTGATTGATTGACAGATTGATAGGTTTAGAGAATATATGAATGCATTTTTTTTACAGGGTGTATGATAAAATACATTTTTGGGAGTAATGAGACCCTTGGCTTTTTAACCTGTACCTACATGGATCGCTTTCTAGCTAATAATTATGTAGGCAAGAGATTTTCCGAAAAAAGAAAAAGTAGTTTCATGTGGCTCGATAGATAGAGTTATCGCTACGTGGATGAGCGACCTTGCAGATAATAAAATACAAATAAAATAGTAAAAATTAAGCAAATTTTCGGTAAAAACTTCGTAATATTTCTGGCAAACATTCTTGTTCCGCGTGACGTCAGAGCATAGCCGCGCGCGGCCGCGGCCGATGCGATAGACATCGGCCGCGCGCGTCTGACGCGCGCGTCAGTCGCTGGCATCGGAAGCGGCGCCATACGTTTTCATAGTAACTAGTATGGCCGCATCGGCCGTCGGCCGCGAGCCGCGCGCGTCAGACGCGTCGGCCGCTAGCATCGGAAGTCCACCTTAAAGGTGGACTTCCGATGCCAGCGGCCGATGCGACTAACGCGCGCGTCTGACGCGAGGTTCTGTCATATATGACAGAACCTCGCGTCAGACGCGCGCGGCCGACGACAGACCTCACTTCCGAGGTCAGCGACTGACGCGTGCCTATTGTGCAGAGTGTTATCACTTTAGGGTATTTTCCCCGAAGTTTAGGGTACGTTTTTATGTTTTGGTGTTTAAACAAAAACATAAAAACACAAACAAAAAAAAACCAATACATATTTTAATAAAGAATATTTGATTGATTGATAGATTGCTAGGTTTAGAGAATATATGAAAGCATTTTTTTTAAACAGGATTTTGATAAAATACATTTTTGGGAGTAATTAGACAGGGATGCGTTGCGTTCCCATGGCTTTTTAACCTGTACATGGATCGGTGTCTATCTAATAATTAAGTAGGCAAGAAGGATTTTCCGAAAAAAGAAAAAGTAGTTTCAAGTGGCTCGATAGATGGTGTTATTGTTACGTTGAGCGACCTTGCAGGTAATAAAATAGTAAAAATTAAGCAAATTTTCGGTAAAATCTTCGTAATATTTCTGGCAAACATTCTTGTTCTGCGTGACGTCAGAGCATAGCCGCGCGCGGCCGCGGCCGATGCGATAGACATCAGCCGCGCGCGTGTCAGTCGCTGGCATCGGAAGCGGCGCCATACGTTTTCATAGTAACTAGTATGGCCGCATCGGCCGTCGGCCGCGAGCCGCGCGCGTCAGACGCGTCGGCCGCTAGCATCGGAAGTCCACCTAAACGTCATGGTTCTTGGCCATTTCTCACATTCGTCATGCGCAGAACTGCAAAACTTCGTCCTCCCCTTTGTTCCTTTACCCCGACTGTAACTTCAAAACTATAGCCCAGACTAGTATAAATTATACTAACGGAACGAAAACGGATAAATCGAAAACTTAAATTATGTATTTGAGTTGAGAATACTTTGTTTTGATTGTGGTCAAACAATAGCTGTAATTTGTTCACGATCAAACGTCTGAGAATTGATTTAAAATTGTATTTTGCTGTTTCCCTGCGACATAATGCTGCGATCATAGCAATTCATTTATACATGGTTATCTTGAAATTATAAACGGAAACGTCTCTTGCGAGCTCTCAAGGGCTATGTTGACGCAAAAGTTGTATTGTATACGGGGTGTTACAAAAGTAAAAATAAACATTTGAAACTTTTAAGGGAGTTGTTTAAACAGTCAAACTGAACAACTTTCACTATGGGACCAACAACAACATAGAATTTGTAGTTTAGTATGGAACATCCGTTTTATTTTTCGTGTTTTAGATATTGGTCCTTAGTGAAAGTTGTTCAGTTTGATGGCCACACGGTTAAAAGTTCAAATGTTTATTTTTATTTTTGTAACACCTTGTATAACAGGATTAACAGACTGATCTTTCCTTAAACCACAGGTCCGGCACTTCAAACAACGTTTTAGATTTGACATGATGACGTTCGCACATGCGCACTTGAGAAAATTGTGCATGACATATGTGTAGGGTTGACTTAACACGCATTGTATGAACTAAATTATACATTTCGTTACTTTTTATAGTTTATTCTGTTATTAAAAGGAGCATTCCATGGTCACGTAAGCGACAAACTTACGCGTTTTTTGAAGTTTACTCCTTTTTAACACTTTAACTGAACCTTGCAGAAAATAATCAATGGTACCTACATATAGTTTAGGTAAAGCTTAACAAATACATGTAATTTATATTTAATAAATTTTGAAATTATCAGACTAATAATTCAAATAAAAAGCGTCACGTAAGCGACACTCAGTCAACCGCAGTCGTAAGCTATGTGATAATCTTGTAATTTTTTGCGAACCTATTAAAACAAGGGATACATTTTTATATGTAAACACTAAAATAAAGAATAAATTTTTATTGAACACGCTTTTTATGAATATTACAATTACAAGTTTAGAAAATCAAAACAAAAACGTTGTGTCACGTAGGCGACAGGCTTGTCACGTAAGGCGACACGTACGATTTTAAAATATATAGTTAGTCGTTTTTGGCCGGAATACTGTTTCTTCTGTACACAGGGCGTTGTTTTGCCTTCGTACGACTTCTCTCTTCGAAATGCGACGATTTCAAAACATCATCATCATCATCATCTCAGGCGATGGAAGTCCACTGCTGGACATAGGCCTCCCCCAAGGATCGCTATAACGACCGGTCCTGCGCTGCCCTCATCCAACCGTTTCCCGCCGCCTTCACCAGGTCGTTTCAATTCAAAACATGTAATTTTGATATCCCAGCGCAAGCATCCACCTTTTCCCATGGACGTTTTCGACGCCATGCTATCATTCATGCCTGAACAAGTGTACACTACAGGGTGAAATTGATATCATTAGCATCCTTTTAAACTAAGAGTCTACCCATCAAACTGAACAACATTCACTATGGGAGCAAACCGATCAGAGCAAAAAAAAGTCATCTGTTCTACAGTGCTTATTCTACTCAAATGTATGCAACAGCTGATTTTTTAGTTGCTCCGATCGGTTTGCTCCCATAGTAAAAGTTGTCCAGTTCGAAGGGTAGACTCTTAGTTTAAAAGGATGCTAATGATATCAATTTCAACCTGTATATCGGATCTGAAGAAGAAATCTCTCACTGTCTGTTCATTTTCGCGTTCTTGATTATCGGTCAGATTCAGATCCCTCTCCATCTCTTGTGCAAGTTTTATTATCAATCGATTGCATACACCGTGAACAACAACTTTTTGTTTAATTGGGCAGGATGGTAGGCTTCGTATGCATTTTAACACTGCTTTGCTATAGCAAAGCGGTGTTATAAGACTTATAAGTCTGCTTACATTTATAAGGGCTAATTGAAGAATCACCTGCAGTTGATGCTTCCGAATTATCTGATCTGTTCAAATCTAGGTGTTGCTGTCGTTTTCTTTCCCTTTCTTGCCTCTTATCATTCTGTTTCTTTATTCGTAATTATTCAAGTTGTTTTTCAGTAATTTTTTCCTTTTTTTCTTTTTGAAGCCTTTTAATCCTCTCACTTTCCTTCTTTTTGTACTCCGGATCATCCTTCTTTTATTGCCAAATTTTCGCATCCGTAAAGCACTCGCACTAGGCTGTGGTGGATCCATCATAATTCTAGTGTTTCGTTAGGTATCTACGATTTTCAATAAATTCGTCACGTAGGCGACAACACATGTAAAGCCCAATAAATTTATTCAGACAAGCACAATGTCTTGATAATCCACCGCAAACTGATACTTCTAGTGGGTTATGTTTATAAATAAAATTAAAATCACACCTACCCGTAAGTTTAGTTTTTACGAGACTTAATGAGTTTATTTGTAACGTAAGCGACGCGATCCAGATGCGAAGTAATTTTTGAAAATATTTTTACAGATTTTCGTCCCAAAAACAAAATTCACTTTTTATATTGTAAATAAGAGTGTCAGCTTTATTGTCAAACAGGAAATAACAATAGAATTTCTACAAAAAAGGAAATAACAATCTTCGAATATGGTCAAGTTTTCATACTGAACATTAGACTAAGAGAGTAGTGTGTATTGGTCCGGATTTTATGAGAAGTTTAAAAGTAAAAGAAAAACTACTGATGTATACACAATAACTAATTAACTGCCTTGTTAATACATACTTGCAAAATTATTAAAAGTGTAATTTTTTTTTAAATAAAAAGTTACCGATTTCCATGGAATGCTCCAAAAATTGTTTTAAGCTAATGAATCACAGAAAATGTGAATTTAGCGTTATTTTCCAACGTTTATTTTTACTGTGAGGAGAAAAATACAATATATTTTATGTAGTCAAATCCAACGGGTGCGCGCGCCTGACTGCATTCCCTTGCTCGGCTTCCCTCAAGTTACCACAGAGAGTGTGAGGGGGGGTGGGGTATCTGAAGTCAGAGGGGGACGGGGAGTGGCCGTTCTGTATGTAGAACTATATACTATTCTGTGCTTAAATATAATTCTACTTATAACTAGGAATCAAAAAACAAATTTTGGGACCCTGAACGGTGTCTACTACAATTAAAGTTCAATTATAAAAAAGTGGTAACGATGTCTCTACCTACTACCTTTATTACAAAATGTTTAGTTTTTTTGCGATTTTGTCTGGTCCTTAATTAGAGCACTTAGTTTATACGCACAGAACAGTGAACCCGCCTCGCCTTTTAAATAGAAGAAGCATTCAGGCTCAGCTCGCGTGCTCCTGACCATAAGTCACTATGACCATTTCACGAAGATTCTGTCATAAAAAAGACTTATGAAGATAAGGTTGAATTTAATCAGAATCCTTTTTTGGTCACACTAGTTCTCGAACTAAATAGTCCTCATGATATTTCTGCTGGTTCTCTTTTCTGTGCTTATATGTAGTAACATTCTCTGAGCTCATAGTATGCAGTAGGTCCAGTTTTATACATAACGAGCTTTATCCCGCGACTTCGTCCGCATAAATTATATACTAGATTTTAAGTCAGATGATATGCTATCAAACAAAAAAAAGTTTCATCAAAATCGGTTCAGTAGTTTTTGCGTGATACTCGAACAAACAAACACCCAAACAAACAAACAGACAGACATAAAATCCAAAAATTGGTGATTTGGAATCAGGGACAGGTAAAAACCATGACGTAATTTTTTTTTTGTAAATATCTTCAATGTACAGACACATTTCTGTTACAGTTTTATAATAGTTTAGATCAGGTTTAGATCCTTAATATTTTGATCGGATTACTAACTAAATTAATTATGGTCTCCCTAAAAATATTAACGAGAAATCGTAATACCTGCCGGCCAGTAATTTTTTATGTTCACGGTCCCATATCCGTAGTGTGACGCTCGCCGTCCGCATCGCGTAGCGTCAGTAAAGAAGCGATGCGGGTGACGTCATAATATTATAGTCTTGATCGTTGACATCAATGTTGACATGTTGGAATTATTGACCGGTTTAGTTCAATTCCGTGGTTTGATGAAACAGTTTTTTCCGAATCATTTTTTATGATAAGTTTGTTTTGACGTATATGAGATAACCGTGTATATTGACTAAATTGTTTAAATTGACGTAATGCCTATTCACATCCAGGTTTTGTTACTTATCGTATTAATGAACTATACTAAGTTTCAAATAAGGACGACAAGATTTTCCGATTCCTATATAGCTTTCTGGCCAATTCTGATTTGCAAATATAATTTATTTAGCAGAAACATATACTATCCGACATATCTTGGACGTTACTAAAGTTGTTCTAAGAATAAGTGAAAAAAAGTGTTTCAAATCTCTGTTTCTGTAATTCAAAATAGCCTTAAAATTACGTTGCTATTTGAAATGGAGTATAGGTAAGGTACAATCAATCCCTTTTATTACTGATAACCGTATAAAACAATTATTACTTATTTATTACGAGTTTTTGTAACGATTTCGACTTATGTTATTTTTGTTATGTAGTTAAGTATTGGTTATGTTTGGCTAAGCATCATGTAGGTACCTACTTCATATGAATCACTTTGTTGGTCCCCGTCCCCCACACACCGCCCTAAAATATTAATATATTAATCTCATTTCATAATTTTTTCTGTGATTTAAAATTTTTCATTAGTAGTAAATTAGCAACATCACAAAACTTGGTGTGAAAAGGTATTTTTCTCAAACATGCTTGGAAATGTGAGCATTATTTTGACAACCTTCTTCGAGATAAATCGAAATTGCTGTACTGGCCAAATACATGCGCGCAGCGGCCGGCAATGTTTGTATGAAAATCCATATCTGTCGTGTTTTGCGGCCAAATAAATTACATAGTAAACTCATATCTGTCGTGTAATTTAAAAATGGAACGATCTTTTTCTCCTAAACATGGCGACCAAGGAAGTAACTCAAAAAAGGTTTTATTTAAATTTCGAACTAACTTGCAAATAGAAAGCTGTTTATTGAAAAAAAAAAACTAATTGTTGTTCGTTGTTCGTCATTGATTTTGAAAAGAGTTTTAAATTCCGCGAATTATTTGAAAAAATTTACTGTTTTCATTTCCGCGCATTATTTGAGAAAAGTGCTATACAAGCCTTTACCACAACTAGGCATTGATGGACTTACGTATGTGTGCCTCGGCTTCGCCTCGGCCCACATTTACACGTTCGTCCATCAATGCCTCTGTTGCTGGCCGCTGCAGTAATGTACTATTAGATATACTTAGTGAATTAAATAAGTTCCATTGCAGTGCGTAGGGCGTAGGCCTAGGGAACTAAAGACGATGACATATTTTTATTAGAATTCAAAACGTACATACATTGTAAATTATTGTTAGGCTGTTCTGGAATATAATGTTATTGATATAACCTTACTATTGAAAAGTATTTGTATCAAACTAAACAACCTTAACTATGGAGACAATCGGTAGTAAAACATTTAAAAATATCTGCTGTCCCATACATTAGAGTCTAGTAGCTAGCTATTGCAGTTTTTTGTGAAACAGCAGATGTAAAAGTAAAGTGTATATTATTATTCGCCAAAAGATAATTCTAACAATGTTAGCAGTGAACTAGTACCAATACATGGTAAACAAATGAAATGGGTATAAAACAAAGATTATTTCAAAAACATATATTCAATATCGACATAAGATCGTAAGTTTAGCTGAAATAATAATATTTACTTCGATCTAGTATAAAAATGACGTAATAAAAATGTACATATATGGGTATCGGAGAAGATATCACACAAGATTTAGGAGTTAGAGTTTAGGTAGGAGGGCCTTAAATTTAGGAATGTTCCAATTACAGTTAAGATAATGGAAATGTATATTGTTTTAAATTAGTAGAATCTTAGCTAACTACTTACTACCTAACAATATTTTTAAGTAGATAAGTATAAGTTTCCGAAACCATTTTATGAAATTAGGAAATTGAAACTGGTGTGTGTTTTATTTGTAATTAATTCAAACCATTTTATGAAATTAGGAAATTGAAACTGGTGTGTGTTTTATTTGTAATTAATTCAAACCATTTTATGAAATTAGGAAATTGAAACTGGTGTGTGTTTTATTTGTAATTAATTCTTCGTTGGTCCATAAATGCTGTAAGCAATATTATTGCATGTTTGGATATTTGTCCCGGATTCATGCTAAAACTGCTGTGCCGATATCAATGTGTGTTACAAAGATACAATAAGTACCTACCTAGCAAATAAGGTAGGGAAGGTATCAAGGTATGTTACTTTAGATTTTGGTGAAAATCAATGTCGACACGGACAAGCAAAAGCTAGTCTTATACACAGGTGAAAGTTACATACTGAAACTGTAAACTCAGACCATCAAACTGAACAACTTTCACTATGGAGCCTACCTCAGGAAACGCGAAAGAAATCAGCTGGCCCATACAAAACTGCTGTATCTACCCGACTCAAATGTATGGGACAGCAGATTTTTTTCGCGTTACCTGAGGTAGGCTCCATAGTGAAAGTTGTTCAGTTTGATGGTCTGAGTTCATCGTTTCAGTATTTGCTAGGCTGTCACTTATACCTGTTTAGAGTGTTAGGGTAAACGGTAGACAGTTGCATTCCTTTAAGGAGTACACATCCCATGATGCTGAACCACTTTCCCAAAGCAACAAAGGGAAATTCGCAAAAAAACTCAACTTTTCATACAAACGTTGATCAGCTGATTGCATTTAGTATGGAAAGTACACTTTTTCTTTTTGCGAATTTGCTGTTTCTTAGGCAATGTTGTTCAGTATCATGAGCTTAGATCATGAGTACAATCACCCCTTAACGGTTAATGCAACGGTTTACCCTAACACCCTGTATAAATGTCCATTTATTTCGTACCTACTAAAAATGTTTATTACTTTTAATTAACTTTTATTCTAGTTTGAATTTGTTAACAAAATTTATGGATCAACTGGGTGTTAGGGTAAACAGTTGCATTACTTTAAGGGGTGATTGTACCCATGATACTGAACAACATTCCCTAAGAAACCGATAGGAAATTCCCAAAAAAAAATTGGAATTACCTTACTAAATGCAATCTGATGATCAAAGGTTTGTATGAAAAGTAAAAAAAAAAATTGCGAATTTTCTATTGTTCAGTATCACGGGTACAATCACCCCTTAAAGTAATGCAGTTATTTTCCCTAACACTCTGTATACTGGGTGATTTTTAAATAACTTTTCTTTCAGGGGTAGTTCAGACCATCAAACCGAACAACTTTTACTATGGGAGCTATCACGAAATGAAAACAAAAACATCTTCCGTTCCATACTAATCTGCAATCCAAATACCTACTTTTGAATAACATGTAAACAGCCATGTTGTGCTATTTCAAATCATTAAAAATGTTAACTGCATTGTCTACTCGACTCAAATGTATGAAACAGCAGATTTTATTTAGCGTTTTCATGATTGCTCCCCTAGTAAAAGTTGCCCCAGTTCAGTTTGTTTGTTCAGTTAAAGTGACTAAGAAATTACCCAGTAATATTAAACTGGCTCACTAGGATCTTAATTCGTGTAATTAAGTATTAAAAATAGCATGTAGGCAATTAGAAATCGATGTACAGGGAAATAAAGTAAATGAGCCGAGTACAATCTCTAATAAGAAGATACACAATCCATTCTCCAACAATGGTAGCACCGACAGTGCCCTAAAACTAAGTCACAGAATAGGTAATAGTATACAGGGTGGAAAGTTAAGATGGGGCACAAAGGGCAGCTACCAGAAGCATAACAGCTACAAGAAAACGTTCTTAGGAGACTAACCCTAACTTTTGGAGCATTTCGCTTCTGCATTCACAGATTTTGAAAAAAAATTACAGTCATCGAGAAAAACGGCAATTTTCACAAAACTTTTTTTTCATCCCGTTGGATTCTCTTACTGATAAGGAAATAAGATGTCTCTATGGGGTCAACCGAGGTCGAGGTACTAGAACTCTTTTTTGCGATTTCAAGTTTGCTCCCATAGTAAAAGTTGTTCAGTTTGATGGTCTAAATCTGAACAACTACTGAAAATTTGAAGGGTTTACAAAACCATCACTATAAGTGATTTGGTTATGTCCCCTTCAAATGTATGGGAATTCAATTTTTCATTTTCTGAGAGTTCTAGTACCTCGACCTCGATTGACCCCATAGAGACTTTTGTTCCTTATCAGTAAGGGGATCGAATGGGATGAAAAAAAAGTTTTGTGAAAATTTCAGTTTTTCTCGATGACTACATTTTTTTCAAAATCTGTAAATGCAGAAGCGAAATGCTCCAAAAGTTAGGGTTAGTCTCCTAAGAACGTTTTCTTGTAGCTGTTATGCTTCTGGTAGCTGCCCTTTGTGCCCCATCTTAACTCTCCACCCTGTATAGTTAACGAAGTGCACTATGAATTTAGTATCGCGTCATTTCGTTGACAGTGTATCAACATGTCAGTTCTGATAAAATGTACTGGGCATTTAGATTTTTATTAGGCCTCGTTCAGGAGTGCGATTTATGAACATCACACGTTGTGATCAGCAGTAGAAAATGACAAAATTATCATGGAGATTATGCTTACTTTACTGCTATACTGCTGATTTGAACGTTCAAAAATAGCACTCCAAGTTCGCGCGGCGCGATGGGCAATAAATCTTTGACAATTTCTGCCTGAACGAGGCCTTAGTGATCGAAGCATTACATGTTACTTATACTTCCCTATTATTAAACATGAATAAAACTGTACTTTTTTTGTAGTTTTGTTTATTCATTTTACTTTGTACCTATTTGTAACTTTCAATATGCTAAAAACATGCTATAATAAAAAGGGATTCTTGCTACAGCATCTGTCATGCCAGTTAAAAAGTAGTTGCTAACTTAGTTTTTAACCACTCCGAATGGGATTTTGAACGTGAGTTTAGGTAGGTACCTATACATACAGGGTCCCTCTTAATAAGCTGACACTTTATTAAGGGGATGATCAGACCATCAAACTGAACAACTTTCTCTATGGGATCAACATCGAAATCGCGAAAAAAAGTCAGCTGTTCCATACAAATCTACTCAGACCTAAATGTATGGGACAGCATGTATGCATGCATATGCTCACGACGATATTCCCCGAGGGGGTAGTCAGAGATATTCTGAAACCTCAGAACATCCAGGTATGGGACAGCAGATTTTTTTTCCGTTATATTTCGATATTGGTCCCATAGAGAAAGTTCTTCTGTTTGATGGTCTACACCGCCCCCTTCCCCTTAAATGTTTATTTGTATTTTTGTGACACCTTGTATAAGGTCTGACAAAATTAGGGGGAGGCATATGTCCAGCAGTGGACGTCCATCGGCTGAGATGATTATGATGATGCTCAGACCGTCAAACTGAACTCTATGACACCAACATCGAAATCCCAAAAAAAAAACCTGTCCCATACAAAACTGCAAACCTACTCGAGCCGAATGTATGGGATGGGACTGCAAATTTTTTTAACGTGATTTCTATGTTGGCCCCATAGAGAAACTTATTCAGTTTGATGGTCTGCTCATCCCCTTAAAAAAGTGTCAGCATATTTAGAAGGACCATGTATATTTTGTATTTTTGTAAAAGATTAATAATTAATTAGTTGCCAATAAAGGGTTTTGAAGAACTATAACTATGTAGTAATAGATATACTCTTATACTGTGACTATACACTCATACTTTTTAGGGTTCCGAAGCCAACAAGGAACTCTTATAGTTTCGCCATGTCCGCCCGTCCGTCTGTCCGTCTGTCCGCGGCTTAGCTCAGAGACGCTTAATACTAGAAAGCTGTAATTTGGCATATGTATACATATTTATTACGCCGACAAAATGGTATATGGTGCCCCCTCCCAACTAAACGGTTATAGTTGGAGATGTGAAAAAATTCACGACAATAGCATATACAGGGTGTAACAATACACCCTAGTAATACTTAAGGGGGTGCTTCAGACCATCAAACTGAGCAACTTTCACTATGGAGCCAACATCGAGAAAAAAAAAATCAGCTGTCCCATACATTTTAGTCGAATCGGTACTGTAGTTTTGTATGGGTCAGGTGATTATTTTAATTTTTTCTCGATGTTGGCTCCATAGTGAAAGTTGTTCAGTTTGATGGTCTGAAGCACCCCCTTAAGTATTACTAGGGTGTTTTGTTACACCCTGTATAACGAATTTAAAAGGAAAACTATCACCGCTAAAGTAGGTTTTACTAGTTTCCGAGTAATAGTCGACTAACTTATAAAATGTACTTTTTAGACTTTATTAGCGGTTAAACCTTAGTATAAAACAAAAAGTCTTCTTCTAAGTCCATATTAGACTACATACTTATATCGGGACGCGTAACCACGTTTCATTCTACTAACAAACTTTCTGCCACTTTTTGCGGGGGGCGACGTAACATGTTATCCGCAACTTTGGATTTTATTCCCTATAACTTTAGATTCTAATTTTGAATGTTCAAAATCATGAAAAGTAGTCTCGTCTAAACCCCAAACGTTCTAAGTTCGAAATTATTGTTTCGCAATAATAGGCTGTCTAGTTTAGTGATAAGTTATAAAATTGAATGTTGAATGCACATGATCATTGATCTTATACCGTGGCAGAGGGGAAATGCTACCGCAAGGCCGGTCCTTATAATAAGTAGTCTAAGATATTATATTGTGACTGGCAACTACGGAACCCTACCCTGCGCGTGGTCCGACACGCACTTAGCCAGTTATTATTTGAATAATCTATCATTCTTAGTTTCTATCTCGGAAACTAAGAATGATAGCTTATTCGATAAAAAGTATTTTATAGACAATTTAATACTACTTATTAAATTAATAACATTTCTGGTTGCTATAAAGTAGGTAATGCCAATAAAAAAGGCTAAAACCTAAATAAATGATTTCATGAGAATTTAATTTTTAGTATTCAACATTTATTTTATAATTTTATCACTCACATACACTAAAATATGGGGAAATGTTATATCTGTGACAAAACATTTTTATTTTCAATTTTTGGTCTGCGATAGAATTGACGCATTTGTATTTATGTATTTTAGTCAAACAAATAAAAAACAAAAAATGTTATCAATTGAAATACTTCTTATTTGAATAAGCTATCATCCTTAGTTTCCGAGATATTAAGGTATGTTGGTGACCCGTTTTCTTTGCTCTTGAGTGTAGTGGTTCCTTCGACTTGTATGTGCTCGCTCTCTGTATCAGTTCCTCTCACTGTATTTGGCATTCGGCACAGAATAAGAAGGGTATCTAGTACTACATACTTTCACCCCAAGTTTTAAGGAGTCCAAGGAGTCCTTCCACACGCGACCGACCACACTGTCGTTTTGATCGGCGATCTCTCACAGATTTTATTCAGATTGCACGTCCGTGGTCTTCACGCACGTCAGTAGTGGGCCAATACACCTAAACAAGCTTCACTACTATCAGTTTAAAATAACAATGTGCATGACCTTGAAGGGCCGTTGGATAACTTCACTCGGTTGACAAAGGAATGTAGACTCTATGCAAAGGAAACAATCATTTGAATGACTCGAGTGAAGTTCGTGTGATTGAGTGACGTCACATTTGCGAGCGAGGTCATGCACATTGTTATTTTAAACTGATAGTATATCAGTTTGACCAGTGTACAGTCATATATAAAGATTACCATAATACCTAATGGTTGGGCGCTCAATTACCTGTTCATCTTGTAGGTATAGGTACCTATAGAATCACGTTACATGTTACACGATTATTATCTTGTAGTGACTTCGGCGTACCTAAGCAACGCCCTAAGGTCCCTTAGGCTAGTTGCCTAGCTTTCCCCTTGTTCCGTTGAAGCCGAATTCTTGTAGGTACGATGTCCATGTGGGCGTAGTGGCGTGGGTACCCCAGAATCTTGGCCTACCCTTGAACGCTTGAACTAAAAGTTAATAATTTATAACAATATTTTGCTATAATTTACATAGGTTATAATATTATTTTCTTACGCGAAAGCGCTTACATAAGATACCTATCTATCATATCAACTTCAGGGAATGGGACAACGTACCTATACGTATTTAGATAGGTAGGTATATTGCAGTACAATGTGATCCACACCTTATTTATATTGTAACGACCGCGAGGCCTAATCATATTGCAGTAAAATCTCGTGTTCGTGTTCGCTTCACTCACTCACCCCAGAAACATTAAATTTCAGACTCTCCCGAGGAAAATAAATTTTCCGACCTTGATGATTTCATTCCAAATGTCCTCTGCACAGTGCACAGCCTCTGCATCAAGCATTGCTTGTCACGGCAGCGTCGGCAACACTGATTTGAAGTAGTAGGTATCTACCTTAAATAAAAAAACAAATGAAACTTACAGGTTGTATCATAATTGTGTTTAATTTACATCAATTTATAAAATTACCTAATGTTCTAGGTAGGTACACATCTAATGCTTGTACACATCTATACAAAACTCCAATAATACCATTGGTAAACAACAAATATTTCACACTCAGTTTGACTAGAAATGTTCAGTAATTATATTTTATAACTATTAAAAAAACTCTTTAGAATTGTTGAATTTAAAATTGCAGAGATTAGCATAAACCCAATATGCAACAACTAGGTACATTTGCAAAGGGGTTTGAACCTGTTTGTATGGGAGGCTGGCATAGTGGTAACCACAATTTTTCAGGAATTTCAAAAGTGCGGCGCACCCTGAAACCTAAGTATATCGATAGAGGATCTATAGACGAACAAAAAATGTTATATAACATATAGTCCTAAAGTGCAACGTTTTCGAGATAATCCATGTTCAAAATTCAAAAATTCAAAAATTTTTTATTCAAAATAATATCATATAGATAGCTTTTTGACGTCATTTTTTGACTCTACCACCGCGTCGGAAGGTGTTCCGTTGAGAGAAGATGCGGCCAGAAACTCTACAACACACATCTTTTAAACAAAACAAAATGTACAAAGTACAATTAAAATACAATATTGCATTACATAGTGTAAAATTGTCAAGACCAGACATTTTGGTCATTCAAATAATCATCGAGTTTATAGTAACCTTTTTTACAGAGGACTTGTTTAACATGAGACTTAAACTTTTTGTCTGGTAAGTTTAGAATATCCTCTGGTATCTGGTATAAAAGCGTATACAGTGCCCCATGAAAGATGTGTTGACTTTACTGAGTCGAAAATGTGGGAATACTAATTTATTTTTATTTCTTGTATTGTAATTATGAACGTCACTGTTTTTGGGAAAGAGAGACAAATTTTTTCGAACATATAAAATATTTTCGTAAATATATTGACTGTAGAAAGTCAAAATACTGATATCTTTAAAAAGATCTCGTAGTGAGTTAAGGATCTCGTATAGAAAAAAACCCTTACACATTTCCCTCCAATTAAATACCTATAAGGTGTAATGAAAATGATTATGGTATTATACATGGTCAACTATTATATACACCTCTCTGTTACACCCAGTACTTATAAGAAATAAAAATATTTATAGAGGTTACTACTACTTATTATTGATAATTTATTTCGAAGAAAGTTCCCATGGGATTGGGTTTTGTTTTTAATTACATTATGAGTGCAAACATTTATTTGATCTGATAGGTTGATGTGTCGCCGTTGTCAGGCACAACGGCGACACATCAACCTATACAACATCATAATTAGCCTTTATACTTCCCACTACAGGGCACAGCCTTACCTTCATGGAGGGTGTTTGGGCGTTAGTCCACACGTGCCCAATGCGGATTGGTAGACTTCACATACGCATCAGAATTACTTTTTCAGTGTGATGTTTTTCTTCACTGTTTGAGAGCAGTCAGTATTACGTACAGAACATTAGACATAGACATTCGGAGACGACTGTCACAACTTGTCTTGCCTTCCCACTTCCCATTCACGCTGCTATACAACTACTTATGCCCTCTCGCTCACACCAAACGGAACGCGTTCCACGCCTACTTTGCACTTCTAACAGCTCTTATAATGTTCTGTTGTATTATGTATACATAAGCTAGAAAAACTCATTGGTACATGACATGTCGTTGGTGCGAATTCGAACCAGAAAGCATCTCATGATGATTGTCCATGCTTCTCCGTAATGCGCCACCGACCGACGGTCTCGGTACGTCCACCTATACAAAACAAAATAAGCTGGCCGCGCGACGTTATGCGTATGCTACTTACGCTTACCAGCTTATGTTTGTTTTGTATAGATTGGTGTGTCGCCGTATGTACACACGGCGACACATCAGGTTACGCACCCTATATACCCATAACTACGCTACGTACAAAACACAAAATAGTGCGGTAGAGAGCCTGCATAGACGCGGCTGCCGGCGCGGGCGCAGCGTGCTGTGAGACGAAACAAAAACAACATACCGCACCCTCTCGCACGATTCGCAGCGTTCAACTTCTAATAGTTCAAAGTCCAAACAGGGTAACCTGACCTCTGTATTTTACTGGTTATCCATAAACATTTTCTATAACATTTTTTAGATATAGGTCTTAAGGTATAGGTCTTAAGGAATAGGTATTTAATTGGAGCGATGTGTTAGGATTTTTGTCTTTACAAGATCCTTAACATGGATTATCTCGAAAACGTTGCACTTTAGGACTATATGTTATGACATTTTTTGTTCGTCTATAGATCCTCTATCGATATACATCGGTTTTAGGGTGCGCCGAATTTTTGAAAAATTTCCGAAATTCCTGCAAAATTGTGGTTACCACTATGCCAAAAGGTTCAACTAGGGATGCAACGATTACGAAGCGGTGCATCGTTTTGCATCTGTAATCGTAATAATCACGATTAATAACGATGCAATGCACCGTAGTAAGAATCGTACGATTATTAAAATTTATTAAAAACGTCAATCAGATTATCTCGAAAACTTTGCACTTTAGGACTATATGTTATGACATTTTTTGTTCGTCTATAGATCCTCTATCGATATACATCGGTTTTAGGGTGCGCCGAATTTTTGAAAAATTTCCGAAATTCCTGCAAAATTGTGGTTACCACTATGCCAAAAGGTTCAACTAGGGATGCAACGATTACGAAGCGGTGCATCGTTTTGCATCTGTAATCGTAATAATCACGATTAATAACGATGCAATGCACCGTAGTAAGAATCGTACGATTATTAAAATTTATTAAAAACGTCAATCAGATTGCATTTGTTGGCAAATACCAGACCTGAATACTATATTCCAGAGCCGAAAAACAACTTTAGAAAAATCGGGTCTTTCGCTGCCATTTTTAGCTTATTTTGAGCAAAATCTGACTTTTTTTTGGTCAGACTTGACTCTCTTTTTTTTTTTAATTCTACTGAGGTCTCTGATTAGATTTTCGCGATATCTAATCCACATTAATTTCAACAGATTAATCTCCCACGAAATCGGACGATATATCGCTTTATTAACGAGATTATACAGAATCATGTTCAATTTCAAAGCAAATTAGCATCAAAAAATCGGAATCTTGGCCAAGTATATTTTTTTAAATGTATTAACATTCATTGGAATGCAAAAAAACACTATGAGAACTCATTCTGAGGATAATCTCAACTAAATTTGTTTAAATAATCGTAATGCATCTGTTATCGTAATAAATAACGATTAATATCGTAATCGTAATCGTAATGGCCGAATCGTTGCATCCCTAAGTTCAAACCCCTTTGCCTCAAAGTCAAAGTTAGACATAAGATTTGATCTGTGACATAAGGTAGTTATGCCTGTTATTTATAATAAAACATTCTGTTCCATCCAAGTAGGATCCAAGTAGGTACCTACTATAGTCAATATCAATAAAATATCAAAAATGTAGTACCTATGCGGATTGCGGAAATGGTCATTTATCATTATTATCAAGTTTGTCTGAATTGTAGTGTGTGGCAAGCCGAAGCCTACCCCTGTGGGATTGTGGCATGAGTATGTATGGAAATGTATACTTTTATCATAATATCCTGATAATGAACAGAATGTTACGCGGGCAAAACTTGTAGACACCTACTTGATGAAGGAGAAAAATATTATGGAATGGAACATAATTTTCAGTAGTTAGTAGATTTATTTGAAAAACTACTTCATTGATATTATGGTCTATTTTAATACACTGACGATTTTTTAAGGGGATGATCAGGAGTGCGATTTTTGAATCTCATACATCAAACTCAGCAGTTAAAAATGTCAAAATACCTATGATTGTATGCATCTTTCTACTGCAGATTTGACTTTCAAAAATCATACTCCAGGAGTGCTATTTTTGAAAGTCAAATCAGCAGTAGAAGGATGCGTTTCTCCATACATTTTCAACTGCTGACTTCAACGTATGAGATTCAAAAATCGCACTCCAGACCATTTAACTAAACAATTTTTTTTTGACATATTAGGTTTATTTCGTTCGAGTAGGTTTGCATTTTTATATGGAACAACTGGGAACAACCACGGAACAACTGATATTTTCTTCGCGATTTTAATACAAATATTAGTCCCATAGAGAAAGTTGTTCAGCTCGACAGTCTGCGATCACATCCCTTTAAAAACTGTCACCATAATCTCTGCATATCCGGTTATCAAATACTAGGCATAGGTAATCATTTAAAAATCCTTAGGAATTTGTCAGATTTCATTGTTTTGGTTGGTAGGTACCAAGATACTATACAATAATAATTTACGTTGTAGGTACACAATATTTTAACACCCTCTAAAGTTCAGCTATAGATCTACTTACATATTTACACATTTAATTTGGACGCTGGCGCATGCTAACTTTCCTTATTTACATAACATACCTACCTACAATGTAAAATTAATAATAATGCCATCGAAAATATGTTTAACTCATAAAGCTATATAGTTATTGCAATTAGACTATATATCCACAAATTGCTTTATTTTGTATCTAATAAAAGAGCCCTATTTATTTAATTTAATCATTTCTGTACATAATATTTACAATACCTACTCTAGATATCTACATAATCATTGTTTGGTGTTTTTCCTTCAGATGACAAATATTTCAACATTCACCATTGCACTTTTGCTATTTAAACTATACTTCATTTCAAATAAGAACGACAAGATTCCTATATAGCTTTCTGGCCAATTCTGATTTGCAAATATAATTTATTTATAAGAAAGATATACTATCCGACATCTGGTCCGTGTATCCGACATATCTTTGGACGTTCTAAAGCTGTTCTAAGAATATTTGAGAGGAAGTATTTTAAATCTCTGTTCCTGTAATAACAATATCCTTTAAATTTCGTTGCTATTTGAAATGGAGTATAGATTAGATACCTACTTATTGGCAAAATCATCAACACTACGATTGTGGCTCTAGCTCTATCGCGATGTAGCTACAATTTTAAAATTAGAGTTAAATAAACTTTGAGGTAATTTTATACGCAAAAATCATAAGAATATGTTTATTCATAGATGCTTTTTTTAAATGTTCAGCGCAATTTGAATGTAGGTAGTTCTAAATGCGCTGAAAATTTACTTGATATGCATGAAATAATTTATCATCACTTGCTATTTCAGTGATCGACGGCGACGTTGAATTCATTTAAATTTAAGTTAGAGTTTTGTATATTTGAATTTGCGAAGGATAACGTATGACTAGTGGTCGATCTGACGGATAAATCGACTGCAGATGATTGCCGTAGTCGCTGGCCTTTGACTCTGCGGCCTGCACCACGTTTGATGGGGAATCAATGATCAGTACTGAAATAGGAATTCTGCATAAGGTACAACTTATCTATAGGGTTGACCACAGCTCCAGTGCCGAGGTTTAGTGGCTCGAGAGCCGAATGGGCTGCGTGCTGGTGGGAATGATGTTGCACCTCCAAATTTTGCAGACTCATGGTATCGGATGTTCCTTCATCGAGTTGATCGAAATTGCTTCCGTCTAAAGATATGTCGGAACTGCAAAAACTGTCGCCTGAATGCGTCGGGTAATCTGAAAAAGAAAAGGTTCTGTGAGACAGGAAATATAGTGTAACCAAAGAAGCAATTCGGTTCAAGGGGCCCGGCGCCGGCGAGGGTATCTAGAGATTCTATTATTTTTGGAGTAGAGAACAAAGTTCAGTTTAATACCTATGTATATTATATTCTTTGGCTCAGTGACATAAAACAGTTTAAGACGTGAGATACTATTATATGAATATCCTAGTTTGTTAATTTCATATTCATTCCACGTTTTACCAAGGGCTAAGCCTAACTTCCGCATTCAGTCATTTTCCTTCTTTACTACGGAAACCTAACATTTACTAAAGTAAGTATTCAAGCACGTATCCAGGGATAGTATAGGATTAGGTAGTTGGGATTAATCCTCCCCCCCCCCCAAATTCGGATATTTGTATGGGTACATTGATTACACTTATAATTTTTTCATCGTTTTTCAATGAATATCCCCCCGAAAACGAATGTCGTCGTCCCCGAAACCAAATTCTGGATACGTGCTTGTAGGTATTATTTTATTGTAAGGAACAATTATATACCCTACTTATCAAATAAAGATGTAAAATTACCAACTTACCATCTGGAGAATAAGGTAAGTTAGGATTCAAAGGCTGGCTCGACGCGGAGTAAGATCCATCTAAGCCGAGGTAGTTTCCGTGTTCACTAGACGGCGATTCTTGTTTGATGCTCTTCTCGTCTTTGTCTTTATCTTTATCTGTATTTTTATCTCCCTCCTGCTTCGCCTTCCTCTGAATCTTTTTCATTTTAGCTCTTTGATTCTGGAACCATACTTGTACAACTCGGACGCTGAGCCCCGTGTCCTTCGCAAGGGCTTCGCGTACTTTTCGGCACGGTTTCGGACTCACTTCGAAGGAGGCTTTGAACTGTCTACGTTGAGCTGAAGTGAGGATAGTGCGAGGTCGTTTTGGTCCGCGTCGACCGTCGCGAGGTCTCTCGGAATCATCTATTATCATATCATCCTCGGCGTGTTGCATCAGATACATTTCTTTTTCGAAATCCTGCCGACAGAATATTTGTCCCGCTCTGATGACGTATTGTTCTCCCTTCTGAAGAGGTTGGCAGCACATCACGCAGACGAAGCATTGTATGTGGAAGACGTACTGCTGTGCTCTCATCACCATTTCTTGAGGTAGCAGTCGATCGCCGCATCTTGTGCATTTTACTCCAAACAATCTATAGGACAAGAATCATTATTTTACGACACTAAAATAAGAGCATTGTACGCACAGTAGTTCGCTCGGCGCTCGCTAGCATTTCGCTATTGCAAATATAGTAAAGAAGATACTTTATTTAATCGTTGGATATGGACTCCTTCAAAAGTTATCTTTCGAGTTTAACAATTAATTACCTATCGTAGTCAGGTTTGCAGTAGAGCTTGGCGTTGCGAGTGTAGCAGGTGTGTGCGAGTGGGCAGCCACAGACGCAGCAGCTCAGGCAGTGCTCGTGCCAGGACAGCTCTCCGACCCTCATCAGGTACCGATCTTGGATCTTTTGTCCGCAACCCTCGCATATTTCCACGATCTTCTCTCGTTTGATGCTCGCGTTCAGTTCTAGAAAAACAAATAGTTATATCTATGATTAGTAGCGTGTGGAAGATCGTAATAAACATAGTAGAGTAAGTAGGTAACATAGTCCTATCCTAACATAGTAAGATAGTAGACTATATCTTAGATATTGTATTCGGGGATGCCCAGGTATGGAAATAATTAATTGGACAATTTAAGAAAGATATAAACGAGATAGCAAATTAAATTTATTCGGAGATAGATATATAGGTCAGATAGAGAGAGCGCTGTAGGTTTTAAACGCCCGCATTTAGTTTTGCATGGTGTAGCAAGACGTCCCCCCGTATTTGCGAAACCAAACTTGAAATTCACCAAAAATCGTGGAAAGAAAATCTGTTCATATTTTATAATCCTATGAACAGCTTAGTTTTACTCGCGATTTCAATTTTCGTCCCATAATGAAAGTTGTTCAGTCTTATAACACATTTAAGTTACATACGTAACACATATTTAAGTTTTGATCCTGTATAAGAACTAAAAATTTTTTTTGTTCCTAGCTGCGCTCCCACAAAATCTTTGCTGTATAGGTACGTGCTGTATTCCGACTAATTTCGACTTTATTTTGTTTTTTTGAAACAATTGATTTTGGAAATCTTCGGGCTACTCGCGCGGTACTCTACTCGGTACGGGAGGAAAATAAAGCTGATTATGTTGAAAACAGTTGAATTGATTTCCGAGAAACGTGCTAAAGAACTTTACTTTCGATTATGAAAAAACCACATCGAATTCGGTCCATCCGCTTCGCCGCTGGTAGATTAGACACACGCAAACAGACAGTTCGAACTTATAACATCCCTATTTTGCTATGGGGGTTAAAACACAATAAAAATATCAAACTTAAGCTAGCAACAATTATAATAAAATTGCTTTAAACACAATTCGCATCGCAGGCTTTAAATATAACGTATTAGAAAGATTATCTAGTTACTACATACATACAGGTAGGTACAAAAAAAGAGTTTTGTACTGACATTATTAAGGTAGGGTAAGGCACAGTAATATCACAGTTTCATAGTTAAGAAAAAGTAGTAATGTACTGACGATTATCCTACCTAAGCAATGTAGGTTGTTAAATTAAATGCAGACATATTAAACTTCAGACCATCAAACTGAACAACTTTCACTATGGGACCAACATTGAAATGGCGAAAATCTACTGTTCGATAGCACCGACAACGGCCACTCTTGTAAACGTACGGAACAGCTGTTAATTTTTTCGCGATTTCAACGTTGGTCCGATAGTGAAAGTTGTTCATTTTGATGGTCTGAATCACGCCCTCAAGTACGTAACGCTTTTATAAGTTTACATCTTGTATTAATATTCATACTTGTTTACATCATTATTACTTATAATCAGAACTATACTTACGCCTATCCTATTGATACTTAACCATTTTATTTTATTTATCTTGGTGATCAGGTGGTTTGGACATGTAGAAAGAATGAGCGGAAGTGGGTTGACGTATATTTACAAGGCAAGTGTGAATAGAATAGTCGAAAGGTTTCGGCCTACCAGCACGAAGGTACGCTGACCAAATCAGATGCGTATTGAAGAAGGGCCAAGTAAAGTGTACGACCCGGCGGAATCGACAAGCATGTATGAACAGACTTGAGGATGTTGAACAAGCAAGAGATGTGTGTCAGAATCGGAACATATGGCGATCTATCACCGATCTTTGGATTATTTGTCAGTCTGTTTGTTTGTTCAAGCATCATGTAAAAACTACTGGGCCGATTTTGATAAAACTTGAGTTTCAAAGCTTATGATTAGACTTAAAAAACTCTAGTGTATATAGGTAAAGAGGAATTATTAATGCTACGTTGATTTTGAAGAATCCTTTAATAAATAACTTGGTTACCTACCCTTGCTAGATTAAATTATACACTCGAAAAATCTAAGCAAAGATGGCTCACCTAACAACCAATTATATCTCTGCGTATCTATAGTTAACCAAAATCGAAACGGCTTGGCGTTACGAGGAAAATATCTGGCATCTCAACACACTCCTAAGACGGTAGGGGGACACGCCTATAGTGGGAGGGGTGGGGCGTGCCCGGGTCACCCGGGTCGCTAGCGCCCCGGACACAAAATGTCGGCGTGAAGCAAACGCTCTGCTCTGACGCTTAATCGATGCGATGTCGGTAGTCACGGTCGAACGCGGTGCCGAAACTGTACATGCATACTTATACCGAACTGAAGCCTTTGTTCCGTGAAAGCGAAGGTTAAGGACGGCCGCACATTATCAGAAATTTCTGACAGAAAAATTCTGACGCTCGCCGGAAGGCACTCGTTGCATACATTTTGTATTAGACCCCGCACACTGTCAGAAAAATTCTGACCGGTCGTCCGCTTCTGATGCACACCGGACGGCACCTCAGCCGGACGTCAGAATTTTTCTGACGGAAGGCGTGGTAGCCATACATTTTGTATTAGGCCCAGCACACTATCAGAAATTCGGATCAGGTATCGCCAGACGTGCGATAATTATCCTAGATCTACGATATTTTTGAGTGTCATGTTCATGTGATAGAAATAAAAGTCAGGTATATTTATTTTCTGTAAACAGGTCATTTACTCAACGTTAATAGTTTCAGAGTTTTAAGCAAACTTCCGGAAAAAAACAAACAGAACTTTTAACTTTTTTTGCGATTTTGTCAATTAAATTTTGTTAGCAAACCTCAGATTTGGATTCAGCACCCCAAAATACATTTATGGAATGGAAGAAATCAGAACTACCACAAAACTTTCCTAGTAAAAACACAATTTGACTGAATTATAGCCCCAAAAGGGCTAAGGTGGCAACACTGGGTCGATGTGCGTTGATTAAAATATGAAACACGACTGGGCTCAAAAGTTGCCGGATCAAAATTTCTGATAGTATGCGGGGTGCTTCCGGCGAGCGTCAGAATTTTTCTGTTAGAAATTTCTGATAATGTGCGGCCGTCCTAAATCGTTTAGCAAACATTTTCAAGCATCCCAAACCGATTTGCAATTAATTCAGGCAATTACGGGAAAGTTTTTCTAATAGCTGAACACTGAAAACATAATTAGAACTATTAGGTATTCGGTAATTCTTCATGTCTAAACTCAACTCAGCTTTATTTATTTTTTAGGGTGCCGCACTTCAAAAGGCAAAAGCGGAACCGTTTTGAACTTTATTATTATTAGCTACACGATTGAAATTTTCACATAATATGCGTTATTATGGTGGATTTTGGTAGGACAGACGAACAGACGGCGATGTGTTAGTAATAGGACTAATAGGGTCCCGCTGGAAACCTTAGTATACGGACCCTTCAACAAGAGTTAGCTTAGTATTTGCAACTAGCCTATCGTTTATAGCTCCGCACCCGAAGCATCTCTAACGCAGGTTTTTAGGGTTCCGAAGTCAACAAGGAACCCTTATAGATTTGCCATGTCCGTTCGTCTGTCCGTCCGTCCGTCTGTCTGTCCGTCTGTCCGCGGCTTTGCTCAGACACGCTTAGTAGTAGAAAGCTGTAATTTGGCATAGATATACATATTTATCACGCCGACAAAGCGGTAAAATAAAATATTGAAAAAAAAAAAAATTTAGAGTACCTCCCCTACACGTGAAGTGGGGATGAATTTTTTCTCGTTTACACCATGGTGTGGGGTATCGCTGGATAGGTCGTTTAAAAATATTATGGGTGTGGGAAAGCCATTTTTCGATTTAGGGAAATATTAAGCTTTAAAGTGAAAATTTTTGTTAGAGTCAAGTGGCTTCAGTGTCCCTTCCCCCCATCTGCCAGCTAAACGGTTGTTTATAGGTTGTGTGAAAAAATTCATGGCAGTAGTATATATACAACGTGTTAATGAATTAACGCAAAACCTCATACATCCCAACTGATTTATAACAAAATAATTAGATTGAAACAATAATTTCATTATTTTTATAGTTAAAATTTAAAGTTATTCGCATTTTAAGTTTTGAGGCAAAAATGATTTTTTATCATTTCAGCACTGAATGAAAGCGCTAATGTACTCATGGATACATTTTAATAATCTTGTTTTGGTAGTAAGTAGGGTAAGTGTGCCCGTGCGGTGGGTTGACATTCGGTTCAAAAAAAATTTTTTTTTCTAACAAATTATTTAATATTTTTGGAAAAAATACCTTTGTTGAAACCATGATAATTTGATTCTGCTCTCGATTCTAAACAAACTACTTTCTAGTTTTGCGTTAATTCATTAACACGTTGTATAACGAAATTAAAAGAAAAATTATCACCGCTAAGTATGCTTTACAAGTTGACGAGTAAATAGTCGATCAACTTATAAAATGTAGGTACTTTTTGGACTTAGTTTAAAACAAAAAGCCCCTTCTAAGTACGTATATTGTGACGGGCAACTACGGAACCCTGCCGTGCGAGTGGCCCGACATGCACTTGGCCGTTTATTTATATTTCTGATCTGGAGGGCAATTGCCGTAAATAAATCGCAACTGACCCATGACTGGACCGCATGCGAACCGCAACTTTTAACACATTCGGTATTGCGCTATTCATTTGACAGCCGTTAGAGCTGTTTTGACAGATCGCTCAGATTAGACGTTAAAGGCTGTCAGTCACATAGTAAATAAGTCAAGTTTAGCGTCATACTGAATTAAACACAGTTAAATAGTGATTGGATTTCAATGTGATTAGAACTAAAATTGGATTAGGATAGAACATGGATGTTTTAAAATAGTGCAATGCTCCTCCTGTAGGCCTATTTTCTAAGTTTACGATTATATCGTACGTACTCGTATTATGACTGTAAGTACTAGTTCTTTAAGAGGCTCCCCATAGGCTAACGCCAGCTCGGGCCATATTTTACTGGTTTTTAGAAGCTATCTTCTCGTTATTTGAAAGACATACAAATAATTGAAAAGTGTAGCAATATTCTTCAACATCTCGGCTTTATTTGCTATAGATCATATTTCTTATTTTTCTATAAAATACATATGAAACCTGTGTTCAAAGGAAAGCCTAAATATTGGAAAAAATCTGTATTACGTGTATCTACTTTTTATGTTGAAGTCACTTTTACTTGAGACACACGCCTTTGTGTAGACAATATTAAGATCTAAAATTGTTATTTACCAAATTTTTTTTAAGACCTATATTTAATGAGTTAATTAGATAATTGTTGAATTAGGAGCGAATTCTTTTGATTTTTGAAATGTGATTTCCTTGGATTAGAAGGCTCCACTGTGACATAATGAAGGACAAGCCAGTCAAAAATAGGTATACATACTAAAATGAAGTAGTTTAGTAGAGGTGAGGTAGCTCTGAAAGAGTCAAGGTCGTTCGGTCAGGGAAACCCCTTAAGTAATATTTTCTATTTTTGATCGTCATATTCATGGTCTGAAATCAATTTACTAGATATTAAGTAGCAGAATCGCGAAGAACTGCCAAAAAACACTGTGTCGATTTGATTTGTATTATTTTATTTTATTTGATAAAATTATGAATATGAAATATGATGCTGATTGAATCCGGTCGTTTCACAATAAGGCTTTACATAATTTGTTGCATTTACTATTTATATGGAAAGAAGATTGGCAGATTTGGACCCAGCCATTTTTACGAAAACTAAAAGCGATTCAGGACAGCAGTCATAATTATTACAAACAGAAAAAATTTAGGCATTTTTTAAAAAAACCTCCACATCTCCAGTAGTCCGGATTCAAAAGTAGAAATGACTAGTAAAATAGACAAATCGACCAAAAAGCAGTAGCAAAACGCAACCACGTCAGCTATTTTCATCTAATATTATCACTGAGGTATTTTTGGTCGTTACGAAACGTACTCTCGTACTTGTCTTGGTTGAACGGATAGTGTGTGTGATTTAGTTTTCTTCTATTATGACAATATGGTACGGTTATCGTGAATTTTCATTAAAATAAACACAATGAATGCGTAGAAGATTAAGTGGACTATCTAATAAGAAAGATTATGAGTTTCACACACTTGATACAAAAGGTATTACAAGGAAAAATCCTTTCCCCCAACTACAGATTACAACCAATTCACATTTTTGTTAGTTTTCTTTCACTCTATACGTATTATTAAGTTTTATTTATGTATGGGACCTTTATGTCTGGGTCTCAAATTATATGGCCTTCCGCCAAAGTTCTTTCGCAGCGGAATCTTAGTTTTTACTAATGTTATAACTAAAAATTTACTAACTCGAGAGAAACGTCTTATCAATATATTAAATCAGTTTTTGGTACTTAAACTGTTACTAGTTAAATGTATTTTACGTATATATGTGCTTCCGGTTTAGAATGGACCACCCCAATTCTTCCCGTGGTTGTCGTACGACGCGACTAAGGGATTAAAGGTTTCTTGTGTTTATGTGGGCGAAAGGCTAGCCACCACTTGATACGTCATTCCATCCTGAAATTTAAACTTTTCGTCAGCATTGCTAAAACTATACATTCATAAACATAATGTTGGTAGTTGTTGTAATATTTCTGACCACCCTGAAAGGGATTACGGTCGTGTGTTTATGTATGTATGCATGTGAGCGTTATTATCTTTATATCAATGCAAAATGTATGGTTATCTCCGAGTTATCATCGATACCTAGTATAGTAGGTACCTACCTGTAGAGTGTAGAGTATCGACCTTATCGAGTAAGTAGGTACCTACTTAGAGAAAAACTTGTAGATCTAGACCTAGAGTATTGATGAGTTGCCTAGTACTTACAGGTACTAGGCAACTCTTTACTTAAGAATTGCCTAGTAGGTATATTTGGGAATCCCACGGGAATACAATCAACTAAAAAGCGGAATCGTCATGATAATTATGTCAAAAAGACAACGTTGATCTTATGTTGATACTGATCGAATCGGATAGTTCATACCTTATAGTACGTTTCTGATTATATGGTAAACGTATATTATTACGACTATGCACGTCAATTTCTACTTCTGTGATCGATCATCATACCCATCACCTACCAAATAAATATACCAAAACGCGGTAAGAACCCGTTAAAATGTTAAATTCTAGATCATACAAAGAATCGCCAAGAACTGTCAAAAACTCCCAAGTCTATTTGATAACGATCAAATCCGTGTTAATGAATTAACGCAAAACTAGAAATTAGTTTGCTTAGAATCGAGAGCAGAATCGAATTATCATGGTTTCAATATATATATTTTTTTAATATTAAATTATTTATTTACTATACTTAATTTAAAATTTACTGAACTCAATCTAACCCACCGCACGGGTACACTCACCCTACTTACTACCAAAATAAGATTATTAAAATGTATCCATGAGTACGTTTGCGCTTTCATTCACTGCTGAAATGATAACAAATCATTTTTGCCTTAAAACTTAAAATGCGAATCATAACTTAAAATGATTTTATTTAAATTATTTCATAATATATCGCTCATCCGGGGCAATAACGTCATAATTGCAAAATTTACGAAAATGAACTGAGTATGCCAGTGACTCCAAAAAGGTATGCGCATGTACTGCGTTAAAGACGTATAAGTAGTTAAACTATTCGCCCCTAGATGGCGCTAAACGTCTTTACAGCACAAAAAAAAAACATTTTCGTTGTCAAAAAATCTTAAAAACGCTCTCCTGAAAAGTCACGATTTTGCAATTATGACGATATTGCCCCGGATAAGCGATATATAAAGATTTCTTAATATTTTAAATGATTTCATTATTTATTTATTTATTTATAGTTTTATTTCCACAAAACGGCACTTATGCGAGACACTACATTAACTATAAAAATAATGAAATTATTGTTTCAATCTAATTATTTTGTTATTAAATCAGTTGGGGTGTATGAGGTTTTGCGGTTATTCATTAACACATTGTTATAGGTCTTGGACTAAGATAATCCCAGTAACGTTTGAAGAATGTTTAATTCTCAAAATTCAAAATTGAATTTCTTGTGACGAGAATTGTATTACTGGGTTCGAAAAAAGAGATAGGCGTTAGCCTATAGTTATGGAACACTTGTCGATTTGTTTCACATAATCTCTAGATTATAGTGGTAGGTAATATATGATATACCTCATCTAAACGGAGTGTCGCGGAGTCGCAGTTGGATCTCATCTTGTCCTGGTAAAATATGTAGGTTTTTAATTTGATATTTTCGTATGAACATCTAAGGCGTTCCTATAAACGCATTGCTCTACATGTGCCCTTTTAACAAAAAACAAAAATCTTAGCAAAAAAATTCGAAACGGGGCATTTTTAATATTTACTTATTTCATAATTCCGTTTGCATTTTTTGCCTACGTCTTCCGATACTTACTATAATAAATTAAATTATGTTTTTAGAGTGTAATACCATCAATAAATGTTGCCATTTGTGGGCCTAAAATAAATTGACTCCTTTATAATCTTGAATCAAAACAGATTTGTTTCTCGCATTATGAAAGAGAGAGTTTCTTCAAAAAGAAACATTTGAATTTTGTTTCAAGAAATTAGTTCTTGGCTTGTTCTTGGCCCAAAAACTATAATACGAAACATTTTATTTATATTGGAGCAATTTGTATGACCTACCTATTCAAAAATGTTTTTATTCAAGTACGTTTTTTGTCAGTCTAGAGCAGGGGTCACCAATTAGTTTCACTCGGGGTCCATTTTAAGAAATGAAATGACCATCGCGGTCCGCACTTCATTTTATCGAAAAATATATTTATCAAACAATTACGGATATAACAAAGGTATTTTATAACATATCAATGAAAAAATGAAATTTTTTGTTTCGGCGGACTATCTGTCTGATGTTTGGAGTAAAATTGTTGCAAGCTATTGACATTAAATCCTGGAGAGGTTCATCAGTAAGTTGAAAACGAAAGAGCTTCGAACATTTCAGTATGGAAGGTGGCATGGCATACCTACTTCCCGCCATTTTGAAAAAATCACGATTTTGCGGCCACTGATTCATTTTCGAAAATGCTGCTTCACAAATATAATTATGTCGACACAAACAAATTAAGAAGTTTCAAAGCAAATTTTTGTAGTTCTGGATATTTATTACCACACACAAATTTTATCCAAAACTCTTCTTCTCGCGGTTCGCACAAAATGGGTCGGCGGCGGCGGCGGTCCGGATGCGGACCGCGGTCCGCCATTTGGTGACCCCTGGTCTAGAGATACCTATTTATTGTTGTTGTTATTTTACATATTTTTAAAAAGCCTAAGGTTGAAAACATTAAACTCATTCGTATGAAGACTGCGCTACGGAACGCGAGATAGCGACGGGTTGTAGCCTCGTAGCCTCGTAGCGGCTCGTAGCATTACCGTAGGCTTAGTATTAAAGTCGGCTCACCAGCACTGTTTATATGCTGTTCCTCTAAATTATAATAATATAAAACGAGTTAGCTATAAAATTAAATTAAACGATTACATTTATATTTTTTAAGCAACACACACACACGGAACAAAATCGATGTAAGAAATAATTAGATATTTTATGTTTAAAAATAAACATTGTATTTATTACCATTGAAAAGTCTAAAATTGACTCGATTTCACATTTTGCGTATTTTAATGAATCATGTAGGTATGTAACGTAGGGTTTATACAGAAGAGACGCGTGGCGGTGGCGGGTAGTCAAAGTAACACCAATATAAACCTTATATTACGTAGCATAGTGTCGTTTTTTGACGTAAAGAAAAATCACGCCCCCGCCAACAGGCGACGTCGCGTCGCCTCGAGTCGCGGGCGTAATTCTCCAAACGACTCTATGCTACGTACTATACGGTTTATATTGCCGCACCCCGCCCACGAAATGTCCGCGCCACGTCACTTCTGTTTAAACGCTCCCACCGTTTTGGCTTCAGGAGAGTGTAAGTCAATGACTTCAGGTTTTTTTAATTTGATTAGGTACCTAACACTCAAAGTAAAATGAATGGATAGGCCCAAAGCGCTTTAAGTTGAAGCACGCAAAAGTAGGGCACTTCAATACAAATTAGGGTACTTGGTTTGTCATCTCGGTACATTTTCGAAGTAAAACTGTCAATTGTTTTGCCTCATTTTTCTGGTTTGAAATGTTCGCGTAAGGCCTTTCCATTCTTGTTTACTAATGTCATTGCCTAACACCAGTCCACTAATCAAGCAATGCCAGATCCTTTTGACCGAAATTACCAAATCTGTTACCGACGGACCACAAATACTGGCCTAACTTCGAATATTTTCGATTCCGTATAAAATGAAAAGTTTGGAAAATTCAGCGTGCATTGTGCAATTATAACGAGCTGAGCTGGTGTAATCGATTCGTTCGACCAAGATAATATATTTTCCATTAGGATATAGAACTGGTTTAAGGGCCTGTGTCGAAAAATAATTTAAGCGAAACAGGTGTGGGATAGTTTATATTACGGCCTGATGCGAAAGAAAGAGATGGGGCGGCGCGCGCGCCTGAATCGAATCGAGCGCCAAATCAAACTTTATTTAATTGTGATTGTACTATTTATGTAAGTTCAATTCTGCTCTAATCAAAATTTAGAAAATATCAATCTTCTTTTTTGAAATCAAGTCTTGTGTTTCTATTATTCACCGTTTAGCAGTTCCAAGCGTTTATAGATAAAAACGGAGGCT
The DNA here is from genome assembly GCA_922987775.1 of Agonopterix subpropinquella. NCBI lineage: Eukaryota > Metazoa > Arthropoda > Insecta > Lepidoptera > Depressariidae > Agonopterix > Agonopterix subpropinquella. The sequence goes on along the minus strand of OV277693.1, from coordinate 51,497,328 downwards.
ACTTTGGCTTGTTTTTCTATCGAGAAAATGTGTCTTAATCGTGTTTTGGCTCTAATCAAAACTTCAATTATATGTTCAATTTACACATATCCGAAAATCATACTTCTACTGTTAGTACTTCATGATATATGAAGCTTTGAAGAATCCTATTTTTTTCACATAGCCCCTTAAGATGTAAGCAAAAGGCGAACTAAAAAGATGAGTTTCTTTATAAATCAATCCATGGAACTGTAGGTTACAGATGTAACTATTTTGGTTACATCTGAGGGTTCCTATCCTCTCATATGTAGTTTTTTTCCATGAGACATGCATGAGACAGAAAAACCTTTTAAATTGCAGATTCATAGTTGTAACCGGAGTCGGGTTTCATCTTTTGTAATTGTAGCACATGTTGTATTATTTTAATGTATAGTTGTCATATAGGTAGTAGAAATAAAGTCGAAATAAAGAATCGCGCGCAACAGAAAGAAACTGCCCATTTTTAGAAACAATTTACCTTCTTTTTGTTTATTTTTGTTGGTTATGTTTAATATAATTGATACATAATTAATATGATCACATAATTATGTGAGATGATAACAGTGGTGATGATGGGAGATAGATGACTGACAAATATTTTTTAGTGTTAGACATCAAAAAAACAAAACAAGCAGAGTGTTACATAATTATAATATCTCTAGCTAGCTACTTATAGTTACACCTAACCACAGAATAGGTAATAGTATAATTATAGTTGTACATAACCTAACATTAAAAACATTATTACATGTTAATGGACATTGGGTCCTTGTTGTCGGTATGGAATTATTCACTTAGTTATTAACGGATCCAAAATCTACATTTTCTTTAAAATAATTAAATACAAAATCTTAGAAATTAGTTTCTAACCGACAACAAGGTCCCAGAGAAAGTCACATTTATAGTGCTTTGTGATTATGAAATAATCCTATAATTAATAAAAATTTGTAGGAATGTCCCAAATACATACAGGGTGTTACAAAACACCCTTAAGGGGGTGCTTCAGACCATCAATCTGAACAACATTTACTATGGAGCCAAAGACGAGAAAAAATAAAAAAATTAACTGCCCCATACATTTTAGTCGAGTCGGTACTGCAGTTTTGTATGGGACAGCTGATTTATTTTATTTTTTCTCGATATTGGCTCCATAGTGAAAGTTGTTGAGTTTGATGGTCTGAAACACCCCCTTAAGTATTACTAGGGTGTTTTGTTACACCCTGTATGTAGGCATGGTAAAGCTATTCCCTATGATCGATTTCCGATTGACATCGTCATGTAGGTGTGTATAGAAACACAGATAGGGTAACTCACTTGACTCTATGTAGACACACGCATAAAGTAGGTATAGTTATGCAATAATACATACTCTTTCTCATACTGTGGTATAGTAAACAATGCTACGACATTTCGACGATGACACCATAAAACTGATCCTTCTTAAAATACTTTTCTATAAGTTTTACAACGTACGCTACAGCGGGTATAAGGGTTAAAAAAAACCAACGACACTAACCTGTTCTACCAGAGCAAGTGAGGGGTGGTTGCATGCCCTCCTGCATCAATCCTGAATTAATATTTGTGTAAAACTCCAACATTTTGTTCATACGTCCGTCACATACACAGGCACTACACGAGACCTATCCTATCCGGCGTACGGTCACAGAGTGACGTGGGGAGCGAGGCTGGACCCTCGGCCATGCTCCTCTTGCTCTCCCCTCGTGACGCGGCAGCCAATAGCAGGCCTCGCTGGCATCAGCCCCGCCCAGCGCACCCATCACCCAACCTACCTATTATACAAAACAAAAGCTATGATATTTCGCTGCTCACTGGATCGGGCTTCCAACAAATTGTATTTTTTCGTCCGAAAAATTGTTCGTTTTTTTGTGTGAGACTGTCGGTAAATATGATAACATTTTACGTTATTTGTCTAGCTAGAACATGAATGCGTAACGTTCGCTATTTTCGATGTCGTCAACATAATTGAAAAGGAATTGTCGGCTGGTATAGATGTGATTCAAAGGTCGCAAAGGTCACATTAAAAACGTTATACAATTTTTAACTAACCGCCGTAAAAAAAGGAGGAGTTTATCAATACGTATGTATTTTTTTTATTTAAATTATGCGGGTGTGGTGATTATTTTTTTGTTCCGACAGAGTTACTCCCAAGTTGGATACTGTGGTATAAGTGATATCCGAGTCAAACTAAATATAGGTTGCGAAAACAAAAAAGCAAGACTAAATAAAAAAAAGATCCTCTTAAAACCGATGTCTTTAATTACATTCCCTAAACATGTTTTTTTTATTGGAGTCTGCCAACCCCAAAAATGTATTCCAAGCCCAGTCACGAATCAAACAGGCTTGACAGCAAATCCGATTGAATAAATAATTCATCATCATCATCATGGGCCTTGTTTCATCTAAATAGATGTTTCAAACAGCGTCTGTTTGCTTAAGACACCGACGTTCGTGGCTATATAAGCCGATTCGGGAGCGGCAATGCCTGCCGCATTTACGGCATTTGTGCTGTGTGTCGGTTGGTGCAGGAGCTTGTTCATCCCTGTATCAAATAATTAATAATGTTCTTATTCTTATACTATAGATGCAAATTTAAAATACATCGGCTGTAATATTATTTTAACGTTTTAGTTTTATTAAAGTAGGTAATCGGTTTTGAACCGACTTAAAAAAAGGAGGAGGTTCTATGTTCGGCTGTATGTTTTTTTTTTAAATATTCACCTATATTTTCGTCAAATGTGAACCAATTTTAAAAATTCTTGAAGGGGTATACTCCCGAGGTGGTCCCATTTTAATATTGTGATGATCTGATGACGCACTTCGGAGCTACATGATATAACTCCTAAAAAGTTGACAGCAAATCGTCTGCGATTGAACCATTTGCTTCTTTTCAATGTACCCTTTGCGTTTTTAACTGATATCTGAGTCGAAATAACATATTTAATCATTAAAAATTATGAAATAAAAAAAAAATTACAAAAAAATATAAAAACCGACATCAAAAATCAAAAGTAAAAAAGTAAGAAATAATATTTCAGCCTATAAGTTTTACGTTTGAATCTATCAGAAAATTAATTTGTTTTATCGAAGTCGCTGTCAAGCCGGTACGATTAGCGACTGGGCTTGCAGTATTTTTTTGGCTTGTCAAGCCAAGCCTACTCCAATAAAACTCAAAAAGGGCACGTCTGGCTATTCACAACGGTGTGTTGGTGCCTACGCTAATGTATGGGAGTGAATGTTGGGTATGGAATAAAAGGAATGAAAGTCGAGTGAATGCAGTTGAAATGCGCTCCTTACGAAGTATGTGTGGTATTACTTTGGTTGATCGAATCAAGAACAGTGTGATAAGGGATTGGTGTAATTTGAAGGATGATATAGTAACAAGGATTGAGAGGGGTATGCTTAGATGGTTTGGTCACGTAGAGAGAATGAATGAAAGAAGACTTACGAATGAAATTTATCGAGCACAGATGAGTGGAAGTGTTGGGAGAGGCCGTCCGAGGAAAACATACCACGATCAAATCAATGATCTTTTCCGAAAAGGACAAGTGCGTAGCACCCTCAATCGACGGAAGTGCATGAAAAGATGTATGAATGTCAATGAGGCTAGAGAAGTGTGTCAGAGTTGTAGCGTGTGGCGATCTGTGGTCTCTGCCTACCCCCTTGGGACAATGGCGTGAGCTTATGTATGTATGTATGTATGTATGTAAAAGTTATAGGCTGAAATATTATTTCTTACTTTTGAAGTCGGATTTTACTTTTTTTTTTAATTTTTATAATTTTTTTTACAGAATTGATTATTAACTGAATTACGTAACTTCCTTGTAACTTCTTGAAGTTAGATCTGAGGAGATACCGGGTCGCTATACAGGGTGAAATTGATATCATTAGTCTCCTTTTAAACTAGAGTCTACCCATCAAACTGAACAACTTTTACTATGGGAACAAACCGATCGGAGCAAAAAAATTATCAGATGTTGTATGCATTTGAGTCGAGTAGGCATTGCAGTTTAGTATGGATTTTTTTAGTTGATTTTTTTAGTTGCTCCGATCCGTTTGCTCCCACAGTAAAAGTTGATCAGTTTGATGGATAGACTCTTAGTTTAAAAGGATGCTAATGATATCAATTTCACCCAAGCTAAGCTATATATATGAAATATAAGTTATAAGCTAATAAAAGAAAAACACCTTGAAACCTCCTATTCTAACCTACACACACAGGGTTCTTCTTAATCTTAATATATGCTGACAGTTTTTTAAGGGAATGACCAGACAATCAACTAAACGACTTTCACTATGGAGCCAACTTCAAATCGCGAACACAAAATCTGCTGTCCCATACATTTTAGTCGTGTCGGTAGGTACTGCAGTTTTGTATGGAATACTTAGCAGATTTATTTTTCGCGATTTCGAAGTTAGCTTCTTAGTGAAAGTTGTTCAGTTAGATGGGCTGAAGCCTTCTTTTCTTATCGTGTGGGACTTACTAGGACGTTTTGTTACACCCTGTATAGCAAACATTAAAAAGTGAGATATCTAGTCAATATTAGTATTTCATATATTGTCGTCGTTGATCGAAGGTTGACGAATATCTGCTTTGCCGACGACATTGTTCTTTTCTCGCAATCTGCGCTAAGAACTGCAACAAATGCTCCAAGATCTGAGCACTGCCAGCCTAGGTTGGATTTTCAATGAATAGGTCTAAGACTCAAATCATGAGGAATACCACGAAAAGTAATTAAGGTCGAGGTAGAAGGACAGGAAATACATTATGTCGATGAGTACATTTACTTGGGCCAGATAGTCTCCTTCGAAAACAGGCAAGACAAGGAAGTCGAACGACACGTCGACAACGCCTGGAAGAGCTTCTGGTCCATGAAGGAGCTGATGAAGGGAGAACTCCCGCTATCGCTTAAACGTAGACTCATCGACATGTGTATCCTGCCCATCCTAACATACGGAGCTCAAACGTCGTCACTTACTGAGGCCCAAAAGTCCAAGCTTAAGGTCTGCCAGAGAGCGATGGAGCGCAGCATTCTGGGTATTAAACGAACCGACCGGGTCAGAAACACCACGTTGCGCTCCAAAACTCAAATCGCCGACGTCGGAGAGAAAAGCGCCAAACTTAAATGGGAGTGGGCCGGTTATGTCTGTCGGATGCATCCTGAGCGATGGGCAAAAACCATCATGCCCTGGATCCCTGAAAACGGTCGTTGGCGTCCAGGTCGACCCAGGAAGAGGTGGCGGGATGACCTGGATAGATTTGACGTTCGAATCTATATCGGTCGGTGAACATACATAAAAAAAAACGAACAGCCGAACATAGAACCTCCTCTTTTTTTTGAAGTCTGTTAATGGAAACTCTTCCATTTTAAAGTTCATACAAATGAATGTTTGTAAACATGTTCCGACTTACAAATCCGTTTTTAATTTTTATTATTGTATGGAACAGTGATCACAGTTATAATATTTTCATCGTTTTTAATTAAAATCCCCCCCCAAATTCTGGATACGTGCTTATCAACGGAGTTTCTGTTCCGGGAGGAAATAGTTAGTACCAAAGGTCCACGAGACAACTACTGGTGGACCTATATTATACTAAAACGTAGTAACTATTAAATAATCTGTGCTAAAACATCATAGAAATCGTTCAAACACTGGATTTACACTTAACGAGCTAGATTTTCAAATAAATGTTATATCCGTACAAAAATTTGTAAACCTTTGAGGAAAGTTTTGCACTGTTCACTCACCTAATATAAATATAAAGTCGTGGATTCATTTAACATCTGAACTCGTGCTCGTAGCTCGTACCAAGATACAGAAATCAATATTGTAAGCGCAAGTTTACTAACGCAACTCGAATAGAATAGAATCCTTAATTTTCAGGAATATGGTACAAATGCGAAAGTTTGAAGCTTCTGTCGTCTGTAGATAAATAAAAGTCATGGAACAAAATACAAAAAATACAATACAAAATAATTTATTAACTAAAATTAGTTTACACATACGGTTTACTTGCGGACCCGTACAAGGGAATGCCTGGAGTACGATGGTCCACTACGGTTTAGACTAAAATAATAAATACAGATTTTTACAACAATTCAGTTTGAGTTTCAGAGGTAACAAGATCTTACCATATGAATAGATAAGTGTACTATTATTACCTACTCATATGTTCTTACGCATCGAAATAGGTATGATATATTCACCTTAGTACTGCCTATGTGTACCAAGCCAATTGTTTTTATTAGGTTTTAGAAAAACTACTCGATTAGCTAGATAAAAATCTGACCGATCGATATATGATCTACAAAGTAGTATGAATAGGTACTATGAATATCACAAAATAATGGATTAAGTATATTTTTATAAATTTTATTGTTTTAGTATGAGTTTGAAGTACATACCCTAAAAAAAATATTTTTCAAGATTTTATTCTACCATTTTGTCGGTGGTAATCAATTTATGTATACCCAAATTACATGTCAAATTACAGCTTTCTAGTATCAAGCGTCTCAAGCCGCGGATATACAGACGGATGGACATACAAAATACAAAAATAATTATTTCAATGGGCATAGCGAAACTATTAGGGTATCTTGTTGACTACGGAACCCTAAAAACCGACAGCATATTAAGAAGGACCCTATATAAATAGGTATGTTACCTACCTACCTATACCATCCAGGGGGAATGGCTTCCATACGGTCCATTCGGTCCAGGTTTTATTGATTTTTTGTACACATAATTCTTATTATCTCACGTATGAAAACTGTCCTATCTCACTACAACTAGCAGTCTAAAGTTTAAAATCGTACAAAAACCAAACCGTTCATCAATAAAAAATATAAAATAAAGCATGTTGGTCTCGTATATCCACAAGGGCTATCTCGCCGTGAGCACCATACCTAGTTGTATTGTGCGTGGAGTGGGCCAATTCTCTCATTGAACCCGTACTTCCACCATCCGCCATGTAAACATCACCGATGCACGGCGAGTCGGTGAGTTTGGATGCGGCATTCTCGTTTCTAACATTATTTTAACTTTTTTCAAATTCTAGCTGATATAACCTCAGGGTTAAAAGCTTAAAAAAATAAAGAATTAAAAAAAAAACCCGACTGCATAAAAACACTATTATATTAACTGAAAAGATCCCACTCGGTCGAAGTGTTGCTGGCTTGCCAGCCCCCACAATAAGATAAGATAAGATAAGAACTGAAAAGAGAAAAACAAGCTCTTATATTCACGAAACTCAACTTCGGCGCTGACATCGAGTCTAAGGCTCAAACTGCGGCCAAAAAGCTGGGCATCTTAAACAAGGTGAAGCGGTACTTCACTCCTGGACAGCTCTTAGTATTGTATAAAGCTCAGGTCCGATCATGTATGGAGTACTGCTGCCACCTGTGGGATGGCTCAGCCAAGTATCAACTTGCCACACTCGACTCGGTTGAACGCAGAGCCAGGAGGCTCATTGGCGATAGTAAGCTGGTGGAGGCCAAGCTTCATAGCCTAGCCCACCGCCGCAGAGTGGCCTGCTTGTCGGTCTTCTACAGATTGTACTTCGGTGAGTGTGCCCAAGAGCTACATGAGCTCATCCCACCTTCCCCTTTCTACTATCGGACTTCCAGACGCACCGCGGGATATCACCCCTTCTTGGTTGACATCCCACATATCCGCACCAAGCGCCTTTCTGAATCTTTTATAATGCGCACAGCCAAGGAGTGGAATGCCTTACCTGCGTCAGTATTTCCGAGTACTTACAACACGGATTCCTTTAAAGTAGGAGTGAATAGGCATCTTCTGGGTAAGCTCGCTACATCTACGACCCCATCTTCGTCCTGAGGACGGGATTGAGGTCAAGAGCAAACCAATAGTTAATAAAAAAAAAAAAAAAAAAAAAAAAACTAATCAGCTATAACAACTTGGTTCGAGCAAATATAATTTGAACGTTATTAGCTTATTAGGTTAGGTAAGTATCGCAAACGGGGACAAAGAAGAATTATAAAACATACCTAGGTATCTTCCTTGGTTTGTCCCCGCCTGCAATACCTACCTAATAAGCTAATAACGTTAAAATTATATTTGCTCGAACCAAGTTTTTATAGCTGATTATTGAATATAAGAGCTTGTTTTTCTCTTTTCAGTTAATATAATAGTGTTTTTATGCAGTCTGGTTTTTTTGTTTTTCTTAATAATTTAGTTTATTTCATACTTTTTAGTCTTGTGTCGAAATGGTAGCATAAAACTACTATAATATATATATTTTTGGAATCGTCTGTTCACAAGCTTTCATGTGATACCCATATTGTAATTTTTAACAAAAAAAATTTTTTTGTTCCCCCTCTATTTTTGATTCGCAGCCGCTTTATTAAAATAATATAGCCTATTTCACTCTCACAATTTTTACGAATCTAACGACACCTCATACGTCAAAATCTATCAAGCCGTTTAGGCTGTAGGCCGTGCCAAAGAAATAGACATACAAACATACATACTATACATACATACGCTCGAAAAACATAACCCTCCTTCTGGCGCAGTCGGGTAAAAAGACATTATTTTGAAGACTTTATTAACTTTTTTCAAATCCTATCTACTATAAAAATTAGGTATAAGATATTTTTCATTAGAAGTCTTTTTACTTTTGAGACCATTTGCTAACTTGCTTGTTTCGCTAATAGAAAACTGCAGTTTTCTATGAACCAGCATATTTTTTGTCCATGAACGTGTTGGCTCCATAATGAAAATTGTGACTAGGGTGTTTTGTTAAATCCTCTATAGTTACTAAAAATAGCAGTCTAGAAAAAAACGTTGTATGAAATTGTTTCTTCATAATTTAATCCATTTTTTTCCTAGAGTTTTAACAATTTATGATAATCGGTTCTTGCCATATTCATTCAAAATGTTAGAATTACCTTATGCAACAGAATAGGTAATAGGTACCTAAGTATACTTTACCTATTAAATGTTTAAGATAATTATTGTGATTCGACTGCATCACAACCAAGTACTAAAATGAAATAGCTTATCTGAATAATGCAACCGTTACCAACTCATAGGTGATTGTGATTGACAAAGAATTATTATTGTGTTTTCATTGCTTCTGCTTTGAATAGCGCTGCGTGCGTTTTTTGCGCCTTTGTACTGCATTGAGCTCGTCCACTTCAAGTCGAACGCTGTGGTGATCACGAAAAATGCTGTGCGCAGTTGACGGGTTATAATCTGGACTTTTTATGTTCCTAAAGGAAATATGCTTGAATCATTCCAAGTATTGCGGTTGTAATTGTATTGGAAATATAAACGGAATTTCTATTCGAGTTTGCAAGAGCGAGATAATCGGCAAAACATTTAGAATTTGATAGAAGCGTAGGTAATTTGTGCAAAAAAGCTTGTGCGAAGGTAGATCGTGTCCTTAAGTGCACGAACTTTTTTGTTCATCGATTGACGTGCTTCCGAATATCTTTGAAGAATGTAATTGTTTTCATAATGAAGGTAAAATAAAATAAAACCGGTCAAGTGCGAGTCGGGCTACTCGCGCACCGAGGGTTCCGTACCACACCACCATAGAACACAACATTATTAACTTAGACAAAAATATTTTTTTGTCCGGGACCTTTAGCGCGAGACCGACTCACACTTGGTCGGTTTTTAGTATTTGTTGTTATTCTGTGGAGTTTGCTCTATAATCACACTAAGTTTGACGCTTGTATGTTTACCGTTTTTACGATAGAGCGTGAAGAAAAAACGTTGATAAAAACTAGTTTCTTGTTGAGAACCCCCCCTTAATTTTTATCTTTTTGACATTTTTATTATTTGTTAACAAATCTGCCGTAATAACGCATAATCTGAGAAAATTTCAACTATCTAGCTATTACAGTTCAAAAGTTACAGCCCTAAATAGGTAGGACAGACGGACGGACGGATGGACAGACGTACAGACGGACAGACGGACAGACGGACAGACGGACAGACGGACAGACGGACAGACGGACAGACGGACAGACGGACAGACGGACGGACGGACGGACGAACGGACGGACGGACGGACAACGTAGGCTTAGTAATAGGGTCCCGTTTTCACCCTTTAGGTACGGAACCCTAATAATAATAAAACTTTAATAACTAAAGACTATAAAAGATGGTCTCGTTGATGTCTTGCATTGATACTGTCGTAGCAAACGTCGTAGCGGGCTACGTTAAACCAAAACTTTGTTTTTTGTTTTCAAATAAATCTTTTGTGTTATTTTGTTTTAAAAATTATTGTTTAGCAGATTCTTTGTTAGTTTAAATTCTATGTTTACGATGCTGGAAAAAAAAAGGATCATTGTCCCTAATATCGATATCATAGTAAAAATATTCAGTCTGGTTTAGTAGAGTACTTAGGTAATAAATAACCTATGTTATATAATATGATATACCTTGTGCCATGTACTGCCCTGTGCCATGGGTGGCAACCAGCTGGCAACCTTATTTAGGATCCTTAAAACAATATAAGTAAATAAGGCAATATACAACTTATGGCTGTAGTTAAAAAAAGCCTTAAAACTTAAAATACGTCATTTCCATCGGAATATGTCTCAGTGCCTAAGCATTATCTAATCTAAACTATTATAAAACTGTAACAGAAGTGTGTCTGTACATTGAAGATATTTACAAAAAAAAAATTACGACATGGTTTTAACCCGTCCCTGATTATAAATCACCAATTTTTGGATTTTTTGTCTGTCTGTTTGTTTGTTTGTTTGTTTGTTTGTTTGTATGTTTGTTTGTTTGTTTGTTTGGGTGTTTGTTTGTTCGAGTATCACGCAAAAACTACTGAACCGATTTTGATGAAACTTTTTTTGTTTGATAGCTATCATCTGACTTAAAATCTGGTATATAATTTATGTCGCGGGTAAAAGCTCGTGGGTGTATAAAACTTGTAACAGGATCATCTTCTCCTCCATCCATCCTCTCCTCTATCTTCACGTATTGTGTTACATATTAGTGTTAAAACCTTGTAATTATTTTTATTTTCTTTGTGTGAGCCAATAAATACTTTTTCACACCACCCGCTCGAAAATGGAACATTATATGTCATGTAACTCGAACCTAAAGCAAGTCATTATAGCCCTGGGCCTAGCCGGGCAATAATATTGTACTGAATTTCATTATAACCCGCTGGTCAATAATGAGATTTGAATATGGAACCGCATCCACAGATTATTTAATGGTTACTACGATCTTTACTTAAAATTAGTATGGAAACTTATCATGGAGACAGGCACCAAAAAGAACTTAATTCGAAATTCGAACTGGCCACCACGAGTATTGAACACAAAAAAAGAAAAAAAGGCGCGAATACTGCAAATCTCTGTACCTATTGCTACCAGTGCTACGAACAAAGTAAAAAAAAAATATTACATTTTTAACCGACTTCAAAAAAGGAGGAGGTTTCTCAATTCGACCGTATATATTTTTTCTTTCCACAACTGGAGTGCGATTTTTGAATCTCATTGGCTGAGTTCAGCAGTTGAAAATGTCAAAATTACTATGTAGATAGGTACGCATCTTTCTGCTGCTGATTTGACTTAAAAAAATGGCACTCCTGAAGTATGATTTTTGAAATTCAAATCAGCAGTAGAAAGTTGCATATCTCCATAGTAATTTTGACATTTTCAACTGCTGAACTCAGCGAATGAGTTTCAAAAATCGGTCTCCTTGTCTAATTTTTCAAATATCTACTTTCACTTTGAATTTAATAAAATAGTGTTTTCTAAATACTATTATACTATTGAACTCTGATACTTTGTTATAAACTCTAATAAAAAAATTGGTTTCTAACCATAGAGAATTTACACGCTCCCCTGGGCTTCTAACAGTATTGCTTTTTATTTTCTCGCGGAGGGTGTGAAAAGTAGAGTATGGTCCTCGGGGATAAACGTGTTTTCATCTTGGGCGAGCTTGAACCCCTTGCTTCACTCAGGATTCTAGTCTTAACTCCCTCGCTTCGCTCGGGAGTTAACTCTAAACTCCCTCGCTACGCTCGGGAGTTAACCCTAGAATCCCTCGTTGCGCTCGGGATTCAATATCGCGCCCGTGATGAAAGACACTGCTTTATCCCCTTGGTACATAATCTACTATTTTTTTTATCTTTAGAGCACGTTGTGATACTGGGTTATGTACGACCTGAGAGGTTCTCTTAGTACAGCATTCAAATCTAGAAACAAGAACATTTTTAAATAAACTGCTTTTTTGACTGAAGTTCAAGAAATCCGCTGCGCTTTGGGCCCGAAACGTTTTTGCATACCAATAAAGAGGGCTTTAGTATTTAGGGCAGGTGGAATTTCATTTGCCTCCCTGTAGTGTGTGGGAGGGGCAAGGTCTCCGTCAATAAATGCTGTGCACCACACGTGCCGCCGACACGGAAAATTCCGACCATTTCTGTGCCAGAAAGAAAATTTGAGCCTTCCGCCTTCGGTAGAAGGTTGGTTTTAGTTTAAAAGTCTGAGAATCTTATGCGAAAAGGGACTCGCTTTCCCCCATCGTAAACACGGAGTTGTATTTTGTTAGAGATTAGTTATCGCAGTAGAGACATTCGGTTTTGATGTACACTTACCGGGTTTATTTGCGGTATGAAAAACGCTAAAAGAGAGACTCCTTAAATTAAATAAATGAATGTATTTATAGTGTTCCGTACCAAAATTGGCAAAATGGAACACTTATGGAATCAGCTCGGTGTCTGTCCGTCCGTCTGTCACAGGCATTTTTCTCAGAGACCGTAAGACATAGGAAGTTGAAACTCGGTACAGATATAGCAATTGCTGGTCCAATATCATAAATGAAGTGAAAAAAGATTAATTTTTATATTGGGGGTAAATTTGGGGAGGTAGAAAGGGTAAATAAAAAGAAAATGTTTTTCTACCCTATGGTGTGGGGCCCTACTTTTGGGGTTAAAATACGAAAAACCTTTTTTAAATGAGCATGCCAATAGAAACTTCCATGCCAAATTTTAAGTTTGTATTCTTGACAGTTTTGGAGATTTCGTGTTTAGTTAGTGTGAGGTTTTGCAAAGATTCAAGCATATTTCCACAGCTTGTCCCGCAAAAGTACAAATTTCTGCCACCATGTGCGCTGCGATCGACTTGATAGTTCCCAACACCCACTTCGCACATAGTAAGATCTGAAAAAAATCATGAACATCAGAAATAACGTGTAGATGGCGGGAAAATTATCAGGGTGGCTCTACCTTGAATAGTTTTTTTTTTCTATACCCAAAAAAGTATAGAAAAAACCAGTAGACCAGTGTAAATTGATCTTCAGTTACTATGTGACCACATACTAAGTAAGTGTCAATTTATAGTGGTTGTATTAATGACCCATGATAAACAACTGGTGGTAGTACGGAACACTAATTGCCCGAGTCCTGACTCGTACTTGGCCGGTTTTTTTATACTCGTTTTTAGGGTTCCGTACCCAAAGGGTGAAAACGGGACCCTATTACTAAGCCTACGTTTTCCGTCCGTCCGTCCGTCCGTCTGTCCGTCTGTCCGTCTGTCCGTCTGTCCGTCCGTCCGTCCGTCTGTCCTACCTATTTAGGGCTGTAACTTTTGAACCATTAAATTTTCTCAGATTATGCGTTATTGCGGCGGATTTGTTAACAAATAATAAACACTTAGGCCCACTTGCGCCAAATGCTGTGTTAAATTGCGTAACCCCGTGTTTAGTAGCACCGACCTAAAGTGTTATCGAAGATTGTCTTGCGCCAATGAAAACTAGTTCATAATTAACTTACCTGACAGTTCTCTATTTTTCTCTGGCAACATCCTAAATGACCATAGAGTTTATTGTAATCCGACAAAATATGAAAAGTGAATGATGAATGATCATTATATGCACGTCTCTTTCACACTGCATCTCTTTGTATTTATCTGTCTCATTTGTTTTATTCTGGCAATGACATTTCGTTTTCATCGTTTTGTTTTAAAATCATTCAGTTTTCAATCATGTCAACAAAAACAGCTGTTGTCTCAATTTTGACATTTAGCCATATTTAGCACATAGTTTAGTGACTTAAACCTACCACATCGGCGGTTTAAAATTTAAATATAACACAAGTTTAGCCCCCTGAAACAGGATGGTGCAAGACATAATTATAATTTAATTCCAAAGTAGCGTCTAGTTCTGAGTTAATGACGATAACCCTGCCTGGCGCAAGCGGGCCTTAGTGTGATTATAGAGCAAACTCTACAGAATAACAACAAATACTAAAAACCGGCCAAGTGTGAGTCGGTCTCGCGCTAAAGGTCCCGGACAAAAAAAGTTTTTTTCCTAAGTTAATAATGTTGTGTTCTGTGCTGGTGTGGTACGGAACCTTCGGTGCGCGAGTAGCCCAACTCGCACTTGACCGGTTTTATTTAATAGGTATTAGGGTTTTTAACCCTGAGAGTATGTAAGCCCTACTCAAATTATGTTGAAGTATAAATTCACTCCTATTGCAAAATAAAGTGATTATTAAACCATCTTTCACAGCCACCTTTACTTTCTTTTGTCTCTCATTATTTAGGTTTTTCTTTTATTTTTTACCTTTCTTCTTTTATATTCTATATTTTATTTCTTTTATATTTTTTTATATTTATTTCTATCTAAACTATTATAAAACTGTAAATTTAAACAAATAATTTTTTTGCTTTCTGTGTTTGAACGAGCATCACGCGAAAACTACTGAACCAATTTTGATGAAACTTTTTTGTTTTATAGCTTATGATCTGACTTTAAATTTGGTATATAATTTGTACGGACGAAGTCGAGAGTTAACGCTAGTTCTTTTGTATTTTTCCTGATGATAATTTACATGATATAGTCATGAAGTGCGATTTTTGAAAATCATACGAGCGACTTGGCAGTAGAAAGATGCATAATCTCCATAGTAATTTTGACATTTTCTACTGAAAAGTCGCTCGTATGATTTTCAAAAATCGCACTTATGGACATAAGAATGCCATGCTAAACCAACCAGCAAATTTTTTCAATTTTCTCTTTGAGGCTCTTACCATGAATCTATACAACTGTTTTATTCTGATGTTTACAACTCTATGCCGGGCCATGAGCATTTGAACTGGGTTGGGATTTAGAAGGCAGCGCCGCGCCGCGCGCGCCGGCGCCGGCTTGCGGCGTCAATGCACAGTATTTTTTAAATATAACCCGTAATGAAACGGAAGCCGCCGTGAAATCCTCCGGCACGCTTCGGGGATGTGCCTTAATGTCTTGTGGATTAACTTTATTTACAGATATTGAATAAAAGGGACACAGTAATCGGAAAATGAAGCTGTTAAAAGATGCTTATTCGTAATGTTACAGTGAATTTATTTAAATTTACTTTTGAAAAGCAGGTTTATGCGTACTTACTCTTTTTTCTTGATACTTGTTTTAAATTTTCGAAAAATTTTATAATACTAGATGCCTCAAACAGCTGGATGTCCTCAATCAACAAAATCAAATGTTTGATAGTTAATTAAAAAAGATAGTTATTATCTAAAGGTCGAATAGAATAGAATCCAATTAAAGATCGAAAAATCTAATCTCGGGAATTTTTCATTCTTTAATTGGATTCGAAATAGCACCACATGGCTGTAACATGTTTAAAAATCAATAATGTTTGAGAATAGAATAGAGTATCAAACTTAAATAAAAGTCAATTCAATCGGAAACATTTAATCATCGTGTGATTTGACTAAATCAAAAACCGGGTCCGGTAACCCCACACGATATAGATCTGCCAAACATCGAAGCGTGTCGGCTTTTTTGTTCGTGCTAATCTCACTGCAGGGAAAAAGGGGACACAGCGTGACGTAGAGATTTTAGTATCTAGGATATAATAAAACGCTCGTGGAGCGCAGATATTAAAGCGATCTTAGTATATCGCTAGTTTAATAGAAAATAGCTGTCGATGTGACAAAATAAAATACAAGCATACGTTTTTCGTAATAGTTCGTTACACAAAATCATCTTGCAGTGTCATACAATAATGTAGACTATTGTTTTATCTAATTTACCTATCAATAGCAAATAGCTTCTCGCCCCTTTCAGAGAACCTACCTACCCTTAATATCGAATAGGTTTTAGTTAAATCGTGTCGCGTGCCAAACATGCGTTTTGTTTCGTCGGGCGGTGCCGATGCTTTGGTCTTAGGGGCCAGTCTGATTGTTTCAGATGATAGTCTTGTGACCAATGCTTGTGACTTTGATGATTATGATTGTGTGGGATGTAGCAATCTCATGGAAATCTATTTTAAATACATTTATATTGTTTGTAGTAGACAACGAAAATTTATTTGTTCTGGCTCTAGAAATTTTCCTCAAGTTCCCAATTGGTCCAGGTTTTGAGACTACTGGAATTAATTTACTTTTATCATTCATAATTATGTACAATACTATTAGCTGTACCTATGACTCCGTTAGTATTGAATACGTCCTAATTCCGTATTTCAATAACTTTTTTATACAACTAACTTTTTTGTACATCTTCTGGTTATAAGGAAGTGGTAAAGACACCAGTATTTTATTTTCTTTGAGTCGTTTTATTCTAATTTATTATTCAATTCAATTTAATTATACTTTATTGACAGACCAAAACAGAATATACATATATATATTTTTTTAAATATTTATAACAATCTTTTCTTGGAATACTATAACTAATCAGTCTAATCACACACATTTGTTCTATTTACCCCACACCTCCCCCCTGTCTACTTACTATGAAAGAACGATCTACAAAAAATCTGCGTCGTCCCTCAATCAAAATTGAATGTTTTACAAAATATTTTCGACGTCGAATCCATGAGATTATGACTTTCACAATAAAAAATAATAAATTCAAGATTATTAAAAAAAAAAAACGAGTGAGAACAGCAACTGTAACCAAAGTTAAAATACTGGGTATTAAGTAATAATCTTTAGGTAGGAATCAATATACCTATAAATAACACTGATTTTGTTCAAAAGGGCCCAAAACTAACCTCACTAATTATTTATTCGAATATTTCGGTTAAATATAAAATTGAAATTTCTGCTACGACACAAAATATTGGTTCTAGGTGTAACCAGCATACCTATAATTTTATGGCAGTGTCGGTTTCTACATTATTTTTTGGAATTTAATAATAAAGGAAAAGTAAATACTATATTCTTTTCAAGAAAAACCCATACCTTATCTTAGCTCTTCAACTCACAGTGATTTCTTCCTCAAATGTGCAATAAGGTACCTATTAAATATTTTAATTATTTATTTTAGGTACCTAAAACAAACCCCAAAATAAATCTCAACATTTGTATTACCTATGTTGTTTCCAAAGTTTAGTATCTTACTCTATCTAGATATTAACTGGTCTAGGATGCTTTAAAATCGAGATGGCATAGCACAGACTGTGCATAGGTACCATAAACCCGCTTAGATCCGTAAACCGACCGGGGGTTTTTATTATTACGGCATTAAAGGGATAACCCCCGTGGTGTATCTGTTTCCCCGTGGAGTATAGCTGGCAAACAATATTACATCTTACATGGTAACTCTCGTGAAATAACCCTTATTCTTCTGGCAGTAGAGTTATAGTCCTATGATTTTCCTGACTTCGAATGTTGATTAGAATATAGATGCATACCACCAGCTCGCAGTTGACTAGACGCTTTTATATCTTTCTTACACACAGACATGACGTAGTAGACCTTTTGATTAGTTTCATTGTTTAATGTCGCTCTCGGTGTAAAGAATAAATTATATTGTATTGCTCGACAGTATGAGAGTATCACATTTTCTAGCTGAAAATAAAACTTGCCATGTGAAATCGCGCTAGGTATTTGGATTCATTGATTCTGCTACTAATATTTTAAAACTGAAACCGAATCCCAGTAGACTGTATGCAATATTTTGATCATGTACTTAATTATAGTTGTCTACAGCGTCACAAGTTTACAGAGTGTAAATAAATGCGTTACATTCAGACCATGAATCTGAAAAGCTTGCATTATGGGATCTACATCGATAGCGCAAAAACAAAATCCTGTAGTAAAAGTCCTATTCAGTTTGGTGGTCTGAAGCACCCTGTTTAATATATAACGCATTTAATTAACACCCTGTATAGAATCTCCTCTCTTTTGGCAGTGCACCCTAAGCACGGAGGATGCCCGCCGAGCGCCCGCGCCGCACCGCGCCTCCTAGTGACCAGTTGGTGTGATTGACTGGTCCAAGTGGTCAATATCGAATGCCGACCAAGTTGACAGCTCAGCAAACATCGTTGAAGATATTACATCACATGGTAGAGATTCGTTATTTCGAATTTTTCATTCTCATGAAGTGGATATTTTTGAAGTAAATGAAAGGAATCTTATGATATTTTTATAGGTCAAAGCATCATGTAGTTACTTACATAGTTAATGTGGTGCTTCAGACCATCAAACTGAACAACTTTTACCATGGGACCAATTATGAAATACCGA
The DNA here is from genome assembly GCA_922987775.1 of Agonopterix subpropinquella. Classification (NCBI taxonomy): domain Eukaryota; kingdom Metazoa; phylum Arthropoda; class Insecta; order Lepidoptera; family Depressariidae; genus Agonopterix; species Agonopterix subpropinquella. The sequence goes on along the minus strand of OV277693.1, from coordinate 51,478,816 downwards.
TTAAAAAATCAGCTGTTTCGTACATTTTGGTCGAGTAGTTATTGGCATTTACTATGGAACAGCAGATATTTTTTTCGTGGTTTCGCTGTTGCCTCCATAGTCAACGTTGTTCAGTTTGATGACCTGAAGCATCCTGTTCGATATATAACGCATTTAATTTTATACCATGTGTAACATCATCATCATCATATCACCCGATAGACGTCCACTGCTGGACATAGGCCTCCCCCAAAATGGGGGGATTTGCCTTAATCGCTACGCTTGGCATGCGGGTTGGCGATCGCAGTTGGATTGTATGAGTGTACCTACTCAGAAGGTGCTGCTGCCCATCCTCCGGTAGATCCTTAGTCGCCTTTTACGACACCCACGAGGCGAAATGGGGTGGTGCTATTCTTAGCCGACACCACACGGACTGTGTAACATAGTATATTTTAAATTCATATTAAATTCGTTCCTACAGATCAAACTAATAGAAATAGACAAAAAATTATCTGAATGAATGGCATGCAGTATCTACCTATGTATCCCTTTGCTCGATAAAAGCTAATAATATACAGGTAGATTCGGCCCCTGCGCGGCCGACACGCCGCGCACGCGCCACGCGTGGGAACGTATGCGCACGGGCATCCAACAATACAGATAACATCTATATTGGCACTTGTCGCGCTTTGTGATAGCGACACGATCTTCAAAGTCCAACGCTTTTGACTGGGGTTGATGAGACGAAAAGTTTTACATTAAATATGCTTTGTCGGTCCTTCTTTTTATTTATTGGAGTGATTTGGTACAGAGATTCACTAAATGAAATAAATAATTGTAACAATTTTGAACGTGTTATTAGATTTAACACGTTCAAATTCAAGTTCAAAATTGTTACAATTATTTTTTTCATTTAGAGAATGTAAATATCATCTCTTAGTTTCAGCTACAATTAACAGATAGGTAGGCATTAATTTAATTTAAGTCAATTTAATTTAATTTATTTTTATGTATTCCTACTAATATAGAATAAACTTTGAGTCCTGGTTACTTGATTAAATAAATATTTTATTATTATTTATTATTATTATAGAAATAATTAAAGTAACTACGTACAATTCAATTTCTTGATAAGAATTAAATTGTAACAATCGCCGATCTAAGTATAGTAGAAACAAAATGTTATCAAAGTCATTTTAGAGAGACAGGGACGAGATACAAGTAAACTTTCATATTTATTGGCATAATTAAAATTACTTCTTTTATTCCTTTGTCTATGTATTGTAGACGTATCATAGGTTGCCATAGGTGTGGGAACAGGACATTTGGTGATAAATAGTAATAGCCTATCGTTATCTCTTCGTGGGGCATTGTAGCGCTGGGTGCGAAATTGCCTTCAATTGTTTGTTCGGCGGGCGAGATACGATACGATACCGACAATCGATACGAACAAATAATGTTTTTGTATTTGTACAGGTGTTGTTGCTTGTCTTATTGATGGGAAACTGTGATATTTTTAACTAACATTACAGTTTTTCAATTAGATACAAAAATACTAATTTATAAATATTTAATGTAACAAGTAATAAAACAAATTGTTTACTAATGTCATTGCATAAATCCTGTGATGCCATCTCCTATCGGAGGTTGAGTATAAAACTATACTATGGTGAAATTGATAATGATTAGCATCCTTTTAAACTTAGAGTCTACCCATCAAACTGAGCAAATTATACTACGGGAGCAACCGGATCCGAGCAACAAAAAAATCAGCTGTTGCATACATTTGAGTCGAGTAGGCATTGCAGTTTAGTATGGAACAGCAGTTTTTGTTTTGCTCTGATCAGTTCCCTCCTATAGTAATAGTTTTTCATTTTGATGTGTAGACTCTTAGTTTAAAAGGATGCTAATGATATTAATTTCATCCTGAATAATGTCAAACCTAGAACGCTTACGTAGCCTGAAAAAATTAAATATGCAGCTGCAAGTTTTTATTATTTGTAAAGAGTTTACCTCAAAAATGTTATGTTCTTATATTCTTATTTAATGCTTCACTTATATACAACGTGTTAATAAATTAACGCAAAACTAGAAAGTAGTTTGTTTAGAATCGAGAGCAGAGTCGAATTATCATGGTTGTACCCGATGCCAACCCACCGCACGGGCACACTCGCCCTACTTACTACCAAAACAAGATTATAAAAATGTATCCATGAGTACGTTAGCGCTTTTTTCAGTGCTGAAATGATAAAAAATAATTTTTGCCTCCAAACTTAAAATGCGAATAACTTAAAATTTTAACTATCAAAATAATTAAATTATTGTTTCAATCTAATTATTTTCTTATAAATCAGTTGGGGTGTATGAGGTTTTGCGCTAATTCATTAACACGTTGTATATGTGAAAGATGCTGAACAGATATTGCCTTACACTTACAGCAATGGAATTGATGTAGAGTAAGTAGATTGTAAATTCTAATTAATCCTTCGACGATTGAACGAGTTTTATTTCGGTTCTTGATTTTGAATCAGTCGAAATATATTGTTTTTCCCACAGGCAACAAATGAGTGAAATCGCACTTATTGCTATTGGCAGTGAAGGCAATAAGGTACATATCCCACGGGCACCACGGGGCCGAGGCAATGAAACGAGCCACGAGGCGAGGTACAGACTTGGGCCCGCGTGTGCAAACACTGGCGGCTGCGGGGTTACTCCCGCTTCTACCGTCATCAGTCATCACTATTATTATTTTGTTATATTTTGCATATTAAACATACAACATTTTAACATGTTAATTTACTTCATTCCAGTTCTATAGTTAAATTAATATCTTATAATTTTATGGTTTTAAAATTAATTTGTTCACCTTGAGACTCTTGTTCGATTTAAATATAAATTTTTATTTTTTATTAATAATTCAGAAAATCAAGAATGCGGGAATTTCCGCAGGAGTATAGCGAGGGGGGGGGGGGGGAGAGCTGGGTGGTGACAAATACCCCAGGTGGCACTTTACTAGGGGCGGCAAATTCGGGAAAAAATATAGATTCAATGAGCTCTGTCTATAACCAATTCGTAAAGCAGAGAAAAGTTGAGCTCGCTTCGCTTAATCTATCTTTATGTTTTAATTACTGTACCTACACAATATTCTAAAGAGTTCTGACCACAGCTAAAAAGCTGGTGCTTAAAATTTCAAGCTTGCTTCGCTCGATCCATAGTTTTTACTGAGGTTACTTTGCACATGTTTTGTACGTAAAAAATCTGGCTCCAATCGATTCGTATTTGAGGAGAAAAGTTGAATTCACTTCGCTCGCTGTAAGTTTAAATTTTTGCATGAATAAATTCAAAAGAATCTGGCAATAACCCGAATAGTTGTTCTAGAAACAATGCGAGCGCTTCTTTATTTTTGTATAGGTTGCTTCATATTCATATTAAAGGTAAGGGGCGGCAAAGTCGGTCTGTGCCCCAGGGCTGGGCGATAGAACCCACGCTACGACACTGAAATTCTGAATTTAATTTGGGTAATATTAAGAAAAATCGTTTTGTTCTAGTATAAATGGGAGTAAGCCGGGTGTAGACGAATAACTCTTGCAACAAATCATTCATCGGAGCGATTTGACATTTAGTGGCGGGTGGCGTTCATAAGGGCTTAGAGGCGCGTGCCCCTCGGAGCCCTAGGGCGCCGCCGCCGACACGCGCCCGTTTAACATCGGCCGTCTACAGGACCTTAACAAGAGGCCTAACAGAAAATTCATTGATAATGTAGGTGGATTCGGTGGATTATGATTTTATGATGAAATATTGTCATTTCGAAGTATGAAAAAAAAATCGACCAGTTTTTAGTGCAAAACTTTTTAAATCTTTCTTAAAATTAGGTACCTATAAATGCACAGTTTATAATTATGTAAGTAACCGAAATTGTGTACCTACCACACCACGTATACATTTTTAATGAAATTCAAACCTGCATTCATTCCTTGTTTCTCCTCTCCATCCTCAATAATCAGCGGGTTAAAATATTACACAACCTATCAGTTTATCCTTTTAGGTATTATCATATGAATAGATAATAACTAAGAAGGGCGACGGGCTCACTCCCCGTCACACTGGACCGAGTTTCGGTACTACTAGTGAAACATGTGGATGTTCTGAAGTTTCAGAATATCTCTGACTACCCCCTCGGGGAATAAAGTCGTGAGCATATAATGCTATGCTATAGATAATAATTATTTATAGTGTATTATTATACCTATGCCAGCTTCTTGGTATTAGGTATTCTATTCATATTAGGTATGGTATTATTATGTTTAGTGTATAATTATTATTTACACAAATTATTACGGGCATCTTAATGTGAAAAAAATTTACAATTGCCATTAAATGAAAAAATATAAATCTCTTTACTTTTTAAATTGAAGCAAATGGCGGCAATTTCTTTTTTTTACTACAATAGTTGCCAGCTCTGAACTATCTGCGTGAAGTAAAATCTTTTTGAGGCCCGAAAATAAAAAAAAATGTAGGCTCGAAAACTTCTCGAAAACAATGCGAAAACATGAATTTTATTAGGAAAAAAATAACGTTTTATGCTTAGGTTTTATGCTAAAACTTCCGATGAATTCCTAAAGGTGCTGCCTACGAGAATGTCATTGTGCCTACGTATAAATATGTTACTTTTTCAAGATATTAATGACGTATACCTAGGTATTTTATTTTGATTTCAGTTTGATTTATAGTGAAGTCGATAATTTAGAGTTATTTTTTGGCAACATTTTACTTGAATTTCTACAAGTACATTGATAAGTTTACACAGGAAGGATCCTAATGTTATTTTTATGTAGGTATATATTACAAAGTCTGATTGTTACATTTTATATCCCCGAACGTAGGCCAGGCTTACTGCTATAGACATAAATGAATTCGTAATAGGGGCAACTATTTAATACGCACACCGCAAGTTAAATAGAGTGCTTAACAGAGGCTAAAAGCTGTCAACTAAATTATTTATTGCGAAATTATACCTACTCGGCCACTGTGGGAAACTGGTTGCTTAACACTTATGGCGGCTGTACATCCTCGCGCGAGACAGGCCGAGGCCGGCCGCTGCGCTAGTACATCGGATGACCCTTAAAAGTATATACTTACTAGTTTTCTTTACAAAAAAAAAACATGTATATCAGCCTCGTATTAACGTCGCGCCAGAGTGTACAGCCGCCTTAAGGTACTTAATTTCTGTGTTTACATAATCATTATCTTGAATGAATACGCGTTATTACTAGTACTTACTTACCTTTACTGCTCATTGCTGTTCAAGCATCGGAGACTTTTGGGTTTTTTTCTTTTTCGAAATATACAGGGTGATATCATTAGCATCCCTTTAAACTAAGAATCTGCCCATCAAACTGAACAACTTTTACTATGGGAGCAAAGCAATCGGATAAAAAAAACAGCTGTTGCATACATTTGAGTTGAATAGGCATTGCAGTTTAGTATGGAAAAGTTGAAGTGCGATTTTTGAAAATCATACGAGCGACTTGGCAGTAGAAAATGTCAAAATTACTATGGAGATTATGCATCTTTCTACTGCCAATTCACTCGTATGATTTTCAAAAATCGCACTTCAGATTTTTTTGTTGCTCCGATCGGTTTGCTCCCATAGTAAAAGTTGTTCAGTTTGATGGGTAGACTCTTAGTTTAAAAGGATGCTAATGATATCAATTTCGTCCTGTAGATACAAATGTTTGTCGTAAGTATTTTAGATGAACAAATCATCCAATTCTTTTTATACGAAGTCCGAAATCATGCAGAAAACGTAGTCCGATGGTTATGTACAGCAGTTGGTACATAGGTAAAAAGATTGTTTTTTATATTAAAAATAAAATTCCGTTATGGTTTGTCCTTTTAAAGTCAGATAACGAATTGTTATTTTTTACACTGGAACGTAGTAGTGGGTCCAGGAGGAAGTACCGCCTTCACAAACCAATACGTAGGTATCTTTAAAGACCGGTCAAGTTTGAGTCGGACTACTAGCGCACTGGGTATTCCGTACCTACCACCACACACATTAAGTAGTTAGAACTTATAACTAATATAAAAGGAAATAAAACCGGTCAAGTGTGAGTGTGAGTCTAGCTACTCGAGCACCGAGGGTTTCGTACCACACCACCACACAAAAGATTAACTTAGAAAAAAGATATTTGTTTTCTCCTGGCCCTTTAGCGCGAGACCGACTCACACTTGGCCGGTTTTTATTATTTGTTGTTATATTGTAGAGTTTTCTCTAGAATCATACCCAGTTTGACGTTTGTGTGTTTCTTGTATGAGGACCCCCCTTAATTTTTTACTTTTTGACCATTTTATTATTTGTTAGCAAATCCACCGTAATAACGAAAATTTTGTGTTAATTTCAGTTCAGCTGCGTGCGTTCAAAGGATAAATCACTAAATAGGTAGGTCGGATGGACGGACGGACAACGTATATAGACTTATGAATAGGGTCCCGTTTTCGCCCTTTGGGAACGGAACCCTAAAAATGATATCAGAAAGCTACCAAATATAATATTGGTTAAAAAAAGAATTGAGTCGATGGCAATTAGTAATTGAGATTGACTTGCCATCACGGTGATGATGATGTGCTAATCGGAGTTAAAGAATGCTTACTGATTTCCCAGGAGTGCTATTTTTGAACATCACACGGTCAAATTAGCAGTAGAAAGATGCATAATCTTCATAGTAATTTTAACATTTTCTACTGCTGATTAAAACGTGTGATGTTCAAAAATCGCACTCCAGGGTGCACCGGACATATCGGGGGTTCGTACGTTACTCCGCGCCCGTATAATATTTTGAAAAATAATGGCTTCAGACAGTAAAGAAACGAATCTCTAATTTCATAATGTAAAGTCACAGAGCTAAGCGAGTGGCTGTGATTACCATTTTATTAATTCCTGATGTTAATTTATTGAAATAAAATTTTAAATGACTCCGCATTAATTTCATTTAAATTGTGTGAATTTTAAATGCATATTTGACGAGAAGAATTCGTTATTTAAAAAAGTGATAAAGATACCATGTCATGATTACTTGTAAAGAAGTTTGGCGAACGGCCATGTAATTTAAGAAAGAGGTCCCGTACATGAATGAAACTTAGTAATACGTGTAGAATCAAAACTAGCAAAAAAGTAAATTGGTTGTAACCTGTAGAAGTTGGGGGAAATGTACCTATTTCCTTATGATACCTTTTGTATCAAGTGTGTGAAACTCATTCATCTTTCTTATTTAGATAGTCCACTCAATCTTCTACGCATTCGTTGTGTTTATTTTAATGAAAATTCACGATAACCGTACAATATTATGATAATGGAAGAAAACGAAATCACACACACTATCAGCTCAACCAAGCCAAATACGTTCCGTAACCAAAAAATACATCAGGGGTACTGATAATATTAGATGTAAATAGCTGTCGTGGCTTTTTGGATGATTTGTCAATTTTACTAGTAATTTCTACTTTTGAATCCGGACTTCTGGAGATGTGAAGTTTTTTTTAAAAATAGTCTTAATATTTTCTGTTTAAAATAATTATGACCGCCGTTCTAGATGGCTTTCAGTTTTCGTAAAAAACGGCTGGGTCCAAATGTGTCATCTTCTTTGCCAAAAGTTGCGCTTGAACAAACTATTGAAAACAGTTTGTGCACTTTCGTTATTAATCAGAATTATTTTGTATGAAAGATTATGTCAAACGATCTGTCAGATAAAGGTAACAATAACTTACTAAGAAGTGATGAAACAGGCCTAAGTTTAGCTTTAACCATTAACTAGGTCTCCTATAATCGTGATTGTGACGAAGCGTTCCACAAAACAGCAAGTGTGACATAACATTAATTAATAGCTCACAACCCTTGCATTTGGGTGCATTGCCGGTGAACAAGTGCAGCGAACGTGCCCGTGAATTGAGAGTGATATCATCAATTATATCCAACACGAATTAGTGTCAGTGGCGTATTGTTTCGGTCACCCTTCCGTAACTCCGCTCCGTTCAGATGATAATATAGGTTTCGATATCATTGAAAGTTAACTTTTGTTACCTCCCCATACAACCATTTGTTACAGCCCTAGACAAATTGCACACGCTTTCTATTCTACAAACGCTAACGCAACAGTGTTATCGACGATATAAAAACGACAGAATGCTAGACAATGTCACAAATTATTGACAATCGCTACAAGCTGAATCTGCTCTATGGTTAGCGTTTAGTTCACTCAATCATTCACTCGTTTTTCTTTTTTACCAACTAAATCGTGTTCGATTGCCAAAAAAAATAAAATTTGAGATTTCTGTCAAATTCCGACGCCCGCCATTTTCTAGCGTTATCTACAAGATCTGGTCGATCGCCAGGGAGCGTTTAAAACGAAACGCTCACTGTCTACAACAACTGTCAAAAACTGCATCTTGTCTTGTCTAGGCTTTTTCTACTCGTTTTCGTTCTTTTCTACAGTCCCATATACTTTTTATCGTTTCTACTGGCGTTAACGCTAATCGAAAGACAACTTGTCTAGGGGCACAGTTCGGTCGACGTGTAGTAATGTTACTACATTGTGTAGCACAATGTAGTAGGTAACATTACTACACGTTGACCGAACTGGTAACAAATGCTTTGTTACCACAAATGCTTGTATGGGTCAACCAATCGGTGTTTGTAACAAGTCATAAAGCGCTTGTTTAAAACTAATACCTATTTAAAACCTGTAAATGCTAACTCCGTTATTTAATTTCATACTCTATAGTGAAAAATTAAAACCGCCTTCAAAAAAACTAAAAAGTTAAAAAATAATATTGCAGCCGATGACTTTTTCGTTCGCATCATAAGAACATTAATTAGTTTTATTGAAGTCGCTGTCAAGCCGGTACAATTTGCGACAGGGCTTGAATTTTTTGGCTTGGCTTGACACCGACTTCTATAAAACTAATTAATGTTCTTATGATGCGAACGAAAAAGTCATCGGCTGCAATATTATTTTTTAACTTTTTAGTTTTTTTGAAGGCGGTTTTAATTTTTTGTTAAAATTTTGTTTATTTCACAATTTTCAGTGGTGAATTCATTAGTTCGATTTAATAGTAGTGCTTTAAATTAACAAACGCACTGGTCGGCGATACGATTTTTGAAGGTTCCCCTCGATTTCTCTGGGATCCATCATCAGATCCTGGTTTCCTTATCATGGGACCTCACTTGGGATATCTACTTTCCAACAAAAAAAGAATCATCAAAATCGGTTCATAAACGACGAAGTTATCCGCGAACACACATAAAAAAAAAAAAAATATATATATACGGTCGAATTGAGAAACCTCCTCCTTTTTTGAAGTCGGTTAAAAACGTTTTAAAACAAATTTCAAAGTAGTCTCAAAAATAGACAACATATTTTGACTCAATAAATACACAAAGTACACAAATAATTAAAATTAGAAAACAATTATTAAGAGGGTACCGAGCCTTGCATTGTGCTGTCCTAAATCGTATTTTTTTTAATTCTTAACAAATCCAAAAAACAAGAATAACAATCGATCATGGCCTAGTAATTATACAGGGTGTCCCAGAAATGGTGAATCAAACTGCTATGGGAGGCAGCTTGACTAATGTCCTATCCATAAAAAATATTAAAAAAAATAAAACGCACATGACCATAAAAAAAAAAGAATATCCAAAAAAACGGGAAAATCATCAAATTTTTCTAAGTTTCCAGCTCTAATTATCGCGTTTTGGGATAATTTGTAATTTTTTTCTGCCAATATTAATTGTTAGAGGTTGCTTCGACTGATTGTTAACATTTTACAAAAAAAAATGTCTGCACTTCGAGCACAGACCACTTAGTTTAATTGTTTTTTCTGAACCGAAAAATTTTCTTGCTATTTTAACCAGCTGTAGTATAAAAAAAAAGTATGGGACTTGTGCGGCAAACTACTTCAAAAAGTTGCCTATTTAATGACAATTTTAAAATGATACGAATCACTGAATTTACTTTACAAAATTGGGAGATATTAATTTTCTTGTGTGCTAGGGTGAAATTTGTGCAATTTATTCTTTACTTTTTAATTCATTTTCCACTTCTAATCCGTTGCTTCTAAGGTTAGAATTGGCTAAAAAAGTTGTTTCAATACCCGGTAGTAATGGCACGGTTTTTTAGAATCCCGGTTTTTCAAAATCCCGGTGTTTTAAAATCCCGGTTGTTTAAAATCCCGGTTTTTTTAGGAATCCCGGTTTTTTTTAAATTCCCGGTTTTTTGGGAATCCCGGTGTTTTAAAATCCCGGTTTTTTGGGAATCCCGGTTTTTTGGGAATCCTGGTGTTTTAAAATCCCGGTTTTTTAAATTCCCAGTTTTTTGGGAATCCCGGGAATTTAAAAAACCGGGATTCTTAAAAAAACGGGATTTTAAACAACCGGGATTTAAAAAAAATCGGGTTTTTAAAACACCGGGATTTTGAAAAACCGGGATTCTAAAAAACCGTGCCATTACTACCGGGTATTGAAACAACTTTTTTAGCCAATTCTAACCTTAGAAGCAACGGATTAGAAGTGGAAAATGAATTAAAAAGTAAAGAATAAATTGCACAAATTTCACCCTAGCACACAAGAAAATTAATATCTCCCAATTTTGTAAAGTAAATTCAGTGATTCGTATCATTTTAAAATCGTCATTAAATAGGCAACTTTTTGAAGTAGTTTGCCGCACAAGTCCCATACATTTTTTTTATACTACAGCTGGTTAAAATAGCAAGAAAATTTTTCGGTTCAGAAAAAACAATTAAACCAAGTGGTCTGTGCTCTAAGTGCAGACATTTTTTTTTGTAAAATGTTAACAATCAGTCGAAGCAACCTCTAACAATTAATATTGGCAGAAAAAAATTACAAATTATCCCAAAACGCGATAATTAGAGCTGGAAACTTAGAAAAATTTGATGATTTTCCCGTTTTTTTGGATATTCTTTTTTTTTTATGGTCATGTGCGTTTTATTTTTTTTAATATTTTTTATGGATAGGACATTAGTCAAGCTGCCTCCCATAGCATTTTGATTCACCATTTCTGGGACACCCTGTATAAATCTATGATCACGGCCCGTTTCTCACGGATTGAACTCAGCTCAATCCTAGCAGCTCAATCCAGCTATTGCATTGCATACTATCTATAAACGAGGTTCTGGGTAAGAACCGAGATAATTTTAATCACAATGTTAATTTAAACGTTTCACCCTGTGGCTTCACCTCTTCTTTGCTGAAGAGGGAATTGTTTTCTTTTCTTTAAATCCATCATTCAAACCGGGGTTCTGTAAATTCGTAACGTAACTTTAAATTATGCTCTTTAGGTTAAATTTTCAGGGTCCTCGCAGACGGAAGAAGTGGCGGCGAAACGACTGAGGTAATTTAGTAACAATTGAAATTCCACTTTAGTCTTATCGTATAATCGTGTGTTGAAATGTACGACTGAAATTGGAGTCATCGCCATCATCATCTCAACTGATAGTCTTTGTTATCATTCCTAAAATAATTAAACAAGTATGAATTACATTCTAAGCTTATTACTGGAGTGTCAAGCTGTGTCACAGAGGGACAATTCTTAGAGGCGATGCCGCGCGGCGCGCGCGCAGCACGAATCGCACCGTGTAATCCGATTAGGAACATCTGTCCACAAATAAAAATATTGTCTAAAATTAACTAGGTATCCATTGTCAAACATTGCCTCTCCTTTAATTTGTGAATTCTTTTTCTAATTAATTTATGAATTTATTACTAGAGTTCAGATTTCTGAAGAAAATCTTTTTATATAAAGTACCTTATTCTGTAAACTATAATTTCGACCAAAGTTAACTAAAAATTTTTACAATTGAAACTTCAAGTGTAATTGATTTCATGTTCAATTCAATTCAAATGGACTCTGGGCAAAAATGTATGGCCATTGGTCTAAGAGCTTTAAGTTATTGAACTTAAACCAAGAAACCGTGAACCAAGTGTGGTTTAAGAGCACTTAGTTACTGATTCAGCTATCACTACTAGTGAAACTCAGTCGATGAACACAGAACTATTAAATAATCTGTGACTTGTATACCCGTACAAGGATGCTGCAATTAAAAATACAGCAAACCGATTCGACATGGAATTGAAAATATTTTTTGGTAATATTTTTTTTTTTAAGTGAATGGTGAAATTAAAAATCGCGTCCCTGAACAATTTTCATGAATTTTTCTGAGCAGTATACAGGGTGTTAAAAAAATAAAAACAAACATTTAAAACTTCTAAGGGGGTTGTTTAGAGTTTAGACCATCAAACTGAATAACTTTCACTATAAGACCAACATCGAAATCACGAAAAAAGAAACCAACTATCCCATTATTTAGCGCGAGTGGATTTGTAGGAACATCAGATATTTTTTTCGCGATTTCGATATTGGTGTCATAGTGAAAGTTGTTCAGTAACTCCCTCCCCTCCCCGTCCCTTTGTTTATTTGTATTTTTGTAACACTTGTATATGACCCGATAAATGAACAGCTTTTTATTTGTTTGATCTCTAGCAGCCCATTTTAAAAGACCATACAAGGGAAAATCGAAATAAAAAATAGTTAAAATAAAAAAACTACCTTTCTGCTTATAATGTCTTAATAAAACAGTGAATACTAAGTATCAACAGGATTACATTAATTCGATGTAAACTATTTGCTTACCTTTTCAATACGCGTTTAAATCGTATTAGTCGGATTAATAAATTTAATAAATTGCACGTTTTACTGAGAACGTAGGGCTGTATAGGGTTTATTTTTGTTTGATTTCGGAGTCGAAAGTAATTTATAGTTGTGAAGCCAATAGGGGGTTATTCTCAGGAGGGTTGTAACAGGTGCTGGAGCGCTGGCCGAGACCGATTACCCTTAATGTTAGGGGATGAGTTGTAGTTAAAAATTGTTTTACTGTGTACCTACCAGATTTTTGCGATTGTTCTATAGAGATATAGGTCCATGGCCACTGCTGTTAAAGTAAACTTTATGTTACATAACTGGTGGAGTTGAAAAGTGAACGCAAACCCTGAAAAATATTTGTACAGAATCACATGGTCCTTCTCAATATGCTGACAATTTTTAAGGGGATAATCAGACCGTCAAACTGAACAACCTTATCTGATCAATATCGAATTCGCAAAAAAATATCTGCTTTTCCATACAAAACTGCAAACCTACTAGAGCCACATTTTTTTTATTTCGATATTGGTTCCATAGATAAAGTTGTTCCGTTTGGTGGTCTTATCACATATTAATATTAAGTGATATTAAGAAGGACCGTATAATGTAACCAGTATCTATAACCATAAACAATATGAATACTACTATTCATATGACTATACCGCATGCACGCACGTCGACACATCAAGCTATACAAAACCAACATAAGCTGGCCGCGCGACGCGACGTTATACGTTACGCAACCTACGCGCGGCCAGCTTATGTTGGTTTTGCATAGTTTGATGTGTCGCCGTGTGTACCTAACTTCTTGAAATTCGCATTAGATTTTTCATCCCACCCCGAAATTCAATATTACGGATATATTATATTACATATACAACATGTTAATAAATTAGCGCAAAACCTCATACACCCCAACTGATTTATAACAAAATAATTAGATTGAAACAATAATTTCATTATTTTGATACTTAAAATTTAAAGTTACTCGCATTTTAAGTTTTGAGGCAAAAATGATTTGTTATCATTTCAGCAATGAATGAAAGCACTAAAGTACTCAAGAATACATTTTAATAATCTTGTTTTGGTAGTAAGTAGGGTGAGCGTGTTTGTACGGTGGGTTGACATCGGATTCAGTAAATTTTAAATTTTACCAACAAATTATTTAATATTTTGAAAAAAATTACCTGATGTTCAAACCATGATAATTCGATTCTGCTCTCGATTCTAAACAAACTACTTTCTAGTTTTGCGTTAATTCATTAACACGTTGTATAAAATAGTAGATCAAATCAATGTTTTTTCGTATTATATTTTACATTTCATATTGCCAATATTTTTGGATTCAAAGTCGTTACAAACTGAAGCTTGATCATAAGATGTATCTTGTCAGAGATATCAGTCTCAAGTCGCAATCATTCCAGGTCACACGTACAGGCGCACAATTGTCTATGAGTGCGTGTTGTATCTGTATTAGTGTCTCTTTGCGAGTGCACGTGACGCCGCCGTGTCGCCGCTACGATATTAAACTAGAAGCCAAAGGCTCTCAAACTTTACACAATTTGTTTGATGCTATTTTTATGTTTTAGTCACAAACGAGACCAGACAAACAGAAACGAAGTTCATGGTTTGCTCACTAGCAGTACATTCCATTCCATACATACACTGTAAACGATTGACAAAGAGTGCGGCACTTGTATTTGTGATTTGAACTAGGTATCTAGGTATCTAACATCCATTTATACCTACATCTGTTGTAAATAATTTTCCCGACTAGGTAGGTACTTACTAATAATTGGTGTATTTTCACAAATATACAAACGAGACAACTAGGAATACACCTGGACTACCACCTTTTCTTTAAGCTTTTATACCTACAAAAGCAAAAAGGAAATTTATCTTAAAAATTACCGATCCTTGTGCTTAGACCCTTACAAACTTTAGACCAAACGGTTAGATTCACTGCAAAAAGAACGCATCTACACTGTTATTAGAACTATACAACGTGTTAATGAATTAACGCAAAACTAGAAAGTAGTTTGTTTAGAATCGAGAGCAGAATCGAATTATCATGGTTTCAACATAGGTTTTTTTTTTCAAAATATTAATTAATTTGTTTTTAAAATTTTAAATTTACTGAACACAATGTCAACCCACCGCACGGGCACACTCACCCTACCTACTTACTACCCAAACAAGATTCTTAAAAGGTATCCATGAGTACGTTAGCGCTTTCGTTCATTGCTGAAATGATAACAAATCATTTTTGCCTGAAAACTTAAAATGCGAATAACTTAAAATTTTAAGTATAAAAATAATGAAATTATTGTTTCAATCGAATTATTTTGTTATAAATCAGTTGGGCTGTATGAGGTTTTGCGTTAATTCACACGTTGTACCTATATATTAAATGTAATAATTTGGTTGTCAAAAACCAATTCAAAAACAGACAAAATGTGCGGGTCCACGGAAGAAGGGTCCAGTGGTCGGCATTTTAACTCCCCTTTTTTATTGTTTCATATGATCATGTGACTAATCTATATGTCGAATCTAACATTAACTCAAAACCCGACCACTGGACCCTTCTTGCGTGGACGCCCACAAATAGGTTCAACTTAACATTGATGTTTGAGAACCGCCGCTACGTTCCTGCTACCACGCCACGCCGCCCCCACACGGTAAGATCGCGCCAGAAAAATTTAATTGTGAAATACGACCCCCTCCTCCCCTCCTTACTCTAAACACCCGCCCCCTCCGACTCTAAGCCCAAAACCAGGCAAGCGTCTGGTGGGCGTGTACCCACTAGTTTTTAATCTTCGGATTGATCTTAAGATTTAGCCGTAGCGTCTTCATGTTCGAGGGTCCTTAGTTATTGATATCGATGAGGGGTGACGATGATCCCCCTTCAGCAGAATTTTATTCTTCAGTCCAAATAAGGACGGAGAGATTTATCGATTCCTATATAGCTTGATGGCCAAATCTATAATTTATTTATCAGAAAGATATACTATCCGACATATCTTGGACGTTGAAGCTGTTCTAAGAATAAGTGAGAGGAAGTGTTTCAAATCTTTGTTTCTGTAATTCAAAATTGCCTTAAATTTTCGTTGCTATTTAAAATGGAGTACTTATAGGTAGTATGAAGAGCGCCATGGAGCGCCATAGATAGCGCGTTGTGGAGAGGTATGGACACTCAATCATGAGGGACTAGGTTCGAATCCTTACAGACGACATTCCATGTAACTGAGTTTTTCTGGCTTATGTACTATGTTATCGACTACTGTAACGATGGAGGATAAACTAAAAATCGTAATGAAATTCTTGTATGCGATTGCGTATGTGTAGTGTAGTCCACCAACCAACATTGGGCACGCGTGGTGGACCGATGCCTAGACACTCCCTCCCTCAGGGAGTATGCCTGTGTCCTGCAGTGGACTTCGATAGGCTGATGTTGATGAATTTTTATTCGCACTTAGTTAAATATTCTATTTTACATCTGTTTTATGTGCCTAATAAATAAAATAAAATAAAATAAAATAAAATAAACTCTACAACACCCGTTGAAGTCTTTTATAGGACATATTTATCTGCTCCTGTGAACTTTAGACTGTATAAGAAAGAGTACAATGTATTATTTATTATTATTATGCATACAATATTATTATTGCCATGTTGTTCCGGCTTAAGATGGACCACCCAATTTATTACCGTGGCGTGGGTGTTGTTCACGGGGCGACTAAGGGATAAAGCTTTCTTATGTTGTTTATCTGTGGGCCAAATGCTATCACCAGTATACACGTCATTTCGTCTAGAAACCTTCAATATGCTAAAAGTGAGCCTCGCTACAACTGCATGCAAGACAGCTGGTAGTTGTACTAATGTTTCTGACCACCCCGAAAGGGATTATAGTCGTGAGTAACTGGATTTTGCCAGCGACTTCATCTGCATGGATTTCGAAAAGCTTTAACACCCCATTTCATCCCTTAGCGGTTGATTTTTGAAAAATACATCTTTTGTTGAATATACAGGGTGTAAGGAAAAGTATCATTAACCTTTTTAAACCAGATAATCTATCCATTAACATGAACAACTTTTACTATGGGAGCAAACTTGTCAGAACAACAAAAAATCTACTGTTTCCACAGTAGATTTCTTTTTGCGTTGACAGATTTTTTCCCGTAATAAAAGTTATTCAGTTTGAAGGGTGCGGTATGTGGTTTAAAGGTTTGCATCTTTCTAATCTTCAACGGTTGTTATCTGTCCGTGAGTCAGTAACGGAACTGTTTTATAATAGAGAAAATATAATTAAATTACTTTTGCATACTAGGTAAGTTCTGTAAATTTAATTTAAAACCGAAAAAAGACCATAACAGAAACACGTGTGCCTAGGAATGTGGCCGTGATGATACAGCCAGCAATGTATGGGGAGCGCAGCGGTCCAATGAGGGGTGCATAACAATACCCCAGGCGCACCCCTGACAACATATTGCGATCGTCGTAATATTAATGCAATTTTGCGGGGACAGGCATAATTATACTTAGAAATTTCATAAAGAGCAAAATTGTAAAAGTATTAAATGTCATTATTATCGGTTTTTTAAATAAACATAGGTCAAATTGAAGCGAGTATTTTTTTTCAAGCATTAATACTTACAATTTTAATATTTACTTATATTGTAAACAAAACACTAAACAACTCTGTGCTAGTAAGCTAGGTCGTAGGCCGTAGCCAGTTTTCTAGATATTACTCAGGAATTACCAAAGATATGACGATACGGTCGGTTAGTGTGATAGTTACAATGAGGATCCGTAATACTACGGCAAATCCGTTAAAACTGTGCTTCATTTTATTCTTTATGATTTACCAATGATTATTCTTTTTAATTTTTTTTAAATCGGTCCAGTAATTCCAAAGTTATTGAATTTTGAAGTGTGCTCGAAAATAAAATGCCCCGCGGACACGTGTGACGTCACACGGCATGACGAATGCGTACCTGTTACAAGGGACTTTAGTATTAAAAATGTTATATTATGTTGTTATCTCGGATCTCGGATATGGTGCGTCCTATGTCGAAAATTTATAGAACCGATAATGTTCTCGTGGATGTGTTCTACAAGATGCGTAGGTACATAAAAAGTGGGGGTCATGCAGACATTATATAATATTTTAAGTCCTAGAACCAATGTTTACTACTAGAGCCCACGGCGGCTCGAATTTAGGGGTAGGGAGGAGTGGGCGAGGGGTGCGGGGTGGGGGAGATAATTTGGTAATTGACTTGAACAACATAAACGACCTGAACAACTCAGGCAACTCGAACAACTTGGTCAACTTTCGCTCGCTTATTTTTGGTCGTAGGAAAAAAATAAAAACACCAATGTTCAGGATTTTTAATGTGGGGTACTTTAATACTATATTTGAAATGAAAATCGTTACGGATCCCCATTATTAAAAAGCCGGATTTTCAAGTCAGATGTCCTTGGTTCATAATAGTTTGTCCTGGGTTCAAGAAAATTGTTTTTCCTCTGAGAATAAAATACAAATAATAAAGAACTATTTTAGAAAAGAAGAAGAAAGAAACTCTGCCAGCGTAACATGACATAGGTGAGAGCGACACAGGTCACTTCTAAACGTCAAATTGGCGGTTATCTTATCTCCTTAGTATCTCACTCAAGTTTGACGTTTAGAAGTGGCCTGTGTCGCTCTCATCTCTGTCATGTTACGCAGGCAGTTGTTTTCAAGCACGTATCCAGACTTTTCTTTCGGGGGGGGGGGGGACATTTAACTTCCCGGGGGGGGGGGGGGTCATTTAACTTCCGGGGGGCATCGGGGGGGGGGGGTATATTCATGTATATTCATAAAAAACAATGACAAAGTTACAAATATTCGGATTTCGGGGGGGGGGGGGATAAATCCCACCTATCCCCCCCCCCTGGATACGTGCTTGGTTGTTTTGACGCATTCGTAACAGTGAACGCAAATAATTCGTTAACATTATGGGCTACGGGAACGTTCTAAAATTCTTTACACTTGCCGTATCGATAGAACCTTTGCATGATTGAAAACCACGTACAAATGGAATTCACAACACTCAAAAACGTAAGCACGCCCTGACACGGCAATTTTATATACTTATCAATAGTGACGTTCTTTTATTCGAGTATCAAATAACATTGTGCATTCTTTCACGGTTCCTTTCAATTATGTAAGGATGATCAGTCACGGGGGTGTGGAGGCGGGGGGAGGGGGAGGGGTTGCTAACTGGGTGGAACACATTATGCGCAATGTTACGGGTTGACAGATAATTAGCGACGCGCACGCGTTCACTGGCCGTATGCTAGTTGTGGTGAAGCCCTGGCTATTGCATAGGCGTGAACAGCATGAGCAAACATTGTTTCCTAATAGTACGAAATGTACCTATACGTACATGCATAGACATTATTGGCCTCGATTCGGACTGTGCCACGACTTAACTTAACTAAATTTATTCCTGTCACTTTCTAAAATAAGATTAAGAAAAGAGACAGAAAACCAACAGCTGACTTTAGTGCTGTCAAAATGACGTTGCACGCCCAAAATAAGATGCCATCATAATGTACGTCATCTTATTTAAAGCCGTTTTTGGACGTGTAACGTCATTTTGACAGCACTAAAGTCAGCTGTTGGTTTTCTGTCTCTTTTCTTAATCTTATTTTAGAAAGTGACAGGAATAAATTTAGTTAAGTTAAGTTGTGCCACAGTCCGAATCGGTATCATTATGTAACCTACTGATACAAGGTGGTGAACCGCATCTGTTTTAAGATTTCAAAAATCGCAAAACAATCAAACTTTCCAACAGTTGGGTGTGTATGAAAAGTTGAAAAACAATAAAAATTACTAAACCATTTCTCGTAGATTTAGCACGGAGCATGGACAATCGATCTAAGAATAGCACCATCCCATTTCCAGTGTCGTAAAAGGCGACTAACGGATCTACCGGAGGATGGCAGCAGCATCCTCTGAGTACACACATTGAATCCAACTGCGATCGCCAACCCGCCTGCCAAGCGTGGCGATTATGGCAAATGCCCCCATTTTGGGGGAGGCTTATGTCCAGCAGTGGTCGTCTAACTGACTGATATGATGATGTGATGATGATGGACAATCGATATCGAACAATACATAAATTACATGGTAGGTAAATAATGAAAAGCACATCTGCAAGGTGAAATTGATATTTAAATAATTAAAAATATGATAATTTAAAAGGATGATCAGACCATAAAACTGTATTTCTCTATGGGACCCACATCGAAATCACAAAAATAGGTCTTATCGTCTCCTTAAAAAACCGTCAGTATTAATGTCAGTCAGTAGTAATGATAATGAAGAAGGAACCCATTTGTATTCTACGAAACCTTTATGGATTTTCACGAATCAAATATTGTTCAGTTAACCAGAAAACCATTTTACAGAAAACAGTCCACGTTGTTATTGTACACCGGTTTTCTGGTTTTAGATTTATTTGATAGCAATACATACAAATGGTATCAAAAATAAAATTCCTACAACACCATGGCCACCCTACATAAACGCACGTGCGACACCCCAACAGACGCATAAATTTAGACTACCTACTATTGTAAGCTGACGTCACTCGTCCCTTCGACTGGCGACATATTGGCACTATAATATGAACACAAAAGGATGGGGTTTTTTGAAATCATGGTGATTCTAGTTAACTTGATTTGTCGTATGTTATAGCCGCTATCGCTATACTACAATCACCAAACTCAATAATATTATAGCGTCATCTTCATCATATCGAATACTATAATACGATCGTTATACCATATCTAACTTTTAGAAAAATCGTTTACCTATGTATAAACGAAGTTTGGAAATAAGCGAGGAGCCATGCATGGCCGAGAAATATCGCAACATCATCAACTGAGCATCTTTCTATGTGGGAACAACACCTAAATCGCAAAAAAAAACTGCTGTTTTATACCTTTGGGTCGAGTTAGGATTCCAGTCAGTTTTGTATGGAACATCTGTTTTTTTATTCTATCTGCTTTGGTCCCGTAGAGAAAGTTGTTCAGTTTGATGGTCTCTTAAATAAAACCGGTCACGTGCGAGTCGGGATACTCGCGCACCGAGGGTTCCGTACCACACCACCACAGAACACAACATTATTAACTTAGAAAAATTTTTTTTTTGTCCGGGACCTTTAGCGCAAGACCGACTCAAACTTTGCCGGTTTTTAGTATTTGTTTTTATTCTGTAGAGTTTGTTCTATAATCACACTAAGTTTGACGCTTGTATGTATTACCGTTTTTACGATAGAGCGTGAAGAAAAACGTTGATAAAAACTAGTTTCTTGTTGAGAACCCCCCTTAATTTTTGACATTTTGACATTTTTATTATTTTTTAACAAATCCGTCGTAATAACGCATAATCTGTAAAATTTCAACTATCTAGCTATCACGGTTCAAAAGTTCAGCCCTAAATAGGTAGGACAGACGGACGGACGGACGGACGGACAACGTAGGCTTAGTAATAGAGTCCCGTTTTTACCCTTTGGGTACGGAACCCTAAAAACCGTCAGCATATTAGTAAGGACCCTATATTTCTATACAAAGTTTGGGAATAAGTCAAATAAGCGAGCAGCCATTCATGGCCGAGAAATATCGAATCATCATCGAGATCCGAGAAAGCAGAACAAGATTTTCTAATGCTGTAAGTTCGTAGCAGTAGTATTTGGTGGCATGTTTCTTATCAAATGTTTCCCCCGCCTCTCTTTTTATTGAGAGATTTGTGCTCTGTACAAGATAATATTTAATACGTTTTATAAGTTCAGATTTTCATGAACTGCAAATTGTATCGACTCGAAATTATACAGATATTCGATCAGCAAGCCGTACAGATTTGACAGTATCCACTTGGTGAAACAAGGATATGTTATGTCGTCATCATTATTGTATTGATAGTTAGTTTGTTCAGTGATATTAAGCTGATAAGATAAGCGCCTGGTCGTTCATCATACCTTATCGTTAACACTCGAAAGCTGATCGCGATAAAATAGGTCCAATTGATTTTTCCGACATGAACGAATTAATTTCCACGTGTCCCATTCGTTTCTTTAATTTTCTGAAGATTATATTAAAATTGTAGACCAATGTATTGAAATCTGTGTGACAGAATACTAGCTCTGACTTACAAATACAACAGGCATACATAGTAGGTAGTTTTCACGACCAAAATCCATCAGGCTGCCAATATAGCCCAGTCATTTTACCGTTTGAGCCGGGACTTATTAATTATTGATTTATTTATGCGGTT
The DNA here is from genome assembly GCA_922987775.1 of Agonopterix subpropinquella. Taxonomy (NCBI): domain Eukaryota; kingdom Metazoa; phylum Arthropoda; class Insecta; order Lepidoptera; family Depressariidae; genus Agonopterix; species Agonopterix subpropinquella. The sequence continues at coordinate 51,456,802 of OV277693.1, read as the reverse complement.
ATTATTTAATCTAGAATTAAACATTTTAACGGGTTCTTACCGCGTTTTGGTAATTGTGAGTTCCCGATCCCGAATCTACCTGCAGTTCCTCAGTCATCCCGTGATCATGGCAGTTGTAACACTGCCGAAATATCGGGAACTCACAATTACCAAAACGCGGTAAGAACCCGTTAAAATGTTTAATTCTAGATTATTGATATATTTTTTTCGGCAATTTAAGAGCCAATATGAGATTAGAAATGTAACAAGATTTAAAAAAAATTACATCAGCAACAGCCCCGAATTTAGCATTTATCTCGTTCTAAAAAACCAGATATAAAAAATTTTTTGCACATTTTTAACCATTATACGTACTTCAAACATAATAATAACATTATACATATAATAACATTATACGTATAATAACATTATACGTACTTCAAACGTACTTCAAACATGGAGTTAATATTTTTGTCTAGTTAGAAGGCTTTGAAAAATACATTAGTATTTTCTAATGAATACCTCATTTTTAAAATTTCAATGCCTATTTTATTGCTCAATATTAATTTATATTGTTAAATCTTATTCAAATGAGTGCATCGGAAATATTATTTAATTAGTTAAGTAAACGCCTTCTGGGAGACACAATGTTGATTTCTATGTTGCGTAACGCTTTTTTTTAAATATGTTTTCAGATCGTGTTTTTGTCACTAAATGGTGCCGGTTACAGTTTAAAAGTCCCATTAATAATTTTACTCCCCACCCCACCCCTCCTAACAAAACTCCGTAAAATGACCTATGGGCTAATAGCTGAGTTTTGATTTTGCCTGAAGAAAAGCTCGAAATAAAACAAAATGTTATTAAACAAACACATGTGATAATATACTCTTGCATCACCTATCTTCCCTCGGGGAAGTATTTTACACAGCTTAATAAAAATTTCAGCGTAAAGTGTAAATCTTAATCCTGTGATGAGGACGGTGACAGCTTTATTAATGTCCAATAACCCTCTCAAATTCTTGTACAAATAATTGGGGACAAGTAAAGTAATTTAACATGTCAACACATTTATAAATACTTAGGTGCATCTATCTTATAGTCGGTCACAATCACGAATAAACACCAGTAATAAAAAATGTTCTCCTATCTAAAGGCGTTTGATGATTATTGACATCGAGACATTTGGCAGCTGGCTATAGGAGGGCTCTATAACCACCTTACACATCCATCTAAACAAAGTGTGTTTAGATAGCTTGAGTATAATTATGTAAGCTATTAGTTACTGCATGGCCTTTTTGCATGCCATGCCATGCAACCACCAAAAAGAGTAAAACACCGAATATATCATACCAATTACGAAACGTAATTTGATGATTCGAATATAAAACGATCTCCTAAATATTTTTTGGTTATTTTTAAGTTCACAAAGCTACAACATAAAAAATAGATCCAAAACAATCGTCGAACCATTATTTTCCTTCTGCTCCGTATTTTTGTAGCAGATCAACATTCGGAAACCGATGTCATTTACTTTGAAGACCTACTTAAAACAAAAGGGTGCGATAAAAAGAATAACAGAGATTTGGATGTCGATGTAACGAGTGTTCGATCGATATTCTAAAAGCACTCTACAGGTGTCGGGATATCCGACGGGATGTAAACAAATTCTGGAGATAACTTTATGTGTAACAGGGCAGAGTTACTCGAATTTAGAATTGACTTGAGTACTTATCTAAATACAGGGTCCTTCTTAATATGCTGACTCTTTTCTAAGGGGATCATTAGACCATCAAACTGAACAACTTTCTCTATAATTTATATTTGGGTGTAACAAAACACCCTAGTAATACTTATGGGGGTGCTGCAGTCCATCAAACTGAACAACTTTCACTATGGAGCCAACATCGAAATCGAGAAAAATAAATCCGCTCTTTCGTACAAAACTGCAGTACCGTCTCGCTCGACTCAAATGTATGGGACGGCAGAATTTTTTTATTTTTTCTTGACATTGGCTCCATAGTGAAAATTGTTCAGATTGATGGTCTGAAGGACCCCCTTAAGTATTACTAGGGTGTTTTGTTACACCCTGTATATAAGCTAACGGTTTTTTAAGAGGATGATCAGACCATCAAACTGAACAACATTCTCTATGGGACTAAAATCGAAATAAAATTAGCTGTTCCATATAGAATTGCAATTTTACTCGACCAAAATGTAAAGAACAGATTCTTTTTCGCGATTTCGATATTGGTCCCATAGATTGTTCAGTTTGATGAAAAACCGTGAAAAAATGTTTGATGGCTTGGCAATATTTAAAGGACACTAGGCAAAAATGTATGGCCACTGGTCCAAGAGCCCCCCGCTCTGGCACAGGCCGCACAGGTAGAGACAGTTAGAGGATACCCTAACATACCTACGTGGTGTACAGCAGACATCAAAATATTTTGAGAGAAAAAAATACACACGGTGTTTTATTTTTACGTGGTCATTTTAGGAATTATTTTCACATGATATGGCCCAAAAGGTGTAGGTAATCTCTTTCGGGGTGATCAGACACTTAGCTACAACTACAAAAAGCTATGATTAATCGTGCAACAGTAAGAAGGCTCACGTGTACTATAATATAATGTCAATTTCAGGATGGAATATAGCCCGGTCATTTTACGGTTTGAGCCGGAACTAATTACTAATTGGTATTTTTTTTTCGGGACATAGAAACAGCATCGTCAGCAACAGTTCCAAATTTAAAATTTTGGTATTATCTCGTTATGAAAAAACCTGATGGTAATTTTTTTTGCACACATTTAAGGCATTATCATTATACATACTTCAAACATGGTGTAAATATTTTTGTCTACTTAGAAGGTTTTGAAAAATACATTCGTATTTTCTAATAAAAACCTCATTTTTTAAATTTCAATGCCTATTTTATTGCTAAAAATAAGTTACTGTAAAATCTTATTCAAATGAGTGCATGGTATTAATATTATTAATTTAAAAGCCTTCTGGGACTCACAATTTTGATTTCTATGTAGCGTAGCGAAAAATTTTTAAATTTGTTTTCAGATAGTCTTTTTGTCATTAAATAGTACCGGTTGCAGATTAAAAGTCCAATTAGTAATTACTTCCCACCTCTCCTAACAAAAGTCCGTAAAATGACTGGGCTAATAGCGATTTTCTTGTTTTGAGTTTACGAGATGCTAAGGTATAAAGATTCTTTTGCATTAATAATAATAAACAAACCAATAATCTATCCATCCAAGCCTCTAATGGGTAATTATTATTTTAGTAAGACTTGTTTTTTGTTTCCTTGGTTAACTCTATGAGATTAATAACTCTGTAAAATAAAGTCCTTCACAAGTTTGTTGTGTTCTCAATTTAAATCGCATCGAACTCAGAGCAATTTTAAACTGATATTTAATATAACACTTAGCATCCAAGTTTATACAGGGTGTAAGGAAAAGTATCATTAATCTGGTTATATTTTTAAAACTAACCGATTAAGTAAATTACAATTTTTAGACATGTTCTAGGAAAAAATAATAATAATAATAATACCCCGCGGGGGCTGCTTGTGGCGAGCTGACGGTGAGTGGCGACACCGCGGACCCCTATCCAGGGGGACCATACAGACATGCGCTCACACAAACACACACACACCCACACACACACCCCCACACCCACACATACAGTAACACACCCCCCTACCTCTGGCTTGCCTTCATTGGCCGTCCAGAGTGGAATCGCAAGAGCAGAACCTATGCTCCAGGTTGGAAGTGTATTGCACGTAATGGCGTAATAACGGGGAAACCCGCTCACGGGGGTAAACCCGGTGAACCTGGTGAAACCGGAGCCGCACCTCTCGACAACCTTCAGCCGCTCAATGAGATGTTGCCCCATTGTCGCACTTTGTGCGTGCGGCCGTTTTATGGGGCCCACTCGACGAGTCGGCGAGTCACCGCCTGCCCTATTTACAATTTTGAGACTAGTTGTCATGGCAGGCGTCCGTTAGTCTCCTCCCATAGCCCAGTATCCATCCATAAAACTTTCACCTCCATAGCCCAAGACCTTATTTTTCCATCGCGGCCATAGCGCCGTCCTCCAATAGTCTTTACACAAATGGCGGGGACCATCCCCGTGGGTATCATGTTGTACGCTCGGAGATTTTATCCACCATTTGTGTATCCCTTACATTTAGATTAACTTGTCTTTTGAACAGGCCTCTACAACTCTACATGTTGGCTTCGGCCCCATGCACGCCTTTCAAAGGTCCGGGACTTAATTATGCCCGTGATTACGGAACGTAAGACATACAATAATAATAAAAATCTTTTATTCATATTAAAAACTTAAAACACAATAAAATAAAGTTTGGGAACTTATTATTATAGATTTATGCTACTTAGGTGTAATTTATCTTAAGCTAAGCGTACCGGTGACCAAGCTAAGCTATCTAAGTATACAAATACAAAGACGCTTGTGGCCATCGGTCGCTTACAATGTTTACATACTAAAAGTGCTAATTTATTCATAATTATATTACTATTTATTCATGGAGTAAGTATACATTTCTATAGATATTAGTTATGTTGTGCGTGTTGTATTTTATTTTAATATAAAAAAAAATTGTCATAATGTCATACATAATCATAATAACAAAAGTAAATTAAGCTAAAAATAAAATAAAAATTAATGTAAAAAAGAAAGTCTTAGGCGCCTTCATAATCGAAAGAGTTAATGTATCTGTACTCAGCAATTTTTTTGGCCGGACAATCTATGTCACCTGTTTTGTGGTTGCTAGGTTTTTTATATCTCAGGCATGTTGCACATTTTGGCGACTCCGATCTTTTAGCGCAGTCGGCGATCTGGTGACCTAGTTCGCCACAGTGGCCGCACGTTGGTTTCTGTTCTTTGCAGGTCTTGGCAGCGTGACCGTATTGCTGACAACTGTAACATCTTGTTACTAGAGTAAAGTCTCTCACAGGGCATGACGACCAGTTGATGAATATTCTGTCTTCCCTGATAAGGGCTTTGCGGATATCGGCAGGAACCTCTATGATGTAATTGCAGGAGTCAATATTCTTTTTGCCAGATTTGTGGCTTAGCTTAATTGAGGTCAAAAAGGATTCCCGTAGTAGGGAGGGCATTTTTTCGGCTAGATTTTGCTCGTATATGCATTTGAATACCTCTATTTCCGATAAGGATATGGGAACTCCCATAACTATGATCCTTGGTCTTCGCTTAGAGTGTTCATCTACTGTTAGTCCACATGTAGATTGATTAAGTGTGTTCTTAAGTTTTTCAATGTCCCCTTTCTTGACCGTACTAATAATTACTCCTCCATTTTTGGTTTTACGCAACCCTCGTACATGCAGTTTCATCTCCTCAGGACAGATAATTTTTTGGACTAAAGTTTTCGAGTCATCGCTTGATTGTTGCTTGTCACTGGGATATACAGCTACAGAGGAGAGGGCGTTAGGGCGAAGAAAATTGTTAGTTCCTTTCTTTACCATATCCGCAAAAGACGTGGTTTCCTTGGACTTGTTATAGGTCTCCTGAATGGTCTGCTTAAATTCAGTGAGTCGTACAGCTAGCTCATCATTTTCTTTGAAGGTCTGTATAGATAGCTGAGCTTGCAGGGCTTTATGCTTGAGGGATTGGTACTGCACAGCCATTTGCGATGTTCCATGACCTACTTTATGGCACACATTATGAATTCTTAACTTATGTTCCGAGTTAAGCTTTCCCTCACTAGCTATAGTACAAATATCACTAAGACGATGTTCGATAGAGGTCATCCAGCTTTGTATTTCCTGAGTCGTCACAATTTCCATAGGTCCTACATTCTCATGAGTGTTTCTTGGAGCAGGAGAGGGCGGGGGGGAGCGGCGTGTCCTGCCACTTCGATTAAAAGGACTATCTTCCATAATATAGTTTTCACAGCCAAAAGTTTTCAATTAAACATTTTTTTTGGTCTAAAGACCAAAAAAAATCTTTGATAGTTTTAATAATTATGCACTTGTATCAGTCAAAACATATCTGTCTATTTCAAGTACAAACACCGCACAAGCACATCACAAAAGTAGGTCACACTAATTGAATAATTAATAATGATTGTTTTTATTAAAAAGTGCACGTCCGCTTACTTCAACGTCCGAATTCAATTCAAAATAGATAGGTTCTTTTAATGTGTCTGATTTTGAATTACTTACCTAAATAAATATTTAGTTCTAAAGTTATCGTGGCCCAAAGTTTTCCATACAAATCTTAAATTAATCCTAGCATTGAAACTATTAGTAGGTACGATCCTACATAATTATTAATTACTTACCTACTTTAAATTGATTAGGTACAAAAAGGTAGGTTTACCTACATTTTAATGATAGCGCTTATTACAACACTCAAACTGGATAGGGTACGCGGGTAGACCAGGTACGCCTACGGTATTCAGTGAATGACTACGAACATAATTGTAATTTCGCGAATAAAATCGAAGGCTTGGTACTTTTTTGGTGCTCCGTACTTAAAAGAATGCTAACTTTAAAGACCAGGAGTGCGATTTTTGAAACTCATTTGTTGAACTCAGCAGTTGTTAATGTCAAAATTATTATGGAGACGTGCATCTTTGTACTGCTGAATTGACTTTCAAAAATCCTACTTCAGGAGTGCGATTTTTTAAAGTCAAATCAGCAGTAGAAAGATGCCTATCTCCACAGTAATTTTGATATTTTCAACTGCTGAACTCACCGAATGAGATTCAAAAACTCACTCCTGGAGTGCGATTTTTCAAAGTCATACGTTAAACTCAGCAGTTGAAGATGTCAATATTACTATGGAGATATGCATCTTTCTATTGCTGATTTGACTTTAAAAAATCGCACTCCAGATAGATCCGCTCGTCAAACATAAAGAGAGCGTCACACACGTGCCAGCCACGCGCCAATCTACTTCCATTCCCAATATTAAATGTTCCATATTTATTAACAAACATTTAAGTTTGTCATGAATTTATTCATTCGAGAACCTGCCCAATTGGTTTTAAGAGATGCTAATGTAGGTAGATGCATAAATAATAAATCTTGGACATTTGTCACACTAAATACCAGAATCTAGCCTGGGCTTGTATTACGATGAATAGACAACGATATACAGTTAGGTACTGGTAATTTGATAATTCCTTTAAGGACACAAAAGTAGATTTTGAATTTTCGATTTTTTTACCACTAGGAGCGCTGTACGAATTTCAGTACAAAAACCGTAGGTAGGTATGTAGGTACTTTACTACAGCGTAACTCTAACTATTTAAATAAATCCTACAGCGTAGTTTTACTGCATTTTTACTGTAGTTTACTTCAGTATACAGAGATCCTTCCTCTGAGAGTTTACTACTTTTTTAGGGTTCCGTACCCAAAGGGTGAAAACGGGACCCTATTACTAAGCCTACGTTGTCCGTCCGTCCGTCCGTCCGTCCGTCCGTCCGTCCGTCTGTCCTACCTATTTAGGGCTGTAACTTTTGAACCGTTATAGCTAGATAGTTGAAATTTTCTCAGATTATGCGTTATTGCGGCGGATTTGTTAACAAATAAGAAAAATGTCAAAAAGTTATAAATTAAGGGGGTTCTCAACAAGAAACTAGTTTTTATCAACGTTTTTTCTTCACGCTCTATAGTAAAAACGGTAATACATACAAGCGTCAAACTTAGTGTGATTATAAAGCAAGCTCTACAGAATAACAACAAATACTAAAAACCGGTCAAGTGTGAGTCGGTCTTGCGCTGAAGGTCCCAGACAAAAAAAGTTTTTTTTTCTAAGTTAATAATGTTGTGTTCTGTGGTTGTGTGGTACGGAACCCTCGGTGCGCGAGTAGCCCGACTCGCACTTGACCGCTTTTTTTATAAACCTTTTTTATCGATTTTATTTATAGTTTAGTTTCTTAGTTTAGTTTAGATTACAGCTGGCATAGGATGGGCATAGGTAAATTGGACAAGGAGATTGTTTTCTATTAAAAAAAATCGTAAGGAGATTGTATATTTATTTTCTTTTTCTTAGACCTGGCTGCGAGAGACACCTATTATTTTGACTTTGACATAATTTTCAAAACCTAAAGACCTCCCTGAAACGCCCAGATTAGTAAACGTATAAATAATATAAAAACCATGTAAAATATAATACAAAAATGGAAAAAATTATAATAAAAAAATGATATTATTGCCGGTAAAACGATGATATTTTTATATAAGTAATATCATTGCGGTAAAATAAATTTTAGTGAGAGTTCAGTCAGATTGTTAGTAAAATGGCAAGGTATGTTCATTGTAGATAAGGCTATCCAACTCAACTTCTCTTGCTATTCCCGGCATAACCATTGTGCATGGATTATTCTAACCGCCACACGAAGGAAACAAAACAAGCTTATTGCGTATGCAGTAATGATTTTTCAACAGTGGAATAATATAATTAGGTACTTAGTTTCACGCGGGCCTGCGCAGTAGCGCTTTCGCCTACAAATTTTGTTTCTGCGCATTCAAGGTTTTCCTCAATAAGTTTGCCGGCCATTATACCTGTCACAATATGAGTAGCAGTGTTGTTCTTGATACGGTAATTGCGGCAATCGGCCATTCTAGACCTATGTCAAAAATACGGTATACCTACATAATGGTCCTTCCCTTACTCGGCTTCCCTAACTAGTGTTGTCCCCAGAAAGTGTGAGGTGAGGTGAGGGTATCTGAAGTCGAAGAGGGGCAGGGAGTGGGCATTCTGTATGTAGAGCTATATATGTACCTACTATTCTGTGGTTAAGGTCCTAAATTGAATGTTATTTTTGAGTTGTTGCCCATGCTCTGGTCACGGCGGCGCCGGCGGTGGCGCCAGCGGTGCCACGTCAAGTTTGCCGCTCATCTGCCTGGTGCCGCGCGATGACGCCCGCATGCCTGCTGACCAACGGGACCGCGGGCGGGCGCGGCCGGCTTCAGCGGGCCCAACTGGACAGAGTGACTTCCAACTCCTCGATGAGAACTACATTAAGAAGCATTTTAATCTTCCTCAGCGTGCTCTTTACCTCGATCCATTTAGGTTAATATTATATTACATAACTATATGATCGTGGGACTTAGATACCTACCTATACAGTATGATAAAACTGTTGATTTAATTGGCAGGCGGCCGCTGATCACGTTTCCTATGACACAAGAAGACGCCAAGAACTTCAATTTGGCTAGAAAATATAAGATTAACCAACAGATTCTAGACGGCTTTCTGGATGGCAGCGAGGCCATCTCGGCACCTAGTGTTTTCGTAAGTGCACTTTATAAGTATTACACATTCATTGACTTATCAACTACTTGACGCTACGTCCGCGCTCAAAAGTGTCCGAACCATAAGAGCACCAAAACATATTATAAAGAGAACCAATTACCCAATAGTCTTCTTTTGACCGGCCGGCTACGCGTACGCGTACAACAATGCACGCACGCAAGAACACGATTTTTTTTTAAAGTGATGTGAATAGGACTTTGGCCCCCAGTGGCACGTAGGACTCTGCCGCTCTCCGGGTTGCCGGCTCCTTCCGACATCCTCTCTCCTTTTTACAGAGATAAAGAGGAAATCATGTATATGTTACCGTCAATGTGTATAATTCAGGTATTCTATAGAATGCCTAGGCAATGTATAGAATACCTGAGGCGTTTAAGCAATGTATGAAATATTATAAATTACTATAGTCCATTACATACTTTACCTAGGTAATGTATACAATGCCCAGGGATTGCATAGAATACCTGCTGGCCCCCCCCGGCAATGTGTAAAGTAAATAGATTTTGGTTCCCCTGTGCGTAGGGGGTGAGTAGGGGGTGCATAGGGGGTAAGTCGTAGGCCCTAAAACTCCCTACTCACCCCTACGCATCCCTATTCACTCCTTACGTAATCGGACGCACCCCCCTACTAACCCACTAAATAATGTGAAATCCCCAACTGACTCCAAATTCGCTAGGGTGCGTAGGGATACGTAGGAGGTCTGTAGGGGTGTGTAAGGGGTAGTTCGGAGTCCGTTGGGGATTTCACATTTTTAGTAGTTAGTAGGGGGTGCTTAAGGGGTGCTTAGGGAGTGCGCAGGGGTGCGTATCAGGGGTGCGTAGGGGGTAAGTTGGAGTCAGTTGGGGATTTCACATTGTTTAGGGGGTTAGTAGGGGGTGCGTAGGGGATGCGTAGGAGTACGTAGTAGGGGTGAGTAGGGAGTGCGTAGGGGTGCTTCGAAAAAAACTCGTATTGGGGTCAGTTGTTCCCTAACATTTCACAAAGTGGACAACTCGCCTCCGGAACAGAATTTCAGAGGGCCAGTTGTCACTTGTCACCCAAGCCAAGCAAACAAGTCTCAGCACGTTTACTGCCTACTCGCACCCCTCTACCTTGCCCTGCCTTCGTCTTTTATACACATTACCTGCTGCGGTATTGTATAGAATACCTAGGCAAAGTATAAAATAAATAATATTTCATACATTGCCTGGACGCCTTAGGCATTCTATACATTGCCTAGGTTTTGTATAGAATACCGGATTATACACATTGCCGGTAACATATATATACCCAGTACTAGTAGCGACTGTTCACTCCCCATCACACTGGACAGAGTTTCGGTACTAGTGAAACGTGGATTTTCTGAGTTATCAGAATATTCACTGACTACCTCGGGGAATATAGTCGTCAGCATATGCTACGCTGTGCAGGTAGCATAGCATTCGGTTGTTGTCAGAAAGCTCTTGGTTTCGGCATCATCCCCTGCTTGGGTTATCCAAGCAATATTAAAACAATCTTAGAGCGAGCAGAGAGTGCACGTTTTCTCCGTCTAATACCAATCAAATGTAACTTCCGGTACACCATCCAATTAGTACAAACTGTGGAGTGAGCGAAGCGAGCTCGAAATTTTTTACATCATGACTGTTAACGTCTGGACGGGAATAGAATTAAAACCACCTGGGGTAATGCAAACCCCGGAATAAGACAGTTTATTTATTTATTTTAAAGTCTTTTGTAAGAAATTATTTAAGTGTCCAGTCCCCTACCCTATAATTTTGAATTTGGTAATACAACATCCTTGGATCCTTGGAATTGACATGGATGGCTTTTTGTAAAGTCGGGTCGGTCACATAGTTAGCCCACCATTATTATAATATAAGTATAGATTATTTGTTTCTTTCGTGAGATTCCAGTTGACCTAAGTAGATACCGAATAGGTGCAATCAATGTGATTGTTATTGCCTTAGTACCTATTTGAGCCTTACAATAAACATTATCCTGCGCTGCCCTCATCCAACGTTTTCCCGCCGCCTTCACCAGGTCGTCGGTCCACCGTGTGAGGGGCCTACCCACGCTGCGCTTTCCGGTACGCGGTCGCCACTCGAGAACTTTTCGGCCCCACCGGCCATCGGTTCTGCGAGCAATGTGCCCCGCCCACTGCCACTTAAGTTTAGCAACTCTTTGGCGGCCGGTCGTTATGGCGATCCTTGGGGGAGGCCTATGTCCAGCAGTGGACGTCCATCGGCTGAGATGATGATGATGATGATGATGATGAATAAACATTATAAATATCTTCCAGCCATATGCAAAGTCGAACGCAGATAAAAATAAGGATGTTGAAGACGATGAAGAAATCATTTACATTCTTCAGCTACCGGACTGGGAGTACAAGTGTCCAGTACATAACCAGACTATCAGGACACCAAGGTATCTAAGATTTTTATTTTATTTCGTAGGTTGTAGACTTGGACAAAACACCTACGTAAAATATACCAATTGACAACATTTCATTTTAAGAAATGTACCAAAATTAGAAAACAATTTGGAGATTATGTGATTCAAAATTATCAGATTTTTCTATCCATTACCACACCGGACTGCCAAACCAGGGTCCTGGGTTCGAATCCCGGTTCGGTCATGGATGTTTATATGTTTGTGCCGTTGTTGTATGGTTTCCATAATAAACAGCCTATAAATAGTGCTTTCTTGGGATCATTACAATGTATGTGCCTGTGAGCGTTATTTATTTATTTATTTATTATTTATCGAGTAATTTGAAAAATACTTACTGAAAAGTTAAATAGAGGTTGAATGACATTTTGTTCCTTTGCCTGCTGGGCTTTTCTATTGTATTTGTCAGTTTTTATTTTTAATTTTATTGCGGCCAAGGTATTAAACCCAAAATTTTTCAGAAAATTCAAAAGTAAATTAATATGAGAAATATCGGTCAAAAATTTAATCGGAAAAATACACGACGTATCTAATTTTTTAACCTATTATTTTTATATTTTTCATAAAAAAAATGAATGGTGGTTAAGAAAATTAAGTGTTGTCAATTCGGTCAAAATTCAGAGAGTGATCATGAAAATGAGAGAGAGAGTACACTTTCATAACTGAGGTGGTGTATGTGTATGTCTATGCATAACGACAGAATGGACGAATATACCCTCCTTGGGGTTCGTCCATTCTGTTTGTCCTTGTTTGACTATGGAATCTTAATGTTTGACTATGGAACCTTAATAGTGGAGTCAAATTAGGGTTTTACCGCAGAGCCCAAAACCCTCGGTTTCACAAAAGTAATTCGGCTCCGAAGTCATCTCATTTTTAGCCCTTACTTGACTGCACTATAAATAAAACCGGTAAAGTGCGAGTCGGGCTACTCGCGCACCGAGGGTTCCGTACCACACCACCACACAACATATTAGCTCACAAAATAGTTTTGTTTTCTCCGGGACGTTTAGCACGAGACCGACTCACACTTGGCCGGTTTTTATTATTTGTTGTTATACTGTAAGTAGAGTTTGTTCTATAAAGCGAGCCCTAAAAAGGAATTTTAAATAGGTTTCCCTATTGGAACTACTAGTAGGACAAAATAGGTACACCAGCATGGGTAGCATGCCAATCCGCGATAGCCGTCCCAGATAACATTTAGCCGTCCTAATGACGTCTTTTTACAGTCTTGCTCGACCTAGGTGACGTACATTTTCGACGTCTGTAGGTCCGATAAAGGACGTACATTTGTCACAACCTAATGACGTCGGATCAAGACGTCCGTAGGCCGTTGTATCAAGACGTACGTAGGCCGTCGTATTAAGACGTCCGTAGGCCGTCGTATCAAGACGTCATTAGGTTGTGACAAATGTACGTCCTTTATCGGTCCTACAGACGTCTAAAATGTACGTCACCGAGGTACGAGACTAGACGTACTTAGGACGTCATATCAAGACCGATCCAGGGACCTTAGGGTGCGTCCACAGCTGACGAACGCTCCGCGAATGTGCAGCTCGCGAGCGGCTCGCGAGTTGCGCATTTGCGGCGCGTTCGCCAGATGTGGACGCACCCTTAGGCTGCCTGTCCATTGACGCGAGCTGGCTGGCGGAGCGGGGAAGCGGAGTTTTACTAACCAATCAGGATTGCATAAAACCTCGGCCGAGATTCGGCCGAGCTCCTGATTGGTTAATATTTTTCTCGCTACACCGCTCCGCCAGCCAGCTCGCGTCAATGGATAGGCAGCCTTAGACTGAGATTCAGAGACAAGATTTGAGTATAAGATCCTACTTCGATATGTCAAAATTTTATTGATTTTTACATATCAAAATAGAAACTAATACTCAAATCTCGTTTCTGAATGTCAGCCGTAGAATGACGTTCCTAGACTACGGTGGAGTGAACTAGGGTTGTAAATAAATTAATTAATGAACACCGAAATGTAAAATTTTATTTAAAGATTTTACTTTTAGTAAAAGATGTTCTGGAGCATGCTGTAGCCAGGTTTTGATGCTAACTTCGACGCCCTCTGCCGTTGCAGTTGCAGTTGTGCTAACAACGCCTTCTATAAAGAAACAAGAAAGATACAATTTATTAATTGTATAAAAATGGTCGTGGGAGTAGCACCCACGCACACAGGGCTCCGTATCTTTTTATTATTTGCCAAGATACCTAGATGCCACAACAACAAACTGAATATGTTATGAAGCTACCTCAGTAGGCCTTGCATACCACCTCCGAGAAAACGATAAAAATCGAGATGTGCCACCATCCTTATTAATTTACGTATGCCAGAAAGAGCGCGCATGACGTTTTTCTCGTTTAAACGCTTTGTCGTGGATGGCATGCTAGCCGTGCTGTTGTGGAGTTGTTTACAGTTGTTGAGATTATACCGCTGTCATATACTGAAAAACGGATGGACAGCATAGGCTTAATAATAGGGTCCCATTGACAACCTATGTGTACGGAACCCTAATAATAATTCATTAAAACTAATTATTTGAATTCCAAATAGTGCAAAGATATTGAATGGGGGATTGACGCAAACAATATTGAGATAGTATTGGAGAATTTCGGTAGGTACTTATGTACTCACCTACAATGCAGTCTCTGAGGCGTAGAGTGCAAAAAACTTTTTCGATTTTGGTTTTCGTTGCAGTTTTCATTCCATAAAAATTGTACTCTGCAACTAGCTTGTCGGAAATGTAGGACTTCATTGTACGTGGCACTTTACTGGAAAGATCTCGACCTGACACCTGTAAAAAGAAATAAGTTAGTTAGGTACTTGTAAATCAAACCAAAATTATTTTCTTAGACAATATATAAATAACTAGTGGACCCGTCAGCGGCCCCTCCCCAATCACCGGCACCCCTCCCCTCCTGCTATACAATTCTATATCCAACCCTTTAATAATTCTCTGCGTTATTAAATAGAAGCGTCGTCGTAGTTAATTCATACAAGCATCCCGAGAAGCCAGGTTCCCCAAAACTGAAAACTGACTAGCGGGGCTAGTACGCCAACCCACGATAGCGTCATATAGCTCTATCACTCTCTTTCTATTGGGGCGCGAACGAAAGAGATAAAAGACTAAATTTGGCAGATGAATGTGTTAAATGTCGCTATCGCCGGTTGGCGTACTAGCCCCAGAAGCCGTAGCATCATAGTGTAAAGAACTAATAGTGGTGAAGCTCAGCGGTCGCGGCAGGCCAATCGTGCGGGGCGTGCGGGGGCCGGGAGGAGTGCCTCCCGACCCACGTTGCCTGCGCGCGTATCTTCGTACCCCGCATGCCGCGCGGGCATAGACCTGACCGCTGAGCTTCATCACTATTATTTTATTTACACTATGGTAGCATGCTACACGTGATACGGCTGTATCACGTCTTTTATCTCGTTCGTTCGTGCGCAAATAGAAAAAGAGCGAATGTGTGATAGTGCTGTATCACGGTAGCATGCTACCCATGCAGGAAAGGGATAAAATATGTACCTACCAGTTTCGTAAAACACTTGCTGCACACCATAAAGTTTCAAATTTTCGCTGGGGGACGTGTTGAGATTGAGGATCAGCTCAAAAGCTTTGGGCCTTTTTATGACCGGCCAATACACTTCACACCATCGTGGCTTCAGCCACTCTGAATCCACAATAGAAATAGCACCGCCACCGCAAACAATAAACTGGATCACTGCGCACTTGGCTGGGCGGTCCTCGTCCATTACTAACACACTTTAGGTTCAATTTCTTTGAATAACACTAACTCAACAACAAAAAGGACTCCGCGACACGTCCGATGCGCATAGAAAAATGGCGCGACTGAGCTGAGAAAAAAGGAGGCAAGTCCGTCCGTCCGTCAGTATAACGTCCAACTTGCGTCCAACACAGGACGTATACTGGCTGACGGTAAAATGACGTTCCTAGTACCAACTAGTACGTACTTCTACGACCAACATCGGACTATTCGGACTGACTGTATAAGTACCTTAAAATGACGTCATTTTTAAGTCGCCGACCGTAAATGTTATCTGGGGTGATACGACTATATCACGTCTTTTATCTCGTTCGTTCGCGCGCAAAAGTACGAGTTAAAAGACGTGATATAACCGTATCACGGCTATCGCAGGTTGGCATAATACAATACCTAATACCCATGGAAAACGGCGCGGCGAAATTTTATCCATTTTGACTTGACTCAGTTGACTCTCTCGAGTAGAGAACGCCATCTGTTGGCCCAGTTCTATAGCTTCATGCGGCTTCCATGACTTGTTCACGTAGCGCTTGCGTAGCGCACTCCTACAGCGCACTCACAAAGAGAACTCATCTCTCCAGAGCGCCATCTATTTTTATAATTTTACAACACTATATTTAGGGTGGGACTGAAAATTAAAAAAATTTATTCACAGATTCATATGGCATTCGTGTAAGAAATCGACGAAAGGAAAAGGAAACGAACTCAAGCAGGGAGGGGGGCCTCTTAACAAACCTAAGCCTTGGTTGCTCAGCAGACATACAGACTTCGATTTATTATCACAGTGGTAACATTTTATGTGCCATGTGTAAAAACATTATTTACATATAAAAATTAAATTAAGTATTCAAAAACGTGTCCTTGTGTTTTCTTCGATGTGTTTTCTATAGCGCAGTACGGCCCCGTGGATTATTTGTACTACCCGTTTGCTTGGAGTTGGCCGTCGATGACCGTTACAAAATTTAGTCACAGGCACATTAACTACTGATCCCGTCGACAAAAAATAATTTAACAAGCAAATAAAAATTTAAAATTAAAAGCGATATTAGCGACCGGGATGGACGCGCCGTACGTGGTTGCGTTGCTAAAGGTTTTAAAATTGCGTTTAATAGGGTCTCTTAGGGGTGCGTGCGGTACGGTGAAGCGGGAAGGGAGGGAGCGGCCAATTCGAAAAAAACGACTAGTACATAAAATTTAATTTGAAATTAAGTAAAACCTAAATAAATGAGCAATATTGACGATATTAAAAATGTTATAATACCTAACTAGCTGGGATTTCCATTCTTTGTTACAACATTCTCATTAGACATGAGCGCCGCGCCGGCGCGCCGCCGCCGCCGCGATTTTTTCCGCGCCGCCGCCGCCGACCAGCGTGGTCGGCGCGCCGACCTTGAGCTGAGCAAGTTAATTTCCCCAAAAACGTCAGTTCTCGGAAGTCGTATTCGCATTTATTCAGACATAGCCGTTATTGAGAAACAACTTAGAGAAATAAATAGCAATGTTTCAGGCTAAATTATTAGTTTATTACTATAAAGTATAAAAATACTTTGTTTTTATCGAACCTAATTTGAGCGGTTGGCAGATATTGATGACCTTAATAGAAAGACGACAAAAATAGACTTTGCTCGCTTAAAATTTATCTGCATTCTGCTTGTCATGCAATGCTACAATAAAATAATAAACTAGTACGTGCTAAAAAAAATTCAGAATTCTCCTATCTGAGCCAGGGACCTATAGAATTCCGTGTGCAATACAAAATAAAAAAAATACGTGAACTTGACATTTCATAGAACGTACATAAAAATCCTTTGATTCGATCGAGACTTCCATGTCTGCAGTACAGACAGCCCAAGTATCTTCAGCGATGCCAAGTAGACTAATAGTACATCGATGTGCTGAAATAATTGTAAAAAAACGCCAATATGTCAGAACTCAAAACCTATCCTACCCAGCGAGGTGTGAGACAGGGAGACGTTATATCTCCGAAACTGTTCACCGAAGATGATGAGGTGAAGATGCTTTCAAGGTTCTGGACTGGAAAGGGCTAGGCATCAACATAAACGGCGAGTATATCAGTCACCTTCGGTTTTCCGATAAAATAGTCACCATGGCGGTGACCATGGAGAAGCTCAGTAGAATGCTCGATGATCTTAGCAGCGAACTAGTTGGTCTGAAAATTAACATGGACAAGACGAAGATCATGTGAAGATCGGTAACTCTACATTCGACGTTTTTGTCGATTATGTTTACCTTTGGACAAACTATCTAGTTAAGTAGGTCCAACTTCGAGAAGGAGATCAACCCTCGAATCCAACTCGACTAGGCATCGTTCGGGACGCTACGTAGTATCTTCACATACCAAATACCGCAGAGTCTTACGACTAAAGTCACCAGTGACCACTGATCAGTGTGTATTGCTAGTGATAACAGTCATGGAACAGAAGTGCGATTTTTGAAAATCATACGAGCGACTTGGCAGTAGAAAGTGTCAAAATTACTATGGAGATTATGCATCTTTCTACTGCCAAGTCGCTCGTATGATTTTCAAAAATCGCACTTGATAGACGTGGTCGCTCACTCAAGGCCTCATAAAAAGGATAAATGAAGTGAGCTATGCTCGGAGTTTCCCTGCGAGATCGGACCAGAATTGAAGACATCCGCAGAACAACCAGAGTAGCTGACACAGCCCAAAAAATTGCTAAACTAAATGGGCAATAGGCAAGAAATATCAATAGCAGAACAGATAGCCGGTGGGGCCGAAGAGTTCTCGAGTGGCGTCCGCGTACCGGGAAGCGCAGCGTGGGTAGGTGCCCGCCCCCAAGTTGGAACGACGACCGACCTGGTGAAGGCGGCAGGAACCCGTTGGATGAAGGCAGTGCAGGACCGATCGCTGCGGCGATCCTTGGGGGAGAGCTATGTCCAGCAGTATTCCATCGGCTGAGATAATAATGACATGAAAATCCTGGAGCGAGCAAAACGAGCACATAATTCACGGCTACCGTATGGTACAATACTGTACTGAGGCCGATAAAGCTAGCCTTTGTTTACTATTATAAAATATTATTCATCTCCATTGTGATGACTGTGCTGGACTGGAATCCTGGCAGCGATGCCAGATTGTCTAGTTCCGACTACTTACTACGACCGACTGTTCAATTACCCACTAGATTAGCAGACTAGACCAAATTGACTGCAAAAGAGTGAAGAAGTGTAATGTTATGTCACCATACTGAACTTTTTACTAAAGGCACAACTCCTCACTTCGCACTCGGAGTTGTGCAAGAGCATGTAAAAAACAAAGAAAGACACTTTGTCGCAGAATATTTTCGGCCAAAACCCAATGTTTGAAATCGAAGGTAAAGGAACTCAATCAGCTTTGGTATCTGCCAATGGAAAAGAAACGAGGACACTGAATACGCAATCTGCGCGCAGTGTGAACACATTTTAAAGTAGGAAGTTGAAATAGCTCTTTAAATTAGTAAGCTATGAGCTGGTCAATTAGGTATCGAAGTAGTTAGATTAGTATGTAGACCACTGAATCCTCTAAGAACTGGAACGTCCCTTAGCACTTGGCCGTAAACGATGGGCAGCGACAGGATGAAGTCAGGCTGATGATGAAGTAAAAACTGGCGTTTAATGTTCTACAGAATTAATATGTTCGATTTCACCATCTAAAAATATACATAAATGATTTTATTCTTACAAAAAACTCGCTACCTACCTTATTTAAGGTATTTTTCCTTCATGTACAGTTTGTTTTTACTATCCTGGACAACATAAGATTCTAAAAACCATGGTTTTAAATTTTTCTTTAAATAAGGTAGATTTTTCAAGGTCACGCCGCCGACGCCGGCGCCGCCGACCCCTAAAAGTCGGCCGCCGACTGATTTATAATCGGCGCTCATGTCTAATTCTCATACAAACTTTCACCACCGTTTTCACACCTTTGGGGGTTCAATTGCAAAAAATCTTTTTTTTTTGTTAAGGGGCTATGTGAAAAAAATTGGATTCTTCAAAGCTTCATATATCATGAAGTACTAACAGTAGGAGTATGATTTTCGGATATGTGTAAATTGAACATATAATTGAAGTTTTGATTAGAGCCAAAACACGATTAAGACACATTTTCTCTATAGAAAAACAAGCCAAAATAGCCTCCGTTTTTATCTATAAACGCTTGGAACTCCTAAATGATGAATAATAGAAACACAAGACTTAATTAAAAAAAAAAGAGATTGATATTTTCAAAATTTTGATTAGAGCAGAATTGAAATTACATAAATAGTACAATCACAATTAAATAAAGTTTGATTTGGCGCTCGATTCGTTTCAGGCGCGCGCGCCGCCCCATCTCTTTCTCTCGCAACAGGCCGTAATATAAGCTATCCCGCGCCTGTTTCGCTTAAATTATTTTTCGACATAGGCCCTTAACACAATAAAAACATCCCTGCTAAATTTTAAGTATTAGTATTTTCTTGTTTGGATATTTGAGTATTGAACGAGTGTGCGGATTTGCAACGCGGTGACCATAGGCAACTTTGACCCGTATATTATACAAAAAGTTAATATGTACAAAAAAGGCCGAGCGGACGGTCTCGAGTTAAAAGTGTTCAGCACACGACGGAATCTTGCGAAAATCGAGTCCAGCGCGTTGACAGAAAGCCAGGAATCTCGTATATAGTACCTACTTAGTTTCCTATCCTTATGGGGAAAAATAGCATAGCCTACATAAAGCATAGTTCGTCTTTCACACACACACACACTGGCCCAACGAACGCCAATCGGCCTTCGTTAGCGAACGCCGACTTAGAGCGCTTACAGACGAGCGACAGTTGTCTGCGACTGCGACAGCTCGCGACAGGGTCGCGCGACCGCGACGTAGGCATAGTCTGAGAGCACAAGTCTTGTTCTTGAGAGATTTCAGTTTGAATAAAACGGAGGCTAAAAAATAACATGGTTGATATTTCTGGTAGTTTTTATAAGTTCTTCTTCTTATCTTCATCATCAAGTCCATAAAATATTACAGACTGGTAAAAATAGGGCAATTATAATATACATCATATACAGGGTGAAATCGAAGACATTCGACAAATTTTGGTGGCGAGTTGTACTCCTGGTTTAGATCTTATATTGCAGGGTTTTCTTGAAATCTAAATTATGAAAATAAAAGACATTCTAAGCATGCCAAAACATTCAGAAGGGGTTCATAATAAACGCTCTGTGTCATACACACTTTAAATAAAAAAAATGTTTTTTAAATTAAAATTAAATAATTCCTTAAATAAACATTTTCTCATTCGAACTGTACATTTCCACCGGCCGGGGCGGCCCGGTCAACGTCCATCCCCTCGCAGGCGGAGCACCCCCGCACAACTCTAGCGAGCGCATCCCCACCGCTCGGCAAGGTCGCACGCGCCTCAGGCAAACAAAACAAAAACAGTTTCCGTTTCAGTGTTGCCAATGCTACGGCAATTACCGTGTTCTACGGCTTTCAGGCCAAAAAATTACAAAATCCACGGCCTACGGCTACAACCCTGTGGCCGTAGCAGATTCTACGGTTTTTCGCAAATTCTACGGTAAATGACTAATTTTTTAATAAAAAATTCACTCTTATAGTAATAGACTGTTATAAATAAGTGTATGGTTCGACTATGTAGGTACTGTATCCAATTCCGAATCCGAATGCCAACATTGTTGTCTACGGTATGTTGGCTGGGTTTTGTTACTCTTTCTTGTTCTGTGAGCAAAAAACAGATGAGATGAAATTGTTTTCTACACAAATAGATAAAATTTGCAAACGTTTAATTAACGTTAAAAACCTTAAAACAGCACCATTCGGCTAATATTGAAAAGTGTTTCCTTTTTTAAGCAGTGACACGGCCCACCGTTGGTCTTTTTCCATATAAACACGGCTTTTTTACCTAATGTACACGGCCGCCTAAAAATTTGCATTGGCAACACTGTTCCGTTTGGTCACGATCTGATTAAGAGGTTACCGCGCTCTGTAATCAATCAGTGCCCGCTTACGTATCGGAACTTGGATTTCAGTGCAGTGTCGTATTAGGTTCAACCTGAATTTGTAAAAAAAAGTCGTACACAAATCTGCAGTTTTTTGGATATGGTGATAATTTATTAGTGAGAAACACGGAGGCTTCGTGAAACGCAAAGACGCTATCGCAAGATGCACCCTGCTTCTCAAGTATCATCCCTTATTTGTGGGGGGAAATTAAAAGATGTGTGTATGAAACTGAATCGACCACAGTGAGTGAACTGAGAGAAAAAAATGTCAGTGCATTTGAAGCTGTAAATCACAAACAGCGCCGTGTCGGGCTCAATTTGTGCATACGAAATGGAGGTGGTCACTTTGAACATCTGTTAAAATAAGGTAAGGACATTTTCTTTTAGTACTTAACGGACAATGGTATACCTACCATTGATTCTTATACCATAAAAATATCGTGCTTTAAATGCTTAAATTCGCCAAAACTCAACAGATGGCGCTATTGTTTCGTACCGCTCACTCTCGCTCGCCGCGTATCGGCCGCGCATCTGTACAGTCAGTCACAAATTAAATCAGCCACAATTAATAATTACGATATTTTAAAATCTCGGACGTTATTTAATTTGGTCTAAATCTATTTTTAAAACCAGCCATATCTCGAGTATAACACTCTCTTAAATTTTGTCGATTGATTTCAATTTCACCCTGTAGTTATAATATAATACTTAACACAACACTAATAATTATAACACATAACATTATACACATAAATATTTATAAATACGTATACAGTGTGTAACAAAATACCCTAGTAATACTTAAGGGGGTGCTTCAGACCATCAAACTGAACAACTTTCACAATGGAGCCAACATCGAAATCGCGAAAAAAAATCAGCTCTCATACAAAACTGCAGTACCGTCTCGACTCAAATGTACAGGACGGCAGATTTTTTTATTTTTTTCTCGACATTGGCTCCATAGTGAAAGTTGTTCAGATTGATGGTCTGAAGCATACCTTTAGTATTACTAGGGTGTTTTGTTACATCCTATATAGGGTCCTTCTTAATATGCTGACACTTTTTTAAGGGGATGATCAGACCGTCAAACTGAACAACTTCCTCTATGGGACCAAAATCGAAATCGTGAAAAAAAAATCATCACTTCCATCTAAAACTGCAAACCTACTCGGAGTCAAACGTATGGGACAACTGTTTTTTTTTTCGCGAATTCGATGTTGATTCCATAGAGAAAGTTGTTCAATTTCATAGTCTGGTCATCGCCTTAAAAAGGACCCTGTATATAGGATGTTACAAACTACCAAAAAAACTGTTTTGGATATGGAGGTCTATCTCTCAGACTATACAACACTACGTCACGGTCGTCAACTGTCGCGCGACCCTGTCGCGAGCTGTCGCAGACAAATGTCGCTGGTCTGTAAGAGCCCTTAACTTGGGCCGATGTGTACGTAGCGTGATGTTAGAGCCCGGTTACACGTTCAGTATTTCGTCATTCTGGTCCATCAGTCTGGTCATGTTTATTTGATTTGAAGGGAAACTGATATACTGAAGCACCATGTTAGTCGGGTCAATCTTGAGTCAGTTTCCCTTCAAATCAAATATACATGACCAGACTGATGAAATATCAGTATTTCATCAGTCTGGTCCATCAGTCTGGTCACGGTCAGCCGTGTAACCTCCCTCTTACAGCCACGCTTCGGATCGCCGGCACACGCCAACGAACGATCGTTGGCGTTCGGCCGTCCAGACAGGCCAACAAACAACGAAGGCCGGCGAAACACATTCATTGGCGTTAGTTGGGCCGGTGTTTACGCAGCATTATAAAAAGAGGTCAATATGCGCTGTAAAAAAATTAAAAAATATTTTCCAAAATTAAATGTCCTTTGAACATTTTAAATTGTTTTAAATACAACTGGTCGCAAAGTGCAAAAAATATTTAATAAACAAAGAGAATGGAATAATTTGTCATTCCCGGTTACCAGATTCCATTCTCTTTGCAAACGTAGTGATTATATTCTCTTTGCTCTTTGCCGGTTACTGTCAAAATCATTATATTCTCTTTGGTCAAAATCACAATGATTGACAATGATTATATCGTAAAATATGGCAAAAATAAAAACATTTTGAAAAGCCTTTTAGGTAGGTATTAAGTACTAAGTAAATTTAAAAATAAATTTTTGTTTTAATTACACATAATGGCTAATAAGGAGTTAATTGGGAAACTGGCAAATGTGTAAGTACCACTACCACCCTAACACCTAATCCGGTCAGTGGGTCAGTGGGTCATTTTCGGGGGTGGGTCATTTTCAATCCTAACTCGTAAAATCAAGATATTTAATTTTAAAAAATCGTTTATTTGCAGCCCTCTTGCAAGACCTGGCTTCGATGCTTTGGATATGTCGGCACCTATTTTGGTACAAATGAACCCTCACGGGAAGTGGGAGAACAGTAAGCCCGACAACCTGGACGAAGATCGACTTAAAGCGGTCGTCCAACACTTGGTCAACTCGAATTCACTGTCCGCAGCTCAAAGTTATTGCTGCCAGTGCGCCGCTGAAAACCGGGTAAATTACCTACATGCGTCGATATAGTATAGGGGTAAATAAATATTATAAAGCAAGACATAAAAACGCTACTTGACATCCATTCACACTTATGACAACCGCCCATTAGAATAAGCGAGATGTCAATAGTACAGTCAGAAGCAATAAGTTGTAAACACTTTTGTTCTACGTCGTAGTACAGTCAAGAGCACGTCAAGCTTGACACTTTGGACTTTGTACCGTTCTTATTTAGTGCGCCATAAGCGTTACAATCGAACTGCAAGTGAAAAGCTTGATGTGCTCTTGACTGTACTAAAGTGTACATAACTTATTGCTACTGACTGTACAACAGATACCGTCTTGAAACATTTAGTCACCAGGCCTCCAGCTGGAGGACAACGCTATTTCCCTATAAAGAACGACTTTTGCTTGAATTTGCTTAAAAAGTTGTGGCAATTGTGTAACTGATATTGCCGGTCTTTAGTTAAAAAATCCTAAAGCTATGTCTGCGGGGCTAGGAGACGCCAACCCGCGATAGCGAGATTTAACTAAATTTTACAGATGGATGTAACGAGATAAATCTCGTTCGTTCGCGCGCAAATAGAAAGAGAGCGGAAGCGTGATAGCGCTATATGACGCTATCGCGGGTTGGCGTACTAGCTCCGCAGGCTTTAAGGAGCAAATTGGTAGCCGACCGCATGAAGCGTGCGGTCCCGACGTGTCGCGGCGACACGTCGCTGCGGTCATGAATTCGAACCCGACCGCACGCCGCATCTACACGCCGCAGCTACAGACAGTATTGCCAACTTAGGGTATTTTTTGGGGTAATAATTTTCAGTACGGTTTTAAGATTTAGGATGGTGGTGGTGGTGGCGGCTTATTCTTTTTGGCGAAGCGACGAAATAAATGCCGAGCACTTTCGAGTAAGTAAGGATTTACACACGTTATCACGTTAGAGGCATCCCACCAGTCTCAAATTAACTTGCGCTCTAATAATTAAGTACATAACATATTGGTTATCCTAACTGTTAATTAAGACATCTTAGACGAGTCGATAGTGCATAGATAAACCTAAATTGGTTTTTACTGCATTATTTTTTGTCAATTCTGTAACGTTTTCTTTCATAAATAAATAAAATAAAAATATAAAAAAAAATATATAAAGGGTGAATAGAAAAGATTTTCGTAAAAACGAATAGAAAACATTTTCGTAAAAACGAATAGAAAAGATTTTCGTAAAAACATGTTTTCTTTATTTGTTTCCCAAAATTATCATACTCGTATTTATATTATAAGTTATTCGAATACATGCAGCATTGATTGAAGAAGAAGCATCCATAGATTCTACCTTAAATTTGGCTAAATAAACGAACTTACCATCAACTCTCTATACTTTCCTCTATATCTGTCTCTTTCACTCTGCTAGATTGGCGCCTCGAATCTGACAAGGCGCGCTCATTTGACGTTTACTTCATAGCGTTTATAGATTTTGCCGCCGAAGCTTGCAAAATTTTTTCTTAACTTTAAAACTTGTTTAAAACAGTGAAATTGCATTGTTTTACTGTGTAAATTACACGGAAAAGTTGTTTTGTGAGTGTTCTGTGCGTGTTTTGTCAAAGAGGTGCCCTCACGGTGTGCAGAAAATAAGTAGAAGCACTAATGAACGTCACCTCTTTAATGCCGCTGCTTTGGATAAAGAGCGGCCTCTTCGAAGGGTCTTTTGACGCTCTTAACCCTACAGGACAGGGGTGAGTTACCTCTACATCTTTAAATCAAGTGGAGGATGGCTTCTTTAATTGCTTCCCAACAATTTTATGATTCATATTTGTGCTGACAACTTAGCCAAGTTAACTACCTATTTTTCAGGATCTAGCAGGTATGATCCTTTGTATTTCGGCTATTTATGGCTAAACAGAACACTCAGAACATGTATACTATTGTTCCTAGGAACAAACAACAGATTTGATATCTGAACCAATATTTAGTCAATCTCTGTGACACCTATAATCTTAAGCTCACCTATACTAGGTGATTTACGTTCTAATATTGATCAAAAGAATGTTATACCCACCCCCTGAAAGAAGAGAAAGTGGTCAAGCAGTGGTTTTGTGAAAAGTGTTGCTGCAGTTTTTGCAGTTGTGTTGCGTACCAACAAAATATCGATGTGGTTGCGTTGTCACCAGTAATTGCGAGGTGGTTACTTCGTGTGCAGACAGACAGATTGACTCTGGCACAGGTGTGTGCGCACTGTCGTTATGTTAATGCAACGTTGTGTCTGCAAAGTGGCCAGCCGCTACCTAGTGTGCGGTGTCGCTGGTGGTGGTGTTGTGGTTGTGATGTGGTCGATATAACCCATGTGGTCAGTAATGATAGCAGAATGTGGTACCGTGTAAATTCTACAGTTCATTTTCAATACAAAATATGTGCCCGCTCACGTGATGTGGTTGCGGTATGTGTGAAACAACCCTTAGACAACCCCATTGAGCATTGAACACTTTTTCAGCCGAGTGGCATTCTACCTGTTACATTTTAAATCATTAAGTGTCTCTAGTCAATTAAAGTGCGTTATACCTTTTAAGTCTTATTACATACATACTTACAGTTAGAAACAAATAGGTTTACCAAAGTTCCCCGGAATGGGGGGTGAAATATCACCCATATTTGCAATGTTAGGCATACCTGTAGAAAATATACATTAAAGATTAAAAGGAGTTTGACATAAAACGGATCAACTTATGTAGGTATAAATATGATCACAAACCTATGCCACCATTGCCACTTTCCTTTGCAAGAATTTTATGTGTCAAAGATGGTTAAAAACTTAAAGAAGAAAACTAGATGTGCCTACCGAATTTGTTTCCCTTTTTTTCCAGATGTTCTTGATAAGGAGTACGGAAGGACAAAATCTTTTTTAATTGCTGTCTTATAATTATGATCGGGTACTGCAGCCAGCCTTCCTTTTAGGCCCTCTGGTCTTTTGCAGTTTTATCATATTAAACTCAAAGAGTTCCTTTGGCCCACAGTGATTGGATGTCTTGATTTATGTAGACATTTTCTTCCTGGTCACACAACCATACTGAGTTTAAGTTAACAATACTGGCATATCAATACTAGGCTGCGCTTGCACTTAGTCTGGACCTGTAGTATTTGAACCGTTTTGTATTGTATAACAATACCATGAGCTACAATAGCATGCGCTAGTTATCTACAGATAATAGAACCTAGTGCTAGTTAGCTCTCCTAGGCTTTGCCAATATAACCAGATAGCGATTATTGCAATGTCAACAGTATCAGTTCTCTGTCCCTGTGCAGCAGGAATTTTCCTGATGGCGGAAGGCCATTATACCACAGTTCGGTGGTTCTGCACATAAGGTGAAGCACATTTGAATCAGACACATCGGATGTGGTCTGGGGTGCTCACTTCAGGTACAAATATGTATCAAATCTTGTTCCCAGTGTCGGAATGGCATGGTACTTTTTGCCCCCGACCTCGGAGGTCATAAACAGAACGTGGGGTTCATGCATGACATTATATACAATAGCTTTACTGACTGTCCATCTAGAACCCAGTGCCGGAATGGCACTCGTCGCACCCGGCCGCGGAGGTCGTACATAACATGGTGCATGTGCAATGGCATTACCATTATCATTACCGACCAGTTATCTAGGATGCAGTGCCTGAAGGGTGCTCATCGCTGCCCTCGACCGCGGAGGTCGAATATAGATAATAGGGCATATACAATACTTGGCATTACCAACCTCTTATACAGAACCCAGTGCCGGAATGGCACTCGTCGCCCCCGGCCTCGGAGGTCGCATCCAGTACATGGGGCATACCCAGTGGCATTACCAACCTCTTATTTAGAACCCAGTGCTGGAATAGCACTTGTCGCCCCCGGCCTCGGAGGTCGCATTCAGTACATGGGGCCATACCCAGTGGCATTACCAACCTCTTATCTATAACCCAGTGCCGGAATGGCACTCGTCGCCCCCGGCCTCGGAGGTCGCATTCAGTACATGGGGCATACCCAGTGGCATTGCCAACCTCTCATCTAGAACCCAGTGCTGGAATAGCACTTGTCGCCCCCGGCCTCGGAGGTCGCATTCAGTACATGGGGCATACCCAGTGGCATTACCAACCTCTTATCTATAACCCAGTGCCGGAATGGCACTCGTCGCCCCCGGCCTCGGAGGTCGCATTCAGTACATGGGGCATACCCAGTGGCATTGCCAACCTCTCATCTAGAACCCAGTGCTGGAATAGCACTTGTCGCCCCCGGCCTCGGAGGTCGCATTCAGTACATGGGGCATACCCAGTGGCATTACCAACCTCTTATCTATAACCCAGTGCCGGAATGGCACTCGTCGCCCCCGGCCTCGGAGGTCGTATTTAGTACATGGGGCATACCCAGTGGCATTAACGACCTCTTATCTAGAACCCAGTGCTGGAATAGCACTTGTCGCCCCCGGCCTCGGAGGTCGCATTCAGAACATGGGGCATGGAGCATTACCGACCTCTTATCTAGGATGCAGGGCCGGAATGGCACTCGTCGCCGCCCCCGGCCACGGAGGTGGAACATAGATCAGGGGCATATACATATCAGCGTTGCTGACTGCCTTAGTAATACCAACCGATTATGTAGAATCCATTGCTGGATGGGCACTCATCACTCATCAGTTCATCACCCCCCCGGTCGCGTAGACCGTTGACTTTGATTTAGTTGATTTGTTCACTTCTAGGAAAAGACAATCATAGATAGTTGTGAAGGTTGGGATTTCAGAGATGGTCCAACAATCTATTGCGAATATTGCGAGGCATTCATTTCACATTGGATCTTCGGGTTGGCATGGGCGCTCTCTCCCACCACTCAATATAGATCCACAATAACTGTACCACCTTCACTTCACATGGCACAATACATTTTGATAGTACCACAACTTGGACACACAAGTGCTGCCAACTGACAATTTACATTCTGTTCAGTTCTTGGGGTAAGGACTTGAGCAGGAGCCCACCATGGGTGGAGAAACTAAAACCCTTAGCCCTAAAAAAGGAGGGGGGGAGGCTAATCAGGCAGTGCACTGACTGGTCATTAAACGAAAGGAACTCCTACTAAAGAGAATCGGTCCTAACAACCTGCGATAAGACATCTACCAGACACTACATTATAAAATAGGGTCTGAGTAACTGAGTAACTTCGTTTGGTGTATATTCTAGAGCTCCATATGGGATATGTGGGCAGAATTTTATGGACATCT
Source organism: Agonopterix subpropinquella (assembly GCA_922987775.1). NCBI lineage: Eukaryota > Metazoa > Arthropoda > Insecta > Lepidoptera > Depressariidae > Agonopterix > Agonopterix subpropinquella. The sequence goes on along the minus strand of OV277693.1, from coordinate 51,427,484 downwards.
CAGACAATACTCTGCCATAGGTCAGTAGGTTTTACCTGCCGTGCAGCTGGACCATTATAAAATTACAAAATATCCTGTTAGCTAAATACCAGGAGAGAAGGATGCCAATATGTGACACTAGTTTAGTATTTGATTGGCTAGAAAATTAACCCAATGCAGATATTGATAGATCCGAGAGTACCAGGTAGAGTAGTGTAGTGGTGAGATAAACCTAATAATTATAAATAAATATAATAACCCAACTTCAGCTCCAGACACAGAAAATGTTAACAATCCAGCTGACTAGCTAATGAGCAACAACATACTGTGGAGTCCTTATGCTCAGTATAACATGTAATGAAGCTTGGGTCAACGAGAAGAGTTGTTTTGAGAATAATGTAATTAATCTTTTTCTTATCTAATATCTAATAATATCTTATGTTATTAGACCAGCTATCAGAACTCAAAACGGTCCATGGAGAGAATCATGAAAAAAGCTTACTGGTAAATTTTATTTCGGAAATTGTATTGTTCTCAGATAAACAGTACCGTATAATACTGTTAAGAATAAGGACCTACTATTAAATAATTGTTCATACATCTACCTAATAAGTTCAGTGGTTTGAATTAACTGTAATGCTTGCTTGCCTGTCGTGTCGACTTCAAATGTAATGTAACTGTAATGATCTCTGAGGATTGTTTCTGTATGATGGTTAAGATTATGCCTCAACAGGTGTAGAAATTTAATCTTAAATTGTTTTTCTCTTTCAACAGCAATCTGTTGATTTTAAATACCTAGTTACATTGAGTGAGATAACATTTAGTCATTATCAAGACTATTATGTTCTATTACTATTATGAAAGTTATTTTATGGTGTATTTTTCCTTTTTATACAGGACTTGTGTTAATGTACCCATTGTTGATGATGATGGCTTTATGTTTATGACATACACATTTTCATTTATTTTCACATAGCGTTTGTACTCTTTCACCAGCAGATAGCAAACAGGTCTTCAATCAATGCTGCATGTATTCGAATAACTTATAATATAACTGTTTTGCATTACAACAAAACAGATATTATGAGTGAGAGAATACATGCAGCATTGCAGCAAGGTGCTTGCTGGTGATTGATGAAGACTATGAAGTAAACGTCAAATGAGCGCGCCTTGTCAGATTCGAGGCGCCAATCTAGCAGAGTGAAAGAGACAGATATAGAGGAAAGTATAGAGAGTTGATGGTAAGTTCGTTTATTTAGCCAAATTTAAGGTAGAATCTATGGATGCTTCTTCTTCAATCAATGCTGCATGTATTCTCTCACTCATAATATCTGTTTTGTTGTAATGCAAAACAGTTATATTATATCTAGTAATATTTGAAAACACTGTTTTACCAAATACCAAACTGGTTGGAATTTATCGGAAAATGTCGTTAAAAATAGTGATTTCATTAAATTAAAGAAATATCGTGGAATTTGTATGAATTATCGTGTTATATAAATATCATGAATCTAGGATAATTATTATCGCATGCTGGCAGCACTCGGCGCAGTGTCGCCGACCGCAGTGTCGCGAGCTGCGCAGGGTATTTCATAGAAATACATACCAGGCCTATGACAGCTTAGTTCCATTGTTTCCGTTGTGGCGCTGTTTCCCATCGTCCTCATTGGACGATGATACATTGTATCATCGTCCAATGAGGACGAGATACAACGCCATATTGAACTTACAACAACAGCAGCCTCATACCGTGTTGTTGCGTCAGAAGCTTATATCTTGTGATTTTCCTGGTATTTTAGCTTGAGTTTAGAATCCTTGAGAAGCCTCAATTCTTCTCCGTCGTATGACATAATAATATCGTTGAATAGTTTGTTCCTTGGTCAAATATCCCTATTTTTGCATCCTGGAATGAGTGTATACATACCTATAACTACAAGTTCTATATACATTAGTTTGACGACAGAACGCCACAACGGAAACAATGGAACTAAGTGCAAATTTCACTGTCGCATCTGTAGCTTGCTACATATCAGTAATCTGTGATACATACAAACCAGTAGTGTCGTCGCGCGCGACATGCTGCTGCGGCGTGCGGCGAGCGGTCGGCTGTCACCGCCACGCCACCTTTATCCTGACGCCTGGCACCGCTAGTCTCATACATTGTTTAATTTTAGAAACAGGGAGGCAAGTCTGACTACGTGCCAGTCATTATGATGCCGATATATCCTGCCGACCAATGCCCGTTCGACATGGAGTGCGAAGTTCAAAAAATGAAGGATCAACAGCCTAAAACTAAAAAAGCAAAGCAAATGGAACAAGCTGCAGACTCCGACAAAAACAAAGTAAAGCGAAAAGCTAAAAAGCGTGGATTTGTTATGCAACGCCTAACAGATTTCGATTTACTTTCTCAGTGGTGAATAAAATAAAGATGTCACTACTTACCTACATAAAACTGCACAAAATATTAAATTTTGGTGAATGAGGTAGGTTTGTAGTGGTACCTACCTAACTGCTCATTGGCTTTCAAAATAAATTAATAAAGTGATATACGTACCTACCTGCAGTTGTTTCTGTCTATATTTTTACTGAAGTTTGTCATGTCATGTGTTAATAGTGCATAGGCGGGACGTACTCTTGTTAATAAAAAGTTCTATTTATTGTACCTACATTGTTTATATTTTTTCGAAAAGGTCAAGTAGGTAATAGGTAGGAAGTCCCAGTAGGTAGTTCCTTTGGGATGTGGCAAAGGAACTAATGGGAATATAATTTCCCATTAGTACCTTCAAAGGAACTGTCAAAAGGTACTTCTGGGAATTAACCTAGGTAGGTACATAAAAATCTTGAGCGCGAGCGCTTTAACTATTAGTCCGAGATCCGACCGTAAAATTATGCACCTATTCCTTAGGCGAACGAAATGTAATTCTAGTGTATGTTTATACAGGGGTTAATTCAACGCCACCAACTTGACTAAAAAAATCTTGCCGCAAGTGCCTTTTCCATTATAATTTTTGGTATAACTTTTTCCACGTGTTTGTTAGGGAAGTGAATGAGGTGCCATCAGAAGGAGACTGATCTAAAGTAGTGTCACGAACGCTGTCAAACATTAGACGTAAGAAGGCATTCAAAAATTCGGAGGGTGTATTAACAATCGCCGTGGTCTTACGGTCTAAGGTTCCGCCTCCCATGCTGGGGGGTGACGGTTCGAATCTAATCCGCGCCAAAAATATTTCTAGATTTTTGTGTTTTTAGAAATGTTCTAGAAGGAAGAGAGAGAAGGAATATTTAAAAAGGGACCAAAAGGTGAACGTGTCTAGGAACTTCGAGAAAGGAGGCGTAATTACGAATATTTGAAAAGAACCGGAAAAGTGGGCGTGTCTTCGATCGGTTTCGAGAAAAGAAGGCGGGGTTAGAACTATCTGGAGGAAAACAATCGAGTAAAGAAAAGAAGATCGAAAAAAGGGTATTCCGGAATATTCTGCGGGTTATAAAAAGCGGCGAATTCGTTCTGACGGACCAGTTCTTGATTTAGCAGTGAACAGTGCGAAACAAAAGGAAGAAAAGTAAAAGTGGAAAAGTACAAGTGAAGAGAAAAGTGCTGAGTGGAACAGTGAGTAGACAAGTGTCAGTGTAGTGCGTGACGTCATAGTGTCGTACGTCGTGACGTCATAGCCGTGACGCGTGTCGTGTCGTCACAGTAGTGACGTAGTGGACTGTGAACAGTGACAGTAACTGGTGCACGGGGAAACCCTGCGAGGAGGACCCGGTGAAGTGAACCGAGTAGGGGAACCTCTGCGAGGTGGACCGTTTGTAAGTGTATCCCAAATAAACTCTGTAAAATTGGACTTAGCGTTTCACTCCAATCCCGGAACCCGTCGCTCGTAACATTTGGTGTCAGAAGTGGGATTGGAGTAAGATGCCGCTGGTGCCAAAAGAGTTAAAGGGTGTCACCACCAGGGCCATGTCGGAAGCGCGGCAGGAGGGTGCGGCCCCTGTTACTGAGGTGCAGCGAACCCCGGAGAGAAGACCTGAGGGGGGTGAGGTGCAGCGCACTCCAGAGCAGAACCCAGGAAACTTCCTCTATCAAGTCCAGTGCATGATGGAAGAACAAGCTCGTCGTCAGGAGGAACAGGCAGCTCGCCGCCAAGAGGAACAGACTCGCCGTCAGGAGGAGCATGCTCGCCGCCAGGAGGAACAGGCTCGCCGCCAGGAGGAACAGCTGCGCGCATTGAAAGAGGAGCAGGCTCGCCGCCAGGAGGAACAGGCTCGCCGCCAGGAAGAACAAATGCGCACGATGCAGGAGGCGCTTCATAAAGATATCACGAAAGGCTTGCGGCAGGCAGTAGAGAGAGTCGAAGCTGTAGAAGGAAGGCTGGATCGCGTGGAGGATGAGTTTGCCAAAATCCGGCGAGAGCTTGAGCAGAGCAGATCTCATAGTCGTGTCGCTGCTGTTTTTGACTCACCTATGCAACCAAAAGGTGTGAAGACTCCGGTTTACGATGGACTGACGTCATGGCCCGCCTTTAAGCTACAGTTTGAGACAGCGATGAAAGTTAATGGCTGGGGCAAGGAGGAGGCGGAGCCTGCGTTGATATTAGCACTCCAGGGACAGGCTCTCACAGTGCTGGAAGCCGTGGGTGCTGGCGGAAACCTGTCGTTCGACAATCTTTTCGGAGCTCTGGAGGCTAGATTCGGCGATGGACATCTCGAACGCGTGTATCGGGCGCGGTTGAAGGAACGTAACCAACATGTTAACGAGAGTCTGCAACAGTGGTCCGTGGAAGTGGAGAAGCTCGTGCGGAAGGCTTTTCAGTCGTCACCGGCAGTCATCGATAACATGCTCTTGCAGACCTTTACGGATGGGATACGGGACCCGGAGGTGCGAGCTGCCGTGCGACTTGGGCACCATGTTACACTCAGGGACGCTGTTGCCCATGCATTGGAGGTGGAAGCTGTACGTCAGGATCCTCGTTCCGGTCGTCTCAGGGAGATTGTGGTGACTGGAGCGTCAGCGCCGAGAAATCGGAGTGACAATTATATGTGCTACAAGTGTGGTGAACAAGGGCATATTCGTAGCTCCTGTCCGAACCGATCAGGCCGTCGTTATGTGTGCTACAAGTGTGGTGAACGAGGGCATATTCGCAGTTCCTGCCCGAAGCGATCAGGTCGTCGGGACATAGGAGTCTCGACTAATGAGCAGCAGGAAAACTGGAGGACGTTGGCCGGTTATGATGCAAACCCAATCATTAGAGTCCGGCAAATATCGGACGGAGATAGTCTGTTAGTTGAAGGAGGGGTCAATGGTAGAATCTGTCAACTAACTGTGGATACCGGAGCTTCGAGGACGGTGGTCAATGCTCGACTGATAAGCGAAATGGAAAGTTATCAGGAGAAACGACTTCTGCAGCGAACTAAACTACAGTTAACGACTGCGACCGGCCAGCGCATACCAGTTAAGGGGGAGTTGGGAGTTTCAATTAAGATCGGGGAGACTCTTTTCAAACATGAGGTGATTGTAGCTGAGATAGTGGACGATTGCATCATTGGCTTGGATTTCTTACAAAATCACCAGTGCGACGTAGACATGAAGAACAGAGTGCTACGATGTAACACAGAGGAGGTTCCGATGAGAGGTGGATCATCGGGAAAGGTCTACTGTGCGAAAAGAACGGTTCTCGAGCCTAGATCACAGAACTTGGTTCCTGTTGTTTTGCCCAAGAGTAACGATGGGAGCCGTGCTGTGATGGACAAGGGGGCAGCTGGGTCTTGTTGGATTACGGCGAGGGAAGTTGTTGCACCAGTTTCTTCTGCTTCGATTCCGATACTTAACGTTGGAGGTGTGGACCTGACGATTGCGAAGCAGAAGGCTGAGGGGAATGTAGTATCGGAAGTTGTGGAAGATTCCAGCAAGGACCGGGCAAGGCCGCAGGCGATGATAGTGAAGAACTCGCTCTCTAAGAACGGCGCAGAGATTGGTAGAATAGACCTGGTGAAGCACGCGAACAGTACAGGAGATGCAGCGCCAGTCAAGCAGCAGCTTCGGCGCATTCCGCTTACTCGTGAGAAGGGGGAAGGAACACCGGTTTGGCTGCATAATCCAGTTCGAAGGAAAGGGAAGAGTCCGAAGTTGCAGGCAAGTTGGGAAGGACCGTATGAGGTAGTGACCAGGATAAATGACGTCACCTATCGAATTCGACGATCGCCAAGGAGCCCGTTGAAGATAGTGCACGTGGATCGATTAGCTCGATATTTCGGCACTAATGATGCTCGGGACGAGCAGAACTAAGGGAGGGGCAGTGTCACGAACGCTGTCAAACATTAGACGTAAGAAGGCATTCAAAAATTCGGAGGGTGTATTAACAATCGCCGTGGTCTTACGGTCTAAGGTTCCGCCTCCCATGCGGGGGGGTGACGGTTCGAATCTAATCCGCGCCAAAAATATTTCTAGATTTTTGGGGTTTTAGAAATGTTCTAGGAGGAAGAGAGAGAAGGAATATTTAAAAAGGGACCAAAAGGTGAACGTGTCTAGGAACTTCGAGAAAGGAGGCGTAATTACGAATATTTGAAAAGAACCGGAAAAGTGGGCGTGTCTTCGATCGGTTTCGAGAAAAGAAGGCGGGGTTAGAACTATCTGGAGGAAAACAATCGAGTAAAGAAAAGAAGATCGAAAAAAGGGTATTCCGGAATATTCTGCGGGCTATAAAAAGCGGCGAATTCGTTCTGACGGACCAGTTCTTGATTTAGCAGTGAACAGTGCGAAACAAAAGGAAGAAAAGTAAAAGTGGAAAAGTACAAGTGAAGAGAAAAGTGCTGAGTGGAACAGTGAGTAGACAAGTGTCAGTGTAGTGCGTGACGTCATAGTGTCGTACGTCGTGACGTCATAGCCGTGACACGTGTCGTGTCGTCACAGTAGTGACGTAGTGGACTGTGAACAGTGACAGTAAGTGGTGCACGGGGAAACCCTGCGAGGAGGACCCGGTGAAGTGAACCGAGTAGGGGAACCTCTGCGAGGTGGACCGTTTGTAAGTGTATCCCAAATAAACTCTGTAAAATTGGACTTAGCGTTTCACTCCAATCCCGGAACCCGTCGCTCGTAACAGTACTTTAAAAACTAGGGTTACCACCTCTCAATCTGCCGCAACTATAGGGTTGCCAGGTCCAAATATGTCATTTTTGAATCTGGCAACCCTAGTCTTGCGGCAGATTGAGAGGTGGCAACCCTAGTTTTTAAAGTACTTTAGACCTGAAGTGCGATTTTTGAAAATCATACGAGCGACTTTTCAGTAGAAAATGTCAAAATTACTATGGAGATTATGCATCTTTCTACTGCCAAGTCGCTCCTATGATTTTCAAAAATCGCACTTCTGTCTCCTTCTGATGGCACCTCATTCACTTCCCTAACAAACACGTGGAAAAAGTTATACCAAAAATTATAATGGAAAAGGCACTTGCGGCAAGATTTTTGTAGGCAACTTGGTGGCGTTGAATTAACCCCTGTATAAATATACACTAGAATTACATTTCGTTCACCTAAGGAATAGGTGCATAATTTTACGGTCGGATCTCCGTCTATATACTCCATTCAGGAATTAGAGAGACAAAATCTGCTTTGATAGCATGACGGCAACCATAGATGTATAAACTAAAGACCATATCAGTTACACAAATGGCACCACTTTTTAAGCAAATTCAAGCAAAAGTAGTTCGTAACGTAAGAAAATAGCGGAGTCTTCCAGCTGGAGGTCTGGTGACAAAATGGTTCATGACGGTATCTGTTTACTACTGACATTTCACTTATTCTAATGGGCGGTTGTCATAAGTATGAATAGATGGCAAGTAGTGTTGTTATGTCTTGCTTCATAATATTTATCTACAACAACGGCAGCATATTGTGTAATGGCAACCCCGGATTCGTCTCGTTCTCAGTGTTGCCAGAAGGTTACTTTTGTAACCTTTTAGGTGATTTTTAGCTCTGTCAGGTTACTTTTAGGTTACACGATTCAAAAGGTTACTTTTAGGTGATTTTTCTGAATTTGTATTATCAATCATATTTTTCCATGAAACAGAATGCTTTTTCATATTTAAACGTAACGTAGTGACGTAAAGTAAAGTGAGTAAACGTAACGTAGTGAGTTCTCCTAAACACGCATTTTTCTCTGTTTTCTCTCTCGCACTAATGTACCTATAGGTAGCGAATCACGTATGACTAAAAAGATCTAAGCAGTCTCACTTACTCGCTCGATCAATCAATCGGATGAAAATGCAATTTAAAATGGAAAACGTTACTGAATTTTTTCATTTCTGTAAGTTAATAGAACCAACATCGGTCCATCAACTTTTAATACCTTATTACTGGAAAAAAATATGAAAGGTTACTTTTCACACCAAAAGGTTACTTTTTAATCTAATTCCGGTTACTTTTGACAAGATCCAGCTGGCAACACTGCTCGTTCTACATTGCCTATGGTCGATGTGTGAAGTCGACGAAAATTGACGAAATTGATATTGGTGCACATTTCATATTCCTTTTTTATTTCAATCTTTAATTTTAATTATGTTAGTGCAACTGTTACAAAACACACCAGTGTGATTATACAGTCAGTGTTGGAAAATTGGTAAGTTCTAACAATAGGTACGAGTAGTTGAGGACGTGGGGTATGCAATATAGATTCTCATCCCTCTTCCCTGTGTTTTCACACCTTGCCCATTCAATGTCCCAGGCACAGCTTATTTAGCTCGGGATGCGTTTCTGCGCATCCACCAGACCTAGGCATATCTAGGTAGGTCAGTATTGAAGAAATAAATGTGCGTGTAATCTAAAATATGCAAAGGTCAGTCAATTTTGCTGTATCGTCTAATTCGTGAAAAATATTTATTTGCTAGCACGAATGCATGTGAATCCAGTGCTGTGGTTGCATAAAAAAAAAATTCTCACGATCGGGGTCCATTATGTCGAAGTTCGAAGTAGTTTTTTTTTGTAACCACGACACATGTGTTTTTTTTACTTCCTGCATCACGCAAGACGACACCGTGTATTCAGAGAGAGTCACGTAGAGGCATACATACAGTAATTTTACTGTGATAATATTTATATATCATTACAAAGTTTTATACATATTAATTATGTTTTCCAATCTCTTATTAAACCATATGATTGACTTGGCCTTGATTGTGACATTGAGACATAACTGTGGAACATCTCTCTGCATTGATAATTTTACAGGTCCTTTGTGATTTTATGAAATTCTGCTTGCATTAAGTCTCAACTGCTAACTATTTTCATATATTTACACCACTAAATGGATATTTGAATAACAGTGGTATTATATCACACAGCTGTTGTACACTTATTTGAGTGTATTCATACATTTGGGTAACAACAAACAACTTACTACAATAAAATTGTGTACAAAAACATTAACTAATCTTACAGTTTGTATTAACATATGCTGAAAATCAGAGTTTGCTAAAAATCATCTACTGTAAACTTGTTGTCTAACAAAAAAACAATTTTGAGGTTATGTTCAATCTTACATAGATGTTCATCATAATTTACATTGTATACAATGTGTTAATAAATTATCTACCAGTCAACTGATTTGTAATGAAATAATAGCATTGGAACAATAATTTCATTATTTCCCTAACTTAAAGTTATTCACATTTTAGATTTCATGCAAAAATTATTTGTTATGATTTCAGCAATGAATGAAAGCGCTAGCGTGTTCATGGATACATTTTAATAATCTTGTTTTGGTTGTAAGTAGGGTGAGTGTGCCCGTGCGGTGGGCTGACATCGAGTTCCGTAAATTTTAAAGTATACAAATTATTTAATATTTTGAAAAAATGTAACCTATGTTGAAACCTTGATAATTCGATTCTGCTCTCGGCTCTAAACAAACAATTTTCTAGTTATGTTTGCATTTGTACAACATGTGCGGGGAATGTATCGTGACTCTTCACAGGTTCATCCATCTACCAATTCATACCATTCAATATTATAAATCTATTTCAACTGGACCATCACAGTTTGTCATGTCAGAGTAGCACAACCTGCATTCCTCGACTAACAACTCTTGATAATAAAGATGAATAATAAAGCTGGTCCTGGCTTCAGTTCAGTTACCTTCTATACTGGAGCCTCTGGGTATTCTATGGCTTGATCATCATACCAAATATACCATCTATCTTATGCTCCGTCCACACACACCTTCTTGCCTGCGCAGTTAAAACCACACGGTTTTACTCTAACGCAAGAAGGAACACAGAGATGCTGCCCACACAGTACAAGTAAAGTCCGCGCAAACCTCTGTATTCTCGGAGCCACCAAGTAATGTCTTTCTAGCATCACAGCTGACGGAAGATTTTTTTAGTTAAAAATAATTGTATTGCCAGCCGATTGAAAAAAAAAAACAGAAATTCAAGAGATGCTGTAAACATCGATTTATTTTATTTTCAAAAAACACAGTACATTCACTATAAAATATTATGTTAAACTACAAAACAGTTTTATGAAACAGGCCTACCTGTTCATTGTGCAATCGACTTGAATCTAGTTGATTTAAACAACAACAAAAAAACTTATAAACTAATTGAAAAAATTAAGCATGAAAGGTTGCAAAATAAAATACTTAAAGACCTGAAACAGATTATCGGCTTAAAATATAAATATCATCCATTATCAGGCATTTAAAAACATTCTGTCAAAAATTCTTGACTGACTGAAGCGCAGACTGAGGGGCGTTCTGATTGCCCGTCCATACACAGGTAAAACCGTGCAAATCAAAAACTGTGCAGTCCAGTCTTCAGCATGTCAATGATTGTTCGAGCCTTGTGGAACTGTACAAGCGGAAGCTTTACAAGCTGTACAAGGGCAAGACGGAAGTCTTGCCCTCCATACACGCAAACTGGACTGTGCAAGTAAGCGCGCGCGCATGACGGAGCATTCAGACGGAGCCTTACACTGGAACGCATATTATGTCCTGGTATGCAGGCAGGCAGGGCTTGGAACACACACCAAAAGTACAGGTTCTGTATCGGCACTTACGGATTTTGCCATTTCAGTACCTGGGTATAAGATCCAGGTACCAGTAGACTACTGCCTAGCAAGTACCAGTACCCAATTTAGGTACCCACTGCGCATGAGAATGCCGTTTAACTATCCTTTTTACTACATCTGTTTTCTCACTCTAACATAAATATATTTGTTTGGTACCAGTATTTAATACCGATACTGATTAGAAAGTAATAGTACAGGTACTACATCTGGTACCAGTACCAATAGTACATGTAAGATGTTTGATGCCAGTACCAATAGTACAGGTAAGATGTCTGGTACCAGTATCACTCCTAGGCCAATAGTACCGATTCCCAAAAATACCCGTATTTCAAGGCCTGTCCAGTCTATACAGGGTGAAATTGATATCATTGGCATCCTTTTAAACTAAGAGTCTACCCATCAAACTGAACAACTTTTACTATGGGAGCAAACCGAACGGAGCAACTAAAAAATCAGCTGTTCCATACTGAACTGCAGTACCTACTCGGCTTAAATGTATGCAACAGCAGATTTTTTAGTTGCTCCGATCGGTTTGCTCCCATAGTAAAAGTTGTTCAGTTTGCTGGGTCTACCCAGAGAGTCTACTCTTAGTTTAAAAGGATGCCAATGATATCAATTTCACCCTGTATATTTAAATTCTCCAATTGAGGCTACACCCATAGCCAGGCGTAGTCTGGCAGCTATTAATAGCAATCAAATGAGGCCATTGGATGAGGGCAGCGCAGGACCGGTCATTATGGCGATCCTTGGGGGAGGCCTATGTCCAGCAGTGGACGTCCATCGGCTGCGATAATGATTATGATGAACTGAGATAAATCTGATGACAGCCTCTTAACAGAGTCACTGCTGACGACCTACTTTGTAGGTCTGCAATATCATGGTCCGCAGTCTGTTTGCGTTAGTTGATAGGGCATTCCAGACCCTCTAGCATGATTTCTCTACTTGCGCGCACTCGGCTTTTTCCCATACTACAAGTCGCGGCACGCGCGGCTTTCGCTCTCCTAAAAGCGCGGGAACCGGTTATTTTGTATGCAGCGAAGGCGCGTCGCCCGCGTGTAGAGAAATCATACTAGACCTACAGTTTGTAGCACACCAATGATTCACATGTTTTGAGACTAACAGTGAACATGTTAATGCCCCGTCAGGTCAGTCTTTGAATGGTTCTACTGTTTTATAGTATTTCATCTCATCTTTGTGCTTCGGAAGGCCGTTTGATAATGTCAGATGTCAATTGAGAGTTAAGACTACTAGTAAATACTCTGACATCAAGTTGAACACTGACCGTTTCTACCACAGAACATTAAAAGAGGGGTTAGAAATAGAAATGCAAAGTAGCGCCTTTGCTTCGGAGACGAATGTCGCCACTTGTCTTCCGCTCACGCTGCTACAACTACTCATGCCCTCTCGCTCGCACCACGCCGCGCGCCTTATGATGTTATGCAAATCATTGCATAACCGTGGAATGCAATTGCATAAAAGTGGCACGCGTTCCACGCCTACTTTGCACTTCTAACCCAATAGGGGTTAGAATGTTAATGTTATGTGGTTTCTACCATTACACACTGGGCCCTCATGATGGAGTGTGGCCTACTCCATCCCACCCTTATTGTGAAGGGAAGCCTTTGCCCTGTAATAGGATCCTACACACTATGAGGTCTAACAAAATTAGGTGAAACTATTTTAAGGGGATGATCAGACCATCAAACTGAACGACTTTCTCTATGGGAACAATATCGAAATCGCGAAATAAAAATCAGCTGTCCTATACATTTAGGTCGAGTAGGTTTGTATGGAACAGATGATTTTTTTTCGCGATTTCCATATTAGTCCCATATAGAAAGTTGTTCAGTTGGATGGCCTGATCATCTCCTTAAAATAGTTTCAGCTAATTTTGTTAGACCTTATACTAGATAACAAGACAAGACAAGACAATTTGACAAGATTATTTGTTTTTGTCTCTGAAGCTACTCTGAAGTAACATTATTTGTTTGTGTCTCTGAAGTTAGGTGTTATATTGCTATCGTAACTGCCTTGTAGTGGAAGCTGTAAGTAAGATGCAAGCTAGACTCACTTAGTCGTCTTTTTTAGATGGAAAAGTGAAATTAATTAAGAGGGGGTCATACCTATTTTGCCTGTTTTCGAACCGATTTTTGAGAACCAAATTATTACATTTAATATATATAGTTCACATAACAGTGTAGATACGTTCTTTCTGCAGGGCATCTAACCGTTAAAAACACGATTCTATTAAATTTTCTCGATAGAAAAGAGGAGCAAAGTAAGCTCGATTTCAGATTTATAATCAGTTTTACAAGAATCACCCTACACCATTTCTTCTGAATATACCATCATTTGAATGGTAAATAATTATAGCAGGGCTTCTACCCGATGGATTTTTCCCATAGATATATTATACCTACAGATTTTTCTCCAAACACCCAAGAGAAAAGATATTGATGAAAAATACGTTTTTTCGCGATCTTACTTTCAATTGAAGCGGGATGGCTAATTGCAAAAGTTTGCTTGTTAGAAAGAGAGGCTTGCTCTACTAATACCCAGCCTTAAGACATTTTATTTGTTTGTGAAATGAGTGGGAAATACAATCTTATGTTGTCAGTGCCCATGTTCGTCTGCCAAACACTGATGTTCCTGTGATGGAATCTTGTTTGTTTATAATTTTGCTCTTTTTTTCGAAGCAATTAATATTTCTACATTATTTCAAATATTCCAAAGCTTCCCCTTTTAAATACTTAGTGCCTCCATTTGAGTTATTTGTTTTAAAATTTTACCAATTTTCAACCTGTTTTGTCCACCCCATCGTCTGGAAAAGGTCTCCCTCTTGCTCTTAAACCTCTAACCTAGTCTCTTTATGATTTCTTTATTATGGTTTTCACCATTTTACCATGATAATGAAATACTTAATCTATAAGAAATACGCTATGTTATGCAACTAGGTTCATAATGGTATTCGGTGTTGCACTTTTAGAAGTCAGGTAACGCACTCTAACTAATCATAGAACTACAAGGGGATTCCCTCACTGTTAGTACTATTAGCGACGAAATAACTCTGAGTTATTTTCCTAATTCTTTTTTATTTCGTCACGGATGAAATTGTGGACTGTGAGTGGGTTCCTAAGATAGTATTACCAAAATAATTAGGAAAAGAATAACGCAAAGTTTATAATTGTGAACTACAAATAACTTCAATAAGATGGAATCAGAAAAACCCTAGTAATGTTTTTTAGATGTGTTTTAAATTAAAATAGAGAGAAAGGTCTGTTACCTGAGACAACAGCTTATTATTAACAATTTTATTATGTTGCAATGTTACTTGCATGAAATAAATCTTACTTCATAAGTACTTCTATATTTGTGTACACAATTTACAAATGCACACAATATGCCATCTTTTTCCACGCATCTCTAATAGCCACCATTGCACTACTCCTTTCAGAAAACAACCTCAGTTTAAAATAACAATGTGCATGACCTTGAAGGGCCGTTGGATAACTTCACTCAGTTGATAAAGGAATGTAGACTCTATGCAAAGGAAACAATCATTTGAACGACTCGAGTGAAGTTGGTGTGATTGAGTGACGTCACATTTGCGAGCGAGGTCATGCAAATTGTTATTTTAAACTGATAGTACTTACTATAACAAAGATCCATAGATAAGCTTTTCTAGTAATTTCTTAGTCCTGCTTTGTTTTTAAGCAAATCTTAATTAAAACTTACTTATAAGTGAGGTGGCACATGCTTGATTGTATTACCTTTAGAACTGTGATTTAATGGGCTATGTGAATAAAATAGGATTCTTCAAAGCTTCATATATCATGAAGTACTAACAGTAGGAGTATGATTTTCGGATATGTGTAAATTGAACATATAATTGAAGTTTTGATTAGAGCCAAAACACGATTAAGACACATTTTCTCGATAGAAAAACAAGCCAAAGTAGCCTCCGTTTTTATCTATAAACGCTTGGAATTGCTAAACGGTGAATAATAGAAACACGAGACTTGATTTAAAAAAAAGAGATTAATATTTTCAAAATTTTGATTAGAGCAGAATTGAAATTACATAAATAGTACAATCACAATTAAATAAAGTTTGATTTGGCGCTCGATTCGTTTCAGGCGCGCGCGCCGCCCCATCTCTTTCTCTCGCATCAGGCCGTAATATAAGCTACCCCACGCCTGTTTCGCTTAAATTATTTTTCGACATAGGCCCTTAATCTGTGTTAACCTTGTATCCTAAATCTGAATAAATAAACAAAAATTTTTTTTGTCTTTGCAGAAATTCATCTCATGCACCATTAACTTCCATTTCACATCAATCGGTAAGTATTACTCAAGTTTTCCCATGTTTCCTCTAGTCTAGTGCACAGATTATACTTTAGCACACTATTTGGTTACAGTTCACGCCACTCTTTACAATGGATCCATCATGCTCACATTCCAAATGTGACATATATGAAGGGGCGAGCCAAGTCCCTTTCGAAAGCAATGCAGAGAATAAGACTGATAGTGATGCCATTACGGTAGATAAAGAAGCAAGCACTCAAAGTAATGTTAGACAACAAATCGACGACATAGAGCGAGAAGACTTCGAGGAGGAGAACCGGATAATAAAACATTGCTCTGGCATGATAGTAGATGGCAAAATTGCTGCGACAGCACACTACTCTGGTAATTTATCCAGTGCAAATTCCAGCTTGGCCTCCAGCTCAGAAACAATATCTACAATATCTCAAATAATTGCCAATGAGTTCATCATGCCGGGCTGCAGTAAAAGAGATGATTGCGAGGATAGTAATGCAACTATTAAAAACATGATCCATTCTAGGAAATATGTTGAAGAAACACAGAAGAAGGATGAATTATTTAAACCAGATTTCATGCAAAAACTTTTGAGTAGTGGAACTCAGGAGAAGAAGGATTTTCCTAAGGGTAAATTGTATAAAGCAGATCAAATGGGCGAGGGCTCGTCTGAGAATGAGCCGAACGAAGCAAGTGAGATGGATATCGAGGGCGGCCCATCAGGGAGGACCAGCTCCAACGCCTCGAGCATCGCCAGTTCTAGTTCAGACAGCACTAAGGAGTTTACAGTGCCATCTACGTCGAATGCCGAAAAGTTGCTTGGCCTTGATGATGCGAGTAGGAAAGGTGAACCCAGCAGTTCTAAATCCTCGGTGAGTATCACATATTGTTATGATCCATATTAACTTTTATTTAATTATGATCAGGGACCGAAAAGTTTCGGTTACCTTTATCCAGGTAACAACCGATTTTAATACCGGTAACCTAAATATGACCTTCAATAGAAAGCGAGTGAGTGCGGGGAAGGGTCAGTGTAGACTGAGCGGTAAAAAGCGCGTCTGGTTTTAAATAGCACTGAAAAATGAACGTTAATTTCTACTAATCAATAGTACAAAATGATTGAATAACATCGTTGTTGTAGCGGGTGACAAATTTTTGGAGCACCCGATGAGTGACGGTTCACGTTTGAGTTTCAGTTTGTTATTATAAGGTTATTATAATTGATTTAATTTATATTTAGTAACGACTAACGAGGTACTTAACAAAAAAATTGAATACTTACTATATTTATGAAGAATTTTTTTTTATTTAAACATATCTCTGTGTACGCGGACCGTTAGTAGAATGATATTAAGGTTACCTCTAAAAATACCTGTAAAAAAATAAAGGTTGTAAAAACATACCGGTATTATTGATACCGGTTTCGGTCCCTGATTATGATAATATTAATGTAGGTTCCTTTTTAATTAGTCGACCGTTACATATAAATCCAAAGTAATAAAGATCACGTTGGCATAAAAGAAAAAAATTAATCACACAATTTTTATTTTTAAGGAATTCATTATCTTATGCATCAATTGATTTTTTTATAGTTTGGAAGAGAATCTATCCCAATCTCTAGGATTTAGTTTTTGAGCAATAACACAGTTGAGTAGAGATGGCGGAGCCACGTGGCAATCACACACGCGACCGCGCAAACACCACGCGAATAACAACCGCTAGCGGCAAAACTTATTTTAATGGAACCTACTCAGGATAGTAAAATAGAGTAAAATAGCAAGTTATATTCAATGTATGGGAGTTACCGCGAAAACAGACTGTAAAGTAAACTGCCATCCTGACTGTAAAGTAGACATAGTATAGGGTAGGTAAATAATATAAAGCAAGACATAACAACGCTACTTGACATCCATTCACACTTACGACAACCATTAGAATAAGTGAGATGTCAATAGTAAACAGATGCCATCTTGAAATTGAAACCTTGTATCGCCACGGACCCAGCTGGTGAACTATGTGGTGACTCCTTATGTTTATGGTTGGAATTCACTTGAATTTGCTTAAAAAGTGGTGTTTGTTTAACTGATATTACCAGGAGCAGTAGTTGATAAGTCAGTGCTGCCAACTTATTAAGAAGAAAGACATAATGATACAAGTTTCTTAGGGTTCCGTACCAAAAGGGTAAAAACGGTCCGTCTGTCCTACATATTTAGGGCTGTAACTTTTGAACCGTAATAGCTAGATAGTTGAAATTTTCTCAGATTATGCGTTATTACGGCGGATTTGTTTACAAATAATAAAAATGACAAAAAGTTAAAGGGGGTTCTCAACAAAAAACTAGTTTTTATCAAAGTTTTTTCTTCACGGTCTATCGTCAAAACGTTAATACATACAAGCGTGAAACTTATGTGATTATAGAGCAAACTCTACAGAATAACAACAAATACTAAAAACCGGCCAAGTGTGAGTCGGTCTCGCGCTAAAGGTCTCGGACAAAAAAAGTTTTTTTTCTAAGTTAATAATGTTGTGTTCTGTGGTGGTGTGGTACGGAACTCTCGCTCGGTGCGCGAATAGCCCGACTCGCATGTGACCGCTTTTATTTATTATTGATGCATTTTGTTCCAGAACTATATGCAACAGTATTGCGACGACGATGATTCCGATGATGACGTCAATGAAGAGACATGCTGTACTTGCCTGTCTTCTCACGAAGTAAGACCGCATTCTGATTGATAAGTATTATTAAGACAATATTACTATGGACCAGTTTCGCGTGTCAATTCTACTAACAATCTTGTCTGACACTTTTTGCGGGGGACATCGTTGGATTTTATTCCTTTACTTATTTTGTTTGTTAATTAAAATAGTCTCTTGTGAACCCCAAACGCGACTAGATTGAAGTTATTGTTCCGCAATTATAGGAGCATCGGTGGCGCGTTGCGGAGAGGTATGGACACCCAATTATGGGGGTCCGGGTTCAAAGCCGCACGGACGATATGCCATGTACCAATGAGTTTTTCTAACTTATGTACGTAATACCGACTGCTCTCAAACGGTGAAGGAAAACATCGTGAGGAAACCTGCATACGCTGAAGAAGAAATTTTGATGTGCACCCTCCCGGAGGGTAGGCCTGTGCCCTGCAGTGGGACGTTTACAGGCTGATGATGATAATGAATTATTGGCTGTCTCGTTTAGTGATAAGGTATAAAATTGTATGTGTAAATGCACAATTCTCTTGACACTTGCACAATGATCAATTGACCTTGGAACGTGGCAGAGGGCAAGACTGGTCCCTAGTAATATCGCTCATCTAGTACTACAAAGACGGAATTGTCACAAAATGCAAATATGAGTTAATGATGCCAGAATGTTCCAAAATGTTCAATAAGTATGGTGTTACAAAATCGTTTTTATTGTTCAACAAATGAGCGTAAGACAGCGCCACTGTCTTTGTTGCACCAAAACAAAAATTTACTCGCCCTGAGTGTAACGACGCCACATTGGTCAGTTGCGCGGACGGTCAGTCTGAATGACAGTTACGTCTTTGTAGTACTAGATGAGCGAATATGGTCTCAGTTATGTACTTACTCAGGTTCTAAATAAATTGCTTTTTATTTTCAGGATGATGACGAGGATGATGAGCCAGAACCGGACGAGAGGCTATGGGTAAGAACTTTGTTACTTTTGTACGTAGTCACGCTTTTAACACTTAGCTGTCACCATCAGAATCACAGTATACGCTGTGAGAAACAAAACACAGAGCTTGAGAGCGTAAAACTGAACAACTTTCACTATGGAGCCAACTTCGAAATTGCGAAACTAAATCAGCTGTTTCATACAAAACCAACAAAGCAGCAGCAGCAGTGCAGGGTGTTTTGTTGCAGTACCAACTCAACAAATGTATGGGACAGCAGATTTTTCATGTTTCGAACGGTTTTAAGCACCGCAGAAAGAACGTATCTACACTGTTATTTGAATTAAATTATGTTAAATTTAATATTTGGTGGTTATCAAAATCAGAGGTGGTGGTTCAGACCATCAAACTAAACAACGGAAGCAAATCTGAATTCCTAAAAAAAAACAGCTGCCATACAATTTTGAGTCGAGTAGGCATTGTTGTTTAAGTATAGAACAGTTTTTTTTAGCGTTTTCGGGTTTGCTCCCATAGTAAAAGTTGTTCAGTTTTATTGTCTGAAGCATAAAGTATGTAACGCATTTAAAAAATGAATGAAATGAATTTTGTTTTGAAATGGCGTTTGCACATGCCCACTTTGTGCAAACTGTCCATGGCATCTTAGATAAAGTAAAATGAATGGATAGGCCCAAAGCGTTTTAAGTTGAAGCACGCAAAACTAGGGCACCTCAATACAAACTAGGTTACTTGGTCTGTCATCTCGGTACAAATTCGAAGTAAAACTGTCAATTGTTTTGCCTCATTATTCTGGTTTGAAATGTTTGCGTAAGGCCTGTCCATTCATTTTACTTTGGTCTAAGCATGGCATTGCGTGTAGGGTTGAAAGCAGTGCTTTGCGTTTAACGTCATCTACATTTCGATAAATTTTAGTTTTTCTTTCTATTATTTAAAAAAAAATGCATTTGAGCTAAAGGATTACTGAAAATTCGAATTTAGCGTTATTTTTGAACGTTTTTTATGCAGTGAAAAGAAACAATTTTATGTAGTCAAATCCAACGGGTGCGCGCGTCTGAATTCCCTTGCTTGGCTCCCCTCAGATTACCACATAAAGTGTGAGGGGAGGTGGGGTGTCTGAAGTCAGAGGGGTGCGGGGAGTGGCCGTTCTGTATGTAGAACTTTATGCTATTACCTATTCTGTGCTGTGGGTCAGTTTTCGCTTCATAAAATTTTCAGAGGAAAAGGCGCTATGAACACCCACCATTACCACCGGCGAAGAAGTTCTGTTCCGAAGCATCGGGCTCAGGGTCTGAAAGTTCTTGGACACCAGCTCTGGCTAATGTTACCAACATCGCGCTACCTGCCGCATCAACGTCTAACGTACAGGGACCACCTGAGATGAAACAGTGGCTTAACAGGTACGTTTTAATACAATATTTTCTGCTATAGGGAGGGTTGCTTCAGACCATCAAACTGAACAACTTTCTCTGTGGGACCAATATCGAAATCGCGAAAAAAAATCTGCAGTCCCATATATTTCGGTCGAGTTATGTTTGCCGTTTTGTATGGAACAGCTGACTTTTTTTCGTGATTTCAATGTTGGGTCCATAGTGAAAGTTCTTCAGGTTGATGGTCTAAACCACCTCCTTAAATGTTTATTTGTATTTTTGTAACACCTTGTATTGTCCTAGAATTAGAAATAAAATACCAGGACAATATACAGGGTGACATTTGTAAAATTTATTAATAATAAATGTCACCTTAAATCGCAGGTTCCAGTCGTGGTCGAATGGAGAGAAGATTCAGGCTATAGACGCGTTGATAAGGCGCTGCGACGCGAGCCACGTGCGACACATGATGAAGGCCATAGAGCCGCTGTTCCAGCGCGACTTCATCTCTCTGCTGCCGAAGGAACTGGCCCTCACCGTCCTGGCCTATCTTCAGCCTAAGGACTTGCTACGGGCTGCGCAGACTTGTCGGTATTGGAGGTAAGAATATTTAACTGTGCTATTTTAGAGTCGCGGAATGGCCTGTTACTTCGTACCTTAGAATTTTTATAAACAAGTTATACTTAGAGCGCGCGCATCTGTCGCAGCCCTTGTGCCGAGCGTAAGCAAATGATTCTCAAAGAAGTTTGAGAATCATAAAGAAGTTTGGCGGACGGCCATGTAATTTGAGACCCAGACTTAGAGGTCCCGTACATGAATGAAAGTTCGTAATACATGTAGAGTGAAACAAAACTAGCAAAAAAGTAAATTGGTTGTATGTAACCTGTAGAAGTTGGGGGAAATATATTTCTCATGATACCTTTTATATATCAAGTATGTGATACTCATATTCTTTCTTATTAGATAGTCCACTCAATCTTCTACGCATGCAGCCCTTGTGCCGAGCGTAAGCAAATGATTCTCAAAGAAGTTTGAGAATCATAAAGAAGTTTGGCGGACGGCCATGTAATTTGAGACCCAGACTTAGAGGTCCCGTACATGAATGAAAGTTCGTAATACATGTAGAGTGAAACAAAACTAGCAAAAAAGTAAATTGGTTGTATGTAACCTGTAGAAGTTGGGGGAAATATATTTCTCATGATACCTTTTATATATCAAGTATGTGATACTCATATTCTTTCTTATTAGATAGTCCACTCAATCTTCTACGCATTCATTATGTTTATTTTAATGAAAATTCACGATAACCGTACAATATCATGATAATGGAAGAAAACGAAATCACACACACTATCAGGTTAACCAATCCAAATACATTCCGTAACGACCAACAAATACCTCAGTGATAATATTAGATGAAAATAGCGGTTGTAGTTGCGTTTTGCTACTGCTTTTTGGATAATTTGTCAATTTTACTAGTAATTTTTACTTTTGAATCCGGACTTCTGGAGATGTGGAAGTTTTTCTAAAAAAAGATTTTATCTGTTTATAATAATTATAACAGCAGTCCTGAATGGCTTTTAGTTTTCGTAAAAAATGGCTGGGTCCAGATCTGCCATTCTTCTTTCATAGTGTTTCAATAACGCTAGTCAAAAACGCTTTTCTTTAAAATTTCCATGATAGACAGACGTAACTATGCAAAATTATAGAAGTAAAATATTTCTCTTGAAAATGCTCAGTGACACAATACGGACGCGTTTTATTTTGGCACTAGTTGAACGAGAAATTGACACGTTTTGTTGTTCATATCCGTGCTTACGGTTCATGCTCGGTTAGGCGCCCTCTATTGCTTGCTTACTCTAAGCTTCGTACCCAATCTTAAGAACCATAAATAAATAAAACTTAGCGCAAAACGTACAGATTTGCAGTGTGACCAATAACAAAACTAATAATACGTGACTAAATTTACATATTATGACGAATGGAAACTCATTTTTTTATTTTTGCTTCATAACGAGTAGAAACACCTTAGAAAAAGTATGCCTAGAATGAGCCTCGCGCTTCTATCGTATAAAACTAAAGTAGCCGACTTTCTTAGGTTGGTGTGCGTGAGGCGTTATACATTTTTTGTCTGTGTACGTGTATATGGATAGGGTTTAGAGGCCAGTGCTGGTTGCAAATTTTTGTACGCGTTCGTAGCTTCGACTGGCTATCTTGACATAACTTATCCAAGAGAAACACAGTTTAGGCGTGACAATAAAACTAACAAAAAAGTAAGTCAAAAAAAGGATAGATACTTTACGATACTTTTTCCTTCAAGTGTGTGGGAAAACCTCATCTTCTATTCATTAATGGATTTTATATTGAACATGATTCACGATAATCGTAAAATATTCAAGAGAATTGAGAATAAAACCGGTCAAGTGCGAGTCGGGCTACTCGCGTACCGAGGGTTCCGTACCACACCACCAAAGAACACAACATTATTAACTTAGAAAAAAATCTTTTTTTGTCCGGGATACTTAGCGCAAGACCGACTCACACTTGGCCGGTTTTTAGTATTTGTTGTTATTCTGTAGAGTTAACTCTATAATCACACTAAGTTTCACGCTTGTATGTATTACCGTTTTTAAGGTAGAGCGTGAAGAAAAAACGTTGATAAAAACTAGTTTCTTGTTGAGGACCCCCCTTAATTTTTAACTTTTTGCATTTTTTATTATTTGTTAACAAATCCGCCGTAATAACGCATAATCTGAGAAAATTTCAACTATCTAGCTATTATGGTTCAAAAGTTACAGCCCTAAATAGGTAGGACAGATGGACGGACAGACGGACGGACGGACGGACAACGTAGGCTTAGTAATAGCACAGGTCCGGCACTTCAAACAACGTTTTAGATTTGACATGATGACGTTTGCACATGCGCACTTTGCAAAAATTGTGCATGACATATGTGTAGGGTTGACTTAACACGCATCGTATGAACTACATTATACATTTCGTTACTTTTTATAGTTCATTCTGTTATTAAAAATAGTTATTAAGCTAAAGAATCACAGAAAATGTGAATTTAGCGTAATTTTCCAACGTTTATTTTTATTGTGTGGAGAAAAATTAAACATATTTTATGTAGTCAGATCCAACGGGTGCGCGCGCCTGACTGCATTCCCTTGCTCCGCTTCCCTCAAGTTACCACAGGGAGTGTGAGGGGAGGTGGGGTATCTGAAGTCAGAGGGGGCGGGGAGTGGCCGTTCTGTATGCAGAACTATATACTATTACCTATTCTGTGGTAATAGGGTCCCGTTTTCACCCTTTGGGTACGGAACCCTAAAAACGAAATGAGTGACAGTCACTGTCACACTGTCAGTACAACCAAAGATGTTACGACCATGTCACGACCAAAAGTGAAAATAGCTGTCGTGGTTGCGGTTTGCTACTGCTTGCGCAAATAAGTTCACTATTTCTGGCTGACTTGTTCAATTAATAAATATGTATTACTTTTGAACTTCTAAAGACGTGGATTTTTTTAGAAAACTGGTCTAGTATACAGGGTCCTTCTTAATATGGTGACACTTTTTAAGGGGATAATCAGACCGTCAAACTGAACACCTTTCTCTTTGACACCAACATCGAAATCGCGAAAAAAATCTGTTAATCCATACAGAACTTCAAACCTGCTCGAGCGAAATTTATGGGTCAGCTGATTTTTTTTTCGCGATTTGGATGTTGGTCCCATAGAGAAAGTAGTTCAGTTTGATGGTCTGATCATCCCCTTAAAAAGCGTCAGCATATTAAGAAGGACGCTGTATACTAGACCAGTTTTCTAAAAAAATCCAAATCTCATCAAGAAGGACCCTATACAGGGTGATCATCCTTTTAAACTAAGAGTCTACCCATCAAACTGATCAACTTTCACTATGGGAGCAAACCAATCGGAGCAAAAAAAAAGTTTGCTGTTCCATACTAAACTGCAATGCCTACTCGACTCAAATGTATGCAACAGCTGATTATTTTTTTGCTTCGATCGATTTGCTGCCATACTAAAAGTTGTTCAGTTTGATGGGTAGACTCTTAGTTTAAAAGGATGCTAATTATATCAATTTCACCCTGTATATAGCGCCCCCATTTACCTTTATTTGTGACCACTGACCATACTTGGCCCTGCAATGGGATCGTACGAGCCAGCTATTGTATGTCTACAATCCTTTTTCGTCAACGAAAAAACATTTCATCAAATTCCATTCAAATACTTTCGTGTTATGATTTACGGAATGCCCTCAGTTGAGTCACATTGAGAATGAGATCTGAATCCAGTTTGTTTTGTTTGCTGACATTTAGGTTGTATTTTACACATGTCAGTAGAAGAAGCATTGTAACAAGAGATACTAGTTGAACGACACGGTAAAGCATGTATTGTATAGCACAGTTAGCAACTATACTATACAAAATTATACTTTACGACATGTAATGTTGTGGCGAGCGCGTTCGGTGTCCGGTGTCCGTATATAAGGCACGTAGATGTGAGACCTTGAGTATTATGCTGTAGTAATGCGTGTTAGACAAGCAATCTTTCTCTTCCTTATCGTGTGGGCAGAGCCCTGGTGTCAGAGTTAGAGACAAGCAATGAACGTTGCCATTACTAATTTTGTTTTTGCTGCAATTTTACTTTGCCCCGATTTTTAGACACCTAATTCAAAAACAGGATGCGATAGCTAAGCACGTTGTGTCATCACTAGTTACTATACGTACTGATACATCACTTCTTTAGAAAACGATGAATTCCCACGCTTTGATTATCTAATGTAAGACGATACGCGCAAAAATTTGTCCAATGATGAGTCATTGGCGGCGAGTTGAGTCGGCGTTGTTATAACTTCGTACAACGCGCGACGTGTGCGACGTTGGTGGAGTAGAAATTAAGCAAGCGCATCGCTTACGATGCGTCAAAGTGTAGGTGCTTATCTCGGCGTCTACGGTCGAGTGACCGAGGCCTAGTTGTAACACTATCTGCCAGTTGCACGTACGATCATTAAATATATAATCCTCATTGAAATAATCCTCCATTAAATCTCATGCTGTAAATTTTTGTTTTGTTGACATAACAAAAGCTAGCAATAGATTTAATGAAGGATTATCTTTAATGAACGTACGTGCAACTGGTGGTATGGCCGCCATACTGACACGTCACACAGAGTGCATATTGAAACGTCACACAGAGCGGAGACAACACACAGATGCTACGGTTCGAATTATGCCAATAGTGCAAACGCAATGCACACGCTTTACCGGTCGGTCCAAATTAGTAAGTACGAATACACTGCTAAACAATTTGTACAATTTGAACCAGCTGTCAATTTGACATGCATATGCTGCACTACCTATTTTTCGTGTGCGGCGTAAGCGCAAGTTAATGACGTCACTGATGACGTAAGACAACAAACGTATCCGCACATTCGCGTATTATGAACCGATTGTGTGCATGCTATCTCTACCGATAGCGCATATTTGCACATTTTGGACCGTAGCAAAAGTGGTGAGCCCGCCAAGCCGAGCTATTGAATATCTAAACTATTATAAAACTGTAACAGAAATGTGTCTGTACATTGAAGATATTTACAAAAAAAAAATTACGACATGGTTTTTACCTGTGCCTGATTCCAAATCAACAATTTATGGATTTTTTGTCGGTCTGTTTGTTTGTTTGTTTATTTGTTTGTTTGTTTGTTTGTTCGAGTATCACGCAAAAACTACTGAACCGATTTTGATGAAACTTTTTTTTGTTTGATAGCTTAGGTATTATCTGACTTAAAATTTGGTATATAATTTATGCGGACGAAGTCGCGGGGTAAAAGCTAGTTTTTTATAAAATCAAATTCCCACCAAAAATTAACATAAATGTTAAACGACTGTTGACTGTACGATAGGACGTAGTGAAGTAAAGGCTTAAATACACCCCTTATACTTCTTACCCCTTAACACTTAGCAGTCACTTCATAAAAATATATAGATTGCAGACAATGTTAGAACACAGTTATGCGTCATGTTTAGCGTCATTAGTAGCCAGCAATGTACCCTCAATTGTAATTGTAAATTTCGATTGTCACGTTTGTTGATTGCCTCAGTATAAGTAAGAGAGAGAATGATACTACATACCATACAGACACTCCCCGCCTTGTTGATAAGGTCTTAGATGGGGTGAATTAAAAATAGGTGGGGCTATTTTTAATTCACCCCCCATCTGAGACCTTATCAATAAGGCGGGGAGTGTCTGTATGGTATGTAGTATCATTTTCTTACTTATACCGAGGCTGGATCGAGAAATTCTGTGTTATAACTGATAAGATCATGTGTACATAATACAGCTTATAAAAACTCATTAAGAATTTAATTATAATTGTTTTAGGTTCCTTGCCGACGACAACCTTCTTTGGAAAGAGCAGTGTCGTCGCATTGGCATCACGACTCTGAAGAAGATGCCCCGCTCGTTGCCTCGCACCGCAAGCCCTTGGAAGGCCGCCTACATGCGTCAGTACTTGATTGAAAACAATTGGCTTCACAAACCGGTCAATAACCCTATTGTGATGAGAGGACATGATGAACATGTTATCACTTGCCTACAGTTCTATGGCAACCGCATTTTGAGTGGCAGCGACGATACTACGCTCAAGGTCTGGTCAGCTGTTACGGGAAAGGTTAGTTCCAATCAATTTACAATACTTAATTATATTGCAGTGTGAACACGAGGCCAGCAAGACGAAATGGTCAGCCAGACAATTCGTCGCCTATGCCGGAAATGGGCAAATCTCAAATGTGCAAATTTTACGGGAGAGCCAATAATAGTTGTTTTTCCTGTTTACGCTCTTATTTTGACCGTATTTGTTGTCAATACGTTTTCTTTTCTATTAGTTTTACACTCAGTCGCAGAAACGGTCGTTAGAGTTAATCCGCAATTAAATCTTTTGCTAGCTTTTACTGCGTCAACGAGACCAAAAGTGACGGCAAGATATTTAATGGAAGATTAACTTTAATGAGCGTTTCTGCAACTGAGCGTTAGAGTTTCATCTTTTTGTTTTGACATAGAGCCCGACAAATGGAGCATTTTTGTTTTCTATACTAAAGTACCTTTCAGACCGGTTATTGATTGCAAGGGTAACGATCAAGGCCAATTGTAGTTGATCCAATTAGCGCGCGCTCCTTATTGGCTGAGACCAAGTTTGCGATCGTGCGATCGACCTTTACATGTGCAATTTGGCTATCGGCCGATGTAGTCTTGACAGAAGATCAGTTGCCTGTCTAATGAGTACTTGACCGTTTAAGGTTTTACCCCTTTGCGGTGTTGGCGACGAATTGTTCGTAGTGTTGCCCGCAAGCAGTCGATGAGTGGAGACTGACAGATGTGGCCTATACAATGAGTTGACAATTTGATGTAACATTAAAAACCATAAGATTTTTCAGTGATTTTTTTCTTGTAGTGTCTTCGCACCCTGGTGGGTCACTCTGGAGGCGTGTGGTCATCGCAGATGGTAGGAGACACGGTGATCAGCGGATCCACCGACCGCACGCTCCGTGTGTGGAATGCCAAGACTGGCCAGTGCTCGAAGGTCCTTGCAGGCCACACCTCCACTGTTCGATGCATGCATCTCTATCAGAACAGGTAATTTTGTCTATTCTAGTAGAAAAAGAAATCAGCTGTTTCATACAAAACTGCAATCCTACTCGACCCAAATGTATGGGATGGCAGATTTTTTCGCAATTTCGATGTTGGTGCTATAAAAAATATGTTCAGTGTCATGGTCTGATCATCCCCTTAAAAAACTTTCAGCATATAAAGAAAGAACTGATCTATTGACATACTTTATCAATTTTATCATACACATATTTAATAATATGATAATGATACATTTATTCATGCAGAATATAAATTTAACAATCGATGTAAAGAAGGGATTTTATGATTTAAGTTTTGAGGTATTTTATGTCTGTCTTGACTGGTTAGCGCTCTTACAGATGAGCGACACTTTGCGGTCGCAGGGTCGCGCGACAGTCGCGCAACCCACGGCGACCGTAACGTAAAGTCTATGAGCGCGACCCCCTCTGCGACACACGGCGATCGCAAAGTGTCCCTCGTCTGTAAGAGCGCTAAGTTGGATGTTCAAAATGTTTTTGTAGAATGAGCAGATAAAAACGTTCATTTTAAAGTTAAATAAAATATTTTCCTTTTGTAGCAAATAAAAGATACAAAAATGTTTGGTATTTCTTGTACTGTGGATTTTATTTATTTGACCAATGACTTGTGCGAGTAATGAGCATTTTCGAATGTTATTAACGATATGTGAACAGCAATGCGAATTAATACAACAAAAGGGGCCAAGAGCGTGTCGGACTCGCCCATGATAGGGACCCTATCATGTAGCCATTGTACAGTCGCCATCAGATATATCGTAGCATACAAGGTGTCCATATATTTCTGAGCAGTGCTAATTTTCATTAAATTCTTTACAGTAAATGTTATTTTATATCTAAACGTGTATTTTATCATAAATATCTGAACAGCGAATTTTCAATAATTTCTTTACAATGTTTTTTAAAATTAAAATGTGCAGTCACCAGCAGATATATTGTAGCAAACAAGGTGGTCAAATATTTCAAATCAGTTCTAATATCCATAATTTCTTTACTCATAACCAATCAAAAATATAGGAACGCCGGCGCCGAGAACATCAAATATATCGAAGCAGTCAGGGTGGTCATAAACATCTGAAGAGTTTCGGAAAAAAAACCTTACACCGTTGTTTTACATTTTAATTTTAAATAACATTGTAAAGAAATTATTGAAAATTCGCTGTTCAGATATTTATGACAAAATACACGTTTAGATATAATTGGTAAGATTTACTGTAAAGAATTTAATGAAAATTAGCACTGCTCAGAAATATTTGGACACCTTGTAGGTATGCTACGATATATCTGATGACGACTGTAAAATATCGGAGTAAGGTTTTTTCCGAAACTGTTCAGACCAACTGTTTATGACCATCCTTACTGCATCGATATATTTGATGTTCTAGGCGTTCCTATATTTTTGATTGATTATGAGATTTATGAGTAAAGAAATTATTGAAAATTAGAACTGCTTATAAATATTTGACCACCTTGTTTGCTACGATATATCTGCTGGTGACTGTATAAGTAAAATAAGAAGTAAAGTTAATTTGTTTATCTTACAGAAGAGAAATACAATAGAAGAATAATAATGATAGCGCTATTTAACTTGCGAATTGTATGGGAAAATGGGAATTGGGGCTTCGAAAAAAAATTGTTTCTTCTGTACTATGTTTCTGTTTTTGGTTTAATATTATCCGTCTTCATGTCAAATTTTGATTCAATAGGTTAAAAAATGAGGGAGTAATTGAGCCGGGACAGACAGACAGACTGAATGGACGAAAGTATAAGGGTTCCCTGTCCGACTACGGAACCCTAAAAAGTGTCATTGATTCTTTAATTTTAAGCAAACACTTCACGCTCGCGAGAACTTTGAAGGAAAATTACTACGGCTTATGACTCCACGAGAACAATCAAGGTCACACTCGTTCTCGGCTGTTCTCGGCGAGAATGCAGTGCCCCCCGTAAACATAAATTGTACTCTTTTGTTGAAATAATGTAACTGCATCGGCAGAGTGGTGTCGGGTTCGCGAGACGCGACGCTGCGTGTGTGGTCGATCCCCGAGGGGCGCTGCCTGCGCGTGCTGGTCGGGCACCTGGCCGCGGTGCGCTGCGTGCAGTACGACGGCAAGGTGGTCGTGTCCGGCGCCTACGACTACTTCGTTAAGGTGTGGAACCCCGACACTGGCGAGTGTCTCCACACCCTGGCCGGCCACACTAACCGCGTCTACAGCCTTCAGGTTTGGATATTTTTGTAAACTTTTTCGTTTGACTTTCATTGCCGCTCTCATTTGAACTATTCGCAAAACAAGAATATGCTGAGGAGTTGCAGACTATTCAAAACTCGCACCAATTGTATTAACTTTGATATTGTCACTCAGATTATCTAGTGCTATCTAAGGTACCAGTATCTAGCCCGGACTTAGACAACGATATAGAATAGGTACATTATATTGTATACAGGGTGTAACAAAACACGCTAGTAATAAAGGGTGTCCAGGGGGAATTTTTCAAATTAAAAATTTAATACAAAAAAAACCAAAGAGTTTTTGTTATTTTTTAGTTTTTCGAAATGAAGTCTGTCAATGCGGATTTTATTTTTTGAAGACAATGTCGTCTAAATGACGCCCGTTTCTCTAAAGGCACTCTTACAACCGAACCCTCAAATTTGCAATTACGCGAGAGCAAAACGCTGGTGAAATTCCTGCAATTTCATTTCGGATATTTTCTTGTAGAGCCTGAATCGATTGAGGATTGTTGTTATAAACCTTTGACTTGAGGTATCCCCACAAGAAAAAGTCACATGGTGTCATCTGGCGACCAAAGCTGCAAGGGTATGTCCCCGTACTGGCTGATCAATTTATTCGGAAAAATGGTCCTCAGTTTCTCCATCGAGATCCTAGCCGTATGTGGTGTGTCACCGTCTTGCTGAAATTGTGTTCTGTTGTTGTAGCCGGGATCCAGTTGCAGTTGCGGTAGCAGAAACTCATCGATCATTCGACAATACACCTCAGCATTGACTGTCTCTCGCTGGTTAAAAAAATAAGGGCCAATTATTCCTTGCCCAGAAATCGCACATCCATCAAACTGTCGTTTTTAAACAATGTAAACGGATCGAACAGATTCACACCATGTGACTTTTTCTTCAAGTCAAAGGTTTATAACAACAATCCTCAATCGATTCAGGCTCTACAAGAAAATATCCGCCGTGAAATTGCAGGAATTTCACCAGCGCTTTGCTCTCGCGTAATTGCAAATGTGAGGGTTCGGTTGCAAGAGTGCCTTGAGAGAAACGGGTGTCATTTAGACGACATTGTCTTCAAAAAATAAAATCCGCATTGTCAGACTCCATTTCGAAAAACTAAAAAATAACAAAAACTCTTTGGTTTTTTTTTGTATTCATTTTTTAACTTGAAAAATTCCCGCTGGACACCCTTTACTTCAGGGAGAGCTTCTTTCGCCGCGGAGCCAAATTAAAAATCGCGAAAAAAAATCATCTGTCCCAGACATTTGAGTTGAGTCGATAAACACTGAGCACCACTCGGTTTAAGCTGACGTCTGCGCCTGCGCATGCAGCGCAGTCCTCACGCGTGTCAGTTTATACAAAAATCGTGCTACTGACGATCCGCTTAATGCAGCAGACGCTCTAGCCTAGTTCGAACTATGCCAGTATTAGTATCTAAACGTGTCTGAACAAAGAAAATTTAGTCGAGCAGTTTAGCATGTAATTTAGTCGAGTCGATCCCTTCTTTTCTATTTTATCGGGCGAGTAGCGCCTTGGGAGGCGCTTAAGAGGTGGAAGTTCAGACTCGTTTATCTGGTGAACCAGTAGTAGTGGGCTACTACTGGTTCACCGGATAAACGGGTCTGAACTTGCTGTTTTAGTCGAGTTCATTAGTTGCCGCAAAAGTGACGTTTTCTGGAGCGAAGAAACAGCATTAAAATTTGTGTCTAAATATTTAGAATCTTCTAAATGTCTTCTAATGATACTTCTTTCAGACGACAATTCTTAGCTCCTAGTTCATCTCTTCTATTAAGCCATTTTCGTTTTTTCTTTTTCATCACACCAATTTCTTCTTGCACTTCTTCTAAAATAGCCATCAACATAAGCTTTATCAGCTTATTCACTTTATTGCGTTGTAGTCTGTTCATCTTACAAACCCTGCACTTATGTACAGTACAGTATACACGGCCATAGTGCGAACGGTTTGTGGGCAGTAGAGTGTATTATAGTTACTAAATTATTTGCTACTCTACTAAAATGCTGGCATAGTCCGAACTAGGCTTAAGGCTAGTCTATTCGATAAGAATCTACTTTTGATGGTGATCTGAGACGTAATATAATGTTATGATGGCAGTTCGACGGTGTGCACGTGGTGAGCGGGTCGCTGGACACGTCGATACGCGTGTGGGACGTCGAGTCGGGGCAACTGAAGCACACCCTCACCGGCCACCAGTCCCTCACCTCCGGGATGGAACTACACTCTAATATACTCGTTTCTGGAAACGCTGATTCAACTGTCAAAGTCTGGGATATCACTACTGGCCACTGCCTACATACTTTGTCCGGTGAGTAATTCTTGATTTCCACATTTATTATAGATATTTTTTTTAAATGTATATTCTCAGTTTTGTTCCGCATAATGCGATCGTAATACAACATAATAAACTATCGTTTCAGGGCCGAACAAACATCAGTCCGCAGTCACGTGCCTGCAGTCCAGCAACCGTTTCGTGATCACTTCATCAGATGACGGTACTGTGAAGCTATGGGACGTGCGCACCGGTGAGTTCATACGCAACCTGGTGGAGCTGAGCTCCGGCGGGTCCGGGGGCGTGGTCTGGAGGATCCGCGCGTCCGCCACCAAACTGATATGTGCGGTCGGCTCCAGGAACGGCACGGAGGAGACCAAGCTCCTCGTTTTAGACTTCGACGTGCCGGGCGCCTGCAGAAAATGCGACGAATAGCATCGACTAAACCGACGCCTGCTGCGTCGCTACGCGAATCTGTACGCGCCGTGGCATTGCTAAGGTGCTCCGGTCCGCTCATATTTAAACCACCTGACAGATTCCGTTCACCTATTTATTTCTGCCTGGGTATAAAAAGGCAATGTCAGCTGGTTTTGGGGTGACACAACTATTCTTTATATCTGTCAAGTTAAGGAAATACATTGCCATTTTTATCTCAGCAGTGTAAATACAAATCGAATGCTGTAATAGCTGCTATCAAGCCGTATCCTTGCCATGCTTTGTGTGAATAGCTAGTTCGAAATTTACAGATTTGAAAGCAACTATTACATTATAGTGTACCTACTCGCAAATTTTAGTGCTGATACAACTCTGTAAGCGTTTGTTTCTACAGAAAATAATGCCTAATTTAGAAACCACTGTTATCAATGTCAATTTTCGATGCTTTGTTTATATCTTTTGTGCTTGTGATTGACTATTTGTGACTTCACTATTACTTGCAGTGTTTCAAGGTAAACAGTGCATTAAAAAAACAGGATTTGTCAAATCTGTAGTCCATAAAGTTGTTACTATCAAAGAAATACCACTCATAAAAATTTTCTGTGGAATCAAACGACCGTCTCGGGAAGGAACCGAAGATCCTGTGCCGTGCAATCTAGTGGATGAAGTGCAACTGTAACTATAAAAATACAAAGTCTACCCACCGGACAACAGTGCAAGTGAAAGCTCTTGAACAAAATGTATTGGTTACTCGGACCGATTATATCCATAGTTGGGTCCCTCCTATATCCACATGTACTCATCATTACTTACTAATTATTGCATTCAATACCATTACACTACCATAT
Source organism: Agonopterix subpropinquella (assembly GCA_922987775.1). Taxonomy (NCBI): domain Eukaryota; kingdom Metazoa; phylum Arthropoda; class Insecta; order Lepidoptera; family Depressariidae; genus Agonopterix; species Agonopterix subpropinquella. Next base: position 51,393,632 of record OV277693.1, on the reverse strand, counting down.
TGTAGTATTTAATTATAATAGTATAAAAATTTGTTCAGTAGATAAAAATGGTGGCTCAACCATCTCACATTGCCAAAATTCAAATGCAAAAAAAAAGTAATAAAAGTGAGTTCCAAAGAATTTAATGAAAAATTGGATTTTAAGTTTTAAGTTTAATTATTATGATAAGGCATCTTTTTTAATTTGTTATTTTTTTACTATTGGTATATGATTTTATCCCATTCACATGATCATGTGCAATTTTTGTACAGTATGTTTGGTTCCGCTAATATGCACCACGTACCAACGACTAAATCTTATTGTTGTAATTGAAACATAAATGTTAATATTGCTATGACTATTTTGAAATTAAAATTATTACTTGAATTTACATTGTGTTAAGGGTCGGCTATCCGATAAACTTAATATTATTCAATTCTTTCATTGCGCAACCAAAAATTCTGTATCATAATTCATAACACAGTCACTGCTCGTGAACCCGCCTGGCGGGACGGTTTATATGGCATTTCGGTGAGTTTCATATTTTGAGATCTGCAACGAATGTGTTGAACAAGAAAGATAACCTTCTGTGGGTGGTAAATTATCCTCGGGTATATTTTTTACAAGCCAAGCAGCACTTATACTTATTGAGCTACGTGTAACATTCCTTCACTTATAATCAATTACTTTTCGGTATTTAATTTATGATTTCTTTTCGTTTTGGCTGCGAAGTGTTATTTATCTTATCACCTTCGTGAGGATGCATTATTTACGTTGTTATCCGTAATCTGCCTTTTATTTATTTTAGATGTGGTTCAATTAATGTTTCTGATACTTGTCTACATTGCATAACATTAAATGTTCATCAAATTTTGATGATTGTTCAACGTAAAAAACTAAGTTATTAGTAATTACTTCTATTTGGATTTGTTAAACATTTTTGTACCGAAATAAGTCAGTTCTGTGTTCGATAATGGTAAAATTAAACCAAATGTTCACCACTCTGAACCAACATTCCCTAAAATTTTGCAATTTTAATTGCTTGTTTTATTTAAATTTTCATACAGGGTGCATTGGGGTTCCTAATTCCATAGGTAGGGTATTCCAAATATTGCGAAAATTCTACCAAAAGTAACGGCCAATGTAAAAATATTGCCGTCTGATTATTATTGTGTCTACTGCCTAGCTGACAATAAAATCGCTACGTTTAAAAGAGTTTGACAAAATCCGGGATACCCTCTTTCGGAATTACCCTGTGAACCGTTACGTGTTACGGTCACCATTTCAAATTTTAATATTGTTTTGTCGTTTGTATTGTCCTATGTTGTGTCGCAAGAATGGGGGAGATGGCATAACGACGTTTTACTAAAAATCGATCGATACTTTTTAACTGTCGTTTATCAGATAACATCCTGCTTGTTCTTGTAAAGGTAGATTTTAGAACACCGCGGCACGCGGCAGCGACAAGTCATTTCATAAAAAACCAAAGTCCGCAGCCGCGGGCCGCGAGGTTCCAAAGTCTACCTTTAGGACTTTACTATCAGTAGCAGGACATTACATTTAAATCAAATTTTATCCACAGAACACTTAATAATGGGTAAAAATTGTGAGTGGTTTGCGCACACCATTGGGGAGTGCAGAGAGATTGGGCATACTTAACATGCCCAAACTCTCGATAGTCACGCCTTTGCGTGCATCATTATGCCAAGTAATATAGCCAAATATCGTAATGCATGCAAAAAAAACCGTACAGAAATCAAAATACATTATGTAATTAAATGTTTTAGACACTGGTTTTATGTTTTATGGGTTTATGTCATATTAGCCAACAACATATCCTATTATTAATGTTCTGCGGTTAACCGACCTCTAAAAATGAAGAGGTTGTTCAATTCGACGCGTATACGTTTTGTATATTAATAAGCGCAACAACATATTGAGGATGTTTAACCATGTTACATTGCGTATTATCACGGACTACTTGCTTACTTCTCGGCATTTCGTTTCGTGCACATCATCCCCGTCTACTATTAGGTACACGACACGAGTTTCATTTTCGCAGAAGGGACGAATAGAACATTAGCCTTTCTAATTAATTGCTTCTTCATAATTATTACTATTTATCAAATTATATCACCTAATTCAATTAATTTTGTATTTTTTTTTAATCAAGTCAGAAATAATAAAATGTTTGTTTTATTCTAATTTGATATCTATTTAAATAAATTTTTATGTACCTAATTCATTTTCAATATTAACATTTTAAATTTATGTATCTCATACATCTCATATCATAAACAAAGGCCAGCAATTTTATCACTTAACTTCTTAAAATAAGTTAGATAGTCGTATGTTAATTGAATACACTTCAGACTTATAATAATACCGTATTAGCTAAAGTTTCTGACACCTATGTATAATTTGGTGGTTAGTATGCGCAAATGCAAGCGAGATTAAATCAGAACTTACATAATTCTATGTATAGTAAGTAAGTGGCTATTGACTGCGATAGCACTCTTAACTACAGCTGTGTTTAAATAATTGTTGTGTATATATACATATTTAATAATTATGTGATCATTGGAGGCGCGGTATATCGACGTCTGTCCATGATGGCGGATCTAATAAATAAAATACAAAGACTGAAGCATAGGTATAACGTAATATTTAAAGTATTCAATAAATGTAGTCACTCTTGTACTACCTACCATCACACTGCTGCATGTCTTTGTTGACTCGCATCTTTTTAAACAATTTGTTTCAAATATGTAATGAAGTGTTGGGACTACGACTCAATCACTTTGGACATTTCACTTAGTTACGTTAATTTAGTTTTAGATTTTAGGTTGTTTAAGTTAAATAGGTTATTTTATGCCAAACATCACGAATACTTGAACCTATAAACGATTATAAATTTGTTCCTACTGCCCAGATCACGTACATTTCAAGTTTTGTTATAACACAGGAAAGTTTAAATAAATTGTGTTTTTTTTTTTGCCCAAACGCAGACGACTGACTTTTGTCTGTGGTGTATAAATTACAAAATAGTAAAGTAAGTAACAATATTTAGTTCCCCAAAATTTTGCTGCGTCGCGGACAGAAGTCTGTCATCTACGTGGGGTCTAAAACAAGCTCGTCATTTATAGGTTCACAGTTGTTTGTATGTAATGTAATGATTCACAACGTTAACTCCAACGACTAGTTTTCCTTAGAAGAAGTTTGTAGAAAACCAAACGATTGTGTAACTGCGATTCATGATGAAAAAACTTTGGATGAATAAAATTACAATCTGGTTGTTTCAATCACTTCAATGGTTTTCATTTGGTACTCTGTCGCGTCAGCCTATCGAGATGCTACAATGTTATCTTGACCACGACGCAGTGAAAACAACCACACTATAGCGGTCAAGACAACATTGTGGCGGGCCATGGCCGGATAGACGGTGCGGTGGTTACGCAAACCCACAAACAATGTCTCGTCGCATCGTATTTACTTTTTACATTCGTATTCTTTAATTTTTGCTTTGAATGTATGAATAGATAATTATAATATTAATTAATAAACTTAATTGTTTTCAAGTTATTTTGTTTGATTAAGTTTTTACTTTTATTCTATTTAAGTATTATGTTTTTCATCTCTCATACTCTTAGGCCATAGTTTAAGCGGATTGAAAATGATGGATTTCGGTAAAGGGCTGAAAGGCTGTAAGCAAGAACAGTGTCATATAGTATATAGTAGTCAGTATATAGATATTTTTATTTTCTGCGCGAAGTAGCTGCTTTGCTTCTTCCTCAGATGCCCTAAAGTTACCCTCGAAGTGCGGGTTGAGGTTGAGGTGCGGTACCTGAAGTCGGGTAAACAGGATGTCCCAAATTTCAACGTCATGCCGAAAACAGAAGATAGGCGAGTTTATAACTGTACAGCAAATACGAAAAAAATCATAATAATCCGTGAGCCGGCCGCATGGTTACCTACGTGACATGACATCACCATGAAATGCATGGCACACGGTCGAAAAAGTTGGACTAAGCGAAGATCAAATGAATTATGCACCCAAAATTGGCCGGAAGTACGAAAAAATTCCGAATTTCCGGTCAAATTTTTAAGCCTCATTTACGTCATATGACATCATTATGAAACTGCTGGCATCATAAAGCCCTTCATTCGTAGAGAGGGGAAACATAAGTCTGCCAGTTCCCAGATGGCCGGAAGTACTTGGCAGACTGCATCAAAAATCACCATTTTTGACCTTTACCTACGTCATATGACATCTCTATGAAATACATTGTAAATGGTAGGTAACGATGGTGTCTTTAAGAATACATAAGTCTGCCAGGGCCAATCTGACCGGAACCCCTTTAAAATCAATCGTTTAAGGGTCAGCGCACACCCAGCGTAAAACTGTTCGAGCATGCGCGAGCAGGTTTCATTGATTCAATTGATAATGAACTCTATTTCCATTGAAATAAAGTTGAAAATAGCTTGCAAGTGATTAAATCCCTTCAGCGTCTGTTCGAGTATGCTCGCGTATGCTCCTCGCGGCGACGGGAGCAGTCGCGAGCATGCGCGCGGATGCTCGAGCATGTTCGAGCATACGCCCGTGTCGATGCTTGCGATCCGTCGTAAGTGTTGCCGCCTCGGCCGGTTTCGGACTAAATCTAGCATATTTTTTAACTACTTTAGCCCGAAAAGGGCAATTTACTACAGATAATATTATATAATAATCGAACTCTTTTTGAAAATACAAAGAAAATCTGAAAGGTCGAAGCAGATTTAGTAGGTTTTCAAATTGTTCATATTCCATTTTATAGTTCCTAGCCATAAAATAACTGTCCCTAGAACTTTAAACCGTAACACAGCACAGGGCGTAGTATTTCCCAAATATAAGTACATCTTTCTTGCCTCTTTTCATCTTATTGATGTGCTCTTCTTGCTCCTCTTCCTTTGCTTGTAACCCAATAATTACCAAATCCCAGTCTACCATACTTTAAAATTGTTGTTATCGCACGTCTTTACTATAAAATTTGTATAAAATATTGTAAACACAACGGCAAAATTCACTACGTCAACTGTAGCAACACGGGAGCATCCGCGAGACTGTTCGAACACGCGCGAGCATGCTCCGCCGCTGCCGCCGGCGGATTTTGCCGCTAGGTGTGCGCGACTGCAAAGAACATGCTCGAGCATGCGCGAGCAGTTCTACGCTGGGTGTGCGCTGACCCTAACAGTAAGGTGTGAACGAACAAATATGTCAGATGAGCATGATTTAAAAAACCAAGGCTAGGAATATCGACTTACCAAAGCTGTAGTATCATGAGAAAGACCTGTTAACAGTTCCATACCCCAATTTAGGGTAACCGAGGGTAATAATGTCCATTATGTAAGTTAATAACATCGATTTTTTTAGTTTGCCGGCGGTTGTCCGTCCAATATTGGAACTAAATGTGATGAGAAAAAGGACGTAACAAAATCACATTAACACAATAAAGTAAAATTAAAAAAAAATCTAATGAAAATAAAACGGCCAGTCATTGTAAATGGTAGGTAACGATGGTGTGTTTAAGAATACATAAGTCTGCCAGGACCAATCTGGCCGAAACTCCTTTAAAACTGATCTGTTTAACTGTTAGGTTAGGTTAGCCGTTTAGTTAAGCCTTACTTACGTCATATGACATCATTATGAAACTGCTGGCATCATAAAGCCCTTCATTCGTAGAGAGGGGAAACATAAGTCTGCCAGTTCCCAGATGGCCGGAAGTACTTGACAGACTGCATCAAAAATCACAATTTTTGACCTTTTCCTACGTCATATGAGATCTCAATGAAATATATTGCAAATGGTAGGTAACGATGGTGTCTTTAAGAATACATGAGTCTGCCAGGGCCAATCTAGCCGAAACCCCTTTGAAATCAATCATTTAACAGTTAGGTGTGAACGAACAAATCATGTCAGATGAGCATGATTTAACAAACCAAGGCTAGGAATATCGACTTACCAATGCTGTAGTATCATGCGAAAGACTTGTTAACAGTTCTATACCCCAATATAGGGTAACCGAGCGTAAGAATGCCCATTATGTAAGTTAATAACATCGAATTTTTTAGTTTGCCACAACACATTGAATATAAACTAGCAGGGCATTTTTTTTTTAATTTTTACTGGTTTGGGAATGCAAGCCGTGTTAGCCATTATTTCATTAATAATTGAAAACTGTCATTTGTATGTACCAAGAAGTTCTCACGAACAAAAATTTCCTTATCCATACTTCTTGGTGAAATAGAGCATGGACTATCGGTGGTTTTCACAATACCGGTATTATTTCGATATCGGTATTTCTAAATACCGGTTTTCCGGTTTTTCGATATTTTTTCGATATTCTTGTAATCATTTTGAGAAAGATGGATATTTTAGAAATATAAGTACATTTTAAAACACTCAGCGTCAAAAAAATTGCACCTTTTGAAAATTCTACTTTGAACTACTTTTAAACCTACTTGGACAAAAGTCTGGGTATGACTATTTGATTAATGACTATAATCTTTTAAAAGCCAATTTAATTTACTTTCAGGAAAAAATTTATACATTTGGGTTGTATAACCATGGTGTAAGAAAAAACAAAATTAATTGTAAAAGGAGAAAAATTAAGTCTTTTTTCACTCTTGTTTACTTGCACGTTTACTAACACAGTGAAAACGTCAAAACCTTACAAAATGTTATGTTACCTTGTTGCGACATGTCCCATTCAGCATCGATGACGTCCTGGAGGTCTTGGAGGGTGGCATGGGCGTGATCACGGGCACGGCGAGTTAGAAACCATGGTTTTAAATCGTCCCGAAGGTGTTCAATCGGATTCAGGTCTGTACTTCTCACCGGCCACCGCTTATCAGGGACCAAACCATTTGTGAACACACGATGCTTCGTGGGAGCTAGCGTTTTCTTACATAAATGTGAACCCCTGCCTCACAAAACTTGCATATAGGACGACAATTTTCATCCAAGACCTCGGCAATGTACCGAGGGAAACGCACACGAGTTCGGTTTTGCCATCTATTGAGTTGCCGCCCCGGAACATGAGCGAGCCACCTCCGTGTTTTCAGTTAGCCACCTCCGTGTTGTCGCTCAATGTTTTCTATCTAATATCTATACAAGCTTTATCTATCAAACACTCCCTAGGGTTTTTAGTCCTCGCTTCCCTAAATCATCTAAACACGACTCCAGTAGGCCATACGTCGGGAGCCAGGAAACTCTTCAGGTGAGCGGCGGGAACTCGGAGCTTGAAGGCCTTGAAATTCGAAGATCTTTCCGGTCCGAATCTTTTCAGCTCCCGCAAGAAGGCACCGGCAGAGGCCCGTCGCTCCGAACATGGAACGGACTTTCGATGTTCGATATATCGCCATCGTTTCAGTCCGCACTTCACTGTAATAGAGTTGACATTGGAACGAAAACGTTTACGCAATTGCGGAGTTCGAATGTGCGGGTAGAGGCACTGGTTCAGAGGTGACGCAGAATGTCGTCCAAAGTCGTCTCTCTGTCCAGGTGGGAGATGTACACAGGAAGCGGCAGCCGATGCGGTACCGCGTATGCTTGGGGCTACGACGGATACGGGTTTTCCTCTTCACAAGGGTGAAACCGTCATCGTCGGTGCCCACTTTAGGCGGTTCTAAAGCGGGCGCCGTTGGCTGCACGCCCAGAGCTTGTTTGTTGTTATTAGTAGACACAGGGCGCGCGACGTAGTCGCAACACCTCCTTGTATGTCTCCTTCGTGAGCCTGGATGTGGTTAGCTTCACGTGGGTCATGGGAGGATGCTGCTCAGTTCGGCTCGTCGCAGGGATGGGGCGAGCGTGTCGCATGGTGGGGGCATCGGCCCGCGGGCAAACTGGGTCCATTGCAGGTGACGAGAGGTGCCTGGTGGCGCGGCAGTGCTGCGTCGCAACTCGGCGCAGATTCGTTCCGAGGCCTCCAACTTGCCTTGAATATCAGTGATGTCGGCCCTCAACAGCTCGATGTCCTTGAGCAGCTGGGTGACGTCGACGTGATCGAAGGTCACTGGCAACAGCTTGTTGAGGTCCCGCACCACGTACGTACGGAGGGATATCGTCAGGGACAACATCTTTAACACCCTGAAGGTGTCCCGCAGATCCTGTTTGCCGCGCCCGTCCTTCATCCTCGTGACGAGGCGCACGGGTCCGGTCGCGGCGGTCTCGTGCAGCACCACCTTGGCGGCGTCAGGCGGCGTGGATTTCGTCCTCCGTGTAGCTCGACGTGCCGATCTGCTCCAGACTAAGCTCGTCCATCACATTCAACTTGTTTTGCACGAAGGCGAGCAGCTCTTAGGTACATCACAGTGGTATCGCTACGCTTGGCGGGATTCGCCATTACCACAGAATAAATACTAGTACTAGTAGCGAGTTTTAACCGCAACTAATTGTTACTAAAATATGAATCGGAGTTATTTTATAAAATATCTTTTTTTTTGTATTGTATCCTCTTTCCATCACAAGTGGCGACGGGTTCACTCCCCGTCACACTGGACAGAGTTGCGGTACTACTATACTAGTGAAACGTAGATATTCTGAGGTTTCAAAATATCTCTGACTACCCCCTCGGGGAATATAGTCGTGAGCATATGCATGCATGTATGCCTACACTTTAATTTCAAATTAAAGATTGAAAAATAAAGTCTTGGACGCGACTTGAACCCGCACTCTTCCAAACCGGGGAATTACGATACCTAACCTAATTGCGCCACCGAGCCCACTTAACCCACTTGACCCTAGCCCCAGAGTTCTCTGGGTAGTCCCAGAGAACGAAATTTTCGAAGTCCCGCCCGAGACATAATTTTTTTTGTCTTTAATTTGATTTGAAATAGCTCAACATGGCTGTAACATGTTTAAAATCAATAATATTTTACATTTTAATTTAATTTATTTAATATCGAAAAACCGGTATTCGTCGCTCCAATACCGAATTTTTCAATATCGCATATTTGGTCCGGTATCCCGGTTTTTCGGTAATATCGAAAACCGGTGTCCATGCTCTATGGTGAAACTCTTCAAAACACGGGTGTACAGGGTGTAACAAAATACCCTAGTAATAAGGGGGTGCTTTAGACCATCAAACGACAACGTCATCATCAACGTGTCTTTGAAATGTATACAAATACAGATTTTCTGTTATAGGTACCTAACTATTACTTTCTTTTTATTGTTTTTGTGTACATTTAAATAAACAATTATTATTATTATTATTTTTTTAAACTGAACAACATTCACTATGGAGCCAACATCGAAATCGCGAAAAAAAATCTGTTCTTTCATACAAAACTGCAGTACCGTCTCGACTCAAATGTATGCGGCGGCAGAATTTTCTTATTTTTTCTCGACGTTGGCTCCATAGTGAAAGTTTTTCAGGTTGATGTCTGAATCAGTTTTAAAGGGATTTCGACCCGATTGGTCCTTGTAGACTTATGTATTCTTAAACACACCATCATTACCTATAATTTACAATGATTTTCATTGAGATCTCGTATGACGTAGGAAAAGGTCAAAAATAGTGAGTTTTGATGCATTCTGCCTAGTACTTCCGGCCATCTCGGAACTGACAGACTTATGTTTCCGGTCTCAACGGGCTATATGTTGCCATCAGTTCCATAACGATGTCATTTATTATTATAATGTAAATAAGGCTTAGAAATTTTACCGGTAGTTCGGAAATTTTTCGTACTTCCGGTCAATTCTGGGTGCATAATTCAATTGATCTTGCGATGGAATAACGACAGTGACAACAAAAACCTTGGTATGTTTGTACTTAACAGTTAAACAGATCAGTTTTAAAGGGGTTCTGGCCAGATTCGCCCTGACAGACTTATGTATTCTTAAACACACCATCGTTACCTACCATTTACAATGACTGGTCGTTTTATTTTCATTAGATTTTTTTAAAATTTTACATTATTGTGTTAATGTGATTTTGTTACGTCCTTTTTCTCATCACATTTAGTTCCAATATTGGACGGACAACCGCCGGCAAACTAAAAAATTCGATGTTATTAACTTACATAATGGACATTATTACCCTCGGTTACCCTAAATTGGGGTATGGAACTGTTAACAGGTCTTTCACATGATACTATAGCTTTAGTAAGTTGATATTCCTAGCCTTGGTTTGTTAAATCATGCTCATCTGACATGATTTGTTCGTGCACACCTAACTGTTAAACGATTGATTTTAAAGGGGTTTCGGTCAGATTGGCCCTGGCAGACTTATGTATTCTTAAACACACCATCGTTACCTACAATTTACAATGTATTTCATAGAGTTGTCATATGACGTAGGAAAAGGTCCCGGATGGTGATTTTTGATGCGGTCTGCCAAGTACTTCCGGCCATCCGGGAACTGGCAGACTTAAGTTTCCCCTCTCTACGAATGAAGGGCTATATGTTGCCACCAGTTTTAAAATGATGTCATATGACGTAAATAAGGCTTTAAAATTTTACAGGAAGTTTGAAAATTTTTCGTATTTCCGGCCAATTCTGGGTGCATAATTCAATTGATATTGCGATGAACTAACGAAAACGCCAGCATGAACCTAGGTATGTTTGTACCTAACAGTTAAACAGATCAGTTTTAAAAGAGTTTCGGCCAGATTGGCCCTGGCAGACTTATGTATTCTTAAACACACCATCGTTACCTACCATTTACAATGACTGGCCGTTTTATTTTCATTCGATTTTTTTTAATTTTACTTTATTGTGTTAATGTGATTTTGTTACGTCCTTTTTCTCGTCACATTTAGTTCCAATATTGGACGGACAACCGCCGGCAAGCTAAAAAATTCGATGTTATTAACTTTCATTATGGACATTATTACCCTCGGTTACCCTAAATTGGGGTATGGAACTGTTAACAGGTCTTTCTCATGATACTACAGCTTTGGTAAGTCGATATTCCTAGCCTTGGTTTGTTAAATCATGCTCATCTGACATATTTGTTCGTTCACACCTTACTGTATTCTTAAAGACACCATCGTTACCTACCATTTACAATGTATTTCATAGAGATGTCATATGACGTAGGTAAAGGTCAAAAATGGTGATTTTTGATGCAGTCTGCCAAGTACTTCCGGCCAACTGGGAACTGACAGACTTATGTTTCCCCTCTCTACGAATGAAGGGCTTTATGATGCCAGCAGTTTCATAATGATGTCATATGACGTAAATGAGGCTTAAAAATTTGACCGGAAATTCGGAATTTTTTCGTACTTCCGGCCATTTTTGGGTGCATAATTCAATTGATCTTCGCTTAGTCCAACTTTTTCGACCGTGTGCCATGCATTTCATGGTGATGTCATGTCACGTAGGTAACCATGCGGCCGGCTCACGGATGTTAGATACTTAGTTTTCGAAAGAAGAATGGCAGATTTGAACCCAGGCATTTTTTACGAAAGCTAAAAGCCATTCAGGAGGGCGGTCATAATTATTATAAACAGAAAAAATAAATGCATTTTTTAAAAAAACTTCCACGTCTCCAGAAGTCCGGAAAAAAGTAAGGCGTCCGGCGTTCAAAAGCAGAAATTACTAGTAAAATAGACAAATCATCCAAAAAGCATTAGCAATACGTAACCACGACAGCTATTTTCATCTAATATTATCACTGAGTAATTTTTTGGTCGTTACGGAACGTATTTGGCTTGCTTGAACTCATAGTGAGTGTGATTTCGTTTTCTTTCATTATCATAATATTGTATGGTTATCGTGAATGTTTATTAAAATAAACACAATGAATGAGTAGAAGATTGAGTGGACTATCTAATAAGAGATATTATAAGTTTCACACACTTGATACAAAAGGAGAAATACTTTTCCCCCAACTTCTACAGGTTACAACCAATTAACTTTTTTGTTAGTTTTGTTTCACTCTACACGTATTAAGTTTCATTAATGTATGGGACCTCTAAGTCTGGGTCTCAAATTACATGGCCGTCCGCCAAACTTCTTTTGAGATTTTTTGAAACATTGTGAAAGTTGCCACCCTCTGCGGCGAACTTTTAAAGACTTCTGCGGTAACATGTTTCTTTCTTTGGAAAATTTAAGACCACACCCTGTATAAACAATTAATGGCGCTATCCAGGCAAGTTATTTCAAAAGTTCGCCCATTTAATCAAGTTTTCAACATCGTATCCATTTCTTCTTTCTTTCTTTGACTAATAAACTACTAGTATAGGTATTATTTGATCTGTGAAGAAAAGGTAGGACATGTAAGTATTTAGATTTTTTTACTGACTGGGCACCAGAAAACGTAGCATGCAGTGCGTGATAGCCGTATCACGCACTGCATGCATACTATCTCGTTCGTTCGCGCCCTAGAAAGAGCAAAAGCGCTAACGCTGTATTACGCTGCCATACCACGGCCACAGCAAAGTTCTGTGATGACAATGTAACTTCGAGATGGTTGATTTTTATTTTAGTTGTTCAGGAAAAAAAAAGGAAATAAGTATAAGAATCAGAATCAATGGCAGTTTTGCTCACGTAGGTAGGAAGGTATAATTGTAGGTATGAAAACGTCTTACCGCAGAACATATTTTAATAATTACATGCGCATTAACCCTTTATCTGGCATAGGGAATGGTTTGAACCAAATTACAACCGCGTTAAAAATCCTCTTTTTGGCTTTGTCGTAGTCGGGTAAAAAATTACTGCGCATAGTGCGACCACAGACCGTGATGGTGATACCGTGCTACGCCCTAGCTATAACAGTAGGTACTAGGTACTACATGGTACTACCATAGTTACTAATTTGGTACGTACCCCAGCTGTATGAGTATGAGTTTGTATTTACTGTCGAATACGCTAGGGTCGCTAGTAAAAAGAGACAAGCGGTCAGTTGCAGAAACGCTCATTTTTAGGGTTCCGAAGTCAACAAGGAACCCTTATAGTTTCGCCACGTCCGTCCGTCTGTCCGTCTATCCGGCTTAGCTCAGAGACGCTTAGTACTAGAAAGCTGTAATTTGGCATGGGTAAGTATACATATTAATCAAGCTGACAAAGTGGTAAAATAAAATCATGAAAAATAATTTTATTTAGGGTAGTTAAGTACCTACCTACACGCGAAGTGGGAATGAAATTTTTTTTCTCGTCTACCCCATGTTGTGGGGTATCGTTGGATAGGTGGTTTAAAAATATTATGGGTGTGGGAAAACCATTTTTGGGTCATTCTATTCTACACCAAATTTATTGTAACCTCAAGTAAAAACATACTAAATACTGTTCTAGACATTAAGTCTCGGCAATATGGACTAAAGGAAATGGTGCTTTATTCAGTATAACTCTAAAATTGTAACATTTTAAAGATTTTCGGCACTTTACAACAGTTTTAAATAGCCATCGTCATATCCTGTGAACACGTATCCAGTAGGAGTTTCCAGATTTGAAGCCCACTCAAAAATGGTAAAGTAATTTATAATGTACCGATTTTGTTGACATTGTGCCATTGTGGCCACATTACGGTCTATTTTAAGAGCTCTTGGAAATAAAATAATTGTTGTCGTATTTAAGGCTGTCTTTCATTCTACTCGCGTATCAAAAAAATCGTCATTCCTATGAACACGCCTACTTTTTGAAATAAATTCTATCTAGTAGTAATCCATTCTTATTATAACAAAGTTTTTCATCTGTCAGTTACGTTTAACAAGAATTAAGGGTCTGTTTGTGTTTTGTTTTCATGTTAAAATCCTGTGATTAGGTGATTATACGAATGTAAAAGTTCGCGCTTCAATCCTGTCATCATCATCATCATCTCAGCCGATGGACGTCCACTGCTGGACATAGGCCTCCCCCAAGAATCGCCATAACGATCGGTCCTGCGCTGCCCTCATCCCACGTTTTCCCGCCGCCTTCACCAGGTCGTCGGTCCACCGTGTTAGGGGCCTACCCACGCTGTGCTTTCCGGTACGCGGTCGCAACTCTAGAACTTTTCGGCCCCACCGGCCATCGGTTCTGCGAGCAATGTGCCCCGCCCACTTCCACTTAATTTTAGCAATTCTTTGGGCTATGTCAGTTACTCTGGTTCTTCTGCGGATCTCTTCATTTCTCTTCTTCTTCATTCGATCTCGCAGGGAAACTCCGAGCATAGCCCTCTCCATTGCCCTTTGGGTGACTTTCAGCCTTTTTATGAGGCCTTGGGTGAGCGACCACGTCTCTGTTCCATATGTCATCACTGGCAACACACACTGATCGAAGACTTTCGTTTTAAGACACTGCGGTATTTGGGACGTGAAGATACTACGTAGCTTCCCGTCATAAAAAGTTAAATATGAATTGGAAAGATCTCTAAAACTTTTGGCCAAGTTTTTATTAATGATATTTTTGAGGACACATAACGTACAGAGCAATAACTTTGTAATTTGCCAAGTGGAGTTCTAGTAAACAGTTTTCCGTCATACCAGTAAACATCATTCCTGTTAACAGGTTTATCAAAGACTGATATTTAATGTTTTTTTAGCAGATGTTATTTTATTTTGCGAAATTCGCAGTAAAGATATTTTTTGTAGTTGATTCTATAATTATTATTAGTAAAAAATGCTGTTCTCAAGTAAAAACATCATCAATGTTCACAGGAATGATAAATGATATAAAACTGGTCAAATTGGCGGTTATCTCCATAGTAAGTATCTCACTCAAATTTTGACGTTTAGAAGTGACCTGTGTCGCTCTCACCTCTGTCGTGTTACGCAGGTTATTGTGTTACCGTTTTTACGATAGAGCGAGAAGAAAAAACGGTGATAAAAACTAGTTTCCTTTTTTCTTTGTTTCTCTATTTAAGACTAGCGACCCGCCCCGGCTTCGCAGCGTATATGGAAACCCTTCCAGTACTCAGAGCCCCCAGTCCGGGATGGTTTCAAGTATTATTTCAAAGAATGGTTCCAGTAAACCATTCCACTATTCAGATCTGAGCGCGATCTGAGTTCGGGTATTAATTTCGGAACACTTTTCAAGAATAATCAAATAAAAAGCTTCCACTATTCAGAATCTTACTTTATGGTACTAACGAGTTAGATCTGACCCGCGGGAGGAATTTATGTGCGATGTTCCCTCCCGGACTTCAGATCGCCTGCCGAAAACAGTGAGCTACCTATAATCGCGTATTCGTTTCGTTGTTTATTTTCTTTTGATTTTAATTAGTTCTGTGGGTGATTAAACAAATTTACGTATTTACAAGTCGGTAAGATTCGGTCATAAACTAATTATCGAGCATTTGGTACCTACCGTACTGCAGTTTTGTATGAAACATCCCTAGTGAACCACCCCTTTAAATATTACTAGGGTGTCTTGTTAAGAAAAATGTTCCAAATGCTTGATAATTAGTTTATAGCATTTTATAGACACCTTATGTACCTACCAAGTTATTCACCATAATTTTGACACTACTAAAAATGTTATTTTTTCATCATCATTAATATCATTATCATAATCACGATATACACCACTAGTTTAAATTAGGCACTAACAAAATTAAGTATATGAATGTTATGTAAAATGTTGTTAGGTATTATAATTAAAAATTAGTGGTGTATTTAGGTACGATATACGATATTTATTTGTTACCATAATAATAACCTATTGGTAATATGTAATACCTAACCGATTTAAAAACAAAGAAAAATGTATGCCCGTTGATTCGTTTATATTACGGTTATGTTTTATGTTTAAATATGTACAGTACTACATACATAAAGTAGCATATTATGACTTCACAACAGTCACGAATTTTATGTTTTTGTTACCTACCACAATAACCAATTACCTATTATTATAATTACCTACTCTTCTTCTTATCGTGTGGGCAGAGCCCTGGTGTCAGAGTTTTTTTCAAACCGCCTTACGGCCTCTGACGTGGTTTTTATGTAACGACTCTCGATTACTCTAATACTCAGTTGATCTTTTATTCCTTCTAAGGTAGTCCCCGTCTCACGTATTTTTATAAGGGGCCTCGGAGTCACGGTAGGGATTCATATTTTTAATGCTTCTTAGTGCATTGTAAACCCTCCCGCGGCTCAGATCTTAAATCCGGGTAGCATTTAAATATCTAAATACTGAAATTGACCATTGTAAACACTCCCGGACCCCAGCACTATGGGAGTTCTGAGTACTGGAAGGGTTTCCATATCCGCGGCTTCGCACGGGTGCAATGCTGATACTATGCATGTATAATATATACATATATACTTAAACCCTCCTCTTGAATCACTCTATCTATTTAAAAAAACTGCATCAAAATCCGTTGTAGCCACTGGGCTACAACGGATAAAATGACTGCATTTTACGGTTTGAGCCGGGACTAATTACTAATTGCATTTTTTTTTCGCTATTCTATTGAAGAGCCGATTTGAGCTTACGAATGTACCAAAATTAAAAAAAAATTACGTCAGCAACAGTTCCAATTTTAAAATATAGATATTATCTCGTTCTAAAAAACCTGATGATAATTTTTTTTTTTGCTCATATTTAAGGCTTTACCATCATACATACTTCAAACATGGTGTAAATATTTTTGTCTACTTAGAAGGTTTTGAAAAATACATTCGTATTTTCTAATAAATACCTCATTTTTTAAATTTTAATGCCTATTTTATTGATCTAAAATAATGTATACTTATTGTTAAATCTAATTCAAATGAGTGCATTGATTGCATATTATTAATTTAAAAGCCTTCTGGGACACACAATTTTGATTTCTATGTTGCGTAGCAAAATTTTTTTAAATATAGTTTAGGATAGTATTTTTGTCACTAAATGGTGCCGGTTACAGTTTAAAAGTACAATTAATAATAACTCCCTACCCCGCCTAACAAAACTCCGTAAAATGACTGGCCTATTGCGTACCTAGTTTTAAAGATTTAAGCATACATAGTATAGGGACAGACAGCGGGAAGCGACTTTGTTTTATACTATGTAGTGGAGGTAAAGGTAAACTTCTAAAAAGTTAAAAATTAATAGTTACTTAATTTTTATATTTTTGAAATTTTTATCCGCCGTAATAACGCAATTCTGTGACAGCCCTAAATAGGTAGGACGGACGGACGAACAATGTAGGCTTAGTAATAGGGTCCTGACTCCCGTTATCACCCTTATCTGGTACGGAACCCTAAAAACGGCTATCGCTCTACCTTACCTCTGCTGTCCTTATTTTTGTTCAATGGCTGGAATTTTTGAAAATCATACGAGCGAATCGGTAGTAGAAAGATGCATGCATCTTGATTTTCAAAAATCGCACTCCAGGGCACATGATTGTGTCACACCAAGAACCTCAAATCGCTATCTCATACGTGGTTCGAATAAAGTGGTCCTTGATCTTAGAGCCACGCTAAGGCTCTCCTAAGCGAAAATGGTCAATGCGATCATGATCCTGACGTATTTCGTCTAGTCGTCGTACCTACTTACTTACCTTAGTTAGACCATACTACTTACCTAAATCGGACACCAGATGAGATACAAACTATCCCGATCAAGAATCTACTGCGATTTCTGGCCGCAGTTGGGATTCTTAAGGAACTATAAAAAGGGCGATCACAAAGGACCAGCGATGGTCTACGTGGCACAGGCTTAGCAAGCCTGTCAAGGCTCAAAACCACAAATAATAATAATAAAATACCTAAATCGGACTAGCAACAGAACGGGGGTCAATCGCGCTAATTTTGAACGATACTACCAAAACAAAACCACAACCAAAAACGTTACGTTAGGGTCAGCGCACACCCAGCGTAGAACTGCTCGCGCATGCTCGAGCATGTTCTTTGCAGTCGCGCACACCTAGCGGCAAACTCCGCCGGCGGCAGCGGCGGAGCATGCTCGCGCGTGTTCGAACAGTCTCGCGGATGCTCCTGTGTTGCTACAGTTGACGTAGTGAATTTTGCGTTGTGTTTACAATATTTTATAGTAAAGACGTGCGATAACAACAATTTTAAAGTATGGTAGACTGGGATTTGGTAATTATTGGGTTACTAGCAAAGGAAGAGGAGCAAGAAGAGCACATCAATAAGATGAAAAGAGGCAAGAAAGATGTACTTATATTTGGGAAATACTACGCCCTGTGCTGTGTTACGGTTTAAAGTTCTAGGGACAGTTATTTTATGGCTAGGAACTATAAAATGGAATATGAACAATTTGAAAACCTACTAAATCTGCTTCGACCTTTCAGATTTTCTTTGTATTTTCAAAAAGAGTTCGATTATTATATAATATTATCTGTAGTAAATTGCCCTTTTCGGGCTAAAGTAGTTAAAAATTATGCTAGATTTAGTCCGAAACCGGCCGAGGCGGCAACACTTACGACGGATCGCAAGCATCGACACGGGCGTATGCTCGAACATGCTCGAGCATGCGCGAGCATCCGCGCGCATGCTCGCGACTGCTCCCGTCGCCGCGAGGAGCATACTCGAACAGACGCTGAAGGGATTTAATCACTTTCAAGCTATTTTCAACTTTATTTCAATTGAAATAGAGTTCATTATCAATTGAATCAATGAAACCTGCTCGCGCATGCTCGAACAGTTTTACGCTGGGTGTGCGCTGACCCTAAGAGCTAGATGTGCGTTATTGCGGCGGATTTGCTAGCAAATAATAAAAATGACAAAAAGTTAAAAATTAAGGGCTGTCCTCATACAAGGAAATAGTTTCTATCAACGTTTTTTCTTCTCGCTCCATGGTAACAATGGTAATACATACAAGCGTCAAACTAAGTGTGATTATAGAGCAAACTCTACGGTATAACACCAAATAATAAAAATCGGCCAAGTGTGAGTCGGTCTTGTGATAAAGGACCCGGAGATATTTTTTTTTAATTATGTTGTGTGGTGGTGTTGACGGAACCCTCGGCGCGCGAGTAGCCCGACTCGCACTTGACCGGTTTTTTTTTTAATTTCACTTGTTCTATTGTTCTAATTCGTAGAGTTTATGCAATATCATACACGAATACGAATGTGCGCAATTCAGAAATAGCATTCAAATTGAGGATGATATAAAAACTTGTAGGTACAGGCAAGGTACATAGTACTATGTACATAGGTAGGAAATAAATAAATAAAACGACATTTGCTCTATTGTTATATTATTCATTCAGACAACGGTACACTGTGACAATAACGAACTTAATATTATTGAATGTAATTTGAGACTGATTACTACTTTATAATATTTATTTTTATTCTGATGATCGGTCACATACAAAAATTTGATATTGCGGTCAGTTACATGGTTTTTAGACGCCAGAGCCGGTCTGACCCACAATTAAGTCGAGTTATAAAGACGACATAGCAAAAAATGATATCTAAAATTAAGTATTTCTTCTCAAATAGTATTTAGTAGTAATATAGATAATACTTAAACTTTTTATTAAACACACTCCCATTAAAAACACTGCATTTGGAATTGAAATCATTTTTTCGCGCATTTCAATATTTGCTATCCCACTATTTGGATTGTCCTTGCCTTTAAAGAGAAAACCCAATTCTTAAAATGCTATGTTTATAAAGGGTGTATGCGGGTGGCGGGCTTCTAGAGCAGGAGTGCGATTTTTGAATCTCATATGTTGAACTCAGCAGTTGAAAATCTATGGAGATACGCATCTTTCTACTGTTGATTTGACTTTCAAAAATCGCTCTCCTGCAGGTCTAGTATGATTTCTCTACACGCGCGCGACTCGCCTTCGCTGCATACAAAATAACCTGTTCCCGCGCTTTTCGGAGAGCGAAAGCCGCGCTTGCCGCGACTTGTAGTATGGAAAAAAGCAGAGTCGCGCGCGTGTAGAGAAATCATGCTAGACGCTCTGGAGTATGATTTTTTAATGTCAAATCAGCAGTAGAAAGATGCACGTCTCCATAGTAATATTGACATTTTAGATTGTCGAGTTCAATGTAAGAGTTTCAAAAATCGCACTGCAGGCATCGATTCTGCTCCTCAAACGGACCACCTTTTGTTCTCGACTCCCGACGCTCGCAGACACCTGTGTCTGTATAATAAACTGATTATAACTTAATCATCAAGGATGTTGTAATACCGGCTCTATCGTCTCTAAATTGTCCCCGATTTAATGAAACTAAAAGACAACGACCCCTTTTTATCTTGCACACAATACGATAGGATAATGTGCCTATCACTTTGCTTCTCTAATTAAAACAAAGGCGGTTCGGAGAATGATACAATCAAGCTACTTTCAAAGTTGACTGTTCTTTAAAATAATTCTGATCCAGTTTTTTGCGTAGAGTCCATAAACCCCCAGCTTTTAATATTATTTCCGCTAATAACTAGTCAAAATTTGTTCTTTCGAGAGAAAGGGTGTACGATTTGCCGTTTTCATATTTATCAGCAATTTATTATTGTATCTAAACGATCTCAGTATTATAGTAGGCAAGGTAGTTACCTAGCTATATCATTCTTGTTAAGCCTCCAGGAATTTTTGCTAACGGGCGAAGTGCTGACTTTTACATTTTATAATTTAGCATTGCAATTATAATACCTAAGTTTAATACATTATTTTATCCTACCGTACTGTATACTTTCGTTTTCATTCGAAACTTAAGAGCGTTTGGTCTATCTTTGTTTAGAGTATTTTTCTGCAATATTATGTGGATGAATACGAGGAAGATTCTCTTTGTTGACATATATACAATTAAAAAAATAATGAATTATGATTTAAAATAGGTAGTTCAATATTATACAATAATAATAAATAACACAATTCTTCAGGAACACAGGATATTGAAAATAATAAATCTTAACAACAATAACATAGTCATTAATTATAACTATTTCTGCAATCGCGATCTATCATTAATTAAATTATAATACGGGGTGAAATGAACAGTTACTCTTGTTTTAGTAGAGCTATTTCCCGCGATAATTGTGCGCTTCGGGTTAAAAGCATCAAATTTCTACCATGGATAGGGTGTTCCTCGGTGATCATTTTCAGATGTGGAGGGAAGTCTGATTCGTCCCCTGTGCGCGGGGGGAGGGGGGTGAAGTACGTATCTGGGTCATTGTTTTCATTATTCTTTTACGGATCAGTTAATGCTACTAGGGCTTGTGTGGTATCGTTTTCGAGTAAAACTGATACGAGGAATTCATTTTTACTGCATAATAGGCATATTTCCATACAATAAAATAATGTTTTACACGAAAAAGTAAAAACCATTGCCTTGATTTTTTTTTTAAAACATCTATATCTTTGGAAATCTTGATAAATATAAGTAAACAAAATTAAGCAAATAAAGGTTATTTAGTCTAGTTTATAAAAACATATACTTGTTGGACACTTATCATACAACAACTACAAGAAAAAAATTCATTTACGCGTCGAGGTAAAGCAGCATAATTCGTTTACTGCGGATTACGAGTGATGGTTTGGAGGTAAACATAATATGTAACTTTATAATTTCGATAGCAAACGATTATTTGTTGAAAATTAAATAGAAAAATAAATTAAGCATAGTTTTAATGGATATAATAAGAAGCAGCAACAATTTTAAAAGGATATAATTCGGAGCGCGCTCCATACAAACGATGTCTGGTTATATTTCCAATATTATCCAATTAAATTCAATGAAATTTTACAGAAACAGTCTACAGACTAATATATATGCTCGTATTGTCTCAGATTTTCGTAAAAATGTATAGTTTCGAACTTAAAGTGCCTCAAAGATTTCCATACAAATCTTAAATTAACCCTAGCATTGAAAGAAAATCGGGCACAATACAAGCATAGAGATTAGTTGATAATAAATTAATAATATAAATAAAAAATTGTTTTTGAAAAATTTCGTTAACTTTAATTGTTTAGTATTGAATATATAACCAGACTTCGTTTTTATGGAGCGCGCTCCCTCTCCTATATCTATCCTCTTAGGAGGATATAATTCGGAGCGCGCGAGGAGCTTAGGCTCCTCAAAAAAAAACATTTAATAATTGTTAAGAATATAGGAAAATCGGCAATTATTGCCGGCTTAAAATCATAGCGCTGAGAATTTGGAGTGCAGCTGCGGTGTAAATGCACCGTCCAGTACCTACCAACATCTTTTGTAAAGCAGCACGACATTATTAGCACTGCAGATATAGTTTCTGCCTCGGGAAGAGTAGTCTACTCTAAATTGAGTGCGATTCGACTGTATCTTTCGTCCAGTGCATCCCTAAAGAAATGAAATGAATACCTAACTATTTAGCTGAAGCTTTAACTATAACCAAAAGCAACTTAGAGAGAGCTAATTTACTGAAAAAAGCCACGCAAAGCCAGCAAGTGGCTTTTTGACTGAGGTGCGAATCATTATTCTAATCCCCTTTTCACGCAACATCTATAAAAATCTAAGAATATGCGAGTGTCAGCCTCCTCGCTCGGGTGATCATGAGGCAAAATGACACAAATCTGAGGCAGAGGCAGAACAAACAACTTTATTCCGATTTGTCGCGTCAAAATTGCCATGAGAGAGCAGATAGATGCCACACTTTTCCTTGTACCTCCTACGGATGCAATGCCCAAAAAAAGTGTATATCGTAAAAGTCGAGTATATGAAAATAGAACCGAATTATTCTCATTCTTGTCACAACAATCAGTTCTTCCAGTGTAGAGGCAACAGAAAAAGAAATCGACGCAACGAATGGGAGTAAAATTCTTTGTTCTGCCGCTGCCTCAGATTTGAGTCAATTGGGGAGTTGACTACATAAAATATATTTTAGTTTTAACTGCTCAGTAAATAAACCGTTTGAAAATAACGCTAAACTCACATTTTCAGTAATTCTGTTGCTTGAATACTATTTTTAATATCTGGATAAACTATAAAAAGTATCAAAACGACGACGAAAAACAATGACGTCACTCTCCAAATTTTAGTACAATATTTCATACAATGCACGCGTTTTGACGTTTGATAAAGAGTTGTTAATTTGACTAGTTGGAAACTCGCGGATTGGCCCCATGTTCGCCCAAGGAGGCTGACACTAGTAACTTTTTACACTTGGAAGATTCAATGCCAAAAGGACGTAGAAGAGTGATCATATCATATGCAACCGTAGACACTGATGTATCGTACGAGTAACCTACTAGTGGTGGGGTTTTTCAGTAAATTAGCTCTCTCTGAGTTATGGATTTGCTTTCGGTTTTGGTTCAAGCTTCGATAAATAACAAGGGAGGGTATTCACGAATTGGTGGTGTCAATGAATTTGACACAATGCAGGTATCGGCCAATACACTGGCCTGCAAAACTAAGTATCGGTTTAACCGGTGTAATACGGTATGTGGTTCTTTTCAGGCAAGGGGAAAAGAACGGCTTTGGACACTTGGAAATCTTTACACTAAGCCTGAAGTAAATAGGGCTTTTGAAGAACTCAAACGAAATAAGTGAGGACTCAATTCCTAATAGAAAGATTTGTATTGTTGATGTATGACCGCATTAGCTTTGACTGTCTGTGAAACTGCCGGCTTAGGATGGACTACCCAATTTCTTCACGTGGGTGTCGCACGAGGCGACTAAGTGATAAAGTTTTTGGCAGTGTTTTGTGGGCGAGAGATTAGCCCCCTATCATCACCTGACACGTCATTTCATCGTGAAACCTTCAACGTGAAATGTTCAATATGGTCAAAGTGAGCCTTGCTACAACGCACTGCACGCATAACATTGTTGTTGGTCGTTGTAGCAAAGTTTCCACCCCGTAAGGGATTATGGTCGTGAATTTATGTATGTATGTATTTCAAGAGCGAGCATAGATATTAGTTTGTAGACTAATTCTGTAAAATTTCATTGATTTTACTTGGATAATATTAGAAATATAACCAGACTTCGTTTGTATGGAGCGCGCTCCGAATTATATCCCTTTAAAATTGTTGCCGCTTATTATATCCAATTAAGACTATGCCTAATTTATTTTTCTATTTAATTTCCAACAAATAATCGTTTGCTATCGAAATTATAAAGTTACATATTATGTTTACCTCCAAACCTTCACTCGTAATCCGCAGTAAACGAATTATGCTGCTTTACCTCGACGCGTAAATGATTTTTTTTCTTGTAGTTGTTGTATGATAAGTGTCCAACAAGTATATGTTTTTATAAACTAAACTAAATAACCTTTATTTGCTTAATTTTGTTTACTTATATTTATCAAGATTTCCAAAGATATAGATGTTTTAAAAAAAAATCAAGGCAATGGTTTTTACTTTTTCGTGTAAAACATTATTTTATTGTATGGAAATATGCCTATTATGCAGTAAAAATGAATTCTTCGTATCTGTTTTACTCGAAAACGATACCACACAAGCCCTAGTAGCATTAACTGATCCGTAAAAGAATAATGAAAACAATGACCCAGATACGTACTTCACCCCCCTCCCCCCGCGCACAGGGGACGAATCAGACTTCCCTCCACATCTGAAAATGATCACCGAGGAACACCCTATCCATGGTAGAAATTTGATGCTTTTAACCCGAAGCGCACAATTATAGCCAAAATGTATGAAGAGAATCCTCTACTATTTTGGGTTTTTGTCACCCCTACGACATTTTGCAAACGTTACAACAATAAATATTGCAATAGAACAGACAAGGTAAAAGCATAAAAAGTGTATTCGACCATACTGTATCGTTAATCGGTCACACATGATTGACTTTTATACAGAATGACTTTAAAGCCGTAATGCATGACGATTTGAAATTCACCCCATCAACAATACAGTGACCTTTTCTCTGTAGGTTATTCATAGATACTGTAGGTATGAGGAAACAATGCCTAAACTTGTTTTTACTATAAACAGTCTTTTAGAATAAACTTCTTAGTTACGTTTTAGAATGATCAATTAGTGTCCCTTTTGCATAACTTATTGCTTGCCGTAACATATTCATTGTTATTATTGTAATAGAAAATTACAAAGTATTGTTATCGAGTACTTCGTGTACAGAGTTCGAAAGTACGTCTTAGAAATTATTCTTTATATTGATGTTCTAACATAATTAATATTGAAACGCATTATTCATGTTGATTGCAAAAAACAAAATGTCGAAAGTGCTTATACAAATAATCGTCAATGGATAATTACCGCTACGCAATTTATTGCTTCTTAGCACGAATAGCGTCTTTGTAAGACTACAATTGTTGTGTTCTAATTAAAAATAATTTTTGTAGTATTTATTTACAAGTAATCGAACACGAACACATTAGCTAATTGCTGGCTTACAATGATAAAACATAATCATTGTACGACATATCTGCTATGTGACTCGGTTTTTAGTCGCAGGGGTCACATAAACTATTTTTGTTTCCATTATAATATTTTCAATCATAAAGATCACTCAATCATTAGAACCGAAAGCACACTTACTATAGGGGCTTTGTGACTGATACCTACCGTGAACGGTTCTACGTGCTTAAAACTAAACAGTCTGTCGCGTAAGAAAGTAACTACTCTGTAAATAATTAGGTACACAATACATCTGAATTTTTAGGTTAAACAGAAAGGTAGGTATCATCGTTTTTGCATTGCTTGTTTCTTGAGCCCAATATGGTGGTAGTCATCAAATCTAACAATAAATCAAATTATTGTAGAAGTGTATGTATTATTTAATTAAACCGAAGTAGATTTGAAACTTAAATAATTTATTTATTGTAAAATGTTTTTAAAATATCACATAAGAATGAGACGAAATATTTTGAAAAGATTGTCATGCAGTAGGTACCTATAGCACAATATAGTGCCAGTCGCCAGTATATTTATTCAATAAACAATAATATTTTAAATAATATCTATGCATAAGTAAATTGTCAACCAAAACCGCCTTTGTAGGTGTAGGTAGGTTAATACTACAAGTTTTTACTTATCTATCACGAAAATAACGTAGGTACTTATTTATGTAATCGAAATGTATATTTTTCCAGTACAATAAATTAATTCAATATTTAATTACAACTACGAAATCCATATACGTGATACAAAAAGAAATGAACTGTACATTAGTCAGTTCAAACAAATGGCACTTTGCAATGTCTGCATTTTATTTCCAATTAATTTCAGTAAATAATTGTAAAACGAAAAAATAATCAATTTTGATGCCGAAAGTCAGCTAATGCTTGCCTGTCAGGGTATTACCACATCGGCCAAATATATAATTTTATGTATATTTTTTTCTATATAATAGTCATATGTATTTAATTTTATATAATAATTTTGAATTTTTATTACTCTAACTTTTATAGTTAAGCACGTTCTATGCAGGCAGAGGCAGCAGCGCCCGGCGCCGGCCGCGCCGCTTCGCCACCGGAACGGCAGGTGCGACGCGGCCCGGCCGGCGGCGCGCGCGCACCCGGGCCCCTGACTCTGCCTGCAACTAGCCGATCAACGCCGCACCCATCCCAACACTTACTGTGGTCAAAAATTTGGAAGGCACTTTCTACTTTTTCAAAATTTTTAATTTTAAATTACTTTTTGAACACATTAGCCTAGACTTATACAATAGAAAATATGCGTAGTAACATTTACCAAAATTTACGCAATTTATCCGAAACGTATAGGCCATTATATAACTTTTTTAATTTTTTTCACCTAGATTAAATTTAATTTCCAAAAGGATAGCCAAATAGTTTCAACATTAGATCTGAATCGCAAATGTATTTTTTATTTGGTCTTTTTAATACACTATTCCAAACTTTAACCGAATCGGATAATCCAAATTCCAAATAATAGTGAAGTATCAAGGCCACTTGGAGACTTATTTTAAAACATGCATCCCGAGCGTGTTTTGCGATGAGACTAGCCCGAGCGGCAGCGGCGGCGCCGCGACGCCGGCCGGTGTCGGCGGACGGACTGGCCGGACGGGCCGGACGGGCCGGACCGCCGGCGCCGGCCACGCCGCAGCGTCGATGCAGTCGCCCTCCCTCCCAAACTAAGTAAGAACGAACGCCAACTAATGTCCGCCAACAATATCTAAATCATGGTATACCCTTGCAGCAAGAAGATTCCACTATTAATTTCCCGCCGAAACTATGAAACAACACAACTGTCCAGAGAACATATTATTGACAAAACTAATTTTGTACATACATATATGTGTATATATAATATATATTTATATAAATACCTTAACTTTCACACTAACAACACTAAAGAGATCGCAAAATACTGAGGCCAACCCGTGGGCACGGATGTCCCCCGCGCGCCAGGAGGCTCATTTCTTCTCAAGTCTATCTTGGTGAAGATTCCAATGTTATTAGCATGAATTTATCTGATCGATTGCTACAAATACATAGTTACACATAGCTAATCTAAGTAAATTGAAAAGTATACTAGCTACGCGTAGGTAAGTTAGCAGACGCATTGAATGATGAACATTCAATGCTTGGCGATTTAGTGCTTCTAAATCTAAGGAGGGCTCGCCTGCCTATATCAACGTGTAAGAACGTTAACAAGATAATACGTAGACACAACTTATTTAATTTGTCTTTTGTTTCTACAGTCCTCAAAGAATGGTTAGAATTAAATCGATTTTACACGATGTTTTCAGAAACTACATCATTAACAAAATCGTTGAGACTAGTAAGAACAAGAGTCCCGCTGTTATCGACGCGACGGCCGGCAATCGGCACACAAACATCGTAGACTAGGATTGACCACTGAATTAATGTGGACCACTGAACCACTGAATTTAGTTCAATATGCTCATCTGTGCCATTCTCACAGTATTTCAATAAATGTAACGAAATGACAGGTTCAGTTTGCAAAGAGGATCGGTCGAGCCCAAACGACCTAATTTAGCCTAACATTTGGAACGATCACTACTAGCTAACGATACATCTATATTACATTTGGCGATCGCTAAGTCTACTCGTATGTGAATCGCTGCACGGACAGTGAACAACGAGCTGGGCGCGGGCGGGGCGCGGGGCGCGGGGCATGCGCGGGCGCCTCGGTCACAAGCAACAACACACATTCATTATAACTGCTAGTAGACAAAATTGACATCGATCTGACGATAAGGAAATTATAGATACATCTAATTTTTTTTCTTTTATTATTTATGTTATATCTAAGACTAATTCATAATTTTGTCTTACACGTATGTTGCTGAATAATGATTAGGTATACCGAACAGTCTTTTGAATCGGGCCAAATAGTTTAATTTTGATCTCCCTATGTTCACAGATGGATCTAAGTTGTAATGTGAATTTAAGCTTACACGTAATATTCGACATTCTACTTCTGAGTAGATAATAATGAATGAAACACCGAGTGATAGTGGTAGACGCATGCGCAGCTTCACACGCACTGCCTACTGTTTGCTATTTGAAGATAAACTTAAAAATTAAATTAAAACATTAATTCATAATAATACAAAATTCATAACTAAACAACAAGCATTTTATTGCACAGCGAGTCCACTTTAAATAATAATTAATTAAATATGATAATAAAGTAATGCCGATACTGTGAAAATGATTAAATACTTTTATCGCCGGCTCGGGAGCGACTTGTCGCTCTACATCGTCCTCCAACGCGCTTTCGTCCGTGGTGGTCGTATGCGACGATGTCTAGTGTTGGATGAGTTCCAACACTCGACCACAGGCTACATACGTCTAGAAGTAGCCAACGGAGTTGCGGTTGGGGACGAAGTAGGGGTAGGCGGGCAGCGGCGCCGGCGACACGCCGACGGGCGTGTGCGCCTGCGCCGCGCCCGCGGCCTCGCTTCAGATGTTCTCTGCGCGAGCCTCTGCCGGCGGAGGCTCCATCTTCACCGGTACCGGTGTCGATAGTTGATCCTTCCCGTTCTTTGCCATCGGCACGGGGGTTTTAGGTGGTCCCATTTCAGTGATTTCAGCGACGACGTCGCGCTCACTGTAGCGGCTGTCAGGTCGGGGCGAAGCGAATGGGCGGAAGGGGTCGGTGGGCTTCGGCGGTTCTAGCGCATGACCCGGCGGCGGTGGAGAGCACAGGGGCGACTCGAGCCCTGCGGAGAGCGGCGAGGGGAGACGCGGTGACTGCAGGGGCAGGGGCGGCAGGCCGAGGTGCGGCGGGTGGTCGGGCGGGCGCTGCGCCGCCACCACCATGTTGCACATCTGCCGGCGCAGACCGTGCGCCACGGCGGCGACCGCCGCGGCGGCGGCGGCGTTCGGCGACACTCCACCCTCGCGTCCGTTGCCACATGACACGTTGCCATACGTGTTCTGCACTGCCATTCCATCCTGTAACACGCATGTGCCCAATTTGTACAATTTGAATAAAATATATTTTTTTTAATATTTAACAGGAGGAAATCTTCAAGTATTTGCAACAAGACTGAATTATACGGTGTTTCAGATTCGGAACATATTATAACCACCAGATAGTCGAATGAATAACGTCCGTATTTGTAAACTTTAGGGTTGCCTGTGTTGCAAACACTGAAGGTGAATTGATGGAATTCGACAAAATAACAATGAAATCTTCGTCGCCGGACCGCTATGGCAATAACTAAGTACCTATAAGTTCGCAAAAGCACATTCGCGTTAGCACACGTAGAAAAAAGGTGATAAAATGGCAATGGATTATCACAAACATGGACGTTAAAAAAATAGTCATTCAGTTCCATTCCGACTGAAGTGTAACTTTTACCTAACAATCGAATGGAAGAGAATACGCGGGCGCCAGGAAGGAAGCAAGCTAGTAGTATTGATATTGTTTACACGTATTCGCGATACTGACCGTAATAGAAGGATAGACGGGAAGAACCTCCTCCTTGATATGGTGTGTGGTATGGGGAGTGTGTGTGTCCCTGAAGACGACGGCGCGGATGACGCCGCGGATGTGCTCGTCGGGCCAGACCCCCAGCAGGATCCTCTGAGGACGCCCGCGACCTTTCGGCCTCAAATCTGCAATGCCATCCAATAATAAAACGTGAACAGAGAAGGCACCTTTCTGGACTATCTTTTAATGCTTACTTACGTTAGTTTCTATCAAGTTGGTATGTATTATGTAAGTATTAGATAATTCTATTTAATATTAGTTTTACTCGTCGTTGATTAATTCTACTTAGTTATAATTTAATTTGTAGTCTTCTGCAAACTCATAATAAAATGTATAAAAGTCAGTAAAGAACACTTTCATGTTTGTTACAAATATCGGAACGGTGCATTTTAAATTAAATAGATAATTAGTCACTTTTGTTATTTAACATAACATAAATATTTTTAATCATTCCAATTTATTTAAACATTTATTACAAAATTCGTTCTAAGATATATGATGTCTTACAACGTATTTTGCTATAAGTGTAAAGGTCATTTTCAAATTATAACTAAATAGAAAGAAATCGATGAAAATTCGGAGTGTTTCTGCTGTCGTGACAATAGCATCAGTAGGCCGGGCTATCATGAGTTTACACTGTAGTATAAGTAAAACTACAACAAAACAGTACTACAGTAAAACTACTGTAGTAAACTACAGTTTTTGTATTGAATTTCGTTCAGCGCTCCTAGTGGTTACGTTGAAAATTAATTCTGTCATACAAAAGTGGTGACGCAACTACAGTAGTAAAGTATAGTGAAAACTCATGGTAGGCCTACGAATGACATAGGTAAAGGACCTTACCAGTTTTGTGTTAAGGCTAGCTTATGAAACATTCCTTAATGACATGTGGTACGTATTACCTATGTGGTGCAAAAATATTTGAGTAAATAATGACCCATTAACAATTTATGTCTGAACAATCGCATAGCATAAAAGTTCGCATTGCTGTAAATAATTATTCATAATTCGCTCAGGTACACGTCTTACAAACAAATTAATTCTACGTCAACTCTATCAATGAAAAGAAAGCTAATGCAGGTTCACAGTTTTCTGTAAAATACTTTGTATGTAATTTAAAAGATGAACAGTTAAATCTTCCTAAGATTTATTACTATGGTACAAATGTTAAAATTCTACAAAAGTATCCAACCAATTATTTAACAATGGAAAATTTTATATTATTATCATTATATATTATCATTATATAGTATTATCATTATTTTAAAAAATACGCCATAATAAATAGACGTGTTTTTAAGTGACCTGGACTTTCGGAAATAAACTCCGTAATTTGTTTGTTTATGAATCATGAGTAAAATTAATGAACACAAGTAATATATCAATTTTAATTTTTTTCCTGAAACAGTACCTACTTTCATAAAACCGGTCCAACTAACCTAACACTTAAATAAAATACATTTAAAACTGTGATCCAATATTGCTTTCAATTACGATTAATATTCAAATTTCTCATTCAAAATGAAGAAACATTAAACATACCTGCACCACCGTCAGCGCTGGGCCCCAGCATGTTGTGAACCCGGTTGGCGTACAGGACGAACGTTGGGTACGGTATGTCGTACTTCCGCGCCGCTTGGGACAGCGATAGGCCTTCCTTCAGCACGGAGAAGATGGCTTCGGCCATGGTCTCCGGCCGCCAGGACTTCAGAGGGCCACGCTCGCGGAACCGAAGGTTATGGACGAGACTCTGGTTCGTGTTCCAGCATTTCTGCCACATCGACTGAAGTTGATACTGATAGCTGTCTGCTGAAAATAGAGAGGGGACGTATTAGTATTTTTTTTGCCTAATGAACAATTTTACATATTTTGGTTCGAGAGATAGTAAAGTATTCATCATGAAACAAGTCCAGGCTAGATTCTGGTACAATAAATGTGACTAGTTAATTTGTGTGACAATGTCCAAGATATTTATTATTTTATTTGATGAGCAAGAGTTTTCTTTGCGACTATTGCCAATACAAATTATAAGTAAGGGAAGTAGAACAATAAAGAAACATTTTGTAATCTTTTTCTGGGGTTCACGACCTTTTATTTTATTAACAAACTTAGAGCTAACCCAGCAGTGAGTCCATATGGGCTGATTTGTAGACTGCATAGATTTATGTCTTTGGTAGACTGATACTTAGCTAATAGGAAATATAAATTGGCCTGCGAAACTCTTACGCACTACCGACATAACAGCAGAGCACCTCCGCTGACTGAAGAAACGAAAACAAATGATTGAACACTGTTAATTTCAGAGAAGTTTCGCTAGTCAGTTTATAGGTAAACTGTAGGTAACTATGAACATAAAATGCATGCGGAATGGAAAAAACCTAAATACTGACCTCTAGAAAAGCTATATTTAAAAAAAGTTTTTATTAAAGGCATTAAAAAAAAACTCGAACTATTTTAATTCTCATTTATTGGAGCAGTCTTATAAAAAAGTACAAAACTAGAAATATTAAGAACCTAATCTATTTTTTATAACTAGGGATACAGAGAAAAAACAAATTACATAAATAACTGAGAAAGGATGTACCTAGAATGGTATAAATTAACCCTACTTAGTTTTTTTTCGATAAACCTGTAGGTAAGTAAGTATCAAACCACACCTGGCACGTATAAAATAAAAAGTTAATTAGGCTTAACGATGACGCTCAAACACTTTTTGTTTTGATAAAAATATTTGTGTATGTACGCGAGTAAACAATGGCATTATTTTCGGGGTAGGTACCTAAGTATACGTTTTAAATTATTTAATCAGGTGCTGAACATTGCTGTTGTCTTAAATAACTTGCCAGAGCCGATTTTGATCATGATCTTGAAAGTTCATTTAAACAATTTCAATTACGTACGACATTTCATCAGAAAAACACTTCTGTAGGCCTACCGTGAGTTCTCACTGTACGTTACTACTGTAGTTGTGTCGCCAATTTTGTACGACAGAATCAGTTCTCAACGTAACTACTAGGAGCGCTGTACGAAATTCAATACAAAATCTAGTAAACTACAGTAAAACTACTGTAGTATAGTACAGTATAACCTCATGGTTTATTAGGTACTTTTCATGCTTAATTGTGCCCTGCAATGGGTGTTAATAGTTTGATGATAATGTCGGTCCGTAGAATTTTATTAATACTTAATGGAAACACAATGATGGTCTCGTTGATGTCTTATGTATTGCCGCTGATATCTACGCCGTAGCTTTATCACAGATAAAAAAATAAGTTGTACTAATAGGCCCTGAGCAGACGACAGACAATTTTCGTTGTAACAACGTAGTAACTACCCCGCGGTTTTTGTATTTTGATTAGACTGTGGCTTTTGATTCAAGATAAACGAAAATCGCAAGAAAAAAAATATTTTCATACAAACGTTGTTTCATGTTGTACAAAATGCATTTAGTGGGTCAACTCCAATTTTTTATTTGCCTATTTCCTATACCTAGGTTCATTGAGGAGAGTTGTTCAGTATCATGAGTACAATCGGTGTACAAATACTTACATCAACAGGAGCACAATGGTATTTCAACATTTGTTGAAGTTACAATACCTACTTATAATTTATAATTAACTTATTATAGGATCCTTCTTAATATTTTTTTGGTCCCATTGACAAAGTTGTTCAGTTTTATTGTCTGATGATTCCCTTAGAAAATTATAAACAAATTACAAATGACCCTTTATAAGTATGTACTCTTGAACTTAAAATTGCGTACCATCTAGTTTTTTTTTTACTTTAATGTACTATTTATAGGACAAAAAATGTTAATAAAACTTAACATTTGATAAGGCACATCAATACACATTAGTTTTTATTTAGGCTAGTAAAACGTGGCTAAACTAAGTACTTACATTATAAAAATATGGCAGATTTTAAACAATTGGTCGATGCCTGACTAATACACATTTCGAATGAGCCGGAGCTCAAGCAAAAATTCAATAAGAAAAAAAACAGCCATTTGAAAAAAGAAAACCATTCTTCCAACCCCCTTTTCGTTGTATGGGAGGTGTCGAAAAAATTTTTTTCTTGATGACTGCCTCATTTCTGTTTTTGGGTTACTGTTGTCTGTCCTCATGCCAAATTTCGATTCAATAGGTGAGGTAATCGATAAAAATGAGCGAGTAATCATTTCTATTCAAGAGGTGCAAAAATGAGCGAGTAATCATTTCTATTCAATAGGTGCAAAAATGAGCGAGTAATCGAGGTAGGGCATACAGACAGATAGACAGAATGGACGAAAGTAAAGGGTTCCTTGCTTGACTATGAAACCCTAAAACGACAAAGAACTTGCTACTAAGTTCCTATAGTAGGTACTACATTATATAAGTCTATAAGAATCCACTTACTATTTTACATCACTATTTTTTCAAATAACTAGAACAATTTCAAGGCTGCATTGATGTATTCAGATACTTAAACTCAACCACTTTCTAAGGAATATGGGTTCGAAAAAGGAGGTTGTTTTTGACCTTCCATACAAAAGAGAACATCAGCCGATCTAGATGTTCTAGTAATAAAAAAAATAAGGGTGTTGTGATGGGTATGCGAATTTATAATATGACATTACACACATACACATACAACATAACTAACATAACATACTACACCCAGTTGCAGAAACGCTCATAAAAGTTAATCCTCTTGCTGTCACTTTTTGTCTTGTTGACGTAGTAAAAACTAGCAAGAGATTTAATGGAGGATTAACTCTAATGAGCGTTTCTGCAATTGAGTGATAGCCCCACGGTATAGGTATCTTGCGTGGGGATCTTATACTATCACTTTACAAATACACAATTATACAAAACGTCACTAGTATTACTAAACGACGTAACTACATAGAGGTGATTTTTCAGCACACTTTTTTCGGTTGAGCGCTGTAAGTGATATGATAAGATAATATACGTCAATTAGACCGATCGATTCATCTTCGAAAATGGATCGCCTACAATGAATGAGTCAGTTACGCCAAAAATTGCAGATACGTCGTTTAGTAAGACAAGCGATGAAAATAACTATTGGAGCAAAAATTCAGTTTGAGCCATTATAAAATAAATATAGCGAATTTAAAACTTTTATTTGCCATATTTGTTTCTTTTATTCTATGTTATTGGTTTTTGGGTCAAAAACATTAGATATTTTTACAAAATTGCACCAACTTAATTATTTTATGGAAGAAAGGAAGCAAATAAAATGTAGTTTTTAATTAAATAATTAATATTAATAAACTCAGACGTTTCTTTACCTGCGCGTTATCAAGTCTTTACTTACATTACGCATATTATATTGTGATGACCTATCGAAGCTAATTAAGAAGCGAGTCGTTTTAATTTACGCTACAAATGTGTATTTTATTTAAATCTGAAACGATACTTCTACTTAGTATCGTAATTTAGGTCAGTCGGTAGTTGAACAAACAACTTTTAGGTGGGTATTTTAGTTTATTTTCAAACTGTTTAGTAAGTTTAATACATCTTAAGTACTAATAAGTACTTCACAAGATCATCATAAGATCTTTTTTTTACTAACTATTCGAGATCCATCGGTTATCATTTTCACAAATACGAGATGAATGAATATGGTACAGTCAACAACGAAAAGATACACTTTAATACTATGATTTGGAAAAACAGTGTAATATAACATATTTTAGTTTATATACAACCGTCAACCACTGGGAACGCAATTCGGGTTTTAGAAGAAATTATGATTACTGATGGAATTATACTATTCTTCTTTGCGCAGGCAATGCAATTGTAATGTTTTTAATTTTTCAGTTCAAACCCCGCATTGCATTCTAAGAGTAACTTGACCCCTGTAGGTAATTACAGTGAAACTAGGACTCATCGTCTGTAGCATTTTCCGCTTTTACTTTAAGGTTTCTCGCTTTGTTATTCCCTTCATAATAAAGTGACACTATTGAATGTTTCTTGCAGAATGCCCACCACCATCTAAACCCAGTTAAACCGATAAACGTGAACTCTGGATTTCTACTTCTTCTCAACTTCTCTACAAATGCCAAAACATCTACTAAAGACTTCTTTGTTCTTCTGTTATAAGGTGACACACTGGTTTCGCAACAGAAATCAAGTACAGATCTTTCTTCGCTGGCTGTCAAGCCTGCTTCGTCTAAAACAGCCATTCGTTTAGATTTTCCTAGAATATTGTCGTAAAGAGTTCCTTTAGGTATTCCGAAGTGCGTAGCGGCTTGAGTGAATCGCATCCGTTGTGTGACTACGGCTTGAATCGCTTCTTGCAGCTGACTCTGGGTCCACGTCGGAGCTTTCAACTTGAGGGTATGACCGTGGTATTCTGGTCGACAGATAAAAGCAATTGCGCTGACGTAAGGTTAGGGGGAACTGTTAAACGTAACCAGTGCGAATGATGCATTACGAGCAATGTGAAAAACCATTTCAGTCTGACTAAAAAGGTTTCCCGACAGGAATGAAATTTTACATTTCTTTAGTTTGACCCCGTGTTGAATTTAAGATTTACTGAACCTATATTCGATCGGTTCAAAATGGACACTAGTATCAAATACTGAAATCAGTCGACTGCATAAGATGGAGTACTAAATAAGGGCAAAATGTAATTAAAAAAGAAAAATGTGTTCCAAATAAATAAAATTATCCGATTCTTAATGATGGCTCATCATTTTACCAACGTACTATGTAATAACTGTTATATCCGTGTTTCATTCAATAGTTTCCCTGGGCGTACAATTTTTCCCACGATGTAACAACAGTAACTACTATGTATAATACTTATCGTGTCGGCATATGAATAATGTTACGTAGTGCATCATTATTGGTACTGGTTACGTTATGCTGTCACTGATTGGCATGCAGGTTTCACATATATAAACACAGCGTGCACTATATTATAATAGAAAACATATAGGTACCTAGGCACTAACAGATGTTTTTATAAAAATCTACAGGTCTGCTATTTAATATAATTAAGTTAAATAATAATAACGCGTTTTAAATCGGCGTTTCTATATATGGTGAGTTAGCTGTTTCTAACGTTATACCGGGTGTAAGCAAAAGTATCATTAACCTTCAAATACCCATCAAACTAAACAACTTTTACTATGGGAGCAAACCTGTCAGAACAAAAACAAATCTGCTGTTCCTTACGTTTGAGTCGAGTAGGTATTGCAATTTAGTATGGAACAGCTGACTGACAGCTCAGCACTGACAGGTTTGATCCCATAGTAAAAGTTGTTCAGTTACATGGGTGGAGTCTAGAGTATGTGGTTTAAAGGTTAATGATACTTTTCCTTACACCCTGTATTTCTGAAACCTAAAAACATGTTACATCAAGTGAAAAGTAGCTTGAAATATGTTGGTTTGGCGGAATTATTAACAAAGTTTAGAGGAATATGTTCAAGATTTAATGGGTATTACACCGATGATTAGAAAGAGCTAACATCACGATCCAGTTACGACAATTTTACAGATTGCGCTGTACTATAAGATACGACCAAGGGATAATAAGGTTTCTTTTGAGAGCAAAGAGCGACCTCCAAACACGTCATCTCACCCTGAAACACTAAATATTCTACAAGTGCAAATTGCTAAGTTGTAGTAAATCCCGAATGGTATGGTCATGAGTCTACCACATAACTGATTCGCTTGCTGAAAAAGCTGCGGGGTGCGGGAGGGGTAAGAAACGTCCCTTAGAACCGTACATATCACACAAGCTATTTTTCAGCGTACGTGATTTTGCAACTGCCCCGCAACGACATCGCAACTACACCGCCGCGACGTCGCAACTCAATCGCAAACTTTTTTACTCAACGTTATTGCCGCGATATCGCCGTATCGCTCTTATAGGTATAGCGATAGCGTCGCGTCTCCCTTCCCGCACCGCGCATCTTCTGCAGGAATCGATTTAGCTAAAAAGTAGGCCTATGTATAGTTTATAGAAGCAGAATAATTTTTTCGGACAATCGCCTGAATGGGTAAGATAATATGTAGCAAAAATATGAAGATTGTAATATCAACTGACCTGCTATAGAAGACGTAGAGGCTCCAAGCCATGCGTGGGAGTTCTCCATCAATTTGGCCTGCGGACAAAAGAGAATTAAATTAATGTTGTTACTCATAGACACTAGAATATTCAGATAGCTACAGGGTGAATTTGATATCATTAGCATACTTTTAAACTAAGACTCTACCCATCAAACTGAACAACTTTTACTACGGGGGAGCAAACCGATCGGAGCAACAACAAAATCAGATGTTCCATACATATGAGTAGAGTAGGTATTGCAGTTTAGTATGGAACAGCAGATTTTTTTTTTGCTCCGATCGGTTTGCTCCCATAGTAAAAGTTGTTCAGTTTGATGGGTAGACTATTCAAAAGGGCGCTAATGATATCAATTTCACCCTGTATAAATGTCATAATATAACATAAATTCTAATGCACATAGCATTAGTTCACCAATCCGCATTGGGCATGCGTGGTGGACTAAGGCCCAGATACCCTCCCGTTAGGGTTGATAGGGTAGGCCTGTGCCCTGCAGTGGGACGTATTTAGGCTGATTATAATTATACTAGAATATTATACTATATAATCGTTATGCAGTAACGATTTTACACTAAAAGACATCTCACAAGGGGAGTCGAAAAATCGCCAAACGCCAAAATTACTTCACGTAATTAATAGACATCCAATAATTTGCCTCCACCAATCCACAATCCAAAAATACAGAGTGCGGTTATTGCAATATTGAACTTAAAAATACTGCATCAAACAAAAAACCGCACAGCACATAAAAAAAGGACCGCTTGTCATTTTCGTGTTGCAAAAAGTTGTGGCGTTTCAGGCAACAGCGACATCTCGTGGCGGGCGGCGGTGACAGCTACATAAATAAAATTATTTTCCACCATTGCATTTTATTTATATTACCTATTACCTATAGGGTTGATGAAGGGTATCAGCTATAAGTGTAACCAGTAAGACCCAAGCGGAACGTCTATACCCGATAACAATTGTTTATGTATTGTGGTATATAAGGGCTTGACGGGATAAAGAATATACAATTAGAAAAATTTGTACGTTGTAGCAATCTTCATAAAGCCATGCACAATTCTTGTAAGCGAAATACCACAAGCGGTAATGCGATGTACGCAATGTCGGCACGCTATACTTGAGAGGCTAGGGGCTTAAACGGACAAATAAATTAATAGGATCACATGAAAAAGAACATTCTTCAGTTAATTTACATTTCCCCATTACACAGGAAGTTTACAATTGCACATTTTATCGATCGCTACTGTATTTCACGCGTAGCACGTACCGACGCGCGCGCAGGTTTATTTACGTTCGACGCGTAATTGTACAGCAAAGAGCGGCATTTCTTTGTGCTTTAACTACAACTAAACTTTATCGAAGTTTTAATTGTGGACGCAGACAAAAGCCGGGCCGTAAAATGACTGTAATAACTCACGGTCCAATCTACAAATAAAATCTTTTATTAAGTCAAGCCACGCCAGGGCACAGTGCTATATGTGTTTACGAAACGCGCACGTGCCCTAAGTACCGAAACGCGTATGTATTGTTTGTTTACTCGAATAAAACACTAAAATCCATTCAATAACAAAGAATTAAAGATCCCGAAATAAAATTTATTGCTCGAGTACGATAAAATAGATTTATGTGTGCGGCGCGCCGCGAAGTTGCGACCGACTTGCCGATATTATTAATACCCACAACAACATCAATAAATATATTATGTAATTACAATATCCGACATAACAGACCCTTCGAAATAGTAATTTTTAAAATAGCTATTAATTAGGTACACTAATTCAATGACAAAAAGCATAGTATCTCAAATTCAGTACCGTACTCTTATAATATATTCCGTGCAATGGCGATGATTTTATAGAATGACGAGCTTTTACCCGCGATTTCGTCCGCATAAATTATATACCAGATTTTAAGTCAGATGATAAGCTATCAAACAAAAAAAGTTTCAACAAAATCGGTTCAGGAGTTTTTGCGTGATACTCGAACAAACAAACACCCAAACAAACAAAAAATCCAAAAATTTGTGATTTGGAATCAGGGACATCTAAAAATCATATCGTAATCTTTTTTTGTAAATATCTTCAATGTACAGACACACTTCTGTTACAGTTTTATAATAGTTTAGATTCAAAACTATAATTAATTATCGCGGAAATATGCATTTCTAATTCAGCTATTAATTGCCATAACCACACGTCACCTGATGTTT
The DNA here is from genome assembly GCA_922987775.1 of Agonopterix subpropinquella. Classification (NCBI taxonomy): domain Eukaryota; kingdom Metazoa; phylum Arthropoda; class Insecta; order Lepidoptera; family Depressariidae; genus Agonopterix; species Agonopterix subpropinquella. Next base: position 51,353,609 of record OV277693.1, on the reverse strand, counting down.
CACTCTATTACCTTTACTTTACTTTACGTTACTAGAACTGCCTCCGTGGTCTAATGGTTAAGAGCATTGGCTCTCGATACGGAGGTCGTGGGTTCGATTCCCACGGGGGACACCTAGTGATATGTCACTTTGTGCGTTTTTCCCCAGTTGGTTAGCACATTGCAGGCTGAATCACCTGATTGTCTGAAAAGAAAAATGATTCCGTGCTTCGGATGGCACGTTAAGCCGTTGGTCCCGGCTACTATCTCTGATGGTAGTAGTCGTTACATAAAAACCACGTCAGAGGCCGAAAGGCGGTCTGAAAAAACTCTGACACCAGGGCTCTGTCCACACGATAAGAAGAAGAACTCTATTACCTACTTTGCAAAAAGAAAAAGATAATTTAAAAGATGTCAAATGTAACTTTTAACTACATGAATAAACACTTGGTCTGAATTATCTTCAATATTTAATTATCTTGTAATGCAAGTTTCCTTACAGCCAACGGTATCAAAGGTATAAATAAAGGACAATTACGTTCGTAAGTATGAAACTGGGAATGGAAACAAAGCTGAATTATACAGGATGAAATGATTTTTTATTTGCTCCCATCGGTTTACTCCCATAGTAAAACTTGTTCAGTTCGATGGGTAGACTCTTAGTTTAAAAGGATGCCAATGATATCAATTTCACCCTGTAGATACATTTAACTAGAAAACATGCGTCCACAATTCCCAAATTGTTAATCTACCTATAGAATCAATCAAACTGGAACATAGCTTTTGAGATGGACGCCATGCCAGTAATACGTTAGATTCTCCGATGTTTGTTGAATGAGTAAGTGTATCCGATCTGTTCGACGCTATAAACCTTTTAGGCGAGTAAACATTGAGTAAAATTATTAGGACAAAGGTCGTCTGTCGAGTCGTATAGGTAAATGACCTCAGCTTCAACGCGTACATACGAGTATGCATGTTCCTCAATTAAAATCAATTACATTTATTATTTCATTGGCCAATGTAATTTAACATGAAGGCAGGTTGTCTTTTTAAAACGTGACAGTAGAAATACTGAAGAACGTAATGCATTTTTAACTTGTTCTTGGCTTTTCTCAAAAGGACATTCATTACATTTGCCGTTCTATTACTTATTTCCCAGACAATGGTGTTGTAATTATAATAATGTTTAGTAGTCGGTTGGTCGGTTCGCGAGGTCGTTTCACGAGCTGTTATTGTATGGGGAGTATCATTTAGTAGACGCTTAGTTTATTAATAGGGGGTGGTGGGGGAGGCGCCTGGCGCCATTCTTATGCAAACTAAATAAAAAATTCATATTCGTAAATAACAGCGACCGAGACGGAGCTAACCCAACGATCAATAATTTAAATGACGACAGCAACGGTCGGCGTCCTGCTAATTGTACGACATTTGCTGGCAACACTTACTTACAACGTCTCTTCTATCTATCTACACAACACGTCAACAAATAAATGCTATGCATCTGAAAACCGTTTGTTCATCTTCTCTACAGCGACAACACGTTCCGACGCGGTTGTAGCTTCAAAAAAAGATTTGACGTTTAATAAGTGTGCTTCAAGCTACTATTTTGTATAAATTATATTGACTTTGAATAATCGACATCACATACAGATATAGCATGCAGTCAAAGTCGCACACCTTCCCCCTTACGTATAACATATTTATTGTTTATAAACAAATAATTTTAATAATTACGAGCTTTTACCCGCGACTTCGTCCGCATAAATTATATACCAGATTTTAAGTCAGATGATAAGCTATCAAACAAAAAAAGTTTCATCAAAATCGGTTCAGTAGTTTTTGCGTGATACTCGAACAAACAAACACCCAAACAAACAAACAAACAAACAGACAGACAAAAAATCCAAAAATTGGTGATTTGGAATCAGGGACTAAAAATCATATCGTAATGTTTTTTTTGTAAATATCTTCAATGTACAGACACACTTCTGTTACAGTTTTATAATAGTTTAGATGTAGACTAAAAATCAAATTAAATCCAGATTATGTGAAAGTATAAGTTCTTGCAAATAGATACAAATAACTTAAAGAATAATTGACCAAAATAAGCAATCACTATCTAAATCACAAATTGCGAATGAACTAAGAGTGTTAAAGTGCACAGTAGCCCAAATAACTTCCTACAAGCAGATGAGTGCAATCCCGCATATTCATTCAGTCATTATTTATCTTATTCCGCCCGCCGCGGTGGTGGTGCCCTCTAATCGAAACTTTCCTGCGATGAACGCAATAATAAATTTCCGCATTGGACCGCAATTACGCGGAATGTGTGCGTAATAAGTTTATCATATGCACATGCCTTAATTTTTATGAAGATTAGGTACAAATGTTTCTCTATCACTAAGATTATTTATTATAAACATTTGTGTTCGTTAATGAGATTTTCAATGAGTAAATCAAGTCATTTAGCTGAACTAAATTTTACGTTTTTAATTTAAATTTTAATGACAAATCTATAATCTCGAAATTATCAACAGATTCAGTCCAAGGCTAATTGTTCACTACGCCAGAACATATGCAATTAAATATGAAATCTTTGTTGCTACAATAACTTGATACATCTTTTTCTTTAAAAATAAGTAGGTATAATTTAATTTGACTTTGTCATGCTGCGATTCATTTGTGTGACGTAACGAGACAAGGTTGGGAAGAATGAGCCGGATCGAGGGGGTGAGGAGAGGGGGTGCGTCGCGGGGTGCTACGCTGCGTGGGGCGAAGGATAAAACTAATCACACATCCTCTCCACGGATGGGTTTGAGTCACAGAATGAAGCGTTAAAATACGCTACGCAGAACGGGGCCAGACTGAAAAATTAGGAAAAATTCAAAATATTACGTAAATACTAAGGTAATATTTGTTGCTCCGATCGGTTTGCTCCCATAGTAAAAGTTGTTCAGTTTGATGGGTAGACTCTTACTTTAAAAGGATGCTAATGATATAAATTTCATCCTGTATTATGTTCACGACCACGATAGATATCTTAACTATCTCATCTCATCTCAACTCATCTCATCTCATCTCACTAATATTATAAATGTGAAAGTTTGTGACGATGTTTGTTTGTTTGTGGCTCAATACACATAAACGGCTGAACGGATTTGGATAAAATATGGCACACTGATGGAATATGCTCTAGATTAACATATAGAAAACTTTTAAAAGTCAACGCAGACGAACTCACGGGCAACAGCTAGTTTATTATACAGGGTGTTAGGGTAAACAGTTGTATTACTTTAAGGGGCGTCCGCCCGGTTTTGAGTAACTTTGTAACCATTTTATACATTAACTATGGCATTTTTTAAGCAGAAAACAAAACTGAACAGTCTACAGGATATGAGAAGTGATGTGGTTTTTCTCGAAATGTATTTTAATTAATAAAACTGAAGAAAAACGACTCCAAAGTCACCTCTTTTTTTCCAATTGTAACCGTTTTACTCTTACATTGTTGATCAGAAGAATATGAAAATTTACAATATTCTTCACAATACAATATAAAATGATGTGGTTTTCTTATTTTTTGAAAATTCTTAAAAAATCATACAGGTTTTCAAAGAAAACGGAAAATTCTGACCGGAGCCGCGCAATTGAAGCGGGATGGCTAATTGCAAAAGTTTGCTTGTAAGAAAGAGAGCCTTGCAGATGGGAGGAGTAGCCTTAAGGCGTGAGTGTACCCATGATACTGAACAAGTTTCCCAAGGAAACCTATAGGAAATTCGCAATTTTTTCGACTTTTCATACAAAACTTCGATGAGCTGATTGCATTTAGTATGCAAAGTCCAAATTAATTTTACGAATATCCTATAGTTTTCTTAGTTAAATTTGTTCAGTATCATGGGTACAATCACCCGTTAATGTAATGCAACTGTTTACCCTAACACCCTGTACATCTAGTTACATGATTACATCATACCAGACCCTCTAGCATGATTGACTCGGCCTTTTTCCATACTACATGTCAAATTAAATCGTGCCAAGCGCGACTGGAAAACGTGAGAAGGGGTAATTTTCTATGCAGTGAAGGCGCGTCTCGCGCGAGTAGAGAAATCATAATAGGGCTGCAGACCAGGTTTATAGTAGACGAGCTTTTACCCGCGACTTCGTCCGCATAAATTATATACCAGATTTTAAGTCGGATGATAAGCTATCAAACAAAAAAAGTTTCATCAAAATCGGTTCAGTAGTTTTTGCTTGATACTCGAACAAACAAACACCCAAACAAACATACAAACAAACAAACAGACAGACAAAAAATCCAAAAATTTGTGATTTGGAATCAGGGACACCTAAAAACCATACCGTAACTTTTTTTTGTTAATATCTTCAATGTACAGACACACTTTTAAAATATTTGTGAAATCAACAGTCGATTACAAATGAATTATGCCTGTATCATTCATTTGCGCACAGTTCAATATTTATACAGGGTCCTCCTTAATATGCTGACAGTGTTTAGGGTTCCGTACCCAAAGGGTGAAAACGGGACCCTATTACTAAGCCTACGTTGTCCGTCCGTCCGTCCGTCCGTCCGTATAGCTATTACAGTTCAAAAGTTACAGCCCTAAATGACGGCCCGGTAGCGCAGTCGGTAGTGAACCTGCCTGCTGTGCCGAGGGTCGCGGGTTCGAATCCCGTAAGGGACAAATATTTGTATGATGAATATGAATATTTGTTCCCGAGTCATGGATGTTTATATTTATATATGTATTCTATATCGTTGTCTAGTCATCATAATACAAGTCCAGGCTAGATTCTGGTACTTTAAATGTGACTAGATAATTTGTGTGACATTGTCCAAGATATTTATTTATTTATTATTTATTAAATAGGTAGGACAGACGGACGGACGGACAGACGGACAGACGGACAGACGGACGGACGGACGGACGGACAACGTAGGCTTAGTAATAGGGTCCCGTTTTCATCAACCGTAATAGCTATATTACGGTTCAAAAGTTACAGCCCTAAATAGGTAGGACAGACGGACGGACGGACAGACGGACAGACGGACAGACGGACAGACGGACGGACGGACGGAAGAACTGTCAACTATCTAGCGATAGTTGAAATTTTTGCAGATTATGCGTTATGACGGCGGATTTGTTAACAAATAATAAAAATTTCGAAAAGTTCAAAATTAAGGGGGGTTCTCAACAAGAAACTAGTTCTTATCAATGTTTTTTTCTTCACGCTCTATCGTAAAAACGGTAATACATACAAGCGTCAAACTTTGTGTGATTATAGAGCAAACTCTACAGAATAACAACAAATACTAAAAACCGGCCAAGTGTGCGTCGGTCTCGCCCTAAAGGTTCCGGACAAAAAAGTTTTTTTTCTATGTTTATAATGTTGTGTTCTGTGGTGGTGTAGTACGGAGCCCTCGGTGCGCGAGTAGCCCGACTCGCACTTGACCGGTTTTATTAAGGGGATAAATCAAACTGAACAACTTTCTCTATGGGACCCTACCCTACCCTAATAATCAAGACCTAACATAATCAAGGACAAAAGTTATTTCGGTTAATCGGTCTTTTCCTTTGCCGACTGCAAGAGCGAGCATAGAACGGTCGGCTAAATTTTGTACATATACTTAGATTAGATAATTATACTCAACTAGCTGTTGCCCGCGACTCCGTCTGCGTAGAACTTAAAAAAGTAAGTATCCTGTTAATCCAGAACATATTCTATCTGTGTGCCAAATTTCATCCAAATCCATTCAGTAGTTTTTACGTGAAAGAGTAACAAACATCCATCCATCCATCCATTCATTCTTACAAACTTTCGCGTTTATAATATTAAGTAGGAAGTAGGATTCATTTTAAAACGTCTCATTCTTGAAGTTATGTTTAAAGTAATACAAGTATCCCCGTAATGAGCCCCGCTTCAGTCCATGCCCTACGCGCCCGCTATCAGGCCGCTTCTGCATTATCCATTTCCACATTACTGTCTTTTTGTTCCCCGTTTGATTGTTTAAACGTGCGTCGATGTGGTATCCAGTGGTCGTTATTTTTTCCATGGCGCTTTCACTCGAAATGGCTCCAGTCAATTGTTGGAAAAATGTTGCTCTTATTGTTTCTGAAGAACAATAACCGACTTCATTTTATATGTTTACAGCATCTGAAGGCTTGATAGGCACTTTGCCTCTCTATTACACATATTTTCCATTGTTCGTCTGTCCGTCGGGTTTGCTTTTGTTCTTAGAACGGTATTTACATATTAGAACGAGTGTTCCACTCCATTTTGTTGTGCGATTCTTTTTTGTCTGATTTATTATGTAACGTTGCGTTTTATATGATCGCTATTCGTACATTTTGTGTCACGCGCTGTGAAATAAACAGCATTAAAATCTGGTAAAGTTATCTCAAGATAATTATCATCTCTGGTCTTTGCCATATTACCACAGACCTGTAGACTCTACGTTCAAACTAAAGGTTATATCAGAGCTCGCGATGGCGCCAGATTTTTCTGATTTGTTGTTTCTTTAAATAAAATGTTGACTAAATCAAAGAGCATAAAAATTACTATAAATCTTACAGTACATTATACACAAGTGCAACTGGTTGTGAGTCAGATTCGCAGAATGCAATGATTTGAATAGATATAGATAAGTATACTTTAACAGTAGTACGTATTGTAAGAGAAATTTAAAAAATAGTTAAACAGTCGATCCACATAACAGAATAACAGCGGAATATTAATTACCGCCTAAATTATTTTATTCAATAAGCCTTTCAAATAATATTGGAAAATGATTGTATCGTTATAATTTTCATAGAAACAAAACTTCCTTATGATACATACAATAATAATGCACGTTAATTTTGTTGCTTTCAAACCAAAGTTGTACACACGGCGACAGATCAACCTACCCATAGTTGAACTCTATGTTCATGGACATAAGGTCGAACTATGGGTAGGTTGCGATCTGTCGCCGTGCGTACCTGTTGCCATGTTGTGAAACATTTTTATAATCATATTGAGCCCGATAGATCCCACCGTTTTGGGCGTGTTTATACAGGGTGAAATTGATATCATTAGCATCCTTTTAAACTAAGACTCTACCCATCAAACTGAACAACTTTCACTATGGGAGCAAACCGATATGAGCAAAAAAAAAAGTCAGCTGTTCCATACTAAACTGCAATGCCTACTCGAATCAAATTTATGCAACAGCTGATTATTTTTCTGCTGCGATCGGCTTGCTCCCATAGTAAAAGTTGTTCAATTTGATGGGTAGACTCTTATTTTAAAAGGATGCTAATGATATGATTTAGAATTGACACCCTTTGGATACAGAACCCTAAAAAGGCCAACGTATTAGGAATATTTAATAGAATTTTTTGGTGGAATGTATGTATATTCTATTAATCTATACATTTAAACGTCAGTAAATTATATCTTTGTTTACGGAGTAGATACCCAATTTTCAACTGTTCATATTGTAATAGACCTATGATTTAGAATACCTGATATTAAATAATTTCGAGACGGAACGGAATGTCTATTTTGAATGAAACAATAAAATAAGTAGTTTGGTTGGTAATATATGTATATGGTAAGCGCTTGTAATAATATAATTTATGGTTTTTCCACTTCTCGGAAAAATTTACTTCCTGGCTTGCTTGTGTAGATAGGAAGGTACTAGGGTAAATACTTTATTATCTATTTATAAATTAATATACTTTTGCTTGTGCGTCAGCACTGCATTTCCGCCAGTGTCAAGTAGTTTGTGACAGTATCTATCCATATCTCAACGATTGCTTTTTGAGCAAAAACAGTTGATAAAAGATGGCGGAGCCCCCCCGTGGCAAGCTCAAACGCAAACTACGCGAACACCACGAGAATGACACAACCGTTCGCGGCGAAACTTGCAATGTGACTACTCTAGGTACTTACTGATACAGGGTGTAAGGGACAGCCTTCCGCAGACTGAAACGGTGAACTCAGACGATCAAACTGTTCACTATGGAGCCTACCTCAGGAAAAACGAAAAGAATGTCCCATATATTTGAGTCTGTAGATACAGTAGGCCTACTATGAGTTTTCACTGTACTTTACTACTGTAGTTGCGTCAGCACTTTTGTATGACAGAATTAGTTCTCAACGTAACCACTGGGAGCGTTGCCGTTGTACGAAATTCAATTCAAAAACTGTAGTTTACTACAGTAGTTTTACTGTAGTATACTACAGTGTAAACTCATGGTAGGCCTACTAGGTGAGGTAGGCTCCATAGTGAAAGTTGGTCAGTTTGATGGTCTGAGTTCACCGCTTCAGTCTGAGGAGGGCTGTCCCTTACACCCTGTACAAAATTCTCGTTATTTTTTTTTGCAGTTACGAGTGACATGTATAAAATTACCTTGAGTGAGAGTCAAAGGATTTATAATTTTTTTCTGCGGTTTATCGTGTGGTAGGCTTCGTGGTAGGTACACAATTTACTTATAGGTACTACCTATAATTAACTACAAATAACTACTTTCTAGTCGTTAAATATTGACACAGCGAGTACTGCTTTGTTCCTAAATTATGCATACTTACATAAAATAATTAGACAAAGTCAAATACAAAAAGTTCTCATTCTCGAGCAGACGATAATACTTAAGTCAAACATTAGTGCGCGTGTACTTATGCAAAACGACTGAGAATTTATTTGACTTCGGCGTAGTTTCGGTGTTAGCGACGACGTAAGCAAGACAAACATGTTAATTTTCCCCCTGTTTCCCCTTACTCCCTCCATCGTTTTGAGGCCATAAGATAAGCGGTGTTATTTATTAAGGCTGCACCGAGCATACTGTGCTGCCCCCTGGTTTTAAAGATAATAACTACAAACATTATAAAAACAAATTCGCAGTGACCCGATAAATTGAAAATTTGCAGTGACTATGAGTATGACACTATGAGTGATAAGATAAGTAATAATAATTGTTAAGAAATTTAAAAAAATATGATTGGGGGCAGCACAATAGGCTCGTGCACCCTTAAGAGGATAGGCGGACTGAAATGCTAATTTGATCACTTTTCCGACTGAATACATATTTGTCTGATCCGCCCAACCCGGCGGTATGTATTACCGCCGACTAGAGTGCGAAAGAGACAACTGCAGCTCGGACCGATTTTATATGCAAAAAAATCGACGAAATCAGCATTTCGTATTCCCCTGTTTCCTCCTCCAAAACTAAACCGATATTAATAAAACTTTCAAAAATAATATGAGAAAGACTTTAGCTATGAACAGACATAGCCATATCTTTTGCTTTTTTTGTTTATATTCGTCTTTGTTTACTGGGTGTCTGAAAACGGGCCGCAAAATTGGTCATTTTCGCAGGTCCCTAGTTCTAACAGTATTTATTTAATTAATCTAAATAAAACCGGTCAAGTGCGAGTCGGGCTACTCGCGCACCGAGGAGGGTTCCGTACCACACCACCACAGAACACAACATTATTAACACAGAAAAAAAAAACTTTTTTTGTCCGGGACCTTTAGCGCGAGACTGACTCACACTTGGCCGGTTTTTAGTATTTGTTGTTATTCTTTAGAGTTTGCTCTATAATCACACAAAGTTTGACGCTTCTATGTATTATCGTTTTTGCGATAGAGCGTGAAGAAAAAACGTTGATAAAAACTAGTTTCTTGTTGAGAACCCCCCTTAATTTTTAACTTTTTAAAATTATTATTATTTGTTAACAAATCCGCCGTAATAACGCATAATCTGAGAAAATTTCAACTATCTAGAGCTATTACAGTTCAAAAGTTACAGCCCTAAATAGGTAGGACAGACGGACGGACAACGTAGGCTTATAGCCCAGTCATTTTACAGTTTGAGCCGGGATTAATTACTAATTGGTATTTTTTTTCGGCACAGTATTTAAGAGCCAATTTGAGCTTAGAAATGTACCAAAATTAAAAAAGAATCTCATCAGCAACAGTTCCACATTTAAAATTTTGGTATTATCTCGTTATAAAAAAACCTGACGGTAATTTCGTTTTGCACATAATTAAGGCATTATCATTATACATACTTCAAACATGGTGTAAATATTTTTATCTATTAGAAGGTTTTGAAAAATACATTCGTATTTTGTAATAAAAACCTATTTTTTTAAATTTCAATGCCTATTTTATTGCTAAAAGTAATTTACATTGTAAAATCTTATTCAAATGAGTGCATATTATTAAGATTATTAATTTAAAAGCCTTCTCACTTTTTGATTTCTATGATGCGTAGCGATTTTTTTTTAATTTGTTTTCAGATAGTCTTTTTGTCACTAAATAGTACCGGTTACAGTTTAAAAGTCCAATTAGTAATTACTTCCCACCTCTCCTAACAAAAGTCCGTAAAATGACTGGGCTATTAGTAATAGGGTCCCGTTTTCACCCTTTGGATACGGAACCCTAAAAAGCAAAACATAGGGACCATGCCAGAGGTGACATAGATTGTATGGTAAAAAAATTATTGCTCTAGTATCTAGGGAGAAAACGGGTTAAGATAGACGAAAAGAACGTCAAAATATTAGAATTTTTTGTTTGACGACCCGGTTGGTGTAATGGTTACCACGCCGGACTGCCAAACCAGGGTCCTGGTTTCGAATCCCGGTTCTGTCATGGATGTTATATGTTCGTGCCGTTGTTGTATGGTTTCCATATTAAAAAGCCTAAAGTCATTGCTTAACTTGGGATCATTACAATGTATGTGCCTGTGAGCGTTATTTATTTATTTATTTATTTTTGATCTATTTGGTGATTTTACGAAATTTGCTTACATGTCGATTACAGATTCTGCTATTCTGAGGCACATCGACATCTCGCCTTATCGACACCGCCCGCTTCGGGGCCCGAGTCTAACACTACCAATTACTACGGGCTGGGAGGGCGCAATGACTGAATTATTTACACCAAACTTTATCGATCATTTATTTTTAATTTAAAAATACTTTTACGGTACGCGAAACGATCGCTTCAAGTTATGAAACTGATTCATTATTCACGGTTAAACCTAAATCACGTAACTTCCTACATTGCTTGGGGGGTTTTTAATATTAAATTGTACCTAGATTTGAATGTTGCATCAAATAAATATTACCTACAATTCAATTGACCGTTCCGAAGAAACTTTTAAGGAACACTGAAAAAAAATGTTTTGTAAATATACAGGGTGAAATTGATATCATTAGCATCCTTTTAAACTAAGAGTCTACCCATGAATAACTTTTACTATGGGAGCATACAAATCGGAGCAAGAAAAAAATCAGCTGTTCCATACTGAACTGCAATGCCTACTCGACGCAAATATATGCAACAGCAGACTTTTATGTTGCTCCAATCGATTTGCTCCCATAGTAAAAGTTGTTCAGTTTGAGGGTAGACTCTTAGTTTAAAAGGATGATATCAATTTTACCCTGTATACAACAAAACTTTGCTATTCTTACGAACTCGCGATTCAAAATAGTTCGCATGTCACTAAGGTGAAGGAAAACATCGTAAGGAAACCTGCATTCGCTGAAGAAGAAATTCGAATGCGTAGGTATGTGAAGTTTACCAATCCGCATTGGGCACGCGTGGTGGACTGACGCCCTGAGGGTAGACTGCAGTGGGACATTTATAGTACACCCTTCTTAATATACTGACACTTTTTTAAGGGGATGATTAGACCGTCAAACTGAACAACTTTTTTTATGGCACCAACATCGAAATCGCGAAAAAAAATCAGCTCTTCCATACAGAACTGCAAACCTACTCGAGCAAAATGTGTGGGATTTTGTTTTCGCTTTTCGATGTTGGTCCCATAGAGAAAGTTGTTCAGTTTGATGGTCTGATCGTCCTCTTAAAAGTGTCAGCATATTAAGAAGGACCCTGTATAGGCTGATGATAAAGAAACTTTTGAAACGAAACTTTGGGGTTATGGCTTACAGTACAGCGCTGTCGCTGATGCTCGTCTTTCCAAAAATATACAGACCATACAAAAGCACGGAATATATAAGAGTTTACAACAGAAGGTTAACTATCTAACCAACACTCGCTCCAAGCACGGCTGACACACACACATTGACTCTCTGTACGTGAATGTCACGCAAACATGCGTGAATGTGCAAGGGTTGTCAGTAGTGCGTTCCGATTCCGAACGAACGAATGTTCCGTCCGTCACGGGGCAAAATTTAGAAAAAAGAGTCGTGAAAAAGAACACTAACCATGCTACACTTAAATAAACACATTTTAGTTCATCTTAGTCATCAGAATAATTCCTAACAATGAGAAATACATAAAATTCGGGCCAAACAACCGATTGCGATGCAGTATTTTTTTTAAATCTTTCGATTAGGACATTACTTTATTATGTCTGTACATCCGACGATGTATAGGATACTAATTTAATTTTCAAACGAAAAACAAGTATCAAGGTCGTTCGGTGCGATACAATGAGCGCGTGGCACTCGACTGTATTAGGCCGCGACTTCGCGGCGCGACCGCGTAGGTAAATTTTTATACCTACAGTCTTCGATAAAGTATAGGGTAGATTTTGAAACGCCGCTCGGAAAATGGCACCGTCAAAACAAAGCACAATCTGGCAGTGTGCATTGTTTCGCTCTCAGTCGCTAATCGACCGTGCCTGCAAAAACAACTCACGAAAAGTGCAAAAACCAATATGGAGTGTCATACTTTCAGTAAGTATCGCTTTGTAATCACATTATCTTCAATATTCGTCATATATCATGGAATTAATCACATTTTTTCAATATTTTTGTTCATTTACAACCACGCGGCAAGCACGCAACTATCCCTTTCACTCTCGCCTACGCGAGTATAAGCGAAAAAGAACCGAGGATTATGTCGCCGTACTGTTCTAACGCACACCAAATTAAATGAGCACGTCTCGCTCCGCGTGTGCTGTTCTCGGCGATGACCTTGATTCCGCAGTTCCAAAATGACGTTACACGCATATCCTTTGAGAAGATTTTGTGCTTTATTGCTATAGCAGTAAAGGTAATTTCAAAATGAATATTTTTTAATAAGTAAAATCTAAAACAAATGGCTTACGACGTTATTACCGAGCATTAAGGTCTATGTTGAAATAAAAGGCTGAGGAGGTATATACCGTAGTTATATCTATGTAAGTATGAATTGACGCGGCGCCGCAGATTGGATGTGATTTTGTATAAGACTGTTTGTCTATTCTATATTTGGTCGCAGCCTACAGTGCGGAGTGAGACAGGCCTGACAAAAGTGAGGTATTTTTATTCTAAAATTCCGGCTTCATGACCGCAAACCGCGTTGGTTTGATTGTCCCTCTTTAGTCCAGTCATCGGTCACGGGTGAAAGCTTCGAGCGCTATGTACGTAAACAAGAGGGGGAATCGCAAATTTATTTATTGTTTCATACAAATCGTTGGTAGACAATAGACAAGTGATGTCTGTTATATGGAATCATATTCAACTTAAGAATGGCGGACGGACCTCTTATTTCAGACCCTTAGAGGTACCATACATTAAATGAAATAAAATAAATATAAAAGTTTATTGGTTACAACTTGTAACAGGGAGGAAAGATGTTGCTCCTTATATGACTTTTGAATCAAGAGTGTGAATCTCATAGCCTTTCTCACTTGACAGTCCACTGAACCTTCTATTCATTTTTAGGTTTCCGTACCCAAATGGTAAAAATGGGACCCTATTACTAAGCCTACGTTGTCCGTCCGTCCGTCCTCCCGTCCGTCCGTCTGTCCGTCCGTCCGTCCGTCTGTCCTACCTATACCGGCTGTAACTTTTGAACCGTAATAGCTAGATAGTTGAAATTTCCTCAGATTATGCGTTATTGCGGCGGATTTGTTAACAAATAATAAATATGTCAAAAAGTTAAAAATTAAGGGGGGTTCTCAACAAGAAACTAGTTTTGATCAACGTTTTTTCTTCACGCTCTATCGTAAAAACGGTAATACATACAAGCGTCAAACTTAGTGTGATTATAGAGCATACTCTACAGACTAACAACAAATACTAAAAACCGGCCAAGTGTGAGTCGGTCTCGCGCGAAAGGTCCCGGACAAAAAAAGTTTTTTTTTCTATGTTAATAATGTTGTGTTTTGTAGTGGTGTGGTACGGTACCCTCGGTGCGCGAGTAGCCCGACTCGCACTTGACCGCTTTTATTTATTTTTATTTTAAAGAATATTCACGATAACCTAACAGTTTACCCAGACCGAAATTCCGTAACGACCAAACCTATTCAACAAAGCTCAATGAAAATACCTGTCATGGTTGAGTTTTGCCACTGCTTTATGGCTGACGTACCTATGCAATTTAATAGTAATTTTGCTCTTGCCGGATGCTATTTTCAGAAAATTCCTTAAACTATTTTGTGCTCAGATCAGGTTTCATCACAGATCACACGTGATTCGTGAAGGATATTTCCTTGCACCACCTGCAATGTTCAAATGAGTGTTCACGTCGGCGTCGGTCAATCAACGAAGATACTTCGTGGGAGGCGTAGTTGCTGGCGAATCCAGTAGATACTAATGTATTACTAACATAAATTATATAAAAGGCGAAAAGATACTATATCAGAAGTAGGTGAGGCTCCCAACACGGGGGCCGGTGCCTCGGGGCCGACAACTAATGACTCAAATTGAACGATAACACAATTACTAATCGCTTGTAAGATGGCAGCCAAGAAAATTTCCGCAGCGCCTGTTTATAATTAATTTAGAACATTACCACGTGCGTGCATGTATGTGTGTATATATTTAAGACTAACTGTCTATTGTTTTGTTTCCATAATGTTTCGAGAGCGCAGTTCGTTCTCTGTTATGTTAAAATCGTCGTTACGTTATTCCTATTTTCCTTGAGCAAACGAAATGAGTGAGCGCCGATCTATCGCACCGTTGTAAGACTAATGAAACACAAGTAATTTAATTTCAATAACATAAGATCTTAGTGTCCATTCTTATATGTAAAAAGTTATTATTGTAGGTTTATGTCTACTGCACCGGTTCAATTTCAGAAAGTAACCGATGTAGACGATAAAAAAACGTCTTCTTATCAAACCAACGGGCTTAAAAACATACACAGGTGAAACATTGTTTTCACAAAATATTAAACAACTTTCCAACATTTTAACGCAAACATTTCTGAAATACAAAAAATTTGAGAAAAAAAAAAAGAATTAAAATGAACAAGGCAAACGCATAAAAGTTTAAGCGGCAACTAATTAAAAAACAAAACGTAAAAGAGCTACACTTCAGCCTAGGGAAAAACTGGCTTCCCCGAATTAAAACTCGTTCTTTTTCGCGCGTTTTCACTTTCGCGTCCAGCTAATGAGGGTAGAAGGACCTTCATGTGTTTTGACATCATTATATTTAAGTGCAAATACGAGTGGAAACGTATCAAGCGTTTTGATAACTGTCAAAAAAAATTAAAAGTTAAGTCTGACGTATAACTCGCTTCCCACACAAACTTTTCAATTATTTACAAACCAGCTAACTCTCCGGCGAGGTGGGGTGTTTCAGTGTAACATCATCCTCCTCATCGTGCTTTCATTTGATCCTCAATGAATGCATAAAAAAATTTAAGCGCGAATTTGGAGCGTCACACCTGGCAGCGCAACTTGAAATCAGTATTAATTAAAAACATTTTGCGTGTGCAGTCGCGGAATTTTGCTACGGACAGCTCCAAATAAAAAGCTAGATATCCCAATCCCAATTTTTAAAGGAAGTGTTAAAACTGTTAGACAGGTGTCGGCAGTGTCTGGCTCGCACCTAAATGTTTGCAACATTTTATTATCATGCAGATGACTGAATTTGTATATAGGGTGAAATTGATATCATTAGTATCCTTTTAAACTCAGAGTCTACCCATCAAACTGAACAACTTTTACTACGGGGGCAAACCGGCAAACAGATCTGAGCAAAAAAAAATCTGCTGTTGCATACATTTGAGTCGAGAGGGATTGCAGTTTAGTATTGAACAGCGGATTTTTTTTCTCCGATCGGTTTGCTCACATAGTAAAAGTTGTTCAGTTATAAGGGTAGACTCTTAGTTTATAAAAGGATGCTAATGATATCAATTTCACGCTATAGTTTGGATGTAAACCAAATTAGATACCTAACAGGATATTTACTTCGTCCGCAGCGCTGAAAATTTTACGTAGTTTCAGTAAAAAATCCCTCGCAGCAGATTTGATGTACTTAGTTATACTTTTTCTCGCAAATACGTTAGTGTCTCTAGACACGAAGCCACTACACGGAGTCACACATTGAATGCTCGTCGCGGGCCCATCTCAACAATATACTCTTGTTTATATTCCCGGCCTATTTCCTTTGAACTCGCATGTGGGCCCGAGGAAACGTAAAATAAACAGAACTTTCTCGTAATGTTTAATTAAATTAATCAGTCGGTTGATTAGTCGATGGTTCGTCGGCGTTGCCGTAAACAAAGCGCGTCGGCGGCGTCGCCCGGCTTTGATCTCGCGAGCTACTCTCACTATTGTTATATATTTGTGAAGATTTCCCCGCCGCCGACGACTGCCGGCGCCTTGGTTGCCTCTTCCATCTATCTACCAATATTTGGTCCATATAGATTAGCATCGATTCACAAAAATAAAACTGCAAGATAATCCTTGATGAGATATGACGTGAATTATACAGGGTGAAATTGATATCATTTGCATCTTTTTAAACTAACAGTCTACCCATCAAACTGAACAACTTTTACTATGGGAGCAACCAAATCGGAGCAAAAAAAAAGTCTGCTGTTGCATACATTTGTGTCGCGTAAGCATTGCAGTTTAGTATGGAACAGCAGATTTTTTTGTTGCTCCGATCGGTTTGCTTGCTCCCGTAGCGAAAGTTGTTCAGTTCGATGGGTAGACTCTTAGTTTAAAAGGATGCTAATCATATCAATTTCACCCTGTATATGGGGTCCTTCTTAATATGCTGACACTTTTTTAAGGGGATGATCAGACCGTCAAACTGAACAACTTTCTCTATGGCACCAACATCGAAATGGCGAAAAAAATATATGCTCATTCATACTTTTGTTCTTTTGTTTTGTTTGATCTGGTCTGCAAACCTAATCGAGCCAGATGTATGAGACAGCTGATTTTTTTTTCGCGATTTGTATGTTGGTCCCGTGGAGAAAGTTGTTCAGTTTGATGGTCTGATCATCCCCTTAAAAAAGTGTCAGCATATTAAGAAGGACCCTGTATAGAACCTGACCTACTTTAACGATTTCGGCAGTTCCCTTGACAAATAAACACTTTGCATGTAATCTGTGATCTGTATACGAACGACAGCAACATAGCCAAAGATCGACAGAACCTCAAAGTCACAAAGAAGTGCGAGCTGATTGCAACTGAAATTGCAATCATATTTTCCAGAATGAATGAAAACGCTTGTCTTTCTTCTTTAGAATCAGTTTGAATACTAACTATGAAATGAACCAACAATCTGAAAATTATATTTAAATAACAGGTTTGTAATATATTTAATTGTGTTTACATTTACTCAAGTTCAACTGTTTCAGTTTTTTGTGTTTTACTTGTGTAAATATCGTTTAAATATAAAAATCGTTGTAATAAAAATATCTTTATTATTTACACAAGAAAATACAAAAAACGTATGGGGTTAATTTATTTCGGAATAAAACAAAATTTTATAAAGTAGTTATTCACTTCGAGCGAGCGTCGCGTCGATGGCGTCTTGCGGAGAGCTACGAGTATGAAAGGTCCAGGTTCGAATCCGCACGGATGACATTCCTGCCGTGAACCAATGAGTTTTTCTAACTAAAGGGGCGTCCGCCCGGTTTTGAGTAACTTTGTAACCATTTTATACATTAACTATGGCACTTTCTAAGCAGAAAACAAAACTGAACAATCTACAGGATATGAGAAGTGATGTGGTTTTTCTCGAAATCTATTTTAATTAATAAGACTGAAGAAAAACGACTCCAAAGTCACCTCTTTTTTTCCAATTGTAACCATTTTACTCTTACATTGTTGATCAGAAGAATATGAAAATTTACAATATTTTTCACAATACGATATAAAATGATGCGGTTTTCTTATTTTTTTAAAATTCATAAAAAATCATACAGGTTTTCAAAGAAAACGGAAAATTCTAACCGGAGCCGCGCAATTGAAGCGGGATGGCTAATTTCAAAAGTTTGCTTGTAAGAAAGAGAGCCTTGCAGATGGAGTAGTAGCAGAGAGGAGTAGTACGCAATACCGACTGCTCTCAATCGAAAAACATTTTGAGGAAACCTGCATACGCTGAAGAAGGAATTCCTATGCGTATGTGAAATCTACCAATCCGCATTAGGCACGCGTGGTGGACTAACGCCCATTCCCTGAGGGTAGGCCTGTGCCCTGCAGTGGGATGTTTATAGGCTGTGATGATGATGATTTTTGGAAGGGTGATGGGTGAAGGGGTTCAAGTCCCGCCCGAGACTGAATTTTTCAATCTTTAATTTGATTCGAAATAGCACAACATGGCTGTAACATGTTTAAAATCAATAAAATTTTAAATTAATTATACGAATCGCGGGGGAACTTTTAAATGTAATCTTAACTATTATAAAACTGAACAGAAGAGTGTCTGTACATTGTGATTGTAAATATTACAAGAAACGGATTACCATATGGTTTTTAGGTATCAATGACTCAAAATCAACCTTTTTTAGAATTTTTGTCTCTGTTTGTTTGTAACAGCATCATGCAAAAACTACTAAACCGATTTTGATGAAACTATTTTGTTTGATAGCTTATGATTTGACTAAAGATCTTGTATATAATTTCGAAATAGTGGGTAAACTCTATTAGAAAAATAAAATTGCAAGTGTGTAGGCTCGCTAGGTTAGATACAATCGTAGAAAGCACCAACAAGCCACAACCACCAATCCATATCATAACAGCTATGCTGCATAAACTTTGCCACAGAATAAATATACCACCGTACATATTGACTTGGCAGACCATTGACATACTGCCGAGTCTCACAGTGTGATTACAGAGCGCCTAGTACTGTAGCCTCGGCACTTTTTAGGGTTCCGAAAGTTAACCCTTATAGTTTCGCCATGTCCGTCCGTCTGTCCGTCTGTCTGTCTGTCCGCGCCTCAGAAGGTTCAGCCGCGGAACGTTCTGCAAGTGTGACGCTACACTTAGTCTTTGAAAGCTGTAATTTGGTAATGGGTATACAGTCATATTAATCACGCCGTCAAAGTGGTAAAATAAAATTTGGAAAAATATTTTTTAATAAATTCCCCTACACGTACAGTGGATATGAAATTTTTTTCTCGTCTATCCTATGGTGTGGGCTATTTGTTGGATGAATAGGTCTTTTAAAAATATTATGGGTTTGGGAAAACCATTTTGGATTAAGGGATCCGTTAGTGAAAAATTAAGCTTTATAGTGCAAATTTTTGTTAGAGTTAAGTGTCCCCCCCCCCCCCCCCCCCCCTACCAGCTTAAAGGTTGTTTATGGATATTGTGAAAAAATTCACGGCATTATATTCTTAATATGCTGACACTTTTTTAAGGGGATGATCAGACCGTCATACTGAACAACTTTCTCTGTGGCACAAAAATAGAAATCGCGAAAAAAAAATCTGCTCTTCTATACAAAACTGCAAACCTACTCGAGCCAAATGTATGGGACAGTCGATTTTTTTTTCGCGATTTTGTTGTTGGTTGGTTAGAGAAAGATGTTCAGTTTGATGGTCTGGCTATCCCCTTAAAAAACTGTCAGTATGTTAAGAAGGACCCTGTATATCGAAATTAAAAGGAAAACTATCACCGCTAAGTAAGCTTTCCTACAAGTTTACGAGTAATAGTCGACCAACTTATAAAATGTGCTTTTTAGACTTTATTAGCCGTTAAACCGTAGTATAAAACAAAAAGCCCCCTTCTAAGTCAACGACGGATAAAGCTACGGAACCCTACCCGCCTGGCCCGACAGGCGACACGCACATGGCCGGTTTTTTAATTACAAAAGGTACACTACCATAATGTAAAAGTACTCTAACATGAGTAATTAACATTACTATTTTTGCTAAACCCAAAAAATATTAAATAAGTTGACTAATATAACATCAAAGTAAACTTTGGGTCAGCGACGCGACGGCGAACGTTTGTTTATTGTGTGCGTGTGCCAGTCATGTGGGAATTTCTTAATGGGTGATAGTACTTTTCTAAATAAACAATTTTTATTTTAATACCTACTTTTCAAGTTTTTGACACAAATAATTTTGTTTCGAGATATCAAGTTCTTAAAGCAAATATTCTTTGTAGCGAATTAAACATAACGATATCATCATTTATCTAATTTAAATAAATGAATAAGTACTTTAATTCTTGTGATATAAATAAAAAAAAAAATGTATATATTTTATATGTTATATAAATATATGTATAAAGCATTGGTTTCTTTGAAACGGCTGCGGCTGTAACGATTTTAATGAAATTTAATTTGTATTTAGATAAGTGATTTACTTTCCAAGTTTTAATGAGAGCCAGCTAGAACGGACATTGCATTAAAATGCAATCTGTATCTCAATATATAATAATACGAGCTTTTACCCGCGACTTTGTCCGCATAAATTATATACCAGATTTTAAGTCAGATAGATGATAAGCTATCAAACAAAAAAAGTTTCATCAAAATCGGTTCAGTAGTTTTTGCGTGATACTTGAACAAACAAACACCCAAATAAATAAACAAACAAACGAACAAACAAACAAACAAACAGAAAATTGGTGATTTGGAATCAGGGACATCTAAAAATCATATCGTAATCTTTTTTTTGTAAATATCTTCAATGTACAGACACACTTCTGTTACAGTTTTATAATAGTTTAGATATCTTAATATCTACAGGGTGAATTTGATATCATTAGCATCCTTTTAAACTAAGAGTCTACCCATCAAACTGAACAACTTTTACTATGGTAGCAAACAAATCGGATACATTTGGGTCGACTAGGCACTGCAGTTTAGTATGGAACATCATATTCTTTTTTTGCTCTGATCGGTTTGAACCATAGTAAAAATTGTTCAGTTTGATGGGTAGACTCTTAGTTTAAATTAAAAGGATGCTAATGATATCAATTTCACCCTGTATATTGAAATATGTCAATGATATGGCTTGGAAAAAAATATAAAAAGCAAAACTATTTAATTTGTGCGAAAATGGATTATCTTAGGGTTAACTTAGAAGACATATCCGAAAGATGCCGTTCAAAGCTCGATCGCCCAGTTACTTATAATAATATTTTTAAAATAATACAAAAACATCCTATTAAAAATATTTAAAAATGTTGATGAGCTGAACGGCTAACGTTACGTTACCTGGGCCTCAATTGCGTTATTTTATACGGTTTTACCGTTCGGACGGAACGTTTTTAGTTTTGGTTTAGATTTGGTTTAGCTGATGTAAAAATGCTATGGCGCTATTTTTTTTTAACCGTTAAATCGTTGACGTTACCAAAGCAAAACCAAACTCGAAACGTTTAAGCCGTAAACCTACCACGCACCTGGCACGCACCTACAACGCAACTACCACGCACCTCGGCTGACGGCTCGGTAGCACAGTCGGTAGTGAACCTGCCTGCTGTGCCGAGGGTCGCGGGTTCGAATCCCGTAAGGGACAAATATATATTTTTTTTTTATTTATTTATTGAAGAAACAAACAGTCACTTAAAAAACATTAAATTTTGGTTTAAGATACACTTACAGACATTGAGTTCCCTATTTGTATGATGAATATGAATATTTGTACCCGAGTCATGGATGTTTGTATCTATATATGTATTCTATATCGTTGTCTAGTCATCATAATATAAGTCCAGGCTAGATTCTGGTACTTTAAATGTGGCTAGATTTGTGTGACACTGTCCAAGATATTTATTATTATTATTGTATGTCTTACGTTCCGTAATCACGGGCAATTAAGTCCCGGACCTTTGGAAAGCGTGCATGGGGCCGAAGCCAACATGTAGAGGCCCGTTCAAAAGACAAGTTAATCTAGATGTAAGGGATACACAAATGGCGGATACCATCTCCGAGCGTACAACATGATACCCACAGGGATGGTCCCCGCCATTTGTGTAAAGACTATTGGAGTACGGCGCTATGGCCGCGATGGAAAAATAAGGTCTTGGGCTATGGAGGTGAAAGTTGGATGGATGGATACTGGGCTATGGGAGGAGACTAACGGACGCCTGCCATGACAACTAGTCTCAAAATTGTAAATAGGGCAGGCGGTGACTCGCCGACTCGTCGAGTGGGCCCCATAAAACGGCCGCACGCACAAAGTGCGACAATGGGGCAACATCTCACTGAGCGGCTGAAGGTTGTCGAGAGGTGCGGCTCCGGTTTCACCATCGCGGGGTTTACCCCCGTGAGCGGGTTTCCCCGTTATTACGCCATTACGTGCAATACACTTCCAACCTGGAGCATAGGTTCTGCTCTTGCGATTCCACTCTGGACGGCCAATTAAGGCAAGCCAGAGGTAGGGGGGTGTGTTACTGTGTGTGTGGGTGTGGGGGGGTGTGTGTGGGTGTGTGTGTGTGTGTGAGCGCATGTCTGTATGGTCCCCCTGGATAGGGGTCCGCGGTGTCGCCAATCACCGTCAGCTCGCCACAGGATTATTATTACCTACCACGATCCTACCACGCACCTACCACGCACCTACCACGCCAGAAAATTCGATCGAACGGACATCGAACGTTACGCCATCGTATCTTCCGAAAAAAGCTAAATCGTTACCGTTAATATAATTAGCGCGATACGAATTGTGCATAACGCATAAAGTTATACCTGTCGGAATAGAGTAACTGACATGCGTTGTCAAATGAAACCGTTTTTTGTGCATTTGTCGGCACTTATCGGCACCGGCACCGTAAAACTTCGAGTTCTGTGTATAATTGTGAATCTAACGTGAAATCGTAGGTAATTTAATGAAATAGTGTTAGTATATTTCACAAAATAATCTACGACTTCACTTTAGATTCACTAATTATTCACAGAGCACGAATATTTACCCAGTCGATTGTGCTGACAAGTTCCCAAAAACGGTTCTATTGCCTCGCGTCACGTATCTCTTTCTATTATACAGTGGCGCCGCTAGGTACATCTCGCTCTCTTAGCTGTCAGTTCCTCTCTATGATACCTTTATGGCATAACGTAACGTTTTTGGTTATGGTTTTGTTTGGTAGTATCGTTCAATATTAGCGCGATTGACCCCTGTTCACTACGTTACGTACCTAACGTAACGAAGTACCTAATACGTTGATCAGTAGGGAAAAATAAAGCATAACGACAATATGCAATCCGCTAGAATTCCACACGAGTCATGCATCTTAAGCGGATCTACTTAAGCAATGCAAATATGTATCTCGTATTGTATCTGAAGTAATATATTTTCACAATTTTCGCCGCTCTCTCGGCAATTTTCCAGGTGGCTGGCCACACTTAGTGTGCTCCGTACAATGATGATGTGCGTTCACCCGCGCCCGCATCGAGGACGCTGCCACAGAAAACAGATTATCCAGTAAAGCATCTGGATGATTATAATATATGAATGACCAAAATGTCTGGTCCTGACAATGTAATTCAATATTGTATTTGTACGTTGTATTTTTTTAGTGTGTTGTAGAATTTTTGGCCGCATCTTCTGTATAACGGAACACCTTCCGACGCGGAGGTACGTGTCGAAAATGACTGATTAATTATTTTGAATAAAACGTGTTTATTTTACAACTAGGTTATGCTAGCGCTCGAATCGACGGTACTTCGGGTCGCAATAGTACTGAAGCCTTACAGTTTGAATTGTAGTAAACTACAGTATTTTTACTCCAATTTTCGTATTGAATTTCGTACAGCGCTCCTAGTGATTACTTTGAGAACTAATTTTGACATACACTACAGTGTCAACTTATGGTAGGTCTTCTGAAGCAATTTCTGAAGTAGCTTAGCGGGCTGTGTACATGTCCTTCGTCCGTGTGCGTGCGTCGATTCGAGTGCTTGCGTGAAGTTGCTTTACTGTATTATCTCTTTTCTGTGACACAGTTATTTCTTCCGCTGCCGTATCATGTGTATCCTAATTTGAATATTTACCGAGACCTCTTGTTTCATTCAACTACTATAGCCATGTTTGCTATGGGACCTTATAGAAATAAATTCAACTTAGTAATGTATTGACTTTCATTAAAAATGTTAAGACGTACGTTATGTAGTAAACTAGTTTTAGATGTTTTGTCGTTTACTATTATCAGGTCCTTCTTAGTATGCTGACAGTTTTTAAGGTAATGACCAGACCATCAAACTGAACAACTTTCCAAACCAAACCAAACTTGGGACCAAACGGACCAATGTAGAAATAGCGAAAAAAAAAACAGCTGTTCCACTGCAATTTTACTCGACCCAAATGTGGGACAGCAGATTTTTTCCCGATTTCGACTTTGGTCCCTTGGAGAAAGTTGTTGAGTTTGATGGTCTGTGTCATGGTGCGAAAAATAAGCTTTATTTAGCTTCTAACATTCCCCGAAATACAGTCTAACAATAAACGAGTAATTGATAAATATTCCATTGAACATCGTATACGAGATTACCCTCTTTAGTGCAAACGTCTGACCGGTCATTTCCTATTCAAATTTTGATAAATCGTTGGATTGATTGGAAACACCGGGATCACAGAATTAGATTGGGTTCTCACTCGCGCATTGAACCCGCACCTTGCACAGAAAGGGGGGGAGGTATGGGGCTCCGGGCACGAGGTGCGGGGGGCAATGCAACGGGTTATAAATAAGGCTAATACGGAGCAACAATGCATCGTTTGAAACCGAGGAATTTTGCATAGTTATCGAACCATGATCAAAACTCCGTTTTCTTGGACTACGCACGTCAAGAAACTTTTATAAAATTGTTTTCCATTGTTCTTTTTCGTCGACAAATTTTCAATCGGTGAAACGACTTAACTAAATTTACCATAAAATAGCTCCGAATCAAGTTAAAAGGTGTAACAAAACAACCTGGTAATACCTTTTTAAAGGGGTGGGTTTAGACCCTCAAACTTAACAACTCTCTCTATGGAGACAAAGTCGAAATTTGTTTTAAATCTGCTACTCAACTGGTATGGAACCAGTTGAGTAGGTAGGTATTGCAGTTTTGTATGAAACAGCAGATTTTCTTTCGCGATTTCGATGTTACCTCCATAGTGAAACTTATTAAGTTTGATGATCTAAAACCACCTATTCTATATTACTATTGTGTTTTGTTACACCCTGTAGGCTGGGTGCCTGGACACTGCGGTATCGATGGAAATGAGGCTGCTGACGAGCTGGCACGAAGAGGGGCGGAAGAGGACGCCATAGGCCCCGAGCCTTA
This sequence comes from Agonopterix subpropinquella, assembly GCA_922987775.1. NCBI lineage: Eukaryota > Metazoa > Arthropoda > Insecta > Lepidoptera > Depressariidae > Agonopterix > Agonopterix subpropinquella. The sequence goes on along the minus strand of OV277693.1, from coordinate 51,328,215 downwards.
CTGCGAAATGAACACTCTCGCAACACCTCTAGACGTGTGCTGAAGAAACGGGCCGTGAACCAAAGCCGTAAGCTCTGGTCGGATACACCAGGACTGAAGCACGCAAAAGAACTTGTGACCGGCTTCTCAAACAGACTTACCTCAGATGCCATCAATTCAAACCGCAACGACTTAAGGCTCTTAGTGCGAGCCTTAACAGGACACTGCAAGTTAAACAAGCATCTACACAGAATGGGGCTTGTAGATTCACCCACCTGCAGATTCTGTTGTGAAGCAGAGGAAACGCCCATACACCTCCTCTGCGAATGCGAAGTGCTCATTCACAGCAGGAGTCGCCATCTAGGTGGATACGTAATAACACCTACTGACATTAGGATCCTCCCCTCCAAAAGCATAACACGGTTCATGAAGTCCGTGGGCCTAGGAAATGACCTTTAGGTGTAGGGTGACAGCTACAATAGATCTATTCAGGTCGCAGTAGCTATTGGTCATTGACCAAGCCCTTACAACCAAAATAATAATAAATACAACCTGTATAAGCAGGTAAATTAGTTGGTAGAGAGATAGATGTATCGTGCGTGTTGCAATCAACTCAAAACAAACAAAAGACAATCACCGAGGTCGGAATCCGGTTATCACACTCGCAGGATAGACTCGCAAGTAGACTTGTGCATTCTGGTATAGAAAACTTTGTCCTTTCGCAATATATCGATTAGTTAAGGTGAACCAACACACTCTATATACACAGGAAGTTTCTGTTAAGTTGAAATTCAATTCAAACTTTATTTGTGAATCACAGATATTTCCATAAATAAAATATGTAACACAATGCTGCTGCATACATACATATTCTCACGCCTGTCTCCCACTGGGGTAGGCAGAGACAACGGAACGCCACCCGCTACGATCCTGACATACCTCTATATAGCTTCCTCCACATTCATAAGTCCTTTCATGCATGCTTATCTCGGTTTCATTGAAGGTTGTAAATTTAAGGCAACAACACGTCTATGTCCAGCTTAATATGCCGACGGTTTTTTAAGAAAATGATCAGACCGTCAAACTCCCAGAACAATTACTCAAGCACTTCTTACTCCTCTTATTATGTTCTGTGGTCAAACTGAACAACTGTCTCTATGGGACCAATGTCGAAATCGCGTTCGTGTTTCCAAAACACAACCCCTTTAAATAATACTAGGGTGTTTTGTTACACCATGTATATAAGAATTTATTAGCTTTGTGTATAAACATAAACTAATATAAGAAGATAATGGCCCCGATTCGGACTGCGCCACGACTTAACTTAACTAAATTTATTCCTGTCACTTTCTAAAATAAGATTAAGAAAAGAGACAGAAACCCAACAGCTGACTTCAGTGCTGTCAAAGTGACGTTACACGCCCAAAATAAGATGCCATCATAATGTACGCCATCTTATTTAAGGCGTTTTAGGCGTGTAACGTCACTTTGACAGCACTAAAGTCAGCTGTTGGTTTTCTGTCTCTTTTCTTAATCTTATTTTAGAAAGTGATAGGAATAAATTTAGTTAAGTTAAGTCGTGGCACAGTCCGAATCGGGGCCATTGTTTCGAGTTTTAGTTTTTTTAGGTTTAAAACGGGACCCTATTATTAAGCCTTAGTTGTCTGTCCGTCCATCCTAACTGTTAAGGGCTGTATCTTTTGAACTGTGATAGCTAGACAGTTTAAATTGTTCACGGAATATGCGTTATTGCGGCGGATTTGTTAAAAAATAATACACAAGTGTGAGTCACCCTCGCGCTTAAGATCCCAGCGAAAACAACACTTTTTTCTAAGTAAATATGTGGTGGTGTGGTACGGAACCCTCGGTGCGCGAGTAGCCCGACTCGCACTTGACGGGTTTTATTTAGTTTAGTTCCATCACCATAAACACCATCAGCCTTAATATTTCCCCTGTTTGAGTTTATATGGAAACTCGAGGGTGTAACGAGCACCTTGGTTTTTCCATTATCAATTGAACTTTTACAAACATCCATGAGAAACATAGTTTTCCCATAAGAATCAAAGTCGTGTATACAGGGTGTTTCAAAAATACCCCTAAAGAAAAAAAGGTGCTAAAGGGTCCCTATAAAGTCTATTGACAATGAATGACAACCGTAGTATAATATTATTATTTCGAAAAATTAATTATCGGTAATAAAATAATAAAAAAGTAATCGTTGAAGCGCAGCACTATTTTTTTACTGTCTCCCTGCTAGTTCAAAGACTAAACAGGAATCGATGCGTAGTAAGGTCACCACTATCTTGTAAGTACTTAATTTAAAAAGATGATTATTCTCTAAGTTATCTTTATTACTAAAGCCAACTTGAATATGAAGACCTATTTATTGCAAGAAAAGCAATAAATAACGGATTGACAAACAAGTTAAATTATAGTTACAAAAATAATAAATAAAGAATAATTTAAATAAAGTATTAATATTTTTCATCATGAAAGATAATTAAACAACGTGTGAACAACATTACAATTCGTTTTTTCGACAAAGATAGCTTCTTCGTCTCTTATTGTTTATGTACAAGTAAATGACTTACAAACACTACCTTTCTGCAAAAAATAGTAATATGTTTCAGACGTGACACGAGAGTTGGGATTTTTTAATTGACAACATTAATTAAGAAACATTAAGAAACATTAACATTATTTAAGAAAGTTACCAAAATTAGAAAACCATTTGGAGATTATGTGATTCAAAGCTCATATCAAAATTATCAGATTTTTCTATCCATTATTTCTCGAGTTATTTGAAAAATACTCGAAAATAAAATAGAGGTTGAATGAGATTTTATTACTTTGCCTGCGTGGCTTTTCTATTGCATTTGAGAGTTTTTATTTTTAATTTTATTGCGGCCAAGGTATTATAGCTATAAATACTACGTTTTTCAGAAAATTCAAAAGTACATTAAAAATAAAAAATTAAATCGGAAAAATACGTAGGTATCTCTTTTTCATTTAAAACAGGTAGTTAAAAAAATTATAAAATGTTGTCAATGGCTTGCTTGAAAATGCTTGCTTGTCAATGGTTGGCTTTGAAGAAGGATATTTATTTTTTGGGTAATTCTGTAACACCCTGTATAACAAGAGCCTAAAGTAGTTGGAGCAGGCGAGATATTTACAGTAGTTTTGCATAAATGCATTAAGTGTAGGACCGTTGAAAGGCCCGTTCAAGGCACGTACAGTCGGTCGGATAATGGCTATAAAAGCCTTGTAAAATTTCTAATGGAACTCGTAAGGTCGTGTCGGTATTTGATATTTCAGTTTGTTTTTATTATTTGTTATGTTCCGCTGTGTTTTCTTACGGGAGCTCGTGTTTTAATTTAATAAACTATAGAGGATCAGTCAAGGAATATTTTATTTTATTTTATTTAATAGGTACACCATCTGTATGTTATATGTATTTCACATTACTGATAGATAATGATCTTGGATATCCTCACAAAATTAACGCAGTCCCATTTAAATTATTAAAATCTAGCCCGCACCTGTACATTTATGATGACTAGACAATGATATAGAAAACCTACATACTTAATAATGTAGAGTCATACAACGTCATACAAAGCCTACAATACTGCTCGACCAAAATCTATGGGACAGCTGATATTTTATAGACGATTTCGATGTATGTCCCATAACTTTGTTCAGTTTCATGGTCTGATCATATCATACTCTTAAAACCTACCAACTGAGTTATTGGGCCGTAACATAAATCATACTCATGCCTGTGTCCCACTGGGGTAGGCAGAGACAATTGATCGCCATCGGCTACGATCCTGACACACCTTTTTTGCCTCTTCCACAGTCATAAGTCGTTTCATACGCGCTCGTCGGTTTTGGGTACATTTGATCTGACCCTTCATAAGTACGCTGCCAATTTGGTCCTCATACGTACGTCTAGTCTAGGGCAACCCCTTTCGACTGTTCCATTCACATTTGCTTTATATATTTCATACGTCAGTCTACTATCACTCATCCTTTCCACATGACTAAACCATCACAGCATTCTTTTTTTTCTAAATAGGTACTAACTAATGTATACTTAGATCAATTAAATTTATATTCATGGAGGATTTAAAAAATAATCCTGTATTGTAGTACCAGAAAGTTCACTAAAAAAAAGAAAGAAGAATAAGTACGAATACGAGCAGCAAATTAATAATAATAAAACCGGTCAAGTGCGAGTCGGGCTACTCGCGCACCGAGGGTTCCGTACCACACCACCACAGAACACAACATTATTAACTTAGAACAATTTTTTTTTGTCTGGGACCTTTAGCGCAAGACCGACTCACACTTGGCCGGTTTTTAGTATTTGTTGTTATTCTGTAGAGTTTGCTCTATAATCACACTAAGTTTGACGCTTTTATGTATTACCGTTTTTACGATAGAGCGTGAAGAAAAAACGTTGATAAAAACTAGTTTCTTGTTGAAAACCCCCCTTATTTTTTAACTTTTTGGCATTTTTATTATTTGTTAACAAATAATAACCGCCGTAATAACGCATAATCTGAGACTATCTAGCTATTATGGTTCAAAAGTTACAGCCCTAAATAGGTAGGACAGACGGATGGACAGATGGACAAACGGACGGACGGACGGACGGACGGACAACGTAGGCTTAGTAATAGGGTCCCGTTTTCATCCTTTGGGTACGGAACCCTAATAAAAAGGGCTTACAATTTAAAAATACGGTATTCTAGCTGAGGTGACATGTTTTCATAGGATAATTTCACTAATTTGATTAAATCGTGTTATGCTTTTAAATATTTGATAATAGTCAGTGTTTATATGAGGCTGAAGTTATTTATGTGAGTGACTATACTTAGCTACCCACATGAAGATATAGCATTGTTTAAAGTAAGAAGAATTTGTTTGTATTGTGCTGTTTTAGTGACGGATTGAAGGAATTATCCGAGATTTCAAATTGCTTAGTTTCACTATTAATACATTAATTATAGTACTCTGTGATTATACTATGTGTCTATAAAGGGTGTATGATTAATTGCGTAACATATTTTAGAGGCCTAACTGAAGTACCTCCTAAATTATTTAACGTAAAGGAAAACATCTTGAGTAAAACTGCATACGCTGAAGAAGAAATTCCGGTGCGTATGTGAAGTCTACCAATCCGCATTGGGCACGCGTGGTGCAGTGCGACGTATACATGTGATGATGATGTTTACACCCTGTATAAATATCTTTATGGTTCCGGCTTAGAATGGAGTACCCCATTTCTTACAGTGGATGTCGTACGAGGCGACTAAAGGATAAAGTTTTCATATGCAGTCTCTTTGTGGGCGAATAAAAACCTTCAATATAGGTACTAAACGTGACCCTTGCTACAACTGCCAGCAACAAAGTTGGCAGGTTGTAGTAATGTTTCTGACGACCCAGAAAGGGATTATGATCGTGAATTTATGCATAAAGGGTCCTTCTTAATATGCTGACACTATTTTAAGGGGATGATCAAACCATCAAACTGAACAACTTTCTCTATGGCACCAACATCGAAATCGAGAAAGAAAATCTGCACGTCCATACAAAACTGCAAACCTTACTCGAGCCAAATGTAAAAGGGATAGCAGATTTTTCGCGATTTCGTTGTTGGTGGTCCCGTTGAGAAAGTTGTTCAGTCTGATGGTCTGGTCTGCATATTAAGAAGGACCCTATACTGGGTCCCTGTATGTGCGCTGTATAATTTGCTGGATTCCTTTCATAATTCCCATCCCAGACGTGAATGATCCTATTCTTGAAAGAACTTCAAACTGTAGTCGGCTCTAAAAGTAATAACTAATAACAGAATGTACTGGTAGGTATCAAAAGGAGCTTTACTTTGCCTAACTTCTGTTTTTATGAGCGCGTGGCACGAGTTCAGTCCACGTATAACATGTCCGAAGCCAGCTATACATCATGAGGCTACGTGAGCTAAATTCATAGTCGGTTGTAAACAATTTCAATCCAATAAATGGCTACTGAACAATGAATGGTTTGATCACGAAAAAATCATCTACAAGACAGTCGTGCGCAGGAGTTTCACGAATGAATACGGTAGTCGTGTACGCGGATCAGGCCCGTGGCGGAGTTTGGTTTTTATTTTAGGGGCCGTTTTCATATGGTACGTGAGACACTGCTGGCAGGCTATTCAACATACCAATTGACCAATTCTGTTTTTAGACATCTCTTTGTTTAGTCACGAATCCGAAAATGAAGCCTTCAGTGACGATAACACTGAGATTATCGACGATGTAGGTAAATCAATCAATCATTCATCATCATCTTATTTAAGGGGCGTCCGCCCGGTTTTGAGTAACTTTGTAACCATTTTATACATTAACTATGGCACTTTTTAAGCAGAAAACAAAACTGAACAATCTACAGGATATGAGAAGTGATGTGGTTTTTCTCGAAATCTATTTTAATTAATAAAACTGAAGAAAAACGAATCTAAAGACACCCCTTTTTTTCCAGTTGTAACCGTTTTACTTTTACATTGTTGATCAGAAGAATATGAAAATTTGCAACATTCTTCACAATACAATATAGAATAATGTGGTTTTCTTATTTTTTTAAAATTCATAAAAAATCATACAGGTTTTCAAAGAAAACCGAAAATTCTGGCCGGCGCCACGCAATTGAAGCGGGATGGCTAATTGCAAAAGTTTGCTTGTAAGAAAGAGAGCCTTGCACTAGGGAGGGAGAGCCTTAAGAGCTACGCGCTTGTCTGTTTCTTTTCCGCTAGTCTCTTGATACGACACGACATCAACCTTTTCCTTCACTCTCGTCTTCGTCGACGTCAATCAATACTTTATTTGACACCAAAGCATGAGCAGTAAAATATAGAGAAAGGATACAAGAGGTACAAAAAAGACGGCCTTTTCGCTAATCGGGCTGTGATAATTATAATATATGATTACTATGAACTATGATGGCATTACCTAATTGGCATCGTCATCAAAAATAAATATACAGGGTGTTAGGGTAAACAGTTGCATTACTTTAAGGGGTGATTGTACCCATGATACTGAACAACTTTCCCAAAGAAACCTATAGGAAATTCTTTAAAAAAAATTTGGACTTTCCATACTAAATAAATGCAATCAGCCGATCGAGCTTTTATATGAAAAGTCGAAATTATTTTTTGCGAATTTCCTATACATTTCTATGGGAAAGTTGTTCAGTATCCATGGGTACAATCACCCCTTAAAGTAATGCAACTGTTTACCCTAACACCCTGTATACAGGGTGAAATTGATATCATTAGCATCCTTATAAACTAAGAGTCTACCCATCAAACTGAACAACTATGGGAGCAAACCGATCGGAGCAACTAAAAAATCAGCTGTCCCATACTAAACTGCAGTGCCTACTCGACTCAAATGTATGTAGCAGCTGTTTTTTTTTGTTGCTCCAATCGGTTTGCTCCCATAGTAAAAGTTGTTCAGTTTGATGGCTAGACTCTTAGTTTAAAAGGATGCCAATGATATCAATTTCACCCTGTAGTAACATGTTTTACACCATTTCATATTCTGCCGACACAACATTCAGTTCATGTGAACTCATACGATTAAATTCATTTCAACAAATTATATGGTTGTATAAAGTTTTTAACAAAATCAAAGGGCTATATTTTATAAAATATACAACAGTTTAAATGATAATTTATACCCCATTGTTATTCATTGATGTTATTATATGTATATTTTGCCATTGTTTCAAATCAGAGCATATTTTATGAATTTAATGTTTTGAGCTGTGTTCCAGCAAAAGATACTTGTAATCCCCAGTATATTTTTCAAAAGTTTTATAGTTTTGATATAGATAGTGGCAGGTAACCTAAAGACTGTACATAAATTACTATGCGTATTTTATGTTCATGTACACACGGCGACACATCAAACTACGCAAAACCAAAATAAGCTGGCCGCGCGAAGGTAGAGTAATGTATAACGTCGCGCGGCCAGCTTATGCTGGTTTTGCATAGCTTGATGTGTCGCCGTGTGTACCTATACAGTAACATTGTAATCCTCATTTGGAATCTGAATCTGATTCGTGTTTGGAATATTAAATATTCTTCGTGTACTATTCAATTTACTGACCTATAGATACATACTTTATTTTTCTCATCACAAACAAAAGAAAAAATCTCAATCGTGTTGTTTTTATATTTTTTCCCATGATATTGTAGCAAATGTTGTGTTTGCTTATGTATTGATTATTATTTGATTGATTATAAACGATACTTTAAAATTTGTGAGTGTATGGTTAGCAAAGCTATTAAAAATAAAACCGGTTAAGTTCGAGTCGGGCTACTCGCGCACCGAGGGTTCCGTACCACACAAAATATTAACTTACAAAATGTTTTGTTTTCTCCTGGACCTTTAGTGCGAGACCGACTCACACTTGGCCGGTTTTTATTATTTGTCGTTATACGGTAGAGTTTGCTCTATAATCTTACCAAGTTTGATGCTTGTATGTATTACCGTTTTTACGAACGAAAAAACGGCGATAAAAACTAGTTTCTTGTATGAGGATCCCCCTTAATTTTTTACTTTTTTTATTATTTGTTAGCAAATCCGCCATAATAACGCACATTCTGTGAAAATTTCAACAGTCTAGCTATTACGGTTCAAAAGTAATAGCCCTTAATAGGCAGGACAGATAGGCAGACAGACAAACAGATGGACGGGCGGACGGACGGACGGACAACTTAGGCTTATGAATATGGTCCCGTTTTCACCCTTTGGGTACGGAACCCTAAATACAATCAAATTAGACTAACCGTCAGAAATCTATTCGAAGACCACCACCTCGACTGCATAGGGCATGCCCATGGCATGGCGTGTTCGTTTGACAGATCCTTCCATGAGATCACAGTCAAAAGACCCGATGACGCACAACGAAGCCAGACGGACTCTGTTTCTAGATAAATATATATTTAAATTGCAAAATAACCGTGACAGTTGATGCATAAACGATGGTATGTATAAACCATTCCTTTTACATTGGATTTGTAACGTTTATTAGAATATTTTATGAATAACAATTTTTAAAATTCAATGCTATTTGAAATTGTAACATCGACGAATCCAATGAAAGGGATGCAGTTACGTTTATTTTATTGCATTATTTAATATTTAATAAACCTAAAGTAGGTATTTGTACGGAACTAAGACACCACCGCCATAAACAATACATTAAATAATATGTGCCTACGCGCAGGTAGTTTCATTCATAGTAATCGAAATAACGATCCTGCTGCTTCAATCTCTGAGGCTCAAGAGGTGTATCAGAGTGGTAGCGTGTGGCGGTCCGTGGTCTCTGCCTACCCCCATTGAACAAAGGCGTGAGCGTATGTATGTATGCATAAGCCCGTAAAGATTTAGTCTGGCTTGCACATAAAAGTATTTCGATTTAAACCTATTTGATGCTCAGTGAACGCTCTTTCTCTTACACTGTCCATACTGATGTGTGCGACAGTGACATCATCATATTTAAACATGTTTAAGCCTAAATACATCTTGGTGCAAGCCACCCTTAGAGAAAAGAATACAACAAAATAAAGAATAACTGGCCAAGTGCGTGTCGGACCATGCGCAGGGTAGGGTTCCGTAGTTGCCCGTCACAATATAATATGGACTTAGAAGAAGACTTTTTGTTTTATTTTATACTACGGTTTAGCGGGTAATAAAGTCAAAAAAGTACATTTAATATGTTAGTCGACTATAACCCGGAAACTTGTAAAGCCTACTTAGCTGTGATAGTTTTCCTTTTAAATTGGTTATATATGCTATTGCTGTGAATTTTTTCACATCTCCAACTACAACCGTTCAGCTGGGAGAGGCGGGGGACACTTGACTCTACCGAAAATTTTCGCTTTAAAGCTTAATATTTCGCTAACGGATCCCTAAATCGAAAAATGGTTTTTGCAAACCCACAATATTTTTAAAAGACCTATCCAACGATACCCCACAACATGGGATAGACGAGAAAAAAAAAATGTCATCCCCAGTTCACGTGTAGGGGAGGTACCCTAAAAATTTTTTTTTTCAAGATTTTATTTTACCACTTTGTCGGCGTTATGAATATGTATACATATGCCAAATTACAGCTTTCTAGTATTAAGTATCTCTGAGCTAAGCCGCGGACAGACGGAACTATAAGGGTTCCTTTTTGACTTCGGAACCCTAAAAACGGGTCCCATGGCCATTGTGTATTGATTGTTTTACTATGTATAGTCAGCATAGACCAAAGGACCCTGTAGGGTCCTTCTTAATATGCTGACACTTTTTTAAGGGGATTATCAGACCATGAAACTGAACAACTTTCTATATGAGACCAACATCGAAATCACGAAAAAAAATCTGCTGTCCCATACAAAACTGGGCAAACATACCCTCGCAGGATCTCGGTATAACGAACGGGATCCCGCATTTTATGATAAAGTGGTTAATAAAAGTAATAAGTAATAGTACATTACTGCAGCGGCCAGCAACAGAGGCATTGATGGACGAACGTGTAAATGTGGGCCGAGGCGAAGCCGAGGCACACATACGTAAGTCCATCAATGCCTAGTTGTGGCCAAGGCTTGTATAGTACTTTTCTCAAATAATGCGCGGAAATTAAAACAGTAAATTTTCTCAAATAATTCGCAGAAATTAAAACTCTTTTCAAAATCAATGACGAACAACCAACAACAATTTGTTTATTTTTTTCAATAAACAGCGTTCTATTTGCAAGCCAATTCGAAATTTAAATAAAACCTTTGATGAGTTACCTCCTTGGTCGCCATGTTTCGGAGAAAAAGATCGTTCCATTTTTAAATTACACGACAGATATGAGTTTACTATGTAATTTATTTGGCCGCTAAACACGACAGATATGGATTTTCATACAAACATTGCCGGCCGCTGCGCGCATGTATTTGGCCAGTACAGCAATTTCGATTTATCTCGAAGAAGGTTGTCAAAATAATGCTCACATTTCCAAGCATGTTTGAGAAAATGAAATATACCATGCTTTAATTTAAAATATTTAATAGAAGCAGGCAAAATTTTAGGAAAAAATAATTTACTTTGATTTGTTTTCATTTTGGAAGTGTTTCCGCAAGAAACACATCATTCCTAGCGTATCATCACCCAAACTATCTCTTATTTTGTTACAAAGATAGCCGGCTACGGAGAGCGCCCGTTTAGCCTCGACGCTTGCAGGCATTATAGCCTTCAATGCATTGTATGCCAACTTCATAATCAGCATCATCATTGGCTTCGTCGGTTGCAATTGAAGAACTTGGGATGGAAGATAACGCATTAAACCTCATCAATCTCATCATCATCATTAGCAGTTGTCAGTTTACGTTTTACGAACGACAGCGCTCGCGAAAGGATGTGCCCGTAACAATTTCCAATCCCGCAAATCCAGCGGGATCCCGCACCTGATCCCGCACTGGGCCTCTACCCGCACATTCGAATTTCGCAATTGCGTGAACATTTTCATTCCAATGTCAACTCTATTGCAATGAAGTGCGGACCGAAACAGTGGCGATATAGCGAATATCGAAAGTGCGGGTACAGGGCCTGAGCGGTACTAAAAAATCGTGCGGGATCTCGGTATACCGAGATTGATAGCCCTAATCGAGATGCAAGCATTAAAATGACATAGACCAAAACTATGTTTTATTCCATTTCATAAGACCTATCCAAATCACTTGGGATAGGTAAACAATTTTTTTTACCAGTCCCCTTCGTCAAGTTGTAAGAGTTAAAGTATGCTTTCTTCTTAGTTATAGCATTTCTGTTTTTGGTTTATTAGTATCTGTCTTCAAGCAATTTGTTCATTCTTATGTTATCTATCATTAAAATTTCTTGAAAACACAATAAAACATTGGATATGCTAATCAATAGGAATTGTTTTGCATGGAATATTGCGTATCGGTCGGTACCTATTCAAAACTCTCATAAAACGATAATTAAAAATGATTTCTTAATTAGTAATAATAATTTTACAATAATCGTTTAAAACGTTCGCCAATAAAACCCACGCCCGTTGCATAAAAGCGCTAACTTTGATAATATAGAAGATTTCTTCACCTTAGTTTTAATAATTTTCCTATAAGTTCACAATATAATTATACCTATACCACGGACTTGAAAAAAGACGGACGTAATGTCACTCTAAAAAGAGGTGAAGCATGGAAGGTCGTACAATTTCGTTTGTTTTACAAGGGACCTACACTCACACAGACGCACCAGTTCTAGGCGCATGTCCGACAAGCCGCCGCCATTGTGTACCGCGCGACAGGGCGACAGCACGCACACTCATAAAAATGGGTGCTTCACTTTTGATAAGACGAGATTCCGTCCGTCTTTTTTTCAGGTCCGTGACCTATAACATGCATGTGAATCGCAAGTATACTATCGTTTTCGTAACAAATGAGTAATCTTTTTAAAAGTCAATTCGAGCATCCGTAGTATTAGCAAATGTTTCATGCGTACATTGTTCTACACAATCAATAACACGGTATGCTAGAAAATTCTGTCTCAAGCAAACTATCAAAGTGTTTACTCTGATGTCTTTTAATGATTCCCCGCACATTCATACCAATTGTAATCATCGCATAGTTCACGATATCATAGCTTATAGTGCACCAAGTCCGATACGATCGTATTGTTTCATTCAACTGCGAATGTGTTTCGCCATTGTAAATATACAACAGACTCACACATCAATGTATTGGTACCGCTATTTATTTATATTAAAAACGTTTAAAAGCATCTGTCCTGAATATTACTACGACCAGACGTAATTATGAAAACAATGTTATTTTTATTTAAGTATTTCAGAGGATATAACCGTTAGGGCGCTCCATACAAACGAAGTTTGATTATTATTAACCAATTAAAGGCAATGACATCTAGAAGCTTATCTCGTTTGTCAGATTTCCGTTAAAATGTGTAGTTTCAAAGTTAGAGTGGCTCAAAGAATCTTAACTATTATAAAACGGTGACAGAAGAGTGTCAGGTACATTGCAGATATTAATTTAAAAAAAGTTACGATATGGTTTTTAGGTGTCCCTGAATCCAAATCATTAATTTTTGGATTTTTTGTCTGTCGGTTTGTTTGTTTTTTTGATCGAGCACCACGCAAAAACGAATGATCCGATTTTAATGAAACTTTTTTCGTATGATAGCGTATATAGCCTGTTTTATTGGTATTACTTTATAACAACCAGAAATTTTATTAATTTAAGTAGTAGTATTAAATTTTCTATAAAATACAATACTTTTTATTTGATTATTCAAATGCAATCATTTTTAGTTTCCGAGATATTAAGGTTTATGTTGTTGGTGACTCGTGGTGACCCGTTTTAATTGTTGTCGAGTGTATATATTTTATAGGATATCACAAACCAATTGATTATTTTTTATAGTGTTCAAAACTTCATTGACTTAATTAGTTAGTATTGAAAATAAGACCTAACTTCGTTTCTATGCAGCGTTTGGGCACTCTGCAAGGATTATCCTCTTATTAAGATGTGATATTTGTAATTTTTAGAGCAAATAAACCTAGGTTTATTAAGAAATTATAAATTTATGTTAATGTTGATAATCTCAGTATTATCGAATTACATAAGTAACTCTGTAAAGTGTTAGTCGTGATTATACGGAACACGTTAAAAAAATAGAAATTAATAAAAATACAAGTAATTAGTATCGAAAGAATTTAATTTTTTTCTTCTAAATAGTGTAGTAATTATAATATAAGTAGTTATTTTAATACCCGCATTAAAACACTACGGCCATTTAAAATATAAAGTGAAATTATACGTTATTTAAAAAATAAAGCCATTACAATGTACTACATCATTATAAACTGTCTTTTGAGACAATAAAAATTTAATGCGATGGTATAATTACAGGGTTTAGAAACAGGCGGCCACAGTTAGGTAGTTACTATTTTGCATTATTTTATTTCGAAACTAGCTTTTGTCCGCGACTTCGTTCGCGATGTATTCGGATACAAACAGGGAATACGATTTTTCCATACAAAATTTTACCCCTTTATGGACTCATTTTCAGAAAATCTTTTCTTAGTTCTTAGTGCACCCCGAAAACCTCAGGGTGTAAAAATCCCTTGGTAATATTTAAGGGATGGTTAAGACCATCAAACTTAACAACTTTAACTATGGAGACAGCATCGATAAATTAAGAATATTGGCTGTTTCATACAAAACTGTAGCACTGACTTTACCAATGGAGTTGAGACAGAATCTCGTGGAAACAATGAGTTTTTATAGCCACGTGGAAAGCTCAAACGCGAATCGCGCGAACATCACGCGAATGACACAATCACTCGCGGCAAAACTTGCAACGTGAGTGGGGGGAGGCTTTCCATGAGAGGAACAATAAACGGGTCTGGAAGTGTGGTGTCTAAACCTATGTTAGTAGAGTACAAAATTAAAATGCCAAGTGTAGGCAGAGGATCTACCTAAGTAAATCAGCCAAGAAGAGAGGAGTATAATCTGTCCCCAATCATCATCAGGACTCCGTTAGAGCTCTCACAAACGAAACTACGAGTACAACACAGAAGAACATCATCAAAAAAACATGATGACGTACTCGGGGCAAGATCACCTCGTTTGTTGACATTATTCCAGACATTTTTATTGCGTTTCGCACGGATCCTTGACAAAATTATAAGACAGTGTTAACATATCTCTAAACAAGGAGATTAATCAAAATAGAGCTGTAAAGCGTTTATATTATTATAAAGATAGAACGATAAAATGTGACAACGTGTTAATGAAAAAGTGCAAAACCTCGTATACTGATAACTTATTTACCTACATAATGAAATAATTGCATTGAAACAATAATTTAATTGTTTTATTAATTAGAATTTAAAGTTTTCATGCTAATATTTCAGTATTTAATAAAAGCGCTAGCTAGCGTGCTCATGGATACATTTTAAGAATCTTATTTTGGTAGTAAGGAACGAGTGTGCCCGTGCAGTGGGTTGACATCATTAAGGTTGACATCGATTTCTTATATTATACATAGAACAATAAAAATTATGTAATATTTTGATAAAATTTAACCTTATGTTGAACCTTGATAATTCGATTCTGCTCTCGATTCTAAACAAACTGTTTTCTAGCTTTGCGTTTATTCATTAACACGTTGTATAATCATTGCCGCTCTACTTGCCAAATAAATATAAGGTGTTTTAAATTAAACTTAAATAATGTATGCCACGGCTACGGCTGCGCAATGGTAGAAAGTATTGCGTATACACTACACAGGGTGTAACAAAACACCCTATTAATATTTAAGGTCCACCACATACATACGGAATTCCGAATCAGGATTACGATTTCGTATGGATTTTCCGCCCTCCATAATTGCGTTAGGAATTGCGGAGGTATCAAATCCTATACAAAATCACAATCCTGATTCGGAATTACCTACGTATGTGTGTGGCGCGTCTGAAGTCCATCAAACTAAACAACATTCACTATGGCGCCAAAATCAAGAAAACATAAAAAATATATAATCGGCTGTACTTGCTGTACATTACATTTGAGTCGAATCTGCTGTTTTGTATGAAACAGTTGATTTTTCTGTTCTCGATTTCGATATTGGCTCCGCATAGTGAAAGCTGTTCAGTTTGATGGTCTAAAGTCAAAACCATTAAAGGGTGTTCCGTTACACCTGTCGCGTATGGCAGAGGAGCGCGTCGCAAAGCGCATCTTTTACTCTGAGTTGAAAGAGGGTAAGCGTAAGCATGGCGGGCAACTCCTCAGGTATAAAGATGTGCAAAAGCGCCATATGAAAAGGTGTGGCATAGAACCCACGCAGTGGGAAGATTTGGCAGCCATTCGTCCAGCATGGAGAGCTCGTGTAAACAGTCAGATCTATGATTTTGAAGCTAGTAGGTGTTCACAACTGGATGCCAAACGTGATGAACTGAAAGTCCGACCACCAGCGGCTATTCAGTATCACTATGAAAACGACGTGCTCACGTGCCCGCTATGTGCGAGGATCTTCTCCAAGAAGATTGGCTATGTAAGCCACATGAGAGCTCATCAACGCAAACAACGGAGTTGAAGCAGTCGCCGTGGCCGAAATCGGTCAGGAGCAATCATATTTCAATAGTAAAGAAGTTTCGTGCAACGGAATCGTTAAATTAATTTGACAAAATTAAGTAATTAAATATCTACTTGCTTCATTATGAATAAAATTTCCGACCTCGACGCGACGTGCGCTCTATGTAATTAAATTAATGAATTAATTTAATTATTTCATAGGCTTCATTTAAAATACTACTGAACGGTTTAAGAACAGAAAAAAACATATATTTTAAATTATAAAATTTTTCTTGTATGGAAAAATTTATGATGTTCGGGACATAAAATTTCTTCACTATCATACATACGTGCTCGACTCAAATGTAAGGAACAGCAGACATCATTTTTTTCGTTGTTCCATTGTTAAAGTTGTTCAATTTGATGGTCTAAACTGAACCACCTTTTTAAATATTATTAGGGAGTTTTCACGCACCTTTTATAATTTGACTTCGGCATCTACAGGGTGTAATTGATATCATTAGCAACCTTTCAAACTAAGAGTCTACCCATCAAACTGAACATCTTTTATGGGAGCAAACCGATCGGAGCAGAAAAAATCTGCTGTTGCATACATTTGAGTTGCGAACTCGCGCGTCGACATTGCAGTTTAGTATGGAACAGCTGATTTTTTATTTGCTCCGATCGGTTTGGTCCAAAGTTGTTCAGTTTGATAGGTAGACTCTTAGTTTAAAAGGATGCTAATGATATCAATTTCACCCTGTATAAGGCGATAAACGGTTCTCGTTAGTAGGTAGTTAATAGGTATTTCAATATATTGTTGGTAATCAGTATATAGGTACGTCTGCTGATCAACAGACGCTGGCTTTGCAATGTTATCAGCATTTTATTTTTCAACTAACGTACGGACTTAGCCTTAAGATGTTGTTTTTCAGAAGAGATAATAATCAAATCAGCCTTTCAATCGTATCTACCGAAGTCATGATGTGATGTGATGACTACTATTCTTCAAAAATCACTAATTAAAAACAAATAGGTATCTGTATCCTAATTCCACTTTAGCTGAGCACGCCAACGTTAAGGCTAGCTTGCACCAAAGTGTTTAGGCTTTAAACGTATTTAGTGACCGCTCTGTCTCTCACACTGCTCATTATAATGACAGTGACAGCATCATATTTAAACATGTTTAAGCCTAAATAGTAAATACTTGTTGGTGCAATCCAGTCTAAGGTCCACCACACACTAACGGAATTGCAATCCGGAATCAGGCACGAACGAATTAACTAAATATTGAGAAAAAGATCGCCAAGAACTTCCAAAAATCACCATGTCAATTTGATACCGGTTCATCGTTAACAAAATCGGTAACGTATTAATATGACTATACTAGGTAAGTTTTAAGTAGGTAATATTTTATAACTGTGATCATAATACCTATATAACATCCATTGTCTAAAACGAATTAATATTGAGAAGCAAAATCGCCAAGTACTTCAAAAAATCACCATGTCAATTTGATACCGATTGAATTCGGTAGTTACAAATTACAAATAATGACTCCAGGTTGCCCCAACAGAAGATAGAGAGAACGCTTAGAAGAGAGATCCAGATAAAGATGTCATACCAAAGAGCAAGAGTTTGGGTTATGCAGTTTATTGTAGAGACAAAATATGAGGCCTACGGACAGCAGTGGGACAAAGAATAATTTACGCAAAAATCATAGGACACGCAATAGTTACATTAAAGATTGACACAAATTGTCCCAGTATATTTTAAATTTAAAACTTCCTCCGCAGGAAACCGCAAATAATAAAAAAAAGTAAAACCCGTTATAAATTAATACTTACCGAGTAACCGGAGCATGTATTTATTCCGACTAAAGCGATACAAAACATATTGGATTACAGCACACGATAAATAAGCGAAAATAATGTTTAATATGTAAATACGGGGTATTGTTATAGTAACGAGTCTTGCTAAATCACAATATGAAGTTGATTTATATCTCTACGGTTGGCTTGCCTTCATGGGAGGCCTATAAAAACCCTACCAAAATGCAGCGTATACTTACACTTACAAAATCCATACGCCGTAATACGCAAAAAACAATATCTCAATAATAAATTATTATGCGGAAGTTTGAGGAAGAATAGTACATTACTGCAGAGGCCAGCAACAGAGGCATTGATGGACGAACGTGTAAATGTGGGCCGAGGCGAAGCCGAGGCACACATACGTAAGTCCATCAATGCCTAGTTGTGGCCAAGGCTTGTATAGTACTTTTCTCAAACAATGCGCGGAAATTAAAACAGTTAATTTTCTCAAATAATTCGCAGAAATTAAAACTCTTTTCAAAATCAATGACGAACAACGAACAACAATTTGTATTTTTTTTTCAATAAACAGCTTTCTATTTGCAAGTCAGTTCGAAATTTAAATAAAACCTTTGATGAGTTACCTCCTTGGTCGCCATGTTTCGGAGAAAAAGATCGTTCCATTTTTAAATTACACGACAGATATGAGTTTACTATGTAATTTATTTGGCCGCTAAACACGACAGATATGGATTTTCATACAAACATTGCCGGCCGCTGCGCGCATGTATTTGGCCAGTACAGCAATTTCGATTTATCTCGAAGAAGGTTGTCAAAATAATGCTCACATTTCCAAGCATGTTTGAGAAAAAATATTTTGATAGCGTACATACATACATATTGACACGCCTGTCTCCGACTGGGGTAGGCAGAGATAACTGAACGCCACCTGTTACGACAAACCTCTCTAGCTTCCTCCACATTCATTAGTCCTTTCATGCATGCTCGTCTGTTTCGGGTAGATCTGATTTGATAGCTTTCTCCTGCTTATTAGACTGGAATTAGGTAGTTTGATCTAAAGATCAAAACAGATAATTCTGTAATTCTCTAATTCTTTCTGATTTATTTTCTGTTAAAACAGATAATTTTAGGTCTAATAATTCCGAATATTTATCAGTAAGTAATTAGTTCATTCAAGGAGCATTCCTAAATTAAAGTAATTATAATTTTATTCAAAACAAAGTACACGTAATACAAGACTACCTACATACCTATATACCGGTAAATTTATCTTTCAATTCAAATTGCCTTAGATCTGCTGGATGCAATCGCTATATAAAACTCTTAGGTACTCTTTGTCTACTATTTCTTGAATACATTAATTAAAAAATATAGCATTGTACCTAAATACACTACAAAAATAATTTTAGGAAACATGCGACTATAAGACGAGTAGGTACAACAGTTTGCTCTAAAAGCATATTTCGTGAGATACTGCTCTTTGGTACAAGGGTGCTGTTGCATTCACTCCCGTTTCTTTTGTACTTGGGTTATAATTGGTCACTTTATGATGCCACAAAGAAACGCGTAATTCTTGAAATTCTACCGCGAAATGCGACATTTAACTTTTTTTTAACAATTGAATTGAGAAAAATAGTATTTTATAATATGTTTATTTCTCATACTTATATTTATTGGTCTGAGTTTTTGCTTTCCTGACGTAGGCAATTATAATGAACATAAAAAATACAAATGTTGATAAGTAAGGTATATGAAAATAAAAAGTGTACTTTAAATAAAAACTGAAAAAAAAAAAAACAAGTCCATTTCTGTTTTGTTATTGAAGCGACTTTAACAGTCGGTACCCGTTATTAGGAAAATTTTATCCGGTCTAGAATTTTTAATGGGTCCTCTAGGTCCCTACTGTTGAAGTCGCTTCAATATACTTGTTTAACGGAATCCTAGACTACTGGACTAGTTTTTTTTCTTTTCAGATTTTATTTAAAATACACATTTTACATCGTTATAGATCCTAAATGGTAATTCAAAATGAAAAATGGTAAGAGAAACCTGAAGATGATTTTGAAATTCAAATTGAAAAAGATTAATTTCAAATTCAATGATACCCCATTCAACATAACTTCGTCAACTTAAATTTTTTAATTTTTCAAATGGCGTCCTGTTGTCGCTGACACTCGCATATAAGACAAATCGAGTGACGTAAAAATCATCAAAATTGGCCCACGCGTTTGGTCTCTAGCGTGCCACAAAGGAACAAACTTATAGGCTTATACAGGGTGAAATTGATATCATTAGCATCCTTAGACTAATTATATCCGAACCGGCCTTGCGGTAGCATTTCCCCTCTGCCACGGTATTAGATCAATTAATCTTGCGCATTTACACCCAATTTTATAACTTATCACTAAACTAGACAGCCTATTATTGCGAAACAATAATTTCGAACTAAGAACGTTTGGGGTTTACACGAGACTACTTTTCATGATTTTGAACATTCAAAATTAGAATCTAAAGTCATAGGGAATAAAATCCAAAGTTGCGGATAACATGTTACCTCGCCCCCCGCAAAAAGTGGCAGTTTGTTAGTAGAATGACACGTGGTTACGCGTCCCGATATAATTAGTCTAAGTTAGCATCCTTTTAAACTAAGAGTCTGCCCGTCAAACTGAACAACTTTTACTATGGGAGCACAAAAAAAAATCAGTTGTTGCATACATTTGAGTCGAGTAGGCGTTGCAGTTTAGTATGGAACAGCTGACTTTTGTTTTGCTCCGATCGGTTTACTCCCTTAGTAAAAGTTGTTCAGTTTGATGGGTAGACTCTTAGTTTAAAAGGATGCTAATGATATCAATGTCACCCTGTACAAACACATCATACATTACCCGTTCTTTACGTTGCGTAGTCGGGTAATAAAAACGTTAAGTTCTGAAACTTTATTTAGGTACTAATTAAATAGACAATGATGCTCATTAATCATTATAAATGTCGAAACTAGGTACAAGATTTTACTTTTGTAAAAATTTAAGTTAATCACGCTTTATAATTATAATTTAGGTATCCGAATCAGAGGTCCCAGTTCCATCATGGATGTTTTATATTTGTGTTGTTGTTGTACGGTTTCAAGCCTTAACATAGCTTACGTTTGGGACATAACAACGTGTCAACCAAACTAGTGTTAAATATAATCAAACTTTAGTGACTTCCAAACTGTTTTGTAGCATATAAACAAACTTTCGGCTATAAATAACAACACGTTTTGCTATTTATAACCAAATGTTTGATTATGAGCTACAAAACAGTTTGGAAGTCACTAAAGTTTGGTTATATTTAACACTAGTTTGGTTGATAATTTTTTTCATTGTATGTTAGCGTCATTTATTTAATCAGGAAAACTGTAGCCTTTTAAATATTTGATTAGGTATTGTCTGTGACGCCGCCGTGTCGTCATCGTGTGCACATTCGGTTCGGGCAGACAAAGGCGAGCGGGCGCACTGTAGGAATAGGCTAATCGCATTAACGAACTAATCAAGTGGCACCTGCGCGAGGAAATACTTTAATATCCTGTCTCTACCGGCATCGGCAGCCGAACGGACGGGAAAGTATCCAACAAATAACATCTGATGCCTTTATTTGAGAGGTCAGGGTCAAATTATCTTATTTTATCTTTCATCAGAAGACGGATCTGTGGTTCACAAAAAGTTTTCTAAATATAAAGCATATTTAGAAAATTTTAGTAAAATAGTTAAAAATAAATATACGTACTTAATGCTTGATAATTCACTTAATGCGGTAGGTTTTTTCTGCAAGAAAAATGTCAGTCATAATCAAGAGGGCGTGTTAACACGTTGTTAAAGTATTTAAATGCATTAAATAACCTACATTTAAAATAGCTTTAACTGTAGATATATTTTTTATACTAATTATGTTGCACTATCTGTACTTAACAGTAATTACGATGAATTTTTTAAAGGAAATACTAAGATGTTAGCGCACACTAACTTTTTTAATGCAGTGTTATTTTAAAAAAAAATTATTGTTCTTCATTTAGGTAGATGTACAATAAGTGTAGGTAGGTACATAAATCATCAACGTCCACTTCTAACATGTTATAATAACAAAATTGAGCAACTCGAGTGAGCATCCGTTATCAAGTCAGAAAATCAGCTCGGAAAATAAACGAGAGCCGAGTATCAGGTCCTCGTGGAAATTGCGCCATTTGACGCCATTTAAAAAGGTGTCGAGGTTCCGTCTATCTATTGCCTGTGACTCAACTTTGTTATGTGAACATGTGTACGGCAGATACCATTTATTCAGAAATGGGTAAATATCGCAAGATAATATCAGATAAATGCAATTTAAAATATGAGCAAACCTAATCTTGAAACAAAGATGATCATCTGAATTCTGATCATTTAGAATACTGAAAGATGTAAAATATGAACCATATCGATTTCTCCTGATTTATACGCCACAAAACTGTAACGCCGAAGTTCGATGCACCCTTAAAATAAATTCCGCGGCCACGGTAACACCCACAAAGGTAGCATGGGTAAGGTAAACGCAAGTAATTTCAATAGTAACAACACAAAACATTACCTTCCTCGTTTGTTCGCGGCCGGGGCCGGGCCGGGGGGAGTGCTGGGGTGAGTATAGACCCCGGCTATCGCACACTTGATGCTATCATAATGATTATTAACATGTGAAGCGCCGTGCCAGGCGCCGGCGCCGCCGACCGCGACCGCTTCGCCCTAGATATGTTTGACATCAGTCAGTTATTTTAATACAGGCAATTAGAGGTTCCTACTTGATAGCGAACTTCCAAGTTTTCGATTAACTGCGGTTGTCTTTAACTGGGTTTTAAATTGCTCGCGGAATCGATCGCACCTCGGCTGCTCGAATACGAATTTTTAGTTTTAGGGCGTCGAACTTACAGCAGATAGGAAAGTGTAGTCTTCGCTAAGTGCGTCGGGCGATCCATTAGGGCGCCCACCGCAACCTATTATAAGTTGCGAGCTTTCGGGGCTCTAGCTCCCTTCCACCTTCACCATCTACATCACCGTCTATTTACGTTACGTTTATCGTGTACAAAGAGTGCAATGAACGTCACTCGTCTTTTACAATCACGGAACAAAGGCCGACAAGAACTTCGAATAATTTAGAGTTTAATTTAACTAATCAATAATCATACTAGAGTTACACTATTAATTCTTATAACTTTTTTTTACTTATTATGTTATGATATAATTGAGGTCCGTATAATGTGGTTGATCCATTATACGGACCTCAATTATATCATAACATAATAAGTAAAAAAAAGTTATGCTGAAACATCCTTAGATGCACACTGTGTGTGGTGATTGAGTGATGCAGTTTTAATGTAAAATGAAGTATGCGGTGCCAAAGCCTGTGTGACGTTTACTGTCGTCGACGTTAATATTCATATAGAAAATATTAGGTAGGGGGTTGGTAGTGGTAGGTGGGAGGGGGATGGTGGCGATCGCCGGCGGCCCCTCTCGCCGGCATCCACTCCAACACGCTCTGCGCGCCTTTAATGAACTTTATGTCACTGTTCCCGAATACGAGTACACTTTTCTTTGCCGCTATCGTATGTTAGTCGAACAAAGCCCATGTGTGAAGTCGCTCGGAAGGGGTAAACGCGAGCCGGCACTTTTGCCTGTTCTTATTGTTCGACGCTTTTTGCAGAGTCAAATAGGTCGCTGAAAAATGTTTGTCGCGCGTACACGCGTCCACGTCGCTGCGCGCCGTATTCACTGATGACGTTACAACTTTCAAAAAAGTTATAGGTAAAATGTTATTTATGTATGTAAATTGTTATTAGCATGCTAAAGATATTTGTTCAACTGGAATCTGTCAGGAATTAAGGAGAATTAGAATTTATTAGAATTAGAATTATTGCGAAGGGTCGAAAAAGGCCCTAAATCTTTCTAATTTGTTAGCATGCTAAAGATAGAGGAGAGGGCGGGCGGACATCGAGTTAGTAGCACTTTTACCTTTAACTTTTAGGAACCTGATTTATGTAGGTATGTATATAATTATAATGCTTTCTGACCCACTATTTAAAAGTTTTAGAGTAAAAAGCACAATGTCATGTCATTAACTTCTTTCCTAAGAGCTTTGAGGACCAAGATTGAAGTTATTGTTTTTGAGACACCTATAAAAACTTGCTTGTAGTAAATGAGAAGTTAAGTAAAAATAAAAATACCGGCCCAGTGCTTGTCGGGCCACGCGCAGCGTAGGGTTCCGTAGTTGCCCGTCACAATATACTAACTTAGAAGGGGGCTTTTTGTTTTATACTACTACGGTTTAACACCTAATAAAGTCTAAAAAGTACATTTTATAAGATGGTCGACTATTACTCGTAAACTTGTAAAGCCTACTTAGCGGTGATAGTTTTTATTTTAATTTCGTTATACAGAGTGAAATTGATATCATTAGCATCCTTTTAAACTAAGAGTCTACCCATCAAACTGAACAATTTTTACTATCGGAGCAAAAATCAGCTGTTCCATACATTTGTGTCGCGTAGGCATTGCAGTTTAGTATGGAGCAGCTTTTTTTTTTGTTGCTCCGATCGGTTTGCTTCCATAGTGAAAGTTGTTCAGTTTGATGGGTAGACTCTTAGTTTAAAAGGATGCTAATGATATCAATTTCCTGTAGTATATACTACTACCGTGAATTTTTTCACATATCTAGCAAGTAGCAACAACCGTTTTGCTGGCAATGGGGGAGGGGGGGGGGGGCACTCAACTCTAACAAATTTGCACTTTAAACACCACGGGATAGAAGAGAAAAAAAATGTCATCCCCACATCACGTATAGGGGAGGTACCCTAAAAAATTATATTTTTCAAGATTTCATTTTACTACTTTTTCGGCGCGATTAATATGTATGCCAAATTACAGCTTTCTAGTACTAAGCGTCTCTGAGCTAAGCCGCGGACAGACGGACAGACGGACGGACATGGCGAAACTATAACCTCCTGCGTACTTCTGTACTTCACATAGGACATAAGAAATAATGAAATCTATTGTTGGTGTTTAACCCTAAAAACTAGTTTTTTCAAAACTATAAACTCAGGGTGTTTATGGAGTATATTTTGGGCGAAAGGTGGCTAGCACTTATCACCACTTCAAACGTCATTTCGTCTTGAAACCTTAAATATGCTAAAGGTGAGCCTTGTTACAGCTAGTTGTAGCAATGTTTCTCACCGCCCCAAGAGGGATTATTGTAGTGAGTTTATGTATGTAGTATAATCTCTAGTATAATCTGTAGTATAATTTTTAGGGTTCCGTACCCAAAGGGTGAAAACGGCACCCTATTACTAAGCCTACGTTGTCCGTCCGTCCGTCTGTCCGTCTGTCCGTCTGTCCGTCTGTCTGTCTGTCCGTCTGTCCGTCTGTCCGTCTGTCCGTCTGTCCGTCTGTCCGTCCGTCCGTCCGTCCTACCTATTTAGGGCTGTAACTTTTGAACCGTAATAGCTAGATAGTTCAAATTTTCTCAGATTATGCGTTATTACGGCGGATTTGTTAACAAATAATAAAAATGTTAAAAAGTTAAAAATTAAGGGGGTTCTCAACAAGAAACTAGTTTTAATCAACGTTTTTTCTTCACGCTCTATCGTAAAAACGGTAATACAAACAAGCGTCAAACTTAGTATGATTATAGAGCAAACTCTGCAGAATAACAACAAATACTTAAAACCGGCCAAGTGTGAGTCGGTCTTGCGCTAAAGGTCCCGGACAAAAAAAGTTTCTTTTTCTAAATTAATAATGTTGTGTTCTGTGGTGGTGTAGCACGGAACCCTCGGTGCGCGAGTAGCCCGACTCGCACTTGACCGGTTTTATTTAAATTCCAAATGCGTCATACATAACGATGCACAGGCATCTACTAGTATCAGGCGGTATGACGAATTAGAGGAATTGAACTCCTCTACGGGCTAGTAGTGTGTTGCACGCCTCAGTTCGGCACACTGTGGGGCTGGGGAGGGGGTGGGGGCGGCCGGGGTGGCCACCGGAGTTAGATCGATTCTATCGCGGGGTATTATTCTGTGGTAATTAGAATCCGCGCTTCGTACGAGCCGTTATAACTGCCACTAAAGGCGTCGAACAAAAGTTAGATGCACTTTATGATGGATTAGGTACCTGTGTTAGAACTTATTTCGTAAATTATGATGGATGGAGGCTAGAAAGAGACGAGAACACCTTTGAAGAATATATAGTTCAATCATCGAGGAGATTTCTTGTATGGACACCCTAACAATAAATCATCTCTTGCTGAAACTTTGCAGTGTGATAAAGTGAAGTTTAAAAATAACGGTTGACAAGTATCTAGGTTTTTTTTAAATTTGGAAGTTAGGTATTTATACCTAAACATAAAAATCACTTATAGTTCTCGGCGGAAAAAGTTTCTCTCCAAAATTCCTTTGGTATATGTTAGTATATACTAATTACCATAGAGGTGATCGGTATCTAGGAATTTATCGATTTCACGAAGGGAGAAACATAAAAATACCGTTTTTAATCCATAACTACTTCAGGAATAATAGTCTCACAATTGTTGTCTTTTTGTGTGTATTAATTTTATTACATGTATCGTCTTGCACAAGAAGCTAGAATATTTTCGTTTCAATTATAGTTTTATGATTTTTGGGCAATAACTTACTTCGGAAAAGTATTCTCTTCCTCTTTTTCCATTTACAAGTTACAATACACTTTAATACAACAGGATTACTAAGAATCTATTAAAATTTCGCCCTCATTAGTATATTAACATTTTTTCAATAATATTCTTCCCGCGCTAGGCCCCGATCTACGAGCGCGGGGTGCGGAAGGGTTGAGGGGAGTGGGCGGCGGCGGGCACCGCATCATCGCACGTGCTCACTGCTCAGTGCTACCCGCCCGCGCCGCGCCGCTGATTTATAATAGTACCTACTGTAGCCCCGGGACTATTTAATTACAAAAAAGATTACCGATTGCCGTTTTGATATTGTTGTAGGGTACGAAATTACTAATATAAAAACCCTATTCCTGCGAAATTCACAATATAAAAAAAACTTTTTGTATACTGTCATGTTCTTTGCCTTAGTTCACTTTAGTTCCATACTGTAATAGTAAGACTGTCTAAAGTTGTCATACAAAGCTATGGGACTAGATGAAAACGTCTATTTTGATAGGTCTTATAGCTTTGTATGGCAACTTTAGACAGTCTTACTATTACGTATGGGTAGGTGTTGATATTGAACTAATAATTACTATAATTTACAGTGCATAATCACTTAATCACTGAGATAGAGACTCTTTACTAAAAAGTGCCATATTTAACCTCAAATTTTACGTAATTATTTTTGAAAATCCACTTTTTTGTCTGTAAGTTCTTAACATTTTTAGCCATTCTATTCTTTAGTCACTAGTCTAAAAATAGTATCTGCGAAAGATTTGTGTACCTGCATCTGTAGTTTAGCTTTTATTGATTATTCTCTGTTCTCCTGTTTTTTGATCATAACTTCGGACATAATTGTAAGAAATAGCTGAAAATCAGAATTTACATGTTTCAATTTATGCTCTATTTTAAAAGACTATAAAAATTTTTGGTGGAAAAAAAACAGAATAATCCGTCAGGGTTGCCTCTTGCCTCTCATTTTATTCAAAATTATTAGATTTTTTTTCTTTTTTTCAGTTTCTTTTAGTTCACTATACTATTACGTACATTCATTCAGCCTCTCGGCCGAATTCATATTTTAGCTTCATTTTTACGTAAATAATTTTCGAAAACCAACTTTTTTATTTATAGTTTTTAAATTTTTCCATCAATTTTATCGTGTTGCTGGGTACACAAAAATAGGCTCAGAGTCAAAATTTCTCTCACAGACCGTCACAGTTTTGGTTCTATAAGGGTTTTTATTTTCCACTTTTCAAATTCTAATTGTTTTATTCTCGCTGTACAACTTTGTAGGTTATCTATATGACCATAGATCCTTTAAATTTCAGAACGGTTGAGCATACTGAAAAAATATTCTAAATTATTCTTGTACTTTTATTCACTTTTATTATCATTTTCACGATCTTGTCTGTCTTGGCGTCAACCATAGCTTTATATCTCTTAGTTTAACAACTCACAAATTTTACTGAGCATCGAGAGTGCATAAGTTTATCCTACCACTATCCATCATCTCCATTCATCATTAGATCAGCTCTTGGCCACCCTAATATTACATTGTCATTAGGTTTATCTATGTGTACCACATTGCAGTGAATACTTATAACGGGAACTGGTTTTTAAAACACAACAAATATTATCAAAATCGGTCAAGTAGTTTTTAGGTGATGCTATAACGAAAACAGGCATTTTCACTATTTTAATTAGTATTTGTATGACTGTCACGTAAAAACTACTGAATCGATTTTGATGAAATTTATTGTATCTTAAAGCATAAAATTTGACTTAAAACAAGGTTTATTTTTTATCTTGCTACAATAACGGGAACCGGTGCTGACGAAGTAGCAGGCAAAATCTAGTTTTCTACACTATTATAAAACTAGATATCTGTGTTTGTTCGAGCATCGCGTAAAAACTACTATTTGGAATCTCTAGACCCAGCGGTTTGGGCTGTGCGTTGATATGTCAGTGAGTCAGTCAGTCATTTTCTTCTTTTATATATTTCGATAAAGATATATAAAATTTAATCTATTCAGACAGATTTTCATGTCCACTTTGTTAAATTTTAAAATCGATGCTATTTTCGTAATTGACGTCCCAAAAAACCATAAAAACGACACCCATAATGATATTTAGACATTTCAACCCCATCGCACCCCCACAGGGGATGATGGTATTTCACGTCCGCCACGTTGGATTTTAAAATCATTGTTTTTTTCGTAATCAGCCGATAAACCATACAAACAATAGCCATCTCGATTTTCAGACTTTGTCACCCCATTTCCCCCTTTCAGGGGTTGAATTCTGAAAAAACCTGAAACACTTGTTTACTCATTTATTAATAGGAGTACTCCTGTGAAGTTTCGAATTAAATAGTCTAACTAATCTTGTTTCCTCATACAAACTTCGGACCCCCGTTTCCCCCTCTGGGGATGAATTTTGAAAAATCCTTTCTTAGTGCACCCCTAGACCTCATAAAGAACATTATGTGCCAAATTTGAAATCTCTAGACCCAGCGGTTTGGGCTGTGCGTTGATATGTCAGTCAGTCAGTCATTCAGTCAGTTTCTTCTTTTATATATTTAGATATAAGTGAATTTATGGATTGCTTTCATTCTTGTAAAGACCATACAAGCTGCTGTTATTAGTTTGCTTGATAGATATCTTACAAAATGCTTCTGTAAGTGCAAAAGCATCGTAGTGACCTTGTGCACTACTTTTAAAAGAATAATTGGCCTTATGAAAAGCCTTTATATGGCATTGAATATTATACGGCTAAAAAGCAATGTAACTAGCTTCTAAAAGAAGAAAAAATTTTGAACCATTATTGTAGCGTCAAAAGGAGACTGTATTTACACTATAAATTGAAAAAACTCAACAAAGATGTATATCATAACTACTCACGAATTTTAAAAAAATGTATGACTTTAGCTCAAAGAAATTGTAACTCTAAATATATT
This sequence comes from Agonopterix subpropinquella, assembly GCA_922987775.1. Taxonomy (NCBI): domain Eukaryota; kingdom Metazoa; phylum Arthropoda; class Insecta; order Lepidoptera; family Depressariidae; genus Agonopterix; species Agonopterix subpropinquella. Next base: position 51,298,628 of record OV277693.1, on the reverse strand, counting down.
GGTAATGCAAACAATAAATGTAAGGCCGTCTGGACCATTGTGAAGCAGTATTCTTCTTCAAATGTTTATGCCAGAGCAATTTCAAATATTGATGTAAACAATAACAAAGTCGATGATCCATTAACTATTGCCAATTATTTTAATGATCATTTTATAAGTACTGTAATTAATAACTGTTCACCAAACTTGGCCTTAACTGACATGAATCACATACAAATGACTGAGAATAGTCTGTTTATACGACCAGTAGATAGTAATGAACTTATAAAAACTGTACTGTCACTAAATAATTCTAATGCAGTAGGTTATGATGACCTTTGTACATATATAGTTAAGATGAGCATTGGCGTGATTGCGCACCCTTTTGCGCATGTGGTGAATCTATCGTTGTCTCAAGGTATCTTTCCAGAAGCTCTTAAAAAGTCTGTTGTCAAACCATTACATAAAACTGGAGATAAATGCTTGATGGATAACTATAGACCCATAACTCTGATACCCATCTTTTCCAAAATACTCGAAAAAATTATGTATAAGAGGCTAGTTTCTTTTTTGGATGCGAACAATGTTATCACAGATGATCAGCATGGTTTTCGCAAAAACCACAGTACATCTTTGGCTACATTTAAATTGTTAAAGCATGTAACTAATTGTCTCAATGAAAGAATACCAGTATCCGTGCTTTTCATGGATATGAGCAAAGCCTTTGATTGTGTAAGCCACGAGCGACTACTGGTTAAAATTTACAAATATGGAATCAGAGGGCCGGCTCATGAATGGATAAGGTCCTATTTGTCAAACAGAGAGCAATGCGTGGAGACTTTGAAGTACTGTTCAGAGACTGAAACTATACATTCTTACAGATCAGAATTCACCTGTAATCAATATGGCGTACCTCAAGGAAGTATATTAGGACCACTATTGTTTATATTATACATAAATGACCTTCCAAAGGTTTTGTCACATGATTGCATCATGTTTGCTGATGATACTTCAATCGTCATAAAGGCAAGAGATTTAAATAGTTACGAATATGAGATAAATGATTCTCTGGCTAAAACTATCAGTTGGCTCAGAGCCAATAATTTAAAGGTTAACATAAAGAAAACAAACTACATGCAATTCCACACAAACCAGGGAACTTCTTTGCCATTACGTATTTCTTTTGAGGGAGAACAAGTTGATGAAGTCTCCTATACTCGGTTTCTGGGAATCAATATCGATAAATTTTGTAACTGGAAGGAACACCTAAACCATATATGCACTAAAATTAATAAATTTGTATTCGCCTTAAAGCGAGTGAGCCAGGCTGTATCCAGGCAGGCAGCCATCACGGCTTACTACGGTTACATAAATTCTATATTACGCTATGGCATTATAATCTGGGGTAATTCAACGGATATAGACAAAGCTTTCGTAATGCAGAAGCGATGCATTCGTGCAATATTCGGTTTGTCCCGGATAGAATCATGTCAGCCTGTATTTCGTAAACACAAATTCTTAACTCTTCCATGCTTGTATATCATGGATGTGTGTCTGTTCGTTCACAAAAATGAAGGCCTCTTTCAGAAAGTTAGAAATATCTCTCGTCGTCATGTTCGAGCCCAGTACAAACATGAGCTATATCAACCACCATCAAAACTGACTGTTGTCTCGAAAAATAGTCATATCATGTGTGTGAAAATATATAATAAACTTCCAGACGAGTTTAAAGAACTCAAGTTTGACAAGTTTAAAAGAATGATAAGAAATTGGCTCGCTGAAAGATGTTTTTACAGTGTTCCAGAATATTTTAATTTTAACTGACTTTTATTATTGACTTTTTAAATGTAATTGCAATTTTAATGTATTTTTGACAATATAATTTGTTACATAGCTTTTATTATGGGTACTTATTAATGTTTTTTCCTTGACATTGTATTTTAATCGATTAAGAATGTAGCTTATTATTATTTTTTTTTTTTTTATGCCACTATTGTAGGTTAACTGAAATAGGTTCAATTAATTATTATTTATTTGATGGTAAATGTTTAAATGGCAACAAGTAGATATATATATATTTTTTTATATAACTTCCACTAGACAATTGTAAATGCCTGGAAAGGTAGGGTTGCATTGGCTCTAATTGTTAATTGTGTATATAAATTCTGCACATGTAAACCTGTGATTCATACAATAAATAAATACAATACAATACAATACAATATTAATCAGATTTATTAGCGTTTAACCAGCCAAGTTATAAGAATAAAGGTAATATTCGCTAAATCTTCTTATAATGTGCCTTTATAAGGTACATTGGCATAATAAATGCTTTTTTAAAACTACTAATAGAGTTTAGACCTTATACAACGTGTTAATGAATTAACGCAAAACTAGAAAGTAGTTTGTTTAGAATCGAGAGCCGAATCGAATTATCATGGTTTCAACATGGGTAATTTTTTCAAAATATTAAATAATTTTTTTGTGATATTTTAAATTTACTGAACCCGATGTCAACCGACCGCACGGGCACACTCACCCAACTTACTACCAAAACAAGATTATTAAAATGTATCCATGGGTACGTTAGCGCCTTCATTCATTGCTGAAATGATAAAAAATCATTTTTGCCTCAAAACTTAAAATGTGAATAACTTTAAATTTTAACTACAAAAATAATGAAATTATTGTTTCAATCTAATTATTTTCATATAAATCAGTTGGGGTGTATGAGGTTTTGCGTTAATTCATTAACACATTGTAGATTCAATTTTATAAGGTTAACTTGTTAGTTGGGAAATTCCTATTATGTAAAGTATGTATTATCAATATCAATATTGTAAAATTACCACACCCAAAATGGGTAAAATTACGTTGAGACTGAATTATCAATGATATCTACCTATTGTAAACATGTATTTTATCGCAATAAATATAAATGAAATGAACTAACATAATAATATAAACTTAGGTACTAATAACTAACAAGACGTTAAATGAAAGCTTGTAAAAAAATGCACATGAACTGGAGATGGATTACGGGATATTAACGTATTTGGTGAAACTTGACTTGCTCAGTTCAACTTTGCCACAATTTCACTTGCGCCGGCGCGCCGGCCTCAGTGGTCGGCGCACCGGCGCAATAGACATCGTGGTGACGGTGGTGCGCTGGCGCGGCAAAAAAATCCTGGAAGTAGGTAAGAATCGTAGCGTGTGGCGAGTGGTAGTCTCTATCTACCCATTTTGTATGAGTTTTAGTGGCAAGGTACAGTTTTTAAAGAACAAATTTAGAACACGGTACAGTTTTTTTGGTCCTACTTTTTGAGCTTGATTTACATTTCTATACATTCTTATTCGTAGATTATTATTAGCGCTATTGCGCCAGTGCACCGACCACTGAGGCCGGCGTGCCGGCGTAAGTGAAATTGCGGCCGAATTGAACTGAGCAAGTCAAGTTACACATGTACATAAAAATGCACATGCACACGGAATATTAACATATCCCGTAATCCATCTCCAGTTCATGTGCATTTTTTTACAAGCTTTCATTTAACGTCTTGTTAGTTATTAGTAAGTTTATATTATGTTAGTTCATTTCATTTATATTTATTGCGACAAAATAAATGTTTACAATAGGTAGATGTAAGTGATAATAGAGTCTCAATGTAATTTTACCCATTTTGGGTGTGGCAATTTTACAATAGTGATATTGATAATACATACTTTACATTATAGGAATTTACCAAGTACAAAATAATTAAAACAATGTCCATTGAAATTTTTACATTAAAACACACGAAGAAAGAAAGAATAATAATTAAATGGATTTCATTTGGTATTCGCGATTATCGATATCAAAATCATCGATATCAGATTATCGACTACTTAGTAGTCGATGTGATTTTGATACGATAATCGCGAATACGTCAATGTTACATCACTAATTTATAGTAGTCACTACTACTATTATATTTTTATATTACGAAGTCTAAATCGGCTAGGCTTACAATCCATCTACCTACACTGTTATAAAACTGTTACTTAGGTCATAGGCCATAGGTCGACAAATATTTTCTATGAAAAACGCGATTGCCCAGCCTCACGAAAAGGGCGCGCATCACGTGCGTGTGCCGTTTTTTCGATTTAAAAGATACTACCGAGTAGACCAAGCCCTGTACCCGCACTTTCGATGTTCGCTATATTGCCACTGTTTCGGTCCGCGGTTCATTGTAATAGAGTTGAATTTGGAATGAAAATGTTCACGCAATTGCGAAGTTCGAATGTGCGGGTAGAGGCTCAAGTGACTCCTCATTATCGCATCACCGAAACCGAAATGACAGTATGTGCGAAATTGATATGTGTGTGAGTTTTAGTGATGTGACATTGACGTATCCGCCTTATTGATATCATAATCACACCGACTTATATAAGGTTTTAGTCTGCTGGGCTATAATTTATCTACATACACTACCGTACTTATTATAAAACTGAAATGTGTGTCTGAGCATTGAAAATATTTTGTAATAAAAGCATATGACTATAGTGTATAGGGGTCCCTGAATCAAAGTTTTCTTTATTTTTGATATGGAATCCAATTTATGAAAATAATAAAAACCTGCTGTAGTAGCCAAAACTTAAAACATATCCTGTTTTTTTCACAGAATGTACAGGTGCAATATAATTTCGAAGAATTTTGCGATACATAATTGAAACTAGCATAGCAGTGTTTCAAAGAGAAAGGAACCACGGTTCTCATGATTAAGTATAATAAATTATGCCGATTTTGATTCCATGCATTTACGTATATGTTCCGCCGTAGCACCTAAACTACTGAGCCGATGTTGATGAATGAGGTGGCAATCGATTCGTTATTTTATTATTTATGGTCTGGGTGACATAGAGGATACATTTTATACAAACAAAATCAATATGACGGATGTTACATCCGATTATGATGAAACTTATTGTGTGAAACCTATGTGTTGTTGAGTTTCTGGCCGCATCTTCTCTACAGCGAAACACTTCCGACGCGGTGGTACAGTCAAAAACATGACGTCAGAAAGCTATTAATTTGATATTGTTTTGAACAAAAAAACATGATTTTGAAAAAAGAAAATGGATTTGAGTTCGAGTTTAAAATCAAATAATTAGACCTAAAAAAACTGGTATGTATTTTATCTCGCTACGATGTCCCGTGTCGCGTGCGTGGTTCGTCCCCATACAAGAGGTTGGAAACATACGAATGAAAAAAAAACATATTTCGAAAACGCAGGTGCAGAATAGCTGAGTAATAAATAAAACAATATTAATAAATCACAATAATACTACTTTTAATAACTTAATGCATTTTCTGAAATAATAAGTTCGGTATATTCATTGGAAGGCTGAATCGAAAACCATTTCAGTAACAATATTTAAAAAAAAAACAGAATCTGACGAGACATGAACGGAGGGAGCTAGGTGGTAGAAAAAACATATTTCAAAAATATCGACATATCGATAGATTTTGTGCAATCTCTATGCGAAACGGTTCCTTTTTCACGTACACAATAATTTTTTATCTAACACATAATTATTTAAAATTACATATTATTTAGAAAATAGGACGTTTACTGCATTTAATGAATGTATTACTAAATCATTTTAAGAGAAACATATGTGAAAACAAGCCTCATGAAAGTAGTATTGTACTGATCGTATTTACCTGTGAAACGTTTCTTTATTTGGGTTGTTGGTGTAAGTTACACTACATTCCAACACGGAACACGACACTATTATGATTTTTTATATTCGTCTTATAAAACACAAAATAAATTTAAATTAAATCAATAAAATAACGAGAGATAATTTTTGACAGGACTCCAAATAGTTTCAAAATGGTTTCACGGCAATTATATTATAATCTCTTTCGCACTCGTAGTTTTTTTCATTATGATCGGAATCTCATTCACACACTTACTTGGTCTACTCACGGTAGTAGAATAATAATGTCTATGCTTTGACCGCATTTATTTTTGTGCTTCGCTTGAAGAGTTACTAGTTAGAATGTTTTGTACAAATCGTGTTCCATGTTAGCTACATGCAAGATTAAATTTTATGCTTTAAGATACAATAAATTTCATCAAAATCGATTCAGTAGTTTTTACGTGACAGTCATACAAATACTAATTAAAATAGTGAAAATGCCTGTTTTCGTTATAGCATCACCTAAAAACTACTTGACCGATTTTGATAATATTTGTTGTGTTTTAAAAACCAGTTCCCGTTATCAGAATTGACTGCAATGTGGTACACAAAGATAAACCTAATGACAATGTAATATTAGGGTGGCCAAGAGCTTATCTGATGATGAATGTAGATGATGGATAGTGGTAGGATAAACTTATGCACTCTCGATGCTCAGTAAAATTTGTGAGTTGTTAAACTAAGAGATATAAAGCTATGGTTGATGCCAAGACAGACTAGATCGTTAAAATGATAATAAAAGTGAATACAAGAATAATTTAGAATATTTTTTCAGTATGCTCAACCGTTCTGAAATTTAAAGGATCTATGGTCATATATAGGGTGTAACAAAACACCCTAGTAATACTTAAGGGGGTGCTTCAGACCATCAAACTGAACAACTTTCACTATGGGGCCAACATCGAGAAAAAATTAAAAAATCTGCTATCCCATACATTTTAGTCGAGTCGGTACTGCAGTTTTGTATGGGATAGCAGATTTTTTAATTTTTTCTCGATGTTGGCCCCATAGTGAAAGTTGTTCAGTTTGATGGTCTGAAGCACCCCCTTAAGTATTACTAGGGTGTTTTGTCACACCCTTGACCCTGTAGATAACCTACAAGTGAGAACACCCCCCCCCCCCCCCCCCCCCCCCCCTACCTAGTTGTACAGTGAGAATAAAACAATTAGAATTTGAAAAGTGGAAAATAAAAACCCTTATAGAACCAAAACTGTGACGGTCTGTGAGAGAAATTTTGACTCTGAGCCTATTTTTGTGTACCCAGCAATACGATAAAATTGATGGAAAAATTTAAAAACTATAAATAATATAGTTGGTTTTCGAAAATTATTTACGTAAAAATGAAGCTAAAATATGAATTCGGCCGAGAGGCTGAATGAATGTACGTAATAGTATAGTGAACTAAAAGAAACTGAAAAAAAGAAAAAAAATCGAGTAATTTTGAATAAAATGAGAGGCAATAGGCAACCCTGACCGATTATTCTGTTTTTTTTTTCCACCAAAAATTTTTATCGTCTTTTAAAATAGAGCATAAATTGAAACATGTAAATTCTGATTTTCAGCTATTTCTTACACTTATGTCCGAAGTTATGATCAAAAAACAGGAGAACAGAGAATAATCAATAAAAGCTAAACTACAGATGCAGGTACACAAATCTTTCGCAGAAACTATTTTTAGACTAGTGACTAAAGAATAGAATGGCTAAAAATGTTAAGAACTTACAGACAAAAAAGTGGATTTTCAAAAATAATTACGTAAAATTTGAGGTTAAATATGGCACTTTTTAGTAAAGAGTCTCTATCTCAGTGATTAAGTGATTATGCACTGTAAATTATAGTAATTATTAGTTCAATATCAACACCTACCCATACGTAATAGTAAGACTGTCTAAAGTTGCCATACAAAGCTATAAGACCTATCAAAATAGACGTTTTCATCTAGTCCCATAGCTTTGTATGACAACTTTAGACAGTCTTACTATTACAGTATTGAACTATAGTGAACTAAGGCAAAGAACATGACAGTATACAAAAAGTTATTTTAAATTGTGAATTTCGCAGGAATAGGGTTTTTATATTAGTAATTTCGTACCCTACAACAATATCAAAACGGCAATCGGTAATCTTTTTTGTAATTAAATAGTCCCGGGGCTACAGTAGGTACTATTATAAATCAGCGGCGCGGCGCGGGCGGGTAGCACTGAGCAGTGAGCACGTGCGATGATGCGGTGCCCACCGCCGCCCACTCCCCTCAACCCTTCCGCACCCCGCGCTCGTAGATCGGGGCCTAGCGCGGGAAGAATATTATTGAAAAAATGTTAATATACTAATGAGGGCGAAATTTTAATAGATTCTTAGTAATCCTGTTGTATTAAAGTGTATTGTAACTTGTAAATGGAAAAAGAGGAAGAGAATACTTTTCCGAAGTAAGTTATTGCCCAAAAATCATAAAACTATAATTGAAACGAAAATATTCTAGCTTCTTGTGCAAGACGATACATGTAATGAAATTAATACACACAAAAAGTCAACAATTGTGAGACTATTATTCCTGCAGTAGTTATGGATTAAAAACGGTATTTTTATGTTTCTCCCTTCGTGAAATCGATAAATTCCTAGATACCGATCACCTCTATGGTAATTAGTATATAATAACATATACCAAAGGAATTTTGGAGAGAAACTTTTTCCGCCGAGAGCTATAAGTGATTTTTATGTTTAGGTATAAATACCTAGCTTCCAAATAAAAAAAAACCTAGATACTTGTCAACCGTTATCTTTATACTTCACTTTATCACACTACAAAGTTTCAGCGAGAGACGATTTACTGTTAGGGTCGAACCCCTCCGGTGATCGGACTAATAAAGTGACAAGCTAGTTTTAATACTATCAATAAAAAATGAAAAAAAATTGTGTTTAAGAGGGTACGGCCTATTGTGCTGCCCTCAATAGTATATTTTTTTTATTTCTAAGCAATTAAAAAACATTTCACAAAAACAAGAATCTCGTATTGCATTCCCGATAGGCTTTAAATTTATCGAAACATTACGGATTATGTATTTATAAATATGGCCACTTTTGGCGGTTTTTAAGATAATAACTACATACAACGTGTTAATGAATTAACGCAAAACTAGAAAGTAGTTTGTTTAGAATCGAGAGCAGAATCGCATTATCATGGTCTCAACATAGGTATTTTTTATTTTTATTTTTATAATTTGTTTGTTTTACTGAACCCGATGTCAACCCACCACACGGGCACACTCACCCTACTTACTACCAAAACAAGATTATTAAAATGTATCCATGAGTACGTTAGCGCCTAGTTAGCGCTTTCATTCATTGCTGAAATGATAACAAATCATTTTTGTCTCAAAACTTAAAATGCAAATAACTTTAAATTTTAAGTACTTACTTATCAAAATAATGAAATGATTGTTTCAATCTAATTATATTGATATAAAAAAGTTGTATAATGTTTAGAAATAAAAAAAATACGATTGAGGGCAGCACAAAAGGCTCAGTGCCACCTTAACCATCCAATTCGAATACTCCATCCTTACTCCATCACATTTAAAAAATGGTAAGTAGCAAAACTAGTTTCCCCGCGGCCTTACACTTTCTTACCGCTTAAAACAAAGACCCCGATGGCTACCAATGCTGAATAGGAGGTCCTATTTATGAATAAAATAGCAATTTGACAAAAAATTCAATGCAGTGAAAACCTAACCTCAACCAACAATAATCAACTATGTATTTTTGTGTGCCATCTATGATAGGGTAAATCCGATTATCTTTTTTGTTACTCGTTTTTAGTTGTATAACTACACGTAAGTTTTATTCATGTATGGGACCTCTAAGTCTGGGTCTCAAATTACAGGGCCGTCCGCCAAAATTCTTTGCGAAATGATTAGACTCTTATAGCAGGATTTCTTTTTTTCTCTATACAAACCAATTTCCCATCTTCTATAATAAACTGCCTCCGTGGTCTAATGGTTTAGAGCATTGGCTCTCGACACGGAGGTCGTGGGTTCGATTCCCACGGGGGACACCTAGTGATATGTCACTTTGTGCGTTTTTCCCCAGTTGGTTAGGACATTGCAGGCTGAATCACCTGATTGTCCGAAAAGAAAAATGATTCCGTACTTCGGATTAGACGTTAAGCCGTTGGTCCCGGCTACTATCTCTGGTGGTAGTAGTCGTTACATAAAGCGGTCTGAAAAAACTCTGAGGCTCTGCCCACACGATAAGAAGAAGATCTTCTATAATTTAATCTCATCACTTGAAACCGATAGATGTAAAACGAATAAGAGACATAATTCGATATCCTTACTTTGAAACATAAAAAGGAAATTAGGGTCAACAAAGTATTTACGGATAATCAAACATTTGTAATCAACGTTTCATTCAGGTAATTATTTTTAATTACACTCCTTTGCTCGTTGATCTTAGTAAATGTTCACCTATAATGTAATTAGAAATTAAATCGATTCAATGTTCCGTAATAACCTACCTATTAGTACTTCTTCCATACTTTTTCTATTCTCTTTTCTGTAGAAAAGAAACTAGTTTACTGTACTTTATTTTATTATACTAGTTTATGCACGCGTCTTCTACTTTCTTTCCATCGCGTAGAATTAGTTTGGTTTTTAGGGTTCTGAACTCCCTTAAGCTGTAATTTGGCATGGATATTCATCACGCCGACATAGAGGTACAATAAAATCTTGAAAAAAAGTGGTTTTTAGGGTACGTCTGCCCCATGGTGTGGGGTATCGTTGGATAGGTCGTTTAAAAATATCATGGGTGTGGAAACCAATTTTTGGATTTTGCCGTTAAACCGTAGTATAAAACAAAAAGCCCCGATCTAAGTTCGTATATTGTAACGGGCAACTACGGAACCCTACCCTGCGCGTGGCCCGACACGCACTTGCGGTTTTTTTTAGTCATCCATAAACTGCAATAAACTGGACGATTGGTTGAAAAATTGAGGAGTGAAAGTAATTAAAAAAATAATTAAGCTAAATAAATAAATAAAATTAGGTTAAATGAAATAGGAGAGGCGAGGCGAGGTAAATTGAATTAATAATATTCATACTAAACAGTAAATTTCATTTTGTAACCGTATTGGATTTATGATGATGATGACTAAGAGAGTAAAATTCGTACCGAAGTACAGTCAGGACTAATAATCTGTATTATGTTACAGTCAAAAATCATAGCCTGTCAAAATCACTTTTGACTGCAAAAATCAGGCAAAAGTGGTTTTGACCGTTTATAAGTTTTTAGACTCCAGATCGAACTCATAGTCGGTTAGGTTAGCGAAGCGACGAGCATGTTAGGTTTCTTTCGACCACAGCGACAGAACCGAATTGCTACTGTTTACCTAGTCCACTCGAAAATATAATTTTGACTAAGATTTTGACTGTAACCATACTTATATACCTACTTTACTTCAGGTCTGTTGTTTTGTAGAAAAGAAGACATTACTTCACTTTTGTAATTTGTAACAAAAGATGTTAAAATATTTCAATCAATTAAATCAGCCCACATCAACCCACTGCTGGGCACAGTCCTCCTTTTTATGGTGCCACTCCTCACGGCCGGGCCCTGTGTTAATCTGATTCATTTATGACCCTTACAATGTCGTCTGACCAACGGCAACGATCGTATTGGTGATCTGCCTACTGACCTCCTTCCCTCCCTTGGCCACCATTCCGGTACTGCCTTGGCAGATATTTCCGATAAGCATAGATGGCAAACTCCGATAAGGCAGTATTGGAATGGTTAAAATATTTACATATTATAAATTATTATAAGGCGTGGCTGTACAATATAAATATTTAAATTTAGGTCCGATGTGGTCTTTTTATTATAGAACCAAATGCACCGAGGTGTCACACTTTTTAAAAAATTTTGGAATGCACTGAGGTAGAATGTATAGAGATAGTACGACAACCAAAAGTCATGCTCTATGAGCGGCAGCCGATGAGGGGAACGGAGGGGCGCACAAAAAGATGACAGAGAGAGAGAGAGAGATAAATGATAGAAAAATTATACGCGCGAGACAGACAAAAAATATGATGCCAAATTAACGAACTTTGCTTAGTTTCATGTATACTAATTATCATCTCTTTTTCATTCTCGTATAAGGTTTGTCCTTCACTATAATCTATACCAGTGGCAATATCTCTTGTCTTTTCGTTTTCGTGTATAGCTATGTCCGTGTTTGCATTTGCTTAATAATTTAACATATTTTTCGAGGGCGGGAAAAAAATATTGTTTAAAATAATATTGAAAATGCTTTTTAATAATTAACTCATCTTGCTTACCTATGAAAAGTTACTCCTTTACATTTGCTTACATTTCTTGAATATTTTGTGCAGTATCTCAGGCATCACGGCATTTTTTATGAAGATAAGATTTTTTTCAATCAAACTGCTACACGTGACCGCAGTGAAAGAGTGACTAAATGCAAGAGTACTATATCGCCGCAGTTGAATGGGACATGAAGCGTGGAGTTAACTCTATACATTCTACCTCAGTGTTGGAAATGTTGGAATACAATTTTCTGATAAAAATTCAGTAATTCAAATTAAATTATTTTATTTAAGGTATTTTGCATAAATCAAATTATTTATGCAAAATACCTATGTCACACCAAAACTATAATTAAATAATTAATATATGAAAAGCAGATTTAATTGGAGTCTAATATGTATTGAGGGTCATCCCTCGAGTAATACCCATTACTGTTTATTTCTTTTTTACTGTTTTATTTCTTAAAGTAAGTAGCTACCTATACTTACCAAAGCAGAACATAGTTGACGGTTTTTAAAGGTATGATTAGACCATCAAACTCACAGAGTACTACAGGGTGAAATTGATATCATTGGCATCCTTTTAAACTAAGAGTCTACCCATCAAACTGAACAACTTTTAATATGGGAGCAAACCGATCGGAGCAACTAAAAAATCAGCTGTCCCATACTAAAATGCAATGCCTACTCGACTCAAATGTATGCAACAGTTGATTATTTTTTTGCTCCGATCGGTTTGCTCCCATAGTAAATGTTGTTCAGTTTGATGGGTAGACTCTTAGTTTAAAAGGATGCTAATGATATCAATTTCACCCTGTATAATTACTGATCAAACTGAACAACTTTCTCTACGGAACCAACATCGAAATCACAAAAAAAAACGTGTTTTCCATACAAAACTGCAATTCTACTCGTAGTTCAGTAAATCTGTTTGGAGAATGATACCCTACCTTACAAAAGGTCGGGTATCCGGGATTTTTGGATATGTTATACAGGTAGAGGTCCTTAATAAAAATACAAGTTTTCGACCTTGGGGTCCTGCCGCGGGCTCTGGTGTGACCATAAAACAACGAAAATTTTGAGACTTTTTCAGTAAAACTTAAACGTTGGGTTTTAGAGTAAACTTGTTTACTAAAGCTTTAAAGAAGACCAAATCCGCTACAATTTGATAGTTGAATCATCTTTATATACTGAATAGTTCCCAAGATACAACACCTCAAAGTATGGAGAGGTATGACCAATTCCTTAAAATTTCGTTTTTTTTTTTAAATTAAATATGTTACTTATTAACTTTAGGTTTCACTGTGAAGGTGTTCAGAAGAAGTATAAATAATGCGCTACAATATGTTTTTTGAACCATAAGATGCGACACTTGTAAATTTTCAGTAAATGTCAATTGGTAAACAAATACTTAGATGTCGAACAGTTTAAGACCGCCTTATTTTGTGCCTTTTTGTATTTTTTTCTCTGTATTTTACTCTTATGTCTTGGTGTAAAATAAAGTATATTTGTTTGTTTGTTGTTGTTTGTTTTTTTTTTACGAAATAAAATGTAGCCTATGGTAATCAGGGATAGTGTAGCTTTCTATCAGTGAAAGAATTTTACGAATCGGTTTGGTACTTCCAGAGATTACCTACATACAAAAAACCCTTGAGCCCAGCTTTTCTGCACCCACAGGCATAGGGCAGTTAGGAATTAGCCCTAACTGCCCTTATTTTGAAGTGCTGTAACTATACAGTATAAAAAGATGATTCAAAAACCATTTAGTACTCTTAATTCCTCTAAAACATAATTTGACTCTAAAACCTAAGCTTTAGATTTTAAATAATGAAAACTGAAAAATCTTCGAAATTTTCGTTCTTTTATGGACATGGCAGAGCCCGCGGCAGCACCTCAAGGTCGAAAACTTTGATTTTTAATAAGGACCTATACCCGTATAACATATAAAAAAATCGTGGATACCGGACCTTTTGCAAGGTAAAATGTTTACATTTACTAGGCTATCGACTCAACTGTAAGGAACATCTGATTTATTTTTCAGGACTCATGAAGGAATACGATGTCCAAGATTTGACAATTAACCGTTTTGTCGATGGCGTGCATGTATTTGTGTAGATTGACACTTGTAGCTCATTTATAGTTCGTTCGCCTTGTGCGCCTACTGTGGCCGTATAAGTTTAAAACGGATTCGACATTGCTTATTAGGTAGTCTGCTCGCCATAATATGTATATCATACCTCGTAAGATTTATTTTTATGAGAGTCACAGCGGTCGACGCAGTTGTCCAGTTGCTGTTGTATAATGGATCACGCCGACAAACACCCGACAAACGTCGCATACTCTGATTAGCCTTTTCTCCTCCTCGTATATCGACAAGCATTGTCTACGAGACGGAAAAGTGACAAAGCTGAACTCTGCGATTGATAATGTAGCGAATCGCAGACAAGACATTTTCAGCTGTGCGCAGTGTCTCATTGTGCTGGACGCAAAGGCCTCCGGGCGGCCTACCCAGCAATTATTCAAAATACATCAGGCAATATTAGATAGGTGGGCATCCGATGCGTTTTGCATTGCGAACCAGCCGGACTTTGTGCAAGTAGGGTTGCCAATTTTGAAAATGGAGTCACACTCACTAAATGCTTTAAAAAAAAAAACAAAGCTCCTATTCCTAAACTGAGGACATAACTTTTAATGGATACCAGTATTTGAGAATAAACATTTTTCAAGACAGGCTAAGAAACGAAAACAAATTGTGATTTAAAAATTCAGTCACGAATCTTGTGCCAAAGGGTAGGACTACAAAATTGTACATGGGTGCGATAAAAACCTGATAGCTGCATATAATATAGATGCGAGTAGGTACGGTATCAAATGAAAAATATTGCAAATTCTTTCGTTAAATGTTGGAGCAACCCTATTGACGAGAAGCAACCCTACAGGGAGCGGTTGTGTTTATGCGTTCACGTCACAGGCAGATTGTGGAGTCGACCTTTTGCTGAATTGTCCGCACACTTGGGGATTGGCGACAGCTCTTGACTGAACGCTAATGGTCACCGTTAACAAAACTACGTTAAGGTGAATTGTGAAAAGCGGGCATCTCTCATCTACATTGATTATCGACGCTATCGCTATAAGGATTTCAAAGATATCAAATACTAACATAGGTTTTTCTAAGAAATTTTAACTAACAATTCTATGGATTCATGTGATCTGAAATAAATGATTAATTAAAATTAAATACAATTTAAATACATTCCACATAAACAATCTTTACAAAATTGAGTGAAATAATAAAACAGCAGTGTATTTTAACATAATATTTACAATGTCTTAAAATTCAAAGATTGTCAAAAGATCTGCCAATGTTATAATGAGAACCTAGATTTAAATTCGAATAAAAGCTTTTACGTTCTAATCAAAAAGTGAATAATGCAAATTCTAAATTCGGCTTCTAGGTAGTCAATTCACTAAATGAAACAGACGTGAACGTTTAAAAATAACGCGTTCTCTCCAGGAAGAAGTGCTACTTCGGTCCTTCTATACTTCGCTTCGGTCTGTCGAAGAGTTTCTATGGCTTCTATTAGATATAAATGATTGGGGAAATGTTTGATTTTACTTTAGGCATGCGTTCTGCTTACATTAGTATTCCCTTTGCGCAGTTTGTAGCCGTACCGCACATTATTTGTATACGAGTACACTAAGCATGAAATGTTGCCAAGCAAACGTGTACTATTTGCGTGGAGGTTTAGAAGGCAGGCGGCGTGGGGACCCCGGGTGGCGGCGGGTCGCCCCCTTTGTGAACACCCTCACCCCCATGCGTGCACGGATGAGAAATACCCGCATCACCCACTCTGAGGTTTCAATATTCCATGCCGAAATGCATTCAATTGCAACATTTTTGGACAAATGAAAAGGACCACGCGTGACTAGCTTTCTTCTTTTATAATTATCCTAAAATGTTACAAACCGAAACTATCTTGAAGCTTTTCAATTTGTTTCATATTTGCCTTTGACGCTCCGCAAAAAATGGACGAAGCGAGTCGCTGCCAAAACTCAAAGCAGCATTCCGTCTCTATGTTTGTTTTAAATAACTATGAGAAGTGCGGTGTCGGCCAGAATTATAATTTTAAATGAATCATTCTATTTTCTTTTGTTGCAAACTTAGGTGTTGCTCAAATGCAATTAAGTTACAAAGAACACTATAATTTACAGTTAATTAGAACATAAATATACCAAAAAGAAAACCCCTACTTAGGCAATGAATTTTGACATAGCATTGCTAAATCATAATCATTCAGTCGAATTCTTAACTTTAAATCTTCCCTCGCTTTCCGCAAGTAGTCTAGAATTTCGTTTTGGTTTTACTCTGCTTTGCCCCACCGAACTAATTCGATTATTAAATCGGACACGACACGAGGATGTATTAAACGGTTCGTAATCGCTGATTCGTAAATAAATGTAGTGTTTTCTGGATCTAATCGACAAAGGGTTATCCGAATTGACCTTATAATTATTGTTAGCGAGCGATACCACGTGTGATAAGAATATGGTGCACTCAGATATTCGTTTGGGTGCACTTTCAATGGGCACTAACATTTTTAGAGTGTCTCGAGTGTCTATAAGGTACAAGCATCGTACAGGAAGGAAATACATTTATTACAGTTAGGTATCCGTAAATTAATTTCCAAATTAAGATCATTTGAAAAATGCGAGTGGTCATGATTTGTGATGACTTACGACTCATGTTTTCGTACCTATAAGGAAGGATAAGAAGCTCTCCAAATACCTACTTTAATTACGGTCGGCTGCTAAAAGTGTAAATTAAATCTGGGAATCTGATCTTGATCTTCATGAGAATAAAATTTTCCATCGAGAACCTGACGAATACTTGCTATTTTCAAGATTTTTTTGTTTTACGAGTGTGTTTAGTGTAGGACGTCGATAAAATGGTTCATATTTTGAATCACACACTTTCATAATCATGAACGACTAATGCATAAACTTCACATTGCTTATATCACTTACAAATGTGAATAAGTGACTTTCAAAAATAGCACTTCAGGAGTGCGATTTTTGAATCTCATTCGCTGAATGCAGCAGTTGAAAATGTCAAAATTACTGTGGAGATATGCATCTTTCTACAGCTGATTTGACTTTCAAAAATCGCACTCCTGAAGTATGATTTTTAAAAGTCAAATCAGCAGTAGAAAGATGCGTATCTCCATAGTAATTTTGACATTTTCAACTGCTGCACTCAGCGAATGAGATTCAAAAATCGCACTCCTGGTCGTTTTGCACATACCATGTTGTCAATATGCAAGCAAATCAACCTGACTGGTTATTCCCTATCTTAATTACCTACACTTTAACATTTTTGGCGCGGGTAAGAATAACATCATAGTAGTTCAATATCAGTGGATAGACAAGATATAAAAAATAAGATACAATTTTATAACAAATCACTTTGAAGTAATATCTCTCCGTGAGCTATTTAATATTGAATATTTAATAAGTGAAACGGTCGCGTATAAAGCGTGTGTGCATCAAATAGGTATTGTGTAATTATCGCCCGTATTTATACTGCAATAGGGCTTGTTCTTACCGGATACTGCCTCATAAAATGTGTATACAAAATGAGTACACAACACTCATACCGTATTAAAAGCGTTTAATTAATAATAACATTAAGAGGACTGGTGGACCACGTACACAAACAATTATTTTTATTTATCTCCAATCAAAGTTGAAACTGTGATGTGCGTGAAATTGTTTTGAATAGAGGGTAGGTAAATATAAACAGGTATATGTTATGTACCTTAGATTACCAAGAACACACAAGTTTACATGACCGCACCACGACTGACGGCGACGGTCCCCGACGACCGACGACGTCTAATTTTCATAGCAAAACAAAAGGGGCAAACAATGCGACTCTGCGAGATATACGCAGAGCTACAACGTAATACAACCGTGTTTAGGTTTGATTGAACGCATAAGAATGTGGGGACTAGCGAATATTGTAATGCGTTAGAAAGGGACAGCGCGAGCTCGAGCGAGACGCCTACATCGCAATTACCTCGTGAGATTGTTGAATAAATTTACATTCAGTTGATTGAAATAATAATGAAATTGCTACGGCACACTCCATAGGTTCGTATGCGATATTTAAATTAATAATAAAATCATAATGTTACACAAATCGTGCTTGTGATTCTGCGTTGCGATTTCTATGATAATAAGGTTCCATCTTTTCTTTGAATAAGTAATGCAAATTCAAATCGAAACAAAACAAATTTAATGTGCTCGTTTTATGTTAATTTTACGAAAGAAAACAAAGTGTAGATAGATACCTATTCGCTATATTATTAATACATGATTGAAAGGAAAGTTGAAAATGGATTGACTTTTTTAAATGTTTCAAAGCATGATGATGATGATAAGGCTTCAATGCGTCGTTGGTGTGCTCTTAGAAGGCCTATGTAGCCTTTTTTGGTTTTAGAAATGCTCAATACACAACTGTGTTCTTCCAATTTTTTCAGTATTTGATTTACTTACTTGCTTGTACCGAAAAATTTAGATTGTTTTTATATCACCTCTAATTAATATTAAGAACTTTTCAATAGCACTGTGCTTATGTAATTTAGAAACTACGATCAAAAATACTTTAGCCTTTTAAACTATAACAGCACTAATGTGCGAGTTAAAATGTTTACCGACCGATACAGATTTAAATAAAATAGTTTCCAATTTGCAAATTACTACAAGAATAAAATGGTTTCTTACAAAATATAAAGTAACATAAAAAATAGTTGTAGATTTCCGGGAATATTTCCATGGCATACTATAAGTTCGACCAGCTAACATGTCCGTGGTTTAGGTACAAACCTTATAGTTAATTCAATGGAGATATCAAAAGGCTTCAAACCAAACATGTAATGCACTTGACCTAGCCCAAGAGGTCAGCGGACATGACCCGTAAGGACGTATCAGAGAAACTATTCGAACGGAAAAATCGGGTGAGTCGTCGACGCGGAAAGGCGAGATCCGTCCGCTGAGACTGGATCTACAAGTGGGGTGTAATCGTAGGCGGTGGGGGGTCTAAGTAACTCGGTAGGATGGCGATGTCGCGGGACGACCCTGACCTAGCCCAAGAGCTGGGCGGGTCACGTGGTCGGGCGGGCGGTTACAATGCAACCAACTCAGGCCGTTCACCTTGAGACAGGGCGTAATACGAGCGGAGGCGAGAGCGACTTAGTTATAGGGCTGCTTCGGCTCCAAAACTAGTTCCATTCTTGCAAAGGGTTTCGCTTCTAGGAATGATTGGAAATTCTGACAAGAATGTAAGGATCCTGAATTAATTGATTAATAACGGAACCACTCATTCTTGTAAATATCGATCGAGCTCTGCTAATGTGCTAATTTGTATTAAAAACAAGGCTATCAAGGATTTTTTTTTATATTTATTGACAGGTTTATGACTTGAATTAACATTCACTTTAACCCTAGGAGTGTTGAAAAAAATAATTACCTTCCTTCGATACCGTATCGGGTGATAATTAAAAATATATTTTTACCACCCTCGACAAGTGAATAAGGTAAGTACATAAACAACGGACACCTGTCCACACTTCACATGCTGGCAACTGCAAGTGTGAGGTTAGAATTAAAGCTGGATGTTTTACGATGAAATGTCTCAGAATTTGCACACTGCATCGCGCACCGCAGACAAAAATACGATGAACTGAGATTTTTTAATAAACTCTAAAAAGCTACAATAAAGGATATTACATGATGTTCTACGGCAAAGAAATACTACCAATATTATAAAACTTCTTCAAAAACGAATTCAATAATTATTAAATCACACAATATTTTGCGCTTGAATGCAATGTCGACGGTCATTTTTATAATTTAACGAGCTTTTACCCGCGACTTCGTCCGCATAAATTATATACCAGATTTTAAGTCAGATGATAAGCTATCAAACAAAAAAAGTTTCATCAAAATAGGTTCAGTAGTTTTTGCGTGATACTCGAACAAACAAACACCCAAACAAACAAACGAACAAACAAACAAACAAACAAACAGACAGACAAAAAAATCAAAAATTGGTGATATGGAATCAGTGACAGGTAAAAACCATGACGTAATTTTTTTTTGTAAATATCTTTAATGTACAGACACATTTCTGTTACAGTTTTATAATAGTTTAGATTAATCTTCGAAATAAATAAGTCTCTAAAAATGCTCGCTGCTGCTTAGTGTATTACTTAGTTATTCTATGCCTTGGACGTGGATGCGTTATATTATGTAGAATAACACTGCAATGTATTTATCTACACTTTCGTATACCTATCTACTATACTATGATGAGAACAAGAGTAGATCTCATCTCTGAAGAGCCTTAAGAAGTTTCTTCTAGCAGACTGATAGAGAAAGCATAGGTAAGCTTTGTAAAGCAAAAAGGACCTATACAGGATGTAAGGAAAAGTATCATAATATCCACCTATATATATACCTTTAAACCACATAACCTACCCATCAAACTGAACAACTTTTACTATGGGAGCAAAAAAAATCGGCTGCTTCAGAGTCAGTAGGTAGTTTTTTCGTTCTGACAGGTATGCTCCCATATTAAAAGTTGTTCAGTTTGATGGGTAGAGAGTATATGGTTTAAAGGATAATGATACTTTTCCTTACACCCTGTATAACTTAAATAAAGCCTTATGCTTCAATTTACTGTTCGAGCTTTGTAGAGCAATGTATTGTATTGTAACTGTGTACCTATTTATAGACTGATAAAACTGTAATTTTTCACAATCAATAACAATAATGTTATTTTGATGGATCTGCTCCATCATAACACGATTTGTCAAAGCAATTAATCGAAGCCAACGTTAAATCATCAATGACATATAGACAGACACCGCTACAGGTGTGCACTTCATCTGAACTGCACTGTCATATCAAAGTACCTACGAAGTCCTCTGATAGCAATCTTATGCTAATGCAATAAACATAAAAATGTCGTGATTCGCATGTCTTCGTACAGACTGCAACGGCAAGTCACGTGCGGATGCCGGCTGGTCGGTCTCTAAACGGGAAGCTCGGACAGTGTCGTATGACTGACCGGATTGGGGGACTGACATTATTCCGTCTTTCATATCAACTATTAAGTATTATTGAAAGACGGCCTGCCTGCTATGCCGAGGGTCACGGCTTCGAATCCCGTAAGGGGCAAATATATCGTTGTGTTTGTCTAGTCATCATAATACAAGTTTAAGCTAGATTCTTAGTACTTTAAATGTGACCAAATAATGTGTGTGACAGTGTTCAAGAAATTTTTTTATATTTATTCTAGCAAGCATTTTAAGATTTTTAAGATTAACGCTCAGTTGCAAAAACGCTCATTAAAGTTAATCGTCTATTAAATCTCATGCTGTCAATTTTCGTCTTGTTGACGAAGCTTGCAAGAGATTTAATGGAGGATTAACTCTAATGAGAGTTTCTGCAACTGAGTGTAAGTAAGTCAATAGGACAAGATTTTTTAGTCTTCTTATTGAGTTAGAAAAATCTTATCCATAATCATTCATTTCCATATTCATCATTCACCTATATATTTTGAAAAAAAAAAAATCTGCTGACATTACTCTGTCCAGTTCCGAATTCGTCCAGTTTCGAATCTGTCCAGTTAGGAATCTATTCAATTGCTCCTAAGCCGAATTAAGTGGAACATCTATACCTACCTACCTATAAAGCAGTTCCTTCACTGACTGACTGACAACACACAGCTTTTACCGCTGAAGATAGAAACATGAAATTTGGAATATAGATTCTACGTTATTAACTTTTTTATTGATGTAAAAGTAAGAACTTTTACTATTTACCAAAACATGCCCTCAAAAACATAGCGAATACGAATATGAATCTCACGTTCATTGAAACTGGCCGCAGGGTTCCGCTAAGACGCGCTACGGATATTCTAACTTCCGGCCGACTACGGAACCCCCCCATGTGAGCCGTTTCCGGTAGTATATTATACAGTTTACGAGTTTGTCGCTTAAAATTTGCACAATCTATGCTTGCGGTGTAAAGAGACATATTTGTTAATTATTAAAATTATGGCTTTTTCGTATGAAACACCAAGTAGGCATCTACGTTCGTCCAATTAATGTGAATTTTTGAGAACACTGCAACAGAAGATCAGCTACTTATTCGATAAGTACAATGAATTTGTTTACCAAATTTTCAAAACAGAATCATGAGAACGTTAAAGAAAACATAAATTCCAGCAACTGCAAATTAGTAATAGTCGAGTACACTTAATGATAGTAACTAATGAATGCACATTTTAAAAGGTTTTGTACGCCATAACACCTGCAAGAACAGTAAAATAAAAATGCATACCGCGCATAAAAACGTAAGTATTTTTATAACAAACTACAATATATTCTATGAAACATAATACACATACGGTATGTGCACTTTTACACATTAAACAGGTAGATAATTGTAGCGATAAAAAATATAGAGATACGTAGTTACTTTATACCCGCTTTCTCACATCTCATAACATTGTATTACCTACGGTTTTATTAATTAGGTACATAATATAATATAATTGACCATTAGATTGTATATGAGATGAGGTAATTAAAAACAAAAGACTGTTCAGCAAAAAGTGCCTTATTTGCAACTGAAAGTTGGGCCTATGATATGGTGTTGTTCAAGGTCGATGCAAAGCTAATTCCCGGAAGGTAGGCATCCCGTAGACACCTCTGACGCCTTCCCGTCACTCGGCCACCCGAAAAGCACTTGGCAGGCGCGTCAAGCACTCGACTCGGGTAGAAACGGGGGGGATGGGGGCTCCCCCTGCTCCCTTTCGCTCGCACCACCCGAGAGTTCGAAAAAAGGCGATGCACTTCGAATTGTTCTTTTTATGTCCAGGATCGATCGTTTCGGTAAAGGAGTGAGTTTTTATCTGTCCAGCCTGCAATAGCCTCGGTTACTTCACACGTGGTCGACTAATTGGGGGTGCTGCATTCCGAATTCCTTTACAAAATAAAGATACCTAGATGAGAGAGTTTAGAATAGATGAAGGTTTAGGAGCAGTGCGCGAGCGAGATACCAGCGAAATGAAAACGCTTACTAAGAATGGATTTTCGCACAAATGTAAAATTAGTTCAGATCGGGTTTGAAAGGATCTCATAGGCTCATTCATCTATCTGAATATTTACTTTAGTACATTTATTTGCGAATTCAATTGTCTCATGGAATCCGACCACAGTAACCTCTATAATGTTACCATTCTATGTACAACAAGCATTTGGGTGCATTGTACCTTATAATAAAAACAAACACAATTTATATTTTTTGTATCTAAGCTAGCTATTAGAAGTATCCTACTACTAATAGACCCTATACTATAGTATCCCACCCATAGCAGGATCAGGAATGAGTTTGACAGGGATTGTTACTTCTTGACGCGAACTCAGTGCAGTGGAGGCAAAATTTAGTGGTCAACAAGTTGGTCAGAGTATTTTGAAGCTCTTTCATTGGCCCCTGACCCTGACGCGACGTAGCTTAACGAATTTAATTTAAAACAGCCGTCTAACTAACGGAATAATCCGGGACTAGTTGCTATACAATGTTCCTTCCGAAGCACGTAGGCACTCGAGATGAAATACCTAACATATAGGTCAGCCATCGAAAGACTGGCCTGATCGGGCGCTGCTTAACTTCGGGGTCTTTAAGATATATGCATCCTAAAAACCTTAAAAACCAATTTTTAGCTCGATTGCCCTTAAATTAATAAGAACTTCAGTGTGTTGCTCAGTCTATAATGGTAAAGTTAAGGCACTTTGGTGTACAAAACCAACATAAGCTGCGCCACGCGTAGGTTGCATAACGTAAAACGTCGTCGCACGGCCAGCTTATTATTTTGGTGATGTATAGCTTGATGTGTCGCCGTGTTTACTTTAAAATGTCACGATAATAGTTATTGTATGTACTTCTATTATTGTCTAGTGGGGTTAGCATGGCAACGCAACATAGCATTGTCGCACCTTATCTCTCGTTCAGACGCGGGATAATTTTCTCACACGCATCATGCTAGGCCCTCTAGTCTCAGTGATTACTTACTTGAAATATATTAGGTACCGTAGTCCGTAAATTCTTCGATATTTTTTTGAAATTGATTGAACTTACCTGTAAAGAAAATATACAACAATCAATTATAAGTTTCTACAATATAAACAGTTGCATTACTTAGTGGTGTGATTGTACCCATGATACTGAACAACTTTCCCAAAGAAACCGATAGGAAATTAGCAAAAATAATTTTAGACTTTCCATACTAAATAAATAAATAAATAACGCTCACAGACACATACCTACATTGTAATGATTCCAAGTAAGCACTAGGCTTTTGTCATGGGTACCATACAACAACGGCACAAACATATAACGTCCATGACTGAACCGGGATTCAAACAGGACCCTGGTTTGGCAGTCCGGCGTGGTAAACATTACACCAACCGGGTCGTCACTATATGCAATCAGAGCAGAGGCTCTGATTGCATAGAGTCGGGTAGAGACCCGGAAATTCGAACTTCGCAATTGCGTGAACGTTTTCGTTCCAATTTCAACTCTATTACAATGAAGTCGCGTTACATCGAAAATCTAAACTCCGGTTACAGAGCCAGCATTTCGATGATCGAACGTTTGTATTGAAACGTTTTTTTTTTTTTTTGGAATTTCCCTAAGTCCTTTGGGAAGTTGTTCAGTATCATGAGTACAAGTACCTTTAACGTAAAATGCTACTGTCTACCGTAACACCCTGTATAAATAAAGTTCAGCATTAAATAGTTGCCGTATATTTTAAATGGGTACCTAGTTCTAAACATGAACCCTAACAATATTTTATGTCTTTTTTATGTTTGCTATGTAAACAATGAATGTTGAAATCACGAGATAAGAATGAATCAGCTGTTCCATACTTTGGCGCAGGTAGCGACGATCGAACTGTTGTAAATATTGTGAAACAATTTGTAATTATACCTTTCATTCTTTATATGATTTCTATAAAACCTCGCTTTGTTTCCAGTTATCATAAATTTATGTTTAGGGGTGGTCAGAAACTCTGCTACAACTACAACTCAATTGGATAGGTTTCCCTAACAAAAACTGCAGACGATACTTTACCCCTTATTCACTTATTCGAATAGGACAACATCAAAATTAGGGGTGGTAAGTAGACTCGATAGAACACAGCTTTAATTTGATCAGTTCTAAACTCTATAGAATAAGTTTCGAGGTATCATAGCGAACTTTATGCATGAGGCCTATGAGTTGTAAATTGTATTCACTCCAGTAACTCATACAAAGTAGTCGTCTTTACTATATTGTGTAAGTCTATATAAATAACTCGGATGCAACGCGGCGGGGAAAAGCGGACATCGCGTGTGAATGCACACTTAGACACCTTACGGGGACTGCACACACACACGGCGTGAGTCGAAGTCGAACAATCTTAATACCGGTGACCTTTACAACAATTTTGTGGAAGTATAAGTGTTTTAATTACGCGGAATCTTTTAATTTTATTTATTACTCGATGCACGCCAAACTGAACGTGCACTTTCACGAAGATATACATTATTTAAAAGAAAAATCAAATAGGCATGAAATAATAATAAAATGTGCATGAATAAAACTTCTCGCTTTATAGGTATTTTCACCCATAATAAACTACGGTCTAAGTGAAGGAGAAATGAGAAAAAACGGATTTAACGTTATATATTGGAAAAATTGTGCTATCCACCAGACGGTAGCGCGTATAATAACTGTTGTTATTATACGGTTTGCTACAAATAGTCAATAAATTGTGGGTTGTTGCAAAAAAATAATTATTCTTCGGAAACTCAGTGAAACAATACATTCTCATATTAAATCTATAATACAAATGCAACATTATACTTATTATACATCGAATAATTAGCAACATTGTTTCATCTGTCGGGAACTTTAATTATAACTAGGGAACGGGACATTAGTAATTACTCATGTTGAAATAATTATTTTATTACTTAAAAAAATGATGTCCCTTACAACAAAAGGGGGCTAAAATAGGCCAGGATCCTTTGTAATATTCGACTGCGGTCTGACTTCCGCTAGCGGTTCGACTTAGATAATGGTGTGCTCAGTTGGTAAATATAGAGCTAAAACCACAGACTACCGACACTTGCTACGTAAAGTTACTTATTTAACAAAAGCTACAAGATAAGACCCCTTACTTTCGTAAATAAACATTGCAACCAGCCTTCAGATAGGTTTACGCAAGTGCAGGGTTCTCTATTCATTTTATATTGAAATACTTTTACTTATGCATACAGCGTTGCCCTAGTTCAAACGCATATTTTAAACCAATAGCAAAGTATAGACGTTACGTCAAAGTATTGTCATCATCATCAGCCTATACCTATACAATACACCTCTTATTTATAATAACTAGAAAAAAGGAAAACGCCCAATCCCGTTTTGCCTCAAAACTAGTAAATTTGAATTTTATAAGAAATGCTACTATAGAAAAGAATAATTTCCATTTCCTTGGGAAGTATGATAATAATATCCTACCTTTCCTATTTTTTGTGTATAATTGTAGCTATCATATTATTTGTTGTATTGTGTTCTGTGATCATACTCATTCGTTAGATGTGAAACGATTTGAAACCAATACATTTCGTCACGTGAGCAATTTCTTTTCAGGGGTTTATTCAGATATTAAGAGAAAAATTGTTAGACCTTCCATACAAAAGTGCGGATCAGCTGATTGATTTTCTATGGCAGAAATTTTTTCGAGGTTTTCGGAAAGTTGTTTAGATTCATTATCTGAATACACCCTTATTTCTAATAATTCAAAAATAGGGTGTATAAACTAAGTCCCACTAAAGGGTACAAGCCTACCCTTCAAGGAAGATGTATGGGCATTAGTCCAGACCCCTAAATAAAACAAAATACTTAGATTTTAACGAGCTTACATTAGTCATTGATATTTTATTACTTTCCATAATTTCCATAGCATTGGCGCCATAGCAACACATATTATGTTGGCAGTGCTGATCAAATTATCATTTTCATGTATTATTCATGCATTACGAAATACCCACTCGTGTATGTAGGGTAGAAGGTCGTACCCTTTGTAGGTAGCATGTAGATATAGTGCTTGGTCATCTAGGAGAACTCGGGGGCAGCGGCACTTGACATGATACCGTTAAAAGTAAAAACTGGGTGTTAGGGTAAACAAAACAGTTGCATTAGGTACTTTAAGGGATGATTGTACCTATGATACTGAACAACTTTCCCTAAGAAATCTATAGGAAATTCTCAAAAAAACATTTTTGCACTTTCCGCGTATACTTATAGTACATTACTGCAGCGGCCAGCAACAGAGGCATTGATGGACGAACGTGTAAATGTGGGCCGAGGCGAAGCCGAGGCACACATACGTAAGTCCATCAATGCCTAGTTGTGGCCAAGGCTTGTATAGTACTTTTCTCAAATAATGCGCGGAAATTAAAACAATAAATTTTCTCAAATAATTCGCGGAAATTAAAACTCTTTTCAAAATCGATGATGAACAACGAACAACAATTTTTTCTTTTCTTTTAATAAACAGCTTTCTATTCGCAAGCCTATTCGAAATTTAAATAAAACCTTTGATGAGTTACCTCCTTGGTCGCCATGTTTCGGAGTAAAAGATCGTTCCATTTTTAAATTACACGACAGATATGAATTTAGTATGTAATTTATTTGGCCGCTAAACACGACAGATATGGATTTTCATACAACATTGCCGGCCGCTGCGCGCATGTATTTGGCCAGTACAGCAATGTCGATTTATCTCGAAGAAGGTTGTCAAAATAATGCTCACATTTCCAAGCATGTTTGAGAAAAACGCGTTACATCCTTTATCGGAAGCTTCAGACTATCAAACTGAATAACTTTTATTACGGGATCAACATTGGAATCGCGAAGAAAACAGCTGTTCCATACGAAATTGCTAGTCCACCCAAATGTATGGAACAACTGATTTTTTATTCCCGATTTCTATTTTGGTCCCATGAAAAACTTTCACGTTTTTTAGTTTGATGGTCTGAAGAACCCCCTAAAGAATGTAGCGCATTAAAGTTTGCACCCTGTATGTGTTAGTGGAGGCTAGATTAGGAGGCTACAAAACACAGGTCGACAACCAGAGGCACAAATTACAAAGCTTCAGTTTGCACCCGCACCCTGTTTACCCCCCCCGCGCCCTCTTTGCCGGTTTATTCCTATCATTTGTTACGATTCTAATTTTTATTCTTTGTTAGCTACACACTACTTTGAAAATTAATATTTTTGGTAATGAATATCATCATCATCATATAAATGTCCCACTGCAGGGCACAGGCCTACCCTCAGGGACTTATGCCCATAAACCCTGTATGGGCATTAGTCCACCACGCGTGCCCAATGCGTATAGGTAGACTTTACATTATGCATCGGAATTTCTTCTACAGCGTATGCAGTTTCCTCACGATGTTTTCCTTCACCGTTTGAGAACAGTCGGCATAAGTTAGAAAAACTCATTGGTACATGGCATGTTGTCTATGTAAGGAATATGTAGACAGAAATATTCTGATTCCGGAAGCTCAATATTAAATGAATAAAAAATCCCGTTAACAATGTCATATTAAGAAAAAAACCGGCCAAGAGCGTGTCGGACTCGTCCATTATGGAGTTCCGTAGCCATTGTACTCGTAGGTACTCGTACATAATATAAAAAGTAAAAAACTAATAAACTCAATACCGCGATTGTATTTTGATGCCCATACAACCACAACAAACAAATGGTTGTATGGGGGCAAGAAAATCGATTCTCAAAATAAAATTTATTTTACAGGTTTATCTGACACTGATTGAACTACAGCATACGATTAATAGATTTTCAGGTTTTCTACTCGTTTCTATTTTTTTTGATCTGGTTAGAAAATAACATCCATGTTGACATCCAAATGACATCCATGTCTCAAATAACATTGCAAATCAACGCTGAAAATATTCAAGAATGTAGCCAGTACCTAATAATGACTTTCAATGAGAGTACTAACGGATGCTGTAGCATTATCATTTATCATTATCAGTGTTAGAAAAAAAAAACTCTTCTGAAAGAAGTGTGTTAATGCGAAGTTAATTTTTATGATACTTACGACAGGAATGCGATTTTTGAATTTCATACGTTTAACTCAGCAGTTGAAAATGTATGGAGAAACGCATCTTTTTACTGCTGATCTGTCTTTCAAATATCCTACTCCAGGAATGCAATTTTTGAAAGTCAAATCAGCTATAGAAAGATGCATATCTCCACAGTAATTTTGACATTTTCAACTGCTGAGCTTAGCGAATGAGTTTCAAAAATCGCACCCCAGAGCGAAATGTATTTAGAAAATCAATATAAAATAGCTACGGAACCTTATCGTGGACGTGTCCGATACGCTCATGGGCCGGTTTTTTAATGTACAATCTTTCTTTATACTTCCGAAAGCACAGACACCGTTTAAAAGCAAAGGTTAATTATCACACCAATAAAATGTTATTAGCAAATCACGGAACTTGCATTCAAGTAATTGGTGAAATAGGAATCGGAGGCAACGGGAACCTCCTCGCCTCGTCCGTGGTTAATTGCCAAAACAATTAAGCCATTTATCAACAATACGAATTTTAAGTGTCCGATTACATTCGACGCCGCTCCCATACGCTCCTAATTATTTTACGAGGCTACACAAATTTCCATTTATTTTCATCTTTGATATTAATATTAGTATTGCGATGATTCGTCGGTATTCAAGCGCAATTATTTTCAATTAGTTGATCATTATTATAGGTCATTATTTTGTGTCTATACAGTGTGTAACAAAACACCCTAGTAATATTTAAAGGGGTTGTATAGACTTTAGACCTTCAAACTGAACAACTTTCGCTATGGAGCTAGAAATCTGCTGTTTCATACAATACTGCAGTACTAACCCGACTCAAAAGTAGACAGTAGATTTTTAATGTATTTATAGTGAAAGTTGTTCAGTTAAATTGTCTTAATTTTAAACCAACCCTTTAAATATTACTAGGGAGTTTTGTTACAACCTGTATAGAACGAAGAAATATTTGGACTGGAACGGATATACATAAAAACGTCAACATTTCATACACTACCAGTAAAAAAAAC
Source organism: Agonopterix subpropinquella (assembly GCA_922987775.1). Classification (NCBI taxonomy): domain Eukaryota; kingdom Metazoa; phylum Arthropoda; class Insecta; order Lepidoptera; family Depressariidae; genus Agonopterix; species Agonopterix subpropinquella. Next base: position 51,268,328 of record OV277693.1, on the reverse strand, counting down.
ACAGAGACAAAGCTTTCAGGATCGAGAGCGCACAAAATGATAAATGTGATGCGCTTGCCCAATGTCTTCCATAGCGAAGCATGGATGGCTCCCTTCAATCATGATGTAGGCTGTATGTGCTGTTCCCAGAAACACAGCCCTGTTAATATGTATATGTAATTGAGATTCGATAATTAATAGAATTCATAAGTTAATAAAACTTAGTTTGTAATTGCCACAGTTTTTTTTATAGATTCATGCGTTTTTAAAAGTTCACCGTTTCGCAGCTGAATAAAAGCTGAATAAATGCTATCACCCGGTCAGGATTTCGTTTTAATAACAGGACAGACTGATCCGAGAGCAAACATTGGACGGATTTTAGTCGGAAAACTAAAAAAGGCTACCGGCCCGCGGTCCGTTATCGTAAACTAACAGTGATACCGGCCGCGTTAATAATTGGCCACGGCAATTAACAGTGGAAGTGTCGCGTGTGCCGGTCGGGTCGCTCCGGTGGTCGCCGGTCGGCAGCCCGCCGGCCGGCCGCCGCCGCGCCCCGTCCGACACAATGGTTTAATTTGACGAGAGTTTTTAACCGCAATCGGTGTGAAGACCACGTGTGAACAACAGACTATCACGGCTCACTGTTGTAGTTAACATTGTAGCTCTGCTGCCTGCATTCAGTGCGCTATGTACGCTACACTCATCATAGTGTGCGGTCGGCGTCGTCGGCGGCGCACGACACGTGTTCTAAAGTGCACGATTGCCGTTTAAAGAGCCGACGACGTGTCAAAAGAAATGGACGATGTATGAAGTGGCTGGCTTTTATTCATCAATATGCATAATTATATAATATTAAAATTATTTCAAGCGTGTAGAAACTCATCCATTAGTAATAAATTTTCACACACAAATGAATAAAATAACAGCAGCAAAATAATAGCAGAAAAAGTTATCGTCGAACACTTTCTTTAGTTATGTGGGTATTATGTGAATGTATGTATAATGTGTGCAAAACACGCTCGACTTAGCAGATAGAGATTTGAATATACTTAAGTATTGTTACCTTCTTTAATTGAATGGTAAGTCATATATCTGGCTCATAAAACAATTTAGAATTTTCATTTTAAATTAAATTAATAGTTGTTAAACTGCTGCACAAAATGTTTACAAAGACACAAATAGTGAGTAGAATCGGATATAGTTTCAATATTTCCAAGAGTACCATTATTAATACATACAACAGTCTCTCGGCTGAATGACTGCCCAATGTTGTATAACTATCGTCATTTTGTTTACGTTTCGACATTTAAATGATATAATAAATTTGCATTATCGCCGTTGTGCGGACAAAATTGTTTTCAGACTCGCGCGGCTTAATTCATTAACCGTGTGGATACTGTGTATAGGCGATAAAACTACTTTTAGTGTCCCGACACCCGACACCCGGGACCGATTCTGGAAGTGTCACGTGAAAGTTTACTTCATTTTACTCCATGCTCTGCTTCAGTTAGTGTCTGTCTAAACGACCTGTTTTACCTAATCTGACATTGAAATCCACACTTTTGTTTTTCACGTTGGTGCCATTCTAATGCTACAGTATTACGGATAATTAACACAAAAAAAAATCTTCGCCAGGATTTGGATACCGCAATAATTCTACATCCGTGGGAGGTACATTATACTTCGCAACATACCTACGCACTATAGCCACCAATCTAATTAAGTTGGGCCTTAATCGGGAAATATACAATAACTAATGCATAGAGCTAATGCGTTTAGTAATGAGAAACGGGCATTAACTTAGGTACCTATCTAGTATTTATTTAAAGTGTCTCGTGATTGTATTGTTATTTAAGATGAAAAAAATATAGAATGTTTCTGAGATGGATACCGTAAAACGAGGTGACTTTGATTAGTTTTAAAATTAAAATGGATGTATCTTTCATAATGTTGGTTTTAAAAATTAGATAAAAATACAGTAGTGACGACTAGCCTTAGATCATACTATCAATAAAAAAAAATTATGTTAAATTTCGGAGAAATAAAAAAAGCAGCTTATTAAAGGTAAGTATATTGAAAATACTTTGGTACCTTAGACTAATTATATCCGGACCGGCCTTGCGGTAGCATTTCCCCTCTGCCACTGTATTAGATCAATTAATCTTGCGCATTTACACCCAATTTTATACCTTATCACTAAACGAGACAGCCAATAATAGCGAAACAATAATTTTGAACTTAGAACGTTTGGGGTTTACACGAGACTACTTTTCATGATTTTGAACATTCAAAATTAGAATCTAAAGTCATAGGGAATAAAATCCAAAGTTGCGGATAACGTGTTACCTCGCCCCCCGCAAAAAGTGGCAGAAAGTTTGTTAGTAGAATGACACGTGGTTACGCGTCCCGATATAATTAGTCTAAGTTTGGTACCAGTCGTTTTTTCATTGCTTTCGAAAGACACTCCTAAAAGGAAACTTTTTTCTGTGAACACCTATTTACTACAAACTTACAAAAATATATTTTTCTCAAACATGCTTGGAAATGTGAGCATTATTTTGACAACCTTCTTCGAGATAAATCGAAATTGCTGTACTGGCCAACTACATGCGCGCAGCGGCCGGCAATGTTTGTATGAAAATCCATATCTGTCGTGTTTTGCGGCCAAATAAATTACATAGTAAACTCATATCTGTCGTGTAATTTAAAAATGGACGATCTTTTTCTCCTAAACATGGCGACCAAGGAGGTAACTCAAAAAAGGTTTTATTTAAATTTCGAACTAACTTGCAAATAGAAAGCTGTTTATTGAAAAAAAAAACAAATTGTTGTTCGTTGTTCGTCATTGATTTTGAAAAGAGTTTTAATTTCCGCGAATTATTTGAGAAAATTTACTGGTTTCATTTCCGCGCATTATTTGACAAAAGTACTATACAAGCCTTGGCCACAACTAGGCATTGATGGACTTACGTATGTGTGCCTCGGCTTCGCCTCGGCCCACATTTACACGTTCGTCCATCAATGCCTCTGTTGCTGGCCGCTGCAGTAATGTACTATTAACCACTCAGTACAGCCTTGAAGATTAGGTAAATAAAAACGGTCAAGTGCGAGTCGGGCTACTCGCGCAACGAGGGTTCCGTACCACACCACCACAGAACACAACATTATTAACTTAGAAAAATACTTTTTTGTCCGGGACCTTTAGCACGAGACTGACTCATACTTGGCCGGTTTTTAGTATTTGTTGTTATTCTGTAGAGTTTGCTCTATAATCACACTAAGTTTGACGCTTGTATGTATTACCGTTTTTACGATAGAGCGTGAAGAAAAAACGTTGATAAAAACTAGTTTCTTGTTGAGAACCCCCCTTAATTTTTAACTTTTTGACATTTTTATTATTTGTTAACAAATCCGCCGTAATAACGCACATTCTGTGAAAATTTCAATTATCTAGCTTTTACAGTTCAAAAGTTGCAGCCCTAAATAGGTCGGACAGACGGACGGACGGACGGACAGACGGACAGACGGACAGACGGACAGACGGACGGACGGACGGACGGACAACGTAGGCTTAGTAATAGAGTCCCGTTTTCACCCTTTGGGTACGGAACCCTAAAAATGGACGAACTGACAATAACGCCAACACAAAAATAAAACCGGTCAAGTGAGAGTTGGGCTACTCGCGCACCGAGGGTTCCATGCCACACCACCACAGAACACAACATTATTAACTTTAAAATTTTTTTTTAGTCCGGGACCTTTAGCGCAAGACTGACTCACACTTGGCCGGTTTTTAGTATTTGTTGTTATTCTGTAGAGTTTGCTCTATAATCACACTAAGTTTGACGCTTGTATATATTACCGTTTTTACGATAGAGCGTGAAGAAAAAACGTTGATAAAAACTAGTTTCTTGTTGAGAACCCCCTTAATTTTTAATTTGTTGACATTTTTATTATTTGTTAACAAATCCGCCGTAGTAACGCACATTCTGTGAAAAATTCAATTATCTAGCTCTTATAGTTCAAAAGTTACAGCCCTAAATAGGTCGGATAGACGGACGGACGGACGGACAGACGGACGGACAACGTAGGCTTAGTAATAGGGTCCCGTTTTCACCCTTTGGGTACGGAACCCTAAAAATACGGATGCGTTCTGTTTTCTCAGAGAGTTGTCATTTGGAGCTTTATCATCAAAGTCGCCCCAGTTCTCAAAGTCACCTCGTTTTACCGGTAGATATATAGTTTCTTTGCACCTAATAAATACAAACTTGAGTCTGAATTCTACGAGACGTGCTGTTGCTCTCCTAGAAGGAAGTAGCAAAGTTTTTGACCACCTTCAAAAGAGATTGCAATCCTGCGCTGTGTCAATTATTTATGTTGACATTACATTCTTGTATTTACATTACAGTGAATAGAGGCTGAATGGTAGACAGTATATCTTCGTCAAAGCACATGGTCAATTTTTTATTGAAACTACTTTGTGAAAAATTACTCAAAACAGGCTTACGATCTCTGTAACCACGCTCATAGTACCAATGTCCATCCCGTTGGGGTGTACGAAAGGAAGCATCGCCAGTTAGTTATCTGCCGTCCACCACTTTCAACTAGTTTCAACCAATCAGGCAGTTTCCCGCCGCTGTGACATCTGTCAGAAGTTTTAACACGCGTGTTTTTGTTTTTAGACACCGTGGCGGGAAACTGTTTGATTGGTCGAGACCAGGGTCACCAACTGTTTTCAGTGGTATTATTTATTTTAGTATTTCTCGTTCCATTGCTAATTATACATAGTACTTATTTTACCTAAATTGTGATTATAATGTTTATAGATTTTTCCAAACGGATCTGTTAAATGATTTTATCAGCAATAAAAATAATGTGTATCTTTACCACTTGTATATTTTTTTCTCTCACAAGGATATTGTTTTGCCTGAAATATAGTACGATGCTATAAAATACTATACTACTACTATTCTATTACTACAGGTGGCAAGTGGCAACCCTATTCGAGACTGATAGCGGTTGACACGACTCACTCGCACCTCACGTTGTCGTTTGCACATATCGTGAAAACGGGTCAATATGTGGTATACAAGAATTGCTCCTATTTGATTTCTGCAAAACGATTGCACGATGAATTTTAGATCTACGAACTACTCTCCGAAGTTTTTATATGAAGTATAAAATATTTTTTCCCCTGTGGACTTGGGATTTATGTAGCCTTAGCGAGTTTCTTAGCGATAGTGTAGGTTTCTATTCATCATCTCAACCGATAGACGTCCACTGCTCCCCCAAGGATCGCCACAACGACCGGTCCTGCGCTGCCCTCATCCAACGGATTCCCGCCGCCTTCACCAGGTTCAATAAACGCGACAATGACAGGTAACAGGCGAGAGGCGACAATTCGACAATTTACTGGGCCTCTACCCGCACATTCGAACTTCGCAATTGCGTGAACATTTTCGTTTCAATGTCAACTCTATTACGAAGAGCGGACCGAAACAGTGACGATATAGCGAACATCGAAACAGCGGGTACAGGGCCTGTTCAATAAAAATTTACTATGATATTCTGAACAAAAATTACCAATGTTGAATGAAACCTTGATAATTAGATTATGCTCTCGATTCTAAACAAACTAATTTCTTGTTTTGCGTTTTTCATTAATACGTTGCATTGATTTCTTCATAGTTTTTGGTATTTTAATAATTGGTGACAATGGTATTGTTGCGTGTTAAGTGTACGTAAGCTAGTTGAAGAATTATAAAAAAAAATCCGCCAATAACGTGTAGGAGACGATCATGATGGGGTTCTCTAGCCATTGAATAACGACGACTGTTTAACTATTTTTTAACCGACTTCAAAAATGGAGGAGGTTATTTGCCGTGTCCTTGCCTAAGAAGAGTTTTTTTTTATAAGTTCAGAAATTATTAATAACTGGCCGTGTCGGACCACGCGCAGGATAGGGTTCCGTAGTTGCCCGTCACAATATAATATGAACTTAGAAGGAGGCTTTTTGTTTTATACATATATTTAACGGCTAATTAAAGCCTAAAAAGTACATTTTATAAGTTGATCGACTGTTACTCGTAAACTTGTAAAGCCTACTTAGTCGTGATAGTTTTCCTTTTTATTTCGTTATATATACTACTGTCATGAATTTTTTCACATATCCAGAAACAACCGTGGGAGACACTTGACTCTAACAAAAATGTTCACTTTAAAGCTTAATATTTCGCTAACGGATCCCTAAATCGAAAAATGGTTTTCCCACACCCACGAGGTAGACGAGAAAAAAAAATGCCATTCCCACTTAGCCTGTAGGGGAAGTACCCTAAATTTTTTTTTTTCATTATTTTATTTTACCGCTTTTTCGGCTTAATTAATATGTATACCCATGCTAAATTACAGCTTTCTAGTACTAAGCGCGCGTTTTCTAGTAATGAGCTAAGCCGCGGACAGACGGACGGACATGGAGAAACTATAAGGGTTCCTTGTTGACATCGGAACCCTAAAAATTGTAATTGAGTTAGGGCATATTCTGACAGATATAGAATACATACTATACTATTCCATTTTTTACAACGGAAACCTAAAAACGTTTGTTGAAAAGAAATAAAAGTGCAAAACCCTCCGGCGGGCATGCATTTGAGTCATAATTTCTATTATTGAGTTTTAAACGTCATTATATGTAACTAGAATGAATCAAGAACTGTCTAAAGTAGAAAATTAGTATCATTAGAACTAGTCCTTCGTTAATCACACGTGGTTTATTATTTAAATCATAAGGATCATCATAAGGCAAAACACCAAGGACTGATCGAAGACGGAGATTGCGGAACAAGGAGATTATACCACATCTGTTACAAAATCCGCAGATAATACAAGCTAAAGGAACAATTCTACGAAACCGAGCACGGCAAATTGAATAATGTGGGCACTTACCTTGAATTGAATCCATGAAACAACTAAAAGAGTTTATTAAGGTTGGGTGTTAAATGCTTTAACAAGTTGGAATAATTCGAATTTGCGAGTGTAATGAAATCAAATTTAAATAATGCAAGCCACCAAAAGTGGCTCGAACTTCACCGCTTTTCAACACCCGGAACGGATCAAATATTGACCAGAGTTCAACACGTTAAATTTCCCCGCGAAAAACATTCGCGCAAACAAAATAATTACTAGCTTTACCGGAACGGGGACTGAAAAGCGGACGGTATAGTTCACAAATTAGTTTGGCAGCGTAAAAATTTAATTGAACAGAACGATACCGATGGCCGTGCTCCCGTTTGATATATTAACATTTATTGGTTTACAAATTAAAGATAACCCGACAACGCTCGTGGCCATCCTGCATTTTCCACAGCAATTTTTTGTAAACAATATTCGCATTCATGGATAGTTCAACGCTTGCTAATCGGCAATAAAACTTTTATTAATTCCTGAAACTGAATTGACACAAAAATTTGTTCGTTTAAAGTTCTCTTTAAAAACTTTGTTAGTCTTGTTAGTGTTACTTATTATTGAGCAATTACTAAGTTAAGATTTAAGGGGCGTCCGCCCGGTTTTGAGTAACTTTGTAACCATTTTATACATTAACTATGGCACTTTTTAAGCAGAAAACAAAACTGAACCATCTACAGGATATGAGAAGTGATGTGGTTTTTCTCGAAATCTATTTTAATTAATAAAACTGAAGAAAAACGACTCCAAAGTCACCTCTTTTTTTCCAATTGTAACCGTTTTACTCTTACATTGTTGATCAGAAGAATATGAAAATTTACAATATTCTTCACAATCTACACTAATATTATAAAGAGGAAAGATTTGTACCTATTTTTGTATGTTTGTATGTTTGTAATGAATAGGCTCAAAAAGTACTGGGCCGATTTAAAAAATTCTTTCACCATTAGAAAGCTGCATTCACCCTGAGTAACATAGGCTATATTTATTGCTAGAAAAGATTAGACGTCCACCCGTGCGAAGCCGGGACGGGCCGCTATACAATATAAAATGATGTGGTTTTCTTATTTTTTGAAAATTCGTAAAAAATCATACAGGTTTTCAAAGAAAACGGAAAATTCTGACCGGAGCCGCGCAATTGAAGCGGGATGGCTAATTGCAAAAGTTTGCTTGTAAGAAAGAGAGCCTTGCAGATGGGAGGAGTAGCCTTAAAATGCGTTCCCATGAGAGTTATTAAAAAAATAATACCTATTAATCATATCAGATATCACACATGATATCACAGAAACAGTGGTTACAACAGATAATAAAACCGGTCAAGTGCGAGTCCGGCTACTCGCGCACTGATGGTTCCGTGCCACACCACCACAGAACACAACATTATTAACTTAGAAAAAAAAAACTGTTTTTGTCCGGGACCTTTAGCGCGAGACCGACTCACACTTGGCCAGTTTTTAGTATTTGTTGTTATTCTGTAGAGTTTGCTCTATAATCAGTAATCACACTAAGTTTGACGCTTGTATATATTACCGATTTTACGATAGAGCGTGAAGAAAAAAAGTTGATAAAAACTAGTTTCTTGTTGAGAACCCCCCTTAATTTTTAACTTTTTGAAATTTTTATTATTTGTTAACAAATCCGCCGTAATAACGCATAATCTGAGAAAATTTCAACTATCTAGCTATTACGGTTTAAAAGTCACAGCCCTAAATAGGGAGGACAGACGGACTGACGGACAGACGGACAGACGGACAGACGGACAGACGGACAGACGGACAGACGGACAGACGGACAGACGGACAGACGGACAGATGGACAGACAGACGGACGGACGGACGGACAACGTAGGCTTAGTTATAGGGTCCCGTTTTCACCCTTTGGGTACGGAACCCTAAAAATCAAGACATTCGTATAACAAAACATGGAATCATAGGTGGAAGCAACTAATGTGGATTAAAATAGTAATACAATCCCTCCCACACATTCCTCGCTTTTAGAAAAGTAATCGGCCGTGTTTATCCGCCAATTACACAGCTTAGTAAACACTATCGCAGTATCGCACATCTGAGTAGACCAACTCGACACGAAGTTACGACCTGTAAATGTCGTCACAAGCTTACAAGCTATGTACAAATGACATTTCAATCTCGTTACGAAACAATTGTGATAGAATTGCGAATTATAGGTGTGCATTGATCAACAACACTTTTAATAACTGAGTATAGCATTTCTTCTCAAAATATCGAATACGCTGAATTATAAATAATCTTAAATGTATTGGCAATTAGATCACCGACCATATTTTCAGGGTCGGTTTAGGTCGGGTACTTTAGTGACTTTTAAATGACGGGAATCATTATATTATGATATTTTTATCCACTAACTAAAACAATAAATGCTATTCCTATACTTTCTGCTTATTACTGAAGAAGTGAAACAAAGGTAGGTAGGTATCAGTATTTTGTTTATAGCATACCCGAAGTTAAGTTGGAAATTTCTGTGCACAAATTGGTAAATGTTTCGATTATTATCAGCAAAGCGGTTCTTTGAGCGAGTAGGTACAGTCAGTACAATTGAACACAACACAACACACACGGCCAGGAGCACGCCGCGCCGCCGCGCCGGCCGCCACCAGTCGCGTTATTACAAAACCCATAAAACATTGTGTCCAATGACGACTGTCAACTGAAAAAGCAATAATACAGAACCGAGAGGAATATACTTTCAATTGTGTCCGCTAGAAAAAAATCTCCCACTACAAAAGTGGAAAAACCACTTGCAATAACCAATTTCATTCAAATCCAATACAACCGCTGATCCCCAAAACGAAATTTATTTTTTCGCGTTTTGTTCAAAATTGCGTTCAGCTCATCTTTCTGTTTTGATTATAGCCTAGTTGAGATTTTTACACTAAATAGCAACATTCATTCTTTTTAAGAATCAATTGTCAGTTTTAAAGGGATGATGTTGAATCAAGCTCGAGAACGTTTATCAAGAAAATTAACTGCTTTCTGTATGAAGATTCCTGATTCTATTTAGGGAAGTGCTGCTCGGATTGTCGTATAAAATTGACACGTGACGTGAAATGCGATGCAAACGATCACGTGATCACGATGTAAACGATCACGTGATCACGATGCAAACGATCACGTGATCACGATGCGAGTAAAATCCTTCTCAGTCATTATATCTAAAATTTATCGCCTTTTACAGTTATTTGAGAAAACGATAGGAAGATCATAAATAGTAAAAAATAAATACTTAATTAGGTAGGAATTATGTAGGTATGATGCCGAAACCAGTGAGGACCTGGGAGACATGTTGCGAGACCTCTATGATGCTTCTTTGAGTGTAGGCCTGAGGATGAACATGTCCAAGACTAAGGTTATGACGATCGCCTGTGGAGTCTCAGGTCCCGTTACTGTGGGAAATGAGACTTTAGAGGTAGTCGATCATTATGTATATCTTGGACAGTGTTTATCCTTTGGTAAAGATTGCCAAGTAAAAGAGGTCTCAAGACGTGTGCAATTGGGGTGGGCTGCTTTCGGTAAGCTAGACGACGTGCTCCGAGACAGAAAAATGCCACAATGCTTGAAAACCAAGCTTTTTAATCAATGTGTCTTGCCCACCATGACATATGGTGCCGAAACATGGACGCTCACTAAGGAAACTATGCATAAAATCAAAGTAGCACAGAGAGTCATGGAGCGCGCCATGCTAGGCATCACCCTTCTAGACCACGTCACAAACGTCGAGATCCGACGTCGAACCAAGGTTCAGGACGTCGGGGACCGAATAGCTTGCTTAAAGTGGCGATAGGCAGGACACGTAGCTAGGCGAAATGATGGCAGGTGGAGCAAAGCCTTGACAGAGTGGTGGCCGAGATTAGGCAAAAAAGGAGTGAGTCGTCCGGCAGCCAGGTATGTTGACGACATCTGGAAAAGTATTGGCAAGACCTGGATGCGATTGGCACGGGACCGAGAAGAATGGCAAAATAGGGAGGAGGCTTATGCCTTGCAGTGGGTGGATACGGGCTGAAAATGATGATGATGAATGACTATGTTGACGCATGCTAAAATGGTCTGGCCTCTCAGGTCAGGAGCAAAGGTCGCGCCATCGTCGGATCCCTCACCGGGTACTTCGCTACAGGCACGATGATGCACAGGATGAAGGTCACCCTAGGCCCCGGCTGCCATTGCCAGCTGCAAGAAACCACGGTACTCGTATCCTAAACGCATGTGCCTCCTTGGAGGTGGATATCTAAAATGGGGACATTACATGTTTCTTCCCCTGAACGGTAATTTGCCTTTCAGATTTACTATGTTTTTAAGGATGAAGAAAATTAAAATCTAGGGGTCGCCACAAAATTATCTCATTGAGTCGAAGTGTTGCCGGCTTGCCAGCCCCCATTATAAGATAACATAGTAGGTATTGTTCGTGTGGTTTCGGCTAAGAATAGTACCATCCCATTTCCTCCCGTGGGTGTCGTAAAAAGCGACTACGGGATCTACCGAAGGATGGGCACCAGCATCCTCTGAGAACACACATTGGATCCAACTGCAATCGCCTATTATGGCAAATCCCCCCCATTTTGGGGGAGGCCTATGTCCAGCAGTGGACGTCTATCGGCTGATATGATGAAGGTATGTTATAGTAGACAATATATTAATCCTATGTAATTAATTGCATTTGCTGAGGTTAATAATAAAATTATATCGAAGTTAGAGAAACATCAATGAAATAAATTTTAGCAAGTCCAAAGCATAAAGCAGCTTCTGCGTAAAGCTGTATGGTAGAATAAGTTAATGAGTGACCATTACTAGACATGAGTGGACGTATCGTACGGCTCAAAGTAATTTGAATCTGGACATTGAATAGTCTCTCTGTCTTTATAATACACATATAGGTGTTGTTTTTTAATGTGTCATATTATGGATTTAAAAAAATGTTAATGTTAATGTTGATTTAAATAAAGGTATTTCCATTTATTTTTGTGAAATGAAATGTGTTTATTTATTAGTTTATTATCTTATCGAAGAGCAGAAAAGAAAATGTTTCTTTGACCCGAGCTTTTTGTAGTGTAGCGTTATCGGATCCAAATTATCGAATAATATTATCGATTAGGCTGAGATTTATTGTTGCATTAGTCTAGTATCATCTTGACCACTGGATATGGCTACTGCCGGTCAAATACTGGCACTGAATAAAACCATTATTACGCTTGACATAAAATACTCCACAGAAGTCCAAATATTAGCCAAGTCATTTTACGGAGTTTTGTTAGGAGGGGTGGGGAGTAATTATCAATGGGACTTTTCAACTGTAACCGGAACCATTTAGTGACAAAAAGACTATCTGAAAACATGTTTAAAAAAATAGAAATCAAAATTGTATCTCCCAGAAGGCTTTTAACTAATTAATATTATTACCATTGCTCTCATTTTAATTAGATTTAGCAATATACATTATTTTTGAGCAATAAAGTAGAGGCATTGAAATTTTAAAAATGAGGTACCTATTCATTAGAAAATACAAATGTATTTTTCAAAGCCTTCTAAGACTAAAATATTAACACCATGTTTGAAGTAGGTATGTATAATGGTAAAAGCCTTAAAAATTTGAAAAAAGAACTATCTGGTTTTTTAGAACGAGGTAAATGCTAGATTTTAAATTTGTGGCTGTTCTCAGTCATTTTACGGTTTGCAAGCATAATATGTATATTGTAGTTAGGTGAGAAAACTTCACGGCATCGGCAGTATCCCAATCATTTTGAATATTCTGTGAAGTTGAAATTTCTTTTGCATTAGGTAGTTTCACTAGGTCTGTACTACAGACACCGATCAATATGCGATCACTAGCGTTGCTTTGTAACACGAATTTATTATATACAACTAGCTGTACTTGCTTGTAGTCACGGCCACACATCAAGCTATACAAAACCATTATAAGCTGGCCGCGCTTAGGTAGAGCAATGTATAACGTCGGGCGGCCAGGTTATGTTTGTTTTGCGTAGCTTGATGTGTCGCCGTGTGTACTTCGCTACGGAAATCCTATACAAACTTTTACTTACTCCTATTTCCACACCTTTAGGGGATAAAAATCATTTCTTAGCAAGCACCTAAAAGCCAAGAGAAACATTCTACCAAATTTTAAGTTTGTAGACTTTATATTTTTGGAGATTTCGTGACGACGCGGTTGTAACTTTTATATACCTATGTACCGAAAGATAGACAATGATGTGTAGTGATTTATTATCGTGGTAGGTACCAGAGAGCGTTACGACTACGAGTTGACCAATAGGTGTCCGTACAATCGGATATTCATCTCTGGACGAATAGAAAACGACGAAGATCAATTAAACCGGTCGGTCCCGTACACGTACCGAGTGGCACTACCTATGTATACGAACTGAGAGCGGAATTAAAGGCTAAACTTCGTTACCGACGAGTTTTGTCCGTCGAATTGAAAGAAACTTGTTACGTCGTCGTCGCCATGATTTCAATTTCAAAAGCGGATCCGACGCCTTGATTGGTTCCCGGCACAAGGACGTATCGAGGGCTACGTGATTCTTTCCTATTAGTTACGGCTGGCAGTTATGTAGATGATATTTCGTTACGATAAACATAATACCTGCCTATTTCTGATAACTACTCGTATAGTCGTAGGTGCGATCCGACTATCAATATTAAATTAAAGTGAGAACAAACCCATACATCGAATATTATATTTGTTCATAAATCATAACAAATTGTCAAAATTGATTTATTTAGTTTTTTTTTTTTTTTTTTTTGTTTCTGTCGGTAGTAGGGCTTGAATATCGGACCTTTTTTCAATTCCGGAATTGGGTTTCGATATTCAGTATTTCAATTCCGGAATTCCGGAATTCCGGAACTCAAAAGTGTCTTTGTATAAAGTTGTGACACGTAAAAGTTTACATTGACTCTAAGTGTAAAAAAATTGCAAAAATGTCATACCTAATATTATTATAATTTAAATGTATGTTTTCTATCAAATACCATTAATTTTATGGATTTACTTTCTTAGTAGGTTTTAGAAATATGATCATATAAAACAAATAAAATGATGAAGTACTTGAATTACATTTATAAAAGAGAAATCAGAAATTATTCAACTTTGTAGTAATTAAAGTTAATTAAATCGCATAAGAAGCTCACTAACGGACGACAGCTGTTGATGATTTATAATTATAATCCACATTTTTGTTTATAATGAAATTTTAATAACGTTAGCGCGTTTAAACTGTCGTCATTGAGTGAGCTTCGTATTCGTGTGTAAGAAGGACCCTGTATACAGGGTCCCCCTATAGGTGACCGCCGAAAAAGCTCTTTCTGTTTTTTTTTACGCTCGTTGGCGGTATTGTTTTTAAATATTGGAAACATTTTTGCAAGTTTGTACTGTCTTCTAACGCCACCGTTTTCATAAACTGCCATCTCTACTCTTATTAAACTTTCTAAATCTAAAACGGTCACTTCCTTCTCCTTTTTTCATTATAATTCTTTTTTCATGTCTTTTTTTCCATGTTCTGTATTTGTTTCTATTTCAGTATTTCACCTCGTGCCTCAAACCGCGTAGTAAAATATTATTTTATTTCAATATCGAAATTTCGATATTGATATCGCCAATTCCGGAATTGAAAACGATATTAGATTCTATCGGAATTCCGGAATTATGCCAATTCCGGAATTCCGGAGCTCAAGCCCTAGTCGGTAGTGAACCTGCCTGGTGTGCCGAGGGTCGCGGGTTCGAATCCCGTAAGGGACAAATATTTGTATGATGAATATGAATATTTGTACCCGAGTCATGGATGTTTGTATTTATATATGTATTCTATATCGTTGTCTAGTCATCATAATACAAGTCCAGGCTAGATTCTGGTACTTTAAATGTGACTAGATAATTTGTGTGGCATTGTCCAAGATATTTATTTTTTATTTACCGTCTGCGAAATGTAAGTGCAGGATATTAGTTTGGGTGCACTTTTGATTCTACCATTTTTGGAGCATTTTATTAGTTTTCTGGTTTTATTATACAAATGTGAATAACAGTGTGGTTCTCTGGTTAAAATAGAAATCTCGTGGGTTGAGTATGAGGCAACTAAGGGTTTTCTTATGTAATGTTTTTGTGGGCAAACGGCCAGTCTCCTAACTCCATTTGATACGTAGGTATTAGTTACATCCAAAACTCTGAATGTGGTCAAAGAAAAAAAATATGGTTGATTGTTGTAGAAATGTTTCCGGCCGACCGAAAGGGATTAGAGAAGTCGTTAGTTTACGTATGCATGTGAAAGTTTACAGACTACGATGGTTATTTTTTATTTTTAGGGTATTTGTATTTTGAATATTGAATGATTGCCTATGGATTGCTTTTAAAATATTTAGTTTCATATAAAAGACTTCAACGTGAACGATATACCGCGCTGATGTTATTTGAATTTGATGAAGTTCTGGTAGGTACGTATATACCAAGTCCCATGCTTGGCATACCACAAACTTTGTCAAAGTGGATATCAGACCAAAAAATTATCTACTATCATAGCCAGTCTTTTAACGTTTTTATGGTAATATGGGTTGCACTGAACCCCCTCCATTTTAAAACTGGTTAAATAATTTAGCATGTTTTAAACTGTTTAATAATTGGATTCACTGACGGTAAACCTAACTATAATATGTCTTACATTTCAACAAAAGTTTTAAACAAAATAACCTACATAGTTTCTACCGAATTAAAAATGCATTCGAACACACAGCAAACAAAGTTAAATACTGTAACACGGCAAACACGTTTGTCCCAGTCATTAACATTTATCCGGGCAAACACGGTACAGTCGCCACTATATTTATATACCAACTTTTAACTACTGACGGCAAAGAAATTGTGCCGGTGTCCTAAGAAAAAGTACAATATTGTGTAACAGAAAAGTGGTTGCCTAAAAAGGAAAAAATTTTTTTCTTTTTTTCACTATTGTTACTTCACAAAAACCTACTGATAGAAAATTATGAATTCGTTTTATCACATCAAGATTACACTAACGACGACGTCTATACTCTATAAAACAATAAAAAAAAATTATGCTTCATTGGTAATGATAAGTTATAATTACAAATTAACAAACTCATGACCTTAGTCATTTTAGTAGACAATAACTGGCCAAGTTCGTGTCGGACCACGCGCAGGGTAGGGTTCCGTAGTTGCCCGTTACAATATAATATGGATTTAGAAGGAGGCTTTTTGTTTTATACTACGGTTTAACGGCTAATAAAGTCCTAAAAGTACATTTTATTATTTTGTCGACACTTACTCGTAAACTTGTAAAGCCAGTAGGTAGTACTTTTAAATTCGTTATTATACGTGTTAATGAATTAGCGCAAAACCTCATACCCCAACTGATTTATAACAAAATAATTAGATTAAAACAATAATTTAATTATTTTGGTAATTAAAATGTTAAGTTATTCGCATTTTAAGTTTTGGGGCAAAAATGATTTGTTATCATTTCAGCACTGAAAGAAAGCGCTAACGTACTCATGGATACATTTTTATAATATTGTTTTGGTAGTATTTAAAATTTTGCAAACAAATTATTTAACATTTTGAAAAAAATTACCTTTGTTGAAACCATGATCCTAATTCGATTCGGCTCTCGATTCTAAACAAACTACTTTCTAGTTAATTCATTAACACATTGTATATGCTATTGCCGTGAATTTTTTCACATCTCCAACTACAACCGTTTAGCTGGGAGAGGGGGGGGGGACACTTGACTCTAACCAAAATTTTCGATTTAAAGCTTAATATTTCGCTAACGGATCTCTAAATCGAAAAATGGTTGTCCCAAACCCACAATATTTTTAAAAGACCTATCCAACGATGGGATAGATGATAAAAAAAAATTCATCCCCACTTCACGTGTAAGGGAGGTACCCAAAAAAAATATTTTTCAAGATTTTATTTTACCACTTTGTCGGCGTGATATGTATACATAAATGCCAAATTACAGCTTTCTAGTATTAAGCGTCTCTGAGCTAAGCCGCGGACAGACGGACAGACAGACGGACAGACAGACGGCCGGACAGACGGACGGACATGGCGAAACTATAAGGGTTCCTTTTTGACTTCGGAACCCTAAAAAAGGACTATATTTTGAATTCAAGAAACATCATTGCAATTTTTTGTTACTAATTTTATTTGTACAGAATTCCCAGTTCTTTGTGACATATGAGAGAGAGTGGGGAGAGGGTGACAGGCTGCTGGTTTTTATGTAACGACTACTACCCTACCACCTGAGATAGTAGCCGGGACCAACGGCTTAACGTGCCATCCGAAGCACGGAATCATTTTTCTTTTCAGACAATCAGGTGATTCAGCCTGCAATGTCCTAACCAACTGGGGAAAAACGCACAAAGTGACATATCACTAGGTGTCCCCCGTGGGAATCGAACCCACGACCTCCGTGTCTTGTGTTGTTCTCTTAACCATTAGACCACGGAGGCAGTTATGTGATGATGATAATCTTAGGGCATAGATAACTACTAGGAGCGGCATAGTCGCTTTGCGACAAAGCTCTTTTCAATAACGATTTATCAAAAAATACTACTAGCAAGTTTAAAATTTCGATTGGAATGATATAATTATCAGAAAAAAAAAAATGTACCCAGTCATAATTATCTTGGAGCTGGGTGACCTTGTCACCTTGGGATCCTACGAGACTACATTAAAAGTAGGGATGCAACGATTACGAAGCGGTGCATCGTTTTGCATCTGTAATCGTAATAATCACGATTGCAATGCACAGTAGTAAGAATCGTACGATTATTAAAATGAATTAAAAACGTCAATCAGATTGCATTTGTTCACAAATACCAGACCTAAATACTAGATTCCAGAGCCGAAAAACAACTTTAGAAAAATCGTGTCTTTCGCTGCCATTTTAGCTCATTTTGAGCAAAATCTTACTTATTTTTTTGGTCAGACTTGACACTCTTTTTTATAATTCTACTGATGTCTTTGATTTGATTTTCGGTTTGAACATACATTTTCGTTCTCGCGATATCTCATCCACATTAATTTCAAAAGATTAATCTCCCACGTAAATCGGACGAGATATCGCTTTATAATGAGATTATACCTCAGAATCATGTTCAATATTGTGTTTTTCAAAGCAAATTAGCCTCCACGCATCAATAAATCAGAATCCTGGCCAAATGTACCTTTGACTTCGATCTCAAATTAGTAGTTAAAAGTTACAAAATGTTGGTATTTAAAAACATTTTTTTTTAATGATTTGACTTTCATTGGAATGCAAAGAAACACTATGAGAACTCATTCTGAGGATAATCTCGACTAAATTTGTTCAAATAATCGTAATGCATCGGTTATCGTAATAAATAACGATTAATATCGTAATCGTAATGGCCGAATCATTGCATCCCTAATTAAAAGCTTATCTACTGGCAACTTTTTATATTCTTTTTTTTAACTGCCTCCTGGTATTCACGTGAATGACTGTACACAAATAGTAGGAAAACTATACAAAGTTTGTTGTGTAACTCGGGTATAACCGGGTAAGTTTATTAAATAAAATATAGGTCTGTACTTAGTGCCGCCCGCCCAAGGCGTCCAACTTACACAAAACTATTGCATATTTTAGTGAAACGCGCCGTTGCTTATGATTTATTCAGACTCACATTTCCTAGTCTCGGCTGGCGATATTGACTATACATAATGCATATAAAACATCGTAGTCATGTATATGACAATGAACCTACCTACATCACTTAGGTAGAAATCTGTTAAGTCTGAAATCTATACCTACATAATATAATAAAATTCGAAACTTAACGTGAATGAATATTGCAATATTTACAAAAAAAAATATTGGGGGCGTTAAGGATACGTAATGGAATGCATTGAGACCATTTTTAGAATTTTTGTCTGTTTGTCTGTCTGTCTGTCTGTTTGTTTGTGCGCGCATCACTTAAAAACGGCTGAACCGATTTTGATGGGGTTTTCACAAAAGTATAGGACATAGTTTGGATTAACATTTAGGCTTTGTTTCATCGCAATCGGTTAACTCCATCAAAAGATGTGAGTATTTAAAGTCAGTAATCCGCGCGTACGGAGTCGCCGCCGCCGCTAGTACTCGTAGGTATAATAGGTATGAATTACGAGTGCCTAGCTAAATTCTTATCTCAGCTTTAATATAAAAAAAGTTATAAGTTATATAACTATGTCTTTAGGGTTCCGGTTCCGTACCCAAAGGGTGAAAACGGGACCCTATTCACTCGTCCGTCCGTCCGTCTGTCCTACCTATTTAGGGCTGTAACTTTTGAACCGTAATAGCTAGACGGTAGAAATTTACACAGAATATGCAATATGACGGTGGATTTGCTTACAAATCATAAAAATTACCAAAAATTTAAAATTAAGGGGTGCCCTCATGCAAGAAACTAGTTTTTATCAAAGTTTTTTCTTCTAGCTCTACCTTAAAAACGGTAATACATACAAGCGTCAAACTGATTGGTGTGATTATAGAGCAAACTCTACAGTATAATAACAAATAATAAAAACTGGCCAAGTGTGACTCGGTCTCACGCTAAAGGTCCCGGAGAAAACAAGATTTTTTTGTAAGTTAATATTTTGTGTGGTGGTGTGATACGGAACCCTCGGTGCGCGAGTAGCCCGACTCGCAATTAAAAGGTTTTAATTTTTCATACACAGATCTATATCATACAAATATTTGATTTCTATAGATTGATGTATTGTAAATACTTACAAAATTTTATTATGGTCATAATTATATTTCATTATAAGCATAAAAAATTACTCGAAGGTTCTCATTAATTATTTATTGATGGGGACAATTCAAGTCATGATTTGATTTACATCGGAATTTCCGTGGCCATACCTACAGTGTTTTACTTTACGCTTCCTATGCAAGGAAAAAGTTGTGCTTGAATGTAAGAAATAAAATATGTACATTTATTATTAGGTATATTAATTATTTATCTATTGTTTTCTTGTTAAACCTAAATACTGAGAAATCAGTCTTTGTATTATCATGATCAATTACTGGACGTATTTCGGAAAATGGTGTATTATACGAGGTTATCCGGTTCAGCCAAAACAGCATTATCTTGAGAGGGGTATAGAGTACGTAACGTTAGTCGCGTACAGCTTACATTTTGCATGAACGCAATGTATGCGCTGTGCCTGTGTTAGACAGAGACGTGCAGGCGAAAGAGACGCCCTCTGGATCTACATTTAAAGCGCATTGTAAGCAAGCGCATTATTAATGTATCGGTTTTAGTTGTCGGAGAGTACTGGCGCGCCCGCGCCCGCCCGGCCGCCAAGAGCGGCCCCGCTTATTCATGTATCATGCATACGCCATTCATATTTGATTCCTTTTAATTCCAGACGTCTTTCGTATGCTTAAACGGTAGTATGCTGCTGACGTTTCATTTTGCCAGGGTGTGCGTTGTCGCCACGTGTAGAATTGTATATTATGTTGCTTTGAAGCATAGCGAAGTCTTAGAATAAAACATTACTTGCAAACATGGAAATTCATGGAATGGAGTAGACTATAATGTTATATGAAGGCTGAACATATCGTCTGGGGCCGAAAAGTTCTCGAGTGGCGACCGCGTACCGGAAAGTGCAGAGTGAGTGACGACCTGGTGAAGGAAGCAGGAGCCCATTGAATAAACACATCGTAGGACCGGTCGTTTGGGCGATCCTTGGGGATGCCTATGTCCAGAAGTGGACGTCTATCGGCTGATATGATGATTGATGATTAATAAATAGGCAATTTCCGGGATTCTTTAACTATTTCCGTCCTTCTTTAAATTTTCATTAAAATCTAGCAAAGAGTTTGACTAACAAGCCAAATAATAATAGCCGTAATACCTGATACATAGGTTTTAAATGTACCTAGTCAACTTTAATCGCACCATTCCATTCAAAGCATGATACTTGTACCCATTATTTTTATGATTATACCGTCGCTGTCCCATTGTTGGGCAAAGGCTACCCCCCCTTCTTTTCATGTGTCTGGATAAACATGCAATATAAAAATATCAAAGATACTTGCACTCGCTCGCCACAATGTCTAAACTTTGTCATCTTGAGACGAGATCTGGGCATGCGCAGTGCCAGTACGTCACCTAATGAAATATTCACGGCGTCGGCGATTAGGGTATGAGTGCAAGCTATAGGCTCTTCGCTTCACGAGTGTCGGTTATAGACGCAATCATTTAGAGTCTCCAATCTGAATATATCATTCCTTTGATAAATAGAATATACAGGGTGAAATTGATATTATTAGCATCCTTTTAAACTAAGAGTCTACCCATCAAACTGAACAACTTTTACTATCGGAGCAAATCGATCGGAGCAAAAAACTAAATCTGATGTTGCATACGTCGAGTAGGCATTGCAGTTTAGTATGGAATAGCAGTTTTTTGAAGTGAAAACTTCTTTGGCGGCGTTGTGCACTTTTTGGGATGGGTAAAAAATGTTAAACTCGCGTCAGGACCGTGACGTCACGTGACCTGATCGAAAATTCGTAGACGTAAGATCTTGGGATGGGTAAAAAATTGTAAACCCGCGTCAGGACCGTGACGTCACGTAAGACGTAGGATCTCTTAGTTTTAACTTCTGCCGGCACTCCCGGAGTGCAACGCGTTGTTTTGTTTGCTCCGATCGGTTTGCTCCAAGCTGTTCAATTTGATGGATAGACTCTTAGCATCCTTTTAAGCTATCATTATTCATTAGTGATATCAATGTCAACCTGTACACGTACAGTTCTTACATATCTCCAGTACCTACGCTTAATGCTACCTATCACAGGGATGGCTTCATAAAACTGATCAACTTTCACTATCGAAGTTTCACAACGAAACCGCGGAAAAAAATCGGCAGTTCCATAGAAAACGACAATGGTTACTGTAGCCTTTATGGAACAACTGATTTTTTCCGCGATTTTATTATTGGCTTCATAGTGAAAGTTTATCAGTTTGGTGGTCTGAAGCACTCTGTTCAATATGTAACGCTTTTGGCATGCATGATCATTACCAGCATAAGCAGACCACGCGTATGTTGAAATAACGTCGCGTGGCCAGCCTATGCTGGTTATGTAATCGTGTAGCCATATGTACATGTTTGTTGCTTTTTATGTCAGCCAGCCTTATGAAAAACACTATGAAAGAATCAATCGATTCTACATAAAAACAAGTACTTGTCTGGTTATTACTACAGTAGGTAATTAAATAGTCGTTTTTTTAGACTTCACTTGTTTACACATTTCTGTTTTTACTGATGAGTTTATTAAAAAGCATGTTGAGCTCTCATCTGTTAGCTAAACTAGTAATTAAGTTAGGTAATTATTAATAAGTTTTAATGTAAATAAATCCTTTCTAATGTTTGTTTCATGAACAGCTGCTGTCTATGTGAGAAATGTATATTCATATATTTATTGCTTTTGTTTGTTTTGATATACATGGTATGTAAATGTAAGTATACCGGTTCCGAACCTTAGTTAATTTTCATTATATGGAACAAATAATTTGAACAGTAAAATCTTATTTGGCTGATTTTTTTTTTGTCATAAACCATCCCGGTCATGCGCACAACAACCCACAAAGTTTCATGGCAATCGGTCAAACGGTGTCGAAGTCTATTAATTTCAATTCAATATAGATATACTTTAGTTTTTACGTGGTGATATTTTATTTTAATTTGTGTTTGTGTTCGTTTTTCTGTTTGTGTGTGTAATTATTGATCTATCTATTTATCTAGATATTTTTTACGAGCACACAGACACACGGAACATACGATAAAGACACAATAATGTCCTTACATGCCTAATAAAATAAATAATAATATGTTTAAAAAACTTGCTGTAGGTGCACTTTATTCGATACCTAGGTACTCTCCATTACTTTACTCTGGTAATACTGATACTTATGTAAGTAAGTATACCTACTGATTCACAAAACTTAAAAAATAGTTGTACATAAACGTACCAAAAATGTAAAAGACCTTTAGAAGGAGACGAAGTGAAAAGAAGATAGACGTAAAGGATAAAGTATAAAGGAAAATGCATGAAAAGCAAATGCAACGACAGCTGTGTGCAAATAATGTTGACATGCACTAAAAGTACAAAACATACGTATCTATCTACTCATATATAAAAGCCGCTACATCGATTGCATTGCATATGACATTCTGCGACAATACTTCTTATGCCACATTTTAAGCAAAGAGCTTCCATTTTGTGATGGATTGCATGATGTTTAATGGATTTCCTCTATTAATGGAATATGGGTCGAACAGAATCTCATCAAATTCATACTGACAATAAAGTATTAAGTAAGTATATATGGGTAAGAATACATATTATACCTACGCATATGTAGCGTTGGGGTAGGCAAAGCCATCTTATCGTCACCTGCTACGATCCTGCATGACACATGTCTTTTGGCTTTTCGACATTCAAATGTCGTTTTATAGATTTTGGTGACAAACAAGATTTACAATTTAAGCATTTACCCGCGACTTCGTCCGCATAAATATATAACAGATTTTAAGTTAGATCCTAAGCTATCAAACAAAAAAGTTTCATCAAAATCGGTTCAGTAGTTTTCGCGTGATGCTCGATCAAACAAACAAACAAACACACAAACAAACAGACAGACAAAAAATCCGAAAAATTGTGATTTGGAATCAGGGACACCTTAAAACCATAACGTAATCTTTTCTTGTAAATATATTCAATGTACCTACAGACACACTTCTGTTACAGTTTTATAATATGTAGTTTATAATATAATTTATTACACTGATAATAAAAATGGTTTGTTATACAACATACACATAACCAAACTTTGGTATTTGGTATTGGTACATAATACAAAAGACATTGTCAACGTGACGAACTGTATTCGTTTTAAAGTTAAATCGTATGATCAAAGAAGAAATACGAAGAGTATGATAGCTAAAATTATACACAAAATAGGAGGAATATCATACTTCCCAAGGAAATGGAAATTATCCATTTCAATCGTGGCATTTCTTATCAAATTCAAATTTACCAGTTTTGTAGGCGAAACGGGATTGGGCAATGTCTTTCAGGTCATAAATGATCGAAGAACGCTTTGCTATTGTGCTACATAATAGCATGAAAGTCACTAAGTGCTTATATATATACTGTCCTGTGACAGGCAGGCAAAATATTATTTACATTAAAAATCATCAGTTTTATTTGCATAGGGATGCGGAAGGTAAAATTTGTTGTATTGCAGGAACATTTTTATTTCCCATGGTTTTGTAAAAATTTTTGATTGAAACCTTTTTATAGTTTCGTAGCCTAATGGCAAAACGGCACCCTTACAATTCATCCTGTCTTTCCGTTCGTCCATCTATTTTACTTGGGAGACTATAGGGTGTAAGGAAAAGTATTATTAACCTTTAAACCACATGCTCTACCCATCAAACTGAACCACTTTTACTATGAGAGCAAACCGATCAGAACAAAAAAAATCTGCTGCTACGTTTGAGTCGAGTAGACATTGCAGTTTAGTACGAGCAGTTTTATGGGTAGAGTATGTGGTTTAAAGGTTAATGATACTTTTACTTACACCCTGTATACTTAGCTGAAAGTAAGGAGGTGTATTCAATAAACCGCTTAACAGTAGTGGTGTTATGAAATTACGAGAAAAACAAAGCTGGGGGTGGCACTTTGTAAATGAAATGAATGAAAATGAATGAAATGAAAAAAAAAAAAATCTAGAGCACAAGCGTATCTTTAGACTGGTTTTCAAAAATGATAATTATAAACATTGGAGTTGGAGATATACAATTTGAGCTTCTTCACAGAACAAAAATATGGGAACGTCATATTAGGTAGCGATATTTTTTTTAACTAGAGCAAATATGTTATTTGCGTCCGTGATCGAGTGACCAGTGTTTCAGTGTTCATTGTTTGCCACAGTCGTAGAGAGAGATCTCTACGACTGTGGCAACAATGAACACTGAATAATAATTGGCATTCTAATCATTAATTTAGTTTGTTGTCAAATCAAATCACACATTTGGTACCTAAGTCTATTTTATACTAACATTAAGCTAACGACATTGTCCAACGGGGATAGGCAGAGACTATGTCTATGACGACGCTTATTCGCATGGAGACGTAGTAAAAGTAGATTTTTCATACGTGTCATAAACATAACAAAGCAAAATAGAGTCAAGGGAAATATTTTGAAACAAACTCGCGACTTGAGGCGGCAAAACCAGCTCACAAAGGGCAGCCATACAACAATTTTCTCTTAAAAACCGCGCCGCGAACTTCGCTCGGAGTGCAATTCAAATGACTCGACCCGCACCTACGACGACGTACATAAGTTATTAAAAAAAACGTGCCTTTGCTGTAGGTTTTAATAAAAATAGTCGTCGCGCGCTACCCTTTGTCAGAACATCAGAAGAGCTCGCACCATACCTCTATTAATGTGAGGGCTGCCTTCAAGACGCACAGGTCCGTCCGCAGGTCAAACTTCTATTAATTAGCAACCATTATTACACTTATAATAACTAATTATAATAATAATATAAGACATCAAATTAAAGATTGAACAATTAAGTCTCGGGCGGGACTTGAACCCGCATCCTTCCAAACCGGGGAAGTGCGTTATCCAATTTCGCTACCGAGTCCACTAGCCAGAGAACGAAATTTTCAATCTGTTGCGTCTTGAGGGGACGTATAAGACATGTTTATAATAATGTTTTATGCCTGTGCCTTTGCTGTCATGTATTTGAATGAACTCTAATTAAAAAGTTTGCCACCGTTATTTTTATTCACCATATATCTCAGTCACATCACATTTGAAATATGTTCAAAAATCCGTGAAAACATTTTTATGACTACTGACTTTGAGTATCAGATAAAACAGACTCGGCTTTCTGTAAGTAAAAAAAAAGCAAAAAGAAATTCAAAGATTACATGTGGTAAAATTTTGTAAAGTGTGAAAGTAATAAATAGTAAAACAAAATTTTCGTTGCCTTACTCGGCCCTGTCCTAGACGCGCTGGGAAGTGATTTTTCCTCAGTTCTTCTATGTTCTATATGAATGGGAACACACAGCTGGTCCTTTTACATCAAAGGCCGTCATTGCGCGAGACGGTAGGGTAACGTACCTAACTTTTATATAAAACTTTATCCAAATAACATATTTATGTTTTTAATCATTTTGAAGTTAACAGTTTCGATATGGTATGGTAGGATAGCTTATTGAATCGGAATTGGGACCTACTATACGTCGAACAAGGGTTTACGTATAATATAACTTAAACCTTTTGACGTCACACAACGAATCGTGTTGCGCGTACGTAGCGCTTGTTGTTTTATATAAGTACAGGGTGTAAGTGACAGCCTAGCAAACATTGAAACGGTGAACTAAGACCATCTAACTGAACAACTTTCACTATGGAGCCTATCTCATTAAACAACAAAAAAACAGCTGTCCCATACAAAACTGCTGTACTTGACTAAAATGTATGGGACAGCAGATTTTTTTTTTTCGCGTTTCCTGAGGTAGGCTACATAGTGAAAGTTGTTCAGTTTGATGGTCTGAGTTCACCGTTTCCTGTATACGCTGCTCTGTCACTTTTACCCTGTATACGCTGTACGCTGTCACTATTTGAACTAATGTTCAACGGAAGTAACAAAGCTTCTTCTCACCCTGATAGAGACTATGGTCGTGAGTTTATTTATTTTTAAGTTATAAACAAGGGTTATTCAATTTAAAAAATATTAAATAATTCAAAGTGGAAAAGCCGTGGATAGTGGCTAGAAGCCTTCAGTGGGAAGTGGTTTGACTCCAGGCTAGATCAGTCACGTATATTTAGGAAATTATTTACACATAGGTATATAGATATAAGTAGGCGCACAAAAGCCTACACCGAAGCCTTGACAAAATTAGCATAGGATAGCATAAGTTGTCGTCACATGAATGTTTAACTTTCTTGTTGTTGAATGTTGATGGTGCATCGTGGACAGTTATTAATTTGTCTTTAGTTCTAATAAACTAGAAAGTGTATACATTTGACGATCATAGTCGAATGAACATAACAGTAGTTATATCTATACCGGCTTCGGAAGACAATAGACACATAGTACCTTAACCACTATTCTTATGCCTTATAACCACATGAGTAAATACAACACAGAGAATGCTTCGAACAAACGCGCTAGTGGCCTAGTGGTCAATCTATGGAAGACATTGGGCGGGCGCGTCACGTGATAATTTTGTGCGCTCCTGTCTGTCGGGCTAGGATCACGTGAGGCGCTCGCCCAATGTCTCCCTGCTGGCGCGATTGTTCGAAGTTTTCCCTCTGTGGGGTGTTGACTCATGGGGTCATCTCAACACGGAACTCTTTTATTAGTATAGATTTAGTTTCATTAGGTGTAAAAATGAGAGAGTCATTGAGGTGGGGTATAAATACAACTATTTCTTTGAACCCTACAAACTAGGAAAAATATACAATTTTCGAATGACTGTTTTTTTTTCGAAATACGTACCAGAATAAAAAGAAAACGATATTAAGTATATCTATTTTATTTAATCATTCATTCAATTGGGATGCTGAATGTTCGAACTCTTATGCGAGTTTGTAATGTTTGGTTTAATGGTCAACGCTCTAAGATTAGTTTGTATCCATCGAATGCTCTCAGAACGCGCGTTTACAATGAAAAACAAACAAGTAATGTTTATTACTAAATACGGTAGCTATAACAGCACAGCAGCTATACTATAGTCACGCGCTCTCGAGATTTGCATGTGAAACGTTTGCCGGCCGGATGTACCGGTAATGATAATGTTTTTTCATGGGAGGTCATACAAATCGCAGTATTTTTTCACCTGACGTAATCTTAACGCGTGTTTTGCATAAACGGAGACAGGGTAACTAAACTTGACGAGATGAAACTGTAACGTCGAAATATTAAAGTTCAAAGTTGCACAGAGGGACTCCACACATCACTTAAGATATTAATGAGTGCATCCGTAATAGGCGAAACATACATATGAAATTCAAATTTGTAGCGGGTCGGGAGCGAGCTCTTCTACATATTTTAGTAGGCAGCAGAGTGTGAATTTGAATCTTTTGTTAGCATTTAGAACCGTCAGTTAGTACTGGAAAACAATGTTTTATAACAAAATATTATGTATTGTATTTTAACTAAACACAATGTTGACTAACCAGTAGCAATAAGACGTAGCCGAGGCCGTTGATTATACAGGATGTCTATTGGACGCCGAAATTCGATTAGAGTTCGTGAAAGATTTATAGTTTCTACAGAAAAAGTAATTAGTGAAATCGTAAGAAACGTCGGGAAAGTCATTGGATATAATTCATAACAAACAGAAATAACGGAAAGCCCGTTCGGCGTGGGTAGGCAATGAATAATTCTCTAACTGTGAGCACCCTCCGGCCCCCCTCGCCTCGCCCCAGTCGGGGCACCGCGAAAAAAGTACACGACCCACTCGAGTTTTATAGTCAGGAAAAAATAGGAGGTAGCCAAAATATCTATATACGGCGCATGCAAAAAGTAGCAAAAAAACTACAATCCCGCTCGCATGAATAAGTGAGTGGACCTTCATATTGAAAAAAGTAAGGCAACAAAAATAAAAGTGGGTGTGGGGATGTCGATGCAACAAGGGTAGGAAGGGAGCGCGCCGCTTGCACTCCGGAGCGTGCGTCCGCGGCATTGTCGTCACCTCTGCCGACACGACACCGGCACAGCGCCGCGCCGCCTCCGCCACCGCACTCGCGACTACTAATGCCGCATTACTCTGCACTTTCACCTACGCTGTGTACCCGTACCCCGCTAAATTAAGAGCTTACTACTAATCCTACAACTGCCAAGTCGTCGACCTCCTCATAAATTGACTTGCAACCAAAAAGGAACATCAAACTTTCGAAATTAGCTCACAGTATTGAGAACCTTGGCGTTACGCCATGGTATTTAATCACTTTATTAAACCAATAAACCCCGGTACGCTACTGGAGACCGGACCGCGGAACAATGGGTACCATATGATCGCAATAAAAAAGTATCGAATAATCGAGCTACCGCACACAAAATCACTTCTGATATAATTACGTAATACCGACATGAGTCGAATGAATTTATTCGAGTATCGAGTTGACGCGATTATAAAAATAAAAGAAAGGAAACGCACAATGGTTAATTAAAAGTTGGAGTCATGTACTTAGGTTTAATAATTAAAAATGGGTCGTACTTAAGGATTAATGATTGGAAATGATTAAGTTTTACGTCGGAACGTATGTACACGGGTTCAATATACATCAACATAACAATATAAAATAATGTTTCTTCAGAACAGGGACGGAAATCTAAAATATACCTAGAGGTATACAGGGTGTTGAGGTAAACATTTAAGTATTACTTTTATTGATTGTACTGTGTGTTGTATTTTTCGTCAATTTTCCTTATGTTCCTTTGGGGAAGCTGTTCAGTTACCCACCCATTAAAGTAATGCAACAGTAACACCCTAACAGCCTGTATACCTACAGAAAGTTGCACCTACAAATGTATAGCTTTCATAATAAAGTGTTCTGAATCACCTCCTAATATTTTACATTGCCTTTTACATGAAAAAGAAATGATACGCGTAAAACCACTATCTTTATGATTATACGACTTAATGAGTCGCAGTCGTCGTTAATGTAAAGTTGCATTTTATTGTAAAACGCAATGAAAAGTTCTCTGCAACTTTTTTCCTCGTAACGTACGAGTACCTAACAAACTTCCCTTTTCACACTCGCGTCTGCACGCGAGCCCTGTTTAAGGGACAATATTTAAGTGCATTATTGCCGTCGACAGAACGCTTTTTAAATTTAACAGCATTATTAAGCGTGTTTAACTAGTTTTAAAATGCAAGACTATTTATGATTTTGCATTTAACTGTGTTGGTTTCATTTCTAATTTGAAACGTAGCTGTGTTTTGGTTCTAGAATATGAATTTTCAGGATTACAGTTTGGTTCATAGTAACACTCAATAATTAAGGGAATTATTATTTACAAACGAGACTCAGCGTTTTTGGAAAATGTAATACAGATAAAACGTGTTATTAATTTATAAATAATTGTAGAGACGTGTTATTTATGTATATACCTACCTCGAGAGCATATTTCCTTCAAATAAAAAAATACTGTAAGATTATAGCCGATTAAATGCTAAATTAAACTGAAAGAGAAACTAAAACATATACAGGGTGTAAAAAAACACCCTAGTAATACTTAATGGGGTGCTTCAGACCATCAATCTGAACAACTTTCACTATGGAGCCAATGTCGAGAAAAAATAAAAAAATCTGCCATCATCAACATTTGAGTCGAGACGGTACCTACTGCACTTTTGTATGAAAGAACGGATTTTATTTTTCGAGATTTCGATGTTGGCTCCATATAGAAAGTTGTTCAGTTTGATGATCTGAAGTACCCCCTTAAGTATTACTAGGGTGTTTTGTTACATCCTGTAGTAAAGGCGTAATTTACTTCTCCAACAAAGGTTTTCTTTCTTATCGTTAAAACTAGCAATATTCTGAGAAATCCTGAATTAAAAACTAGATTAAAAAAGCAAGGCATTCATACAACGTAAGAAAAAAGAAATGTCGCCCGTTGGCTCGATAGATCTGCTATTTGCACAAATAAAGGGTAATTTAGCGAACAAGAAAACACATAGCCTATTAAAGTCGACGTCCGTTACGCTGCATTCATCATACCATTTCTTTTTTGCTTTTTATTCCTTACAAGCCTTTGAAAAGGTTAATGGTTCCAATCGAGTTTCGTATTATTACTATTTTTCCAAAACAACGGATAGGCACAATCGCGCCGTTAGATGAACTTCGGGTAACTTTTGCGTGGAGACAAAAAGCGTTGCGTGCGTAGCATCGGAAGTGGAGAACAAATAGTGCCAGCCCTTTTAATTTTACGCGATTGTCTGATCCTACCTCTAATAGCTTTTATGATCAAGACTGACAGCCTGACAGACTTGACTTATGAATTGGAAAGTATTTTTAGCTCCACGAGCTACTAATACAGCCTGCATTTTTTAATATGTGTACCTAAACTTATATACATTAAAAAAACTAACGAATAATGAATACTTTCTTGTTTGGTTCGGTTTTCATTCCTGAACATATACAACGTGTTAATGAATAAACGCAAAACTAGAAAGCAGTTTGTTTAGAATTGAGAGCAGAATCGAATTATCAAGGTTTCAACATAGATATTAAATAATTTGTTTGTATAATTTAAAATTTACTGATTTCAGTGTCAACCCACTGCTCGGGCACAGTCACCCTACTTTTACTACCAAAACATACATTCTTATTCGTAGCCAAAACAAGATTCTTAAAATGTATACATGAGCACGATATGATAGCGCTTTCATTCATTGCGGAAATAATAACAAATCATTTTTGCATGAAAACTTAAAATGCTAAAAAACTTAGAATTTTAATTAATAAAATAATGAAGTTATTGTTTCAATGCAATTATTTCGTTATAAATCAGTTGGGGTGAATAAGGTTTTGCGCTTATTCACTAACGCGTTGTTGTATACAATACAGAATATGCACAGTATATCGAAATATTAAAACCGCAGAGGTAGTATCCTCATTCATCGTCCATTGTCTTGGTCGAAACTGGGCCAGAGAATCTTGAAACACAAAATCGGGAATGCATCTTTTCTCACCAGCCACGTCATTAAACCACGCGACAGGCAGACACCTCTGAAGAATGCACTCTTAATAAGTCATCAGCTAAGTAGCGCCCCCCAGTAGGTGTCGGGACCGGGGGGCGGGGGCTCGGGGCGGGGCGAGGGGGGGAGGGTGGGGTGCAGCGCGGCGTTCGCACTAAAAATGACACAAAGTATAAAATCTGCATACAGTAATGGTTGTAGTAGCTAGTAGCCTCTGAGCGGCTCACAGTGTGCAGAGATCAAAGGTGCAGTGGCTTTTCTTTACGCCAGTTTCACTTTTATGAAGAAAAATATGTATGACATCGTATTTTTGTTATGTAGCTACGTTGTTAATCTTTTTATATGGCTTACGCTCAGTAGAAACGGCCATTAAAGTTAATCCTCCATTAAATCTCATGCTGTCACTTTTTAGAATTCCGTACCCAAAGGGTGAAAACGGGACACTATTACTAAGCCTACGTTATCCGTCCGTCCGTTCGTCTGTCCTACCTATTTAGGGCTGTAACTTTTGAACCGTAGGAGCTAGATAGTTGACATTTTCAAAGAACGTGCGTTATTACGGCGAATTTTATTTCTTGTTAACGTAGTTCAAGCTAGCAAGAGATTTAATGTAGGATTAACTCTAATGAGCGTTTCTGCAACTAAGTGTATATGCAGTAGTTTCTATGGCGGGCGGTATTTATACCCGGTATTTAAACTGGTACCACAAGTGGTGTAACTCACCCTCCCTCTAGAAAATAAAAATGGCTGTATTGACAAAAAAGAGACGGGGTTTTGTGCTGTTTCTATGTTTAAGATATTATACAGGGTGTAAAATTAAATGGGACACTTACTTAAAAGGGTGCTTCAGATCATCAAACTGAACAACTTTCTCTATGGGACCAATATCGAAATTGCGAAAAAAATACCGCTGTCCTATACATTTCAGTCGAGTTATGTTTGCAATTTTGTATGGGACTAGATAATTTTTTTCGTGATTTCAGTGCTGGTCCCATAGTTAAACTTGTTTAGTTTGATGGTCTGAAGCACCCCTTTAAATAAGTGTCCTATATAATTAAACATCCTGTATACAACGTGTTAATAAATTAGCGCAAAACCTCATACATCCCAACTGATTTATAACAAAATAATTAGATTGAAACAATAATTTCATTATTTTGATACAAAAAATTTAAAGTTATTCGCATTTTATGTTTTGAGGCAATAACGATTTTTTATCATTTCAGCAATGAATGAAAGCGCTAACGTGCTCATGGATACATTTTAATAATCTTGTTTTGGTAGTAAGAGGGTGAGTGTGCCCGTGCGGTGGGTTGACATCGGGTTCAGAAAAGTTTAAATTTTACAAACAAATTATAATTAATATTTTGAAAAAAAATTACCTATGTTGAAACCATGATAATTCCATTCTGCTCTCGATTCTTAACAAACTACTTTCTAGTTTTGCGTTAATTCATTAACACGTTGTATACAATGATACTACAGGCTGAAATTGATATCATTATCATCCTTTTAACCTAAGAGTCTACCCATCAAACTGAACAACTTTTACTATGGGAGCAAACCGATCGGAGCAACTAAAAAATCAGCTGTTGCATACATTTGAGTCGAGTAGGCGTTGCAGTTTAGTATGGAACAGCCATAGATTTGTAATATATATGTCTTTGGGAACAGCTGATTTTTTAGTTGCTCCGATCGGTTACTCCCATAGTAAAAGTTGATCAGTTTGATGGGTAGACTTTTAGTTTAAAAGGATGCTAATGATATCAATTTCACCCTGTATACAGAGTGTCCGGTAAGTAATGGATAACTCGGTAACTGCCGATAGAGGACTTCAAACCCGTTCAGAAAATGGACATTCATGTCAATCAATCAAATATTTATTTGCATAGAATATGGTTACAGTTGTTAAAGTTTTATGACAGTCAATTATATTCAACCTGCGTGCAGGTGTAAAAGTGCCAAGATTTTCGAGATATTTGGACTTTTATTTTTTTTCTGTAATTTAATAGTGGTGCTATTAAGACATGCATGAGAGAGTTAGTATAGCTAGTCTAGCTAGACAACAAAAAAACCAGAAAAAAAAGTGTTTCATGCATGTTGTTTTCGACCAAATTAGGTATTAACGGATTTTAAATAAAATTTGTTTTATCGGAAATAGCTCGTTCAATTTTAATAGCATATCTTTATTAAATAGCATACTGTTATTTATTATACCGTTTTGAAATCTGCTTTAAATAGGCAACTTTTGAGAAGCTGGCTACCCTGGTATCCATAATTTTTTTAGACTATACATATGCTCGGACTTTGGTGAAAATTCCAGGAAAAGTTTAACGTTGACTTTAAGATTATTTTTTTAATACAACATCCCTAGCTAAACTAACTTTTTCATGCGTGTCTGAAAGCACATCTTTTAGAGAATATTATGCAAAAAGCTGACTTAAAAACTTTTCTTTTGTGGCCATGACGGTCAAAAGACTGATGAAGGCGATGATACCAAGAACAAATTTAAAAGTCATAATATCTCGAAAACCGTGGCACTTTTGGACATGAATGTCCATTTTCTGAACGGGTTCGAGGTCCTCTATCAGCAGGTTATCCATTACTCACCGGACACCCTGTATAATATACTAATACAAGACACCAATATTCTAGCAAGAAAGTGACGACTAGTTTGTCTTAGGTTTTAATCAGTTAGTTCGTAAACAACATCGAAAGAAACCTATGCAATTTATTTATTTCGCTATTGAGTTTGCTCTGAGAATTTCTTTTTGAGAAACCTGCGAACTGCACTAGTTATAAGTTTGGTAATTGCTTTCTAGAAACTACAAAAGCTGTTTATAGTCTATGCTTTTGAATCGCTATTTGGTCTGCGGTCACAGACATGCAGGTAGCTACTTAGGTTGCGCTACTAGTTTTCTACTGAACAACATAACCTTTACCTACAAATATGTATAATAAATATATGTATGTTTTGCCTTAATTAGAACCGTGCGATTTTCTATAGAAAAGCAAGGGAGTGAAGTTCTGGTTATGTTCGATTCAATAATTAATCAGAGAGTAAAGTGAGTTTATTGGATCTCGAAGATGAGTACCATATGCCGATTCTTTGATACAAATGATTATCAATTCAAAATGGAGGATCTAACAAGCAGTTGGTTTAATTAAAGGATCCCGCTCAAGTGAGGCTTGGAAAAATCATATTTAATTAGTATTGGAGACTTCGTTTACTCAATAGCTTGTTTATCAATAGCTTCTCTCGAGTCCTTAGTAACACGAAACGTGGCAATATAAACAAATTGAACTGACAACGGATTAAAATATTTGCAGTAAGCTTTGTTTGTAATTCCATCAATACTCTGTGTATAGTCTTGTCCGATGTTAAAGTAACAAACAGATTTAGGTCTATCTATGTTTATACATTTGGATCGAGTAGGATTACAGTTTTGTATGGGAAAGCTGGTTTTTTTTCGTGATTTCGATGTTAGACCCATGTAGTAGGGTAAGGTTGCCTTAGTCGTACCCCCTAAGGGAGAATTGCTGTAACTTTCAGATTAATTTAATTTAAACATTTATTTTTGTGTTCATAGAATCTTTATTTATTTAACTCTTAACCAGCATTCATGTAATACAATCATCTTGCATCAAAAACTCTATATAGTAATTTTAGAAAAAAAGTTCCTTCGGTACGACTAAGGCGCCTGGTTGCTTAACTCGTACTACCTATAGCCTAAGTCGTACTTTGAATAATTGCCTGCAAATTAATATAAATTGCACTCAGAAAACAAAATTATAAATTCTTGGAAAAAACAAAACTATTAAGAATAAAATTAGTTTAACACACTTAGGTAGCTATATTTAGTTAGACTGAATACAGATATTACAAATATATTTCTTTTTTTTACTTTCCACCCCAGCACATAAGGTACGATTAAGGAACCGTCCACAGGTACGATTTAGGCAACGAGACCTTCAAAGATTCACTCCAAAAATTATGACATAACATAACAATTTTAAACTGTTTGCATGTATCTAAATGAAACCTAAATTCCTACAAAAATAGACAAGATTCAAAAAAATAAAATTCCTATCATATTTTCCCTTGAAATAGCTTACGTATGAGCCAAAATTTTTAATGAAAATGGTATAAAAATATTTTTTTATTAATATTTTTCGTTTTGAAAGTCGGCTGACCGCCCGCTTCGGGTTGTTTACATGCACGATTAAATAGTACAGGATTGATGTTCTAGATATCACTTATTATAAATAAGAGACGAAATATACGTACGTACGTAAATAGTACGACTTAAGCGGTGGTACGACTAAGGCAACCTTACCCTGAGTTTGGTTTGCAGTTCTTATATAATCCCCTTAAAAACCGTCAGCATAGAAGCATACAAAATTAACTGAAACTATTATAAGCTGATTTTTTTATCGCGATTTCGATATTGGTCCCATAGAGAAAGTTGTTCAGTTTGATGGTCTAATAATCCCCTTAAAATAGTTTCAGCTAATTTTGTTATGCACCACTAATTTTTAATAACTAACAAAAATTACAGGGTGTATTCAATTCAGACGATGAAACTAAACAACCTTTTTCCCTAACGAACAGGGGTGGAAACATGAAAACATTTTTTGGACCGCTTTCATACAAAAGTGCGGACCAGCCGATTGATTGTTAGTGGGAGGTTCAAAAATTTGTTTCTCTTTGGCTCACATTTAACCTAAGACTACACATCAAGTTTGATGTGATCGTGTTTCGATCTGATCTGGAAAAATCGCCACCCTGCGCTCAACTTTTAGATGTAGCTACTACAAATTTGAAAATTTTTTCATGAGAATACTTGTTTCGCAATCCAGAATAACCTTTTCAGCGGACCCAATTCAAAAATAAACTATTAGTACCGTACTTTTTACAGAAAACACTTTTTTCTGTCAGACTTCTGCGGTAACCATTCTATGTCAACTTTGAGACCTCACCCTGTATAAAAAATGTATGGTGGTAACCTGGCAAGTAATTTCAAAAGTTGGCCAATTCAATCAAGTTATTCAAAATAGTATCACACTTGGCACTTCCTTTTCTAAAAAAGCATTAATAATTTTTTTCTCGTCGAACAACCCCATTTCAAAACAATAATTCCATACTAAAATTAACAAACGTGCAACGCCCTAAATTGCGGTGGTTTAATACAAAGAAATTTTACTATGGATTTATTGGTTTCAAATCGGGTTGTTCGGCAAGAAAAAAAATTAAGACTACTTTTTTAGAAAAGGAAGTGCCAATTGTGATACCATTTTGAAAACTTGATTAAATTGGCCAACTTTTGAAATTACTTGCCAGGTTACTGCCATAAATTTTTTATACAGGAGTCTCTAAAAAGTATGGAACTAGTAGTTTATTTTTTAATTGGGTCCGCTGAAAATATTATTCCAGAGTGCTTAACGAGTATTTTCAAGAAAAAATTTACAAATTTGTAGTAGCTACCTCTAAAAGTTGAACGCAGGGAGGCGATTTTTCCAATGTTAAAAAAAATGTCAAAATCTCGAAATCTATCAAACATGGATTTTTTTTTGTATTTTTCCCTAAACAGTTATAAATTCACCTATCTCCTAGTTGCGGCTTGACGTTGAGTTTTGGGACACCCTGTATATGACTATACACATCCTACTTAATATTATAAACGAGAAAGTTTGTATGGATCTTCGAGTATGGGTGGATGGATGTTTGTTACTCTTTCACGCTAAAACGGCTGGACCGATTTCGATTAAACTTGGCATATAGATACTTCATAGCTCAGAATAACACATAGGCTACATATTATTATATGTCCACGCAGACGGAGTCGCGGGAAAAAGCTAGTGGGTAATAATTAGAATTTTTACGAATTTAATTTGTCAACTTGGTGCGGTCTTGCCGTGCCGTTTATTTAATTGGTCACGTTCAAAGTACGTATCGATTTTAAAAGAACTCCCCACTTACGCCCTGAGCGTCCGTAAAAAATAAACAGCATTATATTTTGGACGTTCGGTACGGGAACGATTGTCGCTCCCTCTCGCTTTACTTTCTTCGTCCTTTTCTTTTTAATTCGGCGTATTTTTATTTGCTATGATAAATTGTAACTGTGGCGGACTGGGGTCTGGGGGCTCGGTTCGGTCCCCCCCTTGCACGCTTTTGTTTCAGTAATTTTTTATGTCTAGTGTTGCGCTTAATTGCGTGGCGCTAGGCGGAAGCTTATTGTGTCGATGTGGGTCAGAGGAAGGTGTCCAGACGAACGCCCTGACCCCTTTACCTTGCAACCAAGTCTATTATTATTGACTTTTATCTGTGCCTATACATACAGGGTGTTAGAGTAAACAGTTGAATTACTTTAAGGGGTGGTCGAACCCATGATACACAACTTTCCCTGCGAAACCGAAAGGAAATTGCTGAATACAATTTAATGATCAAACGTTTGCATGAAAAGTCGACTTTTTTTGGAATTCCTATAGGTTTCTTTGGGAAAGTTGTTCAGTATCATGGGTACAATCATCCCCTTAAAGTAGGTAGTGCAACTGTTTACCCTAACACCCTGTATAAGACATCAAATCATGCTGTGATGATTGATGGATATATCAAAGATGACTAGGGCTTGTTCTGGTGTATTTAAAACTGAATCGTGACATCATAACATATCGAGTGTTGGAGAATGTAATTTTTCACTATCAAGGTCATTCATGAGATGAACTATATCTTTAAAGCACGTCATGAATGAACTGATTCTTTAAAATGAGTCTTTAAAACATCACTCGTCTATTACGTAGATAAATCTTTTCAATAATTACTTCTTCATAAGCTGACACTTTTTTAAGGGGATGATCAGACCATCAAACTGAACAACTTTCTCTATGGGACCAACATTTAAATCGCAAAAAAATCTGCTGTCACATACATTTGGCTCGAGTAGGTTTGCAGTTTTGAATGAATGAATGAATGAATGAAATATACATTTATGTACACCAAAAAAACACAGATACAGCATAGAAAAAGAAACAACGATAATGGTAAAAATAAGGCGGTCTTATCACTAAAAAGCGATTTCTTCCAGGCAACCTTAGGGTAGAGGAAAGTTTTGTATGGAAGAGCAGTTTTTTTTTTCGCGATTTCGATGTTGGTGCCACAGAGAAAGTTGTTCCGTTTGACGGTCTGATCATCCCCTTAAAAAAGTGTCGGCATATTAAGAAGGACCTGAAGAACCCTATATGCGGTCAGCTCGTTTGTAGTTTCAGAAAAGTTTCTGACCAATACGGGAATACGGCTGTGATTTAATTTAATTTATTTACCTGTGAAGAACTAAGTAGAAAGATAAGAAAACACCCCAGTAACAAGAAAAACGGCCAAGCAACACTGCACAGTTACGTATGCTCGTATTCAATAGCGGAATAGTACATTGTTCGATCATTATCTTGAGTTTCCAGTAAAAAGTAAACACAATATAATGGGGCAGGATATTATGATCAAGTATCAAAACTATTAACACTGAATGGGACATATGAGGCGGGCAACACGATACGGCATCCGGATTTCAATACCTATGTATTAGAATTCAATGTACTTACTTATCAATGAAGTTCAGTTAGTTTTGATAGCTCGTCTTTAGGTCTTCCTCAAGAATAAATAATAAACAATTTAAAGTCTTACAAATCACTTTTATTGATTTTGTTGTTGTGGGCGCGATTATACAGGTTGTTATTGTTAGGGTAAACAGTTGCATTACTTTAAGGGGTGATGGTACCCATGATACTGAACAACTTTCCCCAAAAAACCTATAGGAAATTCGCATAATATTTTTTGGACTTTCCATGCTAAATGGAATCAGCTGATCGAACGTTTATATGAAAAGACGACAAAAAAAATGCGAATTTCCTGTAAGTTTCTTGAGGAAAGTGGTTCAGTATCATGGGTAAAATAACCCCTTAAAGTAATGCAACTGTTTACACTAACACCCTGTATTGAGATGCACGATTATAAAGCTGGCCCCACACAAAAAGTGAAAATGTTTTTACTCTACTGAAACCTTACGGAAGTTGGTCTTGGCATCTTTTTACTTCTTGGCACTTTAGTATGACTCAGCGTGCAAACTTAATTGTGTTACATATTTTAGGGGGTGCAACAGACCATCAGGATACTGTCACTATGGAGTCAACCTTGAGCCAACTTTCCAATCGCGAAAAATAGGGCTGTGCCATAGAAAATATCAATGGCTACTACGTACAATGTATAGAATAGCTAATATTTTTTTCGCTATTTCGATATTAGCTCTACAAGGAAAGTTATTTACTTTTTTTGTAGTCTTAAGCACCCCCCTACATATGTGGCGCAACACCCAGTATAATAGCTTTATGGGTTTCCATTTTACTTTAAAGTCACTTCACTTTCGTAAAAGAGATAGAGACAGATATATGTAAATTGAAATGCTCTCATCTAAAAACCCATTGATATAAAAAAATCACAGATCTCGTGTCTTCGAAAATGAATTGAGTAACATTTTTCTCCGCGTCACAAAGGTACACACGGCGACAGGTCAGGTTACCCTGTTTGGACTTTGAACTATTAGAAGTTGAACGCTGCGAATCGTGCGAGAGGGTGCGGTATGTTGTTGTTGTTCCGTCTCACAGCACGCTGCGCCCGCGCCGGCAGCCGCGTCTATGCAGGCTCTCTACCGCACTATTTTGTGTTTTGTACGTAGTGTAGTTATGGGTAGGTGCGTAACCTGATGTGTCGCCGTGTGTACAACTTCTGAATAACCCACCCAGTGATACCGTACCTACATTATGTTTTTTAAATATAGCCCAAAGTCGTATCTCTGGGGTTTTTTATATTTTTTCGTTTTCCACGTAGCCACGTAACCACGTTTTATAACCGCGTAACTCTCAATAACTAACTGTATTCCAGATATCAATTTTTTTCTGACCGAAATCGGGCGAAAAACAACCGCATTTAAAAAAAAAATCGATTGTCAAAAAAGTTATTAAGTGTTTACAAAAAAAAAATCCTTCTCTGTTCTGTAGCCCTCGTCAAGATGCTTCTTTTGACACCCCAATAATCCTAAAACCCACGACACCAGG
Source organism: Agonopterix subpropinquella (assembly GCA_922987775.1). NCBI lineage: Eukaryota > Metazoa > Arthropoda > Insecta > Lepidoptera > Depressariidae > Agonopterix > Agonopterix subpropinquella. Next base: position 51,227,482 of record OV277693.1, on the reverse strand, counting down.
GCGATGTCGCACTTTCGCTGAAAATCGGGCCTATAATGAAGCGACAAAAAACATTTTCAGTGTTTAAAAGCTGCCAACTTGACAATGTAATAAAAAATAAGTATTGAAATACTTACGTTAAGATTCAGGAGTGTAAACAGTTGCATTACCTTAAGAGGTGATTGTAACCATGATACTTTCCCTAAGAACCTATAAGAAACGGCAAAAAAAAAAGGCATTTTTTACAAACGTTCGATCATCTGATTGCATTTAGTATGGAAAGTCCCAAATTTTTTTTTTAAATTTCTTTTAGGTTCTTAGGGAAAGTTGTTTTGTATCATGGGTACAATCACCCCTTCTTCTTCTTCTTATCGTGTGGGCAGAGCCCTGAATCATCCCTTAAAGTAATGCAACTGTTTACTCTAATACCCTGTATAATGTCAAGTCTGTAGGTACAATATTTATAAGCGGAAGCGGATATAGAAGCGACAGTATAAGCGGGCCGAGACTCGCGCGACGCGTCGTAAGCGTAACCCCATTAAAACTGCTTCGAGCCCCGCGTGCACGGCCCTCTTCATGAAATATTAAAAATTCAATTGCGCTTCTCTTTATTTTAACCCCTCGCCTCCTCCGCTAGATCCCCTCGCGTTCCCGTACAATATAAAATGAAAAATGTATTCGAAAAAATAACGTTCACCTATTATTTATAATTTGTGCTACACGTTGCCTCGCCCCTCACCCCTCGCACGCGCCTTCCGAATGAAACCAGTTCCGTTAGATTTAATATTTTCATGTTTCCGACTGAAGTTGTTAGAACTATTATTATAAGATAAAAAAAGACTTGTCAGGCGTACTTTAGAGGAATAAAATTGTTAGGATATGGTTGAAGCACGCGTGTCTCCACACTTGCGTAAGAAGTGTCAGCCACAAAGGTGAGTCTGCCCTATCTACGCCTTCGCTCGGCGCCTCGCCTCCACCATAAGCCCTCTTTTCATTGTCCATTCCTCCTTGCGGAAAAATGTGCTCAAATACCTAATAAGTAGATTTAGATTATTACTTTTCACAGCATGTGTTTTGTTTGGTTTTAGTATAGGGTTCTTTTTAATATGCTGACGGTTTTCTAAGGGGACGATTAGACCATCAAACTAATTAACTTTACTATAAGAACCAAGATCGAAAACGGGTAAAATTTGGGTCGAGTAGATTTCCAGTTTTGTATGGGTGATAATATCAGTTATAATAACAGCTGATATCTGGTCTGATTATACTCTTAAAAACCGTCCGCATATTAAGAAGGACCCCGTAGAGCGTAGAGTAAAGTTCATAAATTGATTACCTATAATATCTTAAAATTATTAAATACGAGCTTTTACCCGCGACTTCGTCCGCATAAATTATATATCAGATTTTAAGTCAGATGATAAGCTATCAAACAAAAAAAGTTACATCAAAATCGGTTCAGTAGTTTTTGCGTGATACTCGAACAAACAAACACCCAAACAAACAAACATACAAACAAACAAACAGACAGACGGACAAAAAATCCAAAAATTGGTGATTTGGAATCAGGGACAGGTAAAAACCATGTCGTAATTTTTTTTTGTAAATATCTTCAATGTACAGACACATTTCTGTTACAGTTTTATAATAGTTTAGATACCTACATTATTTAAATTTACAGAAAACTGTTACTTGAGGCAATCAGAATTATAAATGAACATGAAAAAACAATATCATTATCATATAGTTGCTACCCTCTACTAAACACGCGCCAAAAATGATTTGGATCTTGACATCAGATCATTTGAGACAGAGTACTATAATTACTACATTTGAGTTTTCAGTCGATCGAATGTTCTTCCTCTCTTTTGTTTCAATGTGAATGGATGGCAAGAAACATAATACGTATTTTATTTAATAGTTATATATACCATTCTTATGTAAATATTACTGTAAGTACATATGTATATCTATTTCTAATTTAAGAATGAATAAAAGATACGTAGATATAATGTAGGAAAGGATAATTATTTGTTTTTTTTAATTTGCACTAGCTACTGTGGTAAGAATCATCATCAACGAAGCGGAAACATGATACTTAGGCGCATCATTTGCAAATATTTATTTCTATCCAGGGGACATCGAATTCGATCCATACAGCTGTCATTTTCAATATTTCCAAGAATACATTAAAATTCACTTGATTGTATATAGGGTCCTTCTTAATATGCTGACACTTTTTAAAGGGGATGACCAGACTGTCAAACTGCACAACTTTCTCTTTGGCACAAACATCGAAATCGTGAAAAAAAAATCTGCTTTCAATACAAAACAGCAAATCTACTCAAGCCAATGTATGGGACGCCTGATTTTTTTTTCGCCATTTCGATGTTGGTCCCATAGAGAAAGGTGTTCAGTTTGATGGTCTGATCATCCCCTTAAAAAAGTGTCAGCGTATTAACAAGGACCCTGTACGTGTATAAAGGCATTGTATTTAATGCCCGCAATTTGTAGGTGGGTTATAACAACATTCACATAACAAAGTATACTTACACATTGTTTAAACGTTCTGAAATATCGCAGCGCAATTCTAAACAACTCATATTTTATTGTGTCCTTACCTGAAAAGAGAAAAAAAATGAATTAACGTCATTAATAACAAAAAAAGGAATAAAACAATCGGCCAGTTATTGTGCGAAACAGAGGGGCTATTTATAAACAGGCGAACAAAGTCAGGGCGAATGATATGAGCGGCCATTGTTGGAGAAACTGAACCAACAAAATGTTAATTACATTTTATGTTTTGTAACAATTACAATTTAATTACTTTCAAATTTGCGGTGTATGGGGTCTTTCTTAGAATGCTGAGGACGGATGTTGAGTTAATCAGACAATCAAACTGAACAACTTTCTCTACGGGACTAACATAGAAGTAAAAAATAAATTCTACTGTCCCATGTATGTACGCACGGCGACACATCAAGCTATACAAAACCAACATAAGCTGGCCGCGCGACGTTATACGTTACTCGATCTACGCGCGGCCAGCTTATGTTGGTTTTGTATAGCTTGATGTGTCGCCGTGTGTACATTTGGGTAGAGTAGGTTTGCAGTTTTGTATACCTACAGGATCAGGATCATCAAACTAAACAACTTTGACTATGGAGATAAAGTCGTTTTTTTTACAATCAGCTGTCCCATAACATGAGTCAATTTGGTACTGCAGTTTTGTATAAAACAGCTCCAAGTATGTAAGGTCCATAGTTAAAGTTGTTTAGTTTCATAGTCTAAACCACTTTTTCGTAATTTCAGTGTTAGTCTCAAAGAGAAAGTTAATCAGTTTGATGGTCTGATCATTCCCTTTAAAAAATCGTCATCATATTAAGAAAGACCCCGTATATTAATCTAAAGTTTCTGGTTCCATTTCTCATTTCAGTACCTTAACTTTAGGGGCAGCTTGCTTCACACGGTTGTGATCAAAGTTTAGCCAGGTAGGTAATGTTACTATCCTAACTTTAATAGACATACACCACTTAATTTTAGCGTTACTATAAGTGTTCGCGACATCGAGCTGCCGGATTCGCGCGTCGACGCGGGCCGCTACGGTTTTTCCTCGCGAGTTCAGACACCCAACGTGATCAGTGCAAATTCCAATTAGATTATTGTTTTTTTAGTGTTTATTTGTAGATTATTGCTTGTGGAATGCACTGGTCATGTTGGGGGTAACGTATTTGTACAGTTCGTTATAGTCTTGTATAGTTTTTTTACGTGTTTAGAGTCGTAGTTTTAAGTTTTCTTCATTATAGTTTTCTGTTATTGTTTTATAAGTTATAGGTATAGTTATAGGTTTTCCTAATAAAGTTCATCGTTTTTGATAGTTAGAATAGGTTAGAATAAGTTTTGCATTGTTTAGAGTTGTTTTTTAGGCGTTTTACTTCTGATATTTTCATACCCTTATTTCTCAAGATAGGTGATGGGTGGATCCTATCTAACAGCTTAGGTACACAATAGTAGATGATCCTTACCTATTTCACACACAACATATAGACTAGAGTAGTTAGATAGAAAAATATAGCAGTTTTAAAGTTCAGTTTACACCTTGCACTTTGACCCCGTATTTTACATAATAGATATATAGATAGAAACATAGAAATAGGTAGGCTAGGTGAGGATAACCCAGGTGCACTTAGTCAGAACCCTAGGTCATAGATAGAGTGCCTAGAATAGTCTAGAAATAGAATAGTTTGCAATAGCGCGGCAAAAATTGTGATATTTTTCCGCTTTATTCTGACTAGGAAACCTGGGTATCATACCTAGTATAGATTGTTATATGTCAAAATACGGGTAATTGTAAGCTCTTTCTATAGAACATCGTAGCTTTGAACTACCTCTTATAGTTTTTAAGATATAGCCTAAAATGTCAGAACTTTGTGATGAAAATGTACAACCAATTTGAACAATAAAAGCGGCTCTCCTTACGGTATTGCGCTAGGTAGGACATAGGCGCGCAAAACAGCGCAGATCAATCAGTCGCAACGAGTCCTCCAGCGCAACATCGGAAGAAAAGCTAGCGAAGAAAACTGAAGAACCTCTTTCATTGAAGAACCCTGCTCCCTGCTCCATCAAGATCAGCTGCCTCAGCCTGCTCTCTGCGGTCTACGATCTGCGTCCCACTCTCACAGTACCGCCGTAATCAGGGCGTCATCCGGCGATAGTTAATAGTTAGTTAAATGTGCTAGACCAGGCGTTTTCATATCGAAGGTGGTCCACCACATTTTTTGGTCCTCCGAGCCGGATCACGTCCTGAGCGTACTGTGAGACCTGGGTGAAGACTGCAAGAGTTGCTGTATAGAAGATGCCGGTGACAAGAAGCATGAAGTCAGCGCCGCGTCAAGCCGGACCCCCGTCCCGTGAGGAGGAGTCCACGTCACGTCCTGCTGCATCCGCGTCGGGCACCCCGTCCGGCTCCGAGCCGACGGCGTCGTCCGCGACGACCACGGAGTCGCGTACGGCAACCACAGCCCCGGATACATCAGCCACGTCGACTGACGCCACCAGGGCGTTGAAGAGCCCCGTTCCTGAGAAGCCTGAACGGACACCGGCACGATCCAGAGCATCGAGTAGAAGACGAGAGCTGGCGGAGGCCCGGCTGGAGCTCGCCAGGGCTCGAGTCGAGTTGGCCGAGGCCAAAGTCAGCGTCCTAGAAGAGGAAACTTCAGACGAAGAGGACTCAATAGATGAAACGGTCCGTGAAGAAAGAACGTCGGAATGGGTCGACAGAAGCACTCTCGCCCTCACGATGGAGCCTCACAACGTGCCTGAATATAGTTCGGAACCACCACCCGCCGTGCTGCCGCCACCACCGCCGCGTGACGACGAGCCTGCCGGGTGCCGCGTGGACGCCGAAGCACGAGGCCCCAATCATAGTCATCCGACGAAGACCTCGGAGGAGAGGCCCTACTGCCTGGGCCTCCCCGGGGGCAACCGCCAACTTGTCGTGTTGCAGGAGCCGCCGCCACGACAGGAGAGACTGATTATAGAAGATAGAAGAGCGGCCCTGGCGCAGGGGCCCTGGAACCATACCACCGGGGAGCCACGCCAGCCTGTAGCGCCGCACCATTCGCCTACGCTACAGGAAATACGGAAGACTATAGAAAATAGAAGATGGGAAACGGCGCAGAGGCCCCCCGGTGGGGACGTCGCCGGAGACCAACACCTTGACGCGCCGCGCCAGCCGCCTACGCGTCAAGATAGCAAGCCGAACGAGTTGGCGATCCAAGAGCTCGCCAGTGCCATCACTCTCGCCGCGCGGTCGGCGGCGCAGCCCGCAATAGCATCGAGGGTTCCTGACCTACCCTTCTTCAGCGGCCAGTCGGCGGAGTGGCTACCATTCAAAATAGCGGTGGAAGAGGCAACAACACAGCTGACGGAGCAAGAAACCATAGCGAGACTGCGGAAGAGCCTGCGCGGGCCGGCGCGGGACGCCGCCCACTGCCTATTTGTGGGCCACACGTCGACGAGAGAGGTAATGCAGCTTCTTGAGGCCAGGTTCGGACGACCCGACGCGCTCGTCATGGCTGAAATGAAGAAACTGAGGGAGCTGCCGCGCCTCACAGAAAATCCGAAGGATGTCTGCGTCTTCGCGTCGCGTGTGGCGAACATCACCGCGACGATAAAGGCGCTGGGGCGGTCGCACTATCTGTACAACCCAGAGATAGTGCGGGCCGTCATAGAAAAGTTCCCGCCTACGCTACGGTTCCGGTACTACGACTTCGCTCCGGAGCAGCCTACCTTCCAGCCTGACTTGGTAACGTTGACCAAATTTTTAGATCTCGCCGCCGAACGGTGCGGTAACTTTGCTCCCCTCGAACATGTGCCGTTCGACCGGCGGGAGCAAACACATCGAGGACCAGCGCGCACCTACCACGCCGGCGCCGACGGACAACGAGCGAAGCCAGAGCCCTGTCCGGTCTGCAAGAAAGGCGAACATAAGGTAAACAATTGTGAAGTGTTCAAGAAAGAAAGTGTGTCGGCGCGCTGGGACATTGCCAAGGAGAAGCGCCTGTGTTTTAAGTGTCTACGTGTTCGCCGCAATCAACACATGTGCAAGGCACGCAGGTGTGAGACGAGCGGGTGTCAACATAGCCACCACCCGCTACTACATAGCACGCCGCAATCGAAGCCGCCGCCCGAGCAAGAGGAAATAGTGTCGTCTGCAAGGAACAAGACGAAAACGGCGCTGTTGAAAATAGTTCCTGTTATCGTTAGCGGCCCTAGGTCACAAGTTGAGACCTACGCACTGTTGGACGACGGCTCTACGTGCACCATAGTAGAAAGAGACATCGCTAACAAGGTGGGTGCAACAGGGACAGCATCACCGTTTACGATAGAGGGCGTGGCGGGCGCGCGGATCGACGCAAGCGAGTCGACGCGCGTGCGCGTGAAAATTGGCGGCAAATATAGTATAGAAGAATTCGACGTAACTGCGCGAACGATGGATAAGCTTCATTTATCGCCGCAGCGGGTCCCGCCGGAGCTCATCTCCGGCCTCGATCACCTCAAAGACATAGCCAAGGAGGTAACATATGAAGGCAAGCCGACGGTGCTCATCGGACAGGACAACTGGCAGCTGTTGTTAACCCACGCCGTGCGACGCGGAGCGGACGATCAACCCGTCGCATCCCTGACCGACCTGGGTTGGGTCCTCCACGGCGTGAGACATCGACCACGTGAGAAGATTGTTCACCGCATCAGCTACTTGTCAGCACCTCGGCTCGACTCCATAGATGAGATAGAAGAAGTTTCGACCGACCCACTGTGCGACGAGCCGCGACGAAGCTACGACGATAGTGAGAAGCATGCGCTAACGAATTCGAACGAGACGACTACGCGTTTACCGGCGGGAGGAGGCAACGAGAGCATCGAGACCGAACTCCAGAGGCACCGTGACGACTTCACGCCGGCCGATAGCGACACCATTGCCCTCCGCCGCCTCGAACACATAGAAACGGACGACGCGACTAAGGGACAACCGGCGGAAGGCTTCGAAACAGAGCCCCGGGAGCGACGTGACGACTTCACGACGCCTGATAGTGACCTCCGCCGCTTCGAATATATAGTTAAAGACGTCGCGGTCGACGCGACGCGAGCGCCGGGCAACAACGAGTCGACGCATCGCCGGTTTATCGGGCCGCCTCTCCTACACCTAACGGAAAGCGAGTGGCCACTGCAAAGTGAAGATAGCGAACCAGATGACGTCGACCATAGTAACGAACGCCTACATGTGCCGAGGCCAACGTCGCGCCTCACCGGAGCCCTACCCGACATCACACGGTTCTCTAGCTACACACAACGGCTACGAGCGACCGCACCGCCACGATGTACTGCGGCCAACGGACGAACTAGACAGCATAGTATAGACAACGATTCGACGTGTAAGAAGATAGAAAATCGCCCGCGTCGAGTAGTGCGTAGCCGCTACACCTACGGCTACTGTAGTGAAAAAGACACTCTTCGTGCTTCACGTCAAGTGGCTTTCATAGTTTGTCGAGGAAAGCTGCTCTGGTCGGACCAGGGCACCAACCTGCGCGGCGCGGACATCGAGCTTCGCCGCGCGATCGACGGGGCGACGCAAGAAGAGGCGTCGCTGCGCGCCATCCGGTGGCGCTTCATACCGCCGAGCGCCCCATTCATGGGGGGCGCATGGGAGCGTATGGTGCGGAGCATCAAAACCGCACTGTACACCACACTCAACGAGCGCGCACCGAAGGAAGAGGTGCTCGCTACCCTGCTCGTCGAGGCGGAACACACCGTGAACAGCCGCCCCCTCACACACCTGTCGACGGCCCCGGACGACGAGGAAGCCCTCACGCCCAACCACTTCCTCCTGGGCGGGCCATCACGCGTCCCACAACCCGGGACGTTCACCGACGGCGACATCAGCGGGCGCAGGGAGTGGCGAGTCAGTCAGCGGCTAGCCGACCACTTCTGGGCGCGCTGGGTGCGCGAGTACCTCCCCGAGCTGCAACACCGGCGGGAGCCCCGCGCCACGGGTGGCGCGATCCAGCTGGGCGATCTGGTCCTCATCGCAGACGGGACCCTGCCTCGCAACATCTGGCCGCGAGGCGTCGTGATCGCCACCTTCCCCGGGCCCGACGGCGAGGTACGAGCAGTCGACGTGCGCACCAACAAGGGAGTCCTGCGGCGGCCCACGAAGAAGCTGGTGATCCTGCCCACTGCCAACGAGTCGCCCTGATGAACTACGGGTCTACCTGCCTGCCGCTCACTCGAGAAGTTCCAGCTACGAGAGCTGCGGCGGGAGATAATGTTCGCGACATCGAGCTGCCGGATTCGCGCGTCGACGCGGGCCGCTACGGTTTTTCCTCGCGAGTTCAGACACCCAACGTGATCAGTGCAAATTCCAATTAGATTATTGTTTTTTTAGTGTTTATTTGTAGATTATTGCTTGTGGAATGCACTGGTCATGTTGGGGGTAACGTATTTGTACAGTTCGTTATAGTCTTGTATAGTTTTTTTACGTGTTTAGAGTCGTAGTTTTAAGTTTTCTTCATTATAGTTTTCTGTTATTGTTTTATAAGTTATAGGTATAGTTATAGGTTTTCCTAATAAAGTTCATCGTTTTTGATAGTTAGAATAGGTTAGAATAAGTTTTGCATTGTTTAGAGTTGTTTTTTAGGCGTTTTACTTCTGATATTTTCATACCCTTATTTCTCAAGATAGGTGATGGGTGGATCCTATCTAACAGCTTAGGTACACAATAGTAGATGATCCTTACCTATTTCACACACAACATATAGACTAGAGTAGTTAGATAGAAAAATATAGCAGTTTTAAAGTTCAGTTTACACCTTGCACTTTGACCCCGTATTTTACATAATAGATATATAGATAGAAACATAGAAATAGGTAGGCTAGGTGAGGATAACCCAGGTGCACTTAGTCAGAACCCTAGGTCATAGATAGAGTGCCTAGAATAGTCTAGAAATAGAATAGTTTGCAATAGCGCGGCAAAAATTGTGATATTTTTCCGCTTTATTCTGACTAGGAAACCTGGGTATCATACCTAGTATAGATTGTTATATGTCAAAATACGGGTAATTGTAAGCTCTTTCTATAGAACATCGTAGCTTTGAACTACCTCTTATAGTTTTTAAGATATAGCCTAAAATGTCAGAACTTTGTGATGAAAATGTACAACCAATTTGAACAATAAAAGCGGCTCTCCTTACGGTATTGCGCTAGGTAGGACATAGGCGCGCAAAACAGCGCAGATCAATCAGTCGCAACGAGTCCTCCAGCGCAACATCGGAAGAAAAGCTAGCGAAGAAAACTGAAGAACCTCTTTCATTGAAGAACCCTGCTCCCTGCTCCATCAAGATCAGCTGCCTCAGCCTGCTCTCTGCGGTCTACGATCTGCGTCCCACTCTCACAGTACCGCCGTAATCAGGGCGTCATCCGGCGATAGTTAATAGTTAGTTAAATGTGCTAGACCAGGCGTTTTCATATCGAAGGTGGTCGACCACAATAAGCTTGTTATCGTCACAGCTGTACGATTTTACTTAAATTTAAATGCAATTACCGAGTACACAACATTAGAGCTCTTACAGACGAGCGACACTTTGCGATCGCCGTGTGTGATTGTGTCGCAGAGGGTCGCGCTCATAGATTTTACAGTCGCCGTGAGTCGCGCGACAAAGTGTCACAAAAGAGACGTGTGGCGGTTGCGGATAGTCAAAGTAACACCAATATAACCCTTATATTATGTAGCATAGCGTCGGTTTTGTCGTAAAGGAAAATCGCGCCCGCGCCACCAGGCGAGGAGGCGCGGCCGTAATTTTTCAAACGAAGCTATGCCTCGTACTATAAGGTTAATATTGCTGCACCCCGCCCGCGCCACATCACTTCTGTTTAAACAGAACCTAAGAGTGCTTAGAAATCGTTGTCTCTCATGATTTAACTTACACTTATCAAAGCAGAAATGCATAATAGATCTCCGTAATATTCACTAAGCCAAAGTACAACCCTATCTGTATTGGAAGACTACTAAAATCCGTCATTTTGCTAAATACCTTATCGCATATTCTGATTCTCGTGCGATCTGCAGAGGGATTTTCGAGATTTTCAGCTCTCAACCGGCCTCAGGCCTTGTTAAGAATCCCACTGGTCCGACAATTGAAATTTGAATTTCGGCTGGTTACTGCCGACCACGAGGTATGCCGATATCGTAACTGATAGTTCTTGATTATTGGTTTTGTATTAATATGATGAATGAGGAAAGATTAAAAGTCCTTCTCGAGAAAGAATATAACTAATAACTGGCCAAGTGCGTGTCGGACCACGCGCAGGGTAGGGTTCCGTAGTTGCCCGTCACAATATAATATGGACTTAGAAGAAGACTTTTTGTTTTATACTACGGTTTAACGGCTAATAAAGTCTAAAAAGTACATTTATAAGTTAGTCGACTATTACTCGGAAACTTGTAAATGATAGTTTTCTTTTTAAATTCGTTATATGTAATATTTCCGTGAATTTTTTCACATCTCCAACTACAACCGTTTAGCTGGGAGAGGGGGGAGATACTTGACTCTACCGAAAATTTTCGGTTTAAAGCTTAATATTTCGCTAACGGATCCCTAAATCGAAAAATGGTTTTCTCAAACCCACAATATTTTTAAAAGACCTATCCAACGATACCCCACAACATGGGATAGACGAGAAAAAAAAAAATCATCCCGAGTTCACGTGTAGGAGGATGGAACACAAAGTAAAAATTTTTTCAAGATTTTATTTTACCACTTTGTCGGCATAATGAATATGTATACATTTGCCAAATTACAGCTTTCTAGTATTAAGCGTCTCTGAGCTAAGCCGCGAACAGACGGACAGACTGACGAACGGACATGGCGAAACTATAAGGGTTCCTTGTTGACTTCGGAACCCTAAAAATGAACGAAATTAATATTCAAATAGTAATAGGATTGTGACATTGCAAGGTTTATTATTTACATTTAATGGAGACGTTTCTGATTGCTAGTAAAACGTAGTTCAACATGCCGCGATAGATGGCACTGACGAAGAAGGAACTTTAATTAAAGCGAAAAAAAAAATAAAAAACTAACTTTTACCCGCGACTTCGTCCGCATAAATTATATACCAGATTTTAAGTCAGATGATAAGCTATCAAACAAAAAAAGTTTCATCAAAATCGGTTCAGTAGTTTTTGCGTGATACTCGAACAAACAAACAACCAAACAAACAAACAAACAGACAGACAAAAAATCCAAAAATTGGTGATTTGGAATCAGGGACAGGTAAAAACCATATCGTAATATTTTTTTTGTAAATATATTCAATGTACACACGGCGCCAGATCAACCTACCCATAGTTCAACTCTATGTTCATGGACATAAGGTCGAACTATGGGTAGGTTGATCTGTTTTATAATAGTTTAGATTAGATGCATGTGGAATGCTGAGTGTGACGAATTATCATTTCATGTTTTCCCTTTTTCATCAAAAAGTAATTTTTATTATTTTGTGTATTTTATTAAAGGCAAGGTTACGGATCCATCTCTCATCAACGCCTTCTATAACTATTTTTTTTTATTGGATTTCTGGAAATCTCTCACTGGTAAGTTTGTAGCAACTGCATAGTTTTTTCCCCACGAAGACGAGCAATAACATAAAGAACATTACAACTGTATATAGTCTAAGATTACAACTTTATGTATTGTGAAAAGACAAAATTCTTTACTTGAATTTAATGTTGAATTAAGTTTCAAATAACATTATGATTATATACCTATTGGCAATAAGAAGAAGAAGAAGACACAATATTTGATAGTCTTGTTGCCATAAGCTGTTTTATTTAGATTACTTAAGGTGGTTAAGTCCATACAAACGTTTGACGCACAATACGGAATTAATAAAAGTAATATTTTATATATAAGTATGGAAAAATAGTTTAGAAAATCTAGATGTCGCGTAACAAATAACATTTGCAATTTATAATATCGAAGAAGAAAGAAGAAAAAAAAGAAGAAGAAAGAGGAAGATATAAAGCTTTGAAAATTTTGTATGAAAAATTTCAAAGCTTTACCTATATCTTCGTAATTATATTATAAATTGCAAATGTTATTTGATACGCGACATCAGTATTATAATACCAAGTTACTTTATATTAATACCGTCTACGCGTATTGTGCGTAAAAGTTTTGTATAAAATTGACTCCTCGTCCATACAAACGTTTGACGCACAATATGCGTACACGGAATTAATAAAAGTAATATTTTATATATGGAAAAATAGTTTAGAAAATCTAGATCAAATAACATTTGCAATTTATAATATAATTACGAAGAATAAAGCTTTGACAATATTGTATGAAAAATTTCAAAGCTTTATATCTTCGTAATTATATTATAAATTGCAAAGAATACGCGACATCTAGATTTTCTGAACTTTTTTTCCATATATACAAAGTCACTTATATTAATACCGTCTACGCGTATTGTGCGTCAAAGTTTTATATAAAATTGACTCCTCTGCAACCGCCTTAACGTATTTACTTACTCTGAAAAATAATAGAAATGCAACAATTTTTCGCAGTGTTTTTGAATACAAAAGGCGACAGCGAGCTTTTATATTTGGACAATAGCCCCTCTGATATCCTTACAAGCTTACTGACGTTGTTAGGCTTCATACACACGGTAGACGGAAATGACACGTCTATCACGATCTTCATATGGACAGAAAAGGCTTTAGAATTGATTGAATATTCGAATAATTTCAGACTGTCTATTCTATTCTAAAGATCGTAAGTTATCGTTGATCGAACAAGCTATGTATCCTGTAAATATGTTGCAAAAGAAAATGCGGGTATGGAAGTTGTTTTAGGCGTGGCCATCAACTAAACTTGAATATTTTAGTGCAGAATAAAGTAACAAACAAAACTTGTTATTACATGTTTATCCCTAAACTCAGTCCGAACAGAGATATAAAGGCTTGAACTTGATAATATATTCGCTAGCGGCCCGTCCCGGCTTCGCACGGGTGGACGTCTAATCTTTTCTAGCAATAAATATAGCCTATGTTACTCAGGGTGAATGCAGCTTTCTAATGGTGAAAGAATTTTTTAAATCGGCCCAGTACTTTTTGAGCCTATTCATTACAAACATACAAACATACAAAAATAGGTACAAATCTTTCCTCTTTATAATATTAGTGTAGATGTTTACTTCAATCCTTTATGTCTCCGTTCGGACTTAGTTCAGAGATATACTTGTTTGTCATACAAATTTTGTTCGTAACTTTATTCTGAACTATAATAATGAAGTTTGATTGACGGCCGCCCCTTAAAAAAATAGGCGAAAAGAAACAAGGCACCAATTTTAGGCATTGGCTTTTTAAATGTATCAATTTTATTATTGTCACGTATGGTTCTGGGTTAGAATTAACCCAGTTTCTTCCCGTGTGTTTCGTACAACAGGCGAGTAAGGCAAATTATGTCTTATGCAGTGATTCAGACTACCTAATTAATTAATCAAGGGGTGGTGCGGGAAAAAAATATTTTCATCTCTATGACGACTTTTTATTTTAGACCTACGTCGAAAGTCCCCAAACCAAAAATGACATTCAATTTCTGTTCTGTGTTGTTTCTGTTCAACTTTAGAAATGGAAATAGCAACGCTGTGACGTACTGGGACGGACAACGGACTAGACAATCTAAAAAGGGTTCCTAGTCGGACTACGGAACCCTCATAACGAAGAGTCTTTCATTCAAACAGCTAGTATTTAGTGAGAAGTAGGTAATTACGTATACTAAAATTGTCTAAGCCTAGCACCCTATATTGCCTAAACGTGAGCGCACACAGCAGCGCTACACTTACACACACACACACACCGCGCCTACATCTACACCCCACCCCACAGCCGTGCATCGCTCTTACACAGCGTGTTACTTTATTTATGCTTTGTATATAGAGCACTGATCGAAGAACTAATACAATAACGATAAGCACTGTTAAAGCAGATTCAAAGGTCTTTAAGAAATTGTCTAGTGATAGAATAACGTTGGGTACAATTTTGTCGTAAAGCTACAGATTTGGGGTGAAATATTAAAATCACACTGTGCACCGGGGAGGCGCGGCGGACGTCTATTTGTTTTGCCATAGCTTTGCCGGGCTAGGGACATGCAGGTCATTAATTGTTGTGAACGCTAGCTTCTAATCGATAGCGCGCAACGTTCGATTCTAGTTTATATTAATGCTATTTGTGTTCACCGTGCTAACTGCATCTCGTTGAGCGATGACGCAGATTATTTCCTGACATATCTTACTAATTTGCAATACATTTCGATTAGAGAGAACCCTAGTAAGGCCAGCCAAAGTACGAAGGAAAGCTTATTTAGTATTCGTCAATAATTACAACCGATACTTTTCGATTGTAGCAATAAGAATAAAGATGAACAAAAATACTAACGAAGAAAATGGATTATAAACCACCTCGTTCAACAAACCACTTGGAATAAATAAACGGCAATACACCGAGCCTTGTGTAGTTAAAAACAATAACTGCGTTGCATAACCAACGAAATGAAGTGCTCATCCTTCGGAGTGCACCAATTACGGCCATAGCAAAATAATGGCTTCGACGCATCAAGGGTTCGTTCGTTTTGTGAAACAAGATGAAGCGAAGCGACACACCAAGATCTGACTGTGACCTTCTAGATTTTGTGCTCTAGCAACATAAAAGTATGATATTGAAACCAGTTTCACATATAGGAGGTAATTTTCTATTCCACAGGGTGTTAGGGGAAACAGTTGCATTACTGTAATGGGTGATTGTATCCATGATACTGAACAACTTTCCCTAAGAAACCAATAAGAAATACACAAAAAAATCGGCTGTGCAATCTTTTCATACAAAGTTTCGATCAGCTGGTTGCATTTAGTATGGGAAGTGCACAATTTTTTTTCGAATTTCCTATAGGTTTCTTAGGGAAAGTTGTTCAGTATCATGGGTACAATCACCCCTTAAAGTAATGCAACTGTTTACCCTAGCACCCTGTAGTGTTTTATTTATGCATAATCTCCATAGTAATTTTGAAAATTTCTTACTGCTGGTTGATTTAAACGTGTGACTTTCAAAAATCGAACTTTCACCATGGAGCCAACATCGAAATCACAGCAAAAAAAAAACAGCAAGAAGTTACTCGACCAAAGTGTATGAAACGACCGATTTTTTTCGAGATTTCATAGCTGGTCTATAGTTAAAGTTGTTCAGTCTTTGGTGGAAGCACTCCTTTAATGTTTTGCATTTAAGTTTACACCCTGTATAAGTATCAATGAGCCATACTCACATGATGAGAAAGTGTATGTGATTTGAACATATTAAGAAATAGTAGCTGTCAACAAAATTCTTTCGATTGTCCTCGATGCATCAGACAATGTTATTTAGAAAACTTTTTAACTTCGCTGTAACTCGTTGTTGCTTTATTGTTATGAAATTGTTTGTTACCCAGATTTCAAAACTAGATTGTATTGTATACGGGTATGTAAATGACATTTTCTGAATAAATGTAAACTTTCTTTGTTCTTCATTGTTGATTTTCAGAAATGTTATCGCACTTGTAAGTGTAAGTGTGAGATGTTATTGGTTAGTTAACTTGTAATGTGTTACAAATAGCGAAGTTTTTGCACTGCAACACTGCAACAGTTCACTGTTTTTTTATGTCTTAATGTAATATTTTTGTTAAAAGTTTTCGTGTGTTAGTAAGTCGGTATAAATTGTTTCAATTTGTATTCAGATAAGTGATTAATAAATAAATTCAGATTATGTCTGCATATGTCTGTGAGTTTCTGTCTGTTTGTTTATTTGTCCATTATGCCTTCCTATACCATTCGTCCGATTGCGGTGAAACATTGGTGGGTTATTTTGAGCATGACCGTGAAGGTTTCTAACCAAAATAAGAATTATCTTGATAAGTTAAAATGTTCATAGAGCAATCTATAATTTATGAAGAATGAAAAAGGACCCCGATTATACCTTAGGTATACCTTATGTTCCTCTATATTAGACCTTGTGTAATAAAGATAGGGCTATTTTAAGATAACATTGAATGATAAGACGACAAGTGGCGACGGGCTCACTACCTGTCACACTGGACAGAGTATCGGTACTACTAGTGAAACGTGGATGTTCTGAGGTTTCAGAATATCTCTGACTACCCCCTCGGGGAATATAGTCGTGAGCATATGCTATGATGCTTGAATGATAAGATAATAAAGTATAAAATGTTGTCCTTCTACGCCGAATGCTTAGTTAGAGAAATTAATTGTTTCATAGATTCATCAATAAAATAGTCTAAGGCGACACAACGTATGGTCTGTCCAAGGGGTTCGAGTCCAAGGGGAATTCGATAATTTCCGTTCCGATAGCGGTCGCTGCGAAAATTGAATCTGAATGCCTGTCTGTCGGATGGTCTAAATTACAAGAGAAAGAGGGAAGAGTATAAAACATGAGCTAAAGAGGATAAGGGTTTAGATGGACATTTCCCGACACTGTACAATATGTTTACGTCAAAAGTGCCCTCCCATTTAGCGGTAATGAGCGCGAGTACATGATTGAATGCGTGTCGAGTACATGTAACAGTTTCTGGAAGTAGTTAAGTTTTATGGTTATTTAACTAATTGCAATAAATTTAATCATGTAGTTCTTAAATAGCATTTTTAGTGTTCCGTCATCAAACAAGGACCCAAGAGCTCCTTTTAAAACATACGGACAAAAAACGCTTTATCTTATTTATCTTGAGCTTTTCGAAGAAACTGAGGGCAAAGAAAACCCTTAAGTTTGTGCGAAAAAAGATGAGAAATAATTAACAGATTAATGAAAATATATGACACTAGCGGCCCGTCCCGGCTTCGCACGGGTGGACGTCTAATCTTTTCTAGCAATAAATATAGCCTATGTTACTCAGGGTGAATACAGCTTTCTAATGGTGAAAGAATTTTTTAAATCAGCCCAGTACTTTTTGAGCCTATTCATTACAAACATACAAACATACAAAAATAGGTACAAATCTTTCCTCTTTATAATATTAGTGTAGATTGAGTTAAATACTTACGCGATAATAATACTTAGGTACCTACATTAAGATACATAAAAACTACAATAACCGCATTTAATTAGAAAGAAAGAAAGAAAGAAAGAAAAATCTTTATTCACCATTAAAGGCACACACGAAACAACAGAGTACATTAATAGAAATAGTAGGTAGGTAGTAGCGGTGTGTGCCGCGACGGTGAATAGGACACGACTCAACGTAGTGCCTTACTTGATAAGCAAGGCGTTGATTTTCTGCCGTGCCTGACAGAGCAGGAGTGCAATTTCCGAATCTCACACTTTCAAAATCATGATCGAATGATGCATAATTTCCATAGTAATTTTGACACTTCTAAATCAGCAGTGGATTTTAACGTGTGACTCAAATAATAATTTATAATAAATATAATGTAGGTATGTAGTATAGAGTGTATGTAAATAGTATATAGTGTATGTATATAGTGTGTGTATATAGTAAATAGTGTGTGTATGATATTATACCCAACCAATAATATGACGCAAGTAATACCCACTTCTAAACGCGCACAATATAGTCGCTAAATTATTCTGACACACGCCAAACCCTTGCCTCCGCATCAGGGACCTGGCTGCGCTTGTTGTTCGAGTAACCACTTTTTGAAATGTGTTTTAACAGTTTGCTTAGATCATGTAGTTCTTAAATAGCATTTTTAGTGTTCCGTCATCAAACAAGGACCCAAGAGCTCCTTTTAAAACATACGGACAAAAAACGCTTTATCTTATTTATCTTGAGCTTTTCGAAGAAACTGAGGGCAAAGAAAACCCTTAAGTTTGTGCGAAAAAAGATGAGAAATAATTAACAGATTAATGAAAATATATGACACTAGCGGCCCGTCCCGGCTTCGCACGGGTGGACGTCTAATCTTTTCTAGCAATAAATATAGCCTATGTTACTCAGGGTGAATACAGCTTTCTAATGGTGAAATAATTTTTTAAATCAGCCCAGTACTTTTTGAGCCTATTCATTACAAACATACAAACATACAAAAATAGGTACAAATCTTTCCTCTTTATAATATTAGTGTAGATTGAGTTAAATACTTACGCGATAATAATACTTAGGTACCTACATTAAGATACATAAAAACTACAATAACCGCATTTAATTAAGTTTTTCTATAATAAAGGGTAAATAATAATGACACCATTGTTATTCTAATTACTTACTATAAAGATACTATTAAAATCGCGTGATAGGCCATCTATCTTGCTTTATTCAGTTACGATTCAGCAGACTATAACTAATTATTTACACTCGCAGTTTTATCACGAGTCTTATTGACAAAAACTATTTACTTATGGTATCTAGTTACTGGATTAGAAGACTAGATAGAAAACAAAAATTGTATGGTGGTAACATAAGATAGAAAACAAAAATTGTATGGTGGTAACATAAGATAGTTATATCTAGTCGAATCCCATTTTAGTACAAAAGCTTCTTTTCACTAACGAGGGTATGATTGAGTTGACCCAGTGATGGACTCAAGTTAGTGGTCAATTTGCTTTCTGCCGCCATCTATTGCCGTTAACCAAGACATACACTTGACGTCCCAAGCGAAAGCAGATAGGACAGACGGACGGATAGTGTAGGTAGGTTTAGTAGTAGGTTCTTGTTGGCAACCTTTGGGTACGGAACCCTAAAAAGCGGTAAAGATAAAAACGCGCGATGCTTGAGTCCGAAGCAGCGCCACGTATGAGTAGCACATTGTTATATATTTTAAGAATTTTCTTATGTAAATTTTAAAATAATAATAATTGCCACTAAGGAAAATAGAATACAAGATAATGTGTCAAATGACAACCCTATCGGTAGGCCGGTGCCGGTGGCATGGCGGCGAATCTAAATTCATGAGTATACGGGGCGTGATTAGAATGACTGTGGTTTACGCATGTACGCAGTTTCGTTAGATAAACGCACATCTATCGACAATTCAATTGTTTATCGCTTGTTTTGTACCAAACCCTGAATAATGAGACAGGTACTAAAATTTGACATTAAAATTGATTCAATAGAGAACAGTACGAATTAACTAAAAGATTAATTAAACGAAAGCTTAACTACATTACTTTTCTTTGATATAGTAAAAATAATGTTTTATTTAATTTTGTACTAGTTGTTCCATTTGCTGATTTTGGTTGGTCGAGATGATTTTCTTTAACTTAGTAAGTTACATAGATAAATAATCTTCTTTTCTGGTTTGCTTGTTCTTTCTTGTATGTGTGAGTTTATAGTGTAGTAAATAAATTGTATTTTTACTGCCGACGTGTCAAATTATTTAAGTACCTGGTTTTAATAACTTTGATTAAACTTGTAATCAGTGTTGGATATGGAGTACGACCCGAGAATCCTAAATCGGTGATTAGCGGAGGTTCCCGTATGATCAAAGTTCAAATTATCGATGTTCCACTGCACTAAACAATAAGATTTCCGAATCGATTATAAGGTTATTATTTTATCGAAGCACTCAACGCAAGCGAATAGGATGCGAAGCGAAGTTAGAACGGATCGATAATATCCCGTGTAAGTAAAGTAATTGGCAGCATATCCGCGGAGCGTCCTATGGCAATTGTATTTATTAACGAATTGCCTTCCAATTGCTATGTGTAGTCAGCCAATGACAACTTAGGCCATAGATAAATTAACTCAAAGGCATTAATTATCTTAGTACTGCTAAAAAACGCTTAGGTGTGAGTCGGACTCAATCGCGGAAGGTTCCGCTTTACAATCATACAATATTACAAAAAAAGTACGACCCTTACCGCAAGCGCGACACACACTTTGCCGGTATTTGTTATTTTTTGTTTTTCTTTAGTGTATGGTGTATACTATAATCACATCAACTCTGCCGTTTTTACGATCAACCAAAAACAAAAATTCTTGAAAAAATACGTTCCTTGTTTAAGTCCCCATTAAGTTTTTAGTTTTCATATTTTTATTATTTGTTAGAAAATCCAAAATAATAATTATAACAAATATTATATGTAGATTTTAACTCGCTAACTATTACGGTTCAATAGATACAGCCTTTTAAAGCTACGACGGACCGAGACGGACAGCCTAGGCTTATGAAGAGGATCCCGGTCTCACTCTTTGGGTACGGAACCCTAAAAATAAAAGATCAATCTGAGTTACGGGGGCAGTGACATAACAAACTAAAGAGATTTGTCAACCGGGATCATATGCATAAGTGATTTTGCGTTTAATGGTTGGTTCACATTAGCGTTTATCTGGTTGATCTATCTTTTAAACATAAATTCGCACAATATGCAAAGTACTGTCCATTCCTTCCATGATACAGACCAAGAGGACGTCAGAACAGAACAGAACATTATAAAAAGGGTTAAAAATGCAACGTAACGCTTTTGCTTCGGAGACGGCTACCGCCACTTGTCTTCCCGCTCACGCTGCTACAATTACTCATGCCCTCTCGCCCGCACCACGCCGCGCGCCTTATGGTGTTATGCAAGTCATTGCATAACCTGTGGCGACACGTTTCACGCCTACTTTGCACTTCTAACCCCTCTTATAATGTTCTGTGGTCCGAAGACTAGATGGATGAATACAGTTCGCAGTGATATCACCGAGCGAGCAATGTCTCCGATGACAATGTCAGTGATAGGGTAAGGTGGAGAGAACAGATGCGGAAGGCTGACTTCACCACTACAGGGTGTTAGGGTAAACAGTTGCATTACTTTAAGAGATGATTGTACCCATGATATTGAATAACTTTCCCAAAGAAACCTACAGAAAATTCGCAAAAAATATTTAACTTTTCATACAAAATTTCGATTAGCTGATTGCATTTAGTATTGGAAGTCCAACATTTTTTTTACGAATTTTCTGCGGATGTTTCTTAGGGAAAGTTGTTCAGTATCATGGCTACAATATTCTCACCCCTTAAATTTTATTAATGCAACTGTTTACCCTAACACCCTGCATATGGGATTAACCAGCCAGGAAGAAAGCGAAAAAGCTAAGTTAGTAAAATAAATACGACGACAAATGTCCACAGCTGTATTTCAATACACACAGATGTAATTAAATGTCCAACAGCTGAATTTTACAACAAAAGTATTAAATTATGCAAATTCTAACAATAAAATCAATTAATAATTACAATTCCTGCGCTCCGACAATGTAGATTGGAAACTGGATCATATTAAATAACAATTTAATATTTAGAACAACATTTCAATGTATATTATAATATGTATAGATTATTCAAAATATTATCGATTATTGACATGTTACAGCCGCGTTGTGCCTATTTGAAATTAAAGTTTGACTAGTTGCGGGTTCAAGTCTCGTCCGAGACTAAACTTTTCAATATTTCATTTGATGTACCTATCGACTAGAACACCTACGAAATTGTTCCATCCACTGGTCGTGCTGAAGAAATCGCTTTTAGTGACTAGGCCACCTTTTGTGTACCCCTCTAATTCACGTAGAACTGCTGTACCTACCTGACTAAAATGTATGGGACACCTGATTTTTTTTCGCGTTTCCTGAGGTGAAAGTTGTTAAGTTTGATGGTCTGAGTTCACCGTTTTAGTATTTGCTAGGCTGCCACTTACTGTATACTTACCTGTATACAGGGTTATAATAAAATGTTTCATATACTTAATGTACATTTTCGTGGGGGGGGGGGGGGGGGGGGGGGTTCAGACCATCACACTTTTACCATGATATCAATATACAGCTGATTCATACATTTGAGTCGAGTAGACATTGCACTTTAGTACGGAACTAGCATTTGTTTTTACGATTTCATATTTGCTCCCGTGGTAAATTTTATTCAGTTTGATGGTCTGAACCACCCCTGAAAATTTAGCTAAACATTATTATAGCCCTGTATAAATAAATAGGAAGCTCGTGATCTATCATATTATGGCGCTAACAACATTGCATCACAGCTTACATGCGGTGCGTGATTGAAAATGTCTCGAGATACAGAGCCCTGTAGAGTCGAGTGTACGTAGCGCTATGTTGCTCGTAGCACGGAGCTACGAACTCTAGCTACAAAACATTTACTTACTTGATGCTGAAGTCGTAGTCGATAAGAGAATAGGAGATCTCTATACAAAAAGCGAAAACGTTTATACGTTTGTTCCTGAATGCAAAACGATTTTTAATTTTTGAAGTGAAATCTTATTTAGCGGCGTTGTGCACTTTTTGGGATGGGTAACAACCGTTGAACTCGCGTCAGGCCCGTGACATCACGTGACCAAAATTCGTAAGACGTAAGATTTTGGGATGGGTAAAAAATGTTAAACTCGCGTCAGGACCGTGACGTCACGTGACCGTAAGATGTAAGATCTCTTAGTTTTCACTTCTCCCGGAGTGCAAGCCGTTGTTTTTTATACGTTTTTGGTATGATAAATAATCAAGTTTGTAGCTACTTATTTTTGTTGAATTTCATTACAAGTTTGTAGATTATAAACATTTAAAATTTTCGCATATAATATAAAACCATAATTATGTTTCACAAAAAAAATGGTGTAGTTAATTTTGAAGTAAAATCGAATAAAGTGCACTAATGAGACCAAAATAATAGAGTTTATTGGGGTTAAAACGTTTTCCCTTTTTGAATTGAGATTGCTAGCTTCACAATAAACATAGGGGGATCCTTTCTTAAGGCTACTCCTCCCATCTGCAAGGCTCTCTTTCTTACAAGCAAACTTTTGCAATTAGCCATCCCGCTTCAATTGCGCGGCTCCGGTCAGAATTTTCCGTTTTCTTTGAAAACCTGTATGATTTTTTATGAATTTTCAAAAAATAAGAAAACCACATCATTTTATATTGTATTGTGAAGAATATTGTAAATTTTCATATTCTTATGATCAACAATGTAAGAGTAAAACGGTAACAATTGGAAAAAAAGAGGTGACTTTGGAGTCGTTTTTCTTCAGTTTTATTAATTAAAATAGATTTCGAGAAAAACCACATCACTTCTCATATCCTGTAGATTGTTCAGTTTTGTTTTCTGCTTAAAAAGTGCCATAGTTAATGTATAAAATGGTTACAAAGTTACTCAAAACCGGGCGGACGCCCCTTAAGAAGGACCCTGTATCTTGACTAACATTGGAGGATTAAAATTATATTCCGTGTTAATTCGCCTTACATTCGCAGGTCTATAGATTACTGAAATTATCCGAGCCTGTTCCAAGTGAATCCTGCACGGTCTCCAAATCCGGAATTACCGATAATTTATTGATCTAGAAATAGAATGAAAGTGGCTGGCATCGTAATTTAGACTTTGGGATCCTACATAATACATTTGGGTAGTATAGGTTTGCAGTTTTATATGGAACAGCTTATCTTTGCTATTTAGATGTTAGTTCCAGAGAACGATGTTTAGTTCGTTGGTCTGATTATCCCCTTAAAAAAAACTCTATATAATTTTGTAAGAAATCACTTGCGTTTTATAGTTCCGTGGTTTTATAACAGTATCGCGATTCATTTGAATCATTACATTTTAACGCATTGAAGATATAATTTACAACAAAAGTCGTTCTTCCGTGAAGGTGTACATTAATAATTATACACAATGCAAATTCAGTTTTGGCGCGAAACTTAATAAGTAAGCAGAATTATACGCTATCGTCCACCCAATAATATCGTGTAGGGTGTTAGTGGTTATCGTAGTTGTTATCGATGTCGATATATCCCGCATAGCTCCGATTTGGAGCGCATTGTGTGTTCGGCAGAATGCAGCTAAAAGTGAATTAGGTAGAAGCAAGTCAGGTGATCGGTGCACCGCGCCCGCACAGTCCGCAAGCTTCTATCTAGACAATGCAATGGTAGCTGCAACAACGGCCCTTTTCAACTGTCGATGTGTTTATTATTTATGTTCAATCATTAATGGTTCCTGAAATATAGATTCAGACGTCAATGCAACGTTTGAATTAATAGTCATGTATGAATATAGGTTGTAACAAAACATCTTTGTAATATTCAAAAGGATGGCTATTTTACTATGGAGTCTAAATAAAAACTGAAAATACTGTTTTAATAAAAAACATACGAACATGCTCGTAGGAGAACCACCGACCAACATACCGATTTGATTCTTTCCTAATTTAGTACAAAAAGGGGAAAGTCTTTGTAGAGAAGATAAAAGAAGAAATATTAATTAGCGGGAGAAACGTTACAAGGAAATATTTAACTTCGTAGACGTTTTTAGAGTTCCGTACCCAAAGGGTGAAAACGGGACCCTATTACTAAGCCTACGTTGTCTGTCCGTCCGTCCGTCCGTCTGTCCGTCCGTCCGTCCGTCTGTCCTACCTATTTAGGGCTGTAACTTTTGAACCGTAACAGCTAGACAGTTGAAATTTTCTCAGATTATGCGTTATTGCGGCGGAATTGTTAACAAATAATAAAAATGGCAGAAAGTTAAAAATTAAGGGGGGTTTTCAACAAGAAACTAGTTTTTATCAACGTTTTTTCTTCACGCTCTATAGTAAAAACGGTAATACATACAAGCGTCAAACTTAGTGTGATTATAGAACAAACTCTACAGAATAACAACAAATACTAAAAACCGGCCAATTGTGAGTCGGTCTCGCGCTAAAGGTCCCGGACAAAAAAAGTTTTTTTTCTAAGTTAATAATGTTGTGTTCTGTGGTGGTGTGGTACGGAACCCTCGGTGCGCGAGAAGCCCGACTCGCACTTGACCGGTTTTATTGGTTATAAATATTACCTTATAAAATATCTCTATTTTATTTAACCTAGTCTTTGTTTTAAAAAAGTAATAGCTTGTACTCTCCTAAAATTCTATGGTGTTTGGTATGGTGACAAAAAAATCTTGAATACGCATCAAATGAAAACCAAACCGTATCGATAAAATTTAGTTTCGTATCACTACCGATGGAACGAGTGGCGTCGGGGACGGTACGACAAAGCGGGGCTAATCAGGCGCATTTGTTCGACAAACCCGGCGCTCCCCTCCGCCTCGCCTTCCTCCTGGCACCCCCCGCCTCACCCACTCCCGCGACACACTCCCGTTGATGCAGATAATTAACAGGACCTGTCTATTGTCGAGGTGTCCAATGCCCATTGATTTTGTCCACGTTAGTCATTTTAAATATCGTTTTGGATAAGTACCTTCAAAGATAGGGTCCTTCTTAATATGCTGACACTTTTTTACGGGGATGATCAGACCGTCAAACTGAACAACTTTCTCTGTGGCGCCAACATCGATATCGCGAAAGAAAAAAACAGTCCTTCATACAAAATGACATATTCCGATGTCGGTGCCATAGATGCGCTATTTTCGGGCAAATTAAAATGCTTCGGGCCACAATGACCTAGGACTAGGCAGCCTTGATCTAGAACATTTGATATCTATCTTAAAGTGACGAAATAAGCCTCTAAGCGCAACTTATGTCGTCTCGCTCCCGTAACGAAATGAGTACGTTCGCTAAGAAATCAAAAGTATTATTTACAAAGAGGGGCGCGAGAGACGAGACATAAAATTCGCATAAATTATTCAATGGTACCATTACGCTGAGCCGGGGCCGAGGATCTCGCCGAGGCAAACTACGCGTCTAAATATTTTAACAGAGACGTTATATGTATTGCAATTTTCATTAATGATTAACAAGGATTTCAGGTGGGGCGGGTGGGACCGCCTTCGACGGTCAGACAAACACCCATACATAAGTTATATCGGCAGTGCGCTTCTATTCGGTTGCTAATCTAAAGGGAGTACTAATACGCTAAGCTATTCATATTGTATGAGAACGCGGACGCCGGCCGTGTAGTTTATTTATCGCATCATTATATTTGAGCCAATGCATCGGCACACCTGTATCAATGAGTAAAGCAGTACAAGAAATTAATCATCATTAATTTTTTCAGCTAATTCGAAATTATCTACAACGTGTTAATGAATTAACGCAAAACTAGAAAGTAGTTTGTTTAGAATCGAAAGCAGAATCGAATTATCATAGTTTCAACATAGGTAATTTTTTTCAAAATAATAAATAATTTTTCGTAAAATTTAAAATTTACTGAACCCGATGTCAACCCACCCCACGGGTACACTCACCCTACTTACTACCAAAACAAGATTATTAAAATGTATCCATGAGTACGTTACAGCTTTCATTAATTGCTGAAATAATAACAAATCATTTTTGCCCCAGAACTTAAAATGCGAATAACTTTAAATTTTAACTATCAAAATAATGAAATTATTGTTTCAATCTAATTATTTTGCTATAAATCAGTTGGGGTGTATGAGGTTTTGCGCTAATTTATTAACACGTTGTATACTAATATTATAAAACGGAAAGATTTGTATTTTTGTGTGTGTGTATGTTTGTAATGAATAAACTCAAAAACTACTGTGCCGATTTGAAAAATTCTTTCCACCATTAGAAAGCTACAGTCACCCTGAGTAACATAGGCTATATTTATTGCTAGAAAACATTAGACATCCACCCGTGCGAAGCCGGGACGGGCCGCTAGTATTTAATATAGACTGATAGGTACCTACCTACTTTTGTCAATTTTGGTAGGTAGGTACCTACATAAAATTTAGTTTAGCTTTCTATACAAATCGTAGTTTGTTTGCTGAAAAGGCAGAATCCGAGCATTTTCAAAAATTTTGAATCTTAATTGATATTCTGTTTTCGTAGGAATAGACGGATTCAGGTTTTGTGTTTATTTGCAGGTACGTTGTATAATAGTTTATTCTAGTGAAATTCTGTGTAAAATATACTGGAAGCAATTTGTGAAAACGTTTGGTTGTATCGCATATTTAAAACTAAAATAACGCGAGGTTGTAAAACACCTTGGTGATACTGATTACTGGTAATACTAGTAATAACATCGTATTCCTATGAATAACCCAACAAATAGCCAGATGTTTACTTTATCAGGACTTTGTAAGCATTCTTATCTAGACCCAGGAGAATACCGACCAGCTACACCGGCCATTCCGCACGAGACAGGTAACATTAGTACGATTAATTCCTGCCCCATCAAAGAGGTCCTTTTAACAGAACCTGTCATTCGCTATCGGCTTGTCGATAGCTCAAACTTTACACATAGCACAACAATGGAAACTTCACAACGACATCAGGCGACAACAATACGCCTGCACTGATGTCCACTCAATGACGCGCCTATTGTGCACCTGGTTTCTATTTCATAAGTTCACCTTTAGTTTTTAACCTAAAAGGAACTGGCGTCGTTCTGAAAAGCCTTTGATGGCTAGTACCTAGTGTTTCAAATGCGGTGTAGTCAATCTATTTACGGAGGGAGGCACCAATCCTGTCGTATACCTTTGGTCTCTTTCAATTACGACTCGTTTTAGTTCAAGATTTGTAACTTTCATTTTAATTGGTAATGGTAAGGAAATGCTACTATACTATCTATACAGCATCATTCTTAATATGCTGACATTTTTTTAAAGGGATGATCAGACCATGAAACTGAACAACTTTCTCTATGGGACCAAAATCGAAATCGCTAAAAATATATCTGCTATCATTGCTGCTGTCCCATACATTTGGCTCGAGTAGGTTTGCCGTTTTGTATGGACAGCTGATTTTATTTTCGCGATTTCGACGTTGGTGCCATAGAGAAAGTTTTTCAGTTGGATGTTCTGATCATCCCCTAAAAAAGTGTCAGCATATTAAGAAGGACCCTGTATACCATAAAGATATTATACCTTACGGAATAGAGTAAGTGACATGAGTTGTCAAATGAAACCGTTTTTGGACGTTTTTTGGAGTCCTCGGCAGGGTAAAAATTCGATTTCTGTGTATTAATTCTCAATCTAACGTGAAATGGTGAATAATTTAATGAAACAGTGTTAGTATATTTTACAAAATTATCTACGATTTCACTTTAGGTTCACGATTATTGACAGAAACTGAATTTTTACCAGGACTCCAAATCCCCAAAAACGGTTCTATTGCCTCGCGTCACGTATCTCTTTCTATTATACAGGCATGCCGCTAGGTACATCTCGCTCTCTCAGCTGTCACCGTCTCTCTTACGTAGTATAATACCTTTATGCTGTATACACAAATCTACTATCTAATATCAATAAATGAAAATGTCAAAGTAAGAAACAATATTTTAAGAAGGCCTATAATTTTGTATTGTAGCTTTATCTAGGGAATTAACGCGATGAGATCGACTTTTGGTTTATAGTAGGGTCATTACGAGAGACACGAGGCGAACAATACATTCGCTGTATCAATCGCTATTCGTGTTCAATCCGTGCTGTTATTCGAATATTACATTATTTGTCGACCTTCTAAACTGGGAACATTTGATGATTGGACACGTGTACTGCGGTCTCTTTACCAGTAGACACTACAAATAGGCTTTCATAAGCTTTTTTCAACCGATTAAGAGGATTCTATGTTTTATGTCTCGCCATAACTTCGGCATTTCCAAACAGATTATTCTTTTTTTTTTGTTAGGAAAGAGTTAGGTACCACCCAGTTGGTCACATCTTAATATGGTGGAGATTTGATAGATAGGTTCGATTCCAGGCCCGTACCACTAAGTTACACGGAACTATGTACGGATGATTATCATTATGGAAAAAAAACATAACTCTCCTTCTGGTGCAGTCGGGTAAAAAAGGAAAAATCGAAATAAAATGAGATACCTATGTATAAAAATATGGGTGGTATGATCGAAGTTTACAAGCTATACGGCTTGCAATAGCCCTCCGTCCCCCAAATAATGATATAACCGAGTACCTGTAGCTTTAAAAAGTCAATTGTTTCGGAACCGGTCAAAATTACTCCGATTTTCATGACTTTTTTTAAAACGTCCGTAATATAAAATACTACAACCTTTATAGTTCGGAGTAGTTTTAACGGGTTCCGAAGTAAAAACCTTCAGGGACTCTACTAATAGTGGAACTCCTCAACAGATAACAACATATCATAGGCGATTTAAGTAGTTTCTTGCATTGCTTACTATACCTGTAAACTGAGTCAAACTCCAGATAGGAATGTAATAGTCGGATTTCTTTTTTAGGGTTCCGTACCCAAAGGGGGAAAACGGGACCCTATTACTAAGCCTACGTTGTCCGTCCGTTTGTCCGTCCGTCCGTCCGTCTGTCCGTCCGTCCGTCTGTCCGTCCGTCCGTCCGTCCGTCTGTCCTACCTATTTAGGGCTTTAACTTCTGAACCATAATAGCTAGATAGTTGAAATTTTCTCAGATTATGCGTTATATTACGGCGGATTTGTTAACAAATAATAAAAATGTCAGAAAGTTAAAAATTAAGGTGGGTTTTCAACAAGAAACTAGTTTTTATCACCGTTTTTTCTTCACGCTCTATAGTAAAAACGGTAATACAAGCAAGCGTCAAACTTAGTCTGATTATAGAGCAAACTCTACAGAATAACAACAAATACTAAAAACCGGCCAATTGTGAGTCGGTCTCGCGCTAAAGGTACCGGACAAAAAAAGTTTTTTTTCTAGGTTAATAATGTTGTGTTCTGTGGTGGTGTGGTACGGAACCCTCGCGAGTAGCCCGACTCGCACTTGACAGGTTTTATTTTTTTCAAATGTCTTATATCCGTTATTTTAGGAACATGAATGCATATTTCTTTGGTAACAAAATTGAATTGGAAAGGTATGCACTGTTGCACCTACGAACGACACGTTTTGTTTAATCGCCTAAAGGTCTGTTGCATCGGAAATGTTAATTATTGTAGCTACGAACTAGTGTTACACGGTTTAATACATATTTGGATCCAATTGTTATCGGTTATTGATACAACAGTACCGATGCTAAATACTTTACTAAATACCTATCTAAAAGAGATAGAAAACATATTTTGTTTTGTGTTGATCCCATAATTTTGTTGAACAATTTAGGTATGTTAATTTAATTAAGTTTCGACCATTTTCCCACTAATAATTAAATTAAATTTCTTCCTTATCCAATTTAAATAGTGTACAAGAGTTGATTTGTTCTAGCGGACAGCGGCGTTAAGATCGGACCGTCTCGTCAGCTAACTTACTAAATATAAGATAGTGTTTTGCTGAAAGCTGTACTCTCCAAAACGAGACGAGCAAACTGAATACATTCATTACGATTGTGATGTAGACCCGGACTAAGTACCATACAAAATTCAAAATTGCATTTTGATTGACCAAGCACGGAATCCTACTTTCACGCAGGTATGAAAATCGTTCGAGAATTCAAATTCTGATGTGAGTAGTTCCATCTAGCTCAGCGAACATATAGGTTTAGAATGCACACGCGTTACCCAAACATGCAGACATATGAAGGCATTGTAAGCGAATTCACGCAAACAGAGAGGATGGGGGCATTTTGCAATTCAGATTCATTCGTGTTTCTAGTAGGTAGGTACCTACGGACAGATGCGTCATTATTCAGGGAGACGTCTTTGACATAGTCCATGAGAGGTTTTTCAGGGTTCTGTGAGTGTCAGGGCCAAATCGATCTTGCACGGCTCCTTCTTCAGCATGTTAGTTCCAAACGATATGAATCTGTTTAATTAATGCGACCCTAGTCGTATTATTCAAATTTATAGTTTGTCGAACTTATGATGCTGTATACAGGATGTAACAAAACACCTTAGTAATACTTAAGGGGGTGCTTCAGACCATCGAACCGAACAACTTTCACTATGGAGCCAACTTCGAAATCGCGAAATAAAAATCAACTGTTTCATACAAAACTGCAGTACCGGCTCGACTCAAATATATGGGACAGCTTATTTATTTTATTTTTTCTCAACGTTGGCTCCATAGTGAAAGTTGTTCAGTTTGATGGTCTGAAGCACCTCCTTAAGTATTACTAGGGTGTTTTGTTACACCCTGTAGAGTAGTTAGCACATTTTTGATACCCATGTATAAATATGATAATTATTGAGACTTGAAGATTCTTCATATTCTACAGATATTTACGTAAGTGAAGAAACGGGAATAACGTAAGAGGGGAAATGATTGAAGCTTCATAATTTTCATACAAATCTATATTGTACAAAAATATAAATCAAAAGGGTTACCTAGGACATAATCAAATATTCGGTTATACATTTTGTACAAAGAGCATTGGTCTTGCGTTCAGTTGTCAAGACGTAATATGCAAATAAACTCTTCACCAAATCACGTCTATTTCTAACGCAAAACAGTGTGGTTTAAACATCAATCAGTTAGATTGAACGAGCGTGATTCTGTCGATGTATTAATTGTTTTATATCTCAATGGAGTTTAGGTCTGATGGTTGGGGAGGGTTAGTTACGGAAGTGATTAGTATGTTGGGATATGAAATGAGACCACGGTCTCAACCATGTCTCAACTAAGATTCTTCAGGGTTTTGTTTTACATTGTCAATAAATATTTTACTCTCTACATATTATGGTAAAATAACATTATCCATATCGTATAGATTTTTTTTTTATTATAGTAGAAGGATTTATCGAGATTTTTTTTTTATGAAAGGTGCACTTCAATTTTTCATTTTGCTAGAGAAAATAGAGTTTATAAGGAAGATTCAAAATAAAAAAAATCCTAATCTGTTGGAATTTTACTCATGTACTCTTATGTTCTACGTACGGGGTCCAACTTAATATACTGACGGTTTATAAGAGGGTGATCAGACCATCAAACTGAACAACTTTCTCTATGGGACCAACAACGAAATCACGAAAAAAATCTGCTGTCCCATACATTTGTGTCGATTAAGATTCCAGTTTTGTATGAAACTGCTGATTTTTTTTGCGATTTCGCCTTTGGTATCATAGAGAATGTTGATCAGTTTCATGACCTGATCATTTCCTTAAGAAACCGTCAGCATATTAAGAAGGATCCTATACTGAAACCACTAGTAAATATCTACATTTTGCACCGTATGAGAAAATGGATTAAGTGCTATCTAGGTATACATTTAGGCTGAAACCGCTACAGATCCAAAATGAAGCCGGGCTAATTCGTAGCTCTAGCTAGATGAGCCTAGTGCAGTGCGCTTGCGTTAACAAATCAAGTTTGCTGTGGCGTATCCCTTGATAATTTGTTCTAATTGAAATTCAAGTCATTGACATGGCCAACGTTCGTAATCAAATTTCTCGAAGCACGCTCTCCGAACGTCTGTTTCGAAGTGAGTGTACCTATATCTATGCTTATTGCTTTACTTGTATGTAGGTTCAATTATTGGAGTTGTACATAGGTTCGTGTTTAATAAAGAACTACTACATAGCAAAAGAATTTATATTATTTAGTTATTAAGTCGTGTTGTGTTGTAGAGTTTCTGGCCGCATCTTCTCTACAGCGACAACACGTTGCGACGCGGTAGTAGCTTCAAAATAAAACCGGTCAAGTGCGAGTCGGACTACTCGCGCACCGAGGGTTCCGTTTCACACCACCACAGAACACACACAACATTATTAACTTAGAAAAAAAACTTTTTCTGTCCGGGATCTTTAGCGCGAGACCGACTAACACTTGGCCGGTTTTTAGTACTTGTTGTTATTCTATAGAGTTTGCTCTATAATCACATTAAGTTTGATAAGCATCAACTACAGCGTATGTATTACCATTTTAACGATAGAGCGTGAAGTAAAAACGTTGATAAAAACTAGTTTCTTGTTGAGAACCCCCCTTAATTTTAAACTTTTTGACATTTTTATTATTTGTTAAATAATCCGCCGTAATAACGCATAATCTGAGAAAATTTCAACTGTCTAGCTGTTACGGTTCAAAAGTTACAGCCCTAAATAGGTAGGACAGACGGACGGACGGACAGACGGACAGACGGACAGACGGACAGACGGACAGACGGACAGACGGACAGACGGACAGACGGACAGACGGACGGACGGACGGACGGACGGACGGACGGACGGACAACGTAGGCTTAGTAATAGGGTCCCGTTTTCACCCTTTGGGTACGGAACCCTAAAAAGTGTGCTTCAAGCTCCGATATTGAATAAATTATGTTGACTTTGACTTTACTTATTTATGATCGCAAATTTTGAGGTGGACACCAAAGAGAATATAATCACTACACGGACACGATTAGCTATAACTTGGCTTTAGAAATTGTCTTTTGTCATAACATTTTTGCCGACTTATCCTCAGATGTTTCAAAAGAAGACTGAAAAGGGGAAGACAAAAACCATTCAAATCTTGTCTTACCTTAATGAAAATAGGAATAAATTTAAGTATTACCTATGATGATTGCAGTTCTGTCGATCGACAGTGTACACTAGTTAAAAAGTTAACGTGAAAATCGGAAACTCGTGTTAACTATTCATCGTGTGTATGTAGTTCCCGTTCAGGGTGGCAAAGAGCGGGGAATAAAGTTTGGCGGTAAAAGTTGTGGCGGGGATGGCATGCATAGGTAAACGTTGCGTGGGGCGCGAACCCGCGTCGACCGCATCGGCTGTCATCGCTAACAGGTTGCCAGATTTGGCACTATTTTTACGTGTCCCCCGCGACGGGGCTAGTGATGTGACGGAGCACCTGTTGGGGATGATCAACGCTTTTTAATGACACTGAATGTCTCTGTTCTTTGAGACAAAAAACCAATGGTTTTTACGATAATGCTTTTGAATAGAGAAGAAAATTAATATCTAGGGGTCAACACAAAAGATCCTAGTGGCACGAAGTGTTGCTGGGGTGCACTAATCAGATAAGATAAGATGATCAAGTTCTATTTGTCATAAAGATATGTGTCCATCGTCATGAATAGTAGTACCTTATGGTATGGCGGGAGTAATTTTCAGCGTTTTGATTCAATCTTACAAGGGCGCCGAAAAACGAAGGACTAATCGTGCGTGACGACCGACCGCTATACCGGTACCGGTACCTTTTCATGTGGCTTGATGCATAGTCTTGACGCCTACTTACATATAAATAATCACAATTTGCCGAAAAAGTTTAAAAATTCACGATCAATGTAAACCTTATTTCAGAATCCATGTACGGCGCGACGTGCTACAGCCAGGTAAACAAGTATAGAGCATACTACTATCATTACATTATTTGATTAAAATGTCGAAGGGCCTTATTTATTACACCGCCATAGCAAGATTTTTTACTTATAAGACCGCCATTTTTACCCTCACATTCTTTTTATACTACTACTAGTTCTACTGGTACCAGTGAAACGTGGATGTTCTGAGGTTTCAGAATATCTCTGACTACCCCCTCGGGGAATATAGTCGTGAGAATATGCTTGCTTATTCATTCTATTCATTCTGTTTTTGTTGCTGCATGTTTTTGGTGTGCACATAAAGAATATTTATGTTATTTTATGTTAAGGGTTATCAGAATCCAAATCAAAAGAGGCCAAAGGAAGCTTTTTGTTACGATTTAGATTTTGAGAACAACAAACTATATTGGGATTTGATGTGAATGGAAATGAACACGATTGTTCGACAATTCGACATCACTATGGTTGTGATTGCGTGCGACCCGTGGCGCGTACAGGAGCCAATTAAACGCTTTTTACGCGCCGGGACATTTTGATTTTGAACGGAATAATTTTCGAACTAACATGTCGGTGTACATGGCAATGGGACAACTCGCGCTATCGGTGTTTCGACGACTGTCCACTTTTCTTTTTTATCGTTTTACACCGATTATGGTAAATGTCTTTACTCACAATGCCGATTGAGGCAGTATTACGGTCTGTGGTATCTTATACAGGGTGAAATTGATATCATTAGCATCCTTTTAAACTAAGAGTCTACCCATCAAACTAAACAGCTTTTACTATGGGAGCAAACCGTCCCATACTAAACTGCAATGCCTACTCGACTCAGTATGCAACAGCTGATTTTTTTTTGCTCCGGTCGTATTGCTCCCATAGTAAAAGTTGTTCAGTTTGATGATTAGACTCTTAGTTTAAAAGGATGCCAATGATATCAATTTCACCCTGTATATAAAACAAAGTCGGGTTTGTTCGAACACTTATAACTCGAGAACGGCTGGACCGATTTTCATGATTTTTGATTTGTTGTATTTGTCTTCGTCCCGAATAGCAGAATAACTATTAAAAACATTAGAAAATTGACGAAAAAATGAAATGTCCACGCGTACGAAGTCGCGCGCAACAGCTAGTTATAAATAAATACATAGGCAAAGTCCGTAAGTTCCAGGAGCGACAGCGCTTGCTTAAAAGTAGTAGTACTAAAGTCACAGTTCTTTGCAGGCTGTTAGGGTAAACAGTAGCATTACTTTAAAGGGTATTGTACCCATGATACTGAAAAACTTTTCCTTGTTTCTTACATGTAGGAAATTAGTAAAACAAAAGGTTAACTTCCCATCTAAACTATTATAAAACTGTAACAGAAATGTGTCTGTACATTAAAGATATTTACAAAAAAAAAATTACGACATGGTTTTTAACTGTCCCTGATTCCAAATCAACAATTTTTGGACTTTTTGTCTGTCTGTTTGTTTGTTTGTTTGTTTGTATGTTTGTTTGTTTGTTTGGGTGTTTGTTTGTTCGAGTATCACGCAAAAACTACTGAACCGATTTTGATGAAACTTTTTTTGTTTGATAGCTTATCATCTGACTTAAAATCTGGTATATAATTTGTGCGGACGAAGTCGCGGGTAAAAGCTCGTACTAAATAAAATCAGCTGATCGAGCGTTTGTATGAAAAGTCGGAAAAAAATCGCGAATTTTCTATAGATTTCTTATGGAACGTTGTTCAGTATCATGGGTGCAAAAGCAACTGTTTAGTGTGTTTACCCTAACAGCCTGTATAAAATCTTCTTCAGCTGTACCAAACATACCATAAGTATCAGGTTTGTTTGTGTGGGTCATTTCTTGAAATTCAAATGGGACAGAAAGCTTCCGTTAGTGCCATTGCCTTAAAAATGTATGCACATAATTTACAGATCCGATGCCAGAAAAATAATCGGGTAACCTTCACCTGCACTGACCATACAACAATCATATAACCATTCCACACGAAAAGAAGAACCTGAGAGCTAGGTATTTAACAAAAGAGTTACTGATTCAATTTAGACAGTTTTAATTCTGAAATTTTATTTTTGTAGTTTACGTTTTCGAGTGTATTCTCCGAGATAAATTATGGCATATTCAAAATATTTACATTTCGGTAGCAATTCCCAAACGCTGTCCAGTATGACAGGTACCTAGGTATTACTAAGTTCTTAGCCACTTGAACTCTATGGGTACATCTGTGAATTGATTGTGTTGGCTTCCCCAAATCGTTTTTAAATTAAATAACATTTAATACTTATCAAAAACATACTTTACGTGTACAATAATATTCATCAAAACATTGTTATAGTTTCATTTGTCAAAAATATTATAAGTACTTACTTACAGTAGGTACCTACATTATTATACATATTTTAAACTAACAAAGCTTTTTTTATTAAAAGAACGATGTATTTAGTTAAACAAAACTAAATAATGTTTCCTTTGAGTAAAATTATCTTCAATATTTATAATAGTGTACACAATGTTAAGTACCTATTAAATGTGTATCTAATCCAGATATTTTTGTGTGAATGCATCGACTGTTCACTGGTTCGACTGCAGTCAAAACATCACTCCCTTTTAGAAGAGATTGTCATAATATTCCGTTCGACCTTCATTCCACTATTTCATTTGAAAAATTAAAATACCGCGATTCCAATACACTATTTAAAAGCAATCAGTGCTCTGGAAACCACATCGTAGAGCGTCCAACATAACATACCAATTTAACCGGTACCGGTGACAGTCCATCAATATGTCAGTTAAATTCGTGGAAATGATGAATTAAATTTCGCGTATAAAAGTTTGTGATCGTCGTACGATATAATACCTCGAACCCAATTAATTGTTCAGTGCTGTAGCTACGTTATACATAGATAACTTGATATTTCACTTGTGTGTTGAATGTTTTAAAAAAACATGCATATTTGGTCGGTTTAGTACAAGTAGTGTTACTATTAGGTTTTTTTATTTCACTTACAATTAACTTTCTTTGATAAAGTTAATAAAAAATTGTTAACTTTATAGAGATGATCTATAATTTTTGTAATGCATTGTTTTTAAAATATAAATGTATATCGGCGTTATAAATGAAATAGAAAGTCGTATTAAAAAATGTCTTAAGATGAATAAATTGAAGCTGGGATAACATAATCTAAAAATTAATTTTTAGTTCTTGAGTAATATTAATATTCCTTTCGTGAACGGCAGGCATCCTTGATGAAGTGGAACTAAGCTTCTAGTCTAGGTGCCAACATATTCACATAATTAATTATTTGATTCTCATTAAAAACGAATTTTTAAAACCTTTAAACTGGTTTTGTTTTCTTTCATTCAATTCAGGATCCTTAGCGCGAGCCCTACTCACACTTAACCGGCCTTTATTATTCGTGGCTACTTTGCACTATAATCACACCAAGTGACGCCTGTATGTTTCATTATCGTTAGATAGAGCAAAATAAAAAATCACAAAAAAAAAACACGTTTCTTGTATGGGGAGGGGGTTAGTGGGGTTCCGTTGGCAGTTGGCTCCCTTTGGTTACGGAACCCTAAAAATTAAGAACAAATAACTTTTATATGATTCTTTCACAGCTGGAGATCATAGCCATATGGGATTTTTTATTCATTCGTTTTATGTACGCAATGGAATGTCTATCAAAGTAGCCATTAGGTACCTATCTCTTCTAGACATCCCTGGTTTTTTAGGACGATGTTCATGTACACAATTTACCTATACGTAATGTGACCACGAGGTGATAATAGATGTTTTGCCGTAGTGACCAATATGATCTCGAGCCTAAAACCCTTATTTCCCTTTGTAAGTAACAGACCAAAAGAGTAAACGCAAAATGCAAAATTTAATATTGCGTGGGATGAAAAAGAACACATCAACAATTTTCTTTTTCAATGTTAATTTCTGAGCTCGATTGTGAGCAGGAACGCTATGCTTCCTTTACCTACATGTAGGTAGATGTGTTTAAAAAATAATCGATCCCCCACCCTACATATAAACAGCGTCTGTTCTCGTCGCGGGGGACCCATCGTTATCGACCAAATTTTTATTATGCATATTTTTTAATTTTATTTTTTGTTCGCCCCCGCGCGCCGCCCCCGTTGGGTGACTGTATGTGCCGGTATTAAATCAATACTGGGCGAACCGACTTGGTGTTCTATTTGCCGGAATGGGGAGAGCTTTTTGGCGAGACTCGGCTCCTGAGCACGCGTGTCTGGGTGACTGTGATTTCTGTCT
Organism: Agonopterix subpropinquella; assembly: GCA_922987775.1. Taxonomy (NCBI): domain Eukaryota; kingdom Metazoa; phylum Arthropoda; class Insecta; order Lepidoptera; family Depressariidae; genus Agonopterix; species Agonopterix subpropinquella. The sequence goes on along the minus strand of OV277693.1, from coordinate 51,188,621 downwards.
AATGGAAGGCCGCACGTTATGAAATCCAGTACCAAAGTCCGTAGCATAACGAAACATTTTTTGTGATGAACGTTACCTACCTAATGCACTGCTAGCTCATATTTTGTTTCAGCAGACATTTTTAGACGTAGGTGTAGTTAAAAAGTTTCCTACTCAGAGGAATTCCCTTTTGCACTCTCCCGTTCAATTGACCTCTTCATGGATCGGCCTATTTGTCTATTGTTTGTCTCCCCTCATCCGTCACGTTATTCCTTTAGCACGATTTGCCGATTTATTAATTATGGTCACGTGCTTTGAACATTGACGACGATAGAAGAGTTCTTCATATTGTATGATTTTTATATTTTTAATTGACGACCCGGTTGGTGTAATGGTTACCACTGCCAAACCAGGGTCCTGGGTTCGAATCCGGGTTCGGTCATGGATGTTATATGTTCGTGCCGTTGTTGTATGGTTTCCATATTAAAAAGCCTATAGTGCTTAACGTGGAATCATTACAATGTATTTGCCTGTGAGCGTTACTATTATTATATTATTATTATAATTATACGAGCTTTTACCCGCAACTTCGTCCGCATAAATTATATACCAGATTTTAAGTCAGATGATAAGCTATCAAACAAAAAAAGTTTCATCAAAATCGGTACAGTAGTTTTTGCGTGATACTCGAACAAACAAACACCAAACAAACAAATAAACAGACAGACAAAAAATCGAAAAATTTGTGATTTGGAATCAGGGACAGGTAAAAACCATGTCGTAATTTTTTTTTGTAAATATCTTCAATGTACAGACACATTTCCGTTACAGTTTTACAATAGTTTAGATATGAATCATAATGTGGATATAATTAGCATATTTACGAAAGAGACTATAATTTTACTAAAGCTTTACGGGCTCCCCATAAGAAACTATTATTTGTGACATTGTTATGGAATTTATGTTCTGAAATAAATGATTTGATTGACTGATTGATAACAAGACTGGTAATCTTTGAATATATTTTACGTATACATAGGTATATACACGACCGTATTTTCTTCCTGGCTCGTCAGAAACTTTGCTACAACCAAAATAAAATAAAACTGCTAAAGTAAAGTCTTTAAAACGTGCATTTATAGCAATTTCGCATTTCAAAGATTCATGATGGAAAGACACGTCTACTAAAACAACATAATAATTTGAAAATAATAAACAGATTTTTCGGCGCAAAACGAGCATAGCTTTATTAAACTACATTATTACGTAAAGTAGAATCGGTATAAGAGGCGAGTGGGCCAGATCCGCCACCTTTATTTTCAACTATTAAGTAAGTGCCTCAATGGGGACGTCCGGCACATGTTCCTGTCACGGCACACGTGAATTAACCCTTGATTTACGGAGCTATTGAAGTGGGCGATCCGTTTTGTCAAGGTCCGTTCCGTTAATGTCACAAGGTCACTTTTATAGGGTACGTTGACATTTAATTATTATTAGTGGAGTACCTGAAAGTAATTATTTCGGAATCCGTTGAAACTACTCCGATTTCGATAATTTTTTTTTAAATATTGGGTAATTTAAAATATTGAACCTTTTTTTATATTACAAGCTTTTTTTAATTTTTTTCAAATTAAAGTTTTTACGTGCAAAATAGACATTTATTGATGTAGAATATTAACAACAAAAAAATGGTCAGAGCACAGTTGGAGATCAAACCGTTTGATTGCGTCAAAATATCTGCCTAATTAAAACATTCTAAATCTTCGACTTAATTGTTTTGATCCCGGGCTATATAAACTTCTGCAAGTCGTAGCTTGTTGATTTTAATGTTTTTGGAAAGCTTATGAGAAGTTTGATGATGATGATTCTTGTGATATACTTTTTATTAAATTTTTTCTTAAAATTTTTATTTAGTTACAGCTTTTTACATAACTAAGAGTCCATTTTTAAACTATAAAGGTTGTAGTATTTTAGATTATGGTTGTTTAAAAAAAACATGAACATCGGAGTAGTTTTGACCGGTTCCGAAACAATCGACTTTTTAAAGCTACCGGTACTCCAGTATATTAAATGTAAACAAATTATTGGATATTAGCATAAACACAATTTAGAGAAATAAGGAATTACAAAATACCTTGAAACAAAAATCGAGATTAAATGAACAAGTGAACTTAGTTAAGAAGCCGGGATCGACAAGGGGCGGGTTATTTGACTGAGCTTGTATTTATTGTTTTGACGAAGCATGTTGTTGATTTTTGCCTGTTTTTGTATCTTAGTATTTGACGACGCTTATGCTGACCGCTTTATTTTTGTGATTAATCTAAATGCTTTTATGAATAAATTATTTATAGTTAAGAAATGTAACACAATCAATCTAAAGACTCATACAGGTTATGTTATTTACAGCTAGTTGCTTGGTTGATATAGCCGATAGCCGTTTAATATCTTAACTTATCTGAGTAATAATACCATACGCAGCCTTGCTACCACTAGGTACATTATTAAACAGAAAGTTGCTTGGTAGTTGTAGCAATGAATCTGGCCACCCCTCTAACAAAAATTTGTACTTTAATGTTTTATTTCGCTAACGGATCCCTTAATTGAAAAATGGTTTTCCCAAATCCACAATATTGTTATGGACCTATCGAACGATACCCCACACGATGGGATAGACGAGAAAAAAAATTTCATCATCAAACCTATTTATATCCTAAAATGTCATACACTTCACGTGTTGGGGAGGTAACCTAAAAAAATATTTTTCAACATTTTATTTTACCACTATGTCGGCGTGATTAATATGTACTATCAGTTTAAAATAACAATGTGCATAACCTCGCCCGCAAATGTGACGTCACTCAATCACACGAACTTCACTCGAGTCATTCAAATGATTATTTCCTTTACATAGAGTCTATATTCCTTTACAACCGAGTGAAGTTATCGAACGGCCCTTCAAGGTCATGCACATTGTTATTTTAAACTGATAGTATACCCGACATTAGTAACTAATGTCATTGTATATCCATGCCAAATTATAGCTTTCTAGTACTAAGCGTCTCTAAGCTAAGTCGCGAACAGACAGACAGACGGACATGGCGAAACTATAAGGGTTCCTTGTTTACTTCGGAACCCTAATAAATAACTAACGTCGTTGAATATAATCTACTAATATTATAAAGAGGAAAGTTTTTGATTGTTTGTTTCCCTTGCAAAGAAAAAAACGGCCAAGTGTGTATCGGGGAAAAAAGGGGAATTGCAACGCATGCCAAGCGACAGCTAGTAAGGTATAAATAAGAAACATGCTGACAGCAAGCTGAGAAAGAAACTGAGAAATTTCATAGAATGTTTTTTTTCTATCATTATTGCCAGCTCTAGTGGACGTGCGCCATTAACTCATTAGGGATGTCCAATACGATTATTTTTGAAACGCTCACCCTTTCACACATACACTTTAGCCTTGGATAAGTTGTATATCAAGATAGACAGTCAAAGCTACGAACGCGTAGAAAAAAATTGCATCCAGCTCCTGTTACATGGAAGGGATGAGAGCGACACAGGTCACTTCTAAACGTCTCCTTAGTATCTCACTTAAAGGTCATCCGGCACATAATACCAAAAAATGTATAACCGTACTTCTATTTTTATTATGGACTATGGAACACTACCCCCTCGCGGAATATAGTCGTGAGCATATGCTATGCTATGCTATGCTATGGAACACTATAAACTAATTGTAGGCATCAGTTTATTTTATCAGTTTAGTTTAGTTTTAATCATTTTTATATAAAAAAAAATACATTGAACATTGACAGCCATTTTGGGGTTGCTGCTTTTTAGGGTTCCGTACCCAAAGGGTAAAAACGGGACCCTATTACTAAGCCTACGTTGTCCGTCCGTCCGTCTGTCCGTCCGTCCGTCTGTCCGTCCGTCCGTCCGTCTGTCCTACCTATGTAGGGCTATAACTTTTGAACCGTAATAGCTAGATAGTTGAAATTTTCTCAGATTATGCGTTATTGCGGCGGATTTGTTAACAAATAATAAAAATGTCAAAAAGTTATAAATTAAGGGGGGTTCTCAACAAGAAACTAGTTTTTATCAACGTTTTTTCTTCACGCTCTATCGTAAAAACGGTAATACATACAAGCATCAAACTTAGTGTGATTATAGATTATACCCTACAGAATAACAACAAATACTAAAAACCGGCCAAGTGTGAGTCGGTCTCGCGCTATAGGTCCTGGACAAAAAAAGGTTTTTTTTCTATGTTAAGGCTGGGTATTAGTAGAACAAGCCTCTCTTTCTAACAAGCAAACTTTCGCAATTAGCCATCCCGCTTCAATTGAAAGCAAGATCGCAAAAAAACGCATTTTTCATCAATATCTTTTCTCTTGGGTGTTTGGGGAAAAATCCATCGGTTAGAAGCCCTGCTATAATTATTTACCTTTCAAATGATGGTATATTCAGAAGAAATGGTGTAGTGTGATTCTTGTAAAACTGGTTATAAATCTGAAATCGAGCTTACTTTGCTCCTCTTTTCTATCGAGAAAATTTAATAGAATCGTGTTTTCAACGGTTAGATGCCCTGCAGAAAGAACGTATCTACACTGTTATGTGAACTATATATATTAAATGTAATAATTTGGTTCTCAAAAATCGGTTCGAAAACAGACAAAATAGGTATGACCCCCTCTTAATAATGTTGTGTTTTGTAGTTGTGTGGTACGGAACCCTCGGTGCGCGAGTAGCCCGACTCGCACTTGACCGCTTTTATTTATAATTTATTAATAATAAATGACTAAATAAGTCGTTAAATAAAAATAAATGATCCAATCTGAGTCGTTTTTATAAAACCCCATAATTTATTACACATTTTACTTCAGTCAAAACTTCTATGTACATTTTCTGGTATTTTTTCAAGGAAGAACGTCGGTTGTCCTTTGACGTTTAGAAGTGACCTGTGTCGCTATCACCTCTGTCATGTTACAGGGGCAGTACTAGCTTTTACCTTAACCCTATCCACATCCACGCACAGTCATAATTTGTATGACGCCTCACGCACACCAACCTAAGAAAGTGGGCCCCGTTTGTTTTATACGGTAGAAGCATGAGGCTCATTCTAGACATACTTATACTTTTTCTAAGACTTCAACCTAGCTTTAGCCGACTCAATCATTCTCATTAAATTATTATATAATCGATAAAAAAAAATTATTAAAATATTAAAATTATATTAAAAAAAAAATATATATATAAAAAAAAAAAAATATATATATATATATATATATTATTATTTAAATTATTTTTTATTATTATTATTATTTATTATTATTATTTTTATTTTTTTATTTTTCGATTATTTAAATTATTATCAGGATTCTCGTTTCCAAGGTACAATGGAGGTTTAATGTTTTGTACTTTACGTTAAATAGTACATTACTGCAGCGGCCAGCAACAGAGGCATTGATGGACGAACGTGTAAATGTGGGCCGAGGCGAAGCCGAGGCACACATTCGTAAGTCCATCAATGCCTAGTTGTGGCCAAGGCTTGTATAGTACTTTTCTCAAATAATGCGCGGAAATTAAAACAATAAATTTTCTCAAATAATTCACGGAAATTAAAACTCTTTTCAAAATCAATGACTAACAACGAACAGCTTTCTACTTGCAAGCCAGTTCGAAATTTAAATAAAACCTTTGATGAGTTGCCTCCTTGGTCGCCATGTTTCGGAGAAAAAGATCGTTCCATTTTTAAATAACACGACACATATGAGTTTACTATGTAATTTACTTGGCCGCTAAACACAACAGATATGGATTTTCATACATCATTGCCGGCCGCTGCGCGCATGTATTTGGCCAGTACAGCAATTTCGACTTATCTCGAAGAAGGTTGTCAAAATAATGCTCACATTTCCAAGCATGTTTGAGAAAAAAATATTTAACTAAGTACTTTGTTTTAATACATTTTAACTTAATAACCCCACGGCAAAGAATTTCTACGACTACAATGCAACTGTTACTTTATGGGGTGATTGAACCCATGATACTGAACAACTTTCCCTAAGGAACCTGTAGAGGAAATTCGCACAAAATAATTTCAACTTTTCGTACAAACATTCGTTCAGCTGATTGTAGGTATTTAGTAGGTATGGAAGGTTTAGGTGAAAAAGGAATAATGGCAAGTAATACAAATGTCAAATGTCGATTTGACGAATCAATATATTTTCAAACGCCTCATTCATTTTGTTTTATTTTATGCTAATTTTACATTAGTCTAAACCAGGACTTCCCAACCAGTGGGGCGCGCCCCCCTAGGGGGGCGTAGTGATATCGTAGGGGGGGCACAATGCGTTTACATTTTGGACAGAAAACTCCAGTTAACCACGTAAATTCCACTCATTAATTCATTTTAATAATTAACTCATTCATTCAGTTACTAATTTACCCATTCGTTTGTTGTTACTGACATGTTCAGGCTTCAGCAGGTCTCAGATAGCACCATTCCAGCTGCGCTTGTCGTTATTTTAATAGTGGGGGGGCGTGCAAAATATTCCTTACTATACCAGGGGAGGCGTGACGCAAAAAAGGTTGGGAAACCCTGGTCTAAACTATTATAAAACTGTAACAGAAAGAGCAACCTGCCTTAGTGGCATACCTACTGTCCGCCATTTTGAAAAAATCACGATTTTGCGGCCACTGATGAAACATATGCCAATCGACAGGGAAAATGATTACAAACAGAAAATATACTTTGGTAAAATGACCTAAGTGGTATACTTTCGGAGATATAGGGGTTTGAAAATTAAAAAAAATAAAAACATTTTTTCCCACCCAAATTGACTTTTTTGATCAGGAATAGATCGGCGAAGCTCAAGATCGATCAGGACTTAATATAATTATATAATATTATTATTATAAATAAGTTTTATTCATTTACTAAGATAAATAAAATACCTACCTACGGAATTAACGGGGCCAACTAATGGACGGCTTCATGGAGAAGGAACTCTATGTGATGAAAACTCCTTCTTCATGAAGCGTGAACACAGGAAATGAACCTGGATGAGCACAAACGGTACACGAAATGAGATAGACTTCATCATGTTGACGAAGAGGTAAAAATTCGATAATGTTTCTGTGTTAAACGCATTTAAAACCGGAAGCTAGGCAGCACGATAGGCAGATTTCGAAGTCCGTAACTTATGATCACCGAGCCTACATTAGGGAGGCTATAGAGCGGAACAGAGGCTTCAAAATCTTCGCAAGGGATCTGTCTATTGGCCAAAGCCAGCTAGCAAAATTAAAGACCGAAGATGGCAGGATCATTATCGTCCAAGCGTAAGCTTCTGAGAGAGGTTGAAAAATCCTTTGGACAGATATACACGTCAACACGGAGACCCGCTAAAAATCTAGATAACAACCATAGATCTAGATTGACCCGGCACTATACCAAAGATATCCCGGACGTCAGCCAGTACGAGATTAGTATGGCTCCCAAACAGCAAATGAACAACAAGGCTGTAATACATTTGTTAAATAAATAAATACAAATAAATGATGACGGGATTACGGCCGAGCTCTGGAAGGCGGGTACCGATCCTTCGGAAATATCGTTTAGGTACGTCATACTCGAGGGAGCAACGCCGCAGGCATGGAACAGAAGTCTAGAGGTGCCCTTCCTCAAAAAGAGCGACAATGTCTTGCTGAAGACCATTTCGCTTCTTAGCCTGCATGTCTACGAGTATAAACTGTTCCGAGATTCATTACAAACCATCTCGCACGCAAGTTCAATTACTTCCAGCCTCGCGAATAAGCCGGGTTCCGAAAAGGATTCAGCACCTTGGCCCACATACATAACATACGCTCCGGCGCGTTATACAGAAGATGGAAAAGAGTATAATCTGCCTCGTTGCTTGGTTTATTTACCATCGGCAAACCAGATGTGACTGATCTACTCGCCGTATATGTTGATGCCTAGCTCTTTCCAGGGCAGAACATTGAAAAAATCTTCACAGCGCAGCTCAACAGTTTAGGACATATATAATATAATGTCTCTCTGCCTTACACTTCGCTGCAGTAGGACACCAAGCAAAGAAACATATATTTTACTCTTCGATCTTTTAGACAGGGTGTAAAATTGAATGGGACGCTTACTTAAAGGGGTGCTTCAGACCATCAAACTGAATAACTTTCTCTATGGGACCAATATCGAAATAGCAAAAACAAAATCTGCTGTCCCATACATTTCAATCGAGTTATGTTTGCAGTTTAAAAGAAAATCCTTTAAAAAAAAAAGTTTATTTTTTTCGAGATTTCTGTGTTGGTCCCATACTAAAAGTTGTTCAGTTTGATGGTCTGAACACTCCTTGATGCACCCCTTTCAGTAAGTGTCCCATTTAATTTTATATCCATGGGGGTGTGGGAAAAAGTCAGTTGCGCTGCTCGGAACCGGTCTTGGCCGGCCGGCCTTAGCAACACTGTACCGGGCAATTCATTTTGGAGGGTAGCGGGATCCGAAGCATGGTGATAGTCGTTGGCTGACCGCGGTTAGTACGGGACCAAAGTAGTGCGCTAGCCACGTGTGAAAGGCTGCCCCCACAGATTACCCCCAATAGATACCGCATGATGAAAATTTTGTACACGCCCGAAGTCACAATTTTTGGCGGTAGGTGCGGGTAGCGGGGCACGAAACCGTGCAACGTGATTGACCAACTCAAGATCGCACTAATTCTAGCTCGCTCACTCGCGTTGCTTATATCAGTGCAAAATCATAGATGTGTGGCGAGCGTCGGCGGCCCTGTATGCGGTATCTATTGGGGGTAATCTGTGGCTGCCCCACACAACTAGCGAAAAATCCCGCAATGCTCCACCGTGCCAGTTGGCGGCCGGAAGGGAGGACCCGGTGGCCATTTCGGGGGGGTTCGGGCGTCCCCGCAGTCTCCAAATGAGTTTCTCTCCAGTCAGTCGAGCCCAAGAGGTCTTCTAGGGTACCTGAGTAGCGTTTCGACTTTTTTTCCACGTCTCCACCACTCTACGAAAAATAATGAAAAATAAAGTTACCAAAAAGAAAAAGATTAAACAACGGCTGCACTTCCTCCCACTCAAAGTGCACCTCAGTAACATACGAGGTCTGCACTCAAATCTCGATCCGGTCCATCACCACCTCGAGACCGAGAGGCCACACCTATTCTTTTTAACGGAGACGCAGTTAGCAACCCCTTCTGATACGGCGTACCTCAACTACCCAGGATACTCGTTGGAACATAAGTTCAAGAGGCGAGCTGGGGTCTGTGTGTATGTTCGCGATGACATTTGCTGTCGGCGTCTCCGTTGCTTTGAAGATTCCGGGTTCTCCGTACTATGGCTTTTGGTGGACACCGGAATGGAGAAATCTCTCTACGTCGGTGTTTATCGATCGCACGACTGTGACAAGAAGGTAACCAGGCTCATGGAGTAGCTCACTGAGACGGCAGAGACAGCCCAACGAAGCTATCCAACGTCGGTTTTTTTTTTCTGGGGGACTTCAATGCCCACCATAGCGAGCTGTTCCCGTTCCAGAAAACTGACCATGCTGGAAGAGTGGCGCGCAAGTTTGCATTATCGCTAGATCTCACCCAGCTGGTGAATCAAGCAACGCGGGTACTGGATGTTGATGGCCATACGCCCAATTGCTTGGACCTTCTACTGACATCAGATCCACACAGGCACTCAGTATCGGTCTCTGCCCCACTGGGAACGTCCGATCACTGTCTGGTGAAATCCGTGTCTACATGCTCTCCTCCCGATAACAGCCCTAAGGGCACGAAGCGATTTTGGCGATACGGGTCGGCAGATTGGGATGAGATGCGGCACTTTTTTGCGTCTTACCCGTGGCGGCAAGTGTGTTTTCATCGAGTGACCCTGCCAGTTCTGCTGATGTGGTTGAGGACGTGATACGACAGGGAATGGAATATTATATTCCATTTTCCAACATCGCACTCGGTCACAAAGCCCAACCTTGATACAATGCGGATTGTACTCGCGCTGAGGCTATTAAGGAATCCGCCTACCAAGCATGGGTCCAAGCTCGCGACCGCAAAGTTAGAGCTCGTAAGGTTCGAAGAAGAGGGCCTTTAATTCTGCCGCTAAGTCTGCAAACGGGTGCTCCGGAAGGCTTAATTCGATCATGTCAGCCGCATTGGAGCCAGACTGGCATCCTACCCTTCTGGTAGTAAACAGTTCAAAGGGTCTACCCGCACATTCGAACTTCGCAATTGCGTGAACATTTTCATTCCAAATTCAACTCTATTACAATGAAGCGCGGACCGAAACAGTGGCGATATAGCGAACATCGAAAGTGCGGGTACAGGGCCTGGTCCCTTTCAAAATCGGTCGAATACAATTTCTGCCGTCCCACTTTGCCTCCCATGCAGAAATCTGATGGGTCGCTGGCTCACACCGCAAATGAGAAAGCTAATTTATTTGCTTCTCATTTGCGGTGTGAGTTTGCGAGCAATTCACGTCTAGATGCTGGTGCCAAACAGCCACCAACCATCTATCGTTGTGATTCTTCGATGCCGGAGATCACAATACATACAAAAGAGGTCTGCAGAGCATTGCGTAGTCTGGATGTGAATAAGGCCAGTGGTCCTGATGGTATACCTGCAAGAGTGCTGAGATATTGTACGCTTGAGTTGTCTCCTGTTCTAACACGCTTGTATCTCCTCTCTCTCAGACAAGGTGAAGCGGTATTTCACTCCTGGACAGCTCTTAATGTTGTATAAACCTCAGGTCCGATCATGTATGGAGTAATTTGTAAACCATAAGCCCGGCACCATGACGGGGCCCAGGACTTTAGGTCGCCCTCTCGGAAATAAAGTAGGCTTCCGGATTTGAGGATTATCGAGTCCTCCCTCTCTTCGGACTTCAGATAAACCAACGTATCCTGCTCAGCTTTTCCTCGAGTCGAGCGCGCGACTCGTCAGTCCACTGTGAACGAGTATTACAAATTACCAGGTGCAGCTGTTGTCGGTTGTGGTCTTGTGGTAGCCGGATCTCTGCCGGAGATTCTTCGCGCACCTTGCCTCGCCGTTACCTTGGCCGCTATCGTAGCCAGGAATAGCAGGGCCGCTAGGGAATGGGAACCTGGTTTTGGTTGTGTTGGCCCTGGCCACCCTTGGTAGGCGGGTTTGGCGATCGCAGTTAGATTGAATGCGTGTACTCAGAGGATGCTGCTGCCTACCTCTTGGTGGATCCCATAGTCGCCATATACGACACTCAGAGGAAGAAATGGGATGATGCTATTCTTAGCCTACGGACAAAATGAAAATGAACATGGACGATCATGTAAAATGTCAATGGTGTACCCACCCTCTCTGCGCTTGATGTTTACCTGGGACAAACCTATCCAATTAGATAGATACAATTTCGAGAAAGACCTCGGTTGACCTCTTTCTCGAAATTGTATCTATAAGAGACTACGTAGCTTTCCAACGCTGCCCTGCCGAGTCGGATTCAACGGTTGACTGTTGAATCCGACTCGGCAAGGCAGCGTTGGAAAGCTACGTAGTCTCTTCACGTCCCAAATACCGCTGTGTCTCAAGATGAAATACGGAACTGAGACGTAGTCGCTCTCTCAAGGCTTCATAAAAAGGTTGAAAGTCACCCAAACGGCAATGGCGGGCTATGTTCGGAGTTTCCCGGCAAGATCGAATCGGAAATGAAGAGATCCGCTGAGACATAGCCCAAAAAAATGCTAAACTAAAATGGCAATGGGCGGGGCACATTTCTCGCAGAACCGATATGGCCGATGGGGCCGAAGAGCCGTTGAGTGGCGATCTCAAACCGGAAAGCGCAGCGTGGGTAGCTCCCGCACCCCGCACCCCGGGTAACAGCAGTGGGTAGGTGGGGCCCCAAAAGGTGGACCGACGACCTGATGAAGGCGGCGGGAACCCGTTCGATAAGGACACCGCAGGACCGATCGTTGTGACGATTCTTGGGGAGGCCTATGTCCAGCAGTGTGACGTCCATCGGCTGAGATGATGATGATGATGATGATGATGACCAAGTATTTAATACATAGGTAAATACGAATAAATCTTTCTCGGAATGGTTAGCAACACTGCTACAAAAACCGTCTTGCTCGTAGCTGTCTTGCTTGTAGGTACGTATTTTATTTATCTTAGTAAATTAATGAATAAAACTTATTTATAATAATAATATTATATAATTATATTAAGTCCTGATCGATCCTGAGCTTTGCCGATCTATTCCTGATCAAAAAAGTCAATTTGGGTGGAAAAAAATGTTTTTATTTTTTTTAATTTTCAAACCCCTATATCTCCGAAAGTATACCACTTAGGTCATTTTACTAAAGTATATTTTCTGTTTGTAATCATTTTCCCTGTCGATTGGCATATGTTTCATCAGTGGCCGCAAAATCGTGATTTTTTCAAAATGGCGGAAAGTAGGTATGCCACCTTCCATACTGAAATGTTCGAAGCTCTTTGTCTGTACATTGAAGATATTTACAAAAAAAAATTACGATATGGTTTTTAGATGTCCCGGATTCCAAATCACAAATATTTGGATTTTTTGTCTGTCTGTTTGTTTGTTTGTTCGTTTGTTTGTTTGGGTGTTTGTTTGTTCGAGTATCACGCAAAAACTACTGAACCGATTTTGATGAAACTTTTTTTGTTTGATAGCTTATCATCTGACTTAAAATCTGGTATATAATTTATGCGGACGAAGTCGCGGGTAAAAGCTCGTTTGTTTAAAAAGTTTTCTATTTAGGTAAATGGTGTAGGGATGATGGTTAGATAGGGATACAATACCTACGCTGTTATAATAGTAATAATTTACTGAAAGACATTTTACATTTAAATGTCAATCGTAATATTGAACCGAATACTAAAACGTGAATTCTTTGTAAAAATAATAATTCGTTCAGTACATAACTCGCATCGAAATGTCATGTCGATTTGCCTTAGCAAAATTGTAGTAGTCGATAATTCATTGCGCGCGACGAGGGTGGAACATATTATCTTCCCAAGTATACATATATATACATACGAGCTTAAACCCGCGACTTCGTCCGCATAAATTATATACCAGATTTTAAGTCAGATGATAAGCTATCAAACAAAAAAAGTTTCATCAAAATCGGTTCAGTAGTTTTTGCGTGATACTCGAACAAACAAACACCCAAACAAACAAACATACAAACAAACAAACAAACAGACAGACACAAAATCCAAAAAAATTTGATTTGGAATCAGGGACAGTTAAAAACCATGTCGTAATTTTTTTTTTGTTAATATCTTCAATGTACAGACACATTTCTGTTACAGTTTTATAATAGTTTAGATAAGAAACAGTTAAGATTTTCAATAAAAATAAATAATACATATTAAAAAAAAAAATCTGATCAGGTTCATCGAGTTAAACTTTGTAGATTTAATGCTTATCTTATTAGATTAGTTCAGAAACCAATTGAAGCTACACTAAACTATAAAAAATTCAAATGTACTCAGCACATCGCCTCCTCTGGCTTGGCCATATACAGGGTGTAAGGGTAAACAGTTGCACTACTTTAAGGGGTGATTTTATCCATGATCAAGAACAACTTTTCCAAAGAAACCTATACAAATATGCAATTCTTTTTCGAGTTTTCATACAAACGTTCGATCGGCTGAATGCATTTAGTGTCGAATTTTTTTTTGCGAATTTCCCATATGTTTCTTAGGGAAAGTTGTTCAGTATCATGGGTACAATCACCCCTTAAAGTAATGCAACTGTTTACCCTAACACCCTGTAGAAAGAATGAGTGAGGAGTGAAATGGCAGGAGAGCATATCTGTGTCGACCTAGTCGCATAGGTATAGTAGTAGTATACAGAGTGTAACAAAACACCCTAGTAATACTTAAGGGGGGGGGGGGGGGGGGGGGTTCTTCAGACCATCAAACTGAACAACTTTCACTATAGAGCCAACATCGAAATCGCGAAAAAAAAATCCGCTCTTTCATACAAAACTGCAGTACCGTCTCGACTCAAATGTATGGGACGGCAGATTTTTTTTATTTTTTCTCGGCGTTGGCTCCATAGTCAAAGTTGTTCAGTTTGATGGTCTGAAGCACCCCCTTAAGTAGGTATTACTAGGGTGTTTTGTTACACCCTGTATAATAGAATAAGATAAACACAAATTTTACTTTAATTTAACTAATCATTTATGTTTAGTCAAACAACACTGTCTAATCTCGAAAGCTTAATTTATCGATTTATCGTTCCTCGTTCCGAAAAAGCTAATTAAGTATTCTATTACTTTATTTATAACGAGCTTTTACCCGCGACTTCGTCCGCATAAATTATATACCAGATTTTAAGTCAGATGATAAGCTATCAAACAAAAAAAGTTTCATCAAAATAGGTTCAGTAGTTTTTGCGTGATACTCGAACAAACAAACACCCAAACAAACGAACAAACAAATAAACAAACAAACAAACAGACAGACAAAAAATTCAAAAATTGGTGATTTGGAATCAGGGACAGGTAAAAACCATGTCGTAATTTTTTTTTGTAAATATCTTCAATGTACAGACACACTTCTGTTACAGTTTTATAATAGTTTAGATTGCTATTCAAAACTCAAAATGTTGTGAGTTCTTCCATTTCTGATATATTTTAAATTAAAATTATGTGTAAACTAGAAACTAAAGTAACAAATCTCTGAATAGGTACCACAATCGCAAACTCAAAGCGCGTAGGTTTATCAGTTCCTTCAAAAAGCAACTAATAGAGCAAGATGAATATTAAGTCGGATAAAAAAGATAATTTTCCACACGAGTGAAGTTACGGCCACTGCTAAGCCATAAATAGCTGATTTAATTAAACTAGGTATTAATTTTTAAAACAGGACAAGTTTGTTCGCGGGCGATGGTTTATGAAACAACATACATACCTACTAGCTATGTTTTGTTAGAAGTGTTCATTCTTGTGTTACGTTTACTACTAGGAATTTAATTGCAGTGTAAAAACAATGATTAGTGACGGCTGAGTTGTAATGGTACCACTATCATACTTTTGACTCAGCAAGTTACAATCGAAAGTCATAGACAAACACAGAATACGTCTCTAGTGAGATTAATCAAATTATTTGTATATCGTTATAAATAATAAACTAGCTGTTGACAGCGACTTCGTCGGCTTTGACTTTAAAAAGTATCCCATCCAGAACATATTCTATCTGTGAACCTATCATCAAAATCCGTTCAGCCGTTTATGCATAATTGAGCCACAAACAAACCAACATTCACATTTATAATATTACGAGCTTTTACCCGCGACTTCGTCCGCATAAATTATACATCATAAATTATACCAGATTTTAAGTCAGATAATAAGCTATCAAACAAAAAAAGTTTCATCAAAATCGGTTCAGTAGTTTTTGAGTGATACTCGAACAAACAAACACCCAAACAAACAAACATACAAACAAACAAACAAACAAACAGACAGACAAAAAATAAAAAAAATGGTGATTTGGAATCAGGGACAGGTAAAAACCATGTCGTAATTTTTTTTTTGTAAATATCTTCAATGTACAGACACACTTCTGTTACAGTTTTATAATAGTTTAGATTAGAGTTAAACCGCGACTTCGTCCGCACATATTATACAAACAAAAAAAGTTTCATCAAAATCGGTCCGTAGTTTTTGCGTGATGCTTGATCAAACAAACAAACACAAAAACAAACCGTCAGACAAAGAAGTCGGTTAAAAATCAAAAAATTGGTGATTTGGATTTTATAATAGTTAAGATGAGATGAGAATCTATACATCTTAATATCATTTACTAAAGATAAAATATATATAATAAAATATAAGCTTTTATAAAATGTACTGAGATTTAAAGGTAATATAATAAAGGTGAGCTTATTAATTATCTGTGAAGGGATATGTTTACCAGCAACCCGTAACCACATACATACAATCTACATAAACTTAGGAATGGCCTTGATGTTCTGAAACCATTCTGATTACCAACTTATAGCCCAGTCATTTTACGGAGTTTTGTTAGGAGGGGTGGGGAGTAATTATGAATTGAACTTTTAACCTGTAACCGGCATCTGCACCATTTAGTGACAAAAACACTATCTGAAAACGAATTTTAAAAAATGTGCTACGCAACATAGAAATCAAAATTGTATCTCCCAGAAGGCTTTTAACTAATTAATATTATTACCAATCTCAATTTCTCATCTCATTTTAATTAGATTTAACAATATAAATTATTTTTGAGCAATAAAATAGGCATTGAAATTTTAAAAATGATTCATTCATTAGAAAATACTTACTAATGTATTTTTCAAAGCCTTTTAAGTAGGCAAAAATTTTAACACTATGTTTGAAGTATGCATAATAGTAAAGCCTTAAAAATGTGCAAAAAAAAATTATCATCGTTTTTTAGAAAGAGATAAATGCTAAATTTTAAATTTGGGGCTGTTGCTGACGTAATTTTTATTTTATTTTGGTACAATTCTAAGCTCATGTTGGCTCTTATAAATACTAATATACATACCGAAAAGAAAATATCGATTATTAATTAGTCCCGGCTCAAACCGTAAAATGACTGGGCTATTAGTGTAGTGTCCTTTTAGTGTATCTAGGTTGCAAGTGTCAAAATCACTTTTTGCATATTTATAAAACGTCGTGGAATTGTTCACTAATTACTACTACATTATTCAAATGCCCTGGAAATCACATCAATCAGACTTATACTTCAACGGCGAAAATAACTCCAAGGAATCGATGAAATGATAAGTTAGAAGCAACCGTGTAATAACAAAGGCGCTATAAGACGATAGGTTGTCCAATTATTTTAAATTGCTTGTGGAGGCAACTTTTTGAACGAACTCAAACTCACACAGTTTTCGCTAAACAGTCAAAACATTTGAGACGGCAAGAAAGTAAGTAGGAACCAATTATCACAGATTATTTAATAGTTGCTACCTATTATATCTTGTTTTATCACTGAAAGCTGGCAACGAAAAACAGTTAGCCGAAACGGTTTTCTTTTATATTAGAGAAAGAATAATCTAATGATTCATGATGATAATTCATCATAAAAATAAAACCGGTCAAGTGCGAGTCAGGCTACTCGCGCACCGAGGGTTCCGTGCCACACCACGACAGAACACAACATTATTAACATAGAAAAAAAACCTTTTTTGTCCGGGGCCTTTAGCGCAAGACCGACTCACACTTGGCCGGTTTTAAGGATTTGTTGTTATTCTGTAGAGTTTGCTCTATAATCACACTAAGTTTTACGCTTGTATGTATTACCGGTTTTACGATAGAGCGTGAAGAATAAACGTTGATAAAAACTAGTTTCTTGTTGAGAACCCCCCTTAATTTTTAACGCTTCGTCATTTTTATTACTTGTTAATAAATCCGCCGTAATAACGCATAATCTGAGAAAATTTTAACTATCTAGCTGTTACGGTTCAAAAGTTACAGCCCTAAATAGGTAGGACAGACGGACGGACGGACGGAAAACGCCGTAGGCTTAGTAATAGGGTCCCGTATTCACCCTTTGGGTACGGAACCCTAAAAACATCAATCGCTATAATTATACCCGTTATAATATTTGTACCCGAGACATGGATATTTGTATCTAATCTAAACTATTATAAAACTGTAACAGAAGTGTGTCTGTACATTGAAGATATTTACAAAAAAAGAATACGATATGGTTTTTAGGCTTCCCTGATTCCAAATCAAAAATTTTTGGACTTTTTGTCTGTCTGTTTGTTTGT
Organism: Agonopterix subpropinquella; assembly: GCA_922987775.1. Taxonomy (NCBI): domain Eukaryota; kingdom Metazoa; phylum Arthropoda; class Insecta; order Lepidoptera; family Depressariidae; genus Agonopterix; species Agonopterix subpropinquella. Next base: position 51,170,846 of record OV277693.1, on the reverse strand, counting down.
TTGTTTGTTTGTTCGTTTGTTTGTTTGTTTGGGTGTTTGTTTGTTCGAGTATCACGCAAAAACTACTGAACCGATTTTGATGAAACTTTTTTTGTTTGATAGCTTATCATCTGACTTAAAATCTGGTATATAATTTATGCGGACGAAGTCGCGTGTAAAAGCTCGTTTATTTATATAATTGTTAAGTTAATTATAGATAGCAGGGACCTATAGAAAAAAGAAAAAAATATCGACTCAAGATGCTACGGACTCGAAAATCAAGTATAGATAAACAAAACAGAGAAAAAATTGGTAACCATGTTAACATGGATGTGTTGTTGTTATATCTAAACTATTATAAAACTGTAACAGAAGTATGTCTGTACATTGAAGATATTGACAAAAAAAGATTACGATATGATTTTTAGATGTCCCTGATTCCAAATCACCAATTTTTGGATTTTTTGTCTGTCTGTTTGTTTGTTTGTTCGTTTGTTTGTTTGGGTGTTTGTTTGTTCGAGTATCACGCAAAAACTACTGAACCGATTTTGAATAAACTTTTTTGTTTGATAGCTTATCATCTGACTTAAAATCTGGTATATAATTTATGCGGACGAAGTCGCGGGTAAAAGCTCGTCTAGTATATTAAGGAAAATTTTTAGTCTAGTATTAGATTTTAACTTTTAACAACAAATTGACAAGTCGAATAGGAATTTTATTTTTACAAATAGTCGAAATGAATAGTTATCGCATGAATATTATATGATAATATGTACCTATTCTAGTAAAAGTCGCAAGATTATTCTCTCCGTGCTAACTCAACTAGATATCTAATTCGAAAAAAAAAAGCTAATTTAACTCTGTATTTTAAAAATGCGCACCTTCACATAACACCCAAGGTTAAGTGTTCACATTTCTAGTAAGTAATATCAATCGAGTTTGTAACGAGTTTGTAACCTTCATCGACAATACTTACCACGTTTTATACTACTTAATAATAGATAAGCACAGTTAGCACAAAGAAAGACTAGAAATTATTAGCCCATGCAAAAAATGTATAGCGCTTTTGACTAAAGACTCAAGTAACTAACAACAAGGTAGCGCCTTTTATGCATTTTAATTGACTAGAAACCCTTTTCTATTTATCTATCTAATTGACCGTTTCTACATTCATATCCATTAGTTAGGTCTAATATATGAAGGATTCCGATACGTACAAGTTAAGTAATTGATTGCAATCAACATTTTATACCAGACTAGCGACCCGTCCCGGCTTCGCACGGGTGCAATGCTGGAAGGTTTATATCAATAAACCTTCCTCTTGAATCACTCTATCTATTAAAAAAAAAACGCATCAAAATCCGTTGCGTAGTTTTAAAGATCTAAGCACAGGTACATAGGGATTAGGGACAGACAGCGGGAAGCGACTTTCTTTTATACTATGTAGTGATCTAGCATATAGTAGGAAAGTACACTAACATAACATTAACAGAATTAAAATATTCAATGTAAAATAATTAGCATTAAAAAGAGTCTAACCCGAAAGTTTAGACTGTTTTTAATATTCGTCTAGAATGCACCCTATTTTAAAGAGATTAAAAGCTCTGCCACATGAACGTTTATTAAGCGATCGATAACACCAAAGTCAACCAAAACAGCTCAGCTGTTTCCGCGCGGTTGCTGCAGCTCGTCGCTTGCGCAGAACACATAAACTGGCTCACTGCGCAGGCGGCTGCAACATGCCGACTGCAAGTGACCCTGCCTATAATATTTTACATTAATTCCTCGCCCCCATTCATCGTTCATTCGCACCCATAATAATTATATCGAGCGGTACAAAATAAAACAACTAATCTATAGCTGAGTTTGTTCGAAGGGCTGTTCTCTGAATTTTTGCGGTGCACAGTGGTTTACAATAATTAAATCAGGGACATAGGGGTCTCTGAAACTAATGTTTAAATCTAGGTAATCTGATTTATGAAATCTGTAGATCTGTACTGTAGTAATACAAGATAAATATACAACGTGTTAATGAATTAACGCAAAACTAGAAAGTAGTTTGTTTAGAATCGAGAGCAGAGTCGAATTATCATGGTTTCAACATAGGTAATTTTTTTCAAAATATTAAATAATTTTTTTGCAAAATTTTAAATTTTCTGAATCCGATGCCAATCCACCGCACTGGCACACTCACCCTACTTACTACCAAAACAAGATTATAAAAATGTATCCATGAGAACGTTAGCGCTTTCTTTCAGTGCTGAAATGATAACAAATCATTTTTGCCTCAAAACTTAAAATGCGAATAACTTTAAATTTTAAGTATCAAAATAATTAAATTATTGTTGAAATCTAATTATTTTGTTATAAATCAGTTGGGGTGTATGAGGTTTTGCGTTAATTCATTAACACGTTGTATAAAAAATCCATCTTATCAGGAACATGACAAAAAAAATTGTATAAGATATTTTTGTATGGAGAAAATTACATTTTTAGGATTTTTTCATAAACTTCCCCAAACTTCACGGAGTCCATAACAGGGTTGCTAAGTAGTCATATATTTTACCCGATATTGAACGATTTTTATGTCGAATCGTACACCTTTAATTATGCACGTTTAGACGCCAAATTCTTTCAATAATTGATAGAGTCAATGCCCATCTAACTACCATATAAAGGATTCTGTGAAGTTTGGAGAAGTTTTGTGATAAAATCCCAAAAATGTAATTGTTTCCGTACTAAAAAAAATTATACAATTTTTTTTGTTATGTTCCTGATAAGATGGATTTTTTATATATTTATCTGGTATTACTACAGTATAGATCTACAGATTTCATAAATCAGATTACCTAGATTTAAACACCAGTTTCAGATACCCCTATGTCCCTGATTTAATTATTATGAACCACTGTGCGGTGCTTAGAAATAATACTACTTATCTGTCTATACAATGGAATATGACTCTCAAGATGGTTTCTGATTAATGGTTCAAATTAAAAACTTTTTTACTAGCTCCTTTTTCCTTTAAAAAAGTAAAAACGAAAGTAAGCTAGGTAACTATAACTTAAACATTAAATATTACGAATGTTTTAAGTACATACTACTTTCTTCGCGATTCAATTTAATTAGAGAGACAATAATAATGTTATTTTCTATGTTCGTAAATGAGTTTCGTAAACCACCAAAATGTTAACTAATCTTGTAGTAGCTTAGTAAGTTGATAATTTAAGGTTTAAGGAATACCTACTTGAAAATATTGTTTTGTTGTAAAATGGAATATACGTAAGAAATCAGAGAGAGAGAGAGAGAGAGAGAGAGAGAGAGGTGAGAACGAAGCCTAAAGAACCATAAATCGTGCTTGTTAGTACTGTTAACACAAATACCTGGATGTATGGATATTTGTTATTCCATTAACTACCTATAAACTCTTGCTGGAATTCGATGAAACTTAGAATGGAGATAATTAATTTCATGTCTACACCGACAAAATGCGAGCAAAAGTTACCTAATGGACAATAACTGATCAAATGCATTAGCGTTCGTCTGAAAATTATATATTAGCAGGATGCTTTTCAGACACTTCTAGACCACAACTTACATACGACTAACTGACTCTTGCAGTTTTTTTCTGAATGTAGCCCAATTACCTGTTTCACCTTCTTCATATGCGGAAGCTTTTATTTTATCCGCTTCGTTTGCTGTACATTTTTATATGAACGTCGTATGCAAGTATATCTTTTAATAGCTCTGGGACTAGAGGCGTCGCGTATAGCCTTTACAGACTACGCGCTTTTTGACGCTTTCCGCGAGCGAAAAAAAAATTACACTTACTTTATGTCGCGTGGTGTGAATTGTCTCTTAATTTGAGGCTTTAAGTGTGTTTAAACGTCTGCGTCGTATAGGGGATCATTGAGCGGCAAAGCCAAAGCTTAGAGCGTGCACATAAAGTGCGAGTTTTCCCTGCGGATAATGGAGTGTCGCGTGTCGCACCAACACGTTTGTCAGATACATGATAATTATCAACTATAACGTTGTTACGGCAAAGTTTTTAATGAAAAACATTTGATGTATTCTAGTGTTGTTGATCCATTTCAGATTTAGTCTACACTGGCCTTCAAAACTTAATACTACACTTTTAAAATTGCAATAACCTTTAAAGTGCGCAAAATGTATTTTCGAAGCAAAACAATACGATTTTTTTTATTTTTTTTATACAAAAACTTCATAGTCGATTATCTTCTTTTAAGGAATGCCTGAAAATACTTTATTTTAAACAAAAACACTCGTTTTCAAATTGCCGTCTATTTAAATTGTCATACTTAGTTTTGCAGGTCAGTGTATTTTTTTCTTAAATATAGAGTCATTATCACGACACTGTCTGAGAGTTGATAAAATAGTCGACCAAATTATCGTGGATTTGGAAATAAAAAGGACTCTCCTTACATATTCTAAAAACGGAGCTAATTTAAACCCAACTGCCAACTTAGAATTGTTACCGAACATGTTATGATTTTTCATAACCACTAAGGGTAAGGCTTCAATTCAATGTTAATTAGATTTTCTGGCAATATAACCTTACAAGCGCGACTGGTGAAAAAGTCCCTTCATTAAATTAGTCCGGCGGTTGGAGCACTATGAGGTTTACTTAAGTTGGCTTATGTTACGCACAGATTGACGTAAGTGTGAAACTCGCTCTCTCGACACTCGTATGAATCAGTGAAACACTGCGTGAATACCTTCTACAGAGTTAATAAACACGACTAGCAATTTTCCCGACTAATTTTTATTCACACCGCTAAAGAGGGTTACGCCACGATTCTGAAGCAGACAATGTGATGTGACAATAAACTCACCTACCTATAATAGCTGATTCCTGGTAAAAGCGCACAGTAAAAGTGTTCTACTAGTATTTTATTCACGTTCATTTTGACACCGTTTTTCCACCTATTGTTGTGGTTTAGGAAAATAATTTAAGAACATAGAAAATAACATTATTATTGTCACTAATTAAATTCAATCGGAAGGAAAGTCTAGTACTTAAAACATTAATTATTTCATTTGCTATTAATAAATATTCCTACATTTTCGTTCGCAATCAACATATTAAAGTTATCAAGTACTTTCTGAACTCATGAAAAACTTATAGTTCGTCTGTTAATATACGATATTGATTCGAATAATTACTGGGTTTCGAAACACGACCCACAAGCACAAACTATACACTGACTATTAAAGCTTCGTGCTGATTTTTTTTTTTTTGTTTTGAGAATTATGTCTTCATGGTTCACCTTTATGTTTTGAACGATACAGTTAAATTGCGAGAAATAAAAATGAAGAAATTTACCTAAAATTAAGATGACGGTGAATATGTACCTATATTGTCTAAGAATATTTTTAAGTAAGTACTTACTAAAATCAACGCATACACGAAGTAGTTTGCCTGCTATATTTGTTTAACATTTAAGTCGCGGGAAACTGCCTAGTTTACCTACCTACTATTCTCTGTTTTGTTGTATTTTATAGATTAACACACATCAATCTCTATCTAAAATGTCAAGCCAAATCTTCGACCTCTTACAGCACTACTACTGCAGGGAGATCCTTTTTCAGTATAAGAGACTCTAAATATAAAGTAGTTCGTTAAGTTATGTTTTCAAAGCTTCCTTTGCATTCTTTATAATCAAAATCATATTTAATATCTTGACTGTTACAATGGTGAAATTTCGAAAATAAAAATACAACTTTACAGTAAACATTAACATTACACCGAATGTAGATATTATTTAAATGTAATTTTATATGTCCATATTACTTTGTCCGTACAAAGAATGGCTTGCTTGGAAGATGGGCTCGGCTCTATGTAATTAGACCAATTTAAATCTTAATTAATATTAATTGTCTGACGTCGGAACGAATCTGTCGTATAAAGACCACCGAGGAAAAAACTCTAATGGACTCGCTACATTTTTTATTTAATTTTAGCGGCTATAAAATGTAAAAGAAATGTTTTAAAAATGTATACTGGATTTGAAGTTTTGTTTTGATCTGGAACATGCTTGAGACTCGGTGTTATGTGCAGTACAGATACGGTGTTTTCCTCAGAGTTTTTCAAACGACTGTACATACAAGTACAAACGTCTAGTCTCCCTACTTTCATCCGCGCAGAGTCCATTGTTGTCGCTTCAATACAATATGATGCCCTGTTAGTTCTCTTAATCCGGATGTAACATTTATTATTCTATTAAATTATAGCTGGTACGTAATGAAATGTTCTCTCTATTACGTACCATATTATTATAGTAACCTACCCGTGTGTTTTTATGAATAGGTAAGTCGATTTGAGATATAATCTAGACTTTGTAAGAAGTTTCATAATAACTGTATACAACGTGTTAATGAATTAACGCAAAACTAGAAAGTAGTTTGTTTAAAATCGAGAGCATAGTCGAATTATCATGGTTTCAACATAGGTAATTTTTCTCAAAATTTTAATACATTTTTCCGCAAAATTTAAAATTTACTAAACTTGATGTCAACCCACTCACCCTACTTACTACCAAAACAAGATTATTAAAATGTATCCATAAGTACTTTAGCGCTTTCATTCATTGCTGAAATGATAACAAATCATTTTTGCCTCTGAACTTAAAATGCGAATAACTTTAAATTTTAACTATCAAAATAATGAAATTATTGTTTCAATCTAATTATCTACACTAATATTATAAAGAGGAAAGATTTGTACCTATTTTTGTATGTTTGTATGTTTGTAATGAATAGGCTCAAAAAGTACTGGGCCGATTTAAAAAATTCTTTCACCATTAGAAAGCTGCATTCACCCTGAGTAACATAGGCTATATTTATTGCTAGAAAAGATTAGACGTCCACCCGTGCGAAGCCGGGACGGGCCGCTAGTTTTGTTATAAATCAGTTGGGGTGTATGAGGTTTTGCGCTAATTTATTAACACGTTGTACTACCCGTTCACGACCAGTTGGCCGTCGATGACCGTTACAAAATTTCCTCACAGGCACATTAATTGGTCCCGTCGACAAAAAATGATATAAAAGGCAAATAAAAATTTAAAATTAAAAGCGATATTAGTGACCGGGACGGATGTGCCGTACGTGGTTGCGTTGCTAAAGGTTATAAAATTGCGTTTATTAGGGTCTCTTAGGGGTGCGGTGCGGGGAAGCGGGAAGGGAGGTAGCGGCCAACTCGAAGTGAATGACTAGTATATATGTTCTGGATATGAGAATTGTAACGAAGGCCGTCTATCTTCGAGTGTCTATAATAATGTAATCCCTCCGTATTGGAAGTATCTTCAGAAAGTTCAAAGGGAAATTTTTTGGGAGCTATTTATGAACATAAGAATAACCCTTCTATAAGTTGGTAGTCGCGTATGTTGCTATGGTAAAACCAACTTGGTGTGCGGTCGCGGTGGCGGACTACATTATGGGTTTGAGAATTCAGTTTACAAATATCAGTTGAACATTCATATCTTCCTAAGAGTAGGATTGTGGATACAAAGACCTAAAGCATGTCCGTTAAACATTCAAATTGCGAATATAATAATAAAATCTACGTAAGATCAGAAAAGTTAAAGTAAACATTACAAACTCGATATTTGTATACAGGGTGTAACAAAACACCCTAGTAATACTTAAGGGGGTGCTTCAGACCATCAAACTGAACAACTTTCACTATGGAGCCAACGTCGAGAAAAAATAAAAAATATCTGCTGTCTCATACAAAACTGCAGTACCGACTCGACTGAAATGTATGGGACAGCTGTTTATTTTTATTTTTTCTCGGTGTTGGCTCCATAGTGAAAGATGTTCAGTTTGATGGTCTGAATCACCCTCTTAAGTATTACTAGGGTGTTTTGTTACACCCTGTATTTAACACTTCATTTGATGAGTTACGTTTTATTGGAATGATTAATAAATCGTTAATCTATAGGTACCTATAACTAAAAAATAGTTCAATCAAAGTTTAACTTTAAGCACCTGCTCAGTAGAATATAACTTTATACTTATCATAATCATAACACAGAGAAAGGCTCTTGTGATTATTTAGTGGAATAAATATTCGTGTACAAGGATAATTTATTTTTATTTCTCCATAAATATTAATGAGATTATCCCGCATAATGTAAATGTTATGGTATTAACGTTAACATTTTTCACTGTCTGCAATTGCAATGTAGCAAATGTACTTAATTTTGTTAATGTTTTTATAATACCAAATGAAATCCGCATTATTTGCGAAGGTAGCGGGATACATATTTCTACTGGTACAAAGTTGAAGAGAAATTATTTTACACAACACTTTTTGTAATAACACCTATTTAGTGCTTATTTTTGCAAGATGATTAAGAAAATACTGACAGAATAATCATCCAATTTTACATCACGGTACCAAATGAACACATAACCTTAGGGCTCTTACAGACGAGCGACACTTTGTTGTCGCGGTGGGTCGCAGAGCGTCGCGCTCCCCGGCGACAGCAAAGTGTCGCTCGTCTGTAAGCGCTCTTACCATGAAATTATTCTTATACGACCATTGACCAAGAAGTTTAGCTTACCCTCTACGTATCCAAGAGGTACATTGAAGATATTTACAAAAAAAAATTACGACACGGTTTTTACCTGTCCCTGATTCCAAATCACCAATTTTTGGATTTTTCGTCTGTTTGCTTGTTTGTTTATTTCTTTGTTTGTTTGTTTGGGTGTTTGTTTGTTCGAGTATCACGCAAAAACTCTTGAACCGATTTTGATGAAACTTTTTTTGTTTGATAGCTTATCATCTGACTTATAATCTGGTATATAATTTATGCGGACGAAGTCGCGGGTTAAAGCTCGTCTATTATAATTATGTATTCTACATCGTTGCCTCGTCATTATAATACAATTTCAGGCTCGATTCTGGTACTTTTAATGTGACTAGATAATTTGTGTGACAATGTTCAAAAAAAATTAAGAGTACGGTCTACGTCACACCCTTGACACTTTACTGTCACAAGTTGTTCAGTTTGATAGTCTGACACACCCCGTAAAGTATGTACCGCATTTAATTTTACACCATGTATAGTAACTGGACTCTTGGATCAAAAAAGGAATATCATGAAAAAATCCTAAACAATTTTTGTCCGAATTTGTCAAGAAGATGGAGCAAATAAGACAAAAGTGACCTCAAATATTCGAATTGAAAAAGAAAATTACAGGCAAGTTGATGACTTTTGGTCGAGGCTGGCTGGTGTGCTGGCTCCATGCTGGGTTACTGTAACGTAAAGTCCATACTAAGGTGGAATTCGAGAGGGATATCGCTTTTACGTCATATCCAAACCTGCCAACTTTTGCCCTTACAGACCGCCTTTTTTTAGCGACGTTTAAACACAAAGGGAGTCCTGTGTTCCCCCATACTATATCCTAACGATGTATATATAGGAGACGTTTGAACGGATTTTGAGGATTCTTTCACTGTTGTATAAACTTTGTTGTTTTTGATTTATCGTAAAAAAAATGCTAACATAGACACAACACAAGCGTTCAACTTGGTGTGATAATAGAGCAAACTATAAAATAAAAAATTAAAACTGTTTTAAGCAACAATTATACAAGGTATAAAAAACACCCTAGTAATATTTAAAGAGGTGGTTTAGACCATCAAACTGAAAAAGTATCGGTACAGAAACAAGGTCATCGACAGTTTTGTATGAAACCGCTTGTTTTTTACGGTTTCATAATCCATTGTGAAAGTCGTTCAGTTTGATGGTCTACAATTCTAAATCACCCTTTTAAATACTACTAGGGTGTTTTTTTACACCTTGTATAAAGGATTTCTGAATATTCAACCTCTGAAGCAAATTATAGTTTAATACCATAGAGATAGATCAATCTAAACTATTATAAAACTGTAACAGAAGTGTGTCTGTACATTGTAGATATTTAAAAAAAAAAATTACGACATGGTTTTTACCTGTCCCTGATTCCAAATCATCAATTTTTGGATTTTTGTCTGTCTGTCTGACTGTTTGTTTGTTTGTTTATTTGTTTGTTTGAGTATCACGCAAAAACTACTGAACCGATTTTGATGAAACTTTTTTTGTTTGATAGCTTATGATCTGACTTAAAATCTGGTATATTATTTATGCGGACGAAGTTGCGGGTAAAAGCTCGTTATTTATAAAGTACCTCAAATTCACAACACAATAGCAACATACTACTTTCCATGCCCATTCTTCCCCCTGCTACGTTATTACTTTTAATTTACGCCCGGCTTATTTTATTTGTTTTTATTACGTATTTGTACCTGTAGTATCTATAGTAAACTCCTAGGGGTGAATAACAACGTTGGATTAAAACATTGCGCTGTCGACAGATGTCACCTTTTTGTCACAATAACGGAACTTGCCCTTGTACGGAGACAATGTGTTTCGAATAAGCGCTACTGTGGCCCACTTATGCATATAGGTAATGAAATGACACTACACTTTTAACTTGGAAAATCGGCTAGGTGACAGAGTTGTAAAGAAGTCTAATATAATAACCTTTAAACTGCATACTCTAACCATCAAACTGAACAATTTTACTATGGGAGCAAACCTGACAGAACAAAAAAAAATCATAGTAAATCAACGTTGTCCCATACTAAACACCACGCAATACCTACTCGATTCAAACGTATGGGACAGCAGATTTTTTTTCTGTTTTGACAGGTTTGCTCCCATATTAAAAGTTGTTCAGTTTGATGGGTAGAGTAGGTATGTGGTTTAAAGGTTAATGATGCTTTCCTTTGAACCTGTATATTTCAAGCAGTGCTGGGCAAAATGTAAAAAAAAGTAACTGAGTGTTGCAATTAATAATTACAATTTGTAATTAGTAATCAATTAGGTACATTTTTAACCGACTTCAAAAAAGGAGGAGGTTTCTCAGTTCGACCGTATATATTTTTTTTTTATGTGTGTTCGCGGATAACTTTGTCGTTTATGAACCGATTTTGATGATTCTTTTTTTGTTGGAAAGGAGATGTCCCGAGGGTGGTACCATGATAAGGAAACCAGGATCTGATGATGGCATCCCAGAGAAATCGAGGGGAACCTTCGAAAATCGTACTGCCGACTAGTGCGTTTTTTAATTTAAAGCACTCCTATTAAATCAAACTAATGAATTCACCACTGAAAATTGTGAAATAAACTAAATTTTAACAAAAAATTAAAACCGCCTTCAAAAAAACTAAAAAGTTAAAAAATAATATTGCAGCCTATGACTTTTTCGTTCGCATCATAAGAACATTAATTTGTTTTATAGAAGTCGGTGTCAAGCCAAGCCAAAAAATGCAAGCCATGTCGCGAATCGTACCGGCTTGACAGCGACTTCAATAAAACAAATTAATGTTCTTATGATGCGAACGAAAAAGTCATAGGCTGCAATATTATTTTTTAACTTTTTAGTTTTTTTGAAGGCGGTTTTAATTTTTTGTTAAAATTTATTCCCAACACTAATTTCAACATACTTATTAGAACTACCTTCCACACTTCACAAGAAGAGTAAACAAAACGCACTCATAAGAACAGTATAAACGAAATCTGTATCAATTAACCACAATTTTAAAAGCTTTAACACCGATGAGTCCAAATGTCATTGCAACCGAATTCAACCGATACCCAACAAGGCTTCAATTAAAAGCAATTCAGCATTCAGTGAAAGTTTTTAACATTATAATTAAAAAGGTAGTCAATAACAAAATGTTGTACTTAAATACGAAAGAAGGCAGAAGTGGCACGCGTTCGATACGGCATAATGAGCCACAGAGAAAATGGACCGAGACGCACAAATGAATATAAAGGAAAAACAAACAATACCAAGAAATCGTCGACACATAAACAGTGTTCTAAGCGCGACTAAGTGCAGCGTTAATTATTAGTTTAAGTATTCATAAAAACGTTCTCCTTTACACCAAGGGTCGAGTCGAGGCGGAAACCGGCAAAAAGTTTTATTTCGACTTTATGACGGCAGGCAGCTGGGGCGTTTCGGCTCCCGAACACGATCGACTCTACCACCGAAGGAGTATCTCGTGCCACTGCGGTTTCGTAACCTGATTTAACTGTGTCCAATAGATAGGGTAAGGTTACAGTTATTGTAGTAAAAACGCAAAGAAGATAATTTCTCCAGCTATGGGAAAACGGCCCCCAAAAAATGTAAGCGTATAGTTATGGAACTTATGTAGATTTGTTTCTCATAATCTCTAGATTATAGTGGTAATATTAGCTATACCCCATCTAAACGGAGTGTCGCGTAATCGCAGTTGGCGCACAGCTTGTCTAGGTAAAATGTGTTGGTTTTTTGTTTTTATTTTCGTATGAACATCTAAGACGTTCCTATACACGCATTGCTTTACATGTGCCGTTTTAAAAGGAAAAAAGAATCTTAGCAAGAAAAGTCAAAACATTTTTTTATATTTATTTCATAATTCGTCCGATTACTATAATAAATTAAAATATGTTTAAGAGTGTAATACCATGAATAAACGGTACCGTTTGTGGGCCTAAAATAAATTGACTCCTATCTTTTTGGGAAACGATTAAAACGGCTACCTTGGCGGTTTAAATTACAATACTAGTTACATATAGTTCATAATGGTAAATGTTATATTTAGTGGGCTACATCAATGAGATAAAAACAATTATAATAACAAGGTAGATTAGATACATACTCGTACAATGTTAATTAGCCCATTGTTCAGCAAATAGAATAGATCTCCAAGTTTTATTTAAATACAACAGAATGTATGGCAAAAACAGTCAGTATTCCACTATAACGCGATTATGATTATATGCGTAGGAACAAAAAAAAATTAAAATCAAAACATAACTTTATACAGAATTAAAATTTTAATTAAAAATAATCAAGCAGAACAGATGAAATTTTATAAAACCATGTAAAAGTTAGTGATAAGTCGACAGACTAATGATTTGGGCAGATAGACAAATAAATACTAAAATTAAATTATACAGGGTGTTAGGGTAACAGTTGCATTACTTTAAGGGGTGATTTTACCCATGATACTGAAACACTTTCCCAAAGGTACCCATAGGAAATAAAAAAAACACCCGCCAAGTACGAGTCGAGACTCGGGCAATTAGTGTTCCGTACTACCAGTTGTTTAACATGGGTAATTGACTAAACCACTATAAATGGACACTTAGCAGGGCTCTTACAGACGAGCGACACTTTGCTGTCGCGGTGGGTCGCAGAGCGTCGCGCTCATACATTTTACAGTCGCGCGACCCTCCGCGACACCGGGCGACCGCAAAGTCTCGCTCGTCTGTGAGAGCGCTTACTTAGTATGTGGTCCCACATAGTAACTGAAGATCATTTTACACTGGTCTCTCTGGTGTTTGTTTTTTGGGTATACGGTCGGATCTCCGTCCAAGATATTGGACCACCAATTGCTATATCTGTACCGAGTTTCAACTTCCTGTCTCTGAGAAAAATGCCTGTGACAGACAGGCGGACGGACAAACACCGACCTGATTCCATAAGTGTTCCGTTTTTCCAATTTTGGTACGGAACACTAAAAATCTACTTTTGTACAGTAAACGTTCTGATTGCATTTGGTATGGGAAATCCAAAACATTTTTTGCGAATTTCCTATAGGTTTCTTAGAGAAAGTTGCTCAGTATCATGGGTACAATCACCCCTTAAAGTAATGCAACTGTTTACCCTAACATCCTGTAGGATAGGGTACCCTATCCTAAAAAAAGGTTCCTAATTCCGTCTGCGTTGCGTCTTCGTCCTTCGTCTTCGTCCGCGTGGAATTAGGATATAGGTAAATCCTTTCTTAGTGCACAGCGTACTAAAATGTGCACAAAAAATCCGACGATGTCTGTTGCATTCACATCTGATCCTTCAATACTTTATTGTACACACTACTCGTACCTACTTGCCCAATAGAATGTAATTATGCAAGCAAAATGTTTGTGTACGTGTGAGTACACTATAAAATTCCCAAGTGAACACGCACAATGCATGTGTGCAAGGAGAAACAATGTTATGGGGCGCCCGGGCGTTCGACGGAATCGTCGGGAAGGTCGAAGAGTAGATGGAATAAAAATAAAATGTAATTATAATTATTTGCCCGCATTCGTGCCGGCCGGCATGCTGCTATCGATAGTGTAATAGTGAGGGGAACAATAAAATATACTTTAATTATAATTAGAGTCGACGTCAACGTCGCCGGCGCCGTGCCGTTGGTTCCGAGGACATTGACCTCGCTTTGTACACAATGGGATACTTGCAAGTCGATTATAACTACCTAATTTTAGCGTTATTCTGATTGACAATGTAATACGCAAATTAATTGTGAAATTAAAATGTAAATTCAATATAAAATATTTCGGAACAACGAATTTTAGCTCCATCTTCTTTTTATTTACTATCCTCATCAAAATAGATAAAAAAATATCTTTTTTGCTACTCTGAACTGTGTAAATAAAACCGGTCAAGTGTGAGTCGGGCTACTTGCGCACCGAGGTTTCCGTATCATACCACCACTAACATAATTATTAACATACAACACCAATAATTTCTCCTGGGCCAAATTTGGCACGAGACAGACTCACACTTGGCCGGTTTTTATTATTTGCTGTTATACTGTAGAGTTTTCTTTCAATTATCTAGCTATTACGGTTCAAAAGTTACAGCCCTTAATAGGTAGGACAGACGGACAACATAGGCTTAATAATAGGGTCCCGTTTTCATTGGTACGGAACCTTAAAAATACTATATTCTGAAGATAGACAAAATCATTGAAGACGTCTTATGTTCAGTTGCAGAAACGCTCATTAGAGTTAATCCTCCATTAAATCTCTTGCTAGCTTTAACTACGTCAACAAGACTAAAAGTGACAACAAGATATTTAATGAAGGATTAACTTTAATGAGCGTTTCTGCAGCAGAGGGTTAGTCTACGTAACTAGAAATAACTCTGCAGACTGCAGGTCACAACACTGTCTCATTCTTTGTGGCGATATCGCCACACTTTCTTATTAAATCGCTGTCGCTATCTCTTTCACCTGCCTGCGCTCGTCGTAACCTCATGTGGCGCACGACGTTTGTTTCTCATGTTCGTCGTTCTAGTAAGTATGTAGCTTTACTGCGAATAGCTAAATTCAGATGCTACTCTTACGAAAAAAGACGCATACAAATAAACACACAAACATACCCATTTTATAAACAAACGATTCGAATATTAGATAGGTATATTAAACCTTTGAATTAGCTCTTTATTTGGCAAAATGCAGCTGTTCTAGATGCATATTAAACGTCATTCTAAAGCTTGATATTCTCTACTTATTGAAGTGAAAACTTTTTTAGCGGCGTTGTGCACTTTTTGGGATGGGTAAAAAATTTTAAACTCGGGTCAGGATGGTGACGTCACCCGGATCCTGATCGAAAATTCGTAAGACAAAATTGGTAAGACGATGACGATGATCACGTGATATTCGTAAGACGAAGAATCTTTTAGTTTTCACTTCTGCCGGCACTCCCGGAGTGCAAACTGTTGTTTTTTTTGTCTTATTTTATTTAGCTCCTTAATCTGAAGAAGATCAACTTCGCTACAGTTCTCCTTCAGACTAAACGCCGCAAGAACCTATTACAGCCAGCAGTAACACTAAAGGCTGTAACAGGCGTTCGTTGCATACTGTTCCAGGTGCAGGTGCTCAAACACCGCGCCGGCGCCGGTGTCCGATGTCTCACCGTGGCCAATATTGAATCAAAAAACTGGCCACGGACACTCGCCTACTGTCTTAACGTCGGACACATCTGTCAATGTCCATTTTTAGGGTTCCGAAGTCAACAAGGAACCCTTTATAGTTTCGCCATGTCCGTCCGTCCGTTTGACCGCGGCTTAGCTCAAAGACGCTTTGTACTAGAAAGCTGTAATTTGGCATAGATATACATATTAATCACGCCGACAAAGTGGTAAAATAAAATCTTGAAAAATATTATTTTTTGGGTACCTCTCGTACACGTGAAGTGGGGATGACTATTTTTTCTCGTCTCCCCCATAGTGTGGGGTATCGTTGGATAGGTCTTTTAAAAATATTGTGGGTTTGGGAAAACGATTTTTCGATTAAAGGGTCCGTCAGCGAAATATTAAGCTTTAAAGTGACATTTTTTGTTAGAGTCAAGTGTCCCAGCAAAACGGTTGTGGTATAGAATTAATTTAAAAGGAAAACTATCACGGCTAAGATAAGAAGGCTTTACAAATTAACGAATTTAAGTCGACCAACCAACTTAAAAAAAGACTTTTTAGATTAGCCGTTAAACCGTAGTATAAAACAAAAAGCCCCCTTCTAAGTCCATATATTGTGATGAGCAACCACGGAACCCTACCCTGCGCGTGGCCCGACACGCACTTGGCCGGTTTTTTGTTAAATATTATGAACGAGTGTCAATTATACTTCAATTTATTACAAGTAGGTACCAATGCAATACATTTTTTTACATTTTCTTTAAATTACCTACTTACTCATTAAAATTCTTGACGTAGTATCGTCGATTGTTACAGAACATATAAATGTGCCAAGTTTTTTAATAAACAAAATCTCCTTGGTTTTAAAATACGATTGTTCATTTGTATTCAGCAAATATATAGGTCCATAGTATAGTATAGTTCGCATAATATATTCATAAGCGCATCATCTCAATAGAATGCATATTAAAGTCAATAAGAATCAATCGAGTTCAAGGCTATGAATGTTGTGTTTTCACTGAACTGTAGTTTCTAGTGCTCTGCAATAAAGGTTCTGTACAATCGCCGTGTTGGTATACAGTGATTTCATAATTTGCCAACTAATGCCACGCTTGGTTTGCGAGTTCCCAGTAATAAAGAGTAAGTGGCAAGTATTAAGTAAAAGTTCACAGTTGTCTTCTGTTGACACACCCTTGTTACATATCACTTACAACATTGTACGTACCCTGATGCTTTCTAGAATTACCTAGGTACTTCGTACTGCAAAGTGTCTAGGTACATTCATATTGCAGTATATGTTCATGTAACCTTCGCGTTGTTAATAAATGCTGAACAATTGTATTTCTTTTTTTGAGACATTGAGTCTTCAATCTAGATTGCATGGTGTTTGTTGATAGATTGAGACGTGAATGTACACACAGCTGCACAGTTACCTATAGTTGAACTCTATGCCAATGAACATAGAGTTCAAATATACGTAGGTTGATCTGTCGCCGTGTGTACACAAATGTTAGTTGGGGAAGTGTGGATATTTATAATAGTGATCATTATCTATCTCTGAAATCAAATCTTATCCTTGTAAATAAATTGTCTCCGTTTGCAAGCTTATACAATGTTTAACATAAATGTATTCAAAGATTAAAACCGGCCATGTGTGAGTCGGACTCGCGCTGTCAGGGTTCCGTACAAACTTAGGTAATTATGAAGGACAAACTTAACGTTGCAGTGAAAACAATTTGTTTTCCCATACATCGATCTTTGACTATCCTATTAATATTATAGACCCGAATGTTTGTTTAGATGTATAGATGTTTGTTACTCTTTCACGCTAAAATGGCTCAACCGATTTCGATGAAACTTGGCATATATATAGTTCTTATCCCAGAATAACACATAGGCTACATATTATATGTCCACGCAGACGGAGTCGCGGGCTAAAGCTAGTTTATTATAAGGACTGGCCTTGCCGTAGCATTTCCCCTCTGCCACGGTATAAGAACAATTGATCATGTGCATTTACATTCAATTTTATACCTTATCAATTACTAAACGAGACAGCCCATAAAATGGCAGTATCTTTTGATTGCGTTGACTCGTATAGAATTTGGTATCAATTTCAACTTGATATTACATTCCTGCGAAAAATGGTCGGACAATGGACTGACTGGCAGACAGACGCGGACTGACAGATAAATAGACATACAAAGAGACCACAAAGTGACCCTTTAAGGGTTTCGCTATTCCTTTTGAGGTACGGAACCCTAAAAAATAATTCGTAAATAGATTTCAAGGTTTGCTTAAAATGTGATGAATGTGTAAGATTAAAAGTCAAATGACCGAGGTGAAGCAGTTAGTTTTATCTGTCTCTCAGTAGGTAAAGATTTTCATCCTGCGCGTGTATGTATACATCTAGTTTATGGTTTTTCTTACCCAACTGACACTTTGGCTACTGCATTTAACCTATAATGTCAGTGAATATAAATTTTGTCGAATGCCCAAAAATTATGCATTACGTAAGTATACAAAACAATATCAGTTTTAAAGCGGCTAGAAAGAAGAATGGCAGATTTGGACCCAGCCGTTTTTTCGAAAACTAAAAGCCATTCAGGACGGCGGTCATATTTATTATAAACAGAATAAATTAAGGCATTTTTAAAAGAAACTTCCACATCTCCAGAAGTCCGGATTCAAAAGTAGAAATTACTAGTAAAATAGACAAATTATCCAAAAAGCAGTACCAAAACGCAACCACGACAGCTATTTTCGTCTAATATTATCACTGAGGTATTTTTTGGTGATTACGGTACGTATTTGGCTTGGTTGAACTGATAGTGTGTATGATTTCGTTTTCTTCCATTATCATAATATTGTACGGTTATCGTGAATTTTCATTAAAATTAACTATCTTATATGAAAGATTATGAGTTTCACACGCTTGATACAAAAGGTATCATAAGGAGAAATACCTTTCCCCTAATTTCTACAGGGTACAATCAATTTACTTTTTTGTTAGTTTTGTTTCACTCTACACATATTACTAAGTTTCATTCATGTATGGGACCTCTAAGTGTGGGTCTCAAAATACATGCCGCTTGCCAAACTTCTTTTGCATATGCATACATTATAATGTTGTTACTCATATGAATATATATAGTCTGATAAGACGTGCAGATGGTGTTCTTGATTACGATTACGTATATAAGTGGTAGTTGGAGCGATTCGATTATTTGGTAAGGTTGTTTGTTGATCAACAAGGAAGGAAGTCGAACGTCTTGTGTTTAAGGCGTTTGCAGAGGGGTCAATTTTATACAAAACTTTGACGCAGAATACGCGTAGACGGTAGGTATTAATATAAGTAACTTTGTATATATGGAAAAATAGTTTAGAAAATCTAGTTGTCGCGTATCAAATAACATTTGCAATTTATAATATAATTACGAAGATATAAAGCTTTGAAATTTTTCATACAACATTTTCAATGCTTTATATCTTCGTAATTATATTATAAATTACAAATGTTATTTAATACGAGACATCTAGATTTTCTAAACAATTTTTCCATATATAAAATAATAATTACTTTTATTAATTCCGTCTATGCGTATTGTGCGTCAAACGTTTGTATGGACTGAAACCACCTTAATATGAATCGAATTAAACCTTCCCATTTTTAGAAACTTAATTCTCTTTTATTTTTGTTAATACATCACTTAGTCTCACCACGTTTAAAGAAGAAGAAAAAAACGCTTTTAAAAGATTAGAAACATAATTCACAAGATATAAGTAGCTAATAAATAAAAACAAATTAAAATAATGCCGTATGTCGTCCATGACATACAAAAATTCTACTCAATCGCAAAGCCACCCGTGTGGAACGAGCCGACTACCACATACCTCGTTTGTTATAAGCCACATTATAATCACACATTGTGTCGGATAATAAATAGAAAAAGCGACAATAGAAATAACGAGTCACAAATAGGCATCTAATAATGAAATTGTATTGCATATAAATATACGCTTGTTACGTGTTTCTCGGTTCGGCGGACCATTTAATAGTGCGTCGGGTTATTTATTAGGGATACTTCCGCGTGCGTTCCGGTCAGATATGAAATTGTCTCCGTGTTAAAACGATATCTGACCTATCTCTAACACAAGAATGGCTACGATATAACGTCGACGTTTGTACACTTGCCCCAACAGACTTATCTCCTCGGTCGGCATGTTCCAAATCTAACACCTGGGCCCATAACCTTGCATTTGGCTTCCGGTGACACTTTACTCAAATTAACCAGATTGTACCTGTTAACGGTGTGTTTTATAACGGTTACTTGCCTACTATCCAGTGGATGTAATTGAAAATTAAACCTATCTGCACACATGACAAACATAAAAAAAAATATATACAAAGTGTTAATAAATTAGCGCAAAACCTCATACACCCCAACTGATTTATAACAAAAGAATTAGATTGAAACAATAATTTCATTATTTTGATAGTTAAAATTTAAAGTTATTTGCATTTTAAGTTCAGAGACAAAAATTATTTGTTATCATTTCAGCACTGAAAGAAAGCGCTAACGTACTCATGGATACATTTTTATAATCTTGTTTTGGTAGTAAGTAGGGTGAGTGTGCCCGTGGGGTGGGTTGACAACGGGTTTAGTAAATTAAAAATTTTACGAAAAAAAAATTACATTTTGAAAAAATTACCTATGTTGAAACCATGATAATTCGATTCTGCTATCGATTCTAAACAAACTACTTTCTAGTTTTGCGTTAATTCATTAACACGTTGTATACGGTCGAATTGAGAAACTTCCTTTTTTTGAAGTCGATTAAAAAATAAAGTGTGTACTTAACTATTAAAATAAATTTTTGAACGTTGTCATCTCTGTGACTGATATATAGCATGTTCATGCAAATGAGTTAGAATCTACTGCAATTACTTTTTAACAAACAAGAACATATTTCACGTTAAAAAGCCATAATATATGTCATTTTAGCTAAAAACAACGGACATCTTGTATTATTAAGAGAAAACAGTGTAAGTCTTACTGGTGGCTATTATAAAATTCTTTATGATCATATAAAAAGTTGCATAAGTAGCCAGTAAAATTATGCATAATATATTTCAAGTAGCTAACCGTGTAAAATAATATTTTTATATATTCGCATTTAATTGGCCACATGGGCCTTATATGGCACGATCGTTGCAGGACTTCTTACAAGTTTGTTGCAACCTCTTCGACGGACGGACGTGTCATTCAACTATAAGTATACGTGTGTCATATTGATATCAAACATTTTACTGTTATTTAAAATGAAAACACTATACTTCGGAATACCCTACCTATAGTCCTATACCTATAGCCCAGTCATTTTACGGTTTGACCCTGAACTGAACTAATTAAGCATTTTTCGGTACTTCATTTAAATAAACCAAAATAAAAAATAATATTATAGTAAATATTGTTGTGGACTTAGAAAGCTTTGGAATTGGAAAATACATTAGTATTTTCTAATGAATAACTCTTTTTTTTCAATTTCATTGATTAAAAGTCAGTTGTATAGTTCAATCAAGTTGTATAGTTCAAAAACAACGGCACACACATATAACATCCATGATCGAACCGGGATTCGAACCCAGGACCCTGGTTTGGCAGTCCGGCGTGGTAACCATTACACCAACCGGATCGTCAAATTGACTGGGCTACCAAGTGTTTCCTATTAAATTCACGGAAGTATTCACGTGAAAGTCTAAAATACTTTTAAGTAGCACGAGCTTTTGACCCGCGACTTCATCCGCGTGGATTACCCCTGGGGGTCGATTTCCGAAAAATTATTTCTTAGTGCACCTAAATCCTCTGTAGAATATATTATTACCTATATTCAAAATTTCATGTTTCTATCTTCAGCGATAGTTGGGGAAATCTACGGATTTTGGTATGGAGTAGGTTGGATTAATTGCACTAGTATTTATTCTGTGACTTTAGGTGATAATTTGAAATATTAGTAGATATCTTAAAAACATAAATTCTCAATAATCCCCGATTTTTTTATTGTGTATTATGCAATAATTTTTTAAGACATTTACTAGGTATGAACAAAAAATTTTAAACTGGTGATTTTGTACAGGACGGCTTCGCTCAATTTTTTTTCATAAATAACAATAATAAACACCCCGTCTAATATAGTAAATTTTAGTAGATACTAGCTGTGCCCGCGACTTCGTACGCGCAGACCACTGAAATAACATAAAGAGAAATAAAAAAGAATAAGAATTATAAAGAAAGAAAAAAGAAAGGAATAAAGAACTTACTTTACAATTTAGATGTAGTTTTGAGAAATTTATAGTTAGATAGATAGATATTCGAATTTGATGGCAATATTACTTTATACGAATATTTTTTTTTTAGGTATCTGTAGCCTTAGACCATATCTGTAGCCAAGGTTCAACGATCAATAAGATCGGTTCCCATCTGCAGTCAGTCCAAGTGCAGTTCCCAAATGTATGTAAATTATCCCACAGGAACACATTACCAGGATAAAAAGTATCCTATACAGGGTCCTTCTTAATATGCTGACACTTTTTTAAGGGGATGATCAGACCGTCAAACTGATCAACTTTCTCTACCAAACCAAAGCCTAGCCTAGTTCAAACACAATTTACTAAAGTGTCTTTAATGCAATCTTAAACCGTATTTTTCCTAGACTACAAGGGTGATTGAGTTTAACTTTTCACTTTACGTTTAGACTTTAATAGTTTGTTAGTGGTTTCTGTAATACGAATACGATACCGTCTATGTATGCAAAACGATTGTGTTGTGACAATTCAAGCATTAACCAATATAGGTAATCATCTAATTGATAATATCATGTTCGATGAACACACCTACTACTGATATCTGCATTATCATAATTGAATACTCGGCTATTTGATAGTAGGAGCTCGTATCAAGCGGAAACAACACAAAATCTCATATGATGGTAATCTGACGCCGATGTTATGTCAATAACCATACGGTTGTTTCTTACAAATAGCTCACAAACAAACTTTTGTACATACTTTGACGCCGACTAACAACACCTTTATGAATTAGTTGCTTGCTAATATCTATAGGCTTGAAAAGTCCTTGGAATTTTACTACCTCGCCGATTAGTGTTAAATGTTACGAAGAACTTCTAATTTAAAACGGATCAATAGTTTGAGCACAAACAAAGTTCGTTTCCATGCAGACGGTGCCCGGCAAAAAGTACTTACTTGCTCCGGCTCTTGTATTTTTAATATCACCCCCCCCCCCCCTCTCCTTCCGCACCCCCGCTTTAACATAATATAAAATTATAAACGATATGAATCACGATAATGTTCCACGAGTCTGTGTGCGTGGCCAATTCACAACTTTGCCGGAGCAGGGGGCCTGGTCCCCCTCGACCGTCTCCACCGCTTCTCCCCACCATAGAGTAAAGGTAACCAGTGGCTTAATAGAATCAAGAGTTGCTCCATGAAGTGACTGTCTCCTTTAAATGGCTTTGCTTTTAAGGCCCTATGGTAGGACGAAACACCTTGGAGGCATCTTTTATTTTTCATGTTTCGACTAGATTTATACAATTTACCGAAACCAAAGTCATACCTCAGTATTCTTGGATAGTTTATCTAGTGAAATCATCAATTGAATACACGACACGATTGGAATTACTTCACTCGATAGAAAATCTTCACAAAGATGACGTATTTTCTTGTATTTTTAATCATTTTTCTCGTGTTAGAAGTACTTAAATTTGTTTCCGATTTTTGGTATTTATACTCACATATTCGTTAGTTTATCTAGTGAAATCATATAAAAAATCAATAAAAAGTACTTTTGTTAACTCTTTTTAATCGAAAATATGGCACGCGCACGCATTTTTCGGAGGGCTGGGCAATCGCGTTTATCATAGAAAATATTCGTTGGAACCTATGGCCCCTTAAACGTTTCGATTGCTTTGCTCAAAAATCTAGTAAAATTAAGCAAAACTGCCAAAGTTTCAATACGAATTGAATGTAGTTAAGATTGAACGCCCATGACGAGCAGCCCGCGGCAACGACTATTGAATAAAGCAGCGTTTACATTACCCTGCAACTAGGGCCGATTTCGGCTTACATTGCCTGGTTTGCTCTCTCTACATTTTAAAGTGTAAAGATCAAAGAAAGTAATGTACGCCGAAATGTAATGTAATCGCTACTTTAATGATAAATGTTCATTGATCGCAGCATAACGAAGATGCTTTTCGACAAAAGCCGATCTTCTGGTTGCATTTAGTCTATGACCCACCCCGCGCAACGCCAGCAAAAAGAAAAGTTTTATTTTTATAAGACAAGAAATTTATTATAGCTGATGCTCGTGTCGGTTTCGCGTTTCTTCGGAAATAGAACGTAAAACGTTGCTCACATCGATCCGGACGCCTTGCGTTTTGGTAGTAACGGCGTAAAGTGGAGCATGGGACTCTTGACCACATGCGTAAGTACCACAGAACATTATAAGAGGGGTTAGAAGTGCGAAGTAGGCGTGCAACCTGTCGCCACAGGTTATGCAATGATTTGCATAACATCATAACGCGCGCGGCGTGGTGAGAGCGAAGGCATGAGTAGTTGTAGCAGCGTGAGTGGGAAGAAAAGTGGCGACAGTCGTCTCTGAAGCAAAAGCGCTACTTTGCATCCTCTTATAATTTTCTGATGTGTAAGTAAAGTACCCATCCGAAACGTATGGGACCTTACGTAACGTACTAGTTACGTTAACAGTCAGATTTAGCTTATCTTGCACCAACAAGTAAGTAGTAACAAGTATTTAGGTTTAAACATTTTTGTGAATGCTGTATCCTTCATACAAATGATGGTGATAGTATCATATTTCAATGTTTAAGAGGAAATGCGGGCGGCGGCGGCGTTTAGTCCATACAAACGTATGCCCATTTGTTCCTCCTCTATAATGACTTAATGACACAAGAGCAAATTTTTTTCTTTACCACACAATCTATGTTATGTCAGGGCCGTATGTTTTGTTTATTTCCATAAATTAATTACTATAAGATCTAGGAACCTTCTACAATGACTAAAACTGCCCAATAATATCGGTATTATTGGGCAGTTTTAGTCAAAGTCATACCTCAGTATTGTCTGAAAACTTCGGAGTTTTCAGACATCCAGCAAACGTATTTAACAAATATAAGAAAAAAGCCAGACATGCAGACAGCCAAACTCATTCTCATATTATTCTTGAAAAAAATATTAAAATCGGTCGAATATTGGAGGAGGAAACAGGGGAATACCTATTTTATGTAGGTTAAATCAGTCCGAGCTACAATTGTCACTTTTGCACTGGTAGCTCGGGAACAGAGCGACAGCAATAGAGTAAAAACCTAATCTTCAAATCTCTTGTTTGGTTGAAGTCGTCTTCAATGTTGGTGCTGACATCATTGGAACAAGGCACTGGGCCAATGTTTCGGGATTCCTATTGGGAGTCATACTGATCGTTTATAATGAATGCGTGCATGGATCCGCTTCCCATATAAGCGAAAGAGAAGTAAATCCTGTCAAGTAACAGTTAGTTACGTGCCAACTGCTTTTTCTTTAGATGAGTTTCCATTTACAAACCTAAGAGTATCAGGATACGACACGTTACGTTCGTTGATACCTGTTATAAAATTATTAACAGCATTAATTTTGTTGATACCTATTTTTTTTTGTTCTAGAAAAATTAATTTGACACGTGAATAAAATATTTTTTCCTTATAAATTACAGAAATTTCCTCTCTAAAAAGCCAATTTCTTCTATTTATTCTGCTCCTCGAGTATGATTTCTCTGCACGTGCGTGACGCGCCTTCGCTGCATAGAAAATGACCTCTTCCCGGGCTTTTGAGAGAACGAACGTGTCGCGCTTCGCGACAATTAGTGTCGAAAAAATCAGGGTAACGCTCAAGTATGGAAAAATTATACTTATACTATAACTTTGTACAGTGAGAATCCTCACTTTTACATGTAGGATTCTCACTTTGCATAATGAGATTCTCACTTTGCATAATGAGATTCTCACTTTGCATAGTGAGATTCGTACTTCGCATAATGAGATTCTCACTTTGCATAGTGAGATTCGTCCTACTTTGCTTAATGAGATCCTCACTTTGCATAGTAAGATTCACACATTTCATAATGAGATTCTCACTTTGCATAGACGTTCCATACAAAATGTACGGGAACTGTTTTCGAGATTTCATCAAAAAAGCCGTTCCATAAATCTTTTTTTTTTTCATGAATTTTGTAGTTTGTTGTTGTTTGTTGTGTTTGTTTATGTTTTAATAGTTATTCTGCTATTTGGGGCGGAAACAAACCAAATATGATAAAAAGCGGTCCAGCCGTTCTTGAGTTCTAAATGGTAGGACTTTGTTTTGTTTATTTAAGAAGAATAGAAGTTGAAGTAGTATAGATAGGCTGATCGTTATGCATATCGAAGATAGAAAGAAGATAGACAGCAGAAACATTCAATAGAACACAAACAATAATAATAAAATCAATAACAATAAATTGTAATTAGTGTAAAGATCCTCCTAAACATTGTGATATCCTAGGAAAGACAACTAACTTCAATTATGGGGGTACTACGATGGGTATAGATAAGTATAGTGTTGTTTACTTTCTTTTCCTGAGGCGATAACGCTCTTACCATGTGGTGGACTGCTGTTGCACAAAACCGAAAACAAGCGGACTATCCCGAACTATTCCGAGCACAATATAGTTGCACCCTGCACCAGCCGAGCCACAGACATTGTCGGTAATTACCAGTGCCGCTATAATCGCACTTAATTACAACTATACAACTCACAATCGCGCCCGTTTCAAGTATTCATTATTAATATTAATTCGCAATAAAAACAGGTTTGCAATCCCGACGCCAGGGTTCTCGATACGCCCGTGTAAAACTCAACACTGCATACCCATTATCTTATTTTAATTTTTTATCACTGTGCGATTGCTAACCAATTTTAAGCCTTAATTTATTGAATAAATAATATGTTCTCTAACTAGCGTCGC
This sequence comes from Agonopterix subpropinquella, assembly GCA_922987775.1. Classification (NCBI taxonomy): domain Eukaryota; kingdom Metazoa; phylum Arthropoda; class Insecta; order Lepidoptera; family Depressariidae; genus Agonopterix; species Agonopterix subpropinquella. The sequence continues at coordinate 51,144,039 of OV277693.1, read as the reverse complement.
TCGTAGGTAGGTACCAAATTATAACTTAACTGTACCTACGGTATTCGGTAGACTACAGGGTGTAACAAAACACCCTGGTAATACTTAAGGAGGTGCTTCAGACCATCAAACTGAACAACTTTCACTATGGAGCCAACATCGAGAAAAAATAAACAAAATCTGCTGTCCGATACATTTGAGTCGAGCCGGTATTGCAGTTTTGTATGGGACAGCTGATTTTATTTCGAGATTTCGAAGTTGACTCCATAGTGAAAGTTGTTCGGTTCGATGGTCTGAAGCACCCCCTTAAGTATTACTAGGGTGTTTTGTTACACCCTGTATACATTCAGAATTGAATTTCGACCACAGAACATTATAAGAGGGGTTATAGAAATACAAAGTAGCGCTTTTGTTTCGGAGACGGCTGTCGCCACTTGTCTTCCCGCTCACGCTGCTATAATTACTCATACCCTCTCGCTCGCACCACGCCGCGCGCCTTATGGTGTTATGCAAATCATTGCATAACCTGTGGTGACAAGTTCCACGCCTCCAACCTTTCTTATAAAGTTCTGTGCTCTCGACGTATAAAGCCCTAAAAAATGTATCAAGAATTCAAGAATAATGAGGCGTTTTTAAAGACTAGTAAAATAAAAAGTCCATCTTGCCTATGGTTTGCATTGTTTATACAGGGTGTTAGGGTAAACAAGTTGCATTACTTTAAGGAGTGATTGTATCCATGATACTGAACAACATTCCAAAGAAACCTATAAGAAATTCGCAATAAAAAAAACTCGACTTTTCATACAAACCTTCGATCAGCTGATTGTATTTAGTATGGAAAGTATATAATTTTTTATTTGCAAACCTATTGGTTTCTTGGGAAAGTTGTTCAATATCAAGGGTACAATTACCCCTTAAAGTAGTGCAACTGTTTACCCTAACACTAACACCCTGTATTATAAAAACTTATTCTTATATCAAAAGAAAGCTATTTATTTAAAATGTTACAACATTTAAATTATGATAATAGCACTTTTACCATTTCTTCTTGACCTAGTAGCACTTGGTCCAATACGCATTTCGTCCAATACGCAGTTCGTCCATACGCATTTCGTCAAGTACGCATTTCGTCAAATATTTAAGTATGTTGTACAGTCAAGTAAAAAAAATAATGTTATTAATAATAGTACACACGGCGACAGATCAACCTACCTATAGTTCGACCTTATGTCCATGAAGTTCAACTATGGGTAGGTTGATCTGTCGCCGTGTGTACATTGCTGCAGCGGCCAGCAACAGAGGTATTGATGGACGAACGTGTAAATGTGGGCCGAGGCGAAGCCGAGGCACACATACGTAAGTCCATCAATGCCTAGTTGTGGCCAAGGCTTGTATAGTACTTTTCTCAAATAATGCGCGGAAATTAAAACAGTAAATTTTCTCAAATAATTAGCAGAAATTAAAACTCTTTTCAAAATCAATGACGAACAACGAACAACAATTTTTTTTTTCAATAAACAGCTTTCTATTTGCAAGCCAGTTCGAAATTTAAATAAAACCTTTGATGAGTTACCTCCTTGGTCGCCATGTTTCGGAGAAAAAGATCGTTCCATTTTTAAATTACACGACAGATATGAGTTTACTATGTAATTTATTTGGCCGCTAAACACGACAGATATGGATTTTCATACAAACATTGCCGGCCGCTGCGCGCATGTATTTGGCCAGTACAGCAATTTCGATTTATCTCGAAGAAGGTTGTCAAAATAATGCTCACATTTCCAAGCATGTTTGAGAAAAATTATTTTATTTCATTTTTTTCACTAATTAAAAAAAAAAAAAAAATGAAAAAATATTTATTTTCATTAATATAATTTTATTAATACTTTAAAAAAAATGTTTCGTTTTTCTTTGCTGTTGTTTTTTTTTTTTGTTTTTTGTATGAGAATGCAATATTATTATCTGCACCTACAACATGACAACATTAACAATATGAACAACTCAGACAACAAGAACGACTCTGTTATCTCGGACTATATGTATGACAAACCCTGTCAACTCTGACATCATGAACAGCTCCGTCAACTCGGACTATACAGGGTGTAAGTGTCAGACTGACAGCCTAGCAAATACAGAAACAGTGAACTCAGACCATAAAACTGAACAACTTTCACTATGGAGCCTACCTCAGGAAACGCGAAAAAAATCAGCTGTCCCATACAATACTGCTGTAACTAAACCTACCCGACTAAAATGTATGGGACAGCAGATTTTTTTTCTCGATTCATGAGGTAGGCTCCATAGTGAAAGTTGTTCAGTTTTATGGTCTGAGTTCACTGTTTCAGTATTTGCTAGGCTGTCACTTACACCCTGTATAAAAACTCAGACAGCTTTGTCAACACGGACAACATGAATATTTCGGACAACTGAAATGACTTAGTCAAGTTGTCCCAGTCCCCATGTTGTTCAAGTTGTTGATTGTGTCCGAGTTGTTTATGTTGTCCAACTTGTTCATGCTGTTCAAGTTGTTGATTATGTCGGAGTTGTTCATATTGTTCAAGTTGTTGATAGTATCGGAGTTGTTCATGTTGTTCAAGTTGTTGATTGTGTCCGAGTTGTTTATGTTGTCCAAGTTGTCCATGTTGTTGATTGTGTCTGAGTTATTCGTGTTGTCCAAGTTGTTCAATTTGTTAATCATGTCAGAGTTGTTCATGTTGCCCAAGTTGTTCGTGTTGTTAGTTGTTACTACTTAGAATGAACAACACACTGTCGCTTGTCTGTAAGCGCTCTAAGAAGACTTAGGTAGTATTGTAATTCCTTGGTTTGATAATGAAACTCTTTGGTTAAAACTTTTTGTAACTTTTTTCCTATAGAGGAATAAAAACTTTTGATTACATTTTAGCCCAGTCATTTACGGTTTGAGCCGGGACTAAATAATAATTGATATTTTTTTCGGTATAGTATTTAAGAGCTAATTTGAGCCTAGAAAGATACCAAAATTTAAAAAAAAATTACTTCAGTAACAGTCCCAAATTTAAAATTTTGCATTTATCTCGTTCTAAAAAATCTGATGATTTTTTTTACATTTTTAATGCTTTACCATTATACATACTTCAAACATTGCGTTAATATTTTTGCCTACATACCTAGACGGCTTTGAAGAATACATTAGTATTTCTAATGAATACCTCATTTTTAAAATTTGAATGCCTATTATTGCTCAAAAATAATTTACGTTGTTAAATCTAATTAAAATGAGTGCATTGGTTATAATATTATGAAGTTAAAAGCCTTCTGGGAGATACAATTTTGATTTCTATGTTGCGTAGCAATTTTTTTAAAATATGTTTCTAAGAAGAGGTGGCGGGATGATCTGGATACTTTTGACGACAAGTGGCCAGAGCTTGCCCAGGATAGAGATGGTTGGAAGATTAAAGGGGAGGCCTTTGCCCAGCAGTGGGATGAAACAGGATAGTAAAAAAAAATGTTTTCAGATAGACATTTGAGCACTAAATGGTGCCGGTTACGGTTAAAAAGTTCCATTGATAATTACTCCCCACCCCTCCTAACAAGTGGCGTTGTTCTATCCGGCAACTATGTAGTGCTTCCTTAACGCTGGACAAAAATTACAATAATACAGGGTGTAAGGAAAAGTATCATTAACCTTTAAGCTTACCCTACCAATCGAACTCAACAACTTTAACTATGGGAGCAAATATGTCAGATAAAAAAAATCTGATAGCCCAGTCATTTTACGGTTTGAGCCGGGACTAATATATAATAGATTTTTTTTCAATCAAAATTGTATCTCCTAGAAGACTTTTAACTTGATAATATTAATACCAATGCACTCATTTTTATTAGATAAAAAATATTTTTTTAGCATTAAAATAGGCATTGAAATTAAAAAATGAGGTATTCATTAGCAAATACTAATGTATTTTTCAAAGCCCTAAGTAAACAAAAATATTAACACCATGTTTGAAGTATGTATAACGAAAGCCTTAAAAATGTGCAAAAAAAAATTACCATCAGGTTTTTTTAGAACGAGATAAATGCTAAATTTTAAATTTGGGGCTGTTGCTGACATTTTATTTTAATTTTGGTATATTTACAGGCTCAAATTGCCTCTTAAATACTATAACGAAAAAAAAACAATTATTAATTAGTCCCGGCTCAAACCGTAAAATGACTGGGCTATCAGATTTTTTTTATCCGTATGCTTAGTGCGAGTTTTTCAAACTCCTCGAACGCGTTAAAGTAAACCGTGATTTGTATGGGATTGAATCAGAGCCATCTGAAGGTATTATTGAGAAACATAATTTGCGAGTGCGGTTTAAAATAATTTTACAGTGATTTTTTTCCACCTGTACTTTGACGAAATGCTAAAAACATGCGACAAATTGATAACTAGCCCAGTCACTTTACGGTTTGAGCCGGGACTAATTAATAATTGTTTTTTTTTTTTTTGCTATAATATTGAACAGCCAATTTGAGCTTAGAAATGTACCAAAATAAATTTTTTTTTTTTAATATTCTTTCGGATAGTATTTTTGTCACTAAATGGTGCCGGTTATAGTTTAAAAGTCCAATTAATAATTACTCCCTACCCCGCCTGACAAAACTCCGTAAAATGACTGGCCTAAACCTCTTTTTTTAAAGTTGGTTAAAAATAATTTTTACAGCGCATTTTTTTCTACCTGTACTTTGACGAAATGCTTACTTGACGATATGCGTATAGACGAACTGCGTATTGGACGAAATGCGTATTGGACCAAGTGCTACTAGGTCTTCTTCTTTGGGGGCGCGAAAACTATTATACCTAATCTTCGAATGAATCAACAAATTGCTCCCTAAATTTAGGGAATCGAGAAAAACACGTAACACTTTCGATCTAACAGCTATGTTTTCACGATTGTAACGCCATCCCACCAGTGTCTAATTGTATATGAACAATTTTTTTTAAAATAAGAACAGCTCGTTGAACGTTTAAACTCTGATGCAACCAAACATTATCTTAGTATACTGCTCTGATTAAAATTTACAAATAAATAGAGGCAGCGAAAAATTACACGACAGACGTTAAAAATACGTTTACAACATAAAAATTCCATACAACAATTTTATACAACATTTTATTTATCATCTAAATCGGCGTTTACGATGGGGGAACAATGCCGGGCTCCGAACCAAACAAAAGTGGGACGCAAATAAAGAAAACAATAAAATTAGAATACATAAACACATAAAAACGTTCATCCAGAACGTTCGCGTTGCGGCGGCCGGCGCATGCGCCTTGCGTCCACCGCACATTACAGTGTAGGTACATCAAATAAATTAAAATCAACGAACAAATGTAAGAAGGGTCCTCCTTTGTTTAAAATATAAGTAATAAGACTTTAATTATGAAATTACTGTCCTCAACATGGTAATTTAAACGGACAACAATGTGTCGTGGGTACCTAATTCCTAATAACTTTAGTTTCTGTTGTTTTGTTTTTATGTAGAACAAGAATATTAAAATGAAAATTACAAATAATTCTCAAAGTAAACACGACTATTCGGATAATAAAGAAGATAAATCCAAGATTATTTTAAATTAAGGCAACATTCAATGCAATGTTTATAAAAATAAAAAACGTAACTACGCAAAAGACAAAATATTATACCAAGTCATTAGGCTGCCTGTCCATTGACGCGAGCTGGCTGGCGGAGCGGGGAAGCGGGGTTTTATTAATCAATCAGGATTGCATAAAATCTCGGCCGAGACTCAGCCGAGCTCCTGATTGGTGAATATTTTACTCCGCTCCGCCAGCCAGCTCACGTCAATGGACAGGCAGCCTTAAACGGAGACTCTACCCATCAAACTGAACAACATGACATCGCAACACAAATCTGCTGTTCCATACTGCCACACCTACTTGACTCAAATATATGAAACAGCAGATTTTTTGTGTTTTCTGGTTTGCTCCCATAACATAAGGTGTTCAGTTTGATAGATAGAGTATTGGTTTAATTAAAAGGATTCCAATGAATTCCCATTCAACCCGTATAGTTATTATACAACTATTTTTTATGTAAATAATGTAAATGTAAGTTTTATGTTGACTAAAAAGTGAAATACACTAGCGAATTCCAGAGGTAGAGTCGGGAGTAGTGGTCCAAGGAGAACATTCCCAACCTAACAAATTGAAATGCAAGCTTTGCAATATGTAGAGTCCTTTACTCTTAAATGAATTATACTTATTCGAACACTATCTAAAATAAAACTATTGTCTCGGTGAATGAAATTGAGAATTATTTCGTTCGTGTTTGAATTTAAGCCCTTAAGGGCCAGCGCAGACCGACGCAACAGAGTGGCGGCGAAACTACTAACTTAGCATCAATTGAAATTCAACGTTGCAACTGGATCGTATTATTTTATTTAACAAAACCAATTTCAGTCGTATGCAGAAATATCTGAAGTCGAATTTAAGTTGTTATTAAATTAGAAGCTTTGCCGCCAATCCGTCAGTCTGCGCTGACCCTAAGACCTTTTTAAAAGAACTTGCGAACCTGTTGCGAACAATATATTGCTTCTACTCACAACTTTTTTATTGAAATAGTAAACCAAAGACAATAATGTAAATAAACAAAACAAGTAACTATAAAACTGGAAATATTTGAAATAGATTTCCCGATTACATGTTTTTCGTTCGGGAACTGGAAAACTTCGTAATTTTTTTTCGGTCCTACCACGATACACGAAGAGGATAGTGTTCAATCAGTATATTTGGTTTACCTATGCTAGGTAAACGTGGACCCTGAGGATAGGATATGATGAGTTCGTCATCAATTCAAAGTCGTTTAGTGGGCTTCGGAGAGCTAATGCTCGGTGTTTCTCTGAGAGATCGTATTAGAAATGAGGTGATACGTCAGAGAACTAAAGTGGTTGACATGGCTCTGAAAATTAGCAAGCTGGCGTAGCAAGGGATAGTCGTATTTTCCGAAGAACTGACCTCATAGGGAGTCTGAATTTTAGAGTAGAGACCACGAAATGGCAGGCGTAGTATGGGACGCCCTGCGGCCTAAGATAGGTGGCGGGGACTAGATGAGGAAGGCCGAGAACTGAGTTTTGTGGCGCGCCTTGGGAGAGGCCTATGTTCAGCAGTTGAGTATATGATAAGCTGATAATCATATTTTTTCTTCACACTCAAACGCTTTTAAATAGGTAGGTACCTATTTTATCTAGCAAGGTAGGTATATGTCCTGACATTGGAGACCTTATCTTAAAATGTGATTATGTATATGGTCGTTTTATTGCAATTTACCGAAAATGTAACATGTTCAAAAGTTTTCCAAGAATTGCATAGGCAATTAGGCTATGGAGGTGCTACTTGGGAATGTTCCTCCATTGAAAAGGGAAGTACTTCCGCCAGGCTAGGTGTGATGCCTGGGGACCGGCCGTGGTCCAACAGTTCTTAGTTGGACCTTCTATATATATCGAATCTCTGTGATTATTTCTCTTGCGCGATTTATGTCTTGCATTCGATTGTGAACCTTATTTGTAGTAGGTTACGAGTTACGTATTTACGATGAACGTTGTCTTTGTATGGAGCATATTTCCGCGAGCGACGGTATCGCCATCTGTTGGCATCTTTGCTATAACTTGTGGGTGCTGACCATCTGTAGTAGTTCCCCACAGGACTCCCCCCTCAGACCGGAGGTCGTTGAGTAGTTCGAAGTGTGCAGTCTGTATCCATGTAGTGTAGGTGCAGGGCTCCAGTCAAGTGAGTCTGACGAGCGATGAGCTGCGGTGTGTGCATCTGTCAGGGAGACCAGTCCTGATGTGATGCGGGCGAGTGACAGGCGTGGAGAAGGCGAGCAGAACTGCCACGTGGAGGTGAGCTCAGACACGTGGGCTGCGGAGATCCTTCTATGCAGACGCTGACTGTCGTTGAGGAAGCTGCAGGCCCAGGAAGCGGTGTGAAGACAGCTGCGATGGACCTGGTGCGGCTTCGGGTTGATGGCGTGACTGCTGCTTGTTTGACCTGGTCGAGGGGGTGAAGGGTTGGTTGAAGCTGGTTGCTGCTCTGTGGTGGTGGTGCTCTGCGGTGTTCAGGTTGTGATGTTCTTTGTCGAGGGTCACCAATATGGAGGTGCTACTTGGGAATGTTCCTCCATTGAAAAGGGAAGTACTTCCGCCAGGCTAGGTGTGATGCCTGGGGACCGGCCGTGGTCCAACAGTTCTTAGTTGGACCTTCTATATATATCGAATCTCTGTGATTATTTCTCTTGCGCGATTTATGTCTTGCATTCGATTGTGAACCTTATTTGTAGTAGGTTACGAGTTACGTATTTACGATGAACGTTGTCTTTGTATGGAGCATATTTCCGCGAGCGACGGTATCGCCATCTGTTGGCATCTTTGCTATAACTTGTGGGTGCTGACCATCTGTAGTAGTTCCCCACAAGGCACTCATAGGTTCCTACATGAAATCTAAATTCATGCTACTACGAATAAAATAGGCGTCATACGCTAACATAAAAATAAACGCACTTTAAAATAATGGTGCTATAATGTGACGTGTAGTCCTTACACTAGACGGCGCGTGACTAAGTGAAAGTGTTTGTTGCCATTTTGGAGCGCGGGCAACGCATCTACGTATAAAAACATCTTAGACTACGAAGCGCGCCCTTTTGAGAGTTCAAAAAAGTTTTTTATAGGGTCTCGTCCGGTCCTCAAAAAGGAAAAACTGATGTTTTTAGCCTTTTTTTCGCAGCCACTTTTCTCAGCAACTGTTAAAGGCATAATTTTTACTAGGACTGGCGCTATTCCGGCTATTCGATACTTTAAAAAAATAAAAATAAAAATCTTTTATTTCAGACAACATAGTCCATACAAAAAATGTTAGTAGGTACTGGAGAACTTATAAACTATGTTAGTAGATTATAACATAAATAAATAAATAAAACATCAAGCAGAGGTGGCTACTTACTTCCCTACCTGGCAGATCTACCGCATGCCGAACACATGTAATTCAGTAAACGCCATAAAAATAAAAATAAAAATAAAAATAAAAACTTTAATATTATGTATATTTTATGGTTTAAATTAATCAAACTGTAAACAAAATAACAGAATATCAACAGAATACGTTTTCACTACAGCGCGGCGAGGCGTCTTCTAAATAATAGTGATTGCCATTTATAATATATCGTACAGTCGCGATGTGATCGCGATGATTGTAATATAGTTTAATGTGGGAAAAGAAAAATCTTTTTACAAATCACAATACATTATAGAACAGAGGTTACATACAATTTACGATAGCATAATGCAATATTTATTTAAACAAACAGGTTCTATTTCGTCATGTCTTTATTCGCCAGCACTGTTAAGTTCTCTTATTGCTTTTCGTTGCACTTTCTTCATTTATTCATCACGTAGGTACCTAAAAACACGTTACGGAACCACATTATACGTGTGTCCTAAACGATTTTAACGAATTTATCTTCTAACTCGTTTAAAGCTGACTTTATTTCATCAATTTGACAGGCGTTTGTTAGTTAACGCCTTCTAAAATGTATAACAACTACTAGAATAAATTACTAATTGATGAAAATCTATGTATAGTTTGTAGGAGGTCAATAAGAGGTGAGGAAGAAATAAGACTAGTTTTAATTCCACTAACAAGAGCGCGGCTCTTACAGCTTTCCTAATATAAGCATACATAATATCACTATAATATCCAATCAGCTAATTTAGAGAAGAAATTAGATATAATTCTGCAACACTTTGAAGAACTATACCGATACCCTTAAAAAACGAGAAAAATATTCACAAAGATCCTTAGGGAAAAATATATAAAGACCTCGTATACAGCTAATTAGTAGATCTTTGATCAAACGCGTTCTATCAATGCGATGAATTGGAATTGCCTCAAAGAGGTTAACTTTGTGGATCTCGATTGTTTTCAGTAATATCTTTTAACAATCAGTTATAAATAACTCGACGTGACTTACGTCCGTGAGTGTACTTTGGTAAAGCGCAGCCACTACTTATACTTTGTATCAGATAAAATTATTCAAATGATACGATCTATTGTGTTTCAGCAACAATGATTAATAATAAGTACATTTAAATCGTTTGCGCTTTGTTGTTTTGTTAGCAATCTAGTATGATAGTCTGCGTATTATTTTAATAAAATGGTAGTCATTTATTTATATACCTATCTATATTTACACGTGTAGTGTATCTATCAGAATTACAACAATAAGGTGTTATTAATTTAAATGCACAAAGAAAAAAGTACAATTAATAATTATAAGGAAAACAGAGCATTCGTTCACCATTCATCGTGATGATGATGATTCATTAACAAATCGGAGTTGTTAATTAAATGATCTGAAGAATTTTAAAATAAATACACAATTTACTTAAAATAGTAAAAATCTATCTCTCCAAATGGAATAATCCGTCTAGAGTCACTAGTTCGGTTCTGGTTCAGGATCGAACTTTTAAAACTTTAGAGAGAGGTTACACGGTCAGTATTTCATCAGTCTGATCATGTATATTTGATTTGAAGGGAAACTGACTGACGGACCAGAATGACGAAATACTGAACGTGTAACCTCCCTCTTAGTCTCAGTAGTTCGGACTTCAACTGCTACCGAACTACTAACACCTATCATTCAGTCGCTCCCACAAAAGCTTCCTCAACTCAACCCCACTCAAGGATACCTCAACGTTTTCCTCAACCCATCCTTAAAATCTGTATTCTCAGTCATAATCTCGAGGTTTATTCAGTGAAGTAGAGTCAAAAAATTTGCTATAAAGGTGGAATTTTATGTCCATTGTTCCTTTTTTCACGATGTTTAGAATAGCAAGAGACAAGTACGTGCTATAATTTTACAAAAAATTATGCATCAAAGACGTTTACGTATATCGAGGAGACCTTAAGGTAGGTCGCGAACTACCTTGAATTTCACGTTTCTTTCCTCCACTCTTACTCGACTCGACTGGGGAAATTCCGTAAGTCGAGGACTCTTATGTCATTTTTGACACAAAATTTATGGAAAATAACTAAGAATACCGGTGTAGACTTTACGCAGTTGTTCGCGACCGAAATTTTGAGACTAGTCTCAGTAGTACCCGAACCGAAATACTTATACTTTTTTGTTAATCTTGTAACTATGACGGCCCGACACGACAGCTCGGATCTCGCATGGGACAAATATTTGTATGGCGGATACGAATGTTTGAACCCAGGTCATGGATGTTATTATAGCATATCGTTGTCTAGTCATCATCATAATACATGTCTAGACTAGAATCTGGTACTTTGATTGCGATTAGAAAGTCTAATTTAAATCACTAAAACCCTACTTTCTCTTTATCAAAATCATAAAACAATTAATACTAGAGAACTTCACAGAAAAATGGCAAATCATTTATTTTGAGCCACCGTAAGGGAACCCTAAAATATAAAAAAACTTGTCACGACTAGGTGTTACAATTCCATTTATACATATGTATCAAAGTTCTCGACACACAAACGCATTGCGAAATCTTACGAACATCTATCAAATCATAACATTTAAATAAATTGTAATTTACAATGAACAGAGCAAGTCATCGACCTCGCTGTCTCAAACGTCTAATAGCACACACACAGGCGAGCATTAAACACGAACGCTAACACACACACACACATGAACTGAAAGCTGCGAGGGTGTGAGTGAATGTGAACATTAATATAAGGCAATAACATGTTCAAATACAGGATCGCAAATGAAATCGACCTCCGCCACGTAATGGACGCGGTTTGCTTGTATTTCTTCACATAATCAATATGTTCGGAACCGCAACACTGGAATAAAATCCGTCTTTAGCTTAATTACCGTACGGTGATCTGTGACAAATATTCCGAGAGATAAGTGTACTTTTTGCAACCATCAGCAGCAAGGCTGATTCAGTGTTTATGGGGTGAAGAGCTTCTCTGTGATGGGGATGGACCAGGTCTGTCTGCATAGCTCCAGTCGGTTTAGGAGTTACTGATGATTAAACGTCTGTAAAAAATTAACGATCAGCTGCAAGGCTGATCGTATGTTATTGTTGTAGTATGTACTGTAGCTATGTGAACAGTACAAGAACTGACATGGTTTATCAGTCGGTATAGGAGATACAGCCGTTCAAAGGTCGGAACTTTGACTGGCTTTTTTTCCTAAACCGACTAACAGAACTTGAAAGTTTTTGTACTGTTCACATAGCTACAGTACATACTACAACAATATCATACGATCAGCCGTGCAGCTGATCGTCAATTTTTTACAGACCTTTAATCATCAGTAACTCCTAAACCGACTGGAGTTATGCAGGCAGACCCGGTCCATCACTATCACAGAGATGCTCTACACCCCATAAACACTGAATCAGCCTTGCTGCTGATGGTTGCAAAAAGTACACTTATCTCTTATACTAAAAATGATACTTTATAATGCGCCGTCTTTATGAAAGACAGAATTTTAGGGATCCGTACCCGAGACGGGTGAAAACGGGACCCTATCCTACGCTGTCCATCCGTATGTCCGTCTGTCTGTCTGTCTGTCTGTCCTACAAATTTTCACAGAATGTGCGTTATTAATTAGGTAAGTATGTCGGATTTGCTAACAAACAATAAAAATTTCAAAAAGTTAAAAATTAAGGGGGGGTCCTTCTCTTTCTATTGTAAAAACAGTAATACATAAAACCGTCAAACTCGGTGTGATTATAAGGCAAACTCTACAGTTTACCAACAAATAAAAAAACCCGGCCAAGTGTGAGTCTGTCTCACGCTAAAGGTCCCGGAGAAAACAATTTTTTTTTATGTTTATTTGTGGTGTGGTACAAAACCCTCGATGCGCGAGTAGCCCGACTCGCACTTGGCCGGTTTTATTACATGATAATTCTTAGCCCGATTTTTGGATAAACACAATGATAAAAACGTACATTCTTTTTACACACTCGATACGTTGACGATACGCTAAGAATATAATCTTCACTTATATCAACATTATCTCAGAACCTACAAAGATTCTAAATCGACAATTAAGCTCCAAATTAATTATTTCAAAGAGATTCCAGAAAATTTCAATTTCGAATCCTGGTCCATCTCGAACCATGGATGTTCATCTTTGAGTCATCGTTGTATGGTTTTCATAATAAAAAGCCTAGTAGCTTACGTAGTTGTAGCTCATTATTAGTCATTAGGTCATTACAATGTATTTAAATACAGGGTCCTTCTTAATATGCTGACACTTTTAAGGGGATAATCAGACCGTCAAACTGAACAACTTTCTCTATGGAACCAACATCGAAATCGCTAAAAAAGTCAGCTGTCCCAGTCCCAATGATACATTTGGCTCCAGTATAGGTTTGCAGGTTTGTATGGAAGCTTTTTAGTTGCAGATTTTTATTAAAGATCGTTTGCTGATTTTTTTTCGCGATTTCGATGTTGGTGCCATAGAGAAAGTTGTTCAGGTTGACGGTCTGGTCATCCCATTAAAAAGTGTCAGCATATTACGAAAGACCCTATATGTGTTTGCGATTGTTATTTATTTATTCAACCTGAATGATACGCTACGACAATGATTCTCATTCTTGCTATAAATTGTATTTACCATATTCTTGGTGTGCAAATAAAGAAAATAAGAAAATGAATATATTAATGATAAAAAAGAGTGTTCAAATATTTTACAAGGTACAAAAATAATCCACTAAAACCAAACTTCATCCCTAATGTTTAGTGCACTCCATCTACCCACCACCGACCGGTTATTTCCAAGGAACAATGAATCGATGAATAGTCCAACGGAACCTAGTGTGTAGTTAACGGATGTTATTGTACATGGAGTCGATCAATCCAGTGTCTTAAAGTTACACGAGCTTGCATCATAGCAGTGGCGATTGTTACTTCAGTAGCCGCCTCTTTGACGACCCACAAAGCGCAAGGTGCATAGTACCTATAGTGTTCTAAAATATGCATAATACTGAATGTAACAAAACCTTTTAAAGGGGCTGGCTTTGACCACCAACTGAATAACTTTCATTATAAACGTCATCGGAAAAAATTTAAGAAATATAATTGAGTTGAGTAGGCAGTAGGCACTGCAGTTTTGTATGAAACAGCTGATTTTTTTCGCGATTAAGATGATGGGTAAGTCAAAGTTGTTCATTTTAATGTTCTAAGCCACGCCTTTAAATATTACTCAGGTTGTTTTGCTTCACCCTGTACTGTACAGGGTGTAAATTAAAAAAAACATAACACACTTTAGGAGTTGCTTCAGAAAATTAAACTGAATAATGTAAGAATGGGACCGACATTGTAATCGTGGGGGAAAACCCAGCTATTCCATACATTTATTTATTGTTCCGTACTCAAAGGGTGCCAACGGGACCCTATTACTAAGCCTACACTGTTCGTCTGTCCGTCCGTCCTAGTTCTAAAGGGCTGTATCTTTTGAACCGTAATATAATTTTTACAGAATATGTGTTACTACTTTAGATTTGATAGCAAATAATAAAATAAAAAACCGGTCAAGTGCGAGTCGGGCTACTCGCGCACCGAGGGTTCCGTACCACACCACCACAGAACAGAACATTATTAACTTAAAAAAAAAACTTTTTTTGTCCGGGACCTTTAGCGCGAGACCCACTCACACTTGGCCGATTTTTAGTATTTGTTGTTATTCTGTAGAGTTTGCTTTATAATCACGCTAAGTTTGACGCTTGTATGTATTACCGTTTTTACGATAGAGCGTGAAGAAAAAACGTTGATAAAAACTAGTTTCTTGTTGGGAACCCCCCTTAATTTTTAACATTTTGACATTTTTATTAAAACCCGCCGTAATAACGCATAATCTGAGAAAATTTCAACTATCTAGCTATTACGGTTCAAAAGTTACAGCCCTAAATAGGTAAGACAGACGGACGGACGGACGGACAACGTAGGCGTAGTAATAGTGTCCCGTTTTCACCCTTTGGGTACGGAACCCTAAAAACAATATAATTAAAGGCGTCCCCATACAAGAAATGAGATTTAATTGGCTTTTCTCATACAAAACGTGCCTACTCGAATATGTATGTAGCATGCCTAATTGTTGTCTGTGTTGCAAACATGTAATTTGTATTGTATCAGATAGAAACATATTTATCTTAAACTCAATCAATTGTAATAATATGTGGACACTTGTAATGGGCCTTTTGATAACAATCTAAACAAACTATATTATATGTATTACTAAAGCTGTAATAAGTTCTCTGAATAAAATAAATAAAAAAGTTATTTACGAATGTGGGTTGCGATCGAAAATGTCAAACAACAATGTTGTAGCTTATTTCAACGTTTTAAAATAATCGCCTTTTATCGGGCTTAATAAACGAACTAGTTTTTATTGCGGTTTATTATAGATAGAGCTTGCATGCTGTCACCATTGTCGGTTCATAATTCCTTTTCAGGGTTCCTTACGTTTCCGGACACAGCAACTAGAACACCTTCCCTCTCGCATTGGGTCCGCGAGTAGGGGTTCCCACTCTTTCCTTCGTTCCTTTAGTGAAAAGCAGTGACATTCTACAGGGTGAAATGATATCATTAGCATCCTTTTAAACTTCACATCAGTGCGCTATTAACAGGACCACTAAGTTATGCCTAGTTGTTTTATATTACTGCTTTGTAACCGAGTACCATCGAATACATTTGAAAGAAAGGACTGGAATGTCAGCGGCAATGTATGACAGCTGAGCATAACTGATACAAAGGTGACATTAGAGGCATGTGCCATTTTTTGGTTTTTTTATTGTATGGCTTGGTCAGTCTATGTCCATAATGTCAGTGGTGAAAATACACATTAATAATATTTTGCCTAAAAGTAAAATGGTACACGATAAGTATATCTTTTCATATCATACGCTTTTACACGTCAGTCACATTTTAATTGATATATGACAATAGTTTCGACTCGATTACTCACTACGTAAACGATGGATAAAATTACATAATGAAATACATTTTTATTGTAGATATTCCTTGGCTCTCATGCAAAGTGAAACTGAGTGACAGGAGCCATAGATCCTACCAATAATTGAACTTTGAAGAAACATACAGTTTTTGGTTTTGGAGACACGGATTGATGGAAGTCAATACCACAGAATAAACAGTAAACCATCTTCATACAATGGTCCCAAACGCAGCTTGTTTGTGTGCTCGCCAGACTCGCCAGTACGTACGACGATTCTAAGGCAGCCAAGGCAGCGCCAGACGGGGCTACGCGGAGATATTGTCAGTGTGTGCGTGCTACGAGGCGTACGCCGCGTTTGGTACCATTGTATGATGATGGTGTGGGAACTACTACAGATGGTCAGCACCCACAAGTTATAGCAAAGTCCCCAGGCATCACACCTAGCCTGGCGGAAGTACTTCCCTTTTCAATGGAGGAACATTCCCAAGTAGCACCTTCATATTGGAGTAGTTCCCACAGGACTCCCCCCTCAGTTCTTAGTTGGACCTTGTATATATATCGAATCTCTGTGATTATTTCTCTTGCGCGATTTATGTCTTGCATTCGATTGTGAACCTTATTTGTAGTAGGTTACGAGTTACGTATTTACGATGAACGTTGTCTTTGTATGGAGCATATTTCCGCGAGCGACGGTATCGCCATCTGTTGGCATCTTTGCTATATCTTGTGGGTGCTGACCATCTAAAGTAGTTCCCACAATGGATTACTTTCTTATACTGTGTCAATACTGGTAATTATAAATGGTATTTGCTTGGAATACGTTAACCACTAGCTTGCCTCCACTAATCCGCACGGACCCATCATTTTTTGCCCACTTCCTCTAACTCTTAATCGTGAGAGCAGGCAAGTGCTCTTTGTTGAGATGTGACGAATATGTATAATATATGTAGGCTCATAATGATCATATAGCGATCGTTAGTGTCATCGTTTCAATTAATTTTCCGATTCCATTAATCGACCGACCGTACGGAACCCTGGGTACACAAGTCCTGTTTTTATTATGAAAATAGTTGCGGTTTTCGATGTATTCTTGTTAATATGACTTACTTTGTTTATTATTACTTTAGATGTATAGTTAAGTAGGTACATAGGTTGTTTGCGGTTATTATCTCTAAAAACTCTAAAAAGACAACACAACTACTCTTTAATTGAACATTACATTAATTTTAAAAAACACTTAGAGGTTTATACAGGGTCCTACTTAAAATGCGTTATATACGAGTACTTTATGCGATGGTTCAGACCATCAAAATGAGCATTTTTTACTAAGGGAACAACTTACAAATCGCGAAAAAAAAGGTTGTTTCATACATTTGGGTCTAGTGGCTATCGAAATTTTCCTTGAAAGAGCAGATTCCTTTTTCATAATTTAGATTTGGCTCCATAGTGGAAATGGTTTAGTTTGATAGAGCTGAAGCATTCCGTTTAATGTGAATGTATCCCTGTAGAAAATGTTCATGTCCTTAACATCATAGCATGACAAAATAATATGGAAGTCTTATGATTTTTTTTTTTTCAAATAACAGAAATTGAAAGGACCCTAATTTTAAGCAGTGGACGCCATTCGGTAAGAAATTACTTTAATATACAGGGTGTTAGGGTAAACAGTTGCATTACGTTAAGGGGTGATTGTACCAATGATACTTTGAACAACTTTCCATAAGAAACTCGCAAAAAAAAGTCTACTTTCATACAAAAGTTCGATCAGCGATAAAATTTTACGAATTTCCTATAGGTTTCTTAAGGAAAGTTGTTCAGTATCACGACTGACTGTACCCGTGGGTACAGTCACCTCTGAAAGTAATGCAACTATCTACCCTAACACCCTGAATACAGGGTGTTAGGGTAGGTAAGGTAGGGTGTAACAGTTAACGTTAGGGTACACATATAAGTGTATTCGGTGCAAATCCAATTTATGCCCCGAAATAATGCTCCAGGACTTTTCAGTAAATACCAATTACTTAAATCACCGATTTAACTCCAAAAAAACGAACTCACATACAAACGGACTTCAATAATTGTATTTAAAATATTCAAATCTTCTTCCCGCTTTTATGATGAATAAAAACTATTACTTAAATGAAATTATGTTCATTAAAAATGAAATAAAGTGTGCAGTCGCACACGCAACTATAAATTCTCCTTAACAATACATAATACTTTGTTAGTTCGCATGCAACTATTTACTTTACCTACCTATTGATAAAAAGCAAACTTATTAATATGATCCTCCACGCCGCGTGCGCACGTTCAGGTGTTGCACAGTTCTTACTCACACACACACACTACATCTTTACATCACACATTGTGCATATTAAAATTAATGCACTTTCGCATATTTCCTTTGTGATTTTTTGTTCACACTTTTCTTTTATGTATTCGAATAAAACGTAATTAATTTAACATTTTATAACTCACTTCCTGTTTATCATTAGGTTATTTAAATAGTTAAGTAATAGCAGTTAACTTAATATTTTATTTATATTAACATACAGACGGTTACAAAACACCCTAGTAATATTTAAAGGAGTGGTTTAAAGTTAAACCATTACTAAACACTTTTAAGAAGCCAAGATCGAAAACAAAACTTCAGCTGTTTCATACAAAACTGCAGTTACTACTCGACCCAAATGTATAGGACGGTCGATTTTTTTCTAATACAGGATGTATACATAATACTTTGTTACGTACTATTATGTTGTCACCCAAACTAAAAGTTTTTCAGTTTGATGATATAGACCATTAAATGGTTTGTATCTAGACAAAACGGCCCTTTAAATAGTACTACAGTGTTTTGTTACACCTAGTATTATGCCTTATTTTATTAAAAGTATGGACAAAAATTTAAACATATTTTACGTACTAGGTAGGTATAAATTTTATCAATCGAAATATTTTTTTCTATCAAACGGAAGGAAACTAAAAATGCGGGAAAAAACAGCTTTTAAATTGAAAAGCTATACCAGACAGCCAGACTATAATTGATGGACCTGAATAAACTATGTATCCTTAGAAACAGAGTTTCATCACGTAGACATTTTTTCAACAGTCCCAGAGATATTCTAGAAACATATACGTTTCACTAGTCTACTTAGTAGTAAAACTCTTTATTTATCTTTATTTATTTAATTTATTTATTGTCACACAAATATCTAGTACCAATTGAAGTACCAGAATCTAGTCCAGACTTGATTATGATGACTAGATAACGATATAGAATACAATACACATGTATAAATACAACAATGACCACCATACAAGTATTTGCGTCTGAGCTATCCAACCGTATTAACGAAGGACAAAATTTTTAGTTTTTAGTGAACCTTACTAAGACCTAGATCACATAGTTGACGCAAATTTCTTGTACCTACCTACTTATCAATAACAATAAAACCGGTCAAGTGCGAGTCGGGCTACTCGCGCACTGAGGGTTCCGTACCACACCACCACAGAACACAACATTATTAACTTAGAAAAAAACACTTTTTTTGTCCGGGACCTTTAGCGCAAGACCGACTCACACTTGGCCGGTTTTTAGTATTTGTTGTTATTCTGTAGAGTTTGCTCTATAATCACACTAAGTTAGACGCTTGTATGTATTACAGTTTTTACGATAGAGCGTGAAGAAAAAACGTTGATAAAAATTAGTTTCTTGTTGAGAATCCCCCTTAATTTTTAACTTTTTGACATTTTTAATATTTTTTAACAAATCCGCCGCAATAACGCATAATCTGAGAAAATTTTAACTATCTAGCTATTACGGTTCAAAAGTAACAGCCCTAAATAGGTAGGACAGACGGACGGACGGACAGACGGACAGACGGACAGACGGACAGATGGACAGACGGACAGACGGACGGACGGACGGACGGACGGACAACGAAGGCTTAGTAATAGTGTCCCGTTTTCACCCTTTGGGAACGGAACCCTAAAAACGTAATTAAATTAATACAGGATGTAAAATTATGCGTTACATATTGAACACGGTACCTACTTCCGACCATTAAACTAAACGAAATAATCAACTGTTCCATATTAAATGTCAATAGATACTCGACAAAAATGTATAAAACAGCTGATTTGTATTCCGCGAATTTCAAAGCCAACATTGCAATCGCGTACAATAAATTAGCTGCTTGAAGCACCCCCAAAAGTATGTTAACGGGTTTAAGTTTACACCCTGTATAATTCAGCAGGCGGCATTTACTTGCAACACATCTTTATTCTTACCTACTACTTACAAAGTAAGATTAAATAAAGTAAGATTGTTTTAATAACTTTTTTATAGTTACTTCTATATAGACGGAAAGATGCATAAACATATCCGTATAGTAGCGTAACATTTCCAAGTCTTAATTACGCGTATATCGATTAATTTGCTTGCAAATTTTGCAATATTTAAGCTTGCCTATCCGAGACTACATTATGAGACTAGATTTCACGACCACAAGTCTGCAATTGTGCATCGATGAGTATCGTTCAATGCAGTTCGAAACACTGCGTAGGACGCCAATTTACTACTAGCAAGGTAGCAAGGCTATTGATACTAGAACCTCTATTAGAACCTTTTCTCTACACCAGCAGATATATCGTAGCAAACAAGGTGGTCAAATATTTCTAAGCAGTTCTAATTTTCAATAATTTCTTTACTCATAGTCAATCAAAAATATAGGAACGCCTAGATCATCAAATATCGACGCAGTCAGGGTGGTCATAAACATCTGAACAGTTTCGGAAAAAACCTTACTCTGTTGTTTTACATTTTTAATTTTAAATGACGATGTAAAGAAATTATAAAAAAATTCGCTGTTCAGATATTTATGACAAAATACACGTTTAGATATATTTGGTAACATTTTCTGTAAAGAATTTAATGAAAATTAGCACTGCTCAGAAATATTTGGATACCTTGTATGCTACGATATATCTGATGGCGACTGTACAAGCTTATAGGACAAAGTTGCGTAGTGCATCCTGCGAGGTTTTCAACTAAGAGCACTGATTTTGAATGGCACCTGAATTTCAGCACCTAAGATATTCCACGAACATCACATGGACCTTCATGGAATTTGATATATCACCAGCGATAGTTCGCTGAATATCACAAAGCTTTCCCTACATCAACGAAGTTGCATCTTTAGTTACGCTGCCCGTCCGTATGTCCTACCTATTTAGGGCTGTAACTTTTGAACCGTAATAGCTAGATAGTTAAAATTTTCTCAGAATATGCGTTATTGCGGCGGATTTGTTAAAAAATAATAAAAATGTCTAAAAGTTAAAAATTAAGGGTGATTCTCAACAAGAAACTAATTTTTATCAACGTTTTTTCTTCACGCTCTATCGTAAAAACTGTAATACATACAAGCGTCGAACTTAGTGTGATTATAGAGCAAACTCTACAGAATTACAACAAATACTAAAAACCGGCCAAGTGTGAGTCGGTCGGTCGGGTTTGCGCTAAAGGTCCCGGATTAAAGAAGTTTTTTTTTCTAACTTAATAATGTTGTTTTCTGTGGTGGTGTGGTAGGTACGGAAACCTCGGTGCGCGAGTAGCCCGACTCGCTCTTGACCGGTTTTATTTATAATTCAATTTCATCCACCAAACCAGGTCAAAATTCAGTACTCTTTTTTTATCTGATTACATCTGCGCATTCGTTAGAAAAACTTTTCTTTTTTTACGAAGGCAATATTCTACACATTACCCGCATTCGTAACAAATGTAAAACATTTACTACATTAAATTATAACAAAACAACATTCGTAGTCTTAATTTACGCTATAAATAATACAGAACCTCTCTTCACTGTAACTTGAATATAAATTGGCTAATTAAAGTTAAAACGATAGGAATATTAACCAAACACAGCGTCGGGAAGCCGGCAGACAACATTGTAACACCCTGAAGATATGTATTTACAATGAACTAGATGTTTTATTTTTGAACAACTTATACCTAGTACTAAAATAAGTGTGAAATGTCCCCGGTATCGATTCAATGCCAGAACCGGAATGTACATTCGATGAGAAACTGATTTCTGCACGCCCGCTAGCAAGGGTGTGGAATTTTAGTAACCTGGCTACTGCGGTACTAAGGTTTATTTATATAAACACGTGGTAGTGCACTAGGCAAAATTCAGTAATGATGCCGCAGCCATTATAATTAAATAATATTATGTGCAGACGTCTACCGCGTGCACTTCGTCGAACGTAGAGATAGAGCGACACGCAATGGGTGACGTAATTGTTACATTTAAAGATGATTTGTTTATTTTTATGCCTTCTGTTTAAGAATAGACACAAACAACTTTCACTTTCGTACGTAAAAAAGGATGCGCAAGAATAGGTCAACCGTGCAAAACACCTGTTTATTAGTACCCTACTTTAGAGACTCGACAAAAACATGTTATTTTCAAAATACTAGTTATTGTATTTAAGTGCAAAGATATCTTCCTAAGAACCCTTCATTCCAAATAACGGTATCATGTCGTTTATATAATTGAATAGCAGTTATAGAAAATGTATACGAAGCAATTAGATTGAAAAATAAATATAGAATAGAAAGAAACTGCAGTTGTCCGCAACTGTACATAAATTCTGATAGTGCAAGGGGAAACTACAAAGTTTATTTAATTTAAAGGTAAAAATGAAATACTTGACGTCGTTTTCTATAGTTTTCATACTTTGTAATATAATCCTGTACTATAATAGTAGCTTTAGTAAAATGTTATTTGCATGCAACATATAAAATATGAGAAATTATTAAACATCTGCAAGACTACTTTCGAATGCCGGTATTTGATGACATGTAAATATTCATGATAGATATAAATACGAAAGAATATTTTTTTATATACTATACAAGTTGCAATGATAACCGGTACTCCGGCTCTCCTGCGCATTATGTTATTAGCAATTTAATATCAAGAAACACTAGTTAATCAGGTATATAAGTATCTAAGATATTATATTATATCATAGATTATACCCTACCCTAAGAAGGCAAAAGGCGAGGTACATTTAAAGGTAGGTTATAGGAACTATCGTTCATTTACATTTTGGTATGATACATATACCATCTCACTAAGGATAAAACTGAAGACTTATCTGAGTATTGCCAACTATTACTTTGGTTGATTGTTTTAGGTACTTATATTGTGTCAACATAATCAAACGAACAAATCAGGTGATTTGTTTTTTCATTCGTTTTTATTCAGCTTAAGTATAATTATGTTGACACAATATAAGTACCTAAAACAATCAACCAAAGTAATAGTTGTCAATACTCAGATCCTGCAATACAGTCCTGCATACTTACTTTTTCTTACACCCTGTATACATTTATGTATAAGTAGAAGAGATTTATGTATTTACATAGTTTAAGTTTGTGTAAAATTGTTCGTTCTTGGTGAAACCACAGTTTATGTATGTATGTACACAGTGGTGAATCGTGCGGTGCGCGGGGTGAAGGGGGTGTACCGGTTCGGGTGTACCTCACTACGAAGCTACGAAGAAGTAGTCGTGTTGACAGACTTTTTTTAGAAAATTCCTTGTTTAAAATAATGATGACTTCGGCATAAGTATAACGCAGCGAGAGTTAAGGCGAACAACACACGCAAAAGTTTGTGTGTTGATGTATAGCACAAAATAAAAATCCTGTGTGCTAAAATGAAGTAGGTTAAAAATAAAAATGCACTTTTGAGTACTGTCCTATGTTCGCCACAACTCTCTTTGCGATACCAGTAGGTACAGTACGAGGAACGACCAGGAAAATTATTCTGCTCGTTAAACTTCGTTTGCGAAGAGCAGACCCGAGTCCCCGTCTAAACCCGAAGTCATTTAATAAGAGGGTGCATAGTCGGATTGCAGCGAAAAGGGCGCAAAAACAATTAGCCAATCCTGGGAAGGGATTTCAGACCTGATGATGATGATGAAGGTGGCACATCCTGATACGTTAGTATAATTTCGCGAGCTATTAAAATTTGTCCACCTGGGCATGTAGGTATAAGCACATCGGTGAGACTTATAAAACATGATACGACTTGTAGTTTAAAAAAAAAAGGTTCAGACTGGCCATTCTTCTTTACTGAACCCTTGGATCAAACACCAAACCTACAGTGACAGTTCTTACTTTTCCCACGCAGCGCTTTCAGCTAAAAAACGCTCTTAAAATGTCCACCAAGCCGTGCAATGTACAAACCGCTTTATTTGTTCGCCGTCAAAACGAGATAACTGACACAATGCTCTCAATGAGTCACACACAATAACGAATTAAGTATTATTTTAAATTGACGTAATTGAAAAATATGCAGTAGCTCGCGCGCAGAGCTCGAATAAATTGATTCATGTATAATGCCAAAGAATAAATAGAGTTACAGTAGGTAGAGTCCGGATGTTCTAGATAATTAGCATGCACTGATACCTAATATGATAATACACGTGTGCACTACACGTAATGATGAATATAGCTGTTGGGAATCAATTGAAGACAGTATAGGGTTAAATAAAGGGTCATTGGGAGATATTATCTTCACTAGAAGTAGTACTGTGCTACATTTGCCTTTATAATAAACTCTTTACATTATAAGGTCTAACAAAATTAGCGAAAAAAAATCTGCTGTCCCATTAATTTGAGTCGAGTTATGATTTGCAGTTTAGTATGGGACAGTTGATTTTTTTCGCGGTTTCGGTATTGGTCCCATAGAGAAAGCTGTTCAGTTTTATGGTCTGATCATCCCCTTAAAATCATAGATAATAGAAGTATTTGCTTAAAATAGTTTCAGCTTATTTTGTATACCTTTTAATTTATGTAAAAGGCTACTTTTCTTTTCTTTGGTATCTAAATCCTTACAAGAAAAGGATGTTTAGATAGGTAATTAAGAAAAAGATATCATTAGCAGTAATTTCTAGGAAATTAGGCTCTGTAATTAATAAGATGATGATGATAGATTTAATTATACTCAGGTGGAATTCTATTTTTATAAAACTATAATGAAAAACAACATCACGGATGGAGTATCAAAAGAATAGATATCGTTAAATAGTCTTTATTATAAAGACAATGTTGCAAACATTATTGTTTTGCTATTGCGAGTTAGAATTTATTATACTTCCTACGTTCGTGGGAAATTATAGAATGTAACATTATGTTTTGTTTAATCAATTGTTATAGAGAAATAAAAATTCATTTATTTCTGTATACATGGAATGTACCTAAGTTCATTTAAATACGTTACATATTGAAATATCGTGAATTATATCACAATACAAAAAAAAAAACCGTTTGTCTTTTTAAACGTGCAACATAACCAAGGCTTTTGTCAATCAAGAACAAAAAACTAGATACCTACAGAATCGACACATTTGAAATGGCACATTCGAAAGGGCTAAATCTGTGGGCATTTATGCCTTAGTACGCATGTTCGGAAAAAAATTCTAAGATTTATTATGAGACTGCATCTAGTGATAAGCAAACAACTCACGCAATGACGCTCACACCTTAGCACATTGGGTTAGCGATGGAACGACGTGTCAAATGGAGAAAATTGGCGAGCCTTACGCCCTCAATAAGAAATGCTGCCTAAGAAACCATCCTCAGGGATGGATTCGATATCGTGTGTTTAGAATGGTCCATTTTAAACGCACGGCAAATGGTGTTATAGCATTTACCAACATAAACTTTTCTTTCCAATTCCTGCAACTATCCTATGGATACGAAACCATTATTACAAATGTCCGTCACATTAATGGTCCGTCAACTGTATTTTCATAAAACCAATTTCTGTGGTGCCCATTGGTTGAGATGCTAATTAGTTAACGATGAACATTATTAAAGAAACTTACGGCCTTAAACTGACATAGGCATGAATTCCATTTAGAAAAAGCTTCATTTAGCTAAGCAAATCTTCACTCAGTGTATCTACAAGTTTGTTCAGAAATTATAATATTCCTCCCATAGGAGCCGGTGAAGATGATCCACATTGAGGTGAATTATGAATTTATGAGTCACCTTGAAAGTAACTTTCTGGCTAATCTAATAACACCATCCACCGACGTAATCTGAAACCAATTGTTTAAGAGCCATAGCACATTTTTGAACGTAGTAGGCGATTTCGCAACTGCACCGCAACGACGACGCAAAAGAACTGCAACGCCGGCGCCGCCGCGACGAGACGTCGCAACTGAACCGAAACGTTTTCACTGAACGTTATCGCCGCGATTCCGCCGCGACACACTGGCCCTGTACCCGGTCTTTCGATTTTCGATATATCGCGACCGTTTCGGTCCAAACTTCATTGTAATAGAGTTGAAATTGGAACGAAAACGTTCACGCAATTGCGAAGTTCGAATGTCCGGGTAGACGCCCTAATTGATAGACGACGATGTCGCGACGATATCGTTCAGACGACGACAGTCACGGATCGAGTAATGACACAGGCGCTCCAAATAAAATATCACGGTATGAATAAAGTTTATCCAAGTACTTACGAGAAACATTTCATACCTAATTTTAATTGAGGGACCGATAATAACCGAACTACTGATAATGGAGGTTAAAAACAACCTATCCGCCGAGCTCAGTTCGATATTATAGCATGACAATGATACATTTTATTGTTATTAAAATTAACATTTTTTTTCGTGACTATAAAATGTTAATAACATTCGGAACGGCTTATATTGAACATAATTACAGTATTTTGTCTCTCGCTCCGTTGAGTTTGGGTTCGATGCCGGATTCGAATCGGCAAGGGTAAATAAATACTATGCCCGACGCCATTTGGTATAAGTATTGTTATGTTTTCGATTAGGGTTGCTTCGAATGCCCGCGGCTAGTATCCAGCACACACTCCCTCGTGCCCTAAAGTACACGTGTCATTCGATCGTCAAAAAACAACTCTTTTATATTTCTCATCAAAATAATTTCTCTTAATCAATTTTGTTCGTGTGTATTACGACTGTGGCGTGAGAGAAACTGTTTTGGGAAGTTTTGACGCCATTCCTATAAGTTTGTGCAAATTGCAGGCTTCATACATAAATCGAAAATGTTTTTACTCCACTAAAACTATAAAATAAAGAGTCTTATTTAGTCAACTATAAGCTAGTACGTATACAGGGTTGTAAGGAAAAGTATCATTAACCTTTAAACCACTTACTCACCCGTCAAACTGAACAACTTTTAGTATGGGAGCAAACCGATCGGAGCAACAAAAAAATCTGCTGTTATGGAAAGGCCCAAAGCGCTTTAAGTTGAAGCACGCAAAACTAGGCACTTCAATACAAACTAGGGTACTTGATCTGTCATCTCGGTACAAATTAAAACTGTCACTTGTTTTGCCTCATTTTTCTGGTTTGAAATGTTCGCGTAAGGCCTGGCCTATCCATTCATTTTACTTTGATCTAAGCTGTTGCATACATTTGAGTCGAGTAGGTTTAGAGTTTAGTATGGGCCAGCTGATTTTTTTTTGCTCTGATCGGTTTGTTCACATAGTAACAGTTGTTCAGTTTGAAGTAGTAGTAGTAGAGTTGTAGAGTATGTGGTTTAAAGGTTAATGATACTTTTCCTTACACCCTGTATTATTGAAGGTTTCTGTTTTATTCAAGTCTCTTCATTATTGCAAAACATGATTAAGTACATGAATCAATGATTTTTGCATGAGTTAAAATGGTCTTTTCTAATCCTATAATGAAACTCGAAAAAATCAAAAGCTACCAATCCTGGTGATTTAATAATAAAAATCCTTTTCTCTTTTTATATCTAGACTGTCAGGTTCATAATCATCTTAAGTAAAGTATATTGATCATTCAAAGAATACAACTCTCTTAAAACTAAACTAAGCTAAGCTAAACCATCCCTAGACTCTTAGTACTAGAAAACTGTAACTTGGCTGGGGTATATTAATCATACCGACAAGTGGTAAAAGTGTACCTCCCCTACACCTAAAGTGGAGATGATTTTTTTTGGCTCGTGTCTATTCTATACCATGGTGTATGGTGTCGTTGGCTAGGTCATTTAAAAATATTGTGGATGTGGCAAAACCATTTTCCAATTCAGGGATCTGTTAGCGAAATATTAAGCTTTAAGTGCTAATTTTTGTTAGAGTTGTGTCCCCCTCACCAGCTAAACGGTTGTTTCTGGATATGTGAAAAAATTCACGGCATTAGCATATAGTATAATGAAGTTAAAAAGAAAACTATCACAGCTATGTAGGTAGGTACCGAAGAGTCGACCAACTTATAAAATGTACCTAAGTATGTACTTGTTGTCGCAATGTCGCAGTTGATATGCCAAAAAGAAAAACCTAGTTAGTCGACCAGCTAAGTAGTACCATCGGTATTGAATATTATACTAGTATAATACCTACATTGTAATTATACCGATAGATAGAACCATGGACACGTCGTTATTTCATTGTGTATAGGACAGTCAAAACAAGAGAAGATGCATAACATTTTATATGTATATCTGAAAATACAGAACATTCAATGATTCTCGATAGTATCTAAACTATTATAAAACTGTAACAGAAGTGTGTCTGTACAATGAAGACATCTACAAAAAAAAAAAATTACGACATGGTTTTTACCCGTCCCTGATTCCAAATCACCAATTTTTGGATTTTTTGTCTGTCTGTTTGTTTGTTTGTTTGTTTGTTTGTTTGGGTGTTTGTTTGTTCGAGTATCACGCAAAAACTACTGAACCGATTTTGATGAAACTTTTTTTGTTTGATACCTTATCATCTGACTTAAAATCTGGTATATAATTTATGCGGACGAAGTCGCGGGTAAAAGCTCGTTTAAGAATTAAAAATTTGCATGATTTTTTTATATTGCTGTTGGAATAGAATAAACCTATAAGAGTCAAAATATTAGTTGCAAAGGGTAATCAGTATAAACATTCATAAAACATAAATCGTGTGAAAAAACGAAGGTAACGACAGGAATACGAACTATAGTTAAATTTTATTTATACCTCTAATAATACGATGACTAACAGACATAACAAGTATTATAGCCATATTATTTTTACGTATAATCCACACGCAAGCAATTATTGTTCATTCCAAATGATGGCATAAGAATACATATTACAATTCTAATTTGAGTTCGACCGCGAGGCTTGGTGTATTATAAGTTATAACATAACATTTTAACTTCATCGGAAACATATTTTTTTATTAAAAACTATAATAACTATATTTACTGGAGCTCGGCAATCGTTTCTCTGATGGAAACAATAAAAATATATTTACTAAAAACAGCATTGTCAGCACATTATGATGACGACTTTAATATCTCATTGCAAGACTTGCTAACATCGATCAACAGCATCAACTTAGATTTTCGTTGATTGTTATAGTATAGTAGTCATTGGACCATGAATCATATCCGTACTAGACTGCTCTGTCTGCGTAATTCAATGAAAATTCTATGGTGGGATTACACCAAACACCAAAGCAGTCTGACGAGTCAATGTTGGTGGTATTGAGGCTTACCTCATGCGGCGAAAGCTTCGGTGGTGCGGTCAAGTGTCATGGATGGCAGGGGAGCTAGTGGCGAAGCGCATATACTCTGAGTTGGAGGACGGCAAGCGAAATCATGCACAGGAGCGCTTCATAAAAAGATGTTTGATAGAACCCACGCAATTTGAGGAATTAACAGCCAATCATTAAGAATGAAAGGCTCACATGTAAACAGCAAAAGAGTTTGAAGTGAGTCGGTGATCACCTCTCGATGCCAGATAAGATGAATTGATAGCCCGGCGCACCACCTGTAATATTATGAGAATGGTGTGCTCACATGCTCGCTATGCGCGAGGGTTTCACAAAGAAGATTGGCTATGTTAGTCATATTAGAACTCCAAGAATGGAGTTGATGCAGTCGCCGTGGACGAAATCGGTCTGAAGCACATTAGCATCCATAATTTTATTGGTATAGAAATTTAGGGCTGAGGATCTCGTCAGACGTTATAATCTATCTTAAGAGCATTTTAGGTATTAAACAGAAAATCGAATAAAATTAATAACGTTCATTTAAAATGTAAGTGTCTCGTATCGATGGTAGGTCAGTATAGTTTCAAGCATTGTTTGCTCAATAGGATTATTGTAGATTATGTTGATTAGTAAATACGTTCTTAAAATAACTTGTACATTTTACGAAGTCACTACCAACAGAAAGTGCTACAAACGTTTCTTAAATTACAACTAAGTATAAAGTTTAACACCTATCACTGGTGTTGGTGTTACGTAGCTACAAAAAGCTCATTCATGTTATAAAATACACAGTTATGACATGAAATAATGAAGATACTGGGAAATCTTCACGTTACATTATTAATCATGAATATATGCTGCCTAAAGATATCTTAGAAACACATTTTCAAATAAACGTTCCTACCAAACCCACAAATACTGTAATATGATAAGTATGATAACACAAAACTCAAACAACCGAACCAAATATCATGAATGCAGTCACCCTTGTCTCACAAAATATTTAAGATATTCCTAACAAAATTTATTTTAGAGAACGAAAAGTAAATACTATGCGTCAGTTGTCGACTATCAAAACAAAGCGAAAGCAGGTTGGACAAACAAAAAAGGGTTTGACAATGACTGCCATTAAAATTCCCCTCAAACCGACCTACATATTGTTCTCCTAAGACAATTATTATAAAATAAAACATTGAGACGAAGAACAAGATTTTTGTTCTATAACCGAACGTACTAAGATAATAATAATAACTAATGGCCCTGTACCCGGACTTTCGATGTCCGATATATCGCCACAGTTTCGGTCCGCACTTAATAGTAATAGAGTTGACATTGGAACGAAAATGTTCACGCAATTGCGAAGTTCGAATGTGCGGGTAGAGGCCCTGTAGGTTTACATAATTATTATGACGGTTTTAATTTGAGATAATGTGATGCGCAAAAGACTCAATAGTCGACAAGGTAAATTCTTATAGAGGTTTGTAAACTTCTGGTATAGTCGAGATTATAGAAACCTAAATATTCAGATTGGGGACATAAGATTACAGGTTTGCAAAATGACTCCATAGTCATCTTTATGTAAAATAATATCCATAGTGTGACACTATAGGACTAAATTTTTAGTTTGTCTATATATCCCCAATCCAAATATTGATGAGGTTTTATTATGCGACGCATATTAACAAAAAATTTATCGTATCTATGCTAGCCCTATACGACAATTTACAAATACAACGATCCCGGATTTTACTTTGATCTAAGGATCCCGGCATAGAATGGACCACCCTAAATTACTTTCCGCCAGGCGACCAATGGGTAAGTTATCTTATGCAGTGGTTTTGTAAATCGCTGGCCCCCTGTAGGTACCTGACATGTAATAATCCTGAAGCCTTCAGTATGCTAAATGTGACACTTGCCACAACTGCATGCTTCAAAATATAGTCAAGGCTTCTGATCACCCCGATAGGGATTGTAATCGTGAACTCATGTTATGTTAGTATTTAAAAGTGTCTTATGAATCTATACCTACATATAATAACATTGAAAACTTGGCGGGTATGTATACACCACATTGAAGATATTTGCAAAAAAATTATTGGGGGCGTTAAGGATCATTATCTGTTTGTCTGTCTGTCTGTATGTCTGTCTGTTTGTTTGAGCACGTATCACGTAAAAACAATATAATTCATATCGAGGCCCAGACGACTGACGAATTCTGGTTTTCTCACTTGGGAATTATCTACAATTGCGATTCTAAATACTTTTATTTATTATGTTTTAAATCATCTAACACAATATTAGACACCGAAAACGCAACAATATACTTAATATATTTATTATTATTTATGTCTGTATAGAATTTCAAAACACGATACAATGTTATTATTGTATGGAGAACAATAGATTATTATTATAATATAGGTATACGTGAATGTATGTCTGTAAGAGACATCCGAGGACTTCTTATACTATGTAGAGACGTAATAACAGTTATCAAAATGAAGTGATACAAGGGATCGACAATCACGGGTCAACTGGGCGACTTCGGTCTCATACATTCTACATCTAGGTACACTACGTTCGATGCAACAAGGTGCAGCTGAATATAACGATTACTAAGACTGCATGAGCGAGCCGACCTCGTCCGTCTTTCCCAAGCAAGTGTTCGAATTCCCATAAACTAAGTGCAGTTCACAATTGCAAAAATTAGTTTCAAAGTTTATAAATCAAAATCAATAACTTAATTTGGTATTGACCACTGTTGTTGAAGGAACTAAATTAAAGTGTTATATCAGGGAAACAAGCCTGGAAAGTATTAAAGGAAATACCTTTTCTTTTTTTAAACCATGACATCGATCCGAATCAAATAAACGAACCACATAACCACTTTTCACAATGAATCCCAGAAAAAATGACAAAATAATAAAATCAATATTCACTTGCCTTTCAAAAAAGTTAACGTTCTAAACTTAATAATATATAAAAACGCGACTACATTCTCGTTCAGAGTGGTCAGACACTTTGCTGCAACCCAACATAACTGCAGTCAGTCAGACCAGCACTGCACGTCTTTTATCTCGTTCTTTCGCGCGCAAAAGAACGAGATAAAAGACGTGATAAAGCCGTATCACGGCTATCGCGGGTGTGCATGCTACCAGCACTGACCTAGAAACTGATTAAATTTAAAATATGGTACCATCTACGACGGCCCGACCCGGTGTCGCGGGTTCGAATCCTGTAAGGGGTAAATATTTGTACGATGTATATGAATATTTGTACCCGAGTCTTGGATGTTTGTATTGTATTGTATTGTATATCTACATAAAATGTTATCTGTATCGCTGCATAGTCATCATGATACAAGTGTGGACTGAATTCTGGTACATGTGACTAGTTAATTTGTGTGAAAATGCGAACTAGATATTATGTGGAGTTGTGTGAGAATGTCCAAGATATTTATTTTATCTGTCGTACAATACAGGGTCTTTCTTAATATGCTGACACTTTTTTAAGGGGATGATCAGACCATCAAACTGAACAACTTTCTATAGGGGACCACATTGAAATCGAGAAAAAATCTGCTGTTCCATACAGAACTGCAAACCGACTCGAGTCAAATGTATGGGACAGCTGATTTTTATTTCGCGATTTCGATGTTGGTCCCATACAAAAAGTTGTTCAGTTTGATGGTCTGATCATCCCCTTAAAAAAGTGTCAGCAGATTAAGAAGGACCCTGTATAGCCAAAAAGAAAGGGTTGCCTTCCATGCCGAAAAAAAAGGTCTCTTAGAATGTGCTAATGATTCTAGGGTACTAGTATCTAAGATATAGTACATTACTGCAGCGGCCAGCAACAGAGGCATTGATGGACGAACGTGTAAATGTGGGCCGAGGCGAAGCCGAGGCACACATACGTAAGTCCATCAATGCCTATTTGTGGCCAAGGCTTGTATAGTACTTTTCTCAAATAATGCGCGGAAATTAAAACAGTAAATTTTCTCAAATAATTCGCAGAAATGAAAACTCTTTTCAAAATCAATGACGAACAACCAGCGAACAACGAACAACAATTTGTTTTTTTTTCAATAAACAGCTTTCTATTTGCAAGCCAGTTCGAAATTTAAATAAAACCTTTGATGGGTTACATCCTTGGTCGCCATGTTTCGGAGAAAAAGATCGTTCCATTTTTAAATTACACGACAGATATGAGTTTACTATGTAATTTATTTGGCCGCTAAACACGACAGATATGGATTTTCATACAAACATTGCCGGCCGCTGCGCGCATGTATTTGGCCAGTACAGCAATTTCGATTTATCTCGAAGAAGGTTGTCAAAATAATGCTCACATTTCCAAGCATGTTTGAGAAAAATACAATAAACATGAAGGTAGATAGTTGAAATCAAATTTGACAAATTAAATGTGAGAATCAAGGGTCTCAGTAGACCGTGCACACGAACACGAGGCTCCACGATCCCGCACCCCATTATAATAATCTCCGCGAGAGCGGGACAGCAGCACTATTAGAAAGGAACAATCGTTGCCATTACGCCGAATAAAAAGAAAAGTTATTATATTTTTTATTGGAGAGGGCCGCCACCCTCCGCCGCCAAGAGGGTTATTTTTATTTTATTTGAAAAGTTTATTTTCCATTTGTTTTAACTTCTATTTTTGCGATGTGAGGGGTGAAAGTTGGTCGGCAGGCCTCCACTCACGCACGCACTCAATGACTCACTAATGCGTACGCCATCATTTTATTTTTATATTTAAACTTTGCCAGGAAACAACATTAAAATGAGAAAAGTTTCACGAGTATTATTATATCGCAATGTCTACTGCTCTACCCTTAGCCTACCTACACAACACAGATATCTACCACATCAATAGTCATGATGCTCTTCAAAATTATATTGTACGACCTTTTGTCCCGCGACTTCTTCCGCATTAATTATAATACCAGGGGGTCTACCCGGACATTCGAACTTCGCAATTGCGTGAACAATTTCGTTCCAATGTCAACTCTGTTACAATGAGGTTCGAACCGAATCGTTTGTGGTATATCGAAAATCGAAAGTCCGGGTACAGGTCCAGATTTTAAATCAAAACGTAAGCTTAAAAAAAAAAGTTTCTGCAAAATCGGTTCAGTTAGTTTTTGAGTGATGCTCGAACAGACAAACAAACAAACAGACAGACAAAAAATACAAAAATTTGTGATTTGGAATCAGGAACACCTAAAAACCATAAATCGTAATATTTTCTTGTAAATATCGTGTAATGTACACGTACAGACAAACTTCTGTTACAGTTGTATAAGAGTTTAGATTGTTATCTGACGACAGATTTTTGATTTGAGTAATATAGATGTTTGATTAGTTTTATTACCTACTCAAATAAAAAATCTGTCGTTCAGTTTATGCTAAAAGATGAACGTTTCCCGAACCAATTTAGCGTCCTGCGGCCGTAGCATGATAAGCGTGACAGTGCTATATCACGCTGCCACGCTACGGCCGCAGTACGTACGGTATTTATCTCCGCAGTGTACTAGCAACATTTTAAATCTAGCAGCACATCTAAAGCGATAGCTGCTGATTTTTCCTTGCATCTTGAAGCGACGGGGCGTACAAACAAATGATGCACTGTGTGGTCAGCCGGCGAGTGGCCACCACGGACGACCTCCCTCACGACGACCGCTCGCCTACTAATGTTAGCATTTCTCTTTAACTCCCAGTAGTCTAGGAAAAATACGGTTTGAGATTGCATTAAAGACACTTTAGTAAATTGTGTTTGAACTAATATTTCTGTTAGTTTATAACTATTTTGTCGAGATTTCGTGGTTATAAATAGGCTCATAGGATCCTGAGAAATACCTTAAAATCGATATAAATATACAAATGACAAACTTATTTCTGAAGATATTTCTTCCAGCACACCCGCAAAAGAGACAGTAAATCATCACAAGGAACATTTTATGTGTCCTAACAAACAGTAAATAATTAAGTTTTGAAAAAATAATGTTTAAAATCTACTCAAATTTACGATATTAACCGGGGATTATTATTGTTATTAGTAAAACAGATTGAACGAAGCCGTCCTGCACAAAATCACCAGTTTACAATTATTGTTCATACTGAAATTTTATGTTTTGTAAATGTCTTAATTATTCAATACACAATCACAAATCGGGAATTATTGAGAATTTATGTTTTTCTGGTATTTATCTACTATATTGTAAATTATCACCCAAAGTGCAATTAATGCAACCTACTCCATACAAAAATCCGTAGATTTCCTCAACTACGGTCTGAGGTAGTCTATTTGCCGCCCAAAATTAAAGTAGTTCAAGATTTTTAACAAGCAAACCCGAAAACATAATGAACAAAGAGAATAAAGCTTATGGTGTAGCACATCGACTATTGACTCTCTATCAATAGAAACTTATGCGTAGAATAAGGGTGGGTTGAAACGCATCTCTAATTGTTATAAAAACAGTGGAGCCTCCACGTCAGTGTTGCCAGACGTCCCGATTTTGACGGGACGTCCCGATTTTTAGCCCAAAATTGAATTCGGGACAGGCTTAGTCCTGTTTTTCGGGAATTACTCATACAATTCAATCTGGAGCTATCCTGTGAAGAGTTTTAACTACAGGGTGTAACTAAACACCCTAGTAATACTTAAGGGGGTGCTTCGGACCATCAATCTGAACAACTTTCACTATGGAGCCAACGTTGAGAAAAAATTAAAAAATCTGCCGTCCATATTTGAGTCGAGACGGCACTGCAGTTTCGTATGAAAGAGCGGTTTTTTTTTCGCGATTTCGAAGTTGGCTCTATAGTGAAAGTTGTTCAGTTTGATGGTCTGGAGCACCCCCTTAAGTATTACTAGGGTGTTTTGTTATACCCCGTATATTAAAGAAAAAAATTAAACTTTAAATAAAACATGTTAAATCTTCTGAGAAATATAATCATTAAAATACGTTTTCTATGGCTATCTATCATCAACATAATTTAAACTAACTAAAAAACTATTGATTGTTTACGTTTTTTCTATTATGTCCCGCTTTCGCCGAAAGAATCCCGCTTTTTTACACAAAAGTTTTCAGAATCCCGATTTGCCCGAAAAAATCTGGCAACGCTGGTTAAAACGCATCTCTAATTGTTATAAAAACAGTGGAGGCTCCTCTCCACGTCCACATAGAATTATTTAAAAGTGATATTCTCAAAGCATAAAGAAGTTTCACACACCCATGTGAAATATTTATCTTAATATTATAAGTAAACTTAAAGGCTGCCCACCCGTTCTTTCGATACGCTGTTCTAGCAATCTTGATGTTTAAAACAATCTTATATTTTCAGTTTCATGTTATTGTATTATTATTATATCAGCCGTCGTTGCCCATTGTTGGGCAAAGGCCTCCCTCCGTTCTCTTCATGCGTCCCGGATTTGCGCTTCTTTAGGAAACTATCGATTTCGTCTCGCCACCTTTTTTTGGTCTGGTTAATGTTATTGTAGAATATAGAAAATTATTTTCTAGAACTGATACATCACCATCAGCCTATAAACGCCCCACTGTAATGCACAGGCCTACCCTCAGGGAGGGTGTATGGGCATTAGTCCAACACGCGTGCCCAATGCGGATTGGTAGACTTCACATACACATCAGAATTTCTTCTTCAGTGTATGCAGGTTTCCTCACGATATTTACCTTCGCCGTTTGAGAGCAGTCGGTATTTCGTAGGTACATCAGTTAGAAAAACTATTGGTAGGTACATGGCATGTTGTCCGTGCGGATTCGAACCCGGACTTCCTGTCTAGCTTCACTCCTATATTAGCTTTATTTTGAATTTATGGAATAGAATAGAAAAACCTTATTAAAACTAACAATCTTAAAACTAGCTAGAATGCAGGCAAAAAATTAAAACATTTAACTGTTTTAATTTTAAAATTCAGTAAAATGTAAATTATTGTAAATCTTTTGAATTTATTGCTTATACATATTTGGAGATTATTTTTAATTGTAAGGTTGAATTTTCTGAATATTATTTATTATTGTTCTAAAACCATACTTTAGAATACTATATCTACAAAGTATACAACAAGTATAAAACTGTTTAACCTTCATTTTTTTTATTATACCTATAACTCAATTATTAATTAATTGACATAATTTTTTAATTATTTAATTTTATTTAATTATTATAATTATTGTATTCTGTAATTTTAGTCGCGCTTTCTTTTTTTTTTTGAATAAACAAATAAAATCAGTTTTCAAAAATTCAAAGGGCATTAAAATGAAAATTAATTCAGCGACTTTTTTTATTACGTAGCGTAGAGTTTGTGAAATAGCGCCAAGTATCAAGAAAGTACATTCGAAGTGTAAAGCGTTTCAATTAGGCACAATACATAGTAGTAGCTGTGCTGTGGCGGACTCCTTTCACACCGCGGTCTCTGTTCTGTTGGCCCTTTGTTTGTGAATACATTTAAATACTATTCCTATTCCATAGGTTCGATGCGTCCGGTTTTAAAAAAATAAACACTCCGTCCTCAATATTTGGACGGTAATAATTTATCAGGCTTGTCCTTTTCTGGAAGTGCTAGTTTTCTTTGTTATGACAACATGATGGTGCATCAGGTAAATGCAAAATAAGATAGTCAAGAGATAATGTAATCAATCACACGTTTTGTTTGAAACTGTATTTTTCACAGTTGCCTTTAATGGGCGATGGATGACGATAAAATCGAGCGTGAAAACTGGAAATGAATTTAAATACAATATACCTACTCGCGTGGTGGCGTGGCGTGGCGTGGCGAGGCGTGGGTACGCTATGGACCAGCCACTGGTTGCTTGCCCACGTGGTAGCCTAGCCTAGCCACTGATAACGTGCAAACGTTTCACCCGCCATATTGTTATAATACGGATTGCTTTGTACAAATTAGTTTCAGCCTGTTTTTTCACACGTGCAACTATTCCGTTGTTTAAATTAAATAAAATTTTAAAGATTAAAAGCTATTATTATAGTAAGTATTTTCTAAGTGTTCCATCAAAGCAGCCCAGCTGTTGGGCATATGCCTTCTTTTATTACGATTGCAAATAAAACCGGTCAAGTGCGAGTCGGGCTACTCGCCCACCGAGGGTTCCGTACCACACCGCCACACAACTTATTAACCTTCAAAAATTTTTCCTCCGGGACCGACTCACACTTGGCCGGATTTTATTATTTGTTGTTATACTGTAGAGTTTGCTCTATAATCACACCA
Source organism: Agonopterix subpropinquella (assembly GCA_922987775.1). Classification (NCBI taxonomy): domain Eukaryota; kingdom Metazoa; phylum Arthropoda; class Insecta; order Lepidoptera; family Depressariidae; genus Agonopterix; species Agonopterix subpropinquella. The sequence continues at coordinate 51,105,277 of OV277693.1, read as the reverse complement.
AGTTCGACGTTTGTATGTATTGCCGTTTTTACTATAGAGCGAGAAGAAAAAACGTTGATAAAAAAGAACTAGTTTCTTGTTGAGAATCCCTCTTTATTTTTAACTTTTTGTCATTTTTATTATTTGTTAACAAATCCGCCGTAATAACGTACATTCATTCTGTGAAAATTCAACTATCTAGCTATCCCGGTTCAAAAGTTACAGCCCTAAATAGGTAGGACAGACGGACGGACGGACAACGTAGGCTTAGTAATAGGGTACGGAACCCTAAAAAGATATAGAAAAACCTATGGTGTAGGTACGTCCGTGTACGTTAACACATTAATTCAATTAATGATATGTATCACGCCAGAACGTCAAGGTTCAAAAGAGCAAACTAAGTTTAAAGGTATAAGATCAAACGTTTCGAGGTAATTTAATGAGCATTTGTACTTATAATAATACATAATAATTATTAAAGGGAACATAGAGAATATCTACAAAACCAAGGGCACAAAAATAATTATAAATATACGTATATCATACACAAACAGATACAAAACGTATTGTATTTTGAAACCGATAAACTCGTGCCGGTAAAGAGAAATGAACATAACGATTAGACCTTAAAAGCTGGCTCAATACATATAAGAACCGATTTTACATTCACTGCCATTTATGGTATAAACAATATTGACTTTTAACTTGCCGGGTTTAGCGCCAGATAAATAACTACTTAACCACAATGGAGCAGGAAACGATACTCCTAACTGAGTAATCTGTTAAAAAAAACCGGTGCTGAGTACTGTCACGGCGGTCAATTAGAATACAGACGTCAAAGTATAAATTTTTAAGAGAAAACATACTACTCTACGAATAAGAATTATTCGTAGATACTACTACGGTTACCATTTCATAGGTATTGTGACAAGGAATGAAATTAGACCCCGGCGAGATCTAGTGGGGCGTGATATTTTTTTCTAACTTTATTTATTACAGTATCCATCACAATGTAGTCAAATTCGTCACCAAACCTTACAAATTATGAAGACGAAACTTCAATGTGTTTTTGGAATACTAATTTTGTTTTCATCAAAATACGTATATATATATATAAGTTTGTATTATTTAAAATAGTATTTGATAAAACTCTACAATTGTTTAGTTTGTAGATTTTAATGGAGTATCAAGGTCATTGGTGCAGACTGGATTCTGTGCCAAAACAAATGTCGTGTTCTATGATTAATTTGACTGAGGCATGTATAAAACGATATATTGTTCTGTTTAAACATAATTATGCCGACATTATCTTAAAGTGATTTAAGATGAAAGTCAAAATGTTGAACAAATAAAAATAGAAACGGAATATATAAATGACTGTCAATACCTTGAAATGAACAATGTGTGTCATAGGTGGCATCACAAGTGCCTGCAAGTAACGTGAATTGTCTTATTAAAGTCAATAATTGAGGACAAACAGACAAACCGACAAAATAACATAAAGAGGAAACTGGTAGTTAGATTTCTTGACGTGCGCGTGCGTCGCGTAGTCGTCGGATTAAGGCCGCGCGTCACACCGTACCATTTATTTTATATACTAGTTCTTTACTTTTCTTAGAGATGGATTAAAATACGCGTAGTTATGACCGAATACACAGGGTGTTAAACAGTTCTTTAAGGGGTGGTTCTACCCATGAACTGATACTGAACAACTTTCCGTAAGAAACCTGTAGAAAAATAGCAAAAAAATGTGGACTTTTCATACTACATGCAGTCGATCGAACGTTTGTACAAAAATTTGAAACCTTAATTATAGGAGTCGCTGCTTAAAGATATAAGTTAGTAGTAGTGAAGCTTCTAACCACCCCGGTAGGGATTATAGTCGTGACGTGAGTTTAGGTATTTGAAAAATCCAAGATTTAGGACCCCCCTTCTTTAGGAACTTCTTCCGCACCAATCATATAATTATGTACCAGATTTTAAGTAAAATCATAAGCTTTCAATCAAAAAAGATTCATCAAAATCAGTACAGTAGTTTTTGCGTGAAGCTCGAACAAACAGACAGACAAAAATAAAAATAAATTGTGATTTGAAATCAGGGAAACCTAAACAATATCGTGACCGTGTATTTGTAAATATCTTCAATGTACAGACAGACACACTGTTACAGTTTTATGATACCTAGTATAAGTAGATAAAAACAAAAATATTCCTTAGTAGGTACCACAGCAAAAGTTTTAAATACAATTTTATAATACAATTTGTAAAACGAATTATAAAAAAAAGTTGTTCTACATTTTTATTATTGTACGCTCATTTAACTGTTATAATTAATTCACGGTTTAGTAAACAAGATGAGATTAATATATTCGTAGAGGGTGTTGTTAAATGTTGTTTCTGTTACACAAGTCAAGTGCTGACAAAACAATAGGATATCTTACATGTACATATTACGACCATGGATATTAAACTAAATGGAGACGGCGCCACTTTTATATCAAACTGAATGTGCCGGTCGATTCGCGTTTTTTTTTTAAGTGAAAACTTTTGTCATAATTTTTGCATCTTCCCGAGTATACGCACAGCAACCCACAAAGCATCGCATCTGTCAAACGGTGTCGTGTCGATCTCTATTAAACTCAAAACTCAAAAAGATATACTGACATCCATTTTCATATATTTTATGTTTAAATTAGATTTGACATTAATTTTAGCGGTTACACTGTCACAGAAAGATAAAGATTTCAAACACTCGTCATAGGCACAGTATAAGAAAGAGTACCTAAGTACCATAAGAATAATGAAAGTACTCAAGGTAAGTACTTAAATTTATGGTGACAGAGAAAATCATTGTACTAAAATATAATAGAAAAGTACTACACGAAATAAGAATAATTCTTTACCTATTTATTAAGATTTCTTCAAAATTAAACAGAAAAAGTATTTCCATTAAAAATAACTCTTTGAGGGTGCCGCTTTGTAAATAATTTTGATCTGTCGGCAGATAACGTCCTAATTACAAAGCAGTTGTATAAAATATTGTAGTCACACGACTTAACTTCGCAGTTTAAACACGTGTTCTAACAGATTACGAATAAAAATGTTTGACATGAGACCTGATGGTTGAATGAAAATTTTAGGTCTGTATTTTTTTTTTGATAGGCTCAAGTCACAGCCCGGACACTGCACACAAAAAATTGAATTTTACAAGATGACGTCAGCACATGCGAAACCAAAGAAATTGAACCTTATGTCTTCTTCTTAGGTAACGAGGAACCATTGCGAGGTAACCAGAGGGTGAGGTAAAAAGTTGGTGGGAGGCAGGGAGTGTCCGTACTGTATCAAGTAATAGATACTCTTTCTTATACTGTGGCTCAAGTCATGGAATGATTGGTGGTGCCAACCCTATTACTAAGCCTCGCAGTTTCGCTCTAAGAAATTAAATGATCATCGGGGTTCGCACAACATTTTATAGAAAAAATATTTTAATTAGGTACGTAAATAATTATGTTATGTCCGTCCGTCCTACCTTTAAAGGGCTGTATTTTTTGACAAAATATGTTATTATGAAAATTTACTAAAAATTTAAAAATAATACCTAAATAATTAAGAGGAGTCCCCATACAAGAAACTAGTTTTTCGCAAAGTTTATAGTTTTGGCTCTATCGGGAAAACGGTCATACACACAAGCTTGGCGCAAAAACGGTAAAACTTTATGTCATTTCATTACCTAATAGTGCAAACTATACAGTCAAAAACAACAAATAATAAAAACCGGCCAAGTGTGAGTCAGGTCGCGCAAAGGGCCCCGGAGATTTTTTTTGTGGTGGTGCTGGTACAGAATCTTCCGTGCGCGAGTAGTCCAACCCGCGCTTGACCGGTGTTTTGGCTATAGGAAACAGGCGCTGCCCAAATTGTTACTCAAATTATACGATAACGATAAGCTTGTAAACGTGTAGGTACTAAAACCACACGAATAGGTATCAACCAGAACACAAGCTTCATACAAGTGCGCGCAACTACTACAGTAGTCCTGCGAACAATGTCTTAATCCATTGCTGTAAGAATCAAAATAGCGTATAAACGGGTCTAGCGGGGCGGCGCGGCACCCCTGTATGAAGCTTGTTTTTTATGCCGCCGCCTCGCCGTGATATCTACTCATGTGCTAAAAGTATGATTTTTTAAATATGTACTTACTTATCTGATTAAAATTATGATGCTTAATACTTTTTGTACGTACCTGAAAAGAAACAAAATAACATTAGTGTTACAGCTTTTTGTCAAATCTTATTTTAAATGGGGAGAAAATATTGTAGTACCAAAGTTTGTTCGCATCTGTACCGAGAAAGCACGAAACTCTGATGCGAAATTATTATGTCTAATAGAACATAATATTCCAAAATTGTATTAGTTATACTGTCATGAACTCATGATAGGAAGTAATATCATCATGATAAGGGAAACAAAAATACTAAACTAAATGATATTTTAAATCTTGTTGCAATACATGGCAAAGACAGACGAAAAAGCCAGTACAAAATTAAACATTAATAAACACTGCACTGGCAGATTTCGTTAAAATCTAACAAACAAAGAATACGTGTTATTTTTAGATGAAATTAACGCACATTACGAGCGTACGCGCCGCGCCGCTATCGTGAATCATTCAGAGTCGGGTGCCGAGTGCAAGCGGGAACCGACTCGACACTATAAGGGATCTATCAGATAGAGAGCGGTCACGCGTTCAAGCCTTCCGCGTTCCAAACAAAACTACGTTTCGCATAACTGATTCGTTTGGAACACTGAACGCTTGAACGCGTGACCGCTCTCTGTATGAAAGATCCCTAAGAAAGAAAGAAAGAGAATCCCGAAGAAAGAAAGTATCTACAGGGTGAAATTGTTGTCATTGACATTCTTTTAAACTACGAGTCTACCAATCAAAATGAACCACTATTAATATGAAAGCAAACATATCGTGGCAAAAAAAATCTGCTGTTTCATACAGTCCAGTCGAGTAAAAATTGCAGATTAGTATGGAACAGCAGATTTTTTGTAGGTCTGAAGAGTCCAGCCAGGGGTACATACAGTACAGTAGAAGAATTAATTAGGTATCGGTATCAGAGAGGAATCAATCAGAGAATCTACAAGTTTCTAATCTTTGAAAAATCTTGGTCACACGGAGCAAAACTGCGGTAATTTATTTTTATTTTCATGAATTAAAGATCATTCGTAATTTAATAATGGATCAAACATTATTTTATATAGAACGGTATGTAAATTAAATCCTTCGAGTGTATAAGCTTTAAGAGCTCTTACAGACGAGCGACACTTTGCAGTCGCGGTGGGTATCAGAGCGTCGCGCTCATACACTTTACTGTCGCGCGACCCTCCGCGACACACGGCGACTACAAAGTGTCGGTCGTCTGTAAGCGCTCTAAGGGCATATAATTTGGAACGCGCTCCATGACAAAGTATGGTTATATTTTCAATATTAACTAATTAAAGTCAATGAAATTGTTTACACACGATCTAGAAACCCAAAGAAATTGAACCTAAAGTAATCAACTTCTTTGTAGAAACCATTATCTTTGCTTTACATTTGTCAAACGATTAACATATACAGGGTCCTACTTAATATGCTGACATTTTTTTAAGGGGATGATCAGACCATCAAACTGAACAACTTTCTGTATGCGACAAACATCGAAATTGCGAAAAAAAACAGCTGTCCCATACAATTGGCTCGAGTAGGTTTGCAGTTTTGTGTGGAAGCGCTGATTTTTTTTTCGCAATTACAATGTTGGTGCCTTATAGCAAACTTATAGAAAGTTGTTTAGGTCTGATCATCCCCTTAAAAAATTTTCAGCATATTAAGAAGGACCCTATACTCGTATATTTTCAAAGTTATCGTGGCACAAAGTTTTCCATACAATGAGCGTTTTTCTTTTCTTTTTTTAATTTAGTTCCTAAGAAACTCGACAGATGACATGCTCATAGCTCCATGGAGACGTAGGCGAGATCCTGTCAAAATCATGTCAAGAGTGTGCCTGAATTTTCGGGATCGAGCTCATACAGCCGTGTCAGACGTAAACAGTTTCATATTTTCGATTAAAATGATTCGTAAATAATGAAATATTCAATCAAAAGATGCGTAGGCATCTTTTTGGTAATCTTCTCTCTCTTTATTATTTTAAAGAAACTCTTTTTGAAATTTTGACCTTCATTCGCACAGACCGTAACGCCATCTATCGATCCACTAGAAAACTAAAAGAAAAACGCTCATTCTTTAATTAATCCTAGAATTGTATTTTAACGGAAATCTGACAAATGGAAAGCAACAGATATTGGTCTAGATAGTTTCTAAAATTTTTCATCGTCTTTACTTGGTTAGGATTGAAAATATAACCAGACTTCGTTTTTATGGAGCGCGCTCCGATTATAAACGCGTAGTTTGGTCACGCTCCTCGCCTCTCCACGCTTACAGCAGAGCCATACCTTGCTCAAATGAACGTCATCGCAATAACAAATATTTTCTAATGTTCCTACTGTATATTGTTAGCGTTTCTTATTAAATCTAGTTTCTTTTAACCTATTTCGAGGAAGATATAAATTGTTCCTACGGCTTTGTTTAGCGGATCTATTTTAAAACATAGCACGTCACTGACAGGTAGATCTACGTAGATACATATTAAGATTTGGAAGTATCTTGTATAGAGCATGACCACGTCTTCAACAAAAATGTTGGAAAAAAAAAACGTATTAACATGTCCAATTCGCAATAACGATAAACATATTTTAGGGTTTATTAAATATTTGGATAACATCAAATTACTTTAAGGTACCTACTATAAACCAGGGATTTACAATTTATGTTATAAAATATTGTCTTGGGGTAGGTCTACACTACACGTTAGTAGAACGGCCTGATCGCCAGATATGCAAAATAACCTGTAATTTAAGTGCATATACCAAGTTGTGTGAATACATTTTGTATAATTACACGAGAAATGTAATTATCTCTATGTATTATAATATAGAACGTAAATTGAACTACATTTCTTTAAGTAGTTTTGTTTTAAAGAACATTTAAACCACAGCACCATCTCGTCTTTTGTACATGGCAAAATCACTAATTATGTTATCCAATCAAATATCTTCGTAAAATGGAATACGGCAATTATTCTTATCATATAATCTTAAAGAACAGTTTATCATTTATTTGGTCATTAAGATTTACTTGTTTAAATGTTAATAGACTCTAGTCAGTTTATTTGCTTTGCAGAAAACTACTTTAAAAAACAGTAGTTGCATTATTTCAATATTTAATAGGCGTCGTGTTAAAGTGTCATAAAACTGCAATAATTGAGAAGCTATTCTTGAAAAACTATAATTAGAGATTGAAAGAAAAACTTTAAAAATTGTTTAATACGTACGGTTGGTTAAGAATAGTATCTTATTAAAGTCGTTGAATTGATGCAAAATTACAGTCTTGATAACGTTATTAAATTATTCTTCCTACTTCTTGAAACGTTTTAATCTTTATAAGTATGGGTTATAAGTATTCATGTTTGCATCTAAAGGTATTCATACTTGTCATGTTAAAGCTAATTTCAAAATATTTTAACTTAAAGCAATTGTTATTTATAACATTTTATTGCAGTGACACAAAACTTTTTTGAATTCAATTATTAATTTTAAAGTTAACAATCAGGTTTATTCATAATCTATGAACAGGCATGGCTTAATAAGGAGAAACCATTTATAATATTGAATCAATAACCTTTCTTATTTAAGTATATAATTTTAGAAACAGTATTCTTTGACAGAGAAAACACGTTGTATACGGGTGTGTTCATTCGTTCGCATCGCTCTATATTCTATGTGGAGGCAAAACCATGATCGAATGATGCATAATCTCCATTGTCGAATTTTCTACTGCAATATATTACTATGGAGAATATACATCATTCCTGATGAATGTGTGACTTTCAAAAATCTTACTCCTAGGCCATTGCGAAATAGCTAAGTATTAAATATACGCTACGGGTTTCGTAGATGTACTCTAAGTCACTAGAAACACAGTGGACACTAAGCGCTCTCACAGACGAGCGACACTTTCTGTCGCTGTCGCCGGGTGGTTCGGAGGGTCGCGCGACCGTAAAATGTATGAGCGCGACGCTCTGCGACCCACCGCGACAGCAAAGTGTCGCTCGTCTGTAAGAGCCCTAAGTAAGAAGTCAGGCTAGGTCCAGAGCGTTGGTAAAGCGTCCAGCGGGCACTGCACGGCAGCGGCGCGGCGGCGGCGCGGCGCGGGCGTATGTCGCGTCGCGTCGCGCACCGCTGCCTGCCGTGATCGAGCGCCTAGCGCAATTACAAGCCGTTAATTATGTCACAGGCCGTGCCCATCCAACTTGCACATGTCTATTAAAAACATGCATTCTATCATTGCCCGTAGTATTCCGCTAACAAGAGGTCGATCATGCATTATGAACACTGTCGTTACGTTTAATTATTTTAATTTTATGTCATCCGATAATTGTAGAGTACGGTTTGTTATCGCGTACCATTTTGTACGTTTTCTTTTCCTATTGTATGAATGTAATGGATATCAAACACAAACGCGCCGCTTGGGGCGTCCCGTCCGCAAATCGACAGACTTATGGGAAACTATAAGTTAGTAAAGGGTACTATAAGGTATCACGTTGCAAGTTTTGCCGCCAACGATTATTTAGACGCCTATGTCGGTCTGTCTGTCTGTCTGTGGCATCGTAGCTCCAAAACGTGTGGATTGATTTCGATGCGATTTTTTTTTAATAGAGAGCTATTTTTTGCTGAGTGTTCTTAGCTTTGTTTCATGAAAATCGGTTTAGCAGTTTTGAAGTAACTTTAAAAATTACGAAATAACATTAAATTACGATTGTAAAAAACCCCCAACGCCAAAAACAAACATTTCATAAGAAAAGTAAAAAATAATTAGGTCACCTATTATTTTTGATGTAAGCTAATACTTATATGTCTTACTTTTTATTAAATATGATTAAATGTTTGTTTTTGGCGTTGGAGGTTTTTTAGTAATTTAATGTTATAATCTTATAATGCATGTAAATCACACAGAGTTTTGGTAAGTCATTCTTCTTCTTATCGTGTGGGCAGAGCCCTGGTGTCAGAGTTTTTTCAGACCGCCTTTCGGCCTCTGACGTGGTTTTTATGTAACGACTACTACCATCAGAGATAGTAGCCGGGACCAACGGCTTAACGTGCCATCCGAAGCACGGAATCATTTTTCTTTTCAGACAATCAGGTGATTCAGCCTGCAATGTCCTAACCAACTGGGGAAAAACGCACAAAGTGACATATCACTAGGTGTCCCCCGTGGGAATCGAACCCACGACCTCAAGTCAGTCATTGTAGAAGGTCGAATTCCCAGGTAGGTATTCCAATCCAACAAAGCACAAATTTTAAACCACACTAAATTAGAACACCGAAAGTATTTCAAACTACTCAGTTTGATCTAGAAATCTAACTAACAGAAATACCTCAGGAACTTACTCTAATTTAGGTTTAGCTCAATATGGAATATTTCAGATAATCACGCCAATTTCTCCCATATTTTTAGTTTAAAAGCAAAGTTTTATCTATATCTAGTTATATTAGAAAGAGGTAAAATCTGTTTGTTTGTATGTAGGGAGTAATATCTTTAACTACTGAACCGATTGTAAAAATTATTTCACAAATAGAAAGCAGAATACACTATTCCTGAGTAACATAGGCTACATTTTATTTTGATACGCGAACAAAGTCGCGGGCAAAGCCAGTTTTTTATATAATAAGAGTCAATTCATTAAAAGAAGAGGAATAATGTGACAATACTACGACGCTATTTCATTACACTACTTATCCTGTAAACATTTTAAATGTAAATTTTAAACTTAAAAAGCATAAAATGTTAGCGACTTGCGACACTAATAATGCTAAAAATATTCATAAGGGGTATTTTAATTATAATTCCATCTATATTAAAGTTGTTTAATCCCTTGGAATGGGATCAATGGAACCGAACGCGATATGAATTTTAAAATTTATTAAATTTAAAGTAATGCGACTGATCTGATGAGATATCGTAATACAAAACACTTTCCGTACATGGTCGGCTCTGCCTCACTGACACTACTTCTTTTTAGGGGTCCGTAGTCAAACAAGGAATCCTTATACGTCCATTCTGTCTGTCTGTATGCCGGGCCCCGCCTCAATTAATCTCTCATATATTATTAACAAAATTTGACATGTAGGCAGTTTTAATAAGAAAACGGAAGTATTCGTCTGTACGAATATGGAAAATAATTTAAGAAAAATTTTACAAATTTGGAATTGTACGAATGCCGAAATCGAACATGTGTCTGAAGGCGATAATAGTAACTAATAGTGATTCAAATGAAAAACGTTTTTTTCTTGAATGAACCCATTTATCCAAACTGTTGAAGAAACCTCCTTCAGGACTAAGTAGAATTCAACTTTCAAATGAAAATTATACTAAATCACAATGGCTTCGGAGCCCTATAACACGGACGTAACCGACACGTATTGGCTGTTTTTTATTTTCTTCCGTAAACGATAAATATTTTAAAAGCAAAATGAAACGTAACTATGAGAGGACGAAGATCAGCAGGCAGACCAGACGTGTTGGTCCGATGGACTGATGTGGACTGATTTGATAACGTGTGCTACATACTAGAAATATTGCGTCTTATAAGAGTCTTGATAGCTTGCAAAATAAAGTCAAAATCTATACGACGACCCGGTTGGTGTAATGGTTACCACGCCGGACTGCCAAGCCAGGGTCCTGGGTTCGAATCCCGGTTCGGTCATGGATGTTATATTGTGTGCCGTTGTTGTATATGGTTCCCATAACAAAAAGCCTACGGCTTAATTTGGGATCATTGCAATGTGAGCGTTATTTATTTTTTTTACTTTTTATTTATACAATATAAGTACCTATAATAAAAATTGCGCGGAAATACAATTGAAGATATTTGCAAAAATATTAATTGGGGGCGTTTAGGATACGTGATTGAATGCATTGATACCATTTTATTAATTACGAGTTTTTACGCGCGACTTCGTCCGCATAAATTATATACCAGATTTTAAGTCAGATGATAAGCTATCAAACAAAAAAATTTCATCAAAATCGGTTCAGTAGTTTTTGCGTGACACTCGAACAAACACCCAAACAAACAAACATACAAACAAACAAACAGACAGACAAAAAATCCAAAAATTGGTGATTTCGAATCAGGGACATCTAAAAACCATATCTTAATCTTTTTTTTTTTGTTAATATCTTCAATGTACAGAGCAGACACACTTCTGTTACAGTTTTATAATAGTTTAGATTAGTAATGTTACCTGTTTGCAATGAGTTTTGCCTGTTTGTTTGAACACTCATCACTCTTATTAAAAACTACTAAACCGATTTGTATGTTGTTTTCACAAAAGCATAGAACTTAGTTTCGATTAACATTTAGGCTATATTTCATCACAATCGGTTTTTGCAATCAAACGTTGTCTTATTTAATAATATTTCAATATCGTCGTCCACTAGTGAAACCTCGTAAGTTCGAAATGTAAAACTTTACAGGAGACAAAAAAACTCCAATGGGGATAACTTTTGTATGGGATCGAAAGAAGTTTTATCTTGTTTTGTCATGACTTGAAGGTAGGAATACGTACGTAGGGCAAGCATTCGTTCGTTCTAATGATGCGTTACATTTCTTTCTAAAAAAATATAAAGTTGTGGACGACTGACTATACAGGCTGTTACAAAAGTAAAAATAAATATTTCAATCTTTTAGGGGTTGTTGAGACCATCAAACTGAACAACTTTCACTATGAGACCAATATCGAAATCGTTTCTTGTCATCATTTTTTTTTTGGATTTTCCTTACTCTAAATGCCATCAGGCTGATCGAAAGAACGTTTGTATGAAACGTCGAATGTTTTTTTGCTAATTTCCTATATGTTTGTTTCTTAGGGAACGTTGTTCAGTATCATGGGTACAATCACCCCTTAAAGTCATGCAACTGTTTACCCTAACACCTTGTATTCCGAACTAAATGCACGCAACTACATTTTATTAAAATGTGTGATGTATTTAAGCCTGTTGTACGACAAACATAAGCACAATTCGATCTGCATAAGAAGATTATTAAATGTTTAAAATATTTCTGCGTTGCATACTAATACTAATGTAATTCGCAAACACGCTTTGCGTATATTTATATGACTGGATATTATAAAAGGTGCATACATACATACTGAGAGTAGGTCATTCAACTACCCTATCCCGCATTAGAAAGCTTTGATCTGGATCATTGCCTACACATCGACAGTTTAGTCTGAGTAATTAACTACAATAATAATAATATCGATTATTAATTTTGACGTAAACGGAACACTTTAATCGGCCATACTAAATTACAGTACCGGCGATGGTTCCAGTCAATAGAGAACTAGTAGTGAACTGCAATTTAAGTTAACTTAATAACCAACATTATTAAAAATATTGTGACTATATTAGGTACCGACATCGCGACATTTTCTTTCCATGAATTTGGCCGCCTATGGCACGAAAATTGTTACCGAATTTTCGACGACATTTATCATTATGTACTCTGTCACCTCATCATTATGATATTCCAATTAAAATAATCAATAATAAATACCGAATGCATTGGCAAATTTTATTTCATGAGATTTGACCTTTGTTGATAATAACTTAGCACTTATGCAAAAAAGCGGTTCTTCAACCTATGCAACACGTGTACACACGCGACACATCAAGCTACGCAAAACCAACATAAGCTGGGCGCGCGTAGGGTGAATAACGTATAAAGTCGCGTGGCCAGCTTATTTTGGTTTTGCTTAGCTGGATGTGTCGCCGTGTGTACCTATTTAATACACGTGGACAGGGATACCTGGGTCACATTTGCTTTTATTACTAAATTACACTATTCGTTCTTAGATATTAACTATTTAATTAGCTTCATTTAAGATAATCAGTTTATTGTTTTAGAGAGGTTAATTGCCAAAAAATTATGGTGATAAGATTACGTTAACTAAATATTAATATTAAAACTTATCTTATGTTTGTTCGTTGATAATCTCAATTTGGACTTCATTCTTTCGCCATACATAACAGGTTTTTGTTTAAATATTATTCATATTTATATCCTACACGTGAACATTTTTGTGCGTTAACTTATTATCAACACGTTTTATTCGTAAGTTGTATGGAAATATAGTTTCTGCAACACTAGTATGTATTTATTATTTATAAATACTAGTGTTGCAGTGGTAGAAAATAGGAATGTGTTAGGCGCTGTCCTATTGCCATCGCTCGCGCGATCATGCGTTCGTCCGACGAAAATCATTGTGCCACTGTGCGTTTAAACATACTTATATCTGAATAAAAATAGAACAATTCGATCGCATCTCATGATAGCACGACCTTCTATAGGATATTCCGCAGATATAAGTATGTTTAAACGCACAGTGGCACAATGATTTTCGTCGGACGAACGCATGAGCGCGCGAGCGACGGCAATAGGACAGCGCCTAAGACTGACACAAAAATTGTTTTTAGACATAAAGTTATTAACCTTACAGTAGTAGAGGAACTGATATGAGATTAGTAACTTTATGGTTTTAGAATAACATAAGGATTTTGTAAATCAATAACACAGCAAATATTTCAAATCTAAATGGCCAGAGTGGTAGAGTATGGCAACTCCCTCTCAACTTTATTCGTGAGAAGAGGCCTTTGCCCTGCAGTGGGATCTAATAGGCGGTACATACGGCGACACATCAAGCTGTACAAAACCAACATAAGCTGGCCGCGCGTAGGTCGAGTGACGTATAACGTCGCGCGGCCAGCTTATGTTGGTTTTTTATAGCTTACTTACTTACCAGTAACATACATTAACTAGTCCTTTATTAAACAGTGGAAACAAAACAAGAATCAGACTGTAAATAAAAACGTTGCCTAAATTCATGTGAACTGGCTCTTTTGTGTGTTATCTGTGTTGTTTTAAATTAAAACTACATAATATAAAGGAAAGAGCAAGTGAAATACTAGAAAGCACAGCACAGCTTAATAGAATAGCCGATGTTAGTCAGAGACAAATTATATGATAAATATGAAACGCGTTATTATCTTGCACACGTGTAATACATGTGTGTTGACCATATTATTTACAAAATATTTATTAACATAAATTCAGATTGGGTTCCTTACATTTTAACGAAAATATAAGATGCCACAATACATTGTAGGTGTAAAGAGGACATCATACATACGCCTGTCTCCCATTGGGGTAGGTAAAGATCGCCACCTGCTACGACCCTGAGACACCTGTGTCGCTTCTTCAACATTAATCGTCACCAAATGCATGCTCGCCGGTTTCGAGTAAATTTTTTCACTATGGAAACTACACAATCGATTCGAACCCAGGACCTCTGGCTTGGCAGTCCAGCATGGTAAACAGTTGATGTTCAGAGTCTCGACGTTGGGAGACTCGACGTGCGGAGACGATCGACGTAAAGGGAATGATTCGTAACAACATGGGTAAATACCCCACATAGAGAAAACTTCGACACAAACGCGCTAGTGGACAATCTATGGGAAACGTTGGGCGAGTGCCGTAGCGTGATCATTTTGTGCACTCCTGGCCCCACAGGGTCGAAGCTATTAGGAGGTTTTTGTTGGTCAGTTCGGTTGGTCGGAGTGGAAAGAGTGATTTGTTAATCATGTGGTGGTAACCAGGTCGTAACTGAACAACATTTTATACTTGGATAAGTTATATGTCAAGATAGACAGTCGAAGCTACGAACGCGTAGAAAAAAATTGCAACCAGTACTGGCCTCTAAACTAAACCCTATCCATATACACGGAAGCCTCACCGCACACCAACCTAATAAAGTTGGCCCCTTTTATTTTATACGGTAGAAGCATTACATGAGGCTCATTCTAGACTACTTTTTCTAAGATTTAATAATTGTTAACTTTTGAAATCCCAGTGGTGAGCTTTGATTTTTCAGAAATAGATGCGCGGGAGCGATCTGCGCGTGACTCCGCTCGACGCAGTGGACGGCCTTCTTGTCCTTACGCGCTTGTTTACTTCCGTGTATCATCATCATCATCATCATCATAGGCCTTTACATCTGTTGCAGATGGTTTAAGCAGTGTTTTGGACTTCCGTGTATAGGACACGTATAAAGGATCTTTTCGCGACTTAGTCCTAATTCTCTTAGGGAATCTAGCTCTTTTGTGCGGCTGTACTTGAGCTAATCTTACTCGTTTTAACTCCAGCTACTTGTATTTTCATCTCATAATAGGCTTTTACTTTTGAATCACCCACATGTGGTTCAACCTAGGTTCAACCGATTGTTAGTAATGTCCTTTAGTCGATTTTCATTTGGACCAACTTAGCTCTACCTGTATAAATATAAGGTGTATGTAACCCTATCGAAATAGTGCTATATGATCGTTTATTAAACAATTTACGGATCGATGTTTTTAGGTTAATTACTCTATTACGGAGGAGCGATGACAGGGGCGTAATACCTGACAATTATACTTAGTCCTAGCCTTGCAAGGCCTTGGCAGTATTCGAGAAAACGAAAAAGATCGAGTTGGCTTCGATCGAGGTTTGATACTTTGCTTATGCCAAAATGAGAGTGCATGACGGTTTTCTCGTTTAGTCGCTTTGTCGTGCGCCGCCGTAATGCTAGCCTAATCACATAAAGCATACGGCTAGCATGATCATGCGCGACAAAGCAACAAAGCAAAAAAATAAAGACAGGCATATCTTGATCTTTCGTTTTCTCGGAGTTGGCATGCTAAGCATACAGGCCCGGAATCCACCAAAGCGGATATGGGCGGAGTGGAGACGAGAGAAGATGCTTAGCGGCTCGGGTGTATCTACTTGAGCTGAGCGAAGATGTGTGCTGGCTTGAGCAGAGCTGAGGTGAGTGGGACGAGCACGGAGACCGGCGAGCAGCACGGAGCGAGACGGACAGTTGACAAGCGGCACCGCTCGCCGTCCGCCGCACACCGCTCACATCTCTTCTTTTATCTCCGCTCCATGCTCTCGTCTGCTCGCAAGACACCTCTCATATAATCCGCTTTGATTGTGCCATATAAATATGAGAACTCTCATCTCTTCTCCGCTTGAACCGTGTACACTGAAGCTAAGTAAATAACACAATCCTTATAAGTTGGTTACGAGTTACGACACATCTCTCTTCTCCGCTTTGGTGTATCCCTCCCTGGCCTAAATGTGTAGAAAAGTGTCAAAATATCTGATTACAAACTAAGTGATCTAATTTAAGTGTTCCTCTGAATTAGTGGTCAATGTGGAATACCTTGCTCTTTCAGTATTCAGACGATCTGTACTGATCTAAATTCTTGGTATAGATAGCGCCGCACTCGTTGCACCATGCTATGGCAATCGTAATGATTATTGAAGCAACACAACGAAAAGCAACTGCTTTTGGTAGGGGACCGTTTGAACTTTGAGTGTCCTGGATAATGCAGGTAGAAAGCGGTACCCATTAAACTAAATCAGAGGTAAGGAAGACATTGCACTTCAGTGGTATAATATACCTTCAGGCAACCTACAGGCACCTACAGGCTTTGTAAACTATATTCTCATGAAAAAGAAAAAATATATGTGTAATATAATCATACATGCAAACGAAAATATTATTATTACGACCACGTAGGTAAGTATATGTAAATATTAATCTACAATGTAAAATTAGTTTTCTCAGGCTCCGTAAAATTTAATAATGCGTACATTACATATATGTTTTAATTTCACGCATAAATAAATATTAATTGAAGATTATAAAATCCGTGGCAACGATATTAAATATTACATTGATTAATTTTATTGTGTTACCATTCGACAAAAGAAATAGCGTACCATGACGAATCTAACAATTAAATAGAAAATCTAGAGCAGTTTTTCTTCAAAAAAGCTTTCGCGAAGTGATTAATTGAATTTCTTTAACTTTACAAGGTGTTAAGAACCATAGAATATTGATGCTTCATGGCCATGTTCGACCACAGCGACTTTTTTATATTTTATTGAATAAAGAAATTTACATAACACATCAATGACAAAAACCCGTTCCACGAAAACCTATATGGGTTTATCTGGGCTTGCTGATTAAGGCTTGTGCTTAGATGGAGATGGCTGATGTAACCTATCTTGGCTTTAGAAGTGCGTCTGCACATGCTACATGTCAATTTCCCATTACGACAGTTGTACTGGATGGCCGCGGTTGTTCAGACCAAGTTCATCGCGATTGGCATCGAGATCAGCCTCCAGATTATACCAGATCAGTCATAGATTCGTAGATAGCTCGGAGAAATGACGACTTAGAACATTACCGAAATGGTATAGAGCGTTTTGATGATCACCTTTAATCACTGTAATATAATAAATCTCATACATACATACATATTCTCACGCCTGTCTCCCACTGGGGTAGGCAGAGACAACGGAACGCCACCTGCTACGATCCTGACATACCTCTCTAGCTTCCTCCACATTCATAAGACCTTTCATGCATGCTCGTCGGTTTCGGGTAGATCTGACCTGGCCCTTCTTAAGCACGTCGCCAATTTGGTCCGTATATGTACGTCAAGGCCTAATAAATCTCCCAGATTCTATATCCTACAAACATGAGAATGTTTATGATTTTTATCATGAGAAACGCGCAATTATTTGGATTACCTAGGCAAAACTTACAATGCGTTGAGGCATAACGATCGACCGAAATGTTATTATAGCTCTAATTTCTTTATTTTAAATTAACTGTGATAATGATAACATAACAATTCTTTCTATAAACGAATCATAATGTTATTTTCATCACTCATACTCTGAAAGTAGGTCATTGTTTATCTAAGAAGCGGGATGAAAGTAATACATTTCTTCCCTAGGGCGGAAAAGTAATTTTAAAAAAAATCTACGTCTATACCACTCTATACTGAGCCAAGGCAGTTATTTTAAATAACTGATTATAAAGACAACGGTAGATGACCCAGAGTAGTTGAATTATTAATTCGTTTCATGCACGAAGTAGCCAAGTAGGTACAGCCCAGTACAACATACTCGAACCAACTTAGTTAACTAATGACTACTAAACATAATTTAAGAATAAAACAAAATATTACATCACCCTCATAAAATGGTTAGGTCATAGAGGCTTAATCACTGAACTGCGAAAATAAAGGCGAAATGGGCCAACGGTGAATCACACCATTACAAACATAATTATCGTTATCTTTACGACCAATGAACAAGGATTGTTTAGACTTCAGAATATTATTCTAAATCTTTGGCTAGTTTCGATAAGTAGGTAACTGAAGGTACAATAGGTAGTTAAAAGTTTGTGGAAAAAGAAAAGCTAACATTAGCAAGTTACAGCTAGGCATATAACAAACACTACGACCGGTGCATGAAGTTTTAAAGTCACATTTCGTTGTAGGCCCAACGTCCAACACTACCAATCACAAAAAGAAACCTCTACTCTACTGTATAGTATTTAGCGCCTTTTGAATACATCTATTTTATTAAACTATAGAGTTAAACCGCTACTTTGTCCGGACAA
This sequence comes from Agonopterix subpropinquella, assembly GCA_922987775.1. Classification (NCBI taxonomy): domain Eukaryota; kingdom Metazoa; phylum Arthropoda; class Insecta; order Lepidoptera; family Depressariidae; genus Agonopterix; species Agonopterix subpropinquella. Next base: position 51,086,617 of record OV277693.1, on the reverse strand, counting down.
ATTATATACCAGATTTTAAGTCAAATCGTAAGATATCAAACAAAAAAAGTTTCATCAAAATTGGTTCAGTAGTTTTTGCGTGATGCTCGATCAAACAAAATAACAAACAAACAAATCAACACACAAAAATTCTCAAAAAGGTTGATTTGGAGTCAGGGGCACCTACAAACCATATCGTAATCTTTTTTTTGTAAATATCTTCAATGTACAGACACACTTCTGTTACAGTGGTGTTTCGATTTAGAGCATTCTTTTTTTTGTCTGCACCACTTCACCACACACGATGTCATTTTTATTAAATAATCGAAGAGCTTTTGAAGTACATAGGAATAGCTTCAAGACTTCCGGCACTGAGCGCGCGGCACGGCAGACTGACAGCGAAAGAATTGTCATTTTTTAGCCCCGCCTACGGCGTTGCGATTTTGGTGGTGTCATTTTTAGTGCGTTAATACGATTTCCTTACTTGTTTATAGTTCGCTGGGATGTAATTTTAAGAAACTAATTTCGTTTTTTTGGTGCTGAACAGAGTTTATCTATCAAACTCCTTGGAGAGAAAATCTATCAAACTCCATGGAGAAAACCTTTGCATCGATAAAAACAAATAAAAAAAAGGCCAATCTTTTCTTTCTAACTCCCCGCTGGAAACAGAAACGGCAAACATCAATAAATGTCAAATTCTGACATTTAATTTTTTTTAAAGGTCTGTTATATTTTAAAACCATAGTTTACAGGTCGACGACACACGTTTTAATGAAAAACGACATACATATATCTGTGATACTTTTAAAATCTTTAACTTGGAAAATATTTTTTGAGACAATTATCTCCAAAACGCTTAACGATTCGGACCTGCAAAAAAATCTGAAAAACCATATCGTAACTTTTTTAGCGTAAGCGTTTTTTGTTGTAAATATGTTCGATGTACAGACAGACACACTTCAGTTACAGATTTATAATAGTCGAGAACTGTCTCGACTTTTTCTTTTTTTTTCTTTTTATCTTATGTTACTAAATAATGAAAATCTTTAAAATCTATCTCGACGTAATTTTATACTGATAAAATTACGTCGAGATGGATTTTAAAGATTTTCATTATTCATTAAGAGTTCCCAAAAAAAATGTGCTGCCTGCGGGTCATAAATAGACCGAATAAAGGACAAATGTAGGTATTGCAAATTTAGAAGCATTATATATTTTAACTAGCGGCCCGTCCCGGCTTCGCACGGGTGGATGTCTAATCTTTTCTAGCAATAAATATAGCCTATGTTACTCAGGGTGAATGTAGCTTTCTAATGGTGAAAGAATTTTTGAAATCGGCACAGTAGTTTTTGAGTTTATTCATTACAAACATACAAACATACAAAAATAGGTACAAATCTTTCCTCTTTATAATATTAGTGTAGATAACTAGGTATCACAGTAAGTTGCACTGTTAAATTACTGCGTGATTTTCACGTACATTTAAACGATAATTCAAAATTTTACGACCACTACTACTTTGATGGATCCATGCATAGTTCATTCGAGTTGTTACCTTTGCAGTGATTTCTCTCTGCATCGAATTCTCTCTGCAGTGATTCTCTCTGCGGTGAGTCTCTCTGCAGTGATTCTCTTTACGGTGAGTCTCTCTGCAGTGACTTCTTCTCTATAGAGCACTGCCTTATGTATAGTCGGATTAAAAGTACGTAAGTTACGCCAAAATTGGTTGTCTAATTATTGTAGGTTCTCACAGTTCTCAGATCATTTTATTCTATAAAATTATTTTATGTAAAAGTTAAAAGTTGTCCGTAACTCAATTCTCTAGATGTTGCTAACTTGCTACTTCAAAGCAAGCGAAGTGGGCAAAAAAAGTAAGTATATAAGCATATTTTGTTTTCGACTACCATGTTTTTTTGCTTGGAAGCTGATTATGATAAAATATACCTAATACGATCCAAAAACCGGTAAAAACCTAGGTATAAGACTACTCTTCTTATAGGTACTAGGTATTTTCCTTACTAAAACGTTGATATAATCACGTATAAAATTTTGGGGTTTGATGTCGTGCTCCTATTAAGTTCTCATATTGGTAGTAGAAGACTAGAAGGACACACACGTCCTGATGCTCCTACTGCACAAAAACATGTGTGTGTCAGGATCGCGGGTGCATTGTCACAGAATAGGTATAATAGTATTGTTTCAATCATAAAGGTATTATACTACGTAAGAGAGACGGTGACAGCTGAGAGAGCGAGATGTACCTGCCTGTATAATAGAAAGAGATACGTGACGCGAGGCAATAGAACCGTTTTTGGGGATTTGGAGTCCTGGTAAAAATTCGGTTTCTGTGAATAATCGTGAACCTAAAGTGAAATCGTAGATAATTTGGTTACATTTGACAACTCATGTCACTTACTCTATTTCGTAAGGTATAATATCTTTATGGTTTCAATATGGATGCGGACCGTCTTAAATAAATGTATACTTGCTGCAACTAAAGTTTTCTTCTTCAATAGTCGTCGTTATTTTTAACCCCCGACGCAAAAAGAGGGGTGTCAAACGGCTGAACCGATTTTGATGCGGTTTTTTTAGATAGAAATCTAATTTTTGCGGGAGTGTTTTTGGCTTTGATGCATGAAAATCGGTTCAGCAGTTTTCTAGTAACTTTAAACATTGGGAAATAAAATAAAATTACAAATTTCAAAAACCCCCTACGCTAAAAAAAAAGTGAAAAATAATTCGGCAAAGCAAATGTATGTTTTACATTTGCTTACATCAAAAATAATAGGTGACCGAATTATTTTTCACTTTTTAAATGTTTGTTTTTAGCGTTTTTTTATTTTATTTTAAACCATTTTAATTACTCTACCAAATTAGTCTGGATCGTAGGATGTAGGCGGCCCCTTTCGACTAGTGTATTGCTGTTTATAGCCCTTCAAGTTTAAAGTAATAAGAACTTATTTTTCACCTGAAAGCTTCGTGTAAACTGGTTTGAGGTCCTATATAATGCCTACCTACATGTACTGCCAGCCTATCTAAACCTTAATCAATACCTTATCAATTATCATACCTATATCAGAAGCCAATATTCAAATTTGATTTACAACAATTTTGTCCATTAGAATGACATACTTCTTTGTCTGATTAACATTTTAAAATATCAATCGAAAACTCTCAAGAAAAAGCGCTCGAACTAAATAGCACAATACCGCCAATACCTTATCATAGTTTCTTCGCCTATATTAACTTACTAGAATTAATCGTAGACCGACAATAATAAATACCTCTTATCGTTTGGCATAAATTAATCTCGGACTAAAACTATATTTTTAAAAGTACTTTTTTAATTACGTACGTTAATTGAAATATGCACAGCACGTGTACTTTTGCCACACTTTACCCACTTATTGCAGGTATTTATTGGTTACGTCTGCAATCAAGTCGAGTACTTATCTTTCAAGTGGGCTTTTGATCTTATTTTGTTATGCTACTGGTTAGATATAGAGTTAAAGTTTTTAGGAATTACACACCATGAATTTAGAATAATCCCTTCTTACGCAATAAAACATAACTATACTGTCCCTATTAGGGATGATGACTGATCCTGGAAATGCATATCTTGAAAAATAACAAATATAGGCGAAATTACAATCGACTAGAAAACAAAACAGCTATCTCTTTCATGCAAAACAGATAGAGCAAGATCCCATGAACGCCTGAACTTCATTATTTTATAAAAGCTGAAAGTTTCTGAGCGCATGCTCCCAACACAGGTAGGAACGATGAGCAAATATGAAGTTTGAGTCATCGTGGCTTCGGCAGGTAGCAGGTTAAAATTGTCTGGCCAGGGCTTGGAAGTATCAAAACTGCCTGACTACTGAGGAAACATCTTGTAACAGTTACCCAAGTAACATGTATAAAATTCAGCTTTTATACTCGTTGCGGTTCCTTGGATTAGAAGGCATCACAGTGGCATAATGAAGGACAAGCCAGTCAAAAATAAGTATACCTACTAAAATGTTGTAGTTTAGTAGAGGTGAGGCGGCTCTGAAAGGGTCAAGGTGGTTCGTTCAGGGAAACCCCTTAATGTAGTAATGATTTCATGCTTACTTTTAAAATACGCTAGTCATTTATTAGATAACTAGCTTTTACCCGCGGCTTCGCTCGCATTTGAGCCATTTGAAAAGTATCCTATGTTACTTCTAATACCTCCAAGAATATGTGTACAAAGTTTCATGATGATCGGTTAAGTATCGGGGGTTTATAGGACGCTTATTATTATTTATAAGCGCCCGATTATCTGATCACTGCAGATTGTCCATTCAACAAAAAACTATGTAAACTACAAAGTACAGAAAAAAAGTTGGTAGTAAATTAGTAATGTGATAAATTGTTGCGAACTAAAGTGCCCTAAATAATTTTTCTAGTGTGCTTGTATAATGCAAACATTAACTTATCTATGTTGATTGCATTGCTAATTGTACTGAAACAATATCCTTTTGTTTAAAAGAAAGACCTAGTTTTGGTCGCAAAATACAAAATTATACAACGCTGTTAACAATGGCTGCCTACGTTTCCAACAATTTGAATATCAACAAAAACTTTTAATACCTACTTTCAACAATTTTAGTACCTATAAGTAAAAAAAATGATAGTACATATACTTAAAAAAATATTTGTATTGCATTTTTACCAATAATTTACAATTCACACTCAAATAAATAGGAATTGTCAAATTTGAAATGCGTTGCATCCTGGATGCTCCCCACCCGTTATTCGACTACTCGCAAACCTCGGTTTCCTCCGGGGGAGGATCATCCTTCCTCTTGCACTTTGGTGGAGGCTCGAAAACTCTCTTGCAGACCTTTGGAGGATTTGGATCGACTTCATTTTTGTAATCTAATGGATTTTTCCTTTTCGATTGCCAATAGGCATGCTCCGTATATATATATATAAAGTATCCCGCTACAAAAGCTGAAAATTTAAAACGAAAACATGTTTACTATAAACACGAAGTATCTACGAAATTGTAAAGGGCACGGGACCTGCCCTACATTTCATTTCTTCTATAATGTGGTGGGTTGGCTTACTATACACCGTGTTCCTGAGGTTATGCATTAGCTGTGGCCTGTTACTGAGACCATTACTATGATCATATTTAACCATGGGACTAACAATGAAATCGAGAAAAAAAAAATTGTGTGTTTTTTGACATAACTTTATTCAGACAATGAAACTAAACAACTTTCCCTAAGGAATGAGTCGAAAAACGAAAAATTGTTGGACCGTCATAGAAAATCGATGGGCTATTTTGTATGTACTTAGAGCAATATATGTATGTATGAATGTATGTATTAAGTACATACAAAAATAGCCCATCGATTTTCTATGACGGTCCAACAATTTTTCGTTTTTCGACTCATTCCTTAGGGAAAGTTGTTTAGTTTCATTGTCTGAATAAAGTTATGTCAAAAAACACACAGATAGAGCAATATATGTATGTATGAATGTATGTATTATCTGTTTTGCATGAAAGAGATAGCTTTTTTGTTTTCTAGTGGATTGTAATTTCGCCTATATTTGTTATTTTTCAAGATATGAATATTCCAGGATCAGTCATCATCCCTAATAGGGACAGTATAGTTATGTTTTATTGCGTAAGAAGGGATTATTCTAAATTCATGGTGTGTAATTCCTACTAAAAACTTTAACCTTAAATCTAACCAGTAACATAAAAAAATAAGATCAAAAGTCCACTTGAAAGATAAGTACTAAAAAAAATCGTTTTTCGAACCATGTTCCTTAGGGAAAGTTGTTTAGTTTCATTGTCTGAATACACCCTTAAAGTTATTGTTAGTACCTAATTAAAAACCATAAAAACATTTTTCTTTTCGCGATTTCAACATTTGTACCGGAGTGAAATATGATCAAATTAATGGTCTCAGTAACAGGTCAAAGTTAATGCATAACCTCAGGAACACGGTGTATCACTATATCGTATAAAACAAAGTCGCTTCCCACTGTCTGTCTGTCTGTCCCTATGTATGCTTAGATCTTTGAAACTACGCAACGGATTTTATGCGTTTTTTTAATAGATAGAGTGATTCAAGAGGAAGGTTTATATTATGTATACAGGGTGTCACAAAAGTAAAAATAAACATTTCAAACTTTTATGGGGGTTGTTGAGACCATCAAACTGAACCACTTTCACTATGGGACCAACATCGGAAAAAATCGCGAAAAAAAATCTTTTGTCCCATACATTTAGCTCGAGTAGATCTGTAGTTTAGTATGGAACATCGCAAACGCATCACATTATGGCGATTATGGCAAATCTCCCCATTTTGAGGGAGGTCTATGTCCAGCAGTGGACGTCTATCGGCTGATATTATGATGATGATGATCGAACATCCGATTTTTTTTCGCGATTTGGATATTGGTCCCATAGTGAAAGTTGTTCAGTTTGATGATCTTAACCACCCCTTTAAATGTTTATTTCTATTTTTGTAACACCTTGTATAATACATGCATAGTATCAGTATTGCACCCGTGCGAAGCTGGGGTGGGTCGCTAGTATACTATAATTTTAGTTGGAAGGGGGCACGTGGTTTCAATTATTGTCGTATCACTGCCTTGCACAATTTCTACATTTGGAGAGTTTACTAATCAAACTTTAGGTATAATTTAACTAGTACTAGCGACCCGCCCCGGCTTCGCACGAGTGCAATGCTGATACTAACTATATTATGCATGTATTATATACATATAAACCTTCCTCTTGAATCACTCTATCTATTAAAGAAAACCGCATCAAAATCCGTTGCGCAGTTTTAAAGCTCTAAGTTGCTGTTTAAGGGGCGTCCGCCCGGTTTTGAGTAACTTTGTAATCATTTTATACATTAACCATGGCACTTTTTAAGCAGAAAACAAAACTGAACAATCTAGAGGATATGAGAAGTGATGTGGTTTTTCTCGAAATCTATTTTAATTAATAAAACTGAAGAAAAACGACTCCAAAGTCACGCCTTTTTTTCCAGTTGTAACCGTTTTACTCTTACATTGGTGATCAGAAGAATATGAAAATTTACAATATTCTTCACAACACAATATAGAATGATGTGGTTTTCTTATTTTTTGAAAATTAATAATAAATCATACAGGTTTTCAAAGAAAACGGAAAATTCTGACCGGAGCCGCGCAATTGAAGCGGGATGGCTAATTGCAAAAGATTGCTTGTAAGAAAGAGAGCCGTGCAGATGGGAGGAGGAGCCTTAAACAGAAGTGACGTGGCGCGGACGTGACGCGGACTTGAAGCGGACTTGACGCGGGCGGGGTGCGGCAATACAGGGTCCCTCTTAATATGCTGACACTTTTTTAAGGGGATGATCAGACCATAAAACTGAACAACTTTCTCTATGGGACTAGCATCGAAATCGCGAAAAAAATATCAGCTGTCCCATACATTTAGCTCGAGTAAGTTTGCAGCTTTGTATGGGAGAGCTGATTTTTTTTTCGCGATTTCGTTGTTGGTGCCATACAGAAAGTTGTTCAGTTTGACGGTCTGATCATCCCCGTAAAAAAGTGTCAGCATATTAAGAAGGACCCTGTATAAGCCTTATAGTACGCAGCATACCGTCGTTTGAAGAATTACGCCCGCGCCTCCAGGCGACGACGTTGCCTGGTGGCGCGGGCGCGATTTTCCTTTACGACAAAACGACGCTATGCTGCGTACTTTATAAGGTTGAATATTATGTTACTTTGACTATCCGCCACCGCCACACGTCTCTTCTGTATAAGCAGCACCTAAGCATACATAGGTACAGACAACGGGAAGTTACATTGTTTTATGCTATGTAGTGATATAGAGGGTGTAAGTGACAGCCAAGCAAATACTGAAACGGTGAATTCAGACCATCAAACTGAACAACTTTCCCTATGGAGACTACCTCAGGAAAAGCGAAAAAAAAATCTGCTGTCCCATACATTTGAGTCGGACGTAGGTACAGCAGTTTTGTATGGGACAGCCATTGAAGGATTGGTAGGATAATATATTGTACCGATCCGTAATTTTTACCGTTTCTATATTTCTACCAAACGTTACAGTTTTTGATATTTTGATCACCCTAATCTGGGAGTCAATCGCGCTAATTTTGAACGATACTACCAAAACAAAACCACAACCAAAAACGTTACGTTATGCACAATTCGTATCGCGCTAATTATATTAACGGTAACGATTTAGCTTTTTTTCTACTACTATAGTCTATGCTCAGGTGGGTTAACATGAAACTTGATGCTACTGCTATATGCTCAGTTGGGCTAACATGAAACTTGAAGGTACTGCTCTATGCTCAGTTGGGCTAACATAGAACACGATGGTACTGCTCTATGCTCAGTTGAGGTAACATGGAACTTGATGGTACTACAAGTACTCTATGCACAGGTGGGTTAAAATGAAACTTGAAGGTACTGCTCTATGCTCAGTTGGGCTAACATAGAACACGATGGTACTGCTCTATGCTCAGTTGAGCTAACATGGAACTTGATGGTACTACAAGTACTCTATGCACAGGTGGGTTAACATGAAACTTGATGGTACTGCTTATGCTCAGTTGGGCTAACATAGAACACGATGGTACTACTCAATGCTCAGTTGGGCTAACATAGAACGCGATGGTGCTGCTCTATGCTCAGTTGGGTTAACATGGAACTTGATGGTACTGCTCTATGCTCAGTTAGGCTAACATGAAACTTGATGGTACTTACTCTATGCTCAGTTGGGCTAACATAGAACACGATGGTACTGCTCTATGCTCAGTTGGGCTTACATAGAACACGATGGTACTGCTCTATGCTCAGTTGGGCTAACATAGAACACGATGGTACTGCTCTATGCTCAGTTGGGCTAACATAGAACACGATGGTACTGCTCTATGCTCAGTTGGGCTAACATGGAACTTGATGGTACTACTCTATGCTCAGGTGGGTTAACATGAAACTTGATGGTACTGCTCTATGCTCAGTTGGGCTAACATAGAACACGATGGTACTACGCCAAGCTCAGTTGGGCTAACATGGCACTTGATGGTACTACTCTATGCTCGGTTGGGCTAACATGGAACACGATAGTAGGTACTACGCCAAGCTCACTTGGGCTAACATGGAACTTGATGGTACTACTCTATGCTCAGTTGGGCTAACATGGAACTTGATGGTAACACTCTATGCTCAGTTGGGCTAACATGAAACTTGATGATAATACTCTATGCTCAGTTGGGCTAACATGGAACTTGATGGTACGCTACTCTATGCTCAGTTGGGCTAACATGGAACTTGATGGTTAGGCTGCCTGTCCATTGAAGCTGTGCGAGCTGTGTAGCTGTGTTTTTTTAACCAATCAGGAGCTCGGGCGAGGCGCGGCCGATCTCGCCCGAGCTCCTGATTGGTTAAAAAAACACAGCTATACAGCTCGCACAGGTTCAATGGGCACATGGACAGGCGCCCAAACACTCTATGCTCAGTTGGGTTAATGTTGTATTACTGAATTGTCAATGTCAAACGGTCATTGTCGCGTTTATTAAACAGGGCCCGGGCCGCAATTTTTTTCAACGTGTTCTTAGCTTCGACTGTCTATCTTGACATATAACTTATCAAAGGTACCTACTAATAATAAATCTTCAGTGGGCCTAGTACCTAGAGTCCTACTCTGATCTTAGTTGCACCAGTAGAGTGACCACGAGAAAACAGGGGTCGTACCATAGAATAACTAATACTCTATAGAATGGAATCTCCTTCAAGCGCGCTCCAAACGCCGCGATATAAACACCTACTTCGCCCCCCCCCCCCCCCCCAGCCCACAACGCACCGCCGCGCCGCCCGCCATCGTAGCCCACAGAGGCCGCCAGGGCTGTCACATAAAGTCACTAATTTCTTACGGCTTTTAATGTACTTCGTATCTTATTTGTCCGTAACTATAGTGTATTTAAATGTATTAAAATTTTTTACGGACTTCAACAAAAGGAGGTTTTTATTTTTTTACTATTTTCTTTGGTGAAATATATTAGTTCGACTCAGATATGCATTATACACACAAAGAGTAGGTACGCTAACTATATCGACACAAAGCAATTGTTCCCATCTGCGACGATTTTCTGTCAACTTTTGAGGAGTTTCAAAGCGCATCGTCAGATCTTCACGAAATTAAAATGGGACTAACTCGGGAGTAACTATTATAATCACCCAAATCGGTCTAGAAATGCCGACATTAACGCGGAATATAAAACAGATGAATTGATAATGATAACCGATACAAAAAATATCCTATTTAAAAAACTTTCATGTTGTTGTTTTTTAACCTAAACAAACGGCAATAATTAAGTATGACAAAATTAATAATTTAAATCGGATGGAAAGTGCACGATCGAGCGCGAGGCGGCCGACGCAGCCCTGACTGATTAAGCCTATAAGCGCCTCGCGTGACGGTAGCCTAATAATTATAACGTAACCTTGAACGCGCCGCGCGCCGATTTTCGTTTATATAGAGATTTAATTATTCTTATGGTCGTGCCTTTGCGCTTCAGGAATGACGAACTAAAATGCGCTTTATGTCAATGCGCGACAGCCTGTATCGCATGCGATACGCCGCAGGTCAATCGCAGCTGTCAAACGTCAGTGACGGTGCACTGACTCTACGCTCAGTTGCCCTGCCCCAATAGAGTCCAACACTCTACGGGGGCAACTGGGCGTAAATTCGGACTCCAATAGATATTTAATCGGGCACATAACTAAACCACAAAGTGGTCGTACTAAATCTAGTACCTACTCTACCTTTTGCTCATAATATCATGCTCTCAAGCGGAGTGCTCTATGCTGGGCTGGTCCACTTATATCCTACTCTATATCTATAACCGAGTTGACTTACAGATTCCTTCCCGTATTGGTTACATAGTATTTAGTCTGAGCTCAGGATTTGGTTAGAGCCTGGGGTAGGTATTCAACTCCGTTGATTTTAACTATTAAGGGAATAAGGCAGATTCCTAGATACTTTACCTACTATCATGAACAAGCACATTGTATATATAGTTCGGTTTTTATTAACAACCTACCTGTTAACCGCGTCTTGATTTGAGTTTTAAAATTTAAAAAGCATCTTAGGTATGCGCTAATCCAAAATATATTCGTAGTTTGCGCCAAATAGGACATTGGTATAATAGGATGTAGGTACACTCGGCGACACGTCAGGTTACGCACCCTATATACCCATAACTACACTACGTACAAAACACAAAATAGTGCGGTAGAGAGCCTGCATAGACGCGGCTGCCGCCGGCGCGGGCGCAGCGTGCTGCGAGACGAAACAACAACAACATACCGCACCCTCTCGCACGATTCGCAGCGTTCAACTTCTAATAGTTCAAGGTCAATCTAAACAGGGTAACCTGGCCTGTCGCCGTGTGTACCTTGTGTGTACCTATCCCGAACATCACTTATGATAATAAAATAACCCTAGTGTAACCTTATTGATAATTGTAAAAATGGAACCCACTTGGCAACCATCGCAGCACAGTCTGCGACGTCCTTGGTATTACGTTCGGGACGCAATACTGCAACCATCCAGCAAACGGTTTCATCTCGTAGGGCGACAGTTTATAGTATACTATTCCACGAATAAAAGCTAAATTTCCAAAGTGCAATCCCATTGTGCAATCGAAAAATAAGATAGCTCGTTACAAAAGGATTGACGAATTGAATATAATTATACCAAAATTATACTTACTTTCAATCTTACTTTGAATTGAATAATTTGGAATAATTATTTAAATCTGACATTTGCTATTTATGAAAAGTTTTTGACAGACAATGTTATATCTTTTAAATCAGCGTAAGAGAAAAGTTTTTAACATGAGCTTTTAAACCAGTGACCAAGAAGTTTCGCTTCGGTAGGGTATTGTCTGGTACCTTCCTTATCCTCTAAGCCCTACCTACCACTACTAAAATAGTTTTAAACTCGGTTTTGTTATTACAGTTATCTCAGTTTTACTATAATATTCATATGGAGTTTAAGTATTTAGGCGACAATAGGCGGTTACAAAGTTTTCTCTGATTTTTCATGTAAATAAGTAGGTACCTAAAAATTTTTTTAATAAAACTCTTCCCGTTTTACAGGGAGAAAAAAAAATCAGTTCTCATATCAGGGCAAGCAAAATGCTTAGGTCCTGTAATGTACTTAATGTATAACAGGACCTAAGTTCTGTAAGTGCATTACCTACATAGGTAGGTATACAATAAGTAGGTAGTATCCTACCGACTTAACTCTCCTTAAGTAGAGTTATTATTATTATGTGCTCCTCTCTCTGTTCTGTTGTTGTTGTACACTTGTCTATTTGTATCAATACAATCACAAACAGAACAATTTCTCATATTAATGCGATATTCATGGAAAGTTCATCATGATCATATGGTTCAGTCGTGTAACAAATAACAATCAATATCAAATAAAACTCTTGTACGACTTTCACATTAGCAGTAACAAAGTAAGTGAAGTCTAAAATAAATTAATTACGTAATACGATACGGAATGGAAAGTTTTGCGAAGCGAGGGGTGGAGGGGCGGAAGGACGTGCGGGGGGGAACGGGGGCGAACGGCGGGAAAACTTTTACGAGCGCGGCGTGACCGCGCGGGGTTGCAAGCTGTAGTAGGTGTGTGTGTCTGTGTCTACTTACCCTTTCCTCCTCGCGGATCATTTCGGCGATGCCGGGCCTGATGTCGACGTCGTCGCCGTGCATGGGGGGGACGACTGTAGGGGCCGCGGGCTCCGCCGGCGGCGCCAGCTCCGCGCCGGCGGGCGTGCTCGGCGAGCGGCGCGGGCTCGGGCTCGGGCCCTCCGTCGACGCTCGTCGCCGCGACTTGGCCGGCGACTCGGTCTCGCGACTCACCGGCCGCTTGGGCGCCCTCGCCTCCACTCCTCCCGTCCTCAGTACCGCGTGCTCCCCGCTCACATCTGTTAATCCCCTTATTTTAAGAGTCTCCGCCACTTTCAACAACGCCGTGATCTGATCCTGCGACACGTTTATCTCCCCGCGGTACATGAAGTCGACCACAGCTTTCAAATCGCAGTATTTAATATCGCGCATTATTATTATAGGGTGCCGGCACGGATTGTCCATAAACAGCGTCTGGAAGTAGGGGCTGCACGCGGAGAGGACCACTTTGTGCGCTTTCAGGCTCTGTCCCTCACATGCTAGCGTCACATCGACGAACGATTCTGTTTGAAGGAGCTGGTCGAAGCAGTTGGCCAAGTTGCTCTGATAGTTGTTCCATCTCAGGCAAAATTGCTGAGGTGATCCGTCGCCTTCGCGGCTCTCCATGGCCGCGGGTTCCTCTTCGGCAGGCATCGCTCTAGCGGCAACGGGCTCGCATCTGCAACGAAACGCGTTGGGGGTGAGAGCGCGCGACACATGCAATGGAGGCGACGACTCGCGAGGCACTGAGTGAAGCGGCGTGCGGCGGGGGGCGCGCGGGGAGCGGGGGGCGGGGCGGGGCGCGGCCGGGACGCGCCGACGAATGGTCGCCGCGCGCCGCGCGCCGCCTCCGGGCCACGCCCCGCGCCGCTGCACCTCGCGATCCACCCGCACCCCCGCATCGATCGCGCACCCTCGTCGGCGCCCGCGCATCCCACTCCACTATTGCACCTAGACACTCCATACAACATTCAAGATACTTTTATGAAATCACAATTTATTAACTATGATGTTATCTTATTTGTAACTTATAATAATTATAAGTCATATTTATATCATTTTGCATGCATTTTGCAGAACTTTGACGTTTTCATTTTCATTTTACGTTCAAACTTTGTACACTTTATGTGTATTCAATCAACCAGTGGTCGTTCATTGTAGCAAACAGCCCCGGGATCTACGATTTTTCCGAGCTGCGAGTCGGGGAAAAACTTGACTTTGGCGTCCCCTCAAAGCGCGTAGCAAGAATTTTTTTCCCAGGTCCAGATTGGGTCGTGGCAATAAAACCAAAAACTGGAGCGAGCGAAGCGAATTCGAGGTTTATCTGCAATATTTTCAAAACGTTGCAATAATTTTTTAAACACTGTTAAAACACAATTTTGGCGCCCCTGCGGCTTGGGCCCCGGTTCGACCCCCCCTAAATCCGGGGCTGTTAGCGTCACAACTCTACTTTCACCATATAGATATTGTATTTTAAACCTACAGGGTGTCCCAAAACTCAATGCCAAGCCGCAAATAGGAGATAGGTGTGTTTGTAACTGTTCAGGGAAAAATTAAAAAAAATCCAAGTTTGATAGTTTTCGAGATTTTGTCATTATTTTTTAACATTAGAAAAATCGCCACCCTGCGCTCAACTTTTAGATCTTAGCTAATACAAATTTGTAATTTTTTTCAAGAAAATACTTGTTACGCAATCCAGGGTAATTATTTCAGTGGACCCAATTCAAAAATAAAGTATTAGTTCCATACTTTTTACAGAAAACACTTTTTTCGGTCAGACTTCTGCAGTAAAAATTTTTTCTGTGTAAGCTTTGAGACTACACCCTGTATAAAAATGTGTGACGGTAACCTGGCAAGTAATTTCAAGAGTTGGCCAATTTAATCAAGTTTTCAAAATGGTATCACATTTGGTACTTCCTTTTCTAAAAAAGTAGTAAGAATTTATTTTCTATCACAACGACCCGATTTGAAACCAATAATTCCATAATAAAAATATCTTTGTATCAAACCACCGTAATTTAGAGCGTTGCACGTTTATTAATTTTAGTATGGAATTATTGTTTGGAAATGGTGTTATTTGGCGAGAAAAAAATTATATGTTAACCTTGTTAGTAATCCTAAATCTGAATAAATAAAAAATAAATAAATAAGGTACTACTTTTTTAGAAATGAATGTGCCAAGTGTGTTACCAATTTGAAAATTTGATTAAATTAGCCAACTTTTGAAAATACTTGCCAGGCTACCGCCATAAATTTTTTACCCATGTGCCCAGGGTGTATTCTCAAAGTTGACATAGAAAAAATTTTAACCGCAGAAGTCTGTCAGAAAAAAATGTTTTCTGTAAAAAGTACGGAACTAATGCTTTATTTTTGAATTGGGTCCACTGGAAAGATTATTCTGGATTGCGTAACAAGTATTTTCAAGAAAAGATTTAAAAATTAGTAGTAGCTACATCTAAAAGCTGAGGGCAGGGAGGCGATTTTTCCAATGTTAAAAAATTACAAAATCTCGAAAAATTAATTAATAGTATTTGTCCCTGAACAGTTATAAACTCACCTATCTCCTATTTGCGGCTTGACGTTGAGTTTCGGGACACCCTGTAGATTCAGGTCAAGCAGGACCTATGCAATTTTATAACTTTATCTATTTATAAACATAAGTTATCATTATCAATCAGATTTTTCGTAATAACTTTTAAATCATACAACTCATACATTAAATTATACAGCGTGTAAAATCTAATGCGTTACAATATCGGACAGGGTGCTTCAGACCATCAAACTGAACAACTTTCACTATAAAGCCAATAGCTATAGGTAACCCAAATATATGAAACAGCCGTTTTTCTTTTCGCAATTTCAAAGTTGTTCCCATAGTAAGTTTGACGGTCTGAAGTACCCTCTTCGATATTGTAATGAATTTAAATTTATAACTTAGTAGTCCTGTTAATAGCGCACTGATGTGAAGCCTTTGTTTATACAGGGTGAAATTGATATCATTAGCATCCTTTTAAACTAAGAGTCTACCCATTAAACTGAACAACTTTCACTATGGGAGCAAATCGATCGGAGCAACAAAAAAATCAGCTGTTCCATACTAAGCTGCAATGCCTACGCGCCACAAATAATGTATGCAACAGAAGATTTTTTTTTTGGCTCCGATTTGTTTGCGCCCGTAGTGAAAGTTGTTCAGTTTGATGGGTAGACTCTTAGTTTAAAAGGATGCTAATGATATCAATTTCACCCTGTAGATTACCATATGAATAGAACACATTAATCATTTGAAATTTAATAACAAAAATGTAAGCTCCATCTGAAACATTCCAGTTGCTCACCTCACCATGCTCTACCTACTTGTGTTGTTGTTTACCAACTTTTTAACACGTAGGTACACCTACAACTCGTAACAGTGTTTACCTACGTGGCTGTTATTCAGAGTTCAATTTAGAAAATCTACGACAATATTCACGTAACTACCACACCAGTTTATAACAAATAGCTCAAGCACGCGATTATTTTGTAGTACCTAATAATTTATGAGGATGGTTTATCAGATTTAACTTAATTATTATGTTAAATACTGGAAAGTCAAATTGTTTAATCTTATATTCGACTCGATATCAATACACAATTAAACATAATGGTGCTGGCATGGGTACCTACCGTTTGAGGTGGACAAAGACATAGCGGATTCCCACCACGTGTGTATTATCCTTATGCCCCTTTCACACGAGGGCAAGGCAGTGGCTCAGGACAGTGGGGCAGGGCAGTTGGGAAGGCAGTTGGCGTTCACACTTCGGGCAGCTAGACGGAGCAGCTCAGTCCGCGAGCTAATATAATTTGAGTTTCGTTTTGATAACTTTCACAGTATAATATTCAATATTCCTATTTAGTTTTCCTCTAAATCTGAGATAACAAGTAGTTTATTTTTATATTCAATAATTTACCTTTTTTATAAAATCGTATTTTCTTTTTAAACCTTTATCAGTTTTATGTTAAGCTGTAAGGCATTCTCAAATGGAAGGGATGCAATTGCAATAAACAAAACCAATCAGGATGACCACAAATAATTAAATATCTTTCTGCACTGCACTGCCATCGCGTTCACACGGGGCAGCTACGAGGCAGCTGATAAAAAAATTGGTGGAGGGGGAAGTGAACTGCTCTCGAAAAATAGACCGGCCGTCTATTCACTGCCTTGCTCTGGTTACTGCTATGGCAGTACTGCCCTGTCTCGCCTCGGCGCGGCTGTACAAGAGGGCAGGGCAGTACGTCCTCACTGCCCTGAAGTCGTGTGAAAAGGGCATTTAGGTACACAAGACCAAGCGGTAGGTAGGAGGGAGAGAATAAAGACCGAAGGTAATCAGTAAAGGACCAATTTTTGTCATAAAGCACGTCAAGTTAAGAATTTTACTTATACAGGGTGTACAATAAAATGGGACAGCTACTTAAAGGGGTGCTTCAGACCATCAAACTGAACAACTTTCTCTATGGGGCCAATATCGAAATCGCGAAAAAAAAAATCAGCTGTCCCATACATTTCAGTCGAGTTATGTTTGCAGTTTTGTATGGGAGAGCGGATTTTTTTTCGCGATTTCGATATTGGTCCCATAGAGAAAGTTGTTCAGCTTGATGGTCTGAAGCACCCCTTTGAGTAGCTGTCCCATTTTATTGTACACCCTGTATAGGATCATTCGGCGTTAATTCAAACTTACCTGTCTGCCTTCAAGACTACAAGAATTTAGTCCTTTTAAAGGGACCAGCGGGACTTACATAACCTATGATAATAATTTTTTATTAAAATTATGTTACGAAAAACTACTAAATTGTACTTGTCAAATAGTGAGATGCACTTCATTTGAACGCTAGAGGGTGCACAGGTTTCGAACAGTAGGATACTAAATGGTATTTAAATTGATATTAAATATTAAAGTCATATTAAAAACCGGCCGAGTAGCCCAGTCATTTTACGGTTTGAGCCGGGACTAATTAGTAATTGGTATTTTTTTTCGGTATTGTATTTAAGAGCCAATTTGAGCTTGTAAATGTACCAAAATTAAAAAAAAATCTCGTCAGAAACTGTTCCAAATTTAAAATTTTGGTATTATCTCGTTATAAAAAATCTGATGGTAATTTTTTTATACACATAGTTAAGGCATTATCATTATACATACTTCAAACATAGTGTAAATATTTTTGTCCACTTAGAAGGTTTTGAAAAATACGTTCGTATTTTCTAATAAAACCTCATTTTTTAAATTTCAATGCCTATTTTATTGCTCAAAAATAATGTATATTGTAAAATCTTATTCAAACGAGTGCATGGTATTAATATTATTAATTTAAAAGCCTTCTGGGACTCACAATTTTAATTTATATGTTGCGTAGCGATTTTTTTTTATATGTTTTCAGATAGTCTTTTTCTCACTAAATAATGCCGGTTACAGTTTAAAAGCCCAATTAATAATTACTTCTTACCTCTCCTAACAAAACTCCGTAAAATGACTGGGCTGGAGTGAACCAAAATTGGTTTGTTACTAGATTACGATTGGTTACTAGATGTCGATTTCGGAACCAAAGAGAAAAATGCTTGTCTGACAAGTATGCTTATTCGATAATTTATACTGTTATGTAGGGGAAATTGGGGCTTGGAAGGGGGTAATTAGTAACAATCAATTTTCAACGCGAATTTTTAAGGTTTTTAATTCAAGTCTAGGGTCAATGATCCTCTTATAACGCGAGACATTGTGTAATCTTATAATGTTTTGGTGGAACAACTCCATTTTTTTTAAAGTGTATTATTACGAAAGATAGGAAAGGATTTAAGATTGTTTGTTTTTTAATTTAATGCTCAAATAGTTACTAAACAAACACTAATGCAAAATTCTGAAAAAAAAAACATACATTTAAAAATACAAGTGTTTTTCCAAAAACTGTTACAACAAGTTCCTGTCTCCCCAATAAGATTCCAATGCACTTTTGGAAAGGATCACCAATACCAAGTATTCTTTAGGGCTCCAGTTTAAAACTATCGATTTGTAAGTTCGTAGCTTTTTAGTGGAGGTATCGTTGATGTCTATTGTACGTGCGTAGTAGCATGCTACGAGATTTTATTGTTCGAAAACTAGAATGCGAAATGCAGCAAACACTATTATAAAACTGTAACAGAAGTGTGTCTGTAATATTGAACATATTTCCAAATAAAAGGTGACGATATGGTGTTTAGGTAGTCGCTGATCCAAATCCCAGATTAAATAAAAAATTGTCTGTTTGTTGGTTTATTCGAGCTTCACGCAAAAACTACTGAACCGATTTTTATGTTACCTTTTTGTTTGAAAGCTTAAATTAGACTTAAAAACTATTATATACTTTAGCTCACTACGATGACGAGAACCGGTGCGGACAAAGCACAAAGTTTACTGGTGTGACGTCAAATGTGTTTTGTCCGTCTTGTGTGTCTGTCCGTCTGTCCGTCTGTCCGTCTGTCCGTCTGTCCGTCTGTCCGTCTGTCCGTCTTTCCGTCTGTCCGTCTGTCCGTCTGTCCGTCTGTCCGTCTGTCCGTCTGTCCGTCTGTCCGTCTGTCCGTCTGTCCGTCTGTCCGTCTGTCCGTCTGTCCGTCTGTCCGTCTGTCCGTCTGTCCGTCTGTCCGTCTGTCCGTCTGTCCGTCTGTCCGTCTGTCCGTCTGTTCGTCTGTACGTCCGTCCGTCCGCCCGTCCGCCCGTATGTCTGTCTGTCCGTCTGTCCGTCTGTCCGTCTGACCGTCTGTCCGTCTGTCCGTCTGTCCGTCTGTCCGTCTGTCCGTCTGTCCGTCTGTCCGTCTTTTCGTCTGTCCGTCTTTTCGTCTGTACGTCCGTCCGTCCGCCCGTCCGCCCGTCTGTCCGTCTGTCCGTCTGTCCGTCTGTCCGTCTGACCGTCTGTCCGTCTGTCCGTCTGTCCGTCTGTCCGTCTGTCCGTCTGTCCGTCTGTCCGTCTGTCCGTCTGTCCGTCTGTCCGTCTGTCCGTCTGTCCGTCTGTCCGTCTGTCCGTCTGTCCGTCTGTCCGTCTGTCCGTCTGTCCGTCTGTCCGTCTGTCCGTCTGTCCGTCTGTCCGTCTGTCCGTCTGTCCGTCTGTCCGTCTGTCCGTCTGTCCGTCTGTCCGTCTGTCCGTCTGTCCGTCTGTCCGTCTGTCCGTCTGTCCGTCTGTCCGTCTGTCCGTCTGTCCGTCTGTCCGTCTGTCCGTCTGTCCGTCTGTCCGTCTGTCCGTCTGTCCGTCTGTCCGTCTGTCCGTCTGTCCGTCTGTCCGTCTGTCCGTCTGTCCGTCTGTCCGTCTGTCCGTCTGTCCGTCTGTTCGTCTGTACGTCCGTCCGTCCGCCCGTCCGCCTGTATGTCTGTCCTACCTATTTAGGGCTGTAACTTTTGAACCGTAATAGCTAGATAGTTGAAATTTTCTCAGATTATGTGTTAATTATTACGGCGGTTTTGTTAACAAATAATAAAAACCGGCCAAGTACGAGTTGGGACTCGGGCAATTAAGGTTCCGTGCTACCAGTTGTTTAAACATGGGTCATTGATGTTGCCACTGTAAATTGACACCTACTTAGTATGTGGTCACATAGTAACTGAAGATCATTTTACACTGGTCTCACTTGTGTTAGTTTTTTGGGTATAGAAAAAAACTATCCAAGTTAGAGCCACCCTGATAATTTTCCCGCCATCTACACGTTATTTTTGATGAATATGATTTTTTTCAGATCTTACACGGCAATTTTTTTGAAATAGAGGTGGGGACAGCAATTTCTCGGATTGAATTAAAAATTTTGTTAAACAACGTTTTTATAAAAAAAATTAAAACTTATTTTTACACTCGTATTTTCATAAGCTTTCAATTGATACCCCACACCATAGGGTAGATTTTTTTTTTACCCTTTCTTACTCACCAAATTGCCCCAAAATAAAAATTTAGCTTTTTTTACTTCATTTATGATATTGGACCACCAATTGCTATATCTGTATCTTAGTGTGATTATATAACAAACTCTACAAAATATCAAAAAAAACTTTTGTATTTTTTGAACCGGCCAAGTGTGAGTCGGTCTCGCGCTAAAGGTCCCGGACGAAAAAAAGATTTTTTTCTAAGTTAATAATGTTATGTTCTGTGGTGGTGCGTGGTACGGAACCCTCGAAGCCCGACTCGCACTTGACCGGTTTTTTATTTATTTTCATAGATTAACCAAAATCTAAATTACTAGCATGCTTTGTTAAACATTGTACAGTACGTAAAATGTTACTGTACTAAAAATGTAAATAGATACGTAATAGTTCGAGTTACGGCACGACAGACATGCCCCATTCTACGTAAAAACCAAACATTCTAAAACAAAACTTATCGCGCACACTTTGGACAACGACAAAGCTTTGTTATAGTTAAATGAAAGTTAAAGAAATACGGTGGTAACATAAAGTTATTCTACGAAGCCAGTTGTCTATGTTTAGTCAGGGGCATATAAAATATACAGAGAGGGCCCTTAGCTGGCGGTAAACAAATACTAAGACGCATGCGGGGCGCAGACATGTTAATCTCACAGACATGCCACGGAGTAGTGGACACCACCGTTTTGTCATTCGATTCGTAGGTACAGCTGAATTTGTAATTACAATACAATAAAAAGCCTTTTAATTTCGTTCTACAAACAAATCATTAAAAAAAAATCATTACATTCTACACATTTCTGAATTTAGTAAAAAATATAGTATATTATATATTTATGTATTTTGTAATTATAATAATAATAATAACATAACTGTTTGAAGACTGTTTGTTGGAACAAAATCACTCATCAATCATTGTATAAGTACTTACAACGATCTAATAAGAAATAAATAAAAAAGTATTGTACAAATTGTTACGGCGTTCCGATACCCTTTTTGAACGTTATGTTGTTATTTTCAACTGTTCAAAAATAATACATTTTTGCAAGGTTTTGAATTGTTTAAACCGTTATTTTTTGTGTACCCAATAATATAATAAGAAAGAGTATCTTTACTTATGTTGTAGGCCGTGTAGGTGTAACAAAACACCCTAATATAATATGTATTTAAAGAGGTGGTTTAGTTTAGAGTTTTAGACCATCAAACTGAACAACTTTCACTATGGAGTCAACGTCGAAATAAAACAGTTTTGTATACAAAACAGAAAATTTCCATAGTAAAAGTTGTTCCATTTGATGGTCCCAAGTCCTAACAACCCCTTCCAATATAACTAGGGTGTTCCAATACAACATTCTGTATAAGTGCGAAGTTAAAATAATTCTCTTCTGCTACTTTCTATTGACTATGGAGACAGGGGTAGGAAAAAATTCATTATAGGTATGAAACAAATATTTTAATAGTTTTGGCCCTGTACAAATATTAAATAATAATAGGCTAGACCACCAGCAGACCTTTGTTTAAGTTCACGGCCGGGTCAAATATTAAAAAAAACTCTACTTTAGGCTTTACCTAAAACTACCTAGACGTGAGTTACGTGACATAATTTAGTATTTTTAATGCAAACAACAAACAATGCCACTTTTATTTAAACTTTTGGGTACTAGATACTCTTTCTTATACTAGCCAGTTCTTAAGCTAGCCAATCAATAAAGTTCCGAACGTAAAAGATAAAATTAATATGATTGATTGATTGATGATTAAACTATTTAAGAGTCATTTAACGTCGACCTCTCATTTTCATATTTATAATTTATTATCGACCGTACGTACCTACCTATACAGGGTCCTTCTTAATATGCTGACACTTTTTTAAGAGAATGATCAGCCCATCAATCTGAACATCTTTCTTTCTCTATGGGAGCAGCATCGCCAAATCGCGAAAAAAAAATTTGCTGTCCCATACATTTGGCTCAAGTAGGTTTGCAGTTTTGTATGGAGAACAGAATTTTATTCACGATTTCGATGTTGGTGCCATAGAGAAAGTTGTTCAGTTTGACGGTCTGATCATCCCCTTAAAAAAGTGTCAGCATATTAACAAAGACCCTATAGGTATCTGAAACTATTATCAGAAGAGTTTTTGTACATTGAAGATATTTACAAGAAAAAGATTACGACGATCCGTGACTCAAATCAACATTTTTTTAGAATTTTCGTCAGTCTGTTTGTTTGTAACAGCATCACGCAAAAACTACTGAACCGATTTTGATGAAACATTTTTCGTTTGATGGCTTATGATTTGACTATGTGGGATCACACACGATGACGCATTGATGGAGCGATAGACGTCAGTCCATCATTTGAGAAGCAAGGAGTTGTATGAAACCGCACGCAGAAGCACACACGGTGACGGATTGATGCACCGTGTGTGTTTCTACGTGCGGTTTCATACAACGTATAAAAATGTAAATCAAGCACAAAAAGTGGCACCAAAAAAACTACACCGTGTTCTAATTTTGTTCTTTAAAAACTACACCTTGCAGCCAAAACTCATACAAAATGTCATTTTTCATCAAGTGCCAAAAATTATGTTGCTTTTGTTTAGAGTTATTATAATTCTTATTCGTAGATATAACTCCATGCTTCTCAAATTACGGACTGACGTCTGGCACTCCATCAATGCCTCATCATGTGTGATTCCAATCTGATATATAATTTGTTCAGACGAAGTCGCGGGTGAACTCTAGTAGTAAATAAATTAATTACTCTATTGTCAGATAAAGAATGTCACCAACGTGGTCACCAACTACTACTGCTGATTACCATTAGTAACTTTTATGTAAACACATCAAGTAACCGTAAAGCGTTGAAGCCCTAAATCAAAATGCCTCGCATTAAAATGGCTATCTGGTATTTTTTCATTATTTTACATCGCTCATAAAAGTATGTGACGACAAAACCGTCGAGTTTGGGTCACGCGAGCGAAATGCGAACATCAAATTAAATTGTAGCGCATAAAATGGTCTAAATCATAATGTTGACGTATAATAGTGAGTCGACACACGTTATTAATTAAGTTATAAAAAAGTCATAGCCAAATTAGCATATTTATGGATCAATAAAGTTGTAGGTGGCGATGACGGTGTAGACAGGGCACTGGGCGAATAGCCTCCACAATACAACAATCAAGCAGGACCGACATTAAGGGGGCGTCCATTTATTACGTCAGGCGATTTTGGCGATTTTTTTTGACCCCTTGGTGAGATGTCATGAGATTTGCCTCCCCCCCCCCCAAACTAATCTCACGTGAGATTTGACATAATGCATATTTTTTATGTAAATAAGTAAAGTTAATCTGTGTTTGATTGCGTTGGATTCATTTAAGAGAACATAATTTGCTAAATTATTTCATTTATAAATATGTTTAAGACCAATATTTAAGTAGGAAAGAGAGAGAACCAGCAAACATCGTCGCAACCTTAAATTCGACGTTGACACATCGGCGAGCTGACAATTCGGTATTCACTATGGTTATATCATGTGTAAAACTCATATAAAAACTTCGACGATCTGTAGGATGCAAGAAGGATGTTACATTTGTGAGCTCGTCGATGTTTTTGACAGCGATGTGACGCTTAGTGAATTGCGCTCCAGGCTCCACCTTGCCTATATTCATCGCAGTCGAAAAAGGTCATAACATAAGTAAATATGGCTATTTTATAAAGATTAATATTTAAGTGTCTAATAATGATAATAAGGTTGAGTTTAATACGATTCGTTTCTTTTAGTCCCACTAGTCCTCGATTTTAATAATCCTCATGCGATTTTTAGTGGTTCCCTTTTTTGATATTTGCTGCTACTGCTTGAGTAATATAGTGAATCTCTACCAAAGAATGCTTGGAAGAGTTTTTGTGTCCGTTGTATCTTTGTGTGTTATAAACGGTTTACATATATTTTAGGGGTTGTTTCAGACCGTCAAACTGAACAGCTTTTACTATGGAGCCCAGCGCATAAATATTGCGATAAAACTTTTTTGTTGTTCCAGAGAAAATGTCAATGGCTACTCAAAAGAATGGAACATATTTTTTTCGCCTTTGATTAATTTAATTTAATCAATGTTTTTCGCGACTTTGATATTGATCCAGTAACGAAAGTTTTTCAGTTTGACGATCTGAAGCTCGAACTATCGAAATATCGAACGCATCTAAGTTTACATCCTGTATAGCTCTTACAATGGCTTGCTATGCTATTACTTTAATTTTAAAACATAAATGTTAATTAAAACACATTTATTCACTACAAACGTCACAAAGAGGATGATAATATTTGTCGTGTGTATTTATAGAGTCGACTTTAATTACTTACTCGTTGTTTAATTTTTGGATTTCTAAGAAATGAACACTTGAAACGTGCCGACTTATGGAAACTAAATGAAGGTACTGATGTATTTAGGTACTTACCTACTTATTTACATAAACGTGTGTAATTAATTAAACTGTAAATGACTTTTAGGTAAAATTATACATATACAGGGTCCTTCTTAATATGCTGACACTTTTTTAAGGGGATGATCACACCATCAAACTGAGCAACTTTTTCTATGGGACCAACATCGAAACCGCGAAAAATAATTATCAGCTGTCCCATACATTTGGCTCAAGTAGGTTTGCAGTTTTGTATGGAGCAGTAGATTTTTTTTCGCTAATCTGATGTTGGTGCCATAGAGAAAGTTGTTCACAGGTACGTTCCACTGCAGGGCACAGCCTTTTTAAACATTAAAAAATTAACAACTTTATACCTACACGAGCTTTTACCCGCGACTTCGTCCGCATAAATTATATACCAGATTTTAAGTCAGATGATAAGCTATCAAACAAAAAAAGTTTCATCAAAATCGGTACAGTAGTTTTTGCGTGATACTCGAACAAACAAACACCCAAACAAACAAACGAACAAACAAACAAACAAACAAACAAACAGACAGACAAAAAGTCCAAAAATTTGTGATTTGGAATCAGGGAAACCTAAAAACCATATCGTAATCTTTTTTTTATAAATATCTTCAATGTACAGACACACTTCTGTTACAGTTTTATAATAGTTTAGATAGGTAAACTAGCAAAAAAAAAAAAAAATTTCAACTTCTCATTCAAACGCTCGATCAGCTGATTAGTATTTCCTATAGGATTTTTTGGGAAAGTTTTTCAGTACCTATCTTGGGTACAATCACCCCTTTAAGTAATGCAACCCTTGTACCTTATGGAATCGTGGTCGATTTGAAGCTGGAACAAGGTGCTTCAGACCATCAATCGAAACAACTTTACAATATGGGACCAATTTTAAATCGTGCTAACCTAACCTAACCTAATGTATACCTAACCTGCTATATACGTGCGACCACTAGGGTAGCAGTAACGTCGAAAGCAGGACGTACTACAGCTTAAGTATGCAAACATGTAGGTATGAATTGATATCTAGCGAGAAATGTATTGAATGCCTTTGTACTTAAAGCAATTGTACGTCTAGTACCTACTATACCTACCTATAACACGAGCCACTAGAGGCAAGAGCAGTGTAAGTGGGATTATAAATATATTCCACCGCATGGAGCAAATTACGCAATACCTATTCTACAGGTAGGTAGGTAAGCTACGAATAAGAATAACTATGGAAGAATAACTCTAAACAAAAGCAACATAATTTTTGGCACCCTTTGAAAAATGACATTTTGTATGAGTTTTGGCGGCAAGGTGTAGTTTTTAAGGAACAAATTTCGAACACTGTGTACTTTTTTTGGGGTCACTTTTTGAGCTTGATTTACATTTCTATACATTCTTATTCGTAGTAGGTAAGTATTTAAATTATCGTGCAATGTAGATTTTACGATTTGAGAAACTGATAGCATAGTGTAATAGAAACTACTAGTGGTGAAGCACAGCGGTTGCGAAAGTTCAATCGAGCGCGGTGTGCGGGGGACGGGGCCCCGGCATTGAAGTTGATCTGCATTGAAGTCGCAAAGACGGTAGGTACCGCGCACAGGCAAGTCGGTATGATGTCCCCGGCCCCCGCACACCGCGCTCGATTGACCTGTCGCAACCACTAGTAGTTTTGACATTAGAAATGTCTTTTCGTTCGTTCCAGTATAGGCTCCGATTTCACGAAAAAGTGCGAACCCCTTATATCTCAGAGGGTTGTGAAGATATGATATTTAAAAAAACGCGTATTCACAAGAGCTGTTAGGTGCAAAAGAATTATTCGAAAAAGTCAAAAACGAAATGCCCTGTGTACTCATGAAAGCAACCAATAAATGAATATGAATACTTACGTATGAATATGAAAAAAGTTATGACCGAAATAGTGAAATAAAAATATATATTTTTTTCCGAATTTTTTATTTTGTCGCTCGATATTTTGGAAACGAAGAATGATATAAAAAATTTAAGTAAAACACCTCTGAACAATTTAGTCAGCTACAATTTGAGGGTTAGGATACAGGCTTGCCCTGTAGCCGTTAGGCTAAATATTGTCTCGCAAAAAGGTTACTTTTTGCGAGACAATATTTTTTCGAATTCCGTAGATTCATTTCCAATGTGCTCGATATCGATAGTCGTGTGAGCCACGAAATCTGTGAATTTTTATTACACTAGGTATGCTGATAGATTCTACAACATACAAAAATAACTTTAAAAGTATTAAAGTAGATGCTATGTTAAAATCCGTGAAGAGTCCGTTAGAAGCCGTGGTGGTCCAGTGGCGAGTAACCTTGCCTGCCGTGCAGGAGGCGATGGTTCGATCCCCGTCCAGGCCGACTCGTACCAATGAGTTTTTCGGAATTTATGTACGATTTGTAACACCACTGGCGTTTCGGTGAAGGAAAACATCGTGAGGAAACCTGCATGCTTCAATTTCGAGGTATGTATTGTGCCCACTGTCCATTACCTACAAGTGGCGACGGGCTTACTCCCCGTCACACTGGACAGAGTTTCGGCACTACTAGTGAAACGTGGATGTTCTGAGGTTTCAGAATATCTCTGACTACCCCCTCGGGGAATATAGTCGTGAGCATATACATACATACATGTTAAAATTATCGATTGTAAGCGAACAATCGCCAATCAAGATAGCCGATGCAAACCGCTAATCGACTGAAACCGAAAACAAAATAATAACAAAACAAACAAGCAGTGAAAGCTCTAAAAATTACAACCTTCACATACATCGAATCCATATAACATTGTCAAACTAACTAGTCCGCCAATCTACAGAACACATCGAACTAAAATCTGGAAAATGCAGTGCGACAAGGTACCACATGTAAACACGTCACATCGGGCTGTGCCTCCATAATAAATTAAAGATACACGGATAGATAGGGTTTATTGCGTTCAAATGAGTCATGTCACATAGTAAATGACACGTTTCAAATATAAACACGCCTGAATTGTGTATTTAATTTTTAATTAAACTATTTTTATGTTCCCTGTGACTTTTCAAGTTATTTAATGGGCTATTATTGCTAGTTAACATGAATTGTTCACCATCCCAAGACCTAACTGAATATGCTGACAGTATTTTATGAGGATGATCAATATTGATCAGGATATCAAACTGAACAACTTTCTCTATGGGACAAAACAACGAAATCGCGAAAAAAAATCTGCTGTTTCATACATTTGGCTCGAGTAAGTTTGCAGTTTTGTATGGAACAGATGATTTTTTTTCCGCGATTTCGATATTAGTGTCATAGAGAAAGTGGTTCAGTTTGATGGCCTGATCAACTGCTGATCACCCTCGATGAGACCATCAGACTGAAGAACTTTCAAAGTCGAAAAAGGTTAATCTATTGACACAAAGCTACTCGACTCAAATGTATGGGCATATGAGTCGAGTAGCTTTGTATGAAACAGCAGACTTTTTCCTAAAGCATGATTTAATCGTAAGCCTACGACAGGGTGTAAGTGATAGCCTAGCAAATACTGAAACGGTGAGCTGAGACCATCAAACTGAACAACTTTCACTAGGAGCCTACCTCAGGAAAAACGAAAAAAAAAACAGCTGTCCCATACATTTTAGTCGGGTAGGTACAGCAGTTTTATATGGGACAGCTGATTTTTTTTCGCGTTTCTTGAGGTAGGCTCCATAGTGAAAGTTGTTCAGTTTGATGGTCTGAGTTCACCGTTTCAGTATTTGCTAGGTTGTCACTTACCCCCTGTATAATATTCATATGTCAGTATCACACTTTTGAGCAAGTATTGTTGTGTAGTAAGCGAAAAAGCTAACTTTTTCATATTCTCCGGATTTGTACAAGTGTCGATATGACATGTTGTTAATTGGAACCGTGGACAGACAGACGATGTCGTGACAAGTCCAAAGGCCGAACACGAAATATTAGAGATTTCGTTTTTGAAAGCTTTTCCATCCATGTAGGCAAGACATTAATTGAAATCACGGCACGAGTGTTAGAAGACGGAAATAATCAATTTTTCCGTGTTTCCCTTTTTCATATTGCTTTTGAATATGTAGTCGGGTCGTTAGAATACGAGTTTAACGAGTTTTATTTATTTTGGTACAGAATCCTATTAATTATTCACGTGAATTCTATATAGGGGTTTTTTTTTTATTAAACACTATACACAAACAAAACAGCCTAGTAATACTTAAGGGGGTGCTTCAGACAATCAAACCAGTCAAACATCGAGAAAAAAAAACAGCTGTCCCATACAAAACTGCAGTACCTAACCTACCGACTCGACTAAAATGTATGGGAGATTTTTTTATTTTTTCTCGATGTTGGCTCTATAGTAAAAGTTGTTCAGTTTGATGGTCTGAAGCACCCCGTGAAGTATTACTAGGGTGTTTTGTTACACCCTGTATGGGCCCCTGAGGGGCCTTTATTTTAATATAAATACGTCATCATTAATTTAATTAATAAATTAAATTAAATTACAATATTAATAAAATAATTATTCTAATAACAATTCTAAATAAATAAATTTTTTTTTTTTTTTTTTTAAATAAATAAATAACAAACAAGCTTTGTAAATAGCAAGACTTGATGTAATAGGTAATACTAGAGTTAAAGTCCTTGGTAGCGAGCTTATAGATACCTAGTTAATTAAGAAAAAATACGTGTTCTGTTCAATTAGTAAACGAAAGGCAAAAGGATAAATAAAAAGATCGCCAACGCCACGCACACAGTCATACAACCAGACTCATTTCTATTAATGGCAACATCGTGCTGTCAAAGTAATCTATCATCGATCTATTATGTGTTTCCTAAATATAGCCTATCTAAGTACTTATACAGGGTGTACAATAAAATGGGACAGCTACTTAAAGGGGTGCTTCAGACCATCAAACTGAACAACTTTCTATATGGGACCAATATCGAAATCGCGAAAAAAAAATCTGCTGTCCCATACATTTCAGTCGAGTTATGTTTGCAGTTTTGTATGGGAGAGCGGATTTTTTTTTCGCGATTTCGATATTGGTCCCATAGGGAAAATTGTTCAGTTTGATGGTCTGAAGCACCCCTTTGAGTAGCTGTCCCATTTTATTGTACACCCTGTATTAATGTAAAATAATAGCCTATCTAATCAGATTTCTCTCCTCTGATTTTTGGCCAAATTAAACCCAACTTTAATAACATGTTTACATTTCTTTTTAGGGTTCCGTACCCAAAGGGTGAAAACGGGACCCTATTACTAAGCCTACGTTGTCCGTCCTTCTGTCCTACCTATTTAGGGCTGTAACTTTTGAACCGTAATAGCTAGATAGTTGCAATTTTCACAGATTATGCGTTATTACGGCGGATTTGTTAACAAATAATAAAAATGTCAAAAAGTTAAAAATTAAGGGGGGTTCTCAACAAGAAACTAGTTTTTATCAACGTTTTTTCTTCCCGCTCTATCGTAAATCGGTAATACATACAAGCGTCAAACTTAGTGTGATTATAGAGAAAACTCTACAGAATAACAACAAATACTAAAAACCGGCCAAGTGTGAGTCGGTCTTGCGCTAAATGTCCCGGACAAATATTTTTTTTTTGTCGAAGTTGTGTTCTGTGGTGGTGTGGTACGGAACCCTCGGTGCGCGAGTATCCCGACTCGCACTTGACCGCTTTTATTTAATATAAATGCAGGGTAGGTACGTTGCTGGTTAAATTACAATTGTCATATTTTTAATAAATATATTGGTATAATATATTTTTTATCGTTATATTATAATTCTTTATTTAGTAAAACAGGAATTTAAAAAGTAAATGACAAAAGTTATTTAAAAAGTTAAAAAAAGATATTTAAAAGTACTACCATATTAAAACATCAACGATCGTTTTTAAATTTCATTTTCGTGGACATTGACCTCAGCACAGTCATAAGAAAGGAGCAGCCGCCCCTCCTTAGACTTTTACATTTCATTCCATAAACCATTTTAATGGAAAATCGATGTTATAATTCAATTACTAGATGCCACAGCAACGCAACAAGACCACCATTAATTCATTTCTTCTTTCGTCTTTTAAAGAAAACAATGTCGCTTCAGAGAAAAACTGCAATCAGATTACAACGAGTCGTTTTCATGGACAAAGTGGGAGTAGTCTACGATTTGTACAAATAAGGCTGACGGTACATCGCGCGCTTTGAAGGCGAGTGTAACTTAAAAAGTTGAATTTTAGAAGAATTTTGAAGGTAGAGTATGTGGTATAAAGGTTAATGATATTTTTCCTTACACCCTGTCACAGATACTCTTTCTTATAGTGTGACCCTGTATACCTAACACCCGATGTCTACTAAAAGTTTTCACACAAACCGACATATAGTTTTGACGCATACGATACGATGACGCTCTCGTACTAGAGTCGAGCTACACTATTTCTATATGTATTTAAACAGTCGGCTTGACAAAATTTTTCATTAATATCACATAATACAGATGTTCGAAAGTTCGAAAATCGTAAAAAGAGGCAGTGTGATGAAATGTAGGTACCTACGAATGTTAATATCGCGACCGCGGCCCACCGCGACCGCTCGCTCCAGTGGGACTTCCAACTGAACATTGATCCACTTACTTATTTTATTACGTTAGATGTGGCATTGTTGAAAAACTTTTAGGTGAAGGTTAGTGGGGATTTATTGAGGGTCCGGTTCGCTTCCCATACCTCATCTTAACCTTAGTATATACTATGTTCCCACCGCTGTAACTTCTGTAAACCAGGATCAACAGTGGCGACCATTCACAACACTAGACAATGAAGTCCAGCGAGCCCGGGGGATGACTCTAATCTGTCTTGGAACCCGCAATTAATTGATCAAAGAAGATAGGAGGAGTAGGAAAAAGAAATATCCGACTTAGCTCCATTGCAAACGGGAGACAGCAATAAGAAAAAAAGCCAACACTGGGGTAGGCAGAGACAACAGACCGCCACATGCTTCGATTCTCACACACATATCGCGCATCATCTCGCCTCCTCAACATCCATAAGTCTTCATACAAGCTCGTCGGTTCCGGGTACCTACATTTTATTTGGCCCTTCTTCAGTATGCATCCAATTTGGTCAGCGTACGTGCGCCTAGGGCGACCCTTTTCAACCATGCCATTCACACTTGCTTTGTAAATTTCATACGTCAACCTACTTTCGCTCATTCTTTCCACATGGCCAAACCACCTCTACATGCCTTTTTCAATCACTAACCTTTGTTTGAGGATTTATTTTGTAACCAACGTATTCCTACTGCCCACTGGTATCATATTGGATTTGGATGTTTGTCACTCAGTCACGCATAAACTGCTGAAAGGATTTCGTTGAAATTTGCACACAGATAACTGGAATAATATACTAGATTAACACAGGATACATTTTTAAAGTCAACGCAGACAAATTCGCGGGCAACAGCTGGAAATAAGGATAGGATAAACAGTTGCATTACTATAAGGGGTGATTGTACCCACGATTTTCAATAAATTCACTAAGAAAATTTTTTTACAAAATGAAAATTAGGAGTTTCCATGCTAAATGCAATCAGCAGATTGTTTCTATTAAAAGAAGATTTTGTGAGTTTCCCTTAATTAAGTGCTTTTGGGAAAGTTGTTCTCACCCATTAAAGTAATGCAACTGCCTTTATTAACATCCCGTATACATCCAATCCGATGATAATTATGAAATCAAGCAAAAGATATTTCAGTATCACAAATAGAACATCAATTTAAAAGAGTGCGCGTACTTGTAGAGGTGGCTCGGCGGCGTACCGCGCGCCGCTCTACCGTCGACTTTTGTTCTCTTTGTGACGGGTTCACGTTATTATTAAAAACAATAAATCGCTGAGGGCGCCACCTACCACTATTGCTTCGCTTTCACTTCGCAATACACCCCCCTCCCCTCTTCACCCTGCTCGTGCTCGCCTCCCCTGATAATTACTGAAGTGAAATTATCTAGATGGTGAAAATATTATGGCTTGCGAAGAACTTGTAATTGTTAAGAGTTTTGAACTTACGATTACTATATGGAATGCGAATACCAACGGTGAGTTTAAAAAAACTGGACAAATGCGAGTCGGACTCGCGTACCGAGGAGGGTTCCGTACCACAACACATAGCAAAAAAAATCCCATGTCCTTAGCGCAAGCGCTCTATAATCATACAGACGCTTGTAGGTATGTGCCGTTTTTAAGATAGAGCAAAAATAAAAAACCTTGAAAGAAAAACAAGTTTAGACTTTCCGTACTAAAATACAATCAGCTGATCGAACGTTTTGACTCTAATGTTTCTTGGGGAAAGGGGTATGTGTAGAGTTGGCGTCGTTTTCGACTTTCGCGGCCATTGAAGAAAGTTGTGTAATTTAGATGAGGACACTAAAGGAAACTAATCTTACTATGAAGCACATAGGTAAGTCATATCAGGGCCGAGATATAAAGGATGGAATTTTTTAGAAGGTGCAGTAAGACAGGTGCCTTAACCGTTGTAGCTACAGAAAAACGTTCTTAGGAGAATGTCCTCAACTTTTTAAGACATTTAGACCTGCATTAACAAAAAGAAAAAAAAATTACTGTCAGCAAGAAAATGGGAAATTTACTCAAACACTTTTTTTATGGGATCGGTCCTCTTTCTTATAAGGATCAAAAAACTTTACAAGACCAGCTAAGGTTAGAGTACTAGAAATGTCAGAAATCGCAAAAAACTTTCATTACATTTTGCATTACAAAAAAAAATTATTTCGCAGGAAACCAAACTCCTACTTACGTTACGTCCAAAGGCATCAAGGTCAATGTATGGGATTAGTTTATACTACTCTGACCTGTTTTGTCGAATATACTTTTTTGATCCACATCAGGAACAGGATCGAATGGCATCAAAAAAAGATTTTGTGTAAATTGCCCATCTTCTTGCTGATAGTACATTTTGTTAATAATCTGTAAATGCAGGTCTAAATGTTTCAAAAAGTTAATGGCTAAGGTACCTACCCTACTACCCCGTCCAAATAAAACCGCCCTGTATACCTCGGCTCCGATAAGACTTAGAGCAAATTTTATTAATCATACTGGTTTATTTGAGGTAATGCTGCAAAACAGTACTAAAATTATATGTGACCGCAGCAAAAAAAAATTACGCCATTTATCCATGCAAAGTTACACATACCCCTTTGTTCAGTATTATGAATTCAATCACCCTTTAAAGTATTGCAACTGTCAACACTTAAACCCTGTATAAAGCAGGTGTTCTACGCTCAGTCTCGCGTCAGACTGGTCTGACATCAGTTTAATCAGACTGACGCGTGACTGAGCGTGTAACTCCAGGATCCTTCTCTCCGACACGTGGATTATTACTACAGCCATGAATTTTTTCACATATCTAGAATCAACCGTTTAGCTGGCAGAGGGGGAGGGGGGGGGGGGCACTTGAAAAGGCAAGTGAAAGTTGTTCAGTTTGATGGTCTCAACAACCCCCATAAAAGATTGAAATGTTTATTTTTAATAAAATAAAAATTCATCCCCACTTCACGTGTACGGGAGGTACCCTAAAAAAAATATTTTTCAAGATTTTATTTTACCACTTTGTCCATGTATATCCATGCCAAATTACAGCTTTCTAGTATAGTCTCTGAGCTAAGCCGCGGATAGACAGACGGACGGACGGACTTGGCGATAAGGGTTCCTTGATGACTTCGTAACCCTAAAAATGTGGCTACGCAACATTGAAATCAAAGTTTATCGACCAGAAGGCTTTTAACTTAATAATTTTATTATTACCAATGGCAATGCACAAATTTTAAATAGATTTTACAATTTAAATTATTTTTGAGCAATAAAATATTAATAAATGAGGTAAGTAAGTATTCATTAGGAAATACTATTGTTTTGTTCAACGACTTCTAAGTAGACAAAAATATTAACACCATGTTTGAAGTATATTTAAAGCCAAAAATGTGCAAAAATATGTATCGGTAGGTTTTTTTAGGACGAGATAAATGCTAAATTTGGGGATGTTGCTGATGTATTTTTTATTTTATTTTTGTACATTTCTAGGCTCAAATTGGCTCTTAAATACCAAAAAAAACAATAAAACTTATAATAAAATTTGTCGCGGCTCAAACCGTAAAATGACTGGGCTACTATGTGTGTGCGTAGTGCATGGTGGGACGGTAAAATCGATCGCAGCGTATTCGCATATCTCATTTTCGCCCAAAGAAATTTTACACTTATAAATATTTGGTAGTGGTATCAACGTTTCTAACTACCCCGAAAGGGACAATGGTCGTATTATCGTCTATCCAGGTATGGAAGTGTACACACATACGCTACTATTACCTTAATATTACTACTTACTACACA
Organism: Agonopterix subpropinquella; assembly: GCA_922987775.1. Classification (NCBI taxonomy): domain Eukaryota; kingdom Metazoa; phylum Arthropoda; class Insecta; order Lepidoptera; family Depressariidae; genus Agonopterix; species Agonopterix subpropinquella. Next base: position 51,051,168 of record OV277693.1, on the reverse strand, counting down.
CACATGAATTGATTTTATCGAGCTATTTCTGTAAATTGGTATAAGAAATCGATATAGTGCAATTAGCATAAAATATTACAGAATAATTTTCTTACTGCTTTGTAAGACTTTGCTATCTATATTACTTTCCAATGCCATATGTCATTAAATGCCCAGGAACAAGTTAAACGCGCATAAGTTATAAACGCGTATAATTTTCTCTATGATTATAACGTCACACACACACACACTGCTGAGCAAGGGCACTGTATAAGAAAGAGTATTAAGGGTCTCTATTTTTTACAAGTTGACTAACGAAGAATAGTTAATTAAGGCAATAAACATCGTTATAAAAAAATACGTGTCATGCAGGTCTTTCCATGAACGTCGTTCCAAAGACATGATTAAGAACTAAATATCTCTTATTTAAGGTGCATATCATCATAACAATAGGACGTTTCATAATTATGAAAACGTGAAAGACTTATTTGAGCAAAGGTTAAATTTTTTTCGATGTTGGTGCCATAGAGAAAGTTGTTCAGTTTGATGGTCTGATCATCCACTTAAAAAAGTGTCAGCATATTAAGAAGGATCCTGTATACTATCAGCTTTTGTCAGTGTAGAGCTGAGAGAAGGCCTCTCGTATGTTGGATTTTCAGCCTTTCCACCCAGTCACAGACTAGGTACTTCCTTTTCGGAATCATTTGACTACCTAACGGGTCGAAGGTTAGCCGCACAAAAACTAACAAGTGCTAGCACAGAACAGTTAATACGACTAATCGTATACTGCTACACAACGAGCTATGTACTGCAAGTGTCAGGAATTACAGTTCTGTAACGTATGATTTAAAAATCGTGATAATTACAGGGTGTAACAAAACACCCTAGTAATACTTAAGGGGGTGCTTCAGACCATCAAACTAAACAACTTTCACTATGGAGCAAACATCGAAATCGCGAAAAAAAATCGCTTTTTCATACAAAACTGCAGTACCGTCTCGACTCAAGTGTATGGGACAGCAGATTTTTTTTATTTTTTCTCGACGTTGGCTCCATAGTGAAAGTTGTTCAGAATGATGGTCTGAAGCACCCCCTTAAGTATTACTAGGGTGTTTTGTTACACCCTGTATATTATTTACTAGCTGTGACCCACATGCGTTGCAGTGCCCCTTTTTTTTCCTGACACACTCTTGGCCGTTTTTTTTCCTAAAAATCGATTTAGGATGATTCTTTATTAATCCTTGTACATTGTATCAGATGTTGTTACAATTTAATGTTAAAAAAACAACGGGTTTCACTCCGGGAGTGCCGGCAGAAGTGAAAACTAAGAGATCTTACGTCTTACGAATGTCACGTGATCTTCCGTCATCGTCTTACCAATTTTGTCTTACGAATTTTCGATCAGGGTGACGTCACGGTCCTGATGCGAGTTTGAAATTTTTTACCCATCACAAAAAGTGCACAACACGCCGCTAAAGAAGCTTTCACTTCAAAAATTAAGACCTGTTTAATTAAGTGGAACTCTTATAATTATATTCCGTGTCATAGCTATGAGGATTTTTGCGTCGTGTACGTATGTTTGTACCTTTGTATCACCTCACTAAAACCAGGTACTCTAGTACCGACGCTATGATTGTCCCTAACTAACATAAACACAGTTATAATTAATAATGGCGACGTGAATAATTAAACTTAACGCGTAGTTATGGTGCTGTGGATTATAACTTCTCTTTAGGTAACCTCGATTTGTGTTTAGCGTCATGATGTGTTCGTAGCTTGCTTTATGTGACAATATTTCACCGAGTGGCTGTTTAGCTATGTCTCTAAAATATAAGTATGAAGAGGGCACCATACTATACCCATTATTGCATTTATATTCAACGTTTCTAATCAGAGCTCGCATCAGCATGAGAGTGGCTCATGTCAAATAATTTTTAAGGTTCCGTAGTCAATAACAAGCCGTCCGTCCGTCTGTCCGTGTGTCTATCCGCGGCTTAGCTCCTACTAGAAAACTGTAATTTGGCATGGTTTTACATATTAGCACAGAATAGGTAATAGATATTAGTCACGCCGGCAAAGTGGTAAAATATAATTTAAAAAAAAATTTTTAGTGGCGCTGAATTTTTATTTTCTTGCTTATCAGTCACACGGTGTATGTATCGTTAAATAGGTCGTTTAAAAATATTGTGGGAAAACCATTTTTCGATTTAGGGATCTGTTAGCGAAATATTAAGCTTTAAAGCCAACATTTTTGTAAGAGCCAAGCACATTTAGTTAGTACCTATTTATTGAATGATAAAAAATGCCACAAAGAAGTTTGTCAAAGCTTCTGACGTCACACAAAGTGCATTCGAGCTATGCATTAATTTGCAATGAATGAGCCAACTCCGATTTATACAGGACAGATGACACTTCCCACATTAAATATCCAATCCAATGCATTATTATAACATTTTAACGAACAAATTGAACTGTCTTAATCGATATTGCTTTTTAAACCGACTTTATAAAAGAAGGATATGTATTGAACAAGAAGGTAATCATGTAAATATTTTTTTTGCGTTCTGTACCCAAAGGGAACCCTATTACTAAGCCTATATACAGGGTGTACCAAAACAACGTAGTAAGGCTGCCTGTCCACTGATGCGAGCTGGCTGGGCGAGCTGTGTAGCTGTGTAAAATGTGTAAATATTAACCAATCAGGAGCCCGATCCGAGACCGATCTCGGCCGAGCTCCTGATTGGTTAATATTTACACAGCTACACAGCTCGCCCAGCCAGCTCGCATCAGTGGACAGGCAGCCTAATACTTAAGGAGGTGCTTCAGCTTCAGACCATCAAACTGAACAACTTTCACTATGGAGCCAACATCGAGAAAAAAAATCAGCTCAGCCGGTATTGCAGTGACTCATAGTGAAAGTTGTTCAGTTTGATAGTCTGAAGCACCCCCTTAAATATTACTAGGATGTTTTGTTACACCCTGTATATGTATATGCTGTCCTGGCATTCGTCCGTCTATCTGTATGTCTGTCTATCTGTCTATCTGTCCTACCTATACCTGTATAAAGGGCTGTATCTTTTGAACCGGAATAGATCTGCTAGACGGATAAAATTTTCAAAGAATATGCGCTGTTTGGCAGATTTGATGACAAATACTTACTAAAAAATACTTTCAAAAAGTAAAAACAATGACTATTGTACAAACGGATTCAAACTTGGTGTGCTTATAGTGCAAATTTTACAGTATAACAATAAATAATAAAACCGGCGAAGTGCGTGTCGGGCCACGCGCAGTGTAGGGTTCCGTAGTTGTCCGTCACAATATAGGGACTTAGAAGGGGGCTTTTCGTTTTATACTACGGTTTAACGGCTAATAAAGTCTACGGACTAACACTAAACGGGTTCCTTGTTAATTACGGGGCCCTTTTAGTTTCGCCATGTCCGCCCGTTTGTCCGTCTGTCCGTCTGTATAATTCACGACAGTAGTATATACATATATAAAGAAACTAAAAGAAAAACTATTACCGCTAAGTAGGCTTTACAAGTTAACGAGTAATAGTCGACCAACTTATAAAATTAGACTTAAGTACTTTTTAGACTTTATTAGCCGTTAAACCGTAGTATAAAACAAAAAGCCCCCTTCTAAGTCCCTATATTGTGACGGACAACTACTGAACCCTAATAAAAACTGGTCGAATGTAAAGTCGGTGAGTCTAGTGCTAAGGGCCCCGGAGAGAATTTTTTTTTTTGTAGGTAAGTAAATTATGTTATGTGTGGTGGACTGGTGGTAAGGGACTTCGAGAACATATAAGTTTAAGAAGGGTTAAGTTACCTGAAAAGAAAATTATTCCAGAGCTTTTTGGTATTTGAGAAGGCGGCAGAAGCCCCAGCGCTCCACCCTGTTGCAGGCTGCGTAGCTGCGGTGCCCCTCCGGTAGAGGTCCGCCGCTGCTGCGCCGGTGTCTCCCGATGTTCCACTCTCCAGCTCCGCTGCCGTCGAGATCCGCTTCGCCCCCGTTGTGATCCGCTCCGCTGCCGTCGAGATCCGCTCCGCTCCCGTCGTGACCCACTCCGCTGCCGTCGTGATCCGCTCCGCTCCTCGCCGATGATCCACCCTGTCGTCCGCTGTGCCGCTGCCTCGCCTGCGATAACAATAAATAGTTAGGCTCAATTAACACCAAAGATGGCAAACGCAGTTAGGTACGCTGCTTATGCAGCAACAACAAATAACAACTGATTTCTTTTTACATTTCGCTTTATATGTGCTTTGTTGGTAACGAAAACTTTAACTGGCGAATAAAACACGTATAATTTTGTATCTTCTGTATTTTTTGCTATAGGTGCATTATTCACCCCAAAACTCAGGGTATAATAGTTTTTTTTAAATACATATGTATACTTTATCTTGGGGTTCAGGGCTTCAACAGCACTTTCTGTAGTTTTTTCTGCTCAATAAACATTCTTTTTTTATTATTTTTTACGTTCCGTAATCACGGGCAATTAAGTCCCGGACCTTTGGAAGGCATGCATGGAGCCAAAGCCATACCATGTCATCTCCGAGCGCACAACATGATACACACGGGGATGGTCCCCGAAAATAGTCCGTTTTCCATCGCGGCCCTAAAATAAGATCTTGGGCTATGGAGGTGACAGTTGGATGGATGGATACTGGGCTATGGGAGGAGACTAACGGACGCCTGCCATGACAAATAGTCTCAAAATTGTAAATAGGGCAGGCGGTGACTCGCCGACTCGTCAAGTGGGCCCCATAAAACGGCCGCACGCACAAAGTGCGACACTGGGGCAACATCTCATTGAGCGGCTGAAGGTTGTCGAGAGGTACGGCTCCGGTTTCAACATCGCGGGGTTTACCCCCGTGAGCGGGTTTCCCCGTTATTACGCCATTACGTGCAATACACTTCCAACCTGGAGCATATTGGTTCTGCTCTTGCGATTCCACTCTGGACGGCCAATGAAGGCAAGCAAGAGGTAGGGGGGTGTGTTACTTTCTGTGTGGGTGTGTGTGTGTGTGTGTGAGCGCATGTCTGTATGGTCCCCCTGGATAGGGGTCCGCGGCGTCGGCACACACCGTCAGCTCGCCACAAGCTGCCCCCGCGGGGTATTATGTTTTATTATTATAAAATAAAACAATAACTGGCCAAATGCGTGTTGGACCACGCGCAGGATAGGGTTCCGTAGTTGCCCGTCACAATATAATATGGACAGAAGGAGGCTTTTTGTTTTATACTATGGTTTAACGGCTAGTAAAGTCTAAAAAGTACATTTTATAAGTTGATCGACTATTACTCGTAAACTTGTAAAGCCTACTTAGCGGTGATAGTTTTCCTTTTAATTTCGTTATATATAATACTGTCATGAATTTTTTCACATATCCAGAAACAACCGTTTAGCTGGCAGGGGGGGGAGACACTTGACTCTAACAAAAATTTTCACTTTAAAGCTTAATTAATATTTTACTAACGGATCCCTAAATCAAAAATGGTTTTCCCACACCCATAATATTTTAAATTACCTATCCAACGATACCCCACACCATGGTGTAGACGAGAAATAAAATTCCATTCCCACTTCGCGTGTAGGGGAGGTACCCTAAAAAAAAATATTTTTCATGATTTTATTTTATCACTTTGTCGGCTTGATTAATATGTATATTCATGCCAAATTACAGCTTTCTAGTACTAAGGGTGTCTGAGGTTTAACGGCTAATAAAGTCTAAATAGTACATTTTATAAGTTGATCGACTATTATTCGTAAACTTGTAAAGCCTACTTAGTGGTGATAGTTTTCCTTTTAATTTCTGTATATATACTACTGCCATGAATTTTTTCACATATCCAGAAACAACCGTTTAGCTGGCAGAGGGGGGGGGGGGGACACTTGACTCTAACAAAAATTTTCACTTTTAAGCTTAATATTTCGCTAACGGATCCCTAAATCGAAAAATTGGTTTCCCACACCCATAATATTTTTAAATTACCTATCCAACGATACCACACCATAGGGTCGACGAGAAAAAAAATTCCATTCCCACTTCGCGTGTAGGGGAGGTACCCTAAAAAAAATAGTTTTCATGATTTTATTTTACCACTTTGTCGGCTTGATTAATATGTATACCCATGCCAAATTACAGCTTTCTAGTACTAAACGTCTCTGAGCTAAGCCGCGGACAGACGGACAGACGGACAGACGGACGGACATGGCGAAACTATAAGGGTTCCTTGTTGACTACGGAACCCTAAAAACTAAAAAGGATAAAAATAATATTGCAGCCGATTACTTTTTCGTTCGCATCTATAAGAACATGAATTTGTTTTATTGGAGTCGCTGTCAAGCCGAATTCGCGACAGGGCTTGCATTATTTTTTTGGCTTGGCTTGACACCGACTCGAAATTAAAATGGAACCATTTTGGAGGTATATCCTTCTCAACTAAAAAAGAATCATCCAAATCGGTTAAGAAATGCCGAAGTTATCGTGTAAATACATATAAACTAGGCCGTCACACTAACACGTATTAGTCCATATCTTGAAAACTACTGAACCGATTTTGATGAAACTTACACTGTTCCCTAAGTTGGAGTAAATGTAAGCTAACAAAAAAAGAATGGTCACAATTTGATTAATAGTTTCGGAGAAATGCGTGGACAAACATACATACACGTATGAAATTTTTTATATTTGTTTGGAATAGATTATCATGCATGAATATTTTGCGATTCCAGTAATATTACATACATACGTATCGAATTGTAAACCTTCTTTTTTTTGAAGTCGGTTAATAAGATTTGTTAAATAAATACCAATAATGCTAAGGTTTATATTATAATTATTTAAAATATAGAATTTTAAGAATTTTTACTACCAGCCTGCCAAAAGAACCTAAACAAAGTAAGGTAAGCAGAACAAACCGACTACGAGAAAACTTGATTTTCACTTTTCAGTTTTGGGAATAGGTAATAAATTCCTTTTCTGTTTTGGTACTAAGTGAAACGTGGATATTCTGTGGAATTCCTGAATATCTCTGACTACCCCCTCGCGGAATATAGTCGTGAGTAATCCTTTTGTTAAAATTAGGATTAAAATAACAAATGAGACTTAGTACCAATCTCGAAATACGTCAATCTAAGTAAGCGTCCAGATCGGAAGGTAGTGCGCCACGTGGGTACCCCAATTATTCGATGCCTAATCGAATTCCCGTGTCGACCGCCCCAAGACTATTGAGAGACAAGACCTTGCCGCACAACTTGCTGCCGATATAGATGGACAGATTCAATCTCTACCATGAGTCCTACTATACGTAATCGAATTTGAAACGGTTCCGAGTACTACAGAGTGTCAGAGTATGTTAGATGCTTGGCGTTGCATGCAGTAGATGCGCATACTAAATAAAAAAACTAAAACCGCCTTCAAAAAACTTCCATGAAACAAATTTTATTTATGTTCTTATGATGCGAACGAAAAAGTCATCGGCTGCAATATTATTTTTCAACTTTTTAGTTTTTTTGAAGGCGGTTTAAATGTTTTAACCGACTTAAAAAACAAATTAAGAAAAAATTAAAACCGCCTTCAAAAAAACTAAAAAGTTGTAAAATAATATTGCAGCCGACTTTTTCGTTCGCATCTTTATACATGCGAAAAAAACAGAACATTAATTTGTTTGTATCGAAGTCGCTGTCAAGCGGTTTTAATTTTTTCTTAAAATTTTGTGTTTCGCAATGTTTAGTAGTGATACATTATTTTGACTCAGATATCAGTTATGTACACGCAAAGGGCAAAGGGTACTTTTTTTTAAATTATCGATGGGTTTGCTCTTGACTTGACCTCAATCTAGATATGAAGCAAATGTTTCAATAGCCAATGATGTGTCTATTGTATAGCTCCGAATCGCGTCATCAGATCTTCACCAAATTAAAATAAATAAATAAATAACGCTCACATGCACATACATTGTAATGATCCCAGTAAGCCTCAGGCTTTTTGTTATGGGAATCATACAACAACGGCACAAACATATAACATCCATGACCGAACCGGGATTCGAACTCAGGGCCCTGGTTTGGCAGTCCGGCGTGGTAACCATTACACCAACCGGGTCGTCGAAAATGGAACTATCTCGGGGGAAATACTTCAGAACTAAAAAAGAATCGCCCAAATCGGTTAAGAAATGCCGAAGTTATCGCGTAAATACATATAAACTAGGCCGTCACACTTACACGTATTAGTCCATATCTTGAAAACGACTGAACCGATTTTGATGAAACTTGCACTGTACCCTAAGTTAGAGTTAGTGTAAGCCAATAAAAAAGAATGGTCACAATCCGATTAATAGTTTCGGAGAAATGCGTGGACATACCTACATACATACATACATACATACATACATACATACATACGTATGTGTATCGAATTGTAAGTCGGTTAAAAAGAGGAAAGATTTGATTTTTTGTTTGTTTGCTTATATTAAATAGGCTCCGAAACTGGACCGATCTGAATAATTCTCTCACCATTACCTAGAATGCTACATTATCCATGATGAACATAAGCTATGAAACAAACGGCCAAGAGTGTGTCGGGAAAAAAAGGTACATTTCAACGCATGCACAGCAAGTGCTGGATCAAATGTTACTTTACGTTAGATAAAAAATACGTGGACCAACTTCAAAATTGTATTGAGATTTGATTTAAAGTATAGACTATTAGTAATATAAATAAATCTGTCCATTAGCGGTAGCTGTTGGTCACTGACCAATCCCTTACAACCAAGTAGACTAGTAGAAACATAAATACCTAGGTATTGCCAAACCACCTTGCCCACCAGAGGTGTAGGTATAATTCGGGTCGGTCCTAGACGTTCTTTTTACCCGACTACCCCCTAGAAGGAAGGTTATGTTATTTTATCGTTGTTATCTGGTTTCCATAACAAACGCCTTGTAGCTTCAGTTCGGAACTAGAACAATATAATTGGCTACTTGACAACTAGTCAAATCAGCTACTCTTTATCGGACGTCAAAACATACGCTTTGTATGAACATTTGTACTAAATATTGAGTTGTGACGTCATCAACATTTTCATTACTTTTTATAGTTTATCTTGTTATTAAAAATAGTATTCAAGCTAAAAACTCAATGAAAATGGGAGTTTAGCGTTATTTTCTAACCCTTTTTTTATTGAGCAGATAAAAATTAAATATATTGAATGTAGTCAAATACCCAATTGCGCCTGTGAGCGTTATTTAAATTTTGTTTATTTGTATCAGTAAAAATTTCAGCCCTAAACAAGCTGGACCAACGCAACGCGACATAACAAACATGCGAAAATCAATTGCTACTTATTATATAAATGTTTGATATGCATAATTTTATCAATTCCCTGTGCACCCCACATACATTGGCCTACTTAGAGACTCTGCCCTCGGAGGGGACACAAGAGCCCTACAGATGAACACAATAGTACTAAAATCAGAACGACTGCGCACATTCCGTATTTTTTCATTCTGACTAATTAATGCGTTAAAAAAAACTAATGGACATTCTAAATCCATAGAAACAATAAACAAACATTTCAAATAAGTATAAAACGCGATACTTTTGGGCAAAACATGGCATAGCAAGGCGGTAGGTATAAAACCGTTATGTTACGAATTTGTTTGGAAACGCGTAGTTCCATTCACACTGACAAATTGCAGACAGTGGCTGCGTTGTGGCTGCGATGTCGTCAACGTATGGTCGACACCGACCAAAATTCAAACACTCGCGACACTCTCTTGTATGCAAACAGATAAACTAGCTAGATACATCACAACCATCCTTTTTTTGTGGTTGCCACCTTCGATTAAAGTAAAATGAACTTTGATCGAAGGTTACCAGTGTTGCCACACAAGGCAGCTGCCGCGAATCAATTCTATACAAACTTTCCAGTGACGTCACAGATAGAGTACCTAGGAGTAGGTACCTACTATTAGGTATCCTCTAAGTATTAGATACTATAATTAAGTACTGCGCGACGTTTTCGCGGCTGTGATGTGGATGGACTACAACGATAGTTGTTCATATCATATTATGGCAGATGATGTTTTACTTTCCTATCTAAACTATAAAACTGTAACAGAATTTTTTCTGTACATTGAAGATATTTACAAAAAAAAAATTACGACATGGTTTTTTCCTGTCCCTGATTCCAAATCACAAATTTTTGGATTTTTGTCTGTCTGTTTGTTTGTTTGTTTGTTTGTTTATTTGTTTGTTTGTTTGTTTGGGTGTTTGTTTGTTCGAGTATCACGCAAAAACTACTGAACCGATTTTGATGAAACTTATTTTATTTGATAGCTTATCATCTGACTTAAAATCTGGTATATAATTTATGCGAATGAAGTCGCGGGTCAAAGCTCGTTATAAATATTATTGATTAATTAATTAATATTATTGATTGATCTTGAACAAGACCTTGCCGGCGCAGAAAATATTTGAAGGCGAAAGCGCTAATACTGTGCATACCATTCACCCCCACACATTTATCAAGTTGTTAGCCGGGTACTGTGATGATTAAAATCTATAATTATGCTTTATAGTCGTCCACTTCGATGAATATATGCATTTTTTAAAAGTATCTGCGACATACGCACAATCAATGATATAAGTATAAGTATCTAGTACCTATCTAGTTTTTTATACGAGTAGTATCATTTCCCGATGCAAATATTGACTTGAGCAGACCGAATGGAAAGAAGATGTACCTCTACGATTGTTTTTCTGTGCCCACGTTACAAAAGAATAAAACTTTTATGAATCTTTTGTCAACTGAACAAATAAAATTTTAAGAAAATCTCTTCGTTTTTAACCGACGAAAAAGGAGGCGGTTCGACCTGCAGGTATATATTTTTTTCTGTATGATTGTTCGTTTGTTCCGTGATTTCTCCGCCAGTTATTTAGTATAGTTTTTGTTTGCTATTACCATACGTCAGAGGTGATCCCATTTTAATTTGGTGAAGTTCTGGTGAAGGGTTGTTCAGTGTGATGAGTAGAATACATGCTGAAGTTATCCGCAGTGATATCAAATTTACCCTTTATACTGTAACGTATGTATACACGTAAGCTTCCTGACTGTAACCTACACTACCAGTTTAATATATGGACCCTTAGATTAAAAACTTTTCTCTATGTATGGACCAGAGTATAGGTCGACCAGAATCTCATGAAATGAAAAAAACCGGTCAAGTGCGAGTCGGGCTACTCGCGCACCGAGAGTTCCGTACTACACCACAACAGAACACAACATTATTATCTTAGAAAAAAAACTTTTTTTTGTCCGGAACCTTTAGCGCGAGACCGACTCACACTTGGCCGGTTTTTAGTATTTGTTGCTATTCTGTAGAGTTTGCTCTATAATCACACTATTTGACGCTTGTATGTATTACCGTTTTTACTATAGAGCGTGAAGAAAAAACGTTGATAAGAACTAGTTTCTTGTTGAGAACCCCTTCATAGAAATATTAATTTACTACATGTTCTAATTAGTCTGTGCGCTGTGACAGATCTGTGGTGACAGATGACAGATGCAAAGACTACAGGGACTAAAATAGTAGCTTATCTATGGTTTCATCAAAGAAGTTTCATGACAGATGAAGTCAGTCACGCAGAAATAGGAACTTTTATAGATTTTATTTTCGATTTTTTAATTTATTATTTATTTATAATAATGGCAACCTTTACGCATTTTGCAATTTTATTTGCTGCTGTCAATTTAACTTTATTCATTGTTTTCTGTTACTTGATGAGTACTGTTAATCCAATACCATTAACCACAACCGAGGCCAATGCCGAGGACAGTGCCGATGCCGATAAAGAGGTATATATCGAGACCAGTAGTGCGGGTGCGGCGGCCACTACCCTTGCCGTATCTATCCGCGCCGGCGCCGACGCCGGCGGTTACAACGACAAATCTTCTGAACAGGGTGATAATTCTGGGAATAAAAATCTAACTAATCGAAGAATAATGCCTGAACTAAACGTAAGTAACATAAAAAGAATTTATTTCTGTACTAGCGTTAACCCGCGACTTCGTCCGCACAAATTATATACCAGATTTTAAGTCAGATCATAAGCTATAAGATAAAAAAGTTTCATCAAAATCGGTTCAGTAGTTTCTGCGTGATGCTCAAACAAACACACAAAGAACAAAAATACTTTTTTTAAAGTTACAGTTTTATAATATTGTAGATAGATAAAGGCAGGCAGGGTATTATTAATAGTTTGAGATATCACGGAATATATGTATAAGAGAACATAGGAACTAAACGAAATAAAAGTTGAAAACAAAATATCCAAAAGATGGAGGCTATACCCACACAGCACAGAATATCTACTAGATATCTATTAGATATTTTGTAGATACTTAGATATTTTGTAGACATCTATTAGATAATAAATAAAATAAATAAATAAAAAGAGATTTATTCACCAGAAAAAAGATACAAGGATTAGCACTAACATGAACATTTCCTGATTGAACAGGGGGAGCCTCAGCACAAATGCTGTTTTGCGGTCTCTCCCTTTTGTCCTGAGATATCCTGTAGATATTTGTGCTGTTGGGGTAGAGTATCCATCCTATCCATCAAGATTTCGGATAGTGGGTATTGATGCGCTAACCAGGTATCAGGTAGGTTATACCTCAAGATCACAACAATATAGGGAAGCTAGCCAGATAGCCACGATGTGCTACCATGTCCCTGGACGTAAGAGATTGAAAGGTATCGACCGAAACAAAGCCGGATTGAGGATTCGAGTCCAGACCTTTAACAAAAAAAAAAATCCTATCTTCAATTTGATTTGAAACAACACAAAATAGCGTTAACCCTCTGTAGCGCAAGATCTCAAAATTAAAAAATGAGTAGTGAAAAACGTTCATCGAAAGAAATAAAAATACGTATTTGTCTCGGGAAAAATCTTAATTTTTTTATTTATTTGATAAAAACATAATTAAAGGGAGCGTGACAGAAATAAGAAATGTCACACCGCGCTACAGAGGGTTAATTAAACACAAGGAACATAATGTACTCTCTACCGAGAGATTAAACATATCAAAAACCACAATTGGCTATGTGCACGACACTAGCGCCATCTAGCGCAATAAGGCCTCGTGAATTATTTGTACATTAAATTTTAGGATAAAGTTTGTTATTTTACATTAAAATAAAGTAAAAAATAAATGAATTATAACTAAACTTAATAGTACATTACGATACGTGTGACCTAAGTAGTCCATTATTGCACGGCGTGAATTATCGCCCGAGCGCAGCGAGGGCGATAAACGCCGTGTAATAATGGACTTACTTAGGTCACGAGTATCGTATACTATTTTATAGCTCGTGTGACCTAAACCCGCCAACTTTTGTGTGTGTGTGTGTGTGTGTGTGTGTGTGTGTGTGTGTGTGTGTGTGTGTGTGTAATGTATTGACATTCTCTTTCATGTTGAAGTTTTTAATTCTACGAAAACGTATACTAACGAAAAGGTCAGAAAGGGGGACCGGGGGCGAAGCCCCCGGCGGGGTGGAGGGGCGGAGCCCCCCCGGGGGCACGGGGGGCGGAGCCCCCCGTAGGACACAACCATGACTTTAAAATCTTCGTTCATATATCGCAACCACAATCAATAGATACTCACCTCTAATCACATCTACCGTCACATCATCATCAGCCCCTACTCACCCCCTACGCACGTACGCACTAGGTGGCACGTAATCACATCTACCGTCACATCATCATCAGCCCCTACTCACCCCTACGCACGTACCCCTAATTACCCCCACGAACTAGGGGGTACACCCCCTAATCACCCCCACGAGCTAGGGGGTACACCCCCTAATCATCAGCACGAGCTAGGGGGTACACCCTCTAATCACCAGCACGAGCTAGGGGTACACCCCCTAATCACCCCCACGAGCTAGGGGGTACACCCCCTAATCAGCAGCACGAGCTAGGGGGTACACCCCCTAATCACCCCAACGAGCTAGGGGGTACACCCCTAATCACCAGCCCGGGCTAGGGGGTAAACCCCCTAATCACCCCCACAAGCTAGGGGGTACACCCCCTAACCACCCCACGAGCTAGGGGTACACCCCCTAATCACCCCACGAGCTAGGAGTACACCCCTAATCACCTCCACAAGCTAGGGGGTACACCCCCTAATCACACCCACGAGCTAGGGGGTGCACCCCCTAATCACCACTACACACCCCTTACGCATTAGGGGGTGTACCCTCTTATCACCCCTATGCATCCCCAATCACCCTCTACGCACTAGGGGGCGCATCCCTTACTCGCACCCTACTACCAACATACTAATAAGGTGTGAGCAGGGGGTGCGGGTGTAAGTAGGGCGTACTTTATATAATTAAAGTAGGGGGGGTAACTTGGAGTCAGTTGGGGATTTCGCGATTTCAATGTTGGTCACATTGATTGAAAGCACATTTAAAAGTACCTACCTTCTTTTGTTTATTATGCATCTGTGCAATAAAGTAGATTCATTTTCGAATGGTGTAATGTAATCCGTGTAATAATGGACTACTTAGTAACGAAAAACCGTGACCTAAGTGCGGGTTTAGGTCACGGAATGCTATAAAAGAACCTTCTTTTGTATATTATGCATCTGTGCAATAAAGTGGATTCATTTTCGAACGGTGTAATCCATGTAATAATGGACTACTTAGGTAACGCAAAACCGTAACCTAAGTGCGGGTTTAGGTCACGGAGTGCTATAAAAATATATAAATAAATAAAGTAATAAATGAATGATATTGTCGAAATGAAAAATAATATATATAATACCTAACTAGCTTGAATTCCCATTCTTTGTTACGAAATTCTCATAGCACAAACTTTCATCCCCGTTTTCACACCTTTGGGTGTTGAATAGCGAAAAATATTTTTTTTGGGAACACCCAGATGGCAATAAAACATCCCTGCCAAATTTTAAGTTAGTACCTAGTCTTTGTAGTTTTGGATATTTGAGTGTTGAGTGAGTGTGCGGATTTGCATAAATCTGACAAAGCTTCGCCGTCCATAGTACAAATTTCTGCCACAGCGTGCGCTGCGATCGACTTGACAGTTCCCAACACCCACTTCGCACATAGCCAATAAACGTATCAAATAAACAATTTATTTGGAGAAATTATTTATTAAAAATCACACAATGTGAATGTTTTTTGATTGGCAAGAATGTTCCGCGTCGCGTAAAAAGTAGCATACCTAGTACACCTACAAGTACCTACTTTAGGCCAGTCATTTTACGGAGTTTAGTTAGGCGGGGTAGGGAGTAATTATAAATTGGACTTTTAAACTGTAACCGGCACCATTTAGTGACAAAAATACTATCCTATACTATATTTAAAAAAAATTTGCTACGCATCATAGAAATCAAAATTGTGTGTCCCAGAAGGCTTTTAAATTAATAATATTAATACCAATGCACTCATTTGAATTAGATTTAATAATATACATTATTTTTGATTAATAAAATAGGCAATAATAAAAATATACGAATGTATTTTTCAAAACCTTCTAAGTAGACAAAAATATTTACACCATGTTTGAAGTATGTACGATGGTAAAGCCTTAGATAGGTGCAAAAAAAATTTATCATCAGGTTTATTAGAACGAGATAATATCTATATTTTAAATTGGAACTGTTGCTGACGTAATTTTTATTTTATTTTGCTACATTCTTAAGCTCAAATTGGCTTTTCAATATAGATAACGAAAAAAAAATGCAATTAGTAATTAGTCCCGGCTCAAACCGTAAAATGACTGGGCTACTTACTTAAATAAATGAACTTGAGCTGACATAGATTTTAAATAAATAAAATTAAAAATTACGGCCAACGGACATTTTTGTACGGACCATGGCATAGTAACATTCCGCAATAGCAAAATTCACGTTTTCACTTCTGCCGGCACTCCCGGAGTGCAACCCGTTATTTTTTTACACGTACTGTAGAGACAAGATATATGTGACCAGTATGCAGCAGCATAAACTGTTGGTATCGCTCCGTGTTAGCGTGTGAGTTTGCCCTTCTCTGCGCCGGCGCCGCGAAGCACTCAGCTCTGCTCTAGCCAACTCACATCTCCGCTCACCTTCGGTAGATATACCCTAGCCGCTATGTCTCTCCTCTCCTGTCCACCCATCTCCGCTTTGGTGGATACCGAGCCTAAATAGGCTATTAATCAAATTAATCATTCTAATTACTCTTACAGAACAACAACTCAAATGCCGCAACTAAACTTTTGTATGATTCAAATGATTCCAAAAACAGAATCTTGTCACGAATGTCTACTTTTACTACCAAGAAATCAATATACCACCGTATCTATGAAATCCTCAACAACAATGTGCCACATCCAAGTACTGCAAATAAAATTCAAACATATGTCAATTTTCGTGATAATAATACAACAAATACTACAGACAACTCATATTTAGTTGATCCTATGTCTCTAACAACAATACACTATCCAGTGAAAGGCTTTAGAAGATCAGTTTATACAGAAGACGCTCTTCGAGCAACGGAGTTGAAATCTGATTCGGTTGTATTAAAAATTATGGATCAAAATGATCATCCAAGATTAGAAATAAAACTGATATCAGTAAAAAACAGCCCTGAAAAAAATAATGGCTATGATAATGAACCTAAATCAAAAGCAGAATTAAATATGTATCTTCATGAAAATGATAGTTTATCAGTCAGTGATCTACCTAACAGTTCTGATTTTGAATTTAGACCTAATAATACTTTTACGGTCAACAACGTTTCATTTATTACACCAAAAGCAAATGAATCTTTGAATGTGTTTAGTGAATTTGACGACACGATAGGAAGCTCTGACAGTAACAAAATTAATTTACCCGAAAGTTCTGGTATACCCACTGACAAACCAATGTATGCTGAAAATGAAAGTGTTACCATATTCTTAACCGATCAGCTATATGAAAGCAACAATTATTCTGATTCCACGATTGGTGATAGTATGGCTGGCGATGAATCTAAACTAATTTCACAAAATAGTGCAATTAATATGAAAGCATTATTTGATGAAGCATCAGATGTAAGCGAAAAGCCAAATACTTATGAGAACATTTCAAATGTAACGACAGAAAGCAACAATTATTTTGATTCCACTGTTGGTGATAGTGTGTCTGGCAATGAATCTAAGCTAATTTCACAAAATAGTGCAATTAATATGAAAGCATTATATGATCAAGCATCGGATGTAAGTGAAAAGCCAAATACTTATGAGAACATTTCAAATGTAATGACAGAAAGCAACAATTATTTTGATTCCACTATTGGTGATAGTGTGGCTGGCGATGAATCTAAACTTATTTCAAAAAATAGTGCAATTAACACGAAAACATTATATGATCAAGCATCAGATGTACGCGAAACGCCAAATAATTATGAAAACATTTCAAATGTAATTCAAGCAGATGATCAGGAATTTGACGAGCACAACAGTTTTAGTACTGTTTCTACAGAAAACGTAAGTTCATATTTAAGCGATTCAGGACAATCTAAGAATATTACGAAAACTAAAAATATTTCCAGTACAATAGATTCTCATACTTTGCTTATAAGCGATGTAGTTTATGAAAATGATTCTTCAATTGAATTAACTACATCAAATAGTGAATGAAATAACCTGGAGATCGTCGTAGAATTACCTAATAATTATTATTAAAATAATTATTAGATTACCCGTAGACAACGTAGTAATTACGTAGACACGTAGTAATCTTCGTGTTCTTTCGGGTTTATTTGTAAAGACCTTTTGATAAATAATGTTACAATTAAAGTTTACATTACTTACTGTGTCTATAATTGGTCTTCAGGCTGAACCTAGTTAGTACGGGCATTTTAGACGAAGATAAGGGCGAGTTAAAAGAAAAAAACCGTCGTTTAAAAACAGTAACTCCTCCCTAGGAGTCAGAAAGTGCCGGCTTCCCCCCCCCCCCCCCCCCCCTCACCACCCCAAATATGACCCAATTTTCAGTATTTTTAATTTTATTTAACAACAGTTGAAGTTAGGTTGAAAAAAACGCTCACAGGCACATACATTGTAATGATCCCAAGAAAGCACTATTAATAGGCTGTTTATTATGGAAACCATACAACAACGGCACAAACATGTAAACATCCATGACCGAACCGGGATTCGAACCCAGGACCCTGGTTTGGCAGTCCGGCGTGGTAACCATTACACCAACCGGGTCGTAAAACTGTAACGGGTGAAAACTGTAATATAAATAGAAGCTAATAATCCTTAATTAAATTACATTATCAAACAGTATCCAGGTCCACCAGGATCTCAGGCAAGACAGCCAGCCTAAACCGTAACCGATTAAGGGGTAGCAGGGTTCTTAGTCACTTTTTCGACAGCTCAATTTTTCAGCAAAATTAGGTCTGCCAAACGCAGAAACTGCAGGATACCCCTTCCCATTTTGCATCCATTCCTTACCCAGATTGAAAGATAACCGTGCCCGAAATAATGTAGTCTCAAGGTTTTACGAATAGTCTTACAGTTTTTCAGAAAATGAAGAAATAGGGTATTTTTCATTTTTGTGTTTTCTATTTGAAGCATACATCTCGCTGCAAACTGCAATTGCAATTAGTATGCAACTATTATAGTACCGTTTGATGGATAATTTAATGAGAATTATTTGCTTTTTGACAATTTTCACCTTACTCCCAACTGTTTTTGAGTAAAATTAAAAATACTGTAAATCGGGTCAAATTTGGGGGTTGGGGGCAAGGTTGGGGGTCAGGAATTCTAGGGTTATAACCTATATGGACCTAAGGAATATTTGCACAAAAAATTAGATAATGTAATGTAATATCGAGTGTTCGGCAGACGCTAGACGGTTGAACATACTAAAATGGCAGATCCGTGAGGCCGTCTGCTATGTGGTTAGGCCCAATAACAAGACCCAGGCCACATGGTTTTTTTAATTCTATTTTTTTTTCGTAATTCATCGTTTCCACCCTTCAATCGTCAATAATTTCATTTAAAAATAAAACTGGCATAAAATTATTTTTATAGTAGTCTAGGATAATTAATTGAAGATCTTATAAGAGTCGTATTTGATGCAGATGATTGCTAGAACGAGCCCCTAAACTACAAACAAATTGAAAAAAAAAGAATAAATCCTGACTTTGAACTGCGTTTAAAAAAAAGTAAGTGTGATAGAGCAGTTCAAATTCTACGAAAACATCTTTGGTTCCTGCCCATTCTAACGGTATGCAATATGCCTAATTTCCTTTAAAGCAACTGGAGTAATTTGTTAATTTCAACTACCCGGACCCTTTTAACTCTACATTTGCGAAAAGTTAAATTAATTACATGCAAAACTGTCAAAATTATTAAAGGAGTAGAGTAAGAGTTGTTAAGTGGAGGTGGATGAGTGGAGTGGGAGGGGTGTAGTGGAGGTGGATGAGTGGAGTAGGAGGGTTGAGCTGATTGGGAGGGGTGTAGTGGAGTTGTGGGAGGTGTGGAGTGGAGTGGGAGAGGTGGAGTAGAGGTGGATGAGTGGAGTGGGACGGGTGGAGTTGAGCCGGACGGATGTAGTGGAGTGGGAGTGGTGGAGTTGATTGGGAGGGCTGGAGTGGAGTTGAAGGGGTGGCGTGGAGTGGGAAGGGTGGAGTAGGAGGGGTGTAGTAGAGTGGAAGGGGCGTAGAGGAGAGGGAGAAGTGTAATGGAGTGGGAGGGGTGTAGTGGAGACGTAGGGGTATAGTGGAGAGGGAGGGGTGTAGTGGAGTGGGAGGAGGGTAGTCGAAAGGGAGCCTAGCTAGTTAGCTGATCCTAGCTAGGTAGCTAAGCCTAGCTAGGCTAGGTTTTAGGTAAATTTTCAAACTGGCTATCAAGATGTTCCCTTGATCAGCTTTATAAGATTCGATTCGACCAGAATGGTAAAAAATCCTCATTTCGGCGTGGCGCGGCGCGGCGTACTGTTTTAAGATAATTACTAAAACGTTTAGAAATACAAATAAAGTTTAATATGTGGAAGCTAGCACGGTTCGGGGCGCGCCTATGACGCATGGACGTACAAACATCCAGCCCAATAAACTATTACTTTATTATACCAACGCCCTCAACAATCGTTAGGCATGTTAAACATTGGCTTGGACGCTCGCGCTTTACGATTATTTGCTTTGTTCAATGTGAGGTGAGCTTTACAATGTTTCTAGGCGTTACGGTAAATTTTTACTAATACATAGTAAATATATACTCTGTGCTAATTCAACGATGAGCTTGAACAAAAAACACCAAAACTGTGTAGGTAATTATACTTACGATAATAGTTAATTCAGGCATACAGGGTCCTTCTTAATATGCTGACACTTTTTTAAAGGGATGATCATCAGACCATCACATTGAACAACTTTCTCTATGGGACCAACATCGAAATCGGGAAAAAAAATCTGCTGTGCCACACATTTGGCTCGAGTAGATTTGCAGTTTTGTATGGGAGAGCAGATTTTTCTCGCGATTTAGATATTATAACACCAATATAACACTCACACAGACACATTGATACAAACAATAGAAAATACATGTACAAAGGGCGAGCTTATCTCGTAAGAGATTTTGATGTTGGTGGTGTGGTTGGTGTGTTGGTGGTCTGATCATCCCTTTAAAAAGTGTCAGCATAATATTAAGAAGGACCCTGTACTTTACGGGGTGGTTTTGACTTTTAGACCATCTAACTGAACAACTTTCACCATGTAGCCAACATGGAGAAAAAGATAAATAAACCTGTTTTTTTATCTCTATGTCTGTTCAAAAATTTTTTTTTTTAATTCTCGATTTTGACTCTCTAGCGAAAGTTGCTCATTTTGATGGTCGATAGACTCTAACTAAACCAACCCGGTACATATTTGTTTACATCATGTAGAGATTTATACTTAAATTGTTGCAAGGTGAGAAAGCCAATTAAATAAAATCTGTACCAAAATCTTCAAACCTCTTTTTATTTAGAGTAAATAAGATATTATGATTATGATTATTTAGTTTTCTAATCAAAAAAAAACTCACATCTCCCGAAAACAAATCTGACACACCTACACATAAAATTGATACAAATATACGAGGTGAAAGTAATTCCATAGGTGCTACAGGGTCTACCCTCACGAAGCAATATTAAAAATTAGATTTTCAACAAGGTATACCTTTATCGACATCAGTCTGTCCTTCTCAATTGTCGTAGTTTTAGAAAAGGATGACACCTGTCTGTTTCGCCATCTTGCTCATCTCTGTAGGAAGTGGAAACGGAAACGCAATATTATAAGAATGGAGATGCTGCGGAAATCGAACTCCCTTGGTTCTCTTAGAAGAACCAATCACGTCCTTCTAGTTGTTTTAAGATCAGGAGTGCGATTTTGAAGCTCATTCTTTGAACTCAGCAGTTTAAAATGTCAATATTACTATGGAGACGTGCATTTTTCTACTGATGATTTGACATTAAATAAAACCGGTCAAGTGCGAGTCGGGCTACTCGCGCACCGAGGGTTCCGTACCACACCACCACAGAAAACAATATTATTAACTTAGAAAAAAAAACTTTTTTGTCCGGGACCTTTAGCGCGAGACCTACTCCTACCTACTCCTCTATCTACACTTGGCCGGTTTTTAGTATTTGTTGCTATTCTGTAGAGTTTGCTCTATAATCACACTAAGTTTGACGCTTGTATGTATTACCGTTTTTACGATAGAGCGTGAAGAAAAAACGTTGATAAAAACTAGTTTCTTGTTGAGAACCCGCTTAATTTTTAACTTTTTGACATTTTTATTTGTTAACAAATCCGCCGTAATAACGCATAATCTGAGAAAATTTCAACTATCCTAGCTAGAGCTGAGCTGAGCTGTTTTACAGTTCAAAAGTTAGGACTATATAGGTAGGACAGACGGACGGACGGACGGACGGACGGACAACGTAGGCTTAGTAATGGGTCCCGTTTTCACCCTTTGGGTACGGAACCCTAAAAATCATACGCCAGGAGCGCGATTTTTGAAAGTCAAATCAGCAGTAGAAAGATACGTAAATCTCCATACATTTTCAACTGCTGAGTTCAACGTATTAGATTCAAAAATTGCACTCCTGGTTTAAGAGACGCTAGATTTTTCTGTACCGAGGTGAAATAATAATAAACCTACTACGTTTTCGGATTTCGATATATACTAAATCAAGCAGGAATGAGAGGCAGGGGGAGAGCGGTGAGATTTAACCCCGAAATCCGAAAAATTTTTTGTATAGTTCGGTGATACTGATTACAGAGCGACGTAATCTTGAAATTAAAATGAATATCGTCATTGTCTTCATCCCCGAACCAAAATGATAAATAAATAAATATCTTGGACATTGTCACATAAATTATCTAGTCACATTTAAAGAAAGTACTTAAGTACCAGATTCTAGCCTGGACAACGGTATAGAATCTACACTAATATTATAAAGAGGAAAGATTTGTATTTTTGTGTGTGTGTGTATGTTTGTAATGAATAAACTCAAAAACTACTGTGCCGATTTAAAAAATTCTTTCACCATTAGAAAGCTGCATTCACCCTGAGTAACATAGGCTATATTTATTGCTAGAAAAGGTTAGATGTCCACCCGTGCGAAGGCGGGACGAGCCGCTTGTAAGTACATAATATACAGGGTCCAAATTCATATGCTGATGGTTGTTTTAGGAGGATGATCAGACCTTGAAACTGAACCACTTTGATCTGACCGTCTCCTTAGAAAACCTTCAGTTTATTAAGAAGGAAAATTGTTATCATTATCATCCTTTAATCTAAGAGTCTACACATCAAATTCTAAGATCAAACTTTACTAGGAATAAATCGATTAGAGTCTACTCGACTGAAATGTATGCAACAGCAGTTTTTTTTTTTGCTTCGATCGTTTGGATCCCATAGTAAAACTTGTTCAGTTTGGGGTAGACTCTTTATTTAAAAAAAGGATGCTAATGGTTATGGTATGATTTTCACCCTGTAAGACACAAGCATCCATGACTCGTCGGTTACAAATATTCATTTTTAGGGTTCCGTAGTCAACAAGGAAGGAACTCTTATAGTTTCATCATGTCCGTCCGTCTCTCCGTCTGTCCGTTTGTTTGTCCGCGGCTTAGATCAAATACGCTTGTACCTACTAGAAAGCTGTAATTTGGCATGGGTACGTACCTATACTATACGTACGTATTAATCACACCGACAAAATGGTACGTAATATAAAATAAAATAAAATGCTGATAAATATTTTGTTAGGATTCCCCAGTTAATACCATACACGTGAAGTGAGGATGATTTTTTTTTCTCGTCTATCCCATGGTGTGGGGTGGGGTATCGTTGGATTAAAAGGGACCCGTTAGCGAAATATTAAGCTTTAAAGTGACAATTTTTGTTAGAGTCAAGTGTCCCCCCCTCCCCTGCCAGCTAAACCGTTGTTTCCTGTGGTTGTTTCTGTATAATATGTGAAAAAAATCACAGCTATAACGAAATTAAAAGGAAAACTATCACCGCTAAGTTAACGAGTAATAGTCGACCAACTTATAAAATGTAGGTACTTTTTAGACTTTAGTAGCCGTTAAACCGTAGCATAAAACAGAAAGCCCCCTTCAAAGTCCGTATATTGTGACAGACAACTACGGAGCCCTACACTGCGCGTGGCCCGACACGCACTTAGCCGGTTTTCATCATACAAATATAAATTTGTCCCTTACGGGATCCGAACCAGCGACATTCGGCACAGCATGCAGGTTCAATACCGACTGTTACTATTGGTATCTAGTAATAGATACTCTTTCTTATACTGTGCTATTGGGCCGTAAATAAAAAACTTCAATCAATAATCAGGAATCTATCTATCTATTTCTAGTGAACTGTGTCCGATTGCTTATTTGGTTGGGATTGCTAAAAAACTGGAGTTAGAACGGATTTTCATAATATGAAGACGAATCCTGGGATGAAAACGCAAAACCTCATACACCCTACTGATTTATAACAAAATAAAACAATACATTTTCAGTTTTGAGGCAAAAATGATTTGTTATCATTTCAGCAATGTATGAAAGCGCTAACGTACGTATAATCCCCGCAAGTTGATATTGCGATTGGCGGCCATCTTGGTGACGTAATTTTGACGTAGTCGACTATGCACCATCAGTACCGTTCGCAAGGTCAGCCCGCGCTTGATGACGTCACGCAGCTGTTATTGTGACAAGGTTCCATCGCAATATCAACTTGCGGGGATTATACTCATGGATACATTTTGAGAATCTTGTTTTGGTAGTAAGTAGGGTGAGTGTGCCCGTGCGGTCGCGGTGGGTTGACATCGGGTTCAGTAAATTTAAAATTTTACAACCAAATTATTACATATTTTGAATAAAATTACCTATGTTGAAACCATAATAGTTTGATTCTGCTCTCAATTCTAAACAAACTACTTCCTAGTTTTGCGTTAATGCATTAACACGTTGTATAGAGGAATGTCCCAGCTCTATCGGTTACTTGCTTAGAGGATTCAGGTTACTTGAAAATTAACTAAACTATAAACGGAAAGCAATATTGTCCGCAGAACTTTCGTTAATTATAAAAATTCACACAAAAATAAAAATGTTAACATTAAAACTATGGTCAAAACCTAGTCAATCAATAGTCATATTTGTACACTTACACGTAATACAAAACACATTACCCTTCCTTTGCGTTGTGCAGTCGTAATATGGTAATTCTGCGTTTTTCAGACAAACAAATTAATAAAGTTTTGAAACTTATGTGGCATGATACCTTTGGGTGTGGTGTTCAAAACTCCCAACTTCCCCCCCCTCTCCACCTGTCGCAACAACTTGTATGGCGACCCTCATGAAAGTTGAAGATAAAAACAAAATGATTTCATATTCTTAATCAACGACCCCTAAAACCCCGAGATACAAATTTTCAGTCGGTTCGGTGAACTTTTAAAAGCTGCGTTGGCGTTTGAAATTTCCAGGGCAGCCATCTTGGATATCGCAATTTTGATTTTTTTTTACCGCTAATCAAATCTGACCAAGGTCCTCTATGTTATTGTTCAAGGCTCATAACTAGGGTTTTCGATTTCCCGGACTTTTTGGGTTCCCGGGAATCGGGAATGATTTTTTTATTCCCGGGGATTCCCGGGTACCCGGGAATTTTTGAAATATTGAGAAAAGTTGGTATTTCAAGAGATAACTTTTTGTTTTTCCTTGATTTAACTTTTATTACAAGGAAAAACTAAGAAAGAGCTAACTTATTATAATATTTACTGAAGTTTTTAACCGTTTTAGTAATCAAAAGTCATCAATAGTTAGTTGCATTACGATGATTTTGTCAATTTTATCATTCGCTTATCACTACATAGTATAAAATAAAGTCTCTTCCCGCTGTCTGTTCCTATGTATATGCTTAGATCTTTAAAACTACGCAACGGATTTTGATGCAGTTTTTTTAAAAGATAGAGTGATTAAAGAGGAAGGTTTATATGTATATAATATAATACATCAGCATTGCACACGTGTGAAGCCGAGGAGGGTCGCTAGTTGTTAATAAAATAATGTTTAACTTTTAAATAATAAATTAACTATCATTAACAACTTAAAATAAAATACGATAAACATTTAAAACTTTTAAGGGGTTGAAACTGAACAACATTCATTATGATACCAACATCGAAATCGCGAAAAAAGAAATCTGTTGTCCCATAAATTTAGCTCGAGTAGATTTGTAGTTTAGTATGTAACATCATTTTCTTTTTTTCGCGTTTTTGATATTGATCCCATTGTGAAATTTATTCAGTTTGATGGTCTTAACCACCCCCATAAATGTTTATTTGTATTTTTGTAACACCTTGTATAAGTAGTGAGCAGGTACCACGCTTAAGCATAAGCATACATTTATTATGCTTAAGACTTATAGTCTCCAATGTGGTAGTCAACATTATCAGAAATATCTATAGAACATCCACATTTCTCCAGCAACGCTTAAACTGTGCCCAGATAATTTTAAAGTACGAGTAACCTACTTAAATAAAATTTAATATTTTTATCGTGCCTACCGGGTTTTTGGATAATCGAGTTCGCGATATTTCAGCAGTATTATAACTAGCCGCGATAGCCGTGATACGGCTATATCAAGTCTTTTATCTCGTTCGTTCGCGCGCAAACGAACGAGATAAAAGCCGTGATAAAGCTGTATCACGGCTTTCGCGGGTTGGCATGCTACCCATGCTGAAGTTACCCAGTCACCTGTGATAAGAACCAGTTAATAATGTTTTATTATAGTTAAAATAATATCAGCGTAACTCTTAAAAACTGTATTACTTACCTACAGACTTAAAACACGTCTTACTTTAAACTTGACATCTTTGAAATTGAATATGAGAAAATAAAGAGCTTGACAATTTTTAAGAACAATAACAAAAAAAAAATAAAGAATATATATACGTCCCACTGTAGGGCACAGGGCAGGACACCCACAGAGTATGTATGAGGAGGCTATTCCACCACGCGTGCGGATGCGGAAAGAATAACATGAATGATAAAATCTGGTTCAAATCTTTTTTACGCATCCAAAAAGGCTGTTGAGATAGATATGAGCCTGCTACTTCCTTTGGTAACAAAACCGACCCATAGTTGAAAAAACCCTCTCACTCTCTGCAAAAGTAGGCTTGACTGATAAATAGGGATTTTCAAAGAAAGTCCAAATTAAGTGCGTGTTTTTTTAAGGTCTTATTAGTGAAAATCGTAAATTTTAACGAATTCCCGGGATCCCGGGAATATAGAAAAAATTTTCCCGGGTAAGGAAAAGCCTTAATTCCCGGGAATTCCCGGTCCCGGGAACCCGGGAAAAAAACCCTACTCATAACCCTATCTGTAATAGTTTCCGCGGGCAGTTGACATCATCCGTCAGGACTAGGGTTGCCAACTTTTTTTAGACCAAATATAGTATTTTTATTATATCGAGCCTTAGTGCCCGAAAAAATATAGTAGATCGGGGAAAAATAAGATAAAATATAGTATTTTTCAAATTTGTTAATTTAATTTTTTTCAAAAAGATATTTTTTTGCTACTTTTTGGTTTGAATACCAAGTTCTTATTTTAAAGGAACAATCATTTCTCTATTTCGTATTCGTTATAGAAAATAATGCATCCTGTAAACGCAGAAGTCATACAATAAAGAAATAATATAATTTCTAAAAAAATACATAAAAAACCATATTATAAAAGAAACTATAAGAGGTCCTTGTTTGTACTACAGAAACATAAAATGTGGAGAACCGGCTTGAATTAGTTAGCTGCAGATATAACGCACATAAACTATGAGATTAGAGGACCGCCGTTATATTCCGAGAGGCAAGAGTACTTTTTGCAACCATCAGCAGCAAGGCTGCTTCAGTGTTTATGGGGTGTAGAGCTTCTGTTTGATGGGGATGGACCAGACCAGGTATAACTCCAGTCGGTTTAGGAGTTACTGATGATTAAAGGTCTGTAAAAAATTTACGATCGGCTGGAAGGCTGATCGTATGTTATTGTTGTAGTATGCATTGTAGCTATGTGAACAGTACAAAAATTTACATGGTTCATCAGTCGGTTAAGGAGATACAGCCGTTCAAACTCGGAACTTTGACTGGCTGTATCTCCTAAACCGACTGACAGAACTTGACAGTTTTTGTACTGTTCACAGTGCGTACTACAACAATATCACACGATCAGCCGTGCAGCTGATCGTTAATTTTTACAGACCTTTAATCATCAGTAACTCCTAAACCGACTGGAGTTTTGCAGGCAGACCTGGTCCATCCCCATCACAGAAATGCTCTACACCCCATAAACATTGAATCAGCCTTGCTGCTGATGGCTGCAAAAAGTACACTTATCTCTTATACTATTATACGTCTCACTAATGGTGAAGCCATTGGATCGTGAGGTACCTAAATGCAATGCCTAAATGTTTCCATAATAAAAACCACAAAAATTTAATGAATAAAAAAAAAATTCTCAAAACTTCGATTATAAATATAAACATTTAGTTACCAGTGGAGATCTGAAAATGATGCTGTTTTATCTTGCTTCGTAGACCACCAAGAACGCACAATATACCTTGAAAAGAAATGTTGAAATTATTGTCTAAAATTAAAAGGCATCTAACCAGCATGGCTAGCATGGCAGCGTGATATAGCGCTATCACACCTTCGCTCTCTTTCTATTTGCGCGCGAACGAACGAAATAAAAGGCATGATATAGCCATATCACGTGTAACATGCTACGTACGCAGCACTCTGTCAGACATTAGTTAGAGACCATCGATCCGTTTGTCACATTTCAACATCCCCTGAAGATCATCGAGCAGCGGTTTAGACTAAGGCTCATCGAACACGAAGCGTCTCGGAAGCATAAAATTCAATATTCGAATTCTCGAAAATCATTGGCGGTGTACGAATATCTTGAATGCGTCCTTCATTCCCATTGGTTCTTGATAACCTGATATAATTTAAAATATTGTCACCTCACCAGTAGCGGAGATTTTCGCCTTATTGCAATTTATTTTGGGGGGGAACGTTATTTAATTTGCCGCCACCTCCTGATACATTAATAAATAGATATTGGAGGGTGTGATATTATGAAATCGTTTAGATGTTGTTACATTGTATTCAGTTAATGTTAAATACAATTTGAAAATATTGAGACGGTTTTCGTTTTGATTATGTGCAAATATAGGGTCCTTCTTAATATGCTGACACTTTTTTAAGGGAATGATCAGACCGTCAAACTGAACAACTTTCTTTATGGCACTAACATCGAAATCGGGAAAAAAAAATCAGCTCTTCCATACAAAACTGCAAACCTAAACTCAAGACCAGACCCAAATGTATGGGACAGCTGATTTTTTTTCGCGATTTTAAGTTTGGTCCCATAGAGAAAGTTGTTCAGTTTGATGGTCTGAACTTCACCTTAAAAAAGTGTCAGTATATTCAGAAGGACCCTGTATGTTGATTATATTAATATGGAATCAATTTTTGAAAGTGACTTGCCATATTGATGTACCAAAGTGTACAAGGGGTAAAGTTTAACCTCCTGTACTCTTTTGCCTTTCACTTCTCAATGCCTTTAGCCTTTTATCTTATATGTTCAGGACACGATATTGCTACTCGCACTCACTGTTTGCATTGGTGATATATTGCAACTCGCACTTGGCCGATTTTCTTTACACAGGAGGTACATTTTTGATTCAGCTCATCAGTAGGACCATGTAGGACCAACAGAAATAGTTGTCCCTGGTGGACCTACTAGTAGGACGAAATAGTAGGACCACGAGAAAACGCTGATAAAATTAGTGAAGTTCAAGTATCTTTATTTACTAGTTTCTACCAGACTTCAAATTATTCTGCTTTGTCTTTATTCTTCACTGAAGTTAAGATCTAGGCAGGAAGAAGTACAAGTAAGATCGTAGATAGAAAAGTTAAGTAGCTAGGTAATATTATCAGAGGTGTTGGAAGGCAGCCAGTTGCGACACTGAGGGAGGAATGGTCTCCGTCACATCCGGTCGGATATTGCACGATTTTCCGCCTAAGCTCTACAATAACTCCTACCTATAGGATCCTTTAGGATTACAGGATAGCTGCAACTCTTAGAAAACAATCATTTTTATTTATGTAATTATCTTTTTAAGGTTCCGTAGTCAAAAGATTAATTTTAAAATTCCGTAATTCTAAAGATTCGTCAATTTTGTATTTATGTAAGTTGTACTTATATTGTGATCTTACTTTGCGAGAAGAAAGGTCTTTCGTTTGCCGAAAAATTGTTTTATGTTTGTGAACAAATACACATACATCTAAGACATACAAACAAGCTACAGTTAACAGTTTATGCTCCTTAAAAAATGTCATTGTAATATAGGTTCCAACTCTTTAGTCTTGATGCAACAGGAATACTGCCTACCCAAACCGTGAAACTTACAGGTTCTGCTGATTTTGAATCAGTTTTGTTGGTGTTAAATAGAAACTTTATTATTTCCGGTTTTGTCCTGGACACCCCCCAACACCAGGAGGTGTTGCTGGGGGGACCTTAACCGTGACACTTCGGGATCTGCAGCATGAGGGCACATCAAAACATTTTTTACATTTAATTTATTGATAGGTCTTAAACATTAGTGACTTTCCTTCGACTACAAAGAACGTTAGACAGCGGAGACAATCGGAGACAATCGGAATGGAGTTTGATATCACTGTTCTATAATGTCGCAACATTAAAACGATCACGAAATAAATTATTCAATTAGTCCGCCAATCATGCATTCATTACCTACCTAATAATGTGCAATGAATGAAATATCGCACAAAATAAATATATCAGTACAGAATGTACACTTGGAGAGTAATGTACACACGGCGACAGATCAACCTACCCATAGTTGAACTCTATGTTCATGGACATAAGGTCGAACTATGGGTAGGTTGATCTGTCGCCGTGTGTACACAATTTTACCTATCCATTAATAAAAATACAACGACTTTTATTTAGTTTCAATGAAAAGGCACGACCAATGTAGAATCGGAATGAAATTTAAAGTAGGAGTGGGTTTCTTGACTGAAGATTGTTATAAAGGTGGCACCGAACAACCATCTCACAGAGAATCACTAAACACATTCGCGGACAGTGAACGAGACACAATAGAACTTTTATTGTTATCACTGCTATAGCCGGTCACTGTCCGCGAATGTGTTAATGGGTTCTACCACCGTCCACTTTGAAGATGCCGTTAAACGAAAGGTATAAAAGTAAATACTCGTGACTCGTTAGTCTCGTTACTAACATTTTGATATTAACATTGATAATTTCTTTAATGTCTTCTAATTTCTTATACAATTTTCTTAGTCCGTGTGGTGTCGGCTAAGAATAGCACCATCCCATTTCTTCCCGTGGGTATTGTAAAAGACGACTAAGGGACCTACTGGAGGATGGGCAGCAGCATCCTCTGAGTACACACATTCAATCCAACTGCGATCGCCAACCCGCCTGCCAAGCGTGGCGATGATGGCAAATCCCCTCATTTTTGTGGGGGCGTATGTCCAGCAGTAGACGTATATCACCTGATATGATGATGATGATGAATTTCTTATACAGAGTGAAATCATTAGCCAGTAGGCAGTTTAGTATGGAACAGCAGAATTTCTTTTTTCTCTGATCGTTTTGCTCCTATGGTAAAAGTTGTTGAGTTTGATGGGTAGACTCTTAGTTTAAAAGGATGCTAATGATATCAATTTCTAGTATATTTCTTCTACGGCGGCTGCTTATTTACAAAACTATTGAGGATTAGGATTAATTTCAATACCTACATGAGTGCGCTAAAGAAAAATGCACTATCGTATCTCATCCTTATCATCCCGTATCCGATCGAGCGGAAAACCGCTGCGATCAGTGGTCGTGGAAAGAATTAACATTAAAGAAACAGCCTTAATGAAATCCAGCGGTGCCAAGTGCCAACAGGCCCAACAGCGTCCTGTCTGTGTGTGTGTGAGCATCGATAGGGCAAGAATACAGCAGTGTGACTCCAGACCCTGTACCCGGACTTTCGATGTTTCGATGATCGCCACACTGAAAAAAATGCGAGCCTACTAAGACTCTTAATTAGCACCAAAATAATTGAAATGACGTTATTATTTTACTAAAAACAAAAGGTGGTTAGTTGTAACAACAAGCCGAATTCGTTTAACAAAGATCTTTTAGTCGGAGAAGTCATGATGTTGACAGGCTCATATGGATTCATGATGTTGGTTGAAGTAAACAATTTTTTTTCAGTGCACTGTTTCGGTCCACACTTCATTGTAATAGAGTTGATATTGAAACGAAAACATTCACGCAATTGCGAAGTTCGAATGTGCGGGTAGACCCACTGTTCACTTTATATTTTGTTTCGAATGTCGAATGATCGTTTCTGACTTCCAAGCTGCTTTTAGCCATTAACACTATTGAAAATTGGACATACTTGTAGTGTTAATACCTGATATAGTCGGGATGCGATCGAAATGACTCACTACAATGTTTCAAATCCCTTTACGGGTTTCAAATTATTAGGTCCACTTAATCATTTTTAATACATAACACAATAGAATGTATTTAATTTAATAGCAACGAAACGTAACAACTAGTATCTTCTAGGCAAATTATCTATCGTTTAAGAAGTCCTTTACCGTTCAGTTGCGCCATCTAATCTAAAATTTTATATTTTTCTTTCAAGGAAACCTAAGTGCAAAACCATCTAACTGCAAAAGCCTTAAAGATATTTGTATATACTACTTTTACAGTTTCGAAAGATTTCAGTTTCAGGAATAAATAATTAAGTCTTATCGGCTAAATATCTTATTGTTGCACTTTATTGTTTTAGATTTTAGTGATTGAGAAATCAAAAATGTTGTGATAAGGGCGCCATTGAGCGCTAAAAGGCCATTTCTAAACGACAAAACATTGTTATATGCTTGTACAATGTGTTCACGTCTCGTGTCCAATAGGTAAACCAATTCCGTCTAGAAATCTATTTTCTAAAATAATTTATGTAACAATTCACAAAGTGGACTTTCTAAAAGGCAATTTCGCATTTTTATTGAGGAGCGCATATTGTCGGACTAGTCGGGCAACCAGTCTCGGGCAGGACCCAGGACTCAGGACTTCTCTAAACAATAATTGCGAGGGAGAAATAATAACGTCGGCACAGCGCGGCCCGTATCCGCTTGCAATAAAAATGTAAAACGCCACCGATAAGCGACAGCCGCGAAAGGCTCAAATGTGAAGCAAAAGGGTTGTGCGAGTCGTGCAAAGCGATGTATCGAAAATGACGGCGGGTAAATAAATACCAATGTCTTTTTTTAGTGTTCCGTACCAAAATTGGCAAAAAGGAATACTTATGGAATCACCTCAGTGTCTATCCGTCGTCCGTCCATCCGTCTGCCACAGGAATTTTTCTCGGAAACTTGGTATAGTTGTGACATAAATAAAGTTAAAAAGCTTAATGTTTATATTGAGGGGCAGTTTTGGGGGGCAGAAAGAGATTTATCAAAATAATCTATCATATTGTGTATCAAATGAAAGCTTTTTTCACCTCACAAGCTCGGAAAGATTGTGTTTATCATTCGAAATCTGAGTGCAAAAGTGTATTTTATCCGCTAGCGTGGAAAGAGTTTTTAAAATTCTAATCTTTCTATTCAATAAAGAAAAACAGCTTACACAAGTTTTTTTTTTCATGCTGTTTTCGTGCTGGCCTGTGCGATTATTCTAAAAAGGTGAGGTTGGCGCATTGAAATTTTCCTCGCTGTAGTGAGGTGAAATGTTGTGTGTTGCGCTCGGCAGCAAAGTTATTCTGCGTCTCGTACCTTTGAAACCCTCGCGACGCTCAGGATTCGCTTCGCTCGTGGTTCAATCCTAGACTCCTTCGCTTGCTCAGGTTTCAATACAAGTACTCGCGCCAAAAAGCAACTTTGCAGCCTTGCATAACAATAGTTATTTGTTATGCAAGGCTGCAAAGTTGCTTTTTGGCGCAAGTACTTGTATTGAAACCTGAGCAAGCGAAGGATTCTAGGATTGAACCACGAGCGAAGCGATTGGTTCAAATATAGAATCCTGAGCGTCGCGAGGGTTTCAAAGGTACGAGACGCAGAATAACTTTGCTGCCGAGCGAAACACACAACTTTTCACCTCACTACAGCGAGGAAAATTTCAATGCGCCAACCTCATTTTTAGAATAATCGCACTGGCCAGCATGAAAATAGCATGAAAAAAACTTGTTTAGGCTGTTTTTCTTCATTGAATAGAAAGATTCGAATTTTAAAAACTCTTTCCACGCTAGCGGATAAAATGCACTTTTGCACTCAGATTTCGAATGACAAACAGAATCTTTCCGAGCTTGTGAGGTGAAAATAACTATTCCAACTTTTCTTTGAAACTTTGCTCAATTTATTTCAATAAAAAAGTTGATCAGTGTCATGGGTACAATCATCCCTTAAAATAATGCAACTGTTTACCCTAACAACCTGTATAATTGTAAAGGTTCGACCCGGTACACCCTTGGCTCTACAGTGCCAAATCAAGCACGTATCTAGTAGGGCACGCACGACAAAGTGAATATTTGTATAGAACACCGATTTCTCTTTCAATGAATATATGCGCCATGGGTCGCGACCCGCGGGACAAAATCCCGCAAGAAACAAATTATATTCGTATTATGGTAAATACGAATGTTTGTATCAAAGTCATGGATGTTTATATCTATAGGGAGATGATCAGACCATGAAACTGAACAACTTTCTCTATTCGACCATAATGGAAATCTCTAAGGACGATAAAAAAATTGCGTTAAAAACATCTACTGTTCCGTACACAACTGATGCAATCCTACTCGACCCAAATATACAGGGTGAAATTGATATCATTAGCATCCTTTTGAACTAAGAGTCTAACCCGTCAAACTGAACGACTTTCAATATGGGAGCAAACCGATCGGAGCAACAAAAAAATCTGCTGGTTCATACTAAACTGCAATGCGTACGCGACACAAACGTATGCAACAGCTGATTTTTTTTTCTCCGTTTGGTTTGCTCCCATAGTAAAAGTTGTTCAGTTTGATTGGTAGACTCTTAGTTTAAAAGGATGCTAATGATATCAATTTCACCCTGTATATGGGAGAGCAGATTTTTTTTTTCGCGATTTCGTTGTTGATTCCGTACAGAAAGTTGTTCAGTTTGATGATCCGATCATCCTCTAAAAAAACCGTCAGCAATAAATATTATATTATATTATGTCGTTGTCTAGTCATTAAAAATACAAGTCTGGACTACATTCTGGTAGGTAGGTACCTACTTCAATTGAAACTTTAAATTCGCTTGTATGCAAACAATAAAAAATTTAAAAGTCGCAGGCAACATTTAATTTTTTTGATAAAATGAATACCCATGTAGCCCGTGTGTGTAATAAAATAAGCAAAGAACTAAAAACTTTTTTTGTCTCAATTAAAGAAGGAACATTTGACAAAAAACATTGGTTGAAGAAATTAAATAAGCATTAACAGATAATTTATTAATGGCCAATTTTAACTTCTTCAAATATTACTAGATCATTCATCAACCCATCCAAATACTTATCTAAAATCGCCAAATAAAGAACTAAATAAAACAATAAAACCGGTCAAGTGCGAGTCGGGCTACTCGCGCACCGAGGGTTCCGTACCATACCACGACAGAACACAACATTATTAACTTAGAAAAAAATTACTTTTTTTGTCCGAGACCTTTAGCGCAAGACCGACTCACACTTGGCCAGTTTTTAATATTTGTTGTTATTCTGTAGAGTTTACTCTATAATCACACTAAGTTTGACGCTTGTATGTATTACCGTTAGTACGATAGAGCGTGAATAAAAAACGTTGATGAAAACTAGATTCTTGTTGAGAACCCCCTTTTTGACTTTTTTATTATTTGTTAACAAATCCGCCGCAATAACGCGTGGAATAAATAAAAAAAAATTATTATAAATGTGTGTACGTTTTTATAAATACTCGGGGTCCGAGTTATCTCTATACAGGGTGTAAGAAACCACATACTCTACTCATCAAACTGAACAACTTTTACTACATGGGCATGGGAGCAAACCTGTCAGAACGAAAAAAAAACAGCTGTCCCATACTAAATTGCAATGCCTACTCGATTCAAACGCATGGGACAACAGATTTTTTTTGTTCAGTCAGATTTGCTCCCATAGTTAAAAATAAAACGTTTAAATACTTTTCCTTACACTCTGTGTAATCGGTTTAGTTGTTTAGCCGTGAAAACATACTTGACTGAAGCACTAATATTATTAGTATGAAATTATGGATGTAGTATTTAAATAAAGTAAAATAACTGGAAAAAGCAAATCATCGAAACCACGAGAGCCCTGCACTAGGAGTGGCTTGTTTGAGTTTTTATGTCCGGATCAAACGGCTAGGTATTTTGTCACACAAAATATAAATGTAGCTTACTTCCTTCCTTCATTGGTGGAGTTTATCTGAGTGATTAATTACGCCTTGTTTTGCGGTGTTTCGCTTTCAGCAAGTCTAATAAGGATTTAACTTTAATATTATGCACATAACATACGAATACAGCATGTTGTCTTACGTTTTAAGTTACATTTTGCATGATTTTAATTTTATCTTACGCGTGTACGAGTTGTTATGATCTATAAGATGCAAAATGTGTTGTCTATTATCCAATAATCAATTTCATAAACCTGATTTCGTTCTCGGCCTTTTTAAATGTTGGAAATTTAAATAAATTCCGCATCTATCCGAAGATCGTGAGAAAGTAATAATAAACATATCAATTTGGCGATCGATCCGCTTTCTCGTGATCCTCAACTGTTTATTAGATGCCGATATAAAGGATCGGCTAACTATAGCCAGCCTTCGCAACGGCCATATTTATTGAAATTACTTACAATTTGATTGTGGAGTAATAAGGGACTTCAACTCGGTAGCTCGGTTCACCTTAAAATTAAAGCAGCTTTTTGTTTGAAACGGCATGAATTAGATACTTTATATGTAGACGATTTGCATAAATTATTTTGCGAGGCTTCTGCGATGATCACGTAACACGGTAGATATTTTCGAAAAATATAATAAATTGAGAAAAATAATTACAACACTGTGTACTACAAAGCGTCACTAAGATCCTGTCTACAGAAGGTAAAAAATGCCACACAAGTGACTAATGAACATTTTTGTGATAAAGCCAATTTTGTCACCTAAAGCTAGGTTACGAGTGTCCATCTTGCAATCATTCCATCTACGTTATATTTACCTTGAGTTTTACTGAAAGAAATGCACAGTTTCGTAACAATAAGATGAATAACAGCAAGTAAGTTAACAATAAGATTGTATAAGATGGTAATTACAGTTACTGAACAGAGTTCAGTTTGATGGGTAGACACTTAGTTTAAAAGGATGCTAATGATATCAATTTCACCCTTTAGAGTTTAGAACATCCATCCATCCACCATGGACCTATATCCATGTCCATTCTACTGGACATTGCCTTGTCCACTATCCTTCAACGAGCGTTTCAAAAGAATACCATATAATTTAACTAGTTACAATCGTGTGACCATTATCATGGAATAATACATTCGTTATTAGCCCATCAATGCACATCATAATATAGTAGGCATCATGCATGCATTCGCGACATTAATGCTTACGATTTTCGAATTAATAGCATAATATACACTAAGGCGATTTCGCATCCATCTATCGTTATTATAATTTTATTAGCGTTTAACGGTCTACGCAAATATAGATTTTACTATGTTATAAACAACTAAATAATTTAACGTGAACACGCGCATACGATTCTGGGAGGTCAGGGAGATATAATGAACACTTAGGAAGAATATTTTACCCCCATATTTTTTTAATTGCTTGAATTGGTTTCAGATAATAAACTAAACAAGTTACGAAAAACGTGCGGATCAGCCGTTCGATTTTGTATGGGAGGTCTAAAAATTTTATATGTGAGGTCCAAACTTTCTATATGGGGGGTCCAAACTTTTTATATGGGAGGTCCAAACATTTTATATGGGAGGTCTCGTGTTCCTCAGTGAAACTTGTTTAGTTTCATTATCTGAATACTCCCTTAAAATGTTATACCTTATCGGATCACAGAGAGTGAACCAAAATGCCAAAAGTACATTTCTATCAATCTAAATCGTAGCATAAACCGGTTTCATACAAACTCTCGATTTGAATTAACAAAATATTGTTTTATTAGCATCTAGCGTTAACCCGCGACTTCGTCCGCACATACCAGATTGTAAGTCAGATCATAAGCTATCAAATAAAAATGGTTCATCAAATTCGGTTCAGTAGTTTTTGCGTGATGCTCGATCAAACAAACAAACAAAAACACAAACAAACACACAAACAAACAGACAGACAAAAAATAAAAAAATTGGTGATTTGGAATCAGGGACACCTAAAAACTAAATCGTAACTTTTTTTTCTTAATTTGTTCAATGTACAGACACACTTCTGTTACAGTTTTATAATAGTTTAGATATCAATTTTTTTTTCAACGGTTTTCTTGTGCACACATCTCATCTTTATTACACGGTGTAAAATAAAAGGGGACTCTTACTTTAAGGGGTGCTTCAGACCAACAAACTGAACAAGCTATCATTTTCTTAGAAGGTACTTAGGTGAGCTTAGAAATCAATTACCTATCTCTACCGAGTGAAACCTATAAAAATATTAAT
The DNA here is from genome assembly GCA_922987775.1 of Agonopterix subpropinquella. NCBI lineage: Eukaryota > Metazoa > Arthropoda > Insecta > Lepidoptera > Depressariidae > Agonopterix > Agonopterix subpropinquella. Next base: position 51,012,845 of record OV277693.1, on the reverse strand, counting down.
ATCTTTTTAATAGGCAGCGAAATGGATTCTTATTCAATTTTCAATAAATATACCTAACCTCGAGGATATTAAACTAGGTACAGAGTATGAGAGTAATTTGCAAGAAAATAATTAATAAAACTTAATTAATGTCTTCCTAAGTATACAGGGTGATTTTTAAAAATGTCTAATCTATACTTTAAGGTATTTTCTTTAGATAGTGAGTAAGTTTAACAATGAAAAAAATAATTATTTGTTGGTCTTTCTTTAATTTAAGATACTATATTGTTTAAAAGAAATTGATCCTTATGTATGACTCTTTCGGTTGGTATCATAAAATACAGGATTTTTTTTTCACATTTCACCGGTTCGATTCCCGGCTCAAGCAGATGATTATTCAAAAATCTTTAAATGCAGTTTTAATTATTTTTGAAAATAAAGGAATGTTTCCTTTCAGTAAAATTTGCCATCATAAATATTAAGGGTACTTTCCTTTCAACCACGGCCTTTTTTTTCCACCCTGTATATGCTATCGCCGTGAATTTTTTCACATCTCCAACTACAACCGTTTATCTGGGAGAGGGGGGGGGAACACTCGACTCTAACCAAAATGTTCGCTATCACAGTCCAGTGGCACCCTCATCACATTAAAAAAGATTTCTCAATAAAGAAAGCCTAAATTAAAAAAGTGCTCAACACGAACACTACTAAAGCCTTCAAGCCATTGTTATACAATACTTTTATAGGTTCTAAACATTCCACTTTTAGACAATTTCGAATAAAAACAAAAGCGGCCGTTTTTTTTTCTTTTTTCAAAATTTGTATGTTTAGACCACCAAAAAAATCTTTGTTTAGACCTTTAAAAAATAAAAAAACTATAAAAGTATTCTATGAAAATAGCTTGAAGGCTTTATAGTGTTAGTGTTGAGCACTTTTTTAATTTAGGCTTTCTTTATTGAGAAATCTTTTTTAATGTGATGGATGGACGCCACTGGACTGTGATAGCGCTCTTAATATTTCGCTAACGGATCCCTAAATCGAAAAATAGTTTAACCAAACTAACAATATTTTTAAAAGACCTATCCAACGATACCCCACAACATGGGATAGACCAGAAAAAAAAATTCATCCCCACTTCACGTGTAGGTCCAGATTTTTCAAAATTTTATTTCACCACTTTGTCGGCGTGATAAATATGTATACATATGCCAAGTTACAGGAGCTAAGCCGCGGACAGACGGACGGACAGACAGACGGACGGACAGACGGACGGACATGGCGAAACTATAAGGGTTCCTTTTTGACTTCGGAACCCTAAAAATCGGGGATTATTGAGAATTTAATGTTTTTCAGGTAGGTACACATTCCAAATTATCACCCAAAGTACAATTAATGCAACCATACAAAAATTCGTAGATTTCCTATCTAGACTATATCATAATACTTATTGTAGTATTGTACGCATCACATGATCACATGCATGCATGCGCGATATTAATGCTGATTGCTGACGGTTTTCGAATGAATAGCATAATACAAATCCGATTTTTAAATAATGTTAATGTCTACAATTACATCTTGTAGGTATTTTTTTCGCTGGGCAAACAGCTGAAACAGTAAAAAGTTGAGCAACAGTGGATTTTTGTTTGAAAACATTTGACAAATACATCATGGAGTCTTGGTCGTTTTGAAATAATGCTTCGGAATAAGATGCTTCTGACCAACAAACTGAACAACTTATACTATAGAATCAACATTGAAATCGCGAAAAAAATCTACTGTTGCATACGTTTTTGTCGAGAAGCTATTGCATTTTTTTTCGCGATTTCGATTTTGGCTACAAGTAGAAGTTAACCATATTGAATCTGTATTGTAACACGACATAGTGACTAGTCTATCGTCTGATGTTAAATGATAAATGAATGATGATATTACAGCACTAGGGTTCAGTCAGTTCTGTGTTAGGGGGGAGAAGGGAGCAATTATTAAATTAAATTACCACCTACCTAGGCTCACTTGACGGTACGCAGCATTCATAATTTGATTTACAACAGTTTAGCTACTAATAGATTACATAGTTTATTGGATTAGTCTGGTATCGTATCTAATATTCAGACAGGGTGTAGCAAAATACCCTAGTAATATTTAAAGGGGTGGTTTGGACAATCAAACTGAACAATTTTCAGTATGGAGCCAACATCGAGAAACCTTTTATAAAATCTGCTGTTTGATACAAAACTGCAGTACCTGTTCGATTCAAATATGTATGGGACCGCAGATTATTTTTATTTTTTTCAACGTCGTCTCCATAGTGAAGGTTCTTCAGTTCGATGGTCTAAACCACCCCTTTAGATACTTATTACTAGAGCGTTTTGTTACACCTTGTGCTGACAGGTCTTTCTTAATATGCTGACGGTTTTTTGAGGATATGATCAGTTCATCAAACTGAACAACTTTATCGTTGGGACCAATAAAAATCTCGAAAAAAAATCTGCTTTTCCATTCGGGTCGAGTACCTAGGTTTGTAGTTTTCTCACAGAACAGGTAAAAGTATAATAATTAATATGTATACAACGTGTTAATGAATTAACGCAAAACTAGAAAGTAGTTTGTTTAGAATCGAGAGCCGAATCGAATTATCATGGTTTCAACATGGGTAATTTTTTTCAAAATTATAAATAATTTTTTTGTGAAATTTTAAATTTACTGAACCCGATGTCAACCGACCGCACGGGCACACTCACCCTACTTACTACCAAAACAAGATTATTAAAATGTATCCATGAGTACGTTAGCGCCTTCATTCATTGCTGAAATGATAAAAAATCATTTTTGCCTCAAAACTTAAAATGCGAATAACTTTAAATTTTAACTACAAAAATAATGAAATTATTGTTTAAATCTAATTATTTTGATATAAATCAGTTGGGGTGTATGAGGTTTTGCGTTAATTCATTAACACGTTGTAGTTCTACATGTTTTGTACGGATTTTAATGTTGGTCCCACAGTTTCAAGTTTGGCTGCGAGCGGTTGTGTCATTCGCGTGGTGTTCGCGCGGTTCGCGTTTGAGCTTGCTACGAGGATCCGCCACCTCTTTTCTCAAGTGTGTTGCTAAAAAGCAATCCTTGAGATTTGGATGAACAATCCCACAAACTACTTAGCATTGGCATAAGTGCAGTGCTAGTCACAAACGCCATAAGCTATCTGTTGATATCTCAGATTTTGAAATAAGAAAAAATAATAGTTTTCATTCGATTACATAGTCAAAGATTGGGAATGACTTTGATTTTACAAGCATTGTGTCTTTGATAAAACCATAATGAGAAAGATGTGGCACTTAAAATATCATCATTGTCTTGCCCATTTCCCATTATTTGGGGTCGTCGCAATATGTCATCCTCTTCTATTCATCTCTCATCCTTCACACAATCCATCCATTTTTTCTTCGGCCTCTCTCTCCTACCACAGCCATCCACATACATACTTTAACACTCGTCTAATAACATGACACTCGTCTCTCCGCATCACATGCCCATACCACGATAATCTATAACCCTGCAATTTTTCCGTCATAGGTGCTACTTTCAAACTTCCTCTAATATACTCATTCCTAATCTTGTCCATTCTAGTTACACCACACATCCATCTCAACATTATCATCTCAGCTGCATGCAGCCGTTTCTCATCCGTCCCTTTTGTGGCCCAACACTCTGATCCGTACATAACGACAGGTCTTATAATGGTCTTACATATTTTCCCCTTCAATTTGAGGGGGATTCGGGAGTCACAGATCGTTCCCGCAACCTGCCGCCAACTGAGTTGATTCGGTGCTTCACGTCGCGATCTATCTCTCCATCGTTTTGTATGATTGAACCGAGGTACCGGAAGTCGGAGCAGACTGGCAAAGGCACGCCATCAAGGGCAATATACATGCAACTGGAGAGACCGCGCCGACATCGCAGAACAAACGTTCCGTTTTATTTTCAAGCCAACACTCTCCAGTGTTGTATGGCACTTAAAACATAGGTAATAATTGTTTTATTTCATCACATAACACCTAAAAATAGTAAGTATCCCTTATTCGCCTCACGCGAAACCCTCTGGATGAACTTTTTTGCACATAGCCTGAAACCACACGGCTATCTTGATTTGTTACGCTTCAAAAAGTTAAAAACAAGATTAAGAAATACATCAGCGATGTATCATTTATAGACTATAAATATATCGCACCATGTTAAATGTTTATAAAAATTATCAGTAGGTACCAATTAGCAAGAAAAACTGTTCGTCTCGGCTTACAACTGCACGTATTATTTTATTTTTTCCACAATAATTTAAGACAGAACGCATGCTCGAATCGTGCGCGATGCGCCGTTCGAATGTACTCCCTCATTAGGAATTATAAAAATATAATAAACTGTTGCACTTTGAATGCTTTTATTTTACACTACACGGCACACACGGTAGCCGATACTTGCCGCAAATTATAATGTACGAGCACAGAGTACTATGGTACGGTACGACACGAGCGAGTGGCGAGCTCGGGCTTCAGTTAGTGTGCGAGCGAAACTTGTCAAGTTCGTTTCATGCCTGACAATACGGGTTGAACTTCATCTGGCAGCACGAAATCGAATTTTTTCTCGCTCCATCCTTTTCTGACACTCAGGAAAGTCATTTGCTAGAACGAGAAAGATAGAGGGAACGCGACAGCACCGGCAGTACGTGCCGACCTTTCTCTCTAGTAAATGCTGTTCCTGAGCGACAGAAAAGAATACAGCGTGAAAAAATGCGATGCTGCCAGATAAGGCTTAATCCTGATCTGTGCCTGACGCTTGAGGCGAGGCATAGGCATACAGACAGAATGTGAACATACAAATGGATGAAAGTAAAAGGTTTACTTGTTTGATTAAGGAACTCTAATAACCCTCCTTGTCCAAGGCAGATTCTTATCCAAGAATCACAAAATCTTCTATTAGATATATATAGGTAATATAATAAAATTGTAAACATGGCGTGGTACAGAATATTGAAGATATTAAGCAAAAATATTAATTGCGTTTAGGATACGCAATGGAACGCATTAAGACCATTTTTATAATCATCACTTAAAAACTTCTGAACCGATTTAGATGGGGTTTTCACTTAAGCATAGGGCTTAGTTATTTATATATATTATTATATATATTATTTAAGCTTTATTTCATCGCAATCAGTTTATTCAATCCAACGTTATGAGTATTTAAAGTCGCGGGCGTCGCTAGTTTAAAATATTATCGGATTATCCTGTATAACCGATTTGACCCGGTAACTTCAAGCAGTAACATTCTGATTTAACTAACCTACTAACTACGCTGTTCAAAAAATAAGCCCCTTGGCTAACTTTACTTGGTCGAGTACGGACTGTATTAAAAATAATTTATTTGTATAAATGAAATAGATTTATTGTCACAGCACAAAAAGTTTTATCAGAATATAAATTAATAGGTAATATTATGACAAAGGCTTCATCGTTTGCTGGTAGTGTGATGAAACACTCTGACGATTTTTAACAACACTTTCAAATCGTGTTACATCTTTATACAACGTGTTAATAAATTACCACAAAAACTCATACACCCCAACTGATTTATAACAAAAGAATTAGATTGAAACAAAAATTTCATTATTTTGAGGACTTAAAATTTAAAGTTATTCGCATTTTAAGTTGTGAGGCAAAAATGATTTGTTATCTTTTCAGCACTGAAATAGAGCGCTAACGTACTCATAGATACATTTTTATAATCTTGTTTTGGTAGTAAGTAGGGTGAGTGTGCCCGTGCGGGGTGGGTTGACATCAGGTTCAGAAATTTTTTAATTTTGCAAACAAATTATTTAATATTTTGAAAAAAATTACCTATGTTGAAACCATGATAATTCGATTCTGCTCTCGATTCTAAACAAACTACTTACTTTCTAGTTTTTCGTTAATTCATTAACACGTTGTATACACTATGATTGGCATATACAACGTGTTAATGAATTAACGCAAAACCTCATACACCCCAACTGATTTATATCAAAATAATTTGATTGAAACAATAATTTGATTATTTTTATAATAAAAATTTAAAGTTATTCGCATTTTAAGTTTTGAGGCAAAAATGATTTGTTATCATTTCAGCACTGAAAGAAAGCGCTAACGTACTCATGCATACATTTGTATAATCTTGTTTTGGTAGTAAGTAGGGTGGGTGTGCCCGTGGGGTGGGTTGACATCGGGTTCAGTAAATTTAAAATTTTACAAAAAAATTATTTAAAATTTTGAAAAAAATTACCCATGTTGAAACCATGATAATTCGATTCGGCTCTCGATTCTAAACAAACTACTTTCTAGTTTTGCGTTAATTCATTAACACGTTGTATACATACATACATATGCTCACGCCTATGTCCCACTACACTACATGCGAGGCAGAGACAACAGATCGCCACATGCTACGATTCTGACACACATCTTTCGCCTCCTCAACATCCATAAGTCTTCATACAAGCTCGTCGGTTCCGGTTACCGACATTTTATTTTCTTCAGTAGGTACGCATCCTATTTGGTCAGCGTACGTGCGCCTAGGGCGACCCCTTTCAACCATTCCATTTACACTTGCCTTGTAAATTTCATACGTCCACCTGCTTTGCATGCCTCCTCTTAATTTAATATATTTAAATATAATATAATTATATTGCATAAAATAACCACGGCAACAAAACAATTATTAAATAAATATTTAATCCATACTATTTAGTATTCAAAATTATTTTGTGCAAAAGTTAAAGTTTGATACTCCACGAGCAGCACCGTTTTTGAATAGCACTTGAGTTTGAGCACCTGAAGCTATTCCACGAAGACACCTGGATGTTCTTTGAGCACCTAAAGCTATTCCACGAAGACACCTAGATGTTATTTGAGCACCTAAAGCTATTCCACGAAGACACCTGGATGTTCTTTGAGCACCTAAAGCTATTCCACGAAGACACCTGGATGTTCTTTGAGCACCTAAAGCTATTCCACGAAGACACCTGGATGTTCTGTGCTGAAATAACTCAAGTAGCATAACCTTCTCAACGCTCTTGCCCTATTCCTATTGTAAATAGAAAATCAAGTTCGTAAGAGAGGATCTAACTAAAATAAGCAAATAATAACGGTTTTCAATTACATGACCACGGGTGGCAGACAATTTATTTTTTGCATTTTTAAAAGTTTGAATAACACATCAGCGGCCCGCGGAGCACGCCCTGTGGTCTGCAGGAGGGTCTTACGAGTAACAACTGCTCAAAATCATCCGATACGCAGCGGGAACCCTTGTATCCAAATCATATGAAAATTTAGTTTGCCAGTGGTTTTAGGGCGTGGTGAACATTCAAGCACCCTCAAAATGTTATTAGGAGAGCTTCAAATTGTGTTTAGTCAACGATGTAATGGTTTTTCCTACTTTTTAATTGCGCGAGGAAGACGAAGGTTTCTTGGCTGTTTGAAGGATCGTTATGCAGGTTGCTATTGTTCATTGGCTAAATAAAATAAAGAAAAAGCTTTAACAATATTTTGTGTTTATTTTTAACTTTTAAATGAAACTCTTCACTGATAACGAAAACTACAAAGCTAACACATATTATGGAGACGGAAACAGGACAAAGAATATTTTTTGTCAAATGGAAAAGGTACATTTTATGGACTCGTTAAGCCATCCAAGCTAGCTAACTAAACTTCCTTAACTCAACACATAATATTATGTATGTCCACTTATACCTACTCCTCTAAAGGCAGTTATGGATAGGTAGGATAAATGCTAAAACGCCGTGTGCGGTTCAAATACGGACTATATAATTCTAACTCATAAATTTGAGCCACAAATAATACATATTCAACTGCAAATCGCTGTCTGAGTGATTTGATGTCGGGTACTTGCAAATCATGGAATACTGGTCCCATTACACGGTGACTTTGTGTCACGATTTCACGTGTACACTTTCACCACGATATAAAAATGTAAGTATATTGGAGACAAAGACAATGGATCTAACAAAACGTTGACTTACTTGCGGTTCAAGCACATCTCCTGCAATGCATTCTCCTAGAATTCGATGTAAAAATGTCTTGAATTATGTTTTTTAAATCTCATAATTTGTGGTATTACGATAGTTGTAATAACGTAGCGGGGTTGCCGCCCTAAACGTACAACTATGTTTAATAAAAAATATAAACTGTTAAACTTGATAGTATTTTCTTGGTAATTTGATTGAGAACATCACATGGTACCTAATCATAGGGTTTCCTTACCAAAAGTCGGCAGATCTATCCTTTCACTTAGGCAACCCAACTTTGGTGTTTTATTGACATATTTAACTCTCGATTAAATATGAAAATCTATAATTTTTTACTAGAAACTCTATGGCCTTAACTTTCGAAAAAATAAAAAATATTACCTACCTACATTTTTCAATAACTTATTAAGCCAAGCCTAGCACTTTTCGTTTATTTATACATTATATTATATACAGGGTCCTTCTTAATATGCTGACACTTTTTTAAGGGGATGATCAGACCGTCAAACTGAAAAACTTTCTCTATGGCATCAACATCGAAATCGCGACAAAAAAGTCAGCTCGTTCATACAAAACTGGCAACCTACTCGAGCCAAATGTATGGGACAGCTGATTTTTTTTTCGCGATTTCGATGTTGGTCCCATAGATAAAGTTGTTCAGTTTCATGGTCTGATCATACACTTAAAAAAGTGTCAGCATATTAAGAAGGACCCTGTATATAATATAAATTTTATTAGAAAACTCGATGAGGAAAGGTCCATACAAGCCGGGACCTTAAATGCACCTATTGCCTAGCTTCTGATCCTTAGCGGCTTCACCTACAAAATAATTATACATATGTGAAGAATATTAATAAATCTGCCTTGTAAGTCCGTGTGGTGTCGGCTAAGAATAGCACCACCCCATTTCCTCCCGTGGGTGTCGTAAAAGGCGACTAAGGAATCTACTGGAGGATGGGCAGCAGCATCCTCTGAGTACACACATTCAATCCAACTGCGATCGTCAACCCGCCTGCCAAGCGTGGTAATTATGGCAAATCCCCCCCATTTTCGGGGGAAGCCTATGTCCAGCAGTGGACGTCTATCGGCTGATATGATTATGAAGATGAACATTGTAAGTGTTTCCTTCATGAAAAGAAACTAGCTAGGTACAGTATAAAAATTTGAAATTTTTTTTGAAATTGCAAGTATTTGCTTCCAGTAGTTGATGATGATGAGTCAGTCAGTAGGCTGAAAGTTGATGATTCTGACGTTACTCTTGGACTCTTGGTTATACTAACTTTAAATTTGATAACAGAATCAACAAGTTATGTTAGGTGGGTGGGTTATTAATTTTAAAAATAATCACTATATCGGAACGTTCGCAAAACACTGTGTTTTTAACATAAAACATTTGTCAGGATTTTCTTAGTGCTGCAACTAACATTTCTCTCCCTTCTCAACTCTGACGCGGTTTACTGCAGACCTGTCATTAAATTTAGTATTTACAACATAAAATATAATTTGGATGTCAGAGGGAATTTATTTATTGTATAAAAGCAATGGACGATGCCCGCAACATGTAATTTTTATCGTATTAACCATGGATACACGCTAAACGTTTAATATATTGTTGCAAACAATAAATAATCCGTGACGGACAGACGATTGAGGTAATACTAGTCAAATACATACCAATTGTTTGTTAGTAAGAGTTACTATTCACCTTATAGTATGTATTTAGAGCTACAATTTTTGATTTATATTTCACAATGATTCTAATGTTTGCATTGTTCTGGAGTGCGATTTTTGAATCTCATTCGGTGAGTTCAGCAGTTGAAAATGTCAAAATTACTGTGGAGATATGCATCTTTCTACTGCTGATTTGACTTTCAAAAATCACACTCCTGGAGTACCTATGATTTTTCAAAGTCAAATCAGCAGTAGAAAGATGCACGTCTCTATAGTAATATTGACATTTTCAACTGCTGAACTCAGCGAATGAGTTTCAAAAATTGCACTCCTGGACCCTGCCTGCTGAGTTAAAAATTACAGGTGGTCATTTACAGTAGCGGATTTAGAATTTCATTTATATAATTTAGGGCTCATAGCTATAGAATACTATTTATACGAGGAAGATAAACGGCTAGTTTTATTTATTTAGGAAATTCGCAACAAAAAGTTTGCTGCCACAGTAAAAGTTGTTCAGTTTGATGGGTAGAATCTGTGGTTTAAAGGTTAATGATACTTTTCCTAACACCCTGTATCTTAATATGCTGACGGTTTCTATATAAAACTGCAATCCTACTGGACCCAAATTTTTGGGACAACAGATGTAAATATAATATTTGAATTCAATGCTAATCAAAACCGCAGGAAGTTATCTTACTGCCCTTCTAAGTAGGTATTGAAAACAGGACCAGGACGTCTTACTGTTCTTATTGCCTTACTTACTGCACTTTAGCTTAATCATAATATCAACCTACTGCTTCCGAATGAGATATTACAATAAGGATCAGATTTTCACAATAGAGCTCCTCACAAGGATTCCGAATATAATTATGTACTTACCTACTAATTGTGTCCATATTGAAAAATAAAAAACTCACTGCACCTTAAGGCTGGGTATTAGTAGAACAAGCCTCTCTTTCTAACAAGCAAACTTTCGCAATTAGCCATCCCGCTTCAATTGAAAGCAAGATCGCAAAAAAACGCATTTTTCATCAATATCTTTTCTCTTGGGTGTTTGGGAAAAAATCCATCGGTTAGAAGCCCTGCTATAATTATTTACCTTTCAAATGATGGTATATTCAGAAGAAATGGTGTAGTGTGATTCTTGTAAAACTGGTTATAAATCTGAAATCGAGCTTACTTTGCGCCTCTTTTCTATCGAGAAAATTTAATAGAATCGTGTTTTCAACGGTTAGATGCCTTGCAGAAAGAACGTATCTACACTGTTATGTGAACTATATATATTAAATGTAATAATTTGGTTCTCAAAAATCGGTTCGAAAACAGACAAAATAGGTATGACCTCCTCTTAATTACCACGGCGTAGATCTTTACTGGTTACTAATAGTTATGCAACTCGCGGCAAACTCTAGGGGTGACAATTTCTAACACATATCATTGATTAAGAATTACAATGTTATCATATCGTTTTCTTTTAGTTTTTTCTAATACGGCCCAAAATTAGAGTTATTTTCACGTTCCTCATTGTTTTATTTTTTTCTGTTAGTGAAAGGCAAAGGGAACCCATACAGCCATGTGCACTCAAGATCACGTCAAGCTTCACATTTGAAGTGCGATATTGTTTTTTATACGAACAGCATAAGAACAGTACGAAGATCAAGATGTCAAACTTGACGTGTTCACGACTGTATTTATGTATCATATTGATAATTTCATAATATAATTGACATGGCACACTGATTAGAACATGACTTGTACGAATAATAATAAAAACCCAAGGCCACAAAAACTCGCTTATTACCAACCCTGAAAATGCCGCGAATCGCACAATAGTTACCGATCTATACTGATTACGAATTTAAATGTTTTGACGAAGGGTTCGGGTTCTAATCACAGCCCAGACGTGGTAAGTACTAAAAATGTTCAGTTCGCTTCGCTCGCTCTATACTTCTGTAGGTTTTACTTCGGTGCACAATATTATGTTGTACCAAAAGCTACAATCTATTCGTATTACGGAGAAAAGTTGCGCTCACATCGATCGCTCGCTTTAAGTTTGTTTTAATTGTGTCACTGCAAGGTGCAAGGATAAACAAAGAGTGATCACACCCGAGGTGGTCCCATTTTAATTTTGTGAAGATCTGATGACGCGCTTCGGAGCTCTACAATAGAACTCCTCAAAAGTTGACAGCCATCGTCTGTAATTGGACCATTTGATTCGTTTCAATGTACTCTTTGCGTGTATAACGGATATTTGAGTCGAACTAACATATTTAATCACTGAAAATTATGAAATAAAAATTTTTTTACAAAAAAAAATAAAAACCGACTTCAAAACTAAAAATGTAAGAAATAATATTTCAGCATATAAGTTTTACATTCGAATCTATTAGAAAATTAATTTGTTTTATTGGAGTCGGTGTCAAGCCAAGCCAAAAAATTACTGCAAGCCCAGTCGCGAATTGTACCGGTGGCTTGACAGCGACTTCGATAAAACGAATTCATTTTCTAATAGATTCGAACATAAAACTTATAGGCTGAAATATTATTTCTTACTTTTTTACTTTTGAGGTCGGTTTTTATATTTTTCTGTATACAGTCTCTGCCCCGCGCGGGAGAAGCCTGCGCTACACCTTTGGCACAGTATAAGAAAGAGTATCTATTACTAGATACCTTTGGGGGGCTCTGGAGTGCGATTTTTGAATCTCATTCGCTGAGTTCAGCAGTTGAAAATGTCAAAATTACTGTGGAGATAAGCATCTTTCTACTGCTGATTTTCTTTCAAAAATCATACTTCAGGAGTGCGAAAAGTGCGTTTTGAAAGTCAAATCAGCAGTAGAAAGATGCGTATCTCCATAGTAATTTTGACATTTTCAACTGCTGAACTCAGCGAATTAGATTCAAAAATCGCACTCCTGGCCCTCAAAAGTATCTAGGTAGGTCGCTATTTATTTTTATTTACTTAGCTAAGAATCTATATTTGGGTTAGTAACAATTTTTGAATTCGCAAATTACGTTTTACGGGAAAAACTAAATCCCATTCCGATGTCGAAATCGCCAATTTTACTTAGGTAACTTGTAACTGTAATAACTGTAGGTACTGTACTGTACTTTTAAGAGGATGATCAGGTAGTCTGATCATCCTCTTAAAAGGATCGCACCTAATAGTTAAACACCCTGTATAATGTGTATCCGTAATTTCCTACAATTAAAAACCTAGTACCTAGTTGAATGAATTAAATATACTTTATTAGTTTTGTTACTTTGTTAGTTTTATTTCATAAGTTTGGGATCATGAAAATTAAGGTATATGTGCCTGTGAGCTTTATTTATAATACCGGGTTTTTTACCGTTCCGAACTTACTGGTGGTTTAAGTTTCAGACCATCAAACTAAACAACTTTAACTATGGAAGCAAACCTGAAATCGCAAAAAAAATCTGTTTTTCCCTACTAAACTGCAATGCCTACTCGACTCCAGGTTTCCGTCCATAGTAAAAGTTGTTCAGTTTGATGGTCTAAACCACCCCTGAAAGTTCTGGAAAGCTAAAAAAATCACCGGTATACATTTATATAAATAAACAAGCACTGTAATTTTGCTAGATTAGGATGTGAAGCGCCATCTTTTGTACAAGGGCGGAACAACATAGCAAGGTTACCCTGATCATGTTGCGGTCGTGAGGCTACCAGGCGCGACCTCTGTAGGGTTGGACGAAATCTACTTCATTTACTTCTTTGCTAGCTAGTTGAGCATCAGCATCATCCAGCTGACCATGTCGCGATCCTCACCAAGTAGGTATTATAATAAATAATACTCTTCAGTGTACCTAGTCTAAGTAGGTACAGCACATTTAGATTTAGGGATATGCAATTCGAATAATTATAATACTTTTGTCTTCTAAAATACCCTCCTATAATGTACCTTATTGCATTCATTTGTTTCTGAATAACTTGTCAAGAAGAAACGGTGAAAATAAACTGATCAAGGTAAACAGGGACATTATCCACTTCACACAAGAAATTAATATCTAGTTATAGCTTAACAATATCGAAAACGAAATAAAATAACATAGGTACCTAGCAGTCTTTCTCGTTTACTGTGTCATAGATTATCCTACACGAAGTAGTGCCATATTTTTTACCTAATAATAATAAGATACCTACCTACAACTTCAGTTCAGTTGCAATATGTATCACAGAAGTATATTTTGATTGATTGATTTGAATTGTCATTTCATGCGAATGACAAGCTGGCTTACATTATAATTTATAAGTAGGAATATAGGTACGTCTACGGATATACAGGGTCCAACTCCAACTTAATATGCTAACACTTTTTAAGGCTGGGTATTAGTAGAGCAAGCCTCTCTTTCTAACAAGCAAACTTTTGCAATTAGCCATCCCGCTTCAATTGAAAGTCAGATCGCAAAAAAACGTATTTTTCATCAATATCTTTTCTCTTGGGTGTTTGGGGAAAAATCCATCGGGTAGAAGCCCTGCTATAATTATTTACCTTTCAAATGATGGTATATTCAGAAGAAATGGTGTAGGCTGATTCTTGTAAAACTGGTTATAAATCTGAAATCGAGCTTACTTTGCTCCTCTTTTCTATCGAGAAAGTTTAATAGAATCGTGTTTTCAACGGTTAGATGCCCTGCAGAAAGAACGTATCTACACTGTTATGTGAACTATATATATTAAATGTAATAATTTGGTTATCAAAAATCGGTTCGAAAACAGACAAAATAGGTATGACCCCCTCTTAAGGGGACGATCACGCTAAACCACTTTCTCTATGGCACCAACATCGAAATCGCGAAAAAAAATCTGCTCTTCCATACAAAACTACAAACCTTCGATGTTCGTCCCATAGAGAAAGTTGTTCAGTTTCATTGTCAGATCATCCCCTTCAAAAAGTGTCAACATATTATAGTAAACAGGGTCAAAAAAGGCTGAAAACCAGGGGGTCTAGAGAACATACCTAACAACATACAAAAATTTGGTGCTGGTATGGTATCCGGATGTGAACTTTATTTCCGTATATACCTTCCTACTTATTAGGTAAGTATTTAGGCAAACATTTCTGACCCTATCTAATTCGAAAGCATTTATTTTAATACCTTAGTAAGTAGGCATCCGAGTCCAGGAGACTACCTACTTAGCAGATAAAGTCAATGATGATGATGATGATTATTTGACCTCGACAACGGACAACCAAACATCTGACGACTAAACAAAGGAATGTCTAGTCTGTTTTTAGTGTAGTCTTTCGTGGGACGATGGCAGGCTTCCCTACCTGAGAAGGCGGCGCGGCGGCGCGGCGCGGCGCGGTGGCGGCGGCGCATGCGCGGCGTCGCGTCCCTTTCGCTCAAGGCTACTGACCTCAACATGCGAATATCAACCCTACAGCTCAAGACATTTGAGAAAGTTTTTCAATGGAGACTAATTAAAAATTTTCGAGTCTTGCATGCGTGCCGGACAATCGAGCCTGGTTTTGCCTTGTCTTGGTCCGAGCGCAACTCGGGAAGTAGGTAGGTACCTAGGTTAGTTTTGTTTATTCGTCTTTATTGCTTGTTGCATATAAATACGTTTTTCTAAGATACCTAACTAAAGAAGGTACCTATCTCATTTGAATACGTTTAGTAGGTATAATAATTATGTATTTTTCGCATGTAGTTAAGGATTAAGTCTTTAGGATTCTTTTCTGTAAGTGTAAATAACCACATGCCGCTATAATAATAAAAATAAAAAAACAAGTAGGCGTCAGAGTGTCATCTTAGGGTAGGTAGGTCAGTAGGTTTAAGTCAGCAACTGTTTATTTTACCTGGAAGGAATTTTAGCTAGATTCAAATAATAGGTAGGCAGGTAAGTAAGTACCCACGGCGACAGATCAACCTACCCATAGTTGAACTCTATGTTCATGGACATAAGGTCGAACTATGGGTAGGTTGATCTGTCGCCGTGTGTACTTAGGAATAAATGAATAAGTACAATGAACTTTTTCAGATCTTTTTCAGTCCTAGTACCTAGATATACTCTACGAAAATTTAACCCAAAGACAAGGTAAATTCGATTACAGAAATTAAATTAGGTAGGCAAGTAATTGAAGACCAAGGTACTGTAGGTAGATAGTAAGTTACCTACCTCCAATCTATGTAAGTACTTATAAATAAGAAGGTAGGTAAATAATAAAATACCGCAGGTAGACTGTGACTTTTGGATTGGTAAATTAATTATACCATCCAGTGTTACGTATGCAAATGCACAGAAGAAAATCAAAGGAAAAACATAATAATCTTACTTCAAAAAAAAAACTAACAAACAGGTACCTAACCTGTCAGTTGTCACTGTCAGACTCATGTGCGCGGTCGAAAGTTAACGTTATTATTGTTTTGTAAATAAATGCAGTACTTACGTACCTTTTTACAAAACAAACACTTCTTGTCACATCAAAGCACTCACTGAAACACGCCGCTAGTAAAATTACTTGTTTTCTTGTTAAATAATGTTTAAAATGCGCAAACGCTCAAAGCAAATGGTTGTATCATAATGGAATCCAGGCGGCGACGCATGCGCAGGCGCAGGCGAGGCGGCAGGCGTCGAGGCGGTGGCGGTGACAGCCGACGCGACGGTGGCGCCGCGGCGCACCACGGCGACCCCGCGCAACCGCCGCGCCGCCCCGCACCGACACCCCTCACTTCCTCCCCCGCCTGCGCCTGCGCATGCGCCTGCATTCATCGAAACCCACTGCCCTGTGTGGACTGACTACTTCATTAGACACTCTTTAGTACCTATCAAAGTACCAGTCAGGTCGGAAGTCTGATGGCTTACGGTCGTGTTTAAAGTACCCACCCATACTTACTTTACTTAAAGATTCCAGTGGTTGTCAAACTTCGACATCCCTAAGATGTCATTACTGTGTGGTGCATGTGATGAGGTGGTAACTGAGGGAGCGCACTGCTCCGCGTGTAATAAGGATCTTCATTATCAATGTTCAGGAATTTCTGAAGGAGGTTACCGGAAGCTGGGGGGTGAGCGGAAGCTCGCGTGGCGTTGCCCGAAGTGCAGGCAGCAAGGGCTTGGTGGCCAACCCAAACCGGAATCGGAATCCATCATTTTAAAGGAGATCAGAGCCCTATCAGCTAGACTGGCGCCGTTGGAATCGTTGCCTCAGGATGTGAGGGACCTCCGCGCGGAGCTCCTTGACTTGAAATCGTCGGTTGATGAGTCCAACAGCCGACTGAGGGAATTCGACAAGAAAATTAAAGATATTGAACTTCGTTTGACTCAAGTCGAAAAAGTGCAGGATCAGGTGAACCTCATGCAGACAAAACTTGATAAGGCGGAACAGGACTACAATGAAATGGATCAATGGTCCCGCATGAACAATGTCGAGCTTAAGGGCGTCACCCAGGCCAAGAACGAGAATCTGTTCGACATTTTGTATGCAGTTGGAACCAAAATCCAATATCCGGTCTCGAAAACCCAAATTAATTTTATTACCAGGGTACCAACACGTGACAAGAATCAGGCAAAACCAATTATTATATCCTTCATTAACAGATACATGAAGGAAGATTTTGTTGCCGCTGCTCGATATGCATCTAAGGCAGCTTATCTTACAACAGGAGATATAGGGCTTCCTGGTAATCAAAAGGTCTATGTAAATGATCATCTGACCCCACGTAACAAAGCCCTACTATCCTTAGCCAAGAAGACAGCCAAAGAAAGGGATTTTCGCTACATATGGGTCAAACACGCAAAAATACACATAAGAAAGGACGACACATCCCCTATTATCACAGTGAAAACCGAGAAAGATCTCCTGAAAATAGTATAAGGGAAAGTGCTTTATCGCCTCAGATCTGCTTAACGAATTTGGCTAGTTTAATGTTTTGTCATGATTTTTGTTTGAGAACCACTTGCTATCAGTGTGCTACTGGTGTTTTCCATTATTATTTACTGTGTCTCTGTGCTAACTCTGGTAACGTTTACTCGAGCGGGGATGTTGCGTCTGCTGCTAATCACGACCTTACCGCTACATATCTATACTGCCTATTATCGCTACGCGTGCTATTGGCGCTTATGCATTACTTGTTTTACTCAATACTATTTCTTTATAACTCTGCATCTATTCAACTATTGTTAGAGGATGACTCGCTTTGCGGCTTTTATGGTCACTGTGCATTGCCGTGCAAACAACATTTTATTAATATTATTTACATCTACCTGAATGTTCATATTAAGCTGTATGCTTTATTATTATATTTATATTTGTTCTTATTATTTATGCTGTTTATTATAACAGTTTTTTACGCTGTTGTTATAAATTTTAGAAATGGCTTCGCTTAATGTGTATTATCAAAATGTCCGTGGACTGCGTACGAAGACTAATAATTTGTTTAGGAATGTGTGTTTAAATGATTATGACGTTATAGTGCTTACGGAGACATGGTTAATAGAGAGTATATCGAACTGTGAACTGTTTGACGGTCGTTACCTAGTTTGGAGGCGGGATCGTGATTACGCGAGGACTCGCCAAATTTTCGGTGGCGGTGTATTGCTAGCGGTTAGACGTGATCTTACTGTTATTGAGAGAAGGGACTGGTGTAGTTCGGCTGAAGATACCTGGATGACCATTACTCTGAAACAGTCAAATCCTTCAGTAACTCATAAAGTTCATATTTGTGTTCTATATTTATGTGAGGAGAATCAGGGTAACTCATACAAACTTCAACTTTTAAATTTTTTAAATAATGTCAACCATTTAATATCATCCCAACCCCTTGACACGTTCATTATAATAGGTGATTTTAACTTCGGTGACGATGTTGATTGGCAGCATCAGGACGGGTGCGCCGAGCTCGTTCCTGTTAATTACTCTAGTCAATATTTGGTTGATTTCTTTGACATTATGGACACTTGTAATCTGTCTCAATATAACGGCGAACGAAATCATCTAAAAAGAATATTGGATCTAGTTTTTTCAAATAATCCGATTGTGGTTCGTGAGTGTACTGATTCTCTCTCCGTCCCTGTAGATATGCATCATAAAACACTATTAATTACAGTTGATTCTATAAAAATACACAAGATATTTGATGACGTCAGAAGTAAGTACCTATTTAACCGTGGCGATTATCCCGCCATACTAGCCTCTCTTAACCAAATCTCTTGGACTGACTACTTACGATCCAGTTCACTAGAAGATTCCGTTACACTTTTTTATAATAAATTGTATGAATTAAGAGATCTTCATATACCACAAAAAACTTTAAAATCAAGTACTCACCCTCCTTGGTACAACTCAGCCTTAATTAAAATATTAAAAGAAAAACATAAATATCACCGGAAATACAAAACTTATGGTAACAAGTCCGACTATCAATCATTTTCAATTTTACGTAACAGAGCAATAGAAATTGAACAAAAGTGTTTCCGTACATATATAGACAAGATTGAGAATTCTATTGTGAAAGATCCTAAATCGTTTTGGTCATACGTAAAAAGTAAAAGAACGTCTAATACGTATCCTAACGTTATGCATTACAAAGGGGATTCTGCGGATACTGGAACCGAAATCTCCAACTTATTTGCATCCTACTTTCACTCCACCTTTCAGAAGCCTAATGTAACCGATAGTTCCGGCTCCAGTTCTAATACTTCTCAATCTAAAATACTTTCTGAGACATCTAGTATTAGTATTGGTTCAATTGATGTATGTCCTGAGGCGGTATTAAAGCTATTGAAATCTCTTGATCTTACTAAATCAGGTGGTCCTGACCTCATACCTCCCTCATTCATAGTGAATTGTGCTGCTGGCCTTGTTATGCCAATCTGTATTTTATTTAAACGCTCACTTTCGGAGGGGAATGTACCCGCAATTTGGAAATCGGCTTTTGTCACACCGGTTCATAAAAAGGGTGGTAAATCAAACGTGGAAAATTATCGTCCCATCTCGAAGCTGTGTCTGTTTGCAAAAATCTTAGAAAGACTTGTGTACAATGAAGTATATGCTGCACTCAAATGTTCATTCAGCGACGAACAACACGGTTTTCTTAGGAAGCGCTCTACAGTCTCTAACTTAGTATTAGCGAATGAGTATATATCGGAGGGCATGGATCAACGTGCACAAGTAGATGTGATCTATACTGACTACAGCAAATGCTTCGATCGTATAGACCATTGTATCCTTTTACAGAAGCTGTTGTCGTCCGGCATTCACGGAGATCTATACAGATGGTTTGTCTCCTATATTGAGAACCGTACCCAAGCAGTAGCGATGCAAGGCTGTACCTCTGATTGGACCTCAATACCGTCGGGCGTGCCCCAGGGCTCAATTTTGGGTCCTCTTTTGTTCATAATATTTATATTGGATATTAAGTTGTGTTTTAAAAATTCTGACATTCTCTTATTTGCTGATGACATGAAAATTCTTAAATTAATTAACAGTTCGCAGGATGTAAAACTCCTTCAAGATGACTTATCTAGATTCCAGGACTATTGTTTTGTGAATAAACTGGACCTAAATGTATCTAAATGCTTTTACATGACTTTTACGCGGAAATTTACCACCCTGGGCTCTGGGTATAGTCTATTGAACCATCAATTAATTAAAGTAAATGAGATCAGGGACTTAGGCGTCGTTCACGACAGTAAACTTCTATTCGATAAACATATCGACCTTATCGTAAGTAAAGCTTCTAAGGCTTTAGGGTTTATTATCAGAT
This sequence comes from Agonopterix subpropinquella, assembly GCA_922987775.1. Lineage (NCBI taxonomy): Eukaryota > Metazoa > Arthropoda > Insecta > Lepidoptera > Depressariidae > Agonopterix > Agonopterix subpropinquella. Next base: position 50,992,393 of record OV277693.1, on the reverse strand, counting down.
CTACGGTGAGTTTTACTAATTTGAAGTCACTCAAAATACTGTATTGCGCCTTCGTACGCAGTCACTTGGAATATGCATCTCAGGTATGGAACCCACGATATGAGGTCTATAAGGCACGTATCGAGGGTATTCAGAAAAGATTCTTGCGTTTTCTTGATTATAAAGCACGGCAATGGTCAGATGACTATCAACACCGCTGCAAGCGCTACCACTTTCTTCCCCTTGAACACCGACGTAATATTAGCGACATTTGCTACTTGATAAATATCTCGAATGGATCCATTGACAGCCCAGATTTAATCTCTAAAATATGTCTTCGTACCAATCAATTAGGCCTTAGGCAACGTCCCTTGTTACACGTTCCCCTTGCTAAGACTAACTATAGACAAAATGCATTCTTACTGCGCAGCGCTAATAGCTTTAATAGTGTTTCGGTTGATCTAGACTTTGATTTGTTTTGCACAAGCACGACCTCGGTTAAACGAGTACTTACTGAAAAATACCTACCTCGGTTAATGAGTTAGCGGCTCACTCGGCACCTCTTTACTTTTACTTTTACTTTTTAGTTAATATAATTCCTTTTCTTTTGTGGATGGTTTGAAGTACCAGCAAACTCTGAGCTTTTAGTAATGTAACTTCTTATTAGTTTTATTGATACTTACTAAATTTGTATTTTCACTCACAAAAGTATGTAAAACGAATGAAATTTATCTGTGGAAACTTTTAGTTGGCAATGTTGTTTTAAAAAATGTTGATACCCTACTATCATGTAATTAGTCCGTAAGTTTTCCTAAAATGAATAAAATAAAATAAAAATAAAATAAAATATGTTATGATTATGAAACTCATACTTAGGTAGGTGATTTTTAAAACCTTTCCACCCGGGGATATTTTATTTTGCGATTTCACGTTTGCTCTCATAGTAAAAGTTATTCAGTTTGATGGTCTAAATCTAAACCACCTCTGAAAATCTGGAAATAAATAAAATAAAAAATCATCCAGTGGCCTTTTTATAATATATGGTGACGGTTTTTAAGAGGGTGATTCTCTGTAGGACCAAATATCGAATCTGCGAAAAAAATCTGCTGTTCCATACAAAAACTGCAAACCTACTGGACCCAAAATGTAACAGCAGATTTTTTTTTTCGTGATTCTATTTCCATAGAAACATTTGCTCAGTTTGACGGTCTGATTTAAGTAATGAATATCAAGCTCGTTGATATCTTTTGTTTTAATAAACCAATCCCCAATACGAAAGACATCAACGCAAACGTAAAACTGTCTAAAATACTGAAAAATCCATAACGTACCTTAGGGTAAATTAGGTACATTAGTGCTATATACAGGGCGTTCGGGTAAACAGTTGCATTACTTTAAGGGGTGATTGTACCCATGATACTGAACAACATTCCCAAAGAAACCTATAGGAAATTCGCAAATAAAAATGTGGACTTTCCATACATAAATGCGAGTCCGTACCTATAACTAGCGTACACATGAAAGGGATCTGGCTGGAATTGATGCCAAAATAGTTCCTTAATAGTGCCTAATTAGTACCTAGGTCAAATAAATAGTGCCTCTGTACTTTACGAGATATCGATTTTTTTTACCTGGTACGCTGGCTTGACGTCAAGGTAGCGTACACATTTTCTGTGGCTAAAACGGCTTGCATTGCAGCATCGAATTTACACTCAAAAATAGTGTTCAAATAGTGCAGGCATCCAAAATCTCATGAGGCTGTAAAAGGTTTCACACCATTGCTCAGCCAAATATATTAATACGTAGAACTTTGCATCGATTTTTTATATTGTTTCACTACGACTACGACTTTACATAAAATATTAGTACAGACAGAGGCACGATTTCAGGAAATATTTATTTAATGTAGTTTTTATAAAAAGAAACGTCTCCTTCTGTAAGAAATATTTTGTGAATTCGTGTGTACGCCAGCGCAACGACAGCTCCGTGGTTTATTTAATAGTAGATTATGTACCAAGGGGATAAAGCAGTGTCTTTCATCACGGGCGCGATATTGAATCCCGAGCGTAACGAGGGATTCTAGGGTTAACTCCCGAGCGCAGCGAGGGAGTTTAGAGTTAACTCCCGAGCGTAGCGAGGGAGTTAAGACTAGAATCCTGAGTGAAGCGAGGGGTTCAAGCTCGCCCAAGATGAAAACACGTTTATCCCCGAGGACCATACTCTACTTTTCACACCCTCCGCGAGAAAATAAAAAGCAATACTGTTAGAAACCCAGGGGAGCGTGTAAATTCTCTATGGTTAGAAACCAATTATTTTATTAGAGTTTATAACAAAGTATTAGAGTTCAATAGTATACTTAAGTATTTGAAACATTAGACCAGGTGTGCGATTTTTGAAACTCATTCTTTGAACTCAGCAGTTGAAAATGTCAATATTGCTATTAATCTTTCTACTGCTGATTTGACATTAAAAAATCATACTCCAGGAGTGCGATTTTTGAAAGTCAAATCAGCAGTAGAAAGATGCGTATCTCTATAGCAACACATACATAGTACATTTTCAACTGCTGATATCAGCGAATGAGATTCAAAAATCGCACTCCAGTTGTACAATGTAATATTTTTTTATTACTTTGTTCGTAGCAATAGGTACAGAGATATGCAGCATTCGCGCCTTTTTTTCTTTTTTTGTGTTCAATACTCGTGGTGGCCAGTTCAAATTTCGAATTAAGTTCTTTTTGGTGCCTGTCTCCATGATAAGTTTTCATACGAATTTTAAGTAAGGGTCGTAAATAATCTGTGGATGCGGTTCCATATTCAAATCTCATTATTGACCAGCGGGTTATAATGAAATTCAGTACAATATTATTGCCCGGCTAGGCCCAGGGCTATAATGACTTGCTTTAGGTTCGAGTTACATGACATATAATGTTCCATTTTCGAGCGGGTGGTGTGAAAAAGACTTATTTATATCTCCGCTCCCTGAAGACCTAGCCTCATGAGATTTTGGATGATTAGGGCACTATTTGAGCACTATTTTTTGAGTGTAAATTCGATGCTGCAATGCAAGCCGTTTTAGCCACAGAAAATGTGTACGCTACCTTGACGTCGAGCCAGCGTACCAGGAGTGCGATTTTTGAATCTCATTCGCTGAGTTCAGCAGTTGAAAATGTATATACGCATCTTTCTTCTGCTGATTTGACTTTCAAAAATCATACTTTAGGAGTGCAATTTTTGAAAGTCAAATCAGCAGTAGAAAGATGCATAACTCGACAGTAATTTTGACATTTTCAACTGCTGAACTCAGCGAATGAGATTCAAAAATCGCACTCCAGCTGATTGCATTTAGGTGTCCGTATAGCACACGCAATCGAATCCACGTTTATTATCTTTTTACAAGAATGAGTGTTTTTCTTTTGGTTTTCTAGGGGAACGATAAATGGCGCTACGGTCTGTGCGAATGCATGCATGCATATGCTCATGAATATACTCCCCGAGGGGGTAGTCAGAGATATTCTGAAACCTCAGAACATCCACGTTTCGTTTCGTCTGTGCGAATAAAGGTCAACATTTCCAAATGTGTTTCTTTAAAATAAAAAAGAGGGAAAAGATGATCAAAAAAATGCTGACGCATATTTTGATAGAACATTTCATTATTTTATTTATTTTCATTTTAATTGAAAATTTGAAACTGTTTACATCTGACGTGACTGATGTATGGGCTCGATCCGAATCGGGTTTCGAATAATTATTTTGTGATTTATCTGTAATTGTGACTAATTTTAGCTTTTAATTGATGTAAATTGTGATTTTGATTATCTATGACTAACTTGACTTGAATTGAATTATTAGGCTATTTTATTTTATTTTTATTTATTGAGGAGCCCCGTGGATACAATAAACAGCAAATCTTATAATACTAATCAGAACTAAATATAAACAACACAAATCACAAAAAAAAAACGCTAGTCGCTCCGCTTACGAAAACGCTTGTCGCTCCGCTTATGAAAACGCTATTCGCTCCGCTTATGAAAACACTACACGCTCCGCTTATGAAAACGATACCCGCTCCGCTTACGAAAACGCTACCCGCTCCGCTTACGAAAACGCTTGTCGCTCCGCTTATGAAAACGCTATTCGCTCCGCTTATGAAAACGCTAGTCGCTCCGCTTATGAAAACGCTATTCGCTCCGCTTATGAAAACGCTAGTCGCTCCGCTTATGAAAACGCTACCCGCTCCGCTTATGAGAACGCTACCCGCTCCGCTTATGAAAACGCTACACGCTCCGCTTATGAAAACGCTATTCGCTCCGCTTATGAAAACGCTATTCGCTCCGCTTATGAAAACGCTATTCGCTCCTCTTATGAAAACGCTATTCGCTCCGCTTATGAAAACGCTATTCACTCCGCTTATGAAAACGCTATTCGCTCCGCTTATGAAAACGCTATTCACTCCGCTTATGAAAACGCTATTCGCTCCGCTTATGAAAACGCTATTCACTCCGCTTATGAAAACGCTACTCACTCCGCTTATGAAAACGCTACACGCTCCGCTTATGAAAACGCTATTCGCTCCGCTTATGAAAACGCTACACGCTCCGCTTATGAAAACGCTACCCGCTCCGCTTATGAAAACGCTACACGCTCCGCTTATGAAAACGCTATTCGCTCCGCTTATGAAAACGCTAGTCGCTCCGCTTATGAAAACGCTATTCGCTCCGCTTATGAGAACGCTACCCGCTCCGCTTATGAGAACGCTACCCGCTCCGCTTATGAAAACGCTACCCGCTCCGCTTATGAAAACGCTACACGCTCCGCTTATGAAAACGCTACACGCTCCGCTTATGAAAACGCTATTCGCTCCGCTTATGAAAACGCTATTCGCTCCGCTTATGAAAACGCTATTCACTCCGCTTATGAAAACGCTATTCGCTCCGCTTATGAAAACGCTATTCGCTCCGCTTATGAAAACGCTATTCGCTCCGCTTATGAAAACGCTACACGCTCCGCTTATGAAAACGCTACCCGCTCCGCTTATGAAAACGCTACACGCTCCGCTTATGAAAACGCTATTCGCTCCGCTTATGAAAACGCTAGTCGCTCCGCTTATGAAAACGCTATTCGCTCCGCTTATGAGAACGCTACCCGCTCCGCTTATGAGAACGCTACCCGCTCCGCTTATGAAAACGCTACCCGCTCCGCTTATGAAAACGCTACACGCTCCGCTTATGAAAACGCTACACGCTCCGCTTATGAAAACGCTATTCGCTCCGCTTATGAAAACGCTATTCGCTCCGCTTATGAAAACGCTATTCACTCCGCTTATGAAAACGCTATTGGCTCCGCTTATGAAAACGCTATTCGCTCCGCTTATGAAAACGCTACACGCTCCGCTTATGAAAACGCTACCCGCTCCGCTTATGAAAACGCTACACGCTCCGCTTATGAAAACGCTAGTCGCTCCGCTTATGAAAACGCTGTTCGCTCCGCTTATGAAAACGCTATTCGCTCCGCTTATGAAAACGCTATTCGCTCCGCTTATGAAAACGCTACACGCTCCGCTTGTGAAAACGCTAGTCGCTCCGCTTATGAAAACGCTATTCGCTCCGCTTATGAAAACGCTATTCGCTCCGCTTATGAAAACGCTAGTCGCTCCGCTTATGAAAACGCTACACGCTCCGCTTATGAAAACGCTATTCGCTCCGCTTATGAAAACGCTACACGCTCCGCTTATGAAAACGCTACCCGCTCCGCTTATGAAAACGCTACACGCTCCGCTTATGAAAACGCTATTCGCTCCGCTTATGAAAACGCTAGTCGCTCCGCTTATGAAAACGCTATTCGCTCCGCTTATGAGAACGCTACCCGCTCCGCTTATGAAAACGCTACTCGCTCCGCTTATGAAAACGCTACCCGCTCCGCTTATGAAAACGCTACCCGCTCCGCTCATGAAAACGCTACACGCTCCGCTTATGAAAACGCTATTCGCTCCGCTTATGAAAACGCTACACGCTCCGCTTGTGAAAACGCTAGTCGCTCCGCTTATGAAAACGCTATTCGCTCCGCTTATGAAAACGCTAGTCGCTCCGCTTATGAAAACGCTAGTCGCTCCGCTTATGAAAACGCTAGTCGCTCCGCTTATGAAAACGCTAGTCGCTCCGCTTATGAAAACGCTGTTCGCTCCGCTTATGAAAACGCTATTCGCTCCGCTTATGAAAACGCTATTCGCTCCGCTTATGAAACCACACACTAGGGTCAGCGCACACCCAGCGTAGAACTGTTCGAGCATGCGCGAGCAGTTTTCATTGATTCAATTGATAATGAACTCTATTCCCATTGAAATAAAGTTGAAAATAGCTTGCAAGTGATTAAATCCCTTCAGCGTCTGTTCGAGTATGCTCGCGTATGCTCCTCGCGCGACGGGAGCAGTCGCGAGCATGCGCGCGGATGCTCGCGCATGCTCGAGCATACGCGCGTGTCGATGCTTGCGATCCGTCGTCAGTGTTGCCACACCGTCTTTTTTCGGGCTAGCTCTAACATCTTTTTTATCAGCTAAGCCCGAAAAGGGAAATTTAGTACCTAGTTGCCTACCTACAGATAATAAATAATAATCTAGCCCTTATCGAAAATATACGGAAAATCTAAAATAACATTGATTTTTAGGGTTCCGTACCCAAATTCTTATTGATGTGCTCTTCTTGCTCCTCTTCCTCTGCTAGTAACCCAATAATTACCAAATCCCAGTCCACCATACTTTAAAATTGCTCTTATCGCACGTCTTTACGGCACTTTAAAATATTGTAAACACAACGGCAAAATTCACTGTCAACTATAGCAACACGGGAGCATCCGCGAGACTGTTCGAACACGCGCGAGCTGCTCGCGCACGCTCGAGCATCCGCCGCTGCCGCCGGCGGATTTCGCCGCTAGGTGTGCGCGACTGCAAAGAACATGCTCGAGCATGCGCGAGCAGTTCTACGCTGGGTGTGCGCTGACCCCTACACTACCGATTGGGATACTTGAGATTGGGTACCGTGACGTCATCAACGATATCGCGATCGGTCCGCGGCTTCGACCGAAAATGTTAACTTTGCACTTCTATATCTCGGTCAGTTTTAAAGATAGAAAAATAATAAAAACACTGTTATTTTCGTAATTTTTTTTATAATTTTTTGGCATATAAAACAAAAAATGGTTATCTTCTCCATTATTTGGGCTATGTCAGTTACTCTGGTTCTTCTGCGGATCTCTTCATTTCTGATTTGATCTCGCATGGAAACTCCGAACATAGCCTTCTCCATTTCGCTTTGGGTGATATTCTGCGTTAATCGTTTATTCAAATAAATAGGTAAATAAGTAACATAACACAAATATTCTTATTCTTAATACATTATTTATCTGATATAATATAGTTCAAACAATAAACAACAAACATTTTAATCGGGGACACTAAAACCCCTAAATATTCAGTCTGATCGGAGCCACTTGGAAAACGGTCGCCATCTTGGTTTTCCGTTACGTCATCCAAATAGCTGCTATACTATGCTGTTGGTTATTATCATGGTACAATAATATACTGCGCCTGGTATTTTCTTCCGATCACGTGACTGACACAAGCCTACGTCATCATACCCTTTTAACATGTTTAGCGGCCATTTTTTTGTGACGTAGACTTGTGTCACTCTGGGAATAGAAGACCTTATTTTTTTAGACTATGGTTTACTATAAAGTAATAAAAGAATCGGTAGTTTTACGTGATTTCATAAAATAGTGAATATCTCGGAAACTAAAGCCGACAACAAGGTCCCTTGTCCCTTTTCCCTCAGAACGTCACAAATATCTACTAAATATTTGGTGACATCAAGGATTTCTTTTTGTAAGTGGTTGAGCTTCGTTGCAACCCGAGGCGAAATCTTGGAGCGCTACTTGGAGCGAACCGAAGGGTAGTGCGGCGTTATTACACGTGTAATTTGCTGACTTGCAAATCAAAACCTACAAGGTACTAAAATGAAAAGTTTGGGAGCCCCTCTGATGTAGTGAGTGACTGAGTGAGGTGTGGCTACATCGCCGCACTAAAATGGGACAGCTGATATGCAGTTTCTTCTTGAACTTTAGTAGTATATAACTCGCAGTGTCTAAAAAGGTTCGAAAGAAGTAAGCACTTTAATAATAATGTATGCAACTCGCACCCTTCCCATAGATCGAATTATGCTACAACTTACCCAAAGAAAAACAGAGGGTACGGCATTTTCTTTTCAAACCGGTCTTAATATTACGCCCGACATATGTATAATCATTGGCCTGAAAATGCCTGCTGCATATGACAGAATTTTCGTTAATTTTGCTATAGCAATCAATTGGTAATGCGTTCAGCCATGATTGCTTATCAATTTATCTCTTGGGAATCTTAAAATAAATAAAACAATACTCATTTTGAGACCCAAAATTTAACTTCAAGCCGAAAGCAGGAGATAATAAGTATGCCAGTGTATACATCATCATCATTAACCTATGTACGACGTACGTCCCACTTCCAGGCACAGTTTCATGGACGTTAGTCCACCACGCGTGCCCAATGCGGATTGATAGACTTCACATAAGCATGACAATTTTTATTTCAGCGTATGCGGGTTTCCTCACGATGATTTTCTTCACCGTTTGAGAGCAGTCGGTATTACGTATACAACAAGTTAGAAAAAGTAATCCGTGCGAATTCGAACCCGGACCGTGAGTGTCCTAGTGTTCATACCTCTCTGCAACGCGCCATCGACGGGTTAGTCCATCTAGTTATACTCTTAGTTATACAATGGCCTCGATTCGGAGTGTACCACGACTAAACTAAACTAAATGTATTCCTGTCACTTTCTAAAATAAGATTAAGAAAAGAGACGGAAAACCAACAGCTGACTTTAGTGCTGTCAAAGTGACGTTAAATGCGCAAAATAAGATGCCATCATAATGTACGCCATCTTATTTAAGTCGTTTTTGGGCGTTTAACGTCACTTTGACAGCACTAAAGTCAGCTGTTGGTTTTCTGTCTCTTTTCTTAATCTTATTTTAGAAAGTGACAGGAATACATTTAGTTTAGTTTAGTCGTGGTACACTCCGAATCGAGGCCATTATAACAGAATGGACTAAAAAAGTCCTATTTGTTATACTGCTCAATATAACTTACTAGCGGCCCGTCCCGGCTTCGCACGGGTGGACGTCTAATCTTTTCTAGCAATAAATATAGCCTATGTTACTCAGGGTGAATGCAGCTTTCTAATGGTGAAAGAATTTTTTAAATCAGCCCAGTACTTTTTGAGCCTATTCATTACAAACATACAAACATACAAAAATAGGTACAAATCTTTCCTCTTTATAATATTAGTGTAGATTGGATTCGAAAAAAACAATGGAGGTTTGTCCATGTAGTTATACCTACATATAAACAGCTATAACTTGTAAAGTGTGTGTGACTGTGTGTGTTTGTGGCTACCCTTCGGTTCGCTCCAAGTAGCGCTCCAAGATTTCGCCTCGGGTTGCAACGAAGCTCAACCACTTACAAAAAGAAATCCTTGATGTCACCAAATATTTAGTAGATATTTGTGACGTTCTCAGGGAAAAAGGGACAAGGGACCTTGTTGTCGGCTTTAGTTTCCGAGATATTCACTGTTTTATGAAATCACGTAAAACTACCGATTCTTTTATTACTTTATAGTAAACCATAGTCTAAAAAAATAAGGTCTTCTATTCCCAGAGTGACACAAGTCTACGTCACAAAAAAATGGCCGCTAAACATGTTAAAAGGGTATGATGACGTAGGCTTGTGTCAGTCACGTGATCGGAAGAAAATACCAGGCGCAGTATATTATTGTACCATGATAATAACCAACAGCATAGTATAGCAGCTATTTGGATGACGTAACGGAAAACCAAGATGGCGACCGTTTTCCAAGTGGCTCCGATCAGACTGAATAGTATAGGCACATGTCCTACCTATTTAGGGCTGTAACTTTTGAACCCTAATAGCTAGATAGTTGATCTCAGATTATGCGTTATTACGGCGGATTTGTTAAAAAATAATAAAAATGACAAAAAGTAAAAAATTAAGGGGGGTTCTCAACAAGAAACTAGTTTTTATCAACGTTTTTTACTTCACGCTCTATCGTAAAAACGGTAATACATACAAGCGTCAAACTTAGTGTGATTATAGAGCAAACTCTACAGAATAACAAAAAATACTAAAAACCGGCCAAGTGTGAGTCGGTCTTGCGCTAAAGGCCCCGGACAAAAAAAAATTTTTTTCTAAACATAGAAACAAAACAAACAAACAACAAACTAACAAATTAACATTAACATTATTAACAAATAATGTTGTGTTCTGTGGTGGTGTGGTACGGAACCCTCGGTGCGCGAGTAGCCCGACTCGCACTTCACCGGTTTTAATAACTAAAATAACTATTGTACAAGCGCATCATAAAACAATAATCCGACGTAATTTCCTATACCAGGCCCTGTACCCGGACTTTCGGTTCGATATATCGCCACAGTTGCGGTCCGCACTTCATTGCAATAGAGTTGACATTGGAACGAAAACGTTCACGCAATTGCGAAGTTCGAATGTGCGGGTAGAGACCCAGGGTCCAACTTAATATGCTGATAGTTTTTTAAGAGGATGATCTGACCATCAAACTGGCCCTGTACAGTCGCCATCAGATATATCGTAACATACAAGGTGTCCAAATATTTCTGAGCAGTACTAATTTTCATTAAATTATTTACAGTAAATGTTACCAATTATATCTAAACGTGTATTTTGTCATAAATATGTGAACAGCTAATTTTCAATAATTTCATTACAATGTTATTTAAAATTAAAATGTAAAACAACGGAGTAAGGATTTTTTTCCGAAACTGTTTAGATGTTTATAGCCACCATGACTGCGTCGATATATTTGATGTTCTCGGCGTTCCTATATTTTTGAATGGCTATGAGTAAAGAAATTATTGAAAATTAGAACTGCATAGAAATATTTGACCACCTTGTTTACTACAATATAATCTGCTGGTGACTGTACCATATGAATCTAAACTATTATAAAACTGTAACAAGAGTGTGTCTGTACATTGAAGATATTTACAAAAAAAAGTTAAGATATGGTTTTTAGGTGTCCCTGATTCCATATCACTAATTTTTGGATTTTTCGTCTGTCTGTTTGGTTGTTTGTATGTTTGTTTGGGTGTTTGTTTGTTCGAGTATCACGCAAAAACTACTGAACCGATTTTGATGCAACTTTTTTGTTTGATAGCTTATCATCTGACTTAAAATCTGGTATATAATTTATGCGGACGAAGTCGCGGGTAAAAGCTCGTACATAATAAAAGTACACGATGCCTGTACCCGGACTTTCGATTTGTTTAGGTTGATGATCTGAAGAAACCCTTTAAGGCTCCAACAGGGTTTTTTACACCCTGTATTGTATAGATCTGTACTGTATATCAATGACATTTATGCGGACGAAGTCGCGGGTAAATGCTCGTTGTAAAATAAAAATATTCGAGTGATGAAAAAATATTTTATTACAACACATTGTTTAGAAAATGGGATTACATGGCTTAATGACAAATTTGTAGCATAAACATTAACACTAAACCGTCCTAATTTACATTCGAAAAATCACATCTAGAAAACTTTACATAGCAACAGATGCATTGCATTTCAAAACTTAATATTAAATTATTACTTCATCTCATTCTAGACATTATATCAAATTATTTTAATTAACAGTTTGATTAAAGTCCTCGACCCGTCAAGACAGATCTATAACCACTAGACGATCTATTTAGTACATATGTACGCGAATGTGTCGCTTCTAGAATCTAATCTAACCACCCAACGCATACGCAACAGTTTGCGGTTAATATAATCAGTCGATATCGTATCTTAATTCGACGAACTTATCTCGTATCACTCGAGTGTACAAAACGCCTCAATATTTACTTTTTGTAAAGCCTATTCTAAAATGACAGACAAGTTATGCAGCGAAAGCCATTTCAGAATGGACTTGTTTAAATACAATAGATATCATCATGATAATAATTAGAATCAAAATTTACGAAAAAAAAATCAAAAATTTTAGATGAATTCGACAGCATTTGATGCAAATTAAATGATTACGATAGCTGCAGCTAATAGATACAAACTTACATAAATCAACGAGGTTTATTAACTATTTAATAAAATAACAAACACTCAGTTGCTAAAAGGAACAAAATTATGTGCAATTACCGATTAGGGCTCATCCCTTTCAAACATACTAAAAAATCAACAAAATCGTACGTATTGTAACCAAGACGATTTTGTGTATTTCTGTATCTAGAAATAGAAGTTTCTGTATGCAACTGGTCTTAAATGTTAAACATTTAATATTTCGTCCGAGACATTAAATAAACATCTCAAGGAAATCCAGAGCACAGCTTCAAGTTGTTAGCGGAAATATTACGGAGGCTTTAAATATAATTTTGACCGTAAACATTGTGATACTAATCATGTTAGTGCCAAAATGCCCACCTGGATCGTAATTAAATTACATTTTATCAATAGGACATCAATTTATCGAATCCGCGTGATTGCGTTTGCGTTTTATATAGTACAAAATATAGGGTAAGCATTAGTTTATTTCTTGAAGAGCTTATTCCATTGTAGAACGTGTTTCGGGGGTTGCTGCGACGACGACGACGTGGAGGGTTGAGGCAGCGAGGGCGTGACTCCTTGCGGCGTCACGGTTTGGAAGCCTGCGCAGAAACGCTATTGTTCCATGAACTGGTTCAAGAGTGCGCGCAGCGAATGCATAGGGATAAGTGTGCCTTCGCACTGTTCAACCAGCCCCTCTAGTACAGTACGACCAGGAAAATAATATCCATCTTCGTTTGCAGTCCCTCGACAAAACCCGAAGTCGTTTAGTAATCAAAATTCGAAGGGTGCAAAGTCTAATAGCAGCGATAAGGGCGTGAAAACAATTAGCCAATCGTGGCAAGGGATTAAAGGTGGCACATCCTGATTGGTAAATATAATTCCGCACGCTATTAAAATTTTTCAATTGCGCAGGTACATCTGTGAGACTTATAAACCGGGTACTACTGCACAATTCTATAAACACCGCGCCTTTGCTTAATAGAAAATTACATCTTCCGGCGCTTTTCAGAGAGCGCACGTCGCACTTGCCGCGACAAGTAGTATCGAAAAAAAGAGAAACGTCCCACGTAGAGAAATCATACTAGACGGGCAGGTCGCGGCGGCCAGTGAATTCTGGGATATGCAAGCATCCGCACGCACTAAGTGACCCGAATCCATTGCGACGATCGCTTGCAAACCCCAGAATTCGGTATGTCAAGTTTTTTTATTGGTTTTTTTATATATAGGGTCATGGATATATTATACCTTTATAATATAGCTATGTATAGGGTAATTCTTAATATGCTGACACTTTTTAAGGGGATGATCAGACCGTCATACTGAACAACTTTCTCTATGGCACCAACATCGAAATCGCGAAAAAAAATCAGCTCGTCCATACAAAACTGCAAACCTACTCGAGCCAAATGTATGGGACAGCTGATTTTTTTTTCTCGATTTCGATGTTGGTCCCATAGAGAAAGTTGTTCAGTTTGATGGTCTGATCATCCCCTTAAAAAAGTGTCAGCATATTCAGAAGGACCCTGTATTTTACGAATAGAAAACATCATTTTAAGAGGGAGGTTACACGCTCAGTATTTCATCATTTTGGTCCATCAGTCTGGTCATGTATATTTGATTTGAAGGGAAACTGACTCGAGACTGACCCGACTAACATGGTGCTTCAGTATATCAGTTTCCCTTCAAATCAAATAAACATGACCAGACTGATGGACCAGAATGACGAAATACTGAGCGTGTCACCTCCCTCAAACATTTTTTTTTGCGATTCAGTTAGTTTATCAATATAAAAAAAACCTTTACTAATTTAAGAATAATAAAAATCACCTTCCTTCTCCTTCTAACTCTATGCTGGAAACAGAAGCGGCAATATATAACGACAAATTCTGACATTGTGTATAGTAAAATTTTTCGTAATGGCCATTTTATGTTACCAAGAAGTTTACAGTTCTGCGAGTGACGTCACATATTATTTTCTTCATAATATCTGTAATCCTTTCACTTTAAAATCTCTCAAAGAAAATATTGTTATTGAGACAATTATCTTAAAATTGTTTTCGTAGCAGTACTCGAAAAAAAAACTTGACATACCGAATTCACTGGTCGCCCAGTGCGTAGGCACACTTTAATGGTGAATAACAGTACCTGTCTCAACAAAGCTCTTAAAAATGTGCTTGTGCCGGACGGACTCCCAATTGGCTCGACGCTACTCGGCTATCTCGCGCTCTCCCCCTCCCGCACCCGTCTTGTCAACAATGCACGATCGAGCTACTGACGCGAACAGTCTGAAATGGAAACCAATATTATTATCATGTAACCTTACTTTTGGAACATGGAACAGAAACGTGGTCGCTCACAGCCTCATAAAAAGGCTGAAAGTCACCCAAAAGGGCAATGGAGAGTCTATGTTCAGAGTTTCCGTGCGAGATCAAATCAGAAATGAAGAAATCCGCAGAAGAACTAGAGTGGGTGATATAGTCCAAAGAAAAGATAATGCTAAACTAAAGTGGCAGTGGGCGGGGCACGTTGCTCGAAGAACTGATCACACCGAAGAGTTCTCGAGTGGCGACTCCGTGCCGGAAAGCGCCGTGTGGGTAGGCCCCCCAAGGCCCCACAAGGTGGACCAACGACCTGGTGAAGGAGGCATGAACCCGTTGGTTGAGGGTAGCGCAGGACTGGTCGTTGTGGCGATCCTTAGGGAAGGCCTCAGCAGTGCGCGTACATCGGCTGAGATGATGATGAACCTTACTTTTATGACAGAATTACTCAACAGTTTAATATTATACTAACTTCTCTATTTCAGGAGCACAATGGACAAACTCGTGAGACCAGAACTTGTAAATGGGATTCTTAATCAATTCGATAAAAGTGATTAGAAGGCCCCACGGATGAGGTCTATTCACGATAAGCCTCTCGAGCAGCATCCTGGTAATTTGTTCCTGGACAGCTTCGGAGTTCGCTTCGGCGAACAGGTACAGCAAGCAGCAGCTGAAGTAGTGCGTGTGACTGTTCGGGTACCGGAGCTGGTTAGCTATCGCGTTCAGGAATAGGTACCTGCAAAAAATCCGTTCTAGAATATCTAAACCAACTTTTTAAACTAAGTGACTATGCTTCCAAGCAGTCACTTGTATCCTTCTTGACATCATTGTGTCAGAGCAGGGAAATGCTACTATAGTAAATAAACGTCGATAATAAATTAAAGGAGATTGAATAATTTATTAATACAATTAATTTGTATTCTTTTGCCTCACGATTAGTCAAAATCAAGTCATCGCTTATCGATATTAATTAAAATCGACGATTGAAACCACTGGTCCGTCACCTTAAAATAATCAAACTATAAACAGTATAGTTTATCGAAAAGTTTACAAAAGCATTGTAAATTGATATGATTAACACATAATTAAGTACTCACCGTCCCTCATAATCAAAGTCGACGGTAAAGTTCTGGAAGATATCCATGTGTGCTGAATGTGCGATGGTGGACATGTTAGGCGTCTGACCCTTGGTACGAATGTGTGCAATAGCCTGCGTGCCGACGTACAAGACGACAGCATTCATCAGTTGGCTGTTGTACCGGCGACCGGGCTCATTCACCACCTGCACAATATAATGATACTAGTAAGTAAATAACTAACATGAATATACAGGGTGTTTGGTAGAACGATGTAGATATTTTCGGAGCTGATTGAGGGCACCTTTATGAATATTTTAAACCACAATTATAGTATTATGACAAGTCTCATAGTTTTTAAGTTATGATCAAAAGTTAGTTTTTTTTGTTATTGTGGGAATTGGTGCGGTTAGAGGTCCAATCAGTTTTATTTTGGTTTTAAATTAATCCTAAGTTCACAGTCAATTAACACAACAAGTTTAAACAATAATTGGAAAGGCAATCATAAACAAATCTTGATTTAAACTTGTCACAAAATTTTTTTTTGTAAAAATGTTTTTACTCTACCGATCATTAAAAAAAAACTACACATGGAAAATTTGTTCAAATCACTTAAAAACTACTTTGCAAGCAACAATTGCCTTTTTTCATAAGATGGTAGAGAAAACTGAAAATCAAATAAAAATGAATAATCTTAGTTTCATCTCCCATATCACATTTTATCATTGAATTATAATTATTATCTAATTCACCGGTCTTGTTTAAAGTGTGATTCACGATTTCGAACCCATACTCGAACTGAATTTCGTGCTTCTGTGGTAGTTATACCCAGCCGCATCTCTCCTCAGAAAATGTCGAGAGATTGCTCAATTTTTCTTATTTACTGGTCATGACTCACTATTTATTCGACGTAGATAAGTTCCTTTAGTCTTCCCCTTTCAGCAAGTCTGAACATGTTACAAGAAAGCAACATTTTTTTAAAATAAAGATTTACCATAATTTTTTCTCACACGCAAATTGTCAAAAACCTTCTTAATTTTTTCTTATTAACTGGTCACGACTCACTATTTCTTCGATGTAGATTCCCCAGCAGTGAGGTACTATTTTAATACAAATTACCTTAAAGGTGGATTGGACGTAATGACCCATAAGGTCTCAGGATCTGACACCTTTAGATTTCTTATGGGAATAACTAAAGGAACTCCTGACCACAACACCCGTCTAAGAGGACACCATGTAAAACTACGCTCAAGCTTCTCAAATAATAATCCTTTTGAACGGGCCTCTACATGTTGGCTTCGGTCCCATGCACGCCTTCCTAAGGTCCGGGACTTAATTATTAAGACATACAATAATAATAAAACTATTCCACGTCGAAGAAACAGTAAGTTGTGACCAGTTAAGAATCTGTGTGAGAAAAAATAACAGTGAGACTTGAAGAAATAATTTAAAAAAAATTTGCTTTCTTGTAACATTTCGAGACTTGCTGAATCGGGAAGACCAAAGGAACTATTCTACGTCGAAGAAATAGTGAGTCGTGACCAGTAAATAAAAAAAATTTAGCAGTCTCTCGACATTCTCTGAGGAGAAATGCGACTGGGTATAACTACCACAGAAACACGTAACTTAGGTCGAGTATGTGTTTGAAATCGTGAATCACACTCTAAACACGACCGGTTTATCAGATAATAATAATAATTCAATGATAAAATGTGATATGGGAGATGAAACTAAGATTATTAATTTTTATTTGATTTTCAGTTTTCTCTACCATCTTATGAAAAAATGCAATTGTTGCTTTAGTTGTGGATTATTGCTAATATTTTTTTTATTAATTGATAGTGTACTAACCAAAGTAGTTTTTAAATGATTTGAACAAATTTTCCATGTGTAGTTTTTTTTTAATGATCGGTAGAGTAAAAACATTTTTACAAAAAAATTCATTTGTGACAAGTTTAAATCAAGATTTGTTTATGATTGCCTTTCCAATTATTGTTTAAACTTATTGTGATAATTGACTGTGAACTTAGGATTAATTTAAAACCAAAATAAAACTGATTGAGGCACTAACTTGTATGTTATGGACCTCTAACCGCACCGATTCCCGCAATAACAAAAAAACGAACTTTTGATCATAACTTAAAAACTATGAGACTTGTCACAATACTATATGTGGTTTAAAATGTTCATAAAGGTGCCCTCAATCAGCTCAGAAAATATCTACATCGTTCTACCAAACACCCTGTATAGTAAATTTGGTTCCAGAACATACCTGCATATTGCCCCTCAGCTCGGAGAGGAATGTGACAGGCGCCCGAGCCTTCAAATACGCGTCAAGGTCCTTCTTGAACTGCGACGATGGAATCATCGTCGCGTAGTTGATGACAGCACGCGGCGGCGAGATTATTTCCGGCAACAGATCCACCTTTAGGTTTGGCGTAAAGGGGTCCGGTAATCGCATGTTGCGAGGGAACGCAGATAAGATCAGATTCCTCATCTGGATGCAGTTTGGGGGAATCTCATCGCAGAAGCCGTAGTGATAGTCACACAAGAACTCCGGGAAGTCGTGAAGAAGCACAAGGAGAACCTTCAGAGACCCCTTGTACAACATCATGACTGGAGAAGCGAGTTCAGTGTTTCGTAGGAACGGATCGAGGAACTTAAATAGGTCAATCAGAAGTGTTGAATACATTCCCCAGCCCTGAAAAATAAACATCATACTTATAATTATAAGACACGGACACAGTTTAATATACAGGGCAAGGTTTAAACTTAAATGCGTTACATACGCGGCGCGTCAAATCATCAAAATGAACAACTTTTACCATGAGATCGATATTGAAAACGCTGGTCCATACTTTTGGATTAAGTGGCCATGGACATTTTCCATCGAACTCATTTTTCAAAGAAATTTGGCGAACGGCCATGTTATTTCAGACCCAGACTTAGAGGTCCCGTACATGAATGAAACTTAGTAATTCGCGTAGATTGAAACAAAACTAGCAAGAATGTAAATTGGTTGTAACCTGTAGAAGTTAGGGGAAAGGTATTTCTCCTTATTATACCTTTTGTATCAAGTGTGTGAAACTCATAACCTTTCTTATTAGATAGTCCATTCAATCTTTTACGCATTCATTTGTTTATTTTAATTTTTCACGATAACCGTACAATATTATGACAATGGAAGAAAACGAATCACACACTATCGGTTCAACCAAGCCAAATACCTACGTTCCGTAACGTCCAAAAAATACCTCAGTGATAATATTAGATGAAAATAGTTGTCGTGGTTGCGTTTTGATACAGCTTTTTGGATGATTTGTCTATTTTACTAGTAATTTCTACTTCTGAATCCGGACTTCTGGAGACGGGGAAGTTTTTTTAAAAAATGCCTGAATTTTTTGTTTATAAAATTTATGACCGCCGTACTGAATGTCTTTTAGTTTTCGTAAACAAATTTTGGGTGCAAATCGGCCATTCTTCTTTTGATAGTTGTTCAATTTGATGGTGTGAAGCAACCCCTTAATTAAAGTCAATAAAGTTAGACAATAGAACCCTCGCTTTAATATAGTCTCAACGTAAAATTATATACCCCAAACACAAGGTATCTCATTGAGTCTGCAACGAGCAAGCTCATTATTTCCTACAGAAGACTTTTTGAAAGGGAAAACCGTGTCAGAAATACTACTGTGCTCCAAATCTAAAATAAATGAAGTGGGGAAAAAACGCAAAATTAAAATAAATTCCATTCAATTACCTTCTGCTGAGGAGTGACCGCAAGCACGCGGTTGATGAAGGCGCGGTGCGCGACCAGCTCGAGCCATGCGTAGCAAAACCCAGGCGCAATACTTGGCCGAATTATACGGAGTGTATGGCAGAAAGCTGTCAGAACCTGCGCCACAAATTAATAATTCAATAACAACACTTAAAATTAAAAATGTATCGACTTTGCAAGTCTAATTATTTGTTGACTAATACAACCCAACACTCACCTGGTAGTTCATAGATTCTAGGACAGGTTCAGCCATGTTCATGTCAAGAAAAAGGATGAGCAGCAATCGATGGTAGGGAAGTTGTTGGAAGTTAACACCATGCTCGTCATGGTCTTGAAGCAGGCAGCCAGCGATTATACCAAGAATCTGAAAACAGGTATAATACATAGTTACATAATGCCTACCTTAGAGAACAAAGCGCACGCGAAGACACCATACATTTTATAACATACCTTGTTTAAAAGATTTAGTTTAGGAGTAGGGTTTCCGCCATCAGCAGTGTTCTTGATCAGCAAGGAGACTAGTTTGATAAATGAGTCACACATCGCATAGTACTTCTCTCTTTTCGGTGGACTCGGAGGTGGATTCATCCTCTCCTCGCTAAGCTGCTGGTGAACATTTTCGATACACATTTGTGTCGCAATTCGGAAAAATCTTGTAATCATATCGTCTGATTTCAATATGCCATTCATGTTCATACGGTGTACATAGAGATTGAAATTCTGTGCGATTTCGATCTCTGTGAGAGGGCTGAGAAGGACATTCCTCCATTCACGGAGGAGGTTCTCGGTCTTTTCCTGGAGGCCGGGTGGATCGTCGTAGTCTCGAGCCTAAGCAACGAATAATAATTAATGTCTTATAAGTATGTCTAATTTGTTGGTACATTATAAAATATATCCAACGTTTAGTTCAAATAATCAGATCGATTTGTTTTGCGGGATTCATGTTTATAATATATTGGTACCGATTCGGACTGTGCCACGACTTAACTTAACTAAACTTATTCCTGTCACTTTCTAAAATAAGATTAAGAAAAGAGACAGAAAACCAACAACTGACTTTAGTGCTGTCAAAGTGACGTTACACGCCCAAAATAAGATACCATTATAACGTACGCCATCTTATTTAAGGCGTTTTTGGGCGTGTAACGTCACTTTGACAGCACGAATGTCAGTTGTTGGTTTTCTGTCTCTTTTCCTAATCTTATTTTAGAAAGTGACAGGAATAAATTTAGTTAAATCGTGGCACAGTCCGAATCGGTACCATTGTACTATACAATGAAATAATAAAACAAAATACAACGCTTCTTTGAAAATAATAAATTATGTGAAAACAACACCTACCCGGACTTGTAAAATGCCAGAGTGTATATGGGCAGTGGGTCCCAAGGGTGACCTTTCGCCGAGGTATGCGCTAGGATCCTGGTTGATACGCAGCATCTCGATCAGTGTAGCGAGACCTTCGGGCGGTGGTTGCCGTGAGTGGGACATGATACGGACAAGCATTTCCGTTATGTGATAGAGATCGGATTCGTTGGCATACATATTGTTTCTATCGTCTACCAGATATAGCTGCACGAGTTGCATCGCGAACGCTACTGCCATGTAATTATTGCCATTGTCCATCATATGAGCCAAAGCAATATCGTACTGAAACATACAATTAAGAGTTAAGATACATTTGTGAATAAAACCAACATTTCCCAAGTGGACAACTGTCAAAACTACCAATCACCTGAGGTAAATTGATCAAGTGATTCCTGATAAGGCAATCGACAGCTTCGAGATTGTATCTAAGCTCTTCCCTGCATTCAGTGAGGCAGCAAGTTATTTGTTTGGTGGTCCAAACATGACCGTATACTCGTGCGTCTTCTAGGAGCTTTAGAACGCGCAGGTGGATATCACGGTATCTGGTCATCATTTCGACGTGGTCGCTATTAGCACCTGGCTGTACTATGTGGCCATCGAGTAGGCCTTCCACAGCCTGTGAAATAAGAGATAGAACATAATTAACAATCAAGAAGTTTGAGACTAAAAACAAATTATCTGCAACTGTCATATCATATTACCTTTTGTAATAGAGTACATCCTGAAACAATGTCACGATTCCGCCTTGCCATGATAAGGCACTCAAGAAGGGAGTGCATGTTTGCAGCTTGTACAGCAAGTGAAGCCACTGCAAGAGAGTTGGCTAGAAACACCTCGGCGGCCGTGATCAATGCGCTCATTTCATCTGTGCCGTACACTTGAGTAGGATTCATTACTTGACTGAAAGTCAGTTGAGGGATCTGCTCTTGTGCAGATGGTTTAGGGATAAACATGCCGGCATCACGGACAGGCATGAATCCAGGAATATTACACGCGAATTCTTCGTACACCGCAATCTGTTGGTCGGTGGGTCCACCGACACGAAGTCGCACTCTTTCCGGGATCCTCTCAGTCTGGTAAGTGAGAACGATAGGGTCATAATATCGTCTGCCTTCTTGTCTCGCGATTTTTCTCATTTCATAGTCGTTCATCAGCCGCTTGTCGAGTTCAGGAAGGGCTTTTTCAACAGCAGTCTTCTGAATAAAAGCACAAGCCAGCTCCATATTTTCTGTAGCTAGAACTGCTGCAGCACTTTCTATTATCTCTTTCTGTAACAGATAATTAATGAACAATTGATTCACTGTGGCATTAGAATAACAGAACAACAATAATAATTTAATGACAAGCAAGGGATGGTCAGAAGCAGCCGGAGTCGGTCATTTACTGAAAGATACTAATATAACAGAATACCAATAGATGTTATATAAGTTTAAAATTAAACTTAAACCTGGTCTAGATAATTAGAATTACCTGCAGCGGTGTGGTGAGTGCAGTGACGAACGCTGCCTTCAAGTTGGTGCTGATTGTGCTGATGATTTGTTCCCGGCAGGTGATCATGGCCATACCAGCAGTAAGATTTCGCATCATGTGGTGTGCGCAGGTTCGCATCCGTACTTCGTCCGGATCAAACGCAAAGTCTTTCCTTATAATTTGTTCACATGTCGTCAACGCATACTTGATTGACCTGTCGACGACGGGATGAATCCATTCTTGAATGGACCGTTCAATAGCTGGTTTGACAAACTGCTTCAAGTGAGGATAATTTTGGAATAGTATGATGTGTGGGTTAAAGCAGATTTTCTGACCAAACGCAGATGTCGAGGACACATTCACATCCAAGTAATTGAACCTAGGCTCGGGCAGCCCCAGGACACCCATCAAATTAGGATCATTTGATACGAGACCTCCAGTAGGAGTCGGAGCAGAGGCTGACATGTCTTCCTGTGGAAGCATGGTCGGCGGTGGAGCCATCATCTGCATCTGTGGAGTTTGAACAATGGTCTGGTTCACGGGCATCGGTGCCGACGCTTCTTTAGGTTGTTTTGGCTGTGAAAGTTGAAATTCTATCTGTCTTAGTTTCTCTGGGTCTTTCAAATAGATGGCCGGTTTGACATCTGCTATGTCTAAACTAAGATTTTTACATAGCACTTCTATTTCAAACTTCAGATTCAGTTTCAAGTCTGGTTCTTGATGCAACTCCGCGAGAACATTCATAAGTGCCATTGTCCAAGGATTTGGTGGTTTGAAGACGATACTTTTAGCGCAAGATTCTAATACTTTCGCCACAAATGGGACGACGTACAGAAGTTCTTGTTGACCTTTGTGATAAGCTTCAAGCACTAATGCTTTCAGATCAATATCTACATGAAGAATTGGTTGGTTGCGCGATAGAGTTAGCATACCAAGCCAATGACCTAAGTTCTTCAACAGTGATCGGTCAGAAAAGTTCGCAATTCCTTTGTCCGAACGCAATAACACTTTAATGTTTCGATAAGTTTCTTTCGTAACCATTTTATTGATTTCACGTATTTTTAGAACATCAAGAAAATTTGAATACAGAGCGTGAAAATTGAGTTCAATCGACGCTCTCTTCATGACAAGGTATTGGGACAGCCATGGATAGTATTCGTCTGTGATTATTTCCTTGAGTTCTTCGCATTTGGTTTGCAGATTTAGCTGGCTGAGGTTATTGAAAATGAATGCAGTTTTGTCTTGCACAGCTTCTGGAGGAGAATTTATCTTTTCTTCTCTGTCAGTAGCAGTAAGCAGAGTGTCAATATTGGTGGCATTAGCAATGGAGGGTCGGCTGCTCATGGCACCCGCAGCGTTCGTAGCTTTCGATATTACGGAAATAGAGGATGGTGCACAAACGACGGCCCTGTGAATCAAACAAACAACATTAGTTATTGTAAGTTCAACAAACAAAGAAACGACTTAAATATAAATACACACCTGTATGGAGCTGAGACAGTCACACCTGCGCTTTGGTTTAACATCGCAGCCAAACTAGTAGGCAGCACTGCTCCCTGTGGTTTTGTAGGCGGTTCTTGACTCTGCAGTCCGTATTCGATGTACTCGATCAAGTGTGGAGGAAATTCATTAAAATGAGGAATAGCCCTTACATGCTCACAATATTTATGGTAATCCTTCAAACGCGATTTGAAGCGGTCAAGAGCAGCTATTCCGAAGTAGTACATTTTAGAGCCCTCTGGTTTACGTAATGCATCAAGCACAAATCGTAACGCCAATCCAAGCGAAACGTAACTAGGAACTAGTCCTTTCTCGATTATACCACCGAAGAGTTGGGCTGTTATATGCAGTTCTTTGTCAGGATATTGAGGAAAAAACTTATATTCTTCAAAGAGATTCCGCAGCATACAAGAGAAAACTTCCCTCTCTCGTTTGTTTGGAGAATCTTGAAATTTCTTCAACATTTCAAGCACTTCGTCTATGGACAGAGTAGGATGCGGCGGATGATTGTATATTCTTTGGAAATAGCCATTTGCTTCGTCCTCGATTTCCTTTGAAACATTGTGCATCATTTCGGGGAAATGGATAGGATCTGGGATACGTGGTTTGTCCATCACTGGAGCTGGTGCCATTCTGGCCAGGGCTCCTAAATTTGCCACATTACTGTTGTGTTGAAGCGGCATCATAGCAAATGGACTATTCGGTCCAGCTCCCATTAAACGAGAAGGGGATCCAGGGGCCGTCACAAGTGGTCCGAGAGTACCAGGCATTGCGAACGCCGTATTTGCTGGAGCTCCTAGATTCATATTCGCAACATTAGGCGTCAAATTGGTTATAGAGTCAACATGCGGTGTAAATAACTGTCCACCTAGTCCAGCAGGGTTGAATGGAGTTTCTAACACCCTTGTGTGTGGTCGGGCTATTCCAGCTATGCTCTGTCTAGTCTTGCTTAAAATGAGCGTCTGACAGTTAGCTATGACATTGTAAATGGCTTCTTGCAATTCTTGTTGAACACTTTGAATGCATAATTGAAGACATGCCAACATTGTAGCGATTGTCTCATGAGGCAATTGCGCTGCTTTCGGTAATTGCTCATCAGGTCCTTTGCCCAGTACTTGGGGGCATCGTCGTTGTAGGAACTTCACCATAGCCGAGACGAATGTTTCTCCATGGTCTCTTATTTTGTCAGTCAACCATTTGTCAAGCTTTAGATACTCTCTCCGAGATGCTAAGCAAGCCAAGTCAATGACGAAAGGGAAGGATTGCACATTCAGTAATAGGGACAAAGCCTTGAGATCTTGCGCAACGTCCAATATTCGTGATAGTTTCGACTGATCACTTTCTCCTCGTATGTACCAATCGGCCATAGCGTGCATAATGATAGGCTTTATATTCGGATTTTGTGTATGCCAAGCATGGTGCAGGATTATTCCTGAATTCGGATGGTTACCCAAGAATATCGGAATCAATGTCGTCAATAACTCTTGCCTGAATACTGTGATTGGTGGACTGATTTGTAGTAAAGCAAGGAGCAAGATGTCAGGACAATGCTGAAGAGGAAACTTAAATAACTCGTGTACTTGCATGTAATAACCACGCTCTGACGCGTACAGAAGAAGTTCGACCAGGTATAGGCATCGCCACGTTGAGATTTCTTTGTTATCCGTTTCTGGTGGCGATTTCAGTAAGTCTATTGACACAGGATGAAAAGGATGGTCAGCAAAACTGAAGATATCTGGATGTTTGAGAATATTGGTGATCAAACTCATTTGTCCTTCCAAGTTCGTCCATCGACGGCAAAGATATTCTACAGGGAATATATTAGCTGGATATCCAGCACTTTGAAGACCCAGTCGCAATATGGTGAATAATAAGCTTAGACCTTGCCTGTCAGGGACAATCAACTCTGGATGGTCAAGCTGAAGTATAACTTCTTTCCAATTCAGGTTTGATGCAAGTTCCTTTAGAGTCTGCACAAATACTTCGGCGTTCCACGTTTCACCGTGTCCGTGTGTGATAGGATCTTTCTTGGCTTCATGGCTCATCCAGAAATTACCGGGCGTTTGTATCTGTGGGCCATCCGGCATAGTAGCGTGGTAGCGGATCATCATCGATATGATCCTGGCTACGTCTATCGCAGTCGGCTCCCGCGCACCGAAGTTTAGCATGTTGGTCTTGCATTCTTCGACGGATGATGTAAACGAGTAACCGATGTCTCGGATTATCTCCGCTAATGAGTTATCCATCATGGCCGATGACATATCATCAGCTGTGGTCATTTCCTCTAAAGGTGTCTGAGTATCGTCGGGATACAACAGCGGCGCGAGTACAATGGGCACTACTTCACGAGGGAAATCGCTTCGCAATCGTTTTAAAAACAAGTCTTTAGTCACAGTTGCTAATCGAAAGTTCTCATGGGCGAGGCTAGTTAGAAGAGTCTGCAACACTTCAGGGCTGCATTCCTGAAGACCTGCACGCTCAACTTGATGACCGCGTTCTGAAAGTAAAAAAAAATTTTTTTGTGAATTTACATTATAGTTCACTCTATAATTATATTTGTGAGGAAATAAAATGAAAGTGTAGGTACTGCTAACAGCTTGGTTTATACTTGTCGTTTGGCGTTATATCAAAGGCGTGAAACATACACAACAGTCACGTGACAAGGGTATGGGATGGGTAAGGGAAAGGTTACAGGACGGGCGTGGAACGGGTTAGGCACCGACGCGACACAGAAAAGGCAACGATACAGTAAGGGTAAGTAAGGTAAGGGTACGGGACGGGCAAGGCGCGGGCATCAAAGCGTCATGCCTGTTCCATGCCGCTTGAGTATAATTCACGACGCGTCGCTTGCATACATTTCGTATGAAAATTTGGACGCGGCACCAAGCGGCACGATGCCCGTGCCGTGCCCGTCCCTTACCTCTTCAGTGTGGTTCACGCTTAAGGGACTGCATCGTGAAATTAACTGACGAGTATGTTATGTGCATTTAAAGATTTATTTTGATGGCTTTATTGTGAAAATATCACGTTGCTACTGAATGCATGCCATTATATTTTCTTACCTGCGTCAAGGTAGCACTGCACGAGATCCAAGAACCTCTTTTTCAGATGTTGCTTTGCTAATGCTACAATCTCGGTTTTTGAAGAGTTCCTCCTCAAAACCAAAGAAAGTGCAACATCCTCTGCAGTGGTTAGCTTTAACAATCTTGAAAGACGATTGAGTAATGTATTTGAGGGCTTTAATATCTGAAAGTAATAGTACGATAGAAGCATAAGGTTTTACTAAAACTACCTAGCACTACAGATTTTCAAGCATCACTTTCTACACCACACTACATTATATCGTCCATTTTGACCCATATTGTCAATTAAATATTTCGAGAGACATTTTCAAGTTAAAATACATTCAATTAATATTTTAAAAAATATATGGACATTATAACAAAATGCTAAGAGTACCTACATCAGTCTAGTGTCTGTTATGTCCATGTGTCTATCAAAATCTTCATGGCCTCCAGGCCAGCTGCAGTTAACAAAACATTTTTCACAAAACAAACATTTAATTATTCTTCTGAAGCTATAAAGGTTACAGTTAGGTTACTTTACAATACTTTTGGGTTGATAATAATAAAAAGTTATTTCTTTCGATAACAAATACAGTAAAACCATTGACTTGGTCAATGGGTAAAACAGAACTTTGTGCTACAATTTAAAAAAGTCAAATATATTTCTAAACAAAATTGAGACAAACAGCCGACACATGAGTCTTTCTTAATTTCAAAACAATGAGTTAATGGAAACTAAAAAAAATAATGTGACTAAACTAGAAGGATCTAGAAGAAACTATTTCTACAACTACAATTTTACTCACTTACCTTTTGGAGAGAGCGGTTGGGTTGATCAATGGCTCGGCAGACCACAGTAGACTTTGCTGGATGATTCAACAACGACGCAAGGTGCTGGGCAAGGAGAGACGCATGGATGCTATTGTTCGATGAGGATCCGGAACGATCACTATCCCACGATGATTTAGCCGCCTCGGTGAGCAGGCACCTCAAGAGCTGATTTTCTGCTTCCAGCCCATATAGACTGACAAGCTGTTAAACAAAAAAATTGTTTAGTGCTTTGAATGCCATATGAACACAATTGCATTATTATATGCCACTAGTTTTTAATTACTAAAAAAATGTTAAGGGTGTTGTATTCAGACAATGAAACTAAGCAGGTTGAGCTGAAGCCAGACCAATTGTGAAAAAAATTACTTTCCAAAAGAACATGGGACGAAAAACGAAAAATAAATTGGACCTCCCTGAGAAAATCGATCGGCTGATCCGCAATTTTGTATGGGAAGTCCAAAAAAATTTGTAGTTTTTCGACCCATGTTCCTTAGGGAAAGTTGTCAACTTTCATTGTCTGAATACAGCCTTTTTTTTAAGCCAAGAATTTTTTTAGTAGGTAATTAAAAACTAGGGGTATATACATAAGTGTAACATAACATAAAAAACTGTTTATTTGCACGCCAAGATCATAATTATAACAAAAACCGAATAATGGGTATATGAGCATAAGTATATATTACTAGCTGTTGCCCGCGACTTCCTCTGCGCTTGGGATAAAAAGTACCCTATGTGTTAATCCAGGCAATGGTCTATCTGTATGCCAAATTTCATCAATATCCGTTCAGTAGTTTTTGTGTGAAAGCGGAACAAACATCCATCCATACTTACAAACTTTCGCGTTTATAATATTAGTAGGATTTCTTGGCCTTTCGCTGAAACTGTAGCAATTCGCAAGCAGCATTTACACATTTAAATTAATAATTCGCAGAGCATAGTTTTATTTAATTTATACAATACAACTTTTACAATTTAGATTGGCATGAAGAAGCAACATTTTTTTTATTATATCATCTTTTCATAATTGAGTAATACTTTCGTTTAAATGTATACCTACATAATAGAACTGTAAACTTTATTTGAAAAAAATTATAAAATGCATTAAGATCCATCCATCATGTGAAAACTACTGAATCATTCCGATTGAGTTTGCAGAAAAGGGCTCAACTAGGATTAACATTTAATTTTTTCTAATTAAATAAACACTTTTCAAAATTCCTGCTGCGGTACGTATTCAAGTGTCTCTGCGTAATAGCCGCTTAAAGCTTTAGGTATACAGTACACTGCCGTTGGTGAAGCATGCTATGGAAAAGAGTAGTCTACAAAGGACCTTTGTGGATAAGTTTGCTCCTTACTAAATCTCATACATTGTTAATAATAGCACTTGGCTCAGGCCCGTGCCATATTTCCACCTCTACGGAGAGAGAAAAGTAATGTATTCAAAATAATAGTAATGTACAACAGAAGTAATTTCATGTCTTGTTAACAAAGTTTGTTTCACAAGATATATTGACAATAAACTAACTTCGCTTAGCAAATTGAATGATATAAAACAATATCTCTTTATTAAAAACTAGCTTTTAGCGACTTCGTCTGCGCCGACTTTAAAAAACATTCTATGTGTTAATCCAGAACATATTCTATCTGCATACCAAAAGACATTGCCCACGTGACGAACTGTATTCGTTTCAAATCGTTTCACAACCTAACGAATGAGTATGATCACAAAACAAATACAAAGAGTATGATAGTTAAAATTATACACAAAATAGGACTAATATAGTAGAGCTATTTCCCGCGATAATTGTGCGCTTCGGGTTAAAAGCATCAAATTTCTACCATGGATAGGGTGTTCCTCGGTGATCATTTTCAGATGTGGAGGGAAGTCTGATTCGTCCCCTGTGCGCGGGGGGAGGGGGGTGAAGTACGTATCTGGGTCATTGTTTTCATTATTCTTTTACGGATCAGTTAATGCTACTAGGGCTTGTGTGGTATCGTTTTCGAGTAAAACAGATACGAGGAATTCATTTTTACTGCATAATAGGCATATTTCCATACAATAAAATAATGTTTTACACGAAAAAGTAAAAACCATTGCCTTGATTTTTTTTTAAAACATCTATATCTTTGGAAATCTTGATAAATATAAGTAAACAAAATTAAGCAAATAAAGGTTATTTAGTCTAGTTTATAAAAACATATACTTGTTGGACACTTATCATACAACAACTACAAGAAAAAAATTCATTTACGCGTCGAGGTAAAGCAGCATAATTCGTTTACTGCGGATTACGAGTGATGGTTTGGAGGTAAACATAATATGTAACTTCATAATTTCGATAGCAAACGATTATTTGTTGAAAATTAAATAGAAAAATAAATTAAGCATAGTTTTAAAGGATATAATAAGGAGCGGCAACAATTTTAAAAGGATATAATTCGGAGCGCGCTCCATACAAACGATGTCTGGTTATATTTCCAATATTATCCAATTAAATTCAATGAAATTTTACAGAAACAGTCTACAGACTAATATCTATGCTCGTATTGTCTCAGATTTTCGTAAAAATGTATAGTTTCGATCTTACAGTGCCTCAAAGATTTCCATACAAATCTTAAATTAACCCTAGCATTGAAAGAAAATCGGGCACAATACAAGCATAGAGATTAGTTGATAATAAATTAATAATATAAATAAAAAATTGTTTTTGAAAAATTTCGTTAACTTTAATTGTTTAGTATTGAATATATAACCAGACTTCGTTTTTATGGAGCGCGCTCCCTCTCCTATATCTATCCTCTTAGGAGGATATAATTCGGAGCGCGCTAGGAGCTTAGGCTCCTCAAAAAAAAACATTTAATAATTGTTAAGTATATAGGAAAATCGGCAATTATTGCCGGCTTAAAATCATAGCGCTGAGAATTTGGAGTGCAGCTGCGGTGTAAATGCACCGTCCAGTACCTACCAACATCTTTTGTAAAGCAGCACGACATTATTAGCACTGCAGATATAGTTTCTGCCTCGGGAAGAGTAGTCTACTCTAAATTGAGTGCGATTCGACTGTATCTTTCGTCCAGTCCATCCCTAAAGAAATGAAATGAATACCTAACTATTTAGCGGAAGCTTTAACTATAACCAAAAGCAACTTAGAGAGAGCTAATTTACTGAAAAAAGCCACGCAAAGCCAGCAAGTGGCTTTTTGACTGAGGTGCGAATCATTATTCTAATCCCCTTTTCACGCAACATCTATAAAAATGTAAGAATATACGAGTGTCAGCCTCCTCGCTCGGGTGATCATGAGGCAAAATGACACAAATGAACAAACAACTTTATTCCGATTTGTCGCGTCAAAATTGCCATGAGAGAACAGATAGATGCCACACTTTTCCTTGTACCTCCTACGGATGCAATGCCCAAAAAAAGTGTATAAGAAAGAAAGAGAGAAATTTTATTTCTTCGAGTATATGAAAATAGAACCGAATTATTCTCATTCTTGTCACAACAATCAGTTCTTCCAGTGTAGAGGCAACAGAAAAAGAAATCGACGCAACGAATGGGAGTAAAATTCTTTGTTCTGCCGCTGCCTCAGATTTGAGTCAATTGGCCCCATGTTCGCCCGAGGAGGCTGACACTAGTAACTTTTTACACTTGGAAGATTCAATGCCAAAAGGACGTAGAAGAGTGATCATATCATATGCAACCGTAGACACTGATGTATCGTACGAGTAACCTACTAGTGGTGGGGTTTTTCAGTAAATTAGCTCTCTCTGAGTTATGGATTTGCTTTCGGTATTGGTTCAAGCTTCGATAAATAACAAGGTAGGGTATTCACGAATTGGTGGTGTCAATGAATTTGACACAATGCAGGTATCGGCCAATACACTGGCCTGCAAAACTAAGTATCGGTTTAACCGGTATGATACGGTATGTGGTTCTTTTCAGGCAAGGGGAAAAGAACGGCTTTGGACACTTGGAAATCTTTACACTAAGCCTGAAGTAAATAGGGCCTTTGAAGAACTCAAACGAAATAAGTGAGGACTCAATTCCTAATAGAAAGATTTGTATTGTTGATGTATGACCGCATTAGTTAAAGCTTTGACTGTCTGTGAAACTGCCGGCTTAGGACGGACTACCCAATTTCTTCACGTGGGTGTCGCACGAGGCGACTAAGTGATAAAGTTTTTGGCAGTGTTTTGTGGGCGAGAGATTAGCCCCCTTTCATCACCTGACACGTCATTTCATCGTGAAACCTTCAACGTGAAATGTTCAATATGGTCAAAGTGAGCCTTGCTACAACGCACTGCACGCTTAACATTGTTGTTGGTCGTTGTAGCAAAGTTTCCACCCCGTAAGGGATTATGGTCGTGAATTTATGTATGTATGTATTTCAAGAGCGAGCATAGATATTAGTTTGTAGACTGTTTCTGTAAAATTTCATTGATTTTACTTGGATAATATTAGAAATATAACCAGACTTCGTTTGTATGGAGCGCGCTCCGAATTATATCCCTTTAAAATTGTTGCCGCTTCTTATTATATCCAATTAAGACTATGTCTAATTTATTTTTCTATTTAATTTTCAACAAATAATCGTTTGCTATCGAAATTATAAAGTTACATATTATGTTTACCTCCAAACCATCACTCGTAATCCGCAGTAAACGAATTATGCTGCTTTACCTCGACGCGTAAATGAATTTTTTTCTTGTAGTTGTTGTATGATAAGTGTCCAACAAGTATATGTTTTTATAAACTAGACTAAATAACCTTTATTTGCTTAATTTTGTTTACTTATATTTATCAAGATTTCCAAAGATATAGATGTTTTAAAAAAAAATCAAGGCAATGGTTTTTACTTTTTCATGTAAAACATTATTTTATTGTATGGAAATATGCCTATTATGCAGTAAAAATGAATTCCTCGTATCTGTTTTACTCGAAAACGATACCACACAAGCCCTAGTAGCATTAACTGATCCGTAAAATAATAATGAAAACAATGACCCAGATACGTACTTCACCCCCCTCCCCCCGCGCACAGGGGACGAATCAGACTTCCCTCCACATCTGAAAATGATCACCAAGGAACACCCTATCCATGGTAGAAATTTGATGCTTTTAACCCGAAGCGCACAATTATAGCCAAAATGTATGAAGAGAATCCTCTACTAATATAATACTTCCCAAGGAAATGGAAATTATCCTTTTCTATCGTGGGATTTCTTATAAAATCAAATTTTCCAGTTTTGTAGGCGGATTATCGGATAATTATCCAAGCTGATTATTAGTTCTGAGTAAAATTTCTAACTAGAAGTTCCAAGCTTGCTGTTTTTGTTATAATACACTCGTATTCAGACCAACCAGCTCACAGTTTTCGGCATTTTCGTTTCGTATCACAAAGAATAAAAAAAAACAAAAAACAGTAACAAAAATTATTTCGTGATTGTGAGCTTCTTTTTTCGCGAATCGTGATCGGATACACATGTCGTGACATTGTTAGCACAAGCTTTTTGTTTTTTCTTTAATTTTATAATTATCAAGATAATTATCAACGCATAATTATCAAGATAATTATCAACGCATAATTATCAAGATAATTATCACTTCAAACCCTGATATTTTTTTTTCTCAAATTAATCCTCATCCACGCGAAGTTTAGAATTTTACTATAAGTACATGATACGGTGGAACCCTCGGTGCGCGAGTCCGACTCGCACTTGACTTGTTTTTTATTATTTATTACATTCAAAGAACGCCAAATGACAATTGTCGAGTCGGATCAGCAAATAGTAATAAATAAAGTCATGCCATATTCCATTTTATAAAAGAGAAACAAAATCTTACTTATTATTCTTATGAGTATTTTTTTTGTTCTTATGTTACATAAATGTGTGTACAGCCTATGTGAATCATATCATTGCATTGATGTCCTCAATATAAATACTTACAGGATCTGGTCGTTTCCTTTCAAAATTCCGTAAATAAACATTTCTTTGAAAAATTGCCTTGTTTCAAGCATTAATTGCCAAGCTAGCTATTTCATTTACAGTTTTAGAATCGGCTTCAGTTGCGAAACTTTTTGTAATACTCTACAAAAAAATAATACAGGGAAAACCGGAAGTCTGACACAAAATCGTCTGCTGCTAATGAATACATGCAGGTGATTTTATTGAAAATGATCTCGTTACGAAGAAACACCCTTAAGGAAGATAAAAATAAAAATTGGAATTGATCCATATCTTTTTAAATTATCATTATCACCTTTGTATATTGACTAGTCGACTTTTTCACAAACAATTTTAAAAGTGAATTTATCTTTTGAACCATTCATTTCTTATGAGGTATGGGGTCAAAACTGTTGGAAATCATCCCCACTCCAACCCCCTCGCCCGTTTAGGACCACCACTTTTAGGACACCTTGAATAGATTTGTTTACACATAATTGGGATCTTATGTGGTTTTAAAAGCTATTATATTTTAAATTTACACACAAATCATAGTTGCATATATTGCATGATTGATAAATGTATATAAATGAGAAATATTTTTGCTTACATACAAAAACTCGGCTTCTATTTCAAGTGGTCAGATACTTTATTACAACTAAATACCTAATACTAATTCAGCTAATGTTTATTTTTAAATGTAGTTTTTCAGGATGCTATAAATACAACGCGTTAATGAATTAGCGCAAAACTTCATACACTCCAACTGATTTATAACAAAATAATTAGATTGAAACAATAATTTCATTAGATCAATTTAAAGTTATACTTACGCATTTTAAGTTTTGAGGCAAAAATGATTTGTTATCATTTCAGCACTGAAAGAAAACGCTAACGTACTCATGGATACATTTTTATAATCTTGTTTTGGTAGTAAGTAGGGTGAGTGTGCCCATACGGCGGGCGGGTTGACATCGGGTTCAGTAAATTTAAAATTTTGCCAACAAATTATTTAATATTTTGAAAAAAAAATCCTTCGATTCTAAACAAACTACTTTCTAGTTTTGCGTTAATTCATTAACACTTTGTATAAAATGTTTTGTTAGATGCATAAACAATAAAATATATTTTGTTTCTTATTTAAATATCTAGGACAATGATACACATACCTACATAGGCTGTCTGCATGCACATTTATATTTAATGAGCTTTTTTACCTGCTACTTTGTCCGCCGAACATACCCAAGACTATGTGCTGGTTGGTGTGGATACAAGTGCATTAAAGCAAAAACAGCTATTTTAGAATTTTTA
Source organism: Agonopterix subpropinquella (assembly GCA_922987775.1). Classification (NCBI taxonomy): domain Eukaryota; kingdom Metazoa; phylum Arthropoda; class Insecta; order Lepidoptera; family Depressariidae; genus Agonopterix; species Agonopterix subpropinquella. The sequence goes on along the minus strand of OV277693.1, from coordinate 50,957,577 downwards.
AGTTCTAAATTTTGATCAAAACTAAGAATCAGCGTGGATAATTATCAGATAATTTTTCGATAATTACTTATACTGAAAATTATCAAAGAAAATAATTATCTTGATAATTTCGAACCCTGCTAAAAACCATAATTATTGTAATCTTTTTCTTGTAAATATCTTCACTACAGACACACTTTTTATTAACAGTTTTATAATAAATTAGAAAAGATTTTCTTTGGTCTTAAAACACATTCTGAGGATAACAATCTTTTTTTTTAAATGGTCATAATTAGACATCAGATATTCGGTCGGATGCATATTTATTTACCTAAACTTAATTTTTCACAAGAATACACAAGAAGACACATCTTAATTTATTTATTTTAAGAATCATTCCATTTCATTCTTAAGTCCCGGGATTGCTAAAATATCATAGAACATGGACATTTGAACAACTCCAACAACATGAACAACTCGGACAATTTGGTCAACTTATGCAATGTTGTCTGAGTTGACCAAGTTGCTCATGTTGTCTGAGATATTTTGTTATCGAAAGTACTTAATTGGACAGCACAAACAACTTAACCAAGTCAAATCAGTTGGCCAAGTTGTCAGAGTTGTTCATGTTGCCCGAGATGACCAAGTTGTTTATTTTATCTGAGTTGTCCAAGTCAACCAAGTTGTTCATGTTGTGCAACTTGTTCAACCTACTGCTGACTACCTACGAGGACCAGTAATCAGTATGACAAAACGGTGCGGGTGGCCCGATTTTCTTAATCAACTTTATTTAGGAAGGCATATCCATATTCTGTTTTCGTGTATATGTTGATAGCAACGTTGCGGTTCATAGAAACAATTATCAAAAAAACAAAATTTGTCTATGATAGTTAAATAATACAGCCTAGCTAGCACATTGCACGTGATACGGCTATATCCATCTATATCACGTCATTTATCTCCTTTGTTCTAGCGCAAATAGAAAGAGAGTGGAAGCGTGACATATCACGCTATCACGGGTTGGTGTACTAGCCCCGCAGAACTATTGCCGTTTATTTGTAGACATTTTGATTATTCTTAGTTTATTCTTTAATCACACCAAGTTTGATCTATTATTGTTTTTACGTTAGAGCAAAACAAAAAATTTCTGGCATATATATGAACAGACTGATGAATTGATGATGTAGGCTTAATAAAAAGTAAAAATTAAAAACCTAGCTAATCCCACATGCAGTTCAACAATGAGAACATAACAGATTTATGAAATACTAATTGTTGTGTGGCATGCATTGCCAGGCCCCTTTTTTTACGATAAACACTTGGCCATTTTTTTCATAGCTTATGTTAATTACGAATAATGTAGCATTCTATTGATGAATGAATTATTCAGATCAGTCCAGTAGTTTTGGTGCCTATTCAATACAAACACAAAAAATCTAATCTTTCCTCTTTATAATATTATATTACCCTGGTACAAATAAAAGTGGTATAAAATGTTATACTAAGAATAAGCAAAATGTCTACTAATAAACCCGGAATAACTTAAACCTAGTATAACATTGGCGTAACTGTTCTGTATCATAGACAAATTTCTGTTTCTTTCTTAAGTTTATGAACCTTGACGTTGCCACCAACCAGGAAGCTGGTATAGATATAGGTATTGTCTATCTATACCTTGGAGCGCAGACTGCCAAACAAGTGGTGAAACATGATAATACTCATTGGTGGTCAGTAATGATCGTTCTTCTTTCGTAAATTTCCATCTACGTTTTCGTTTATTTTTGGTTACTTTGTCCCTTTCTAATCCAATGACAAAAATGAAAAATAAAAAGTTTTTATTAAATTTTTGTTCCGATAGAAAGGGAAACAAAAACATTGGAAATATCGAATATGCCGATGTGCAGAAGATAGAACATCGAACATTACAGACTGTCATGGCCAATTTTCGTGTTTCCATGCTTGTAAGGAGGATTGGTATCCTTTATCATTTATCATGTAGTTGGTCCATGCCACCAACTTAGTTACGAGTTTATAAGTAAGAAATTATCGTCAGCTTATCGCAAGAAGTCATTAACGTCAAAAAGTCACTAAGTACAGCTGACCACACTAATGAGTTCACCGCGACGAGTACTATTATATGCAAAAATCATTATCTGCATAGTTCTTCAAATTTTACCTTTATCGACTTATATTGCAAGAAGTCATTAACGTCAAAAAGTCACTAAATACAGCTGACCATACTCCAGAGTTCTCCGCGACGAGTATACTATTATAAGCAAAGATCATTATCTAGCTAGATAGTACTCCTTTATGACCTATAAATAAAGTCCATAACTCTACAGACAAAAACATTATGCCAAAATTAATTATTTGTTTTCTCGGGTTTTACAAATTAGTAGTTAATGACTTCTTGCGATAAGCCGACGTTATGATCTCCTTATTCATAGCTTATTCTAATCATAGCTATTCCTAAAGTATGTTTTTATTTGTACCACAGTAAATCCCTAATATTATAAATGTGAATGTAAGTTTGTTTGTTACGCTTTCACGCGAAAACTGCTTAACTGATCATCATGAAACTTCGTACACATATTATTAGGGGTATTAGAAGTAACATAGGATACCATTTAATCTGACTCCTACTTTCCGGGGTACATCTGTCCCTGTTTCCGACAGTCTTGGGCTTCTGGGTATAAGCTTGACCACGAAACTCAACTTCGGCGCTGACATCGAGTCTAAGGCTCAAACTGCGGCCAAAAAGCTGGGCATCTTGAACAAGGTGAAGCGGTACTTCACTCCTGGACAGCTCTTAGTATTGTATAAAGCTCAGGTCCGATCATGTATGGAGTACTGCTGCCACCTGTGGGATGGCTCAGCCAAGTATCAACTTGCCGCACTCGACTCGGTTGAACGCAGAGCCAGGAGGCTCATTGGCGATAGTAAGCTGGTGGAGGCCAAGCTTCATAGCCTAGCCCACCGCCGCAGAGTGGCCTGCTTGTCGGTCTTCTACAGATTGTACTTCGGTGAGTGTGCCCAAGAGCTACATGAGCTCATCCCACCTTCCCCTTTCTACTATCGGACTTCCAGACGCACCGCGGGATATCACCCCTTCTTGGTTGACATCCCACATATCCGCACCAAGCGCCTTTCTGAATCTTTTATAATGCGCACAGCCAAGGAGTGGAATGCCTTACCTGCGTCAGTATTTCTGAGTATTTACAACCCGGATTCCTTTAAAGTACGAGTGAATAGGCATCTTCTGGGTAAGCTCGCTACATCTACGACCCTATCATCGTCCTGAGGACTGGATTGAGGTCAAAAGCAAACCCATAGTTAATAAAAAAGAAAAAAAAAACTTCGGTTTTTCCTAACTCCACGCGGACGAAGTCGCGGCCAAAAGCTAGTGTAGAAATAAAAGTTACAATTATTATGAAACTAAACATTTGTATCAGGAACAAAATAATCAACAGCTTGCTACTTTACCATCATAATAAGAAATTATTATGCAAATATTCATATGTACCTAATAATTAGAATCAATTAGGAAAACGTTCGAATACAATTTATTGACACTAACACTGCGATCATAAAGCAATTAAAAACGGCCACAAAACATGAACATGTCTATAAAGTAATTGTAACTAGTTCTGTTTACAAATAAAGTCACTGGCGAGAGAGTGTACTTAACTATAATACTGTCAATGTCAAGATAGTCTGCCATTTGATAGATAGTATGGTATGGACTCAGGAAGGAGGATCATTGCACTTTGCAATACAATCACCTCACATTCATTCCAATTCAAGAAAAGTTCTAAAATATGAGCATCTACTAAAGTAGCGATGGATTTAGTTTTAAGTCTCACAGATGGTTGTGAAGCTTGGACTAGCTTTGGTTGAGCACAATTATTTCATCTGCATAACATTCACTTGCATTTATTTTGAAAATTATTGCTTATTATGGCTATGTTTTATATCATATGGAAATAACTCAGGGTGTGGGTGTATGCTAAAGATGGATAAACTACCCCCGAGTGATTTCCACACATTATGATTATGAAACATAGCCTAGGACAAACAGGTTCTTCTTACCTCATCAAGATCGTAAATATGTTACTACACAACAATTTAAGACCATAACATTTAGATAATCACATTATTGCTGCACTATTTTCACCGTACATCCAGTTTGATGATAAAACATACTTATATTTCGACAATACGTACATTATTTCCTAATGAGATAAGATATTACACATAAACTGAATATCGAAATTACAAAAAAATACAGATGGGGGATAATTTTGAAGAAACACTGTGTGTAACACTGTGCAGCTACTTTGTTCAATTGGATACCTACCTACGTCACAAACATCAATGATGAATGTTTTACTTATTTAGGTAGCGAGTGATTTGGCAAGAAACAGGCTTTGCGATATCAGATACAATTATAGAAATCCAGAGCAAATAAAATAAGTCAACACGATTATCAAATCAGCTCGTGGCTTTCCGCACTTCACAATATGGCGACAATAGAAAACAAAGACAAACTGTAAAATGGAGCACATCCTTACCTGAGACAACTCTTGACTTGTCTGCTTGAAGTTCTTCTTACTTAAATTTACAACAAGATAATTGATTTGCGATAAGCTAAACGTTAAAGGGTCCAGGTTCATAGTTCCATTAATGCGAAACCGAAAGCTTCAAACACGTTTGAAGCTTTCTCGATTTTTGACGGATTACTACAGTAAACGTATGTTCTTTCACAGTTTTTTTGCGAAATAACGATAAGCCTAAGGCCAACATCACCAATACTATTATTCACTTCATTAAAATCAACATAATTTTAGCACCCCACTGCATACAATAACTCTATAACGTGAAATATAAAATCTGCACACGATGACGAAGGCACCACCAAAGAGTACTTTTTTTTCTCTCATCGCTTCCTTCCCGACCAGGGTTGCCAGATGCGATTTTCTATTTCTCCCCACATTTGAAATAATTTTTCTCCAAAACGATACTATTTTCTTTACTTTTACCCAAAGGCTAGATTCGTTTTTTGCTCGTGGTCATACCAAAGGCAATGTTTTTTTGTCCGTGGTTTTAAACTGATCAAATGGCATTAGCCGGGTCCACACCTGACGATCCATCGCGCTCCGATCGCGCGCGGCACATCCAAACGCCTGCAATTAGCCGGGTCCACACCTGACCATCCATCGCGCTCCGATCGCGCGCGGCAGGAGCGAATTGCAGGCGGTGTGGATGTGCCGCGTGCGATCGGAGCGCGATGGATCGTCAGGTGTGGACCCGGCTATTCGCTCCTGCCGCGCGCGATCGGAGCGCGATGGATCGTCAGGTGTGGACCCGGCTATTGCCTACGCATTGCCTGTAGTGTGACTGGTAGAGTTTTGTCTGTGGTATTGACATAAAATAAAATTTTCAAATACATTTAATACATCCAATTATTAAAATTTTCTTCTCATAGATAGATACCTATTACAGAATGATCGCGACAACCGACAAACCAAACAAAACTTTACAAAACAAACACCTTATGGGGAGTGAATGAGCGGGTGAGTGGGTGGAGCGAACGAATGAATGGAATGAAGAAAGGAAAGGAAACGAACGAATGTTTGAAAAATGGACGCGTTCGTAAAATGCATGTTCTTTTCATATAAATAGCGTTCCAAAACAAAAAATTATATCACCCAAAATTCTCCACATGATTTTTTTTTTCTCCAAACATTTCTCCAAAAGTTCCATTTCTCCAAAAGTTCCATTTCTCCAAAAGTTCCATTTCTCCAAAAGTTCCATTTCTCCAAAAGTTCCATTTCTCCAAATTTTCGCAAGGAGCCAAATTTTTACCCAAAATTGCGAAAAAAATACCCAATCTGGCAACCCTGTTCCCGACTCGCGCTCGCTCACCAGAGAGAAGGAAGAATACATCGCCAAGGCTACCAACACAGAAAAACATATTTAAAAAAAACCATAGTCAAAGGAATTAAGTTGGAATTAAGCATGCTACACACTGGCCTCGATTCCGACTATGCCACGACTTATTGTAACTTCATAGAAATATTAATTTACTACGTAAAACCTGCAATGCGGTCTTCTCGGAATTTCGTGAAGAGCGGGAGATAAAGATTGCTGGACGCGGTGTCCCTATCCTTAGTAGGGTGACAATGCGATTAATGCTTTTAGGACTTTTATTATATTTTCACTATTTGTGTAGTCGTTTTGCTTTGCTACAGAAAATGTGTACCTATACCTAACCTATTTACGCTACTTTGACATCAAACTAGCGTACTATGGTAAAAAAATAAATATTTCGTAAACTTCATTTCGTTAAGGGCACTATTTTTATCTGACCTAGGCACTAATTACTAGGCACTATTAAATAAAAAATAAATAAAATAAAATAAATCATTTTTATTTCAGGTAAAAACACCCATAGTACACTTTAAATATGTACATATATTAAAGTAAGATTAAAAATTAAAAATTAAAATTAGGATTATTATTATGTCAAACAACTACATAGGAGCTATGTCATTACATTACATCATTACATTACATTACATTTACCACTGAGCAGAACCTTTTATAGAGTCATCGTCATATAGTGCTTCGATACCGAGTAAATGGTACCAAACACTTCCTTTACAATCAGATTAGTACTATTCGTGAGTCTCGTATGAAACGAGGTCTTATGTCTCCTCATAACGGCAAAGAAGTCGTCAACCCTGCTCTCAGCAAACATGCCAGACGCACTACATCGCCAGGGCAGGTTGAGCATGGCCCGGAATGCGTTATTTATTGTACTGTACACGAAGAGAGCTGTACGCTCTCTTCGTGTACCCGTACCACAGTTGGCTGGTGTAGAACGCCTGACAGTAGGCCTTAAACAGGGTCACTTTGACTTGCCAGGAACAGTGGCTGAATCTTCTAGCCAGCATGTTACTTCTACGAGCGATACCTCTCCTCTGTCTCTCCAAGTCATTATCGTCCTTTAAATTATCTGATATTATATGCCCCAGGTATTTGAATTTGAATTATTAAGGAACTATTTATTGCCATTAAAATAATCCTGAAACCGGAGCATGTTGCGCGTGTAAATAGATAGAAGAGAGCAAAGACATGATAGTACTAGGTGATCCAAAAGGTATGGCAGCCTACCATACCTTTTGGATCACCTGTATGTGACTAAAAAGGTTCACAATACCAGAATTTTCTATGAACTAGTTACCTTAAGGTCCGCCACACACATACGGAATTGCAATCCGGAATCCTGAATCAGGATTACGATTTCGTATGGATTTCCCCCCTCTACAATTGCATTCGGAATTGCGCAGCTGTCAAAATCACAATCCTGATTTGGAATTCCGGATTGCAATTCCGTATGTGGGGGGCGGACCTAACGCGAAAACCCTGAAGTGCGATTTTTGAACATCATACGAGCGAATCGGCATTAGAAAGATGCATAATCTCCATAGTAATTTTGACATTTTCTACTGCTGAGTGGCTCGTATGATATTCAAAAATCGCACTTCTGTTTTTTTTTTACCTTTCCGAAACTTTTAGGGAGTTCAGACCATCAATTTGAATAACTTTTACTATGATTTTCGATTTACGATTTCAGGTTTGCTCCCATAGTAAAAGTTGTTCAGTTTGATGGTCTGAACCACCCCTGAAAGTTTCGAAACGATAAAAAAATCATCCAGCCGAACCGAAACGGCTTGACCTTTATGTCAAGCCGTTTCGGTGTAAATGCGGAAAAACCATAGACATATATATTACTAGCGTTATATAAATCTATGGGAAAAACTCATTTTGACGAAAGAAAAATATTTACTGCAGCGCCCCCTGGCAAATGAACACCGTAACACCTATTTAAGAACCACCATTAATCAAATCACAAACCTTTTACAGAAAACCGTATCTAAATTGGTCAAGCCGTTTTGGAGATAAATGGGAACATTCGTTGGCACACACAAACAAACAAACAACCTGTCACCCTAAACTCATAGGTACGCACAGCGACACATCAAGCTATACGAAAAAATAAGCTGGCCGCGCGTAGGTCGCGTAACGTATAATGACGCCCGCCGTGTGTACGCACGGCGATACATCAAGCTATACAAAACCAACATAAGCTGGCCGCGCGACGTTATACGTTACTCGATCTACGCGCGGCCAGCTTATTTCGTTTTGTATAGCTTGATGTGTCGCCGTGTGTACACCTTCTCTGTTCCGTCGGTCGTGGGTAGTAAAATCATACCTACCTACCTACCTAATATGTTTTATCACAGATATTAGAACAGTTTTATCTTCGTAATTTTTATCATAATGTAGGTATATGAAGGATTGGATTTTAATTCAACTAAAATTTTGTTTGCTTCCGATGCTTACCTTCTATGTTTGTTGTTACCCTAACTAATTTAATATTTTCAAGACTAAAACATATTAAAAATACAAACCTTTGATACGATAAGCCACAATCTGGAAAATATTCGCTTTTCCAGCCGTCGATTAAGCAAATTCACTTGAGTCATTCAAATGATTATTTCCTTTACATAGAGTCTATATTCCTTTACAACCGAGTGAAGTTAACGAACGGCCCTTCAAGGTCATGCACATTGTTATTTTAAACCATAAAGATATTATACCTTACGGAATAGAGTAAGTGACATGAGTTGTCAAATGAAACCGTTTTTGGACGTTTTTTGGAGTCCTCGCCAGGGTAAAAATTCGATTTCTGTGTATTAATTCTCAATCTAACGTGAAATGGTGAATAATTTAATGAAACAGTGTTAGTATATTTTACAAAATTATCTACGATTTCACTTTAGGTTCACGATTATTGACAGAAACTGAATTTTTACCAGGTCTCCAAATCCCCAAAAACGGTTCTATTGCCTCGCGTCACGTATCTCTTTCTATTATACAGGCATGCCGCTAGGTACATCTCGCTCTCTCAGCTGTCACCGTCTCTCTTACGTTGTATAATACCTTTATGTTTTAAACTGATAGTAGTTCCCGTTGCCTTTCCGCAAGGAAGAATTAAAAGAAAAAAAAAGGTGACACCAAGAAGCTGCGCCAAGAAGCTTCAAATTTGGGGTGACACTGACACACACTGACACCTAAGACTGACACCTGCCTCCTACCCATAGACGAAGAATTAGGTATTTCCTTAAGCGCCGTATTCACGGTCCATCCCCGCTGTACGTCCGCTCAAGGCCGCGGCGCTGGATGTAGCATACAGACTATCCATCCCGCCTGTACGTCAGGCCAAGGCCGCGGCGCCGCATCAAGCGTGAGCAGAGTAATTAAATCGAACCAATTAAAGGTCAAAAAATGGGAGCTCTTCTGATGATTTCAGCAGCAACAGAAGAAATGAAAAATCAAACAATTTTTTTCACATCTTGCTAAAGAGGTTTTGGATGAAAAGAAAAGATTATCATAAACGTGCAGAGTATATCAAATGAGTTATATCATGTGTGGAACTTTTTATCTTTCAATAATATAAATGTTTAAAGTGTTTACGATATATTTTGACGTGCATTCACCTTGCGACACAAGCTCTACTAAATGCCAAATCTGCTGAACAGCAAGTCTATTCACGATCAAGCACGCACGACGCAGGCCGCTCTGACGTACGTACGCGCTATTCACTGTCCATCCGCACGACGTGCGCGGTGGTGGGGGCGCTCGCTGGATGCAAAATGGGTCGTGCACATCCAGCAAACAATTAATAATAATTATCGACGTACGTCAAGCCTATTCACGGTCGTTTTGCATCGTGCATCGTGCATGGCCTCGGCGGGACGTACAGCAAGATGGATGGTGAATACGGCGCTTTAAGCGCCGTATTCACGGTCCATCCCCGCTGTACGTCCGCTCAAGGCCGAGGCGCTGGATGTAGCATACAGACTATCCGTCCTGGCTGTACGTCAGGCCAAGGCCGTATCAAGCGTGAGCAGAGTGTAGCCCAGTCATTTTACAGTTTGAGTCGGGACTAATTACCTAATAATAGTTTTTTTTTTTCGGTATAGTATTTAAGAGCTAATTTGAGCTTAAAAATGTACCAAAATTAAAAAAAAATCTCGTCTGCAACAGTTCCAAATTTAAAATTTTTATATTATCTCGTTATAAAAAACCTGATGGAATTTTTTTTTTTGCAGATATTTAAGGCATTATCATTATACATACTTCAAACATGGTGTAAATATTTTTGTCCACTTAGAACTAGAAGGTTTTGAAAAATACGTTCGTATTTTTAATAAAAACTAATTTTTTAAATTTCTTTGCCTATTTTATCGCTCAAAAATAATGTATATTGTAAAATCTTTTTCAAATGAGTGCATGGTACCTATTAATATTATTAATTTAAAAGCCTTCTGTGACTCACAATTTTAATTTCCATGTTGCGTAGCGATTTTTCTTTAATTTGTTTTCAGATAGTCTTTTTGTCAGTAAAAGTCCAATTAATAATTACTTCCCACCTCTCCTAACAAAACTCCGTAAAATGACTGGGCTAAGTAATCAAATAGAACGAATTAAACGCCAAAAAAATGGGAGTTCTTCTAATGATTTCAGCACCAACAGAAGAAATGAAAAAAAAAAACTATTTTTTCAATTCTTGCTAATTACCCAGTAAAATTAGATAAATCAGAAGAAATAATTTCCGGTGTTTTGGAACTTTTTTTAAACGTTCCTTTGGTACGTAATATTGAAGAAAAAAAAAAAGTCCTGGTGATGGGGGGGGGGGGGTGAGCTTGAGGAAGGGGGGGGGCTCTAAAGGTGACTTTTTTCAGTTTTTCGCTTATTTCTCGAAATTTGCAAGTCTTATCGAAATGTTTTGTAAGGACAAATTAAACCTGATAAAATGTCCTACAAAACAAGTGGTATGCATTTTTGTCAAAGGACTTAACCTTTTAGGGCTACGGGGCCGAGAATGTAACATAATTTCAAAAATTATGAAATTTATATGGCGACTCTCATGAAAGTTGAAGATAAAAACGAAATGATTTCATATTCTTAATCAGCAGCCCCGAAAACCCCCAGATACAAATTTTCAATTGGTTCGGGGAACCCTTAAAAGCTGCATTGGCGTTTGAAATTTCCATGGCAGCCATCTTGGTTATCGCAATTTTTGATTTTTTTCACCGCCAACCAAATCTGACCAGGGTCCTCTATGACATTTGTTCGAGGTCCATAACCCTATCTGTCATAATTTCCGCGGGCCGTTGACCTCATCCACCAGGAGTCGACCTTCCGAGGAAGTCAAAGTTTTCCCTGTATCACCAAGGCATCCATATGACGATCCCCAAATGTCATCCTTGTACCGTAAGGGGAACTCGAAGATCAATTGGAGGTATCTGGTTGACCCCCCCCCCCCCCCCCCACATAGATATTAGATAAATACCCGTATAATTGTTCACCGGGTTTTCCCCATTCAACGTAGAGTAAAATGATTTTAGGGATCATCATAAGGATGCCCTGGCGATAAAAATAATATTTCGACTTCTTCAGAAGGTCGACTCCTGACGGATGAGGTCAACGGCCCGCGGAAACTATGAGACAGATAGGGTTATGGACCTTGAACAATTTTCATAGAGGACCCTGGTCAGATTTGGTTGGCGGTGAAAAAAATGCAAAATTGCGATATCCAAGATGGCTGCCATGGAAATTTCAAACGCCATTGCAGCTTTTAATGGTTCTCCGAATCGACTGAAAATTTGTATCTGGGGGTTTTCGGGGTTGCTAATTAATAATATGAAATCATTTTGTTTTTATCCTCAACTTTCATGAGGGTCGCCATACAAATTTCATAATTTTTGAAATGCTGTTACTTTCTCGGCCCCGTAGCCCTCAAAGGTTAAGTCCTATGACAAAAATGCATACCACTTGTTTTGTAGGACATTTTATCAGGTTTAATTTGTCCATACAAAACATTTCGATTAGACTTGCAAATTTCGAGAAATAAGCGAAAAACTGAAAAAAGTCACCTTTAGAGCCCCCCCCTTCCTCGAGCTCACCCCCCCATCACCAGGACTATTTTTTTTCTTAAATATTACGTACCAAAGGAACGTTTAAAAAAAGTTTCAAAACTCCGGAAATTACTTCTCCTAAATGGTATATTTCAGCTTAATTTTACTGGGTTATAAAAAGATTTTGATGAAAAAAAAGATTATCATAAACGTGCTGAGTATCTCAATTCTCAAATGAGTAATATCATTGTGTGGAACTTGTTATCTTTCAATAATATAAATCTTGAAAGTGTTTCACGATTCATTTTGACGTGCAGTCACCTTGCGACACAAGCTCTAAATGCGAAACAGCGTGACCACTTTTTTTTCAGAGAATCTACCAAAATGACTGCTGAAATCTACCAAAATCTACCAAACCCTGTTTCAAAATCTACTTAAATTCTACCAATTGATATTTATGTCGTAAAATTTAATATAAAACACGTTTTTGAACAAAATATTATCATTTTTACCTAAACGTTCATCATTACTCATGTTATTTTCGCATTTTTGTGTAATTTTTTATCGGTTTTCATCTATTTGTAACATGGATGTTTTAATTTCGAAATAAATCGTAATAAATATTAATAAGTCGTCTCTATAAAAGTTTAAATTTGGTACAGTTCCTGTGTCTTATAAACCCTCTTTTGTAAAAAACAACATTTTGCGATAAAATTAAATTTGCTGTACACAACTTTAAGCTTTACTAGAAGTTCCGGAAAGACCCTTGCAATCGTTTTCTCACGTATTTGTATATCCAGCTTTGAGTTTTTATGCCTGAATCCTTGTATTTCTGATTAAATTTTCTAATATCGAATATCTACCAAAATCTACTAAACAATTTCCCACTACTAAATTATCATTCGCTTTGCCCTAAATCTACCAAAAAAGTAGAAATCTACTAAAAGTGGTCACACTGATGCGAAATCTGCTGTACACAGCGTGACCACTTTTTTTTCAGAGAATCTACCAAAATGACTGCTGAAATCTACCAAAATCTACCAAGTTCTGTTTCAAAATCTACTTAAAATCTACAAACTAATATTTATGTATTCCAGATGGTTAAAATTCAATAAAAAACACGTTTTTGAACAAAATATTATCATTTGCATACTAACGCCTTAGACTAATTATATCCGGACCGGCCTTGCGGTAGCATTTCCCCTCTGCCACGGTATTAGATCAATTAATCTTGCGCATTTACACCCAATTTTATACCTTATCACTAAACGATACAGCCTATAATAGCGAAACATTAATTTTGAACTTAGAACGTTTGGGGTTTACACGAGACTACTTTTCATGATTTTGAACATTCAAAATTAGAATCTAAAGTCATAGGGAATAAAATCCAAAGTTGCGGATACCATGTTACCTCGCCCCCCGCAAAAAGTGGCAGAAAGTTTGTTAGTAGAATGACACGTGGTTACGCGTCCCGATATAATTAGTCTAAGACTAACGCTCATCATGACTTATGTTAGTATCGCATTTTTGTAAAAAAAAATCGGTTTTCATCACTTTGTAACATGGATGCTTCAATTTCCAAATAAATCTAAATAAGTCCCTATGTAGGCTTAAAGTTGGTACAGTTTTCTGTGTCTTATAAAAGCCCCCTTTTGTAAAAAACAACATTAAGCGATAAGACTAATTTTGCTGTACGCCACTAAAGCTAAAGCTTTAGCTATAGTAAACTAGAAGTTCCAGAAAACCCCCTGCAATCTTTTTCACAGCTATTTTTATTTCCAGCTTTAATTTTTTTTCTTGAATCCTTGCATTTTTAATCATATTTTTGAATACCCAATTTCTACCAAAATCTACTAAACGATTTCTCACTACTAAATTATCGTTCTCTTTGCCCTAAATCTACCAAAAAAGTAGAAATCTACTGAAAGTGGTCACATTGGCTGTACAGTACAGCAGTGTGACCACTTTTAGTAGATTTCTACTTTTTTGGTAGATTTTGGGCAAAGAGAACGATAATTTAGTAGTGGGAATTTGGTTAGTAGATTTTGGTAGAAATTCGATATTCAAAAATTTGATCAAAAATTCAAGGATTCAGAAATAGCTGAGAAAACGATTATAGGGGGCTTTCCGGAACTTCTAGTAAAGCTTTAGTGCTGTACAACAAAATTGATCTTGTCGCCTAATGTTGTTTTTTACAGAAGAGGGTTTATAAGATGCAGAAAGCTGTACCAACATTAAACTTGCATAGGGACAACCAATTAATATTTTTATTTGGAAATTGAAGCATCCATGTTACAAAGTGATGAAAACCGATAAAAAATTATACAAAAATGTGAAAATTGCTTGAGAAATTAAGAGCGTTTACATAAAAATGATAATACTTTGAACAAAAACGTGTTTTTAACCATCTGGAATGACATAAATATTAGCTGGTAGAATTTAAGTAGAATTTGGAACAAGTCTTGGTAGATTTTGGTAGATTTCAGCAGTAATTTTAGTAGATTCTCTGAAAAAAAAGTGGTCACGCTGCAGTACAGCAAGTCTATTCACGATCAAGCACGCACGACGCAGGACCGCTTTGACGTACGTCCGCGCTATTAACTGTCCAACCGCACGACGTGCGCGGTGGTGGGGGCGCTCGCTGGATGCAAAATGGGTCGTGCACATCCAGCGAACAATTAATAATAATTATCAACGTACGTCAAGCCTATTCACGGTCGTTTTGCATCGTGCATGGCCTTGGCGGGGCGTACAGCAAGATGGACGGTGAATATGGCGCTAAAAGCGCTGTATTCACGGTCCATCCCCGCTGTACGTCAGCTCAATCGACGTACGTCAAGCCTACTCACGGTGCTTTTGTATCGTGCATTGTGCATGACCTTGGCGGGACGTACAGCGGGGATGGACCGTGAATACGGCGCTTAAGTCTGTAGATTCTACGGATTTTTCGAGAGGTAATCTACGGATTTTTCAACCTTGACCTACGGATTTCTTAAAATTGGATCTGGCAACACTGCTGACACATCTGAAGTGCGATTTTTGAAAATCATACGAGCGACTTGGCAGTAGAAAGATGCATATTCTCCATAGTAATTTTGACATTTTCTACTGCCAAGTCGCTCGTATGATTTTCTAAAATCGTACTTCTGACATGCATGACACTGACACCACTGACACAATAAATGGCAGCATAGCAGCAGAGTTTCTAGAAGGACTGTTCGTCGGATTTAGGTTAGTTCTTTGTATTATTTGCAACATTTATTTCTTCTTTAGGTACATAACTAAACCATGTTGAAGATTGCACAAGCATTTTAAATAAAATAATCGAACTATGAATGCTGTGCATGTTGCTAATGTAGCGATCGTTTTCACTTGAAACATTTTATTTTGTACAAAATTAGTGTGCTATCTCGTATCTTGAAGTAGAGTTTGAGTACTTATATTTTACTCCTATTCCAAATTGATTGGACGTAAATACATAATATCAAGTTAATGAAAATGAGATGATCAGTACAGTTATGTGAACTTATATTTTCTGGTGCATCGTTACATAATAGTTTGATTTAATTTTGGGATCAACTGTACAATGCGTGCCGTCGAGTTCAGGGTTCATATTTGTTTTTCCAAATAGGTCTTATAACTAAGCTATATACGAAATTTCAACTTGCGGAAATTTATAGTTTTCGAAATATGATTTTTTGAAATTCGACAAATTTCATACTAAATTGGTCATCTCAAGGCAAAATGCTTGATTTCCGAGATAATTTTTTTTGAAAAGTTACGGCCGCAGAGGCTGGTCGCTGTATCCAACTTGGTTAGGTTGAGAGGGAGCGATGATAGCCCATACGGAAGAGAGCTAGCGCCTCAATCCTGAGGCCGCGGTTCGATTCCTGGCCTGTACCACTAAGTTCTTTGGAATTTATGTACGGTTGTATTTATCATTTACTAGCTCGGCGGTGAAGGAAAACATCGTGAGGAAACCTGCATTCCCGAGAATGAAAAGAAAATACCATAAGTTCGGAGTTATGCGTAAATATTAGGGATGCAATGATTCGGCCTTTACGATTACGATTACGATTTTAATCGTTATTTATTACGATAACCGATGCATTACAATTATTTAAACAAATTTAGTGAAGATTAACCTCAGAATGAGTTCTCATTGTGTTTCTTTGCATTCCAATGAAAGTTAAATCATAAGAAAAACTTTAAAAAATTCAAAGACTATAAAGTAACTTTTTCTACTAATTTGAGATCGAAGTCAAAGGTTCACTTGGTCAGGATTCTGATTTTTGGATGCAAAGAGGCCAATTTGCTTTGAAAAACACAATATGGAACATGATTCTGTATAATCTCGTTAATCAAGCTATATCTGGTCCATTTACGTGAGAGATTAATCTTTTAAAATGTGGATGAGAAATCGCGAGTACGAGAATTTATTAATACTTCAAACTGAAAATCAAATCATAAATCTTAGTAGATTTAAAAAATATGTTTAAATTGAGAGTCAAATCTGACCAAAAAAAGTCAAGATTTAGCTCAAAATTGGCTCAAAATGAGCTAAAATGGCAGCGAGAGACCTGATTTTTTTAAGTTGTTTTTCGGCTCTGGAATCTAGTATTCAGGTCTGGTATTTGTCAACAAGTGTAATCCGATTGAAGTTTTCAATTCGATTTAATAATCATACAATTCTTACTACGGTGCATTGCATCGTTAATAATCGTGATTATTACGATTACAGATGCAAAACGATGCACTGCTTCGTAATCGTTGCATCCCTAGTAAATATGGGTGAGCTTGGGGCGAACACAGAAGGACCAGCGCTGGTCTCGGTGTTACAACGACCCTTGCTTGCAATAGCCCAACCACAAATAATAATAAATAATAGGTTATTTATTATTTATTATTTATTTATTTATTTGGAAAAAATATATGAACCCTGAACTCGACGGCACGCATTGTATACAGTCCTTCCCCTAACCTGTATCATGCCTATATCAAAAAAATCTGAAAAAGAAGACACCATCTTGAATCTCCTATACCTCCCAAACTATACTGCATTCCAAATTCGGAAACCAAAATTTTAAACACTTAACACTTTAACTGCTGACGACCTATGTGGTAGGTCAGCGACAAATGGGCCACAGTGCGCACGACTCAAACATTGAGTCAGAATTATATAGCATTCTACAGTGGTAGCACTGCGCAAATATCATTGTTTTGAGCTTAGCAGCGAAAGTGTTAAGGGTTTAGCCTTATCTGGCAGCACGGAATCAAATTTTTTCACGTTCTATTCTTTTCTGTTTTTTCTGACCCTAAGGAATGTCATTTGCTAGAGTGAGAAAGGTCACAGCACTGCCTGTACGAGACTTGCATGCTATCGCATTCCCGCTATCTGTCTCACTCAGCAAATGACGTTGTCGAACGACAGAAAAGGATGCAGTGTGAAAAATGTAATGCCGTGCTGCCAGATGAGGTTTGATCTTAACTCTCATTTGTTCTTAGAACAGCTTTAGTAATTGATGTAATGCTTCAGTAGTGTTAGTTTATATATTATATCTTTTTGAATAATTAATTATATTTGCTAATCAGAATTAGCCAGAAAGCTGAATAGGAATGGGAAAAAATTTCGTCCTTGTATGTATTATGGAATGAAGTATGGGATGGATCCAAGGAAACATGTTATTGCAATGATAAAACAACAACAATTGTGAAGATAACATAATACTGTAATGTTGTACCTTTTTTTTAGTACTGGCATCATATTCTATTTAACACATTCCCTTCTGACGACCTACCTTGTGGGTCCGTGATAACGGGGCCCATGGCAAAGTGTAATAAAAACTATTAGTGGTGAAACTCTGCAGTCATGACAGAGTGCCCCCTGTGCTCAAGCATGTTCCGGTACGGTCTCTGCAAATTTAATGCCAGTGCCCTTTACCCCACACACCATGCGAGCATAGATCTGCCGTGACCGTTGCGCTTCACCATTAGTAGTTTTCTTTATGCCTGCGGTGCACATAACCTGCCTGGTGGGTTGGTTTATATTGCGTTCCGGCAGAGTTAGTACACAATCTAGTTTCAAGTTTTGAGGCTCGCAGCGAATATGTGAGTGTGTGTGGCTTAACACTGATCTGTTTTATTTTCCAGTTTTATGGCGATTGGTCGGTTCCTTCGTCGGAACCTGGTGAGCATTACCTTTCCGACACTATCTCTGTCATTGATTTATTTGGATTGGAGCCATACCAGGGAGTGGAAAGCGAAACAAAAACAAAATTAACATGGCCATCTTTGGGATCACAACACGTTACGTATGGTTTGCAGTTCCGATGACAGGATTTTTCATTGGCAAGTATCTGGATGATCAAGAAACCTTGAGAATGACCAATTTTAGAGACAAGTCATGCTTGTACGGCGGAAGGGTTAAACCAGGTGAAGCCCCGTCATGGCCTTGAAAGTTTAATTAAAATATAATTATGCAGTTATGATTTTGTTGTAATAAAGAGTAGTGTATCATGTATGTCATAGTTTATTTTATGGAAAAACCAGAAATTAGAACAGGGTACTGCGCCCGCGGAATGGCGATTGCGGCGCGATAAAGCGCTATCGCGCCCTAGCTCTCTTCTTGCGCACGTACGAACGAGTTAGCAGGTGCGATAAAACGTTAGAGGCGCCATGCCGCGGGCGCAGGTCTGTTAACTTAAGCTGTACAACACATTTGCGTAATGCACTTATCTCACTACATGTATAAAAGACACTGGAAAAATTGTGAAAAATGGGTCACGTAGTATGGGTACGTTCCCTGTGATATGGACTCAAAAAAATTAAAAAATCCCCACGTTAACAGAGCCTTATCCGAAATGACCAGGATGAGAAATGTGCTTTCGCATTAGATTCTTTTTTAAGTATTACCTAATTAAGACACGTTATTTTTTATTTTTGAAACTCATTCTTTGAACTCAGCTACTATGGATACGAGCATATTTCTACTGCTGATTTGACATTAAAAAATCATACTCCAGGAGACCGATTTTTTAAAGTCAAACAACAGTAGAAAGATGCTTATCTCTATACATTTTCAAATGCCTGGTAAAGGGTTAAAAGGATGCCAATGATTTCAATTTCATCCTGTAGGTATAATATAAAAGACAATGCGGGTTTTGTATGTAAGGTTGGCGCCTTATTTTTCGCTGTTGTTTTTGGCGCGGCCAGCAACCAAACTTGGATATTTTATTTCAGAATAAAGTAACGAACAAAACTTATTAACATGTATATCCCTGAACTCAGTCCGCACGGAGATATAAAGGCTTGAAGTTGAAAATATTACTATTACGTGCACTTCAAGCCTTTATATCTCAGTTCGGACTGAGTTCCGAGATATTTATAATAACAAGTGTTGTTTTTAACTTTATTCTGAACTATAATATTCAAGTTTGATTGATGGCCGCGCTAATAAAAGAAAGGCGCCATTTTTAGGCATAGGCTTTTGATTGGGTTACCTGTACTATAAAATAACCAAATAACATATTTTTATGGGGGCAAGGAAGTTGTCTATGTAAATGTATAACTTCAAATAACGAAAAAGAAATCTTTATTTACTAATCATTATTTTCAAATTACAAAGTTCTCTTTGCCATAGCATACCAGACGATAAGGAAAGGAGCCCAAAATCCAAGCCCAAAGAATACTACGAAGAAAACTGATGCAGCAGCCCTGAAAATAAATTATTTCTTGTTAATGAGGAATGTTCTGGAGTGCGATTTTTGAATCCCATACGTTGAACTCAGCAGTTGAAGATGTATGGAGATACGCAACTTTCTACTGCTGATTAACTTTAAAAAATAGCACTCCCGTAGTATGATTTTTGAAAGTCAAATCAGCAGTAGAAAGATGCGTATCTCCACAGAAATGGGGACATTTTCAACTGCTGAACTCAGCGAATGAGATTCAAAAATCACACTCCTGATAGCCAAAAATAAAGTAGGTAGTTCTAATCAAACCAAATACACTTCCTAACCTAAAGGCTCGTTAGATGGCGCTGATGAGATTAGTGAATTTTGCAGCAACATATAGCCCAGTCATTTTACGGTTTGAGCCGGGACTAATTAATAATTGAATTTTTTTTACGCTATTATATTGAAGAGCCAATTTGAGCTTGAAAATGTACCAAAATAAAAAAAAAATTACTTCAGCAACAGTTCCAATTTTAAAATTTAGCTATTATCTCGTTCGAAAAAACCTGATGGTAATTTTTTTTCACATATTTAAGGCTTTATCATTATACATACTTCAAACATGGTGTAAATATTTTTGTCTACTTAAAAGGTTTTTAAAAATACATTCGTATTTTCTAATACATACCTCATTTTTTTAAATTTCAATGCCTATTTTATAGCTCAAAAATAATTTAAATTGTTAAATCTAATTCAAATGAGTGCCATTGGTATTAATATTATTAATTTAAAAGCCTTCTGGGACATACAATTTTGATTTCTATGTTGCTTAGCTAAATTTTTTAAATCTGGTTTAGGATAGTATTTTTGTCACTAAATGGTGCCAGTTACAGTTTAAAAGTCCAATTAGTAATTACTCCCTACCCCGCCTAACAAAACTCCGTAAAATGACTGGCCTAATATAGCATTGGGGACCAGTGCAAAAGCACATGGATGACCTTGCTGTTGATATATTTATAACTAGGTACGTACAGTCAGCAGCAATAAGTTGTATGTTCAGTACTAAAGTGTATGCAACGTGTTTATGAATTAGCGCAAAACCACATACACCCCAACTGATTTATAAAAAAATAATTAGATTGAAACAATAATTTTGATAGTTAAAATTTAAAGTTATTCGCCTTTTAAGTTTTGAGGCAAAAATTATTTATTATCATTTCAGCACTGAAAGAAAGCGCTAACGTACTCATGGATACATTTTTATAATCTTGTTTTGATAGTAAGTAGGGTGAGTGTGACCGTGCGGTGGGTTGATATCGGGTTCAAAAAAATTTAAAGGGGTAGGAACATCTCTGGGATACCATTTTTTTTTTCAAATTTTTATACTTTCGCGCGGCCAATCATAAGACTTTGTATATCGATAGAACACGTCATTACAAACATACTTTGTTATTTGGCAAAATCTCCTAGCCTGCTGTTTTAAGCTAGATATTCGACTTTAAAAGTTTTAATTTTTCAAGACTCCTTAGGGACAAGACTCCTAGGGGCTTTATTTCTTACCTGATCGAGATGAGACCTGGTGTTTGCATAGTAGAGGTTTAAACCTCTAGTTACCTACTTTCGGGGTTGGAACATATCTGCGACATCTATTTTTTTTCGAATTTTTATCATTTTGCTTGGCCAACATTAAGACTTTGCATATCGATAGAATATGTCATTACGAACATACTTTCTTATTTGGCAAAATCTCCTAGCCTGCTGTTTTAAGCTAGATATTTGTCTTTAAAAGTTTTAATTTTTCAAGACTCCTAGGGGCTTTATTTCTCATCTGTTCGAGATGAAACTTGGTGTTTGCAAGATGGCGGCCATGGCCGGAAATGGAATAAAATCAATCAATATGAAATAAGTTTAACCATTTAATATTTATTTAATTGGTAGTGATCCTAATATTTACCGAGGTATTTATTTTTGCTATGAATAGAGATCAGATAATCGGATGCATATTTACCTAAACTTCCCTCTTTCCCCCCGAAAACATAATATGGATGCCTATGCCTTTCTGAATAAAGTAAATTAAAAAAATCGGGCCGCCGCACTGTTTTTTCCTACTGGTCCTCGTAAGTAGTAAACACTAGATTGAACAACTTGGTCGACTTGGACAACTCGGACAAAATAAACAACTCGGTCAACATGAACAACTCTTACAACGTAAATAACTCTGACAACTTGGCCAACTGATTTGACTTGGTCAAGTTGTTTTCTTGGTGTCAAATGTTATACTCGAGAGCGCACACGTACTACAATAGTTTGAGTTGTTTGTATTATCACGGAATATATAATTATGGCATTGTGTAGGTACGGGTGTGATTCCATATCGTATAAAAATAAAGATTTGCTGGAACTAAAGTGGTTTGAAGCATTTTTGACACGATTTGAGACTGTGTTGTTTTTACTGGAGATACCGCTTTAAATTGCAGGTAATACTATAAATTGGTAAGCTACGGCACTACTCAATTGTTTTTTTTACATAAAAATGTTTTTTCTTCTAAAACTTTGAATCAAAAACTTAAATAATAGTCCATAACTAGAGTCGGATATTCGGATGCATATTTAACTAAAGTTCATTTTTCAAAAGAATAATGCAGACACCTCAATTAATTGATTTTATGTAACAATCCCAGGACCGTTCTTAGGTCTCGGGATTGCTAAACTATCGTAGAACTTGGACATTTGAACAACTCTGACACTTTTGTCAACTTATGAAATGCTGTCAGAGTTGACAGAGTGGTTTAGGTTTACCTAAACTTCACCGGCTGCATATTGATAAACATCTGATTATCTGATCTCTATTCATAACGAAAATAAATACCTAGGTTGATATTAGGATCACTACCAATTAATAAAATATTAAATGATTAAACTTATTTCATACGAGCTTTTACCCGCGACTTCGTCCGCATAAATTATATACCAGATTTTAAGTCAGATGATAAGCTATCAAACAAAAAAAGTTTCATCAAAATCGGTTCAGTAGTTTTTGCGTGATACTCGAACAAACAAACACCCAAACAAACAAACAAACAAACGAACAAACAAACAAACAAACAGACAGACAAAAAGTCCAAAAATTTGTGATTTGGAATCAGGGAAGCCTAAAAACCATATCGTAATCTTTTTTTTGTAAATATCTTCAATGTACAGACACACTTCTGTTACTGTTTTATAATAGTTTAGATTGATTGTCTTATATTTTATTCCATTTCCTCTGAACGTTATTGTAACAACCCTTAGCATGGCCACCATCTTGCCGCATCGCCGGCGTGTCGCGCGGTTTCTTCGAAGCGCGCTTACTATTATTTTTATATATGCTTTGCCCACGCCCTGCAGTTTCTCCCTCCCCGCTTTTGTTTTTTATACAACTTCCAGTTTCGTCGTATTTTATTTCTTATCTATTTTATAATCTAATGATTTTTATTTTTAGGATAATTTATTTCATAAATTCTTAGTAGGTAACTACAGATTTACACCTCTAATATGCAAACACCAAGATTCATCTCGATCAGGTAAGAAATAAAGCCCCTAGGAGTCTTGAAAAATTAAAACTTTTAAAGTCGAATATCTAGCTTAAAACAGCAGGCTAGGAGA
The DNA here is from genome assembly GCA_922987775.1 of Agonopterix subpropinquella. Classification (NCBI taxonomy): domain Eukaryota; kingdom Metazoa; phylum Arthropoda; class Insecta; order Lepidoptera; family Depressariidae; genus Agonopterix; species Agonopterix subpropinquella. The sequence continues at coordinate 50,934,287 of OV277693.1, read as the reverse complement.
TTTTGCCAAATAAGAAAGTATGTTTGTAATGACGTGTTCTGTCGATATGCAAAGTCTTAACGTTGGCCACGCGAAATGATAAAAATTCGAAGAAAAAAAAAAGGTATCGCAGATATGTTCCAACCCCGAAAGTAGGTAACTACAGATTTACACCTCTACTATGCAAACACCAAGTCTCATGTCGAACAGATGAGAAATAAAGCCCCTAGGAGTCTTGAAAAATTTAAACTTTTAAAGTCAAATATCTAGCTTAAAACAGCAGGCTAAGAGATTTTGCCTAATAAGAAAGTATGTTTGTAATGACGTGTTCTATCGATATGCAAAGTCTTAAGATTGGCCGCGCGAAATTATAAAAATTAGAAAAAAAAATTAAAAAAAGTTTAGGTATCCCAGGCTCCATATAAAAATGTTCGTACCCCTTTGCAAACAAATTATTTAATATTTTGAAAAAAAATACCTATGTTGAAACCATGATAATTCGACTCTGCTCTCGATTCTAAAGAAACTACGTTCTAGTTTTGCGTTAATTCATTAACACGTTGTATAACTTATTGCTGCTTACTGTACCTACTTACAAGTACCCAAGTTAAAAGAATATGTAGTTTATTTAAATTATCTTTGTCGTCAACAGACGGATGCGTCAGACAGCCTCAGTGACGTGAATTTTTTCTTACTTTTTTAGCCTACTTCGCATGAGCCATGGCATGTCAACGCCATCTTTAGTTATGTTGAACTAAGTTTTTTACTTTTTAAATTAGCTGTCAGAAGAATAAGTACAGTGGGCCAGAAAAGGGCCTACCTCTTACTCTAGGTTCTTGTTCTCAGCCTAGGCCTACCAACTTCAAAGGTGTACTTTTTATTAAAATAATTGGTAGACCATTTTATAGGCCAACTTGATGTAAAATGTTCAATAAACTGAGTAGCATATTATACAATACATCGCATCGCATCGCATTATTTCGTCGTGGCCTGCGGGGCGCCGACATCTCTGTTGGAGAGGAGCATGCCCCGGAAAGGCAGGTCGTGGGTTCGAATTCCGCTCGCCGCCCGACTTTTTCAATCTTTAATTTTATACAATACAGACCTGCTGTTGATAGAAAAAGGCATATTGTCAAAAGGCTGCGGTGGTCCATCGTGACTGTGCTTTCTGATGAACATACGTTCTGGCCCATGAGGGGTTTTCATGACCAGAGCCTTGGTTCGGACGGCACCAGATATCATGGAACGTAAGTAACCCAACATTATGTTAATCTGATTTACTTTGGTATGCTTTGGCTATAATTTGTGTTAAAATGCCAGCGTAAGTGAAAAATTTACAATGACATTGATTTGACGTGACGTTTTATCAAAGACAATCAAATAATAGGTAGGTTACCTTAGATTAAAAACTTTTCGCGTAGGTTCTATAATCATAGAGTACTGTTACAACAAGAAGATTCATCAAAGCATCAAACTACGTATCAAGAAGTTTAATAGGTATTTACGAATTGTGTTATTGAAGTGAAAATAGATAAAGTGAGTGAAAACTTCTTTAGCGGCGTTGTGCACTTTTTGGGATGGGTATTGAGTGGTATAATATGTTAGGATACTATCAAATGTAATTATACAATGTTCTTGAAAATGTTAAACTCGCGTCAGGACCGTGACGTCACGTGACTGATCGAAAATTCGTAAGACGTAGGCAATGATTTTATATGTTACTGACGTAGGTAAATTCGTAAGACATACCTAATAGACCCAGAGCCCCCAACGGTCTAGGGCCTAAACGTATAGGAAAGCTGGATTCAGTCTAGCTCGAAAATAGACGCCAAAGTACATCATTTAGCCTCGGTCTTATGACTCAAAGCGGTCACTGAAATTTTTTACAACGGTCAGACAATCGCGAAAAAATGGGGTCTGGGCCTAAACATATAGGAAACGAACTGGATGCATTTAAAGAAAGAGCCCTCTTAGGACAATACCACAGCATATTTAGTTTTTCTCAAATCGGTCACTGTTCAAAATCAGACCGGGGTTGAAAATCGAAAAAAATTGGTCTTGGGCCTAAACATATAGGAAATGTGAAACCAACTTGGATCGACAGAACACACTTTACCCATCACGAAAAATCCGGTCTTACATGGCGGATCGGTCACCTTTCCAGAATCAGACCACTTTTATAAGATACCAAAAATGACATATATCTCGACAATGGTTAGTGATAGAAAAAAAATTGTTACGAACAAAATTGTTGGAAATTTAATGTTCTTTAAGTTTGCAGTAGCTTTGTTTACAATTTGATGCATAGGAGACGAGATATTTGTAAAAACTGAATAATTAAAATAGTAATAGACAGATATCTCGACAACGGTTGATGATAGGAAAAGTTTGTTCAGGACACAATTGTAGACAAAATTATGTTCTACAAGTTTTGTTATAACTTTGTTCACGATTTGATGCATACGAAACGAGATATTTGCAAAAACGAATTAATTAAAATAGTAATAGACAGATATCTCGAAAACTGTTGATGATAGGAAAAGTTTTTTAACATAAAATTGTGGATAATGTTATGTTCTACAGTCTTTTTAATAACTTTGTTCACAATTTGATGCATACGAAACGAGATATTTCCAAAAAATAATTAATTAAAATAGTAATAGACGATATCTCTACAACGGTTGATGATAGAAAAAGTTTGTCCAGGATACAATTGTAGATAATGTTAAGTTCTACAAGTTTTTAGTAACTTTGTTCACGATTTGATGCAAAAGAAACGAAATATTTGTAAAACTAAATAAATAAAAAGGTAGTAGACAGATATATCGACAACTGTTCATAACAGAAAAAGTTTGTCTAATAAAATTGTAGATAATGCTGTTCTACAAATTTGGCTATAACTTTGTTTACAATAAATTCTATTTATAGAATAACGAGATCTGCGCAAAAACTAATTATTAAAAATAATAACAAACAGATATCCCGACAACGATTGATGATAGAAAAAAATTGGTCAAGATAAAATTGTAGATAATTATATGTTCTACAAATTTAGTTATAACTTTGTTAATAATTTGGTGCATACAAAACGAGATGTTTCCAAAAATACTTAATTAAAATAATAACAAATATATCTCCACAACGGTTATAAGAAATGATATAAGAAATTTGTACAAAATAAATTGTAGGAAACTGTATGTTCAACAAGTTTTGTAAAAACTTTGTTCACGATTTCATTCATAGGAATGGAATGAAAAAAATTATTGGCATTGGTACCGGTAAAAAGAGAAACTCTTAATACTCCACAACAAGCAATTAATGTTAGATTAGACAAATGAGTAAATGAATTTTTTATCTTAAACTGGATAATTTTGTTGAAATAAAAATTGTGACCGAGTTAGTTTTTTGCAAATATCTCGTTTTTTATGCATACAATTTAAAAAGTTAATACAAAACTTGTAGAACAAACAATTATCAACAATTTTATTCTGACAAATTTTTTTCTACCGTTTTCGGGATATCTGTTTTTTGTTATTTTTAATAATTAGTTTTTGCACATATCTCGTTTTCTATACATTAGCATTAAATAAATAAATAACGCTCACAGACACATACATTGTAATGATTAAGCCTTAGGCTTTTTGTTATGGGAACCACATACAGCAACGGCACAAACATATAACATTCATGACCGAACCGAGATTCAAACCCAGAACCCTGGCTTGGCAGTCCAGCGTGCAAAGAAAGCATTGTAAAGAAAGTTATAACCAAATTTGTAGAACAGCATTATCAACAATTTTATTAGACAAACTTTGTCTGTCATCAACCGTTGAGATATCTGTCTATTACTATTTTAATTATATAGTTTTACAAATATCTCGTTTCTTTTGCATCATATCGTGAACAAAGTTATTACAAAACTTGTAGAATATAACATTATCTACAATTGTATCCTGGACAAACTTTTCTGTCATCAACCGTTGTGGAGATATCGTCTATTACTATTTTAATTAATTATTTTTTGCAAATATCTCGTTTCGTATGGATCAAATTGTGAACAAAGTTATTAAAAAACCTGTAGAACATAGCATTATCTACAATTGTATGTTAAAAAACTTTTCCTATCATCAACAGTTTTCGAGATATCTGTCTATTACTATTTTAATTAATTATTTTTTGCAAATATCTCGTTTCGTATGCATCAAATTGTGAACAAAGTTATAACTAAACTTGTAGAACATAACATTATCTACAATTGTGTCCTGAACAAACTTTTCCTATCATCAACCGTTGTCGAGATATCTGTCTATTACTATTTTAATTATTTAGTTTTACAAATATCTCGTTTCTTTTGCATCATATCATAAACAAAGTTATTACAAAACTTGTAAAACATACAGCCCGACCAGAAAGAGTAGAAATTAAATGAGGGCGCCACTGTCGCTTTACACGGCAACACTACACTACGACCTAAACTATTTTGATACTTGCTGTATTTACTCCGAAAGTTTATGCAAAACGTTATCTATGTTTAGCTAAATTTGGCTCTGACAGCAGCTACATTTTACACCCAATATACATTTTAAATTTCGGCAACTACATGGCTAGCATGGCAGCGTGATATAGCGCTATCACACCTTCGCTCTCTTTCTATTTGCGCGCGAACGAACGAAATAAAAGGCATGATATAGCCATATCACGTGTAACATGCTTCGTACGCCTCCTGTATTCTAGTTCTAGAAGAAAATAATGAAAACGCATATTACTTTATATTGTACTTTCAAATTATTTGTTTTTGAATACGATGTTTACTATTTTCGTATATTCGTAGATCTGATATTTACATTCCTTCTATTTAAGATTTCTATTTCTAGGCATGGCAGTTTTTTTATCGATGCATTCCGGATTCCGGACAGAAAAATTTTGCGATATAGGTAAATGTTTTCCTGAAAACAAAAAAAAAAGTAGGTAATCGATAAAATATTAACTAGTCGCAGTGAAGATAAACTAAACATGTAGGAATGACATGCAAGGATCAAAATTATGCGGTCCACGCATACAATAACGTCAGTTTTATCAACAAACGATCATAACCCCAAACGAACCAAACTCGAAAGAAAATGCCCTAAATGATTATTTTTCAGATGATAACTGTCGATAATTGATATAATTACGCTGAAAACTATTGTTAAAAAGCAACATGAGAGTAAATAAATACCTACCATATCAGCAAATCGCTTGTAAACAACATCCAATCTATTCCAATTTTCCCCGCTTGATATACCTCCAAACATAACAGAAAATAACGTAGTAAATTACTAAACTTGCACCACTTTTTGTTACTTTATCCATTAGTAATAATAATTAGGACAAATTCAAATATTTTACGGTAAATTTTTATTTGAAATGCATAAAACTGCATTTGAAATTTTGGTGATTGACAGTTTGACGTTTTCCATAATGTTGTCATGATAATGAAAAAGTTTAGTTCCGATTTATTTAATTTCTAGACTTTACGGTCGTACTGTAACATTATCTACAATTGTATCCTAGACAAACTTTTCTATCATCAACCGTTGTGGAGATATCGTCTATTACTATGTTAATTAATTATTTTTTGCAAATATCTCGTTTCGTATGGATCAAATTGTGAACAAAGTTATTAAAAAACCTGTAGAACATAGCATTATCTACAATTGTATGTTAAAAAACTTTTCCTATCATCAACAGTTTTCGAGATATCTGTCTATTACTATTTTAATTAATTATTTTTTGCAAATATCTCGTTTCGTATGCATCAAATTGTGAACAAAGTTATAACAAAACTTGTAAAACATAACATTATCTACAATTGTATCCTAGACAAACTTTTCTATCATCAACCGTTGTGGAGATATCGTCTATTACTATTTTAATTAATTATTTTTTGCAAATATCTCGTTTCGTGTGGATCAAATTGTGAACAAAGTTATTAAAAAACCTGTAGAACATAGCATTATCTACAATTGTATGTTAAAAAACTTTTCCTATCATCAACAGTTTTCGAGATATCTGTCTATTACTATTTTAATTAATTAATTTTTGCAAATATCTCGTTTCGTATGCATCAAATTGTGAACAAAGTTATAACAAAACTTGTAGAACATAATATTGTCTACAATTGTGTCCTGAACAAACTTTTCCTATCATCAACCGTTGTCAAGATATCTGTCTATTACTATTTTAATTATTAAGTTTTTACAAATATCTCGTCTCCTATGTATCAAATTGTGAACAAAGCTACTACAAACTTAAAAAACATTAAATTTCCAACAATTTTGTTCGTAACAAATTTTTTCTATCATTAACCATTGTCGAGATATCTGTCATTTTTGCTATATTATAAAAGTGGTCTGATTCTGGAAAGGTGACCGATCCGCCATGTAAGACCGGGTTTTTCGTGATGGGTAAAGTGTGTTCTTTCGATCTAAGTTGGTTTGACATTTCCTATATGTTTAGGCCCAAGACCCATTTTTTTCGATTTTCAACCCCGATCTGATTTTGAACAGTGACCGATTTGAGAAAAACTAAATATGCTGTGGTATTGTCCTAAGAGGGCTCTTTCTTTAAATGCATCCAGTTCGTTTCCTATATGTTTAGGCCCAGACCCCATTTTTTCGCGATTGTCTGACCGTTGTAAAAAATTTCAGTGACCGCTTTGAGTCATAAGACCGAGGCTAAATGATGTACTTTGGCGTCTATTTTCGAGCTAGACTGAATCCAGCTTTCCTATACGTTTAGGCCCTAGACCGCTGGGGGCTCTGGGTCTATAAAACACAGGTCCGGCATTTCAAACAACGTTTTAGACATAGATAAGCTACTATTTTACAGGAAGTTTTAGATTTGACATGATGACGTTCGCACATGCGCACTTGCGAAAATTGTGCATGACATATGTGTAGGGTTGACTTAACACGCATTGTATGAACTAAATTATACATTTCGTTACTTTTTATAGTTTATTCTGTTATTAAAAATTGTTTTAAGCTAATGAATCACAGAAAATGTGAATTAAGCGTTATTTTCCAACGTTTATTTTTACTGTGAGGAGAAAAATAAAATATATTTTATGTAGTCAAATCCAACGGGTGCGCGCGCCTCACTGCATTCCCTTGCTCGGCTTCCCTCAAGTTACCACAGAGAGTGTGAGGGGGGGTGGGGTATCTGAAGTCAGAGGGGGGCGGGGAGTGGCCGTTCTGTATGTAGAACTATATACTATTACCTATTCTGTGCCTAAGATCTCTTAGTTTTCACTTCTGCCGGCACTCCCGGAGTGCAACCCCTTTTTTTTCTACCTTATTATGCGCGTGGCAATGTAAGCTGTACTAGGTGGCATAGTACCTATAGTAACTTTATGATCTTTCTACAGTGCTGATATTTTCACTTTCAAAAATCGCATTCCCTGAAGAATGATTTTTGAAAGTCAATTTAGCATAGAGATAGGAAGTACTACAGAAGTACTACGGTAAAAGTACCACAGATTATTTAATAGTTACTACGTAGTACGGTAGTACTTGTACTACATTTTCAATTTCAACTGCTGAGTTCAACGTATAAGCACAGTATAAGAAAGAGTATCTATGTCATAGATTTATATATTGATCTATGTATAGGTATGACTTTCAAAAATCGCACTCCTGAATCATGAACACGGCAAATATACAACATGTTAATAAATTAGCGCAAAACCTCATACACCCCAACTGATTTACAACAAAAGAATTAGATTGAAACAATAATTTCATTATTTTGATAGTTAAAATTTAAAGTTATTCGCATTTTAAGTTCAAAGGCAAAAATGATTTGTTACTATCATTTCAGCAATGAATGAAAGCGCTAACGTACTTATTGATACATTTTAATAGTCTTGTTTTGGTAGTAAGTAGGGTGAGTGTGCCCGGTCCGTGGGGAGGGTTGACACGGGTTTAGTAAATTTTAAATTTTACGAAAAAATTATTTAAAATGTTGAAAAAAAAAAACCTATTTTGAAACCATGATAAATCGATTCTGCTCTCGATTCTAAACAAACTACTTTCCAGTTTTGCGTTAATTCATTAACACGTTGTATACAATGTTCTTGGAACACGGTGATTCAGAGATCCGTACTCCTGAAATTGCTCTGACTATGAGCGTCATCTAGCGAAAAACGAAAAACACACTTACAACTTTTGACTTACAACCTTACAAAACGACGCCGACGCTCGCTTTTAGTCGTGCTGCTTTAATGTTGGAGTTTAACAATTATAAATACAGATGTCGCTAGTATCAATAGACATTTTAGTTTTTTTGAAGGCGGTTAATTTTTTGTTAAAATTTTGTTTATTTCACAATTTTCAGTGGTGAATTCATTAGTTCGACAGAGATATCCAAAGACTACAGTTTAATGCACTGTTGCCAGATCTCCCGATTTTCCGGGATATCTCCCGATTTTTGTCAATGTCTCCCGATGTCCCGGATTCCCACTCAAATCTCCCGATTTTTTAAGAACAACTTTTTTTTCGAAAAAACTGCGTAAAACGGAACAAAATTAAATGCTAAGCTATGCAATGCTATGATAAATGTGTACATAACTTTGTAAAATGCGTAGCCTAAACTATACTTTGACTTAAAGTTGAATACCTATTCAATGGCAAGCTTTGGCAGTTATAGTTTACTAATTTTGCAACATTCATTTGCAAAATTGCAAAGTAGCGAAATAAGGCGATTATCACACTAGCGACGCGTCCCGCCGCGGTGCGCGGAGCGGCATAGTCGCCTTCCCGCGCATTGACGCGTCGGCAGTGTGTTGTCCTAGGCGTGTTTTCTATATAAATTGAAATACTTGCATACAATGTTAAAATCTGCGGCCCCGCGCTACGCGACGGGGCGCGGTGCAGTGTGATAATCGCCTAAACCTGCTTTTGCTTTGGTTAACCGGCCAAATTAGGAAATTCAGGGATCTTGCACACGAAAAATATTTAAAAAAATTGCAATTGCTATGATTTTAAAGTAAACGAAAAAATGTTAAAAAAACATTTATTAAAAGACCATGGTCTAATTAATTTTAAGGAAAAATTTATCTCCCGATTTTTTTCATAATGTCGCCCATACATCTCCCGATTTTTTATTGGTACACCTCCCGTATTTCGAAAATTGGATCTGGCAACACTGTTTAATGAGATATCTCTGATAAGTTATACATGCAAGGGGTACATCGATATGAAGCGAATGTTTTAATCGCCGATGATTTGCTTTTAATTTTTGAGGAGATCTATTCTTGTAGTTCCGAAGCGCTTCATTAGATCTTCACCAAATCAAAATGAAATTAAATCTCGAGGGTAAATTCTTCAGAACTAAAAAAGAATCACTCAAATCGGTGAAGAGCGAGAGCGGGTGATCTGTGGGCGTTATTTATATTTTATTTTTTTATTATTTTAAGAATTGACGAAGTTATTACGATTATCGAAGGTTCCCCTCGATTTCTCTTGATGCTCTTTTGATGCCATCATCAGATCCTGGTTTCCTTTATCGTGGTACCACCCTCGGTATTCCTCCTTTTCAACTAAAAAAGAATCATCAAAATCGGTTCATAAACGACGAAGTTATCCGCGAACACACATAAAAAAAAACAGTCGAATTGAGAAACCACCTCCTTTTTTTAAAGTCGGTTAAAAAAGTATATTATATACGGTCGAATTGAAAAACCTCCTCCTTTTTTGAAGTCGGTTAAAAAGAGAATAATATTTCGGTCACCTATTTTTTTTTTATGCAAGCAATGTAATGTATGTTGTACTTTATTAACTCTATTTTCGATATTTTAGGTCTATCATAGCAAATACTGAAACGGTGACACAGACCATCAAACAGAACAACTTTCACTATAGAGCCTCAAGAAACGAGAAAAAAATCAACCATTGACTGTCCACAACCGTTGACCATACAAAACTTGTACCTACCCATAGATATATTATACCTACATACCTACCCGACTAAAATAAAATGTGGTAAGACAGCAGATTTTTTTTCGCGTTTCTTGAGGAAGGCTCCCATCCATAGTGAAAGTTGTTCAGTTTGATGGTCTGAGTTCACCGTTTCAGTATTTGCTAGGCTGTCACTTAGGTCCGCCACACACAGACGGAATTGCAATCCGAAATTCCGCATCAGGATTGTGATTTTGTATAGGATTTGACAGCTCCGTAATTCCGAACGGAAGGACCCTGTATACATTAAAAATACATTCACTTTTAAAAGTACTTAGGTACCTACTTTTAAGATTTTTATAACACAATCCCCAAATGGTTATCGAATTTTGATAGATATTACAGGGTGAAATTGATATCATTGGTATACTTTTAAACTAAGAGTATACCCATCAAACTGAACAACTTTTACTATGGGAGCAAACCAATCGGAGCAAAAAAAAATCTGCTGTTGCATACATTTGAGTCGAGTAGGCATTGCAGTTTAGTATAGAACAGCTGATTATTTTTTTTGCTACGATCGGTTTGCTCCCATAGCATAGTGAAAGTTGTTCAGTTTGATGGGTAGACTCTTAGTTTAAAAGGATGCTAATGATGTCAATTTCACCCTGTACTTATACCTTTCCAAAAAAGAAACGTTTGTCCATGTGGCAAGGGCAACGATGTTACAACCTACGCAGGAGGAGCTTGTACTTCTAAATATTATAAAACTGTAACAGAAGTGTGTCTGTACATTGAAGATATTTGCAAAAAAAAGATTACGATATGATTTTTAGATGTCCCTGATTCCAAATCACCAATTATTCGATTTTTTGTCCGTCTGTTTGTTTGTTTGTTTGTTTGTTTGTTCGTTTGTTTGGGTGTTTGTTTGTTCGAGTATCACGCAAAAACTACTGAACCGATTTTGATGAAACTTTTTTTATTTGATAGCTGATCATCTGACTTAAAATCTGGTATATAATTTATGCGAACGAAGTCGCGGGTAAAAGCTCGTAAATAAATAAAGACATTTCATTTGTTTTATTCATTTCCAAATACAATAACATCTATACAATGGTACTCTACGACTAAAATGATTTTATTAAATCGACACATGCATTTAAAATAAATAATATTAATTAAACTTGACGACATAAATTAAATCCAATAAATACTTAAATTATAAAAATTTCTATTGACTGAATTTTGGTCACAAAGATCACAAAATTGGTAACACGAAAATAAGTATCTAAATAGGCAACTATATAAATAGTGTTCAAATTCAATAATAACCATAACTCTCTGACTAGTTTGCAAAACCGCCATAAAAAAAATATTGTTTAGAAAAATCTTATTTGATTCCCAACAGAGTGCGGGCTTTTTGAAAAGCACTTATTAGATGGACCCAAGCTGTTATAGTTAGGTCGGTAGGTAGTACTCTCTTTTCTGACTAGAACAATAAAAAACTTGCTTTGGTTTCAATCGACTGTTGCAATAAAAAAGTTACAATATTAGGAATTTTCCGCAAAATGGAAAGGTTTATTTTACATACAACGTGTAAATGAATTAACGCAAAACTGGAAAGTTTGTTTAGAATCGAGAGCAGAATCGAATTATCATGGTTTCAACAAAGGTAATTTTTTTCAAAATATTAAATAATTTTTACGTAAAATTTTCTGTACCCGATGTCAACCCATCGCACGGGTACACTCACCCTACTTACTACCAAAACAAGATTATTAAAATGTATCCATGAGCACGTTAGCGCTTTCATTCATTGCTGAAATGATAACAAATCATTTTAGTCTCAAAACTAAAAATGCTAATAACTTTACATTTTAACTAGGTATCAAAATAATGAAATTATAGTTTCAATCTAATTATTTTGTAACAAATCAGTTGGGGTGTATCCTAGGTGTATCAGGTTTTGCGCTAATTCATTAACACGTTGTATAGGTACCTACTTACTGAAAAAGTATCAGTTTGAAATTGCATTGATCTCCTGCAGTTTTAAGAGGATGGTCCTTGCAGAGCGCCCGAGCGCGCTATATACAAACGAAGCTAGATCCTATTTTCAATACTAACCAATTAAAGTAAATGATATTTTAAACACGATCGATAAGTATACTAAGCACTGCGTCTGATATTGATAACTATACCTGTAGTTTGCCAGATTGTTGTTAAACATTTTATCGAAAATCTAACAAACTTCAGACGATTAGTTTCAGCACAAAGGTCTAACAAAATTAGCTGAAACTATTTTCAGGGGATGATCAGACCCATCAAACTGAACAACTTTCTCTGTGGGACCAATAAAACGAAACCGCGAAAAAAAAAAACAGCTGTCCCATACAAAACTGCAACCATAACTCGACCGAAATACAGGGTAAATTCAATATCACTTCAGCATGTATTCTACTCATCTAACTGAACAACTTTCACTATGGAGCCAACTTCGAAATCGCGCAAAAAAAAAAATCTGCTGTCCCGAATAGGTAGGTACTGCAGTTTTGTATGGGAAAGCTGATTTTTTTTTCTTCGCAATTCGAAGTTGGCTCCATAGTGAAAGTTGTTCAGTTTGATGAGTAGAATACATGCTGAAGTTATCCGAAGTGATATAAAATTTACCCTGTATATGGGACAGACGGTAGATTTTTTTTTTGCGATTCCGATTTTGGTCCCATAGAGAAAGTTGTTCAGTTTGAGGGTCTGACCACCGCCTTAAAATGGTTTCAGCTAATTTTGTTAGACCTTATATTAAAATATGTCGTTTGTATGGAGCGCGCTAAGGGTTATACAGGTTGTTTTTTTACCGTTCCGAAACATTCAGGGGTGGTTCAGACCATCAAACTGAATAACTTTTATGATAGGACCAATTTTTAAATCTCATGCTTTGAACTCGGCAGTTGAAAATGTCAATATTACTATGGAGATATGCATCTTTCAACTGCTGATTTGACTTTAAAAAGACACAATCCTGAAGTGCGATTTTCCAAAGTCTAATCAGCAGTAGAAATATGCATATCTCCAAAGTAATATTGACATTTTCAACTGCCGAGTTCAAAGAATGAGATTCAAAAATCGCACTCCTGAACCTTAAATCGCAAAAAGTAATCATCTTGAGTGCGATTTTTGAAACTCAGTTCAGCAGTTGAAAGTGTCAAAATTACTGTGGAGATACGCATCTTTCTACTGCTGATTTGACTTTCAAAAATCATACTTCAGGAGAGTTGAAAGTATCAAAATTACTGTGGAGATACGCATCTTTCTACTGCTGATTTGACTTTCAAAAATCATACTTCAGGAGTGCGATTTTTGAAAGTCAAATCAGCAGCAGAAAGATGCGTATCTCCATAGTAATTTTGACAATTTCAACTGCTGAACTCAGCGAATGAGTTTCAAAAATCGCACTCCTGTTCCATACTAAACTGCAATGCCTACTAGATCGAAATGTATGAGGCAGTCGATTTTTCTACGAATTCCGGTAATGTTTCTATAGTAAAAGTTATTCAGTTTCATGGTCTGAACCACGCCTGAAAGTGTCGGAACGAGACTATCGTCGGCTTATCGCAAGAAGTCATTAACTTCTATTTTGTAAAAACCCGAGAAATCAAATAATTCATTTTGGCATAATGTTTTTGTCTGTAGAGTTATGGACTTTATACATAGGTCATAAAGGTGTTTGAACAGATAATGATCTTTGCTTATAAATTATAATAGTACCTACTCGTCGCGGTGAACTCAGTAGTATGGTCAACTGTACTTAGTGACTTTTTGACGTTAATGACTTCTTGCGATAAGCCGACGCTATAGAGATATAACTTTTATTGTTATCACTGCTATAGCTGTATTACTGTCCACGAACGTGGTAAAGACAAAAAGTAAATCTTCTGTGTACAGTACTTTTAGCGTTTGAAGAAAATGTAATGGCAGTTTTGACTTGAGGCTAAAACGAACAAGTATATTTGTCATCGGATCTGATCAGTACTTTTGCTAATAACTAGTAGGTAAATTTTATTAAAATATAATTTATAATTAATATAAATAAGTTACTGCTTAAGAAATAACAAAACAGTTCTTAAATCTAGCTAAAATAAATAAAACATAATATACATAATAAAATAGGTTAATAATTTTATTACTACACTAGTTATCATAATACTAGTACGATTGCACTTTTTAAAATTAATCCTAATATTTTATATACAGTTCATAAAATAAATTCACAGGATTAATAGTTAAGAAAGATACCTATTACTTATTTAACTCATGGGTATTAAAATTTTACAGGTAATTTATAAACAGTTCCTTTACAAGACAAAGGAATTCTGAGTCTAAGGCGCGGTTTATACATAAGAGACGTGTGGCGGTGACGGATAATCAAAGTAACATAATATAAACCGTATAGTACGTAGCATAGCGTCGTCGTTTTTGTCGTAAAGGAGATAGTATAAGAGATAAGTGTACTTTTTGCAACCATCAGCAGCAAGGCTGATTCAGTGTTTATGAGGTTTAGAGCATCTCTGTGATGGGGATGGACCAGGTCTGCCTGCATAACTCCAGTCGGTTTAGGAGTTACTGATAATTAAAGGTCTGTAAAAAATTAACGATCAGCTGCACGGCTGATCGTATGTTATTGTTGTAGTATGCACGTAGCTATGTGAACAGTATAAAAACTTACATGGTTCATCAGTCGGTTTAGGAGATACAGCCGTTCAAAGGTCGGAGCTTTGACTGGCGGTATCTCCTAAACCGACTGACAGAACTTGACAGTTTTTGTACTGATCACATAGCTACAGTGCATACTACAATAATATCATACGTTCAGCCGAGCAACTGATGGTTAATTTTTTATAGACCTTTAATCATCAGTAACTCCTAAACCGACTGGAGTTATGCATGCAAACCTGGTCCATCCCCATCACAGAGATGCTCTACACCCCATAAACACTGAATCAGCCTTGCTGCTGATGGTTGCAAAAAGTACACTTATCTCTCGGAATAAGAATCGCGCCCGCGCCTCCAGGCGACGGCGACGTTGCGTGGAGGCTCGTAATTGCCCAAACGACACTATGCTACGTACTATAAGGTTTATATTGTCTTACTTTTATTATCTGCCACCGCCACACGTCTCTTCTGTATAAACTGAGGCTAAGGGTGGCTTGCACCATTAAGTATTTAGGCTTAAATGATCGCAAGGCTAAATAATTTTTGGTGCAAGCAACCCTAAATATAGGTAACAGGAATGATCACGAGAATTAATTTCGCAAGATTTATAAAACACAGAGTTTCTGCAAAAGCAAAAATACATAGTATAGTAGATACCTGCGTCGTACTAAATCTATATGTTTGTGTAATAAAAGAACAAAACATGCATACAATGTTTTTTTTAAATGATAAAAAATATACCTAGGTATCTTTTTAATTATAGTAGGTAAACAATTTTCTTTCTTTGTAAATCATACAAAATTTAAGGATCCATGAAGTGTGATTTAAGGCCCGGAACATACATGCGGACAGGCACGTATCCAGGGGTGTTTTTCTGCTTGCACGCGGAATCGTGTAACGGAGTTCTGATTTGGAATTGTGATGTAGTATGAGATGCCACTGTAATTCCGAATGGAATTATGAAAGGGGCAAATCCATACAAAATCCTAATTCCGAAACAGAATTCTGTTGCAAGCCTAAAGTAGGTACTGGGTTTGGTAAATGTTTAGGTACTTACACCCTGTTTAAAAACCATTACAATCTGTAATCTGAAAACTGTAATTTTCTTGAAATATTTCCATTAGATACCTATTATATTTAGTTTCCTTGTAATATTCAGTTGTATTTTAACCATATTTTATTCAACAATAACTTGATTCAAACCTGGATTTTTAGGTACCTACCATCTTGCGACTTTATTGTATAGGTTGCGTAATTTTTTTGTTTAAATGAAATAAAATACGTAAGCATATAGGCCAGAAGGAAATTCAAATAAAGATGTAATATAAATTTAAATAATTTTTCTAATCGTTTTTAAGAATGAGGAAGATTGCTTTTTTAATACTGTCGTTTATATTTTATTTACATGTAGTGTTTACCCACCTTACACACAAACTATTATTTTATTACTCTTTGCTTTTATTAAATAATTAGAAAGAACATCAAAGTTTGGAATCAAAATTAAAACATGTCTCATGTATGTAATATCGAATATACCTACAAGAGTATAAAAACAACAGAATCCAACACTTTTTTAAAAACACAATTTTTTTAGTATCAATTCTATAAAAACATTGTTTTACATGGGATTGTACTATTTATTCTGTGTTAATTTTGACACCTTACATTACAGTTTGCTATTGTTAAATGTTGTAAAGTTATTGTTTAAAGCATTTAACTTAGTAAACAAGTATTATACAGATTTGTTTAATTAGAGGTGCAGAAATACTATACTAGGTAAAAGTAGGTAGCGGTAGGTTAGTTTACTTGCAACTATATTAAATAATAATTAACAACACATTTTTAAATGGCAAAAAAAAAATGTTTCTAAAAATATTAAGGGGCTGTAAAAATTATAAAACGGGTCTACTTTTGTCGACCGTGTTTTAGCCAAATTTCAGTAAAGAATATGTAGGTAAGGTAGGTTATACCTAAAGTTACTATATGGCTTTGTTAAAAAAAATTCTAGATAGGTACGTAGGTACTATACCCGTGTGCTTAAAATAAAAACATATCTTGGACATTATCACACTGATTTTCTAGTCCCATTTAAAGTACCACTTTCTAGCCTGGACTTTTATTATGATGGCAAAATAAATACTTACTACTCTGTTGGGAAGAAATACTACGAGGCGACTTAGGGTCATAGTTTCTTTTGTAGTCTCTTTGTGGTCTAACAACCTTGAACGAATATAAGATCGTCACCGCCAGTTTATGGTTATCTAAACTATTTGATCGTTTAAAAAAGTAGACTTGTTTTCCTTTTTATTTTTATTTGAGACATTTATCGTAAAACATCTATTATTAGAATTATGGTTAAATAAATGAAGAATCTTCATATTGATTCACATCACATCTAGAATTTACGGACTCACCTCGCCTTAATCACAAGCATGGTGTGTTTGAAAACAGTGATAAATTATTGCAAAACACAGCTTTGATATACCGAGAAGTAGGTATACTCGTACATGCCACAATTTATATTTAGTTATGACGAATAATAAAATTTCGTTATTTGATATCCTAAGTAAATAATTCTACTTAAATTTATGAATAGGTACCATCTATTATTTACAACATTCTTTGATAAAAGACTAGTCTTGCGGTTCGCAAACAATTGCATTTTTCTTTCGATAAATATAACTAAACAAATTGGCAACCATAGGTAACATGATCGGGAAATTTACCTCAACTTACCGTCATGTATTTTTTTGTTGATTATTTATTATGCATATTAGTTCCTATGTACCTATGAGTATCAATCAAGGTATTTTTAAAGTCCTCAATCACATTTCGATTAAACCACCGTATAGGTAGGTAGGTACGTGATGCAGTCCTCGCAACTAAGTAATTTGTATCAAATTTGAACTTCAAAACAAAAAGGACCGATCGATGTGTTAAAGTTAATGCTTGACATGTGAACTTGAATTAAAAATCGTTGGACAAATGACACGACAATTTGTTAAAACCAATTAAATTCAACAGTGTTGGGCAACTATAATTAACTGCAAATTACATTTTGTAATTGTGAATTGTAATTACTCAATTACTTTTCGGTTACGATTATAAATGTATGCTTTTCGAAAGTGAATAATAATTGCAGTAGGAATATTTTATGATATTATAAAATATAGCTAATGCAATAAATTATAATCGAGAAAAAACATACATTTATAATCGTACCTAATGTAAAAAGTAATTGAGTAATTACAATTCACAATTACAAAATGTGATTAATGTCTAATTATATGTTGCCCAAGACTGAAATTAAACTAAAATAATAAATATACTTAATGCACAAAAATAAACTAGTATAAGGTCTATGTAGTAACGAGTGTGTAGTTAGTCGTCGCCGTCTTCAAGCATGCCGTTGTGCAGTTTATATGGCCGGTCATGCGTAGTGCGGATACGAGCCCAGATGTGACGTCACGTGGGGGGGAGCCATGGAGTGGGGGGAGTAAAGGTTGCTCCCCCCACCGCCCCAGTTGCTCCATGATGCCGATGGGAATATTGAAGCTGGAACAATGGAGCTAGACTCAGTTAATTAATGATAATGAAGCCTAGGGCGTAGAGCCCTTGAGATAGGAAGATGTCCTGATTAAATAGGCCATGTAAAAGACAATGCCTAAAACTGGCGCCTTTTTTCTTTTCGCCTATTTTTTTAGGGCGACCATTAATAAAACTTCAATATAGTTCTATGTATAGGTATAGTTCAGAATAAAGATACAAACAAAAGTATGACAAGTATATCTCTAAACTCAGTCCAAACGGAGATATAAATGCTTGAAGTAAACGTAATGAATATAATTATAATCAACTTCAAGCCTTTATATCTCTGTTCGGACTGAGTTTAGGGATATACATGTAATAACAAGTTTTGCTTGTTACGTTATTTTGAACTAAAATATTCAAGTTTGGTTGATGGCCACGCCAAAAACAACGGCAACAAATAAGGCGCCAACCTTCCATACAAAACCCGCATTGTCTTTTAAAATGATATTTATGTGTATGCGAAAAGGGAATGAATTCATGATAATCAAATGTTAGTACAAGTAGTAAGGTATTACTATGTTAGCAATGTTTTTATTATATTTAGTAAGTATTTAGTCCTGAAAAAAAACCTGTGACACTATAATGAATATGCAGCTTAGATATAAAAGTAGGTAATAATTATATTATACTTAGTATTTTAGATCTGTTAAGTTAAAGAGACGCAAGCTCAGGATCTAGGACAGTAGGTACTAACTTGCTGTGCTTATTTTATAGAAGAAAATTCCTTTTTACGCATCGTTCAATATGTATACGCCAGCACAATGCTGAAATAGTTTCTTTAAAGCCTCGGTTATAAAAACTTAAATAGAAGATTATGAAATAATCAGTCACCGAGTTTATCATAAGGTTGCCATTATGTACTTTATTATGCAGGGTGTAAAAAAAAACCTGTTGGAGCCTTTAAGGGTTGCTTCAGACCATCAAACTGAACAACATTCACTATGGAGCAAACATTGAAATCGCGAAATCAAAGTCAGCTGTTCCATACGAAACTGCAAACATAACTTGACCGAAATGTATGGGACAGCGTAGGGGACAGCAGATTTTTTTTTCGCGATTTCCATTTTGGTCCTGTAAGGAAAGTTGTTCAGGTTGATAGTCTGACTGGAGCAACCCTTTAAGGCTCCAATTGTTTTTTTTTACACCCTGTAGGTATATCTAAATAGTATCGTACTGTATTTCAGTCAATTGTACGTACGTTAAACTGTCAAGGAAAAATATACTACGAAAAATAGATACCTACCTACCTACTACATTTTTACAGCACTGAATGTGCTGTAAAAATATGTCAAACTGAACTCCTTTTACTATGAAGCCAACATGGAAATCGAGACAAGAAATCTATTACATACAAAATTGCAGTTCCTACTTTCCTATCTATCTGCTGGGCTCAAAAATATAGTATCTGCAGATTTTTATACTATTTCAATTTTGGCTCTACCTATTGTGAAAGTTGTTCCGTTTAATGATTTGAAACAGTCCTTTAAATATGTAATGTATTTAAGTTTACACCCTGTATACTTAATTATATTTTTCCAAAAAAAGGTAGCAATGGCAACCCTAGTACAGAGTGCAAAGTTTGTGTTGTCCATTAAGTCAAGTGTGTGAAGTTTGGATCCAAAATCCGTGCCAATGACAACCCGTTTCGAGTAGCGAGCCAATATTTGTGCAAGCAAGTGTACCAGGGCATTAGCACTGAAATGCAGGTTACACTTCAGTGTACACTGCTTTAGAAGGGTGCATGATATTAACTCAATTTCAATTATTTGGCGTGACATTTTTATATTTTTTATGCATAAATACCTATGTTTTAAATTGTTAGTTACTACAGTTTCTTTAGTAGGTATAAGATTCCTTGGTATAAGTGCCTATCTCAATTGTATAAAACACGTGCTTGCATTTCAGTTTCTTTGATAAATAGGTATGAGTGCCTACTAATTATTTATTTTGCTTTAAGTATCTCAATTATATAAAACACGTGCTTGCATTTCAGAAACCATTTTTGCATAAGAGAGAAACACTCGCAAACGCGTAGCTTAGCATTGATAACAAAAAAAAATGTTTACCTGTAGATGTCGGCATTGCTGCGTGTGGCGCCATGAAGGACGATAGTTTGGCAGAGTGGTGGTACGAGCTCATGAATAGATCACTCTGGTATTTATAGGCCGGGTCGCTCGCCGCCGGTTGTGTGGCTGCCGCTAGCCCTTGGAAATCGAACTTGTATGCATAGCGTTTCCCATGCACTTTTGTCATAATATTCTTGTCATAGTAGTATCTGCACAAATTCACACATAAATTAGTAAGGTTAGAAAACATCTTAGTGTCCCAACAGCACAAATGTCTACAAACATCTAATAGATATCTAGTAGATATTCTGTGCTGTGTGGGTGAAAGATTAGATACTACTCAGCTGAAATTCTCAGGTCAGCCAAGTCTGTTATAAATCGCAAGAACTTAAGTACTAATTCATTAACATCGCATAGCATAAACGGGTACCCGATAAGTCGCATTGGCGCGCAATTTTTTTGAATAATTTGATCCTTGTTACCTCAACGCTCGGCTGAGTTTGTCGTAGTTCATATTAGGCTTGGACTTCCTTTCTCCCCATCTCCTGGCCACCTCGTCTGGGTCGGTTAGCTTGAACTCTCCGTTGGTTCCCTCCCACGTGATGCATCCAGCGTTGCTTGAATCGCTCAGGAGCTCGAGTAGGAACTGCCATAATTGGATCTGACCGGAACCTGTGGGTTAAAATTGAAAATCTTGGAAATTTGTGTTGGTTATGTCAGCTATAAAGATCGAGAAAGTTTCAGTTAATTACATTGTGTGTAGTACGCAGCAGGTGAACTTGTGTTTTATGACAATAGCATTTTCAATCATTCTTACATTAAAAATGTTAAAAGCTCAAAGCACAAGGCAACACATCAAGCTATAGGTACTAAACCAAAATAAATTGGCCGCGCGTAGGTCGCGTTACGTGTTATGTTGCGTGGCCAGCTTATGATGGTTTTGTATAGCTTCATATGTCGCCGTGTGTGGATTCAGCTTTTTTAATTTGTAATGGAAATGATTGAAAATGCTATTTCCATAAAACTCGAGTTCACCCGCATACTGCAAACAATGCAATTTTCAGAATTGCGTTCATATTTATTGTATAACGCATATTATATTCCTACTCAAAATATACCAACATTGTACCTTATCGATACCTCTGTTATTTAAAATTTCATACATAGGTACATACATAAGCTCATGCCTCTGTCCAATAGGGGTAGGCAGACAACAAGGACAGCCACATGCTCACACCTTTTTACCCTCATTCACATTCATACATCTTTTTATGCACTGCCATCGATTGAGGGTGCTCCGCACTTATCCTTTCGGAAAAGATCATTAATTTGATCATGGTATGTTTAAACTTTAAATCATGGATGGACTATGTAAAAATAGATACACAATGCTGCTAATTATACAATAATTATCTCATACTTCCTACACCTACACTGTGTGCTAATTTGCTTCTCCGTCGCTTAGAATGGAAAATGTAGGAGAGTTACACTTTAAAATGAAAGGGAGCGAGTTGTCATTATCCTTATCTACATTTAAGCATCATTGTAATAAAAGGTTCTTTTTTCTCATTTTACATTACACTGAATATCTAGGTAGGCACTAGGTACCTACTATTTACAGCATTTTTCGGCTTATCGTAGTGTCATTTTTGTCAGAACAGTGGCAACAGGGTGTATGGATAAATATCATTAACCTTAAAACCCCATACTCTACCAATCAAACTGATCAACTTTTATTATGAGAGCAAATAGATTGGAGCAAAAAAGAAATAAGCTGTCTCATACATTTGCGTCCAGCAGGCATTGCAGTTTAGTATGGAACAGCAGATTTTTTTGCTCCGATCGTTTGCTCCCATAGTAAAGGTTGATCAGTTTGATGGGTAGAGTATGTGGTTTAAAGGTTAATGATACTTTATCTTACACCCTGTATACCTTACCTAGCCTGATCGATCAGTCTATCCATCCAATGTCGAGTAGTTAATGTTTCAATTATCAAATTAAGCCGAAAAAAGCTTGTCCTGTAAAATTTACCAACTGGCGATATAATTACCTAGAATACGAATAATATTATTCGTCTACACTAATATTATAAAGAGGAAAGATTTGTACCTATTTTTGTATGTTTGTATGTTTGTAATGAATAGGCTCAAAAAGTATTGGGCCGATTTAAAAAATTATTTCACCATTAGAAAGCTGCATTCACCCTGAGTAACATAGGCTATATTTATTGCTAAAAAAGATTAGAAGTCCTCCCGTGCGAAGCCGGGACGGGCCGCTAGTCATTTATAAAATGCGAGTGTTATTATATTAGTTACTAGCGGCCCGTCCCGGCTTCGCACGGGTGGACGTCTAATCTTTTCTAGCAATAAATATAGCCTATGTTACTCAGGGTGAATGCAGCTTTCTAATGGTGAAAGAATTTTTTAAATCGGCCCAGTACTTTTTGAGCCTATTCATTACAAACATACAAACATACAAAAATAGGTACAAATCTTTCCTCTTTATAATATTAGTGTAGATGTAGATTATCCCAGGGGAGCGCGTAATTACTCTATGGTTATTAATGTTATTATACATTACAGTCATTATTTTAATAAGTGATATTAGATGTAATGTTTTCAAAAATCTTTCTAACATGATTGTTCCATAATGTAGGTAATACTTAAACGGGGCGTATGGTTTTCAGAATAGGTTAATAGTGGGGGTCGGTCCCACCACTATGTGGAAACATGTTGCGATATTGGGTGGCTATGTTAGGGGCTCGCACGACCGACCCGAGGAAGAGTGCGACCGTGTGGAACGACCCTTGTACCGTTAGCAGATAAAATTCGAGCTGCATTGAAATAATGAATATAAATCTTTACATTTTTCCAAAAACATATCTTGATAAAACCCTTCTTACGTAGAATGTTTGTATGGTTGTCATGCTGATTTGGACGGAATTCGATAAAACTAGGTAGGCCTTATCCAGCTAGTGAATCGAATATATGTAGAGATATAGAGCAGTCAGAAAACATCGGGGTTAATTGAAGGTACCTATATTATACATACCTATATTTCCGTAAAAAGTAAAAACATGTTTTTTTTATTTGTTTCCCAAAATTATCATCTCGTATTTATTATATCTAGTAATATTTAAACACTGTTTTACCAAATACCAAACGCCAGTATGATTTATTGTTGGAATTTAACGGAAAATGTGGTTGAAAATTTAAATTTCATTTAATTAAAGAAATATCGTGGAATTTGTATGAATTAACGTGTTATACCCGACTTTTATGTTCTATCGCATGCCGCTCAAAAATATCGTGAATCTAAGATAATTATCGCATGCTGGCAGCACTCGGCGACACTACTGGTCTGCGGCCGAGCGTCAGTGAAGCTCGACCGCACCGCAGTGAAGTCGAGCAGCGTGTCGCCGGCTGCGCAGGGTATTTCATAGAATTACATACAAACCAGTAGTGTCGTCGCGACATGCGGTTGCGGCGTGCGGCGTGCGGTCGCCTGTCAACCGCCACCTTTAGAAATACTTTTTTCACGCGTACAGTCGGCAACAGCTTAATAATTTTGTGTATAAACATTTTTGATAAATTTTTCACTAGACATCCATACAGCGTAATGACTAATATTGTATTCAGCTGCACCCGACATACACCTTTATTTATTCCTTTCAAGTGAACAGTTACAACTACAAAACAGTTTTATAAGCGCTTTAGCATTATTTAGGTTTTTATTAAAATCTTCGAACACTTAGGCACAATAAGTAAAACTCTCAAATCTTGCGTGACCACCTCACATATAATATTACCAACCCTACTTGTAAGTGTAAGTGCACACGAGCGTGGCATCCGCGCGATTTATCTCCGAATCGGTTCACGTTACAAGTCACAATGTTTGCAACGCATCTTGCTTCGCTCGGCTCGCTCGGTCCATTGTCCGTACATGCCTCATCGATTTTATGGCTCGCAAAGTCACAATTAATGACTTGATCGACAAAATATTGTGCTTTGGCTCTATTGAGGTGGAAACAGGGGAAAGATGTTTCTTTTAGATTTGAGTTGAAAAACCAAGACGAATTGTTTTAAAGTCAGCTTTATGAGCGAGAAAAAGCATAATACTTAGATACCTTGGTGTGGCACAAGATCAACATGAATTTAAAAAACTAGAACCTGTTTCCTTGAAGATTAAATCTTAATTAGAGAGAGCGTTTGTTATTATTATTTTTAAAGACATAAAATTACAGGGTATTTATTAAATTAGTCAGCACCTAAAACGCACGGCAGGTAAAAGCGCTTACGCAGGGGTACGGCGCGTGTGAACCACATCTAATCATGAGCCAGGGCTGCCACGTGCCGTTAATTGTCTTTAGGTTCAAACTGCAGACATTGGGGCCCGCGTCTACAGACTTCGTATAAAGATTTATTGTTACAAAATTACACGCTTTGATTTAAAGGTGAAATAATATTGTGGGCTGAGTATATTAGTAGTGTCCGACAAAGTTGGTTTGTTGGGGGTGTTTTTATTAGATTCACTAAAATCGAACACTCGGGCTTGTTAAAAGACTCAACTACCAAGTTATGATATGTGTAGTAACATATCTTTTTAACTTGCTAACATAAATTCCTTTGAGGTTTTGAACAGAAGACACTTAATAACGAGAAAATGCCAACAACCACAAAATAATTATAATTATTCTATAAGTATATTTTTTATCTTAGACATAGTACCATTGAAAGTACCAGAATGTGGCCCAGACGCAAGTCATCAAGATGACTAGACAGCGATACAGAATATTTATACCAGATAAAACCATCCATGACTCAGGTACGATCACATTCGTATTTGGCTCCCGGCATAGCAGGCAGGTTTATTACAGACTGAAATATCGGTTCGTCGATGATGCTTGTGTATAATTAATTTACTCTATGATGATGATAACAACTTACCCCAGATAAAAAATAGTATCCCCATTCAATACAAAACCCAATTTAACATTATAACAGCCTTATAAATACCCTGATACGTGTTTAATATCGATATAATATCAGCAATTTACATAAATCTAGGTGCCATGATAAGTGAATGGCGTGCCCTGAATCGACACAGCGTTGTTAGCCTATTTAACATTTTGACTTTCATGAGGGCCGATCGTAGACAGATAATGTGGGTACGTAATATACATAAGTTCGTGACGTCAACAACGTTCTCACATGAAATAAGTGACGCGTTATCGACACCATCTAAAGTCGCGTGCACCGTAGTCATTTCGACGTGATTTAAAGTTGGGATTGGCAGCCCTAGTGGTATCTTGGTGTATGGATACTTTAAAATCTTGTTAACATAAATTTATGGTAACTTTAATATCAATCGGTAAAGTTAAATTCTTCGATTAATGATTCCATTCGGTTTTTTCGATTAAGGTGTTTTTTTTTTGGGCTATATATATTATTGGAGAACCTACTAGTAACAAAAGATAGAACGAGAAATAAAATGAAGGGGAACTGTGGGTACTATACATCACCAGTAGGTATCAGCAAGAAAGAGGACAAAAGGATATATACTTTATAAAAAAAAAGAAGTAGGTCTGCCAGGGGGAAGGTAGGCAGGTTTGTTTTATACGTGTTAATGAATTAACGCAAAACTAGAAAGTAGTTTGTTTAGAATCGAGAGCAGAATCGAATTATCATGGTTTCATCATAGGTAATTTTTTTCAAAATGTTAAATAATTTGATTGTAAAATTTAAAATTTTCTGAACCCGATGTCTACCCACCCCACGGGCACACTCACCCTACTTACTACCAAAACAAGATTATTAAAATGTATCCATAAGTACGATAGCGCTTTCATTCATTGCTGAAATGATAACAAATCATTTTTGCCGTGGTTAAATCGTTCTAGTTTTTGCCTCAAAACTAAAAATGCGAATCACTTTAAATTTTAACTACCAAAATAATGAAATTATTGTTTCAATCTAATTATTTTGTTATAAATCAGTTGGGGTGTATGAGGTTTTGCGCTAATTTAATTTATTAACACGTTGTATAGTCAAGAATGTTAATGGTACTGGAAAAACACGGACCGCGATGGGTAGCCAGCTTGAAGCTGCTAATGTGACAAACAGAATCAGTTTTTAACCGAAACCAATTGCTACATTCTTAATTAAAACAATAAGCATCGTGGTAAGGAGAAAAAATAAAACCCACCTTTAAGAAGATTAATAATAGTCCATTTATAGATCCCATTTTGAATATTAACCAATTGAAGTGAATGCCATTTTTTAAGCATTATCTTGATAGTAAGTAATCTCTAGGCCTGTAGTTAGTCATATTTTCGCTAAAATATACAGTTTCAGTGCTAGATTTAAAAAAATAATAATAAATGTGTAATAAACATTACCTTATCTTATATTATGTTGTTTTTGTGATTTCGACACAATTTTGGCTGGCGTGCACCAAAAAGAGGTTTTAGGCTAAAACGTAGGTATGTAGAACTATATACTATTATTACCTATTCTGTGACGTAGGAACAATTTAGTGATCGCTCTGTCTCTCACACTGCTCATACTAATGACAGTGACAGCATCATATTTAAACACGTCCTAAATACTTTTTGGGAAGTCATTTTAGAAGCACCTCGCTTTTTAGCGATAAGACCACCTAATTTGTTATTCTATCTGTATACAGGGTGTTACAGAAGTAAAAATAAAAATTAAAATCTTTTAAGGGGTGGTTTAGACTTTAGACCATCAAACTGAACAACTTTCACTATGGGACCAACATCGAAATCGCGAAAAAAAAAATCTTTTGTCCCATACATTTAGCTCGAGTAGTTTAGTATGGAACATCGCAAACGCATCGTACCATGGCGATTATGGCAAATCTCCTCATTTTGGGGGAGGCCAATGTCCAGCAGTGGACGTCTATCGGCTGGTATGATGATGATGATATTTTTTTCGCGATTTCGATATTGGTCCAATAGTGAAAATTGTTCAGTTTGATGGTCTTAACCACTCCCTTAAATGTTTATTTGTATTTTTGTAACATCCTGTATTTAAGTGTTATATACTTACTTCTACACTAATATTATAAAGAGGAAAGATTTGTACCTATTTTTGTATGTTTGTATGTTTGTAATGAATAGGCTCAAAAAGTACTGGGCCGATTTAAAAAATTCTTTTACCATTAGAAAGCTGCATTCACCCTGAGTAACATAGGCTATATTTATTGCTAGAAAAGATTAGACATCCACCCGTGCGAAGCCGGGACGGGCCGCTAGTATTTAATATTTTGGTGTCTATGTTAGCTTCTTAGTCTTCCTCTCACCTTTATTAGTGACAACAGGCCTACGACTGACTGATTGACTAATTGATTGACTGACTGACTGAAAGACAACGCACAGCCTAAACCGCTGAAGAATATACAAGGGTCCTTCTTAATATGCTGACACTTTTTTAAGGGGATGATCAGACCGTCAAACTGAACAACTTTCTCTACGGGACCAATATCGAAATCGCGAAAAAAAAAACAGCTGTCCCATACATTTGGCTCGAATAGGTTTGCAATTTTGTATGGGACAGCAGGCGTTTTTTTAGCGATTTCGATGTTGGTCCCTTCTAGAAAGTTGTTCAGTTTGACGGTCTGATCATCCCCTTAAAAAGATTCAGCATATTAAGAAGGACCCTATATGTACAACGTGTTAATAAATTAGCGCAAAACCTCAACCTACACCCCAACTGATTTATAACAAAATAATTATATTGAAACAGTAATTTAATTATTTTGATAGTTAAAATTTAAAGTTATTCGCATTTTAAGTTTTGAGGCTAAAATGATTTGTTATCATTTCAGCAATGAACGAAAGCGCTAGTGTACTGATGGATACATTTTAATAATTTTGTTTTGGTAGTAAGTAGGGTGAGTGTGCCCGTGCGGTGGGTTGACATCGAGATCAGAAAATTTTAAATTTTGCAAACAAATTATTTAATATATTGAAAAAAATTACCTATGTTGAAACCATGATAATTCGACTCTGCTCTCGATTCTAAACAAACTATTTTCTAGTTTTGCGTTAATTCATAAACACGTTGTATATTCTACAAAGGATACATGTATAGTGGTGCACTAAGAAAGGATTTTTCGAAAATTGACCTGCAAAAGGGTAATCCACGCGGACGAAGTCGCGGGTCAAAAGCTCGTAGGAAAATGCATACGGACTCATCAATTCTCATATACAGTGATCTGATCTCTGACAGATATGATTTCCAAGTCTAAAATTGATCTGGTGTTATAAGTAATTTTCATAAACCCTTGAACGTAGGTCCGTTATCGTGATCTCGCGTGCGTTGGGGCCCGCACGACACTTTGCTTGGTCACCCTATTTTCTCAGGGGTTACCTGCAGGTCACCCTTGGTCACTTTCACTCGTGCAATTATATTATTATTGCTGCGAATTCAATGGCTAAAGAGAAGTATAATTTTATTTACTAGTAACAATAGATTTATATATTATATTACCATTGCTTTCGTTGTTACGATACGACTATTTTCGATATAATAAAAAAATAATAAATAAATAACGCTCACAGGCACATACATTGTAATGATCCCAAGTAAGCCTTAGGCTTTTTGTTATGGGAATCATACAACAACGGCACAAACATATAACATCCATGACCGAACCGGGATTCGAACCCAGGACGCTGGTTTGGCAGTCCGGCGTGGCAACCGTTACACCAACCGAAACCGGGTCCTCATATACCACAACTTGAACCCGACACTCGACTCTAAATTCATAAATATATTTGATTTAAGAGGATATAGTTGGCGCGCTCCATACAAACGAAGTTTGATTATGTATTTTGAATATTAATTAAAGTCAATAGATTTTTAGATACGATCTTGATATTAATATCTGTGCTGATTTCCGTTAAAGTTTACAGTTTCAATGCTAGAACAAATTTAAGATTTGTATGGATCTCTTTGAACTTTGAAACTACATATTCCGAGAGATAAGTGTACTTTTTGCAACCATCAGCAGCAAGGCTGATTCAATGTTTATGGGGCGTTGAGTTTCTCTGTGATGGGGATGGACCAGATCTGCCTGCATAACTCCAGTCGGTTTAGGAGTTACTGATGATTAAAGGTCTGTAAAAAATTAACGATCAGCTGCAAAACTGATCGTATGTTATTGTTGTAGTATGCACTGTAGCTATGTGAACAGTACAAAAACTGACATGGTTCATCAGTCGGTTTAGGAGATTCAGCCCTTCAAAGGTTGGAAATTTGACTGGCTGTATCTCCTAAATCGACTGACAGAACTTGACAGTTTTTGTACTGTTCACATAGCTACAGTGCATACTACAACTATAACATACGATCAGTCTTGCAGCTGATCGTTAATTTTTTACAGACCTTTAATCAACCGACTGGAGTTATGCAGGCAGACCTGGTCCATCCCCATCACAGAGAAGCTCAACGCCCCATAAACATTGAATCAGCCTTGCTGCTGATGGTTGCAAAAAGTACACTTATCTCTTATACTAACATCTTTTTACAAAAATCTGACAAACCAGAAGCACAGAGATTACATTCTAAATCGTGTCTAAGAAAATATTGGCTTGAATTGATTAATATCCAAAATATAATAAAACTTCGTTTGTACGGAGCGCACTAATAATTTATATCCTCTTAACAACGCTTGGCATTAGCTTATGGAAGTACCCTGAAATGAACACAGGGTCGTGACTTCGTGAGTTCACCTTTGTGCACACGGCGACACATCAAGCTACTCAAATATAAACTGGTCGCGCGACTTTATACGTTACTCGTCCTACGCGCGGCCAGCTTATTTTGGTTTTGTATAGCTTGATGTGTCGCCGTGTGTACATCACAACCACAAAATCCAAACGTTTCAGAAGATAATGGATACTTAGGATTACACAAGTACCTGAGTTAGCTAATCGACTGCTTGTCGGACCGAACATCTGATATGGATCTGCAACAAGACACAATAACATTATTATCTAGTAATAGATACTCTTTCTTATACTGTGACATTATGTAATAATCATCATCATCATTATTATCAGGCTATACCATACTGCCTGTATATCATTATCATTTATCAGTTTTATCACCTAAGTATACAACGTGTAATGAATTAAAGCAAAACTAGAAGGTAGTTTGTTCATAATCGAGAGCAGAATCGAATTATCATGGTTTCAACATAGGTAATTTTTTTTTAATATTAAATAATTTGTTTGCAAAATTTAAAATTTACTGAACCCGATGTCAAACTACCGCATGGGTACACTTACCCTACTTAGTACCAAAACAAGATTATTAAAATGTATCCATGAGTACGTTAGCGCTTTCATTTATTGCTGAAATAATAACAAATAATTTTTGCCTCAAAACTTAAAATGCGAATAACATTAAATTTTAACTATCAAAATAATGAAATTATTTTTTCAATCTAATTATTTTGTTATAATTATATCAGTCAACACGTCGTATAGGACCAATATCGAAATCGCAAAAAAATCTGATGTTCCATAAAAAACTGCAAACCTACTGAACCCGAATATGGGACAGCTGATTTTTTCCGCTATTCCTATATAGAAAGTTGTTCAGTTTAATAGTCAGCATATTAAGGAGGGTATTTTACAAAACACTCTAGTAATACTTAATGGAGTGGTTTAGTTAGAGAATCAAACTGAACAACTTTCACTATGGAGCCAACATCGAGAAAAAAAACTGCTGACCCATTCATTTTAGTACAGTCGGTACTGCAGTTTTGTATGAAACAGCTGATTTATTTTCGCGATTTTGAAGTTGGCTCTATTGTGAATGTTGTTCAGTTTGATGGTCTGAAGCACCCCCTGTATTACCTACTAGGGTGTTTTGTTACACCATGTATAAACTAAATGCTACTCAAAACTAAGCCGTGCTTTTCTGAATTGTCTTATCTTAAAATGCATTCATTTTAGTAAATGATCTGACCATCATACTGAACAACTTTCTCTATAGGACCAAGGACGAAACCGCGACAAAAAAATCGGCTGTTCCATACAAATCTGCAATCCTACTCGACCAATTTATGTTTTAAATATATTGTGGGTTCAGATTTTTTTTTCACGATTTCGATGTGAGTCCCGTAGAGAAAGTTGTTCAGTTTGATGGACTGATCATCCTCTTAAAAAATCGTTGGCATATTATATAGGACCCTGTGGCCTGTACATACCTATATGTATAGGTTTAACTAGATACTTACGTATCAATAAATAATAATTTCTAAAACAATTTACCTTCTAGGTAAGCATGCTACATCTTCGGCCTCATCATCACTCAACATCAGGTGAGATTGGGGTCAAATGCTTACCTATCACACATAAAAAAAAAAAAAAAAAAAAAAAAAAAAATTAAAAACGGAATGGACGTACCTAGTCATAGTTAGGTCGTTAGGTAAATAACGTAGGCTTAAAATAAAATTATTAATAAAAACGTAGGACTAACGTAACGTAGCCCAGTCGCGAATCGTACACATAACTTTTTGTGAGGTTTGAATTCCGACTTTGCAGTGACGTATTCATCTTCGAAATGTTTGCATTTTATCATAAAGAGCTGATGATGTATTAAAATATTGAAATGGCGTAGGACTACGTTTTTATTAATAACTAGCATTAACCCGCGACTTTGTCCGCACAAATTATACACCAGATTTTAAGTCAGATCATAAGCTATGAAACAAAAAAGTTTCATCAAAATCGGTTCTGTAGTTTTCGCGTGATGCTCGTTTAAACACTTTTTAAATTTACAGTTTTATAATGTAGAGATTTTATTTTAAGCCTACGTTATTTACCTAACGACCTAACTATGACTAGGTATAACGTCTATAAATTCAAAACTTTGTTTTTAAACAGATACTAGATAACTTTAGACATCGTAAAGATAACAGTAACCATAGTAACATACTACCAACACTATATCGACCAAAAAAAACATCTGATACAGTGCATAGATTGCATTTCAAGTAGGTATAATGACACAGGCGTGCATTACCACCAGGCACAAGTAGGCAAACAGAACTGAAAAAAAAACCTATACGGTGTTTTCAGCATAATTGTGCTCACGACTGTACCCCGACTGCTATCAAAGATATTTTTAGTACTATACCTACCATATTTACAATCCCCATTTCGCTGAGAGTGCCTGAATTCTGTCCAGCACCAGCACCAGAGTGGCAAGTAGGTAGATAGTGAGCATGTTGGTCACCAACTTGCCACTGGTTTGTATACTGTTTCACGTTTAACTTCTTACCTATTTCTTCATAACACTGCTCTCTTTATTGACGATCAATCTTCGCTAGTTGATGAATATTATTAACCACGACAAATCAAATGAAAACTGCGCGAAAATATTTGAACTGCACGTAATTTATCGAAACACATTTGATCTTTCACTACAAACCTTACTTTATTTATAACTAGCGGCCCGTCCCCGCTTCGCACGGGTGGACGTCTAATCTTTTCTAGCAATAAATATAGCCTATGTTACTCAGGGTGAATGCAGCTTTCTAATGGTGAAAGAATTTTTTAAATCGGCCCAGTACTTTTTGAGCCTATTCATTACAAACATACAAACATACAAAAATAGGTACAAATCTTTCCTCTTTATAACATTAGTGTAGATTTGTTAATATTAACAAAATACACTGCTAGAAACAAAATATTCAGCAAATTTCTACCAAAACACATAAAAAACAATTGAAACAATTGAACACGCTCGGAATTCAACAAACTGTCAAAGTCAAACAAAACAAAATCGGCCAAGGGCTGCGTTCCGAACCTACGCCCCAGGTGCACCCCGAGTGCAATTTTTCGCACTAAACGCCGTTCAAGAGTGCTATTTTTGAAATTCACACATCTTGATTCGTATACGAATAATGCATAAATTCCATAGAGTTTGGTATCACTTTCGTATACGAATTAGGATGTGTGACTTACAAAACCAGAGCCTCGGTGAAAACGTTCTTACCAGCGAGTTGAAAAAACAACCGCACCCAAAGGTCCTGAACGCAGCCAAATGAAAAACGTCAAGAGCGCGCATGCAACCAAATAGCGAAGATGCAATCTATCAATGAGATGCCAAGCGCTTCGTTGTTTTCACACGAGGTTGGTTAATACATTACGCATGCTTATTTTGTGACAGTAAATAGCGAAGGTCAAACGTCACGTATTATCGCGTGGTTAATTCGTACTTTGCATTTTTGTCGTATAGTTTTTAACAAGTGTAAATGCATAGGTAGCCATAGATCGTTTGTATTGCGTGAGCTTGTGCCGTTTGAAAACTGCCTATTGCGCGCTGCGTGCGTGCGTTTGGGGCCCACCCGAACTTCGGACAGTTCTTGCGCGCCATATTTGTGTTTGTGTTTATAGAGTATGAGTGTAAATTGTTAGTTGATTAATAATTAATGAGGAGACACCGAGACAGGTAGGCACTGCCTAATTGCCTATATGCACTGCACGCGCATGTATAATGAGAATAGTAGGGGACTTGGGGGTATCTTAATTTGCATAGATAGTCAAGCCTTAGTACCTGGCCCTGTCGTCGGAGGAAACTTTCTACGTGCTTTGGATTGCTTTTGATTGCATTTTTAGAGCGCTGGTTGCCGTTGATTTAAACATGGTAACTACCTACTGCTATTTTCCCATATTAGTTCAGGAAGAGTTTTCTAGATAGACGTTTGTATCATATCGACGATGAAGTGTTATGAATGACCTCCTATCTGACATTTTGTTCTTTTTGTGATTCTTATGTACACACGGCGACAGATCAGGTTACCCTGTTTGGACTTTGAACTATTAGAAGATGAACGCTGCGAATCGTGCGAGAGGGTGCGGTATGTTGTTGTTGTTTCGTCTCACAGCCTTAGACAATTTATATAGGGACTCGCCTTGCGGTAGCATTTCTCCTCTGCCACGGTATAAGAACAATTGATCTTGCGCATTTACACCCGATTTTATACCTTATCACTAAACGAGACAGTCTATAATAGTGAAACAATAATTTTGAACTTAGAACGTTTGGGGTTCACACGAGACTACCTTCATGATTTTTAACATTTAAAATTAGAATCTAAAGTTATAGGGAATAAAATCCAAAGTTGCGGATTTCATGTTACCTCGCTCCCCGCAAAAAGTGGCAGAAATGTTTCTTAGTAGAATGACACGCGTAACTCGTCCCTATATAAATTGTCTAAGCTCACAGCACGTTGCGCCCGCGCCGGCAGCCGCGTCTATGCAGGCTCTCTACCGCACTATTTTGTGTTTTGTACGTAGTGTAGTTATGGGTATATAACCCTATATTGCGACGTAACCTGATGTGTCGCCGTGTGTACATATGGATTTAAAATAAGATCTCGCATGTACTATTAAGACCAACACACTGTGTCATAAAGGTTCCTATGACGATAAATATACAATATAAAAATAACAACAATAAGAAATGATTTTTTTTCGATTCCTCTAATAAAATTTTCCTTTTGTAGATAGGAGGTCATTATTCATCGTCGATATGAACACTAAAATAAGTAAAGAACAAAAGATTTGCTACGATTCGTTCTGATGTGTATTATAGTAAACTCCAAGGTGGTTTCAGTCCATACAAAAGTTTGACGCACAATACGCGTAGACGGCATTAATATTATAAGTACTTTGTGTATATGGAAAAATAGTTTAGAAAATCTAGATATCGCGTCACAAATAACATTTGCAATTTATAATATACTTAATTACAAAGATATAAAGCTTTTAAAATGTAAAATTTCAAACCTTTATATCTTCGTAATCTACATCTACACTAATATTATAAAGAGGAAAGATTTGTACCTATTTTTGTATGTTTGTATGTTTGTAATGAATAGGCTCAAAAAGTACTGGGCCGATTTAAAAAATTCTTTCACGATTAGAAAGCTTCTTTCACCCTGAGTAACATAGGCTATATTTATTGCTAGAAAAGAGTAGACGTCCACCCGTGCGAAGCCGGGACGGGCCGCTAGTTATATTATAAATTGCAAATGTTATTTGTGACCACGGACCTGAAAAAAAGACGGACGGAATCTCGTCTAATCGAAAGTGAAGCACCCATTTATATGAGTGTGCGTGCTGTCGCCCTATCGCGGGGTACATAATGGCGGCGGGTTGTCGGACCTGCGCCTAGATCTGGTGCGTCTGTGTGAGTGTAGGTCCCTTGTAGAACAAACGAAATTGTAGGACCTTGCATGCTTCACCTCTTTTTAGAGTGACATTACGTCCGTCTTTTTTTCAGGTCCGTGTTTGTGACGCGACATCTAGATTTTCTAAACTATTTTTCCATACACACAACGTCTTCTTCCGTCTACGCGTATTGTGCTTCAAAGTTTTTTATAAAATTGACCCCTCTGCAACCCCAACCTTAATCAGAAAAAAATACTTTCTAGAAACAAGAACCAAATATGTTTCAACTTGATATTTCTCAATCTCAAATATACTTATGGTACGAATATTGTATGTCTTGGACCAAGATACAAACGTTTGAAGAATAGGTTTAACTAAATACTTACGTACCTATCAATACGTGCTTTTGTTCTCGAAATTCTCAAAATTCAAGATTGATCTTCTTGTGAAGAGAATTGTATTACTGGGTTAGATACCTATCTTGAATCAAAACAGATTTGTTTCTCGCATTATGAATGAGAGAGTTTCATTTATAAAAAGAAACATTTGAATTTTGATACAAGAAATCAGTTCTTGGCCCAAAAACTATAGTACGAAACTTTTTATGAGTTTCCCTAAGATGTTTTTATATCTAGATGCGTTGCCCGCGCTCCAAAATGGCAACTAAAAAGTAAGGTAATTGCCCGGTTTTCACATAGTCACGCGCCGTCTAATGTACGGACTACACGTCACTTTACCGCGCCATTTTAAAGTGCAGTGATGTTAGCGTATGACGCGTCTATTTGTAAAACGTCATTGGGGTTTCCTTATATCAAAATGCGAAAATATCTTGACCCAGCAAGTAATTATTTTTTCGGTGTAGGCTTGATCAGAACTCATAGATGCACGTCAGTGCATACTATAGACCCCAAGTCTCATATAACATCTTAGCAAATTGTTATCCAAATTGACAGAATAACCCACACAAATCAAGTATGCATGCTGTAAGGGGGCACTAAAACGTTGTCGTATTCGTATCAGCTGTTTGGAGAAAGAGCTTTCTACTTTAGGCTTTCTAGGACCTCTTTTGCCTCTGTCATTTTTGAAGTGATATTTTTTTATTTAGTTCTATGTTGTATAGATATAAGATATCAATGAGTCTATGGGTAGATCAACTATTTTTTGTTTGCATAAAATTTTCTCAATGTTCAGACTCAGGCTCAAGCTCAGGTTTTGCTTGCCCCAAAAATTAATGTTTGTTGAATAACTAAGGATTCCATTTATTAAATACACGGTTTTGCAAAATTACTTGAATTTTACTTGAATTTGGGCGGTTGTCCGATGGACGCAAAGTATTTTTTTATAGTAAAACTGTCGGTCCCCAAGCAATAAAGGTTAACAAAACTTTATACAGTGAAAAAAATTACTATTGCCACACAAAAACTAATTTTACTATAATGTTTCCCCTTATTGTTTACTTCTCAAAAGCGTGTAAAAATTTCTTTATTCTCCCCCCTATCGGATAATTTCTGAATTATTTCGTTGTCCCCAAGCTTGTTGGTCTATCGGACAACCGCTAATTAAAACGACTAGTAGTTCAACACAGATAGTGTAATGCGTATGCGTGTAGAAGAATCATAACATTTGATAAGTTATCTATCTTTCAAAATTAATGAATGTCAAGAAAAAATAACTAAAACTTTTTTTTAAAACAATATGAACAAGACAAAAAATAGTTGATTGACCGATTGACCCATATATGCTCTTGATCATCAATTTTATTTTTATTGAATTTATTTATTTATACTAACCGTATAACGTTTTAAACTACTTACCAATTTCAATGAGTTTGTCAATAACTTTCGTACTATAAAATTCTTAACCATTAAAAATAAACCCCATAACTTGAATGCAGGGTAGGCCAGCAGTTATGCAAATTATCGTAATAATTCTCGAACTACATTCAAATTGAAACAAAAGCGCCCCCTAACGACAATTCTCGCCTTTTGTTAATATTATAATAAAGTAGTAATTGTTAATGACACTTGAGTTAGCTCTCGGACTATAAAGCGGGGGATTTGTGACGAATATGCACCCCTAACTAATAATTGTGACGTAAATGACCCAATGGTTTAATTGCTGTATTTGCGGCCTGCTTGCTTATTTCCAACGCGTTGGGAGTTCATGTATTTGATCAAATTAGGCAAAAAAAAAACAGTAAAAATCATTTTCTTTAGGTGTGTCTGTAACCAATGATTGATCTAAGTCTGTAACTCTGTACTAGGAACAAACAAGTCATTCCTGTTAGATGTAATAGTTACGTACCTAATCAATGGTTATACTTAGGAGCAATGTTGAAACTTTTGTAGGTATATAATTTTATTATCATCCACGATTTAAACTGTATCTTCTTTTCCAACTTACTTACTCATAAATTGCAAACAACTCTTCATGTTTTGTGCAAAAAATGATATAAATGTTTCTGAAACTTGTACACGCAAACTCCAACACCGTGACGAGAATTTCATAAAATGATCAGTGTATTTTCCTTAACTCAATTTTTCCTGCCACTCGACAACATAATTTTACTTCGAATTTAGTTATCAAACAGCATAATATAGGTGGTTATGATGTTGTTTGCAAAAAATTTTTCAAGTAACGACTTCATTTTACTGACGGAGATACAAAAAAAGAAATTTAAACTGATTTGTGCCTAGTACAATTTATAGTTATTTTTTTTTCATGAATTTGACAAAAATAACAAGACTCAAATATGATGAAGAAGGTGTTCCTAGTGCAGGTGTTTATGCCATTAATCTCTTCTAATTGGCACTTTGTATATTTTCGCTAGTCTCTAAATCTCTTAAATCAAGCGAGTAGAGTTCAACTTGAACATGCTGCAGACTCCTGCAACATGTCCAACCTGGGTTTACACGTATCGTGTCATCGTTGATGAGGAATCGCCAACAAAGCTGAGATGGTGCACACGTATTGGACAATCAAAAATTAGAACAAGCAAAAAAGAATTCCTGCCTGTCACACTGGTGTAACAGGGCAGTGTGCAGGCAGGAAGTTGCGAAATTAACGTTATTTTCCTCGTTTTTTTTTTTTTTTTTTTTATTAACTATGGGTTTGCTCTTGACCTCAATCCAGTCCTCAGGACGAAGATGGGGTCGTAGATGTAGCGAGCTTACCCAGAAGATGCCTATTCACTCGTACTTTAAAGGAATTCGGGTTGTAAGTACTCGGAAATACTGACGCAGGTAAGGCATTCCACTCCTTGGCTGTGCGCATTATAAAAGATTCAGAAAGGCGCTTGGTGCGGATATGTGGGATGTCAACCAAGATGATGTCGTCTCTTCTTCTTTCGTGACAGCATGAGCTATATCGTATGATAATCCAAAAATCTATGTAATATCAAATCCAAAATCAGAACCAAATCTTACAAATCACGTAGGTATGACTAAGCTTTGTAACCTTTTTGTAACAATAGACATGTCCTGATTCAAAAAATGTTCACAATAACAGTTAATCGAGGGTGGTTAAACGGCTCCCGAGTCCCCCCGCGTCTCGCAGGGGCGAGGCGCGATCTAATCGAGATGATTATGATGAATGACTACTCGCTGGTAAGGATCGTTTTCAAGCGGGAGGAGAAGCGATCAAGCGACGTGGAATGTAGCGTGGCGGAGCGGAACACAGCGAATATCAAAAAGATGATTGCATATTGATAGCCTTTACTTAGCGATCACTGTCAGAATTCAAAGGTGTTCAGTTAATGCATATAAACACTTTAGTACTGTAGTTATTCCAAATTTTTGTACGTTCATAATGGGTACTTTGACATTTATTGTTGTAAAATGCGCTACAGTACAGAGTCATGGTAGAACTACAGAATATGCATTGGGTGGAAAATGTGTACAGGCGATTTTCTTGAATTTAATTATTGGTCATTTCCAGAAATTAACAGTTTTAAAATAATTAAAAGGCTTAAGTAAGAACATTTTTAGGTTTTACATTATTGCAATAAGAAAATAAGGATTTGTAAGAACCATAAAGGTATTATACTACGTAAGTGACAGCTGAGAGAGCGAGATGTACCTAGCGGCATGCCTGTATAATAGAAAGAGATACGTGACGCGAGGCAATAGAACCGTTTTTGGGGATTTGGAGTCCTGGTAAAAATTCGGTTTCTGTGAATAATCGTGAACCTAAAGTGAAATCGTAGATAATTTTGTGAAATATACTAACACTGTTTCATTAAATTATTCACCATTTCACGTTAGATTGAGAATTATACACAGAAATCGAATTTTTACCCTGCCGAGGACTCCAAAAAACTTCCAAAAACGGTTACATTTGACAACTCATGTCACTTACTCAGAACTTAAGAATTAACACAGTAGCATAAAAATCTCCCTACAGACGACATTCAAATCCCCCGCGATCCGCCCCGTTTAAAATAGCAACCAATTTGAATTGTTGACACGTTTGACGCTTCGGCCCTCTATATTGGCATTAGCATTCGGATGGACGAGCGAAATGATTATATTTATAAGCCAGACAAAAGGCAAAGAGATTTCGAATTATACAATTTTTGTTGATCACTGTAATCGTTTTATAAGTAGCCTGAAGTGATTTTATGAAGCAAGTTACAAACATTTTATATTGTTCTGCTCAAAAAATAAAATACAATGCTTACCTAATACATAAATTCACAACCGTGTACACTTTTGAGGTGGTGAACAGATATAATTAGGTAAGAAATTCTAAATCGAATGAATTCTAAATATCAGTAATTACAATTTACTTCACTTGGTTTTCCAGGTCCTATTCATGCAGCAAGTAGACAAAATATGTTATTTGGTCTTCGGTCGGAGCGCAGAGAAGACCAAATAACATCTTCAAAGTAGAATAATGTTTTAGGTTTTAGCAGTTCTTTCTAACGATCTTTAATATAACGTCAAAATATAATTTAGAGAGACTTGTTCGTTCCACCTGCAAATGTCACAAACGAAGTTACATCCCGTGAACTTGCCAAATAGAATTGTGGAAAGTGATTACGTTTTCCATTTGCGATCGAAATTGATGGGATGAACGGTTGGGCCTTACTTCTGTTTCGAGTTATAACTAAAATGATCTGATTGTTTTTGTATTTTATTTCTCTTTGTATTTGTAGACATGGGTTATTTTATTTGATTACAATTCTAAGCTATTATTCTTAACTACATATTTTTATATTGTAGGTAATACAAACGAGTATTGTTATATTATAAGGACTTCAGCAACACTATGTTTTTACTGAATATCTACCTAGGGCTAATGATGATGATGATGATGATGTAGCCTTTTGTTCCGAGCTGGTTCCTTCTTTGTTTGGTCTTGTGGTTTATAAAATGTCCCTTAGCTCGGTGTGTCGCTTGACATAGGCCTCCTCCAACTGCTTCCATTGCTCTCTGTCTGCCGGGACTCTTGTCCAGTACGGTCCCAGGGTCAGGCGAAGATCATCCTCCCATCTCCTTAATGGCCGCTTCCGTTCTCTTGTACCATCCCTCGGATACCATAACGTGACCTGTTGCCCTGGGCTAATGATATTCACTAAAATTAAGATTCCAAACGTTTACTGAAGTAGCAAGTAGAATTCTCGTGGATCAAATAGGACAAGCCGTCTAAAAGACCACAATATGACGAAATGGTTTTCATAATAGCATCGTTAAAGAAGGGTATACTTACCTAACTATTGATTTGGCTGAGTCTCAAAGTCATATTTTGAATACTATCTGTTCGTGATTATCTTCTACAAATAAAGATTTGTACTTGGGCGAGCACTTTCGACCTTTAATAGAGGATATTTCTCCCCTCCCCCCCGCAGTGTTGACAGTGGCGCTCCGTCACTTCCCCGCGACATTGGGTCAACAAAACATTCCGATAGCAAACACTGCTCCCGTCTATATGAAATTTATTGTACTACCGTAGGGCAAGTAGAAAAGAAAACGATTTTTATGAAGCTTTTCAACTGCTCGAGCTTTGAGAATTGTGAACGAATTTTAAGTTTTATACTTTTCTTTATAAGTGTCAAATTTTCTTAGGCATTAATAGTTTTCTTTAACTTTCTAAAGTAATTTTCGTAATTTATTGCTACTCAATCTTTTAAGTGGGCATTTAAGCATGAGCTACTCGCGACTATATTCCACAAGGGATTTCTCAGTTACATTTAAGATATATACCATATTCACAATCACTAGTGATGCTAAATCTCAGTATAGTGTTGTGAAATTGTAGCATGTTAGGTTTCTTCACGATGTTTTCCTTCACCGCAAAGACAGTGTTGTTTTAAATTATTGTGCATAATCCTGAAAACTCATTGATTCGAGTGTAACCTAGACTCCAACTGCGGCGCTCTATATGAAAGGCTAGGCATAGGTATATTTACTTTCTTCTAGGTCATCGTGAAAATTACAAAAGGTCTCGTCAGTTGTTTGCCTTAAGTGAGTAAATTCGAGGTAAGTGGCATCGGTCTTCGAACCCCTTCGGCGGTCATTACGACTGATTGGTGCACCTAATGAAGCTTACGATGTTAGCCTTTTCTCCTGTAATTACTTGTCCATTACCAACACTAATCTCTCACCGATGTTACTATACACGCAAAATGGGAATCAAGCCTTATTCACACGCAACACAGAGTATTATGCCATGAACATAAGACGTAAACTTCCTGG
Source organism: Agonopterix subpropinquella (assembly GCA_922987775.1). NCBI lineage: Eukaryota > Metazoa > Arthropoda > Insecta > Lepidoptera > Depressariidae > Agonopterix > Agonopterix subpropinquella. The sequence continues at coordinate 50,892,097 of OV277693.1, read as the reverse complement.
TCAGAACTCTATTTACTTCACTGAAACCGTCCCTATGGCGTTGGCTATAAACACAAAATCCTCTGTAAAGCAAAACTCGGGTAACTTCAAGCAAACTTTTACTCTAATCCGTTGATTTAGAGTCTTGTTTAAGGCGTTTCATGTTGCCAAATATAGGGTGTAGCCAGAGGCTTGAAGGAGTTAAATGCGTGACGCACAAAAGGCCAAATCACAGCCCTCCCGACGTGTGGCCGCGTCAAAGAGAGAATTTGTATTCCAATTATGACACCACCATAGACACCCGTCGATCAATAATTTTGTTGTTCTTTTTGAATTTTTCTTTTTTAAATAATATTGTATGCTTATGCTTAGGTACATTTTTAGAAATGTATTTCACTATCTAAGAGTATTCTAGAGGTACCGTTAAGAAGTATTATAAGCATAAGCATATGCTCACGACTATATTCCCCAAGGAGGTAGTCTCAGATATTCTGAATCCTCAGAACATCCACGTTTCACTAGTACCGAAACTCTGTCCAGTGTGACGGGAAGAAGAAGAAGAATATTATCTGGGATACATTTTGGCCTTAACAGTTTGCAAGATGCGATGTTGCTATCTACACTGTCTTACAGACATAGAAGACAATGAGTCTGATCGAGAATGATGGGACTGGCAGACAAAAGATTTCTGCAGCGAGGTCATAAAATAATAATAAAAGGATAATTAATCGATTTCAGTGCATTACTGGGAAGTCCCCTTCGCAGTCGTTAGTGCAATTCCGAGGCCCCTATAGCATTAGCTATTTGATTGCGATTCGCCGAGCCCCAATCTCGGATTCAATAAAAATCACCCCCGGCAGATATATTTTGACATTTCTATTTGTTAAGACATGATTATAGGTTGGTAATTGTTTTGTACGTGTGATCGATTGCTCGACAAAATATGGGAGAAATCGAAGGCCGATGATCTAGCCGATGATATCTTGTCGGTTAATAATTAAATCCCCGAGGAACATCATTCAATCGAACATGTATGGTTATCAACGAATGATTAGACGGAGAAAAACCAGTGGCGCGAATCGTACTTCTGCAATTAATGTTTCGTACTAGGCTGCAAAATTCATTTTACGAAAAAAAATATACAGGAGTGCGATTTTTGAATCTCATTCGCTGAGTTCAGCAGTTGAAAATGTCAAAATTACTGTGGAGATATGCATCTTTCTACTGCTGATTTGACTTTCAAAAATCATACTTCAGGAGTGTGATTTCAGCAGTAGAAAGATGCGTATCTCCATAGTAATTTTGACATATTCAACTGCTGAGTTCACAGAATGAGTTTAAAAAATCGCACTCCAGGGTGTTAGGGTAAACAGTTGCATTACATTAAGGGGTGAACCCATGATACTGAACAACTCTACCAAAGAAACCAATAGGGAAAAAAAATTGGACTTTCCATACTAAATGCAATCAGCTGATCGAAAGTTTATATGAAAAGTTGAATCTTTTTTGGGAATTTCCCTTTATTTTTTGGGAATGTTGTTTAATATCAAGAGTACAATCACCCATTAAAGTAATGTAACTATCTACCAGAACACACTGTATAAAACTCTAACAAAGAAAGCTCTCCAGTAGGTAGAGCAGTTAGAACTGCCGACCTATCTAATTAAAAATCCTTGTAGTTTTTAGGGTTCCGTAGAACCGTAAAAACTAACCCCCTTAATAAAAATTTGACTTTGAAACTTCACATTTTTTGTTGGCCACGTATTTTTTTCAAATCATTTAGTTTGTTCCTAAAATAACCAAAGTAAAACCATGAATTTTCCATTTTCGAATTTTCCAAAGATATTATTTGGTCTTCGCTATAACATCTTTGGAATTTTCGTATTTTAAAACACTAAATACAATGAAATGCCTGGAAAGTATTTGTATCCAGTGTTCCAGTGTGTGTTACACATGATATAATACATAAACCCAGATCAAAATTTTAAAAATATCTCTTGAACAACCTACCTACCTTCAAGCGTGCGTAAAGATAACATTGTGATTTCCTTAGTTTTTTCATTCAGTTTGTTTGCATGAGGTTTGTTTGAGTTTGCGGTGCGGTTGTCGGGGTTGTTAGATTTGGGTGGGACCGATCAAACGCTAAGCACACAATGCTGTGATAATATTGTTTTAGAGGTACAATTAAAGGTCGTGTCATCGTGTCAGACGAAGGCGATGACGTCTAGGGTTGAACAAATTGATTGATTGTCAGGTGCTTAATTGTGTATCATTTTGATAGAAGGTGGAAATGATAAACGATGTTAACAATGCTATTCAATAAGGAATAATTGGTTCATAAATTGACATTAGCATGAATTTTCTTCATCTGCACACCAACCAACGTGTAGGTATGTTGTTTTGAAATAGACGTCATTTATATTAATTATTTATGTATTTGTTATACTATACAAGGTGTAAAAAACACCCTAGTAATATTTAAAGGGGTAGTGCAGTTTTGTATGAAACAGCAGATGTTGGTTCCATAGTTGAAGTGGTTCAGATTTATGGTGGTACTACCAAAAACTAGCACAGATAATTTATATTTCTGCGTTAATATGGATAAAACGAGTATTTTCTCTTAATTTGTGCTCGCAAAGCTATCTCCTATCGTAATAATCCATAGGTAATCCAAGGTGCACCTACGGGCCCTTTAAAAATACATAAAAGTTTTTAGTTCTAATTCAATATTTTAATAAATCATCAGCTCTTTATGATAAAATGCAAACATTTCGAAGATGAATACGTCACTGCAAAGTCGGAATTCAAACCTCACAAAAAGTAATGTAAAGTAAGTAGGTACCTACATGGAATTTTTAGAGCTTTGACTTCGTTGCATGATTCCAAGTCGTTCAATATTTACTTACTAAAACACGCGTACTAATATCCGAATCTATGTTTCGAGGCGCCTTTTTTGACTTGCTACACATTTAAAATACTTTTGGTTGAATCAGTGAAATACGTTCACTGGGTTGAATACATTAGTTTGAAATATAGGAATTCACACAAAACCTTTATTCTTTCTTTCGAAAAGAATGATATTTTTACTTGTGGTAAATGTTCCGAAATTACTAAATGAATAATGAATGGCGAGCTTTTGTTTTCTCTGTGAAAATCAAGAAACATCTCTGTTTGTAATGACTAATGAAGAGTTTTCATTAGACGTTGCTCCCTAACAGCCCTCAAGTTAACTATACCCTACTTTACTCAGTACGTGACTCCTTTGTCTAACATTGTCTACGAAACGGTATTGAAGAATAGACTAATAGTTCTTAGCTATAATCGCTATGATGTTTATAAAGTTGATATTATGTGGCTTATGAGTTTTGGACGAGCTTTATACAAAGCATGCAAACAACTCTTTAAAAAACTTACTACCACTTACATTTCAATGAATTATAGCCTTAATATTAGTGTTTGAGTAAGAATATTGTAATTATAAATAAATCTTACATCATCACTAAATAGTATAAAACAAAGTCGCTTCCCGCTGTCTGTCTGATGCTAAGATTTTTAAAACTACGCAACGGATTTTAATGCAATTTTTTTTTATACCTAGATAGAGTGATTAAAGAGGAAGGTTTATATCAGCATTGCACCCGTGAGAAGCTGGGGTGAGTCGCTAGTAAAACAATATTTTAAACCAGGACTCTTCAAGAAAAATCGTATATGTAGAGGATAATTAGGTATTATATTATATTATATTTATTAAATAATTGATAGTTTAACCCGATATAAAGTCGACATAAATATACAGTTAGCAAGTCGAGCAATTCATTTTGTGACTAATTATATTATTTATAAATTGTTTCCTACGGAAAAGGTTTAGCGTGACTATAAAGCACAGCGCGAGTACATCAGTTTTTATATGAACCTTTTTGAATTTGAAGCCACTGATTTAATCCTTCTAGTACCGAGTCCACTACCATTTTAATAAAGCCAGCATGGTAGTCGAAGCGAGTGACGGAGAAAAGCAACACTTCTCGATTTCATTAGAAAACATTGGCTCTGCGCCTTGTGTTTGCACTCGTGGCGGACGCGTGTCGTTTGACGTGTGACCACGGGAGCCACGGATCGTGTTACACCATGGGGACAGTTTTGTTTTTTTTTCAATAGATATACTATACGATAAAGTACTGACAACTGACAAGCAATAGCTATTACTGTGGTGTGAGCTGAGCCGATACGAAAAGAACATCCTCCTTTATTAAAGGCGGTTGATTAAATCACAGAGTACTATAATTACTACATTAAATATTATAGTTCATTGAAATATGTACTGAAGTAAGAATACTAAATCAATATAGGTAAGAGCTTGTCTGCGCTAGGTTAAAGTCGACTTATTTCAATAAACCAGGCTCTGTACCCGCACTTTCGATGTTCGCTATATCGCCACTATTTCGGACCGCTCTTCATTCTAATAGAGTTGATATTGGAACGAAACTATTCTCGCAATTGCGAAGTTCGAATGTGCGCGTAGAGGCCTAGTATAGAACTCGACTACGAGAAAGCAAAATTTGGTTAGGTTTGTTAGGTAGGTATGGTATATCCATAGACATTATTATACTACCTAGGTATATCACCCACTGTAACATTTTGAAACGGTAAAAAAAGAATTCACAAATTAATTGTATTTTCATAAAAATTATTGCATTGTTACCTTATTTTGAGATACAATGGATTGTTTTAGGGAAATTAACAACAATGCTTTTATAAACCCGTCAATATTTCACAAGTCTTTCAATGACTGCCGCCCTGAGCTCGGGTCGAAAAGAATGTATTTGGACATATGGACTGAGACACAAATAAGCTTTTATGTGCCCTGGGTAACTGACCGTGGACTACAAACAGAGGTACGAGTGTTTGGCGAGGGACCCGGCTGTAATGGCCGAACTAAATTTATAGTTCGTTAGATATTTCGGTGGGCACAATAGTTTTATTTCCTTTTTGTGAAAGTGAAGTGCTAAGATTGAACATGCGGATAGGTAGATATATATTGCTTCATTATTTAACGACCTGGAGTACTATTTTTGAAAGTCACACCTCCTAATTCGTACAAGAAAGTGATGCCAAATTATTAGTATGTGTGATACGAATTAGGATGTGTGACTTTCAAAAGGACTCCAAGCCTCGTTGATTGTTGAATGCAAGACGAAAAGAAGTGATTAATTCTTCTTTTGTTTCATGATATCTATATGAACATTTCAGTTAGAATTAACGGAGGGCATATACTTAACTTTTTAAAGCCATATAGGTGCACGCACATTTTTCTTATAAGTATTTAGATAGGTAGTACATTCGGAAAAGAATTGATGTCACTTACCTGGTTGACGGAGATGCGTGTGCGCATCGAGTGTCGATTTCGACATAGCCGATAGCGAATTGGTGCCATATCCTGTAAGAAAAAATATTGTTTTTACATTTTTATTACTTTCAACCAAAAAACTCCATTAAATGAAACACTCTCCTACATTTAATCGCAATTTTTTCCAACATAACCCATATTTTGTCATGAAATTTTTCTTATTTTTCCATAATGAGAAAAAAATTGGTGTGCTTACATAAAATATAAACATAACTGAATATTATTTGAGGCATTATTCTAAATAGAAAAGAAACATAAGAATTGCTCAAAAATAAGAATTCAATGTTTCTATTTAAAATAATTAGAATTCAATTATTATATAATATATAGAAAAGAAATCAAGATGACAACAAAATTATAAATTATCTACTATAACATTCAATAATTGAAGCGAATCGAAACAATACTATATTGTTCAACAAACAGCAGAGTCATTTAGTAGATTGAACAGAGTTTTCTTTGTAAAAATGTCATTTAATTTAATACTTTAGCAGACAGAAAATTATCATGCTCCTATATTGTTTCATAATTATCATAGCGCGAGCGCCACCTCGTCAGGCACTTTGGTGCATCAAAATATACTATATTGGCCTTTGTTCATTGCAGGGCCCGACGCGACGCCTTAGGCGGCCTGGGGCATTGTGCCATTCAAATTCATATCTAATCCTCATTCAGGAAGGGTGTCCTTTTGGTTGAAAGTTATTGTCAAGAATCAGATTTTCTCTTTGATGCTCACAATCAGATTTCACGCGTTGTTAGTGCTAGAGCAACATTGTGGAAATTCCTTTTGATTCTGGGTGTATTTTTGATTTCATGTCTTACGGCCTTTGATTTTTGGGGGAAGACTAAACGATGTGATAGTGACAAGTCTTTGTGGAATGTTTGAATGGAACTTGACAATATAAAGTTGACTAAAATAATCTGTGCTATTATGGACTAGTATAGTGTAGGGAATAATTATCTGCGAAAAAATATTTCTTATTGGATAGCAAAGAGTTTATTTAAAAAAAAATTTAGAGAGCATTTATTAGCATGATATCTAGTGTCCTTTATATGTGTGTATAGTCGTATAGACCAAAAAAAATACATAACTCGGAACTATCCGCGTATATTTGGCATCAATCATCCGTAACTCGATACTCATGTGTACGAAAACCATTATTTTCTAATGCATTATATTATACTATGGCTAGTTCAAAGCAGTTTATAGCATTATATTGGATTGGACGAGATGAAAATGTTGGAACTAGTTTAAAAAAAAAACTAATGTTTGTAAAGTTCAGGCGATATCGCTTTAAAGAGCTGAAAATTGATACAGTTCAAAGGTTTTGCACGTCTAGAGGGTGAAATTGATATCATTAGTATCCTTTTAAACTAAGAGTCATCATCATCATCATATCAGCCGATAGACGTCCACTGCTGGACACAGGCCTCCCTCAAAATGGGGGGATTTGCCATAATCGCCACGCTTAGCAGGTGGGTTGGCGATCGCAGTTGGGTTGAATGTGTGTACTCAGAGGATACTGCTGCACATCCTCCGGTAGATTCCTTAGTCACCTTTTACGACATTCACGGGAGGAAATGGATGGATGGGATTCACGGGTGCTATTCTTAGCCGACACCATACGCACAGAAAAAACTAAACTAAGAACAACAAAAAACTAAACGAAAAAGATAGACTCTTCTTTTTTTTTCGTTTAGTTTTTTGTTGTTCTTAGTTCCCATCAAACTGAACAACTTTTATTTTGGGAGCAAACCGAAGGGAGCAAAAAAAAATTGAGCATATATTTGAGTCGAGTAGGCATTGCAGTTTAGTATGGAACAGCTGTTTTTTTGCTCTGACTAGTTTGCTCCCTTAGTCAAAGTTATTCAGTTTGATGGGTAGATTTTGTGGTTAAAGGTTAATGATACTTTTCCTTACAGCATTTAATTATCACATATCTATTCATATATTATAATTACCCTATAGGTACGCTATCGATTATTCAATATTTTGGACGATTTTAATAGTATTCTGTGGTTTTACGTTTGCGTTGATGTCTTTTGTATTAGAGATTGGTTTAATCAACGAGCTTGATAGTACTTGTCCAAACTGACCGATTTTGACATTTTATTTAGGTTACTGCAGCATTATTTTTTTCAAAAACATGATTTCGGCGCACCTGTGCGCATGTCCCGGTTTTACAAAAAATCTACAACAAATCAGCTGTTCAATACAAAATGTTAAAGGTGACCAGACCCGAAAGTACGGAACAGCTGATTAATCTGATTATCTTTTCGCATTGGTCTTTTTAGGGTTCCGTACCCAAGGGGTGAAAACGGGACCCTATTACTAAGCCTACGTTGTCGGTCCGTCCGTCCGTCCGTCCGTCCGTCCGTCCGTCCGTCCATCCGTCCGTCCGTCTGTCCGTCTGTCCGTCTATCCGTCTGTCCGTCCGTCCGTCCGTCTGTCCGTCCGTCTGTCCTACCTATTTAGGGTTGTAACTTTTGAACCGTAATAGCTAGATAGTTGAAATTCTCAGATTATGCGTTATTACGGCGGATTTGTTAACAAGTAATAAAAATGTCAAAAAGTTAAAAATTAAGGGGGGTTCTCAACAAGAAACTAGTTTTTATCAACGTTTTTTCTTCACGCTCTATCGTAAAAACGGTAATACATACAAGCGTAAAACTTAATGTGATTATAGAGCACACTCTACAGAATAACAACAAATACTAAAAACTGGCCAAGTGTGAGTCGGTCTCGCGCTAAAGGACCCGGACAAAAAAAGTTTTTTTTTCTAAGTTAATAATGTTGTGTTCTGTAATGTTCTTTGGTGGTGTGGTACGGAACCATCGGTGCGCGAGTAGACCGACTCGCACTTGACCGGTTTTATTTCAATGTTTGTCCCATAGTGAAAGTCAGTTTTATGATCCGCAACCTCCGCATTTACGTTAACACCCTGTATACTTATAATTGCAAACCACGAAGCGTTTAGGCAACCTCGATGCCGCAAAGTTTAGAAAGAGGACGTGCCACAACCACAAATTGAATATCTCATTACTAGAGATCAAAGGATAGTCATGTCAAAACTATTTGTTGGAGGCCGTGCGGCGGCGGCGCCGCGCCGCTGTCTGATTTCACGCCGAGGGGTGATGAGATGAGCTTACAAAGTGCTCCGAATCTCTTTCAACATTATAACAACGCTTCTTGTATTGAGGGATTTTAATTTTCAGCTAATTTATGTATATGAAAGAATGTAATACAATATTAGGTAAGTATAACACAGAGCTACTTTTTTAGGGTTCCGTACCCAAAGGGTGAAAACGGAACCCTATTACTAAGCCTACGTTGTCCGTCCGTCCGTCCGTCTATCTGTCCGTCCGTCTGTCCTACCTATTTAGGGCTGTAACTTTTGAACCGTAATAGCTAGATAGTTGAAATTATCTCAGATTATGTGTTATTACGGCGGATGTGTTAACAAATAATAAAAATGCCAAAAAGTTAAAAATTAAGGGGGGTTCTCAACAAGAAACAAGTTTTTATCAACGTTTTTTCTTCACGCTCTATCGTAAAAACGGTAATACATACAAGCGTCAAACTTAGTGTGATTATAGAGAAAACTCACAGAATAACAACAAATACTAAAAACCGGCCAAGTCCGTCTTGCGCTAAAGGTCCCGGACAAAAAAGTTTTTTTTTCTAAGTTAATAATGTTGTGTTGTGTACGGAACGGTGGTACGGAACCCTCGGTGCGCGAGTAGCCCGACTCGCACTTGACCGGTTTTATTTATAATTAAGGAATTAGGAAAGAACTAAATTGGTGATGAACAAGCAAACCCTAATCGTATCTTATTAGCCACATTAAATGACTTGTTTGTAAATTTTCTTTTAAATATGCTACTTAAAAAGAAAATTATTACATATTGGATGTTTAGCTAGCTCCAACCGTATAAATTATTTCCTGAAAGAAAACTCTTTTTATTACGTCTTCGTCTTCGCGTCGCGTCGTTTAAAACCAAAACATACATACATACCTTGGTCGATTTCTAAGATCTACTGTTCAATTTGGTCTATTTGCTGTTCGATTTCTAATATTTTTCTTGAGGTCTTAGGATATTCCTTATTATGAACCGACGACATTGTGGACTCTTTATTATATTTTGAGTACCCATTATTTTATACAAATTAAGCGCAGACGAAGTTACGTCTTTGGTTTAAAGTTTATACAAATTCATTCCAATTTTCATTTTAAATTACAATTCTCTCTTTCTAGCCTATTCATATATATTATACCTATTTCTCGTTTTCACTTGACGGGACGCAAAACAATAGGGTGCTCACGGTTTCCCTTCTCGCCTGAAGCCGTTTTTCCTCCATCACGCTCCCTCTTTCAAGTTTGCAAGTGAGGGTGAGAAGCGCAGAGAATGGACGGTGAAAGCCACTTTCAGCTAATTTTCGCAGCCGCCGCCGCTTGCCTCTCATTTTAGTTCAGCCTCCGATTTTTTACATTGGATTATTTTTCATATTTCATTGTGTTCGCTATTTTTTACACTTTTTTATAAAAATAAAATAGTTATGATTGAAGTTACTTGGTGCAGAATATTTATGCAAATGTGTTGAACGAGTAAGAGGAATTTAAACATTAGTAACACCTTCATTGAATCTGTTTTGAACGTTCAGGTCGTATCACATCCATGGAGTGTCTGATGGTCGCAAGGCTATAGTCAAAGCTTGACCCGTCTTGTATCCTGCCCTGCCTGTACAGGCACCTGCACGCGAAAAGAGCCTAAACAGGGTGTAAGTGACAGCCTAGCAAATCCTGAAACGGGAAACTCAGTAAAAATTGGCCAAGTGTGAGTTGGTCTCGCCCTAAAGATCCCGGAAAAAACAAAACTTTTTTCTAAGCTAATATGTGGTGGTGTGGTACGGAACCCTCGGTGCGCGAGTAGCCCAAGAGAGTATTATACCTAATCGATGCTATTGCATTCGAATATTATATTATGCGTGTCTTGTCTAGTAGAGATAATGTTTTTATATTTCACACTCTAAAATAAAAATAATCAGTGCGTTCTACTGAACCAGTTTCTAAATCGTACTTCATGTATTAAGCTAACATTACAACTATTAGCGAGTAGCCTCACAAAATCTCTGTAAATAAATGTAGTTGGAATTAAATATGCGTTTAGGTTAATTTATAGTTCATTTTGTAAGGCCATTGGGGAGGCCGGGTCATCGAGGGTTAAAGGGGAGCTATTATAAAAATTCCTGCTAAATGTAGCGTGTGATTCGTACTGCAACAACATACATTTTAGTATTAAATATTAAACAGGTAGGCTGTACTAATTTACGATTGAGATTAAAAACGGCAATAAAAAATTACTTCCTACTTGACAAAATGCTAAATAATTATTAAAATTATCTTCACGACAAACTTGGTTTTTTTTTTCGAATTGCTTGGTAATAAGTACCTATTTGTTTTTATTACAATTTTTTTTATGTCATCTTATTTTATAATTATTTATTAAATAATTTTAAATATAATATTATACTTATTCTGTCTGTTAATATTTCTTTAATATCGATAAACTGAATCTACATAAAAGATTTACTTATTACTCTTTTAGAAATCAGAAAATATTTAATAAAGCCTGGAAATGGCCTACGATAATTCGTTGGCAGATTGATGCAGTATGTACGTGGTACGGGTTCATTAGCCTATGCATGCTTATATCAATATTCAAAGGTTGGAGCGAGCGCAGCGAGCTCGAAATTTCACACACCAAGACTCAACACAGAGATGGGTGGTATGAGTTCCATTAGCCTATGTATGCTATGGAGCGAGCGAAGCGAGCTCGAAATTTCACACACCAAGACTCAAAACAGTTTAAATTTTTTCTAAAAGTTGAGTGAACTCGAAATTTTACGGAAAATAACGACACAGTTGTGAAAAGCCAGAAGGAGTTAGCAAAGCAAGCTCGAAATTTCCTAGCGCTGCAACTCATTCTGACACTAAGCCCGGCTTGCACCAACAAGTATTTAGGCTTAAACGTATTTAGTGATAGTTCTGTCCTTCACAATGCTCATACAAATGACAGTGACAGCATCATATTTAAACATGTTTAATCCTAAATACTTTTTGGTGCAAGCCAGCCTAAAAGAAGGTCTTTTCATAGTGTCACTTTACCTCAGTATACTTTATTATGAGAAGTTTGGTAAAGATGATTTAGACAAACCGTATATACCAATACCATCCTATGTTCAACCAATAATTAACTTAAAATAAAGAAATAATCATACACTACTTAGTGCTTTGTTTTTCACAAGGGTGGTGGAATAGATAGATTACTAATTTATTTATTGTACCTACCTAGCTTAAGGCCAGGTCATCCGAGTGCAAGCATCTTTTTCATACAAGCATAATTTTGCAACTAGCCATCCCGCTTCAATTGAAAGCAGTATCGCAAAAAACTTATTTTTCATCAATATCTTTTCTCTTGGGTGTTTGGGGTAATAACTAGCCTCAGAATAATGTCGACAATGTCATTCCTATTTTTTAGGGGCGCACCCAAAGGGTGAAAACGGGACCCTATTACTAAGCATACGTTGTCCGTCCGTCCGTCTGTCCTACCTATTTAGGGCTGTAACTTTTGAACCGTAATAAGATAGTTGAAATTTTCTCAGCGGCGGATTTGTTAACAAATAATAAAAATTTCAAAAATTTAAAATTAAGGGGGGTTCTCAACAAGACACTAGTTTTTATCAAAATTTTTCTTCACGCTCTATCGTAATCTAATCGGTAATACATACAAGAGTCAAACTTAGTTTGATTATAGAGCAAATTCTACAGAATAATAACAAATACTAAAAACCGGCCAAGTGTGAGCCGGTCTTGCGCTAAAGGTCCCGGATAAAAAAAGTTTTTTTTCTAAGTTAATAATGTTGTGTTCTGTGGTGGTGTGGTACGGAACCCTCGGTGCGCGAGTAGCCCGACTCGCACTTTTCTGGTTTTATTTATTTATAGTGTTAAATAGTCTTTAAGTAAAACATTAAAGATTGTCATAAACTTACCTATCTTTGCATGGTATGAGCGAGAGAAGTAACTATCGTATTTTGAGCCTAAGAATAATCATGAACAGTTCATGAACAACAACATTATATTTTTTCTGGATTAAAACAACGACTATTTCATGCCTTAAGGCTCAACCAAAAACAGGTCGATTTGAAATTACCTGGCCTTAAGATAACAAAATCGTTGTTCGAAGATTATCGAAATGGTTTTTAAAAAGTTTAAGTTTTTACTAACAAAAGTTTATTAGAGGTAGTTCCTGTCTAAGCACAATGTTAAAATCGTATGAGTCAAAATATGTCATAGTTTGAAGATAGGACCCCACCCCCCAGCACAATCGGTCCCCAGGGCGCGGCGCGGTTAGTAAATCGTTTGTAACTATTACGCGAGCGTAGTAGGCGTCACGGTCTATCGCGACTTTATTAAACTCGAGCTTTGATTTTTTATTTAATTATATTCATTTTGGTCACAGCTCTTATCTAAAACAAATTTATTAGATATACCTACCTACAGTGTGTTAGGGTAAACAGTTGCATTACTTTAAGTGGTGATTGTACCCATGATACTGAACAACTTTCCCTAAGATAATTCGGAAAAAAAATGGACTTCCCATAACAAATGCAATCAGCTGATCGAACGTTTGTATGAAAAGTCGAAAAAATAATTAGTGAATTTTCTATAGGTTTCTTAGGGAAAGTTGTTCAGTATCATGAATACAATACAATCACACCTTAAAGTAATGCGACTGTTTACACTAACACCCTGTATAGGGTCCAACTTCTTATGCTAACGGTTTTTAAGAGGATGATCAAACCAATATCTGAACAACTTTTTCCATGAGAACAGCATTAATTTTTTTGGTTTTTTGTGATTTGGACATTGGTCCCATCGATCATCCCCTTAAAAACCGTCAGCATATTAAGAAGGACCCTATACAGGGTGTTAAAGTAAACAGTTGCATTACTTTTAGGGGTGTTTGTACCCATGATACTGAACAACTTTCCCAAAGAAACCATTAGGAAATTAGCAAAAAAACAAATTGGGCTTTCCGCACTTAAGTTTGTATGAAAAGTCAAAATTTTCTTTTTCGAATTTCCCTCTTATGTTCCTTTGGGAAAGTTGTTCAGTATCATGAGCATACTGTGCTCATTTCAGTAATGCAACTGTTACACTTAACACCCTGTAATGCAATTATTTTTGAGTAGGCGTAACGGCAACTAATAAAACGCGTATTCATCATTGGTAAAAAGTGAAAATTGTTTTCCATAATCAATAACATACGTACATTAAATAAGTAAACAGTTATTTCATTTCAAATTATAAAACGTTGAAAAATTATGCAATTTAAATTGTTCAGTTTCTTTCATTTGTTCAAGATAAGTCTAGTTTGTATTAAATTATAATTTGTTTAATCTTCTGGCATATTTCACCTTTGATTGTGATTGATATACCTAGGATATGGACATTGTGAAATATGAAACACAAAGCTATAATTTGCAATTTTGACATTCGACAGACGAAGTCAAGAGTGAGGATCAGCAACAATGGGACGCGGTGAGTGAAGCGTACGAAGCGATAATGGCTCCCGCTTCCCTCTGTGATAATCATCAAAATATTGCATCACTTACCGAAATATTGTAAGTGTCAATCAAAGAATTAAGTTCGTATTGTAGGGTCGGACGCGGCGCGTGTGCGGCGCGCGCCGGCGGAACGCTCGCCGGCGGAACGCCGGTCGGCGGAGTTGCGCTCGCGTGCTACATTTTAGGGCGCATTGTTTTGATTTTGAGGCATAAAAAAATGTGCTCACGCTATTTTTAGCACGAGTGAACTGCACTATTTTATAAATTAGGCCTATAGCAGTGAACCAGCGCCACTCTTAATTTTTATAAATTCAAGCCCGGTTGACTTTAAAAACGAATGTTTTCGGAAATGGTGAAAATTGTTCATAAAACTTACTGTATACGTTTACTTCAAAATTCATAAAAATATCACATTAATTAATTCATTGCTAAACCGCATCGGAATTGGTTTTTTTTCATCTCTTGGAGGCAAAATCTTGAAATTTTTGAATACTAAGATTTTCGATCACCTTTGCTCATACAAATAACAAACAAAATTATAACTAAAAGAAATATACAAATAGGTACCAACAAAAGTTTTTGATCTAAGGTACCAACCAAGAAATAAAAATAATTTTGTTAGTTTTCGAACGAATCCGTGCCAAATGTCTTCTAAACAAATGTGAGTTGACACAGCTAAATGAAAACTCCTTTTATTTGTTTCTTTTTACAATTTATTGGTGAAAGCTAGCTGAATGGATCACGAAAAGAAAATATCTGGAAAATATAAATACCATTAAGAATTTTAAAAAAACAATAGTTTTTTTTTTCAAGAATATGGTATCCAAAGCGATTTTTTTCAAGAATAACAGTCAGTTATACGTATAAAACAATCACATTTTCGTAATACCTATCTCTTTGGTAAATTTTCTTGCAACACATTTTTGATTTATATTATTGTACCATGATTTTTGTAACTAGATGAAACCATACCGTGGCCGCACATGAAACAGCAATAGTGTGACTTTTGCATACAAAAAGTCGGTTTGTTTGGCAAGATGTCATCAACATTACATAGGTTTGACAATGGTTTGACATGTTGCCAAACAAAAAAACCGGCCACGGTGACCGAAACAAAAAATAATGTTTCTGTTTTTTTTGTTTACACAAGTTTTTATAACTGGCTATCCCGCTCTCTCATTTCTTGGCTCCATCTTTCAGCGTAAGCGAAAAGTTTTTAATCTATGTTTTTACCCTAAAAATAAAATGTTTGTGTACCATTTATGACGGCATAAAACCTACTTTATAAAGAAAATATTTCTACCCCATTTCTACCATGTTCCTTCCCAAGGTTCATTCTTAATACTCTGTGTAGTAACTATTAAATAATCTGTGACTCTGTGTACGGAAATACTGTTTTTTTTTTCTAATAATTATTTTTCTGGGAATACTATCTAAACAATTATAAAACTGTAACAGAAGTGTGTCTGTACATTGAAGATATTTACAAAAAAAAAATTACGACATGGTTTTTACCTGTCCCTGATTCCCAATCACCAATTTTTGGATTTTTTGTCTGTCTGTTTGTTTGTTTGTTTGTTTGTTTGTATGTTTGTTTGTTTGTTTGTTTGGGTGTTTGTTTGTTCAAGTATCACGCAAAAACTACTGAACCGATTTTGATGAAACTTTTTTTGTTTGATAGCTTATCATCTGACTTAAAATCTGGTATATAATTTATGCGGACGAAGTCGCGGGTAAAAGCTTAATAGATACAGTTGATTTTATAAAACATAGATCAGTAGTCGAGGACGAACTTTCGTTGATGGTGATGAAAAATAATTGATAATTAAGTAGGTAGCTTGGTTATAGGCACACAGAATATCTAGTCACATTGAAAGTACTGTTAATATGGATATAAACATCCATGACTCAGGTACAAATATTCATATTCATCATACAAATATATACCCCTTCCTGGGTTCGAACCGGCGACCCTCGGATCAGCAGACAGGTTCACCGACTGGACTATCGAGTTGTCCATAATGAATGATTCCATGATCAGAATGATAACTTCTGTATCAAAACTACGGGAAGAGATTAAATGAGCAACTGCCTCCGTGGTCTAAGCATTGGGCTCGAACCCACGGAGGTCGTGGGTTCGATTCCCACGAGGGACACCTAGTGATATTTCACTTTGTACGTTTTTCCCCAGTTGGTCATTGCAGGTTGAATCACCTGAATTTCTGAAAAGGAAAGTGATTCCGTGCTTCGGGTGGCACGCTAAGCCGTTGGTCCCGGCTACTATCTCTGGTGGTAGTAGTTGTTACATAAAAACCACGTCAGAAACCGCAAGGCGGTTTGAAAAAACGATGACATCAGGGCTCTGCCCACACGATAAGAAAGAAAAGAAATGAACAAGTGATTGCCTATGAAGAAAGGAGCTGCTCTAACGTTATGCTTTTTTGCCATAACTCGACGAAACGGACAGACGACAGTGAATTTGCTTTCCGAAGGACAGATCTTTTAAAGACTCAGTTATGGGAATTCCTACATAACTTGCAAAAGCGCTTCGTCAACCATACTATTTACAGAAACTCCGATCCAATACTCAAGCAGCTCTATTGGCGCTGGCTTCGGATACGAGACTCTCCAACAATACCTTGGGCGCGTCGAACAAGGTTTTCTGGGCACTCGGGCATCGTAGGCAATGAAAGGGCCGATGAGCTAGCGAGGGATGGGGCTAGCCGCTAGTGGCACGCAGTATGGACCAGAGCCGTTCTGTAGAGTCCCTAAAAGCCTATTAGTCAACTGAATGCTTAGGAACCTATCTAAACTATTATAAAACTGTAACAGAAGTGTGTCTGTACATTGAAGATATTTACAAAAAAAAGATTGCGATATGGTTTTTAGGCTTCCCTGATTCCAAATCACGAATTTTTGGACTTTTTGTCTGTTTGTTTGCTTGTTTGTTTGTTCGTTTGTTTGTTTGGGTGTTTGTTTGTTCGAGTATCACGCAAAAACTACTGAACCGATTTTGATGAAACTTTTTTTGTTTGATAGCTTATCATCTGACTTAAAATCTGGTATATAATTTATGCGGATGAAGTCGCGGGTAAAAGCTCGTGTCTTATAAAATCGATTGATTACGTGTATGGAAATGCCAGGATTAAACCATTTCAAGGCACTAATTGCAGCATATGATTGCAAAAAGGCAAACAAAAGAATCGACAAACTTGCGCATTACAGTGAGGGCGCTGACGGATCACTGTAGGTTGAACAAACACTTTACGACCCTATAGGCATCAGGGATACGAAACTCTGAGAGAATTTGTGATCCGAGTGAAGTAAAATTTTTCACTACCAATGAAATCCTAATATTAAGGAAGTGGGTATTAGCAGTGAAAAGTAATTATAGTGGCGATCACAAAAGATCTACACAAGGTCAAAGTGATGCTAGTCTACAGAAGACTTGAAAAGCCGCCGTACCTACAATACTATAAAAAGACTGCTCTACTACATGAAATCTCATTTATTTTTAAGAATATAAGGATTGTAAGGCCGAAAGGTATTTAGGCTTTAACGTATGTAGAGACCGCTCTGTCTCTCACACTGCTCATACTAAGGACAGAAACAGCATCATGTTTAGGCCTAATACTTATTGATGCAAGCCAGCCTTAGTCTTGGATTTTTTTTTAAATTTAATTCTTTTGATGGGATCCTACATCATTCCACTTCAGGTTACCCATTATCTTTCGAAGGTAAAATGGAGTATACCATTGATGCATACTCCAGATCACGACTCAGTCGACAGGCCCGTAGTTTAGTATGAATGAACACGGACGGACGCAGGTTAATAATTTATTTGGCTATTTATTTTATTTTAATTAATCGATATTTAACTAACCTTGTGAACCCTGTGACGTTGCATGTGTAGACCAAGTACTTTTGTAAGACGCATCTGAAAATAAACAAATATAACTTTGACATAATAATTAAAAATGACAACACCATCACAGTTCCAGTAGCAGCAGGTGAGCAATCAGTTTTATCCCTATATTATTCCCTATAGGTTTTTTGTTCTAATTACCTATTGTATTGATGGTGGTGGTTTTTTTATTATATTAGCTACGCTTCTATCCATACTTTTTAATGGTGAATATCATAAGAGTTATTATGTACTAAGTATGTACCTACCTACTAGCTCTCTGTCTCAAGATACCTGAAGCCCTTTCCTCGCGTTTTGCCTAGACCAAACGCGAGGTTAGCGTCGTAGGCGTAATGAAACTTAAGTCCATTGAGTTTTAATTCAAGAGCGAGATAGACTCACTAAGACTATCGTATGATGAAACAAAATGTTGCAGCCAAGACAGCCAAATTGCTATACCACCGATGCCTCACGATCAGAAGGTCTAAGCATCAAAACGTCCAACAGCACGAAACGTCTAATGATCAGTAAGGACAATGTCCATGTAGCAAATAGTCAAACTCTCAGATGGTCTGTATAGCAGAACGTCCATTTCGCAAATCGACTAATCAGATTTATCCTGCAGAGAAACAGCTTTACAGCGGCGCAACGATTGTTGTGCCAAGCTGCCCGCTCATTTTCGTTCATGAACGAGAGTGAGCGGCAGTATTATGAAGATGTTTCTCTGTAGGTTATCTACTCGGCGACAATACCGCACGAAGGTAGCAATCCCATGGATGCCAGCGGCGCGCCGGCGGACGGCGATGGCTCGGCGCAGATATGCGCCAGCCCCTTTAGATGGATCGCAGACTTTTTGCCAAGGCCAAATCGCCCGTTAGCCAAATTGCAGGTGTAAAGGCCGTTCGAGAACCCGGCCTCATCCAATAAGGAGCCCACGCTACTCCCCTCTACCCATTTTTGAGAATTGGCCTTGATTGTAAGCCTGCAATCAGTTGCCAGTCTAAAGGGCAGTTTAAACCTGCTCTTGCTGGTTGAGCGAATATCAACGTGTCACTGCAAGACGCCATGCAAAGACTTTGGCACAAGGACGTGAACAACAAAACATAGGATATTTTTTTTTTTACAATTAGCTTTGAATGAGTGTACCTAACCTTGTAAAAGCACATATTACCCAGTCATAATTTACTAAGAATTTAATAAAAGAACAATGTAGGTACATAAACGAACATTGACTGCACCAAAAGTCGATCAATGCAAAGTAGCAAAATGTATTTCACAGTAGGTTTAACTATCATAATCCTATTTATGAATTAACAAATTGATCTGACTGCTAAGTTTTTGAGATTATTATGCGATTCTTCCAGTCTAATACCCAGTTGCAGAAACGATCATTAGATTTAATCCTCCATTAAATCTCTTGCCTTTAACTATGTCAACGAGACAAAAAGTGATAGCAAGAGATTTAATGGAGGATTAACTTTAATCAGCGTTTCTGCAACTGAGCGTATGACATTTGTTTAAATGAAAACTTCATTTTCGAGTGGTCTAAATCTAAAGATATACGTTGTGGATTGAAGAAAAATTTTAGAGACAAGTTTTTGCCACAAATTCAGAAATAGAAAACGAACTTTGCTCTGCGATTACTCATTAGCAAAAAAGCGTAAGTTCCGCTATTAAAAGTAAGCAGCGGTGGAACTAATGGGGCTGCCATGAGATACCATCGGGTCCCTTAGCTAAGGGTAGCCCGCCACGAGTCCCCGACGCGTCTCCCCGACGCGCAGCCCCTCTTGCTTATGACACCTCGAGGAAAGCTTTAACGCTTCTCAAGTGCCGTTATCTGTTAATAGTTTCATTATCCTCTTTAAACCGTCAAGATTTTTACATTAGTTGCTTTAGAAGTGAAACTTTATACTACACATGATTTTTTTTATTTTCACATTTTTATACTTACCACGACACATTTCTTTTTGTCATTAGTAGGTACTACTCTGAATCCTATAAGTATATACGTACCTATAAGTGTATAAGTTCCTACTACGTATATTTTGCCAATTTTTATTTTCGTAATTAGGGTTCCGTATCCGTACCCAAAGGGTGAAAACGGGACCTTATTACTAAGCCTATGTTGTTCGTCCGTACGTCCGTCTGTCCGTCCGTCTGTCCTACCTACTTATAACCTTTGAAGCGTAATAGCTAGATAGTTGAAATGTTCTCAGATTATGCGTTATTACGGCGGATTTGTTAACAAATAATAAAAATTACAAAAAGTTAAAAATTAAGGGGGGTTCTCAACAAGAAACTAGTTTTTATAAACGTTTTTTCTTCACGGTCTATCGTAAAAACGGTAATACATACAAGCGTCAAACTAAGTGTGATTATAGAACAAACTCCACAAAATAACAACAAATACTAAAAACCGGCCAAGTGTGAATCGGTCTCGCGCTAAAGGTCCCGGACAAAAACATGTTTTTTTTCTAAGTTGATTATGTTGTGTTCTGTGGAGGTGTGGTACGGAACCCTCGGTGCGCGAGTAGCCCGACTCGCACTTGACCGGTTTTTATTTCTATACTAAGCTTATCATTATTCATTTTAGACATTATCGCCTTTTAAACCATTTTGTCAATATATAAAAATAAGATATTACTTGTAAGATTTACACCGCTGTTGGTGGCATTAGCATAAATCTTCTTCAGCTACCTAGGTATCGGTAATAACAAAACAATTACATAGGTGTATGACCTTCAAAAATCAGGACATGTTTTAGATATAGTGTTTTACTAAAGTTGAAAACTTAAAAGCTTTAGGCACAAAATTCAAAATTCATCAAAGGAGTCAATTTTTTGTAGGCCCACCAAACGGTAACGTTTATTTATTTATTTTACTCTAAATACATAATTTAATTTACTATAGTAATCACAATCAGACGATAGATTTGGTAAAAATGCAAACGAAATTAGGAGATAATATAAAAAATGCACCGTTTTGACTTTTTTGCTAAGATTCTTTTTTCCGATTAAAACGGCACATGTAAATTAATGCGTGTTTAGGAACATCTTAGATGTTAACATGAAAATAAAAATAAAAAATCCAACATATTTTACCAAGACACGATGTGCGCCAACGGCAAATTACGTGACACTCCGTTTAGATGAGGTATAGCTAATTTTATCACTATAATCTAGAGATTATGAGTAACAAATCGACATGATTTCCATAACTATACATGAACTAATACGCTAACATTTTTTTGTTAGCCTTTTTCCCATAGTAAACCTGAGGATGTTCTTTGGCCACATAATTTTGAATGCACTTAATAAAATAACAATGAACATTAGAAAACAAAAACTTTTCTAAATAAATACTTTTCTTTTTTGTATGAAAACGGGTTCTTAGGGATAACACATATTTATAACTTGGAATAATATTTAAATATTGCTTGGTTCTAATAGCTATTATTGCATTAGGTTCGGAATGTAATAGCTGCAGATCGCTAGAGCCGTTTTCGAGAAACTTTTTGTATAGAAACCTACAAAAGTGCTTCCTTAAAGTATTAGAGAACAGATTTTACGCGATCGCTTTGTTAGATGGTTTGATCATCCCCGCAAAATATTTTCAGCTTGTTTTGTTAGGCCGGCCTTACATAGTGATAATACCTACCTATTCTATACAATGTAAGGCAAAGTAGGTACCTACACGAATCGTGAGATAACGACGATAAATACACTGGCCTTCAAAACTTAGTACTACACTTTTAAAATTGCAATAACCTTTAAAGTGCACATGATGTATTTTCGAAGCAAAACAATACGATTTTTTTTATTTGCTGTAAAAACTTCATAGTCGATTATCTTCATTTAAGGAATGCCTGAAAAAAACTTTATTTTTGAACAAAAACACTCCTTTTCAAATTGCCGTCTAACTAAAGTGTGATACTTAGTTTTGCAGGTCAGGTATTATAATGTATCTATAAACTTCGTGCAGTTGGGAGCTAAAAAATCAAGTAAGATAACACTTTCAGTTTTTTTGTTTAAAAAAATGTATGTATTGTACCAAACAGGTAGGGTATGTGACGCTGTTTCAAGACATCGAAAAACTTTTTAGTGAACCCTACGTAGGAAATTATGTTGTAGCTTCGAGTTCTGTATATAAGATTAACAGACTTTTCAACACGATAAAATATATACCTATACTTATACAGGGTGGAAAATTAAATGCGTTACATGAATAGAACAGGGTGCTTCAGACTATCAAATTGAACAACTTTCACCATGGAGCCAAGAATAAAACCACAAAAAAAACAGCTGTTCCATAGAAAATTTCAATAGCTCCTGGACCAAAATGAATAAACAGCTGATCTTTTTTCGCGATTTCATAGTTGGTCCCATAGTAAAAGTTGTTCAGTTTGATGGTCTGAAGCACTCCACAAATCATGTACCGCCTTTAAATCGACTCCCTGTTAAGCAGGTAGTTATATCTATAGTGTTGTAGAGTCTGTTAACAGGTAGAGTTTTCGGTATCTTGTCGAATGACGGGGTCCTTCCTGCTAGTCTATGTATACAAAACGATCAGCTGACCAAAACGGTGATCAAAGAAATCAACAACCTACACCGCTCCAAAAACACCTAATCAAATGATCACACACAACACAACACTTCACAACACGTCACGTTATTAAAAAATATATTATATTCACCCGCAAACAGCATAGAGAAGTTGGTAAATGTGCCAGACCGACTGAGGTAGTCGGCAGAGCTTTTGATATCAAGCATGGTTACGGTTGCGGCGACCACATGACTGTACGCGCGACGCGCATGACGCCGTTCAACTCAACGAGCGTCGACATCCAGGGGGCGGGGCCTAGCCCTCCGCCACGCCCTCAACCCACCCCCGCCTCGCTCAACACACCACCCCGCCAATCGCAAGGCACTCTGGCTAATCTTTATCTGAGAAAAATAAACAGGGTGGGCGGGAGATAATGACTAGGAGCTTCAACGGCGTCGGTAATCAGGACGCTTTGTGGCCCGCGACAGCCTGTTAGCTAGCGGCTTATCCACCCGACCGTTTGGCAAAAATTGTTTTATGTCGTTTGAATTTCGATTTTCCAATGTTTTAGCGTTCCCCATAATAGTACTCGCCCGGTGGATGATCTGTCTGAAACTTGTAGAGTTTCAAATACTTTCTTTTTAAAATAACTCTGTTCTGGTCTACAATTTTTTCACAGAAAATTCAACTTACGGGTAATGAAAAATAATTCGTAGCATTCGTAGAAAAATGGAACCATGGAAAATATTATCGGAAAATTTTTGGCATTCATTAGTTTTCACATTGACAATTCTTCGACGCCCGCATCCAAAGCTTGGCTCGGTCTCGGGGCAATTGTTGTCGTCATCGCCATATTGTTTTTATTTCCAATTCAACTCCGTATTTTTGGACTTTGAAACAATGACAGCGCCGCGCGAGGCCTTTTGTGTTCGCTTTTATTTATTTTTATGACTGCAGCTCTGTCCGACCTTTTTCTGTTTCAATAATTGTCCATGTAATTGGCTGAATTTAGGCATATTGTACGTAAAAATTATGGATGGTTTTTTTCAGATGTGAAGCTGTCATTTGATTGCCCTGAAATATAGAACACCTTTAGAAAGAAAGAGGGAGAATTTAGAGGATATCAATGTCACCACCAAAAGGCTCATTTTTCATATTACGTCATCGCTACGATACGTTTCAAAGTTAGTAATGCTACGTCGCGTCGCGTCGTAGCTGCTCGTAGACATGGTCGTAGCTACTCGTAGACATGGTCGTAGCAGCATCGTAGTCTCATAATTCTGATTTATACTGTCTGGGTTAGGAGGAAATAAGAAAAACAACCAAATTAGGTGAAATACCTTTAGATAAAACAAAGATAATCTGACTTATGTATTTGCCCAACCTATAATAAATGACGCAGAAAAATACCAAAATAGCAAAAAAGATTTAATAATCTCAATTTTATTCGAAACCGTTCGTTTTTAAAACTATTATTATAATTTTCAAAAGCTGCTACAAGGTAACGTTTTAATTGCTACGAAGTTATTAACTATTGAATAATGTCACTATACAATAATCTTTGCTATCACTATACTAGGATACTAGTGTTTATTTATTTTGTTCATACAGATAAAAAGCAAAAAAAAAGTGATATTATACACGAAAAAGTACCTACTCTAGGTAATTAGGCCATAGTTAGATATATAGCTACGGTAATGTGTAAAACTTGGAATTATCGCGGTTTTTCGTATAATTTTACTTTCTGCGAAAATGTATGAAAGGGAAAGAAGGCGGTACCGGTAAATATTCGATATTGCCATTTACTTGTACGTGATTTATTTAACTTGCAAAGTGGATGTGTATGTTCAAGACAAAGTATGTAATTTGGTTAAGGATTTTGCAATTACAATTAGTATTTGACATTGTCATTCTTGTTTTAACTTGTATTTGTCTGTTACTGGTCTGCAAATAAATAATATTTATGCAAATTTTTTTTTGGTCTTATAGACCAAAAAAAATCTTTGTATTTATGTTATGTTTATGTAATACCATCAAATACGATACAATAAATACTAGTAGGTAGGTCGGTTTTAGTTTTTAATTTAGGTACTAACAAAATTTTACTAAGGAACACAAACGAGAAATTTTTTGGACCTTCTCATACAAAAGTGCTGAAATAAGTATAAAATATTAATTGAAAAAACAATGAAAAAGAGAATAGCTGTAATCAAATCACTGTTTTTGTGGACAAGTGGTGTTTAAAAAAAAAAAAAATCTTTTCACTCTGAGGTTATGTCAGCCCCATCGTGTCGTGCCCCTTGAATCTGATGTGTCGTTCTTTCAACGCCTACGCTCAAAAATAGCTCTTGCGATTATGGCTCTAAAGAATTATGATATCCGTTATCGTATGTGAAGTTTATAAACGTAAATATAATAACCAGATACGATGATGATGGATTCTTAACCACTGACCACATTAAGTGCAAAACCGCAGCGGGAAGCCTGTGATGCCGCAGCGGCAGCGTGAGCAATCTGTCTCCATGTGTCTTTTTGTAGAACAAACATTGTGAACCGTGGAAATACAAGCAGAAAACCTTATTGTCTTTACTTGACGTTGGTACCTAAATGGAGCATTCTAAAAGCGTTTCAATTGCATTCACTCATATTCTCCTGTCGATAATTTTTTTTCTTTCAATTGTTGACCTATTCCTAGTAAATAACTATTTATGGATGGTTGTGAATAGATAGATTCAGTTTATTTACAATATAAGTATAAAAAAACCGCCCAAGTACGAGTCGGGACTCGGGCAATTAGTGTTCCGTACTACCAGTTGTTCAACATGGGTCATTGATGAAACCGCTTTAAATTGACACTTACTTAGTATGTGGTCACATAGTAACTGAAGATCATTTTACACTGGTCTCACGGGTGTTAGTTTTTGGGTATAGAAAAAATACTATCCAAGTTAGAGCCACCCTGATAATTTTCCCGCCATCTACACGTTATTTCTGATGTTCATGATTTTTTTCAGTTCTTATACAGCTATATTTTTTTAAATAGAGGTGGGGACAGCAATTTCTCTGATTTAATTGACAATTTTGTTAAACAGAGTTTTAATAAAACATTTGAAAAGTATGTTTTTATTAGACTCGTATTTTCATATTCCCCAATATAAAAATAAGCTTTTTTTACTTCATTTATGATATTGGACCAGCAATTGCTATATCTGTTCCGAGTTTCAACTTCCTATGTCTCTGTCCTTACGGTCTCTGAGAAAAATGCCTGTGACAGACGGACGGACGGAAAAGTTCTCGAGTGGCGACCGCGTACCGGAAAGCGCGACTGGACACGGTGGACTGACAACCTGGTGAAGGAGGCATGAACCCGTTGGATGAGGGCAGCGCAGGACCGGTCGTTGCGGCGATTGTTGGGGGAGGCCTATGTCCAGCAGTGGACGTAGATTGCCTGAGATGATGATGATGATGACTCTTACGTTATTAAATCAAATTAAAGATTAAAAAATTAAGTCTCGAACGGGACTTGAACCCGCACTTTTCCAAACCGAGGAATCGCTTCATCAAATTTCGTCACCGAGCCCACTACCCACTTACGTTATTATTGTTCAAGAATAATTTAAGAAACTATAAAGCATCTCTTCCTATTTTTGGGGAGCACCTGTTGTTTAATCTACAAAATAATAATTACGCGGCCTTTCAGGTACCTTCATAGAATTACAAAACTCATTTCAAGTAGAAACGACATTTAATTAAAACGATCTGTTTTTTTATTTGCTAGCATTGCCCGAAGCAATGGAGTCGACCATTCAATGCGGCATTGTGCTTCATAAAGGCGTTTTGTTTGCGTTGGTTTCATAGCTTTCGTAAAATTGCGATTTTCATCAAGAGACGAGTTTTATAACGAAAAACCTTACTTTAATATTCGTATAGCCGAAGATTGTTTTATAAAAACTGTAAGACAGAAAAGTTTCCATGTTTTATTTTAATTCAATTTTATTATATTTAATTTATAAATAACAAAAGTTATTTATAGATTGAAAACATTTTAATTAATTAACAATCTCTGCTTTTATTATAAAACTGTAACAGAAGTTTGTCTGTACATTGAAGATATTTAAGGTTTTAGATCCAGATTTTTGTTTGTTTGAAAGCTTGGCTTGTGTTGTGATTAGACTTAAAATCTCATATATCATTTATCTCTCTATACTACGTATACTTAAAAAACAGTTTTATGGAATATTATGGAATACTCTATTTGGAATATTTAAAGAAAGAATTTTTCGAAAATAAACGTACCCGAAATAGTGAAATATATGTAGTGTAGGTAAATCAAACAGGTCTATTAAATTTTAAGCTAAAACCTATAAAAGTTGTGTTTTCTTTTTTAAATCTTAGATTATCTAGCTAGATGGAGTGTCGCTTTACAAATCGAACACAAAAATGGTTCCATTTTTTTCTAGATGCGTGCGTGAGTGATGTGTCCTACACAAGTTCTAGCCCTTCAATGTGTGAGTGTTAATGATACCAGCGAACAACATTTTTCCTCGAAATAGGGGATTTTTTTTTTTGGCCTTGTCTCTGAATCAATTCAGCCAATACTATCCGTTCATTGTTTGATATAGAAAACTCAATGGTTGCACTTTTACTTTATTGTAGATGTAGTCCAAGGTTCGGAAACGTTCGGGTTTTGTTGTTTTTGAGTATTCAAAGATAGACAACTCTTCGGAAATATTAGTAAACATAATTCTAAGTCGAAAATCAACAAATTTTGCCGTAATTTGCTAATAACAGCTAGTATTAATTACTAGGCAAGAGAGAACCATTACAACCGTCACATTTCAAAAGTTGGGTTAAGAATAGAAGCATAGAAAAATATGTATAACTAAAGAGGACTCTAAGGTTTAAATTCCCATTGCCTTTCCGAAAGAATAAATATTAAAAAAAAATGGTGGGAAATTTCGAAAGGAAAATCTGAGAGGTTTGCTTGCCGCCATTATTTTGTTCGTTTGTGTCTGTATTTGATATTTGTGAAAAGTTGGTTTTTAGTGATATTTGTGACATAATTTCGTGCGGATTGTGTACCAAACGGTTGCGTAGATCGACCAACATAACAGGAATCTCAAATACATACGAAGAAAGAACAAAAGTTTTGGTGCAAGTTTACTCGTATGGTGGTTTTGGCGGCATCGCGCGAGCTTACAAAATCATCCACAATTTCATCGTCATCCTATCATCCCATCATCCCATCGTCATCAGGATGGTTTTGCACGGGAATCATGAGGATAAGGACAGGCTTTGTTTCTTAATTTTCTGGATTCGTTTTTCGTGGCTATTATTGTGTTAATGTGGTGAAATTAGTTTAATAATGTGTCATCAATGAAGAACAATATAGTAAATAAATATAAATATAAATAACGCTCACAGGCACATACATTGTAATGATCCCACGTAAGCTCTAACAGGCTTTTTGTTGTGGAAACCATACAACAACGGCACAAACATAACATCCATGACCGAACCGGGATTCGAACCCAGGACCCTGGTTTGGCAGTCCGGCGTGGTAACCATTAGACCAACAGGGTCGTCAAATAGTAAAAGTGAGAAATAAAGAAGGCGCTCCCGTTTGATTCGGATTGATCCTCGCGTAAAACTTATCTTGAACTTGGAATGTGTGTATCACCCACACATTTCAATATTTAGGTGTAAGATTAGTTAAGTTAGTTTTAAGTACAAAGAAAAATGTAACTTATGACCATGCTGTAAGGGCTAGTTCCCATTGCATTTCCGAAAGGATAAATGAGGGATTTTCCAAAAGCAAAAAAAAGTAAAAAGTTAGTTCCAAATTTCTCGATAGATGGCGTTGACAAGAGAGGGGTCGATTAGGTATGACCAGCACTGGTAGCATGCCAACCCGCGATAGCCGTAATACGGCTTTATCACTTCTTTTATATCGTTCTTTTGCGCGCGAACGAACGAGATAAAAGACGCGATAAAGCCGTAACACGGCTATCTCGGGTTGGCATGCTACCACCCAATATCAAACTGTACAAAAACATGTATAGTCATTCCTTACAGTCGCACACAGATTGCCACAAGAGTGACAGAGCTAGATTAGACGTAAATCTGTTAAACAAATGTCACCACTTTTTAAGCAAATTCAAGCAAAATTCGTTCTTAACGTAAGGAAATAGCGGAGTCTTCCAGCTGAAGGTCTGGTGACAAAATGGTTCAAGATGGTATCTGCACTGGTAGCATGCACACCCGCGATAGCCGTGATACGGCTTTATCACGTCTTTTATCTCGTTCCTTTGCGCGCGAAAGAACGAGATAAAAGACGTGATAAAGCCGTATCACGGCTATCGCGGGTGTGCATGCTACCAGTACTGTTTACTATTGACATTTCACTTATTCTAATGGGCGGTTGTCATAAGTGTGAATGGATGTCAAGTAGCGTTTCTATGTCTTGCTTTATATTATTTATCTACCCCTATATTTTATCTTTGAGTATGACCAATATAAGCTGACCGCGCGCAGGGTGAATAACGTATAACGTCGCGCGACCACCTTATTTTGGTTTTGCTTAGCTTGATGTGTCGCCGTGTGTACAAACAAACCCTTTCTTATTGTTGTTGGTTTATTATAAACTATCTGCGGGGCTAGTATGCCAACCCACTATAGCGTGATATATCGCTATCACGCTTCCGCTCTCTTTCTATTTTCGCACGACACGAACGAACAAGATAAAAGATTTGACAGATGGATGTGTTAAATATCGCAATCGCGGGTTGGCGTGCGTACTAGCCCCGCTGTTGATGAAGTAGCGATTACAAGTTTCCCGGTTTATTTGTGTTTTTCTGTTAAGCCGGGTCCGCTGCGCCATGTTTTCGTCTTACGATGTTAGCAAACACGAAAACATGGCGCAGCGGACCCGGCTTTAGGTTTTTGTAGTTTGTTATTGTCGTTATATTCAAAATGGATACAAAGCCCATACAGCGACGTCCGATACTTGATTCATTGTTGACAGACAATAACACCGAGATTGTTAATAATAAACCGACAATAATATCAAAGGGTTTATACTGCTTCTTTTTATTAATAATATCCATAAATATACCATAGGTACCTAATCGACCCCTCTCTGTTCAACGCCATCTATCGAGAAATTATGAACTAGCTTTTTTTTTTCTCTGGAAAATCCCCCATTGTATATAAAAAAAAAAAGGAAAATCTGACCACACTTTAAAAATGGCCTACGTAAACAATACAAAGTTTTCAAAATTTTCATTCATCTTATTGTATCTTAAATCATGGTGAAAAATTAATTTTTAAGTATGAAACATGTTCATCTTTTTTTTATTGTGCATATTTTTGTGAATTTGTCACAATTTCATCACGTAAGTAATATTTTCGGAATTTTAAATCTTGGATTCAGGAGGTGTATATCGTTACGCGTCATTTAAATATTAATTTAAATATTTCTTAAGATTTTCGAACATCTTTGCTTAAATGAATAAAACTCATACCTATAAGAAACATAGAGTAGGTACAAATACAATATTTAACTTAGATTAAAAACTTTTCGCTTACCTACATATTTAAAAAGAAATTAAAAAAAAAACGTTCAGAGTCCCCGCCAAAAAAAATGCTCATATTGAGAACATAGCGGCACAGCTAAAAACTCCTTTTATTTGTTTCTTTTTACAATTTATTGGAGAAAGCTGGCCGATTGGATCACGAAAAAATATATAAAATGCCATTAGGAATTTTAAAAAAACATTGCATTTTTCTTTATTTTTTAGAAAATGGCATTCAAAGCGATTTTTTTACGCATAACAGCCAGTTAATAATACGGAAAAAATAATAACATTTTCATAATACCGATCTCCTTGGTAAATTTTTATGTACTTAACACATTTTTAATTTATTTATTGCAACGACTTGCAAAAAACGCAAATATTGGTATTGGTTTTCTAATATTTTTCTTGGAATAGGCAGGCACAGTATATAGTTAACTACCTACTATATACCGGAAAATGTAAAGATAATTCATGCAGTTAATTTAGAAACAAAAACATTAATCAGTAGGTATTCGGTGATGACCTTTCTTTGATGGTCCTAGTGAAAAATCGCACTAAATGCTACTTGTAAAAGTTTTGATGTTTGGGCACAGTTTAAGAAAGAGTAGGTAGGTATAATTTGGGTGTTTGCCACTCAATCACGCATAATATAGGATAAGTACTTTTTAGGGTTCCGTACCCAAAGGGTGAAAACGGGACCCTATTACTAAGCCTACTATCAGTTTAAAATAACAATGTGCATGACCTCGCCTGCAAATGTGACGTCACTCAATCACACGAACTTCACTGGAGTCATTCAAATGATTATTTCCTTTACATAGAGTCTATATTCCTTTACAACCGAGTGAAGTTATCGAACGGCCCTTCAAGGTCATGCACATTGTTATTTTAAACTGATAGTACGTTGTCTGTCCGTCCGTCCGTCCGTCTATCCGTCCGTCTGTCCTACCTATTTAGGGCTGTATCTTTTGAACCGTAATAGCTAGATAGTTGAAATTTTCTCAGATTATGCATTATTACGGCGGATTCGTTAACAAATAATAAAAATGTCAAAAAATTAAGGGGGGTTCTCAACAAGAAACTAGTTTTTATCAACGTTTTTTCTTCACGCTCTATCGTAAAAACGGTAATACATACAAGCGTCAAACTTAGTGTGATTACAGAGCAAGCTCTACAAAATAGTAACAAATACTTACTAAAAACTGGTCAAGTGTGAGTCGGTTTTGCGCTAAAGGTCCCGGACAAAAATAGTTTTTTTTTTCTAAGTTAATAATGTAGTGTTCTGTGGTTGTGTGGTACGGAACCCTCGGTGCGCGAGTAGCCCGACTCGCACTTGACCGCTTTTATTAAAGTCTATGCAGACGGAGTCGCGGGCAACATAGCTAGTAGGTAAGTAACAAATATAATAATAAACTAGCAACCCGCCCCGGCTTCGCGCGGGTGCAATGCTGATATAAACCTTCCTCTTGAATCACTATCTATTTAAAAAAACCGCATCAAAATCCGTTGCGTAGTTTTAAAGACCTAAGCTTACATAGGAACAGACAGACAGCGGGAAGCGACTTTGTTTTATACTATGTTGATATCAACTATCGTGGTAATAGTCACACAAATTATCTGGTCCCATTGAAGGTCAGAATCTAGCCTGGACTTGTACAATTATTACTGGATAACGATATAGATCCAAACATCCACTACTTGGGTACAAATATATTCATCATACAAATATTTGCTTCTTCTGGGATTCGAACCCGCGACCCTCAGCACAGCTGGCAGGTTCACTACCGACTGAGCTATCGGGCCTTCAATTTATTTTATTTATTCAGTTCTTATCTATCTATCTAAAATATTATAAAACTGTAACAGAAGTGTGTCCTGAAATGTACACATTGAAGATATTTACAAAAAAAGATTACGATATGGTTTTTAGGTGTCCCTGATTCCAAATTTCCAACAAAATCACAAATTTTTGGATTTTTGTCTGTCTGTTTGTTCGTTTGTTTGTTTGTTTGTTCGAGCATCACGAAAAAACTACTGAACCGATTTTGATGAAACTTTTTTTGTTTGATAGCTTATGATCTGACTTAAAATCTGGTATATAATTTGTGCGGAGGAAGTCGCGGGTTAACGCTAGTTATATCTATTATTTGAATGTTGACGGTCTACAACTTACTGTACCTACCGATTATGTAGGTAAGTATGTGTTTTGGTCTAATGCATAATCAATGTTAAGCTAACATTGTTGATTGTTATTACAATAAATCTGAATATACAGGGTCCTTGTTAATATGCTGACACTTTTTTAAGGGGATGATCAGACCATCGAACTGAACAACATTCTCTATGGCACCAACTTCGAAATCGCGTACAAGGTTTGCAGTTTTGTATGGAGCGGTAATTTTTTTTTTCGCTATTTAGATGTTGTTCCCATAGAAAAAGTTATTCAGTTTGATAGTCCGATCATCCCCTTAAGAGGCTCCCTATAGGTAAACGCCAGCTCGGGCCATATTTTACTGGTTTTTAGAAGCTATCTTCTCGTTATTTGAATGACATACAAATAATTGAAAAGTGTAGCAATATTCTTCAACATCTCGGCTTTATTTGCTATAGATCATATTTCTTATTTTTCTATAAAATACATATGATACCTGTGTTCAAAGGAAAGCCTAAATATTGGAAAAAATCTGTATTAGGTATGTGCATCTATTTTTTAAGTTGAAGTCACATTTACTTGAGATACACACTTTTGTGTAGACAATATTAAGATCTAAAATTGCTATTTAGCAAATTTTTTTAAGACTAATATTTAATGAGTTAATTCGATAATTGATAAATTTGGGGCGAATTCTTATGATTTTAGAATGTGATTTCCTTGAATTAGAAGGCTCCACTGTGACATAATGAAGGACAAGCTATTCAAAAATAGGTATACCTTCTAAAATGACGTAGTTTAGTAGAGGTGAGGTGGCTCTGAAAGAGTCAAGGTCGTTCGGTCAGGGAAACCCCTTAAAAAGTGTCAGCATATTAAGAAGGATCCTGTATTGCTATAGGTATGTTTTATGCTTTTCAGTAGTGATGAATTTGAAGCTGCGTTTTACTTCATCACAAAATACTAAGTACAATTTTTTAAACTAGCTTTTGCCCGCGACTTCGTCCACGTGAAATTAGAATATCAAAAAACTCTTTTTTACCTCTTCATCCTCCATAGAATCTACAGGGTGTAACAAAACACCCTAGTATACTTAAGGGGTTGCTTCAGACCATCAAACTGAACAACTTTCACTATGGAGCCAAAACCGAGAAAAAAAGATCTGCTGCCTAATACATTTGAGTCGAGCCGGTACTACTGTTTTGTATGGGACAGCAGATTTTTTCAATTTATTCTCGGCGTTGGCTTTGTTACAGCCTGTATATTCAATTTTTCATGTTTCTATCTTCAGCTGTTTAGGCTGCGTCTTGTCTGTCAGTCAGTCATTCAGTCAGTCACAGAACTCTTTTACGTATAGAATAGCAATATCGAAGTTAATAGAAAACTCAACAATAATTCATTTATTTTATACATTTACAAGTTTTTTATGAAATATAATTCTCAGTCATCTCGAAAACTGATTCAATCAATGAATAAAACGAAGCTCAAAAAGGTCACTAGAAAAAAAAACGGCGATAAAACAAAAACATACCCTTTGACACCTTGAGGCAGTTGAGGCGTTGAGAATTTGATTCTAGTGTGCGTGTTGTGCAGACAGGGGGTGATGTTGCGGGGGTGTGTGAGTGAGTGGAGCCATGATCGATGCCGGGGCGACGTTGCCGCATCGTGCGCTTCCGGTGAAGCGACGTTGCCGTTCCGCTGCTAGGCGGCGAACTCGGCTAAAGCCTTTTTTTCTATTCATGATATTTAATTTTTCTGGCTGTTAGGTAGCGTTAGATTGGTTGATTACCGGAGAGGACAACTTTTAATAGGGTTTTTTATTAAACGTTCGATAAAGTAGAACAGTGCGTAGGTAGGTATCAACATAACCTAAGTATCAATACAGGGTGTAAGGAAAAGTGTAATTAACCTTTAAACCACATACTCTACCCATCAAACTGAATTACTTTTACTACGGAAGCAAACAAATCGGAGCGAAAAAGAAAATCAGCTGTTACACAAAGAGTCGAGTAGGTATTGGAGTTTAATATGGAACAGCAGATTTTTATTATACTCTGACAGGTTTGCTCCCATAGTGCCCATAGTAACAGTTGATCAGTTTAATGGGTAGAGTACCTATGTGGTTTAAAGATTAATAATACTTTTCCTTACTATTATTATTCAGTGGAATTGGTTAGCATTTAGGTCTACTTTAGATAGAAAAGTGAACTTTAGAAATAAAGAAAAATTATGTCCGTAAGGACATCAGCCATCAGCCGATAAAATAAATAAAAAAATAAAAAATGATTATTGAGCAGAAAAAAACTACAGAAAGTGATATTGAAGCCCTGAACCCCAAGATAAAGTATATGTATTAAAAAAATACTATTATACCCTGAGTTTTGGGGTTCAGTCTCTTCCTTTGGCACATCGATCGAACGTTTGTATGAAAAGTCGATTAATTTTTTCGAATTTCCTGTTGGTTTCTTAGGGAAAGTTGATCAGTATCATGGGTACAATCATCCCTTAAAGTAATGCAACTGTTTACCCTAATACCCTGTATAGGTAAAGGTATACATACTTTTCATACAAACGTTCGATCGGCTGATGGCATTAAGTATGGAAAACGATTTTTTGTGTTGAGAATTTTCTATAGGTTTCTTAGGGAAAGTTGATCAGTATCGTGGGAACAATCACCCCTTAACGTAAACCTTATCGTCCTGTATAATTTATCTTTTTATATTTATAAATTGTGTGATTACTTGATTAGAGATCGGTGTAAATTGAAACATGTTGTGACAAGAATTGAGAAAGGTGTGTTTCGTTGGTTTGTTATTTAGAGAGATTGAATGACAGCAGACACTCTAGCATGAATTCTCTATTTACGCGCGACTCGACCTATTACCATACTACCCGCTGAGGCGTGCGCGACTGAAAAGCGCGGGAAGGGGTAATTTTCTATGCACCGAAGGCTCGTCGCGCGCGAGTAGAGACATCATACTAGGGCTGGTGTAAAAAGAGATATAAATATGTGAATGGGAGTGTCGGTAGACAAGGTACGAGGTAAGCAAGGGGTCCCCTGCCTCGTAGGACTAATAGTATGTCTGGAATGAGTCTCACGCTTCTATCGTCTAAAAAAAAAGGGGCCAACTTTCTTAGGTTGGTGTGCGTGAGACGTCATACAAATTATGTCTGTGTGCGTGTATATGGATAGGGTTTAGAGGCCAGTGCTGGTTGCAATTTTTTTCGACGCGTTCGTAGCTTCGGCAGTCTATCTTGATATATGCATAACTTATCCAAGCTCACGGAGGACGTAACCGATTTGACCAGAGTATACTCAAATCGGTTACGTCCTACGGAAAGGTGAGATGCGGAGTACACATGGCGACACATAAAGCTACGCAAAACCAACATAAGCTGGCCGCGCGTAGGCAGTGTAATGTATAACATCGCGCGTGCAGCTTATGTTGGTTTTGCGTAGCTTGATGTGTCGCCGTGTGTACTTGAAATCGACGGACATGTAAATGAAGATGACAGATAAATCGTAGGCGGTTTTCCTTCGCTGTCTACAGGGTGTAAGGAAAAGTATCATTAACCTTTAAACCACATACTCTATTCTACAGGGTGTACAATAAAATGGGACAGCTACTTAAAGGGGTGCTTCAGACCATCAAACTGAACAACTTTCTCTATTGGACCAATATCGAAATCGCAAAAAAAAAAACTGCTGTCCCATACATTTCAGTTGAGTTGTTTGCAGTTTTGTATGGGAGAGCGGATTTTTTTTCGCGATTTCGATATTGGTCCCATAGAGAAAGTTGTTCAGTTTGATTGTCTGAAGCACCCTTTTGAGTAGCTGTCCCATTTTATTGTACACCCAGTATACCCATCAAACTGATCAACTTTTACTATGGGAGCAAAACAAGCAGAGCAAAAAAAGTCTGCTGTTCCATACTAACCTGCAAAGCCTACTCGACTTAAACGTATGGAACAGCTGATATTTTTTTTTGTTTTGACAGGTCCCATAGTAAAAGTTTTTCAGTTTGATGGGTAGAGTTTGTGGTTTAAAGGTTAATGATACTTTTACACCCTGTAGACAGTGAAGGAAAACCGCGTGCGTCAAATAATGTTGTACTATTTCAAATCAGGATAGAGATTGAAAAACCAAGTCTCGGAGGGGACTCGAACCCGCAATCGGCCAAGCAGGGGTTTTGGTGGTTTGAAAAAAACGCCAGTAGATGTCGCGACGTCCCTTCATACGGAATAGCTTGAAGAATTTCGTTCTCTGACGTAATAGGCTCGGTAGCTTAATAGGAAGAAAACAAAGCCGCGGTTCGGCAGGCTGCGGGTTCAAGTCCCGTTCGAGACTAAATTTTTTTCAATCTTTAATTTGATTTGTCCAACTATAAGCCAAAGTCAGCTCAAGTCATGTTGTCACAATGCGTTTTAGTCTAAAAATTATTTAGGTGTATCTACTCAGAATAAGGCAGGTAGCCTTTTAGACCTAAAGTCGGTTAGTCTATCTGCGGGCATAGACGTGCGTTTTCAGTAAATACGAACAGAAACGAATTTAACTTGACTAAGAGAACTCCCAAACACACCTATATATTATATTTGTTTACATTTCATTCGACAGCTCGTCGCTTTATCCGTACTTAATTTAAAATTAATACAACCAGGCGGTGCACAGGAAATGAGCTTAGAGTTATATTACGGGGGAGGGGGGGGGGGGGGAGAGAAGGGGGTTCAGAGGGCGTGGGGGCGTCGCTCGGAGGGGGGACGACCTCCGAATTAGTTGGAATCGTCGATATAATCCGATAACCGACGCTTATTGCGCGGCAAATGCCGTCGTCATGTTTTCCTGTGAAGCCTTCCATGAATTTTGAGAGTCAGTAGAGACTTGTCATTGTACACTGAAAAAATGCGAGCCAACTAAGAAGTATTTTCTCTTAATTAGCACCAAAATAATTGAAATGACGTTATTATTGTTTACTAAAAACAAAAGATGGTAATTGTAACAACAAGCCGAATTCGTTTAACAAAGTTCTCTTAGTCAGAGAAGTCATGATGTTGACAGGCTCATATGGATTCATGATGTATGATTATCATAAACAAGATCTTGGTTGAAGTAAACAATTTTTTTTTCAGTGTAATTTAGCCGAAATCGAATATTTTGTAAACTCATTTATATCCTAAAAACCACATAGATGCAAAGACAAAATGATGTATTTGTCAAAGAATATGACAAAAAATAGATCAGAATTCTACATGACGAAAACAGAACAGGACTACACAAGAATATGACCAAACCAGAAAAAAAACATGTTTGACCAAACCCGAACATGACAAAATAAGAACATGACCTCCAGCGAACAACCCAACATTTAATGTGCTTGCAATAAATATATGAAATATGAAATAATGTCTGATGGATGTTATACAAAACATTATGAAAGTATGATCACACCTATTTTATTTAACCATCATGTCAATAGCATGCATGCAAATATTAAAATCATGTAGAATAAAAGTAATTAATAGGCATCATCAGCGTTTCATACATTTTTGGTCCAAATGTGAAAGTGCCGGCCAACAAAAACTAATGCTATATTCTGTTAGAACTTTTCGGTCTAAGCATTATTATTATGGCATGAAAGCTGTAGCTGTAAGTTTTATTACATCAAAATGCATGAAAAGGCAGATCGTTCGAACCCAAATAAAACCAAGGACGATGGACCTATAGCTTTGGCTGCCTAATAATAAACGTTTAGATGGAGAAGTTCTAACAGAATCCCGCATAATTTTTTTTTGGCCGGCACTTTCACATTTTGGAGTGGTGGCTACAGGGTGTAACAAAACACCCTAGTAATACTTAAGGGGGTGCTTCAGACCATCAAACTGAACAACTTTCACTATGGGCAAAGAAAATATACACTACGCTATAGGGCCAACATCGAGAAAAATAAAAAAATCTGCTGTCC
This sequence comes from Agonopterix subpropinquella, assembly GCA_922987775.1. NCBI lineage: Eukaryota > Metazoa > Arthropoda > Insecta > Lepidoptera > Depressariidae > Agonopterix > Agonopterix subpropinquella. The sequence continues at coordinate 50,853,953 of OV277693.1, read as the reverse complement.
CATACAATTTAGTCGAGTCGGTACTGCACTTTTGTATGGGACAGCTGATTTTTTTCATTTTTTCTCGATGTTGGCTCCATAGTGAAAGTTGTTCAGTTTGATGGTCTGAAGCACCTCCTTAAGTATTACTAGGGTGTTTTGTTACACCCTGTATAAGTATCTTACTATTATTACAACAGAACAGAAATAAAGCAATGTGAGACCAATAGGTTAATGCATTGATTATATCAGTTACCGTCAAAATTATACTTTAGAAATTCGTCAACCGAGTAAAACGTATTATAATGTAAGAGCCATCTTTGCAGGGACGACTTAAATCTATTAAAAGGTAGCAATTTCATGTCTAGAGAAACGTTAGTAATAATAAATCCAGCTGTACCATATGTACACACGGCGACACATCAAGCTATACAAAACCAATATAAGCTGGCCGCGCGTAGGTAGAGTAATGTATAACGTCGCGCGGCCAGCTTATGTTTGTTTTGCGTAGCTTGATGTGTCACCGTGTGTGCTCGTAACACACACTATACTCATGGTGAACAACGTTCGCCAAGGAACCTAAGGGAAATTATGAAAAAAACTGATCAAGTGTGAGTCGGGCTACTCGCGCACCGAGGGTTCCGTACCACCCCACAACCACCAAACACAATTATTAGCTTAACAATTTTTTTTTCTCCGAGACCTTTAGCGCGAGACCGAATCACAATTGGCCGATTTCTATTATTTTCTGTTATACTGTAGAGTTTGCTGTATAAACAATCACACCAAGTTTGACGCTTGTATGTATTACCGTTTTAACGATATGAGTGGGAAGAAAAAGCGTGATTGAAACTAGTTTCTTATAGGTATCATCCCCCTTAATTTTAAAGTTTTTTGACATTATTATTATTTGTTAGCAAACCCGTCATAATATCACACATGCTGTGAAAATTTTAACTGTCTAGCTATTACGGTTCAAAAGTTACAGACTTAAATAGGTAGGACAGATAGACAGACGGATGGTCGAACGGACGGACGGACAACGTAGGCTTACGAATAGGCTCCCGTTTTAACACTTTGGGTACGGTACGCTTAAAAAAATAAATTGAGGCTTCATACTAAATGCGACGGGTGGGTGAGGTGGGTTGATGACATCTGGAAAAGTATCGGCAAGACCTGGATGCGATTGGCACAGGACCGCGAAGAATACCGACCGAGGAGGCTTATTATGCCCTGCAGTGGGTAAGATACGGGCTGAAAATGATGATGATGATGATACTAATTGCAATCAAACTGATCGCACACTTTGTATGAAACAATTTTTTTATGACGTAGTTCTATCACGAGCACATTTACCCTGTACACTATACTACTAGTAAAAGTGTCTAAAATAACAATAAGTAGATATATAAGTACACTAGCGTTAACCCGCGTCCGCACAAATTATATACCAAATTTTAAGTCAGATCATAAGCTATCAAACAAAAAAGTTTCATCATAATCGGTTTAGTAGTTTTTGCGTGATGCTCGTTCAAACACACAAAGCAATAAAAATCTTTTTTTTAAATTTACTGTTTTATAATAGTAGAGATAGAGATACATGATACTCAAAAAACTGCTAACATACAAATTTGCTACGAATTAGCTCCAAGCCTACGGCGTAGCATTTGTAGGCCTGGCTTGCTACACTAATAATTCAGTTCAATTTTATATACTTACTAAAAACAAAAATTAAAAAAAAAGTTTTTTTAGGGTTCCGAAGTCAAAAAGGAATCCTTATAGTTGCGCCATGTCCGTCCGTCTGTCTGTCTTTCTGTCTGTACGTCTGTCCGCGGCTTAGCTCAGAGACGCTTAGTACTAGAAAGCTGTAATTTGGCATGGGTATACATATTCATCACGCCGACAAAGTGGTAAAATAAAATCTTGAAAAATATTTCTTTTTAGGGTACTCCCCTACACGCGGCACACAGTGGCAATGGAATTTTTTTCTCGTCTACCCCATGATGTGGGGTATCGTTAGATAGGTCGTTTAAAAATATTATGGGTGTGGGAAAACAATTTTCCCCCCTCCTTGCCAGCTAAAAACGGTTGTTTCTGAATATCTGAAAAAAATCATTGCAGTAGTATATATAACGAAATTAAAAGGAAAACTATTACATGGCTTTACAAGTTTACGAGTATAATAGCCGACCAACTTATAAAATGTACTTTTTACGTAAACACATAGATGATCTAATGCATTAAATAACTCGAGAAAAGTAAGGTGGCATAGGGCATCCTCGAGAAATAATCTAGAGAAATATCGGATAATTTTTATGCAGGGTGCCAGGGTGTCCCAAAACTCATCATCAATCTGTAAACAGGAGATTTATAACTATGTTCGAATGAAAATTTAAAATGTTCAAATGTTTTCGAGATTTTTTAATTTTTTTGAACCTTGTGAAAATCGCCACCCTGGACCGAACTACATATAGTTGTAGTGACCACAAATTTGTATATTTTCCCATGAAATTACTTGTTACGCAATCCCGAATAACCTCTAACCGCTAACCGTGATGAATACTCCAACCATAGCACAGGTAATTGTTAACCATAGTTAGTAATGTTATTATTGTATCTTCATAGTTTGTAATATTATTAGGTACCTATAATAATGTACGATAAGACCGGTAGATACCGCTATATACAAATAAGGCCCTGATACAAATAAATAAAAACAATCGGCGATTGACGACCCGTTGCTGTAATGGTTACCACGCCAGACAGCCAAACCAGGGGCCTGGGTTCGAATCCCGGTTCGGTCATGGATGTTATATGTTCATGCCGTTGTTGTATGGTTTCCATATTAAAAAGCCTATAGTGCTTACCTTGGAATCATTACAATGTATGTGCCTGTGAGCGTTACCTATTTATTATTATTATTATTGTTTATTCATGACCCACTAAATTACATTACGGCGCGCTGATACAATAAATAAATATCTTGGACATTGTCACACAAATTATCTAGTCACATTTAAAGTACCAGAATCTAGCCTGGACTTGTATTATGATATTATGACTAGACAACGATATAAAATACATATTAAGTAGAATACAAACTTATATTATTTATATTCAACATACAAATATTTGTCTCTTACGGGATTCGAACCCATGGCGGTGTTCCCAGTAATAACTACATTCCAGCTAAACGTTGATCCGCCGTAATACAAAATGCTTAACAATTTTTTTTTTAATGTCTGTTATGTAATGCGGCGAATTCTACAATTTGGCTGCGACATACGTACATACCTCTATACTATTCCTTCTTTCATTTATGTTCAATCTTGATAAAATAGGAACGAGCCTAGCCATCATTGTGGTAGAATCTTATTCAAATAAATATAAAGGAAGATTCACACAAATATGCCCTCTATGTATTACTGGGTATAACATTCCAAAGCGCAGTCTCAAACAAAAGGACGTCTGATTCTATTGAAAAACTTTCAAGCTGGTGTATACTTTAATTAGTTTACCCGGGCAGAGTTGAAGCCTGCTCGGTACACAAGTCGGGTCCTTACGTGCCTTTTAGAACAGACTTCCTCTTTTACTTCCACAGAGAGATTGTAAAGACGTCGTTTAAAATGACTGTTTTTTAAAAGAAGATACGTATAGGTAAACATGACTTTAAGAGCGCTTTAGAGCCCTAAGACCATTAAACTAAATGGCTTTCACTATGAAACCAACCACGGAATCGGCTTTTTGTTATGGAAACCATACAACAACGGCACATAAATATAACATCCATGACCGAACCGGGATTCGAACCCAGGGCCCTGGTTTGGCAGTCCGGCGTGGTAACCATGACACCAACCGGGTCGTCAAGCTGTTCCATGTAAGTACTTGGGTCAAGTAGTATTTTACGTTTTCTACAACAAACAATTTTTGCTCCATAGTGTTTGTTTAGTTCGATTCAGATTCTTTATTTTCCATGGTTTGGTATTATTTGGATGATCTTAAGCATCCCTTAAATAATATGTAACGCATTTTAAGATTAGCACCCTGTATAATTTCAAAGTGACAAACTTGGGTATTTTATTTGTACGCCAAAATACACAAACAACAAACAAAAATTTATATAATACACGAACAAGAAGGGTACAAAAGTCGGCCTTTTCACTAAACGTGATTTATTTCAGACAACCAGTTATAAATGTTCCACTATTAAATTATTCCTCCAATATTATTTTAACTTATTTATTCTTCCAATATTCTATTAACTTTATTATTCCAATATTAAACATAAAATATGGATTTAAAAAATAATGCATTCTCATGCAATTGCCTGCCTGAACACTAACCATACGAGCTCACACAAAGGAGTGTACTAATCATATTATCAGCTACTAGATTAGCAGTAGGAAGATATAAAGGGTCTATTGTAGCTGTGGCGGCAGTTGGCGGAAGCCCCCCCCCTCCCCCCCCTTTCCCCTCCCCCCCCCGGCCGACGGAAATGGCGGCGGGGAGCGGAGACAGTGGCGTCCGGAGAGGTGAAGCCAGCGGTAGTGGGGTTCAGTCTACACCCGACCATTGTTCGGTAAGCACCTATCTACGACCCACTTTTGGTAAATTAGGGATGCGACAAAGATTCGATGAGGATGTCGATGGTTGATTTTAGATGATGAAAATGCAATCTCCGTGCAAGAAAGGAAATCGTTTCCACTCTACGAAAACCATACAGAAATCTGGTTTTGGTCTCATTAGATTCAGTTTATTGTAAGTATACACGGGTAAAAAAAGATTACTTGAAATAAGAATTTTACGTTTTCTTCGATATATATGAGAGCGCCATATTCTTGGTTCAATGCAATTTGCTTTCAGAAAAACAATTGTTTTGTGTGAAAGCAAATTGCATTGAACCAAGAATATGGCGCTCTCATATACATAATATATCGCAGAAAACGTAAAATTCTTATTTCAAGAAATCTTTTTTACCCGTGTAGGTATAGTATAGGTATAGTATACCAGGCTTATGCCTACGTTTCGATTTTCCTTTAAAAAGATACTACATTTTTGTGAAATAAATAATATTGGCATGGCATGACTATGGAAAAAATTCAGGTCGGCATTTAAACGTTTCAGGCGTCAAAACGGAACAAATAAACTCACTTTCACATGTACTTTATTCATATAATTTTAGGAATTATTTGTTCCCTTGCTATCTTCAATAAGATGAAATTCTATTTTGTTTTTATGCGAAAATGTATTCCGTTGCGTTAAACAAAAAAATTTCATTAATTACTATATGTTGAAACTAGGACGGTACTTCGTTTTGTATGGAGCGCCATATGAATTGTATCCTCTTAATAAATGCAAATTTTATGCATTTCAGGCGATAGACGATTTTTCGATACAAAAAGCACGAGTATGGGATACTGCAGGTATAATCAATCATGCTTTTTGTACGGACAAAAACCGTCGATCGCCATCGATTTGTATGTGACCCTTATTCATCAAGAGTTCATCAATAACATTTCTTCGACCCTGTTATCGATATTATCTAAGTATAATGTGCAATTGTGTGCATCCCTATGGGAAATTTGTGTTATTGGCTACGACCGGAGCTTTGACAGACGAATTGCGACAGTTCGTTGCATTTCTAAACACATGCAAAATGGTTTAATTAATGATTCATAGTAATATAAGGGTTTCTAGACATTGAGAAGTGGACTCTGGTATTTGTTGCAGGAGAAAGTAACAAATATTTTGTATTTTCAGTTCAAAGGAAAGTGTATATCAAGTTATCCAGGTTACTGGTTTTAGACATAACTGTTTTACTTACTCGAAATAATGATTTAGTCTATCTATCTATCTATAACGTCACGGCTCTTTCCCAGTGGGGTAGGCAGAGACCAGGGCGCGCCACTTACTACGATCCTTACATACCTCTTTTGCCTCATGCACATCCATACATCTCTTCATACATGCTCGTCGGTTTCGAGTACTCCGCACCTCCCCTTTTTGTAGGACGCAACTGATTTGATCAGCATACGTCCTACGAGGGCGCCCTCTGCCGACACTTCCACTCACATTAGCATCTCTTTCGTACATCTGCTGTCACTCATCCTCTCCACATAATCATAATAAATGGTCATAGTCATAGATTCATAATCATAACATACCTAAACATTAATTACATGCCACAATACAATAAGAGTTCATCTACCTACCGTTCAATGTCGTCCTCATCACAATATTAAAATTGTAACTTAATTCCAACGAACTAAGGATATCTAAAAGAAATTTTTATACAATAGGGTTTTTCATCATAAATCTAGCGTTCGTAATTTAAAATAAAAGTGGTCAAATGCGAGTCCGGCTGCTCGCGCACCAAGGGTTCCGTACCACACCACTACAGAACACAACATTATCAACTTAGAAAAAAAATCTTTTTTTGTCCGGGACCTGTAACGCGAGACCGACTCACACTTGGCCGGTTTTTAGTATTTGTTGTTATTTTGTAGAGTATGCTATAACCAGACTAAGTTTGACGCTTGTATGTATTACCGTTTTTACGATAGAGCGTGAAGAAAAAACGTTGATAAAAACTAGTTTCTTGTTGAGAACCCCCCTTAATTTTTACCTTTTTGAAATTTTTATTATTGTCAACAAATCCGCTGTAATAACGCATAATCTGAGAAAATTTCAACTATCTAGCTATTACGGTTCAAAAGTTACAGCCCTAAATAGGTAGGACAGACGGACGGACGGACGGATATACGGTCAGACGGACAGACGGACGGACACCGTAGGCTTAGTAATAGGGTTCCGTTTTCACCCTTTGGGTACGTGCAATCCTCAAGGTGAAATGGCAAGATCGTGTGCCAAACTCTGAGGTTTTACGGCGTAGCCAATCGTACGGTATGGAGGCCTTGATAATGAGAGGCCAGCTAAGATGGTGCGGACATATGATACGTATGGATGATGCTAGACTTCCTAAAGCAGTGTTTTACTCGGAGCTTCGGGATGGGAAACGAAAGTCTGGCGGTCAGTACCTGCGTTACAAAGATGTCCTGAAACGGCACCTGACAGCATGCAACATACCGATTAAGGACTGGGAGCAACGTGCTCTGATGAGACCGGAATGGCGCTCCACTGTAAAGAAGCGAACTGAGGAGTTCGATGAAATGCGTCTAGCAGATCTTGACACTAAGCGCCAAATTAGGAAGACACGGCCAAAGCCAAGCTATAACTACACCTATAATGACAGCGGAGAACTTTACTGTTTTACGTGCGATTGGACCTTTAGGTCGAAATTTGGGTTCGCTAGTCACATCCGAGCCCACTCTACTAGGTGAAGCCCAGGGTGTCGCCGTTGACGGATACGTCAAGGAGGACATCATCAACTTAGAAAAAAAATATTTTTTTGTCCGGGACCTGTAGCGCGAGACCCACTCACACTTGGCCGGTTTTTAGTATTTGTTGTTATTTTGTAGAGTATGCTATAACCAGACTAAGTTTGACGCTTGTATGTATTACCGTTTTTACGATAGAGCGTGAAGAAAAAACGTTGATAAAAACTAGTTTCTTGTTGAGAACCCCCCTTAATTTTTACCTTTTTGAAATTTTTATTATTTATCAACAAATCCGCCGTAATAACGCATAATCTGAGAAAATTTCAACTATCTAGCTATTACGGTTCAAAAGTTACAGCCCTAAATAGGTAGGACAGACGGACGGACGGACGGACGGACATACGGACAGACGGACAGACGGACGGACGGACACCGTAGGCTTAGTAATAGGGTCCCGTTTTCACCCTTTGGGTACGGAACCCTAAAAATGTATGTTTCGTAAACCATAAAGGCACTTTTTAGGGTGCCGTACACAAAGGGTGAAAACGGGACCCTATTACTAAGCCTACGTTGTCCGTCCGTCCGTCCGTCCGTCCGTCCGTCCGTCCGTCCGTCCACCCGTCCACCCGTCCATCCGTCCGTCCGTCCGTCCGTCCTTCTGTCCGTCTGTCCGTCTGTCCGTCCGTCTGTCCTACCTATTTAGGGCTGTAACTTTTGAACCTTAATAGCTAATGGTTGAAATTTTCTCAGATTATGCGTGATTACGGCGGATTTGTTAACAAATAATAAAAATTTTAAAAAGTTAAGGGGGTTCCTCATACAAGAGACTAGTTTTTATCAATTTTTTTTTGTTCTCGCTCTATCGTAAAAACGGTAATACATGCAAGTATCAAACTTAGTGTGATTATAGAGCAAACTCTACAATTTATAACAACAAATACTAAAAACCAGCCATGTTTTGGTCGGTCTCGCGCTAAAGGTTCCGGACAGTAAAAGTTTTTTTTCTCTGTTAATAATGTTGTGTTCTGTGGTGGTGTAGTACGGAACCCTTGGTGCGCGAGTAGCCCGACTCGCACTTGACCGGTTTTATTATTTCACTTAAGCACTAATAACCACGTCAGAGGCCGTAAGGCGGTCTGAAAAAACTCTGACACCAGGGCTCTGCCCACACGATAAGAAGAAGAAGCACTAATAAGGCACTATTTAGAAACTAGTTAATGGCACTTAAGTAGGCAATTATGGTTTCTGTCATACGGAATTCATTTCATTTCATTTCATTGCTATTTGGAATGGCGCGATCTAAAAGATTCAACTTTAGAAAAAATCGTGTATAATATACAATAATTATTATGCTTATTAATCTGTCTACACGATAAGAAAGAAAGAACCATCAGGAAACATTATTTGTTCAGTTTACATTACATACCTATAAATAATTTATATACTTAACTACTCAAATATGGAAATAGTCGCGTAATATGGAATTGGAAGAACATGATTTTTTTCATTTATGCTATAAATCATTATAATTATAACTAATAATAACTTTATGGCTATAATACAGTTTTGAATACAATAGATAACAGCGCCCTCTCTGTAAAAAACTATACTTTTGCATAATACCTACCGAACAAACACAAAACCCTTCCGTAGCGCCATCTGCTATAATTCTACTAAACTAAACTGCGTTATAGCACAGGACTGAGATTCGAACCCCAGTTCGAACCCTCCTATCTGACTTGAGTGATGTCACAGAGTAGCTATAACCAAAGACTACAGTTTAATAACTTTGTGTACAGTGTACAGGAGTGCGATTTTTGAAACTCATTCTTTGAACTCAGCAGTTGAATATTTCAATATTACTATGGAGACGTGCATCTTTCTGCTGATTTGACTTTCAAAAATCGCACTCCTGAATTGTATGATTTTTGAAAGTCAAATCAGCAGCAGAAAGATGCATATCTCCAGAGTAATTCACATACATTTTCAACTGCTGAGCTCAGCGAATGAGTTTCAAAAATCGCTCTCCTGGAGTGCGATTTTTGAATCTCATACGTTGAAATCAGCAGTTAAAATGTATGGAGATACGCATCTTTATACTGCTGATTTGACTTTCAAAAATCGCACCCCTTGAGTATGTTTTTGGCATAGAGAATTTACACGCTCTTTTTGAATAAATCATAGTAGAAAGATGTGTATCTCCATAGTAATTTTGACATTTTCAACTGCTGAGTTCAACATATGAGATTAAAAAATCGCACTCCAGGATTGCAATTTTTGAAAGTCATACGTTGAAATCAGCAGTAGAAAATTATGAAGTTTGTGTATTCTCGATCATGATTTCGAATTCAAAAAACAGCTCTGCAGTCAAAGATAAACAAAAAGCTAGAAATCATGAGCGAGAATACACAAACACACCGTTGTCTTTCTAAACCTCTCGTTTGCCGCAATTACAGATTCAACCTTTAAAAAGCTACTGGCTACCACCTGGCTACATATTAATCACTAACAGACAACTTAGGCTGACATCAGACGGACTGCACCACAATGCAGTCGTGCCTTCAACTTCGCGCGGTCGGCTACAGTAGGCACGACTGCATGCAGTTGATATTGACTTCACTTAACTGCAGCCGACCGCGTGCAGTTGATATCATGACTGCACGAAGTCGCACGTAGAACTGCATGCAGTAAGTTGATATAGCGACCGACGGCGTGCGGTTGCTCATGTGACTTCGTGCGGTTGTTGCGGTGCATTCCGTCTGATATCAGCCTTATAGATTAAACAGGTTTAAAACAACTTGATTGTGCTGCTTGGGATGTAAAACATTTCTATTAGATCTGTAGTAACATAGAATATAATTGTATGTATTTTTTTATAGTAGGTAATTAATTTATAGAAAACCGGTCAACTGCGAGTAAGGTTACAAGCACTACCACCACACAACATATTTACAAAAAGTGTTGTTTTCTCTAGGACCTTTAGCGCGAAACAAACTTACACTTGGCCGGTTTCTATTTATTTGTTGTTATACTACTGTAAAGTAGGCTCTATAATCACACCAAGTTTGACGCTTGTATGTATTACCGATTTTACGATAGAGCGTCAAGAAAAAAAGTTGATAAAAACTAGTTTCATGTATGAGGTGAGGACCCCCCTTTTGACTTTTTGACATTTCGCACATTCTATGACGACTAATAGCTATTTAGTCCTACATAGGTAGGACCAAGGTAGGACAGACAGACGGACGGACGGACAGCGTAGGGCAGGCATGTCAAACTCAAAGTCGTTGGCGGGCCAAATTCATAATGACAGTACAATCAGCGGGCCGCAACGAACTTAGAGAAATACCTATTTTATAGTATCGGTCATATAATTTTTTTTTTATTCTTTAATCGTTTATTTAATTGTAGAAAAAAATTGCAATCTCTTCCCAGGAATGTTTATTCGGGTTGGGGATAATTCTATGTGGAGAAATCAAAAAATATGGTAGGGCATGGAAAGACCGCGACCGACCCATAGTCACACCGAGTTACCACACCGGTGTGACTATGGATCAATAAAATGATCCTTAGTCACACCATAGAATAAGCGGCGTAGACTAGACCTTCAATACTCAATACCTTGACTCTACGCTACATATTAACCTGTAGTCTTTGATATTAACATTTTAGAAAAGTGAGCGAGCGAAGCGAGCTCGAAATTTTCCACATCATCCTGTTTAAAACGATGGTATTACTACATAACATAAGAACCTAAGTACTTTATGTTACCTATATGTTTATGTTTCTTAAATTTGGATCGGGCCGCAAGAAAGTGCAGTGCGTGCAGTTATGAATAGTGTCCCGTTTTCACGGTACGGAACCCTAAAAAGGAAGACGGGGGAGATATTACGGTCGTGGATTTATGTATAGGGTCCTTCTTAATTATGATCAGATCAGTAGAGACCATCCAAATCTGAATAACTTTCTATATGGAACCAACATTGAAACGCGAAAAAAAACCAGCTATTGTCATAATGAAAGTTGTTCAGTTTCTTGGCCTGATCATCCTCTTAACATCAAAAAACCGTCAACTAAGTTGGATATAATATTGTGTGTCTATGATGTGAAATAAAAAACATTTAAATACTCAACATTAAACGTTGTTTTTCTGCAAGAAATTGTGTCTATGTGTACAATAAAGTGATGAAATAAAATAACATAATGTTTGTACTAGAATTTCAGATGTTAGTTTTAATTAAACATTTACGGTTTCTTTTTTTTCTTGTCCGCTTTCAATTTATATGCATATTGAGACTCGAGCATTATCATGTACTCCAAATATTTCGTTCCCCACGGCGAGTACGACAAATACCATTGTTTAAACATTTCATTATCGAAGCTGTCTGTGTATGAAGCACCTTCCATTTCCGTCACCGCTCTTACCACTTCCATGGGCTGCAACGGTCTACTACCTAATTCAGCGATACGTTTTCCATCCAATAATAACATAATACCTTTTCTTATAGAGTTAATATCATAGCCTCTTAAAGCTTGTGCAACACTATGCACGTCAAACTCGCGATCAACACCATGGTATTTCATTAGCATCTTTGTTAAAATAAAAGATATACTGCCATAGTCTGTAATCGGAATAAGAATTAATGAGGGAAATGATTTAGACATAAGAGCTGTTTTGGCAAACCATGGTTCTGCAGCTGTTCCTAATACCAATACTTTGTCATTTCCTTTGAGACCCTTTACTATTTCTTTATAAAAATCTTTTGATAATCGCGTCGGGTCGAACATTTTTTCTTCCTTAGGAACTTTCTTGTAAAATAATTTATCTGCCTCACTGACTAAAATGACTGTAGGTTGCATTATCCGACTCACTTTGTTCACAAGATTAAACATAGTTTTCATACCTTTTGCTCCTGGAAGTTTGTTATAAACGTTCATCGGTGAAAGATCTATCAAAATAGAGTTTGTTTCTGTTGCTATTGCATAAGCTAGCGTTCTTTTGCCGGCACCTTTAGGACCAACGAGTAACTGAGATCTCACAGCATTATTACAAGAACTTCCCAGGGTTAAGAGACACCGAACTCTAATTTGTTCTCTGACATCACCGATACAAGCTGGAGGAAATGTTGGTGTCCACAATACAGCTCTCATATCTGCAGCAGCATAGTTCCTGTCACCCCAGTAGTCATCGAGGGTTGTATGTGGATATTTTCGAACTATTCCAGCATCAACTAAACGTTGAAATAAAACTTCGGGAGGTGTTTTCTCAGGCTTAGGGGGTTTCACCTTTTTAGGCTTCTTTCGTTTTTTAGTAATAGGTATAACTGCTTTCGCGTATTCATAATCATATTTCAGAGCTTTCTTTAGTAAGCCGTATTCTATGCGCATCATATCATCTACAATCGGTCGAAATTGAAGTTGTATTTCTTGATATACATTTTCTGTTATAAGTTTCCTTATAAAACCTCTAATAACATCTAAAGGAGCATCTGAAGTATCAATTGCTTTCCATTGGCATTCATAATTGAACCATTCATTTTGCAACTGTTCTACATTTTGTCCAATCTTTACATAAACACCAGGGTCGTTATCTGGATTTAGACGTTGTTTCTTGTAGTCAATTATACGTTTTCGCTCTCTCTCTTTGGCCTCCTGAGCCAGACGTTTTTTCTCTTCTCTAGCAGCTATTTTTTCATTTTTAATATCTTCTTTACTTTTAGGATTTTGAGCTGCTTTCTTCAGTCTTTTCTCTTCCGCAGTTCGCCATTCAATATATTCTTCAATAGTAAATGTTTCTCCATTTGCAATCACTATTGAGCCACCTTCAGTGGGAAAAGGAAATTCGTCAAAAACACGAACTTCTTTGTACCATTCTATTAACCAAGACCTTATTTCAACGGATATATCTTCTATAATGTCACCTTCCCTCAACCTCAGAACACGCGATTTTTCATTAATGTGTTCTTTTACCCATTGTTCGTAGTATTTTCTCCTAAAATTACGACGTGTTTCTTTTACCTTCTCTAATGTAATCTTAGCCGAAGGAGGCATACAAGCGGTCATAACCATTCCAAGTTTTGCTTTCAGACGATAATCTCTCTCATGTTCACGTTTTACTTCCATGAATCGCCTATAAAATTTTTGTATGAAAGAGGCAGCTCTATTTCTTAGACTCTCTTTTGCTTCTGGTGCTTTTAGGCCGGCAAGTTCTAAATACAAATTATTATCTTTGTTAAATTTTTGAGTTTTGAATAGTGTCACTCTACGCACTTTATCCATGCGCTGAATGTTAGAAATGTGAGTTTTGTACTCTTCTTCTAATCTAATTCGCTCTTTTTCTTCGGGAGTCAAATGCAATGATTCTACAGATTCAGTAATTTCTTCACCCATAGCCATTTTTCTTCTTATTTCTGCTTCTTTTTCCTCTCGTAGTCTTTCTTCTTCAGCCAATCTTTCTTCTTCACGAAGTTCTAATTCAGAAGGTGTGGGTTTAGGGTCACCCAGGCGGTTACCAGCAAATATTTGATCTACGATATATTGTAGTTCTTCTTGTCTCGTCTCAAAGGGGTAAAAGAAAGGACAAAGTATTTCTATATCATTTGGTGTCATCAACATTTGCTGTAAAGCATTATCAGGATATGTAAATTCAAAAACTTCTACTTCCTCAAATGTTGATTTTAATTCAAGTAGTCGACAAGTGATAGCATCTATAATTTTTTTTATGTATACTTGCCTCTGGGGCTGTTCCATTTGATCGTATATTTCACATAGTTTATTATAGAGATCACAATACTTGCAATAAACCATGGAGACTATTTCAACTGCTGTTGCCTGCGGCTTTATCCCAACCAACCCCTTAGCGAGTACATTGAGACGGGCATCTTCAATGAGGGAAGAGTTTAGTTGGTTTTTAATCTTTAACCATCTTTCATAATATTCTTTGTTTGCCATTGTGTTACTGTACAATTTTGTGTGATATCATAACTAAAGCAAAAAATTATGTACCTAACTTCGTTTTTTTGTTTGTTTAAATATTTAAGTCTTCCATTTGATATGAAAAATATAAAATAAAATAAGTAAAAATTACAGCACAAATTCGCAAGGAACCGCGAGTTATGTGGACTCTATGGTGGCGAGTTATCAAAATCAAAATGACACGTTGATGACACCTTAGATTAAAAACTTTATATCTATGATATTTACATGGGGGTTTTTGGCGGGATTTCGACAGCTGCGTTTTTAGTCCTCATATTTCATTGAATTTTTGTTGTTTATAGTGGGTTTTGGTTCGTAAAATCGGTGTTGTTTTGCGTAACAAAGTGTCGTGCAAGTGAACAATATACAGTTCAGTGAAATATGATGGTGTGGGTCGTGAACAGGAAAAGTGTTCCGTTCTTTTGTGGCGCGGCAAACGGTCGGTTCACCTCTTTCCTGTGGACTTCTCTGCGTTTCCTGCGTTTCTCGATTGCCTCCAAAAACTCCAAAGAAGCGTTGAAACGTCGAACACCAACGTTTTATTTGCTATAAATCAGAGTATTTATTCAAGACATCGGTTGTATGCGATATTATAATCGCTTTACCTTGAACTGAACCAAAAAAAAAAATCTATGATATTTACTTAGATTAAAAACTTTTCGCTTACGCTGAAAGATGGAGCCAAGAAATGAGAGAGCGAGATAGCCAGTTATGAAAACTTATGTAAACAAAAAAGACAGAAATATTATTTTTTGTTTCGGTCACCGTGGCCGGTTTTTTTGTTTGGCAAGATGTCAAACCACTGTCAAACCTATGGAATGTTGATGACACCTTGCCAAACAAACCGTCTTTTTGTATGCAAAAGTCACACTATTGCTGTTTCATGTGCGGCCACGGTATGGTTTCATCTATTTACTATATCTATGATATATACTGATCATATTCCATAAATATAATAACTTTATGGAGTTTTCCATACTAAAAGACGGTTTCATTTGACAACTCATGTCAGTTACTCTATTCTGACAGGTATATAATAACTTTATGTCATTATGCTCTATGCTCATTAACTTTATGGTTCATACATCGATACTGTGTTGACCAAGGAATATAACTACTTGGTGTTGACACTGTGATCTCTGCTGTGATCTTACCCGGTTATAATAAAGTACTCTTTGGATCTTACTGTGATCGATAAAGAAAAAAAAAAGTAAAAGCTATTGAAAACGCAACACGCGATGAAGGATAGAAAATGAGTTTCATCATCACCATCATCTCAGCTGATGGATGTCCACTGATGTTCATAGGCCTCCCTCAAGGATCAATTATGACAACGACCGGTGCCCCCATCCATCTAAAATGAGCATACTACTTACTCTCTCTTTTATCTTTTGTGTACACGAGTAAGGCGTCGGTATATTCATGGTATATTTTATTCAAGAAGCTGCATGGTTATGATCATCTTGATTATATTATCCTACTTCTACGATGTAGAATATACTATACAGAGTTCTTGTATGATTCTATCAGCAATAACATGGATATTCAAATATCCTGTCAAAAACATAAATGTGAGGAACGACACCAAGTCCTTTTGTGCGTTAAAATACTGCAATGCAACGCCAGAAGAAGTGTGTCGGAGGAGGCGACTAAGGGATAAAAGGTTTCTTATGCACTTATCTACAACGGAGTTCAGACTTTACACGTAGACCCATTGTGAAACCTTCAATGTGCAAGGCAAGGCAAGGCTTGCTAAATAGTAGGTAGTTAGTTGTAGCCATAGCCACTGACATAAACTCTGTTGTAGCCAAAGACACGATGCCACAAGCCAGATCGTTGTAGCACAGATACTGGCCCTGTACCCGGATTTTCGATGTTCGATATATCGCCACTGTTTCGGTCCGCACTTCATTGTAATAGAGTTGACATTGGAACGAAAACGTTCACGCAATTGCGAAGTTCGAATGTGCGAGTAGAGGCCCTGATCATCTCCGAAGGGATTATGGTCGCGTATGTTATGTATGTATGAAATTGAATGTAATAAAAGAAATTAAATCCATTAAAGTGCTAAGTTACGTAGCTTGACAAAAATTACTGTGTCAAGAGCACGTCATGCTTGACACTTTGAACTTCGTACCGTTCTTATTTAGTGCGCCATAAGCGTTACAATCGAACTGCAAGGTTAAAGCTTGATGTGCTCTTGACCTCTTGTACCTAAACTGAGGATTTATTTTTAGTATAATCATTTATCTAAACGATCATTGCATAATAATAAAATGTAATAGTACAGTCAGCCTCAAAAAGATGTATATACAGTTTTGTTCCATCTCGTAGTACTAAAGTGTATAGATCTTTTTGAGGCTGACTGTACCTAAATCAGGAGAACCAAGCATTTCGGATTCCTGCAGGTATGGAGGGCGGGGTGAGACAGGGGGGGCTGAGCTCGCCTATGCTCTTTGGCCTGTATTGTACAGGGTGTAACAAAACACCCTTGTGTAAATACTTAAGGGTGTGGTGTAGACCATCAAACTGAATAACTCGCTCACTGGGGAGCCAACATCGAGAAAAAATTAAAAAATCTACTGTCCCATACATTTTAGTCGAGTCGGTCGGTACTGCAGTTTTGTATGGGACAGCAGATTTTTTTTCTTGATGTTGACTCCATAAATCCATAGTGAAATTTGTTCAGTTTGATGGTCTGAATCTGAAGCACCAGGCTGTTTTGTTACATGGATATGCCTGTATATGGATGGTCGATCATTGCTGTGTGGAAATAATTTGAGGTAACGACTAAAATTATTTTCAGTTTTTTTAATTTCAACTTGATATCTAGATGTAGATAGGTATACAAACTTATTATATTATATGAATACTTGCAAATCGAAATACTTATTCCTTAAAAATGTAATGGGGATTTTCAACAATGACCGTCCTCCCTTTAAATGGTTACAATAAAAATGTTTTAAGTGCGCCTCCGTACGTTCCATTGAACATTTGAATCGACGCCGGCGCCGGCGCACGCTCGTCGCAGTACATCCGGAGTGCGACGCGTGCCGCTCGCTATTCTACCATCTACGGTATAAATTATAAGAGGGGAACGATAAACTTCATTCTGGGCTGTACAATTGCATTCTCATTCTATATGATGTCTGATGCGACGAAATGGAAAAATCACGAAAGAATTTAAAGTGAAATAATTTTTTTTTCAAACAGAAAATCTTATTTTTTCTGTTTCTTGCTTTACTCTGAACTGCCTCTTTCACAAGCACGTATCCAGGGGGGGGGGGGGGGGCGGGGATAGGTGGGATTTCTCCCCTCCCCGAAATCCGAATATTTGAATGGAAAAGTGATTACAACACTTACTTTTTTCATTGTTTTTCTATGAATATCCCCACCCCCCGAAAGTAAAATTTGGATACGTGCTTGCTCTTTTATGATCCCCGCTCCGCCAGTGACTTAAACCTTATTACAAAAAGCATCGTCCAAAATGCAACGTAACAATGATTTATTCAGTATCCCTCTGTATTCATTACGGGTGTAGAAATTTAAGCCATTTATTTTGTTAACTCTGTCTCGGGCGATAAAGTTTGCCAGGGGTTGGATTAGAGGGATCACGGAGCACGAATAGTTTGTAATCTTAATGTTTGTATTGATGTTGTTTCTAGTTTATTAGCATAACTGGTCTTGTGTGCGCTGTTCATTTACTTTGGCGAAGGCAAAGTAGATGTCAACCGAGATGTGATGTTTGGTAGAGCCGATGTGAAACCTTTGTACAACTACAAACAAATTGGCAAAACTCTTGATTGCGCAGAACAAAATACGAGTGTGTAGCAAAAACTTTCCCCCCGAGTCCCATTGGTCAAGTTTATTTGCCGGGTACCTACTGTAATAATTTGTTGATCATCATGTGGTTGGGTGTGAGTGACACGAAAGAAGAAGAATGGTGTTTATAAAAAAAAAAGAAAAATTTGATTTATAACATTGCTACGTTTATCTACATAGTCTGCAGAAAACCAATCTTATCTTATAGTTATAAAACAGTTCCATGGTTAACAGACAATGTAAAGCATAAACCACTGAAGATAGAATTATGAAATAGTAATACATATATTATAGGGGATGACCAGGGCTCTGCCCACACGATAAGAAGAAGAAGGGGATGTAGAATACTAACTACATTAACTCACGATCGTAATTCCCTTGTAGAATACTAACTACATTAACTCACGATCGTAATTCCCTTGTGGGGTGGTCAGAAACATAGCTACAACTACCAACGTTCTGTTTAAGACACTAAGAAAGTATTTTTCGAAAATCAACCCAGAAGGGGTGCAAGAAGTGTTGAAGTTACCCGAAATCCACGTAGACGAAGTGCTGAAAACAAATCTTAACGATTTATTTTTATACAACGTGATCATGAATTTACGCAAAACAAAAAATAGTTTGTTTAGAATCGAGAGCAGAATCGAATTATCATGGTTTCAACCAAGATAATTTTTTCAAAAAATTAAATAATTTGTTTGTTAAAATTTACTGAACCCGATGTGAACCCACCGCACGGCCAAACTCGGGCTACTTACTACCAAAAAAGATTATTAAAATGTATCCATGAGTACGATAGCGCTTTCATTAATTGCTGAAATGATAAAAAATCATTTTTGCCTCAAAACTTAAAATGCGAATAACTTTAAATGTTTAGTATCAAAACAATGAAATTATTGTTTCAATCTAATTATTTTGTTATAAATCTGTTGGGGTGCATAAGGTTTTGCGCTTATTCATTAACACGTATAAAAGCTTTCTAAAAAAATTGCAACATCCATCAATTCATTTAACGTTCTCACGAGCTAACCTCTTCATTAACAATATCAATAAAAGCTAATCCGGATCCGTGACAAATTAGCGACTGTCGGCGGCGAGTACGGCAGCCGGCGACCGGCACCGTGCCGGCACCACCCAGTCAGTTATATCGGGACGAACCGGAACCAAATGGCAGAATGATTGACTGTCTAATAGAGTACTAAGAGGGATCGAGATTTGATGCGGTGAAAGTACCTAATAAGGGAGTGTGTATTTACACTACCTATGGGCTATGGGTATAAAAATGGTCAGGATTTAATGTGAGATTGATATCATTAACATCCTTTTAAACTAAGAATGTACGCATCAAATTGAAGAACTTATACAATGGGAGCAACCGATCGGAGCAAAAAAAAACCCGGCCAAGTCGGGTCTCGGGCAATTAGTGTTCCGTACTACCAGTTGTTTAACATGGGTCATTGATGACGACCACAATAAATTGACACTTTCTTAGTATGTGGTCACATAGTAACTGAAGATCATTTTACACTGGTCACACTGGTGTTAGTTTTTTGGGTAGGTATAGAAATTGAGGCGACTCGACATAAGACGGAATAATTTGGGGGCTCACTGAAATGAGACGCACCGTAGTGGGAATCGACGAAAGACGACTCGACATAGACGGAATAATTCAAAAAACTATCCATGTTAGAGCCACCCTGATAATTTTCCCGCCATCTATAATACATGTTATTTCTGATGTTCATGATTTTTTTGAGATCTTATACGGCTATATTTTTGAAATAGAGGTGGGGACAGCAATTTCTCGGATTTAGGTTAATTGAAAATTTTGTTAAACAAAGTTTTAAAAAAAAAAATTTAAAGTATATTTTTAGACTCGTATTTTCATAAGATATTTTCATAACCCAAACCATAGAGTAGACAATTTTTTTTTATTTACCCTGTCTACCTCCCAAATTGGCCCCATTATAAAAATTGAGTTTTTTTTCTTCATTTGTGATATTGAGCCAGCAATTGCCATATCTGTAGGTACCGAGTTTCAACTTCCTATGTCTTACGGTCTCTGAGAAAAATGCCTGTGACAGACGGACGGACGGACAGACACCGAGCTGATTCCATAAGTGTTCCGTTTTGGCAATTTTGGTACGGAACACTAAAAGTCTGCTGCTCCATGCTAAACTTTAGTGTGGGCTAGATTCAGTTATCGAAGCTGTTGAAACGATTTGAAAAATCTGCTGTTCCATACTAAACTGCAATGTCGACGCGCGAGTTCGCGACTCAAATGTATGCAACAGCTGATTTTCTTTTTGCTCCGATCGGTTCGCTCCCATAGTAAAAGTTGTTCAGTTTGATGGGTAGACTCTTAGTTTAAAAGGATGCTAATGATATCAATTTCACCCTGTGTACTTGATTTGACCATCAAACTGAACAACTTTTACTAATTTATTGTGACCCATCTTAGAAATCGCGAAAAAAAATCTGCCGTTTCATACATTCGTCAAGTAGCTATTGACTTTTGCTATGGAACAGATTTTTTGCGCGATTTCGATTATGGCTCCATAGTGAATGTTGTTCAGTTTAATTTTTGACAGATGAAATTTGATCTGAAGCACCCTGTACGATATTAACGCATTTAATTTTACATCCTGTATACAGGGATTACAGCGTAGGACAGGGTTTAACTTAATAACTAAGCCAACGCTTTTTTCAAATCAAACTTACTTCTTTCTCTATGGAACCAAAACGTCGAAATTGCGAAAAAAAAGTCAAACATGTACTTACGTACATAAACTGACGACCATAAAAAGTCAAACATGTACTTACGTTCATAAACTGACGACCAAAATTAAATCTTGTTTTTAATTATCGTTAATTATTTTAATGTAAATTTTTTGTACATCAAACATTCCATCCTGAAACCGTCAAAGTGATATTAAGCTGAGCCTTCCTTCAAATGCACGCTTAAAAATATAATTTGTAGTTCTAGCATATATTCTGACCGGGTGGTAAAAATAATTTTCTCAAACATGCTTGGAAATGTGAGCATTATTTTGACAACCTTCTTCGAGATAAATCGAAATTGCTGTACTGACCAACTACATGCGCGCAGCGGCCGGCAATGTTGTATGAAAATCCATATCTGTCGTGTTTTGCGGCCAAATAAATTACATAGTAAACTGATATCTGTCGTGTAATTTAAAAATGGAACGATCTTTTTCTCCGAAACATGGCGACCAAGGAGGTAACTCATCAAAGGTTTTATTTAAATTTCGAACTGGCTTGCAAATAGAAAGCTGTTTATTGAAAAAAAATACAAATTGTTGTTCGTTGTTCGTCATTGATTTTGAAAAGAGTTTTGATTTCCGCGAATTATTTCAGAAAATTTACTGTTTTCATTTCTGCGCATTATTTGAGAAAAGCACTATACAAGCCTTGGCCACAACTAGGCATTGATGGACTTACGTATGTGTGCCTCGGCTTCGCCTCGGCCCACATTTAAACGTTCGTCCATCAATGCCTCTGTTGCTGGCCGCTGCAGTAATGTACTATAACGATAATTAAAAACAAGATTTAATTTTAGCTGAGCGAAATAAATTACGATACTACAGATTGATTCTCATCACAAAAATGCGGAAGTGCGCAGAACAATTACCGAACTTATCCAACCCTAAAATATCTACCATCATCGTTTGTACCCCTAAATTATCGCGATCTTTTATTGTTGAGTGTATGAGAAAAAATCTGAAAAGGGCACGGTTGTCACCGCAAATTGCGACCATTGCAGGAAAGAGTCGCACGCGCTATAATTCGATATGCGTGGTAGGGGTTGATTTGCCCCTACTGCTCATCCTCATTAAAACTCGAAAGATATGTTTCACAGCGTGTTTTTGATTAAATATTCATCCCTTACTGACAGAACTAACTTTATCATCATATGAGCGCTTTAGCGCTTTAGTCCTTTAGGACGAAATATATTAAATAAACCATGAACAGTAATTAAAATAATATTTCCTCCATATAACAGCAGTAAGAAAAATATAAATTCACGACCGTATTTCGGGGTGGTCAGAAACATTACTACAACTTTCGGTTTAAGAGTGTATAGTTGTAGCAATGCTTACATCCATGTCAAGTGCCTTTCGCCTACATAAACACTGCACGAGAAACAGCATCATCGCGTTTTCTGCATTTGCAGAAAAAACATTAAATTATTTAATCATCACAAATAATTAACTTAACTCAAAATAATTTATATAATTATAACTTCTCGACGGATAGAAGTCTCTATTATTCTTATAAGTAAGTAACGCATTAAAGTTTACACCCTATGTAAGGAAAAGTATAATTAACCTTTAAACCACGTAGTCTACCCATTAAACTGAACAACTTTAAACCTGTCAGGTACAACAAAAAAATCTGCTGTCTCATACATTTGAGTCGTGCAGGTATTGCAGTTGAGTATGGAACAGCCATAGATTTATATATTACTAGCGTAAGGATAAGCCCGTCAGAATATTTTACAAAAACCTTAAAGAAACAAAAATTTGCGCCATCTGTCATAACTCGTATACGAACTATATCGTGTCATATATTTTCTTCGATCGTTGTAGTGCTCTAAACTGACATTTTTCAATAGTCAAGCTCATAGGCCATGTCCTTACGCTAGTAATATAATATTATGTCTTTGGGAACAGCTGATTTCCTGCTCTGACAGGTTTGCTCCCAGTCAAAAAAGTTGTTCACTTTGATGGGTAGACATACTCTAATACCATCTAATACTCTGATTTAAAGTTTAATAATACTTTTACTTAGTCGCTGTATAAATTGTCGCTAAGGATTGTCGATTTAATTTATTTATTTTCAAACTGAAAACCGATCAAATTTATAACACACATTAGCATCGGGGGTTAAAAATAATAGTAAATAACAAGATTGATCTTCAAAATAATATTCGATAACCTCTGGACACGAAGTGCAAACGACTCTATTAGGATTGAAGAGAATCGGATAAGAGCATCGTCAAGTGCCGTGAGTGCTCTTAATTAACATCCAAACATGCGGCGGCACGTGGCAAAGTTTTGTATGCGGCCTCTTAAACAACTTCAACTTCATATGTAAGAGGCTGATTTAATTTAATACTATTAAACGGGATAGCGTCTTTCTGGTCGGCTAGTGTACATAATAATTAAGGTCATTGGGGTAACCCAAGATGTTCGCACATACGTTATTTGTACTAAATAAAGATTTTTGACAAAAAAATTAAACCGACTTCAA
The DNA here is from genome assembly GCA_922987775.1 of Agonopterix subpropinquella. Classification (NCBI taxonomy): domain Eukaryota; kingdom Metazoa; phylum Arthropoda; class Insecta; order Lepidoptera; family Depressariidae; genus Agonopterix; species Agonopterix subpropinquella. The sequence goes on along the minus strand of OV277693.1, from coordinate 50,830,566 downwards.
AACTCAAAAAGTATAAAATAATATTGCAGCCGATGAATTTTACGTTAGCCTGTAAGAATATCAATTTGCTTTATCGAAGTCGCTGTCAAGCCTGTACGATTCGAGAATGAGCTTGCAGTATTTTTTTGGCTAGGCTTGACACCGACTCCAATAAAACAAATTGATATTCTTATAGGCTAACGTAAAATTCATCGGCTGCAATATTATTTTATACTTTTTGAGTTTTGAAGTCGGTTTAATTTTTTTGTTAAAATTTTTTAATTTAAAATTTTTATTCAAAGAATGAAACATATTTAGAAACGGAGAAGTAAAATTACACCTCTTTCTCTACCAACTTGTTCCCCTACTATTTAACTGCGTCACCAAGCGAAATGAATATCTCTTTGCTGGCACAAAGGTAACTTTTAATTGTCCCAGTCTGATGGCTCTGATCTCTGGCTCTTTGCAAGTGCTTTGAGTTCACGCTTCGGCTGCTTCGCTTTGACGTCGATTGGTGGCAAGTTTAATGCTTCTAACTGTTTTTTTCCGAGTAGTTAAATTTTTTGACAATACTGTGTCGGCGTAATGGTGGACGATTAAAAGTAAAATTCATGTTTTAAGTTTTTAACACCATTACATAGAGCTGATTTTGATATTTTATTTTATTTATTTTCCGAAGGTTTACAATTTTGTTAAATATGTATAGGGTCCTACTTAATATGCTGACACTTTTTTAAGGGGATGTTCAGACCGTCAAACTGACCAACATAGAAATGGCGAAAAAAAAATCTGCTCGTCCATACAAAGCTGCAAACCTACTTTTTCCAAATGTATGGGACAGCTGTTTTTTATTTTGCGATTTCGATGTTGGTCCCATAGAGAAAGTTGTTCAGTTTGATGGTCTGATAATCCCCTTAAAAAGTTTCAGCATATTAATAAGGACCGTGTACACATAAATAGTTAAAAGTCTTGACATTTCATTATCACCTATTATTAAAGTTTTACGCAGACTGAATATTATCAAGACAAGCTGAGCTGATAAAGGGATGGAGATAATGAATTTATTATGAAAAATCGTGCCTTTGTTTACCTTGGCTGCAAGATTTTATAAGCAAATCAAAAATATCGCATACACAGAAAGGGTGAAACAACATAGATTTTCTCTCGCACTCTGTGTAATGGCCCGTCTACACGCTCCTTTATGCGGTCAAAATGGTAGCTCGTGCAGTCCTACAAGCGCGGCTCGAATAATCGTTGACATGCTGAAGATTGGACTGCGCAGTTTTCGGTTTGTACGGTTTTACTTGTGTGTATGGCGGGTAGGCCAGTCATTTTACGGAGTTTTGTTAGGCGGGGTAGGGAGTAATTACTAATTGTACTTTTAAACTGTAACCGGCACCATTTAGTGACAAAAATAGTATCCTAAACCAAATAAAAAAAAATTTGCTACGCAACATAGAAATCAAAATTGTGTGTTCCAGAAGGCTTTTAAATTAATAATATTAATACCAATGCACTCATTTGAACTAGATTTAACAATAAACATTATTTTTGATCAATAAAATAGGCATTAAAATTTAAAAATTAGGTATTTATTAGAAAATACGAATGTATTTTTCAAAACCTTCTAAGTAGACAAAAATATTTACACCATGTTTGAAGTATGTATGATGGTAAAGCCTTAAATATGTGTAAAAAAAATTATCATCAGGTTTTTTTAGAACGAGATAATACCTATATTTTAAAATTGGAACTGTTGCTGACGTAATTTTTTTTTAATTTTGGTACATTCTTAAGCTCAAATTGGCTCTTCAATATTATAGCGAAAAAAAATGCAATTAGTAATTAGTCCCGGCTCAAACCGTAAAATGACTGGGCTAGGGCTTCAGTTCGGCAAGTTTTTTTTAACAAAACAATTTTGTAAATGCCTGATAATGGATGATATTTTTAGTTTAAGCCGACGACAGTATAATATGATAATCTGTTTCAAAAAACTGTTCTGCAGTTTTGCATAATATTTTATTGTGAACTGTGTTTTTTTAAAGAATGAATGTCTGTTTCTTGACTATCTGTTTTTTTCAATCGGATAGCAATAACATTTTTTTTTTAAATCTCCCGTCAGCTGCGAGAACACTGAAGTCTGCGCGGGCTTGCGCAAATTCTTGCTTGTACCATATTGAAAAAAAAACATCAGCTGTTTCATACATTTTGGTCGACTAGCTATTGACATTTTCTATGGAACGGCAGATTTTTTTCCAGATTTCAAAGTTGATTCCATAGTAAAAGTTCTTCAATTTCATGTTCTCAAGCACCCCCTTAAGTATGTAATGCATTTTACTTTACACCCTGTATAGTATACATACAGGGTGATGTTATTAATCAAACACTATGACGTCAGATAACCAAAACGTGGAGAGTAGTCCCAAAACGTGGAAAGATAGTACCTACGAACTCCCGCCCCTAAGCGAATAAATTACTGATAAAAACTTTGTAACGATGCAGTCGCGCGGTTGGATTGAATTATAGGTGTAGGATAACAATTTTAACTGATCTCGAAATAGGGAAAGGATTCTGTATGTATATTCAACCAAGTTAAGATGGAGTTTATTTTGTTCGCCTTAAACAGGGTGCAAACTTAAATGCGAAAAAATGCGCTTTAGACCATCAAACTGAACAACTTTTACTATTTTCTTCTTATCGTGTAGGCAGAGTTTTTTCAGATCGCCTTACGGCCTCTGACGTGGTTTTTATGTAACGACTACCACCAGAGATAGTAGCCGGGACCAACGGCTTAACGTGCCAGCAAGCACGGAATCATTTTTATTTTTAGATTCAATCAGGTGATTCAGCCTGCAATGGGACTTTTACTATGGGACCAACTTTGAAATCGCGAAAAAAAACATCAATTGTTAAGAAATAAAAAAATACGATTGAAGGCAGCACCGAGCCTCCAGTGCTGCCTTCATATCGTTCAAAAGTAGTGGCGTTCATATCGTGCTTCAATACGAGCACCGGAGGCTCTGTCCACTTAAGACGAGACTATTGCGTATTTAGAAGGAGTGTTTAAGTAGATACGCACAATACGCACACATGTTTCCAATATCTATTGTATTGTATGTGTAACACTATATTATAATGGTTCATTGTATTCAGGAAGTATACCGCGTCCCGCTAATGTGCGCCGACAGGTTGTCGAGTGTGGGCAATACAAACTTCTGTTTCCCTAGCCACGGCTAAAATACAGAAATTGCAGAGTATACACACAAGTGTCACGCGCTTCCTTTCCAATGGTACGTTGTGTGTGGCGTGAAATTAATACTTTTTCCATTGTTTTCCTTTGAATAGAAGCGTCGGCTCTATACGGGGTGACTAGATAGTTAAACGACGGATTTTGCAAAGCAATGAGTTGTGGATACTGTACATCTTTTGGAGACACATGAAAGTATAAACATTTTTAATTCTCCACTTATCATATTATGATGATTTTAATTAAAGAAATATTTTTTTTGATGATCTTTGTGTATTTAAGCTACAAAACTAAGACCACGGCCTTCTACCTACAGCCATATTCTTCATGTTATTCCCTATTTGAGCATTCTAACTTCTATTTGTATAAATTCTTGTTTGCATACACTTCCTAACTTTTGTACGGAGTACGGAGTTTTCTAGTAGGTAAATAGAAACAGAAACCTGCACACCAGAAATAATCTATGGAGAGATCCGGTTTGCAATCGCGAATCATATCACAATAATGATGGACGCAATTGCAGTGAGAGATCATGATTGTAAGATTATGAAATAAAATTCGGTCCAGTGCGAGTCGGGCTACTCGCGCACCGAGGGTTCCGTACCACACCACCACAGAACACAACATTATTAACTTAGAAAAAAAAACTTTTTTTGTCCGGGACCTTTAGCGCAAGACCGACTCACACTTGGCCGGTTTTTAATATTTGTTGTTATTCTGTAGAGTTTGCTCTATAATTACACTAAGTTTGACGCTTGTATGTATTACCGTTTTTACGATAGAGCGTGAAGAAAAAACGTCGATAAAAACTAGTTCCTTGTTGAGAACATCCCTTAATTTTTAACTTTTTGATATTTTTATTATTTGTTAACAAATCCGCCGTAATAACGCACATTCTGTGAAAATTTCAACTATCTAGCTCTTACAGTTCAAAAGTTACAGCCCTAAATAGGTCGGACAGACCTACGGACGGACGGACGGACGGACGGACGGACGGACGGACGGACGGACGGACGGACGGACGGACGGACGGACAACGTAGGCTTAGTAATAGGGTCCCGTTTTCACACTTTGGGTACGGAACCCTAAAAAGTGAGAAATCATAGGCAACAGCATAGGATCATAGGCGATTTATTAGAGCTACCGTGTGGCGACATGATGGGGAAATTTAACGCCGTAAACTTTATTCCTTATTAACATCCCGATGCAAAAACAGGCTTCATTGAAGTAGACAGTGGAAAGATGATATAGGTTTTGAAGAAAAATGCAAGTCTTTTCAGTTCCGATTTACCGAGGTTCTGCTGATATGATAAGCTATGATGTTACTGGTTTAAAAGAAGCCTCTTACCTGTACATTTTGTAGCCCGCAGCGTATCTGAGAGCGAAGATGTGGAATATCCCTTGCTGAGTCCCCCTGATAACTTTTCAGTGCCTGAAAGACATTTGCACAGATTAATCATAGAATGGTATCAGTAATCATGTTATCATAGAATGGTATCAGTAACTTAACAAAAGTAATTCAATAATAGATAAAACTGCGTTCTCCCACGATTAAAAACCTAATGCATCACTTCAAATTAAAATCACTCCGCACAATATGTTTAATGCTATTTATTTGTATAAAATAAGTTGGGGCACTTTTCGGGTGGTCATAGTCAACTCATAAATCTTTAGGGAGGGGGAACTATCATTACTGGTGTTTCAATCGCACAATTAACTTTTATTGTCTGCGTCATGGTTCCCATGAAATGGCATCATAACAAACGTGCGCGGGCGCATCGTCTGCGACTCGGCTGCGCTTCGTCTATTGTCACGGGGAACTAAAAATGATGTCACTCTACGATCCGCGCCATTATTGACTTGATTTATATTTTGTGCGCGTGAGTGGCTATTGATTGTACAATAATTGTTTGTTTGCGTTAGAAGGGGATGATGCGGATGGTGTGAGAATTTTCAAGTGGCTGGCTTAGTGGTTTAGTAAACATATTATATATTAACAATGTTTATTACTTTGATCGTTTTATTTGTTTTGTTTGAAGGTCATTATCAAAGATTTTTTTTGGTCTAAATCTTTGGTCATTATGCTGTGTTTCTAAGCAAATACAATCAGGATATTTTTAAAAGAAGGGTCATAGGCTTGTTTTTGGGTGTGTGCGTTGCATCCTCGGCTTCATCTACACCTTTCATCTACATCTTTAGGTACTATAAAATCCTTCCTAATATGCTGACACTTTTGTTGGTCCCATAGAGAAAGTTGTTCAGTTCGATGGTCTGATCATCCCCTTAAAAAAGTGTCAGCATATTAAGAAGGACCCTGTATAGATATATTGTATTTACTTGGAATAAAACCGCCTTCAATAAAACTAAAAAATAAAAAATAAGAATAATATTGGAGCTGATGATTTCTTCGTTCGCATCATAAGAACATTAATTTGTTCTATGAAAGTCGCTGTCAAGCCGGTACGATCCGCGACAGGGCTCGCATTCGTTTTTAGGCTTGGCTTGATACCGACTTCCATAAAACAAATTAATTTTTTTATGATGCGAATATTATTTTTATTTTTAATTTTTTAGTTTTTTTGAAGGTGGTTTTAATTTTTTCTTAAAATTTTGTTTATTTCGGAATTTTTTGTAGTGAAATACATTATTTTGACTAAGATATCAGTTATACACGCAAGGGGTACATCGATACAAAGCAAATGTTTCAATCGCCAATGATGTGCTGTCAACTTTTGAGGAGTTCTATTGTGTAGCTCCAAATTGCGTTACAGATCTTCACTATATTAAAATGCAATCATCTCGGGGGTAAATACTTTAGAACTAAAAAAGAATCACCTAAATCGGTTAAGAAAGGCCGAAGTTATCGCGTAATAAATACGTTCAAACCAGGCCGTCACAGTTACAGGAATTAGTCCATATCTTGAAAACTACTGATAAAAAAAGAATGATCACAATCCGATTAATAGTTTCGGAGAAATGCGTGGACAAACATTCATACATACATAAATACATACACCTATGAAATTTTGTATATTTGTTTAGAAGCCCTAATAGATTATCATAATGTGAATATTTTGCAATTCCTATAATATTACATACATACATACGTATCGAATTGACAACCTCCTTTTTTTGAAGTCGGTTAAAAACAGACGCAGCGAGACTACAGTCATATTCCATCAGATTAGCGCAAGCTCATTTCGAATAAAAGAATTAATTTTGAATATTATTTTATTTTAAGCTTTTCAGTTTGGAAATCGTTTCAACAGCTTCGATAACTGAACAGTTGTAAAATATCCGATATACCAAATTATAATTAACATAAATTTACTATAACTTTTTAAAAGTCTATACTTACTAAAAATTTTCATACAAAATGGTCGCTTAGGTCCTTGACTTTCTTTGGCGTAGGTAGGTACCTACTGTAATACATAAGTTTGTGGTAGGTACCTTACCTACCGGCTTTCGAGTCGCAATACGCAATAGCTTTTCCAGATTTCAATCATTAGTCCCTTTATGAAAGTTGTTCTGTTTTGGTGGTCTGAACCACCACCAACTAAAAAATGTATCGCAGTTAACCCTGTGCACCTTTTACCTAAGTTTTGCTAGAAATTGATATTAGCAAATTTAAGTTAAACAGTTACGTTAGCGATATACTACAAAGATTATGCGATACAAAACCGAATTCAACCGGATACCCTGCAAATATTATAGTTTTTTCCAGTGGCCCATATATCTACCAAGAATAACAATAAGTCTAAGAATAGCACCACCCCATTTTCTCCCGTTAGTGTCGTAAAAGGCGACTAAGGGATCTACCGGAGGATGGGCAGCAGCATCCTTTGAGTACACACATTCAATCCAACTGCGATCGCCAACCCGCCTGCCAAGCGTGGCGATTATGGCAAATCTCCCCATTTTGGAGGAGGCTTATGTCCAGCAGTGGACGTCTATCGGCTGATATGATGAATAACAATACCTATTTGTCTTTTGGAGTGTAGGTAGGTATATCAACTATTTCAGCCTCTTATTCTGTATCATTCAATATTAGAATAGAATAGAATTTATTGAAAAATACCATGGTTACATCATTAATTTAGACTTAGCTCCTATACTAGCGAACTGTATACCCAAGAGCTTTTCCTTCCCTCTTTTGTGATACTTATAATTATTAAATTAAGTATACCTAATTAAAATCTCCATTCCTTGAGAGTATTAGCTTTCCATTTAGGATGCGTAGGTTGATTGTAGCTACCTTTAAAATACACTTAGTGCAAGGTGAACTAATCACTAACTGGACCACACCTGGATTCAAGTATCGAACGATCAGTTTCTCGAAACAACATTTCGAACCTGGGACGAGCCCCTTCTGTCTAACTTAATGAATATAAATTGTGAAACAACAAACCCGAGCCCCAGCCCTTTCGCTTATGCAATAAACGTTAAAAAATCAATAAAACGCGTATCAGACCAGTTGTAGAATGATTTATTGATATATATTTTAACACGATAACATCTAAAGTATGGCATCATAATTGATGACAATTGCACCGTATACAGTGTAGATATTAAGTGTGATAGACATGGAAAGCGCCGCTAACCACCGCCAGGGGGCGTTCCACAATCATTTTCGTGTTAACAACTCTTTAGCTAAGCCCCCGGGGGCTTATAAAATTAAATATATGTTGCTCTCTTAATGACTGTTAGATTGGGGCTACCTAGAGTTGGGAGAACGCGTGAATTTTTGCACTGATTTGAATATTATGTAAATTTGATCGTGTTGTTATTCATAACATATTCTGTTTATTAAAGACTAGTTTAAAAATAAAGAAAGCAGCTCTTAAAATCACATTTTTCATTTATGAAATCACTGCTGTGCATTGTTCTTTATATTCCTAGATTAGATTACAAGTCGTAAGTATTTTATCCATAAAACTGTATACCTATGAGTTATCACCATCCAAATTTCAATAAAATGTTTGTTTATGAAAAAAAAATGGATACGTGTTTTTTCTTTTAGTATCGCTCAGTACTAAAATATTGAGATATGACTACGCAAAAACAATTCGACTGGACACAGTACGCACCTACTTGTGCCACAGATTATTTAATAGTTACTACCACACGACCCGATTTCGCGCGCTTTTTCGAATTTAGAACCTTGCTTTTCAAGAACGAAAACTAACGAACGAATCTCTGTGGTCAGTAATTTTCTTTGGGTCAGAGCCTTTTAATTTTTAGAAAAGTTTATTATGTGTCATTGTGTCATTTAAAGCATAGACTATTATATGTATTCAAAGACGCTCGGCCTGCGGCTCGTTTGGCGGCAGACTGACCCCGGAGCTTTGCCCCGGAGACCAGGTCCACCAGGCGTCCAGGGGGGACGCTTCGGAGCTTCGCTCCTACGCGTAGCTTGACCTTCGGCCTGCATTCAAAGAGTACTTTATTATTACCGTGTCATTGACCAAAAATAAACAAAATAAGACTAGTATAAAATTTTAACAATGTTTTGAAAGTGTTGTGTGTTCCTGCACAGAATAGGTAATAGTTTACAATGCGTGGGACTCTGAAGCTAGACCCGGCTCCGCCTCCCGGTTCTGCCGCACCCGGTCGGTACGAATACGAAACTCGATGACCAAGCTTTATGGAAAATTCTGTAGGATAAAATTTTTAAATGTGCAATTTTGACCTGCCCTTTTTTTATGAAATGGGTTCTAATAATTAGTGATACCAAACATGTAGAAAAATTTGGATGGTGATAAAAAAATCTTCCTGTATATTCCAGAAACATAGGTACTAGTCGTGTCGTGGGGCCATGGCGTGTGTGTCAAAGAAAAATCACATATTTCGTTGAATATTTAATTTAATTCCTGTGTGTCTGTTTGTTGAAACATCACCCAAAACAAACGAATATATTTTGACGCGGTTTTAAAGCTGTTCGCGATAGCCCATTGGTGGCTGACAAAAGGGCGATAATATTTATGCCGGAATTAAACTACGGCATTGTGATCGATTCCAAGCGGACTCAGTTGCGGGCAAAAGCTAATAAACGATCTAAAATTTTTAAAGCGTGAAGACGATTGATATCATCGATGAATTGAACCATAAATAAAAAAAAGTTTATAATAGTAACTTTGGATAGTCGCGTTTTGGCAACATTTTCCAAAACGCGTCCCGAGCTTTACGAAAAACGTAAGTAAGTTTGAATTTAGGCAAAACATTTGATATTTTAAGTGGTACTTTCATTTCGTTAACCTCGAAAGCGGAAAGATTTCATCGTCTCTGTTGGAATCCACCGCGCCTCTGCCAAGGCAACAATGGAAATCATTCTTTGCCGAATTTACATTTTTCATGAATTCTGAAGTTTATTACTTTTTCAGTGGATATCTTTTGTCTTCTTTGGGTCATAAATGCTGCGCTTACAATTTATAGCCCGATTTTAATCCTATAACACCTTAACAGTGGAAGAAGTAGGGATATGTTATGTAGAGGTACAACCCGGTTGGTGTAATGGTTACCGCGCCGGACCGCCAAATCAGGGTCCTGGGTTCGAATCACGGTTCGGTTATGTATGAGTGTTATAATGTTTGTTGTACGGTTTCCATACGAAAAAGCCTAGTAGCTTACGGAATCATTAAAATATATGTGCCTGTGAGCGTGATTTATTATTAATTACATAAACTGCGTAAAGCATGCTTCTTCTTATCGTCTGTGCAGAGCCCTGGTGTCAGAGTTTTTTCAGACAGCCTTACGGCCTCTGACGTGGTTTTTATGTAACGACTACTACCACCAGAGATAGTAGCTGGGACCAACGGCTTAACGTGCCACCCGAATCACGAAATCTTTTTTCTTTTCAGACAATCAGGTGATTCAACCTGCAATGTCCTAACCAACTGGGGAAAAACGCGCAAAGTGACATATCACCAGGTGTCCCCCGTGGGAATCGAACCCACGACCTCCGTGTCGAGAGCCCAATGCTCATAACCATTAGACCACGGAGGCAGTTAAAAGCATGCTTAAACCACAGAGTGCTATAATTCTTAAACATATGGACGTAGCACTGCATGAATAACAAAAAATTGGTAACTAAGACCTAAAGCTCTTAATTCTTTATTATCCAGGTATACGTATAACTACTAGTATTTTATAATTTTACTAAACTTGTTGGTAGCAGAAGCTAGTGCAAAATACTATGGGTACCTACTTAATACTACGTGTATAGGTACCTACTTATATCCGAAATAGTGCTCCATGGCTTCATTTTACCCATCCAACCCGGCTGTGGTATCTATACTTATAAAATCTTTCATAAGATTATTTATAACTCAATGCAACCGGTGCAACAGAGAAGAATTTTTAAGTTTGAAAATTTCCCTAACAATCAAGCCCCTCGTTAAAACCCCGGGAAACTCCGCTTACCCCAGGCTAAGTTTCGAAATAATGAACTCTACGGAGACAATAAAATTTTATTTTTACGTCTAGTATTTATTAAGGCTGTGTGCGATGCGATGATCTCGAGGGCGGGGTGTGGGCGGTTGCGTTGCCATGGTAACCATGGGGTAAAATCCCGCACGCCCCCGTTTCACTCCCTTGAGAGAGATTGTTATCTGTGTGGAAGATGCTCGCTCCCCACCTTGCCTTCCGTCTCTTTATACCTACGCAGTATCAAAGCATAATCTGAAAGGGTTCAACGCACCACATCTTTCAACGCGAATTTCAACTTTATACTCTGTGCTCAAGAACACATTTCGCAGGGAGTTCGCTCACTGCGCACGTGAGGCAATCGATAACATTCTTCGTAGATAGCGTGCTCTTAGGTAGTTGAGGATAACAATAGATCTCAAAATAGAGATGCCAGCGTAGAACTAAAATATATTTACAATTTCTGTTCTGTCCTACTCCAGTCATCGAATTCATCTTTCTAAAAACACTGTGGGAAGATGCGAAATGTTGAGTAGGTAGTTAGAAAGAGCTTGACTTGCAACGATATTAATGTACCAGTACTAGATAAGGCGATCAGTAGGAACTGCACGTTACACTGGAATACGGTTCCCGCACCGCATTGATGTTACATAGTTCACTTCGTACTAATAGCAGATCGCAATGTGTTATTTTGTATGACATGTCGTTTCTATGGACGTGCGCATGTCTATCATTAGAGAGAAAGTCAATCTTGACTCAGTCTTGACTTGCCTTAAATTTTGTTCCACAAACATACGGTCGGGCTAATTTGGGCTATCTAGGGGCTATCATTATAAGTAAGTATCTATATTTAACCTGTTCATATTGGAGAGATATGGAGAAAAGAGGGAAAGCTAGCTAGATCCAAGAAGTGCGAAATAAATGATAATTTTATTTAGCGTTTTTATCCATATAACACCTCTTCAAATCTTGATAAAGTAACGTCTCCTAGCGGATGGCGGAACCTAACAAAGAAACACAAAGCAAAATACTCACCGAGTGATTTATTCCTGTCTATTGATCCAAGCATCGATTCATCTGTCCTGGCAGTCCTTCCAAAACCTATGGTGCTGGAGGCATCTTGTCCCAACTGTCCTCCGTAGAAGTCTCCGAATGCAGTCGCCGATCCCAGGAGTCCAGACCTGTCCTGCAATGCTGCTTTGGCTTTTTCGACACTTTGCTTTAGCTGTTCGAAGGTGGACTGATGCAGACGGTACGGGGACCATTCCGACGTCGGCCAGGGCTCCTCTTTCAGTGCGCTTCGTTTCAGTTCCAGAGCGCCCGCGTAGGAGCAGCTGCTTTCGTACATTGCAGCTTTTACTCCTGCACGGAGGGCGTTGGCACACTTCAGTCCGCGGATGTCGACTCTGCTGACAAACAGTTAAATGAGTTGATGTCGTTGAGTGAATTGGAATTCACTTATCTTGACCTTAAAGCATCACGGCTCCCGTCAGCGGCCACGGGAGCCGTGATGCTTTAAGATCTTGACTATACATAGATGGTGCAACCAATGACATTAGTACAACACCTGTATGTTCAGACAACCTTTTTCCTAAGTTAATTCAGAATTCACTAGGTTTACCAACCTACAACCAGATGGTATAAGATGGTACAGGGTGTATGGATTCAGACCATCAAACTGAATAATTTTCTCTATGGGAGTGGGACTAATATCGAATCGATAAAAAAAATCTATTGTTACATTTGAGTCGAGTAGTATACTGTAGAAGGCCGTATGTATAGAAAGGCCGATATTTAATAGCGATTTCCTATTTCGCCCCATCGTGAAAGTTGTTCAGTTTGATGGTCTCAAAACGCATCTAACTCCCAAACACCCTATAATGATGGACAAAATTTCTCTGGCAATAATATTCAGCATCGGCGATGGTGTTGCATTTTATGAATGGACTCGTATGTGGCATTGGCCAACTGTACCATTGATGGTACTTCCCGATTGTACTTCTGGTCCGGCGGGGATATACCTACCCTATTGAAAAATCTCTAAAGGATTCGAAATAGTAGGAGCACATCAGAATACTATAATTTTACTACCATATGTAGGAAGGAAGGTTTAACCTTGATAAAATCAAACCCTTAATTAGCAAGCTTTAAAGGAAATGACGTAAGCCAAGGCATCATTCACCTCATGTCGGAAATCCGTTTGCGTTTTGGTCGCTTCAAGTCTTTCTTGACCTTGTCCGTGGTGAGGGATTTCGGTGGTATCACATTGCAGTGATACCTCTATGCCACTAAAAAACTGCACTACGTTTTACACTATACAATTAATAAAGATATTTTTTATCCAGAGACGACATTTGGGGCTTTTGTGCTCTGACACTTCCTGGACTAACACTGCACTGTTTATATGATACTTTAAATGGTACACGCAACCGATTTTTTTAATTATTTACGAATAACATGATGATCGTTTATCTATGGTCTAGTTAATCCGGTCAAAAACCGATCTTACGATGATCATTTCACAGTGGCCTTTCGACGACTGTAGGCGACGCGCTTGCACAGCGTTCAAATTGATTGCATCCGGCGTAAGGGAAATGTGTCATATAACTCATATAACCAATTTATATACAGCTCGATTTGACCACAGACCTAAATTGGTTGTTAAAACCAACCAACTTCCATAAAATAATAGATTGGTAATGTTTACCTTAGTTTGATTATCGTTACAATTTAACAGGATTTAATACTAAATCCTCGATGCACCTACAAGAGGGACGTAGTATCTATTACTAGGTACCTATCATATTTAAACAACAAGAAGATGTTTAAAACAATAATAACATAATACATTGTACTAAATATTTCATTTCTAGTTTCCGCAAGCCTAAGTTTTTTGTAAAACATTCTCATTTTATTCAATGTAGAACAGCTTAACCAGTTTTGTTTACTGATATTGCGTTGCTCTTTAAAAAAAATATAAAATATACCAGGACCCTGACAGCCAAAGAGCAGAGTGTCCACACATGTGGGCGAATATTGTACAGTCCACAACACTATTGTAGGTACTGTATACTTGCTTGCTATTTGAATTTATTGAATTGTATTCCAAGCTCATCGTTATTGTACAATAATTATGTTAACAGGTAGATAAAATACAAACTTGGTTCTGAATTCTCTAAGCAAAATTGTATCGATTTATTATTTTGTAGGTAATATATTTTTACATATTTATCAAATTATAATTTAAAAAAAAATTGATTGAATTGTTTGGATTATTTTCTTTCTTGTCAGCATGAGCTTATATCGCATTATAATCTTCCCGACACACACTTGGTCGTTTTTTTAGCCTATGTTCATCACGGATATTGTAGCATTCTAAAGGTGAAAGAATTATTCAGATCGGTCCAGTACTCGTAGTTGCGGAGCCTATTCAAAACGTTCAAAACTAACAAAAAAATCAAAACATTCCTCTTTATAGTATTAGTATAGATATACAGGGTCCTTCTTAATATGCTGACACTTTTTTAAGGCGATGACCAGACTATGAAACTGAACAACTTTCTCTATGGAATCAACATCGAAATCGCAAAAAAAAAAAACAGTTGTCCCATACGTTTGGCTCCGAGTATAGACCCAGAGCCCCCAACGGTCTAGGGCCTAAACGTATAGGAAAGCTGGATTCAGTGTAGCTCGAAAATAGACGCCAAAGTACATCATTTAGCCTCGGTCTTATGACTCAAAGCGGTCACTGAAATTTTTTACAGCGGTCAGACAATCGCGAAAAAATGGGGTCTGGGCCTAAACATATAGGAAACGAACTTGATGCATTTAAAGAAAGAGCCCTCTTAGGACAATACCACAGCATATTTAGTTTTTCTCAAATCGGTCACTGTTCAAAATCAGACCGGGGTTGAAAATCGAAAAAAATTGGTCTTGGGCCTAAACATATAGGAAATGTGAAACCAACTTGGATCGACAGAACACACTTTACCCATCACGAAAAACCCGGTCTTACATGGCGGATCGGTCACCTTTCCAGAATCAGACCACTTTTATAAGATACCAAAAATGTCATATATCTCGACAATGGTTAGCGATAGAAAAAATTTGTTAAAGTGTTAGTTAGTTAGTTAATTTGTTTTTTCAACAAAATTATCCAGTTTAAGAAAAAAATACCTTTTGCTCATTTGTCTAATCTAACATTAATTGCTTGTTGTGGGGTATTGCTTGCTTGCTTATCGTGTCGACTTCAACACAACAAAGTCGCTAAATAGTATTGGGGTACTAAGAGTTTCTCTTTTTACCGGTACCAATGCAAATAATTTTTTTTATTCCATTCATATGAATGAAATCGTGAACAAAGTTATTACAAAACTTGTAGAACATACAGTTTCCTACAATTTATTTTGTACAAATTTCTTATATCATTAACTGACCGCTTTGAGTCATAAGACCGAGGCTAAATGATGTACTTTGGCGTCTATTTTCGAGCTAGACTGAATCCAGCTTTCCTATACGTTTAGGCCCTAGACCGTTGGGGGCTCTGGATCTAGTAGGTTTGCAGTTTTGTATGGAAGTAATGATTTTTTTTTCGCGATTTCGATGTTGGTCCCATAGAGGAAGTTGTTCAGTTTGACGTCAGACCGTCAATCTGAACAACTTTTTCTATGGGACCAACATCAAAATCGCGAAAAAAATATCAGCTGTCCCATACATTTGGCTTGAGTAGGTTCGCAGTTTTGTATGGGACAGTTGATTTTTTTTTTCGCTATTTCCATGTTGGTCCCATAGAGAAAGTTATTCAGTTTGATGGTCCGATCATCCCTTTAAAAAAGTGTCAGCATATTAAGAAGGATCCTGTATATAATAATCACTCATGCAGTAGTGGAAAGATTTGCCAGCCATCACTGGTCGTATCGAGTTAGAGTAGGTACATTTTATTTGCACCAGATGAATTCGGTTTCGATAAATAAAATCTTATTGACAAATGGAGAAAAATATACCTAGGTAACAAACTAGGTAACAAATTAAGCGATGACATTATTTTAAATGGCAAAATAAGGTAGGTACTTGTATAGGTATTATGCTGTTTGCACTTTATGAGTATTTTCTGTGTGTAGAATGAAGTGTAAAATGAATAAGATTTCAAACAGTCTGTCAGAAGTTAATAATATTATGAATTTGTGACGCTGACAGTACCGGCGCGCGCGCCACTTTGCCGCAGGAAGTCTGAACATTACCTTATTATAAGCGGCAAAAAGCGTCATCCGTTGTACAGTACGAGCCGGTGTTCTACGCGTCCTCACAGGTGATGGCCTTCAACTTACTCTTGACATAGGAACACATTTCTAAATTATTAAATTGTATGGATGATATTATTATATTAATAGAGTAAATTTGTTCTAAATTTAGTGCACCCCTACATTTCTCAGTAGATTTTTTTTTTAGTTAGTTAGTTTTATTCCTATAAGTTAAGATACGAGAATTTTTTATTGTTCTCTCATAATTACATCAAATACAGATATATAAAACTAGGAATACGGGTATTTACTTAGTTAATATTGTAAAGGGAGACAGGAGTCAAAAATAGGATGTGCCATTATGCTTTCGAAGACCTGGTCTCTGTAAGTATACAGGGTCCTTCTTAATAATCATGCTGACGGTTTTTTGAGGGGATGATCAGACAAACATACTGAACAACATTCTTTATAGGACCAAGATCGAAATCGCGAAAAAAATCAGCTGTAACTCAAATTTGATTCTACTTATTAGCTGTAGTGTAACTTTAAGTCGCATGTGGTTTAAGTTCATACAATTGTAACTATTACTAATTTTGATTGGACAACCAGGTTTTTTCATAAAATATTGTATTACATACCAAAATTACATTTTTTATAAAACTTACAAATGTTTGTTGTAATGCTACAAAACAGTAACAAAATTATAAGTCGCCACAGAAAAAAAAATAGACACCATTTGTCCATACAAAGTTACACAAACCCCTTTAATACGATTTACTCATACAACATTTTTAAAACAAAGAGCGCCGGTGCGTTGCAAAGAGGTATGGACACTTAATCATAAGGGGCCGGGTTCGATTCTGCTCGGCATGTAGGACCAATGAGTTTTTCTAATTTACCTATGTCCGTAATACTGACTGAGGATATCTGCATACACAGAAGAAGAAATTATGATCCGGATGTGAAGTCTACCACCCGCATTGGGTACGCGTGGTGGACTAACGGTTATATTCCTTGAGGATAAGACTGTGCAGTGCAGTGGGACGTATACAGGGTGAAATTTATATAATTTCGCATCCTTTTAAACTAGGAGTCTACCCAGCAAACCGAATAACTTTTAGTATGGGAGCAAAACGAACGGAGCAAAAAATAAATTTTCCTGTTTGCAAACATTTGAGTCGAGTAGGCATTACAGTTTAGTAATGGAATAGCAGAGTTTTTTGTTCCTCCGATATGTTTGCTCCCATAGTGAAAATTGTTCAGTTTGATGGGTAATCCTTTAGCATCCTTTTAACCTAAGGTTATGCTAATGATATCAATTTCACCCTGTATAGCCTGACGATGATACAGCTATTTCCAATTTTCCTGACTGGCTCACCGTTTGCTGACATCCGATTTTCAGGGTGTACTAGACCTAAAAAAAAATATTTGATAATTTGTTTTGCCATAACCGTTTTACAGTAAAAATGATAAATGGTAAGTTACAGTGGTGTTATCTGTCGTATTATCGGTATAACTAAGCAATTCTGGAAGAGATCTACTCTAAGAGGGAGGTTACACGTTCAGTATTTCGTCATTCTGGTACATCAGTCTGGTCATGTTTATTTGATTTGAAGGGAAACTGATATACTGAAGCACCGTGTTCGTCGGGTCAATCTCGAGTCAGTTTCCCTTCAAATCAAATATACATGACCAGACTGATGGACCAGACTGATGAAATACTGACCGTGTAACCTCTCTCTAATACGTTAGCGTGGCTTGAAGGAATAAAAGATTTCTGCAAGCAAAGTAACCCTGCAGTAGTTTGAGTCCAATAGTCACTTTATCACGGAGCAAATCGTCCGCGAAATCGGACTCGGACTTGCCTCTGAGGGTGCTTTTCTCCATGTCTGATGTAAAGAAAACCCAGTATGTAGGTAACTGGCATGTCGCTAACATCTTGACAATTAAATAAGCTTTATATTACAATGTTGTTTTTACAACAAAAATTATAACTCTGAGTTTGAAGGAGCCACCTTTTTTATAAATTAAGAATTTTAATAAATATCGTCTTTTTATTACGACCATATTATTATTTAATTAAGTAGGTAAAATATAAGGTAAATAGGTTTTTTGCTTCTTTTGTCAAGTCTGTGGTTTTCTTGACGATTAATAATAATGAATGGTGGTTGGTGAAGAGATTTGTAATTGCTGAAAGTGCGCGCGGGGTTGGGTTTTTTTACTTTTAAACGAGATTATTAATTTATGTATTGTAAGCTTTAGGAAGATATAACTATATACAGGGTGCTACGGTAAACAGGTTGCACTACTTTAAGAGGTAATTGTACTTATGATACTGAACCACTTTCCCAAAGAAATCTCAAAAACAAAAATGCACTTTCGATACTAAATCCAATCAGCAGATCGAACGTTTTGTATGAAAAGTAGAATTTTTTTTCTACGTATATCCTATAGGTTTCTTAGGGAAAGTGATCAGTATCATGGGTACAAATGGTACAATCACCCCTTAAAGTAATGCAACTGTTTACCCTAACACCCTGTAGATTTGTTTTAATCGAATAATATTACTGCGTGCGACTACATCTTTGATTCTTTATCACGCCCTTTATTAGTGATTGAAGGACTATATACAAAAAACAAAAAGGAAAAAAGTTACAATAATTGTTCGCATTCATCGCATATACCACCTGTAGTCACAAGTTTTTCTGTAGATATTATGTTATTTAAAGCAAGCATGCAGCCAAATTCCTGAGAACATGCATTGTTTTAAATTACCAAAACATGTTATTATATGGCAGTAACAGCATTTCGGGTGGTAATGTGGATCGGCTTGGCACACTGCACTCTCTTGAAACATGCACCAAATGAATGCAGCGCTGCACGCACCCCATAATAGCAGCCGTCGGTTCTTGTAAACAGTCTTATCAAGACATTTATCATTCCTAATTTTGAGCGTGCATAATAAAGGTAAAGGAAGATCAACTTACAAAGAACAAAGGGTCTTACTTTTGTTATTTTTGTCTTAGGAATATAAGAAGAGTTTCGATATTGTACCCCGAATGTCATGTTCAGTCTTGAATTTTTATTTTTCATCGAATGTCTCGTGAGCCCTCACTACGGTTCATAGACGACTCGAAAAAGCCACAAATTGCGTTGAAGCACAATAAATGAAATCAATATTGTAATAAGTGAAACATCTACCTATTACCTACCACCTATTGGTCGGTTGTTTGTAGGTATTTCAATAATATTAAATTAAATGGCTACTTGCTCGTACTCTAATCGTACTGTTGAGTAGTATAATTACAAAACCGGGGCGGGATTTTTGTGTTATGTTATGAATGTTATGATTTGACTTAATCCTATAATTTTGATTCGGATATGTTTCTGTAACTAAAATCACGACCAAGTAACCCTTATTTTGTACGGTTGAAGGTTAAAATCCTACTATTAACTTATTAGTTAAAGGTTCTTTTTAGTTAGATTAGAATGTATATCCGGCGTCAATACAAATTAAATTAGCACATTCGATTCAAATTCATTGTTCATGCCACTAATATGAGCGATATAAAAAGAGCAAAGTAAATTAAGGATAGAGTGGAAAGAAAACAATCATATACCTACAAGTATAAGATATAGACGTGCTTTTTGTTAACATCAGCTGCAAGGCTGATTCAGTGTTCATAGGGTGAAGAGCATCTCTGTGATGGGGATGGACCATGCATAACTCCAGTCGGTTTAGGAGTTACTGATGATCAAAGGTCTGTAAAAAATTAACAATCAGCTGCAAGGCTGATCGTATGTTATTGTTGTAGTATGCACTGTAGCTATGATAGCCCATACGGAAGAGAGCTAGCGCCTCAATCATGAGGACGCAGTTCGATTCCTGGCCTGTACCACTAAGTTCTTCGGAATTTACGTACGGTTGTATTTATCATTTACTAGCTCGGAGGTGAAGGAAAACATCGTGAGGAAACCTGCATTCCCGAGAATGAAAAGAGAATACCACAAGTTCGGAGGTATGCGTAAAATATGAGTGAGCTTGGGGCGAACACAAAAGATCAGCGATGTTACATAACGACCCTTGCTTGCAATAGCCCAACCACAAATAACTGTAGCTATGTGAAGAGTACAAAAACTGAAATAGTTCATCAGTCGGTTTAGGAGATACAGCCGTTCAAAGGTCGGAACTTTGACTGGCTGTGCGCACCACAGAGAAGCTCTACACTGATAAACACTGAATCAGCTGCTGCTGATGGTTGCAAAAAGTACACTTATCTCTCGGAATAGTAGGCGGTCGCCACTCGAGACCTCTTCATTAGGAAATTAATGATTTTTAAAATTAGTAAAGTAGTTGTTCTCACCTGTAAAGTTAACCTGAGAGAGGTTTTATTCAACTGTTTGTCGCTAGTTGGAGCCGTGGACATAAGATATGATACCTGCGTCGATATCTTGCCGCGTGAACGAATCCACGGGCTGACCTCGATAGGATAAGGAGTTACAGCCGTTCATAGGTCAGTTATGGTTGCAAAAAATTAATCAGCCTCGCAGCAGAAAGTACGTCTATCTCTTATAACACTATACTTTAATAGATACCTTGGTAGGTAGGTACTTAGTGTTTTATATTATACTTTGGAGTAAAATTTTATACTCAACTTCTAGGCCAGGTAAAAAAAGATAACGTAGGTTTATATTATACTGTTCTAGTTACAAACGCAAATGTATTCCAAGCACCATCAACATATATTACCATAGAAACATAAATCTAGCGCGATGTACCTACTTGGAGTTAGCGCGATGTATGTACTAACAGGCTTGAATATTCGCATAAATCACATTGGAATTAATTATTGCATTCTAGTCTTTGTAGAGCTAGATAGCTCTACCTATTATGGGCATGGGTTTAAATTCTCCAATCAATTTGTTTTATAATTTAAGTTAGTCCGCTGGCTCGGCGACCCAAAGTGGGTGTTGGCGAAACGAGAGAAGTACGTCACATTTCAGTTTCTTATCTTTTTTTTATTATTATGTAACGAGCTTTTGACCCGTGACGTCGTCCGCGTAGATTACCCCTTTAGGGATCGATTTTCCAAAAATCCTGTCTGCACTAAGAAAGGCCCCTACATCCTCTGTAGAAACTGCGGCACGGCAGTCGGCATCAAGTCGAGTAAAAAAGCGGCACTGCCGTACCATCCTTTTCTCGAAGCAGTTCATGCCATTTTCAACCCCCCTATAACAAGCCTGAATTTTCAGTAACCAAGCAGGCATTGTATAAACACGGTATATTTCAAATGTATCTCACAACTTTTTACGGTAGAAGAACTGAGTTGCGAGACTTGGGTTTTTACAAGTTATGTTTTTGATGGCATCAAACAAACCAACCTCGATTCGTGAATTCTTTTAGATACCTATTCACTTAATCCTATCCTATATACGAATATTATACATGCGAAAGTTGGAATGTTTATCATTCAATCACGCATAAACGGTTAAAGGGATTTTGATTAAAGGCACTCAGATAGAGCATGCTGTGGATTAACACATACGATATTTTTACAAAGTCAATGCTGACAAAGTCGCGGGCAATAACTGGTATTATATTATTAACTATTTAGAGCCAAGGCCACTTTTGACCAAATTGTATCAATTATAATAATTATAATAGTACTCTGTTGTATGTATTACAATTTTTTTTTTTTTTTTTTTTATTCTGTTTTTTATTTTATTTTAATTGGAGCTTTTAACCCTGAGGTCATGTCAGCCCCATCGATGTATTACAATTAAAAGGATAGATTACCTATGTATCTGATTAGCTATTCTATTTTTTTTGGAAATTCTGAGGCTTGAGGAGAGAAAAACGATGTCTCGTTTTGTACTTTCGTAACGAGTCATTTTTCGTTATACCTACGAGTACCTATGTCAAAGAATTTACAACGTGTTAATGAATTAACGCAAAACTAGAAAGTAGTTTGTTTAGAATCGAGAGCACAATCGAATTTAGCATGGTTTCAACATAGGATTTTTTTTAAATATTAAATAATTTGTTTGTAAAATTTTTAATTTACTGAACCCGATGTCAACCCACCGCACGGGCACACTCATCCTACTTACCACCAAAAGAAGATTATTAAAATGTATCCATGAGTACGTTAGTGACATGAGTTAATTGCTGAAAAGATAACAATTCATTTTTGCCTCAAAACTTAAAATGATAATAACTTTAAATTTTAAGTATCAAAATAATGAAATTATTGTTTCAATCAGTCGGGACTTTCGATATATCGCCACTGTTTCGGTCCGAACTTCATTGTAATAGAGTTGACATTGGAACGGAAACGTTCAAACAATTGCGAAGTTCGAATGTGCGGGTGCGGGAAGAGGCACTGGACTAACTGGTTTATTCCAAATCAATCAATCAATCAATCAGTCCCAAATCAATTATTCCCAAATTACTTCTAATAAAGGTATTGGAAGAGCAAGGTTACTAAAACGACAAAAACTTTGCTCATTCCATAAAAGTACCTACTCATCTTTTAATAAATTAAGCATTGCTCGTATTTTATGGTAACAGCGAAGGGAAAGGACTACGGTGCAGTGTCTTCTGGTGGCATACTTGTTCTCTGATATGATGAGGCAAGCACAAGGATCAGAGGCATATTAAAACGTGCGTCTCAGCTCTTATCTGCACAAAACATGGAGTTAACGAATTTTTAGTTTATAAAGAGAAACCTTTGACACAATCGCGCTAGTGGATCTAAACGCTTTGTCTTCGTGGGGCCAGGAGCGCACAAAATGATTGTGTGACGCGCTTGCCCAATGTCTCCCATAGATTGTCCACTAGCATGATTGTGTGGAAGCTTTCTCTCTGTGAGGTATTTACTCATGTGGTTTTGGTCCGAATTGACAGGTTTACTCTCAGCGAAATGGCGCAATACTAATGTGCCCTCAGATATTTGTTTTTTTTTTTGTCATTCTTTGACCGTTAATTGTGTATCTAGTTTTTGATTAGAAATCGAAGGTACGGATTTTGTTTATTATAGCTAGGATTACAAGACCTAATGGAAAGTTTATGAAGATAAAGAAATATCACGCAAATTCCAACCATTAGTGGTGGCCATCCATGGTACAAGAAAACTCTTGATTGCATCGTGAAAGAACGATGATATAAGATTTTACTAACTAGGTATCCTGCCTGAAAAATACTGAATGAACCCATGATGAAGTAAGTATTAGAATCTTAGGACTCTTTTCCTTATTGCGATTGTAGGTAGGTATTATAAGTTTCTCTTCTTTCATAAGTTAAGCAATTATGATAATCATTATCAGTTTGTTACGGTTTTCTATGTACCGACTCACCTTTACTTAACACAAGCCTCCATAGCCCCACGTGCCCGAGCGTCCGGAGTGTGGTACGCCCATGCCCGCCGTCGGTCGACGACTTCCCGTGCCGGACCCGGATCCGGATCCACTGTCACCTTCGCCCTGCACGACACTCCAAAGGTAACACCAACACGTCTGCACTATTTGTCTTGTTTGCGCGGGAAAAAAATAAACAAATCGATATATTGGAGGAGCAGGCGAGTGCTCGCGGACAGGAAGCAGGGATAATAGAAAGGCGCCTCGTCCGGTCGTCAGCGACGACAGGGGTCCGGGGGCGGCGGGGGTGGCTCGCAAGTGTTAGCCACGCCCTCGGGCGGGGTCTGCGCCCGCCTGCGCACGATCATCATCCGCCTGGGCCAGGGAGCCAGGGAGGCAGCGTCAAGGGTAGTTCGGAGATGTGCCGGTTGAAACCAAGTATGCCTTTCGGTAAATAACATTCAAGTAGAAGCGAACAAACATTGTTATCCCACTTTTATTTGCGGTTAGTTACGACGGATCTTTTGTTGAAAATGTAAGAGCAAATCTTTTGTTTTTGTGATATTATAATAATAGATTAGATGTGTACACACCGCACATTATTCATTTTTGGGAGGAGCTTATATTTGCTAATTTGTTTCTTTTTTCTTTTGGCTGTGAATGCAAGTGCGATGTTTTAATTTTAAAACGCTAGTGCGATCGTAGATTTAAATCGGGATCTATTTTAGATTACGAATATTCATACAATAATTCTATATTGCATAAACATTCCAACCATTATTGTGCAGTAAGCAAGGTTGGCATTCATAATGACAGTTTGTGTAGGTATTAAGTACTTAAAATATTATAAACCGCATACGATTTTCCTTATTAATTAGGCAATTATTAGGCATAGACAAAAGATTGGTCGTCGCTGGAGGTGTCTGGAGCGTAGCTAAGACCAACCATTTATCTAAGTATAACGTAAGTTTACAACGTGTTAATGAATTAGCGCAAAACCTCATACACACCAACTTAATTATAACAAAATAATTACTTACATTGAAACAATAATTTCATTATTTTGATAGTTACAATTTAAAGTTATTCGCATTTTAAGTTTTGAGGCAAAAATGATTTATTATCATTTCAGCACTGAAAGAATACGCTAAAATACTCATGCATATATTTTTATAATCTTGTTTTGTAAGTAAGTAGGGTGAGTGTGCTCGTGCGGTGGGTTGACATCGGGTTCAGAAAATTTAAGATTTTGCAAACGAATTACTTAATTAATATTTTGAAAAAAATTACCTATGTTGAAACCATAGAGTAAGAAGAGATGGCATATCGGCTTGTTTCTATAGAAAATGTTGTCGCCAACAAAGGGGGTGAAAAACGGGTGAAGGGAAGGGTTAACATTTAAATACGCTACTTCCCGCTAGATGTGTATGATATGACGTCAGGCCCAGTTGAGTATCTGTGCACAGTTCGATACAACATCTCTACCCCAGGGGAGCGCGTTATTTTCTCTATGGTTGAAACCATGATAATTCGACTCTGCTCTCGATTCTAAGCAAACTACTTTCTAGTTTTGCGTTAATTCATTAACACGTTGTATAAAAAAACCCTGGTGTTCCAGTCACCACTGTGACTGGAACATCCCTCTGGAGCGCCTCTTGCGCGGCAGGCATGGTTACTCGCCACTGCGAGTAACCATGCCTGCCGCGCAAGAGGCGAGATGGTTCATCCCCGCCCAGGAGGCCGACTCGTACCAATGAGTTTTTCGGAATTCATGTACGATTTGTAACACCACTGGCTTTTCGTTGAAGGAAAACATTTTTTTTTATTCTTTTTAGTTTTTTATTGGAGCTTTTAACCCTGAGGTTATGTCAGCCCCATCGTGCCTTAACCTTGACTCTACAAAACAATAAAATGTTACATAGTGAAGAAACCTGCATGTGCCTGCATGCTTCAATGTCGAGACATGAATATTATAGTAGGTACTCTGTGATAATACTTTGTACCTACCCATTGACCGTTAAAGTGTCAACGCGCTCACTACCTGTCACACTAGATTGGTACTATTAGTGAAATGGATATTCTATGTTTTCAGAATATCTCTGATGGGTTTTAGTGAGAGATATTCTGAAAACTCCGGTAGGTACCTAACTGAAAACCTCTTGTAACTGGTATAATCTGTGACCTCTTAGAAATATGCTTAACATCTGTAGCTAATCTTGCTGCAATTACAATTATTTAGAAGGTATTCTGCTTCTACTTGTCAGAATTTAGCACTAGGTAGATCTGATAATCTCCATCTTGATGCCGGAGCCAGGGTACATTGCATACAACTGTATTTTTCTCTTAATATAGCTACAGATCCGACCGTAAAATTATGCACCAATTTGTTTGGAGCATTTAAGTGAAAGTTTACACAAGGGTTAAATAGTAAAATAACAACTCGGTATAAAAACCCAACTAGTGGCATATGAATATATAATAATAGTACACTATAGAAACGAAACTACCGCGTTAAATTTCAAGATATTCCTACCAATCTCGTGTAGGTTTAAGATAGTAAAGTATTATATTATCTGTGGTTTAAGAGGCTCCCCGCTATGTAAACGTTGGGCCGGGCCAGCGGTTTGCTGGTTTTTAGAAGCTATCTTCTCGTTATTTGAAAGACATACAAATTAATGAAAAATATAGCAATGATCTTCAATATCTCGGCTTTATTTGCCATGAAGTATATTTCTTATTTTTCTATAAAATACATATGAAACCTGTGTATCAAGGGAAAAGTCTGTATTATGTGCATCTACTTTATAAGTTGAAGTCACTTTTATTTGCGACACACACATTGTGTTGACAATATTAAGAGGGGGTCATACCTATTTTGTCTGTTTTCGAACCGATTTTTGAGAACCAAATTATTACATTTAATATATATAGTTCACATAACAGTGTAGATACGTTCTTTCTGCAGGGCATCTAACCGTTGAAAACACGATTCTATTAAATTTTCTCGATCGAAAAGAGGAGCAAAGTAAGCTCAATTTCAGATTTATAACCAGTTTTACAAGAATCACACTACACCATTTCTTCTGAATATACCATCATTTGAAAGGTAAATAATTATAGCAGGGCTTCTAACCGATGGATTTTTCCCCAAACACCCAAGAGAAAAGATATTGATGAAAAATGCGTTTTTTTGCGATCTTGCTTTCAATTGAAGCGGGATGGCTAATTGCGAAAGTTTGCTTGTTAGAAAGAGAGGCTTGTTCTACTAATACCCAGCCTTAAGATCTAAAATTGCTATGAGGTAAATTTTATTTTAAAATTTCATGCGAATTCTTATGATTTTCGAAATTGATTTCGTTGGATAAGAAAACCAGTGACATAATGAAGGACAAGCCAGTCAAAAATAGGTACCTACTAAAATGATGTAGTTTAGTAGAGGTGAGGCTCTGAAAGGGTCTAGGTCGTTCGGTCAGGGTTACGTCTTAACCATAATTTCGCTTCTATAGTGCACTATTATTATGTATTCATGTGCTAGTGGTAAAGCTTAAAGGGCACTTAACGCGGCAGAGGCGTTAAGGGGTGGTCCCCGCCCTCGCCGCCCGCCCCACTGATTACCCGCTGAGCTTTCATTGAGCATGCCTAATTACCTACCATCTACCGTACCTACCACTTAAACAAGCTTTTATAAATATGTAGGTACCTATTCACCGAATGTATTATTCATTTTACTGACATATATTAAAAAGTAGGTAAAGGACATCATCCGCCTTTCATACATTTTTGGTCAAAATGTGAAAGTGCCGGCCAATAAAAACTAATGCTATATTCCGTCAGTACTTGTCCGTGTCTAAGCATTTATAATTATGGCATGACAGCTGTAGCTGTAAGTTTTAGTCATCACAAAATAATGACAAGGCAGTTTTTTTTATAGGTGGGATTTATCCCCCCCCCCCCCCCGAATTTTAAATTTCCACCTATTGGAAATTAGTAAAAAAATGGTTTTTCTATGCAACATTTTTTTGTTGCTAATTTTCCTTTTTTAGCCGTAAAGTTGTTGAGGATTACTAAAGCTGCCCTCAATCGTATTTCTTTTATTTCTAAACAATTAAACAACATTTCTAAAAAACAAGAATGTCACATTGTAGTCCTGATTGGCTTTCAATTTATCGAAACATTACGGATTATTATGTTTTATGCTTGTAGCTATTATCATTAAACCCGCCAAAAGTGGTATGTTTACGTTTTGATATTGTTGTAGGGTACAAAATTAATAATATAAAAACCCAAGTCTTGAAGAACATAACCCACCGGCGACATAGCTAAAAAAAATTGCCTTAAAAGTTTTAAAGAACTACAAACATTATAAAAACAAATCCACAGTGACCCGCTAAATTGAAAATCAGCAATGACTACAATGTGAAATTCTTGTTTTTTGGAAATAATTTAATTGTTAAGAAATAAAAAAATACGATTGGGGGCAGCACAATAGGCTCTGTGCAGTCTTAATGCTACCCCCTTCGATGGACTCCCGTCAAAACAAAAGAGCGATGACCTACGTAATGAATTGATCGTCAATAAACACCGCTAATAGATAGATTTGATAGATTGATGTGCATGATACAACACCTGGCAGTTACCAAGGTGTGGCCTTCATTGAGCGCACGATCACGGCTAGCTATAGATAAAATAAGCAAGCAGACGCTATTCCCCCCTTCGGTTTACTTGTATATATGTCGGTAATATTCGGAAAAGAATTAATAATAAGAGAATACTGTAGTGATATCATCCATCACTTAGGGTTGCCAACCATTCTATATAATATAGTATCCTACTATATTAGGGGCCCTACTACTATAATTCTGAGTAAAATATATAGTAGGCAAAACTACTATATTTTGATGAGCAAATAATTTATAGAGAATTTAAATATATTGGTACTCAGGTCCAATAAAAATGACCAATAACTTGACATTATTTTAACAATTTTCTTTCTCTTCATCACATTTGTTCCATACACAATTTTCTACTACATATACTACTGAAAAGTGACCAAGTTTTTCTAAAGGCAGACTTATCTATTTTTTTTAGAAATTATATTAGGTACCTATTTCTGTATTGAATCCAGCGACTTCTGCGTTTACTGGATGCATTATTTTCTATAACGAATACGAAATAGAGAAATGATTGTTCCTTAAAAATAAGAACTTGTTATTTAAACCAAAAAGTACTTAGCAAAAAAATACCTACCTGAAAAAATTTTAATTAACAAATTCGAAAAATATTATTATTTTTCTTATTTTTCCCCGATCTACTATATTTTTTCGGGCACTAAGGTTTGAAATACTATATTTGGTCTAAAAAAAGTTGGCAACCCTATCATCACTGCGCTTGCAAACTGCGTTTGTTTTTTAGGGTTCCGTACACAAAGGGTGAAAATGGGACCCTATTACAAAGCCTACGTTGTCCGTCCGTCCATCCGTCCGTCCGTCCTACCTATTTAGGGCTGTAACTTTTGAACCGTAATAGCTAGATAGTTGAAAGATTATGGGTTATTACGGCGGATTTGTTAACAAATAATAAAAATGTCAAAAGTTAAAAATTAAGGGGGGTTCTCAACAAGAAACTAGTTTTTATCAACGTTTTTCTCTTCACGCTCTCTATCGTAAAAACGGTAATACATACAAGCGTCAAACTTAGTGTGATTATAGAGCAAACTCTACGAAATAACAAAAAATACTAAAAACCGGCCAAGTGTGAGTCGGTCTTGCGCTAAAGGTTCCGGACAAAAAAAGTTTTTTTTTTCTAAGTTAATAATGTTGTGTTCTGTGGTGGTGTGGCACGGAACCCTCGGTGCGCGAGTAGACCGACTCGCACTTGACCGGTTTTATTTTAAATCAAATAGTCCCGGGGCTACAGTACTAATAGGATTCCGAAAAGTGGGCAAAAATCTACCATTTGTATACCAAACCAGAAAGAGGGCGCAAGTTACGAACAGAATATGTTCTGTGGAAAATGGAATTAACTAAAGTCAATGTGTACCGTAACTACAAGGAGTCCATTAAGTCCATTAACCGCAAATGAGTAAATACATAATTTTGTAGTACCTTTGGTAGTACCACCATGGAACTAGGCAATGGAACTAACGCGAACGAAAGAACGCAATGGGACCACGGGTAAAGGTTTTTTCAGTTGGCTACTGAATTCAATACTTATGCTATGTTAAATGTCATGATGACAAATAAAATAAATAGTTTAAAGTACATAAATTGTTTTATTTACTCCAATACCTATACATAAAAATTTCTTTGTGCTGTAGGGATTTTAGTAGACACGAGGTACGGGTGGAATCCATTCGACATCTTTATTCAGAGTCTTATCAATCACGGGACGGTAAGTGATTTTTACTGACCCGTCACTTAAGTTAGTCTGGGACAAGCTGTGTTTTCTCCAATGCTGGTCTATAGGCTTTTTAGTCTGTGGACGAAAATAAGTTATTTTCTGGATCATCATCAATCATCAGCCTTTTTATTAAGTAGCAAATAATATCCCGAATCTAAGCCGTGGTGGTTCAGTGGCTGCCGTGCAGAAGGCGATTGGTTCGATCCCCGTCCAGGCCGACTCGTACCAATGAGTTTTTCGGAATTTATGTACGATTTTAAAACCACTGGCTTTTCGGTGAAGGAAAACATCGTGATGAAACCTGCATGCTTCAATTTCATGTATTGTACCATTTGAAACATGTTTTGTATCGAAAGAGCTCAGGAGTGCGATTTTTGAACATCACACGTTCATACGAGTAGTAGAAAGATGCATAATCTCCATAATAATTTTGACATTTTCTACTACTCGTTTGAACGTGAGATGTTCTTAAATCGCACTCCTGGCTAAGATCGATTCGTATTGAGAAGAAAATTTGCGGCGCTTCGCTCGTTCTAAGTCTCTATCTTTAAATGGATAAACCAAATAATATCTGACTGTCAAACTGAATAGTTGTGCTTAAAAATATCGAGCTCCATTGGCTTGTTCCGTAAACCCTTTCTGTCAAATGAAATGTTTTTAAAATAAACTTTATGGTCCCTGCTAACAACAAAACAATCAAAGTGGCCCTTGGTCGAAAAAGGCTAGGAACCACTGTGTCCAAGATAGCTTCGTGATTATGACAGGCGTTTTTTAAAGATTTCATTTTTGAAAATGCCGTCTAAACTTCATATTACACTAAAAGTATACAAGATTAATTAATATTTTATTATAAAATTAGAGTTATCACAGCAAATTTTTTTTAGAAAGTAAAATAATCGCTCTTAAACGATCTGTCAAAATGATGAAGCTATCTTGGACGCACTAGGTATACAGGGTCAGACAGGGTGTAAGTGACAGCCTAGCAAAACGGTGAGCTCAGATCATCAAACCAAAATGAACAACTTTCACTATGGAGCCTACCTCAAGAAACGCGAAAAATATCAGCTGTCGCATACAAAATTTCCTGACGTAAGCTCCTTAGTGAAAGTTGTTCAGTTTTATGTTCTGAGTTCACAGTTTCAGTATTTGCTAGGCTGTCACTTACAACCTGTATAGGTAGAAATCCTCGTAAATAGCGAAAATTTCGATTACCTGCCCTTTTGTTGGTTTGCTGTAATCCATCTCGTCTTGTCTGGTCGGGAAGTCGTCTCTGAAATGAGCTCCTCTGCTCTCAGTCCTGTTCTTTGCGCAGGCGACCACTTGGACGGCGCACTGAAGCATGTTCTGAAGCTCCAGCGTCTCTATCAGATCAGTATTGAAATTTTGACTTTTATCTGTCACTTTGATGTCATTAAAAGCGTTGTACCATTTCTGTATTTCGTTGTGAGCTGCAAAGAACATAATTGGTGCTGTCTGAGTCCACTATGATAGACTATCTAATTACCTAAATAGCGGCTTTTTATTATTACAATGAAATCTGTTTAAATTTTTCACATATCAATAAATGGATACCTATAGCAGCCATGCCTTGACAGGGCGCCAGGTTTTCTTGGGTTAGGTTTATTGTATTTCCTTACCTTCGCTAAGAAGCTTATCTTCTCTAAACACACCACACTTGTTCTGCATTGTCTGTCGCATCTTCTCACGTAGATCGTGGGTGTGAGTACCCCCATTAGCGTTACGAATTTTGTCAAAATTGTCTATTGCCTTGTCACAAATGTTCTGAAATTTTAGTGTTAAGACTCATTTTACCGTTCAGTGACTTCATCATCATCACAATATTTAACATATCTCAATCAAGAAACCCTAACTACCCTAAATCAAAAAGTGCTACTCCAACTTAGTCCAAAACTCTTAAAGCTTTTTTTAGACAACACCTTTATAGGTTTTTAGGTTTCCGAAGTCAACAAGGAACCCTTATAGTTTCGCCATGTCCGTCCGTCTGTCTGTCTGTCTGTCCGCGGCTAAGCTCAGAGACGCTTAGTACTAGAAAGCTGTAATTTGGCATGGGCATTAATCACGCCGACAAAGTGGTAAAATAATAAGGAATCCATTAGTAAAATATTGTCATAATCAAGTTTCCATATGAAGGGATTCATAATTCATACAAACCAGTTGTCTGTGATCAAGCTTTAACGAATGCCGGTAGAATATAAAACCAAACTTACGTCTTTCAATGCCGGTTGTTTAGCGCCAGGTTTCGCAATTTTCCCAACGTTAATGCCTATGGCTCTTCCAAACACGGAAACATCAAGTATAGAGTTGGCGCCTAGCCTATTGGCGCCATGGCAGTTGCTCACTGCCTCCCCAGCCGCGTGGAGCCCTGGTATCACGTTGTCTTTGCCATCCTTGTAAATTATGCACTGCACAGAGGACAGAAACACGGGTCATGTAATTTTTCACATCATAAACATAACAAAGCCTTTATTTTTAGTCAAGCCAACCAGTACCTATTTCTCACTATCTATTTCCCAATCTCAACTCAATAAAGCGAGAACTGCATAAGTACAGTTTATATATTAATTAGGATTATCTACGTGGATCAACACAGGCGCAAAATTATTTTTGAAACCTATCAAATTATCAAGAAGAAAAGTAGGTGGGTACTTCAATACCTAACAGAAGTTAAAAGAGTTAAGAGTTTCCTTCGCATATTTGGTTATTTGAAATCTCCTAGCTTCATACAAATCGACTCGAAGCAATCCATCAAAGCGAAGCGAAGCGGAGGCTGTAAGATCAACCAATTGACTTGCTTAGAAATGTTCCTCACTTGACAGAATAACCTTTTGTATGCTGGTGTCTCCACTGTAGCGCCAGGCGAAATCATCCCGTTGTATGCTGACGACTCCACTATCGAAACGCGGTGACCATATGCAACTTTGACCCGTATACAGGGTGTAACAAAACACCCTAGTAATACTTAAGGGGGTGCTTCAGACCATCAATCTGAACAACTTTCACTATGGAGCCAAAACGTCGAGAAGAAATAAAAACAATATGCCGTCCCATATATTTGAGTCGAGACGGTAGTCGGTACTGCAGTTTTGTATGAAAGAGCTGATTTTCTTTTTTGCTATTTCGATGTTGGCTCCACATTGAAAGTTGTTCAGTTTGATGGTCTGAAGCACCCTGTTAAGTATTACTAGGGTGTTTTGTTACACTCAGTATACAACGTGTTAATAAATTAGCGCAAAACCTCATACACCCCAACTGATTTATAACAAAATAATTAGATTGAAATAATAATTTCATTATTTTGATAGTTGAAATTTAAAGTTATTCGCATTTTAAGTTCAGAGGCAAAAATTATTTGTTATCATTTCAGCAATGAATGAAAGCGCTAACGTTCTCATGGATACATTTTAATAATCTTGTTTTGGTAGTAAGTGGGGTGAGAGTGCCTATGGGGTGGGTTGACATCGGGTTTAGTAAATTTTAAATTTTACGAAAAAATTAATTAAAATTTTGAAAAAAATTACCTATGTTGAAACCATGATAATTCGATTCTGCTATCGATTCTAAACAAACTACTTTCTAGTTTTGCGTTAATTCATTAACACGTTGTATAAGTACAAAAAGTTTATAAAGTGCAAAAAACGCCAAGCGGACGGTCTCGAGTTAAAAGTGTTCAGCACACGATGGAATCTTGCGAAAATCGAGTCCAGCATAGTATAAAGCTATTTTATTTATTGGTTGATTTAATGATTTTACACATCTCCGCTCCACTCCGCTTGGATGGATCGGAGGACCAGGCCACGTTTTTAAAACCCCTACATGTTTACCTACTGTTTCAGTCCCGATCAATTCAGTAAGTATTATAATAATACATATAAATCCATTAGGGTATTTTGCGCAAAACCGTAAAAAACCTGGGCCTCTACCCGCACATTCTGACTTCGCAATTGCGTGAACGTTTTCGTTCTAATGTCAACTCTATTACAACGAAGTGCGAACCGAAACAGTGGCGATATATCGAACATCGAAAGTCCAGGGACAGGGCCTGGGGTGTAATGGGACACTGACACCGAAGACGCGGCGAACGGCACCCAACGCGTTCCTACTAATCGTGGTTTTTTGTAAGGGCCCGCGCCGTCGTTCACCGTTGGTCAATGTATCCCAACCCTAAAATACTTACTTCTCCTTTGTAGTTAATGGGTATTCCCCCCATGGTGTAGTGAACTGTCGGTATAATGGGCAGAGGCTGGGTGAACACGTCCGTGCCGGTAAACGTGTAAGCCGTCTCAGAGATACCAGGCAGCCGGTCTCTAAGAACTTCGGCTGGGAGGTGATGTAGTTGGAGGTACATGTGATCTTTCTTCGGCCCCACTCCACGACCTGAAAAGCGCAGAACCTACGCTCTAAAACACAGTGTATATAAACCTAAATACATTACATACTTGACGGGGTGCTGAAAACTGTCAACTTTCTCTATGGGACCAACATTTAAATGAACATTTAAGCGAAATGTCTATACCTGGAGAACAGACTGCCTTACAAGCGGTGAAACATAAAAATACTGCTTGGCGGTCGGTAATGTTCGTCCTTCTCGTGTAATTTCTCTATGGTTCCGTCGTAATTTCCGACGTCCACTTTGTCCCTTTCCGATCCAACGACAAAAACTTATAGACAGGGAGAAACGTAGTCGCGAAAATCGACGACGGATACGTACGAAAGAAAGATACGAACATTACCGACCGCCATGGTCAATTTCGTGTTTCAACGCTTGTAAGGAGGATTTGCATCCATTTGCATGTATCCATGACCAACAACCAATATTTTTTCATACATAGGTAAGTACTCACTAGTTATGATAAGTTATCTACATTTATAATTAGGAGCGAGCAAAGCGACCTCGAAATTTCTCAACACAGTGAGTTGGCTGGACCAGAACTCTGTTGGTTTATTTAATAGTGAAATAAAAACCAGAGCGTGCCAAGCAAGTTCGAAATATCTTAACACTATGACTTGACTAGACCAATGAAGTGGTAATAATAGTTACACCTATTATGTATGTATTAGTTACACCTGTTAGGGTGCCTGTCCATTGAAGCTGTGCGAGTAGGGTTGCCAACTTTTTTTACAAGAAATAAAGTATTTTCAGGTCTATGAAGAATATTAAACAGTATTTTAGAAAAGTGAACAGTATTTCATTACTTTATTGTTTTAAATACATATTTTTAGAGCTTCTCGCACAACTTATTAATTTACAATCTTCTTTAAAAACTTCATACGCCTCACCACAATAATTATTACTGAAATTAAAATAAATGAGGAGCTCATTTTTTATTAAATTGATTTGTTTGTGGCTGCGCTGCATTGAGCAGTGAGCGCCCTCTGACTAAATAAAAACAAATTTGTGTGAGCGTCTAAGTATAACACATAATAATGTGTTTGCATTTTGATGCTGAAAAGAGTATTTTGTATACTTTATTTTTGTTCAACAGTAAAAAGTATAATTTAGTGAAAAACAGTGTAATACTGTTTAAAACAGTATAGTTGGTAACCCTATGTGCGAGCTGTGTAGCTGTGTTTTTTTAACCAATCAGGAGCTCAGGCGAGGCGCTGCCGATCTCGCCCGAGCTTCAATGGACAGGCAGCCTTATGATAGAATGCATATGCTATAATGAAAAGAAACCAGAGGGAGCGAAGCGAGCTCAACATTTTTATTATATTATAACTTGGCTGTGACCACAACTCTCACGTACGGGAGGCAGGGTAGTCCAGATCCAGGGTGAGGGGCTGGCAGCTGCCTGGATAATTGTTATTTCGCAAAAACGTAATATAACCTTGTCTGATTTCTGTAGCTATCGACCTGGATACCACATCACGACTCGCCAAGTCTAAAGCTTTGGGAGCATATTTTTTCATGAAGCGTTCGCCTTCGCTGTTGACTAGGAAACCACCTTCTCCGCGACAACCTTCAGTCATGAGGCAACCAGATCCGTACATTCCTATGAATAGTAGGTATACAATTATTAGTTAAGAGAAGTTTATTCCGAAAGCGCAATAATGCGCCTCCATACAAAAGAAGTTCCGTCCTAGTTTCATTATTAACCAATTAAAGTCAATGAAATTTTTCAGACGATCTCGGAACCAATATCTGTGCAGTCTTAAGGCTGCCAATCTAAACTATTATTAATAAAACAGTAACAGA
Organism: Agonopterix subpropinquella; assembly: GCA_922987775.1. NCBI lineage: Eukaryota > Metazoa > Arthropoda > Insecta > Lepidoptera > Depressariidae > Agonopterix > Agonopterix subpropinquella. The sequence continues at coordinate 50,794,709 of OV277693.1, read as the reverse complement.
AATGTGTCTGTACATTGAAGATATTTACAAAAAAAAAATTACGACATGGTTTTTACCTGTCCCTGATTCCAAAATCACCAATTTTTGGATTTTTTGTCTGTCTGTTTGTTTGTTTGTTTGTTTGTTTGTTTGTTTGTTTGTTTGTATGTTTGTTTGTTTGTTTGTTTGTTTGTTTGTTTGTTTGTTTGGGTGTTTGTTTGTTCGAGTATCACGCAAAAACTACTGAACCGATTTTGATGAAACTTTTTTTGTTTGATAGCTTATCATCTGACTTAAAATCTGGTATATAATTTATGCGGACGAAGTCACGGGTAAAAGCTCGTAATTGATAATATCACGTCAAGAGTCTCCAGGACTAAAATACGACGTAGGTATCTAGATGTAGAAAATGCAGCAGGAACGGGTGCACAATTTGAGTTGGACTAGTAAGAATCATAAATGTTCATTTTAGACCATCTCTAATGTTTTTATATTTCTTAAATTCAACACATTTGCGGAAAAAACAACCCAACGTGTTATGATAATAAAGTACGTACGACCTCTGTTTCCTCCAATTGAAAGAGTTTTCTATCTCCTGTAGTTTGCGCGATTGTATAAGAACCTTTCTCTGTGTGGGGTATCTTATATTACTATTCTCAAGCGCAAATCAAGATCAAACGCAGGTCGGTGATGGTAGACATGCACCGGCACCGCTACACCCAGTGGCGTAGCGTGGGTTTCTGCCGCCCGGGGCACAGACCGATATTGCCGCCCCCTTAACTTTATAAGAAGCATAAAAAATAACGGAGCGAGCGAAGCTAGTCCGAAATTTTTTAGCACAACTATTTAGGTAGTTGTCAGACATCTTTTGATTTATAAACGCTTGTGAAAATAGAAAATTAGAGCGAGCGAAGCGAGCTCGTTTTTTCTCCTAAATACGAATTACTTGGAGTCAGGAGGCCTACTCGGACATTTGAACTTCGCAATTGCGTACGTTTTCGTTCTCAACTCTATTACAATAAATTTCGTACCGAAACGGTCGCGATTTATCGAAAATCGAAAGACCGGGTACAGCGCCTGAACTTTTTACGTACTAAACATGTGAAAAGTAACTTAAACAAGCAATAGATCGAGCAAAGCAAACTCGAAATTTTTAGCTCCACGTCTTAGCTGTGGTCAGAACTATTTTGATTATTATGTGCAGCTAGGTTTGTACCTAAATTAAAACAGAAAATTAGAGCGAGCGAAGCGAGCTCGACATTTCTCTGTTCTACGAATTGGTTATAGATAGAGCTCAATCAATCTACCTATATTTTTCCCGAATTTACCGCCCCTAGTAAAGTGCCGCCCCCCTTGCCCCCCCTCGCTACGCTACTGGCTACACCCTCACCTGTAGGATGGAACTGTATGAACTCCATATCCTGGAGCGGTATGTCTTGTCTGACCATGAACGCACAGCCGTCCCCGGTGCAGGTGTGGGCCGCTGTGCAGGAGAAATACATCCTGGGGTAGCCTCCAGTTGCTATTATTACATTTTTGGCTTGGAACCTGAGAATATTTTATATTGTTAAACTTATGCTATTAGATCGTTGTCCCAGAGGATTTATCGTAGTGATGATTTTAGAATGGCAACAAATATTTTGTTTACCAAAATAAGTTTTGAATCCCTAAACATTTACTCTTAAAACTACAAAGAACACAAAAAAAGAAACGTGGACGAGAGCGATTGTTAGTAAATCCGCATTGCAAATTTTCGAACGTTTAAATTACCCGAAACTGTAAAATCTGTAAATTCTGGTATTTTGAAAACTTGGTGTTTCAAGTTTTATGCATTTCGAATTCGGGTATTTTGGGGTAAGGTATTTAAAATTACGAAATTATGATTTTTGGTACTCTAATATGTACCCATCGGGCAACTACACCAATTTTTATGGCGAACATAAGGCTGCCTGTCCACTGAAGCGGAGTGAGGCTGCGGAGCGGAGAAACGAGGAAATATTAACCAATAGGATTGCATAAAATCTCCGCAATTCGGTATCTAAACTATTATAAAGCTGTAACAAGAGTGTATATTGAAGATACTAACAAAAAAAAGTTACGATATGGTTTTTAGGTGTCCCTGATTCCATATCACAAATTTTTGAATTTTTTATCTGTCTGTTTGTTTGTTTGTATGTTTGTTTGTTTGTTTTTTTGGGTGTTTGTTTGTTCGAGTATCACGCAAAAACTACTGAACCGATTTTGATGAAACTTTTTTTGTTTGATAGCTTATCATCTGACTTAAAATCTGGAATATAATTTATGCGGACGAAGTCGCGGGTAAAAGCACGTGTAAACTAAAACTGATTTCAAGATTTTATATTTAGAAACCTTATTTTCTAAAACGTTTCTAAATCTTCTTCATTTAAAACTCTTAAAATTATAATATGGTGGATATTTTAACAAAAAAAAAATACTTGACATTCAGTCGAACTCTAACTAAAAGACGTCATATCAGAGGCTGAATGAGCTTAAATCCGTTGCCTTTGGTGAAAAAAAAACAAACGTCATATAAACGTCAATGTCAACGAAAGGGTTGTCAGATTTGAACTTTTTCCGCGATTATGGGGAAAAATTTGGTCTCTGGGGAAATGAAATCGTGGGGAAAAAGTGATCTAAGTGGAGAATTTCGAGTGTTTCTTTTAATCAATTTATGATCGTAAAAATAACATATCTAAGGTGTTCTGTTATTTATAGATTGACTGACTATCATAGGTCGATACCTGTGCCTGTGTGATGTAGGTAAGCAAAGTGATGAGTGTGGTTTTGTGGAGAATTGGGGAGACAGTCAAAACGTATCGATTTGGGGGATAAAAATATGAAACTGGGGAATTTCTGAAATCACATCTTTACTTTCTTCAAGCAAAGGGTTTCAACTATTCAGCTTCTGATACGACGTCATCATCAGAAAAAACTTAAAAATTATATAAAATTAAATATAAATATAATATAATAGCTTGGATATCGAAAACAATGAAATAAGTAGTTCAAAATTGCCTAATCTACAAAACTAAAATGTAAAAAAAATTCCTGAAAAGAGCTTTACATACCGAATTATATTTTATGCAATCTTATTGGATTATCTCCGTTTCTCCGCTCCGCAGGCTCGCTCGGCATCAGTGGACAGGCAGCATAAAATCACCGCAATTTTATTTTATGCAATCTTATTGGTTAATATTTCCTCGTTTCTCCGCTCCGCAGTCTCGCCCCACTTCAGTGGACAGGCAGCCTGAAGTGGATTTTTTTTATTTTTTTATTTGCTAACCTGTGAATACTGCTATCATCCATATCCATTGCGAGAGCACCGACAGCAGCTCCATCTTGCATCAAGATGTCCAAGACGAAGAACTCAGAGTATAAATCAATGTTCTTAAACTTGGTGCTGTATCCATACAATGTGTGAAGGAGTGCATGCCCGGTCCTGGAAACCACACATTTATTCCATTACTCCTAAATAAAACTTTTTTCGGAAGCGATTCGGTCGGTAGGTAGGTATGCCAAAAATATAGGTAACGACGGCACATGTAAAGAAATGCGTGTATAGGAACATCTTAGATGAAACCGAAAACAAAAATAAAAAACCAACATTACCAAGAGAAGATGTGCGCCAACTGCGATTACGCGACACTCCGTTTTAGATGAGGTATAGCTAATGTTATCACTATAATCTAGAGATTATGAGAAACAAATCGACATTAGTTCCATAACTGAACGCCACTATACGCTAACATTTTTATGTTAGCCTATTTCCTATACTAAGATTGAGGATCTTCTTTGAAAGAAGAAGAAAAAAGTCATGAACAAATTGAAGGGACAAGTTCAAAAATTAACTGACATTAGGAGAAATTGCATGTTTTAAACCAGATGTAATAAACTATTTGATTGCGTCCTGAAATATCAATGTATGTTCTGGAGGAGAATAATGTTAAAACAATGTCTTTTAATGAATATACATCCCTAATATTATAAATATATAGGTATAAGTTTGTTTGTTAGGCTTTCACGCGAAAATTACTTAACCGATAATCATGAAACTTTGTACACATATTCTTGGAGGTATTAGAAGTAACATAGGATACTTGGGGTTTCCAAATTACACGCGGACGAAGTCGCGGGCAAAAGCTAGTAGTATATAAAAATAACCACGAGAGCCATAATTTTTGGAGAAAATCTGCTTTAAATGTTTAGGACTCAGTTAAAATGTGGTTCAAATTTCTGGACTTAGTGATTTCTTACTTGGACATAGGTATTTTTTCATGGACTTATGGGGTTTATACCTAAGTAAAACGCAAGGACTTAGGAATATTTGGACACCAGTGCTAGTCATTTTGGGCAGAAGGAGAAACATACCTATGGCGTTTTGTAAATGAAATGATAAGGAAACATAAGCATAAGCATATGCTCACGACTATAGTCCCCGAGGGGGTATTCAGAGATATTCTGAAACTTCAGAACATCCACGTTTCACTAGTGGTACCAAAACTCTGCCCAGTGTGACGGGGAGTGAGCCCGTCGCCGAAGGAAATGATAGGGAAAATTTACCTAAAACGGTCCATCCGTCCTTAGTGATATTTTCTTCAATCTTATATTTAGCAGGTGTCAAGAAAACCACATTGAGTTATTTTGAAATAACATCACATACACCATTCGATAGAGAATGCTCTGATTTTTAATAAAATAATGGTCTGGAGTCCAGACTCTGGACCATCCAATTAGTATAAGAGATTTAGATTAGATAAGTGGACTTTTTGCAACCATCAGCAGCAAGGCTGATTCAGTGTTTATGGGGTGTAGAGCATCTCTGTGATGGGGATGGACCAGGTCTGCCTGCATAACTCCAGTCGGTTTAGGAGTTACTGATGATTAAAGGTCTGTAAAAAATTACCGATCAGCTGCATGGCAGATCGTATGATATTGTTGTAGTATGCACTGTAGCTATGTGAACAGTACAAAAATTATCAAGTTCTGTCAGTCGGTTTAGGAGATACAACCAGTCAAAGTTCTGATCTTTGAACGGATGTACCTATCTCCTAAACCGACTGATGAACCATGTCAGTTTTTGTACTGTTCACATAGCTATAGTGCAAACTACAACAATAACATACGCTCAGCCTTGCAGCTGATCATAATTTTTTACAGACCTTTAATCATCAGTAACTCCTAAACCGACTGGAGTTATGCAGGCAGACCTGGTCCATCCCCATCACAGAGATGCTCTACACCCCATAAACACTGAATCAGCCTTGCTGCTGATGGTTGCAAAAAGTACACTTATCTCTCGGAATAAATTGCTTACTTTACTCGAATTCGAGTTAAAAAAAATCGCTGTGCGGACAAGCCCTTAGCTAAAGAATACAGCGCCCTCACTTGACTAATATACTTACTACTAACACCACGAGGGGTTGCAAATGCTGATACCCGCCCATTTGTTTAGACCGAATAATATCCATGTGGCTCACTAGATGGCGAGGCGTCCTCTATTGTTTTGTATTAAAATCTACAACTTGGTTTGTACCTACTCTCATTTCTTGTATTGTTTAGTTTTAGAATATAGTAATCTCCATTCAGGAATGAGCGTTTTTCTTTTCTTTTTTAAATGTTATTCCTAAAAAACTCGACAGATGACATGAATTGAATGAAATTTTTAAATTACGTTATGTAGCCCTCTGATGTCTGATGTAGCCCATTTCTTGACTTTTTAGTACCTACTATGCGTAGCGTCCGCGCGTATCTTATGGACCGAAAAGGATATTTTAACTAATCAAGAAGAGACGCGTTTACGTTACTGTGTACAATAAAGAGTATTTTTGTTTATGAACTTTATTAAAACGAACCAATGGTCAAATGCATCTGAGAGTTGCCAGACCACGAAATAAAATATTTACAGTCACGCTTTCTTTTGTTCTCCCATATAATGATGACTTGCGTATTTTTTTATTATTATTTTCCATACAAAATTAACTGAGGTAGCATCTGTTGCAATCCTTTGCGAGTAGAATTGATAATTTACTGTTGTATATTCCAGAGATAAGTTTTCTTCCGTCTCGAGATGGTATTTTCTACACTGGTATTACCGTCTCGTTTACATTTTGTCTCTCAAATTCCTGAATGGAGTATAGATAGATAGGTCAGTTATACTATACATACAACGTGTTAATAAATTAGCGCAAAACCTCATACACCCCAACTGATTTATACCAAAATAATTAGATTGAAACAATAATTTCAGTATTTTTATACGTGTTAATAAATTAGCGCAAAACCGCATACACCCCAACTGATTTATATAACTTAATAATTAGATTGAAACAATAATTTCATTATTTTGATACTTAAAATTTAAAGTTATTCGCATTTTAAGTTTTGAGGCAAAAATTATTTGTTATCATTGCAGCACTGAATGAAAACGCTAACGTACTCATGGATACATTTTAATAATCTTGTTTAGGTACTAAGTAGGTTTAGTGTACCGGAGCGGTGGGTTGACACCGGGTTCAGTAAATTTAAAATTTTGCAAACAAGTTATTTAATATTTTGAAACAAAAATCCTATGTTGAAACCATGATAAATCATTGATAATTCGATTCTGCTCTCGATTCTAAACATACTACTTTCTAGTTTTGCGTTAATTCATTAACACGTTGTATACAGGGTGTAAAATAGGACAGCTACTCAAAGGGGTGCTTCAGACCATCAAACTGAACAACTTTCTCTATGGGACCAATATCGAAATCGCGAAAAAAAAATCCGCTCTCCCATACAAAACTGCAAACATAACTCGACTGAAATGTATTCAGCAGATTTTTTTTTCGCGATTTCGATATTGGTCCCATATAGTAGAGCTATTTCCCGCGATAATTGTGCGCTTCGGGTTAAAAGCATCAAATTTCTACCATGGATAGGGTGTTCCTCGGTGATCATTTTCAGATGTGGAGGGAAGTCTGATTCGTCCCCTGTGCGCGGCGGGAGGGGGGTGAAGTACGTATCTGGGTCATTGTTTTCATTATTCTTTTACGGATCAGTTAATGCTACTAGGGCTTGTGTGGTATCGTTTTCGAGTAAAACAGATACGAGGAATTCATTTTTACTGCATAATAGGCATATTTCCATACAATAAAATAATGTTTTACACGAAAAAGTAAAAACCATTGCCTTGATTTTTTTTTTTAAACATCTATATCTTTGGAAATCTTGATAAATATAAGTAAACAAAATTAAGCAAATAAAGGTTATTTAGTCTAGTTTATAAAAACATATACTTGTTGGACACTTATCATACAACAACTACAAGAAAAAAATTCATTTACGCGTCGAGGTAAAGCAGCATAATTCGTTTACTGCGGATTACGAGTGATGGTTTGGAGGTAAACATAATATGTAACTTTATAATTTCGATAGCAAACGATTATTTGTTGAAAATTAAATAGAAAAATAAATTAGGCATAGTCTTAATTGGATATAATAAGAAGCGGCAACAATTTTAAAGGGATATAATTCGGAGCGCGCTCCATACAAACGATGTCTGGTTATATTTCCAATATTATCCAATTAAATTCAATGAAATTTTACAGAAACAGTCTACAGACTAATATCTATGCTCGTATTGTCTCAGATTTTCGTAAAAATGTATAGTTTCGAACTTACAGTGCCTCAAAGATTTCCATACAAATCTTAAATTAACCCTAGCATTGAAAGAAAATCGGGCACAATACAAGCATAGAGATTAGTTGATAATAAATTAATAATATAAATAAAAAATTGTTTTTGAAAAATTTCGTTAACTTTAATTGTTTAGTATTGAATAAATAACCAGACTTCGTTTTTATGGAGCGCGCTCCCTCTCCTATATCTATCCTCTTAGGAGGATATAATTCGGAGCGCGCTAGGAGCTTAGGCTCCTCAAAAAAAAACATTTAATAATTGTTAAGTATATAGGAAAATCGGCAATTATTGCCGGCTTAGAATCATAGCGCTGAGAATTTGGAGTGCAGCTGCGGTGTAAATGCACCGTCCAGTACCTACCAACATCTTTTGTAAAGCAGCACGACATTATTAGCACTGCAGATATAGTTTCTGCCTCGGGAAGAGTAGTCTACTCTAACTTGAGTGCGATTCGACTGTATCTTTCGTCCAGTCCATCCCTAAAGAAATGAAATGAATACCTAACTATTTAGCGGAAGCTTTAACTATAACCAAAAGCAACTTAGAGAGAGCTAATTTACTGAAAAAAGCCACGCAAAGCCAGCAAGTGGCTTTTTGACTGAGGTGCGAATCATTATTCTAATCCCCTTTTCACGCAACATCTATAAAAATGTAAGAATATACGAGTGTCAGCCTCCTCGCTCGGGTGATCATGAGGCAAAATGACACAAATGAACAAACAACTTTATTCCGATTTGTCGCGTCAAAATTGCCATGAGAGAGCAGATAGATGCCACACTTTTCCTTGTACCTCCTACGGATGCAATGCCCAAAAAAAGTGTATAAGAAAGAAAGAGAGAAATTTTATTTCTTCAAGTATATGAAAATAGAACCGAATTATTCTCATTCTTGTCACAACAATCAGTTCTTCCAGTGTAGAGGCAACAGAAAAAGAAATCGACGCAACGAATGGGAGTAAAATTCTTTGTTCTGCCGCTGCCTCAGATTTGAGTCAATTGGCCAGATGTTCGCCCGAGGAGGCTGACACTAGTAACTTTTTACACTTGGAAGATTCAATGCCAAAAGGACGTAGAAGAGTGATCATATCATATGCAACCGTAGACACTGATGTATCGTAAGAGTAACCTACTAGTGGTGGGGTTTTTCAGTAAATTAGCTCTCTTTGAGTTATGGATTTGCTTTCGGTTTTGGTTCAAGCTTCGATAAATAACAAGGTAGGGTATTCACGAATTGGTGGTGTCAATGAATTTGACACAATGCAGGTATCGGCCAATACACTGGCCTGCAAAACTAAGTATCGGTTTAACCGGTATGATACGGTATGTGGTTCTTTTCAGGCAAGGGGAAAAGAACGGCTTTGGACACTTGGAAATCTTTACACTAAGCCTGAAGTAAATAGGGCCTTTGAAGAACTCAAACGAAATAAGTGAGGACTCAATTCCTAATAGAAAGATTTGTATTGTTGATGTATGACCGCATTAGTTAAAGCTTTGACTGTCTGTGAAACTGCCGGCTTAGGATGGACTACCCAATTTCTTCACGTGGGTGTCGCACGAGGCGACTAAGTGATAAAGTTTTTGGCAGTGTTTTGTGGGCGAGAAATTAGCCCCCTGTCATCACCTGACACGTCATTTCATCGTGAAACCTTCAACGTGAAATGTTCAATATGGTCAAAGTGAGACTTGCTACAACGCACTGCACGCTTAACATTGTTGTTGGTCGTTGTAGCAAAGTTTCCACCCCGTAAGGGATTATGGTCGTGAATTTATGTATGTATGTATTTCAAGAGCGAGCATAGATATTAGTTTGTAGACTGTTTCTGTAAAATTTCATTGATTTTACTTGGATAATATTAGAAATATAACCAGACTTCGTTTGTATGGAGCGCGCTCCGAATTATATCCCTTTAAAATTGTTGCCGCTTCCTATTATATCCAATTAAGACTATGCCTAATTTATTTTTCTATTTAATTTTCAACAAATAATCGTTTGCTATCGAAATTATAAAGTTACATATTATGTTTACCTCCAAACCATCACTCGTAATCCGCAGTAAACGAATTATGCTGCTTTACCTCGACGCGTAAATGATTTTTTTTCTTGTAGTTGTTGTATGATAAGTGTCCAACAAGTATATGTTTTTATAAACTAGACTAAATAAACTTTATTTGCTTAATTTTGTTTACTTATATTTATCAAGATTTCCAAAGATATAGATGTTTTAAAAAAAAATCAAGGCAATGGTTTTTACTTTTTCGTGTAAAACATTATTTTATTGTATGGAAATATGCCTATTATGCAGTAAAAATGAATTCCTCGTATCTGTTTTACTCGAAAACGATACCACACAAGCCCTAGTAGCATTAACTGATCCGTAAAAGAATAATGAAAACAATGACCCAGATACGTACTTCACCCCCCTCCCCCCGCGCACAGGGGACGAATCAGACTTCCCTCCACATCTGAAAATGATCACCAAGGAACACCCTATCCATGGTAGAAATTTGATGCTTTTAACCCGAAGCGCACAATTATAGCCAAAATGTATGAAGAGAATCCTCTACTAATAGAGAAAGTTGTTCTGTTTGATGGTCTGAAGCACCCCTTTAAGTAGCTGTCCCATTTTATTGTACACCCTGTATACTACTACCTGTCTGCAACACAGCATGTCCTCTTAGCAGGCGATGCCCCCAACTTAACAGTTCCACCTCCAAAAGCCCTTTGATAAATTTTTCCTTCTGCAGTCCTCGAGAAGGGCATGCCCATATTTTCCAATTCAAACACAGCTTTAGGTGCTTCTTGCGTCAGATATTGAATAGAGTCCTGTGGGAAAGCAGTTATCTCATTTTTATCCAAAAATACATTCAACATTAGCAAACTTTTTCTAGTTTTCGTACGTTAGTCTGTTTAGCATAAGTGGCCCCCATACATCAGCCACAAAATAAATTCCAGTTGGACAGCCATGTTGTTAATATTTCGCTGGACATCTGTAATATACAGGGTCCTTCATAATATGCTGACACTTTTTAAGGGGTGATCAGACCATCAAACTGAACAACTTTCACTATTGATCCAACATCCAAATCGCGAAATAAAATCAACTGTCCTCATACATTATTTTGAGTCGAGTCGGTACCTACTGCAGTTTTGTATGTAAGCGCTGTTTTTTTTTTTCGCGATTTCGAAGTTGGCTCCATAGTGACAGTTGTTCAGTTTGATGGTCTGAAGCACCCCTTTAAGTATTACTAGGGTGTTTTGTTACACCCTGTATTTGACCATACATTGCAAATATGTATTGCAGTATAGCATCGCTGCGGGGGCGGCGAGGCGAGCGGCGACGCCATGGTCCTGGAGTGCGATTTTTGAACATCACACGTTCAAACGAGTAGTAGAAAATGTCAACATTATTGGAGATTATTCATCTTTCTACTACTACGTGTGATGTTCAAAAATCGCACTACGTTTTGGAATCTATATCGGAAACACAGACCGAATTAAGCCTGCATTCGGACAACGCAACGGAGCGTCGTCGGTTCAGTCATAATTAAATGAATCGATAGTTACCTGATCTCCCAGCCAATCGGAACCTTTGACGGTATCGTAAAAGTGCCACTGCCATTTGTCTTCGTGCATACTCCCTGTTAAAAACACGCAATAAAGACGGACAGACGGACAGACGGACAGACATGGCGAAACTATAGGGGTTCCTCCTTGTTGACTACGGAACCCTAAAAACAGTTTATTTATACCTACCTACTATTTGTTGCAATATCGAAACTCTTTTCATGTAGGTAATTCAAGTTACCAGGAGAGCAGACGTGTAACAGTCGGCCGCAATAAGTTATACACACTTTAGTACGACGTAGAACAATGTGTATACAACTTATTGCGGCCGACTGTACAAGAGGTAGACAAGAGCTTGACAAGAGGTCATTTCTGCTACTGGTACCTCTATCTTTAGAAAGTTCGACCTCTTGTACACTTGTTTGATTTAGGCGGTAGTCACCATCGTGTCGTATGGCATTTTTGTCTTCCTGCTCGGATAGGGGAGGGGGTCTATATTTCAAGGTCGAGGTGTTTCAGCCAGTGTTCCAATCCTTTGGAAGTTCCTCAATTCCACTGGGGAAGCGGCGCAGAGTGCACTCATTTACCACATGGGAGAGGGTTTGCACAGATTACCCCCAATAGATAACGCATGATGAAAATTTTGTACACGCCCGAAGTAACCATTTTTGGCGGTAGGTGCGGGTCGAAACAAAGCAACGTGATTGGCCATTTAAAGGTCGCAGTATACAGGGTGTACAATAAAATGGGACAGCTACTTAAAGGGGTGCTTCAGACCATCAAACTGAACAACTTTCTCTATGGGACCAATATCGAAATAGCGAAAAAAAAATCCGCTCTCCCATACAAAACTGCAAACATACCTCGACTGAAATGTATGGGAGATTTTTTTTTCGCGATTTCGATATTGATCCCATAGAGAAAGTTGTTCAGTTTGATGGTCTGAAGCACCTCTTTAAGTAGCTGTCACATTTTATTTTACACCCTGTATAAAAAGTAAGTGCTGTGTGGCGCGCTTCGGCGTCGGCGGCCTTGTATGCGGTATATATGTATGGGGGTAATTTGTGCACATCGGAAACTCCCTGAATCCCCAGGTGTTGGTTCTTCCTTGGTTGGTTCTGAACTGGTTAAGCTTACCCCAGGTCTTACGGTCCGTTTCAAAACCACTTACTATATTTAGGCGAAGTGACTAATAATACGGTTTGAAATATGACAGCAGTTACCAATAGCCGCATTCATGCCGCCTTGAGCAGCGATAGTGTGAGACCTGAACGGGAACAGCTTGGAGACCAGAGCCACCGAGAACTTCTGCTCAGCGAGGCCCACAGCCGCACGAAGGCCTGCTCCTCCAGCGCCCAGGATGAGGCAGTCATGGGTGTGGTGTTGGATCACATACGACGCATTCCGACAGCGCACTGCATGTTTGAGTACCGCATTAGTCACTCCCAACAAGACGGTTAAAAGAGGTAATTAATCTAAGATTGTTAATACCCTGGCTGGTGCATGAACAGAGAGTGTTAGCTTTTTGGGTATAGAAAAAAAACTATCCAAGTTAGTGCCACCCTGATAATTTTCCCGCCATCTACACGTTATTTCTTTAGTTTACAATCTTTTTCCGATTTTATACGGCTATATTTTTTGAAATTGAGGTGGGGATAGCAATTTCTTAAATATTTTTAGACTCTTCTTTTCATATGCTGTCAATTGATACCCCACAGCACAGAGAGTAGAATTTTTTATTTTTTATTTACCCTATCTACCTCCTGTGCCTAGTTTCAGCTTCCGATGTCTTACGGTCTCTAAGAAAAATGCATGTGACAGACGGACGGGCAGACACCGAGCTGATTCCATAAGTGTTCCGTTTTGCCAATTTTGGTACGGAACACTAAAAAGGGCAGCTGGCATAGGTATATTTCTTGGTTTTTATCACAGAGAACATATAATATAAAACACCATGTATCAAGCTATCAACCTGTGTATCACAACACAACAAAATAAATTATGCTCGGTAACTATTCTGTAAAAATAGCTGTCATGGTTGCGTTATGCTGCCACTTTTTGACTGACTTGTTCAATTAATTTAATACAGGGTGAAATTGATGCCCTAAATTGATATCATTTGTAGGTATCATTTTAAACTAAGAGTCTATCCATCAAACTGAATAACTTTTACTATATAGGAGCTAAACGATCGGAGCAAAAAAAATCAGCTGTTGCATTCATTTGATTAACGCAAGAATTTTTTAAATCAGTTCAGTACGTACGTACGGTACGTACGTACGTTTCAGATCCCCTTCATACAAACAAAGAAACATTTTATTTTATAATATTATAGTAGGTAGGTATACCTATTACTTCTTACTTTCTTAAAAGTTTTTTACCTTTGAATGGTAGCTGTCTGCTTAAATTCCTCTTTAATATATTAATATATTCCTGAAAGAGATATAATTACAAAGATTATTGTGTCCTACGACTAACGCCCATCTTCTTGAGGGTAGGCTAGTGGCCAGTGGGACATGTATAATAAGTAGTGATGATACGGACGGCCCGCGTCCCGAAACAGATGAATGCGCGCTTCTCCCCTAACGCAGTATATTCCCTAAGTCCCTTACACAAACATATATACTTTTCTAAAGCAAAGAAATGCAGCAGCAGCTTTCTTTGCTTTTCTTTTCTGTGTAAAGTTTTCAATAACTACTGCCAATGAGTTCGCAGAGATGAGATGAGTGAGGGAATGAGTTCGTTTTGCTTTGCGAGACGTCTGAAATTGTAATGATGCGCGTTTGGACTCCCAATACCAATAAGTCCAATGAAAATGACTATACGCACATGGGAACAACTTGCAACACCAGTCTTAAGGTTCGATCTCTGTTACTTAGCTAAACGTGTGCCGTGCCTAGCGCGCACATGGATAACGGTATAGTTGGCCATACTAACATCGTTCTAGGACTTGGGGTCCCACTTTCCGGTATTAAAAAGTACCCGCCGAGTGTAGGCACATATGTAGGTATTTAGTTTGTAGCTGTCTCGTGGGAAATTTTTAAATATCATTTGTTTTACTTACCTTTGCGACAATAATCATTATTTAAAGCAAGTATAAAGTAAATGTTTTATCAAAAGTACTTATTTATTTTATACTTTCGCAATAAATCCAAGAACTACTGCAAAGAGTAACTACTGTCAAGTAAACACCTACTGTCAGTTTCGATGACAGATCGAACGGCAGTTTGTTATTCAATTTTCGAATTCTAGTTAGACCAAGAAGTTTAAATACCTACAGAACTTCTTGAGTTAGACAATAAAACCATAGATATTACAAGAAGATTGAATTTAATTCATCTAGAAATAGGGTTCAACATAGACGAAGAATTTTTTACTTACTCTTTCTACGGGGTTCAAAATCAAAATTATTTTCATTTCGCACCATTTTCGCACCAATGACTTTTTTCAGCGTAAGCGAAAAATTCTTCGTATATGGTCTGTCCTTTCAATAAAATGAACTGCCTCCGTGGTCTAATGGTTAAGAGCATTTGCTCTCGTAACGGAGGTCGTGGGTTCGATTCTCACGGGGGACACTAGTGATATGTCACTTTGTACGTTTTTCCCCAGTTGGTTAGGACATTGCAGGCTGAATCACCTGATTGTCTGAAAAGAAAAATGATTCCGTGCCTCAGATGGCACGTTAAGCCGTTGGTCCCGGCTACTATCTCTGGTGGTAGTTAGTCGTAACATAAACACCACATCAGAAGTGGTCTGAAAAAACTCTGACACCACGGCTCTGCCCACACGATAAGAAGAAGAATAAAATGAAACTAATATAATACCTAAGTATTGTCACAGGTCCGGCACTTCAAACAACGTTTTAGATTTGACATGATGACGTTCGCACATGCGCACTTTGCGAAAATTGTGCATGACATATGTGTAGGGTTGACTTAACACGCATCGTACGAACTACATTATACATTTCGTTACTTTTTATAGTTCATTCTGTTATTAAAAATAGTTTTGAAGCTAAAGAATCACAGAAAATGTGAATTTAGCGTTATTTTCCAACGTTTATTTTTACTGTGAAGAAAAAATAAAATATATTTTATGTAGTCAAATCCAACGGGTGCGCGCGCCTGACTGCCTTCCCTTGCTCGGCTTCCCTCAAGTTACCACAGAGAGTGTGAGGGGAGGTGAGGTATCTGAAGTCAGAGGGGGGCAAAGAATATATTTAATCCTGAGGGGGGCGAGGAGTGGCCATTCTGTATGTAGAACTATATACTATTACCTATTCTGTGGTATTGTGCCAACTTCCTGAGTAGGTACTTCCTATTTCTATACTCCTTCAAGACAATACCTATGCCAGCTTCCCGCTATATTCCTTGTTCCTGCTTCTTCTGATGCGGGCTTGGCGGTTATAATACCAGGCCCTGTACCCGGACTTTCGATGTTCGATATATCGCCACTGTTTCGGTCCGCACTTCATTGTAATAGAGTTGACATTGGAACGAAAACGTTCACGCAATTGCGAAGTTCGAATGTGCGGGTAGAGGCCCAGAGCGTGCGCGCATGTCGTGTTAGTTGGTAAGGTACTAGATTGCTAGAAACTAGATACTCTTTCTAAGGTCCGCCACACACATTCCGAATTGCGATCCGTAATAATTCCGAATCAGGATTGTGATTTTTTATTGGATTTGTATTGTGTTTTATTGTGATTTTCCTGTGATTTTCTTTGTTTTCCAAAATTCTCAACATATATTTTTTTATCGAAATTCGAAAACAGTTAATCGTTAGCGAGATATCATCAACAGCCGTTCCATACAAAATGTATGAGAAAATGAATTAAGTACTTATCTGCATTAAAAAAATCTTGATTTTTTTCCATTTTTTTTTCTCGTGTCTTTGAATAGTTATTCTGCTACACCTTAGACTACTTATTATAAGGACCGGCCTTGCGGTAGCATTTCCCCTCTGCCACGGTATTAGATCAATTAATCTTGCGCATTTACATTCAATTTAATAACTTATCACTAAACTAGACAGCCTATTATTGCGAAACAATAATTTCGAACTTAGAACGTTTGGGGTTTACACGAGACTACTTTTCATGATTTTGAACATTCAAAATTAGAATTGAAAGTCATAGGGAATAAAATCCAAAGTTGCGGATAACATGTTACCTCGCCCCCCGCAAAAAGTGGCAGAAAGTTTGTTAGTAGAATGACACGTGGTTACGCGTCCCTATACAACGTGTTAACGTGTTAATGAATTAACGCAAAACTAGAAAGTAGTTTGCTCAGAATCGAGAGCAGAATCGAATTATCATGTTTTTAACATAGGTAATTTTTTTCAAAATATTAAATAATTTGTTTGCAAAATTTAAAATTTTCTGAACCCGATTTCAACCCACCGCATGGGTACATTCACCCTACTTACTACCAAAACAAGATTATAAAAATATATCCATGAGTACGTTAGCGCTTTCTTTCAGTGCTGAAATGATAACAAATCATTTTTGCGTCAAAACTTAAAATGCGAATAACGAAAAACATACACAATAAATAAAATAATGAAATTATTATTTTAATCTAATTATTTTGTTATAAATCAGTTGGGGTGTATGAGGTTTTGCGCTAATTCATTAACACGTTGTATAAGAAGTCTAAGTGCTACACAAATCAAAGATAATAAAAAAAGATCCAGCCGTTCTTGAGTTACAATTTACATAGCCGTTCCATAAAAAAGAAAATGAAAGTTATTTAAAAAAAAACTTGAATTTTTCCAATGTTTTAGTCTCAGTTTATTCTGCTATTCGGGGCGGAAACAAATCCACCAAAGCAAAGATTATAACTAATATCACATCTGATTATCTAAACCAATCTAAACTATTATAAAACTGTAACAGAAGTGTGTCTGTACATTGAAGATATTTACAAAAAAAAATTACGACATGGTTTTTAGGTTTCCCTGATTCCAAATCACCAATTTTTGGATTTTTTGTCTGTCTGTTTGTTTGTTTGTTTGTTTATTTGTTTGTTTGTTTGTTTGTTTGGGTGTTTGTTCGAGTATCACGCAAAAACTTCTGAACCGATTTTGATGAAACTTTTTTTGTTTGATAGCTTATCATCTGACTTAAAATCTGGTATATAATTTATGCGGACGAAGTCGCGGATAAAAGCTCGTATTTTATATTTATACAAAAATAGATAAATTATAGGAGATGGATGTGGATGTTCTGAGGTTTCAGAATATCTCTGACTGCCCCCTCAGGGAATATAGTCGTCAGAATATGCTATGCTACGCTGATAGGAGATGGTGTGCAGGAAGTTTTGTTCCATTTTATACTCAAAGAACTTATCTTACGACACCTCATGTGATGGGGTTACATTTTTTCGACCCCGTTTTCGTTTTAGTTACTTATTAAAAAAATATTAACAGTTAACTAACATTATTATCATATCACAGGGTGATTCCGTGTGTCCGTGTGGTGTCGGCTAAGAATAGCACCATCCCAACTCCCTCCGTGGGTGTCGTAAAAGGCGACTAAGGGATTTACCGGAGGATGGGCAGCTGCATCCTCAGAGTACGCACGGCGACAGATCAACCTACCCATAGTTCGACCATGAACATAGAGTTCAACTATGGGTAGGTTGATCTGTCGCCGTGTGTACACACAATCAATCCAACCGCGATCGCCAACCCGCCTGCCAAGCGTGGCGATTATGGCAAATCTCCCCATTATTTGGGGAGGCCTATGTCCAGCAGTGGACGTCTATTGGCTGATATGATGATGATGATGATGATTGTCACAGAGTACTATAATTAATTACTACCGTAAGTATTATATTATATGTACTATAGCGCTCCATACAAACGAAGTTTGACTCTAATTTGAATATTATTAACCAATTAAAGTCGATAAATTTTTCACCGACTTTAATTGGTTATATTTTGTAAATTTTCGTTCATAGGTTTCAAAGTTGCTGAGGCTCAAAGATTTCTGTACAAGTCTTGAAACCACTTGAAACCGTAAGCGTGTAAATTCTCTATGCTTGAAACTGTAGGTATATTTGAACATTTTTAACGAAAATCTGCCAAACCTCAGGTTTGCGTTAGAGTATTGTATTATCTTTGCCACAGGCGCTGAGATAGGTATCTAGAATTCTAGATCACGGGCCCGTATCACATTTCTGTTTATGGGTTATTATTTTGTCTTTGTTTCAATAAGTGCATAAATGAGATACCTACTCAAAATTATGATATACGAGCTTTTTCCCGCGACTTCGTCCGCATAAATTATATACAAGATTTTAAGTCAGATGATAAGCTATCAAACAAAAAAAGTTTCATCAAAATCGGTTCAGTAGTTTTTGCGTGATACTTGAACAAACATACACCCAAACAAACAAACAAACAAACAAACGAACAAACAAACAAACAAACAGACAGACAAAAAGTCCAAAAATTTGTGATTTGGAATCAGGGAAAGGCTTCCCTGAACTATATCGTAATCTTTTTTTTGTAAATATCTTCAATGTACAGACACACTTCTGTTACAGTTTTATAATAGTTTAGATATGTTTCTTACATCACCCATTATTTGCCGATACCGCAGCCATAAATACTCTTCTTATCCTATACAGGGTGTTAGGGTAAACAGTTGCATTACTTTAAGGGGTGATTGTACCCACGATACTGAACAACCTTCCTGTAGCTTTCTTAGGGGAACCTAAGAAAGCTACAGGAAATTCGCAAAAGAAAAAGAATTTTCATACAAAAGTTCGATCAGCTGATTACATACCTATAGTACGGGAAGTCCAAAATGTTTCTTATATAGGGAAAGTTGTTGAGTATTATGAGTACAATCACCCCTTAATGCAACTGTTTACCCTAACACCCTGTATTGTGCCGCAGCTTAGTTTCCTTCAAAAGTTCATTCCTCTTCCTCCAGCAGCGCATGTGCCTGTATTGATCGATATCTGTCAAGTTAACACAATTTCATCCTACTTATTGTAACTAACGTAACGTGGAACTCCTAGACTTAGCTACTACTAGCGCCAATATTTTGCAAAATCAACTTCTCGGTTTTAAATCAATACTAACGAGTAACGAAAGTGAAAGTTGCGGCTCATTACTTAACCTGCAAACTTTTTCCATAAATAATACATTTTGTAAGTATAGGTACAATATTATGTTATAGACCAACTTCAAGCAACTCGAAACGTACCGCTTAGAATATAAAAACGCAAACGGTTTTCAAAGGCAGTGTAGTTAAATATTGTTAAAAAGGGTACTTTTACACCCCGCTTATGCGTATGTGACGTCATCCATTGAGGGATCAAACTAGAGGGGCGAGGCCCGCAAGTTACGCGCATGCGTAGATACGCATGCTAGTGCTGTTCTTGTAAAAGATACGACTCACTTCAAGTGATTCTTCAATATCGGCTTCTGAGGAAAGCCGCTTAAAAAATAGTTCCGTGTCTGACTGACAGGCACCAACGCACAGCCTAAAACATGCAATTTTGAATATACCTATATTCAACGCAGGATGTATAGGGCATTATAGAGATGTACTAAGATTTTTTCGATACTCAAATTTAACACGGACGAAGTCGTGAGGAAAAGCTAGTAATGTTATAAGGGCAAACTAGTACTTACTACTCGTACTACCTACTACTAGGACAGTTTTTGACAAAAACGCGGTAAGAATCAATTAAAATGATTAACTTTAGCTTATTTTAAGACAACCCGACGCGACGTCTCGGACTCATGCTCCTGTATCACATCACGAAGAAAATTAAATTTTGTAATGTAAGCCACAAAACGACAATAAAAAAACAACGGGTTGCACTCCGGGAGTACCGGCAGAAGTGAAAACTAAGAGATCTTACGTCTTACGAATGTCACGTGACGTCACGGTCCTGACGCGAGTTTAACATAAAATCTTACGTCATCGTCTTACCACTTTTTGTCTTACGAATTTTCGATCAGGGTGACGTCACGGTCCTGACGCGAGTTTAAAAATTTTCGCCCATCCCAAAAAGTGCACAACGCCGCTAAAGAAGTTTTCATTTCAAAAATTTAACGAATGTACTCAATAAATAATTGTTAAACGAGTCTTGGCAAGAGAGGCAACTCTTTGCAAATCTAAGATGTCCCATCTCTACGTTAACATTAGGCGCCTGCCGATTACGCGCCTAGCCGTCCTCAATATTCACTTGTGACCGTAGAACCAAGTCAAGACAGTGCCTTAAACAGTGATAACAATATTTCATAGTATTGTGGAATTTATGATTTTGGACGTCGCAAGCTACGGAATGGTATGTTCTCTAATTTTCAGCTAGTGTCTTAAAAATTTTCCGAATCGATATTTGTGTGCTAAGTAAGAGTTTAAGGTTGTGAAGTCGTTAAGATTATGTCGTAAACATCGATCGAACATTCTTGAGGTCTGTTACAGATTTTTTCTATAATACTTTCTACAACATTTTAAGGTTAAGCTGGTAGAGTAGCGTAAATGTTACATTGATTTTCCTAGAATTTTGGAGTATAATAAATTAATAATTATACTCTAAAATTCTAGGAAAAATTATCGTTTGTTTTATTTTCTAATTATGTAAAAAAAATTGTGAAATTAAATTCATTTGGCTGTCTTTTTATTCTTATGTCTCTGTCTAAATCAAGAAATTATAACTTCTTCAACTTGTCTACATCTTGAATACAATTACATTCACCCATACATAATAAGAGGTAGGGTAAGGGGAGGTTATTTCGCGATATAGGTAATTTCGTGAAAATTTTTTAAACGTTTGCCGCGGCCTAACCCGTAAAGGAATGGACGCAAAACCGCGTATGTACTTGCAGTAAAGTGTGCTTAAGATAGTAGTATGATTCTCAGCTCAGTAGCTTTTGAAACAAGCTTGCAATGAGTTTTTTCTCAGAACGAAGGGCGAAATCGCAATCAGCTGTGACAAATGACGACAGTAGACAATGAAATGAAGTTTTAATTAGTAAATAACTAATATATTTAAAGAATGTGGTATTAAACTAATAGCTAAATGTTTTACGAACAGATTGATATAAATTGTGCATTGGATTTCAAGAATTTTTCATTCAAATATCCTTAAGTTAGGTGTGCAATATTTTAAGTGATTTTGCAAATTTTTTTTGTGATTTTATAGAGGTATTTTGTCAATTAATTTTAATCATCTTAAAGTATAATTTTAGGGGTTATTTTGCTTGTATGGTCTTATATACATCTTTAATCTTGTATTTTAGTCTATGCTATGCGTGAATGATGTAGTTTTTTTTTATCATAACACTAACTATTAACCAACTTCACTGACCCATCTAAGCCAACAAAAGAACCGGAAGTTGAAGTACCTACACAGAAGAAGAGAAGAAAGCCAGAAAAGAAAAAAGAAAATAAAAAAACGGGAAAGAAGTTGAGAAAAAATGATAATGTTTGGATTTAACCGATTTGTTGTATGCAGGGTGTTAGGGTAAACAGTTGCATTACTTTAAGGGGTGATTGTACCCATGATACTGAACAACTTTCCCTATGAACCGTATAGCAATTTAAAAAAAAACTTTTCATTCAAACTTTCGATCAACTGATTGCATTTAGTATGGAAGCTCGATTTTTTTTGTTAATTTCTTATAGGTTTCTTTGGGAAAGTTGTTCAGTATCAAGGGTACAATCAGCCCTCAAAGTAGTGTAACTGTTTACCCTAACACCCTGTACATTGTGAAGTAGCATATTATATTCTGACATTGAATAATTGCTCCTGATGAAGATGACCTATACTATATTAAATGTTATGACTCTTATGACTGTGCAGAAATATAGGATTCATAAGCAGCTGGTTATTTAGAATATTTCTAGAAAGGCGTTTTACTCTAGGATTAACGTATGACGTTCTGTTCCTAAAAAGGATTTTTTGGTATTACCTATTTCAGTATGTATTATTTGGAAATACTATGAGTTTGGTCTATCACGATATTACCTATCCACTGTCACGAAATTACCATACCTTACCACGACTATGTCACTTTATCACCAAGCAAATATTACAAATTTATGAATGAAGAATCTAGTATCAAACTGTGTGTATTCATAAATTAAGATCAAACATATGCCCAAAACTTTAAACAATATCCCATATAATAATCCCAGTTAATCTTTATTTGAGTTATAACAAAAATTGTTAGGTGTATCACGGAATAACCTCCCCTTACCCTACATTGAACTCCAAACTATAATTATGCTTGGAGTCTTATTACAGAAAATAAAACCGGTCAAGTGCGAGTCGGGCTACTCGCGCACCGAGGGTTCCGTACCACACCACCACAGAACATTATTATCTTAGAAAAAAAACTTTTTTGTCCGGGACCTTTAGCGCGAGACCGACGCACACCTAGCCGGTTTTTAGTATTTGTTGTTATTCTGTAGAGTTTGCTCTATAATTACACTAAGTTTGACGCTTATATGCATTACCGTTTTTACGATAGAGCGTGAAGAAAAAACATTGATAAAAACTAGTTTCTTTTTGAGAACCCCCCTTAATTTTTAACTTTTTGAAATTTTTATTATTTGTTAACAAATCCGCCGTAATAACGCATAATCTGAGAAAGTTTCAACTATCTAGCTATTACGGTTCAAAAGTTACAGCCCTAAATAGGTAGGACAGACGGACGGACGGGCGACATACAAAATACTAAAAACCGGCCAAGTGTGAGTCGGTCTCGCGCTAAAGGTCCCGGACAAAAACAAGTTTTTTTTTCTAAGTTCATAATGTTGTGTTCTGTAGTAGTGGTGTGGTAAGGAACCCTCGGTGCGCGAGTAGCCCGACTCGCACTTGACCGCTTTTATTCATATTTCAATATAATGTTCCTCGGAGTTTCAAATATCTGCGATAATAAATCACTATTGCCTTTATTTTCATTTTTCATTTATTTATCATCACAAACATACAAGCAAGCATACAACTTCATACAATGATTATATTTGTGGAGACGGGTGCCTGAAAAAGGCTTTAATTTTAACAGACTGTAAAACCGATTAGACAGAATTCAATGTCTACGATAATACAGGGGAGTCCAGACCACATATAATTATTTAGATAGTTGACTTGAGGGACCCGCCAGGAAAAAAATCGATTCTCAACCCATTACAAGAAAATACAGGTTGGTCCAAACCATGTCCAAACTGAGACGTTCAATTTTTTTTTAGATTCCTCTCCCCTAGGTGTATCCGAAAATACCCCACGTATGTTCCGCGATTTTTCGTAGTTTAGTAGTTGCCCAGCAGTGGGACAAAACAGGTAAAAAAAAAAAGTTATGATTTTTTTAAAGGTGTATTTGAGAACTTTCTACCGGAGCTGCTTAAAACTGTTATAACTTTTTTCATAGAATTTTTTAAATTTTGTTTTTGCAACATGATCGTGTAAATTTATTTATTTACAACAATGCAACTAATAATCAACACATTAATCAAATAGCCCGCCTCGTATCGATCCAGGTGCAAAGGTGTCCATAACGCTAGCAGCGTTGCCGCGTTGTATTGCTATGGCCAACCTCTGCACCAGGAACGAACCGGAGCGGGGGTCACATTTGCGCTCCCTGAGTCGACGCCCAATTTCGGCAATGAAGGTTTTAGCCTCGGCTCCCCACGCCCCTGTGGTCTCCACGGCGACCGGAACAAAGAGATATTGGAGCTCCAGGTCCGAGTACCAGACTCTCTTTCTTTTGGCAGCGAGGTCTGCGGCTGCTCCAGGCGTCCGTGAGGTGCGACTGAGGTAGCTGGCGGCGAAGGTACTGACGCATGTAGCGTCTCACAGGAGGCACTTTCCCTTGTGCAAGGGCACCAAGGTTAGGCCGTCCAGCCTCTTACCGTCGAGGCGGCTGAGGCCCGGTGGCTCGAGCGCGCAAGGGATGTTCGCTGAAAGTAGGAGAAGCGCAGAAGTCGCGTCGCCGGATCGTGTAAAAACATTGTTCCATACGTGAAATAATCAGCAACGCAACATCCATACAAGTAACCGAAAAGTGGTAGAGTAATGATAGCCCATACGGAAGAGAGCTAGCGCCTCAATCATGAGGACGCGGTTCGATTCCAGGCCCGTACCACTAAGTTTTCGGAAATTACGTACGGTTGTATTTATCATTTACTAGCTCGGTGGTGAAGGAAAACATCGTGAGGAAACCTGCATTCCCGAGAATGAAAAGAAAATACCGTAAGTTCGGAGGTATGCGTAAAATATGGGTGAGCTTGGGGCGAACACAAAAGACCAGCGATGGTCGCAGTGTTACAACAACGACTTGCAATAGCCCAACCACCAATAATAAACCGAAAAAAGGGGTCGGAAGTGAAAATTATAGGTTTGAGTTGGATGGAGCAAATTATATGTTTCATAGGTTCTCAACCTAATTTTTAAAACTTCAGTGATTATTCAACTTACTTACCAAATAAGAAACAAAAAGTGATTAATACGCAATTTTTTGCTTGAATCGGCTTACAAAGTTAGTTAGGTGAAAAATCAGCTAAGAAAAAATTTTGTTCAAAAAAAATTATGAGCAATATTTTTTTGTATTCAGGCTAACATTAGTCAAATATCGTCAAAAACATTTAAATAAACTGAAATTCAATGACCAGTGAACTATTTGGATCCTGTTCTAACACGCCTCTCACTCAGAACAAGGACGGACAGTGCCAAAATCCTGAAAGCTTGCGAATGTGCAACCGGTACCCAAGAAGAAGGTAGTCGTGCCGACCCCTGCAACTACCGACCTATACCCATTACTTCCATCCTCTGTAAAGTCATGGAAAGAGTTCTTAACAGTAAGTTGCTGACATACTTACCTAGAAGATAATGATCTACTCAGTGATCGTCGATAAGGCTTTCGCCGGAGGCGATCGACTGGTGTATATCACGCACTGCTGGGGCGAGGCCATCGAGAAACACGGTGAAGCACTAGCTGTCTCACCTGACATCTCGAAGGCCTTTGACAGGGTATGGCACTCTAAGCAGAGCTGCAGCTGAGCAAGCTTCCTGCTTATGGCATCCCCGCTGATTCTTGCAGCTGGATATCTTCTTGAGTGAACGGTCGATTAGAGTTGTCATTGACAGCTGCTCTTCTGACCTCATGGCAATTGATGCTGGGGTTCCTCTGGGGTCTGTTCTCTCAGCGACACTTTTCCTGCTACACATCAATGACCTCCTTGTGTAGGTATTGTTAGGTATGCAGATGACAGTACTGTCACAGAGATATACAGGGTGTCCCAAAACTCAACGTCAAGCCGCAAATAAGACAGATGAGTTTATAACTGTTCAGGGAAAAATACAAAAAAAAATCCATGTTTGATAGTTTTCAGGATTTAGTAATTTTTTTAAACATTGGAAAAATCTCCACCCTGCGCCCAACTTTTAGATGTAGCTACTACAAATTTGTAATTTTTTTCATTAAAATAGTTGTAACGCTATCCAGAATAACCTTTTCAGCGGACCCAATTCAAAAATAAACTATTAGCATAGATTTAAATATCTATGCTATTAGTTCCATAGGTACTTTTCACAGAAAACACTTTTTTCTGTCAGACTTCTGCGGTAACGATTTTTCTATGTCAACTTTGAGACCACACCCTGTATAAAAAATGTATGGCGGTAACCAGGCAAGTAATTTCAAAAGTTTGCCAATTTAATCAATAAATGGTATCACACTTGGCACTTCCTTTTCTAAAAAAGAATTAATAATTATTTTTTTTGCAGAACAACCCGATTTGAAACCAATAATCCCATAGTAAAATATCTTTGTATTAAACCACCGCAATTTATGTCGTTGCACGTTTATTAATTTTAGTATGGAATTATTGTTTTGAAATGGGGTTGTCCGACGAGAAAAAAAATTATTACTACTTTTTTAGAAAAGGAAGTACCAAGTGTGATACCATTTTGAAAACATGATTAAATTGGCAAACTTTTGAAATTACTTGCCAGGTTACTGCCATACATTTTTATACAGGGTGTAGTCTCAAAGTTGACATAGAAAAATTTTTTACCACAGAAGTCTGAAAGAAAAAAGGGTTTCCTGTTAAAAGTATGGAACTAATAGTTTATTTTTGAATTGGGTGCGCTGAAAAGTTTATGCTGGATTGCGTGGTAGAGCGGACATTCGGTAGGAAGTGTTAGGTTTTTATTTTATTGTTTTGTAGAGTTAAGGGTAAGGCACGATGGGGCTGAAATAACCTCAGGATTAAAAGCTCAAAAAAAATTTTAGAATTAAAGAAAAAGTTTTGTGTCCCGGTGGGGTGACAACAATCTAGTCAGCTTCAACGCCACCAAAACACAGGCTTGTCTGTTCACCGCCAAAAGGAGTCCGTTTAATCTGACTCCTATTTTCCGGGGTACATCTGTCCCTGTTTCCGATAGTCTTGAGCTTCTGGGCATGAGGTTCACCACGAAACTCAACTTCAAACTTCGTTAATATTTCGTAGAAGACGTTCAAGATGGTTGCAAATTAGAAAGACCTTTTTAAGACACGCTTTTACTTCGCGGCCTGGTAAAGAGTTAAATTTTAATATTTTGCTGACGGATCACTGAATCGAAAAATGTTTTTCCCACACCCGCAATCTGTTTTCACATTAAATTATTTTCTACCAATTCGTTTTTCAACGCCATTGAGACAGCAGCAGGGTTCACCCTACTGTCCTGTCAATGTCCATCTATGCCACATGAAGAGGTATTACTACCTTAAGGGACTTGATATATAGAAAGTAGACAGGGCGCGCGCTGTCGCTTTACAAAATTTTCTTGTATCTAAACTATTATAAAACTGTAAGAGAAAATGTGTCTGTACATTGAAGATACCTAAAAAAAAAATTACGACTGGGTTTTTACCTGTCCCTGATTCCAAATCACCAATTTTTGGATTTTTTGTCTGTTTCTTTGTTTGTTTGTTCGTTTGTTTGTTTGTTTGTTTGTTTGTTTGGGTGTTTGTTTGTTCGAGTATCACGCAATAACTACTGAACCGATTTTGATGAAACTTTTTTTGTTTGATAGCTTATCATCTGACTTAAAATCTGGTATATAATTTATGCGGACGAAGTCGCGGGGTAAAAGCTCGTAATTTATAAATTCATATAATATTTGAAAATGCGCAGTCCGGTTCTACTATATCAAGTTTAAACACCAAATAGGAAACGTAAAAAAAGAACGATAAATATCTAAGCATTTATGCAGACCTCTAAAATCAACTGATAATTTACTTCAATAAACAAAACGGTCAAATGATTCATACAAACAAAGCAACAGCTATGGTTAGTCCAAATGACGCCAATATTGCAGCATAGGCAGTCATATAACTAGTTTTTATATCCAGAAGTAGCCCTGCATTCCACAAAACAAATCTAATGCCAATGAAGTAATGAAATGCAAAAGGCCATCCAACGACAGCTTTTATACCCATTATTACGGGTTCCTCCAGGTTCAAAGATTGAATTGCCACTATGTAGGTGTCTATCCCGTTACGACAAAACAGTGGAGCAGCAGCAAGCATAAGGGCGTAGAACGTTAATATAGTACCTGAAATAATAAAATAGTTATAAGAGCAGAATCTTGCACATTTATTGCTTAGCCTCACGGCCTACGGTCCCGTTACTAAATTTTTTTATTTAACACGTTAGAAAGGATGTACACAGGGAGTAACAAAACACCCTAGTAATACTTCAGCCCATCAAACCAAACAATTTTCAATATCGATCCAACATCGAAATCGCGAAAAATAAATCAGCTGTTCCCATAGGCTGTTCCATACAAAATTGCAGTACAGTACCGACCGACTCGACTAAAATGTATGGGACCGCAGATTCTTTTCGCAGTTTTGTAGTTGGCTCCATAGTGAAAGTTGTTCAGTTTGATGGTCTAAAGAACCCTCTTAAGTATAACTAGGGTTTTACACTCTGCATACATACAGGGTCCTTCTTAATATGATAACGGTTTTTTAAGGGGATGATCAGAACATCAACATAGAAAACGCGAAAAAAAATCAGTTGTACCATACAAAACTGCAAACCTCCGCAAGCAAAATGTATGGGACAGCTGATATTTATGTATTTATGTATGGGACAGCTGATGGGACAGCTGATGTTTGTGCCGTTGTTGTATGATTCCCATAACAAAAAGCCTGAGGCTTACCTTGGGATCATTACAATGTATGTGCCTGTGAGCGTTATTTATTCATATTTTCTTCGAGATTTCGATATTAGTCCGATAGAGAAAGCTGTTCAGTTTGATGGTCTGATCATTCCCTTAAAAAACTGTCAGCATAATAAGAACCCTGTATGATTATGACAGGTTATGATTATGACAGGTTATGATTAGGACAGGTTATGATTATGACAGGCTATGATTATGACAGGTTATGATTATGAATGATTAATGAATGACAGTGAGAAATCGGAACAGGTGCATGAGTTTTTCTCCTTGGGATGCATGTTTAGGTTAATTATTTCTCAATAATAATATTGAGAAATAATTAACCTAAACATAGGGTGAAATTGATATCATTAGCATCCTGTTAAACTAAGAGTCTACCCATCAAACTGAACAACTTTCACTATGGGAGCAAACCATAAAGGTATCATATAGAGGAACTGACAGCTGAGAGAGCGAGATGTACCTAGCGGCGCCACTGTATAATAGAAAGAGATACGTGACGCGAGGCAATAGAACCGTTTTTGGGAACTTTTCAGCACAATCGACTGGGTAAATATTCGTGCTCTGTGAATAATTAGTGAATCTAAAGTGAAGTCGTAGATTGTTTTGTGAAATATACTATTTCATTAAATTACCTACGATTTCACGTTAGATTCACAATTATACACAGAACTCGAAGTTATAGGGTGCCGATAAGTGCCGACAAATACACAAAAAACGGTTTCATTTGACAACTCATGTCAGTTACTCTATTCCGACAGGTATAATAACTTTATGGAGCAAAGCGATCGGAGCAAAAAAATAATCAGCTGTTCCATACTAAACTGCAATGCCTACTCAATTCAAATGTATGCAACAGCTGATTATTTTTTTGCTCCGATCTGTTTGCTCCCATAGTGAAAGTTGTTCAGTTTGATGGGTAGACTC
The DNA here is from genome assembly GCA_922987775.1 of Agonopterix subpropinquella. NCBI lineage: Eukaryota > Metazoa > Arthropoda > Insecta > Lepidoptera > Depressariidae > Agonopterix > Agonopterix subpropinquella. The sequence goes on along the minus strand of OV277693.1, from coordinate 50,765,343 downwards.
TTAGTTTAAAACGATGCTAATGATATCAATTTCACCCTGTATATTCAATTGAAATACATTCATTTTGAAGAGCGTTAGTTATCGTGGCTCAAAGTTTTCCATACACATCTTCAATGAATCCTAGCATTGAAACTATTTATTTATAAAAGGAAAGGACAGTGGGTAGAAGTGGTCCAAGAGCCCCCCAATCGCCCATAAGTGGCATACTACGGTTGAAAGGGCGTTTAATATAGATTTTTTTTTATAGGCGGCACTAATGTCTTTTCGGGTGAAAAAAAAAACAGGGTTATTTGTTTAGCGGTTTTTCATACATATTTTAGCATTTAGCCGCTATTTACACCTGTTGCTTGAATTCCTTGTGTTATGTGGATAGTATTACGTATATTGTTTTTGATTATTATTATTAATGCAAAATAATCTTTAGCCCTCAAAACAAACAACACTTAAAACGAGAACATCGTTATCTCATCTTGAAATTGCCGGTATAGTAAACGTGAGCCTTATTACTTTTGCACGCTTAATAATAACTTTTAGTGGTTTTAGCTAAGTGTCTGATCACCTCAAAAGACATAACACCTTTCGGGGCCATAATATCAAAGAGACTTCCCCCTAAAACGACTTCCTCAAAATAAAACAGTATTTTTTTCCTCGAAAATATTTTGATGCCCCTTGGGCGCCATGTAGGTACGTTTGAGTATCCTCTAACTATCCCTACCTGTATCATAGCGGGGGGCTCTTGGACCAGTGGCCATACATTTTGCCCAGTGTCCTTTGACACATTAAAAGATACACAGATATTGGTTTCTAGATCGTGTTTAAAAAATTCATTGTTTTTAATTGGTTAGTATTGAAATGCGTTTGTATGCAACGCGCTCGGAAGGTTTCGGACGAAAAAAAAAGCGAAACGGGTTGCACTCCGGGAGTGCCGGCAGAAGTGAAAACTTCAGAAGTGAAAACTTGAACATTAACGTTGTGCATTTTTGATATTTTGGAAAGGTTAGGGAATCATTTCGCACGAATTGCTTTAATTATCAGTATAAAAATACTATCATTTATGTGGTAAAATACAATATTCATTTATTGCGCTATCGTACACAAACATGACAATTTATGCCGCTGAAACGAAACAGCAGGAACAGGCATACATTTTTGCCGCGCGGTAGACAGAGGGGCATATATCTGACCAATTTTGACCAAAAGTGCACAACGCCGCTAAAGAAGTTTCTTTCTACTTCATAATGTTTAATCAGATTTCTCACCCGTAGCTCTTTCTAATATGGAAGTCATCGCCGGCACTGTAGGACCATACACGTCCAAATGAGGAGACATTGGCCTACCGAGGGTCATATTCTTGAGGTCATGTTCCATTTCCTTAGGCCGCACATACGCCTTGTATGTAATTTGATGTTTTGCACCTGACCCCGTCTTGCAGGTCCCAGAACACTTGACACTTAAGAACGGTAATCCTAGCATGCCATGATCCAAATTGCGGCTGTAAAAAAAATATCATCATACAATAGGCTACTTTAACTAGTCAAATCAGCAACTTTTTATCGAACCCAAACGTGCGTTTTGTATGAACATTTGTACGAAATAATGAGTTGTGACGTCATCAACATTTCATTACTTTTTAAAGTTTATCTTGTTATTAAAAATGGTATTCAAGCTAAAAACTCAACGAAAATAGGAGTTTAGCGTTATTTTCTAACCTTTTTTTTATTGAGAAGTTAAAAATAAATTATTTTGGATGTAGTCAAATACCCAATTCGTAAGATCATTGTATTGATGTTCTAATCTCTAGTTTAATTTAAATAACTTTTTTCTTCGAATATTTTGTGACTATACATTGCAGCCGAATAGTCAAATAAAATAAAAAATATAAAAAACTCCGCTTAACAAAATAGTCCTAGATCCTAAAAATGCAGTGAGAAATCACTGTAATAGGTTGTTACCTATGGTTATACAACGTGTTAATGAAATAACGCAAAACTAGAAAGTAGTTTGTTAAGAATCGAGAGCAGAATCGAATTATCATGATTTCAACATAGGTAATTTTATTCAAAATATTAAATAATTTGTTTGTAAAATTTAAAATTTACTGAACCCGATGTCAATCCACCACACGGGTATACTCACCCTACTTACCATCAAAACAAGATTATTAAAATGTATCAATGAGTACGTTAGCGCTTTCATTCATTGCTGAAATGATAACAAATCATTTTTGCCTCAAAACTTAAAACGCGAATAACTTTAAATTTTAACTATCAAAATAATGAAATTATTGTGTCAATCTAATTATTTTGTTATAAATCATTTGGGGTGTATGAGGTTTTGCGCTAATTCATTAACACGTTGTATATGCAATAGGTTGTTACCTACTCAAAAACTTCTAGAACACACCATGTAGAGTATATTAAGTTTATGATTTTACTTGACCAATTCTCATGAAACTTTGTAAACAATATATTATTATAAAATATATTTATCCCCCGAAATCGGAATATTTGTATAGAATATGTCCCTGAGGTAATGTGTTTATTCATGGTTTTTAGGGTTCCGTACCCAAAGGGTGAAAACGGGACCCTATTGCCACAGTATAAGAAAGAGTATCTATTACTAGATACAGTACGGACACTCCCTTCCTCCCACCAACTTTTTAACTCACCCCCTCTATCGCCCTCTGGTTACCGCGCTCTGTTTCTACTAAGAAGACTTCAGGCGGTTGCAGAGGGGTCAATTTTATACAAAACTTTGACGCACAATACGCGTAGACGGTATTTATATAATTTTTCATACAACATTTTCAAAGCTTTATATCTTCGTAATTATACATATTATAAATTGCAAATGTTATTTGATACGCGACATCTAGATTTTCTAAACTATTTTCCATATATAAAATATTACTTTTATTAATTCCGTCTACGCGTATTGTGCGTCAAACAAAGCAATAGTGTTCAATTTCGTTGGTTTTGTATATGCTGACGTCATCTTGTTAATTTCAAATTTTAGTATGCAGTGTCCGGGTTGTGCTATTACCATGGAGTATGGCTATTACTAAGCCTACGTTGTCCGTCCGTCCGTCCGTCCGTCTGTCTGTCTGTCCTACTTATTTAGTAGCCTTTGAACCGTAATAGCTAGATAGTTGAAATTTTCTCAGATTACGCGTTATTACGGCGGATTTGTTAAGAAAAAATAAAAAAAAAATTATCAACTAGAAACTAGTTTTTATCAACGTTTTTTCTTCACGCTCTATCGTAAAAACGGTAATACATACAACTTAGTGTGATTATAGAACAAACTCTAGAGAATAACAACAAATACTAAAAACTTAAGTGTGAGTCGGTCTTGCGCTAAAGGTCCCAGATTAAAAAAGTTTTTTTTTCTAAGTTAATAATGTTGTGTTCTGTGGTGGTGTGGTACGGAGCCCTCGGTGCGCGAGTAGCCCGACTCGCACTTGACCGGTTTTTATTCAATGTATATCCCCCCACTGTAAATTATATACAATAAAATGTTTACTAAATACCTTTTCACTATATTCAATTTCAAAAATGTCGAAGTGGGTCTAATGCGATATAAATTTGCCGCAAACATTTTGGGACAAGTTAAATTATTATTCTTTAATACGAATTTTACAGGCAAGCTAATACTAGATATCTATGCAGGCAAGGGAAATAAATATACAATACTCGTAGATATCCTTGTTTGTTGAAAATCTTATTTGGATGAAATGTCATATGAAATGTATAAAAAACCCTTAGGCTGGGAATAGACGTCAGATTTTGTTTCCGATTGTCTGTTCAGACTATCTGATCGGTTTTACTCGATACACATCCGATTCTTGCGCCAGACTTTGTCTGAACTCAGTCGTTCTCGAGCTGTGCTTGCTTGCATATGGAGCAGAAAGAAAAGATGGACGACTAATTACTGTTACTTATTGCAAATTTACTCGTGTTAGCGATTCAACGTCCATGAAAACCCATACTTTTTCCAATATTTCTTTACACACGCGTTTCCAAGCCAAATCTTTCATCTGTCTATCGTGATACCCTTCACTGCCTGTATCCCATAAGCAAATATCTTTTTCATCGGCCATAATAAGCCGTTCAGTGTCGAAATTTTCCGCCATCGTCCGAACCACAATCATACGATGCGTCCGTTCAGTGTCACGCTAGAGAGTCAACTGGTAAATCGGAAGGAAGAATCGGACGTCTATTTGGTCTTTGTACAAAAGTATGCAGACCGCGCCTTCAGACAATCGGATCGGAAATAAAATCGTAAACGTCTTGGCGCTGTTTCCGACTCGGACGTCCGATCCGACTATCTGATCGGATGTGTATTAAGTATTCAAACAAATTTATGGCACGAGTGCCTTCAGACAGTCTGATCAGACCGTCGGATCCGATGGTTGTGGTTCGGACGATGGCGGAAAATTTCGACACCGAACGGCTTATTATAGCCGTTGAAAAACGTAGTTGCTTATGGGATACAGGCAATGAAGGGTACGTATGTAACGAAACATTGAAAGAAGTATGGGTTTATTGGACGTTGAAAAGAGAAAGAAAATATCTAAGTAACTTTTTTTTCACAATTTTACCTCAAACTCACACCTCAAGCTACGTATGCAAGCAAGCACAGCTCGAGAACGACTGAGTTCAGACAAAGTCTGGCGCAAGAATCGGATGTGTATCGAGTAAAACCGATCAGATAGTCTGAACAGACAATCGGAAACAGAATCTGACGTCTATTCCCAGCCTTAGAAAAAACCATAAAAAACTAGGACCAAGACGTCAAAGAGAATCAAGACGTCACTGATCATTAAAAAAAATATTGTCCCTGATAAAAAAGTACTCTTTGGATGAAATAATGGAAAGTCGTGTGCAGAGATTTTGTATCAAGCATAGATATAGTAACTAGATGAAACCATACCGTGGCCACATGAAACAGCAATAGTGTGACTTTTGCAGCACTGGACTTTTGCATACAAAAAGTCGGTTTGTTTGGCAAGATGTCATCAACATTCCATAGGTTTGACATCTTGCCAAACAAAAAAACCGGCCACGGTGACCGAAACAAAAAAATAATATGTCTGTCTTTTTTGTTTACATAAGTTTTCATAACTGGCTATCACGCTCTCTCATTTCTTGGCTCCATCTTTCAGCGTAAGCGAAAAGTTTTTAATCTAAGGTATCAAGAATAGATTACTTTTTTTTAAGACGAAACATGTGCATCGGTTTTCTCTTTTTTACGTTATAAAATGCCATATAAATAAATGGTTGGATATACTTTCATCCAGGCATTTCCCGTGGTACACCTAATTTGGTTCACCTGGTGGACCACGGGTAGTATTTTCTACCCGTGGTTCACCTTCAAAAGAAGGTGAACTGTAAGAAGTATTTACTACCCGTAGTCCACCATAGACCAAGGTGTACATGCCTTCTTGTAGCGTTGGATTAAAAAAAAGAGTTTTTTTTTTTAAATCAATGAAATTGAAATTTAAAAAAAATCGAAAAAAAATTACGTGCACTCACGCACACATTCAGTCACTCACATATTTTCACATACATACACGTACACATACACAACATACCTAGTTTGTAGGGAATTTTATGCTCTATAATTTTTATAATAACTTCAAAATTAATTTAGAACATAGGAAAGGAGATATTTCCAAAAAACCTGTTTTATTGACATTTGACCTTGAATATCATGACACGCGGACACGTGATTTTATGTGACTTTTTACCTAACGTAAAGGATGTCATAACGATGATTTATACAAGTTTTTTGCTTATTATCTCCCATTCCGAGGTTGACCCCTTTTTCGATCTAATTTTACTGGGGTATAAGGACAAAAGAGACCAAAGATGACCAAAGTGACAACTGCCCTAATGTTTTTCACGCACACTAAAACAAAAGTGACAAGTGAAAAGTGGACAGCCGCATAAACAAAGATCTATAGTTCCGTCTCCTTCTACTATTAACTGCACGTCATAAGACAAAAGAGACTACCTACAATCGTAAATTGATGCGGTCTCTATGCTTTAGAATAAAGGAGATCCTTGCTCTTAGCGTTGGATAAAAAAAAGAGGAAAAAAAGAATGAAAATATAATTTAAAAAATAGACAAAAGAAATTTAAAAAAAAAACACGCACTCACACACGCACACGCACACATTCAGTCACTCACATATTTTCACATACACATACACAAACACACACACAACAAAAGCGCAGACATTTACACACGCACATATTTTCATAATATACACATACCTACACGCACACATACTCACACAACACGCGCACACACACGTACTTATACAATTAAGGCTCTGGTAGTGAAATGTGTTTACATAGTAGTGTTGGTTAAAAAAAAGTATGCAAAAAGAAAAAGAACGATAAAATAAAAACGCACACATTCAGTCAATCATATATTTTCTCATACACACGCACACACACCCCCACACACGCATCCATTCAGTCACGAGTATATGTGCGTGTAGACATACCGTGTATATGAAAATATGTGCGTGTGTCAATGTCTGCGCGTGTGTTGTATGAGTATGTGTGCGTACGTGTAAGTGTATGTGAAAATGTGTGCGTGTGTGTGAGTGCGCGTATGTTATTGAGTATCTGTGCATGTGTATATGAAAATACGTGAGTGACTGAATGTGTGCGTGTGTGAGTGCGCGTTTTTTTTGTCTTTTTTTTTCTTGTTTTTTTATTAATTTCTTTTTCATAAATATTTTTTTAAAACCAACACTATCTATAGTACACCTTGGTCCATGGTGGAGAAATTAAAAAAGTTTGCGTTAAAATAGTTTTTGTTATCACGGGCAATACATTTTAATTAAATGTAATTTTAAATTTATCAGGTGTACCACGGGTAAAAAGTTCTGCCCGTGGTCCACCAGGTGAACCAAATTAGGTGTACCACGGGAAATGCCTGAAAAAAAAAATCTATGCTGAAGACATGACAATATATTAAAAACTTTTCGCTTACCGATACAAAATCTCTGACAGATAACAAGACGCCATATTGTAAAAAATAAAAGTTTTACGAACTATGTTTTGAGCAAGAAGCTTTTGAGCAAAGTTTTGAGTCCATCCATGGCTGATCCATGGGGTATCTCAAAGATTTTTTTTGTTCTATACCAGAGGTCTATACGACTAGATTCCGCCCTTCCTAATGTCGTGATTCTTTACTAAATTAAGTGATATTTTGTTACTAAACCTTTATTTTGTACTAGCAATAGGTTTAATATTCTATTACATTCAAATTACCTGTACAATAACCAACGAATAGCTTAAAAAGGACTTGTATCCAGAGCCGTTAAATATTTTACGAAGGATTCATTCATATGGCAATACTGACTTTTGTGATTGGCTGTCGCCGGAGCGCTGGACCAATCAAACGCCAGGCGCGTTTGGTGGGCACAGTGACTCTGAAAGGGTGGGGAGGACGATCGAAGTGGGGAAAAAGGGATCGAACAGCCAGTTCTCAGCCGGCACTCGAAGTGACAACTTGTATTTGTGAAGTAATTGTGATATATTTAAAATTAAAATAGTTTAGTAAAATTATAAAAGTGCAGTGAAAGTAAAATATAGCTTCCAAACGTATACCAGTCTTTGATTCTATAATAAATCAGCAGCTGGAAAAAAATCTTCAGCCCTCAAGGTACGTGAATTCGGTCAAAGTCCACTGATTCTTTGAATATTGAAAGATTATATTGTTTTCTTAAAGTACCTACTGAGTTTATTAATTTTTCTCTCGAATTTTATAGAATTTTCGTAATGGTTGATAGTTACATTGGATTTATCATTTGGTCAGGCTACCCCATGACAATGTTAAGTCTGATTTTATTTCGTAGTCCATTCGGTCAGGGCAACTCCCTGTCATTGTGCTCCGAAATATTCATAAACCGTTAACCACCGAATTTGAAATTGCAAGCATTTTGATCAATTGCCAGACTAGCGTTCGGTCGGGGCTACTCCTTGACACCGTTTTTCTGGTATTAAAACGATGCTGTGTGATCGTATAAGACCATTTGGTCAAGGCTACTCCTTGATAGTGCTAGTGTGCGATAAAACAGTATACGAGCTAAATTGCTTTCAATTATATTTTAAAATTTAGTTAATTGATATTTATATTTTTATACCTACATTAATCGGTGCTTAAAGAAAATAAGACTCAGATATAATAATGTCATAATTTGTGAAGTCACTGGCAGAGTCATGTGGATAAATCGAATTAAAATATTTTATTATGCATGGTGGCCAAATGTGTCACATAGTTGAGGCCATATATACCACCAGAACAGAACTTAAGACTATGTATGTCTATCATAAGGCCATGTGTGCCTAGGAGCTATGTATGTTCCAAAAACAGTTCAAGGCCATGTGTGCCTAGGAGCTATGTATGTTCCAAAACCAGTTCAAGGCCATGTGTGCCTAGGAGCTATGTATGTTCCTCAATCAGTTCAAGGCCATGTGTGCCTAGGAGCTATGTATGTTCCACAAGTAGTTCTGTGGATATGTGTGCCAGTAGTTATGTATCTATAAAGAAATAGAGATTTTGATTTGATTTGATTTATAGCCACTAAATCTCGTAACAAGTGATTTGTCTGTAAAACCAAATTTCAAATAGTTTTCACTATGGTTAAATACACTTTGTGTCGAATGGTCGATTAATTGTGTCATCATCGTCACAGTCCGTGTAGCTTTTAATAACGCCAGACCAGCAAAGGACAACCGCCACATTCCCTTTACAAAATGCCAGTAAATGTACAGAAGTTTTGACTGTAGTAAAATTTTTAATAAATTATGGGGTTTTATAAAAATTACTCAGATTTTATACTTTATTTTCATTTATCGAGTTATTTAATAATTTATTACTAATAAATAGTAAAAAAAAAAAAAAGCTGCAACCCCAAAGTGGCTGCCAATGTTGTTTGATATGAGGTGATGCAAGCACAATGTTCTTTTTTTATATAAAAATGATAAAAGCTAATGAAGCATTATAAAATAAACTAATGCCTGCAATTAGTTTCTAGTGTTCCATAGTTCATAGTAAAAATAGAAGTACGGTTATACATTTTTTGGTATTATGTGCCGGATGTCATTTATTTTTACTTTATTACAAACTTACAAGAGACCGTATTTGTTTCATTGTCTTTAACACAAACAATGAATTTAAAGAAATACTGATCATTAAAAATTCAGAGATCGAATTTAATGGTGCACACTTTAGCGAGCTAATATTCAAAGTTACAGTTATTTTTATTATTTTTCTTAATGCATTTTTTTTGTCCGAGGTAATGGTGAATCTGAAGGAGGTCGCTACCACGTGACTTTGAGATCCATCATATTTAGTGCCAATTGTCTTTCGAAATGTTCACGGCAGAATTTCAGCAAATTTTGACTGCCACAAAATTAGTGTCGTAATTATAAGATACTTTATTAAATACACATTAGTCTTTCTAGTTACTGATGAGCAATTGTTGTATAATAAAATAAAAAATTATGAAGTAATGTACCTACCTCTACGAATAAGAATGTATGGAAATGTAAATCAAGCTCAAAAAGTGACCCCAAAAAAAAGTACACAGTGTTCGAAATTTGTTTCTTAAAAACTACACCTTGCCGCCAAAACTCATACAAAATGTCATTTTTCAAAGGGTGCCGAAAATTATGTTGCTTTTGTTTAGAGTTATTCTTCCATTCCTTCCATTCTTATTCGTAGACCTACCTACATGTAGACATATTGATATTTAATGAATTATAGATTCTTTATTTCATTTACACATCATATTGGCATAATTAAGTAAACAGAAGCGAGCTTAGCTCTAATACGATATTTCCTCCAGGAAACCGCTAGACAAAGGCCACTAGGCACCTTAGTATGAAACCTATGCGCACGACCTACAAAAAAAAATAGTATAGGATGTTTAAATGAATGTCTCTAGTTCATGTTTATATATGTCGCATTATTGTAGATAATGGGATTCAGGCCAATAACGGGTAAAGAAAAATGTAATATTTTGTACATTTTCGTAAATTTAATACATTTTCTTACATTTTGCACATTTTAATACTATTTTAATACTATTTTAGTACAATTATTACATTTTAGTACAATTAGTACATTTTAGTACAATTAGTAAATTTTAGTACAGTTAGTACATTTTAGTACAATAAGTACATTTTAGTACAATAAGTACATTTTAGTACAATAAGTACATTTTAGTACAATAAGTACATTTTAGTGCAATATGTACATTTTAGTGCAATAAGTACATTTTAGTACAATAAGTACATTTTAGTACAATAAGTACATTTTAGTACAATAAGTACATTTTAGTACAATAAGCACATTTTAGTACAATAAGTACATTTTAGTACAATATGTACATTTTAGTGCAATAAGTACATTTTAGTACAATAAGTACATTTTAGTACAATAAGTACATTTTAGTACAATAAGTACATTTTAGTACAATAAGTACATTTTAGTACAATAGGTACATTTTAGTACAATAGGTACATTTTAGTACAATAGGTACATTTTAGTACAATAGGTACATTTTAGTACAATAGGTACATTTTAGTACAATAGGTACATTTTAGTACTATAAGTACATTTTAGTACTATAAGTACATTTTAGTACAATTAGTACATTTTAGTACATTTTCTTCATTTTGGACATTTTCGTACATTTCGTACATTTTAGTATTATAGTACATTTAGTACATTTTCCCATGGTTTAAAAAAAAAAAAAAACTACATAAAATTGATTGTGGGTGACTAAACATTTTAAAACCAATTTGGGTTTTGTTGGAAAAAAGTACATTTCTTGTTTACAAAATGGCTGTAGACTGCTTTGTTTGTCAAATAATTTAAAAAAGAAAATCACAACACCGGCGTGCAGATATGGCTTGGAAGACAAGACATTGCCTTCGTTTCTCTTTAACGAGTTTGACGATTTTAGATCCGGATTTTGTTGACTGTATAACACCCCTGTAGGTACCTTATCGCAGGTGCTACTTAGTTTTTAACTAAACTGATTGTCATTTGCATTTTTGGCTTAACAAGTATGTGGTACACTAAGCCTTGTAGGACACCATTCAAAGTAAGGTTTCCATTATGACAAGAATCAAATATTCTAGGTTTTTGAATCGAAATAAAAGGTAGAAGCGTGTTTTCTTCTGGTCAAATTAGTTGAGGTACCTACATCCAAAGAATTATTAATCAATGATTGATTCATTTTAATGTTGTACCTAATGCTTATGAGACGCATAAACAATTTTTAATTTAATTTATAGAGGGTGGATTGGTTTCGACATACTTCTATAAAGTATTCTTTTTTTTTCTTCAAAAGTCTTCAAAATTTTACGATCGTAATCATATTAATTTGCAGAAGTTATTCGTAGCGAATACTTACTCGATGAGTTTGACAACGCCATCTGATTAGATTTGTTTATTTAAAAAAAAAGCTCCTATGCAATTTACTTCATGATGATTATAATTATTGCAGCCGTTCACAGAAAGTGTTCCAAACCTTTTTGTTGTCGTCTAAAATGGGATTAAAGCTGTACTTTGTATAGAATGAGTATAGGCACAACAAAAATTTGTTAGTAAAAAAAAAAATATATATATAGTAATCTGAATTATAATTGTAATAGAAACGGTGCTGCTGCTGTAATGTGTTGTGTGTTTTAAGTTATAATGGATTTAATTCCATTATTGCTGGTATACTTCTCATTAATAACACAATTTTTTGCAACTGTATACAGCAACTGTTTCATAGTACATCCCAGTTAGGTGGGCTTTGCGAAAGGCGTAAAGTATTGTAGACAGTATAACTAGCTGATGGTGATGACAGTATATTACACTGAGCTCAAGACAAGATTTATTATCAGATGACTTATTGTGCGACTACCAGATTTAATCGATGGATAATTTGTTTTATAATACTGTTTTTTTTGTAATTAAGTAAAGGAGATAATTACATACTTCTTCATGTTTATCTGTGAATTTGTAAGATGGAGAATGGATTTACGAAATTATTGTTAAAAAGTTAATACGACTAAATTGTAATGTTTCTCCTTCCTGTTAAAAAAGCAGGTTAAGAAAATGCTGAATGTCTGTACACGATGACTGACCCGGCTGCCGTTATAACCACTGTTTTGATTGATTACCTATAAGTGATGGATATTTTTTAATTAATTTAAAAACAGTATAAACGGGGACGGTATGTTTTGGTTTGCAAATAAAGAGTATTGTATTGTATTTTATAAACATAAGAAGCATAAAAATTTTGAAAAATTGAGAACGTTGTGGCAGCAAACAGAATGAAAAGAAGAGTTGTTATTCTGTTTATTATTATTTAAACTTTGAATATCAGTCTACTTAATATTCAATTCTTCTTCCCCTAAAATCAGAATGTACTATTCCAAAATAAATCATTGGACGAGGAAGATTGCAACTATTAGAGCTGCCTCTGTTAGAACTGCAGCAACGTTCACAAATTTTTAAGTTGATAAATATTGATATTAGTGTAAGCAGCCAAATGTCGTGATGTGTTCGAATAGTTACTACTTAAACGTTATTATAACCTTAAATAAGAAAACAGATTAAATAATGTAAGAGCCACTTATATGATGCAAAAGAAAAAAAAAATCATTCCCTAAAATTAATTTCTAAAATTAAACTCAAGTACCAGTTTTGTGTACCAGCCTCATTCATTCATTCTTAAATAATTTTTACATAATAAAAATAAATACAAAAGTAACATCGCTGAATTCTAAAATGTCTGAACCAGATGTTGTAACTGAATGTCTAACTACTAAACATTGTGTTGCTGTAGAGTTTCTGGCCGCATCTTCTCTGCAGTGATAACACATTACGAAGCGGTGGTAAATTAAAAAAAATATATATATATACAAATAAAAACTTTTAATTAATAATTTTGAAAAACCTGCTGTAAAATGTTTCAATGTTGTGATTATATAAAGATTATTCTGAATAATTTTGACTAAATGGTAATGAGAACTGACTGTTGGATGGCTGTGCACCAGGGGGTTGCACAGGGTCGGATGGCCGAATGTCGTGATTCTTTACTAAATTAAGTGATATTTTGTTACTAAACCTTTATTTTGTACTAGCAATAGGTTTAATATTCTATTACATTCAAATTACCTGTACAATAACCAACGAATAGCTTAAAAAGGACTTGTATCCAGAGCCGTTAAATATTTTACGAAGGATTCATTCATATGGCAATACTGACTTTTGTGATTGGCTGTCGCCGGAGCGCTGGACCAATCAAACGCCAGGCGCGTTTGGTGGGCACAGTGACTCTGAAAGGGTGGGGAGGACGATCGAAGTGGGGAAAAAGGGATCGAACAGCCAGTTCTCAGCCGGCACTCGAAGTGACAACTTGTATTTGTGAAGTAATTGTGATATATTTAAAATTAAAATAGTTTAGTAAAATTATAAAAGTGCAGTGAAAGTAAAATATAGCTTCCAAACGTATACCAGTCTTTGATTCTACAATACTAAGAACAAGGGCTCCTAAAATGCGGCAACTAAAATTCGAGTTTCAAAAAATAATGTTGCCAACTCTAAACTTTTATCCGAAATATAAGAAATTTATAGTAGTTAAGCCGAGTAGTTAGGTTACTTTTTTATTTTGGTTCCGTACCCAAAGGGTGAAAACGGGACCCTATTCATAAGCCTAACGCTGTCCGTCCGTCCGTCTGTCCTACCTATTTAGGGCTGTAACTTGTCAGAATCACAAAAAGGAGCCGTTATATTTACGTTTTAGTTTCTCAACCGATTGCTTCCAAAAATTTATATCTGAGGGTTTGCGTGGACTCCGAACACGAATCCGATGTCCGATTTTAGAAAAATGGCCGCCATCTTGAACTTTTTTGTTTATCAATCGATTGCCTCCAAAATCGATATCTGAGGGTCCGCGTGGACTCCGAACACGAATCGAATGTCAGATTTGAGATATTGCACGCTCCCCTAGGGATCATACCGATCAGATCATCAAACAACTTTCTCGATGGGTCCAGCACAGAAATCGAAAAAAAACACACAAGGCTGCAAACCTACATGACCCAAGTGGGGACACCAGATATTTTTGCGATTTCAATAATACACTCATAGAGAAATTTGTTCAGTTTCATGTTCATATCATCCCAAGACCCTATAACAGCCCTATAAAGTATCGATAGACGCACTCCTACTTAGACTATCTACCTCTGTAGATTACCTAATCTTACTGGGTGCTTTGTTACACTCTTGTAACAAAATATTCTAGTACCTCAGGGTTAAAAGCTCAAATTAAAATAAAATAAAAAACAGAATAAAAAAAAAAACCTTAAGGTGCTGCTATAGAGACCATCAAACTGAACAACTATCACTATGGAGCCAACATCGAAATAAAAAATCTGCTATTTCATACAAAACACATCTTAAGCTTTCCGTTTAAAATTCATTTTAGTTTTTTCAACATTACGTAATATAATACAATTACTATTTTTAACCATTCATAGATACATTTTGTATGTCTCTTCGATTCTTCTGGATACCATCAGTCTTAAAATAACTATTTTATCATAGAATACCTCCACGACTATGTTTCACAATGTAACATAAATTGACAACATCCACTTTTACATCACTTCCAAATCTATCTCTGATATAACTACCAATGAAACCAAATAATAAAATATCATTTCTCTTCTTTCATACAGTGCAATCAGCGCACGTGAGTGGTAATCATTCCCCCGATACATCTATTAAATCAGACGGATCTGTCCCTGCACAAGAACAACCTCAACCGTCTCAAAATCCACCATCGCTGTTATTGTAACCTGCTCCTGAATCAGTAACAACATTATCTGCATCCACTGAATGTTGCATCTGGGATAACATCAATTCTAGAAATAACATCGATTGAAAACAATCAGACCGAGTCATCGACTTTAGCAGCCTGACAGCACGTTTCATCTGAAACCCGTTACGCGAAACAGCGAGACTCAAAGGAATCCACTCAGAGGATACAAAAAGGAACCAACAAGGATACCAGAAGGAAGGCCTGATAATAGCTCAGACACTGAACTTTATACTCCTGATACTGCAATAGAGCTAAGTTACTACTGAGGTACATTACTTATCAACGTTATGAATTAAATACAGAACTTAAAAATCCAACACAGCAATTTCCACTTACCAAGTCGTCAATATATATATCTAGATCAAAAGGTGCATTCCCTAAATTCACAGCAAATAAACAATTGCAATAAGTACGTGATCTGATTAATTAATACTCTAAATATATTGCTTCATCGGTACCAATTTGATCTACCGATTTGAATACTACTGTACAACCTGTACCTTATACGAGACAGGAAAACATCACGGGCTCGTAATTATCGTATACATTTCACTTCACTAGAGTTTCCACCATCGCCGGTATCAGGTAATCCATTAGAACAAATTAGATCTACCCCGGTACCTACAAGAACGGACTCACTTTATCGAACAATCAACAATTTGGGTGGATCTTTTTCGTCAACACATGAAAGAAATCTAAGAAGAGACACGGGATCCTTGTTGTTTGAATCAGCTTTTGCCGTGCCGCTAGATCAAGGGTATAACTATTCGGAGGAAACCATTAATTTAACAGAAGAAGAAAGGATTCTAAATAGGGACGCAAGCTTACTAGATGACGCAGCAGGTTTTTCCGTGCACCTTCCTCGTGGAGACTCGGAAGAATCTCTACTGTCAATTGAGATTGATAGAATCTTAGAAAGGGACACAAACGGCATAACACATGAAATTAATAATCGAAAGACAAAGAGAGGCAACTCCCGATCCTCCAGATTTGATCAAAGAAGGCGGCGTGACGATCATCAGCCAATGGGGAGAATGGAACGAAATCCACTAGAAGATCATGAAAGAAAAGTCATTATTGAATTTTGTCACTTATTGGAAAAATCTAAACAACTGTTTAATGGATTGAGGTAAGGAATTTGAAAAAAAAACTGTTATGAAAAGAATTAATTTTAAATAATTGTTAGGTTTGACTTCTTGCCCAAAATTGATGCAAATCTTGTAGTCCTGTAGTAATAATTTTCTTAAATTTTCAGAGAACTACCACAGTACGGCCACAAGCAGTGGCATTCGTACTTTGGAAGGACATTCGATGTTTACACAAAGTTATGGAAGTTTCAACAACAACATCGGGCTATACTAGATACTAAATATGGGCTAAAACGTTGGCAAATAGGAGAAATAGCCTCAAAAATAGGCCAACTGTATTATCACTTTTAGTAAGAAAATTTATTTTCATCCTTTTTACACTAAACGAAAGACTGGTTTCAAATTATTTTTATTTCTTCTTACAGCCTGAGAACAAGTGAAACAGCTTATCTTAATGAAGCTTTCTCATTTTACTATGCCATTAGAGGAAGGTGTTACTACACGAAGGCTTGTAAGGAAGATAGATGCGAATTGATGGTGAAAAAACTCAGATATTATGCCAGATTTATAGTAGTATGTTTGCTTTTGAAAAAACTAAAATTAGTAAGAGAATTAATCAAAGAGTTAGATAGGCAAATTATAGAATATGGAAACACTTATGACCCTGATGATCAGATGGAATGGACGGTAGTTGTTGACGAAGTTAAAGCATTCATCCAAGCAGAACCAGTAGTATCAGTTATACATCATGACAATTATCCTGTCATACTTTCACACAGGTAAATTGCTTATAAGCAATGTTGAAATAAAGTTCCGTTAATCTTTGAACAATTTCTTAATAAATATTTCGCCTTCAGGTTAAGTCCTTTAATTACACCTCCCGTGGAGCGATCTCCTCAAATGAATTTAACACTACAAGAGGTGCTCATAGTTGGAAGTAGTTCACAACAAGTGAAATTTTCTGAGTTAACAATGGACATGTTCCGTATGCTTCAAACCTTGGAACGAGAACCATCTGGAGAGTTGCAGCACATGTATGACGACTCGCCTCGTCAACGATTCATATCTACACCAAGCGCTCCAACAGCTAAAGGTAAAAACTTGCGATTGCTCAATATTTACCGCCTGAGTGAGTGAAAACTAATATGTATCGTGTGTAATGCGAATCATTCAAGCTTTTATAGCGAAAGTATATGATTTTTTTTATTAATATTTAAAGATATTTACTTACATGTATAGGCCATCATGTACCATGCACTATTTAGGCTTAAACATGTCATGTTTGAATAATTATAATACTGTCACCACACAGAGTGCTATAATTTGCTCCGCTGTCACTGTCATCCAGTATGAACCAGCCTAGCTTTCCTTGCTCTTAGATGTTGTTTATACAGAAGAGACGTGTGGCGTTGGCGGTTAGTCAAAGTAACACCAACATAAACCTTATACTACGTAGCAGAGCGTCGTTTTTGTCGTAAAGGAAAATCGCGCCCCGCCACTAGGCGACGTCGCCTGGAGGCGCGGGCGTAATTCTCCAAACGACGCTATGCTACGTACTATAAGGTTTATATCTACGCACCCCGCCCGCGTCAGGTCCGCGCCACGTCACTTCTGTTTAAACAGCACCTTAGGGACCAGCGTGGGAGATAGAAAGTCACTTCTTTAAAATATGGCACGGCGAAAGTACACTTTTCTCAATGCACTGATGCTATGCGAATTAATAAGATTGGTAATAAATAGCAGCTAGACTCACTTGTTTTTTTCTAGGTCATAACCTAGAGAACGGGCCTCGTCGAGATAATCCGCACAAATATCTTCTGTTCAAACCATCTCCAAGTCAAGTGCTCGTGTACTTGGCTAGCGGGTGCAACGACTTGCCACCCAGTGGGGCGCTGCTTCTTTATATATCCGCTGAAGGACATATTGTACAAAATCCTAAACATCCTGAAGACGGTGAGTGGAATTTAAAATGATTTAGGCATATTTAGGTAGCTTGCTTTCTATATTTTTTTTTTCAGTATAGTATCACCAAGAGATAAATGCATTTAACATAGAAACAGAAAGCTGGTTTCTTCGTGTACTTATATACGTGTGACTTTAAAAATTGACAATCCACGGGTTTTATTGTGTAACTACCCTAATTCAATCGGTATCAAATTGGCATGGTGTTTTTGGCAGTTACTAGCGATCCTATGTTTCTTAACATTTAGTTAATTCATTTCAGACCATGGAAACTAGCATGGAAATGATGATCACAGAAAGAAAATATTACTTAAAAATTTCCGAGTAGAGTCATAATAAATGTAACCGATCTTGTCAACGACTTACAAAATACTGAGTAGCGCAGATGACGGAGAGAGTGGTGGCAAAATAACGATTTTTTTAACCATTGAAATTCAAATTACTACACCCAATACTTATACCTACTTAGAAAACATTTCCGTGACTGACTGACAGACAGAGAATGCACCGCCTATAATCCGTGAGCCGGCCGCATGGTTACCTACGTGACATGACATCAACATGAAATGCATGGCACACGGTCGAAAAAGTTGGACTAAGCGAAGATCAATTGAATTATGCACCCAAAATTGGCCGGAAGTACGAAAAAATTCCTAATTTCCGGTCAAATTTTTAAGCCTCATTTACGTCATATGACATCATTATGAAACTGCTGGCATCATAAAGCCCTTCATTCGTAGAGAGGGGAAACATAAGTCTGTCAGTTCCCAGTTGGCCGGAAGTACTTGGCAGACTGCATCAAAAATCACCATTTTTTACCTTTACCTACGTCATATGACATCTCTATGAAATACATTGTAAATGGTAGGTAACGACGGTGTCTTTAAGAATACATAAGTCTGCCAGGGCCAATCTGGCCGGAACCCCTTTAAAATCAATCGTTTAACAGTTAGGTGTGAACGAACAAATCATGTCAGATGAGCATCATTTAACAAACCAAGGCTAGGAATTCGACTTACCAAAGCTGTAGTATCATGTGAAAGACCTGTTAACAGTTCCATACCCCAATTTAGGGTAACCGAGGGTAATAATGTCCATTATGTAAGTTAATAACATCGAATTTTTTCGTTTGCCGGCGGTTGTCCGTCCAATATTGGAACTAAATGTGACAAGAAAAAGGACGTAACAAAATCACATTAACACAATAAAAAAAAAATTAAAAAAAATTGAATGAAAATAAAACGGCCAGTCATTGTAAATGGTAGGTAACGATGGTGTGTTTAAGAATACATAAGTCTGCCAGGGCCAATCTGGCCGAAGCTCCTTTAAAACTGATCTATTTAACTGTTAGGTACAAACATACCTAGGTTCTTGCTGTCGTTTTCGTTAGTTCATCGCAATATCAATTGAATTATGCACCCAGAATTGGCCGGAAATACGAAAAATTTTCGAACTTCCTGTAAAATTTTAAAGCCTTATTTACGTCTTATGACATCATTTTGAAACTGGTGGCAACATATAGCCCTTCATTCGTAGAGAGGGGAAACATAAGTCTGCCAGTTTCCGGATGGCCGGAAGTACTTGGCAGACTGCATCAAAAATCACCATCTGGGACCCTTTCCTACGTCATATGACCACTCTATGAAATACATTGTAAATTGTAGGTAACGATGGTGTGTTTAAGAATACATAAGTCTGCCAGGGAAAATCTGACCGAAACCCCTTTAAAATCAATCGTTTTACAGTTAGGTGTAAACGAACAAATCATGTCAGATGGGCATGATTTAACAAACCAAGGCTAGGAATATCGACTTACCAAAGCTATAGTATCATGTGAAAGACCTGTTAACAGTTCCATACCCCAATTTAGGGTAACCGAGGGTAATAATGTCCATTATGTAAGTTAATAACATCGAATTTTTTAGTTTGCCAGCGGTTGTCCGTCCAATATTGGAACTAAATGTGACGAGAAAAAGGACGTAACAAAATCACATTAACACAATAAAGTAAAATTTAAAAAAAATCGAGTGAAAATAAAACGGCCCGTCATTGTAAATGAAGGTAACGATGGTGTGTTTAAGAATACATAAGTCTGCCAGGGCCAATCTGGCCGAAACTTCGTTTGTAAAGTCCTTGGTATTGTTTCTTTTAGCACATAAAAAACACTGCTTCATTGTAACTAAATTGCAAAACGAGACACCTTCCATGACAGCCTTGATAACGTCATAGCAATTGAAATAATTATTTCAAAACATCATATTTTGTTTTCCGATGAATTATTTGAAATCAAAGAATGACAGTATAAGGCCGTTTGTCGACCGCCGCCGTTACCGGGAACGAGATGACGGTGCCGAAGTAGCGATACATACAGTTAGCATGGCTGCCTGTTCACGGCACGCCCATCACCCGTCACCCGAGCGCCATCATCCCGGCTGCCGAAGATGTTAATAGTTTGGCGCGACCCACAGATTACCCCCAATAGATACCGCATACAGGGCCGCCGACGCTCGGCACACATCACACGGAAGTAGTGCGATCTTGAAATGGCCAATCACGTTGCTCCGTTTCGCTACCCGCACTTACCGCCAAAAATAGTGACTTCGGTCGTGTACAAAATTTTCATCATGCGGTATCTAGTGGGGGTAAGCTGTGACGCGACCGCTAGAACTCGGCACGGTTTTATGACGAGGATATGCCGGCATTACAAATTTCGTCACCACGTCACCGTTCACCGCGCATGACAAAACTCTAGGACTGAGCCACCGGTATCGGCGCGGTGGACATACGATCGCCGTCACGTCATCTTAAACTCAGCCCGAAATAACCTCGTTCTCGGTGACGGTCCGGTGACGGAGGCCGTGGAAAAACGGCCTAAGGCAGCGAAACTCGAGATTGATTAGGGTTATCGCCTCCTTGGTCGCCAATAAAGGTAATGGCCGTCAGATAACGACATCAATGAAAAATATCGACAAGGTTGGCCCTGACAGACTTATGTATTCTTAAACACACCACCTATCATTTACAATGTACCGATTTCATTGAGAAGGTCCCAGATGGTGATATTTGATACAGTCTGCCAAGTACTTCCGGCCATCTGGGAACTGACAGACTTATGCATTCTTAAACACACCATCGTTACCTACTATTTACAATGTATTTCATTGAGATGTCATATGATGTAGGAAAAAGTCCCGAATGGTGATTTTTGATGCAGTCTGCCAAATACTTCCGGCCAGATTGGCCCTGGCAGACTTATGTATTCTTAAACACACCATCGTTACCTACCATTTACAATGACTGGTAGTTTTATTTTCATTCGATTTTTCAAATTTTAATTTATTGTGTTAATGTGATTTTCTTACGTCCTTTTTCTCGTCACATTTAGTTCCAATATTGGACGGACAACCGCTGGCAAACTAAAAAATTCGATGTTATTAACTTACATAATGGACATTATTAAGCTCGGTTACCCTACATTGGGGTATAGAACTGTTAACAGGTCTTTCACATGATACTACAGCTTTGGTAAGTCGATATTCCTAGCCTTGGTTTGTTAAATCATGCTCATCTGACATGATTTGTTCGTTCACACCTAACTGTTAAATAATTGATTTTAAAGGGGTTTCGGCTAGATTGGCCCTGGCAGACTCATGTATTCTTAAACGCACCATCGTTACCTACAATTTACAATGTATTTTATAGAGTGGTCATATGACGTAGGAAAAGGTCCCGCATGTGTAAGAAAACACCCTAGTAATACTTAAGGGGGTGCTTCAGACCATCAAATTGAACAACTTTCACTATGGAGCCAACATCGACGTCGCGAAAAAAAAATCAGCTCTTTCATACAAAACTGTAACTCAAATGTATGGGACGGCAGATTTTTAAAATTTTATCTTGACGTTGGCTCCATAGTGAAAGTTGTTCAGATTGATGGTCTGAAGCACCCCCTAAGTATTACTAGGGTGTTTTCTTACACATCCGGGACCTTCCTGATGCAGTCTGCCAAGTACTTCCGGCCATCCCGGAACTGGCAGACTTATGTTTCTCCTCTCTACGAATGAAGGGCTATATGTTGCCACCACTTTCCTACCATTTACAATGTATTTCATTGAGATCTCATATAACGTAGGAAAAGGTCAAAAATTTTGATTTTTGATGCAGTCTGCCAAGTACTTACGGCCATCTGGGAACTGGCAGACTTACGTTTCCCCTCTCTACGAATGAAGGGCTATATGTTGCCACCAGTTTCATAATGATGTCATATGACGTAAGTAAGGCTTAACTAAACGGCTAACCTAACCTAACAGTTAAACAGATCAGTTTTAAAGGAGCTTCGGCCAGATTGGCCCTGGCAGACTTATGTATTCTTAAACACACCATCGTTACCTACCATTTACAATGACTGGAAGTTTTATTTTCATTCAATTTTTTTAAAAAAATTTTTTATTGTGTTAATGTAATTTTGTTACGTCCTTTTTCTCGTCACATTTAGTTCCAATATTGGACGGACAACCGCCGGCAAACGAAAAAATTCGATGTTATTAACTTACATAATGGACATTATTACCCTCGGTTACCCTAAATTGGGGTATGGAACTGTTAACAGGTCTTTCACATGATACTACAGCTTTGGTAAGTCGAATTCCTAGCCTTGGTTTGTTAAATGATGCTCATCTGACATGATTTGTTCGTTCACACCTAACTGTTAAACGATTGATTTTAAAGGGGTTCCGGCCAGATTGGCCCTGGCAGACTTATGTATTCTTAAAGACACCGTCGTTACCTAACATTTACAATGTATTTCATAGAGATGTCATATGACGTAGGTAAAGGTAAAAAATTGTGATTTTTGATGCAGTCTGCCAAGTACTTCCGGCCAACTGGGAACTGACAGACTTATGTTTCCCCTCTCTACGAATGAAGGGCTTTATGATGCCAGCAGTTTCATAATGATGTCATATGACGTAAATGAGGCTTAAAAATTTGACCGGAAATTAGGAATTTTTTCGTACTTCCGGCCAATTTTGGGTGCATAATTCAATTGATCTTCGCTTAGTCCAACTTTTTCGACCGTGTGCCATGCATTTCATGTTGATGTCATGTCACGTAGGTAACCATGCGGCCGGCTCACGGATTACTATACCGCTGAAGATATTATCATGAAATTTCGAATATACAATTTTACGGAGGATTTGGGGTGCGCTAAGAATAAATCTTTCGATATTCTAATTTCATTCTGACGAAGTGTTAGTTATTTACAAATATTTACTATTTGTTTTATACTGGAACTGGAAGAAATCTCTTCAGAGATAAGCTCACCCTTTGTACTTGTCTATTATACAGTATTCATCTGTATTTCCGTGTGTACAACAAAGTGTTAAAATATACTGTTGACATTTCAGTGGCCTATGAAATCGGCGGTCTTATAACCACATCAAAGAATGATATATACCGCGAATGCAGCAAGGATCCCAAGGCGGCTCCGCAGCTGAATAAATATAAAGAGCTACAGTGTCTTCATCCTGGGGATATTTACCCGTTTACCAGGCGCCCGCTGTTCATAATCATTGACTCGGACAATTCATACGTATTCCAACACATTCCGAGGCACTTTGGACAGCCGCTGGTGATATTGATGTCACCTTTAGAGTTGCCATCGCCGTTCCACGGTAAGTAATTTGATTCTGTCGACTCTACGGACACATTATCGCACTATTGAGAATAGGGATGATGACTGATCCTGGAAATCCATTTATTGTGACGAATTACAGAAATAGGCTAAATTTAATAGCAAAATGTTCAAAAGAAATCACTGCATAGTATAAAACAAAGTCGCTTCCCGCTGTCTGTCCCTATGTATGCTTAGATCTTTAAAAATACGCAACGGATTTTGATGCGGTTTTTTTTAATAGATAGAGTGATTCAAGAGGAAGGTTTATATCGGCATCGCACCCGCGCGAAGCCGGGGCGGGTTGCTAGTTAATTAATAGAAACCAAAAGTTTTAACAAAAAATTAAAACCTCCTTCAAAAAACTAAAAAGTTGAAAAATAATATTGCAGCCGATGACTTTTTCGTTCGCATCATAAGAACATTAATTTGTTTTATAGAAGTCGCTGTCAAGCCGATTCGTGACATTAGTTTTTTGGTTTGGCTTGACACCGACTTCTAATGTTCTTATGATGCGAACGAAAAAGTCATCGGCTGCAATATTATTTTTTAACTTTTTAATTCGTTTTTTGAAGGCAGTTTTATAGTAGTGCTTTAAATTAACAAACGCACTAGTCGGCACTACGATTTTCGAAGGTTCCCCTCGATTTCTCTGGGATCCATCATCAGATCCTGGTTTCCTTATCATGGGACCGGACCACCCTTGGGATAGTTCCTTTCCAACAAAAAAAAAGAATCATCAAAATCGGTTCATAAACGACGAAGTTATCCGCGAACACACATAAAAAAAATATATATATGTATACGGTTGAATTGAGAAACCTCCTCCTTTTTTGAAGTCGGTTAAAAAGTTATAAGCTATCGAAATTTTTTTTTTATCATCTTTTATCTCTTTCATGCAAAACAGGTGTTTGTAGTATGACATGTCGTCATGATTTGTATGACAATACTCAATTATGACGTCACTATTGTTATAAATAGATGCCTCTCGCTCTAATCTAAAATTTTGAACACTTATATTTCGGTCATTTTTAGGGTTCCGTACCCAAAGTTTGAAAACGGGACCCTATTACTAAGCCTACGTTGTCCGTCCGTCCGTCCGTCCGTCCGTCCGTCCGTCCATCCGTCCGTCCGTCTGTCCGTCTGTACGTCTGTCCGTCTGTCCGTCCGTCCGTCCGTCTGTCCTACCTATTTAGGGCTGTAACTTTTGAACCGTAATAGCTAGATCGTTGAAATTTTCTCAGATTATGCGTTATTACGGCAAATTTGTTAACAAATGTCAAAAAGTTAAAAATTAAGGGGGTGGTTCTCAACAAGAAACTAGTTTTTATCAACGTTTTTTCTTCACACTCTATCGTAAAAACGGTAATACGTAGGTACAAGCGTCAAACTTAGTATGATTATAGAGCAAACTCTACAGAATAACAACAAATACTAAAAACAGGCCAAGTGTGAGTCGGTCTCGCGCTAAAGGTCCCGGACAAAAAAGTTTTTTTTTCTATGTTAATAATGTTGTGTTCTGTAGTGGTGTGGTACGGAACCCTCGGTGCGCGTGTAGCCCGACTCGCACTTGACCGCTTATATTAAAGATTTTTTTTTATTTCACTTTTGTGTTTAAGATATCAGAGAGTTTTTAAAAAAGTATTTTTCTTTGTCATTATCCCTATTGTCGAATTAACGTGAATTAAATAATTTGCTGATTCGTCAATATTTAAATATTTAAAACTAAATAAAACTGTTACAGATCGCAAGCAACAAGGCAGCTTGTTCACGCTGTTCCTGCACTCTCCTCTGACAGCATTCTGCTATTGCTGTGATATTCATAACTTATCGCTGGTGCAGTGGGACCGCGCCCAGATTTTCATTGACACTTTTATGGCAGAGGCTTCCCAGTTGGCTATCAGGAGTCGAATTGGTAAGTTTTCAAATCAAACACAAGCAAACCGATCGGAGCAAATAAAAAATCTGCTGTTGCATACATTTGATTCGAGCAGGCATTGCAGTTTAGTATGGGACAGCTGATTTTTAGGGTTCCGTACCCGCAGGGTGAAAACGGGACCCTATTACTAAGCCTACGTTGTCCGTCCGTCCGTCCGTCCATCCGTCTGTCCGTCCGTCTGTCCTACCTATTTAGGGCTGTAACTTTTGAACCGTAATAGCTAGATAGTTGAAATTTTCTCAGATTAGGTATGCGTTATGACGGCAGATTTGTTAACAAAATAAATATGTCAAAAAGTTAAAAATTAAGGGGGGTTTTCAACAAGAAACTAGTTTTTATCAACGTTTTTTCTTCACGCTCTATCGTAAAAATGGTAATACATATAAGCGTCAAACTTAGTGTGATTATAGATCAAACTCTACAAAATAACAACAAATACTAAAAACCGGCCAAATATGATTCGATCTTGTAAGTTGATTATGTTGTGTTCTGTGGTGGTGTGGTACGGAACCCTCGGTGCGCGAGTAGCCCGACTCGCACTTGACCGGTTTTTTTTTCTCTGATTAGTTTGCTCCCATTGTTGAGAGTTGTTTAGTTTCATGGGTAGACTCTGGGTGAAGGGTGACGACCCGGTTGGTGTAATGGTTACCACGCCGGACTGCCAAACCAGGGTCCTGGGTTCGAATCCCGGTTCGGTCATGGATGTTATATGTTTGTGCCGTTGTTGTATGCTTCCCATAACAAAAAGCCTCAGGCTTACTTGGGATCATTACAATGTATTGTGCCTGTGAGCGTTATTTATTTATTTATTATTTACTCTAAAAGAATTTTTACATTAGCAATGAATGATATCAATTTCACCCTGTATATGCTGTAATGCCTGTAATGATGATGAAATATTTGTAGTACTTATTTTATTGTAATTTTCAGATGCGATGTTTATTGCCTTTATGGGCGACGATTTCCTACGGCTGTTGCTGTTGCGGTACATATTCTGTGAAGTGAGCTTGCGCATGCACCGTGCATTCCGCGCGCGCACCCATCTCACGCGCTCGTCTCCACCGCTGCCTGACGACTTGCTCGAGCACCCGGCCCTAGTGCACATCGTCATGGATCTAGCTTCACATTTACAGGTTATTTTAATTTTTGTGTCTCAATTGTCCAGTGTCCAAAAAGGCACGGATGGCATAATGGAGTAAATCCCGACATTCATACATAAAGTGTTATTTGAAATTAGTTGGCGAAACGAAACCAGGGCACTTGTTAATGATAACAGATAGCATAATCAATATTTATAATTGGTATTGATGAATAACAAAATTATTATTATCGTGCGTAGGTACAGTCAAGAGCACGTCAAGCTTTACACTTGCAGTTCGATTTTAACGCTTATGGTGCACTAAATAAGAAAAGTACAAAGTCAAAAGTGTCAAGCTTGACGTGCTCTTGACTGTACACGCAGTGCGTACATATGCGGTGCGGGGCGGACATTGACCTCAAAATCATATGATTGTCACGTAATTTTGCTTAGTAACAGATACTAAATGCGTTTCTTAAGTTTCTCCAACTAATTTTTAACCTTATATATGGAAGTGAATCTTGGGTATGGCAGAAGACGCACGAAAAAAGGATTAACGCCGTAGAAATGCGCTCATTGAGAAGTATGTGTGGTGTAACTGTGATGGACAAATTGAAAAATAATTTTATAAGAGAACGTTGTGGTCTGAAAGAGGATGTAGTTACAAAGCTACCACAGTTAGCTAGCTAGCAGACCTTTCTCTATAGAAAGGTATGTCGAAATGATTTGGTCATATGGAAAGAATGGATGAGAGCAATTTGGCGAGTGCAACGTGGAAGTTTTGTAGTTGAAATTTTGTTTTGCGAATTTCCCTTCGTTCCTTTGGGAAAGTTGTTCATGAGTACAGTCCCCCTAAAAGTAATGCAACTATTTACCATAATAGCCTGTTCAACCCTTTCCGTTCCGTTCAAGTGTACCCTGAACAATTTATTAATGAATATATGTAATTTATGATATTTTCAGGTTCGTGGCCATATACACGATCCGACGGTTGGTGCTGGCCCCGGTGCTGGAGCTGCCGGTCCACCGCCACCCAAAGATTGATATCCCAGGGTTTCCTCTGTGAGTTTTGCTATACAGTAACGGCAAACCTTCCACATTGATCCTTTTATGTTTCCTTTGAATAATTTAAATGTTTTAAAATTAGTGTATGGATCTCGATGAAATCTGAGATTGATCAGTGATCGATGACTTTGTATTTGATCGAAACAATTTGTGATTGAAGAATTATTAGTTATGTTGTTATTTGAGTGAAACTATTGGGACTAATAGTGATCGTCTCAAAGATAGATTTCATAAAAAATGTGTGCACTCTTCGAAAAATCGAATGATCTTTCTTGTTTCTTCGTACCTGTACCTACCAAGACTGCATCGAACCAAGATGAGACAGGAGTTAGTGAGCAAGGTATAAATGCTACCGATAAGATCGCTTAATTTTATTACCTCTGCTAAGCTTTGCGAACCATCTTAGTGGTCAAGCCCACAGACTATTATATGTACTACCGTAGTCAAGCCCCAACCCCAATGGTGAACTCTGTCATTGTTATGAAATTTTTTTTTTTATTTTGACAAAAAAGTAAAAAGATTGTATGAAGTGTATTCGGGAAATAGGTACGAAGTTACGAACAAGATCATATTATTGAATTTGTAATTATAAATTTAATATACAATTTGTATCAATTTATGAGAACAATTTATGTTCACGATTTCTGAAATCAAATCCTTACCCTTCCCAAACTTGCATCTACTGTCTACCAAATTGTATTTTTATTATAGATAGATAGGTATATTTAAAAAAAATTGATAATTATGTATTTAAACTATGATAATAATATTGGAATTTATTGAATTCAAACAAGCTGTAATTTTAGACAAGTAGTGGCAAAAATTTAAAACTTTTTTTGTTATTATTTATTTTCATTAATTTTATATCTAACGAGCATTTACCCGCGACTTCGCCCGCATAAATTATATACCAGATTTTAAGTCAGATGATAAGCTATCAAACAAAAAAGTTTCATCAAAATCGGTTCAATAGTTTTTGCGTGATACTAGAATAAACAAACACCCAAACAAACAAACAGACAGAAAAAAAATCCAAAAATTGGTGATTTGGAATCAGGGACATCTAAAAACCATATCGTACTTAATCTTTGTTTGGAAATATCTTCAATGTAGACACACTTCTCTTACAGTTTTATAATAGTTTAGATTTACCATCTTTAAAGTACCTATTATTTTAATATTGTGAGAAAACAGCTCAATAGAAAACCTCTTTCTCCAAACTATTTCCTTTCATGTAAGTATGTAATTGTAATATATACCAAGTATATTTTGATATTGCGTATTTTATTTGAATGTGTTTTATAATTATGTTTATTAATAAATACGTTTTTACTTTTTCAACTAAGATAACTTAGCCTATCCTAAGGTTGTTTAGAAGTACCTGATAACTATTATAGTGATCGACAACCTTAGATTAGAGCTTACAACAAGTTGTAAACTAATTACTTGTAATAATTTGTTGTAAGGTAGGGTTTATACAGAAGAGACGCGTGGCGGTGGCGGGAGTCAAAGTAACACCAATATAAACCTTATATTACGTAGCATAGCGTCGTTTTTTGACGTAAAGAAAAATCGCGCCCCCGCCACCAGGCGACACGTCGCCTGGAGGCGCGGGCGTAATTCTCCAAACGACTCTATGCTACGTAGGTACTATAAGGTTTATATTGCCGCACCCCGTCCGCCAAATGTCCGCGCTACGTCACTTCTGTTTAAACAGCCCCTAAGCTCTAAGTTTGTACCTAACTTTATGTACGCTTTGTTTGTTTATTTTTATTTTTGCATGTTTTGGGAATAAATAAATAATATTGTATTGTATATTTGTGAAATCACTTAGTGTTTTAAAAATAACGCCAATCTTAGTACAGAAGATAATCGCACATATTGGACGCGTAAGAAAGCCGATAAAAAATTAAAATCAATAATAAAATGTACTTATAAGGGATCTAAAAAAAGTATATCGCATATATATTCTCTACTCTCTCGGAGAGCTCTTTATGCACTCTTCCAAAACTGTACAGTCAGCAGCAATATATAAGTATATACGTTATATAATGCAGTATATAAGTTATATAATGCAGTAAGTATATAAGTTATATACAATTTAGTACTACGACGTAGAGCAAAAGTGTATACAACTAATTGCTGCTGACATACATGCTGCTATACATGTAATTTGAAGGCCTATGGAACTAATGATGTCACTTGCTCTTATTTATTATTTCCTTCTAATTGTTGATTATTGAACTCCAGTACGTACATTTTAAAAATATTTTAGAAATAATTTCACTGTAGGTACCTACATAGGTTATGGCATAGGTACAGTTTATAATTTAATACAGTTTGTCATTGGCGTTATAGGTATAATTTTTCTTCTTAACGTGTGGGCAGCAAGGGTTTTTTCAGACCGCCTTACGGCCTCTGACATGATTATGATAGTATGGTTAATGGTTATGATAGACCCTGTATATCGCCCTGAACAGCAGGTATCAGGCAATTAGCGGAACACCTATTGATTTCACATTTAGACAAAGTTTCAGTTTTCCATTTTGATTTTTAGGTACCTACTCCATAAATTACAGATATATGTATAATACATGTCCTAAAATTAAATTCATGGCTGTATGGCTATCAAAAAATAAAATAGCTAATTTTGTGAGATTATGTTTCGTTGTAATATTTACGTATTTAGAATATTAATATGAGAAGAGTAAAGATTTAGGTTTCACAAAGATGTTACTAAAAGTACCCATAACTTACATAATATTATACACTCTTTTATAAAAAACTTAAAATATTAAACTCATTTTATTCGGTGAGTTACTTAAATAATAATAATTGTTGATAATCCCTTTTGCAAATCAATAATTGTTAAGCTTTTACTCCTTTTTAAACCAACCCAATGTGTAGCATATTATGACAAAGTAGTTAAAACCCTTTCTATATTAAAACTAACACTGCTTAAAAACGCTTTGTCACAATCTTGCATCGCAGTAATTATTCAAGTGACAACATTTTAGAATTTAAAGTAGAGCTAATCATTCGCATTTTATTAGTAAGGAAAATATTTATCATAAACGACTATTATTCACTGTTACAGACTGTTACTTATTCTTGAGCATCAAATATATCCGACCGGCTAGGGTAGCGGTAGGTATCACTTACAACTGTCTCACGCTTCCGCTCTCTTACGCTCTCTTGAAGGAACGAGATAAAAGACGTGATATTGTCGTATCACGTGCAACGTGCTAGCTAGGCAGAAGCCGTAGCATGTTGCGCGTGATACGGCTATATGTCAAGCGTTTTATATCAATAGTTCGTGTGCAAATAGAAAGAGAGCTAGCGATTTATTAGGTCACGCAGCCATAGTACGGCCACTGGACAGCATTGCTGCAAATCAGCGGTTGAGTAATTCGAATATGAATAATATATATTCGATTTTATCTCTATTTTGATCCCCTTAAGCCCTCGGATACGTTCGATGTTGACTGTACCTACCTTCCTATCTAATATAGTACTCTGTGCTATTTTAATTTTAAATAACCCTCTAAATATTTACTGTTGGTGTTGTCATTTAATTGGTGTTTGATGGATAATATTTAAATTAATATTATAATAGAAGTTATTTATACCTACTTATAATAACAAACAAGTAGATTATACTATATACCATCATTTAACTTTACCTTACCCGGAATCAAATTTGGAAATGAGGATATAGTTTGATCACAAATAACTTTTTTTTGTTGGGCCTTCTTGGTTCAGATATAATTATATTTTAAATGGCTTAGAAATCAATCGTGTGTATTTAGTTAGATGTTAAAAAAACGATGTCACGATTTTTAAGCAGATGCTGAAGCATTCATTAATTATTTTTTAAGGCTAGGTTTTCCGATAATTATGCGTGTTTTCAGAACAATTTTACTTAATTTGTGTGACATTGTCCAAGATATTTATACAAAATTAGCAAATTCATTGTTTACACGATTTATTTTACTTTATAAAAAATATCAATCCCAGACGTATTAGGATCAGGCCGTAGATTTTTCTCCGTCCCTTTGTGCAGCCCCGGATAACCGAGGTGCAGACCCCGGGGGGTGCCAAAATCATGTGTTTAAAAAAAACTTGTTTCACTAAAGGACACCTAGGATCTTATCTGTCATTTCATACAAATGAAAAAATTTAATAGAGGAGGTAATCATGTGCGATACTGAGTACAAACGGGGAGGAAGGGAGTGTCCGTACGTACCTATGTAGTAATAGATACTCTTTCTTATACTGTGACTAAAGGTTAATACTTGGTAATATATTGCAGGAAAATCTCACGATCGCTTCGTTTGTTAATTTCCTTTTGTAGGTAATTCAATTCCCATTATGATGAAACGGCCAGTTTCAGTCGTGTCAATGACTAAACGTTGGCCGCTATTTCGTCGAGTCAGCCAGCTTTTCTTCGTGTGTTCTTCGTCTTGAATGAAAAGGTAAGAATTACTTAATATTGTGGGGAACTACTACAGATGGTCAGCACCCACAAGCTATAGCAAAGATGCCAACAGATGGCGATACCGTCGCTCGCGGAAATATGCTCCATACAAAGACAACGTTCATCGTAAATACATAACTCGTAACCTACTACAAATAAGGTTCACAATCGAATGCAAGACATAAATCGCGCAAGAGAAATAATCACAGAGATTCAATATAATTATATACAAGGTCCAACTAAGAACTGTTGGACCACGGCCGGTCCCCAGGCATCACACCTAGCCTGGCGGAAGTACTTCCCTTTTCAATGGAGGAACATTCCCAAGTAGCACCTCCATATTGGTGACCCTCGACAAAGAACATCGCAACCTGAACACCGCAGAGCAACACCAGCAGCTCAGAGCAGCAACCAGCTTCAACCAACTCTTCACATCCCTCGACCAGGTCAAACAAGCAGCAGTCACACCATCAACCCGAAGCCGCTATATTTAATTATAAAAACTAAACGTTATAGTATTGTGTAACAGTAAGTACATGTTTTGTTTGGAATAAGGATTCCCATAGAGTAAGATTTAAATGATTTATTTCATAAAATGTTGTTATTGTTATAATGCCTATACAGGGTATAGGTGACAGCCCAATGACATTAGGTGACAGCCTAGCAAATACTGAAACTGTGAACTCAGGCCATGAAACTGAACAACTTTCACTAAAAAAAAACAGCTGTCCTATACATTTTAGTCGGGTAGGTAGAGCAGGTTTGTTGGGACAGCAGATTTTTTTTCACGTTTCCTGAGGTAGGCTCCATAGTGAAAGTTGTTCAGTTTGATGGTCGTTTCAATATTTGCTAGGCTGCCACTTACACCCTGTATAGCGCGCTCCATACCAACGAAGTTTGTTTATATTTTGGACTAGCGGCCCGTCCCGGCTTCGCACGGGTGGACGTCTAATCTTTTCTAGCAATAAATATAGCCTATGTTACTCAGGGTGAATGCAGCTTTCTAATGGTGAAAGAATTTTTTAAATCGGCCCAGTACTTTTTGAGCCTATTCATTACAAACATACAAACATACAAAAATAGGTACAAATCTTTCCTCTTTATAATATTAGTGTAGATATGTCCAATGAAAGTCAATGAATGTTATGTTGCTTTCAAAATTATCATTTTGTTCATCTCTTTGTTGATTTCAATACGCTCATTTTCGGAATAACCTAGCCTTAATTATTACATATTTTGACTTGTAAAAGCCTGTTCGATACCTATGTCGGAATTTAATTATTCGCTGAAATTAAATAAATAGATTGCGAGAAAGAAGGGTGTCTTGTACAGTCGGCCGCAATAAGTTATATACACTTTAGTACTACGATGTAGAACAAAAGAGTATACAACTTATTGCGGCCGACTGTACATGGGCGTAGCGAGGTACGGGCAGGGAGGGGCAGCTGCCCCCCTTAGAAGAGCGGTTCGCTAAGAAAATAACAGACTTGAAGGCTGGCTTGTATATAAATTTTTCTTTGTCTGCCCCCCCAACCCTTGGTCTTGGACCAAAAAGTATGATTAGGCTTAAACATGGTTTAAGTATGATTTGTCATTGTTATCCAATTGTTATCAGTATGAGAAGCATCAGAGATAGAGGTTTAAGCCTAAATATACTTATTGATGCAAGCCAAGCTTAAGGTTATTTTTTAAAACTGAATATCGTATGGTTTTAGGAAGAGAGTTTGCTCAACGGAATTGATCTGTATTAGCTAGTTAATATTTAAAAGAATATAATTATCTTTAATAAATAATAAACGCTCTTATAACTCCTAAAACGCACTTACCAGTCTGACAGTAGGTAGGTACCATCTAAAGTTGCTGCAGTTTAAAATTATTTCCTGTACTTTTTCTCAAATGAAACAAAAAATAAACGACTGCTATGATATTGATATCATAGTTCCTTGAACAAAAGGCATTGACAATACGGTCAAGATTTATAAAGCACGATGTCATCGATAAAATCGAATCAGTCTCCCAATATGAAATGTAGGCCACGACAGAACCATGTCAGGGCAAACTATTTGCAGTTAGTACTATTTATATTTTATTCTGTTGTTATCATTGGTTACAATACAAGTGAGGTTCTAAGGTAGCCCACAATTCGGTTTGATTGACTAGGTAGCCTATACAGGGTCGTAAGGAAAAGTATCATTAACCTTTAAACCACATACTCTACCCATCAAACTGCAATTACTTTGGGAGCAAACCGAACGGAGCAAAAAAAATCTCATTCGAGTCGAGTATGGAACAGCAGATTTTTTTAATGCTCTGACGGGTTTGCTGCCATAGTAAAAGTTTTTCAGTTTGATGGGTAGAGTATGTGGTTTAAAAGTTAATGGGGCCATTATTTTATTCAGGGTACAATTTGGATAAAATTTTATTTTCTTTTATTGTATAAATTCTATAAGTCTTTTTTTACCGTTTTATGCCGATTTATGTTCATCATTGTGTATAGTAATCATTAAAGACATTTGCAGCGATGTTTTCTTGCTACTTCTTACATTTATATTGATGTTTTTTCAGCAAAATAACCACTGCGTTACCGTCCCTCAAAACTATATTGCATTTCATACACAAACAACTGAGTTACCGTAATTTGCAAAAAAGTATAGTATTTTACTTTAAGTCCTACGTATTTCTAAGACTCGTTTCTTATTCGGTAGCTATCGATATCAGTTTTATTTTGGAATTTACCTATTTAACTAACAAAATCGCCTTTCTTCGGTTGCCTTTGAAGGGGACCGGATTATGGTACCCTGAATAAAATAATGACCCAATGATACTTTTCCTTACACCCTGTATACTAAAATAATGCGAATGTCTCAGTCTTCCATAGGTACCGCGCGTACGTGTACCTAAAATCGCAAAAAGAAATTTTGCTGTCCCTGTAAATTTAGGTCAAGTGGCCATAGTGGTTTTCTATTGAACAATAAAAAAGATCTCGATTTCGATGTTGACTCCATAGTTGTTCAGTTTGATGGTCTAAAACACCGACTCCAATATGTGACGCGTTGAAATTTACACCCTGTATGATGTGCCCACCTATAATAATGTTTGCCCTCACAAACTAAACAGATGATTGAGTTATCTTTATCGAAGACTAGCGGCCCGTCCCGGCTTCGCACGGGTGGACGTCTAATCTTTTCTAGCAATACATATAGCCTATGGTACTCAGGGTGAATGTAGCTTTCTAATGGTGAAAGAATTTTTGAAATTGGCACAGTAGTTTTTCAGTTTATTCATTACGGGTTTGCTGGAAGAAATCTCTTTAGAGATAAGCTCGCCCTTTGTAATTGTCTATAATGCTGTTTTCATAATTTATATTTCCGTGTTTAAGTACAATAAAGTGTTAAAATAAAAATAAAAAATTACAAACACACACAAAAATATAAATCTTTCCTCTTTATAATATTAAGTATAGAAACGATATAAAATGCAGTAACTTTAGTGATTATACGTACTTTATAGTCAATTGTTAAATACCTGCGTTTAATTAGTAGCATTATAATTTATTATTTTAAAGCATAACTGCTTGAATACTTACTGACTCAACCATAACGACCACACTTTTCCGAAAATTATAGATTTATTGACTTTGTTAAACCATTACTCTAAGTAAAAATATTGTTATAGAAATACATAATGATTTTGCTGGTTTTTAGAAGCTATCTTCTCTTTAAATGAAAGACATACAATTAATGAAAAATATAGCAATAATCTTCAACATCTCGGTTTTATTTGCTATGGACGATATTTGTTATTTTTTTATTTTTTAAAATACATAATTATAAATCCTGAATTCGAAGGAAGCTAAATATAAAAAAAAAATCTTGAAGTCACTTTTACTCACACCATTGTGCATTATTATTATAATCTAATATTTAATGAGCTAATTAGATAATTTAAAAATTTTGTGCGCTTTCTTATGATTTTCTTGGATTAGAAGGCACCACAGTGACATAATGAAGGACAAGCCAGTCACAAATAGGTATACCCCTAGGGGAGCGCGTAATTTCTCTGTGGGTAGGTATACCTACTAAAATTATGTAGTTTAGTAGAGGTGAGGAGACTCTATAAGGGTCAAGGTCGTTCAGTGGGGGATACCTCTTAACTGGGTAGGTATGTAGGTCTCTGGCCTAAAATAAATTGACTCCTTTGAGCATTATTTTGACAACCTTCGAGATGGCTCGCATGTAGCGAGCGGAGCGGGCGGCAAAAGTTGTATGAAAATCCATATCTGTCGTGGTTTAGCGGCCAAATAATACTTAATTTATTTGGCCGTCTTGTCTCGTCTGTCATGTAATTTAATAAAACGGGTCAAGTGCGAGTCGGGCTACTCGCGCACCGAGGGTTCCGTACCACACCACCACAGAACACAACATTATTAACTTATAAAAAAAACATTTTTGGTCCGGGAACTTTAGCGCGAGACCGACTCACACTTGGCCGGTTTTTAGTATTTATTGTTATTTTGTAGAGTTTGCTCTATAATCACACCAAGTTTGACGCTTGTATGTGTTACCGTTTTTACGATAGAGCGTGAAGAAAAAACGTTGATAAAAACTAGTTTCTTGTTGAGAACCCCCATTAATTTTTAATTTTTTGACATTTTTATTATTTGTTAACAAATCCGCCGTAATAACGCATAATCTGAGAAAATTTCAACTATCTAGCTATTACGGTTCAAAAGTTACAGCCCTAAATAGTTAGGACAGACGGACGGACGGACGGACAGACGGACAGACGGACGGACGGACGGACGGACGGACGGACAACGTAGGCTTAGTAATAGGGTCCCGTTTTCACCCTTTGGGTACGGAACCCTAAAAATATAAAGATCTTTTACTCCGAAACATGGCAACCAAGGATAAGTTATCAACTCAACCGTTTTATTTAAATTTCGAATTGGCTTGCAAATAGAATTCTGTTTATTGACAAAAAAAATGAACACTTTAAAGCGGGAAAAATTTTTGTTGTTCGTCATTGATTTTGAAAAGTTATTGTATTTTAATTTCCGAGCATTATTTAAGAAAAGTACTATACAAGCCTTGGCCAAAGAAAATATACACTACCCTTGGCCACAACTAGGCATTGATGGACTTACGGTATGTGTGCCGAGGCACACATTTACACGTTCGTCCATCAATGCCTCTTTTGCTGGCCGCAGCAGTATTGTCCTATTTTTCTGTAGAAACAAGGAACCCTTGTATTATCGCGCTTTCAATTACTGCCCCATTTTTGTACCAATTGAATCCGCGAGTTTCAAACTAGTCAAATCAGCAACTCTTTATCAAACGTCAAAACACGAGCTTTGTATGAAAA
This sequence comes from Agonopterix subpropinquella, assembly GCA_922987775.1. NCBI lineage: Eukaryota > Metazoa > Arthropoda > Insecta > Lepidoptera > Depressariidae > Agonopterix > Agonopterix subpropinquella. Next base: position 50,727,788 of record OV277693.1, on the reverse strand, counting down.
GTTGTAGGCTTAGTAATAAGGTCCCGTTTTCACCCTTTGGGCACGGAACCCTAAAACCAACATATTTTATCAAGACAAGATAATTATACCTACTGCGATTACGCGACGTTCCGTTTAGGTGAAGTATAACTAACATTACAACTATAATCGAGAGATTATGAGAAACAAAACGACATGAGTTCCATAACTATACGCCAACTATACGCTAACATTTTTGGAGGGCTTTTTTCCCATAGCTGGAGAAATTATCTTCTTTCCAAGCTGGTTTGAGAAAAGATTTTTTTTATCTGGGACTCGAGCAAGTCTCTCTTTCTAACAAGCAAACTTTTGCCATCCCGCTTCAATTGAAAGCAAGATCGCAAAAAAACGCATTTTTCATCAATATCTTTTCTCTTAGTGTTTGGGGTAAAGTCTATGGGGTAGAATCACTGCTATAATTAATTACCTTTCAAATGATGGTTATTCAAAAGAAATGGTGTAGGGTGATTCTTGTAAAACTGGTTATTAATCTGAAATCGAACTTACTTTGCTCCATAGATATATTATACCTACAGAACTATCTATGCTTTGCTCCTCTTTTCTATCGAGAAAATTTAATAGAATCGTGTTTTCAACGGTTAGATTCAGTGCAGAAAGAACGTATCTACACTGTTATGTGAACTATATAATTAAATGTAATAATTTGGTTATGAAAAATCGGTTCGAAAACAGACAAAATAGGTTCCACTCCCTCTTAATTACCTGACATTTTCGGTAAAGTGGATCGTTATGATCTACCCCCAGTCTATGTATAATTGAAAAACGCTATAAATATTGTCAGAAACATGATATTATAATTTTGGAATGTATCTAAGAACTACAAAGAAGTGCAATAAAAATAAGATTAAACTTTTAACACGGTACCTCACATTACTTTATTTCTAAATATGTATTACAACTGCCTCCGTGGTCTAATGGTTTAGAGCATTGGCTCTCGACACGGAGGTCGTGGGTTCGATTCCCACGGGGGACACCTAGTTATATGTCACTTTGTGCGTTTTTCCCCAGTTGGTTAGGACATTGCAGGTTGAATCACCTGATTGTCCGAAAAGAAAAATGATTCCAGGCTTCGGATGGCACTTCAAGCCGTTGGTCCCGGCTACTATCTCTGGTGGTAGTAGTCGTTACACAAAAACCACGTCAGAGGCCGTAAGGCGGTCTGAAAAAACTCTGACACCAGGGCTCTGCCCACACGATAAGAAGAAGAATATGTATTTACCAGCATAGTTATATTGTACAAAATCAGTGTTAAAAATGGAGAGTTATAAGTGGTTTTAAATTATAAGTAGGTACTACTCAAAACTACATGTTATTATTAACTACCCTAGATTAAAAAACGTCGTCATAGCCACAAAAAATCTTCATACACATCATCATCAGCCTATACAGGGTGTTAGGGCTTTAAACAGTTGCATTACTTAAGGGGTGATTGTACCCATGATACTGAACAACTTTCCCAAAGAAACCTATTGGCTATGTGCGAAGTGGGTGTTGGGAACTGTCAAATCGATCGCAGCGCACGCTGTGGCAGAAATGTGTACTACTGACGGCGAAGCTGTGTCAGATTTGCTCGAATCTATGCAAATTCGCACACTCATTCAATTCTCAAATATCTAAACCAGCAAATACTAATACTTAAAATTTGGCAGGGATGTTTTTATTGCCATCTAAGTATTTACAAAAAAAAGATTTTTCGCAATTCAACCCCCAAAGGTGTGAAAACGGGGGTGAAAGTTTGTATGAGAATTTCGTAACAAAGAATGGGAATTTCAGCCAGTTAAGTATTATAATATTTTTAATATCGACAATATTGCTAATTTATTTAGTTTTTACTTTATTTTAATATAAAATGACAAACTTTATACTAACATTTCATGTGCAAATAATTCACGGGGCCGTGTTGCGCTAGATGGCGCTAGTGTCGTGCACATAGGCAATAGGAAATTCGCAAAAATAATTTTGTACTTTCCATACTAAATGCAATCAGCTGATCGAAAGTTTGTGATGGAAAGTCGATTTTTTTTTGTGGTATGCTATAGGTAATTCATATTGAAAGTTGTTCAGTGCAGGGCACAGGCCTATCCTCGCAATGTATGGGAATTAGTCCACCACGCTCTTATACAAATGATGTAAGAAAATATGCTGGTAATATTTAAAGGAGACGTTAATCAACCCTAATGTATCAACGCATATAATTTTCAAAAGTCGATAGACGTCTAGTGCTGGGCATAGGCCTCCCCATGATCCACATTACGACCGGCCCTGCGCTGCTCTTATCCAACGAGTTCTCACCAGGTTTTCACCAGGAGTGCGACTTTTGAATCTCATACGTTGAACTCTGCAGTTGAAAATGTATGGAGATACGCAACTTTCTTCTGCTGATTTGACTTTCAAAAATCGCACCCCTTGAGTATGTTTTTTGCATAGAGAATTTACACGTTCTTTTTGAATAAATCATAGTAGAAAGATGCGTATCTCCATAGTAATTTCGACATTTTCAACTGCTGAGTTCAACATATGAGATTAAAAAATCGCACTTCAGGAGTGCAATTTTTGAAAGTCATACGTTGAAATCAGCAGTAGAAAATTATGAAGTTTGTGTATTCTCGATCATGATTTCGAATTCAAAAAATAGCTCTGCAGTCAGTAAGATTTCTAAAAAAAAATAACGATCGCAGACATAAATTTTTATGACGCCAAATTCTTATTCGTAGACCCCAAAAGAAAGCTTTGTAAGAAGGCTTTTTATTATGGAAAACAAACACAAACTTGTAACATATATCTGAATTCGAACGAAGAACCTCTGGTTGTGCCTAACTCTGGCAGGTAACCACTCTAACCAGGTGGTCATAAAGCGCTTCAAAAATAATAAATAATTAGGCTAGGCGCAAACGGGCCACCGACCACAGCCACCGGTGGCTGTAGCGCGCCACCGCCACATTAAGCTTAGTGTCAGAAGCGAGCGACAGCCACCGGTGTCTGGAAACCGCCACAATTTTTAACCTGTACCTGCACAGATCACTATTTAAATCCCAAATAGCGGGACGTGAATGGATTTCCGATATGAATGTATCAACATCCATTGAGGCGTGATGGATACGCGTGCGATACGTAGAAGGTCGGACGGTTAACTGCGCGGGGGGTGGAGCAGTGCGACAGTGGCGGGTGTCAGCGTTTTGTGTGTCACGTAGCGACCACTAGTGGCGAGTCGCGGACACTACTGTAGCGAGTGGCGGCCACCGGCTACACGTGTGCGGGCGTGTCTAACAAATATATGAAAAAGTGTGTTAAGTCGCGGTCGCTGGCCACCGGTGGCTGTGGTCGGTGGCCCGTTTGCGCCTAGCCTTAGTTGTCTCTGCAGTATTATTTTTCTAGATGTAGTATTTTTTTTTGCTTTGAGATTAAATCAACCATAACAGTGTGCGTTTACCTACACACAATACATTATACATGTAGGGTTCCGTAACCAAAGGGTGAAAACGAGACCCTATTACTAAGCCTACGTTGTCCGTCCGTCCGTCCGACTGTCTGTCTGTCCTTCTGTCCGTCTGTCCGTCCGTCCGTCCGTCCGTCCGTCCGACTGTCCTACCTATTTAGGGCTGTAACTTTTGAACCGTAACGTAATATCTAGATAGTTGAAATTTTCTCAGATTATGCGGTATTACGGCGAATTTTATAAAAAATAATAAAAATGTCAAAAAGTAAAAAATTTATGGGGGGTTCTCAACAAGAAACTAGTTTTTATCAACGTTTTTTCTTCACGCTTTATCGTTAAAACGGTAATACATACAAGCGTCAAACTTAATGTGATTATAGAGCAAACTCTACAGAATAACAATAAATACTAAAAACCGGCCAAGTGTGAGTCGGTCTTGCGCTAAAGGTTCCGGACAAAAAAGTATTTTTTTATAAGTTAATAATGTTGTGTTCTGTGGTTGTGTGGTACGGAACCCTCGGTGCGCGAGTAGACCGACTCGCACTTGACCGGTTTTATTTGTAATTATAATTAGTAACAAAAATTTAAGAGTATTCAGACAATAAAACCAACAACTTTTCCAAAGGAGCATGAGTCGAGAACAAAACATTTTTTTGGACTTCCCATACAAAAGTGCAGATCAGCCGATAGAATTTCTATGGGAATGGGAAAATTCACGGTTTTACCTACGTTTTTTAACCCTTGTTCCTTAGGGAAAGTTGTTTAGTTTCATTGTCTGCATACACCCTTAAACTTTTGTTAGTAAGTAATTAAAAATAGTGGTGTATAATTAAAATCTAATGGGTAGGTACTACCATACGTCTACCCCCCAGCGAGCGGCTCTCCCCGTTGCACCTGTCCTTCTTAATAGAAGAAATAATTTTTAACGGGCTTCTTTAAGTAGTTACTATCTTTAGAAAATAAAAATGCATGAGATAACAATTAAAATAAAACAAATTATTTTGGTAGCTGGTTGTTTACCTTAACAAAACATCATTCATCATTAATAGGTACATTTACCTAATCAAAGTGTAAAGTACATAACTATCACTACCTCTTTATATGCGAAAATACTCTAACATCACGTTGTGTAACATAACAATATAGTTATAATATGCAAACCAAACGTATGCTACGTCTACAGTTGAGTATGCTACGCGCAGGCGCAAGGGAAGAGGACTTTGTACCTACACGAAAAGGTAAGTGGGATAATTAATTTCAAACAAATATTATCTCTACATTGAAATATAATTGAAAACACTGTTGGTCTTTCATAATAGCTAAGGAAGTGCTCAACATCTCTGGTTTTAAAAGATCTAGTACTTTTTCCACTCTGCTAATACCGTGCAGTATTACTGATGACGTGAAATACTTACCAAAAATAAATTCAAGCTCAATCTTATATTTAGCGCGCTTGCTCGGATCACGACGTGTTGGCCAGTTGAACGGAGATTTTGTGCCGATCACAGATCATATTCTAATCAAAAACATTCGAATCTGCAACATAGTGATTCCAGTGTAGGTAAACAATAAACAGCAGAGATGGTGAGGTGACCTTAGTGAGAAAAGTGGTCCGAACACTTCAAGGTAAAGCCGTAATACTAGTCCAGAATAATCCTTCGACCCGTGTTCATAGTACATACACAACTTATTCACACCTATTTCCATACATGCCCACGCAAACAAAACGTGTTTTCAGTAGCAGATGCTCACATTGAAACGAAATGTTGTGTTCTTAGTTAAACGGTGAAAAAGTTAAAACTTTGCTGGATTGGTGAAAATCTATGGGTTGAATTAATCTGAGTGCTTATCGAGTATTAGAACAAAACCACTGACTGCATGTACTTTATCCGGCAAAGCTTTACTTTTGAAGAGTATATTAGTAAAAAATTAAATATATGGAATCTGAATTGTCACCAGATAAAAAAATAAGACCGCCGGTGCCGATTAAAACATACCAATGGGAAGACTTACGAAGAGATCGTGAGGCGGGCTGCTATCCGTGGACTCACCTACTGAAAGTGCCTTTAGAAGGAGAAATAACCGGTGAAGATATTATCAGAGAGACCACCCCAAGAAGAAGTATGTCTCGTGAATTTTCAAGATCCCGGACGCGTTCTCCAGTCGACAGAGATGTCCAGAAGATTTTAAACCTCGACTCATCGCCTGGAAGTAGTCGCAAACACGCCGACGAAGGTGAAGATGCGGGGGTACAGATACCTAATTTTTCTAAAGAAATTTCTGTAGATTCCGAAGATGACGCTATTAATCAAGCAGTTGATGCCTATACTCTCTCAAGGCCAGAAAGTCACAATAGTTCTAGTTTAGGAACACCTGTTGAAATACCGAAAAATGTTTCTCCTAAAAGTATATTGAAACGTCGTGTGCCTGAGCAACAATATGTCTGCGTTACAGAAACCAGAGAAAAAACCAAATGTTGTCATCCGTTAGTAAACAAAATCAAACACTTAGCGGATAAGACATTAAGTAAATTAGAAAAATCTGAAAATGAAAAGTCACCGTTGACTAAACGCAAGAAAAATGAAGAAATTCAAGAAATCAGACAGCTGAAAACGTCTCCCGGGGCAGTGAGAAGGCAAAAATTTGGAGCTATTAAGTTAGGAAGCTCGGATGAAATGAGCAAAACCCTTTGCATAGAGACGCCACCACCAAGAAAAAAGAAAGATCATATTTACGAAGATATAGAAGAAAAGAATACTGAAACTGAAAAAGTACTCAACTTTGCTCCAGAAGTCGAAAAGAGCGACTACAAAAAACCAGAATTCGAAAAGAGAAGTGATAGCAATAAAGAAACTGAAAGCTATTCAGAAAAAAAATCTAATGCATCACAAGATCCAAGTTTAGTTACAGAGGACGCCACTTCCCTCAAAGCCGAAGAACATGTTATGGAAAAACTACATCAAAAAGACGATGTTAACAAAGAAGCAATGCTATTAGACGAAGAAATGGATCCAGATGAACCTAACGTAGATGAGATATTTCAAACTCAATTGGATGAAACGAGACCGAAGAATGACTCGCCTAATATTACCATTACAGAAATAATCGACGATGAAACAGAATACACTGGCGAACCATCTACTGTACCTATTGAAACATCCCCCAGCCCTAGTCCACGTCAGACTGAAAGACAACGAAAGGAGATCGAAAGTGAATGGTCTAAACCCAACAGGTAAATTATTAACTTACATACCTATAATTTTTTTTAATAATCGTCATAATTGTACATTTAAATTATGTTAACTCTAAAAAATATATTTGCTACGTTTGCAACCATGGATAACAGTGTGTACAATACGCAACTTTACTGTGACATAACAAAGTATTTCAACACACGCAAAGCTGACGCGCTAGCTTCTCACTGCCTGTTTTAAATATAGATCAGCCTAAATGTCTTCCTACACATTGGGTAAGCTCTTTAAAATTGTCATCAGTGATCAACGCTCGCGGCTGCTTTCAAGCCAGTGATTAGTTCATTTTCTGCCCGGCTTTTACAAACATATTAAATGACTTAATGTTCTAGGCAAAATGTCTATTGAACTCGTGTGTAGTTTACTGGAAGATCGTAACTAATATGCCCTGGTTTTGGCATCTTTTCGGTAGTCAATAGTTATGAGTAAGCTACGGAGATGGACATCAGAAGGTGGAACTCCTATAGAAAAACCTGTGAGACCAACCAGAGAAGGCAGTGTCCAGGTTTACACGCCAGATGTTCGGTGTGCTTGTCAATTTTTTCAAAGTGATTCTCTACTACCGGAAAGAGTCAATCCAATGGGTACTAGACCAACGTCGCGGGCTAGTAATATTATTTCGTATGAGAGGTAAGTCGGAGCAAAGTATTTATGTTTTTCGAATTTTGATGACAATTTTATGACTGACATTACGAGCTAAGAAAATAAATTCAGCCACTTGGAAAATATTGAGCCCGGCGACTGCTGCGGCTAAAACGAGCAGCGACGCTTGGCCTAATTGTGACTCAAATAACGCGTATGTGTAGGTTAAATATAACTCACTTCTGCGATGAATTTTAGTTTCTGCGATTTGTCTTTTTTCATTTATATATTTGTGAATTGCACTTTTAATAAGCTCAGCGAATTGTGATTTCATTTATATCTTTTATGCGCCATACTTAATACACAAGTATAAGTACATTATTTCGATAAAATAATTAAATAGAGTTTATATTATTTCCAGTGATCACGAATATGAAATCATCGAGAAACCACCACCAAACATTGTTTACAATGTTCCAAACTTAAACGAAAAAGCAACGATGGTTAAAACTGATGACGAGTTGTCTAGTACAACATCTTTAGAACGAAAATATTTGCAACATACATCAGATGAAGATGATCAGATGGATGAAAAGGAAAATTTACCAGATGAAAAACATGAAAGGATAACAGATGCAGAAGCTTTGCAAAAAGATATTGAATCCCGTTTTTTTGTTAATACTCCATCGACAGTCTCCAGAACAGAATGTGACCTGAGCACTAGTCAAGTAGATTCATCTGCTTTAGAAAATTTACCATTAAAGCGTGATAGCCGACCCAAAAATGGAGAAAGTATAGATAGCAAAATACAACAACGAATTCGAGAAGGAACAGGTAAATTGAAGACGCAAGCTGGAAAATTGAAAACTAAATTACAAAGTATGAAATCAAAACAATTTTCAATGCCCGACAGACCTAAAATCCGTTTTCCTGAACGACCAAAATTTAAAATGCCAGAAGCTCCTAAAATAACTTTTCCCGACAGACCAAGGTTTAGTCTTCCGGACAGAAGAAAATTTAGTTTGCCAGACAGACCAAAATTCAAAAAAATAAATATTTCTGAAAAACTGAATCTTGGTGATCGCAAGAAATTCACAATGCCAGAAAGGCCTAAGTTCAATGTCCCCGACATGCCCAAATTTAAAATGCCTGAAAGACCTAAAATAAATTTTCCCAGTTTGGGTAAGAAAAAGGAATATAAAGTGGAAACTAATACGACAGGCTCTGCCTCAGATTTGAAAAACGTTGCTACGGTAGAGTTCGATGCTAAAACTTACCCCAGATTATTTGGTAGGAAAAAGAAATCTGAACTCCCCAAAACATCGTCGTCCCCAACGTTAAACAGAGATGATACTCCGCCTCCAACATTTACATTCACTCGTATGAAGAAATCTAAACAAGAGCCCTCTTCATACATTCCGGACAGTCCTGAACAACCGAGAGAATACGGTAATATAGAAGGGGATCCTAGTTATGAGGGTGAAATGGGAGAAAGAAAACAATTTAATACTACATATGATTTTGATAAGCTGAATACTGATGACTTTATGGATGAACCGGAACCATCCAATTATAATAATAACTATAATTCAGCTTCAATCCCAGACATTTCACCGTCTAAACAAGAATACACACATGTAATCAACGAAATAGATAACGACGAATTTTTTGTTCGACCGAGAGGAATTTCTCGCGAAAATATTCAGGTTAGAGAATACTTAAGCGACGAAATCCGACAAGCATTTAAAATCCCAATGAATGTTCTCGCATCAATGGGAAGCAATACAAGGGTTAACGATGATAATGTATACGTCAACGAACCAGAAGATGACCCGGAGCTTATGGTTGACGATAACGACGAACCGATTCGGTATTCTACCGAAGATTTGAACGATAAAGATGATGGTTATTATACATTCCCACCGGTGCGGCCATCTCGTGCTAAGCGCAAGAAGAAAGAATCCGACCCAATCCAGTATATAGATGAAAGCGTTAACGTCAGCATGCAGTTTAGTGAAGTGGACTTGGGTCTACCTGAAGATCATGAAATTAATATTATGATGTATAACGAGAATTCAGATCAAAATGAACCAAACAATCAATTAGATTTCCCTCCATTAAGTGATTTGCATTCTATCCACGAATATGCAAACGATGACATGATAGAATATCCGGAAAACGTTGTCATTCAATCTCAGACTCTGCCAATGCCACCAAAAAGAAAGAAAAAGATTGAGCAAAGTGATTACCGACGTTCATCGATGAACGATTTCAACAATATATTACAAAGCAATCTGTGGGAAGAGCCTCCTGTAAGAGAAGACGTAAGTACTTGCCTATGCTAAATCATTTTGATACTAAGGTTGACATTATAAGTATTAAATTTAATTACAAATAGTGACGAACAAATACGAGTAGAGACGACATTTGTATCTGGAGCTAGATCTTTAAATCCAATACAAGAATAGATGTGTATTTGATAAAACAAATAAGGGGTTTTTTTAAAGTTTCTAGTTCAAACTTTATTGCAAGTAAACTTGAAAGTAATTTATAAAAATTCAGAGACACATATTTGCATTTAATTTTTACTAGGTTGTATGTTTCATAAATATAAAGTTTTCTGGGAACTCTTATACCTAGGTACCCATTCAGAACGATAAAGAACAATGTTAATCCGGATTTACTTATATTTCTATTTATTTCAAATAACATTAAATATCAGTTTATTAGTTATTACACATCTAAACTATTATAAAACCGTAACAAAAATGTGTCTGAACATTGAAGATATTTACAAAAAAAAAATTACGACATGGTTTTTACTTGTCCCTGATTCCAAATCACCAATTTTTGGATTTTTTGTCTGTCTGTTTGTTTGTTTGTTTATTTATTTGTTTGTTTGTTTGTTTGTTTGTATGTTTGTTTGTTTGTTTGTTTGGGTGTTTGTTTGTTCGAGTATCACGCAAAAACTACTGAACCGATTTTGATGAAACTTTTTTGTTTGATAGCTTATCATCTGATCTCTGGTTATAAGTCTTGAAATCTGGTATATAATTTATGCGGACGAAGTCGCGGGTAAAAGCTCGTAACATTATAAATTAAGTACTCATAACATGATAAATCGGACAGCTATCGAGCAGCTATTTTCGTATAATAGATTTAAAATAATGATTAGATATTTAAGTGGGCTATCGCAGTCCAGTGGCCCCTCATCACATTAAAAAAGATTTCTCAATAAAGAAAGCCTACATTAAATAAAAAGTGCTCAACAGATAAACTACAAAAGCCTTCAAGATATTGTTATACAATACTTTTATAAGTTCTAAACATTCCACTTTTAGACAATTTCGAATAAAAACAAAAGCGTTCGTTTTTTTCTTTTTTCAAAATTTGTATGTTTTACCCATAGAAATATTAATTTACTACGTTTTACCTTTAAAATTTATTCTATGAAAATAGCTTGAAGGCTTTTGTAGTTTATCTGTTGAGCACTTTTTTAATTTAGGCTTTCTTTACTGAGAAATCTGTTTTAATGTGATGAGGGCGCCACTGGACTGCGATATCCCTCTTAAGGTTCATGTTCTAAGTTGTTAAAAATAAAATCATATTATCGTGCGTGATGAACATGAAACCCAAACTTCACAGGACTATCCACCTAAAATTTTATTCAGTTACCTATTGAGGATATTCCTACCTATTATTCAAAGTTACAATGGCTCAAAGATTTCTGAACAAGTATTAAATTGATCGTAGCATTGAAACTGTAGGTAGGTATTCACAAACACAGATAATTATTAGTTTTATAGATCGTGTTAAAATATGTAACGGACTTGAAAATATAGGATCTAATTTTTAGGTTTCCGAAGTCAACAAGGAACCCTTATAGTTTCGCCATGTCCGTCCGTCTGTCCGCGGCTTAGCTCAGAGACGCTTAGTACTGGAAAGCTTTAATTTGGTATGGATATACATATTAATCACGCCGACAAAGTGGTAAAATAAAATCTTGAAAAAAAATTTTTTAGGGTACCTCCCCTACACGCGAAGTGGGGATGATTTTTTTTTTTCTCGTCTATCCCATATTGTGGGGTATCGTTGGATAGGTCTTTTAAAAATATCCTACTTTTGTTACACTAGGTACCTAAGTATATTAATTAACCTATTATTACACCTATTATTAACGTGTACCTAGTAGGTACTTATTGTATTTTTATAACCATAAAAAACCAAAATAGATACACAATCAGCGGTCAAAAAATGGCAGACCCAAGTACCTCCTCTTGCCTCAGTACCGCGCTGCCTCTCTGACTGTAAACATACGTAATACGACTAAGTTTAATAGTCAAATATCACGTACTAGTATCAACCTACAGCACTCATACTTATTTTGTGTGGCTTATGATTTGTATCTGTACCGGGGTGCGATTTTTGAAAGTCAGACGTTCAAATCAGCATTAGAAAGAAAGATGACCGAAAGATCTCCATAGTAATTTTGAAATCTTCTACTGCTTATTTGAACGTGTGACTTTCTAAAATACCTCTCCTGCCATGGTCTGATAGATGACATCTTGTTCCTTTTTCAAAATGCTATTTTAAAAATATATATTTTTTTAAAGACATGTAAGAAGTATTTACAACTTTATACCTAGAAAATAAGGTATATGTTCCATTGATATGTATTACGCGAAAAGATAACAGAAAAAAGTCTAGTGATTTCAATCTCTTTGCAAAAGTTTAAAAATTATATGTCGATTCGGACATTTTGTATGCATCTTGCCTGCATCTTGCGCTGTAGGTAATGTAATATCTCCGTCTTGCAACTTTTTCAGCTGTTTTTTAGGTTGAATAAATATTTAACTGTCCACAAATTCTAGATGGAGCTAGCTAGCTTCCGATCGACATATAAGGTGGATGCAAAATGAATTTCCCAGATAACATTTAGCCGTCCTAATGACGTCTTTTTACAGTCTTGCTCGACCTAGGTGACGTACATTTTCGACGTCTGTAGGTCCGATAAAGGACGTACATTTGTCACAACCTAATGACGTCGGATCAAGACGTCCGTAGGCCGTTGTATCAAGACGTACGTAGGCCGTCGTATTAAGACGTCCGTAGGCCGTCGTATCAAGACGTCATTAGGTTGTGACAAATGTACGTCCTTTATCGGTCCTACAGACGTCTAAAATGTACGTCACCGAGGTACGAGACTAGACGTACTTAGGACGTCATATCAAGACCGATCCAGGGACCTTAGGGTGCGTCCACAGCTGACGAACGCTCCGCGAATGTGCAGCTCGCGAGCGGCTCGCGAGTTGCGCATTTGCGGCGCGTTCGCCAGATGTGGACGCACCCTTAGGCTGCCTGTCCATTGACGACAGCTGGCTGGCGGAGCGGGGAAGCGGAGTTTTACTAACCAATCAGGATTGCATAAAACCTCGGCCGAGATTCGGCCGAGCTCCTGATTGGTTAATATTTTCCTCGCTACACCGCTCCGCCAGCCAGCTCGCGTCAATGGATAGGCAGCCTTAGACTGAGATTCAGAGACAAGATTTGAGTATAAGATCCTACTTCGATATGTCAAAATTTTATTGATTTTTACATATCAAAATAGAAACTAATACTCAAATTTCGTTTCTGAATGTCAGCCGTAGAATGACGTTCCTAGACTACGGTGGAGTGAACTAGGGTTGTAAATAAATAAATTAATGAACACCGAAATGTAAAATTTTATTTAAAGATTTTACTTTTAGTAAAAGATGTTCTAAAAATAGTTTAAACATTTTAAGATCCGAGCATTTTCGTACATTTTTAATTGCATCTACATAATTATAAAGAAATCAATTTAAATTCGGAGAGGCGATAGTTTGAAGCTGTTGTTTACCGTCTAAGTTTACCGTATGGGAAAACCAAAGCCTCTAACTATTTATCCTTTCTGGAGCATGCTGTAGCCAGGTTTTGATGCTAACTTCGACGCCCTCTGCCGTTGCAGTTGCAGTTGTGCTAACAACGCCTTCTATAAAGAAACAAGAAAGATACAATTTATTAATTGTATAAATATGGTCGTGGGAGTAGCACCCACGCACACAGGGCTCCGTATCTTTTTATTATTTGCCAAGATACCTAGATGCCACAACAACAAACTGAATATGTTATGAGGCTACCTCAGTAGGCCTTGCATACCACCTCCGAGAAAACGATAAAAATCGAGATGTGCCACCATCCTTATTAATTTACGTATGCCAGAAAGAGCGCGCATGACGTTTTTCTCGTTTAAACGCTTTGTCGTGGATGGCATGCTAGCCGTGCTGTTGTGGAGTTGTTTACAGTTGTTGAGATTATACCGCTGTGATATACTGAAAAACGGATGGACAGCATAGGCTTAGTAATAGGGTCCCATTGACAACCTATGTGTACGGAACCCTAATAATAATTCATTAAAACTAATTATTTGAATTCCAAATAGTGCAAAGATATTGAATGGGGGATTGACGCAAACAATATTGAGATAGTATTGGAGAATTTCGGTAGGTACTTATGTACTCACCTACAATGCAGTCTCTGAGGCGTAGAGTGCAAAAAACTTTTTCGATTTTGGTTTTCGTTGCAGTTTTCATTCCATAGAAATTGTACTCTGCAACTAGCTTGTCGGAAATGTAGGACTTCATTGTACGTGGCACTTTACTGGAAACATCTCGACCTGACACCTGTAAAAAGAAATAAGTTAGTTAGGTACTTGTAAATCAAACCAAAATTATTTTCTTAGACAATATATAAATAACTAGTAGACCCGTCAGCGGCCCCTCCCCAATCACCGGCACCCCTCCCCTCCTGCTATACAATTCTATATCCAACCCTTTAATAATTCTCTGCGTTATTAAATAGAAGCGTCGTCGTAGTTAATTCATACAAGCATCCCGAGAAGCCAGGTTCCCCGAAACTGAAAACTGACTAACGGGGCTAGTACGCCAACCCACTATCACGCTCTTTCTATTGGGGCGCGAACGAAAGAGATAAAAAACTAAATTTGGCAGATGAATGTGTTAAATGTCGCTATCGCCGGTTGGCGTACTAGCCCCAGAAGCCGTAGCATCATAGTGTAAAGAACTAATATTGGTGAAGCTCAGCGGTCGCGGCAGGCCAATCGTGCGGGGCGTGCACGCGTCATCACTATTATTTTATTTACACTATGGTAGCATGCTACACGTGATACGGCTGTATCACGTCTTTTATCTCGTTCGTTCGTGCGCAAATAGAAAAAGAGCGAATGTGTGATAGTGCTGTATCACGGTGGCATGCTACCCATGCAGGAAAGGGATAAAATACGTACCTACCAGTTTCGTAAAACACTTGCTGCACACCATAAAGTTTCAAATTTTCGCTGGGGGACGTGTTGAGATTGAGGATCAGCTCAAAAGCTTTGGGCCTTTTTATGACCGGCCAATACACTTCACACCATCGTGGCTTTAGCCACTCTGAATCCACAACAGAAATAGCACCGCCGCCGCAAACAATAAACTGGATCACTGCGCACTTGGCTGGGCGGTCCTCGTCCATTACTATTTACTTTAGGTTCAATTTCTTTGAATAACACTAACTCAACAACAAAAAGGACTCCGCGACACGTCCGATGCGCATAGAAAAATGGCGCGACTGAGCTGAGAAAAAAGGAGGCAAGTCCGTCCGTCCGTCAGTATAACGTCCAACTTGCGTCCAACACAGGACGTATACTGGCTGACGGTAAAATGACGTTCCTAGTACCAACTAGTACGTACTTCTACGACCAACATCGGACTATTCGGACTGACTGTATAAGTACCTTAAAATGACGTCATTTTTAAGTCGCCGACCGTAAATGTTATCTGGGTTATGATCGAGCAAAGCTTTGTTGTGAACTTCTATTTTATGCACTAATCGAATGATTGCTTTTGTTTACAGATTATAGTGTATCGAACTGAACACGAATATGTCGTTCCTCAAACCGAGGCCACTGTAACAGAACAGAGCCCCAAGCCACCACGACGCAATCGTTCAAGGAGTTCTCGAGGCACCTCACTTTGTGATGATGACCGAACCTCCCATGGCGCTGAATCATTAACTCTTGATACACATTTACCACACACTGAAGATATTATACAAGATATGGTTGAAAGAGCAGTCAGTCAAGAAAGTCCTGGGTATGCTACTGTAGACAAAACTATCTACCCACCCAGTAAAGGAGTAAGACGATCGAAAAGTAAGACCCCACCTGTGAGGCGTCGTAAAAGTAACAGCTCCGAACGTAAGTATTACACAGTGGGAGCTTCTAAAACTGCTTTGCCTGATCGTCCTCCAAGGAAAAAGTCATCAACAAGTCTCATGACTCTGGACAGCTTCATGAAACGATCTGTTAGCGCTGATCTTACTCAATATGTTGAAATTGATGAGCCTCAGCATGAAGAAGTGCACAAAGATTTGGAGTCTGGAGAAGTGTTGAGTAAAATGAAAGATAGACCATTACCTCCTCCGCCACGACCACCGAGAGATTCAAAGAAAGAAAAAAAGAAGAAAAGCCAAGACACAGAGTTCGGTGAAGATTTTAAAACGGAAGCTACGATAACATCACAAATATCTCCCGATTATTCTAAATATCCACAAACATCTGATGAAATAGTCGAAATTGAAGTTTCAACTCAGACTGATCCGCTTCCAGACGATGTCGATTTTGAGTTGGGTATTGATGAACATCTGGATATATCGATGTCCAGTTCATTGAGAGATATCGTTGACGATGACATGCTGAGGAGTAAAAGCCATAGCAAAGCAGCAGAAAGCCCTCGTTTTTCACGTCCAACGTCTAGATCAGAAAAATCTTTTAAACTTTCAGATCCTAAAATATCGGAACTATCCAAACCTAATATAGGACGTACATCACCGACGGTGATATTAGTAGAAAGACGTGTTTCAAGTCCTACGAGAATTAATGAACGAGAAGAAATTCTGACTGAAGCCTCTCTCACTGTTCAGCACATCGATATTGATGAATCGAAAATTCCAGATTTACCACCGTTACCAAAATCGAGAAACGTATTGACCGAACCAAAAAGTTCTAAAAATATTGTTCCGTCAAGTGATGAGCGAGCTCTTGAAAGAGTATCTGACGCAAGTAGAGATATACAGTTGGATAATTTGGTAACACAAAGACTTCAGGTAAGAGATTTGGATGTTGGTCGACTCAACGTGTCTGAACTTCAAGCTAGTAAGATCCTGGTATCAGATATTGAAGGTATGACTCTACAGGTCACGGAATTGGACTCGAAATCAGGGCATATATCTGTAAGCGGCATTGAATTTTCACAATCAGTTATAGACGAAATCGTGAAAAAATTCGCTGAAATAACCACTACTCATGCAGCATCAGTTCAGTCTCATGAGGCTACTGATTATCAAAGACCAGAGAGCAGATCAGAACAAACACAGACAGATGTTCCACTACCAGAAATAAAGGAAGAAACAAAAACGTCGCTTGTAGAAGACGTCTCCCACACGCCATCGACATCGATCAGAACCGAAGAGCAAACTCAACCTCCACCGCCTCCACCTAGACCTGCTGGCACAGACGATACTGCTGTTCCCCCGCAAAGACCTCCACCTCCTGATTTGACGCCGCTTTTATACTCTTATTTACAAGATATAACTTTACCGACGGCGACTTTCTATGCCAACCGTTCATTAAGAGAACGACCATTTACGGAATTCCATGAGTCTCAGCACCAGACTCCTCCACCACCAACTCGAAGGGCAAAGAGGAAACCTGCTGCCCCTCATTCTGAATCCAGTTCTGATGACAGCAGACCTCGTCCCTCGCCTAGGCGAATGCCTCCTATTAGAGCGCATGAACCTACAATAACAGAAGCAGGTGCTCAATTTTTCCGCGTTTGTCAAAACTCGATTAGTAGAACGATGAGAAACATTTTTCATACTTTTATGTCTTATATTAGTGGAACGGAAGACAAAAAAGACATGCAAATGGCTTTGGTTATATTCTTGGTATTGATTGCTGGATTGATAATGTTCGGGCTAAGCGACAGCAGAACTATTCATCATCACCACTGGGAATTCTTTAATCCACCAGACACCAAACAGTGACATTCTCAATGAATAAAATCACAGAAAGTCGTAAAAATAGTGAATATTTTAAACAATTTTGTTTATTTTAAGATTTTTAAGCTCTGTTGTTATAAACGTTGACGTCAATCGATGTAAATTTTACTTGCAGTACATAACAATAGTGAAATGGAACATTGCATGCATTTCGTGTAAACCACACTTTCCAATAGTTAACAGTAAATTTTTTCGGGGTCGTAAGGATTTTAGGTTAGTTTAAGAAATATTAATAATATTCTGTCATCTTTAACAGTTAGTCGGAAATTGAAACATAACACGCCGACAATGTTTTAAGACTCATTATATTAATTTAAAATTGAAGAAATAATATTTAATTAACAAGTTTTATGAAATCCGCCAATATAATTCCAACGTTTTTGGGTCAGGAGTGCGATTTTTGAATCTCATACGTTGAACTCAGCAGTTGAAAATGTATAAAGATACGCATCTTTCTACTGCTGATTTGACATTCAAAAATCGCACCACTGGAGTATGATTTTTGAATGTCAAATCAACAGTAGAAAGATGCGTATCTCCATAGTAATTTTGACATTTACAACTGCTGAGTTCAACGAATGAGTTTCAAAAATCGCACTCCTGGGTTTGATTTGATCATATTATAATAAATATAAGTTCGGTTATATACCTACATACTTTGATCAATGATCGAAGCCTACATATAAGTTGGTGTTACAGGCTTATTGGATACGTGAAAGAATATAAACTAAAGATGACCTAAACCGCATGAACTATAAAAGCATATAGGGTTGTCATCATATTAAGGCATATAAATGAGCTGTTAAGAGCTTATAAAATATAATAATTATTAACCATATAATATAACTATAAAACCATGTTATCTAGTTGTACGTATTCACATTATTTTAACCGCACTGTTAATACGTAATCGTAGTGTGTGGGCTGGTGTTATGCATTTTGTATATTGTCTATTGTTGTGTAATTCTAATAAAAATAAATATTGTCAAGAAATTGTCTAATTTTATTCGACGTTTTATTTACCTAATTTACTACCTACCTGCAACCAACTCAACATAAGTAAGTATACCTCAAAAATTTTGTATAGTAACTAGATTGTACACTACGGTGCTGGCACCGGGGCAAGTGAGATTACCTAAATCCTCGTGTGTCCCTTTCTAACTAGGGAGTCCATTCATTCTCAAATTTGACGGGATACCTAATATACATTTATTCAAGCCTGTTTCTTACCATCTCGTTGAGGATTCAATATTATCTTTTTATTCTGAAAATGTTTTAGGGGTAAACTCAGACTCAAAAAATATATATATAAAATTAATTTTGAGTTTACCCGCGACTGTTCTCGTTCATCCGCAAAAATAATACAACGTGTTAATGAATTATCGCAAAACTAGAAAGTATTTTGTTTAGAATCGAGAATTGTTTAGAATTTTGTTTAGAATTGGTTTCGTCATATGACACTGATTACCCATGTGTGTAAGTATACCTACTATGTTATAAAGTTAAAAAGGAAATGGCATACCATCAATTAATAGGAGGAGAACTCGTATGGAGGAAACCTAACGATGCCGATGTTTTCGATCAGTCGGTAGCATTGTATTTGTTGAATAGAATTTTTTTTGAAAACCGTTTACATACCTACATACAATGCTTTTTTACACAAGATATGCCTTCAAAGAAAATGGTGCGTTAAATTGTGCCGCGTCACGTAAGGTGAGTATTATTATGTTCCTTGCGCGTCACAGCCGTCTCGCTCGTAGCATTTCTTGACGCGGACTATTGAAAGACGCACCAATTGGGTCGTTTTCGAGTCTTCACTTTGCGCGCGCTAGTAACATATATCTGCTTCTTTTTGGTATAATATTATTGCCTACATATCTAGTTTGTAAGAAATGATAAAATACCTTTGGAAATATGGACGGTATTGCGTTCGATTTCAAGAATTTCCGTGAAGTTGTAACATAATCTTCCACTTTGAAATGTTTCGAGCACACGAGTGATGTCTTGCTGGTTTTCCCAGGGACTACTGTCAACCATTTTTCTCTCAGCGTTTCATCCCTGGGAAATCTACAAGCAACACACATTTTGTGTTTAATACATAGGTCGCCAAAATGGTCAATGGTCACCCTAGTTAAGAAAAGTTTAGCGAAACAATAAAATATCTAACCTGTGGAAAGAAAACCCACAGCCAGGGTAAATTTCATTTTTGCATCCAGTAACACAACAAAAATTGACAATTTCGAAGGTTTACAATGTTATTATAAGTTATCACATGGTTATCACAACAATTTAATTTGTTATTTTATGACTTTTCAAAGGGGTAGGAACATCTCTGGGATAAGTACCAATTTTTTTTTTCTTATTTTTATAATTTCGCGCGGCCAATCTTAAGACTTTGCATATCGATAGAACACGTCATTACAAACATACTTTTTTATTTGGCAAAATCTCCTAGCCTGCTGTTTTAAGCTAGATATTCGACTTTAAAAGTTTTAATTTTTCAAGACTCCTAGGGGCTTTATTTCTTACCTGATCGAGATGAAACCTGGTGTTTGCATAGTAGAGGTTTAAATCTGTAGTTAGCTACTTTCGGGGTTGGAACATATCTGTGACATCTATTTTTTTTTCCGAATTTTTATCATTTCGCTTGGCCAACATTAAGACTTTGCATATCGATAGAATACGTCATTACGAACATACTTTCTTATTTCGCAAAATCTCCTAGCCTGCTGTTTTAAGCTAGATATTTGACTTTAAAAGTTTTAATTTTTCAAGACTTCTAGGGGCTTTATTTCTCATCCGTTCGAGATGAAACTTGGTGTTGGCAAGATGGCGGCCATGGCCAGAAATGGAATAAAATATAAGACAATCAATATGAAATAAGCTTAATCATTTAATATTTTATTAATTGGTAGTGATCCTAATATCTACCTAGGTATTTATTTTTGCTATGAATATAGACAGATAATCAGATGCATATTTACCTAAACTTCCCTCTTTCCCCCCGAAAACATAATATGGATACCTATGCCTTTCTGAATATAGTAAATTAAAAAAATCTGGCCGTCCACAGTTTTTTCCTACTGGTCCTCGTAAGTAGTAAACACTAGATTGAACAACTTGGTCAACTTGAACAACTCGGACAAAATAAACAACTCGGTCAACATGGACAACTCTTACAACGTAAATAACTCTGACAACTTGGCCAACTTATTTGACTTGGACAAGTTGTTTTCTTGGTGTCAAATGTTATACTCGAGAGCGCACACGTACTACAATAGTTCGAATTGTTTGTATTGTCACGGAATATATAATTATGGCATTGTGTACGGGTGTGATTCCATATCGTATAAAAATAAAATAATAAATAAAGATTTGCTGGAACTAAAGTGGTTTGAAGCATTTTTGACACAATTTGAAACTGTGTTGTTTTTACTGGAGATACCGCTTTAAATTGCAGGTAATATAATCCCCGCAAGTTGATATTGCGATGGAACCTTGTCACAATAACCGCTGAGTGACGTCATCAAGCACGGGCTAACCTTGCGAACGGTACTGATGTTGCACAGTCGACTACGTCAAAATTACGTCACCAAGATGGCCGCCAGTCGCAATATCAACTTGCGGGGATTATACTACCCGTTCACGACCAGTTGGCCGTCGATGACCGTTACAAAATTTCCTCACAGGCACATTAATTGGTCCCATCGACAAAAAATAATATAAAAGTCAAATAACAGTTTAAAATTAAAAGCGATATTAGTGACCGGGACGGATGTGCCGTACGTGGTTGCGTTGCTAAAGGTTATAAAATTGCGTTTATTAGGGTCTCTTAGGGGTGCGGTGCGGGGAAGCGGGAAGGGAGGTAGCGGCCAACTCGAAGTGAATGACTAGTAACTGTTTTTGAACCAAAAAAATCTTCCGTCAGCTGCGACGCTAGAAAGACTTTACTCGGTGGCTCCGCTCCGAGAATATTTGAAATAACGAGGTTTGCGCGGACTTGCGCGAAAGCTTACTTGTAGGACGGCACCTCCGTGTTCCGTCTTGCGTTCGAGTAAAACCAAACCGTGCGGTTTTAACTGAGCTGAAGTGCGATTTTTGAAAATCATACGAGCGACTTGGCAGTAGAAAATGTCAAAATTACTATGGAGATTATGCATCTTTCTACTGCCAAGTCACTCGTATGATTTTCAAAAATCGCACTTCAGGCAAGAGGGTGGCCACGGCCACGGCCGGAGCATTATGCTGAGCATAGGCTGGCAGCACTGCTTCTGTGACTGCTTGTTGGGCTTGAATGTGTTTGTGTGTGTAGAATACAATACTATCGTCAGGGCTGCCAGATTGTATAATTGGATACAAAAACCGTATAATTGGATGGCAGTTTGTATCCTCTATTTATCCTGAACTCTCATGTATAATTGGATACAACACATCAGAGAATACGCTCTATCACAGTCATTCAATACATTTTCGATCATACTAAGACTAAGCTCATGCTCAAAGGAAGTTCCTTAGCCTGAATCTCGACCTATTGTGTATTGTATAGAACATTGACTTTCGGTTATCATTATAAATCAATAGATGCTTCAAAAAAAAGAATTCCTGCATGGGTAGCATGCCACCGTGATACAGCGCTATCACAACTTCGCTCTCTTTCTATTTGCGCGTGAACGAACGAGGTAAAAGACGTGATACAGCCGTATCACGCGTAGCATACGTATCACGCGTAGCATGCTACGGCTTCTGCGGGGCCAGTACGCCAACCCGCGATAGCGTGATATAGGTAGCGCTATCACGCTGCCGCTCTCTTTCTATTAGCGCGCGAACGAACGAGATAAAAGACTAAATTTGACAGATGGATGTGTTAAATGTCGCTATCGCGGGTTGGCGTTCTAGCCCCGCTGGTGTGAATACGTAATTTTTTTTTCGAATTATGTGATAAATATTCAAAAAATCTTTGTTTGTTTTTCTATTTGTTTAGCTTTTTTACCCCTGATTGTATCCTGCAAGGCATTAATATCTTTATTGTGTAAATTATTAGAAATAACAATCCTGCAAGGCTATTTTGTATAATTTCGCGGACATGGCTGAATAATTATAAAAAATCGACTGGCAGCCCTGACTATCATTGACGTCGTCGTTGTGTGGAGCAGTGTTGCCAACTTGGTGGATTTTCCACTAATACTGGTGGTTTGGACCCCCCTCCTAGTGGTGAAATTTTGCGTTTAGTGGCTGGTGGTTTTTTCTAGTGGTAAAATTTAGTTTCAAGAGAGCTATTTTGACTCTCGCGCAGCCTAATTTCATACTCGAAAATGTCTTAAACTTTTAAGTTTATTCATTATTCGGTCATGGTTTTGAAATTGTACGATACAAAAATAGCATTCCAATTAGTAGACAAAATCACTCAACCACTAAGCCGATTGCCAGATTATTTGCATAACTAGAAAAATATTTTGTTACACAACTGTTCGCCGTCGAGACAGTAGGGCCATGGGGATTCGATCGAAGCCGAAAGCCTTTCTTTAGGGACCTGGGTTCATATTTGGTCCAAACAAGTGTCCTTAGCTGTCTAAATGCCGCCAGCATAATCGTCACTCTTGGTCTATGTACGGCCACAAGCGAATAAGTTTATTTTCTTTCCTCAGAACATCCACGTTTCACTAGTACCGAAAATCTGTCCAGTGTGACGGGGAGTGAGTCCGTTGCCACTTGAAAAGGACAGTGGGTACATACATACCTCGAAATCTAAGCATGCAGGTTTCCTCTCTCTGTTTTCCTTTACCAAAAAGCCAGTGGTGTTACAAATCGTACATAAATTCAGAAAAAATCATTGGTACGAGTTGGTCTGGACCAGTAGCGTAGTGAGGGGGGGGGGGGGGGGAATAATAGATTGATTGAACTCCGTCTATAACTTATTCGTAGACCAGAGAAAAGACGAGCTCGTTTCGCTCGCTCAAGTTTCGTTTTGATTATTGTACCTACCTACACATATTCCTAGAGAGTTCTGGCTTAGAAGTGGTTAAAAATTTTGAGTTTACTTCGATCGCTTTAAGATTATATTTTTATTTTACCAACATTTATAAATCAAAAGATGTCTGGCCACAACTCGAATAGTTGTGCTAAAAAATTTCGAGCTCGCTTCGCTCGCTCCTTTTTTTTGGGTTTATCTTTTTATAATGATAAGGGGGCAGCAAAATCAGTTTGTGCCCCGGGCGGCTGAAGCCCTGGACGATTGGTACGAATCGCCTCCTGCACTCGCCACTACTGGACCACCACGACACAGCACTTTACAAAATAAATGTTACAAAATATGGAATTATAATAAAGGTAACAAATTACCAATATTGTTTTCTTGTTTAGTGGAAAATTTAGTGATTATGAGAGTAGGGCCACTTTTTGTTAGTGGTTTTCTGGTGGTTTTAGGAGTTGAATCTGGTGGAGAGCTAATTTAACCGTTGGCAACACTGGTGTGGAGTCGTACCAGTGTTGCCAATGCTACGGCAATTACCGTGTTCTACGGCTTTCAGGCCAAAAAATTACAAAATCCACGGCCTACGGCTGCAACCCTGTGGCCGTAGCAGATTCTACGGCTTTTCGCAAATTCTACGGTAATAGTAATTGACTAATTTATTTATAAAAAATTAACTTTTAGAGTATTGAACTGTTATAAATAAGTGTATGGTTTGACTGTATCCAAATCCGAATCCGAATGCCAACATTGCAACTAAGTTGTTTACGGGTATGGTGGCTGGGTTTTGTTCCTCTTTCTTGCTCTGTGAGCAAAAAACAGATGAGATGAAAATGTTTTCCACACAAATAGATAAAATTTGCATCATTAACGTTTAAAACCTTAAAACAGCACCATTTGGCTAATATTGAAAAGTGTTTCCTTTTTTAAGCAGTGACACGGCCCACCTGGTCTTTTTTCATATAAACACGGCTTTTTTACCAAATGTACACGGCCGCCTAAAAATTTGCATTGGCAACACTGAGTCGTACCTACCAGCCAGTCCTTGATATCTCGCTATTCGTTTAACGTGTGTTGTTAGTGTTACATCTTATAGTTTTACAATAATATATATTCGAAATTAGAGAAAACGTATAAGCAACTATGAGACTATGTCGATACGCTGATCCTCGTACATGGCAGAACTACAAAGTACGCGAGATCAAAATGTGATAGCCATTCGGGCTTTCGGTCGAGGGTGCATGAGATAAATATTTCGTTAATTCGTAGTTTCGATAACTGATTTCTGAAACGGGAAACTCGATTTGTTGGTTAGGTTCGTGGTTAAAGTAGAACTATGCAACAATGTGGGTTTTGCTCAATGTTATCTGGGCTACTGAGACGTGCTATGTGTGTTGGCAGCAGACGAGGTAGCAGCGAATCCTATTACAGGGAACTTGGCGATCAGGATACGCTGGTAAACAAGTCACTTCTTTATTTCACCTTTGTTTCTTTGACTGACACTTTCCATTAATTAAAGTGAGTTTAATTTCGATATAGTTACGCATATCGTACGTACCATAACTCGTCACATAAAACAAGGCAATCATGTTGTTTGTAATGGGTATTTATTATGCTTTCCATGGCACTTACAATAATATAGTATGTGGACTAGTATTTGTGTTACATAAACATATTCTTATAAGAAGTCAACATGTTTATTATAGCTAAAGAGTTGGTATGATTTTAATACCTACATTTCAAGACTTTTTATTACAAATTAAATTCACAGGGAAATAATGTCGCATAAGGGTTGAGACACATTTCAGTCAGTGTCATCTTCGGGGTGGTAAATGGGTCAACCCTAAAAGTATTTGTGTGAAAGTCAGTGTCAGAAATTATTCTAAGTTTGTGTTAATTTCTAAGGCCGGTTTACACCAATAAATATTTATGCTTCAACGTATTTAGTGATCGCTCTGTCTCTCACGCTGCTCATACAAATGAAAGTGACAGCATCATATTTAAACATGTTAATGCCTAAATACTTTTTGAGTGTTTCCATGGACAAATGTGAAGTTAATTCTAATACAAATAATAAAATAATCCTGCTTTAACTGCTAAGCATAGAGAGAGAAGTAATACTTAGTTGTAACATGTTTTGTCCTATTCACTCAATAAGAGATACACATAGCAAATTCACTCTAGTTAAAAAAGGAGACGCTACCTTTTGTATTGGTATTGGATGAGCGGGCTCATTTTCCGCAACTCGACGACTCAGGCGCCTATTTTGCGTGTAGTGGGAATGACTACTCCTGCCATCTCAGCTCCCCCAGGAAGTCCACCAGCTTGTTAATGCTGCCGAATACTTCTGCAAGAGACCCCAGTGATCCGAGGTGTTGTGCCCGATAGTGTGCTAGCCCGTTGCATTCTAGCAGTACATGCGCAGCCGTTTCTTCAACCTCCATGCAAATACACACCCTGCACAGAGGACCGTTAGTAACACCAATATTAAAAAGATGTTTGTTAAAAGGGCCGTGACCAGTCAGGGCTCCAGTAACTAAGCTTAGTTGAGCACTCCTCGCCTGTACGCAGTCTGTTAGTGCAGCCCAGAGTGTGTCCCGTTTTTGGCTGGTGCGCTTACATAGTTGTGAGCGGATCCAACCGAAAGGTAGCGGTATAATTGGCTCGGGTCCTATGGCGGCAGTGCTAGACCCGCGCCTCGCCAATTCGTCCGCTGCATCATTGCCACGTGAGTTGCTGTGGCCTTTAATCCATTGTAGGGTGATGTGGTTCCTTACACATAATTCCGTTAGAACTGTGTGACTGGCTCGTACACCCATGCATTCTGCCTGAAACACTGTGTTGTGTGTCCCTAAAGGCGACGATATATTGATATGCAGGTCTTCCGAAAAGACACTGGAACCTGTACCTGAATTAGTCTTTGAACCGTCTGTGAAGATTCTCAGTTCTCTGGTGTTTAAGCTCTCAAAATCTTCTTCCGAAAAGACTCTGGAACCTGTACCTGAATTAGTCTTAGAACCGTCTGTGAAGATTCTCAGTTCTCTGGTGTTTAAGCTCTCAAAATCTTCTTCACACAGTTGTATTTTTTATTTTTTATCGAATACGTACTGTACTGGTATCCTGTCATTTATAGCCGAGCAGCCGGGGATATCCCCTATGGCATTGTTAAAAATTTTAGTGTGTGGGACACCAGTTCTTGTTCGTGTTCTTCCAGAGGTAGAGTGTGCTCATGCGGATCGCTGAGCTGCCTCTTGTTGAATGAATAAATGCAGTGGTGGGAGGTCTAACATAGCTTCTAGAGCGGCTGTGGGCGCCGTCCTCATGCATCCCGTCGTTGCTGTACCAACCGCTCTTTGGAACCGTTGTAGTTTGATGATAGTAGTAGAGAGCATAGTCCGCGTCCACCAGACTACTGCTCCGTAGCTAACCATTGGTCTTATTACTGCAGTATAGAGCCACAGCAATATTTTTGGAGATAGGCCCCACTTTTTACCCATCATCCTACGGCATTGCCAGAAGGACGCTACCTTATTGCTGTCCTTATCGACGTACCCAAATTTTTTGTACTCGGGCCACTGACCAAGAAATGTCACTTCATATAAATTGCAATGCAAATGTATGACTATCGTTATCTCATATGCGGTTACACTGACATTTTTCTATTGTAGGGTTTCTGATTTCTCAAACTTTTTTATTTCTCAACTGGAGAAATAAAAAAGAATCTCAAGGCACAAGAATTCTCGAGGGTTTCTCGAGTTGTTGAGAATTTTTTATATTCTTATAAAATAATGATTTTTCTTAATTTACAATGAAATTTAAACAAAATGGTAGTTTCGCTGGCAAATGATATCAAAGTGGACAAGCTTTTAGTCATAAATTATACATATAGGTCGTAGGCATTACAAATCAAATTATATGTCTGAAAAGAAAAATTAAAATTAAACCACCCCTTGGACACTTAGCTTGGTCACAGATTATTTAATAGTTGCAGGAGCGATACTGAGTGAGTGTGAATGAAACAGGAATTTCTTTCAAACAAACATAATCAATTAATTCAAAGCATTATAGTAAATTGTTACAATGAAAGGTAATGAATAGAGATTGGATATTCAGATGCATATTTACCTAAACTTCATTTTAGGCTATAAAATTATGGAAGCGGATTCTTAAAAGTATCTTTTTTTATATTTTTCGGGATGCCAGGAAATCCGGGTGCAATGCATATCTAACTAATGGGATGCATAGTATGGAATCAACTTCTTAAAACTAATTAATTTAAAAAAGAAAAAATATTTTTTTCGGTATAATAAATCCCGGGATGTCAGGAAGTCCGGGAATGCATAACTAAACGGATGCATAGTATAGAAGCGAGTTCTTAAAATTATTAAAGAAGACTAAAAACATTTTTTTTCTTTATACTAAGTGCACTCCATAATAGCCAACATCTTAACTTTAGGTAAATAAATATGCATCAGATGGTCCGATCCCTAGTAATGAAACATTATTAATTTAGATTAAAAAATAAAAATAATTGGGTTTTCAATTTCGAAAATGACTCTAACAGATTTGGATGAAGATATTTTTCTTTCAAAGTTATTCTAGATGTGATCATTATCATTCTCATCTGATATTATTTTGAACTTACCTAATATTTTTATGTTACAAATAAGTAGTACGATTGGGATTGATAAATCAAGAGAAGTTAAAAAAATATTTTAGGAATCAAAATGATTTATTTCTCGTCTAGGCTACGATTTTTCATTAGGTGCCAAAAATTATGTTGCTTTTGTTTAGAGTTATTCTTCTATAGTTATTCTTATTCGTAGCGTTTAGGTCAATGACATTAGTAAACAAGGTTTAGGTATATATTTTTCATACAACCAAAGAGTTTTCATTACATCTAAAAAATAGAACTGGCAGTCTCTCTGACAATCTGTTAGATAAAAAAAGAGTTTAAGCCAAATAGTTGAATTTAACGAAAAACGTTTTTTTCTTTTTTAGTTTTTACCTAATTAATTAAAATTAAGGCTTTGATATTTTGTTTCCAAGACATCTTGCCAGCCAACATCACTACATAGTATAAAACAATGTCGCTTCCTGCTGTCCGGCTGTCCCTATGTATGCTTAGATCTTTAAAACTACACAACGGATTTTGTTGTTTTGATGGGATTTTTTTAATAGATAGAGTGATTCAAGAGGAAGGTTTATAT
Organism: Agonopterix subpropinquella; assembly: GCA_922987775.1. Taxonomy (NCBI): domain Eukaryota; kingdom Metazoa; phylum Arthropoda; class Insecta; order Lepidoptera; family Depressariidae; genus Agonopterix; species Agonopterix subpropinquella. Next base: position 50,699,165 of record OV277693.1, on the reverse strand, counting down.
GTGTATAGTATCAGCATCGCACCCGTGCGAAGCCGGGGCGCGTCGCTAGTAAAAAATATTTAGAATCAATAAAACGTTTTTATTCCGAAATCTCAAAATTTGGCAGAACTAATACCAAAGACACTCCCTTAACCCAGTAAAATTAGATAAATCAGAAGAAATAATTTCCGGAGTTTTGGAACTTTTTTTAAACGTTCCTTTGGTACGTAATATTGAAGAAAAAAAAAAGTCCTGGTGAGGGGGGGGGGGTGAGCTCGAGGAAGGGGGGGCTCTAAAGGTGACTTTTTCAGTTTTTCGCTTATTTCTTGAAATCTTAAAGTCGTATCGAAATACTTTGTATGGACAAATTAAACCTAACAAAATTTCCTACAAAACAAGTAGTATGCATTTTTGTCATAAGACTTATCCTTTGAGGGCTACGGGGCCGAGAAAGTAACGGCATTTCAAAAATTATGAAATTTGTATGGCGACCCTCATGAAAGTTGAAGATAAAAACAAAATGATTTCATATTCTTAATCAGCAGCCCCGAAAACCCCCAGATACAAATTTTCAGTCGGTTCGGGGAACCCTTAAAAGCTGCATTGGCGTTTGAAATTTCCATGGTAGCCATCTTGGATATCGCAATTTTGGATTTTTTTCATCGCCAACCAAATCTGACCAGGGTCCTCTATGACATTTGTTCGAGGTCCATAACCCTATCTGTCAGTTTCCGCGGGCCGTTGACCTCATCCATCAGGAGTCGACCTTCCGAGGAAGTCAAAGTTTTCCCTGTATCACCAAGGCATCCATATGATGATCCCCAAATGTCATCCTTGTACCGTAAGGAGAACCCGGAGATCAATTGGAGGCATCTGGTTGACCCCCCCTCCCCCCACCCCCCACATAGATATTAGATAAATACCCGTATAATTGTTCACCGGGTTTCTCCCATTCAACGTATAGTAAAATAATTTTAGGGATCATCATAAGGATGCCCTGGCGATAAAAATAATATTTCGACTTCCTCAAAAGGTCGACTCCTGACGGATGAGGTCAACGGCCCGCGGAAACTATGACAGATAGGGTTATGGACCTTGAACAATTGTCATAGAGGACCTTGGTCAGATTTGGTTGGCGGTGAAAAATATCCAAAATTGCGATATCCTAGATGGCTGCCATGGAAATTTCAAAAGCCAATGCAGCTCTTAAGGGTTCCCCGAACCGACTGGAAATTTGTATCTGGGGGTTTTCCGGGTTGCTGATTAAGAATATGAAATCATTTTGTTGTTATCTTCAACTTTCATGAGGGTAGCCATACAAATTTCATAATTTTTGAAATGTTGTTACTTTCTCGGCCCCGTAGCCCTCAAAGGGTAAGTCCTATGGCAAAAATGCATACTACTTATTTTGTACAAAATTTTGTCAGGTTTAATTTTTCCATACAATACATTTCGATACGACTTGCAGATTTCGAGAAATAAGCGAAAAACTGAAAAAAGTCACCTTTAGAGCCCCCCCCTTCCTCGAGCTCACCCCCCCCTCACCAGGACTTTTTTTTTTCTTCAATATTACGTACCAAAGGAACGTTTAAAATAAGTTTTAGAACTCCGGAAATTACTTCTCCTGATTGGTATATTTCAGCTTAATTTTACAGGGTTACCTGCCTACCTCCTTGCCATATATTTGGCGGCCCCCCCATAACTGCAGTCATCATTTGTGCCAGCAAAAGTTCTACGGTTTTGAGATATTTAAGAATTGACCGATAAGAGTTTGTCGGTTAACTATTTCACATTGCCAAGAGTTACATCCAATCTAGAATGAGCAAAGTGAGTTCAAAATTTGGCAGAACTGTGATCAGAACTGTTTTTTGTGTTAATATGGAGCGAGCGAAGCGTGCTCGAGATTTTTTTTTGTTCTATGCACTGCTGTAAGCTTATACAGGGCTAAAAATACAAACAGAAACTGGTGCTAGCGAAGTGAGCTCGAAATTTCACCGCAATACGACTTGGCTGTGATTAACTTTGTCAGTGTATACTTGCAATAATATAAAAAAAGATAAACCAGAGCGAGCACAGCGAGCTCGAAATCTTGTCACATTATGTCTGGGCTGTTGACTCTGTGTTTGTACGCAGTGGTATAATAAAATATCAACTAGAACGAGGAAACAGAGACCGCAATTTTTGTTCTAGGCTAATTGTAATAGTTGTAATCGAATCCTAAAAAAAGAGCGCCACCTATGGTTGTGTATGGCCCTACGGGCCGCCCCCTCCCCCTCCCCCTCCTTGAACCGGCCGCCCTTTTTTGCTCTTAGGAGAATACGCCCCTGATGAAATAGGCACTCCCTGCGCCCCTACAATTTTTACATCATCCCATGGAAGACGACACGACAGGAGGCAGTGGTGGTCTTGTCCACGTCTTGTCTCACATGCACTCACATGCTTTCACCTGTTCTTTTCAATGCGAGCCTATTTGTATGAAGTGACAGTCTAGGTTTAGAGACTTAAAAGAGCCAGAGCTGTAGATATGAATGTGACTGTTCCTTTACTTTCATATAATCGTATTTCATTGAAATTAAACTATCCAGAAGTATGCCAGCCTTAGAAAAAGTATATGATGGCTGCATTTACACCGTATTACATGCATCCTACACGTTCATATTATCTACACAGTACACACTCAAACGACAATTGTATTATAGGATAGTAATGATTGTGGGTCCAAGTTGGTTTGATGTGTAGGATTCCTATCCTGCATTTAAAATGTATTAAATAACTTCGGTTGTATGTTTATGGTACTTGTGGAATCTTTGAATGTGTGGATTTATTTGGTTTTCTTTATCAGAGTTGCTCATCTCCTTCATATGGCTCCTTGGCGGCCCGGTAGCACAGTCGGTAGTGAACCTGCCTGCTGTGCCGAGGGTCGCGGGTTCGAATCCCGTAAGGGACAAATATTTGTATGATGAATATGAATATTTGTATCCGAGTCATGGATGTTTGTATCTATACAACGTGTTAATGAATTAACGCAAAACTAGAAAGTAGTTTGTTTAGAATCGAAAGCAGAATCGAATTATCATGGTTTTAACATAGATAATTTTTTTCAAAATATTAAATAATTTGTTTGTAAAATTTAAAATTTTCGAAACCCGATGTCAACCCATGGCACGGGCACACTCACCCTACTTACTACCAAAACAAGATTATAAAAATGTATCCATGAGTACGTTAGCGCTTTCTTTCAGTGCTGAAATGATAACAAATCATTGCAATGATGTGCGTTAGTTGTAGATGAATCAAACGATATGTTCTGTGTTTAGGTTTATAATGCGTCCAAAGTCTACATGCATATTACTTATATACTAACTTATGGCTATGTGTGTGTGTGGGGGGTTAGGCACACACTACACCTCCCCCGCTAATTTATAAAAAAAAATGTTTAGCTAAAAAATATTTTTTTAAATTATTACGCCAAAATTTTCTTAATTAAAATATGACAAAAATCAATCTCAATTTTAAGTGATTTTTAATAATAAGAATACAGATAGATTTTGACAGATAGTAAGTATACTAAAGTATATGAATCCAAAAGAAATACATTTGCACACATACCTAGAGGTACATAACATTTAATAAATTTTTGTTTTTTATTTCATATCATTTTAGTTATCTAATTTTTCTTTGCAAACGGCACAATTTATTTTTCTAGCCGTACATTTATATCTTATTTCCTATAACGTGCCTGTTGATCAACTTAAGGCAATACAATTTTGTTCTTATTTTATAATCTTATAAACTAGCTACTATCATGTATCATACTTAGAAAAAAATACATTTAATTGGTTGGTTACATAATATTATCAAATTATCATGACGCATTGTAGACAACACAAAATCTGTTTCCCTTTTTACATGGGAAGAAAAAAAAAATTTAAAAATAATTATTATTTTCAATAAATGTTCAAAAAAAAAAATTTCTATTAATGAGTTCAAGCCATTAAAAAAAAAACAAATCTTAGGTAACTTTCATATCATCCGTTTTTATCGTCATGCATGACATTATTCAAATCAAGGTCCTATTCCATATCTCACTTTCTTTTACATACTTTTCATAAGTTATATTTCATATTTAAATGCATTTATTATATTTATTGGCCAGGCCTGCCGTATTTTTATTAAATATTTTCTATTTATTTTATAGTCGACTTTTTTTTTTTAAGTGTTTTTTATAACACTAGGTACTTATTAAATGATGGGCCATTTTTTAAGACTTTTATACGTCACCAACTATTCTCACAGAGAAAAACTCGTTTACTGCTATGATCGAATGAAGGATTTTTACCCACCTGAACCTTTATTTATTTATTTTATTTTATAATAAGTCAGTAGCACAGACCCTCACGAAGTCCGCTATGGCTCATCATGATCGGGTGCATGGCTCGACATTAAAACTTTTCCATTAAATCCTTCTTCGAAGCCTTTCATGATTGAATCCCTTTGGTTTACGAAATTTTGAATGAGTCACATTTGGGTGATCAATCCATTTGTTCCCCAAAATTCAATAAACCAAAGTTTTCCCCTCTCATTTACTCACATGAGTCACTTCCATATTAAACACACAATACCCTTCATATTTAATTAAAACTTTCCTAATAATATATACCTCACTCTGTCCATATCTCAAAAAACCATTCTACTTTACTTTTAATCCAACAAATATTAAACATTCCAAAACTTTCATCCTATTTCTTATCATAATAATAAATAAGTCAAGTCCAGTAAAAGTCATATCCGTGTTACAAATTGATAGCTATAAGCTTACAAAAACAATATATTAAAATCCTATTCATATCAAATCAAATCATTCACTTTTAAAATTTAAAACTTTAGAAAAGTAGACCGATGCTTCATGTAATATGATAGAATCGTCAACAACATTACTATATTTGCTGAGTTGCGTCTTGCATTCCAGTTGCATTTCGTCACAAAGGCATCGAAATACAAGTCTTACCTAAATGTAGAGCTACTTATAGAATTGGTAAAATATTTGATTCTACTTAACTGTTTCTATACGAATTAATTTATGTAAAACTAGTGTCTTTACAATGTGTGATTTTACAAGATTAAAATTTGTGTTACTATCAAAATAATATAAGTGTATAAATTAACTCTGTAGGTATAATTCCTAATCTGATTTTCATAATAAAAAAATTATCTATTTATAATTTACTAGGTAAATCTTTAATTTACTCAAACTAGTGAAAAAAAAAAACAATTAACTATCAATTCTTTAGTTCCAAAGTCCCGTTCTAACGCACACAGCTAAAATTATAAAAATATAGGTACATTATGAACTCAAATTATGATTGTGTTATGTCGTCTACAAGCGCATTTTTACATTCATGCTAAAAAACTTATTAGGTACATCTATAATAAATCTTTTTCAAAGAAAGGAGAATTGTATAAAATAATGTAAATGTTACCCATTAATGTCAAATTGTTTGTAAAACTTGTAAAAATTACCCGAAAAAAATGTAAAAAAATGAATATATATATTCCGGAAAATTTATGATATCCTTGCGAAGGGCACGAGGTACACCCGGCTGCATCCACTTCCGACACCATCATCACCCGGCAGCCTGGATGTGGACATCGCTCCGCGCCTCGTCTATTTTTCTTCTCTTCTGCATCTTCTTAGTTTTTGAGTTTTTCTAAATTATTTTCTTTCTTCAATAAAAGTTTTCTTCTATAATGAGGTAAAATTATTCATGCTTGATTTTCTTCAAAAATTTGCTTCCTTATTGTATTTCATATTTCTTCAAAAATCTTGATTTCTTCTTAACTTCAATTCTTTATACTTATTAATTTTCAAAACGAATTCTTCTTTCTTCTTAAAATAATAAACAACATTCTTCCTTCTTCTCAAAAAACATGTTCTTCTAATCTTCTCTCGTAAATTTTCACATTTTCTTTAGTAATCATTTATCTTCAAATCTTCATTTTTCGCTCTTCAGTAGGTAACTTATTTTCTTTTTTCTTCAAACCAGTTACACAGCACTGCCAAAGGCAGCACTGGCAAGGTCGCCATGCAATGATGTGCGTTAGTTGTAGATGAATCAAACGATATGTTCTGTGTTTAGGTTTATAATGCGTCCAAAGTCTACATGCATATTACTTATATACTAACTTATGGCTATGTGTGTGTGGGGGGTTAGGCACGCACTACATCATTTTTGCCTCAAAACTTAAAATGCGAATAACTTTAAATTTTAACTATCAAAATAATGAAATTATTGTTTCAATCTAATTATTTGGTTATAAATCAGTTGGGGTGTATGAGGTTTTGCGCTAATTCATTAACACGATGTATATGTATTTTATATCGTTGTCTAATCATCATAATACAAGTCCAGGCTAGATTCTGGTACTTTAAATGTGACTAGATAAGTTGTGTGACATTGTCCAATATATTTATTAAAAAAAAAAAAATATGCTAAAGGGGCCCATTCACAGTAGTCCGTCTTGCAGTCCTACACCTATATTGGATCGTGAATGGTGTTGTAGTCCTACAAGGCGTCCGATGACCTTGTGTAGGATGCGTCTCGAGTCCTGCAAATCCTACAAGCTCCGCCCACCGCTTGTAGTCCTACGTGTAGGATTGTCAATGGCTTGCTGTCCTACGTGCCATCCTGCAAGCAGGAGCGTGAATTGGAATGCAGGACTGCAGATCGCCATTTTGTTTGTTTATTTACAATGGACAACGCCGGTTTAGATGATTGTATTGACGTTTAAAAAGAAAACAGGTGTTTATGGGATCAGAAATCAAGAAATTATCACGGACTTCGTGGAAATTATAGCAACAAACAATTGCGAAATGCGGTATTGCAACAATTATTAACAATAGTACTAAAAACACGAAACAGTAATGATGTTGGATGGCTTGCAGGATAGTGTGTGGGCTCGTAGTCCTGCATGTCGGACTGCTTGGTAGGATAGTGAATGGGGCCGACGATGTGTGGGCACATCCTGCATTGTAGTCCTACATGTAGGACTACTGTGAATGGGCCCCTTTAAAGGTGCGATTTCACTGCCAATTTGTCAGGCCCGATTTCGAAAACATTGCCTGGTTATTATCTCTATTTTTAAAGTGTACAAATCAAAGCAAGCAATGTGGCCTGATGAATCGGCCAATGTAATCGCACCTTAAAGTCGAATCCTTCTAAATATACCCCATTTCATACTAATTGATGATTTCTTTAATTCCAGAAAATCGAAGACAAGACTTCGGAATTATCTGATGACTCTGAAGATATACGTAAGTAATACTGAAAAATTTTAAAGGGGTTAAAACACCGTTTTGTTGCATGCATAGCATAGCTTTTTTATAATTTTTGTATGTTTGTGTTTCTGTTTGAATATTTGTTTGTGCACGCATCACATGTTCGCCAAATACGGCGAACACAAAAAATACCGTACGAATTGCCACCCTAAGTTTTATAAATAAAAACAAATTATTTATAGCTTATGTTGGCGTGTCTTTGTGCAAACTAATTCGCCTCGAGCAGCAGCAAAAGTACTCTGAGCAGCAGTCTTTGCAAATATACATGTTACTGTGCAATGTCCGCCGGAAAGCTGCATTGCCAGCAATATTTGTACCATAGACAGCCATAGACATTATTATACTACCTACTTGTACATTGTCATATGAATAGATAATAATAGGTGTACACCAAAAATTGTGTATAGTAACTAGATTGTACACTACGGTGCTGGCACCGGGGCAAGTGAGATTACCTAAATCCTCGTGTGTCCCTTTCTAACTAGGGAGTCCATTCATTCTCAAATTGGACGGGATACCTAATATGCATTTATTCAAGCCTGTTTCTTACCATCTCGTTGAGTATTCAATATTATCTTTTTATTCTGAAAATGTTTTTAGGGGTAAACTCAGACTAAAAAAATATATAGGTATATAAAATTAATTTTGAGTTTACCCGCGACTGTTCTCGTTCATCCGCAAAAATAATACAACGTGTTAATGAATTATCGCAAAAAAAGTATTTTGTTTAGAATCGAGAATTCGACATATGATTCTTTCTTCAAAATAAAATTTACTGAACCCGATGTCAACCCACCGCACGGACACACATACCCTACTTACTAAAATGTATCCATGAGTAGGTTAGCATTTCTTGACGCGGACTATTGAAAGATGCCCCAATTGGGTCGTTTTCGAGTCTTCACTTTGCGCGCGCTAGTAACATATATCTGCTTCTTTTTGGTATAATATTATTGCCTACATATCTAGTTTGTAAGAAATGATAAAATACCTTTGGAAATATGGACGGTATTGCGTTCGATTTCAAGAATTTCCGTGAAGTTGTAACATAATCTTCCACTTTGAAATGTTTCGAGCACACGAGTGATGTCTTGCTGGTTTTCCCAGGGACTACTGTCAACCATTTTTCTCTCAGCGTTTCATCCCTGGGAAATCTACAAGCAACACACATTTTGTGTTTAATACATAGGTCGCCAAAATGGTTAATGGTCACCCTAGTTAAGAAAAGTTTAGCGAAACAATAAAATATCTAACCTGTGGAAAGAAAACCCACAGCCAGGATAAATTTCATTTATGCATCCAGTAACACAACAAAAATTGACCATTTCGAAGGTTTACAATGTTATTATCAGTTATCACAACAATTTAATTTGTTATTTTATGACTTTTCAAATTTCAAATATGTCCGCCATAATAATATTTTTTCATAACACCAAAGAGTTGCCATTAAAAAGTTTTGAAATAATACACTAAAGTATTGTACTTACCTTATTTTTTTTGTCATAAATTGAACAAAATTAGTGTAAAACAAATAAAAATTATCAATACCTAATATAGGTACTTTAAATTATGAATTTTCAAAACAAAAATATTTTTTTAATTTACATACATCTTTTGTTACAGTAAATGAGCGTTTTTCTTTTGGTTTTCTAGTGGATCTATAGATGGCGTTACGGTCTGTGCGAATAAAAGTCAAAATTTCAAAATGTGTTTGTTTAAAATAATAAAGAGGGAGAAGATGATCAAAAAGATGCCGACTCATCTTTTGAGTTAATATTTTATTATTTACGAATCATTTTAATCAATCAATCAATCAATATTTATTGCTTTTTCATGTGCTTTACAAAGACGTTCTTAGAAATATTTTTCAAGTTCCTGACAACAGCAAACAACAATAAGAATTTAACAAAAGTAAATAAATCATAGAAAATTTTAACATGCCTACAAAAATTTTAATTTTAAAATTATATGAAAGAATATTTAATTATTTAATTATTACATCTAGATTAATTATAATTTAAACAATATATAAACATTTATTTCAAAAAACGTGCATTATAGATAGTAAAATATTATCAATTATTAGACTCCTGGAAAAACTCTTACAGCGAGTAATAGCTTTTATCAATTAGCAAATCCTTTAATTGGCGTTTGAATTTGTTAGGGTTATTTTCATTTTTGATATTTATTTTTGGGATGTTGTTATATATTTTTACACTCTACAATCGAAAATATGAAACTTTTTACGTCTGACATTGTTGTATGGGCTCGATCCCTTGGCCTTTAAAAAAAGTCAGGCACAGTCTTAACATGATTTTGACAGGATCAGGCCTACTAATCTATGGAGCGATAATCATGTCATCTGTCGAGTTTTTTAGGAACTAAAATTAAAAAAGAAAAGAAAAACACTCATTCTAAAGTGGTAGCTTAATAAGTTGGCAACACGTTAGAAAGAGACACACGAGTATTCTGGTTATCTCACATTTGCTTGGTTGTCAGCCTACAACAACATTGAAGGAAATTAATACTTATTACGTAAAATTAGAGTTTATTTTGCATTCTCCACGAAATTCGAGAGTTTGATCCACCTATAGGATATTTCAAATTTCGATGTAATTTCAACGCATGTTCAGATTTTTATAAAATGACAAGTCGACTTTTTTTTCAAAAAGTCCAAATTTCAGTGTAGCTTTTGAAATTTCAAAAGCTACACTGATATTTGGACTTTTAAAAAAAAAAGTCGACTTGTCATTTTATAAAAATCTGAACATGCGTTGAAATTACATCGAAATTCAACTAACACAACTTTCGCCTCACGTCGCGTCGCTTCGATGCCCTGCGCGTCTTCAGGTGTGCGTCAGCCCTTATATCTGATATGATACAGGTAGGTTATTTATAAGTAGGTACAAATTGCTTGCATGTGTATGGTGACTTTTGGATATTGATCGTGATCAAACAAATAATTTATAGAGGATAATTGATGACGATGACGTAGTGCTATTGATAGATTGGAAGCAGTGATTCTTTGATAACTATATTATCATTATCGTATCACTAACATAATGTCCTAGATGTTTATATTATCAAGAAATTATGACGAGTTTGTAAAACAAGATAAAATTTTGTAAGCACGCCTGATTTACTTTGATAAACACGTTATCGATGTTATCTGATAAATGACCTGAATTTTAATCGATATATTTCCATAATTTGTTTAGTATAAGAAACTAGCTCTCAATAATATATCCCTTCCCCTCGAAAAACATTTAAAAACTTTGAAGTATCTTTGCTGCCCCCCAGACATGCATCGCATAATTATTGCAATTCACAGTATGTAGCGAATTGGATTTACGTTCATGAATTTTGTATATGCCTAAATTACCTGTTTCATAGGTAAGCCTATCAAATATCTGGATTTCTGGATCTTGAAGAATTTTCTTTGGCAACTTTTATCATAATCGGATCAGTCTTTTTAGTGTGACGAACTTTTACATATTAATTATTACTTTTGTTCAAGGTAGACTATGTAGCTCTGTCAGTTTTGGATATGAGATTCACGCTTTGTATTTGTTACACGTGTAAATACAGTCATTAATTATATATTTTTAAAATTTACTATACATACAGGGTGCTAAGGTAAACAGTTGCATTACTTTAAGTGGTTATTGTACCCATAATACTAAATAACTTTCCCTAAGAAACCTATAGGAAATACGATTTTTATTTCGACTTTTCATAGAAACGTTCGACCAGCTGATTGCATTTAATGTGGAAAATAAAATAAAAAATTATTTTGTAGTCATTAATCACACCAAGTTTGACGCTTGTATGTATTACCGTTTTTACGATAGAGCGAGAAGAAATAACATTGATAAAAATGTGTTTCTTGTATGAGAACCCCCTCTAGGCCAGTCATTTTACGGAGTTTTGTAAGGCGGGGTAGGGAGTAATTATTAATTGGACTTTTAAACTGTAACCGGCACCATTTAGTGACAAAAATAGTATCCTAAACCAAATTAAAAAAAAAATTGCTACGCAACATAGAAATCAAAATTGTGTTTTCCAGAAGGCTTTTAAATTAATAATATTAATACCAATGCACTCATTTGAATTAGATTTAACAATATATATTATTCTTGATCAATAAAATAGGCATTAAAATTTTAAAAAATAGTTATTTATTAGAAAATACGAATGTATTTTTCAAAACCTTCTAAGTAGACAAAAATATTTACACCATGTTTAAAGTATGTATGATGGTAAAGCCTTAAATATGTGCAAAAAAAAATTATCATCTGGTTTTTTTAGAACGAGATAATATCTATATTTTAAAATTGGAACTGTTGCTGACGTAATTTTTTTTAAATTTTGGTAGCTCTCAAATTGGCTCATCAATATTATAGCGAAAAAAAAAATTCAATTAGTAATTAGTCCCGGCTCAAACCGTAAAATGACTGGGCTACTCGTTAATTCTTAACTTTTTGTTATTTTTATCCTCCTTAAGAACGAACATTCTGTGTAAATGGACGGACGGACGGACAACGAATGTAGGCTTATGAATAGGGTCCCGTTTTCAACCTTTGAGTACTGAACCCTAAACAAGATGTAGATAATGTAATCTCAATGTGATTTGAAAAGAAGATGCTTATTGTCAAGGCGCCATTCGCTTAGATTCTATAAATTGTACTTTTAACAAAGCATTATGTTACATGGACCGCAAAGTATATTCACTACTCGTACATTGAAAAACATTTGTCCTATTGGCTATGTGCGAAGTGGGTAATGGAAACTGTCAAATCGATCGCAGCGCCCGGGGTGGCAGAAATTTGTACTTTTTCCGGACAAGCTGTGAAAATATGCTTGAATCTATGCAAATCCACACACTAAAGTAACACGAAATCTCCAAAACTGTTAAGACTACAAACTTAAAATTTGGCATGGAAGTTTCTATTGGCATATAGGGGCTCACTTAAAAATGGTTTGTCGCATTTCAACCCCCAAAGGTGTTAAAAGTGAGGTATAAGTTTGAATAGAAATTCCGATACAAATTAGATTTTTTCCGTGGCTTCGTCCGCATCCGCTTCCGTCATCGTACCTGAATAAAATATACGCCAGTTTTTAAGACTAATAATATGCTTTTAAATACAAAAAGTTTTATCAAAATCGGCCCAGTAGTTTTGGCAGAATCCTCGAACAAACACAGGCTTTTACAGTACTATAATAGTGTAGATAATTCACGATTGTCCGAAAAAGTTCTGGCAGTACGCCGCGATAGTGTAGCGCTAGTGTCGTGCACATAGCCAACAATACCCCATATAAAAATAAAATTCGATAAAAACTTATGCTACTACATCTAATCGTTAAAATCTCATTTTATCAAAGCTGTAATAAACAACGTACTCGATAATCTCTCTGATAGATGTTTATCATTATCGACTTGTTTAATCGTGGTATACGCTGGGACGAAATTTTACATTAGTTTGCTATTTAATATTGTTGTTCATTAGGTAATCATTAACTAAAAATTTATTCTTACATGTGGGTAATTATAATTTTATTCTACAGTAGTATTTTTTTACAGATCCCGAAAACCAAATGCCCTGTCGACAATCCATAGATCAAAGTTCCGAGCTTTGTAATATGACCAAAAAAGGCCTCTGCACCGGCCGGTTTTTGACAATACATAAAAGACGTAAAAAGAGGCTTTTGACGAGGTCCCTGTGCCAAGAAGCTGGTTTACTGGACGATCTCCATCAGGGGCAGGTGCAGGTGAGTCTACTTTTGTTATTTTAGTGATTAAGCTTGTACCATTTTTAATTCTATAAGTAAGTAACTTTCGATGGGGACACTTACCTGCTTATTTTTTTACATTAAAATGATTGCATTAAAGTCTTTCCAACATGTATCCAGCTTATATTTTAACAACATCCAAACTTCAAAAAATTATTAAAATTATTAGCACTTCACATGTCAAATATCACGCATGACAAATAGGTAGTAATAGGTACGCGTTTCTACGTGAAAATAGGCAATATAAAATTATAAAAACTTGGACCCCAGGGGATATTTTGGTTGAATATTTGCCTATTCTCCTTTTATGTGCGTCAAAAACCGACACACGCTGGGAAACGCGTATTTATCATGTGTGATATTTGCCAAATAGGCCATGTGAAGTGCAAGCATTACCCATACACAAACTCACGCCTGTACTTGTTCAAAAACTTTGTTTTAAATTTTTAAGTACCAAATATTACAAGGTATACAAGTTTTTTCTGTATTCAATGATTCAATAAATACTGCAAAAGAAACAATATAATTTTCCCATGAATATATTTATTTTATAGATAGGAAGCACATCGGTATGATAAAATTAGACAAGTAGTAATTCATGGAAGCCTGTAATAAATATTCAAAATTATACGATGGAAATCTTGAGAAAACTTATTATTGTACATGTTGTTTTCTTAGATGTTGAAGTTATATAACATACTTTATTGACATTATAACCCTAACAATAATACAGTCCCATCTACTTCTTTACTACTACGACCATGTTTACAAAATCTTAGAGGAACGAATAATTTTTTTAACTTTAAACAGAATTTTATCCTGGAGTGCGATTTTTGAAACTCATTCTTTGAACTCAGCAGTTGAAAATGTCAATATTACTATGGAGACGTGCAACTTTCTAATACTGATTTGACATAAAAAAATCATATTGACGACGACGACAACCCGGTCGGTGTAATGGTTACCACGCCGGACTGCCAAACCAGGGCCCTGCGTTGTTGTATGATTCCCATAACAAAAAGCCTGAGGCTTACTTGGGATCATTACAATGTTTATTATTATATGTCTTACGTTCCGTAATCACGGGCAATTAAGTCCCGGACCTTTGGAAGGCGTGCATGGGGCCGAAGCCAACATGTAGAGGCCCGTTCAAAAGACAAGTTAATCTAAATGTAAGGGATACACAAATGGCGGATACCATCCCCGAGCGCACAACATGATACACACGGGGATGGTCCCCGCCATGTGTAAAGACTATTGGAGTACGGCGCTATGGCCGCTATGGAGGTATTATTTATACTCCAGGAATGCGATTATTGAAAGTCAAATCTGCAGTAGAAAGATGCGTATCTCCATACATTTTCAACTGCTGAGTTCATCAACGTATGAGATTCAAAAATCGCACTCCAGGAGTGGAATTCACTAAGCGTCACATCGCTGTCAAAAACATCGACGAACTCACAAATATGAAAAAAAAAAAAATGAAATGACATCCTTCTAGCATCTTTCAAATCGTCGAAGTTTTGAGTGATGTTCAGTATGAGTTTGACACAAACATGACATAACCATAGTGAATACCGAATTGTCAGCTCGCAGATGTTTCAACGACGAATTTAAGGTTGTGACGTTACAGCTCCACGGGCCACAATTTGATAGTCGGCGGGCCGCATGCGGCCCGCGGGCCGCGGCTGTGCCACCCTTGGTCTAGATGTTACCAAAGAATTGAGACCCATGCCCAGAAGTTGACTTCGTTTTAGCACAGATCTATACTAGGCTTTAGTAATCCTATGGTTAACAATACCATGTAAAAACAATTGTACACGACGTGTAGGGTGTGCTATGAAAAAAATAATTGTTACGTGTTCGTGTTCCAGAAGATACTACATTTATCTTTGTTGCCATGATATGACTAGAAGTATTGTTAGTTCCCAGCATGGTCATTCATAGTCCTTCACGATATCGCAGTGTATTGTTCCGAGCGTCGCTCGTCGCCACAAATTTAAATGTAGTTTGTTTATATTCATGGTGCGTCCACACGCACTATGTATAGGTATATTCTAGTGACATATTGTAAGATACAGCTCTGCGTTCCAAGTAGAACAAGCAAGGCCGTTGATGCGAGTGAAAAACGTTGCGTTTAATCTTGAAAACGTTATGTTACTATGTTTGCTATGCTTTGAATTGTGTCCTTAAACACATAGGATCTAACAGATTTTTGTGACTAACTGTCTTAAATCTTGAAACATTGTTACGTTGTACACAACACACAGAGTAGACATTATTGTAGACCTCACTGTGTGACAAAAGAGTTAATGTAGTGTTTTGTTTACCTAATCACTTGCCAAATATTTTTCACTAGAGAAGACAATAAGTTGTAGAGATGAGCGAGCGTAATGCGAATTAACATTTGTATAAAGTTATTTTAAATTGTAGATTTATGTGTTTACGTGTGTTATGCCAAGATATATAAACTTTAATTTACCTCTATTAAATGTATATGTATGTATGTTACTGGTTACTGTAAATATTCCATAAAAATAAAAAACACGCAATTGCTGATTGATAATGTATTGTTGCCTTGTGTTAATAATGTTTTTAAATAATGACATTAATCATTTGAGGAAATTATGGTGTGAAATTATACGAACAACATTTACTTACCGAACTCCATTATAATATGTTTGTTGGGATGACACTGTGTGCTGTATTGACAAGAATTAAAATTCCTTCCTGGTGTTCTCGGTCATTGACAATCAGCCAAGAATCTGGTAAACAAGTGCACGTCTTTGTTCAGTATTTAATTCACACCACACTTTCAATCCTGCCAAAGAATATCGTAGCTGGGCGTCGCCTGGGCCTCAATTGCTCTATGTTATACGGTTTTACCGTTCGGACGGAACGTTTTTGGTTTTGGTTTAGATTTGGTTTAGCTGATGTAAAAATGCTATCGCGTTATTTTTTTCTGAACGGTTAAATCGCACAATACAGAAAATTCGATCGAACGGACATCAAACGTTACGCCAACGTATCTTCCGAAATAAAGCTAAATCGTTACCGATAATATAATTTGCGCGATACGAATTGTGAATAACGTAACGTTGTTGGTTGTGGTTTTGTTTTGGTAGTATCGTTCAAAATTAGCGCGATTGACCCCCTGGAATGGTTTTGTAATAAAAATAACATTCGACGATAGCCATAAGTGGTTAATTATTTCCAGCTCTTGCGAATGATTATTAAATAAATTAGGTATGAAGGCATAATTTTGGTTGATACTTGTCATATGTGATTGTTATTATTTATTATACCTACTGACCAAACTCTCCTCAATCTTGATGTTTTTTAACAACTTTTTTCTTTTCCAGTGCATCCTTGATCAGTCAGTGCAGTGGAAGTTCAATGCATTTACACTAGAAAATGTCTCAGGAGGTAAAATATTAATTGTGATAATAATATCGCTTTCTTATTCACCCACATACACTCATATCAAATTATGTATTCTAATAAATCATAAGCATAGCTTACTTTAGCCGGGCTACTATAATGTAATGACGCATCGCACCAGAATATACCAACGCGTGACACTTATCTCGTCCTGTAAGTCGCAGCCATATTTCTATTAACGTTTCTCTACCATAAAAATATAGTAGAGTTTACTACGATATGAACAACGACGAATCGAGACAGACACCTAAATAGACATGCAGAAATAACCTTTAGTTAATTATTGATAGGTATTCGCAACAATTAAAAAAAGGTTGCAAAGATATGCACAACGAACATGCTTATCTTAGCTGTAGAGTTTTTCTCTGTGATCTTAATAATTTGGGCTCTTTTCGTTTTGTGAGATCACAGAAAAAAGGTCCTTAATTATTTTGTAAGGGGATGCTCAGACCATTAAACTAAACAACTTTCTCTATGAGACCAACGACGAAATCGCAAAAAAAAATCAGCTGTTCTATACTAAACTGCAAACTTACTCGACCCAAATGTGGGACAGCAGTTTTTTTAGAGTAAGTGGTTCAGTATGATGATGGTCTTGATCATCCCATTAAAAAATCCTATATGGGACTGCAGATTTTTTTCGCGATTTCGATGTTGGTCTCATAGAGAAAGTGGTTCAGTTTGAGGGTCTGATCATCCCTATAAAAAACCGTCAGCTTATTAAGAAGGACCCTTCGTAAACATAACAACATTGCAACTGCAACTTGCAGATTTTCAGCCTCGGTTTAAATAAGCTTCGGATTGCTAAATATACGAGAGCGTCTCTATTTATATTATACGAGCTTTTACCCGCGGCTTCGTCCGCATAAATTATATACACATCGTCAATAAAAAATAAAAAAATACCAGATTTTAAGTCAGATAAGCTATCAATCAAAAAAAGTTTCATAAAAATAGGTTCAGTAGTTTTTGCGTGATACTCGAACAAACAAACACCCAAACAAACAAACAGACAGACAAAAAATCCTAAAATTTGTGATTTGGAATCAGGGACAGGTAAAAACAATGTCGTAATTTTTTTTTGTAAATATCTTCAATGTACACACGGCGACAGATCAACCTACCCATAGTTGAACTCTATGTTCATGGATATAAGGTCGAACTATGGGTAGGTTGATCTGTCGCCGTGTGTACAGACACATTTCTGTTACAGTTTTATAATAGTTTAGATTTTAAGCTGCTAGGGCTCATTGGTTAAGCGGTTTGTTGTTTTAGGGTCAGCGCACACCCAGCGTAGAACTGCTCGCGCATGCTCGAGCATGTTCTTTGCAGTCGCGCACACCTAGCGGCAAAATCCGCCGGCGGCAGCGGCGGAGCATGCTCGCGCGTGTTCGAACAGTCTCGCGGATGCTCCCGTGTTGCTACAGTTTACGTAGTGAATTTTGCGTTGTGTTTACAATATTTTATAGTAAAGACGTGCGATAACAACAATTTTAAAGTATGGTAGACTGGGATTTGGTAATTATTGGGTTACTAGCAAAGGAAGAGGAGCAAGAAGAGCACATCAATAAGATGAAAAGAGGCAAGAAAGATGTAGTTATATTTGGGAAATACTGCGCCCTGTGCTGTGCTACGGTTTAAAGTTCTAGGGACAGTTATTTTATGGCTAGGAACTATAAAATGGAATATGAACAATTTGAAAACCTACTAAATCTGCTTCGACCTTTCAGATTTTCTTAGTATTTTCAAAAAGAGTTCGATTATTATATAATATTATCTGTAGTAAATTGCCCTTTTCGGGCTAAAGTAGTTGAAAAATATGCTAGATTTAGTCCGAAACCGGCCGAGGCGGCAACACTTACGACGGATCGCAAGCATCGACACGGGCGTATGCTCGAACATGCTCGAGCATGCTCGCGACTGCTCCCGTCGCCGCGAGGAGCATACGCGAGCATACTCGAACAGACGCTGAAGGGATTTAATCACTTGCAAGCTATTTTCAACTTTATTTCAATGGAAATAGAGTTCATTATCAATTGAATCAATGAAACCTGCTCGCGCATGCTCGAACAGTTTTACGCTGGGTGTGCGCTGACCCTTAGGTTTCCAACCAGCCGAAATGCATTGTTATCGATTTCTCGTCTAAACAACAACGTTTAGTATTGTTAGATAGGCGACTGCTATTTTGGAGAATAGGAAATTCAACCGTTTTAACAAAATAGAAGCAACCATTTTTCAATCTAGGATACGGCCACTGGCTATGTGAATTAACAATTATACTTTTTACTAAATAGGTAATAAACAAACAATGTATTGTTTGTCATACGTAACGTAAGTTAGTTATAGCCTGTACGCTCCCACTGTAGGGCAAAGAGCTCATCTCACAAAATAAGAGTGAGAGGGAGTGGGCCATATTCCACCTCCGTTTGTTACACGTATAACAGGTTGTTTTAAATGCTTTACATACTTTAGGGTTTCTTCAGACCATCAAACTGAACAACTTCCATTATGGCACCAACATTGAAACCTCGACACAAATCTGCTGTTCCATACATTGACGATTTCTATAGGACAATACGTATCTAAACTATTATAAAACTGTAACAGAAATTTGTCTGTACATTGAAGATATTTACAAAAAAAAATTACGATATGGTTTTTAGATGTCCCTGATTCCAAATCACCAATTTTTGGATGTCTGTTTGTTTGTTTGTTTGTTTGTTTGTTCGTTTGTTTGTTTGTTTGTTTGGGTGTTTGTTTGTTCGAGTATCACGCAAAAACTACTGAACCGATTTTGATGAAACTATTTTTGTTTGATAGCTTATCATCTGACTTAAAATCTGGTATATAATTTATGCGGACGAAGTCGCAGGTAAAAGCTCGTAACGTATAATGTCATATTTTTTCGCGATTTCGATTTTGGCTCCATAACGAACGGTATTCGAGTTGATGCACTCGTCTTAAACAACCAATGTCTACTTTATTATTTGCTAGCTGTTGCCCGCGACTCCGTCTGCGTGGACTTTAAAAAGTATCATAATTATGTGTATGTACCAAAACGTATAATTCTATCTGTGTGTCAAATTTCGTCTTAATCCGTTCAGTCGTTTATGCGTGGTTGAGCCACAAACACAAACATCCAAACATCGTCAGAAACATTTACTTTTATAATATTAGTAAGTAGGCTAATATAAAATGTAAAACCTCAGGTAAAGAAGACATTGTATGTAGACTTTGTTGTGGTTGTATTGCCGCCGAAGGCAACAGCGGAAATAACATTCTAACGTACCAATAGGTATAATAATTACGTATAAATGAATTGAACATTTATTTTCTCAACACAATACGGTAAGTTAGAACTTGCTCAGATGTAATTACCTTTTTGCACAGTCGCCATCAGATATATCGTAGCATACAAGGTGTCCAAATATTTCTGAGCAGTGCTAATTTTCATTAAATTATTTACAATAAATGTTAATACCTATATCTAAACGTGTAATTTGTCATAAATATGTGAATAGCGAATTTTCAATAATTTCTTTACAATGTTATTTAAAACGGAGTAAGGTTTTTTATTCGAAACTGTTCAGATGTTTATGGCCACCATGACTGCGTCGATGTATTTGATGTCCTAGGCGTTCCTATATTTTCGATTGACTATGAGTAGAGAAATTATTGAAAATTAGAACTGCTTAGAAATATTTGACCACCTTGCTACGATATATCTGCTGGTGACTGTACGTACACTATATCTAATGGAAACATCGGTGCATGAGAATTCCTACTCGCATTTGGCCGGTTTTTTTAAATTTAATATTAAGGTGACAACTTTTGGACGAATTGTGATCACAAGATGATTACTTCTGTCTGAACGTGGCTCTCTGTTTCCTTCGTAAGACTAGAGCGAGAAGACGATAGTGTGCGATAGGTCTAAACTAAAGTATGATACCATGATCCTGATATGGTAGGTACAGTCGCCATCAGAGATATCGTAGCATACAAGTTGTCCAAATATTTCTGAGCAGTGCTAATTTTCATTAAATTCTTTACAGTAAATGTTACCAATTATATCTAAACGTGTATTTTGTCATAAATATCTAAACAGCGAATTTTCAATAATTTCTTTACAATGTTATTTAACATTAAAATGTAAAACAACGGAGTAAGGTTTTTTCCGAAACTGTTCAGCACCCTGACTGCGTCAATATATTTGATGTTCTCCTATATTTTTGATTGGTTATGAGCGTTATGAGTAAAGTAATTATTGAAAATTAGAATTGCTTCGAAATATTTGGCCACCTTGTTTGCTAC
Source organism: Agonopterix subpropinquella (assembly GCA_922987775.1). Classification (NCBI taxonomy): domain Eukaryota; kingdom Metazoa; phylum Arthropoda; class Insecta; order Lepidoptera; family Depressariidae; genus Agonopterix; species Agonopterix subpropinquella. Next base: position 50,678,308 of record OV277693.1, on the reverse strand, counting down.
GATATATCTGCTGGTGACTATACTAGGTATGTTTACCGCCTTGCAGAATTATAGGCTGGCTAATGATTATTTATTGTATGCACTTATATGTCTGCATACATAGTGTAATGCAACGTAAGTCAATAGTTACTATACTTCTTGGTAATTATTTGGTAAAATAACAAGTGGGAGTTTTACTAACAGCCAGGAATATTTATTATTGTGTAGTCATGGCCTTACATTTTCCAAATACCAATGTTGTAAAATCGTTAATGCGTGCATAAGCTTTTTAGGGCACACGTTGGTTGAGTAGGCATTTTCTATGTAACAGCTAATATTTGTTTTGAGATTTAGTTCTTCGTCCCAATGTTGTTCAGTTTGATTGTCTGATCCACCCTCTCAAGTTAAGTGACCAAGCTTTAATCAACAGTTATAAGTGTGTATTGTTATCAGTAGGAACTTCCAATACATTAAGTGGTCCACTCTCAGCAAACAGCAACATTCACACTAGAAGTAGAAATCGTCTCAAAAGAGGTCGCAACAAATAACTTATTGTTTATTAGAAGAACAACATAAATTTCACAAAGCATTCAGTTTACAGACATCACTTTGCATTACAATAGTTGTGGTAGCCTGTTACAAATTAACATGTTTGGAACAATCCTACATATTTGCAACACACACCAGAGTAACAATGTTAGTAACGTGCCCACTTCACGGGCATTAGTATAATGACGGTTATGTCAGACCTTTCAAAATTTTACACTAATACGTTTCACAACCTTGAAGAAAACGTAAAGGACAATGTAGCAGTTAGACAGCACTGTCGGTTTCAACATACGCTTCTAAATCACTACTGCAATCGATTCTGCTTTTATTTCGCTACAACACATACCTAGGTGATAGATACTCTTTCTTATACTGTGCCTAGGTTAAGCCACATGTGGTATTAAATTCTATTCTTTGATATTAGTCTCTTGCTTCTGCTTTCGATATTAGCTAATGGAAATACAATTCACGTAATTTTTTGAACACTAAATTAATCATCTCCCCTCACCTTCTCCACACCTCCCTCCGCCCTCAATACTACTGAGCGACGTTTCCATTATTTACTAAAATAATAATATAATTTCATGTAATTAATAGGCAAACAGGCAAAGAAAATAACATTGCTTTTCAAAACGTGATGATTGTATTTAAGCTATAGATGAACGAATATAACTGTAGATTAGTAAGTAAGTAACTACATACAGGGCCCTTCTTAATATGCAGACACTTTTTAAGGGCATGATTAGACCATCAAACTGAACAACTGTCTGTATGGGACCGACATAGAAATCATGAAAGAAAATCAGCTGTCTTATACATTTGGGTCGAGTAGGTTTGCAGTTTTATATGGAAGAGCGCGCAGCGACGACCAACAAAAATCTTTGGGTAGAGCTGATTTTTTTCGCGATTTCGGTTTTGGTGCCATGGAGAAAGTTGTTCAGGATGACGGTCTGGTCATCCCCAAAACATTGTCAGCATATTAAGAAGAACCCTGTATGTATCAAAACTGAATTTCTAAATTTCTCCACTAGGTCGCTGCCTACCAGTCCTGTGTGTTCACTTATTTCACATCTACGGATTGATATCTTACTTCAAACTCGATGTGGCGAAGGCATGGAAGCTATTCAGCCTCATCGAGGAAGGTTACCACAGCACAAACCCATATCACAATTCAGTACATGCCGCAGATGTAACTCAAGCAATGCATTGCTTCTTACAACAAAAACAGGTACTTATTGATACCTAATAGTTTGTATTTATTTTGTTCATACCTATAGGGTGTAAGGGAAGTGTATCCGAAAACTCTAAAGGGGTGAAAGTCATCCATATGAACAACTTTTACTATGGGACCGACTATGAGATCTCAAAAAAAATCTGCTATTACATGCTAAAATTAAATTCCTACCGCGCAAAATGTATGGACGAGCAATTTCTTTTTTTGAGATCTCATAGTTGGTCCCATAATAAAAGTTGTTCATATTGAATGGTACCCTTTTGAGTTTTCGCAAGCGCTTCCCTTACACCCTGTATAGGACAATAATCTTAGTGTCAAGATATTTTTTATCATATCTTATAAAAATAAATATTAAGACTAAATGATAAAAACCAGAAAATAATTAGTCAAAATATTGTTGTGTTAGATCCGGGATCACTTGCAACCTTTGGAGATTATGGCATCACTCCTGGCCGCCATTGCTCATGACATGGATCATCCGGGAGTGAACCAACCATTTCTCATTGCCACATCAAACCATCTCGCCGCATTGTATCGGGTAAGCGCTTCGACTATTCTTTGTCTCTTTCTATCTTATCGTGTGGGCAGAGCCGTGGTGTCAGTCACAGTTTTTTCATGGTTTTTTCAGACCGCCTTACGTACTCTGGCGTAGTTTTTATGTAACGAATACTACCTGTATATTGTAGCCGGGACCAACGGCTTAACGTGCCATCCGAAGCACGGAATAATCTTTCTTTTCAGAAAATCGGGTGATTCGGCCTGTAATGTCCTAACCAACTGGGGAGAAACGCACAAAGTGACATATGACATGTCTCCCGTCGGAATCGAACCCACGACCTCCGTGTCGAAAGCCCAATGCTCTTAATCATTAGACCATGGCAGCGGTCTTTGTCTGAAAAATGTACATTTTTATAAAGATATCAAGTTTATTATAAAAAATAGAGTTATAGAACTTCCAATTTCAAGCTGTGATGCGCTTCATTCAATTTCGGAAAAGAATTACTTGCTTATCCATAGGGTTTTATCTAATATGGTGACGGTTTTTAAGAGGTTAATCAGACCAAAAAACTAAACAATTTTCGTTTCTCGCTGTTCCATACAAAACTGCAAGCAAACCTACTCGACCAAAATGCATGGGACAGCAGATTTTTTTATTACGATTTCGACTTTGGTACCATAGAGAAAGTTGTTTGTTTTTGTTTCATGGTCTGATCATCCCCTTAAAAATACGTCAGCATACTATGAAGGACCCTATATTTAACAAAGTTCACCGTAAACTCAAAGGTTTAATTTTAGTTTAATATATAGTACCAAATCTTTTATAATGCGCACTGCCAAGGAGTGTAAGTGTTTGCGACGTTCAGTATTTTCGAACGCTTACAACCCGAATTCCTTTAAAGTACGAGTGAATAGGCTTCTTCTGGGTAAGCTCGTTACACCTTCGACCCCATCTTTGTCCCCATTAACATTTTCTGACAACCTTTTATCTGCAGTTTTGTATGAAACAGCAGATTTCTATGTTGGTTCCATACTGAAAGTTGTTCAGTTTGATGGTTGAAGCACCCCCTTAAGTATTTCAAGGGTGTTTTGTTACAACCTGTATAAATTGTAAAAAAAATCATATCGGAACTGTATAGGAACTAAGTAAATATGATTGTTTTATTTCCATAATGTTATACAGTGTATACAGTAGACGACAATGTTTATAGTGGCCTCGATTCGGAGTGTACCACGACTAAACTAAACTAAATGTATTCCTGTCACTTTCTAAAATAAGATTAAGAAAAGAGACAGAAAACCAACAGCTGACTTTAGTGCTGTCAAAGTGACGTTAAACGCCCAAAAACGGCTTAAATAAGATGGCGTACATTATGATGGCATCTTATTTTGCGCATTTAACGTCACTTTGACAGCACTAAAGTCAGCTGTTGGTTTTCTGTCTCTTTTCTTAATCTTATTTTAGAAAGTGACAGGAATACATTTAGTTTAGTTTAGTCGTGGTACACTCCGAATCGAGGCCAATATAGAAGAAAAAACATCTGGTTCTCGAGTTCATTCCACAAGCGATCTGCTTCTACAGGGTGAAATTGATATCTTAGAATCCTTTTAAACTAAGAGTCTACCATCAAACAACTTTTACTAAGGGAGCAAATCGATCGGAGCAAAAAAAAATTCAGCTGTTCGATACCTACTAAACTGCAATGCCTACTCGACTCGAATGTAGGCAACATCGGATTTTTTTGCTCCCATAGTAAAAGTTGTTTAGTTTGATGGATAGACTCTTAGTTTAAAAGGATGCTAAGATATCAGTTTCACTCTGTATACAGGGTCTTTTTTAATAGGCTGACACTTTTTTTAAGGGGATGATCACACCGCCAAACTGAACAACTTTCTCTATGGCATCGAAATTGCGAATTAAAAATTAGGTGTTCCATACTAAACTGCAAACATACTTAAGCCAATTGTATGGGACAGCTGATTCTTATTTCGCGATTTCTATGGTGGTCCCATCGAGAAAGTTGTTCAGTTTCATGGTCTGATCATCCCATTAAATTATAAAAAAAAACAAAAAACCCGACTGCATAAAAAAAAAATAACAGAAAAGAGAAAAACAAGCTCTTTAATATAAATTCTAATAAAAATTCTAAATTCCTTCTAATTCTAATGCTCTTTATTCTGGTACTTTAAATGTGGCTAGATAATTTGTGTGACATTGTCCAAGATATTTATTTATTTATTTAATCACTAATCAGTAATTAAATCAGCTATAAACCAACTTTGTTTTCTTGAGCAAATATAATTTGAATGTTATTATGTAGGTATAGAATGAGTGATAGCAGAATGACGAATGAAATATATAAAGCAAGTGTGAATGGGACAGTCGAAATGGGTCGCCCTAGACGTACGTATGCGGACCAAATTGGCTGAAGGGTCAGATCAAATGTACCCGAAACCGACGAGCGCGTATGGAACGACTTATGAGTGTGGAAGAGGCGAAAGAGGTGTGTCAGGATCGTAGCCGATGGCGATCTATTGTCTCTGCCTACCCCAATGGGACACTGGCGTGAGTATATGTATGTATGTATGTTAGGTATGTATTGCAGGCGGGGACAAACCAATAATAGGTAGCTATGTTTTATAATTCTTCTTTGTCCCCGTTTGCGATAAAAATAAATAATAATAACATCCAAATTATATTTGCTCAAGAAAACAAAGTTGGTTTATAGCTGATTAGCTATTAGTGATTAAAGAGGTTGTTTTTCTCTTTTCAGTTAATAGTTTTTTTATGCAGTCGGGTTTTTTGTTTTTCTTAATAATTTAGTTTATTTCATACTGTTTAGTCTTGTGTCGAAATGGTAGCATAAAAGTACTATAGTATACAACGTGTTAATGAATTAACGCAAAACTAGAAAGTAGTTTGTTAAGAATCGATAGCAGAATCGAATTATCATGGTTTCAAGATAGGTAATTTTTTTCAAAATTTAATTTTTGTTTTCCTAAAATTTTAAATTAATAAACCCGATGTCAACCCACCCCACGAGCACACTCACCCTACTTACTACCAAAACAAGATTATAAAAATGTATCCATGAGTACGTTAGCGCTTTCTTTCAGTGCTGAAATGATAACAAATCATTTTTGCCTCTCAACTTAAAATGCGAATAACTTTAAATTTTAACTATCAAAATAATGAAATTATTGTTTGAATCTAATTCTTTTGTTATAAATCAGTTGAGGTGTATGAGGTTTTGCGCTAATTTATTAACACGTTGTATATATTTTTGGAATCGTCTGTTCATAAGCTTTCATTTGATACTCATATTGTAATTTTTAACAAAAATATTTTTTTATTCCCTCTCTTTTTTTAATTCGCAACCGCCTTATTAAAATAATATAGCCTATGTCACTCTCACGATTTTTACGAATCTAACGACACCTCATACGTCAAAATCCATCAAGCCGTTTAGGCTGTAGGCCGTGCCAAAGAAATATACATAAAAACATACATACATACATACGCTCGAAAAACATAACCCTCCTTCTGGCGCAGTCGGGTAAAACGTGGCAGCATATTAAGAAGGACCCTCTATGTATCTTTCAGTACGTAGAAGTAATTTCAAGATTCATCTCTTCCCTTATTTCCCGTACAGGTAAATATTTAATTCAACACATTGTCTCCAGAACACTTCGGTCCTGGAAAATCACCACTGGCGCTCGGCTATCAGCTGTCTTATAGAGAGTGGGCTGCTTGACCAGATGCACGGTCTACAGTCGACGCTGGAGAACCAGATCAGCTCGCTTATCCTTGCGACAGACATCACCAGGCAGCAGGAGTACCTGAGCCAGTTTAAGGTAACAGACTTGTTTTTTTAGGGTTCCGTACCCAAAGGGTGAAAACGGGACCCTATTACTAAGCCTACGTTGTCCGTCCGTCCGTCCGTCCGTCCGTCTGTCCGTCCGTCTGTCCGTCCGTCCGTCTGTCCGACCTATTGAGGGCTGTAACTTTTGAACTGTAAGAGCTAGATAGTTGAAATTTTCACAGAATGTGCGTTATTACGGCGGATTTGTTAACAAACAACAAATAATAAAAATGTCAAAAAGTTAAAAATTAAGGGGGGTTCTCAACAAGAAACTAGTTTTTATCGACGTTTTTTCTTCACGCTCTATCGTAAAAACAGTAATACATACAAGCGTCAAACTTAGTGTAATTATAGAGCAAACTCTACAGAATAACAGCAAATACTAAAAACCGGCCAAGTGTGAGTCGGTCTTGCGCTAAAGGTCCCGGACAAAAAACGTTTTTTTTTTTCTAAGCTAATAATGTTGTGTTCTGTGGTGGTCTGGTACGGAACCCTCAGTGCGCGAGTAGCCCGACTCGCACTTGACCGATTTTTTTGTGTTAACGACGTAACATTTATCATTATTTAAAAGTGGTACAGTTTGGTAATCTTCATAAAACGAATGAAATCCGGAATCAATCGTGGCACGGTGATGACTCATGTTGTGTTATGTTTTATGGTCATACTTAACCTCATTATGTATTCCATACAGATTCCATAACGAATAAACATAAACTAGAGTTTTCCCGCTACTACCTACGCACGGGTTCCCGTCATCGCATCGTGGCGAGGAAAATGATATACCCGATTTTAAGTCCGATCATAAGCTTTTAAGGGGCGTCCGCCCGGTTTTGAGTAACTTTGCAACCATTTTATACATTAACTATGGCACTTTTTAAGCAGAAAACAAAACTGAACAATCTACAGGATATGAGAAGTGATGTGGTTTTTCTCGAAATCTATTTTAATTAATAAAACTGAAGAAAACCAACTCCAAAGTCACCTCTTTTTTTCCAGTTGTAACCGTTTTACTCTTACATTGTTGATCAGAAGAATATGAAAATTTACAATATTCTTCACAATACAATATAAAATGATGTGGTTTTCTTATTTTTTGAAAATTCATATAAAATCATACAGGTTTTCAAAGAAAACGGAAAATTCTGACCGGAGCCGCGCAATTGAAGCGGGATGGCTAATTGCAAAAGTTTGCTTGTAAGAAAGAGAGCCTTGCAGATGGGAGGAGTAGCCTTAAACAAAAAGTTTCATAAAAATCGGTCCAGTAGCATTCGCGTGATGCGCGAACAAACAAACAAACAGACAAACAAAAAAATCTAAAAATTGATGGTTTGGAGGCATTGACAACACTATATCGTAACCTTTTTTTGTAAATATCTTCAATGTACACACGGCGACACATCAAGCTATACAAAACCAAAACAAGCTGGCCGCGCGTAGGTTGAGCAACGTATAACGTCGCGCGGCCATGCTTATGTTGGTTTTGTATAGCTTGATGTGTCGCCGTGTGTACAGACACACTTCTGTTACTGTTTAATAATAGTACTTTATGATCCCATAAAACGTTTTTGCACATGTATTTGAGAAGCAAAATGACGTGTAAATTTTTTATCTTATTGATCGTTTCAAGTGAATACGAAAAGGTCAACTAATAAAACATTAAATACATAGCACACATGAACTGCGTCAGTTAGAAACAATCTACTTACCTGTCATTACAGGACATGTTAGCAGGGGCGTTTCCACCCAGCACATTTTGGTCATTTAGCAAATTACTGGCTATTTGATGGAAAAAATAATCAACTTAATTAAGAAAGGTTTGCTGTTTAGGGTACCGTTCCCAAAGGGTGCCAACGGGACTCTATTCATAAGCCTACGCTCGCTGTCCGTCCGTCCTAGCTGTAAAGGCACGTATCTATTAAACCGTAACCTATTAGGGTTGCGAGCGAGCGAGCCCGCCTAAGCGAGTTGAAATTTTTACAGAATTTGTGTTATTATTTTGAATTTGCTAATTTGCATATAATTTTTCACATACGAGAAACGAGATTTTTTTAAAGGACTTGTTTTTGAGTAAACACAAAAACAGCAACACATACAAGTGTCATTCTTGATGGGATTATAGAGCATACCCTAAAGTAAAACAAATATTTAAAACGATCTAATAGGATCTCGAAAACATATTTTTTGTTGGTAACGAACTCTCGGTGCGCGAGCAACTCGCACTTGGCCGGTTTATACACGACCAGGCGACTCGAATTGGTTGTGTACGTAGATATTCGCCACGCAGTCGCCACGAGAACCCGCAAATTAATATACGTCTTCAAAGCATTAAGACAGGTAACTGACACGAAGACCCTAACACAGACATACAAAGCACTGTGTGAATGCATACTGAACTACTGTATCACCGTTTGGGGAGGAGTGTACAAAACCCACATGCTAGAGATTGAACGCGCTCAGCGTGCCGTTCTAAAAGTAATGTTTTCACTACCGTACAAATATCCAACCACTCTTTTATATCAAAAGGCAGATGTTCACAGTGTTCGCAAACTCTTCATCTTACAAAGCCTGAAGAGGTACCATAGACTAGTACTACCAAGCCTACCGACGAATGAAAAAAGAGTTTTCAAATGCCCCATTCCCATAATAAAAACAGAATTTGCCAGAAGGCACTACGATAATTTTGCACCCAGAATATTTAACAAATTAAATGCAGAAATCAATATTAGAAAATGTAATAGTCATGAGATAAAAACTAAATTAAACTCTTGGTTAAAGTGCCTTGACTATGATGGTACAGAGAACCTACTTGAGAAAGTTCTCTAAACAAAAAAACAAAAAAAAACAAAAACTGAAACGTAAATTTTTTCTTTTTTTTTCCTATTCAAAATAATTTTACATGGTTAATTTCCGGACATACTTTATTTATTTATTTATTCTTTCGCCCACCAGGTCGGAGGTTTTTCTTTGTTGAAGAGAGGACGCGGACAGTAATTTTACGACATAAATATTTTAAACAAAACAAAATATACAAAGTACAATATTGAATTACATAATATAACATTGTCAAAACACACATATCCATACAAACACACTCACACCTGTACTCACTTATCACACACACATACACATACCCCCCCACACACACACACACCCTTACACACACACGCACACACACACACACACACACACACACACACACTCACTTCTATCAACTAATTGCTGTTGTTCATTAATCTTAGTTAAAGATATTTTTATAATTTAATTTTTTCTTCCTTTAATACTATTATTAGAATAGATAACAGATATTTACTCTAGCGATCAGGGGTGGGAGCCTGGTTACCCTAGTTCGGGCACCAGTCTCTCACAAAGGTTTTTTAAAAAACCATTCTATCCTAATTGTGTTGCATGTACCTTTGTGAAGAGAGAAAATGAATATTTTTTCATTTTCATTTTCATTCATATTATGTTCGTATCGTATCGATTTTGCGAAAGACGTGGTGTTATAAGTAATATAGAAAGAAAACATTCGAAAGAGACAGTTTTTATGTTACGTTTTATCTTTTATTCATGTTCCGGGACAAAAATGATAAAACAGAACACTTATGGAATCACCTCGATGTCTGTCCGTCCGTCTGTCACAGGCATTTTAGACACATGAAGCTGAAACTTGATACTGTTGTAGCAATTAATGGTCCAATGACATAAATGAATTCTAAAAGCTTTATGTTTATATTGACGGGCAGAAAGAGAAAATAGTACATTATGATGATACAAGTGACCAGGCGAGTGCTGCATACTAGCCGAGGGCTGCTGTAATGACCACCGCTCACGCGTTTCATTCGACATTTTATTGCGAGGAAGTAGTAATTTCGTAAAATACAACAATTTTAGATAAATATTTTTGGAACATGACGCTAGGCTATTTTTTTGCGTTCCGTGCCTTTGGTTGAGATAGCTATGCGCGCGCAGAGGCAAAGTCTTTAACCGACATTCAACCAACAATATTTTGTTTGCAACATAATATTAAAAACGTTATAAACTTAATAATTATGTATTTTATAACACAAATTAATGTTAATTTGGTAACTAAAATAAATTGTTTGATGAAATGAAGCGTTTATTTATCATATTTTAAATAAAACAGATTCATTTATTTACGCGACGACCCGGTTGGTGTAATGGTTACCACGCCGGACTGCCAAACCAGGGTCCTGGTTTTCAAATCCCTGTTCGGTCATGGATGTTATTTGTTCGTGCCGTTGTTGTATGGTTTCCATATTAAAAAGCCTATAGTGCTTAACTTGGAATCATCACAATGTATGCCTGTGAGCGTTATTTATTTATTTATTCAGAAAAAAGTTTTTTTACATAAATCCCTTTGCTGAGATTTAAAAACAAACAATAGAAAAAAAAGTAACATTACAGCTGCATTATGTACCTAAAAGCGGTGCAATAAGAGCCACTTTACGAGCAAGTATGTTGAAAAACTTTTTCTACATTAATAGTGTAATTACACACCGAGGGCAGGAAAGTAAGAAAGGTCTCAGATGTCATGTACAAACAAACATGTGATCTGAGACTTTCTTATTTACTACCCGAGGTTAGTACACTATTTTTCTCCCCGACGGAGGCGGAGAGCGCAAACTTCGTTTTAGCTCAGCAGCGGGACGAAAATTGACGCTTTCTGCCCCCCCCAGTATCCCCCCTATGGGAGTAACAAATATGAAAATGTTACAAAATACCTATTGCTTTCGGTGAGTACTTTCAATAAAAATTATCGCGCTATTGTTGGGTTTAAAAATCTTCTTTTTTTAGTATGATAATCGATTTTACTACTATTTTCTTATTCTACTTATGCAATGGCTACGGAACCAGGAATGGGCGAGTCAGACACACTCTTGGCCTGTTTTTTTTCATCACTTCTTGTTTAAGAATGTAGAAGCAGAGTCAAGTGAACATATACCTATCTCTTACATTGCTACACCTTACCTGTGCTAAATTAGTTTAAGGTAAACTAAACTGCAACGCCTACTCGACTCAAATGTATGCAACAGCTGATTATTTTTTTGCTCCGATCGGTTTGCTCCCATACTAAAAGTTGTTCAGTTTGATGGGTAGACTCTTAGTTTAAAAGGATGCCAATGATATCAATTTCACCCTGTATATAGGTACTATCTATAACATTAGTAACATAAATTAAAATTAGTGATACCAGTGCAGAAGGACACCAAAGTCTCACCAAAGCTCCCTTTTTTTGCCCCTTCGGTTGGTACTAAACTTTAAATAAAAATCGGTCAAGTGCGAGTCGGGCTACTCGCGCACTGAGGGTTCCGTACCACACCACCACAGAACACAACATTATTAACTTAGAAAAAATACTTTTTTAGTCCGGGACCTTTAGCGCGAGACCGACTCACACTTGGCCGGTTTTTAGTATTTGTTGTTATTCTGTAGAGTTTGTTCTATAATCACACTAAGTTTGACGCTTGTATGTATTACCGTTTTTACGATATAGCGTGAAGAAAAAACTAGGTTTTTGTTGAGAACCCTCCTTAATTTTTAACTTTTTGAAATTTTTATTATTTTTTGACAAATCCGCCGTAATAACGCTTAATCTGAGACAATTTCAACTATCCTAGCTATTACGGTTCAAAAGTTACAGCTCTAAATAGGTAGGACAGACAGACGAACGGACGGACAGACGGACGGACGGACGGACAACGTAAGCTTAGTAATAGGGTCTCGTTTTCACCCTTTGGGTACGGAACCCTAAAAACCATGAATAAACACATTAAAAAATATATTCTTTATTCATTTTCTTCCTAAAACTAAATACAATACATTAAAGTTACAGCCCTAAATAGGTAGAACGTAATAGGGTCCCGTTTTCACCCTTTTGTACGGAACCCTAAAAATCGTCGAATAATAAAAGAAAAGTTCGAGAATCGTGTGAGTTTACTTAACATAGTGCCACTGCGAACCGTGAGTGGTTCATTCACACGTGCCGGTGCCGGTGCGGCGTAGGATAAAGATAACCTGTTGCGTTTCGCAACCGTGTTCTCGCAACGAGGCGCGAGCTCGGCCGACGTACTTCGCCCAGCTGTTTAGAATCGAAAATATGCACCGGACATTTATTACATTATTTATGATGATTGCCAAGTGTGGTCCCAGGTTCCTTTTGAAGATCCAAAGAAAACATTGAATGAAAACACTTAGTTACCGCACTAGTGAATCGGGCGAATAATGCTTCAAATTTCCGATATAACTTTTTTACGTACGAATACGTTTCGAGATACCTATGTTTGTGGTTTAGAGTAATAACACGTGATCAAGATTAACACCGACACATTTTTAAATAGCCTACTTTATTTCTATTTTTAAGAACACGGCTAATCTTTGATATGAGATACGACATTTTCATACGGCAAGACTGACCCAGATACGTGGCCAAATTATTTAGTTTTATCTAGGATTTATGTCTCGCTTGTAAATGAATCGTCCTCGTTGCAGAAAAGTAAGATATACAAATATTTACGAACTATGTAGAATGAATATCGGTAATCTTTGGATAGTCCTTTTACGTTTTCTTCATATTTATGTAGCTACGAGCATTTACCCGCGACATCGTCCGCATAAGTTATCAAACAAAAAAGTTTCTTCTAAATCGGTTCAGTAGTTTTTGCGTGATGCTCGATCAAACAAACAAACACACAAACAAACAAACAAACAGACAGACAAAAAGTCCAAAAATTGGTGATCAGGGACACCTAAAAACCATATCGTAATCTTTTTTTTGTAAATATCTTCAATGTACAGACACACTTGTGTTACAGTTTTATAATAGTTTAGATTTAGATAGACTTTTTAAGAACCAAGTTAATAATTTAATTTTAAGAACCTATTTTTCGTAGGCTGAACGAGTAAAAGTAATGACACCTGAATTCAATCATGGAGTATTAAATAATAGTGGTGCTAACCAATCACATTAGTAAACAGTGCTAACATATAACATGAAAAGTGAAAACCAGTGTCGTCGATTCGCAAAATCTTGGAAAAATGTTTACCTATGCCATTTCTTTTCGGTTGATCTTTTTACATGCATCGAATAGCATTTACGTCGTTTTGGTGTAGCAACATGACACATTATCGCGCCTTTTGCACATAATAATGTCAGGGTTATAAATTTTCTTTGATAATATTTATTTTACTAGCGTTAACCCGCGACTTCGTCCGCACAAATGGGGTTTAGATTAATTGGTAAAACAAATAAAAGTGGGTAAGTACATTAAAAATAATATACCAGATTTTAAGTCAGATCATAGGCTATCAACATAGATTTATATATTATATATATATATATATATATATATATATATATGTCTTTGGCTATCAAACAAAAAAAGTTTCATCAAAATCGGTTCAGTAGTTTTTGCGTGATGCTCGAACAAACAAACACACAAACAAACAGACAGACAAAAAATCCAAAAATTTGTGATTTGGAATCAGGTACATCTAAAACCGGGGAGTCATATGCAGTTTCGAAGACTGTCGTAGCGAAGTACGCTGGTGCGAAAAACTTTTTGACTGCCTCATACGTTCGAAAACTTGTACGTTCGAATCATGTAGTCGCGAAAACCGTTGTAGCGAAGCACGCTGCTGCTAAAAACTTTTTAATTGCCTCCTCGTACGTTCGAAAACATGTGAGATCGAATACCGCCGTAGCGAAGCACGCGGCTGCTAAACCTTTTTGACTGCCTCATACGTTCGACAACGAGTATAATTTGTTATCTTTTTATGAATAAATATTAATAGTATTGTATTTCACGGTCCGTATGTAGCCCGGACCTTTGGAAGGCTTGCGTAGGGACACAGGTCCAACACGTAGAGGCCCCTTTGAGACACTTTTATCTAAATGCAATGGGATGCACCAACCGTGGTCTATCTCATTATACAAATGCACCACAAGACATACCACGTTCTGTGCAGAGACTATTGTAGAAAGGACAAAAACTACTCAGGTTATGGGGGTGAACAGGGTGGGTCGGGAAATCTGGGTTATTGCGGAGAGACTTGGGACGCCTGCCGTAACAAAGACGAGGGATTATCTCCCTTATAATTTGTTAAAAATGGTGAAGGGAAGGAAACAGACGGTGACTTGACAACTCATTTGATGGCTCCCCCATAATGGCCGCTCGCAAGTAGCGACAAGGCGGCAACATCTAATGAGCGGCTAGATGTTACGTAGGTAACCCGTCAACGGTCAAAAAGGTTTAGCAGCCGCGAGAGATCGATTACCGTCGTAGCGATCGATGGTATTCGATCTCACAAGTTTTCGAACGTACGAGGAGGCAATTAAAAAGTTTTTCGCAGCAGCGTGCTTCGCTACAACGGTTTTCGCGACTACATGATTCGAACGTACAAGTTTTCGAACGTATAAGGCAGTCAAAAAGTTTTTCGCACCAGCGTACTTCGCTACGACAGTCTTCGAAACTGCATATGACTCCCCTAAAACCCATATCGTAATCTTTATTTTGTGAATATCTTCAATGTACAGACACACTTCTGTTACAGTTTTATAATAGTTTAGATGTACTTTCTACCCAGTTGCACGTGAAATCCGCGCAGAAGTACCAAGGCACTTCTTCCGGTCTCTTCTTCAGTTCCTTTTAATTCAAGAGACACGATTGTGTTAGTGTGGGGGGAATGCCTAGGGAAATCCATAGTCATCCATAGTAGTAATCCTAAACTAACGTGCACACGGCGACACATCAAGCTGTACAAAACCAGAATAAGCTGGCCGCGCGTAGGTCGAGTAACGTATAAGGTCGCGCGGCCAGCTTATGTTGGTTTTGTATAGCTTGATGTGTCGCCGTGCGTACCTAGATTAGGTAGGCTTAGATCAAAGTTGGATAGGCCACGCGAACATTTCAAACCAGAAAAATGAGGCAAAACAATTGACAGTTTCACTTCAAATATGTACTGAGATGACAGACCTAGTGCCCTAGTTTGTATTTAAGTGCCCTAGTTGTTGCGTGCTTCAGATTAAAGCGCGTTGGGCCTATCCATTAATAGGTAGGTACCAAATTTTTTGTCCAGTGGAAGAAAATAAAATCATTAATAAAAATTGTTTTTAATATCGTTATTTTTAAGTTTATCTTTACGTATAGTGGCAATGGATACGTTAACTGGACTGCCTGTGGTATAGGCGAATAAAAAAACAGCGTTTATACAGGTGTTACAAAAGTAAAAATAAACATTTCAAACTTTTATGGGGGTTGTTGAGACCATCAAACTGAACAACTTTCACTATGGGACCAACATCGAAATAGCGAAAACAAAAAATGTTGTTGTTCCATACATTTAGTTCGAGTAGATCTGTAGTTTACTATGGAACATCGCAAACGCATCGCATCATGGCGATTATGGCCAATTTCCCCATTTTGGGGGCGGCCTATGTCCAGCAGTGGACTTCTATGGGCTGATATGCTGATGATGGAACATCCGATATTTTTTTCGCGATTTCGATATACATAGTGGAAGTTGTTCAGTTTGATGGTCTTAACCACCCCTTAAATGTTTATTTGTACAAATACAAATACAAAATTTTTTTATTGTGACACACAGGTAAAAATATGATATTACAGTAGTAAAAAAGTATCTCTGTGGCCTACCAAAAGGCATACAAAATATATAGGTATTGTTATACCTGAAAAAACGTAATGATTGAATGAATTTAATTAAGAAATCAATAATTTAACTATAGAAGTATTTAAAATCAAAATGTATAGTACATTACTGCAGAGGCCAGCAACAGAGGCATTGATGGACGAACGTGTAAATGTGGGCCGAGGCGAAGCCGAGGCACACATACGTAAGTCCATCAATGCCTAGTTGTGGCCAAGGCTTGTATAGTACTTTTCTCAAACAATGCGCGGAAATTAAAACAGTAAATTTTCTCAAATAATTCGCGGAAATTAAAACTCTTTTCAAAATCAATGACGAACAACGAACAACAATTTGTTTTTTTTTTTCAATAAACAGCTTTAAAAAAAAAAACATTCAAAATCCAGTTCGAAATTTAAATAAAACCTTTGATGAGTTACCTCCTTGGTCGCCATGTTTCGGAATAAAAGATCGTTCCATTTTTAAATTACACGACAGATATGAGTTTACTATGTAATTTATTTGGCCGCAAAACACGACAGATATGGATTTTCATACAACATTGCCGGCCGCTGCGCGCATGTATTTGGCCAGTACAGCAATTTCGATTTATCTCGAAGAAGGTTGTCAAAATAATCCTCACATTTCCAAGCATGTTTGAGAAAATGTAATTTATATAACACCTTGTATAATGATTGCCCTTATTTTTGTCAACACTACTGATCGGGACTGTGATAAACCGTTAAGATATTCTGATGTAATGTGGCAATGGCATCCCGCATTGTGGGCGACAGCCAATATTTTTATAGATTTTTATTTTGACATTTTATAAACGCTACTGTTATATCTCGTTATTACCTAATATTTCAAGGGTTGCTCTGATACTAAATATAATTCCTCGCCTAAGTTTGCCTACGACTTACGGTAAATAGTTGCAAATCTATACTAATAATAATTATAAAGAGGAAAGATTTGATTTTTTTGTTTGTTTGTTTGTTTGTAATGAATAGGCTCCGAAACTACTGGTCCGATCTGAATAATTCTTTCACCATTAGAATGCTAGATTATTCGTGATGAACATAGGCTAAAAAAACGGTCAAGTGTGTGTCGGGAAGATTCTAAGGAGGCGGTACGAAGTACGCCGCGGTCATCTAGTGACATAACAAAGTGAAGTTTTTTGCCATCAAGATACTGATTATATCTGCTTTGTCACCTGCTCCCATTATAATGTTAATTTAAGTCGGTTCATGCATAAGCGTTTGTAAGATACAATATTTTTGTTTATTCCAGGGCTACCTTGACACGAATACTCTCGACTTGTCTAAAAGAGAACACAGGCACCTGATTTTGCAAATCGCCCTCAAATGTGCCGATATTTCAAACCCCTGTCGGCCCTGGGAAATTAGCAGAAAATGGAGTCTGAAAGTATGCGAAGAGTTCTTTCGGCAGGGTGACTACGAGAGGAAACTGAATCTACCTGTGACAGCGCTGTGTGATAGACATACAACATCCATACCGAAAATTCAAACTGGTACGATACAATTTGTTTCATAGAGTTAGCATATACTACGTTAGATCGGAAATCGAGAGAGCATAGAAAATTAACGTATGTTAGAAGACGAGACCAATTCACGAACACCTGTATGGACCTGTAAGGACCTAGCACATACAAAAGTACACCCATAGAAATATACTTGCCGTGTGCTTTTGGTCTCGCTTTGGATAATCCTTAGCCGATCTAACGTATTTGTTTCATATGACGTCACCTCAATGTTGGCCTTGTAGTATATAGGTAGTTCAAATATTTTGAAGACCACATCAGTCTGCGGTCTGTAACTGCGTGCTTCGTCACTTTCTAATAAGCTTCCGTGGATGTGGCGAGATGTGGCGTCAATGTTATAGGCGCCGCCGGCGCTGTGTTGGGATCACTATCTAATCAATCACTAACATCGACGGCTAATGGACACCTGCTGAGTTCTATCGACGCCATCAATGCTTTTAAACGTTCTGTGTACTATTTCTAACTCAAACCAATTGCTTTCATTAATAATAATATCACATAAGAACGATTTCTGGATATCTTATCTGTTGTCAATTTTGTTGTGTCATGTTAATAATTTCATAAATATATTTCAGGGTTCTTCAAATTCGTGGTCACTCCGCTCATAATGGAATGGCACAGATTTCTTCAAAATGATCTCTCATCACAAATGCTGGAGAATTTGCTTTACAACCAAAGTAAATGGGAGATGCTGGTTGCGCAAGAAATAGCAGAAGAAACTAGAACAGAAATATCTGACGCGGACTTGGTTGACGATGACCTTGAAACTTGTTCAGGAACTAATATATCTGATAGTTCCGAATTGCTTTTGCCTTTGCGAAGAAGCTCCCTTAATCCCACCAAACAAGTCGGTCTCAAAGAACAGTTACGACGTTTTTCCGTTCCACTTAATGTGTTCCAAGATTGCAAATTTAAAAACAGAGATAAGAGTAGAGCTTCTTCTGTAGCCGAATCGCGCAGTCGCGGTAATGGAAGTCCTATGGGCAGCGAACACTCGATCCACTCTCAGTTGAGTGTCCGCGGTCACTGCGAGCACGGCCACGCCATGTCTGAGAAGGTGCTCAGCACGGAGAAATTGCTTCCCGATTCTTCCATAGCTTCGATCACGACGCCAGTTCAGGCTACTCGGCTAAACACAGTCTTGAAAGAAGGTGGGACTTGGAAGCTGATTCGTCAGCAAACCTTCCCGCCGCTAGAGACTGCCGCTCGCGCTCACTCACTAGCCGCCCGCCCACTTCACACGAGCAACGAGGATGCCATATACCCGTCCCGATTCTCCAAGACTGAAAATGGAAAGTTTGATAAAAAAGACGGCAGATTTAGCAATATATTCAAGAGAAATGATACTGATAAGACTGATAACGATGACGCTTCTGAAAATATTAATGTAGATGTAACTGAGTGTTCACATAATTTAGAGAAAGAGAATCTTGACCCGTTAATTAGGGGTTCGGGTGGAATGCGACGCGATTCTGCTGGAGTGGGAAGTCAACTTAGAGAGAATCTGACAGCTGTGCAACTTGGAGTTTTCGCCTCGGACCAGCTGCTTCGCCGTAGGAAATCAATGCCTACTGAAACTATCGCGTACAGTAAGTTTTCATTGCTATGATCTTCTTTGAAGTATTTAACACATTATCTTACATGCGAAAGACTCTTATGTTTGCATCTGTATGTTTGTTAACATTCACGTCTCAACCGCTGAAGCGATCATAATGCAATTCGGCAGGGAAATAGCTTGCATCCTGAAGACGCACATAGGAGTAAAAGTTCCACGCAGACGAAGTCGCGGGTAACAGCTAGTCTAATAAAATAAATATTAAATTTTACGTATAATTTCGACAAAGCAAATAATAATGACTGTTACATACGAGTAGTATACTCACTGTCTCATTTTGTCTTGCAGCTCCCAAAGAAAAGAAGATGCGCGAAATGACGGCTGCCATCCCCGAACTACTTCGAAGGACTCTTTCTGGGAAAGAGTGTTGGTCGCGCAGGAGAGGTTCCGCACCAGCTCCCGTCGCTCCCTCCGAGTTCAGGGGCCTGGCTGCCCTGGGAGCTCTGAGGCACAGCGTGAACGGAGGACGTCGGAAACCTAACCCCATAGTAACATGCCAGCAGTGGCTCGCTAAGGCCACCTACAGTGTACAGGAGAGGACTCTGCAGCAACTGCCACGAAGAAGCTCGCTTCCCGTTGAGGTGATGACAGGTGCTTTGATTACTATTTATAGCTTTTCTAGTTACTTACTCTTTTTAATCGTTTATAGACATTCTAAATACACCATATTCATAGATCCGCTTTTCACAATTATAGGTTTACCAGTATCTGATGGCAAATCTAAACTATTATAAAACTGTAACATAAATTTGTCTGTACATTGAAGATATTTACAAAAAAAAAATACGATATGGTTTTTAGATGTCCCTGATTCCAAATCACCAATTTTTTTATTTTTTGTCTGTCTGTTTGTTTGTTTGTTTGGGTGTTTGTTTGTTCGAGTATCACGCAAAAACTACTGAACCGATTTTGATGAAAATTTTTTTGTTTGATAGCTTATTATCTGACTTAAAATCTGGTATATAATTTATGCGGACGAAGTCGCGGGTAAAAGCTCGTAAGGACATAAAATTTTAGAGTGAGCTACACTGGGGTAATTGTATTAGGGCCCTTAATACATTGCGACTTTTTGTAGCGCTTCTGTATCGATTCGGTCACGATGCAGCATCGATGCAAACACGATACAGCATCGATGCAAACGCGATACAGCCACGACGCAAAACGTTCGTGTGCATCGGTTCGTACAGAAGCAGAACTAACTCGTTGGTTCAAGTCGGCCTGGAGTGCGATTTTTTAATGTCACCGGTAACCATGAAATCGGTGTATGAATATGATATTTTCATTACGAGAGGCTACGTTTTTTGTAACGTTTCGTTCTGCACAAAAAACATTTTTCAGCTAAACCGTTGAACGTAGTATAGTAAGTACTCTGTGGTTGAACAAATGAATTATTTCATCATCATCATCTTAGCCGATAAACGTCCATCATTTTAGACAAAAAATACAAAAACGATAATACATACAAGCATCAAACTTGATGTCTTTATACAGCAAACTCTACAGTATAGTATAACAACAAATAATAAAAACAGGCCATTTGTGAATCGGTCTTGTGCTAAAGGTCCCGAAGAAAACTAATCTTTTTTGTAAGTAATATGTTTTCTGGTGATGTGGAACGGACCCTCGGTGCGCGAGTAGCCCGACTCGCACTTGACCGGTTTTATTTATTAGTGTGTTTATTTAGTGTCAAAAGTATAACTTTATTTTTTTCTAAAACAGGTATTTCGTCCCGCTGAAGCGATGAAGTCGTCGGAATCAAAATAAATAGCGAAAGTTTACTCTGGTAGGCAAATGTTGCTCAAGCAGGATCCATATTTAGATGAAATTCAATCAAACCTACTAAGTTGTAACTAACTGTTGGCTATGAAAAAGCTTTTATCATGTTGACATAAGTGGAAGAAGCAAGTGATAACAATATGTCACATTGTAGAAAATATTTGGACATAAGGAGCATTAAGTGATTTACAAACGTAAATGTATTAATTTAAAACGCTTTGTGCACTCCTGAAACTGAAACGGCTGGACCGGCGAGTGTCACAAATAGTCTAAACAATGTATATTTTATTTAATAGTTAAGATAAAAAAAAATAAACATTATAAGGTCTAACTGAATTAGATGAAACTATTTTAAGGGGATAATCAGACCATCAAACTGAATAACTTTCTCTACGGGACCAACATAGAGTATGGACGTCAGATTTTTATTTCGTTATTTCGATATTGGTCCCAAAGTTGTTCAGTTTGATGGTCTGACCTTCTCCTTAAAATAGTTTCAGCTAATTTTGTTAGACATTATAATTATTAGCTTGAGGCCGTCCGCTGCGTGCAGCTGTGTGCGTGTACCCGCGATTTATAGTTAACTCAGCAGTGACACTCTTGAGGTCGCCTTAAACATGCCCGCATGCGAGTACGCCTTAAGGCTGCACCGAGCCTATTCTGCTGCCCCCAATCGTATTTTTTTTATTTCTTAGTAATTAAACAATATTTAAAAAAACAAGAAGGTCACATTGTAGTCATTGCTGATTTTCAATTATTCGTGTCACTGCGATTTGTTTTTATAATGTTTGTAGTTATTAGTTCTATAATAGCTACAAACATAAAACATAATAATCCGGAATGTTTCGATAAATTGAAAGCCAATCAGTACTATAATGTGACATTCTTGTTTTTTGGAAATGTTGTTTAGAAATAAAAAAAATATGATTGGGGGCAGCACAATAGGCTCGGTAGGCTCTTAACGCATAGCTCAGCGCACGGTCTTAATCCTAAGTGTGCTGTTCGTCTTCAACGAAACCACGTGGGAGACTCTTCGAGACTAGGGATCTACCTACCGATTATAATATTATTAAGTAAATCAAATTTAAAAAAAACATTGGAGAAGTTTCCCGCGACCACGATTTCTATTTAAGAAGGACGTCAAGTGAAGAATATCGTAACTGTAAGGCTAAATCTCAAAAATTGACATGGAAACTGATATAAATTAAATCATATGCATTAATAACACCAAAAGATATACTAAGTATTCTGTTTAAAGATTGCTAGCATACGCGGGTGGCAAAGGGTCAACTCGGGTCAAGGCACCATTGATGAACAATTTTAGTTTCTCTTGCTAGTACAATTTTGTTTAATTTTAAACTAAAGCAACGTTAGTATGGAACTAACATTCTTAACACCTTACAATAAATTACTTTGCTTATCGGTTTTAACGTCTTAGGTAAAGGGTTACCACCTGCCGCCTGCATAGTATATAATAATAATTGTATTGATGTACCCTGAACTTTTTAATATGTGTAAGAAATAGTACATTATGAATATTATGATACAAGTGAGATAAGTCGGTCATCACACTCGAGGCTGTATTACAGCCCGAGCCGAAGTCGAGGGCGTTATTGGAGCCGAGACAGTAACGACCGACGCTCACGCGTTTCATACGACGTTTTTCAACACACTTGCGAGGAAAAAATAAATAAAATTTCAATATACGGTTTAGACAAATATTTGCGAAAAATAGCGCGCGGATTTCTTTTCTCGCGTGCCGTGCGCCTGTGGTTGAGTAAGGGCGCCTTCAAATTTGCCGCAGAGTGTCGCGCGGCAGCGCTGCGGCCGCGCTTTGTTAATTTGTATGAATTTGACAGCGCAGCGCTGCTGTCTCGCTGCAGCCGCGCGGCAAATTTGAAGGCACCCTTAGGGCTGAGCCTCATCTGGCAGCACGGCATCGCATTTTTTCACGCTCTATCCTTTTCTGTCGTTCAAAAACGTCATTTGCTAAAGTGAGAAAGATGGCGGGAATGCGACAGCGCCGGCAGTGCTGCTGTCTCACTTTAACTAAGTACTTTCTCACTTTAGCAAATGACGTTCATGAACGACTGAAAAGAATAAAGCGGGGAAAATGCGATTCCGTGCTGCCAGATGAGGCTCAACCCTTAAGGTTCAGGACACATTGACCGACGGCGGGCCCATACAAAAAGCATGTCTCGTCCCTTAGTTATGCGCGCGCAGGTTTAATGTAAAGCAAAACGCACGAGTTTATAATGCGCTGCATTATGAACCTAAAAGCTGTGTAATAAGACACACTTTGCGAGCAAGTGTGTTGAAAGCTATATACAGTAACACCATGCAGCATGGGTTACGCGTAACAAATGACTTGTTATAGTAAATCTAGGATCGGAAGTAATCGCGGTTGTATAATGTATAGTTGTTCACATCTTGTAGTTGTAATGTGTTCCTCCGACCAGGAGTGCGATTTTTGAAACTCATTCTTTGAACTCAGCAGTTGTAAATGTCAATATTACTATGGAGACGTGCATTTTTCTACTGCTGATTTGACAATAAAAAATAATACTCCAGGAGTGCTATTTTTGAAAGTCAAATCAGCAGTAGAAAGATGCGTATTTCCATACATTTTCAACTGCTGAGTTGAGATTAAACAATCGCACTCAAGTATCATTAATTTATCCTTATTGTTGCGATTTTTACGTCCAATTATTTTGGCTAAAAGTGTTCACAATTTTAGCGACTTCTTCTCTAAATTATTCACCATCTTTAAGGGAAGGATTTTTTTTCACAGATATCAAACTAAATCGTCATACGTCCTTATCCTATAGTGGGCACGTATTAGAAGAACTTGAAATGGTTATCTTTTTTATCCATTCCTAAGATCAAGGACTAATGCACATTCTATCCTTATATTCAATGTCATAAATATGGCATAGTGTCCAAATAGTAAACAATTTGGACACTATGCCATATTAAAAAAAGATAATTAATCTAAACAGATGCTTGTCAGAAGCTCTGCAGCGAGCGTGTTTTTGTGCCCGGTTGTTTTTATGTATACTATAATGTATATAATATAGCCAATGCACATTTAAAGTGGTGCAGTACAGGTTGGTTTGTATGAAAGGAACCGAACCGTACGCGCACTCTCGGTGTATATAGCACCTAAGAAGACTTCAAATTAGGTTTCCTGTCAACGATTTAAATATTACTTTTTAATGTGCGTTTACTGTTGTGTACTAGATGGGTGGGATGGGATGGATAAAATAATATTTTTAAAAGTACCTAAGTTAATTGAATGGAACTTAGGGTTTTACAAGTAACATAACCATTTGCAGTAACATTATTGGTTTACAAGTGAACAAAATAATTGAACTAATGAGTTTTTATAGAATATAATATTATCGAAGATAATATTTAAGTATAATTACTTTTTAATTAATTTAGTCTATGAAATACAATTTTATGCGTTATTTTGTAATTTTGCTCGTTTAGGATCAAACGGTCAAACTATAACAATTAACTGATGTAAATATTTTTGTAATTCTTATAGTTTTCATAAGCCACTATCGTAATTATCGGAAACGACTACTATTTATACCTACTTTGACAGTTTATTGACATATTTCAAGTATAATAATTATCATGTATAAAAATAGTTCTATAACTCATTAGTTCGAATCAAAAAGGCATTAGGAATGGCAACTAAGCTAATGCTAGTTGGATATCGTTTAAAATTAGGTAGGTACCTACGAGTACTGTGTCCCTACGGAACATGTACGGTTAGTTTCATTAACACCTAAGTACAAATTATTGCTACGTTACTATGAAATTTATCATATTTTATTTTAATGTTAAGGGTGTAACCAAGTATTTAGTTTTTGCCATATTGTTTTTAATTTTTTGCTAAATCCTTAACAATATTAGTTGTTATTTTTAAACTGATCGTTTTATTTTCAAATTATTACTTATACAATATCACATGGTATGCCAATAGAATGCTGCATGCTATTTATTATTTCAATAAATTAGAAAAAATCACAACAGTGGAATAGAGTCTCATAATCTGTAATTTAGGATTTGAAAGATAAATAGTCATAGGTTTAAGTGCGTATTGTAGTTAAGATTTAAGTTAAGTATTCGCTCTTTTTGAGCGAGCTGTTTTTAATGTATTGTTAATATTTGCATAGTATTATTTTATAATTTATAAGATGAATTCAGTATTAGACGTGTTAAACACAAAACGATTCTGTAGTTAAATTTTTACCGCTACGTATCTACGCATATTTTGGTTTATTTGAATTATTTTAGTTAGACGCAAAAATCTATGTTTCGAATTCTATACTGCCCCGCAATTTATAAACGCAGTGGGTGCATTTTTTCAAAATTGAGTTTATTACATATTTGGCATCCTCGCGATGAGATCTTTCGGAAAAAAAAACCCGTTTTTCGGTAAGTACCTTAGAAGGAGGTAAAGCAAAAACCATAAATGCAGTAAAGGCACCCTCGACATTGCGAACCCTATAAATGTGTGCAGTAAGTAATCTTACTGCTTATAAATAATGACAAATAATATTTTTTTCCAAACATACCAAAGCATAAATGCAGTAGTTACGGTAAGGATTCTTCATACGTAACTATATTCATAAATGACTAGAGCACATCCTTAGTATAAATGCGGTGCGAACTCTTGCCGCTTTTATTTTTTATATGTTTTATACATTTTGTAATTCGACGTATTGCTTTCAGGATGTTAAAGGGCAGCCGAAATGCAATTATGTAAACCCCCATATGTGGGGTCGGAAATTAATAGTTTTCGAGAATTGGAATTTAAGGTTTTTTACCAAAAACCCAATTTTTTCACACTTTTTCTTAAATAAAAAAAAAATGCTTATTCTATGGCGTAGATTTGAATTTTAATTCATAACTAACACTTTTTCCGAGATTTTTTCATAAATAAATGTCTGATCATACTGAGCAATTCAAAATAGATCGATAACAATGACGGTTAATTTTTGAAAAAAAAAATACAAAATCTTGAAATCATGCGGTTTTTCTTTTGTATGAAAAGAAGTGTGCGTTTTACTGAAATAACTTCTTCGTTTTGTTAGCGTTCTAAAAAGGTATATTGTTTTAGAAAAAAATGGAATTACTATGTCAAAAAAGGTTTTTTACTTAGTACGTGATACTTAGAGGCAACATTCTCTTGGAGCAAATTTTACGATTTATTTTTAGATAACATTATTTATTAATTTAAGTCTACACATCTTACTCAGAGTGAGCCCTCGGTTCCTTGAATCATGTCAATCGTCGAAATCTTGAAATCATGCGTTTTTCTCAAAAAATTGTATGAATAAAAGTGTGCGTTTTACTGAAATAACTTCTTCGTTTAGTTAGCTTTCTAAAAAGGTATAAAATGTTTTAGAAAATGTCAAAAAGCTTTTTTACTTAGTACGTGATACGTAGAGGCAACATTCTCCTGGAGAAAAATTTAATTTTTTTTTTAGATAACATAATTTATTAATTTAAATCTACACATCTTACTCAGTTCAAGTTCTGTACTATGTATTGTTTCGATTTAAGCATTGATTGGGAAGGCACTAGCTCCTAGGGTTCAGGTATCTAGATTAGGAGCTAGGGTTTTCAATGTTCTGTACTTACTATAATTAAACAAATTTTAATTAATTTAATTAATTAATTTAATCTTACTCAAAGTGAGCCCCTCTGTTCCGAACACATACACGCAAGCACTTTCTTAGTTCATTTTTAGTTACTCTTGAAGTAAAAGTAAAATCTCATTACCTCCGCTGCATTTATTATGCGCTGCCTTAAGTCTTCTACATCGTTTACTGAGGTTTGATAAACAAGGTCTTTCATGTTACCCCAGACACGAAAATTACATGGAGTCAAGTCGGGGCTTCTTTCAGACCATGAATTGGCCATCCTCTACCAATCCATCTATTCGAATAAGTTGCAAGTCGGGCCAGCAACGTACCATAACCATTTTAGGAATTGGTAGAGGAAGGCCACTCCTTGGCTTGCAAGAAGTCCCGACTTGATCTCATGTAATTTTTATGTCTGGGGACACAATAAAAGACCTTGTTTATCAAACCCAAGTAAGCGACGTAGAAGACTTAAGGCAGCGCATAATAAACGCAGCGGAGGTAATGAGATTTTACCTTTACTTCAAGAGTAACCGAAAATGAACTAAGAAAGTGTTTGCGTGTATGTGTATGGAACCGTGGGGCTCACTCTGAGTAAGATGTGTAGATTTAAATTAATAAATAATGTTATCTAAAAATAAATCGTAAAATTTTTCTCCAGGAGAATGTTGCCTCTACGTGTCACGTACTAAGTAAAAAACCTTTTTTGACATTGTAATTACATTTTTTTCTAAAACATTTATACCTTTTTAGAAAGCTAACAAAACGAGGAAGTTATTTCAGTAAAACGCACACTTCTTTTCATACAAAAGAAAAACCGCATGATTTCAAAACTTTGTAATTTTTTTTTCAAAAATTAACCGTCATTGTTTTCGATTTATTTAAATTGCACAGTATGATCAGACATTGATTTATGAAAAAATCTCGGAAAAAGTGTTAGCTATGAATTAAAATTCAAATCGACGCCATAGAATAAGCATATTTTTTTTTTATTTAAGAAAAATAGTGGTCCAGAATTTTTTAATTTCACTTTAATTTCACTTAAAAAAAATTATACTATCGACTTGCTTGATATAGTTTTGACACTTCCTTCTTAAGGTGGACTTCCGATGCTAGCGGCCGACGCGTCTGACGCGCGCGGCTCGCGGCCGACGGCCGATGCGGCCATACTAGTTACTATGAAAACGTATGGCGCCGCTTCCGATGCCAGCGACTGACGCGCGCGTCAGACGCGCGCGGCCGATGTCTATCGCATCGGCCGCGGCCGCGCGCGGCTATGCTCTGACGTCACGCAGAACAAGAATGTTTGCCAGAAATATTACGAAGATTTTACCGAAAATTTGCTTAATTTTTACTATTTTATTTGTATTTTATTATCTGCAAGGTCGCTCATCCACATTGCGATAACACCATCTATCGAGCCATTTGAAACTACTTTTTCTTTTTTCGGAAAATCTCTCTTGCCTACATAATTATTAGCTAGACAGCAAAAAAATGCATTCATATATTCTCTAAACCTATCAATCTGTCAATCAATCAAATAGTCTTTATTAAAATAAACAAAATTGGTTTTTTTGTTTGTGCTTTTATGTTTTTGTTTAAACACCAAAACATAAAAACATACCCTAAATTTCGTGGAAAATACCCTAAAGTGATAACACTCTGCACAATAGGCACGCGTCAGTCGCTGACCTCGGAAGTGAGGTCTGTCATCGGCCGCTCGCGTCTGACGCGAGGTTCTGTCATATATGACAGAACCTCGTGTCAGACGCGCGCGTTAGTCGCATCGGCCGCTGGCATCGGAAGTCCACCTTTATGAACGCAGTACAATACTTTACTGCATAGCTCAAATGCATTTTATGTGAAATTGCTACGCATAAGCGCAGTAAGCAACAAATTCACTGCATTCATGCGTTGTTTAATCCTGCTTTTAAACTAATGTGATTCTAGGTATAAAGTAATTTTGGATTAATTTAATGCTTAATTACTACAATTAAGTACATTTAATGCAAAATTTAAAATCTACACTGTTTTTTCTATATAAAAAGTGACTTCAAATAGACTAAAGGTTACTGTAGAATTCGTGGCACCACAAAACACGGTCGAATCTTTGAGCGCGTTTTACTCGAAACTATCAAACTGTTGGTTACTGCGTTTATAAATTGCACGGCAGTATAGCAGTCTCACAAGTGTTATATTGTTTTGTAGTTAATGAGACTGGCATAATACATAATATACAAATGTGGAGAGGTATGGACCCGAAGACAGAGAGAGAGAGAGAGAGAGAGCAAGAGACCAATTAAGTCACAAATTAAAAGTTTCAAGCTCTTAACGATTTAATCTGTAGTTTCTACAACCAACTATTTATTTGAAAAAATTGACGCATGAATAAAACATTAGTATTCTATTGTATATCAACACTTATAATAAAAATCTTTTAAATAAATGAGCATAATACTTTCTGTACAATAAATTATCGGCAGAGTCCAAAATTAATGTTCCAACCGCATCGATCTTTTTACAAAATATATGATAATATCTACAATATTTTTTATAATTTGCACTAGCTAATTTGTTAAAAGTGCAGCACAGCCTGGGAACTCTGTCAAGATATCACGCGGCCGACCAAGTTTACTTCGTTCCACTACCTACCTAAGATCAAATCGGATAAGCATAATTTTATATCAATTAGCTAGATGGGTATTTTTAGTGCAATCTCGGCGAAGTTTTTAGTCACACAAAATCCACCAGGACAGGGGTAGGCCTGGCTAGTAGGCTTTTATCATATCTTAAATAGTTATATTACTTCAAAACAGATCATTAGTTGCATGGGTACATGAATATGTAAAATTACAAAACTATGATGCTGTTTGTACATTCACGCGTTTTATTCGTATACCAAAATGGCATAAACTCTACGATTTTAACAGCTTTGTACACAAACTAAAAAATGCAGTATAATTTGTACCTCTGTGCCATATAACGCCATGGTAGGTACCAACTAAGTCTCCTCTCTTCATGATATCGTTAGTTAATACGAGTCAGTCAAACGACACTGTGTAAAAGTGTACCTACATACTTTTCTTCTTTTCGGACTTATACCTTTAATAACACTTTATGTAAAAAATGTGACATGTCGTAAGTAGTAATGAATATAATTGTCGTTTTTTCTGTTATTTTAACAGTAGTTAATAAGGTATTAGATTGTAACGTGTTGTCATAATCGATCTAATCGTGTAAACAGTCGGACTGCCATTACGCTTGAGTTCGAAACATGTCGGGCGTGTCATTTGAAGGTCTTCTTTTAATATAAAATCGCGATAACCACGTTCAGTGGCTGAAGTGCATAGTATAAGAAGTTACAACTCTTCTTCAAAGTGGCAAAAATTTCTGTTGTTTTCTTTGTACATTGTAATTTTCGAAGATTTTTTTAAACCGTACACAATTGTTGTAACTTCAATTACCTACCGGCTTTTGTGGAAGAATAGAGTAGATCAGTAATCATGTTCTTACTTCCTATTTTAGATTCGTTATAAGTGTCATACATAATCGCCGTCAGTCAGTAAAATGTACCATCTTATTGTTCTGATACAACTAGGTATAGTAAGTACCTACTGTTCTTTGCAGTTCAATCAAACATTCGAAGTTAAAAATCGAATGATTTTGCGGAAATTTGTAAATAACAACAAAACTT
The DNA here is from genome assembly GCA_922987775.1 of Agonopterix subpropinquella. NCBI lineage: Eukaryota > Metazoa > Arthropoda > Insecta > Lepidoptera > Depressariidae > Agonopterix > Agonopterix subpropinquella. Next base: position 50,648,216 of record OV277693.1, on the reverse strand, counting down.
AAAGGACTGCGAAGGCTAGAACTTCAATGAACAGAACCTGTGGACTGTAGGTACTGCCCAAAAGTGGGATTTTAATAGTGTGACATTTTAAAAACTGGACAGTTATGCAAAGGTAAATATTAGGCTAACTTTAAGTAAAAGATAATGCGCTCAATGAAAACTTTTTAGTAAGTATTATTTTTTCCGAAAACCAAGATGGGAATTAAATATCAAAGGCACAAATTTTGTTTTTTTTTTAAACTTAGAATTAACTGTAAGTATTCAGGAATTTGAACCATGAATGAAAAGGTACCTACCTACCCTTCACGGTTCAACTACATTATTTATTAAATAACTATTCTAAAATTTTAGTAATTTTATCCTATCGTCAAAGATTAACGTATTGTATTAGATTAACTCGTAATTGTTCATTTCGTTGTTCATTCGTTCAGACTATTACTAGGCAATTGTTTTAGTAAGGTAAGGAGCTACACACACTCGATGCGGAGAGGAGCGCGTGTTAGCCTTGCCGCGATCTCGTTTTGTCCCAATCTAGATCCTTTCTGTCCCCCGTGTTGCGCCTAGGAACAGTATCAGTACCTATCGAAACGGTTTCTACCTAGGTATTCAGAGTTAATTGTTAAGTTCATCCTGAAGGAAGGGACTGGCACATTTTACTATGGGCACTGACTGGCATAGGCATCGACTGCCACGTTGGTGTACATTTTTTCCATATTTGCTGCGATCGAATAAGCCCACAATATACCTACTCTAAGGGTGTAAGAAAACCACATACTGTACCCATCAAACTGAACAACTTTTAACGTTTTTTTTATGGGAGCAAATCGTAATTTCTCTATGGAGCAAACCTGTCAGAACAAAAATCAGCTGTCCCATACTAAACTGTAATACCTAGTGTCCGACAGAAGTTTCGGTTTCGGTTTCGGCCAGTTTCGGCCCAAATTTGGAGTTTCGGTTTAGTTTCGGTTTCGGCAGAAAAACGGCCGAACCTACGACCGAAACCGAAACTAGGTTCGTGAGATATGGTTCGGGCTTCTGAGGCTTAGTGGGGAGCGTGAGCACTCCCCGCGCCCCTGTTTATGTCTTGCGCTGTTTGTTTTGTGGTCTGAATTTAGAGGTTATTTTCAATTTATGTTATATTATTTCCAATCGGGTAATATTATTTTATTAAGCTACCTTTTTGATGAATAATCAATTTAATTTCAATTATTGTGTTTTATCAAACGTGTTTGATATTTTTGCAAAGTTTTAGCACCTATTGACAAAGCTATTGATCTACCTAGTAAACTTTGTTTTCGATTAAAATAACATTTTTACAAACTGATATTGATCTCTCTTTTGTATTGTCTCTGCCTACTCCAATGGGAGACAGGCGTAAAAATATTGTAGTAGGTACAAATAAATAAAATTTCAGTTTGTCACTTTTAGGCAAAACTTATATTATTCAGGTGAAAGTAGGTATACAGGTGTAAACTTAAATGCGTTACATACAAGGTGTTACAAAAATACAAATAAACATTTAAGCGGGTGGTTTAGAGTCTAAAGTCTAGTCTAAACCTTAGACAATCAAACAGAACAATTTTCGCTATGGGACCAATATCGAAATCGCGAAAAAAAATCGGATATTCCATACTAAACTACAAATCTACTCGAGTTAAATGTAAGGGACAGCAGATTTTTTTTTGCGATTTTGATGTTGGTTCTATAGCGAAAGTTGTTCAGTTTGATGGTCTAAACAACCCCCTTAAAAGTTGTAAATTTTTATTTTTAATTTTCTAACACCCTGTATTATGGGGTAATTCAGACCATCAAATTGAACAACTTTCACTATCCATGAGACCAATAAAAACAATAAATGATTGTTATTCCTATTCCAACATCGAAAAGGCAAAAAAATTATCAGCTGTTCCATACATTTGGGTGGAAGGCCGTTGACGTTTTCAATGGAGCAGCGGATTTTTTTGCGTTTTCGATGTTGGCCCCATCCTAAAAGTTGTTCAGTTTGATGGACAGAAGCATCACCTTTAATATGTAACGCATTTAAATTTACACCCTGTATTCAGTGTGTATATAAACCCAGTACCCTGTATGTTTATAAATATGCAGAAACTAAAGGCAGTTTAATTATTCTTGATAAAATAAATTTTAGATTTCAAAAAGAGATGGTCATACATAATCAAATCACCTGATTTGATGTTTTAAAAACTTATTTCACTGATTTTTTCTGTGTAAAAATACCTCACCTCACCCCATATAGGTAGATATAGATATGTACCTACACACCTACCATGTACCTACATTTGTATGGATAACATAAAGGACTTTTTTTTTTTAAGTTGAGTGTAATGTCTTTCGCCAACAAACTGTTCTGCAGTTTGGCGAAATGTACCTAATGTAATTTGTACCGTTTGTAATTCTGAAAATTTTTAATAAACGAAAAAAAAGAACATGTACCTACAGTAGAAATAATTGTTATCAAAACAACAAAACTACTAAGTAATCAGTTAATTATCAAATTAACTGCTTCTGTAAACATAAAACACATATTGGCAACTATCTACATTGAACAAAACTTAAAAAGTGGGGAAGAATAGTGTCATAAGGAAGTTTCGGTTTTGGATTCGGCCGAAACTGAAACAGAAACCGAACGTCGGTTTCGGTTTCGGTTTCGGTTGTAAAAAGTAGGTTCGGTCGGACACTAGTAATACCTACTCGATTTAAACGTATAGGACTGCTGATTTTCCATTTGTTCTTACAGGTTTGCTCCCACACATAGTCTAAAAAAACAAGGTCTTCTATTCCCAGAGTGACACAAGCCTACGTCACAAAAAAATGGCCGCTAAACATGGTAAAAGGGTATGATGACGTAGGCTTGTGTCAGTCACGTGGTCAGTCACGTGATCGGAAGAGAATACCAGGCGCAGTATATTATTGTACCATGCTCCCACATTAATAGTTGTTTAGTTTTATGGGTAGAGTACTATGGTTTAAAAGTTACTGATACTTTTCCTTATACCCTGTATAGTATGAATAGAGGGCACAAGGCAAAAAAAAATCATAGCATAGTGCCCTAAAGCGTCAAGTTACCAAGATAATTATATATAAGTAATTTATATTAGATACCTTTTGGTGTTATCAACTTATCAAGTGAAGCAGTTTTGAAAAAAATCAAAATTTCCACGGACACGATGACTTTGCCAAACATAATGGTTAAAACCACCTACTGGCTGAATACCTACGGCGCAGCACCATTGTACAGTCGCCATCAGACATATCGTAGCATACAAGGTGTCCAAATATTTCTGAGCAGTGCTAATTTTCATTACATTTTTTACAGTAAATATTACCAATTATATCTAAACGTGTATTTTGTCATAAATATGTGAACAGCGAATTTTCAATAATTTCTTTACAACGTTATTTAAAATTAACATGTAAAACAACGGAGTAAGGTTTTTTATCCGAAACTGTTCAGATGTTTATGGCCACCATGACTGCGTCGATATATTTGATGTTCTCGGCGTTCCTATATTTTTGATTGACTATGAGTAAAGGAATTATTGAAAATTAGAACTGCTTAGAAATATTTGACCACCTTGTTTGCTACGATATATCTGCCGGGGCACTGTACCACCACGGTCGACGGTCGCGCGAGACGCTGCGCTGCGCGCGCCTCTTTCGCTATTCGCACCTCGCACCGCATTTCGTGTGTGGAGCTTCAGACATCGTTGTTTACCTACTTATATAATATCAATATATCAAATTAAGATTGAAAACTTAAGTCTCGGGCGGGACTTGAACCCGCACTCTTCCAGACCGGAGAAATGCGTTATCCAATTTCGCCACCGAGCCCATAACCCAGAGAACGACATTTGTAATCCGTTGCGTCTTGAGGGGACGTGACGGACTATATCAATATAATAGAGCTCCTTTACACAGGCGATTTGCAACCCGTGTGTCAAGGGACTTATGGAAGATATTATAGTTGAAAGGGAATTTAAACGCCAGTTGACACCGTTACCCTTTTGAATCATCGCAACATGTGATAAGTGATAGATAACAGACAGCCTTTCAAATCTCCAGTATATAAAAGCCAATCAGCACCTATACAATTTACTATGGTACCTATATAGTCTGGATGTTATTTTACTAATAAACTGTAGTATATAAGTTATTACTTTTTACTTTCCCTCCGCGCTCTGTATCGATTATAATAATAATAGATCATTATAATATCTTTATTTTATTCGTTTAAGACGCCTTTTATCATTCAATGGCACCCTCATCACAATATTAAATACTTCTCAATAAACAAAGCCTAAATTAAAAAACTAAAATATTCTATGCTACTTAAGAATACTTTTATTTGTTCTAAGGGAGCGTTTAAACAGAAGTGACGTGGCGCGGACATTTCGCGGGCGGGGTGCGGCATTATAAACCTTATAGTACGTAGCATAGAGTCGTTTGGAGAATTACGCCCGCGCCTCCAGGCGACGTCGCCTGGTGGCGGGGTACGCGATTTTTCTTTACGTAAAAAAACGACGTCTTTTAGCTGTTTATACAGAAGAGACGCGTGGCGGTGTTCTTAAAAGTAGAATGTTTAGGTAGGGTTTATACCCTACCTAAACATTCCAACTTTTAAGAATATCGAAATAAATGTAAGTGGCAGTTTTTTTTTTTTAATTCATGTTTAGGTTTTCATTATTCAGAAATCTTTAATATTGTGATGAAGGCAGCGCTAAAAGGTAAAAGGACTCTTTTTAGTAAGTAACCTTACCTACTAAAAATTAACATATGGATGCCACAAAACCTTCGTGCACAAAAAACCTAATTAAACTTGATAATTGTATTAACTGTACAATCTTTAACACTGCATAATATGTTTTTGAAAAATGTAATACATAAATATATTTAGCCGATATATTTGTAGTACACTCAAAAGAATAAGGTCTGCAGTATAATGAATATAGGATACTATATACAATGTTCTTGTGAATAGTATCCCGTATGACTTAGCAAAAGATCTTTAAAATTACTTGAACAAGGTGCTATCGAAATAAACGCAAACCGTGCAGTTAATTTTTTGTTCGTTTCTTCATGTATCAATGACTACTTGTCTCACAGGTTTGTCTGAAATAAAGTGCAATATTTAATTGTACTTAATTTATTAAATAAATGTCTTAAAATCTTTGTTCTGTTTTTTACAGCTTTAGCTGTGTATTTTCATCGGTGACGTTGTTATATACTAAGAGGAATTAGAGGAAGGATATAGGTTATGTAAGAGATCAACGGTGACGGATCAATGAGCTTTTATTATAAAATACTGACCATCTGGAATGCAGGCGTATTATTATCTTCGAATTTATTTTTATTAGCGATGTTATATTGTGTAAATTTTTGGAATAGGTGTCCCATTACGACTTATTAATGTTTAATTATGTACTTTTAAAGACTGCAATTTATTTGATATTAATATTCGGGTAATCCTGTGTTAATGTAAGATTTAGTAGTCGTATAACATGTCTAGTTGTACTAATAATATACCTACTGATTAGTCTCTTAGAGGTAACGTTAAAGTTGTAATATTGTAATTCTTGGTATAACTATCTATTTTCAAACTGTCGAAGGTCAGTGTTTGCTCCGTGTGTCCCTCTTGATTGTGAATAAAGTCGTTTCACAAAATGGTCGAGGGTTTCTTTGTACTTCCTTTCAGTTTTATTATTGTTTACGATCCTTTTACAATATTTAGTAGAGACAGAGTTAATCCGCTACTTCGTCAAAAAAAATGTTTCATCACAATCGGTTCAGTAGTTTTTGCGTGATGTTCGATCAAAATAACACAAACAAAAATTGGTGATATGGAATTAGGGACACCTAAAAACCATAATCTTAACTTTTTTTGTTAATATCTTCAATGTATAGACCAAGTATTTTAGAATCATAAAGGATGCCACTCCTTACAAGCATGGAAAGCATAGAAAAAATATATATGGAAAGATACAACGTCCCTGCATGGAAACAACGAAATAGGCCATGGCTGTCGGTAATGTTCGATCTTCTTTCGTACGTCTCCGTAGTCGTTATTTCCCACAGACTTCTGTATATATTTCCAACGTTTTTGTGTCCCTTTCTATCAGAACAAAAATTAAATAAAAACGTGATAAAAACAAGATAAAAACCGCACTACTATAATACCTATGTTTGCGATAAAAACTTTTAAAATTTTTGTCGTTGGATTAGAAAGGGACAAAGCAGAGGAACACAAGAGGGACAAAGTAACGTCGAAAACATAGACGGGAATACGGACGGGAATTTACGAAAGAAGAACAATCCTTACCGACCACCAAGGAGGTTTCACCGCTTGCTAGGCTTGGATCATTTTACTTTGATCTAAGTTGCTAGGCAGTGTGCCAAAGAGTAATATAAGTATATTAGAAAAGAGAACCCACTCGTGGCAACATTATGCATCCACCTTATGTCAAATTGAAGGCTAGCTAGCGCCATCTGTGTTTCTCTGAAAATAATTCTACCTATACTATACATACCTACTTATATATATACTTATATACTCATATCGTTGTTTGAATGCTAGTTTTCGTTCAATCCCGCACCGATCGAGTGAAATTCCAGTATCCTTACTATTCCTGTAATCTGTACATTGGTAAGAGAACAACTGAAACTCCAGAACATCACTAAATCGGCACAAAATTGAACAAAAACTACAAACAACACGCACATTACGTCATTACGCAAGGTACCTAGGTCGCCATTTTGTTTTGTCAATTTGACATTGGCATAGACAATATAATCTTTTTTTTTCATAGTAAAAGATATATTTAACAGATGGCAGCACATTCTATGCAAACTGAATCCGAAAAACCACCAAAAGGCAAATGTCCTCCGCCTGCAGTGTGCCCTCCAAGGTATAGACAATACCTGTGCCAGCTTCCTGGTACAGACACACTTCTGATACAGTTTTATAATAGTTAAGATTAATACACCACTAGTTTTTAATTACTAACATAACTTTAAGGGTGTATTCAGACCATGAATCTGAACAACTTTCCCAAAGAAACATGGGTCGAAAAATGAGAAAATTTTTTGGACCTTCCATACAAAAGTGCGGATCGGCCGATCGATTTTCTATGGGAGGTCCTAAAAATTTTCTCGTTTTTCGACCCATGTTTCTTTGGGAAAGTTGTTTAGACTCATGGTCTGAATACACCCTTAAAGTTATGTTAGTAATTAAAAACTAGTGGTGTATAGTTATTGATTTTTTACCTAACTACATGAAAATCTAATGAGTTTACCAATATTGGGTGTTACCTACGGCTACGTGTAGGTAGACAAACGATTCTTATTAGTTATTTGACTATACTTCACTATACCATGAGATAATTCAGATACCATGATAACTGAATGCTGCGCTTTGTTCAGTTGAAGTCTATCTAAAAAAACATAACCTTCTAGTGCAGTCGGATAAACATAATTAAAAAAAACGTTTAACATTCAAATATGATTATATTTCTTACATGTTGGACTAGTTTACAATATTACAATATGTGTACCGATTTAATTTACATTAGTTTCATGCCTTTTATTTTATCTACACTACCGGCGCCTGGGCGTCGGGATTTACAGATGGAGCGCCTGTTGCTGAACTCTCTTCACCTGAGCCCGAAGCAGTATTTTCTAGGTTTTTAAGGCTGTTTTCAAATTCAATGGGGTCGATGAATTTCTTCTTGGGGAACGGAGGTGGTCCTAATATAGCCTCAACTTGATGGAAGTTAAGTGTTTCTTTCTTCAGTAGTTCCTCCGCCAACTGGAAACAAATGGTGACATGAAACAATAAACATGGCCAAATTATACATGCAAAACCTTAAGAGCCTATTGTGCTGCCCTCAATCGTATTTTTTGTATTTCTAAACAATTAAACAACATTTCGAAAGAATAATAATGTCACGCTGTAGTCCTGATTGGCTTTCAATTTATCCAAACATTACGGATTATTATGTTTTATGCTTGTAGCTAGCATTATAAAAACAAATCCGCAGTGACCTAGCAGTGACCCGATAAATTGAAAATGAGCAATGACTACAATGTGACATTCTTGTTTTTTGGAAATATTGTTTTAATTGTAAATAAAAAAAATACGACTGGGGGCAGCACAATAGGCTCAGTGCAGCCCAGACAATCAGACATAACTGCGATGTCGCAGCGCATCGTAAATATCTGCGATGCGCTGCGTGCAATAATCATACATATGTCATCGTAATAAGTCATCGAGTAATGTGTGGGAGCCCTAAGTTAGTTAACAAACAGTATACTTACAGCCTTCAGTTTATCTTGGTTCGCTTTCAGTAGGTTCTCTGTTCTGTAGTACGCGTTCGCAATTAATTTCCTTGCTTCCAGGTCTATAAGGTTCTTCAGAGTCTTACTGAAGGGACTCTTTCCGCGATCTTTCATATCCGGGAAAGATATCAAGCCCACTACTGGGGACATACCGTAGACTCTGATCTGATTGATAAAAGAAATAATTTACAAATACAAAATTAACATTATGGTACACTAGAGTTTACCTGCGACTTGGTCCGCATAAATTATATACCAGATTTTAAGTCAGATCATAAGCTATCAAACAAAAGAAGTTTCATCAAAATCGGTTCAGTAGTTTTTGCGTGATGCTCGAACAAACAAACAAACAGACAAAAACTCCAAAAACTTGTGATTTGGAATCAGGGAAGCCTAAAAACCATATCGTAATCTTTTTTTGTACATATCTTCAATGTACAGACACACTTCTGTTACAGTTTTATAATAGTTTAGATTAGATTTTGTATAGATAGATTAAGATTCTCAGAGCCTCATCTCGCACGCACGGAATCGCATGTTTCGCTCTATTCTTTTCTGTCGCTCAGGAATTCCATTGGCTAGAGCGAGAAAATTCGCAGCACTGCCGGCCGGTGCCGCCGCGTGCTGTCGCATGTCTTTCTCGCTTTAGCAAATAACATTCCTTAGAGACAGAAAAGAATTGAGCATCAAAATGCGATTCCGTGCTGCCAGATGAGGTACAACCCTTTTAAAGGTTAATAACTGGCCAAGTGCGTGTCGGACCACGCGCAGGGTAGGGTTCCGTAGTTGCCCGTTAAAATATAATATGGACTAAGAAGGAGGTTTTTTGTTTTATGCTACGCGTTTAACGGCTAATAAAGTCTAAAAAGTACATTTTATTATTTGGTCGACTATTACTCGTAAACTTGTAAAGCCTACTTAGCGGTGATAGTTTTCCTTTTAAATTCGTTATATATGCTATTGCCGTGAATTTTTTCACATCTCCAACTACAACCGTTTAGCTGGGAGAGGGGAGGGGGGACACTTGACTCTAACCAAATGTTTCGCTTTAAAGCTTAATATTTCGCTAACGGATCCCTAAATCGAAAAATGGTATTCGCAATGGCAAACCCGCAATATTTTTAAAAGACCTATCCAACGATACCCCACAACATGGGATAGACGAGAAAAAAAATACATCCCTACGTGTAGGTACCCTAAAAAATATATCTTTCAAGATTTTATTTTACCACTTTGTCGATGCTAAATTACAGCTTTCTAGTATTAAGCGTCTCTGAGGTAAGCCGCGGACAGACGGACGGACATGGCGAAACTATAAGGGTTCCTTTTTGACTTCGGAACCCTAAAAAACGGGTTGCGCCTGGCAGAAGTGAAAACTTGAAAGGTTAGGGCATAATTTCGCACGAATTGCTTTAATTATCAGTTTAAAAGTACTATCATTTATGTGGGAAAATACAATATTTTAGAAGTTTTCACTTCAAAAACAGTGAAGTTAATGTGTTGAATAATGTATTATGTATATTGAGTGATTTTTTAAACATTTTTGTTTTTACGTTTTGATTTGTTGTTCAGTTTGATAGTCTGAACGACCTGTCTGTCTGACGAGTCTGAATGGTATCACCCTGTATATGCATAATGTACCTGTGCATATGCAATCTTGGTTACTTTCTCCAAGTCATTTTGAGCTCCACTAGTGATCGAGTTAAAAATAATTGCTTCTGCAGCCCGTCCGCCCAGCGCCATACACATGCGGTCGAAGAGCTGAAACATAATAAGAATAATTAATGAAACCGGTCAAGTGCGAGTCGGGCTACTCGGCGCACCGAGGGTTCTGTACCACACATAACTTACAAAAAACTTTTGTTTACTGCGGGATCTTTAGCGCGAGACCGACTCACACTTGGCCGATTTTTGCTATAGGTACTGTAGAGTTTGCTCTATAATCACCACATGTTTAAAGTATGTACGCATATTTTTACGATAGAGCGAGAAGAAAAAACGTTGATAAAAATTTTTTTCTTGTATGAGGATCCCTTAATTTTAACTTTTTGACATTTTTATAACGTACATTCTGTGAAAATGGCAACGGTCTAGCTACGTTTTAAAATTCATAGCCCTAAATAGGTAGGACAGACAGACAGACAGACAGATATACAGATGGACGGATGGGTGGACAGCGTAGGCTTATGAATAGGGTCCTGTTTTCACCCATTGGGTACAGAGCCCTAAAAATTGCCGATTCAACTTTTCAATAAATCGGATACTTAATTGTTGAAAAACAAACCTCTTCTTTAGAATACAGTTTCTGGTCGGACGTGGTGTACTGCGCGAAACCCAGCGACATGTTAGTTCGTGGCACTATGGTCACCTTGAGCAGGGCGTCGGTGTGCTCGAGCAACCATCCAACGAGAGCATGGCCCGATTCGTGATATGCAACTATCTTCTTTTCCACCGGCGACATAGCATGGCTACGTTTTTCAGTACCGCCTGAGAGAAATTTCAGGTAAATAAATAACAGTTTTTAACCGAAGAAAACAGAAACAAAAAACGGAAGAGGTTCTCAATTCGACGCGTATATTTTATGTTATTTTTTATGTATGATCACGCATATCTTTCTACAGAGTAGTCCGATTTTGATAATTATTTTTTTATTGTAAAAGGTATACTCTCGAGGTGGTCCCATTTCAATTCGGTGAAGACCTGATGACGCACTTCAGAGCTACACAATAGAACTCCTCAAAAGTTGACAGCAAATCATCAGCGATTGAAACGTTTGCTTCGTATCGATATATCCTTTGTGTGTGCTGATATCAGAATCCAACTAAATAATGTATTTCACCACTAAAAATTATGAAATAAACTATTTTTACAAAAAATTAAAACCGACTTCAAAACTCAAAAAGTAAAAAATAATATTGCAGCCAATGAATTTTACGTTAGCATTTATAAGAATATCAATTCGTTTTATTGGAGTCGGCCTAGCCAAGAATTACTGCAAGCTCAATCTCGAATCGTACAGGCTTGACAGCAACTTCGATAAAACAAATTGATATTCTTATAGATGCTAACGTAAAATTCATCGACTGCAATATTGTTTTTTACTTTTGGAGTTTTGAAGTCGGTTTAAATTTTTCAACATTTATTTTTCCAAAAACAAGTCTATAATTGTCAGTGTTTGCAACTTACCAACAACCCTTTCAACAGCGTACTCCAGGTTACCTGCTTTTACAATGTTCTGTTTGTGCCTGGCGGCGTGTAATGCTGCCTCATTGCACACGTTTGCTATGTCGGCACCGCTGAATCCGGGCGTTAAGTACGCTAAACTATAATTGACAAAATAATTATGTAGGTAACAAATCAACCGTATTATGAAAAATCTGAAATATGAACTACTAGCTGTTGCCCGCGAATCCGAATGCGTAGACCTTAAAAAAGTATCCTATGTGTTAATCCAACGTATAGTCTATCTGCGTGGCAAATTTCATTCAAATCCGTTTATGCGTGATTGAGTGACAAACATCCAAACTTTGACATTTCTACACTATATATAATATTATAAAGAGGAAAGATTTGTACCTATTTTTGTATGTTTGTAATGAATAGGCTCAAAAAGTAAAAGTAAAAGTAAAAATTCTTTCACCATTAGAAAGCTGCATTCACCCTGAGTAACATAGGCTATATTTATTGCTAGCTATTAGACGTCCACCCGTGCGAAGCCGGGACGGGCCGCTAGTATAAGATAAAGTAAGATATTTAAAGCAGAGATCCACAGTATGTCTACCCAAAAGGCGTGTGTTTGTATATGTATTTATTTACGAACCGTTTGACATAATAATCTGGCAGTGTCTCCAGCACAATGTTATTGAGATGTCTTTGAAATATCTCCTCTCTTTCTTGCAACGTCGGAAGATCGATTAGGATATGGCGATCGAAACGTCCCGGACGCAGAAGTGCCTATAAATATAAAACAATAAGTTAAAACCTCAATTAATTGAAAACGAGCATTATGAACTGTAAAGTGTGTTAGAATCTTAGCGTCTAGCGGTCGGTAGTCACAGAAGTATAAGAAAGAGTGTCTAGTACTACACATACAGTACAGACCAATGATATTTTACACAAGATATAATTATTATGTTACCTTCATAGAAAATGGCGCGTAAAATTGTGCCGCGAGACAGCCGTCATGCACGTAGTATTGTTTGACGGGGACTATTGAAATACATCCTACATAGGACGTTTTTGAGTCTTCACTTTGCGCGCGCTAGTGACATATCTGCTTCGGTTTGGTATATAATATCATTGGTACAGACACTCCTGCCCCCACCAATGTTAACCTAATAAATAAATATCGTGGCCATTGTCACACAGATCATCTAGTCCCATTGAATGTAAGATAATGTAGCTCAGACTAGTAGAATGATGACGATATTGAATACATAATACAGATACAAACATTCAGGACTCTGGTTCAAATTTTCATATTCAATCAATCAATCAATCAATTATACTTTATTTCACACCAAAAAGAAAAAAAACATAGTATACAGAGAGCAAACAATCAGGAAATACAAAAGGCACAAAAACAGGCGCTATCGCTAAAAAGCGATTTCTTCCAGACAACCTTAGGGTAGAGGAAATAGTAAAAGAAGATTGGTAGGCGGTGTAGATCAGAATAACATAATATAGATAACATACACAAATAAAGTTATACAAATACAAACATACTGGTATATAAAATACATACATAATATAAATACCTATTACGAATTAATATTTTATATAATTTAAAAGGTGCCAAGACAAACCCAATTAGGGTTTTTTGGTATCATCAAAATAATGTAAATATAAGACAATGTATACTGAAATGTTCATAAATAAAAAATAAAAAAATAAATTTTTTTTTTATTTGCAAATATTTTGGTGCCACAGTATTGCCTAAAATTGTGGAAGCGTTACAGTAGGTATACCTAGAGTTTTTTAAAGATTTTAAAGAATACATATTCATAATTGCCTTACGGGATTCGAACCCGCGATCCTCGGATTAGCAGGCAGGATCACTACCGAGCTATCGGGCCGTCGAATGCATGTATATGTTGAGCGAGGCACATACATACAAAGTAATTTGTTGGTTACGCAAATAAAAATTATTTTTTAATTATTTTTTTTCACTTACCTTATCAAGAACATCGGCTCTATTTGTCGAAGCCAGTACCACGACACCTTCTCGACTCTTCATACCATCCATTTCAACCAGTAGTTGGTTCAGGGTTTGCTCGCTTTCGCCTCCGCCGGGGCCCCAGGACGACGAGCCCGTGGCCCTGGCGCGACCCACTGCGTCCATCTCGTCGATGTAGATAATACACGGCGCTCTGGAGCTCGCTTCTTTGAACAAGTCCCTAAAACATGCAACTCAAATTAAGTTTTTTCCTAGTTTCGTAGCATAGTCTAAAAAACAATCTATCTAATCTAATCTATTTTTAAAAAAATGGCTGTCATCTTGGTTGTGATGATTTTGCCAATGTCTAGTTTATTTAGCAATAGTGCTTGACGTTGTACGGTAATTATGTAAGTATATTGGTGACTTCAAGGATTGTTTTTTTGAAAAGAACACTATCTTGAGCCACCACTGGAGCTTCGTTGTAGGCCCGGGAGGGGGCAACCAACAATCGACGAGCGACACGTGACTACCCAATAGCAGACCTACAACGCGACTTCCTAAAAAACAAGGTCTTCTATTCCCAGAGTGACACAAGCCTACGTCACAAAAAAATGGCCGCTAAACATGGTAAAAGGGAATGATGACGTAGGCTTGTGTCAGTCACGTGGTCAGTCACGTGATCGGAAGAGAATACCAGGCGCAGTATATTATTGTACCATGTTTCGTAGGCATAGTCTAAAAAAACAAGGTCTTCTATTCCCAGAGTGACACAAGCCTACGTCACAAAAAAATGGCCGCTAAACATGGTAAAAGGGTATGATGACGTAGGCTTGTGTCAGTCACGTGGTCAGTCACGTGATCGGAAGAGAATACCAGGCGCAGTATATTATTGTACCATGTTTCGTAGGCATAGTCTAAAAAAACAAGGTCTTCTATTCCCAGAATGACACAAGCCTACGTCACAAAAAAATGGCCGCTAAACATGGTAAAAGGGTATGATGACGTAGGCTTGTGTCAGTCACGTGATCGGAAGAGAATACCAGGCGCAGTATATTATTGTACCATGTTTCGTAGGCATAGTCTAAAAAAACAAGGTCTTCTATTCCCAGAGTGACACAAGCCTACGTCACAAAAAAATGGCCGCTAAACATGGTAAAAGGGTATGATGACGTAGGCTTGTGTCAGTCACGTGGTCAGTCACGTGATCGGAAGAGAATACCAGGCGCAGTATATTATTGTACCATGTTTCGTAGGTATGACAAAATGAAAGACGTTTCTACTTTATGGAGGAACTTAAAAAACCTAACCCCACTCCTCCCAACCTCTGCAATGATGAATTTTTCGATACATGGCTTTGATGCGAGATGGCAACCTTGCTTTTAATAAAATAGTATAGAATTTTTTTTTAAATTGTGTGATTATCGGGAATATAAACGGCCGTGGTGGTCCAGTGGCGAGTAACCTTGCCTGCCGTGCAGGAGGTTCGATCCCCGTCCAGGCTAACCCGTACCAATGAGTTTTTCGAAATTTATGTACGATTTGTAACACCACTGGATTTTCGGTGAAGGGAAACATCGTGAGGAAACCGACTACCCACTGTCCATTATAAGAGGCAATGGGCTCACCCATCACACTGGACAGAGTTTCGGTACTAACTACTAGTGAAACGAGGAATATCTCCGACTACCCCTCGGGGAATATAGTCGTGAGCATATGCTATTAGGTATTTAATAATGTTGTCTCCAAGGGGCCTCTACGTGTTGGATCTGTCTCCCCACGCAAACCTACCAAAGGTAAGGGCAAGGGCCCGTAAAATACTTTCTGAGATATACTTTTAAAATAAAACAGTTCGGTGACTGACTGACAGACAACACACAGCCTAAACATATACATATTAATCTATGGCCTAAACAACTGAAGATAGATTTAGATAAAATATACTCGTATATTCTATAGTTGATGTAGGAGTGCACTAGAACGGATTTTTCGATATTCTAATATCACGTGGGCGAAATCGCGGTCAAAATATGTTTTATTATCAGTTTATTATGTACTAACTATAATAAAAAAAAAACAATAAATGCTTGTCTTTGAATCAAGTGTTCATAGATTTACCTGACTCTCGCAGCTCCGAGTCCGCCAATCATTTCGATAAATTCAGAACCATTCATGGACAGGAAAGGCACGTTAGCTTCTGTAGCAACTGCCTTCGCTAAAAGGGTTTTGCCGCATCCAGGCGGACCTAGCAACAATGCTCCTTTTGGTACCTGAATAAACATCATTTACATCGTATCAGTATGTAGGTATCATGATATGAAAATCATTCAATGGGGGAAATTTCTGACAGTCAATTAAAAATAAGAGATTTCGGTTGCCCGATAGATGGTGTTGATGCAAGATGGCTGTGCGTGCAACCTTGCTGTTAATAAAGTACACACGGCGATACATCAGGTTACGCACCCTATACACACTACGTACAAAACACAAAATAGTGCGGTAGAGAGCCTGCATAGAGGTGGCTGCCGGCGCGGGCGCAGCGTGCTGTGAGACGAAACAACAACAACATACTGCACCCTTTCGCACGATTCGCAGCGTTCAACTTCTAATAGTTCAAAGTCCAAACAGGGTAACCTGACCTGTCGCCGTGTCTACAAATAAAATAGCTAGAAAACTTGTTTTTCACATAAGGAAAACATGAATAAATACATAGTCAATTGATTAATATCTTCGGAGCCATGTCACGTCAGTGCCATCTATCGAGGCATTTTAAACCACTGTACAAGAGAGTATCTAGTACTACATACAGTACGGACACTTCCTGCCCCAGCCTATATATACAAGGTCCGTTGGACCACGGCCGGTCCCCAGGCATCACACCTTTTCAATGGAGGAACATTCCCAGTAGCACCTCCATAGACTTTTTATCTCACCCCCTCGGGTTACATCGTGGATACCTCTTAAGCAAATGCAATACGCATTTCTGTCTCGCTCGCACTCGCGAGCACAGCATCGCACATGCTTAACTATTATTTTAAATTTTTTCCATTTGTCTGAAACGACAGCTATCAGCTGACAGTGTGGGTCCAAGGTGTGGTTAAACTACATTTAAACTAGCTGACAGAAAATCCCTTATTACATATAACAGTATAATTACCCTCGCGCCTAAACTCTTATAATGTTCAGGCCTTTTCAAATAATCCACAAACTCCATAACTTCAATTTTAGCTTCACGAAGTCCAGCCACATCCTCGAATTTGACACCTTTGCCCTGTCCGCTCATTGAATCTACTAGGGTGAATTTGGCACGACCCAGTTGACTCTGGATAAATGAAATAAATATAAACATTAAAACTTATACACAGAGATCATCATGCCTTGATTATTCCAATGCAGCATACTTACAAAACCCCCTAGGTTTATGTTCATTTTTAGAGACTTGGAAGAATACAAGAATGCCAATATGATGGCTCCTATTAGCATTGTTGTTATCAGTTTCCCTGCTAGACCACCATTCCTGTCATATATCACTCGGACACCTGAAAACATAATTTATTTGAATATCACTACATAGTATAAAACGAAGTCGCTTCCCGCTGTCTGTCACTATGTATGCTTAGATCTTTAAAACTGCGCAACGGATATTGATGCGGTTTTCTTTAATAGATAGAGTGATTCAAGAGGAAGGTTTATATGTATATAATACATGCATAATATAGTTAGTATGAGCATTGCACCCGTGCGAACCCGGGGCGGGTCGCTAGCTATTAATAAACGGAAATTAATAAAGGTGATATCAGACGGTTCATTTTTTGTTCATTTTCACCTTTCATTCGGTACATTTCACTCGAAATGAAATGTCTGAACAAAAAATGAAACACGAGTGCCGAATGAATTCATTAGTGAACCGATCCAACAGTGTTGGATATTGGCATCCGGTATCTTTCACTCGAGTGAACAATCATTCGAGTGAACCGTCTGATATCACCTTAAGCGACGGACGGGCTCACTCCTCACTCCCCGTCAAACTGGCTGGACAGAGTTTCGGTACTACTAGTGAAAGTTGAATTTTGATAATATCTCTGGAATATAGTCATTAGCATATGCACGCTTATGCATATTAATAAACTCAATATCCGAATTATTAGACAACCAAGCATATAATATAGTCAATATCATATAAATGCAATCAGCTGAACACAGTCTGAATGAAAAGTTGTATAGTTTTTCTGTTTCGCGACTTTAGTATCATTGGGAACCGTTGTTCATTATTAATAGTACAAGTAATGACTGATGGTGTCACTCAATTATGTATACCTACTCAGTGGTTAATATTTTAAAATACATGATAATATATGATTGATAAGTTACCTTCTTTGACACCCAGATTCTTTTCTGTTTCTCGAAGTTTTTCTTCGAAACGATGAATATCACCAACATTCATATGGTATACTCGATGAGTTGCCTGAAATCATGGAAAAATTAATAGGTACAACATTTTATTTAAACGGCCGAGGACAAGCCAATGTAGACTACAGAACGTTTAAAAAAAATTCTTTAAGTGTAAGAGAATTAATGGAGCACTTACCCGCTTTCCCTTTATAACGGCACCTTCATGTAGAACTATAGTAACTACTTCCAAATCCGGTCGCACTATTAATTCTTCAACTTCACCTTTCGATAACATTGAATATACAAACTCATTCCATGATACATATCGGATCAACTGAAAATTTTATTAAGATTAATTCAGAAAGAAGACGGCCAGAGAAGCTTCCTACAAACTACCATTCCAACGTAGATATCATGGCTGCTTACTCAGTTTATTTGCGTCAGATTGTGTATGTCATCAGACTCACAGGAGATAAAATATCCAGATATCTGTTGCACCCATGTCCATGTCTGACAACAAGTCCTTGTTGTCAGACTATAATTCTAATGTTATATATAGGTATCAATTTAGTTACAGTTTTTTGGAACTTATGTGCGTTTTGTAGCACCACTGGCTTTTCGGTGACAAAAAACATCGTGAGGAAACCTTCAACTTCGAGGCATGTATTGTACCCACTATCCATTACAAGTGGTGACGGGCTCACTCCCTGTCACACGGGATAGACTTTCGGTACGACTAGTGAAAAGCGGATGTTCTGAGGTTTCAGAATATCTCTGACAACCCCCTCGGGGAATATAGTCGTGAGCATTATGCTATGCTCTGATGCAAAATAAATTGATTGATACCTGCAGTTTTTGTGCCTAAAAACATATTATTTAAACAGGGTGTTAGGATAAAAAGTTGGATTAATTTAAGGGGTGATTGTACTCATAATACTGAACAACTTTCTCAAGAAACCTACAGGAAATTCGATTTTTTTTTCGACTTTTCATACAAAACTTCGGTTGCATTTATATACTGATTGCATTTAGTAAGTGATGTCCAAAAAAAATTATACGAATTTCCTATAGGTTTCTTAGGGAAAGTTGTTCAGTATCATAGGAGCAATGAAACCCCTAAAAGACCCCCCCCCCCCCCTTTACCCCTTAAAGTAATGCAACTGTTTACCCTAACACTGTATAAAATGTGTAAATCTGGTATTTTAATTCACTCAGGTAGGAGGTACACTGTCTTCTTCTATAGCTAAGAAACACAAAAACAGAAAAGTAATTGCCGTACCTCATTTTGTGTATTGTCACCTGGTACTAAAAGTGAGCTTGTGATGATAAGTATACATGTTGTAATCATCCAAAATGCTGCTTTCACAAACAACGATGGTAAGTTCTCATCATCCTTTTTATTTTTGTCCTTTTTGTCCTGAAAAAAATAATTTGCAATGTACATGTATTTTATAATTAACCTCTTCAGTAGAATTTATTTACATGTTGCTGCTGTGATATGTCACAAATTGTATAGATAGATTGGAATGTGTTGAGCGATCCATAAAAACTGTTTTTCATGAAGCGACAACCGATATATTTTGTCTGTTTGATGTAAATCTATTGGAAATTCACAAAAAAATATTACAATAATGATAAAAATATTTCATCCGAAATGCATGCCTGTTTTTGAATTTGTATTTAGAAGCAAAGACTACAGTTTAATATGTACTTTAGAAGTTTTTAAAAAGTTCCATAATATGAATTGATTTTTTATAGAATTATTGGTGCGATGCGGTGCGATCAATAATCATACATAATATGTCATCGTAATTAATAAGTCATCGAGCTCTGGCAGATATTTGACATGTGGATGCGACGTCGCAGTTATGTGTGGGAGCCCTAAATTCTGCCATTGATTCCATAAAACTGATCAATTCCATAGAAAAAAGAGTTTGACATGGTGACAGGTGGGACTTGGGACCATACCTATGCCAGCTTCCTGGGTGGGACTAACTATTTTAGTATGGTAGTCTTGCCAGGTTATGCGTGATCCAGACGTTCTAGCAAAGAAAGTGGCGATTTAACTTTTTTCCAAACTCTTTTTGCCAGGCTCTTTTACATTTAGTATTTATTGTTGGTTGGGCTATTGGAAGCAAGGTTCGTTATACAGGCTGTAACAAAACACCCTAGTAATACTTAAGGGGGTGCTTCAGACCATCAAACTGAACAACTTTCACTATGGAGCCAACGTCGAGAAAAAATAAAAAAAATCTGCCATCCCATACATTTGAGTCGAGACGGTACTGCAGTTTTGTATGAAAGAGCGGATTTTTTTTTCGCGATTTCGATTTTGACTCCATATTGAAAGTTGTTCAGTTTGATGGTCCGAAGCACCCCCTTAAGTATTACTAGGGTGTTTTGTTACACCCTGTATAGCACTGCTACCATTGCTGGTCTATTGTGTTCGCTCCTAGCTCATTTTTACACATACATCCGAACTAGGTATATTTTTTGTCTCTCCTCGGGTATGCATGTTTCCTCACGATATTTTCTTTCACCGCCGAGCTTGTGATAATGATAAGAACAACCATACATAAATATAGAACTTAGTTGTACAGGCCAGGAATCGAACCGCAGCCATGAGTCTGCGGTTCGATTCCTGGCCGAGACGGAAGAGACGGACGTCCAGACGGAAGAGAACTAGCAACTCAATCATGAGATTGAGTTGCTTGTTCTCTTCCGTCTGGACTATCATCACTATCGGACTATCAAGCTGTACATGCTATTGTTAGGCTATGTTAAAACATTTGCTGCTGATGACCTGTCTTATAGGTCCTCAACATGGCCAGCCACGTCAGAGGCCGTCTGAAAAAACCCTGACACCAGGGCTCTGCCCACATGATAAGAAGAACATGGCCAGTGTACTCAAAGACTAAACCTGTCTAAGTAACTGAACCTGTCTAGTGGGACAGCTTATCATATTCTGGTGGTGTTAGCATTCAGTTTCATGTTCAGATGAGCAGCGAATGTGTTAATTCTTGTTTATCCTTCAATGTACATTAGTGTATTGTATTGAATTATTGCTCACTATTAAGGGTTGAGACACATCTACCGATGGCGACCGACAGCTGGCCCATACAGAAATGTCATTTAGTATGGTAAGCCTCCCCCGTCGTCGCCGCGTCGACGGCGAACGGGTTTCCATACTAAATGTCATTCTTGTATGGGCCGGCCGTCGGTAAATATGTCTCAACCCTAACTGAGCCCTGCATGTCTAGTATGATTTCTCTACACGCGCATGACGCGCCTTCGCTGCATACAAAATAACCTGTTCCCGCGCTTTTCGGAGAGCGAAAGCCGCGCTTGCCGCGACTTGTAGTATGGAAAAAAGCCGAGTCTCGCGTAAGTAGAGAAATCATGCTAGGGGGTCTGGTATGGTTGTGAATTTATAGGTGTGTATGTCGAATATCCTATTACTAGTAAAATGCAAACCTTATCTTTATCACTTTTTTCCTGGTTGAAATAAGATGGTGTAGTGTGCAAGCCTTGGGAACGTATTTTAGTACTGAAACTGGCGTTCCAACTCGGCAAGTTTGACCGCTGAAGTAATGCACAAGCTGCTCTGTATTCCGCGTTGAACTGACGAAGTTGCTGCAAATTACATTTCCAACAATCAGTCTCATTTAGCTCATCATATATGGTGGGCTTCCTGGAGGAGCTAGGATGGCAGGAGTAGTCATTCCCACCACACGCAAAATAGGGGCCTAAGTCGTTGAGTTCCCACTCAACCAATACCAAATAATCATTAGGTTGCGTTTTCACTGAAGCAGAGCAGAGCGGTGATGTGTAACTCCAACCAATAAAATTGCTTGATTCAGACAAGGGCAGAAAATTAAGCAGATTGATTGGCACAGGTCCGCTCCAGTCTGCTTCAGATGAAACGCACCCTTAGAACTCAAAGTGCTCAAAGCATAGCTCTCTCTCAGTCGACCCTTCGCTGCTCTCATAATTTCTGGTCTCTTATCTTGTTCATTTCAGTAGTAGAATCACAGATTATTAATAGTTACTACTGTAACAGATAGGTACACACAGCGACACATCAGGTTATGCACCCTATATACTAGGGATGCAACGATTCGGCCATTACGATTACGATATTAATCGTTATTTATTACGATAACCGATGCATTACGATTATTAAAAAAAAAATTTTGAGATTATCCTCAGAATGAGTTCTCATAGTGTTTTTTTGCATTCCGATGAAAGTAAAATCATGAAAAAAAACTTTAATAAATTCCAAGATTTCGTAACTTTTTCTATTACTTACTACCTAATTTGAGATCGAAGTCAACACTTGGTCAGAATTCTGATTTTTGGATGCGTAGATAATTTGCTTTGAAAAACAAAATATGGAACATGATTCTGTATAATCTCGTTAATCAAGCGATAACTCGTCCGATTTACATGGGAGATTACTCTTTTAAAATGTGGATGACATATTCGAGAACGAGAATGTACCTACCTATGTAATACTTCAAACCGAAAAACCACAGTAGAATTTAAAAAATAATAAAATGAGAGTCCAATCTGACCCAAAAAAAGTCAGACAGAATTAGCTCAAAATGAGCTAAAAAGGCAGCGAGAGATCAGATTTTTTTTAAAGTTGTTTTTCGGCTCTGGAATCTAGTATTTAGGTCTGGTATTTGTCAACAAGTGCAATTTGAATGATGTTTTTTTAAATTTTAATAATCGTACGATTCTTACTACGGTGCATTGCATCGTTATTAATCGTGATTATTACGATTACAGATGCAAAACGATGCACCGCTTCGTAATCGTTGCATCCCTACTATATACCCATAAGTACACTACGTACAAAACACAAAATAGTGCGGTAGAGAGACTGCATAGACGCGGCTGCCGGCGCGGGCGCAGCGTGCTGTGAGACGAAACAACAACAACATACCGCATCCTCTTGCACGAAACGCAGCGTTCAACTTCAACTTCTAATAGTTGAAAGTCCAAACAGGGTAACCTGACCTGTCGCCTTGTGTACTGCACTCATCCCGATTTTGGGTGCTCAAACTTTCGAACTTTTCAGGAACGAAAACTGCCTCATGTCAATGCACAACAGCTTTTATCTCAGAAGATAAATGGCACCGTAGGTTCTTATCGCATGTCAAACGGGTGTGACGGGACACTGGTAGAACATCATTTTTTTCTAGACTATGTTGGCCATTGGTTATGCATACCTACTTAGCTAACAGAGGTGATCGTAGCATTCATTAGATCTAGAAGCTAGAATGAAAACATGCAGATAGACACTAGGTACTGTTCCATAGTAGCCTTACAGCAGTCTTTCTAATACCACATGTTCCAATTTGTACCTATATGAATCTATACTTATAAAAGATCAGTGCCTGGCTGAAAGACAACACAAAGCCTAAACGGCTGAAGATAGAAACATGAAAAGATATTGCCCACGAGACAAAGTGTATTCGTTTCGGGTCATTTCGCAGCTTGCGAATGTGTATGATCAAAAATCGTATGATAGCTGAAATTATACACAATTACACAGGTTAGAAAGAATATAATCCTTCCCAAAGAAATGGAAATTATTCTCTCCTATCGTGGCATTTCTTATGAAATTCAAATTTACCAATTTTGAAGCGTAATAGGATTCGGCATTTTCCTTTGATTCCAATGGAACAGGAAAGGAATATAAGTACTTACATTCTACGGAGGACGTAGGGGTGCACTAAGAAAGGATTTTGCAATATTCCAGTTTCACGCGGACGAAGTCGCAGGCAAAAGCTAGTAATGCATAACCATTGATAACATTGCCTTGTACAAATTAGAATGTGTGAAAAACATAAATTGTGCTTCTAATCTAATCTAATAAATAAAAGATCATCCACGCCGTAAGTCAGGAGTAGATAATGAATATCCTAAATAAAATATCACTATACCTATTGTAGGTAATTTCAATCTCTTGCATAAGGTTATATGTAATTATAGGAGTGAAACATCAAAATCAATGCAAAAGACGAAAAACCATATACAAAGGGAGACTTACCGGATTCTGCGATTTATTAGTCAGATTGTGTAACATGGACACAGATTTACAAAGATTCACTAAACTTGTCTGGCAATGTTTATTTATTTGCTTCTCAAGAATTCCTTTGCTAAGATCAAGGTAGATTTTAGATTGAATTTTTGAAGCCGAGAGGGTCGGCAACCTTTTTATTGATAACATTTTGGATTTAGCCAATCGTTCATTTAAAGACTAAAGATGTTATGGTAGAATGAAGAAAATGCTATTTTTATTATTTTGTAAGTTGGTCTGCAAACGTGCATGGAATTTGACCATAATTAATTTTACTGACATTGACAGTGACAGTTTTTTTTTTATTTCTTCCTTACAGAAAGGCAAGGGGAACGAGCCCATACAGCCTGGTCAAAGGGGTACGAACATTTTTATATGGAGCCTGGGATACCTAAAGGACAACCGCCGCTCTCCCTTGAAAAAATACCTTAAAATGTATAGAAGTTTTGACTGAAGTCAAATGTGTAATAAATTATGGGGTCTTATAAAAACGACTCAGATAGTATCATTTATTTTTATTTAACGAGTTATTTAATCATTTATTATTAATAAATTATAAAAAAGCAGCAACCCCAAAATGGCTGTCAATGTTGTTTAGTAGGTGTTGCAAGCACAATGTTTTTTTTTATATAAAAATGATAAAAACTAATGAATCATTATAAAATAAACTAATGCCTGCAGTTAGTTTCTGGTATTCCATAGTCCATAATAAAAATAGAAGTACGGTTATACATTTTTTGGTATTATGTGCCGGATATTCTTAATTTTTTTTTTTTAATTTTTATTATTTCGCGCGCCCAACCTTAAGACTTTGCATATCGATAGAACACGTCAGTACTAACATACTTTCTTATTTGGCAAAATCTCCTAGCCTGCTGTTTTAAGCTAGATATTCGACTTTGAAAGTTTAATTTTTCAAGACTCCTAGGGGTTTTATTTCTCATCCATCTGTTCGTTCATTCTGAGACTTGATGTTTGCATAGTAGAGGTGTAAATCTGTAGTTACCTACTTTCGGGGTTGGAACATATCTGCGATACCTTTTTTTTTCTTCTTCGAATTTTTATCATTTCGCGTGGCCAACATTAAGACTTTGCATATCGATAGAACACGTCATTACAAACATACTTTCTTATTTGGCAAAATCTCCTAGCCTGCTGTGTTAAGCTAGATATTCGACTTTAAAAGTTTTAATTTTTCAAGACTCTTAAGTACTCTCGATAGTAGCCGGGACCAACGGCTTAACGTGCCATCCGAATAACGGAATCATCTTTCTTCTCAGACAATCAAGTGATTCAGCCTGCAATGGTTAAGACCAACTGGGGAAAAACGCACAAAGTGACATTTCACTAGGTGTCCTGAGGAAATCGAACCCACGACCTTCGTGTCGAGAGCCCAATGCTCTTAACCATTAGACCACGGAGGCAGTTTTATAATAGTATAGATTATTTTGGTAGTGAACGTGATGTGATGGTGGAAGAAATAGATACACTATAGGTACAATGAAAATTATGATTTATTTTTTGTTTATTGTAATAAATTACAAACTAAGGGGCTGTTTTTGGGGCTACGGAGACTCTTCTGTGGCTGACCACAGTACCACTGACCACCTCCTAGATCTGAATCTAGGAGTAAAGGTTCATCAAATTCATCTCCTTCATACGTCTCATCCGTGGCTAAGGGAGTAGTATTCAGGCAGGTCTTCCCCTTACAAAAATTGCAGAGAGCAGAGCATTTCAGCACTGCTCTCTAGCAGGAGCATTTCCTTCCTCCGCAGTCCGCACCCTTTCTGGCACTTGCATGATAGGAATTTCAGAAGGGTGAGCAGTGGATTGAGGTCACTGGTGTCAGCCCCTGCCACCTCCTTGGTCACTCCAAGTTCAACCACTTCTGCACTTGGTGGTACATTCTTTAGGAATGTGAGGCCTCTTCGGTGGGGTGCAGAAGAGCGGGGCGGGCTTACTAAATGACTCCGGAACGGTGTTGTGTTGGTACACAATTATGAGTACCTACGTACTTAATCTACACTAATATTATAAAGAGGAAAGATTTGTACCTATTTTTGTATGTTTGTATGTTTGTAATGAATAGGCTCAAAAAGTACTGGGCCGATTTAAAAAAAATTTTTCACCATTAGAAAGCTGCATTCACCCTGAGTAACATAGGCTATATTTATTGCTAGAAAAGATTAGACGTCCACCCGTGCGAAGCCGGGACGGGCCGCTAGTAAATGATAAAATTCTGTTCGCTCACGGGCCGCATCAGGAAGCTGTTCTTAAAATTTGATAGAGCCGCAAGAAAATGTAATAAATAAATAAATAAACAACGCTCACAGGCACATACATGTATGAGAAGTCTCATGCATGTTTGACATTCCTGCTTTAAAAATATCTAATTTATAAATGTAATGTCATTTTTATAACATTAAATAGATAACTGCGCAGTATTAATAAGAATTGACAATAGGAGCTCCATTAAAAAAAAAATGAATTTCCTTAATTTTTCGTTAATGTTGGCTCTGAAAGATTCAAAATATACTTAAATTAAAGCTAAATAGCTGCTTTACAATTTCATTTCTTATAATTTTCCTCGTAGAATAAGTATTTAAGCCGGTATCCTGTTCGAAAGACGCGTAAAACTTCAATTTTGAACTTTTTGGGAAAAATGGCAAATGTTTGAAGAATTGTATCTCAAGACTTACAAAACTTACAGATCTGAAATTAAATTCAAATTACAGAAAATTTTATCTTCTTTAAAAATGTAGTGGATAATTTTTATGTAAGATGCACCGTTTAGTAGTTATAAGTCAACAACTGAAAAAAAAACCCGACTGCAAAAAAAAACTATTAACTGAAAAGAGAAAAACAAGCTCTATAATCACTAATCAGCTATAACCAAATTAAGCAAATATAATTTGAATGTTATTCGGTAGGTATCGCAAACGGGGACAAAGAAGAATTATAAAACATACCTAAATCCTTTGGTCTTTTGGCCTGCAATACCTTGGCAATACCTACCTAATAACATTCAAATTATATTTGCTTAATTTGGTTATAGCTGATTAGTGATTATAGAGCTTGTTTTTCTCGTCGCTTTAGTGGCTTTAGATTTCCGAAAAACTCTTAATCACAGGTTAAATAGGCTTTGCATTTAACAAACTACACTAGTTTGATAATGTAACAATAGTTCAATATAATAAGTATCTTTTAATATAACGCAGAAACGAACAAATAAACCAAATACATTTTTTTTCACTTTTTACTATCAAAAACACATAAACTCAGCTCGAAGTCAAACTACTATGCCGGCAGCCTAGATGGTGCTTGTGGTGGTAGATGTGGTTCGCGGGCATACAATGACCCATGAACCGAATCGATAGCACGAAATTTTCAATCGAAAAATTGAGGTGGCTCATCCATCCCGGTTTACCCCTACTCACTACCGAGAGCTCACTAGTGAATTCATAATTGAAATGAAAAATCACAGTTTGATTATAGCTATCATTATGTGCCTAGTTGCCGTGAAATAAGAGCTATTTTATGAGAAAGTGTGTTGTATGAAAAATAATTTTATTGGTAATACATCAGTCGACGGTGTGTATAAACATTTCAAGTATTATATCTTTTACACCGCGGTTTGCACAATCCAGTTGGTATAAGAGGAAACAGCGGCACTAACTCCAGGGAAAGTTTCATTAGCGCAGCCGTGTCCCCAGGAGACGACACCGACGAGGATGTCGCCGTAGTACAGCGGACCACCGGAGTCACCCTGGCACGCGTCGCGACCACCGACGTCCAGTATGCCGGCGCAGATCATGTTCTGCGTGACAGTTGCCGGCCTAGGCAGCGTTAAATACCTCTCTGCGCACAGGCGGTTGTTTATAGTGTAGATGGTGACGTCACGGAGCACTGCCGATGCCAGTCCTCCTTGCTGTCGATAAAATATAGTTTTGTGATTTGTGGAAACGAATAAAAAATTAACAACCATAAAACTTGTTTCTAACGAACAGACATTTAAAAAAAATCAGTCAAGTGCGAGTCGGGCTACTCGCGAACCGAGGCCGAGGGTATCACACCACCAAAATTTTCGTATTTTAGAATTATCTTATTACTTCAATAAATCATTTATGCAGACGAGATGTAGTGTTAAAGGATCATCAAAAGTAGTTAGTCGTAGTTTTCGAGTACCGCATACATACACAAAAACACACAATACCCCCCGAAAGCAAGCAGAGAATCCCACTTTTTTGAAGTCGTTCTAAAACAACCAGAAATGACACTTGACTTAATTGTAATATTTTAATAAAATGTACCCTTATTGCGCCCCAACCAGCGTGCACGACTGGAGTATGGTCAGGCAGAAGAGCGCCCTGACTTATGATCGTCGCCTGCTGGACCCTCGGGCCGTAAGTCAGAGCTGATGCCAGGTGAATGACGCTGATATCGTTATCAAAAGTACGCGAGTTGTACGAGGGGTGGTTGACTACTCGGTTCACTCTGACGGTCACTCCTCCGCTGTTGCGATTTGTGGTACCAGCTCGGATGCGACGGTTAGATGTGGTAAACAAACTGGAAGTATTAAAAGTTAGTTATTTTCAATCTAACTATCTATCTATCTAAACTATTATAAAACTGTAACAGAAGTGTGTCTGTACATTGAAGATATTTACAAAAAAAAAAATTACGACATGGTTTTTACCTGTCCCTGATTCCAAATCACCAATTTTTGGATTTTTTGTCTGTTTGTTTGTTTATTTGTATGTTTGTTTGTTTGTTTGTTTGTTTGGGTGTTTGTTTGTTCGAGTATAACGCAAAAACTACTGAACCGATTTTGATGAAATTTTTTTTTGTTTGATATATCATCTGACTTAAAATCTGGTATATAATTTATGCGGACGAAGTCGCGGGTAAAACTCGTAAATTATAAAATAGTTCCATGACTGACAGACTAACAGACAACGCACAGCCTAATCATTTTCTAAAGAGCATCCAGGGGTGCACTAAGAAAGAATTTTTCGGAAATCAACCCCGAAAGAATATCGAAATAGATAATCATTAGCTTTGAGCTTGGTCGTCGACTCCAGGAGAGGTGGAGCGACGCTCGCTCCGGGTACTACTTGATGTTTGCATCAATTCGCTTGATGGTTGTCAAGTCCATCGCCATCCAACGCGGAAAAGCGACAAGCGTCATGGAACGTTTGCATCCGGTATGACACGAAGAGGGCTATTTAATTTTTTGCCTACATTCTAGTTAGTTTTAAGATTGTTAGTTTTAATGTTAATAACGTTTTTCTACCGTTTTCTATTAACATGCAAATAAACAAATCTGACAGAGACATCATTACAAAATAATTATTGACAAAATATCGAGGTTTACTTTTTACTCACAGGCCAGCGAAGCAATGGGCAGCGGAGACCACATATCTGGTAGTCAAAATATTAGCAGCGCAGTTTTGTGACCACAAAATACCATTTCTGAAGTCAACCTGAACTATTGAAGGATAATTCTCGATCGTAGTAGGATCTCCACCCACAATGCGGTTAGGCTCAGATGCTGAGCAGATCGCTACTGCTGAAATTTAAGAAAATATTTATTTTAATACGTGGTGGTCCAGTGGCGAGTAACCTTGCCTGCCGTGCAGGAGGCGATGGTTCGATCCCCGTCCAGGCCGACTCGTACCAATGACTTTTTCGGAATTTATGTACGATTTGTAACACCATTGGCTTTTCGGTGAAGGAAAACATCGTGAGGAAACCTGCATGCTTCAATTTCGAGGCATGTATTGTACCTACTGTCCATTACAAGTGGCGACGGGCTCACTCCCCATCACACTGGACAGAGTTTCGGTACTACTAGTGAAACGTGGATGTTCTGAAGTTTCAGAATATCTCTGACTACCCCCTCGGGGAATATAGTCGTGAGCATATGCTATGCTATGCTATTTATTTTAATATCAGCCTTCGCTATCCCATTGTTGGGCAAAGACCTCCCTCCAAACGCTCCATGCTTCCCGGTTTTGCGCTTAGATTTGGGCATCGATTTCGTCCCGCCACCTTATTCTAAGTGTGCTTTGTCGGCGATTTTATTGTGCTGGGGACCAGTAAAGTTGGTAGTGGTTTTGGCCCATAGATCATCTGGTATGCGGCAGGCATATCCAACCCAATCCCGCGCTTTAGATTGGCAGCTGTGGGGGCGACGTCTTTCACTTGCGTTCTGGAGTTCGATTTTTGAATCTCATTCGCTGAGTTCAGCAGTTGAAAATGTCAAAATTACTGTGGAGATATGCATCTTTGTACAGCTGATTTGACATTCAAAAATCATACTTCAGGAGTGCGATTTTTGAAAGTCAATTCAGCAGTAGAAAGATGCGTATCTCCATAGTAATTTTGACATTTACAACTGCTGACTTCAACGAATGAGTTTCAAAAATCGCACTCCTGCTCCCCACAATCTTATAAGTACTATAAAATAACCACAACAATACAGTCTTTCTTTAATCGGTGTTTAGTTGTAAAATTTTGAATTATTTACCTGCTAGAAGGATCAAAGCCAAACGGGACGCCATTTTGTTGAATCGTCAGCGGTATAATCAAGTCTGTAATATTTCGTTGACACTTTTATATCCATAATGCTTATCTATAATCATCTTATAATCCTACTAATTATACTTAAACAATTTATTTTTTTGATAAGTGCTATCCTGTCTGACATTATAATAAATTAGATACTTAGTTATTTACACGTGGTCTTGAAAAACAGCCGTTCTTTTTTTACATTTTGAAGATGATAAAAAACAGGTCAACTGCGTGTCGGTCCACGCATTGTGTAGGTTTCCATAGTCGGGATTACTCGGGATGAACAACCACGGTTAAAAAGTTAACAATATACCTATTCTAATTATAATTCTTATAGGTAGGTACAAAGAGAATGGAATCACTACGTGGGTAGGAAGTAGGTACTCTACTTATACCCAAATAATTGTATCGACAGCAAAATTGAGTTTGTGTTTCATAGTTTTTTTCGAGGATTTTTGGTTGTTAAAGTTGGTGTGATTGTACAGGGCTGGTACAGGGTGTAAGGGCTCTTACAGACGAGCGACACTTTGCTGTCGCGGGTGGGTCGCAGAGCGCCGCGCCCATACATTTAACTGTCGCGCGACGGTCGCGCGACCCTCCGCGACACCCGGCGACCGCAAAGTATCGCTCGTCTGTGAGAGCGCTAAGGTAAAGTATTATTAACCTTTAAACCATATACTATACCCATCAAACTGATCAACTCATACCGAGGCGTCGGCGACGCGGGAAGCGGGAAGCGAAGCGGGAGCGTCTACGACGCGAAACTCGGCCTCCAAACCGGGGCGGCGCGACTGCGACGCGGGAAGCGAACATCATTTGTTGATGAATAGTCATTGAAGCAACCCTCTTTAAGGCTATTCTACCGTTGGCGCGCTCCATACAAACGTAGTATGGTGATATTTTCAATACTATCTAATTAAAGTCAATGAAATTTTTCAAAAACAATCAAGTAACTAATCTCTGTGTCGGTATGAAGTCAGATTTTCGTTAAAATATACAGTTTCAATGCTAGGATTAATTTAAGATATGTATGGAAATATTTGTTGCACTGTAACTTTAAAACTATAAATTTTATCGAAAATCTGACTTCATACCGACATAGAAATTAGATACTAGATTGTTTTTGAAAAATTTCATTGACTTTAATTGGATAGTATTGAAAATATCACCATACTATGTTTGTATGGAGCGCGCCAACGGTAGAATAGCCTTAACTATTGTTGTGGTAATGTCATTTTGGTTTTAACATCAGTCTAACTAAATTGAACAATTTGAACATCTACAGGTCTGCAGCAGTGTTTCCCAAGAAACATTGTTCTGTCAGGCCCGGTAATTTTCGTACGCACGGGATCGATCAGGACTTAATATCATCATCATCTCAACCGATGGACGTCCACTGCTGGACATAGGCCTCCCCCAAGGATCGCCATAACGACCGGTCCTGTGCTGCCCTCATCCATCGTTTTCCCGCTGCCTTCACCAGGTCGTCGGTCCACCGTGTGAGGGGCCTACCCACGCTGCGCTTTCCGGTACGCGGTCGCCACTCGAGAACTTTTCGGCCCCACCGGCCATCGGTTCTGCGAGCAGTGCCCCGCCCATTGCCACTTAAGTTTAGCGATTCTTTGGATTATGTTTACCTGGGACAAACTATTCAGTTAGGTAAGTCCAACTTCGAGAAAGAGATCAACCGTCGAATCCAACTCGGCTGGGCAGCGTTCGAGAAGCTACGTAGTATCTTCACGTCCTTTGGGACGCCGCAGTGTCTTAAAACGAAAGTCTTCGATCAGTGTGTGTTGCCAGTGATGACATATGGAACAGAGACGTGGTCGTTCACTCAAGGCCTCATAAAAAGGCTGAAAGTCACCCAAAGGGCAATGGAGAGGGCTATGCTCGGAGTTTCCCTGCAAGATCGAATCAGAAATGAAGAGATCCGCAGAGATCTGCGGAGAGATCCGCAGAAGAACCAGAGGGACTTAATATAATTATATAATATTATTATTAGAGTCTGGCAACGAAAGCGTGTCCTGGAGTTTTCTTAAAAGCTTTGATATGGCAACATTATTAAGTTGTCAAAGGCACGTCAAAGTCTCTTCTCTCTCTTTTTCTCCACTATAGTTAGTAATACCCACTAGTAATACCACATAAAGATTTTTTGAATTTCCCGCGTTTTCAGGTCACGCTTTCGTTAGCCAGACTCTATAAATAAGTTTTATTCATCATTTAATAAGATAAATAAAATACCTAACTACATGCTAGACATCTACGAGCAAGACAGTGTAAAGTGCACACATACCAATGACACTCGTACATCAGCACATGTATTAGGGAGCAAATCAAACATGTCTCACTGTTAACACGTATATTGGCAGACAAAGCGGCGGACTACCCTTCGGAGTCACTAATACATAATTATTGTTATACCTACATTACACCTCCGACATTAATTTAGGCTTCATGATATTAATAACTAGATAACCCAGAACCTACTTAGGTTTAAGCTTAATTGCTACCTTAACATAAACACACCAATAATAACTAGGAGGTAGGTACCTATTCTAGTTAAATAAACAATATTTTCTTAATTTTTAAATATATCTCTTGGTTACAACAATATTTAAACTTATACTTGTGACAAGAATAGAGAAAGGTATGCTTCGTTGGTTTGGTCATGTGGAGAGGATGAGTGACAGCAGATGTATGAAAGAGATATATGTTGCTAATGTGAGTGGAAGTGTCGGCAGAGGGCGCCCTCGTAGGACGTATGCTGATCAAATCAGTTGCGTCCTACAAAAAGGGGAGGTGCGGAGTACTCGAAACCGACGGGCATGTATGAAGAGATGTATGGATGTGCATGAGGCAAAAGAGGTATGTAAGGATCGTAGTAAGTGGCGCGCCCTGGTCTCTGCCTACCCACCTGGGAAAGAGGCGTGACGTTATAGATAGATAGATAGATAGAATACTTATACAATTTTAATCGAATTCAAAACCGTATCTCTGAACCGGTTTACGATCTCGCTTTGGGTAACGGGACGCGGTTGATAGAGGGGTACTGACTACACTCTCGCCAGGATCAGAGTGGAAAGAAGTTCATCGACTTGCCCATCACGACACTCCCATCCACCACCGACTCTACCGCGGCCGGGGGAACGACATCCTCTGTATCGCGGTGTGATGAGGTCGCGGCCTCTCCTGGCTCCGCGTCGTCAGGACACGTAACATCCGATAACCGAGATCGGCGCCGCACTTGATCTACGTGCCTCTTAAATAATTGACCACTACCACTACCCAGAATACTCTATCTACGAGAACCCTCTTTATTTTGGACCGTGCCTTTGACCCACTTGTCCTGCTTACCGTAACCTCTGGCACAGACCGTTTCGCCTTGTACAAAATCACGTTCTGATCCTCCCGCGTATTTAGCCTGATTATCCTGAGCAGTTCGTACCATTTCTTGTCTTGCTCGGCCTCCGCGTAATAAGTCTAAACGGGTGCGTACGTTTTTGTAATATCATCGCTGGTGTATCGCCGGTCGTGCTGTGAACTGTGTTTCTGTACGTTAGCAAAAATGTCTGTATGACCGCGTCAATATCTACGTTACCTCTAAAAGCTTTCTTTATTGCTCGTTTACACAGTTTCACAGCATTTTCGGCAGCACCATTGGATGAAGGATGATATACTGGGGTAAATTTTTGTGTAATACCGGTGTTTTTTAAGAAATCGCTAGGTATATTCTAAACTTGTAAATGGTGGCCCTTGGTCGGATACGATTTCAACTGGTAAACCAAATCTAGCAAAAATAGCTCGAAGCACTTTAATAACATTTGCTGCATTTGTGGTTCTCATTTCCTGTACTTCTAACCATTTTGAACTTGAGTCAACTAGCACCAAAAGAGTACTACCCCTGTAAGGGCCGAGAAAATCCACATGGAGACGGGACCAGACCTGTTCGTGATAAGGCCAAGCCTGTGGAGAAGCTTTCGGTGATGCCGCTGCCTCCAACGCGCAGGTCTCGCACTCCCGGCACATGGTTTCCACATTCTGGTCGATTAGCGGCCACCATACGTAGCTCCGTGCCCAACACTTTGTCTTAACTATCCCCATATGACTACTATGCAACTGTTTTAGTACTAGCTGTCTCAAAGACGACGGTATTATCATCCTGTGCCCCCACATAATGCAGCCACTTTCTACATACACCTCATTCTGACGATTAAAAAACGGTTTTATCTCATCGTTGGGACAAGCCGCCGGCCAGCCTGTTTCTACGTACATTTTCACTCTACTCAAATGTGTATCCTTGGTTGTCGCTTGTCTTACCTCACTGTTCGTTATAGGTAAAAAGTTCCCTACGAAGTTTATATATGTGACCTCACTGCGAGCCTTCGGCTCAACCTTGCGGGCCGGCGCCGGCAGTAGTCGCGACAGGGCATCGGCACAATTTTTTTTTGAAGTTACATACTGTATATCGTAGCTATAACCCGATAGCAGTACTGCCCAACGCTGTAAACGCGACGCTGCCATCACCGGTATACCAACTTTATCTCCAAATAAAATATATGTGTTAGCGGTTTATGGTCAGTTCTTAGAGTAAATTTTCTACCGTACAAGAATTGATGGAACTTACGAATGCCATAAATAATAGCTAGTGCCTCCCTATCTATCTGCGAGTAGTGGCGCTCGGCAGGCGAGAGAGCGCGCGAGGCGTACGCGACAGGCCGCTCGCCGTCAGCCGTCAGCTGCGACAGCACGGCGCCCACGCCCACGCTGCTCGCGTCCCCCGTCGACACCACCGGCGCCTGCCCGTCATAGTGCACCAGTACCTCACTACTCGTCAGCTTCGCCTTCAGTACTTCAAATGCGTTCTGACACCTCTCATTCCATTTGAAACTAGTTCCTACTTTCAACAATTCGTAAAGTGGTGCTAATATTGTGCTTACATTATGTATAAACGAGTAATACATTTTTTTTTTTTATTTATTACCAAAAATACAAATTTAATGCAGTACATAGATATAAACACCACTCAAACTACGAGGGTTTGAATGTGATTCATACCTATGAACGACCTAAGCTCAGATACATTCGATGGTGCAGGCGTATCGCGGATCGCCACGTGTGGACGCCGTTCGTACTTATCACGTGGCCCAGGTAACTGATTGATTCGGCGAAAAATTCTCACCTTTCTTTCTTTACACCCAAACCGTTGCTTTCTAAACGCTGAAATACCTTATGCAAATTCTCCACAAGCAAGCTCCTTTGTCGATGTATAATGACGTCATCGAGGAAGACCTCTACGAGGGGTAGGTCTGAAAACAGTTCCTCCTAACGGCGTTGAAAAATTCTAAGCCACACCATATACTAAGCGATTATACATAAACAGTCCCTCGTGTGTATTTATGACAGTGTATTTCTTCGAATCGAATCGTCTAAATTCGAATATTCAAATTTTGGCAACTGCACATCAAGTTCTGCGATCCATTGTCTACCCAATAATGAGTTTTTCGCATTCTCTATTACGTATAAATCTGCCCTCCTAAGCCAAAAAGCGGGATCTCAGTGAGAGTCGATTTCGGGAAAATTAACTTCGCATAGATGGTGGTGATGATGATGATACATTGCCAATCATTGGTGAGTAACAATGCAGAAGAATTAACACTTTGTTACTGAACGGAAGTTAAATTGGAGGAATCAATTATTTTTTCTTTCCTTCCTGCTGTCTTGAGTCAAGGTTTTCCTACATCGCCAGAAGTCTGCTTAAAATAAAAGCGGTCAAGTGCGAGTCGGGCTACTCGCGCACCGAGGGTTCCGTACCACACCACTACAAAACACAACATTATTAACTTAGAAATAAAATCTTTTTTTGTCTGGGACCTTTAGCGCGAGACCGACTCACACTTGGCCGGTTTTTAGTATTTGTTGTTATTCTGTAGAGTATACTCTATAATCACACTAAGTTTGACGCTTGTATGTATTACCGTTTTTACGATAGAGCGTGAAGAAAAAACGTTGATAAAAACTAGTTTCTTCTTGAGAACCCCCTTAATTTTTAACTTTTTGACATTTTTATTATTTGTTAACAAATCCGCCGCATTAACGCATAATCTGAGAAAATTTCAACTATCTAGCTATTACGGTTCAAAAGTTACAGCCCTAAATAGGTAGGACAGACGGACGGACGGACGGACGGACGGACAACGTAGGCTTAGTAATAGGGTCTCGTTTTTACCCTTTGGGTACGGAACCCTAAAAACGATTCGCCGTTCTTAGTGCAATGGATGTTATCGTTTACAGGTTTTATTAAACAAACATTCGTTAGACTGAATCTCGGCGTTCTATGGGTATAGTAGATTACACACAGAGGGCAGGAAAGTAAGAAAGGTCTCAGATCTCATGTACAAACAAACATGTGATCTGAGACTTTCTTATTTACTACCCGAGGTTAGTTCACTATTTTTCTCCCTGACAGAGTCACAAAGCAGCAACTTCGTTTAGCACAGGGGGACGAAAGTTGACGCTTACCGCCCGGAGGAATGACAAATATTTTTTCGCGAAATAGAGATTAGACAACGCGAAGCGCCTCGCATGAAATTTTCACTAAAACAACAGGAAAATAAGTGCGTCCAAGATAGCTTGGTGATTTTGACAGGCGGTTTTCGAGATTTCATTTTACTTTTTAAAGCTGTTTGAGCCTTCAAAGCTACTTAACACACTAAAAATATACAAAATTAATTAACATTTAAGTAACATAAAATTAAAGGGTTTACATCTCAAACATTTTCAGAAAGTAAAATGATTGCTCTAAAACTATCTGTAAAAATCACCATCCTATGTTGGACAGACTATAGTAAAACATAATTATGTACATCTTCTATTTATTTCTTACAGTCATATCCTTACATAGACATCAAAAGTAGTGAGTGCATACAGAAAAAAAGCTTTTTAAGCAGCAGTAGCTACAATCCAGTCGGTAAACGGGGAAACAGCAGCACTGACTCCAGGGAAAGTATCGTTGGCGCAGCCGTGACCCCAGGAGACGATACCGATGAGGATGTCGCCGTAGTACAGCGGACCACCGGAGTCACCCTGGCACGCGTCGCGACCACCGACGTCCAGTATGCCGGCGCAGATCATGTTCTCCGTGATGATCTCGTTACGCGTCGCATACCGTTCCCTACAGAGCTGGTTATTGACAGTGTAGATAGTGACGTCCAGTAGCACCGGCGATGCAGGCCCACCTTGCTGTTATAACAGTAAATTCTTAATTTTCGTTTCTCACCACGAAAGCATAGTGTTTAACAATATTAAATTACTTACCGAAATTGCTCCCCATCCAGCATGAACAACGGGAGACTCGTCAGGAATCGACGCGCCCTGAGCTATGATTGTTCCCTGCTGTACGACTGGTGAGTAAATCAATGGATTAATCAGTTCTACGACACTGATATCACTATCAAGACCCACTATTGCGTAGTTGGGATGGTTGTATTCCTTCAGAACGTAAGCGAACACACCTCCGGTGTTACGGTAGGTAGTACCAGCACGGATACGACGGTTGCTGGGGGAGTAAAGGCTGAAACATACAAGGACAATTTTATTATTACTAAATTGTGTTTGACACAACGATTATGGCATGGCAATATCATTGGAAAAGAAGTGTACTAACAATCCTGCAAAGCAATGAGCTGCTGATAATACATATCTAGACGTCAGGATGTTAGCAGCGCAGCTCTGACCCCAGGTTCCAGAAAAAACTCCCAGGAAATCAACTTGCACGATGGAAGGGTAGCTCTCAATGTTGGTTTCTTGTCCTCCAACAATACGGTTTGGTTCAGATGATCCATAGGATACACCTGATGATAATTCAAAAGTTGATTAAGGCATGCATATTAAAGGAAATAACCATTCGTTTATATTTGTTTGTCACGGCGGATCCATGCAAAGAATTATTATTAATGTGTTTGGAAATTCAACATACGAGGGTTAATAAGCTTTGGACATTATACAGGGTGAAAAAAATCTGCTGTTGCATATACATTTGAGTCCAGTAGGCACTGCAGTTTAGTATGGAACAGCTCCCATACAAAAATTTGCATTTAGTTTCATGGATAGACTCTTAGTTTAAAAGGATGCTAATTATATCAATTTCACCCTGAAGATACGGTGGTAGCAGCGCTTGCAGTAAATAGACTTTTTCTAAAAATCTCAAAGACAAAAGAGACGGTTCCGAAGACGTAAATGTTTTCTTACAACATTTCGAGCACCAATTTCGCCAAGCAATTAATTTAAATAGTTATTGGATCGCAAAATTGAAACAATATTTTACCTGCTAAGAGCACCAGGGCCCAGACCAAAGATGCTGCCATCGTGTAGATTTTCTTTAAATGAACCTGGTATGGTTACAACTATTAACTTTTATACCAGAGCGCAATCGGTTATCATTTAGGTAAGTGGTCAAATGATACGATTTGATTATTTATGAGCTATTAAGTCTTACAGTTTATGATTTTAGAGAGACCGACTTTAAGGATTACCAATTTTGTAATTTATCGATAGGTACCTAACCTAGCCCAAGGAAAAACATACGGGAAGTATCATATCACACTCATATCATTTTTACAGGCAGATTGACATTGAATATATATGTATATACTGTAGCCGCAAATAAATGGAACGAATATGACACGAATCTACTTTGTCCATCGCTAGCATTGCAGTTTTGACAAGTCAAAGAACACATTGCACCCGATTTTTTGGGGTACTGTAGTAAGATACCTACTCGTACACACGGCGACACATCAGGTTACGCACCCTATATACCCATAACTACACTACGTACAAAACACAAAATAGTGCGGTAGAGAGCCTGCATAGACGCGGCTGCCGGCGCGGGCGCAGCGTGCTGTGAGACAAAATAACAAAAACATACCGCACCCATTCGCACGATTCGCAGCGTTCAACTTCTAATAGTTCAAAGTCCAAACAGGGTAACCTGACCTGTCGCCGTGTGTACATCGCGATGTACGAGTAGGTATCCTACAGTACCCCAAAAAGGCTCCAGAGCAGAGCTGCAGGGTTGCCAGCAGACGTTCCTCGTACAAATACGAGATTTGGGGTCTCTCGTACGAGGCACAAGGATGCTGTCAACCTCGTACAAGATCGGAGTAAAAGATTTAATTACACGACAGGATATTATGAGTTTACTATGTAATTTATTCGGCCGCTAAACCACTACAGATAAAGATTTTCATACAACTTTTACCGGCCGCTGCTCGCATGTATTTATTTGGCCAGTACAGAAATTTCGATTTATCTCGAAGAAGGTTGTCAAAATAATGCCCAAGCATGTTTGAGAAAATGAAATATACCCATGATGATGTAATAAAAGTTGACCTAGCCTTCGTGGAAATCTTTAATATGCTGTTGAAATTAAATACTTTGGTCGAATCTTAGAGTAATAATTAATATTATGTGTTATGTATTTAAGTGTGTATTCGAATTTAGTAGATGTGGAGGTTTTCGTTTTCAGAATATCTACTGGGAGGTCGTAAGTATATCCATGCTTATGCATGCATGATATGCTAGAATTGACAATTTTAGCATATCATTCATAACTTATCAATCTAATCTGCCCCCTTACCCGCACTTTCGATCTTCACTATATCGCCACTGTTTCGGTCCGCACTTCATTGTAATAGAGTTGAAATTGGAACGAAAACATTCACGCAAAAGTTCGAATCGAATGTGCGGGTAGACCCTCTGTAAATAATTTCGCTAAGCAAAAGGATCGTATAGCATAGAATATTATTCTTATGCTATGCGTACTTATAGTCACGTACCTAAGTATCAGAGCCTACACCAAAGATGTGTTTACATTTTAATCATCATATTTTTATAAATACCTACTTACTCTTGTTCTGTACCATTTGACCATTGAGTTGAGTATGCGTATTAATAACGGTCTGTAATTCGCTCTAATCCATCTCTA
This sequence comes from Agonopterix subpropinquella, assembly GCA_922987775.1. Taxonomy (NCBI): domain Eukaryota; kingdom Metazoa; phylum Arthropoda; class Insecta; order Lepidoptera; family Depressariidae; genus Agonopterix; species Agonopterix subpropinquella. The sequence goes on along the minus strand of OV277693.1, from coordinate 50,607,671 downwards.
ATCCTTATTTATGACAGCGGTTTTACCCACAGACTTGTGGTTTTACCAAATAGATTATCTACTTATTTATCTTTTACTTGGAGTGCGATTTTTAAAGTAACACGTACAAAATCATGATCTAATGATGCATAATCTCCATAGTAATTATGACATTTTCTACTGCCAAGTCGCTCGTATGATTTTCAAAAATCGCACTTCAGAATTTTCGAATGCCATGTGGTTTTCTTACTCATATCATAATGTTGTAAAGATGGTATGCAGGTAGGTACTTTACAGAAATAAGTAGTACCTACATATATCATTTGAAATATCATTCAAAATATTAGGTTTCCTTATAGTTACGTTCACTCTAAATAAATAAATAATGCTCACAGTCACTTAATTGTAATGATCCAAAATTAAGCCTTTAGGCTTTTTGTTATGGGAACCATATACAACAACGACACACACATATAACATCCATGACAAAACCGGGATTCGACCCCAGGACCCTGGCAGAGCAGTCCGGCGTGGTTACCATTACACCAACCGGGTGGCCAACTCTGTCTGTTACAGACTCTTCTGATAACAGCGAGATAACTTTGGATGAGATTATGAAAGCGATGAAAAGAATGAAATTAGGAAAGAGTGCGGGGTATGATGGAGTGTTCGTCGAAATGCTGAAGAGCGGTGGCATGGTGGTGGCAAGTTTGCTTTGCCAAATCTTTAATAAATGCTGGCGAAGCGGTCACGTTCCTGAAGACTGGTGCAAGGTCGTTATCGTTCCTCTTTATAAGGGAAAGGGCTCAAAGCAAGAGTGCAAAAACCACCGTGGCATTAGTCTTTTGAGTGTTGTTGGCAAATTGTATGCTAAGGTATTGATTGAAAGAGTGATAGATGTTAGTGAAGAAAAAATGTGGGATGTGCAGGCAGGATTTCGAAAGGGAATGGGATGTATGGACCAAATCTTTTCCCTAAGGTGCATAGCCGAAAAATACCTGGCAAAGCACGCGAAGGTATACTGTGCCTTCGTGGACTTGGAAAAGGCGTATGATCGAGTGTGGAGGGAAGAATTGTGGTCTACGCTATCTATATACGGTGTTGACGATCACTTGGTGCAGGCACTAAAATCATTATACGAGGGTTCTAGTGCCTGTGTCAGGGTCAACGGGGCGCACTCAAAATGGTTTGACATCACCAGTGGAGTTAGACAGGGTTGTGTTGCGTCCCCTTGGCTTTTTAACCTGTATATGGATAGCTGTCTGACTGATCTAAAAGAATGCGAAAATGGTTTAAGAATGGGAGAGTTACTAGTCAAGTGCCTCCTGTACGCTGATGATCAAGTGATACTTGCATCGTCAGCGGGAGAGCTACAAGACATGGTAACTCTTATGAATACAGCATTGAAGAAGAAAGGAATGAAAGTGAATGTGAATAAAACTAAAGTAATGGTAATGGAGAGGGATGAATGTGTGACTGATTGTTGTATAATGATTGGGAACGAAAAAGTGCAACAAGTGAATGAGTTTGTATATTTAGGATGCATGTTTACTAGAGATGGGAAATGTGAGGGTGATATGCATAGGCGAGTAACAGCGGGAAACAAAGTAAACGGTGCTCTACATACTATTGTGGCTAGCCAGGTAGTGTCCAAAAAGGCACGACTTGCTATACACAATGGTGTGTTGGTGCCTACACTTATGTATGGCAGTGAGTGCTGGGTATGGCAGAAGAAGCATGCAAGTAAAATTAATGCTGTTGAAATGTCAAGTGTGCAAGTAAAATTAATGCTGTTGAAAGTTCCACATCCCTACATTTCTCTCTAATTGTTGCACCTATTGAAACATAATTTTACATAAAGAGATACTCGTGTAATCCAGATAATCTATCTATCTAAAAGAAGTTTGGCGGACGGACATGTAATTTGAGACCCAGACTTAGAGGTCCCATACATGAATGAAACTTAGGAATAAGTATAGAGTGAAACAAAACTAACAAAAAAGTCAATTAGTTGTACGTAGAAGTTGGGGGAAAGGTACTTCTCCTTATGATACCTTTGGTATCAATAACTGTGTGAAACTCATAATCTTTCTTATTAGATAGTCCACTCGATCTTCTACGCATTCGTTGTGTTTATGTTAATGAAAATTCACGATAACCGTACAATATTATGATAATGGAATAAAACGAAATCACACACACTATCTGTTCAACCAAGCCAAATACATTCCATAACGACTAAAAAATATCTCAGTGATAATTAGAGATCGGATGTTCGGATGCATATTTATTTACCTAAACTTCATTTTTGGCTATGAAATTATGGAAGCGGCAAATTTTCTTTTTTAAATAAATTCTGGGCTGCCTGGAAATCCGGGAATTCATAACTAAACGGATGCATGGCGTGGAAGCGACTTCTCTTCGTGTTTTTCGGCAAAATAAATCCTGAGATGTCTAAGTCCGGGAATGGATAAGTACTCGGATGCATAGTATGGAAGCGACTTCTTAAAATTATTAAATTAAAAAGAAACATAAAAATTTCTTTACAAAAGTGCACTCCATAATAGCCAACACAGTCATCGACTTTAGGTAAATATGCATCCGATTATCCGATCTCTAGTGATAATATTAGAAGAAAATAGCTGTCACGGTTGTGTTTTGCTACTGCTTTTTGGGTGATTTGTCTGATCTGTCGTGATTTCTGGAGATGTGGAAGTTTTTTTTTAAAAATTCCTTAATTTTTTCTATTTATAATAATTATGACCGTCGTCGTCCTAAATGGCTTCTAGTTTTCGTAAAAAATTGCTGGGTCCAAATCTGCCTTTCTTCTTTACATTATCTATTCTTATATCTATCTATAAATTACAAATAAATTACAATAAAATTTTAAACTAGGCGGGTGTTCTTCTTATCGTGTGGGCAGAGCCCTGGTGTCAGAGTTTTTTCAGACCGCCTTACGGCCTCTGACGTGGCGTGGATTTTAAGTAGTAAGACTGATTTTCCCTTCCCCTTCTGCTTTCTTGAATTAGGTACTCTACAATGAATGATCACTATCTAACACTTTAACAGAAGATAAATGCTTTTCCTCAGTTGAACATTTTTTTTTAAATAAATAATTGGAAACATTAATCATTGGCTCGTCACTATGGAGCAGATTGCAGTGCGTGCGTGCGCGTCTATAAATACACCGACAAGAACACTGAATCAGTGACCGCAAATAGATGCGCGTACGCTCGATCCTCGTAGTGTCACTTGCCATTTTTAGTCTCCGCTCTATGTAATGTGCCCTTTAATAAATAGGTGCACAGGTCCTTTGATTGGATCTTCAATGGAGACTTTTTCTTAATTTCGAAATCGTGTTGCCAGATATTTGTTTCTAAGTAGGTAGAGTACCAATTGTTTTCTTATAATAAATTCGTTATTCAATCATATTATAATCGTTATAAATTGACAGATGGGAATCGCGTGGCTAGAGGGCTTTCAAGTAGACGTGTTTTCCGTTCGGCTTGCGATTTCGGTGGCCACGCGGCTCCGCCATTTTATGGCGGTTTCGAGTGTGTGTTTTTGTTTAAAAACAAGGCTTTGAGGTCGCCATATCTATTACCGTACAATGTCAAGCACTAATAATGCTCTTTAAACTCGATATTGGCAAAATCATCGACACTACGATGGAGCCACAATTTTAAAAATAGAATAGAATAAATTGACAGATTTAACGATTTACAAAAGTTACCTTAACACCATTCGTGGACAGAGAACGTAGGTACCTATATTATCACTAGAATAATGAGATCCTTCCTCTGAGATTATCACTGATAAATTATAATAATAAATTATAATAAGCAGGATCCTGCTTTCTTTCCTGAAACATATTTTTATGAACTAGGTATCAAAACAACGTATTTCGGCGTCTAATCCCAAACGAAATCCCGAAACTTGTCAGCGCCCACCTTGACGTGGCGCTTTGAAAATAGCAGCTAATTGCGCTTGTACATTTCACGCCGAATGTCAATTCGGCATTCCTCGCAGGTCTATTTATTTATGAACGAGTCATAACGCAGGTACGATCTTGATACATAGTCTCTGGCAGGTACCTATAACCGTCACATTCTAATTTAATTAGATAGTCACTCAAATACCTGCGTGTGTGTGATGCTTGTGTGATGTTTATGTTAGGTATCTACACTAATATTATAAAGAGGAAAGATTTGTACCTATTTTTGTATGTTTGTATGTTTGTAATGAATAGGCTCAAAAAGTACTGGGCCGATTTAAAAAATTCTTTCACCATTAGAAAGCTGCATTCACCCTGAGTAACATAGGCTATATTTATTGCTAGAAAAGATTAGACGTCCACCCGTGCGAAGCCGGGACGGGCCGCTAGTGTAGTAATAAAGTACTAAGATAAGAAGAATAAACTGGTCAACGATGGGTAGGTAACAAACGGTGAGTTTATTTGTAGAATTTCTGCTTATTAATCCTCAGCTACTTTATTGTTTTCTTTTACACTATAAAGTTAACAGCATTAAACGAGTAGGCTTGTAGATCTAATGAAAAAGTCTCTGAAAGCGGCAACACTCCATACGGAACTAGTTCCGAATCACTTCGATCATATTGTTGATCGAAGCCGAATCAGGTTTATTCTGGATGTGTGTGGTGTCCTTAGTCTAGCTGTTTTCTTCAAGACGCGGCAACTTGTGTTTTGGAGGGTAGGGTAGTGGGTAGCTTCTGACACGATCAGGAGTGCGATTTTTGAAACTCATTCTTTGAACTCAGCAGCTGAAAATGTATGGAGAATCAAAAATCGCACTCCTGGAGTAGGTATGATTTTTTAATGTCAAATCAGCAGTAGAAAGATGCGTACCTCCATAGTAATTTTGACATTTACAACTGCTGAACTAGCGAATGAGATTCAAAAATAGCACTCCAGTTCTTTTAAAACCTAATAAAATTAGGTAGGTAAAATAAACTTTATTGTATTTTTCGTAGAAAGTCACGTTTTCTATGAAAGTTTAAATGATAACATATTAATTAGTGGCAGGCATGTTTGAAAGGTATGTTGCGATGTGGCGCCGACTCCGCACTCTATTTCGGTGTTATTCATCTGGCGCGTGCATTAATCAGCTGAATGCACAATTTAATCACTTCTGACGAGTCGAGTGTATAAAGTATGCGATGACCTGGATCACCAATCACTATGGATAGGGACTGTCGTTGGACCTGAATCGCCTTCGTATTTGTAATAATAATATATCTTGGACATTGTCACTCAAATTATCTAGTCACATTTAAAGTACCAGAATCAGCGGCGGACTAAGCCCGCCGGAGGCCCGGGGCGGCAAAACTAAATGAGGCCCCCGGTCTTTCCAGAAATTGATATCTACAATTCTTTCGAGCCGTGGCAAAAACTTAACATCGGAGCCCCTTCCTTCCATAGGCATAGGTAGCAAGTATTTTGTCCCAGGGAGATCCAGGTCCTACAACAAAGAGCGAGCGAAGCGAGCTCGAGATTTCACTGAATTCTGGAGCGGGCAAAGCTAAGTGAAATTTTACTGCAATAAAATGAGATCAGTGGAATAAGATTTAAATCATTGAGCGAGCGAAGCGAGCTCGAGTTTTTTTACGACTTCAAATCTGGAACGAACAAAGTAAGCTCAATATTTAACTGCACACCAACAGTGCAACTGCAACTGCAACTGTATACTATGAAAAGACATAGGTGCCATCCAAAACCAAGAGCGAGCGAAGCGAGCTCGAGACTTCACTGAATTCTGGAGCAAGCAAAGCGAGCTCAAGATTTTAGCGCAATGTGAGTGTGGTTCTCCTGACTAGTCAGGAGCGAGAGAAGCGAGCTCGAGATTTTGCTTCATTATAACTCGACTTTTTCAGCTCATGCCGAAATCGAGGCGATTGATGTATTAAACAAAAAGCTGAAATGAGCTTATAATATAATGCTTACAATAACTCGATTGTAGAGCTCATCTTGAAATAGAGTAGGTGAGTATATTGGCGTATAAAATTAAAACCGGAGCGAACGATTCTATAATTATGACTGGGTTGTAGCATGAACTCAGTCTCAAAGCACAGAAAGCTATCAAAAAAGCGAAGCGAGGGAAGCAAGCTCAAATTTTCGAAACACATTCTAATTCCAACCACATTGACCTTTCAAGAAGCGAGCTCATAATTATGCTAACTGCATAACAACTTGAAAAAGATTGAGCGAGCAAAACGAGCTCGCAAATTCGCAATATTTTGGACTCTATTTCTTCTTTGACTTTCAATGATAAACTTACGGGGCCTCCAACTTCAAACTGCAGTCCCAGTACCGGAGGCCAGGGCTTCCGGAGCGATCGAAGCGAACTCATAATTATGCTAACTGCATAACAACTTGAAAAAGATTTAGCGAGCGAAGCGAGCTCGCAAATTCGCAGTATTTTTGACTCTATTTCCTTTCTTGACTTTCAATGACTAACGTACGGGGGCCTCCAACTTCAAACTGCAGTCTCAGAACCTGTTCTGCTTCTGGCTTCCTGAGGCCCGGGCCTCCAACTCTAAACTGTGTCTTTACTTGCTATATAAACGTCATTATTTTGGCTTTGATTAAAAAGGGATTTTTTTCTCGAGACTCGGAGAGGCCCCCCAAGACTGGGGGCCCGGGGCGGACCGCCCCCCCCTTAGTCCGCCAGTGACCAGAATCTAGCCAGGAGTGCAATTCTCCAAGCACAAACATCAGTTGTAACATCGCATCGGCAAGCTGTCAATTCGGTATGCGTTTGACCGACGATCTAAAGGATGCGACGATGTTTGCGCTTAGTGAATTGCACTGCTGGACTTATATTATGATGACTAGACAACGATACATATACAACGTGTTAATAAATTAGCGCAAAACCTCATACACTCCAACTGATTTATAACAAAATAATTACATTGAAACAATAATTTCATTATTTTTATAGTAAAAATTTAATGTTATTCGCATTTTTCGTTTTGAGGTAAAAATGAATTGTTATCATTTCAGCACTGAAAGAAAGCACTAACGTACTCATGGATACATTTTTATAATCTTGTTTTGGTAGTAAGTAGGGTGAGTGTGCCCGTGCGGTGGGTTAACATCGGGTTCAGAAATTTTTTAATTTCGCAAACAAATTATTTAATATTTTGATAAAAATTACCTATGTTGAAACCATGATAATTCGATTCTGCTCTCGATTCTAAACAAACTACTTTCTATTTTTGTGTTAATTCATTAACACGTCGTATACAGGATGTTTGATGTCGGGTAAACAGTTGCCTTTAAGGGGTGACCTTATGATATTGAACAACATTGCCAAAAAAATTGGAATATCGAAAAAAATATCGTCTTTTCATACTAAAGTTCGATCAGCCGATAACATTTAGTAAGGGAAGAACCAATTATGTTTTTTACGAATTTCCTATAAGTTTCTTAGGGGAAGTTGTTCAGTATCATGGGTACAATCACCCCTTAAAGTTATGCAACCCTGTAGATCCAAACATCCATGACTCGATTAATGGCTTGATATAGATATTAATAATTATTAATTATTTAGTGAAATTAGTGTTAAGTACTTACCTACTTAACGATAATAAATAACACAAAAATGGGTATGAGTAGGGTAAAGGTATTATAATTTTTTTTCAACTCACCTCGTAAAGTGGCTCGTATTGCACCGCTTTTAGGTACATAATTAGGGTTGCCAACCCTACTATATAATATAGTATCCTACTATATTAGGACTACTACTACTATAATTCTGAGAAAAATATATAGTAGGCAGGCTACTATATTTTGATGAGCAAATTATTTATAGAGAATTTACATAATAATATTGGTACTTAGGTCCAATAAAAATTTCACATAACTTAACATTATTTTAACAATTTTCTTTCTCTTCATCACATTTTGTTCCATAAACAATTTTAAATTTACTAAATATACTACTGAAAAATGAGAACAAGTTTTCCTAAAGTCAGATTTATCTATTTTTTTTTTAAATTATATTATCTCTGTATCGAATCCAGCGACTTCTGCGTTTACAGGATGCATTATTTGCTATAACGAAAACGAAATAGAGAAATTATTGTTCCTTAAAAATATGAACTTGGTATTCAAACCAAAAAGTAGCAAACAAATTAAATTAACAAATTCGAAACAAACTATATTTTTCTTATTTTTTCCCGATCTACTATATTTTTTCGGGCTTTATGGCTCGAAATACTATATTTGGTCTAAAAAAAGTTGGCAACCCTATACATAATGCAGCCAAAAATTTTATAGGATACTATATACAATGTTCTTGAATGCAGCTTATAGAACACGCGTAATGCGCGTAATGTCCACAAAACCGTTTCCATGGTTTAAAACATTAGGTTGATTGTTGGTTGGGCTATTGCAAGCAAGGGTTGTCATGTAATACTTGACTGAGACCTGGTCTTTTGTGTTCGCCCCACATACTTACCCATATGTTTACGCATATCTACCTCTGAACTTATGGTAGGTATTTTCTTTTCATTCTTGGGTATGCAGGTTTCCTCACGATGTTTTCCTTCACCGCCGAGCTCGCGATAATGATAAATACACCCGTACATAAATTCCGTAGAACTTAGTGGTCGAGGCCAGGAATCGAACCGCCGTCTCATGATTGAGTATCGCTAGCTCTCTTCCGTATATGGACTGTCATCGCTATAGGTAATACTAAATATCTATTTATTGAATGGAGTTGAGCGGATGAATTGATATTTTAATTAACCTAATCAATGAATAAAGTATATTGTGTGGTGTTAGCGCGACTCACACTTGACCGGATTTTTTACAGTTGACATGTTTTCATTCCGGAACCCCCTCAAAGACAGTCGCGTATGTACCTCTGCATTTATTTAGGTACACTATACAGGGTCCTAAGGCGTAATGAGTTTATAAACTCGTAAAAAATCGCTTTTTCGATTACGTTTTTTCCATTCAAAATGTAATAATTTTGATTTGAATGAAATATATATTATAGTTGGGGATATTTCCTAGGCAGGAAGGTTATTCAGTACACGATCGGAACAATTTGGCTAGATAGAAAAACATCCCGAAGTTACCCCTCTTTCTTACTTTTAATATCATTTTATATCTAGAAGAAACTATATTTACGCAAATAAAATATACTATTATCTTGGCCATAACATAAGCTTGGCAGCTAGGTATATTTCGTTTACTTTACTTTATATACTTCAACACAATTCCAAAATATCTACGAAATTTCGAGCGTCTCGCCATTTTGCCGATGCGATACGCCATTTTAGAAGCGCGGCAGCGCTTGTAGAGGTAAGACCTATGTCAAACTTTTCTTCAAATTTCACGTCTTATTTTACAACATTTCCGGCTTTTTTCTGTATTAATATCTATATAAATATTTCTAATATTGCTCAAATTGTAAATAATAGCTGTGATTATTGTAGATATAACTAATTTGTAAAATTTTTTTTGAATTTTAAATTATGTAGGCAAAATGACAGTTCCATCATAGTGCCACAGTTCACGAATATAGCTTTCAGTAGGACAACACCAAAATGACTCGTGGTGCTACGAATTGCTAAACTGATGTAGGTAAAGTTGTTTTTGTAGCGCATAGCGAGGCATCCTAAGAGGTAAGCGGTTCCCAAAGTGTATCTTAGGGTTTCGTGGAAAACAGTAGGGTTCCTTGAATCCAAGAGCGGATACTTACATTTTCTGAAAAGGGATCGTCTTGCGAGTTTAGCTTAGGTATTTTCTCATTTTATACTTTTATTTCCCACTGTACAAAGAAAGTACACTACAATTAAAAAAAAATACTGTAATAAAAATTGCTTTAATATTTACAATTTAGACTATTTTATTTAAAATATACCAACAGATTTTGTACTGAATAAAAATTTTTAACAAAAAATTAAAACCGACTTCAAATTTCAAAAAGTACCTAAAAATAATAAATATTGCAGCCGATGAATTTTACGTTAGCATCTATAAGAATATCATTTTGTTTTATCGAAGTCGCTGTCAAGCCTGTACGATTCGAGACTGAGCTTGCAATAATTTTTTGGCTAGGCTTGACACCGACTACAATAAAACAAAATGATATTCTTAATAGATGCTAACGTAAAATTCATCGGCTGTAATATTTATTATTTTTTACTTTTTGAGTTTTGAAGTCGGTATTCATACTTTGTTAAAAAAAAAAAAATTTTAAATTTTCAGCGTTGGTGTTATATTGGGTTAACATATCCGTTGGACATGTAAAGGGAACATGAACACGAATCTTTTATTTCAATCGTCGATGATATGCTATAGATCTTTGAGGAGTCTATTGTCTATCTCCGAAGCCCTTTACCAAATCTTCATCAAATTAAAATGGGACCACTTTTGAAGTATGACCTAAAAGAAAACTGGAACACGAATCATTTATTTCAATCGTCGATGATAGGCTATAGATCTTTGAGGAGTTCTATTGTCTATCTCCGAAACCCTTTACCAGATCTTCACCAAATTAAAATGGAACCACCTCTGAAGTATGACCTACTAAATAAAAAAAAATATCAAAATCAGATTACTCCGTAAAAAGTTATGCGTACATACATACATAAAAAAAATATATATATATACAGGGTGTAACAAAACACCCTAGTAATACTTAAGGGGGTGCTTCAGACCATCAAACTGAACAACTTTCACTATGGAGCCAACATCAAGAAAAAAAAAATCTGCTGTCCCATACATTTTAGTCGAGTCGGTGCTGCACTTTTGTATGGGATAACAGATTTTTTTAATTTTTTCTCGATGTTACCCCCATAGTGAAAGTTATTCAGTTTGATGGTCTGAAGCACCCAGTTAAGTATTACTAGGGTGTTTTGTTACACCCTGTATACGCGTCGACTTGAAAACCTCCACCGTTTTTTGTTTTGTTTTCGTCGGTTAAAAAAAGCGAACAATTTTGGGCGGTGCCACAAATGGCAAAACAATCAAGATTGTTGATTTACAGGTGCGTACCGACTTCGCGTGGCAAACCATCGAGCATTATCTCGCGCGGCAGCCGCGCACTATCCCTTTACACCCGAGACGTATCGATCGTGCGAGTAACATTTGAAAAATTCTGATGACCGCGCAAATTAATTTTAGCGAACGCAACCGGCACTGATCGCTCGTGCGAGTGCTACTCCCGCCTTTCAAAGCGCCCTGCATTAGTTTTGATGCTTCAATAGCCGGTGATTAGACTGAAAAGGTGACTGCGTTTTTTGACCCTAGAAGGCGCTCACGTAAATATTAATTTTTCTCAAACATGCTTGGAAATGTGAGCATTATTTTGACAACCTTCTTCGAGATAAATCGAAATTGCTGTACTGGCCAAATACATGCGTGCAGCGGCCGGCAATGTTGTATGAAAATCCATATCTGTCGTGTTTTGCGGCCAAATAAATTACATAGTAAACTCATATCTGTAACTACCGCCCTATCGCCATTACTTCATTTCTCTGTAAAGTCATGGAAAGAGTACTTAACAGTAAGTTGCTGTCATACCTAGAAGACAATGATCTACTCAGTGATCGCCAATATGGCTTCCGCCGGGGGCGATCGACTGGGGATCTTCTTGTGTATGTCACGCACTGTTGGGGCGAGGCCATCGAGAAGCACGGTGAAGCACTGGCTGTATCACTTGACATCTCGAAGGCCTTTGACAGGATATGGCACGCTAGTTTGCTGAACAAGCTTCCCGCTTATGGCATCCCCGCTGATCTTTGCAGCTGGATATCTGATTTCTTGAGAGAACGGTCGATTAGAGTTGTCATTGACAGCTGCACTTCTGACCTTATGGCAATTGATGCTGGAGTTCCTCAAGGGTCTGTTCTCTCCGCGACACTTTTCCTACTGCACATCAATGACCTACTTGTGTCAGGTATTGTTGGGTATGCAGATGACAGTACTGTCATGGAGAGATATGTATCTGGCGCAGGGGCCAGCGGGGATAAAATACGCTCGCAGAGGGAGGCCATGGTTGAGCGGACAAACTTGACTTTAAGTCTTGTCTCCCAGTGGGGTGACAATAATTTAGTCAACTTCAACGCCACCAAAACACAGGCTTGTCTGTTCACCGCAAAAAGGAGTCCGTTTAATCTGACTCCTACTTTCCGGGGTACATCTGTCCCTGTTTCCGACAGTCTTGGGCTTCTAGGTATAAGCTTGACCACGAAACTAACTTCGGCGCTGACATCGAGTCTAAGGCTCAAACTGCGGCCAAAAAGCTGGGCATCTTAAACAAGGTGAAGCGGTACTTCACTCCTGGACAGCTCTTAGTATTGTATAAAGCTCAGGTCCGATCATATATGGAGTACTGCTGCCACCTGTGGGATGGCTCAGCCAAGTATCAACTTGCCGCACTCGACTCGGTTGAACGCAGAGTCAGGAGGCTCATTGGCGATAGTAAGCTGGTGGAGGCCAAGCTTCTTAGCTTAGCCCACCGCCGCAGAGTGGCCTGCTTGTCAGTCTTCTACAGATTGTACTTCGGTGAGTGTGCCCTTGAGCTGCATGAGCTCATCCCACCTTCCCCTTTCTACTATCGGACTTCCAGACGCACCGCGGGATATCACACCTTCTTGGTTGACATCCCACATATCCGCACCAAGCGCCTTTCTGAATCTTTTATAATGCGCACAGCCAAGGAGTGGAATGCCTTACCTGCGTCAGTATTTCCGAGTACTTACAACCCGAATTCCTTTAAAGTACGAGTGAATAGGCATCTTCTGGGTAAGCTCGCTACATCTACGACCCCATCTTCGTCCTGAGGACTGGATTGAGGTCAAGAGCAAACCCATAGTTAATAAAAAAAAAAATATATATCTTCCCGTATAATTTTATGAATATGCACCATAGCTGCGTAGTAAAAATTTAGGACGTGTATTATTGAAGGCTGTAGATTCCAAACATGGAATAAAACTGAAAAGGGTGTTATGGCACTTTACACCTTTATTCATTCGGGGGTGCGTTATATCCATTAAAGACTCTGCAGGTGCATGTGATTCTGATGACAATACAATAATATGGTATTATCCAGCTGATCTGGTGATGGAGCTGGAAGGTGGCTAGTGGAACTCTTGGATGGCTAATAGTATACTCATCGAATTTTAGCTCGTTAAAATCATCTCGATGAGTGCTTTTCTTTACAGTTTTGTAACAAGTACCTATTTAATGATGGAGCTGAATAACTGTTACAAAAACTGCTCACTGGTATTTTCAATTTGTGTTTCTCAACCGATTGCTTCCAAAATCAATATCTGAGGGTCCGCGTGGACCCTGAATACGAATCCGATGTCAGATTGAAGAAAAGTGTCCACTTTAGAGTCAGTATGACTCATCCTAAGCGTCTGTAAAGCGTAGTTGTGGCAAGGCATGCCTTTTTTTGCCGAGTCCAGCGCAGCACCAGTTGGTCGAGTGGTCTCGGTACTCGCCTCCAGAGCAGAGCGGCGGTTTGGTGCGGTTGGCGCGAGTTCGATTCCGGTCGCTAGCAAGGTGGCAAGGAGCTCGTAGCGAATCTTCCTAGGAGTTCGTTGGGACTTTATTATTTAATATATATATTTTTTTTGTTTTTTATTTTTTGCTGGCGAATTGTCACCTAACCCCAACTATTAACCATCTTTTGAAGCGTGTAGTTTTAGCAAGGCTCACTTATAGCATATAATTGATGATTTCAAACAACTTATTCAATTGCCAATGATTTGTTTTCAACTGTTGAGGAGTTCCATTTACCTGTTTCCAAAGCCATTCATCAGATCTTCATCAAAGAATTACTTATGCCAATAGCCTACAATAATACCTATAAATAACTTTAACTTTGTTATTGGTGTTGTTCAACTGGTATCAATTATATGACATGTTGGTATACTGTGGCATCTTGAAGAATTATTGAACACTCTAATATTTAAATTCAAAATTCGAACGAATTGCTCGCGATCTCCCCTCAGACCCCGCACCTCACCCCCTTTATCGGAGCTTAGCCCTGCCTTCACGTTGTACACTTTTTTAAGGAGATGATCAGACCATCAAACTGAACAACTTTCTCTAAGGGACTAAAATAGAAATCGCGAAAAAAATAATCTACTGTCCTATACATTTGGTTGGGCTCGAGTAGGTTTGCAGTTTCGTATGGACCAGCTGATTGTTTTTTTCGCTATTTCAATGTTAAAGCCATATAGAAAGTTGTTCAGTTTGATGGTCTGATCATTCCCTAAAAAAAGTGTCAGCACATTAAGGACCCTAAAGAAGAGGAATGAATCTAGAATAAATGATGTCGAAATGCGTGTATGTGTGTGGTGTGACTCTAAATGACAGAATACAAAACAGTGTAATTAAAAGAGAAAGATGTGGATTGAAAGAGGATATAGTGACAAGGATTGAAAAGGGAATGCTGAGATGGTTTGGTCATGTGGAAAGAATGAGTGATAGCAGACTGACGTATAGGTATGAAATATTAAAGCCAGTGGGAATGGAACAGTCGAAAGGGATCGCCTTAGACGTACGTACCTATGCAGACCAAATTGGCAGCGTACTTAAAAAGAATCAGATCAAAATGTACCCGAAACCAACGAGCGTGTATGAAACGACTTCAAAAGAAGTGTGTCAGGATCGTAGCCGATGGCGATCCATTGTCTCTACCTACCGCAATAGGACACAGCCGTGAGTATATGTATGAATGTATGTATGTACAGATTATCAGAAAAAGTAAATTACTTACATTAGAAAAGAAAAAATCGAATTGGTTGACGGCATTTTCTTAACACTTGACCAGAAGAACCAGTTTAAACTCAATCAGGGTTAGGTTAATTAACAAGCGGATAGGTGCTCGGATTAATATGAAAATGCTGTCTCCGTGATCTCGAAGGTAAATCTTCAACTAGAGTTAAAGACACGACTGCAAATTGATTGAAGTTTTCTTGCTGGAATACTTATTATAGCATCTATAACTATTATAAGGACCTATTCATACCTAGCGCTCCGTCGCAGTACCTATATCATATTCGCAAAATATGATAATAAAACATAGACGTGAACAATTTTATTACAAAGATTCTTTATTTTATAGGCGCTTCGGAAACGATATTTACACCCTGTGGTGTAAGGAAAAGTATAATTAACCCTTAAACCAAACACTCTACATACCCATCAAACTGAACAACTTTTAAGTACTATGTTAAAATAAGTGTTACATATAGAAGGAACCTGTATAATTACGGAATGCGGAGAATGGTTTTAATTAACTTTGAACTTTTACTACATAGAAACGACTTCTCTACTATGCATCACTATGCATCTTAAACCGCTGCCAAACCATGTAGGTAAGTAACTAAACTTAGATTTTCATTATAACATAATTGCCCCTATAATCAAATTAGGCGCTATCGCTATACACATTTGGTGCGGCCTCGAGCGCGCAAATATCCGCATTCCTGTCTACCCCGGTGAACATTGAACTTGACATTGTTGTGCATGGTCTTATGTGGCACCAGAGCTGTGTCTTTCAAAGTGCAAAGCTGTCCAAGAGAGGTCGCGAGAGCTTCAATGTTAGCCTAAAGCAAAAGTCTACTGCGCTTGTTGTTTATGAAGAAAACAAAACAGTAGATAAAAAATCTGTAAGTGTTGAAAATCATGTCAGATTGACAGTACCTACCTAAAGTGTTCTAAAACCATGACTTATAAAAAATTGCTCCCTAAAATTAGGGATGATCGACAGCAAAGTTTACGCCATCCCTCCGTCTTTTTTAAAATGAAAACCCCTAAAACCTCAAATAAAAAATCGGCTGTCCCATATCTACATTTGAGTCGAGCCGGTACCTACCTGTAGTTTTGTATGGGACAGCTGATTTTCGTAAATAGTGGTGAAGCTCAGCGGTCGCGGCAGGCCAATCGTGCGGGGCGTGCGGGGGAGGAGTGCGTCCCGGGCCACGCTCTGCCTGCGCGCGTACTTTAACATCGAATTGAGTTAGGGTACGCCCGTCCCCCGCCGTACCCCGCAGGCCACGCGGGCATAGACCCAACGCGGCCACTAAGTATGCTAGTATCGTCTAAGATGATTTTTTCTTCTATCGTAACTGCTTACGGACCTCTGCTGGATTCGTACCCGGCCGAAGGAGATATTTACATACTCCTAAATCCACGCGGACGAAGTCGCGGGTCAAAAGTTCGTAAGTTTACAATACGCATTTTGCTGTCTGTTACTGACCGATTTCCATAATTTTATGGAAATCGGTTTAATGGTTCTCGACTCGTATTCATGTATTTTTTATATTTTTTACTAAAGTATATTTGACCGTACCGGCACAGTATAAGAAAGAGTATCTATTACTAGATACAGTACGGACACTCCCTTCCTCTCACCAACTTTTTACCTCACCGCTCTCATCGCCCTCTGGTTACCACGCTCTGGTTCTACGAAGAAGACTTAAGGTTCAATTTCTTTGGTTTCGCATGTGGTGACGTCATCTTGTCAATTTCAAATTTTTGTATGCATTGTCCGGAGTGTGGTACCGGAAAGCGCAGCGTGGGTAGCCCACCAATGGTAAAAGCGGCGGGCAGCAGGAACCCGTTGGATGAGGGCAGCGCAGGACCGGTAGTTGCGGCGATCCTTGGGGTATGCATATGTAAAGCCGTGGACGTCTAATGGCTGATATACAACGTGTTAATGAATTAACGCAAAACTAGAAAGTAGTTTGTTTGTTTTGAATCAAGAGCAGAA
The DNA here is from genome assembly GCA_922987775.1 of Agonopterix subpropinquella. Classification (NCBI taxonomy): domain Eukaryota; kingdom Metazoa; phylum Arthropoda; class Insecta; order Lepidoptera; family Depressariidae; genus Agonopterix; species Agonopterix subpropinquella. The sequence continues at coordinate 50,590,929 of OV277693.1, read as the reverse complement.
TCGAATTATCATGGTTTCAACATGGGTAATTTTTTTCAAAATATTAAATTTATATAATTTTATTGCAATATTTAAAACTACGTTAGCGCTTTCTTTTAGTGCTGAAATGATAACATAACATTTTTGCCTCAAAACTTAAAATGTGAATTACTTTAAATTTTAACTATCAAAATAATAAAATTATTGTTGCAATCTTATTATTTTGTTTTGAATCAGTTGGGGTGTATGAGGTTTTGCGCTAATTCATTAACACGTTGTATATGATGATGACTAAAGTAAGTATATAATACGTCCACCACAAGTGCCCAATACGGATTGGTAAACTGCATACGCTTAGGAACCCCAATATCCCCTCCCCTCCTTGAGGGTACACTTGTGCCCTGCAGTGGGACGTAGGCTCATGATGATGATGATACTTATAACATTATAATATGTAGTTACATCGATTTGATCGTACTGAGCGAGAAAACTGTATTTTTCGCTGCCCACTGGAGTAGCTTTCAGTGCAAAACCCCCCGTAACGCAGCCATCGTGTAAATAATACTTAATTTCTTTTTATTTATAATTAATGGACTCTTGCTTGTGCGTTAGAACTGCATTTCCGCCAGTGTCAAGTAGTTTATGGGAGAATCTATCCCAATCTCAGGGATTGTTTTTGGTCAAGAACAAGAAGAGATTGAGGATTGCGGAGCCTTGTGTCAGGCAAAAACGTGACGCGCGAAACCACGTGATAAAAATACCATTGTAAATAGTGTTACATAAAAAAACATACAGGAAAAGTAACTAAAGATGTAGGTAAATACTTTTTCAAAACAAACAACATAATTTGATACAAATCTTTATAATTATATTTAGATATCATGCAATGCGCCAAACGTCACAAGTTTATCATTATCACAATAATAAAACAAAAGCTTTGCAGATCATTGCGTAATTTTTTGACAAATATCATTCGCTACGCTGAGGAATAAAAGTGTAAACAAAGCAATTTCCGCGTAATCATTATTTTATCTCTAAAATACACTTTTCAGTGTGTACAAATGTTAAACACTCTTTAGCATTGAGATAAGAATTCAGATTTTATTTAAAATTCTAGAGATAAAATATTTGTTGTACATACCCTGAATTTCTTTTGTCTGAAATAACCCTGATATATACAAATTACATTATTAAATTAATATTACCAACTTATGTTACACGTTAATCTAAACTATTATAAAACTGTAACAGAAGTGAGACTGCATTGCAATTCACTAAGCGCAAACATTCGTCACAACTTTAATTGCGTCGTTGAAACAACGGCGAGCTTTCAATTTAATGTGTCAAAACCAAGAACATTGTATATAGTATCAAAACTCATATAAAACCTCCGACGATCTGAAGGATGTTTTTGACAGCGATGTGATGATGCTTAGTGAATTGAACTCCTAACATTGAAGATATTTACAAGAAAAAGATTACTATATGGTTTTTAGGTATCCCTGACTCCAAATCAACCTTTTCTAGAATTTTTGTCTGTTTGTTTGAAACAGCAGCACGCAAAAACTACTGAACCGATTTTGATGAAACTTTTTTTGTTTGATAGCTTATGTTTTGACTTAAAACCTGGAATCCTGTAGTTTGTGCGGACGAAGTCGCGGGTGAACTCTAATGTTTAAATGCGTCCGATGCGTTACTCGGGAAAAAGACAGGTGATTCGGAATAAGTTGTTTGAGTAGTATAATTATATTGTTTGTCTGTGTTTTTCAACAAAGTTTGTAGTAGTGTTTGTTGTTCCATTAGGAGTGTATTCAGATGCCTCATTTCTTGGTCAATTTTTTTTAAATTAAATGTTGTCTGATCTATCTTTTCTTGCATTCCTTTTAATTCTAAATTGAAATTGTGGTCATTGGTTTGTGCTTCACTTTTGAACTTTGATGAGAATTTATTCTTATGCAAGATTTCTTTGATAGACATGCCAGTTTTGACTTTGTTTAATTGTGCGAGTTCGTAGGCAGCCATCATTAGATCTGTAGGCAATCTGTTTTCGCGAGGATTTAAAGGCTTTACACTTAATATTACTTTCCCGGCCTCTGGAGAAACCAAAGCAGTTCTATAAACATATTTGTGCAAGCATTTGGGAAGCCAAGCGCTGAACATACCCATTTCGACGAATAAGATAAGCTTGGTTTGCCTAACGAGTTTAGATAGCCCAGCTGTCTTTCTGAGGCCTTGAATATCGTGAACGGCGATACCGACGAGCAAATTCATTAGGATTATAGTTACAAACATAAGGAACAAAATGAAAATGATTTGGGATGACAGCTCGAATACCAGTGGTGGGTCATCCTGCATGGGATCATTTATAAGAATGTTCAAGTTCAACTCTCCCACCATCATTGATAGTGTACTAATAAAGCCCATCAAAGGATTCGCAAACATTTCTTCATTAGGGAATACAACACAAAAGCATATTGTAAAACCAAGTAAAAGGCAAATGTACGCCAAAAGTAACTTTAAAAATTCTGTCAAGACTTTCTGATACATGGCTACATAATCACCAAACATTGGGAGCTGACCCATCATTAACATCAAGTTGGTCCACGCTCCTAACACGGCATATCCGCCCACGTGATTTTGCCAACTGTAATCGTCATGTATGTTATATAAAGAAAATACTGAAAGTAGGACAAACCATTCCATTAGATTCTCAAAAGTAGTGAAATAAGTGTAAATGCTAGAATAACCTGTTATACCTGTACATTTTCGAAGTATTTCAAAAGCAGTGATTGCTATAAGAACCCATCTTTCAAATTCAATAGGATTATCTTCCAAAATATCACCCAGTAGTGACTGTTTTTGACATAGTTCGTTCAATACGCCATACTTTTCGGAATATTTTCCTTTACATGTTTTCACAACTGCCGTTAATACGTAAATTGATAAGAATGATACGAACAAAAAACAAAAAATCAGTCTTGCCAAGTAAAATTTCCTTATCTTTCGCCATTTCATAAACAAAAACGCAGAGCATAACGGATGAAGCAAAATATCTTTTTGACCCTCATCTACCAAGCTATTCAAGTATGTGATTTCGCGTGGATAAGAAAACTTTAACAACCTACCAAAATCAAATTCTATTTGCACTTCTTCATTACCTTCAGTTGAGCGGCTTAGAGAAATGCCACAATCCAAATTGTATCTCAATATAGCTAGGGATTTCGGTGTTTTTCTGGCAATCACACTTAGTGCTGTATGACCCTTCTTAGATTTGGAAGTGACATCGGCTCCTAAAAAAATTAGTGTCTCCACACATGGCGTCCTACCTTCCATAGCAGCAATATGTAAGGGTGAGTATCCATATTCGTCCTTTTTGTTAACATGAGCTCCCCAACTGACAAGCATATCAACGATGTCGCAAGCACGTTCCGATCGGCATATAGATGCATGCAAAGGTGTTCTTTTATCATAATCTTCGGCATTCGGGTCTGCGTTGCCATCTCTCAAGAGTACTTCTACACATTCAAGGCTAGAACATCTAGCAGCCAGATGTAAAGCAGTGAAACCTCTATAGTTCTTCGTATTTGCTTTAGCACCCTCGGAAAGCAGAAGTTCCACGCATTCAGCGTAGCCTCGAGCAGCTGCTAAATGTAGAGCTGTACACTCTTTGTCTCTTTGCTTAGTCACTCCATTCACACTTATTTTAGTCTCCTTTAATAAATATGAAAGACAACGTTGAGCACCAAGTTCTGCAGCTAAGTGCAAGGCATTCAATCCTCCTGAAGTTACATAAGCAGGGTCTACACCTTTTTCAATAAATAATTCCATACATTCTACTGCGTCAGCTCTAACTGCACAGTGAACAAGATTATCTTCACAACCAGCTCGTTGTACAACTGCGTGCAATGAAGCTCCGTTTGCTGTTAGAACTTCAGCTACTTCTAAAGAGTTTCCAAATGCAGCGCAGTGAAGAGGCGCAAAATATTTTGGAGCGTAATCGACGTCGGCACCTCGAGAAAGTAAATATACCGATGCTCTAGCCGCTCCACTAAAGGCAGCCATATGCAATCCTGTCAATCCAGCTGTATCTGAATAGTGTATGTCCGCTCCCGCATCCAAAATAGGCGGCAAAAGCTCGTCACGACTCAAAAATGCTGCCCACAAGAATGTTAAGTTGACCACTACTTCTGGTGCAGAGCTGATGTGTTCCTCTATATTTTCAATTGTGATAAGACCGCACTCTACGTCATCAAAAAACCGCCCTGCACCTAAAGTCTGTGCTTTTTCACAGAGGCCTCTCCTCACAGCTTCTTCGGTCAACTTGGCTTCAGGATCAGGAGCGAGCACATCAAAACTTTGGTACATGTTCGGGGCATCTTCGGCTGGCGGTGACGGACCGACAAAGAGATATTCCTTTGCTTTACCGGGTTCTTGCGCAGATTCAAGTAGATCAATGCTTCGGACATGTTGGTAAGCAGACTGTAGTGGAAATTCTTCCGTCTCTCGAGTTCTCGAACTGAAGCTGCTGGTAAGGCGGGATCGCGTAGGTGTCGCTGAAGGCGTCTGCAATGGAGACGGCCACCCCATCTCGCGGTACCCAAAGTTATCCATGGTCGGTACGTGACTGAAACTAGCTGCATGTATCTTGTCATTATCTTATCTATCTACTGTTTTACTAGAGCTCAGACGAGATTTCTTTGTTTGACATCATGATTTATGATGCTATTTTTATTGCGCGCAATTATAAATTTGCCTTCCGCTCATGTAACTTCACTTCATTACCAAAATCCGGTTTTCCGGTTCATTAAAAAAAACTAACCTGTTTTTCGTATTCCCGTAGAATAAAAACTGTTGCTCACATACAATTTTTATTTAGAAGATGAATAAAGGCTCTGTAGGTAATTCTAATTAGTCGTTTGGTAACAGGTTACAGTCAGACAATGTTGATCAGAATTACCACAGAGTTCTATAGGAATTACATACGAACACTTTGTAAGTGTGCAAATTAAATAATGTTTGTTATACAATTTCCCTGCGTAGTATATCCAAACCTAGGACAAAAACTTAAGAGGAAAGGCGGTCTGCAAGAAATTTGAAGAATATCTATTGCAGCGCGACGCTGCTCCCTTCCCGAGCAACGGAGCAACCGAGCTGCCAGTGCGAAAGTGACAACTGCAGGTTGGACTGATTTAACGTACGTAATAATAGACGAACACACAATCTCGTATTCCCCTGTTTCCTCCTCCAAAAACAGACAGATTTTTTTTTCAAAATTATGTGAAATACTTTGGCTATGTCTGCATGTTTTCCTTTTTAACCGACTTCAACAAAAGGAGGAGGTTCTCAATTCGACCCGTATGTTTTTTTTTCTTTTTTTGTATGTTTGTGACATGAGAACTCGTCAATTATGAATTGATGTTGTGATGATTCTTTTTCAGTTTGGTAGATCCATGGTAGATCATACTACAGAGGTGGTCCCACATAAATTATATCGAAATCAATTAAGAATAGAATATCACGATAATAATAAAATAAAGTTGTAGGAAAACTTTCTCCACCATTTCTAAAGTGACAGTCGTTTCCTCACAGAATTTCAATTTCAACATTTAGAAAAATAAATACCAAGCCAAAAAATTAGTGCAAGCCCAGTTGCGAATCGTACAGGCTTGGCACCGACTCCAACAAAACAAATTAATATTCTTATAGACGCGAACGTAAAAGTCATCGACTGAATATTATTTTGTACTTTTTTAGTTTTGACGTCGGTTTTATTATTTTTATTAACCAAATTTGCTTGCTGGATGTCTGAAATAGGCAATAAAATTAAGCAATTTTAGTCAATTTAGAAGGTTCCTAGTTCATATAGTTATTCATTTATTAAAAAAAATACATAGATAGGCACATGCCAGAGGCGATAAAGATTGTATGTTGGTATTTTTTTGCTCTAGTGTCAGGGATCCAGGAAGGAAACAGGGGAATACGTTTGTATGGACTAGACGGCACCCGCCTTTCCTCTTAATAGGTAGGAAATATTAATAGAAGTCTAATTTGATCGAGTTCATTCATTTGGTATCAAAGGCAACACCGGATTTAGATTGAGCTCAAGTGGAGCTACGAGATCAAATCATTTTGACTTAACGTCGCATAATATAACAAACAAGTATAATATGCGAGATTGTCAAACGCTGTTACAGTTAAGTATCTACCAACATAGTCATAGTCATATGGGCATATAGGGTCCTTCTTCAAACGCTGACACTTATTAAGGGGATGATCAGAACGTGAAACTGAAGAACTTTATCTAAGGCACCAAAATCTAAATGGCGAAAAAAAATCATTCATTCCAAATACAAAGCTGCAAACCTACTGGAGCCAAATGTATGGGACAGCTGATTTATCTCGCGATTTCGATGTTTGTCCCATAGAGAAAGTTGTTCAGTGAGTGAGATGGTCTGGTCATAAAAAAGTGTCAGCATATTAAGAAGGACCCTGTATACTTCAAAATCTGGCAAACAACTGCGACATGGCAATGCACAGTACACTAACATGACAGTACATCAACCTCTTTAATTGTTACAGAGATGATGTTTGCACATGGTCGTCAAATGTCACACATCACGTGTCGTCACACGCACACACTTCTAGAACAACAAATATTTGTGTTTACGCACAGAGTATAACTACACTTGTGCAATCTTTTGTCGTGTTGTCGGTGACATGTGGGTAGGTACATCTCCCTGGTGGCACGTACCTACGTACCTACCGGTTTTATCAGCCTAGGTACACAAAAAAGTTACAAATACTTACACGTTCACACGCACGCATCTTTGATAATTGATAAATGAATAATATAAATAAATGTATTTTAACTTAACTGTATACAGGGTGTAACAAAACATCCTAGTTATACTTAAGCGGGTGCTTCAGACCATCAAACTGAACAACTTTCACTATGGAGCCAACATCGAAATCTCGAAAAAAAAATCCGCTCTTTCATTCAAAACTGCAGTACCGTCTCGACTCAAATGTCCCATACATTTGAGTTACGGCAGATTTTTTTAATTTCTTCTCGACGTTGGCTCCATAGTGAAAGTTGTTCAGTTTGATGGTCTGAAGCTTAAGTATAACTAGGGTGTTTTGTTACACCCTGTATAGGTACATTCAATGCTCGAAGCTTCTTATTTTGTTAAAGTACGTAATTTGGTACCAAAAATTTACATGTTTATTCACAAAATTGTTTTGATGTTGGTCAACTTAAAGCTAGAATAGACAACATTAAATAATTTCGCCGTTTTAATTTAGACTAGCGGCGACCGCGACTTCGTACGCGCAAACCAGTGTACCTACCAACTTTAAATATTCGTAACTAGCTTAATAGCGATAAATAAAGTCTAAATTTTAATCCAAACTAGCTACTATGCTTTTATGGAAATGCACAAACAAACAGACAAAAATTCAAAAAATAGTCTCAATGCATTCTATTACACGTACCACCTACCCTAAACGCCCCCAATGATGCATATTTTCGCAAATATCGTCAATGTAAATCCACGCTAAGTTTACAATTTTATAATACCTACTTATGTAGGTACCTATAGATCATAGCACGGCACAACACTAATTTGCAAAGACCTCAATGTCAAGTACATGCATATCGCAGCGACGCGACGCGACGCAGCGAAGTCCGTTAACGCGGCAATCGGCGACAATTAATCGGACAGGTTTACCCGGCCGGGGAATCGAATCGACGACCGTGAACGATATATACCGCGTCACTATGTCATTCGTTCGTAGCCAAGATGCGATGATGTACCGTTAAATATAGAGATACTAGTATACTTAACACTGCGAGATCAATTTCTTCAAAATCATTTAAGATTATAAGTGAAATAGAAAGAAACATACAGGCGAGCTCACGACCGACCGTAGCACATTATAAGAAAGAGTATCTAGTACTACATATAAAACTAGAAAGTTGTTTGTTTAGAATCGAGAGCAGAATCGAATTATCATAGTATCAACATAGGTAATTTTTTTCAAAATATTAAATAATTTTTTTGCAAAAAATAAAATTTACTGAACCCGATGACAATCCACCGCACGGGTACACTCACCCTACTAACTACCAAAACAAGATTATAAAAATCTATCCACGAGTACTTTAAAGGACAACCGCCGCTCTCCCTTGAAAAAATACCTTAAAATGTATAGAAGTTTTGAATGAAGTCAAATGTGTAATAAATTATGAGGTTTTATAAAAACGACTCAGATAGTATCATTTATTTTTATTTAACGAGTTATTTAATCATTTATTATTAATAAATTATAAAAAAGCAGCAACCCCAACATGACTGTCAATGTTGTTTATTAGGAGGTGTTGCAAGCACAATGTTTTTTTTATATAAAAATGATAAAAACGAATAAATCATTATAAAATAAACTAATGCCTGCAATTCGTTTCTAGTGTTCCATAGTCCATAACAAAAATAGAAGGACGGTTATAAATTTTTGGGTATTATGTGCCAGATGTCCTTTTAACTATCAAAATAATGAAATTATTGTTTCAATCTAATTATTTTGTTATAAATCAGTTGGGGTGTATGAGGTTTTGCGCTAATTCATTAACACGTTTTAGGTATAGTGTGCCACCACGGCCACCACCATGATACTTATACAGAGTGTTTGGTGCATCGTTGGCCAAATTGAAATGGTAGATAGGAGGAGTCGTGGGCTATCTCGCCACATCCCCAAAAAAAATACCCGCATCATAGATTTTTAGGTGAATTTTTTAGGGATTTTCTCAGAAAAGTCCGTAAGTCAGCCAACGACCCCCCCCCCCCCCCCCCCCCCCCCGCTCCTATCCACCATTTCAATTTGGCCAACGATGCACCAAACACCCTGTATTGTACAAATATCTTATAAACTATACTGTTATTTAAATATTGGATCAATACCTATGCCAGGTTCCTGTTGTCAACCAAGGGATGAATGAATGAATGATTTCACACGAGATATTTGGGGCCACCAACGAATTTTAGGGGCGCATGCAATAGGTATTTTTGGTTCGGTGTAGAATTATAAATCTAGGTGGTATTTTATGTAACCTAATTATGGTTTTGTGTAGAATTATAAATCTAGGTGGTATTTAATGTAACATACTTATGGTTTTGTGTAGAATTATTAATATAGGTGGTATTTTATGTAACCTAATTATGGTTTTGTGTAGAATTATAAATCTAGGTGGTATTTTATGTAACCTAATTATGGTTTTGTGTAGAATTATAAATCTAGGTGGTATTTTATGTAACCCAATTAAGGTTTTGTGTAGAATTATAAATCTAGGTGGTATTTTATGTAACCTACCTAAGAATAAAATTATCGGTGTAGTGTAGTACTTATTATTATTACTGTTGAATAGATCGTAGAAAAGTGAAGTATGAAAACGTTGTCTTCAGTATCTGGAACAAGAATGCACAACACATAATTTGATTTTGAATACATATTATTTTAATTATTAATTTATAGGAACTTAAGTACGATATACAAAAATCGTTGGTGGTTTATAGAAATGGCGAATAAACTATTTTTCGCTAAAACTATTTTTTGCTTAGAACGGTGGCCCGGTTTTTTCTATAAATTAGTATAAAAGATGTACCTAAAAGACCACGGGAAGAGGGCGATATTCAATTGGTGTAACGGCGAATATCAACCAATTTTTTTCTTTAATAGGACCATTGTGCCACATTCGCCCTTACTTTATATCTTATACTTTATATCGTCAGTGGTTTGTAGAACTAGATATTTTTCAGAAGAACAGTTTCTTATAGTTTCAATCACGGTTTTTAATCATTAACGGAAATCTTGCTAGCTTCGACCAAAAAGTTCCTAATAATCAAGTTGTGCTAGATAGATATAGATCTATATAGACTAACAAACACTTAATATATTTTATTGCATATAGCATAGCATATGCTCACGACTATATTCCCCGAGGGGGTAGTCAGAGATATTCTGAAACTTCATAACATCCACGTTTCACTAGTAGTACCGAAACTCTGTCCAGTGTGACGGGAAGTGAGCCCGTCGCCACTTGTAATGGACAGTAGGTACAATACATGCCTCGAAATTGAAGCATGCAGGTTTCCTCACGATGTTTTCCTTCACCGAAAAGCCAGTGGTGTTACAATTATATTTTATGTTTGTCTAAAATAAACATCATAATAATACAACCTATGAAATATGAAAGAACACTGACTGGTAGTTAACCTTTTCAGCGCCAAAGTCTGATAATCAGACGTTTAAGTTTCGTGCCCTCGCCGCCAAAGTCTGACAAAAAAATTGTTGAAAAATCCTTTTATTTTTATCACAAATAAACTTATCAACGTACGTATATGTTTTCCAGATAGTGACAAATTTTGGGTCTGGCGTGTGATGAGCGTTTTCTAAATAAATCCGTGGCGTGGAATGGGTTAAACGACACACATTAATTGATCTGTTATAATTCGTTATTAAAAACCACAGAACATTATAAGAGGGGTTAGAAATGCAAAGTAGCGCTTTTGATTCGAAGACGACTGTCGCCAATTGTCTTCCCGCTCTCGCTGCTACACCTACTCATGCCCTCTCGCTCGCACCACGACGAGCGCCTTATGGCGCCTAATGGTAAATCATTGCATAACCTGTGGCGACGCGTTCCACACCTACTTTGCACCTCTAACCTGTCTTATAATGTTCTGTGTAAAAAAAAAACATAACAACGAATCAGCATTTACCATACAATATGGGGCGAATGTACAAGAGAATTCACTCAAGAGAGACTGTTTAAACTTTAAAGGGCGAACATCCATTTTTTCTCTCTATCTTAATCATATCTTAATATTGTTCCGCAATTATAGGCTGTCGCGTTTAGAGATCCTATCCTACTAATACATATTATAAACGCGAAAGTTTGTAACTATGGATGGATGTTTGTTCCGCTTTCATGCTAAAACTGCTGAACGTGTTTTGATGAAATTTGGGATACAGATAGACCATGGCCTGGATTTACACATAGGTTACTTTTTATCCGGGTAATGCAGACGAAGTCGCGGGCAACAGCTATTAAGGTATAAAATTGGTCGTAGTCAATTGGCCTATAACATGGCAGAGGGGAATTCTAACGCATGGCCAGTCCATGGTTATACTATCAGTTTAAAATAACAATGTGCATGACCTTGAAGGGCCGTTCGATAACTTCACTCGGTTGTAAAGGAATATAGACTCTATGTAAAGGAAATAATCATTTGAATGACTCAAGTGAAGTTCGTGTCATTGAGTGACGTCACATTTGCAGGCGAGGTCATGCACATTGTTATTTTAAACTGATAGTATGGTCTATGTCTTACACAGATAAATTAGTAGTGAAATTATTATTGAGTAATAAAACAACTAGCATAAAATAAAAACAAGTTTCTTAATTGAAATTTAGAAACTGCTCTCCTGTAAAAATATTGATATGGCGTTTTTGCTCTTTGCAACTTTTTGTCCTGTTGCAACTTTCTGTATGGGACCTGTAGAATACACATTTCTACTAAGGGTTGGTTGAGGTTGATGTATATAATGAAACACAGATATAGTCTTCACTAGTAATGTGACTAGCGCAAGTCCGCACAGCACGGCGGTCGGTGCACGAATACCGAGCGAATGAACGATAGATATTGACCACAGACCGCACCAGCCGATAGATGGCGCTACCGGCGCTTTCCGCATTAACTACTCTTTATTGCTGTACACTACATCCCTTTCTTGTTTTAATTTATTTTTTACGTTTACTCGAATCTACCACCGCTTCGGAAGGTATAGCCCGTGGAGAAGAAGCGGCGCAAGAAACTCCACAGTTTAGCTAATCTCTTAAATCTTATTTACAATACAGTGTTGACTGTTATCAATGCTATTACATTAAACAAATTACGAATAAGTTATTGAGACTAATTTGTTTACAGAAAATAGATATTTATCAAATATTGATCTGAAATTGTCAAACACCAAATTCAACGATAAACAATGTTTATGGAAATTACAATCTCATTATATTAACACATTTCAGTAATTGTTACTTCTGTTCTATACTATCCCTTCCCTGTAAAAATATTTTTCTATTGATAGGTGTAAGTAAACCTACAAAAATAACGTTCCATAGATCTTTATTATCCCTTATTTATTTATTTTGGCTAACTACTAGTCAAAGTCACTGCTTCAAGATCGTATCCATTTCCGTTTTATCAAATTAAGGAGGTAAGGACAAAAGAGTGAATCTGTGATAAGCACATACACTTATGCACTCAAAATATTCTGGCGGGTGCCAGCCATTGCAATTAAGCACTCACAGCTATTTTATTTGCATGACCCTTTAGCTTTTGCTAACAAGTTGATAGTTGCATGGCTCTGTAACCCATATCATTTTATTGTTGCATGATATTTTAGCTTTCGCTAACAACTTCATAGTTGCATGTCCTATAACCCATATAATGTTACAGTTTCATGAATGCTGATATAACGCTGACTGACAACAATATTAAGTAAGGTACACTAGGTCGCTTTCGTTACCAGCTATGTACAGTAGTTACCTTTAGTTAGTCGACTAGACTAGTTTTGAGAAATCAGCAGTTTCAATTTAATGGACCCGTTCATGTTTTCCTTTTACGAAACATACAGTTATATCATTTGGTAGGCTTTAAAAAAAATAATGCTATTTTTAATTACAATGTACATGAATTAAGTGCAACTGTTGTTTCAACTTAATTGCGTGGCGTAATATTATTACAGAACTGCAAATCATTTTGTTTTTTGACTTGCTTGCACTGAAATTATATTCTTTATTTAAAATATTATGAATTTATAACTAACCGATTTGGTTCAAGTACAGTGTAGTATACTTTAACACATACAAATGAATAAATTAACAGTGCAGTGCCTGCAGTGATTAGGTAAGATACAGATTTTATCTATGCAAAGAAGAAAGAGCAATAAGTCATTAATTCCTTATATTGATGTCAATGGAATGACCAACTACAAGCTGCTAATAATTACTTATTTGACTTGTCATCTGAATGACCAACTACGAGCTGCTTATAATAATTTATTTGACTTGTCATTTGAATGACCAACTACAAGGTGCTGATAATGAAATAACAGATTTTTTTCAATTGAATGACCAGCTGCAAGTTGCTAATAATTATTTTATTTATTTGACTTGTCATCTGAATGACCAACTACAAGCTGCTGATAGTAAATTTGATAGCATTTGATGCCCAGCTATAAGTTGCAAATGTCAATTGAATGACCAGCTACAAGTTGCTAATGTCAATTAAATGAACAGCTGAAAGTTGCTAATGTCAATTGAATGACCAGCTACAAGTTGCTAATGTCAATTAAATGACCAGCTGAAAGATGCTAATGTCAATTAAATGACCAGCTGAAAGATGCTAATGTCAATTGAATGACCAGCTACAAGTTTCTAATGTCAATTGAATAACCAGCTAAAAGCGGCCTATGTCAATTGAATGACTGAATAACCAGCTACAAGTTGCTAATGTCAATTAAATGACCAGCTGAAAGATGCTAATGTCAATTGAATTACCAGCTAAAAGTTTCTAATGTCAATTGAATGATCAGCTAAAAGCTGCCTATGTCAATTGAATGACCAGCTGAAAGATGCTAATGTCAATTGAATGACCTGCTACAAGTTTCTAATGTCAATTGAATGACCAGCTAAAAGCTGCCAATGTCAATTGAATGACCAACTGTACTGTTTGTAACTGTTTGTTGTACATGGTAAAGCACTAACCATTAACCAGCTGACAATATGAGAGTAATCACCCTGACCATTTCAAACCTCTTAGCTATTAATTGGAGACATTTTCTCTTTATTAAGCACTAAAGCAAGGAGGTATGGTTCAATCGGCGCCTTAGCAGTCGTCCTGTTGAAGGCTGGTTTTTCTGTGACATCTAGGAACATACAATCTGCGAACAAAATTGTTAACCAGTATTATCGGTTTGGTCATGAATGTTATGATGCTTGAATATGATATAGTTATTAATCTTCTCTCAACTGAGATGAAATGTTTCTTGTTAAAATGTGAGTAGGTATTTCCAGAAATACTAAATTTAATAAGAAATCACCTAATCATTTTCTAATACTTTTTGTAAATAATTGTCTGAATTTACATTGATCTTTAAAATATAAAATTCCTTGCTCAAATAGCCAAAGAAACTAATTAGTTTCACCTGGAGTAATGATATCCATAATTATGACATTAACAACAATGTTGCAAAGATAAGATCAACGTAAGGTTACTGAATTGAAGTTCTATAAAGTATAGAATACGTCAAACAAGTTCCGGTAACAAATCGGATGATGATGATGATGATCGGAAATTATGTTGGTACTATTGATGTTTGAATTGAAATATTTTCATGAACTAGTACCACCAAATAAGCTCCGAAAGTGTTGTATATTATTATTGTTCTCGCATACCTACACTGAGAATATCCAATAAGTAAAACGTTCAAAACGTAAAACTTTGGATTACAACTTAAATTTTTGTGACATCAGAATGTTCGTAACGCAAATGTTCGTTACGCCGAATGTTCGTTAAGTCGAATGTACGTTACTCAGAACGTTCGTTACGTCAAATGTTCGTGACGCCGAATGTTCGTTACGCCGAATGTTCGTTACACCGAACGTTCGTTACGCCGAAAGTTCGTTTGCCGAATGTTCGTGGCGTCGAATGTTCGTTACGCCGAACATCGGTTACGCCGAATGTTCTATACGTAGAATGTTCGGTACGCATAATGGTAATAAGTTACTTTTATTAGAGACCATCACAACTACGAAGTAAGACAATTACTTAAAAATGACAATGTGTCAATATAAGTATAAAAAACTATTGGAATAAACTCACTTGGCATATCTTGGTTACCTAATCCTGTTTGTCTCGAATCAAGACACTATTCTTAACCTTTGGTATGCAGGAACGCGCATCAGCATGATGAAAACCATTTATTTCTATTGTGTCTGGCTTTTCCGGCATACGAGAGGTTAATGCGCGTATTTTGGATACCCATTAGGGCATAATGACGGACTACAAGCATGCATTAGTATATGCTCACGAGTACACTCCCCGAGGAGCAGTCAGAGACTCAGAAACCCCAGAACACCCTTGCCCCACCAGCACCGGAACTCCGTCCAGTCACGTGTGACGGGCAGTGAGCCTGGAGCTACGGACTTGAATAAATTCTTTCAATCGTTTAAAGTAATAAGGAATGATTACGTGACCTTAAAGATTGATGTCCACAGCTGGCGCTGGCGTACATTTGTTCATCCTAGGCGCCGAGCCGTCCCGTGTTGTCCCACACCTCCCTCCTGTCTGGTCTCCCCTCTTTCCTCCAGCATTCGATGGTCGACATGTGGGAAAAGAAATACAGTATGTAGATAATTCCAAATAAACGATTTAAAATCGGGACAAAAAACTATTTTTTCTTTTCTTTTGAAATATATTTTTATCACTAGGCAAAGGCAAAAACAAAGCAATGCTAGCAGAAACCAGATAATTAAGTTAATTCCAAATAAACGATTTAAAATCGGGACAAAACAATTTTTACTTTTCTTTTGAAATATATTTTAACACTGTGTAACTTTTTAGGCAACAAACAAAGCAACGCCAGTAGAAACCGTCTTCGATTGTGTTTAAATAACTCGCTTAGCTTCCTTAACTGGGTGTCCTTAACTGGTGGATTTTATTTCGTTGGCACCGTTTGTATTTTTTAATTTTCAACCCTCAACAAACTGATAAACACTTTACTCACGTGAATTTCGAATCCCGTCGTCGCCAATGTAGAATACACATTTCTACTAAGGGTTGGTTGAGGTTGATGTATATAATGAAACACAGATATAGTCTTCACTAGTAATGTGACTAGCGCAAGTCCGCACAGCACGGCGGTCGGTGCACGAATACCGAGCGAATGAACGATAGATATTGACCACAGACCGCACCAGCCGATAGATGGCGCTACCGGCGCTTTCCGCATTAACTACTCTTTATTGCTGTACACTACAGGACCAACGGCGAAATCACAGTATAAGAAATCGTGAAAAAAACGACTGTCCGATACGTAGGTATCTGTCTGATATGGGTAGAGTAGGATTGCAGTTTTGTATGGAACAGCTGTTTTTTTAGGGTTCCGTACCCAAAGGGTAAAAACGGGACCCTATTACTAAGCCTACGTTGTCCGTCCGTCTGTCCGTCCGTCTGTTCGTCCGTCTGTCCTACATATTTAGGGCTGTAACTTTTGAACCGTAATAGCTAGATAGTTGAAATTTTCTCAGATTATGCGTTATTACGGCGGATTTGTTAACATAATATAATAAAAATGTAAAAAAAAGTAAAAATTAAGGGGGGTTTTGAACAAGAAACCAGTTTTTATCAACGTTTTTTCTTCATGCTTTATCGTAAAAACGGAAATACATGCAAGCGTCAAACTTAGTGTGATTATAGAGCAAACTCTACAGAATAACAAAAAATACTAAAAACCGGCCAAGTGTGAGTCGGTCTCGCGCTAAAGGTACCGGACAAAAATTTTTTTTTTTGTAAGTTAATAATGTTGTGTTCTGTGGTGGTGTGGTACGGAACCCTCGGTGCGCGAGTAGCCCAACTCGCACTTGACCGGTTTTTATTTTGTTTAGTTTGATAGTCTTTAGGGCGATCGCGCTAATTTAAAACATCCAAGTTCAATCCTAATCCAATTTCAGTTCTAATCAAATTGCAATCCAATTACTATTCGACTGTGCTAAATTCCGTATTGCGCTAAACTAGACTTATATTTTAATATGTGACTGACAGCATTTAACGTCGGAGTGATATTGTCAAAACAAACGGCTGTCAAATGAATAGCGCAATATGTGATTTATTTAGCGCGATTGCTCTCCTGATCATCCTCTTATTAAGTTCGATCCTGGCCTGTTAGCCTGGACTGACCCTGGAGTGCGATTTTCATCAGCAGTAGAAAATGTAAAAATTACTATGGAATGGAGATTATGCTATGCATCTTTCTACTGCTGATTTGAACGTGTGTTGTTCAAAAATCGCACTCGTGTACTGTTTGTTTATTTTGTGCAGACATGTGAAGTTTACTTTATATAGGTTGTAAGATATAGTATAGAATATACAGGGTGAAATTGATATATTAGCAAATTAGGTTTTGTAGGTTTGATAGGTTCAAAGAAGTCATTTTTGAATCTGGCAACCCTATAGTTGTAGCAAACTGAGAGGTGGCAACCCTAGTTTTTCCAGTACTTTAAATCAGTCTCGTTTCGATAGCACCTCATTTACCTTCCCAAAGAGGCACGTGGAAAAAGTTATACCAAAAATCATAATGGAAAAGGTCCTTGCGGCAAGATTTTTTTAGTCAACTTGGCGGCGTTGAATTTATTAACCTCTGTGTAAACATACACTAGAATCACATTTCGTTCGCCTAAAAAATAGATGCATAATTTTACGATCGGATCTCGGACTGCAACAGCTGCTGCAATTGCTGCATACAATACAATTTGAGTCGAGTAGGCATTGCAGTTTAGTATGGAACACTGATGTTTGTTTTTGCTCCGATTGGTTTGCTCTCATAGTAATATTTTTTTATTTTGATGGGTAATCTCTTAGTTTAAAAGGATGTTAATGATATCAACTTCAACCTGTAGATACCTACCGCAGCCATAGTGGTAACCCCAATAGGAATAGCCTGCAAAGCCATGACATGTATAGGAGTTTGAACTCTATGCAGAAGGATGCATACTGTCCGTCTATTCTTTGTGTTCATACATTCCCATGGAGTCTGGTACACAGAGTCATTCAATTTCTCACTCTGGAATCAATTAAAGCACCTTTCATGTTTCTGCTGGATTATGAGGGGTGCGTATGTGTAAGATTGTCCGTGTGGTTCCGTCTGAAGCAGCGAGTACATTTCCCTACATTTAGGGCTGATTTCGGCATACATTGCTTGCTTTGGTCGCAACACTTTAAAATAGAGAGAACAAATCAGGCAATGTATGCCGAAATCGGCCCTAAATGTAGGGTAATATAAACGCTGCATTAGAGCGAACCACTACCCCAATTCTTCCCGTGGCTGTCGTACGGGTGACTAAGGGATTAAAGGTTTCTTATGCAGTGATTGCGAAACAGTGCTGCCAATTCCGGGGAATTTCCCCGATTTTCGGGGAATGAGGGGTGCGTGCGGGGAGAGCGCGGGGAATGATTCAAATCGGGGAATTTCGGGGAATCGACTATTTGTATTAAATGTCGAACAAAGGATGTCTAAAGAAGAGGGATTGTTAAAATTCGAACGGAATCGGACTATTCTTAGATCGAAAATGTGGGAGAAATATAAATCTAAACTATTATAAAACTGTAACAGAAATGTGTCTGTACATTGAAGATAATTTACAAAAAAAAGATTACGATATGGTTTTTAGGCTTCCCTGATTCCAAATCACAAATTTTTGGACTTTTTGTCTGTCTGTTTGTTTGTTTGTTTGTTTATTTGTTTGTTTGTGTGTTTGTTTGGGTGTTTGTTTGTTCGAGTATCACGCAAAAACTACTGAACCGATTTTGATGAATCTTTTTTTGTTTGATAGCTTATCATCTGACTTAAAATCTGGTATATAATGTATGCGGACGAAGTCGCGGGTAAAAGCTCGTAATAAATAAAACTCATTGTATTATAAATATTTAAGTAGATTTTTTGATAAAAATTAGAAGACAAAGAAGTTGATAAGCTAATTTTGTGAAACATTAAACTACATTTTGCATGAAAAAATGCTTTGTTTCTTGAATATTAGTGTCGGGGAATTTTCGGGGAATGCATGATTGGAAATCGGGGAAATTCGGGGAATTGACCCTACTTATGCGGGGAATCAAGAAATTTACATTGGCAGCACTGTTGCGAAAGGCTGCCAATTTACACGACATTCCATCCTTGAAACCTAAATTGCTAAACTTGAGCATTGGCAGTTGAAGCAATATTTATGATCACCCCGGAAGAGATTGCGGTCGTGCGTTTATGTATGTATGTGAGTGTAGGAGTATTTCTGTCTGACCAAATGAAGACTACGAATATTTAAATACATTACCACAGTACCAACGATTTCGAAAATAACAGATATTTGAATGAGCTCTCCAAATATGTTTAAAGAGAGCGGCACGAAACTGATTATTTGTCCCGCGTCCTGTAATGAAAATAAAAGCCGGTTAAGAGACAATGTCGAAAAATAATTTTAGCGAAACAGGCGTGGGATAGCATATATTACGGCCTGATGCGAGAGAAAGAGATGGGGCGGCGCGCGCGCCTGAAACAAATCGAGCGCCAAATCAAACTTTATTTAATTGTGATTGTACTATTTATGTAATTTAAATTCTGCTCTAATCAAAATTTAGAAAATATCAATCTCTTTTTTTTTAAATCAAGTCTCGTGTTTCTATTATTCACCGTTTAGCAGTTCCAAGCGTTTATAGATAAAAACGGAGTCTACTTTGGCTTGTTTTTCTATCGAGAAAATGTATCTCAATCGTGTTTTGGCTCTAATCAAAACTTGAATTATATGTTCAATTTACACATATCCGCAAATCATACTCCTACTGTTAGTACTTCATGATATATGAAGCTTTGAAGAAACCAATTTTTTTCACATAGCCAGTACCGAGGATTCCGTGATATTAACCTACCACTACATATAATATTAACTTTAAAAAATGTTTTTTCTCCGGGACCTAGACCGACTCACCCTTGGCCATTTTTAGGGTTCCGTACCTCAAGAGGAAAAAAACGGAACCCTTATAAGATCACTTTGTTGTCCGTCTGTCTGTCTGTCAGTCTGTCTGTTGACAGGTTGAAGTTAATAACAAATACTAAGGTCTCCGGTCTCTTGGTGGTGTAAAAAATTCAAGCTTCTAAGTCAACTCAATCAAAAGATACGAATATTTGTTATCAAATTTTCATACTCGAAACTCGCAAACCAAAACCTATAGGGTACTTCCCGTTGACATAGAATCATGAAATTTGGCAAGAAACTATGTCTCAAAGCACAAGTAGGTAAGGGAAAAAACCCGACTGCATAAAAAAACTATTATTGTATTAACTGAAAAGAGAAAAACAAGCTCTTATAGCCATGGTACAATAATAAGTATACTGCGCCTGGTATTCTCTTCCGATCACGTGACTGACCACGTGACTGACACAAGCCTACGTTATCATACCCTTTGACCATACCTCACAAGCTCGGAAAGATTCTGTTTGTCATTCGAAATCTGAGTGCAAAAGTTCATTTTATCCGCTAGCGTGGAAAGAGTTTTTCCCGTCACTTTCTAAAATAAGATTAAGAAAAGAGACAGAAAACCAACAGCTGACTTTAGTGCTGTCAAAGTGACGTTACACGCTCAAAATAAGATGCCATCATAATATACGATAAGCGAAAAGTTTTTAATCTAAGCCTTTTACCATGTTTAGCGGCCATTTTTTTGTGATGTAGGCTTGTGTCTATAAGGGAATACAAACTTGTTTTTTTAGACTATGGTTCGAGCAAATATAATTTGAATGTTGTAATAGTTATTTGTTATGCAAGGCTGCAAAGTTGCTTTTTGGCGCGAGTACTTGTATTGAAACCTGAGCGTCGCGAGGGTTTAAAAAGTACGAGACGCAGAATAACTTTGCTGCCGAGCGCAACACACAACTTTTCACCTCACTACAGCGAGGAAAATTTCAATGCGCCAACCTCATTTTTAGAATAATCGCACTGGCCAGCACGAAAACAGCATGAAAAAAACGTGTTTAGGTTTAGGCTGTTTTTCTTTATTGAATAGAAAGATTCGAATTTTAAAAACTCTTTCCACGCTAGCGGATAAAATACACTTTTGCACTCAGATTTCGAATGATAAACACAATCTTTCCGAGCTTGTGAGGTGATAATAATAATTAGGTAGGTATCGCAAACGGGGAGGGGGACAAAGAAGAATTATAAAACATACTTACCTACCTTAGGTACCTTCCTTGGTTTGCCTTGCCTGCAATACCTACCTAATAACATTCAAATTATATTTGCTCGAACCAAGTTGTTATAGCTAAAAAATAGGATTCTTCAAAACTCCATATATCATGAAGTACTAACAGTAGGAGTATGATTTGCGGATATGTGTAAATTGAACATATAATTGAAGTTTTGATTAGAGCCAAAACACGATTTAAGACAAATTTTCTTGATAGAAAAACAAGCCAAAGTAGCCTCCGTTTTTGTCTATAAACGCTTGTAACTGCTAAACGGTGAATAATAGAAACATGAGACTTAATTTAAAAAAAAAGAGATTGCTATTATCTAAGTTTTGATTAGAGCAGAATTGAACTTACATAAATAGTAAGTACAATCACAATTAAATAAAGTTTGTTTTTTCGCTTGATTCGTTCCAGGCGCGCGCGCCGCCCCATCTCTTTCTCTCGCATCTGGCAGTGATATAAGCTATCACACGCCCGTTTCGCTTAAATTATTTTTCGACATAGGCCCTTAATATAAGAGCTTGTTTTTCTCTTCTCAGTTAATACAATACCTAATAGTTTTTTATACAGTTGGGTTAATTGCCGCATCTAAAATATGGAACAATATACCGCCTCCTATCCGTAGCGCAAAGAGTACATACTGCATAAAAAGACATTTTAAATTGATATTGTTAGAAAATCAGAAAAAGATAATTAATGTGAAATATGTAAATAAAAATAAAACTAGGAAAAGAAACGAATTTAGGTAACGATAAATATAAGGAAATAAAAAGGTTCTCGGCATCTCCATTCACGGTCCATTACATAATTTTGATCAAAGTGAAAATTAAATGACAAGCTATCGAACGCGTTTATCAGCGGCTAGGGCATTGTGTGCAACCAATCTGCAATGTTTGTTTTTTGCGACAGTGTCGACACTATTTTTGCCGGTACGTGAAAAAGGGGTTATGCTGAAAAACAGCGCTGGTCAGTGTGTTTTACCACACTACCAGCAAAAGCTGAAGCCTAGTCCCTTTGTCATGGTATTTATAAATGTGTAATGTTAATGTTATATTTCATTTAATATGTTTAGATGAAATGATGTATTATTTTTTTTGCTGTGACAATAAATCTGTTTCAATTTCAAATTTCATTGTTTTTCTTAAGGGGCTATGTGAAAAAAATTGGATTCTTCAAAGCTTCATATATCATGAAGTACTAACAGTAGGAGTATGATTTTTGTATATGTGTAAATTGAACATAAAATTGAAGTTTTGATTAGAGCCAAAACAGGATTAAGACACATTTTCTCGATAGAAAAACAAGCCAAAGTAGCCTCCGATTTTATCTATAAACGCTTGGAACTGCTAAACGGTGAATAATAAAAACACGAGACTTGATAAAAAAAAAAGGATTGATATTTTCTAAATTTTGTTTAGAGCAGAATTGAAATAACGTAAATAGTATAAAGTTTGATTTGGCGCTCGATTCGTTTCAGGCGCGCGCGGCGCCCCATCTCTTTCTTTCGCATCAGGCCGTAATATAAGCTATCCCACGCCTGTTTCGCTTAAATTATTTTTCGACATAGGCTCTTAATAATTTAGTTTATTTCATACTTTTTAGTCTTGTGTCGAAATGGTAGTATAAAAGTACAATAATACACGTATATATATTTTTGGAATCGTCTGTTCACAAGCTTTCATTTGAAACCCATATTGTAACCTTTTACAAAAAAAAAAATTATTCCCCCTCTTTTTTTAATTCGCAGCCGCTAGTTATTGTACTCTGTGATTATAATATAGCCTATGTCACTTTCACGATTTATACAAATCTAACGACACCTCATACTTCAAAATCCATCACCGTGGCCATGCTAAAGAAATAGACATACAAACATATACATACATACATACGTTCGAAAAACATAACCCTCCTTCTGGCGCGACCCGACTGGGTAAAAATCCGAAAATAGTTAATTTGTTGTCACGTAAAAATAGCATAAAAACATATTTTTCGGTTACATTACATTTTCAGTTGGATCATCAACCATGGTATAGATAACTTTTCCACCGCAAAGTTAAGTTTGTCGTGAAGTTTGTCTTTCAATCTTAGATTAAAAACTTTTCGCTCATCCATGTTCGGATTTTTTGGATTTCAAGCTTTATCCAAACTTCTTGGTGCTCGCTCACCTTATCTACAAATGCGAAAAATTCTTCGTCTATGCTACAAATAGTTCGTGGATACATATTTTATCTTTGGTGGATACCAAATACCAATAAAACCGGTCAAGTGCGAGTCGGGCTACTCGCGCAACGAGGGTTCCGTACCACACCACCACAGAACACAACTTTTTTGTCCGGGACCTTTAGTGCGAGACGGACTCACACTTGGCCGGTTTTTAGTATTTGTTGTTATTCTGTGGAGTTTGCTCTATAATCACACTAAGTTTGACGCTTGTATGTATTACCGTTTTTACCATAGAGCGTGAAGAAAAAACGTTGATAAAAACTAGTTTCTTGTTGAGAACCCCCCTTAATTTTTAATTTATTGAAATTTTTATTATTTGTTAACAAATCCGCCGTAATAACGCATAATCTGAGAAAGTTTCAACTATCTAGCTATTACGGTTCAAAAGTTACAGCCCTAAATAGGTAGGACAGACGGACGGACGGACAGACGGACAGACGGACAGACGGACGGACGGACGGACGGACGGACGGACGGACAACATAAGCTTAGTATTTTCACCCTTTGGGTACGGAACCCTAAAAAAGGCAGGTAACCAAAAACGAAGAATTTTTCGGATCACTATTGCTCTTAGATTAAAAACTTTTGCTATTACTAAGACCCAAGAACATTGTATATAGTCATAGATATAGTAACTAGATGAAACCATACCGTGGCCGCACATGAAACAGCAATAGTGTGACTTTTCCATACAAAAAGACGGTTTGTTTGGCAAGATGTCATCAAAATTCCATAGGTTTGACAAAAAATAATATTTCGGTCTTTTTTGTTTACATAAGTTTTCTTAACTGGCTATCTCGCTCTCTCATTTCTTGGCTCCATCTTTCAGCGTAAGCGAAAAGTTTTTAATCTAAGTATACAGTCTATATACATACAGGGTGTACAATAAAATAGGACAGCTACTCAAAGGGGTGCTTCAGACCATCAAACTGAACAACTTTCTCTATGGGACCAATATCGAAATCGCGAAAAAAAAATCACCTGTCCCATACATTTCAGTCGAGTTATGTTTGCAGTTTTGTATGGGAGAGCGGATTTTTTTTTCGCTATTTCGATATTGGTCCCATAGAGAAAGTTGTTCAGTTTGATGGTCTGAAGCACCCGTTTAAGTAGCTGTCCCATTTTATTGTACACCCTGTATAGTACTAAAGTTTTTAATCTAAGACTACGACCTACTACTAATACTATAGCTAGAAAAGAATAATGACATTATTGTCAAACTTACCCCTTTAGTACATTGTAAAAGTAATAGACAGCCGCTCAACAGATGCATCAAATAGTTAAGTCCTAACATCAGACCAAAGAAATCAGACAAGTCTTGGGTAAAACTGACTATAAACTTATGATGCTCGATACACTCTATTAATTTTTTGTGAACAATTTTATTTTCTCCTTCGTCAAACATTTCTGACACCACCATTTCAGGCTTCGATTTATTATTAAAACTTGTCACCATATTTTGTTTCTTAGGCTTCGGGAATTCCTTGAAAGCATTCCTCAAAATAAGTATGTGACCTATTATTTGAAAAACCATTAAAGCTAGAAGTGAGTCCATCGAGCAGATCACTATAGAACATACGTAACTAAAAGCAAAGGTTAATAGTGTACTTGTTAAGAAATGATCATAGGGATTGAATCCGGGATAAAGGAAGTAGATGCTGAATTCGACAGTGGCATTCTCTTTCAAGTTGCCTGAGTAGGCACCGTTTTTGTAATTTGGGTAGATTGGTGATACGTTGTAAAGTATAGGGGCCGAGACCATCAGTGACAGTGACCACATACAGAAGTAAGTTGACCATTGGTTAACAGTCTCGTGCATCTGTAAAATAAGTTATTAATTAATTTTCTCAAGGTCAACGTAAGTCAGTAAAAGCAGCGTCCACTTTCACTCGTGGTTGTTAAACTTTATTATGCCGCACAGACCTTAGATTGACTATCGAATCACAACAACAAATTGTCATTTTAACATTTGAATATCCTTTGACTAGGTACGTATATAGGGACTAGTTACGCGTGTCATTCTACTAATAAACATTTCTGCGGGGTGACATGAAATCCGCAACTATGGATTTTATTCCCCATAACTTTAGATTCTAATTTTGAATGTTTAAAGTCATGAAAAGTAGTCTCGTGTGAACGCCAAACGTTCTAAGTTAAACATTATTGTTTCGCAATTATAGGCTGTCTCGTTCAGTGATAAGGTATAAAATTGAGTGTTCATGATTTGTATTTTACGCAAGGCCAGTCCTTATAATAAGTAGTCAAAGGCAATATCTTGAACAAAAAGTAAGAACACAAATCTTACCTTCTCATAATATCCCCCTCGATGTTTGAAATTAATTAAATGGAATTGTAAGAAGAATCTTGCAATGATCGTTCCATAGTATTTTAAGTTGACATAGATTGACCGACACTAAAATAAACAATTGTCATTTAAAATATGGTTTACTAAAGAGATTGTTGTGGGTGTTGTGTGGCGATCTGTTGTCTCTGCCTACCCCAGTAGTGGGACATAGGCGTGAGCATATAACTGTATGTATGTATTGTTGTGGGTGTATCCTCATTCTTCTTCGCAATGTTCCTCTTTCATTAGTTAACTACGTCACTTCCTTCACGAGGCGGAACAGCACAATAGCGGTTACTGGCTAACTGAGAACCGATTAATTGAACGCCATGTGATGGCTGTACAGTCGCCATCAGATATATATCGTAGCATACAAGGGGTCCAAATATTTCTGAGCAGTCCTATTTTTCATTAAATTCTTTACAGTAAATGTTACCAATTGTATCTAAACGTGTATTTTGTCATAAATATCTGAACAGCGAATTTTCAATAATTTCTTTACAAGGTTATTTAAAATTAATATGTAAAACAACGAAGTAAGGTTTTTTTCCGAAACTGTTCTGATGTTTATGACCACCCTGACTGCGTCGATATTGGCTGTGTGCACGACACTAGCGTCATCTAGCGCACTACGGCCCCGTGGATTATTTGTACACAAAATGTTAGGATAAAGTTCGTTATTTTAATTTAAAATAAAGTAAAAACTAAATAAATGAGCAATATTGACGATATTAAAAATGTTATAATACCTAACTAGCTGGGATTCCCATTCTTTGTTACAAAATTCTCATACAAATTTCACCACCATTTTCACACCTTTGGGGGTTGAATTGCGAAAAATCTTTTTTTTGTGAACATCTAGATGGCAATAAAAACATCCCTACCAAATTTTAAGTAATAGTATTTGCTGGTTTGGATATTTGAGTATTGAATGAGTGTGCGGATTTGCATAGATTCAAGCAAATCTGACACAGCTTCGCCGTCAGAAGTACAAATTTCTGCCACAGCGTGCGTTGCGATCGACTTGACAGTTCCCAACACCCACTTCGCACATAGCCAATATTTGATGTTCTAAGCGTTCCTATATTTTTGATTGGTTATGTTATGACTTATGAGTAAAGAAATTATTGAAAATTAGAACTGCTTAGAAATATTTGCCACCTTGTTTGCTACGATATATCTGCTGGTGACTGTACAAGTACAATACCATTATGAGAATAGTATGCTCACATACCCGCTATACCTGAGGGAGGATCTTCACGCAGAAATGGCCGAAGTCAGTCTTGAGTAAATCATCATACACTTGACGGCTATAATATTTTTATTTTATTTACAAATTTTTCCTTTCTCTGCTTTGGGCTAATGATAATTTATTGTCTAAGAGTACTTACCGTTGTAAGCCAACCTAAAAACCAAGCAACAAAGCACCGAACCATTAATTCGAAACTCAATTCGTGTACGAAGTGGTAAATAAAGTAGATAACGCCGAAGGAACTGGACGCACAAATAAAGAACACGAGCTTCGTCAAAAATCTGTCTAGCATAGACACTGGTTCGCCGAGCGCTTCTTTTGGCCACATACCCAAAGTCGCCATCCAGAATCTAAGTCTATTGACATATGGGAGCGATAGGGCGGCGTTCTCTTTTCTGAAACAACGAAATAATAGCAAATCAATAAGCCACCGTCATAGAAACTAAAACGTTAAAAGAATAACTATTATTGATTATTAGCTAATTACTAGTACGAGTATGTAACTAATAATAAAAATAAAAATGAAGTCGATTTTAGCCTCTTTTTAGGGTTCCGAAGTCAACAAGGAACCCTTATTTATAGTTTCGCCATGTCCGTCCGTCTGTCCGCGGCTTAACTCAGAGACTCTTAATACTAGAAAGCTGTAATTTGGCATATGTATACATATTCATCACGCTGACAAAGTGGTAAAATAAAATCTTGAAAAATATATTTTTTTAGGATACCTCCCCTACACGTGAAGTGGGGATAACATTTTTTTTTTCTCGTCTACCCCATGGTGTGGGGTATCGTTGGATAGGTCGTTTAAAAATAAAATGGGTGTAGCGAAACCATTTTTCGATTTAGGGAGCCGTTAGCAAAATATTAAAGCTTTAAAGTGAAAAATTTCGTTAGAGTCAAGTGGGTACACTTGACTCTAACGAAATTTTGCCCCCCCCCTGCCAGCTAAACGGTCTTTTCTGGATATGTAAAAAAATTAATGGCAGTAGTATACAGGGTGAAATTGATATCATTAGCATCCTTTTAAACTAAGAGTCTACCCATCAAACTGAACAACTTTTACTATGGGAGCAAACCGATCGGAGCAACTAAAAAATCTGCTGTCCCATACTAAACTGCAATGCCTATTCGACTCAAATGTATGCAACAGCTGATTTTTTTTTGCTCCGATCGCTTTGCTCCCATAGTAAAAGATGTTCAGTTTGATGTGTAGACTCTTAGTTTAAAAGGATGCCAATGATATCAATTTCACCCTGTATATAACGAAATTAAAAAGAAAACTATCACCGCTAAGTAAGCTTTTTAACCGACTTCAAAAAAAGGAGTAGGTTCTCTGTTCGACCGTATATTTTTTTTTTTTTTTAATGTGTGTTCGCGGATAACTTCGTCGTTTATAAACCGATTTTGATGATTCTTTTTTTGTTGGAAAGGAGATATCCCAAGGGTGGTCCCATGATAAGAAAACCAGGATCTGATGATGGATCCCAGAGAAATCGAGGGGAACCTTCGAAAATCGTAGTGCCGACTAGTGCATTTGTTAATTTGAAGCACTACTGTCAAATCGAACTAATGAATTCACCACTGAAAATTGTGAAATAAACAAAATTTTATCAAAAAATTAAAACCGCCTTCAAAAAAACTAAAAAGTTAAAAAATAATATTGCAGCCGATGACTTTTTCGTTCGCATCATAAGAACATTAATTTGTTTTATAGAAGTCGGTGTCAAGCCAAGCCAAAAAACTAATGCAAGCCCTTTCGCGAATCGGCTTGACAGCGACTTCTATAAAACAAATTAATGTTCTTATGATGCGAACGAAAAAGTCATCGGCTGCAATATTATTTTTTAACTTTTTAGTTTTTTTGAAGGCGGTTTTAATTTTTTGATAAAATTTTACGAGTAATAGTCGATCAAATTATAAAATGTAATTTTTAGACTTTATTAGCCATTAAACCTCAGAGACGCTTAGTACTAGAAAGCTGTAATTTGGACGACTCGAGTTGGCGGGCAGGCGGGTTTGGTGTGTAGGTGTGCTCAGCTCAGCTATAGATAGATGTATTTCAAACTCTCATTTTTTGACGTAATTTTTACTTATCTACCCTCTGAATCGAACATGTTATAACAAAGAGAAAACACAGCTGGAAACTCTACAAAACTTCTTATAAAGTATTATAAATGTTAAACTCACATCCTTGTGGTAGACATAATGTCTTTAAGAATGACTTTCAGTTCGTATAGTGACTGGATGTGTTTCAGTAGACCTTTTTATGCAACATTATTGATAATTAATTCATAAGTATCATTAATTTTATTGTCATTAAAACTTCGTTTAAAATACCTTTGTTTGCAATATTATGCGTAGGTAGCGACAGGTGTTATGTGTTAATCACAATAGACAGATTAATGTACAGTAGAGTAAGTAAGCCCAGGTTTTGAAGAAAACGGTACGACACGAAACTAGAGTATAACCAAACTTTAGATAGAGAACGAAAACTTAGGTACCCATCTAAATCGAAAGTAAACTCTTGTGGTGTGAAACTACGGATAGTAAAGGTCTTCTACGTGGATACCATACGTAACCAAGAAGAACACTTGGAACTATCGACATCATCATCATAGTCAGCCCGTATCTACCCACTGCGGCAAGGGGGGCAAATTCCCCGGGCGGCACTTTCCTAGTTGCGGCAAAGTCGGGAAAAATATAAAATAGCAACAGGCGTGAGGCATATCTCATTGATTACTAACTACATATTACCTACATTAAAATATACAGTGGTTTGGATTCTTCCGCCACCGTCGATTATCGGATCGCATTCGGTAATCATCCCATATTTTCGTGACCTTCTTTTCTTCAAAAAATTATGAGCTACACATAGCCGCAATCAAAGCAACTGCAGGCAATCAACCCAGACCTCATAACAGCATTCAGTCACGTGGATGATGTTATTAATGCTTTGCAACTTTTGAGAGATAAAGTTGACGAAGAGTATCTCCATTTCTATGAAGAAGCAAAGGTGTTGCTCGAAGAAAATGGTGTATAGCCAGGGCTGCCATCCGTCCGCCGGGTTTCCCCGGCTTTGTCCTAGCTTGAAGGGCGTCCGGGGGCGTCCGGGCGGGTTCGTCGCAAAAGTGTGGGGAAACCCGGACACTTTCTGCGTGTCCGGGCAAATCCTCGTTATTTTATACATAATGGTAAAAAACTTTTATTTCGTCCACAAATTTCACATTTCAAACTCGATTTCGGCATAAGCTAAACAATTGCGCTGTAATTTATCAAAATTATGGGCTCGCTTCGCTCGCTCTAGCTTTGATACAGAAGGCCTCGATATATCGGCATGAGCTGGAAATGTGCTATAACGTGGCAAAATCTCGAGCTAGCTTCGTTCGCTCCTGGTTTATAGATCGTAATACAGTGGCCGCATTAAATTGCAGTAAAATCTCGAGCTCGCTTCGCTTGCTCTTTGTTGTGATTGTTCTAGTTGCACTGTAAATAATCTTCGCGTCACACGGTAAATAATCTTCGCTCCCTCCAGGACTCAGATCATATTTAAGATTGCCAATGACCTATAGGGTCATACATATACTGCAGTGAAATCTCGAGCTCGCTTCGCTCGCTCTTTGTTGTGATTGTTCTCGTCGCACTGTAAATAATCTGCGCGTCATAAGGTAACTAATCTTCGCGCCCTCCAGGACTCAGATCATTATTTAAGATTGCCAATGACCTATATTAGGGTCATATACTGTAGTGAAATCTCGAGCTCGCTTCGCTTGCTCTTTGTTGTGATTGTTCTAGTTGCACTGTAAATAATCTTCGCGTCACACGGTAACTAATCTTCGCTCCCTCCAGGACTCAGATCATATTTAAGATTGCCAATGACTTATAGGGTCATATACTGTAGTGAAATCTCGAGCTCGCTTCGTTTGCTCTTTGTTGTGATTGTTCTAGTTGCACTGTAAATAATCTTCGCGTCACACGGTAAATAATCTTCGCTCACTCCAGGACTCAGATCATATTTAAGATTGCTCATGACCTATAGGGTCATATACTGTAGTGAAATCTCAAGCTCGCTTCGCTCGCTCGTAGTTTTATATTGTATTGAAACGATCTCTTTTTTTTATTAACTATGGGTTTGCTCTTGACCTCAATCCAGTCCTCAGGACGAAGATGGGGTCGTAGATGTAGCGAGCTTACCCAGAAGATGCTTATTCACTCGTACTTTAAAGGAATTCGGGTTGTAAGTACTCGTAAATACTGACGCAGGTAAGGCATTCCACTCCTTGGCTGTGCGCATTATAAAAGATTCAGAAAGGCGCTTGGTGCGGATATGTGGGATGTCAACCAAGAAGGGGTGATATCCCGCGGTGCGTCTGGAAGTCCGATAGTAGAAAGGGGAAGGTGGGATGAGCTCATGCAGCTCTTGGGCACACTCACCGAAGTACAATCTGTAGAAGACCGACAAGCGCAGGCCACTCTGCGGCGGTGGGCTAGGCTATGAAGCTTGGTCTCCACCAGCTTACTATCGCCAATGAGGGCAATGAGCCTCCTGGCTCTGCGTTCAACCGAGTCGAGTTCGGCAAGTTGATACTTGGCTGAGCCATCCCACAGGTGGCAGCAGTACTCCATACATGATCGGACCTGAGCTTTATACAATACTAAGAGCTGTCCAGGAGTGAAGTACCGCTTCACCTTGTTTAAGATGCCCAGCTTTTTGGCCGCTCTTTTAGTAGTTCTAACTTTCTAAGCCAAGTTGGCCAAGCCAAGCTGCCTAGACAGCACATGTTCAAATTATTTAGGCGACGTTCTTGCTTTGCGACTAAGCATTTTGTTCCATTTTTAGGGTTCCGTACTCATTAGTACTCAAAGGGTGAAAACGGGACCCTATTACTAAGCCTACGCTGTCCATCCGTCCGTCTGTCCTACCTATTCAGGGCTGTAACTTATGAATCGTAATAGTTTACAGTTGAGATTTTCACTGAATGTGCGTTATTATTGGAGGATTTGCTAACAAATAATAAAAACCAGCCAAGTACGAGTCGGGACTCGGGCAATTAGTGTTCCGTATTAACAGTTGTTTAACATGGGTCATTGATTAAACCACTATAAATTGACACTTACTTAGTATGTGGTCACATAGTAACTGAAGATCATTTTACACTGGTCTCACTGGTGTTAGTTTTTTGGGTATAGAAAAAAACTATCCAAGTTAGAGCCACCCTGATAATTTTCCCGCCATCGGACGGACGGACGGACAGACGGACAGACGGACAGACGGACAGACGGACAGACGGACAGACGGACAGACGGACAGACGGATAGACGGACAGACGGACAGACGGACAGACGGACAGACGGACAGACGGACAGACGGACAGACGGACAGACGGACAGACGGACAGACGGACAGACGGACAGACGGACAGACGGACAGACGGACAGACGGACAGACGGACAGACGGACAGACGGACATACGGACAGACGGACAGACGGACAGACGGACAGACGGACAGACGGACAGACGGACAGACGGACAGACGGACAGACGGACAGACGGACAGACGGACAGACGGACAGACGGACAGACGGACAGACGGACAGACGGACAGACGGACAGACGGACAGACGGACAGACGGATAAGATAAGATAAGATAAGATAATATTTATTTGCACTGAAAAGGGTGTTGTTACAGGATGTTATTATAGTTACAATTAGTACTCCTTATTCAACTATATACAAATAGCATGCAAAATGTATTTTACAGGTATAAATTTATTTGAGATTATAATGTCTGAATTAAGAAATTTTAGATTATATTAATGTCAATACGAATCAAATTTTTAAAGTCGCTACACCATTATAATACAATTATTTAATTTATAATACTATTAATCTCAGAAGATAGTCATTAACAGAATAAAATGTGTGCTGCAGTAGCCAATTATACAGACTCGTCTTAAACCTATTGAACGGTAACTCTTTTATCGACTCTGGCACATTATTGTAAATAGTTATACACATAGAATAACAACTATTTTGAAACAGCGCAGATTTTGGACACACATCCATTACTAGTTTGTTCGAGTTACGTGTGTTTCTAGGAAAAAATTCTCTTGCCGTTTTGAATAATTTAGAATTTTGTTTTACGAACTTTGCTACCTCAAAGATGTACAGACATGCGAGCGGTAGAACATTTAGCTTCCTGAAAAGGGGGCGACAAGGTTCATCGGGGGGTACACCACAAATAGCACGAATACACTTTTTTTGTGCTATGAAGACTTTTGTAATATCGGGGCCGTTCCCCCAGACTACTAAACATTACCTAAGGACCGATTCCACGTATGCGAAGTAAGCAGTAAGGGCCGTATTTTGTGTTGCTGTAGTTCTGAGCTTGTACAACGCATAGACAAATCTATTTATTTTTGAGCACACTTTATTTGCATGTTCTTTCCATTTCAGGTCTTTATCTAGATCTACTCCCAAGAATGTCACAACATAAGCTTCATGAACTATTTGATTATTATAATTAATATTTAAGGATCGGTCACAATTAATCTGATTAAAATGTATATAATTGGTTTTATTGATATTGATATGCAGATTATTATTATTTAGCCATTCAATTGTTGATGTCACTGTATTATTTATATTTATTTCGTGGTCATTTAGTGTCATTTTCTTATCAGTAGTAATTATTATAGAAATGTCGTCTGCGAATAAGATACATTTGTGGTCCGTTATAACTGGGAGGTCATAAATATACACTAAAAATAAAAGAGGTCCTAGCACGCTGCCCTGGGGTACACCGGATCGATTATATTCGTATTGTGACTGGTACGTTCGCATTATATTAAAGTTGTCGAGTTTAGATATTTCAACGCATTGTGATCGATTTTGCAAATACGTTTTTATCCAGTTTAAGGCCACACCTCTGACTCCATAATCTTCCAATTTATTTAATAATTGATTATGTGACACAAAATCGAAGGCCTTAGACATATCGAAGAATAGGGTCGTGGTGTAGTGTTGGTGATTTTTGCTTTGCAAAATACCATTCACTAAATTGAAGGCAGCTAGCGCAGTCGATTTCTGTTTTTGGAAACCGTGTTGTTCATGTTTTATGACGTTGTATTTTTCAAAGAAATTAGTCAATTTCATATGAATTATCTTCTCAAAGATTTTGGAAAAAATTGGTATCAGCGTGATGGGGCGATAATTTTCTACATCATCTCTGTCTCCCTTTTTATAGAGGGGCTTTACAACAGAAAACTTTAATTTTTCTGGAAAACAACCCGATTCCAAGGAAAGATTGATCAAGTATGTCATAACTAAAGAGATTTCATCTTTACACTCTTTTACAATTTTTGTACTGATGCCATCATAACCCTCAGAAGTTGTATTATTAAGTGTTTTTATTACATTCAACAAGTCATTCTCATTTATTGGTTCAAGGAATATTGTATTATTTAATTTAGCTTTATTCGTATTTTTAATATTATGATTTACTGGATATGTCAAGTTTATGAAATAATTATTGAATGAGTCTGCTATACTAGATGGGCTAAGTACAATTTTATCTTTATATTTTAATGTATTTATTTGATGTTCGTCACAAGCGTGACCTGTTTCACTTTTTATGATTCTCCAGGTCGCTTTACAGACGTTTTTACTGTTTATTACATATTTGCTGTTAGATTTTTTTTGTGCATGTCTTATACATTTTCGTAACAGTTTCGAGTAACGTTGATATTTGTTCCTATGTTCTTCTGATTTGTGCCGGTAAAAGTTTTTTCTAAGTATTTGTTTATTTTTACAACTAATCTTAAGACCCTTTGTAATCCATGATATTTTTGTGTTAACGTATATTCTTTTTTTAATTTGTGGAAAGCACATATTGTATAAGAAACCAAAAAGATCATAAAATATATTAAAGGCCCTATTCGTATTCTTTTCTTCGTAGACTTCAGAGAACGAAAGGCACTTTAAGTGATTTTTGAATATTAATAAGTTCGTCGGCGAGTAGCATCGCTTGTACTGGAAGATCTTCTTAGGTATTGACTTTTTATTTCGTATTTTACATGTCAGCAACTGTGCTGTGTTGTGATCTGAAAGCCATACTGGAAGCAAGGATCCTTCTGCATTAGCAATATTACTAATTATATGGTCTAAGCACGAATTTATTCGAGTAGGTTGAGTAATATGTAATGTCAATTTATAATTATCTATTATATTCATAAGGCTAGCACTAAGACTATTGTCTACAAGTGTGTTTATATTAATGTCACCCGCTATTATAATTTTTTTCTTACTATATTTTTTAAATAACCTATTATGCATTTTGTCAAAATTTTCAAAGAATGGCTCCACACATCTTTTCTCTTTTGGTGGAGTTCTATATAGAGCAACTATGATCATGTTAAAAGCCATAATTTCAATAGCACAACACTCGAAAATACTTTTTATAGTCAAATCTTCTAACATGCTTAATTTTTTATAAATTATTCCTTTCTTTACACATATACATGAGCCTCCTTTTTTTTTGTTTCTAGAATAGGAAGTCGCGAGCTCATAGTTATGAAACAGTATGCTTTTTTCCTCACCGGACTTTATGTTTGTTTCTGAGAAGCATAAAACATCTGGTTCTATATCAGGGTATAGATTGGAGAGCGTAATTTCTATTATTTCTTTTTTTGAACGTAACCCATTAATATTTTGATGTAACAGTGTAAATTTATTATTTATGGGAACGAAAAAACTGGCTATTTTCTTGGTTAGGACTATTTACTCGTTTATCCACTTCCTGTGATTTTTGTAGAATAGGAAAATAGTAAGGTATTGTACCTTTTTTATACTGACTTTTCGTAATAATATTTTCAGGTTGTGGAATTATTTTTTCCGCAGAAATGCGCTTAAAATAATACGGTATTGTGCCTTTCTTAATCTGACAGTTTATTTTCGTGCCATTAATATTCTTCGCTTGTGGAATGTACATGTTATCAGTAGGTGTTCGTTTGTTGTAGCCTAAAAATTTCGCACAGTAATCTGCCTGATCAATCACGTAGTTTAATTTCTTGCATAAATCTATGAAATTTTTCCTAGGCACCACATAATCGTAATTAAAATCAATGAAAGTACAGTTAGTAAAATTTTTCAAAAGCATTTTAAGCATAGTATTAATCTTGTTTTCATTTAAGCATGCATTGTTCTGTGTACTTAAAAGTAAAACAGGGCAAGTCGTCAATGTTTTTAAGCACTGACAAAGTTCAATGAATATTTTAGACGGATCTGTATCGTGTTGGCCCACCGATAGTATAATACAATCATTAGCCGATAAATCTAATGATTTACAAGACTGCAATATATTTTCAGTACAAGCATCAGGTTTTGTGAAGGAGCTTATTTGATACTTTTCGTATGGGTTATTTATTCGGGATTTTATTAATGCCGCTGCCAAGCCTTTGCATTGTTCTCCTCCAGCGATAAATATTTTTCTAGGACGAGTGGACATACAGGTGGCGCCATCTGCTGATGTAGAAGGTGATAATTTCGTACCGCTGCCGGCGCCGCTGTCAATGTCGCCAGCTTTGATACAAGTATCACGTTGCAGCTGCGGACAGACGGACAGACGGACAGACGGACAGACGGACAGACGGACAGACGGACAGACGGACAGACGGACAGACGGACAGACGGACAGACGGACAGACGGACAGACGGACAGACGGACAGACGGACAGACGGACAGACGGACAGACGGACAGACGGACAGACGGACAGACGGACAGACGGACAGACGGACAGACGGACAGACGGACAGACGGACAGACGGACAGACGGACAGACGGACAGACGGACAGACGGACAGACGGACAGACGGACAGACGGACAGACGGACAGACGGACAGACGGACAGACGGACAGACGGACAGACGGACAGACGGACAGACGGACAGACGGACAGACGGACAGACGGACAGACGGACAGACGGACAGACGGACAGACGGACAGACGGACAGACGGACAGACGGACAGACGGACAGACGGACAGACGGACAGACGGACAGACGGACAGACGGACAGACGGACAGACGGACAGACGGACAGACGGACAGACGGACAGACGGACAGACGGACAGACGGACAGACGGACAGACGGACAGACGGACAGACGGACGGACGGACGGACCGACAGACGGACCGACGGACGGACAACGTAGGCTTAGTAATAGGGTCCCGTTTTCACCCTTTGGGTCCGGAACACTAAAAAATGACAAAAAGTTAAAAATAAAGGGGTCCTCATACATGAAACTAGTTTTTATCAACGTTTTTTCTTCTCGCTCTATCGTAAAAATGGTGATACATAAAAACATCAAAGATCTGATTATAGAGCAAACTCTACAGTATTTAACAACAAATATAATATAATAAAAACCTGCTGAGTCGGTCTCGCGCTAAAGGTCCCGGAGAAAACAAAACATTTTTGTATGTTAATGTTGTGTGATGCTGTGGTATGGAACCCTCGGTACGAGAGTAGCCCGACTCGCACTTGACCCGTTTTTATTTATTTAAAGTACCAAAATACAGTGAAACTTGTAGTTTTTTACCGTCGTTTTTTGTTATTCACAAATGTTATCAGTAATTATTGTATTCAATTCAATTCATTGAATATACATTTAAATAAAGATAAAGAATTACAATTACGTACAAATAAGGCGGTTCTATAGCTAAAAAGCGATTTCTTCCAGACAACTTTAGCGTAGAGGAATTACAAAAACGAAAATAGGTAGGCGGTGTAGATCAAGAGAAGAAAGAAATCCAGAATGACAATGAAAGTATAAATATACTTAAAAATTAAATAATCTAAAATATACATACATATTTCTTAAACTATAGGTATACACACATAAGTGAGTACTACATGCAACACGGAAGCAACAGTAGGAGGAGAAAATAGAAATAAAAGTGAAGTTGAAAAGAAATCAGAGGTCAAGGAAATGATCTTTGACTTTCGACTGTACTCTGTGATGTTATCAATAAAGAAGTACCTAATCGTAATTTCTAGTATTTAGTAATAAAGTACTTAGCTATTTAGTTAAATAAGTATTTTAATTACTAGCACGTGTAGAAACAGCAACATTTATTTTAAATACCTAGGTACTTAGCAACATTTATTTTAAGTACTTAGCTAGGTACTTAATTAAGTATACTAAATACTAGATAATATTTCAATATTTTTCTACATAGATCAGATGCGTTACATACTTAAAGGAGTCCTTCAGACCTTGAAGACTGAAATAGCGAATAAAAATAAAAAGACGGTCAAGTGCGAGTCGGGCTACACGCGCACCGAGGGTTCCGTACCACACCACCACAGAACACAACATTATAAACATATTTTAATCGCGATTTCAATGTTGGTCCCATAGTAAAAATTAATCAGTTTGATGATGGTCTGAAGCAACCTCGTGTGTGTAACGCATTTAAGTTTGCACCCTAAATAAAAAACCGGCCATGTGCGAGTCGGGCAATTAGTGTTCCGTACCACCAGGGCCTTTTCCCGCACATTCTGATTCGTTCCAATGTCAACTCTGTTACAATGAAGTGCGGACCGAAACAGTGGCGATATATCGAACATCGAAAGTCCGGGTACAGAGCCAGTTGTTTAAGATGGGTCGTTGATACCAACCACTATCTTATCTTATCTTGTTGTTGGGGCTAGCAAGCAAGCAACACTTCGATCCAGTGGGATCTTTTGTGTTAGCCCCTTGTTAGTCCCAATACTTTTTGCTTTCTTCACCCTTCAAATACATGGTCAATCAAGGTGGCGATACCATTGAGGGGTTCCCGGTTTTAGATATTCTTCTCCGAGGAGGCTCATGCGTTTTGCCGCCAAAACACCACATTCACAAAGGATAATTATGTTCCATGGTCTCCTCATCCTCTCCACACGCTCGGCAGCTATGGGATCAAAGGTGAGTTTCATCGTGTGCCGCCATCTGCAACTTATTTCTAATGTTCATGATTTTTTTCAGATTCTACAGTAGGTATTCCGAGATAATTGAAAAATGTAACACCTCGTATAAACTCCGATGCATAATAATTCCTAGATAATAATTAATCATTAATCGACCTAATTAAATTACGTTACGCTTAAGTATAGACCATAATAGGTACTTGGATAAAACCTCATTTATCATCCCATACCGAGATAGCAATTAAGCAAAAACATTATTTCCTGTCTCTCTCACTTTATTAAAAGAAATCTCCATCCCATCTGTATCGATCGAAATTAATTAAAATCAGCTATAAAGTACGGCATAAGGCGGCAGATGGCACAAATCCGGTCCTCGTATATCATGCAGATAGTCTGTGTGTCTGTCATAAAGTAATGACTGATATTGTAGATCAGTATAAGAACTTGATACTTCCCCCACTACTGACTTAAATGTATAGAGATAGCACGACAAAAAAAAAGTCATGCTCTATGTGCGGCACCTACACTGTGAGGGGAGTTGGGGGGCGACTGCAAAAAAATTACAGAGAGATATACCTTACATTACTATACCTTACAGGAATAGAGGTGGAGGACATGAGTTGTCAAATGAAACCGTTTTTAGGGAATTTGTCGGCACTTATCGGCACGGTAAAAATTCGAGTTCTGGAGTGCGATTTTTTAATCTCATTCGCTGAATTCAGCAGTTGAAAATGTCAAAATTACTTTGGAGATATGCATCTTTTTACTGCTGATTGGTCTTTCAAAAATCGCTCTCCTGAAGTATGATTTTTGAAAGTCAAATCAGCAGAAGAAAGATGCGTATCTCCATAGTAATTTTGACATTTTCAACTGAATGAGATTCAAAAATTGCACTCCAGATGCTTTGAAATCACGAATAAAAAAAACAGCTGTATTTTTATCCCGATTTCAATGTTGGTCCCATAGTAATAGTTAATAAGTTTGATGGTCTGAAACAACCTCGTGTGTGTAACGCATTAGTAATTTTGACAAATTATTCACAGAGCTCGAATATTGACCCTGTCGATTGTGCCGATAAGTTCCCAAAAACGGTTTTTTTGCCTCGCGTCACGTAATTCTTTCTATTATAATTATACAGTGGTGCCGCTAGGTACATGTCGCTCTCTCAGCTATCAGAAGTGCGATTTTTGAAAATCATACGAGCGACTTGGCAGTAGAAAGATGCATAATCTCCATAGTAATTTAGAAATTTTCTCCTGCCAAGTCGCTCGTATGATTTTCAGAAATCGCACTTCTGTTCCTCTATTCCTGCACGGCTAGCATGCCACCCACGACAAAGCGTTTAATCGAGAAAAACGCCATGCGCGCTCTTTCTGACATACGTAAAATAATAAAGATGGAGGCACATCTCGATTTTTATCGTTTTCTCGGGGGTGGCATGCGAGCCCTACTGGTAAGTATAATACCTTTATGATAAAAATTATACGCGCGAGAAAGAAAAAAAAATTATGTTGCTAACTTAACGAACTTTGCATATTTTCGTGCATACTATTGTCTTCTCTTATTGGAGTGGCAATATCCTGTGCAATATCTCTTGTCTTCTCTTTTTCACGGAATAGGTTTGTCATTATTTGCATTTGCTTATATTTTTCGAGGGCGGAATAAAAATTATTGTTTAAAATTATATTGAAAAAATGCTCTTTAATAATTAATTCATCTTGCTTACCTATGAAAAGTTATTCCTTTACATTTGCTTACATTTCTTGAATTGTTTGTGCAGTATCTCAGTACACACCAAGGCATTTTTGACGCGTGGCCGCAGTGAGAGAGTGACTAAATGCAAGAGTACTATATCGCCGCAATAGAATGGGACAACGTCATGAAGTTGAAGTGCGATGTTCGCTCTCTATATACATTTAACTCAGTGTCCCGCACGGGTCAAAACACAGTCTACGTACACACGGCGACAGATCAACCTACCCATAGTTCGACCTTATGTCTATGAACATAGAGTTCAACTATGGGTAGGTTGATCTGTCGCCGTGTGTACGTAGGTACCCCTCCTAGGGGAAGTATCAAGTATATATTGTAACGTAACGTGTGTCTACGATATAAACGCAATTTTGTAAATTTGAACGGATTTGGCACAGATTATCTAGTTCATCATGTGCGAAGTATCTTTGATATTAATTATGTTGATTTAATCAGGTGTTAGAGAGCTTAGCATTAAAGAGCTTAGGCCTTTTTTAGTGTTCCGTACCAAAATTGGCAAAACGGAACACTTATAGAATCAGCTCGGTGTCTGTCCGTCCGTCCGTCCGTCTGTCGTCCGTCCGTCTGTCACAGGCTTTTTTCTCAGAGACCGTAAGACATAGGAAGTTGAAACTCGGTACAGATATAGCAATTGCTGGTCCAATATCGGATTGTATCAGATTGTACTTCGGTGAGTGTGCCCTAGAGCTGCATGAGCTCATCCCACCTTCCCCTTTCTACTATCGGACTTCCAGACGCACCGCGGGATATCACCCCTTCTTGGTTGACAGCACCAAGCGCCTTTCTGAATCTTTTATAATGCGCACAGCCAAGGAGTGGAATGCCTTACCTGCGTCAGTATTTCCGAGTACTTACAACCCGAATTCCTTTAAAGTACGAGTGAATAGGCATCTTCTGGGAAAGCTCGCTACATCTACGACCCCATCTTCGTCCTGAGGACTGGATTGAGGTCAAGAGCAAACCCATAGTTGATAAAAAAAAAAAAAAAATATCATAAATGAAGTAAAAAAGCTTAATTTTTATATTGGGGGCAAATGGGGCAATTTAGGGAGGTGTATAGGTACCCTATATTATTGTGTGGGGTATCAATTGAAAACTTATAAAAATACGAGTCTAAAAATATACTTTTCAAATACGTATTTTATTAAAACTTTGTTTAAAAAAATTTCAATTAAATCCGAGAAATTGCTGTCCCCACCTCTATATTATTAATGCCTTATATGAAAAGAACGAACAGTTTACGTCCAAAGCGCCATTGGCAGTTGGAAAAACAAACTTGTAAGGTTCAATTTAATTAGAGAGATTGAAAATAGTTCTTACAATTTTATCTAGCTACTATTCAGGAAGCTGGAAATAGGTATTATCATTGTAAGTCCATGTTATTATTCGATTGGTACCTAGTTAATTGGCAACAACGGATTATGCCAGTTGAATCTGTAATGTTGGTAATTTTCGATTGGTGGTCAAGACGGGAAAACAATTGGAGTGCGATTTTTGAACATCACAGTATCAGCGGTAGATAATGACAATATTACTATGGAGATTAATGCATCTTTCTACTGCTGATTTGAACGTGTGATGTTCAAAAATCGCATTCGTCCTGGAGTGCGATTTTTTAATCTCATACGCAACTTTCTACTGCTGAATAGCACTCCTGTGTATGATTTTTGAAAGTCAAGTCATAAGTAGAAAGATGCCTATCTCCGTAGTAATTTTGACATTTACAACTGCTGAACTCAGCAAATAAGATTCAAAAATCGCACTCCTGTCTG
This sequence comes from Agonopterix subpropinquella, assembly GCA_922987775.1. Taxonomy (NCBI): domain Eukaryota; kingdom Metazoa; phylum Arthropoda; class Insecta; order Lepidoptera; family Depressariidae; genus Agonopterix; species Agonopterix subpropinquella. The sequence goes on along the minus strand of OV277693.1, from coordinate 50,548,533 downwards.
TTTACATTCATTCGAACATTTGGCTGGGCATTCGATCCTGGACACTGAAGCTGAAACTGAAGCGGAACTGGTTCTCGAAAAGGAAATAAAATAAGTAATAAGGTAAGTAGTTACCTTGTGGTCTTCATTTCTGATACGACCTAGGTATACAATCGATTGTAAATCTAGTTCCAATCAAGACTTAACATTCCGAACTCGCATTGTTATTCAAAATATACTTGAGTGCCGTGCTGTTATTAGGGGGAATAAACCTTAAAGGCTGAACCACACAGAGTGCGGCTGCAGACCGGCTGCGGGACGGCAGTAGTTGTAAACTATAGAATTACAAAACGAAAGTAAGGGGAAAAATGGCATGTTTCAAAATTCTAGTCTAAGAATTATATAGAACAGTGCCATATTTCAAAATGAGTCACGTTTGAATATAAAATTTTGTCTAAGCAAGGTTAAAATTTGAAATAAACGTGGCATTGTACAAAATTTTTCATTTTTCTATAAATAATAAAATATCGTTATCCACTTAATTGTTTGATTTTTTCGAATAATGACACCTTTCCCCATAAACGCACGGATGTTCACCTCTGAGATTGGGACGGAACTGACAAAATGACAGTTTTCTATATACAAGACGGTGGATAAACATATAATGGAAATGTGACACTTGCGATTTATCGTGAGTCTAACGAGAAACTGTGAAGCGCCACTTTTCCACATGAAAATATATCAACTTTTATACTCATTTCTGCAAAAATCCGAAAATCAGAAATTTTTGATTTATGTCACTTTTCTTTTTAACGGGTAAGTAATATTCGATATCTTCTTCTTCTTATCGTGTGGGCAGAGCCCTGGTGTCAGAGTTTTTTCAGACCGCCTGACGGCCTCTGACGTGGTTTTTATGTAACGACTACTACCACCAGAGATAGTAGCCGGGACCAACGGTTTAACGTGCCATCCGAAGCACGATATAAATACAAAGAATATATAGTTTAGGAAATATAACTTCTCTTTCTATAATTTTGTTTGAAATAATGGACACTTTCTATAATAAACGTTAGATATAAATTTAAGACATATAATTTGATAAAGTATAAGAGACATAGGGTATAATGAACCTTAGGTATAACCATCACATGTTATACAATCCATGAAGCATAAGATTTAAAAAATATAGCATTGATGTCATCTAATTTTAAAGTGTCTAATAATCAATGCTCATAATATAAAAGTTTACAACACTTGCCGTATTTTAAAAAGAAACTTTATTAATAGTAAGAAATACAACAACCAAATGAGTCAGAATGGGTATACGGGGTCACTAACCTTGACCTTGATCTTTATGTCAAAAATAGGACCGCTGTCTGAGTGGTCACACTACCTACTAACCTAACCTAACCCATCGTTTTGAAGCTACCTACCTTTCTGCTCCCCAAGTAACAAGCAAGCAAGCATGTTAGAACATCTAAGTGTCTTATATTATGTTCTAACCTAACCTACAATTTTAAAAACACCAGTTTTTTTTCTCATGCAGAGGGAATCCACCCCCCGCACCGCCCATCATGCATACAAGCAAGCAAGCAAGAATGCAGCAAGCAAACAAGCATGCAGCAAGCAAGCATGCAGTGAGCAAACGAGCATGCAGCAAGCAAGCAATCATGCAGCATGCAGGCAGGCATGTTGATGCTCCGCTCGCTTCGCTCGCTCCGCTAAGTGTCTTACATGTTCAAACCTAACCTAACCTACAATTTTAAAAACACCAGTTTGTTTGTCTCAGGCAGGGCCCCCCTCGCGGGGGGCGCAGCCCCCCTGCACCCCCCAACATGCATACAAGCAAGCAAGCAACAAGCAAGCATGAATGCAGCAAGCAAGCAAGCATGCAGCATGCAAGCAAGCATGCAGCATGCAAGCAAGCATTTGGATGCTCCGCTCGCTTCGCTCGCTCCGCTAAGTGTCTTACATGTTCAAACCTAACCTAACCTACAATTTTAAAAACACCAGTTTGTTTTTCTCAGGCAGGGGGCATCCGCCCCCCGCACCCCCCTCGCGGGGGGCCCGGCCCCCCTGCACCCCCCAACATGCATACAAGCAAGCAAGCAACAAGCAAGCATGAATGCAGCAAGCAAGCAAGCATGCAGCATGCAAGCAAGCATTTGGATGCTCCGCTCGCTCCGCTAAGTGTGCAACATGTTCTAACCTAACCTAACCTAGAATTTTAAAAAGACTTATTTGTTTTTCTCAGGCAGGGGGCTTCCACCCCCCGCACCCCCCTCGCGGGGTGCACAGCCCCCTACACCCCCAACATGCATCCAAGCAAACATGCAAGCAAGCACACATGCAAACAAGCATGCATGCACGCACAAATGCAGCATGCATGTGACACACGTTTCGCTTGACTCCACTCGCTCACTACGTAAGGGTCTCACTACCTAAATTAACCTAACCTATAGTTTAGAAAGCAATTTACTAGTTATAATATAATGGTTTAAAAAAATATATAGTTTTAATTCCACATTATATCTTTGAAACAATATATCAAGAGATCGTTATGTCTCATAAAATAACATCAAATGATTGATATATCAAACAAGTTTTATATTAAGTAATTGTTAGTAATAATCAACATTAGAAACTTTAAAATTATAGTAAATAACTATTAGAACAAATGTATGTTATGTTTTTTCAATATTAGGCTCGTAGTTAGTATTTCTTGTGATCATTATATCATTTGAACGTTATAAAAATTATATTATACCAAATGTTATTATACTAAACGGGACGCACCCCTTTTTAACGGATGATATGCAGGGTAGAGACAAGTTATTGAGTATTGAAGGTCTAGTCTTTCCATGCCCTACCTTATTTTTTGATTTCTGCATATAGATGCAACATGCCATTTTTCCCCTAAATTCGTTTTGTAATTCTATAGTTTACAACTACTGCCGTCCCGCAGCCGGTCTGCAGCCGCACTCTGTGTGGTTCAGCCTTTAAGGTTTATTCCCCCTAATAACAGCACGGCACTCGAGTATATTTTGAGTATATTTATCTTTTCATATTCTATAACATTCCTGGGAAAAGATTGCATTTTTTTTCTACAGTACCGATAAACCGATACTATTTCTCTAAGTTCGTTGCGGCCCGCTCATTGTACTGTTATTATGAATTTGGCACGCCAACGACTTTGAGTTTGACGTGCCTGCACTAGATGCAGTCCGGCGCGGCTGCGGAACAGCTGCGGAACGGTAGCCGCCGTAACGGTAGTAGCATTCCATAGTTTACAACTACTGCCGGCCCGCAGCCGGTCCGCAGCTGGCCCGCAGCCGCACTCTGTGTGGCCCAGCCTTTAGATTGGTTAGCCATAAAGCCCTATTGTTGCAGGCACGTTCCACGCCGCAATAATTTCGCAGACAATTATTTGACTCTTGAACTGTGTGCTGAGTAATAAATGAGCTAAATCGACAACGTACCTACACTGTATATTGTACGAGAACGAGGTAGATCCCTACGTTACGCTATCTCTACGCGTAAATGGTTTCAATTTAGTTACCAAAATCATGTCACACCATTATTACTTTGTCTTAGTATCCATTAATCAGTTGAGCCCTGGTAATGCATTAAAAAATATAACATGGAGAGACCAAGGAACCTAAAAAAAGCGCCTACAAGTTTTATAATAGAAAAGTCATTGATGCATATAAAATCTTGATCGCTTATTTAGTTCTCCAGGCAGTTACAGAGTTCTGTAACATGGTATGGCAATAGTGTAGAATATATAACTGCCACACATTCGCGTATGTGCAAATAAAGGTGCATAAAAGTGGGTAGGGAGAGAGGAATAAGTAACGGTGACTCATACAATCTGTGGTCATTAGGATGCCAATCCTGCGTGGGTGGAACTCGACGTTCCTGGAGAAGAGACAGGTATTTGTGTAAGATAAATATGAATTGCTTCCATGCTTTGTGGAAGAATCGAAATATACCTACTTACCAATTTTTTTACTATTAGGTCATTGTTTCCGCTAGTTACGAACTTATTTCGTTTTTGGGATCAAAATTAAAGCACTTAGTAGGTAGGTAATGTTCCTTCACAGACTACCTTTACATGCTGTCTAAATTATCCTGTCTTGATCCTGCCATCGCTGTCGTCGTGGGGTGCCTGCCATCAAACTATATGTGGTCACGGAATATCTATGGTAGCAAAACTGTCAGCGCCGCGCCATTACGAGATTTGCGAAAACGTAGGTACCTAAATTGATGGACTTAACAAATTAGAAATACTACTTACCTAAGCAGGGATATGTTTTTAATCGATTCTGAGGATGTTACGTAATTGGTTATAAGAGAAAAACAGACAGAAACAACTGGTATACTAACAACTTAGTATACCAGTTGTTTCTGTCTGTTTTTCTTATATCTACTACTTAAATGCAAGCAAAACTTTAAAAATATTAACTGAACGCCCTGCTGCCCGCTGCACAGACGACCTAAAAAAAGTAGCGGGGAGCGACTGGATGAGGAAGGCCGAGGACAGAGTTTTGTGGCGCGCCTTGGGAGAGGCCTATGTTCAGCAGTGGATGATGATAGGCTGATGATGATGAAATTAACTGAACAACATTGGTTATTAATTTATCTAAAGTAGCTTGGCTTAGACTTTGACTTATTTTGATTTTTATATTTTCGATGAATGACTGATTTTTAAACTTAAACATCAATTTTCACACTTTAACGTTTATTTATTATATGATATCAATTATTGTATAGGAATAAAGCTATTACCATGAACAAAATTGGATCCTTTTGTGAACAGGCTAATATGTAAATCTTTATTTGTAGATTTTCCGTATAACATTATTTCAAGTAACACCTTTGTTTCTTCTTTGGCAACTTTATCCCACTGATTCTTAGCCGTTTGTAAAGTATACTTTAAGAATCTAAACAGTATTGTTTCTATATCATCCCTGAATTCTGCTACCCAATCTCTTATTGCTTTTGTGATGATATCGTATTCTGTTGCTAATTCCTCTTCACTCAGTTCAAAAGTTTTGTCAATAATATCCATAAATATTCGGGTTGCTTTCGTCTTTATTTTCAGTGAACTATGTTGGCTTCTTATGAAGCTATGTCTATGTGTTATAATTCCACGTAGGACAGAAACCGACTCTCTTATGGTGTCATTATCACCTTTTACTAAAGTATCTAATCTGTTACCTAATTCCCGTGCTGTATCAACGTCCAATACAGATTCAATATAATCTTTTTCTATGTTGATTATTTCCCTGACTGCAAAAACAATTATTTTTATATTCTGATCAGATAACTTTAATATTTCACTAGCTAAGTCAGCAAAGTAGTCAATGTAGCCTGGATATGTCCTGCATATGTCATATTTTGAACAAATATATATATAATCTTTCTTTTTGTCCTCGGCATTTTTTCTGTTGATTGTTTCCATTACGATTCGCAAGTCTTCAGCAGCCGGGATAGAGTCAAGTTTTTCTATCATTTTGTTTAACATTTTTTTCGTTTCCCCTCTTCGAAGAACATCAACTGTTTCTATAATATTTAGAAAAAGAAATTCTTTGTCTATATCGAAATAAGCTTTCTCCTTTAATACAATGTTAATGGAGCTATTGAATTTTGACACATAATTATCGATCGTGACTCGTGTACATGAATTGTTTTGTTTTGTACCCAATTGTTGTTTTATATAATTAGCCACAGATCGTATTGTGTCAATACCTCTCAACTTTAAACGATTTAAATATTTCGTTACTGCAGAAATTTCTATTTTTGGTGTTCTTCTGGCTACTTGTTTTGTACTCGTATTGCCGGCAGATCTTCTGAATTCTGAATTATATGGATGCGGTTGCGGCCATTCGCTTTGAAGGGGCATAGCCTTTGAACCTGATGGACTACGTTTTGTTAGTGGATCCTGTAAAATGTGGGATTTTATTTTCGCTATAGCTTCATTGTCGACGCGTATTCTTCCTTCCAACTCTATGCCGTAACATTGCGAAAGTTTGATATCTGATAAAAAAGATGGTATTAAACGGATTACCTACCTATGTTCTTAAATTAAGTAGGTAGGTACTGGCAAAATACTGGACTGGAATGATTTAGAATGACATGCCATCGACTGGATGAATGGAAGATTAAATAATCAATTAAGTAGTGATACTTACGTGGCATAAACAAAATAAGAACGACAAACATAAACATGTTGCTTGCTTACACAGCTATTTGTAAGAGAATAAAATATTATTCGTAAAGCAATTTAGAATTCAGTGTTTAACTTAATTAGGTACATTTTACGACCTATTTTCATTGTTTGCAAGAATTCGATTTAAACAGGAAATTAAATTCAATGAAATTATGCGTGTTTTGAATTACTACTTACGTAAGTTTGTACTAGGTCTACCTCTATTATAATATACTTACCTACCTAATTTATGTTTACATCACACCTACTAAAATTCACGACTATTAGGCGATTCTCACACTGCACCGCGCCCCGTCGCGTAGCGCGGGGCCGCAGATTTTAACATTGTATGCAAGTATTTCAATTTATATAGAAAACACGCCTAGGACAACACACTGCCGACGCGTCAATGCGCGGGAAGGCGACTATGCCGCTCCGCGCACCGCGGCGGGACGCGTCGCTAGTGTGATAATCGCCTTACGGGTGAGAATGAACTTAGCTGAACTGTCATTTAGTGATGCAAATAATAATTATAGACATATTTAGGTACGTAAAACTGCTTGTTACCATACTATCATCATCATCGTCAGCCTATAAACGTCCCACTGCAGGCCACAGGCCTACCCTCAGGGAGGGTGTATGGGCATTAGTCCACCACGCGTGCCCGGATTGGAAGACTTCACATACACATTAGCATTTTTTCTTCAGTGTATGCAGGTTTCCTCACGATGTTTTCCTTCACCGTTTGAGATCAGTCGGTATTACGTACATTAGTTAGAAAAACTCATTGGTACATGGCATGCTGTTGTCCGTACGGATTCGAACCTGGACCCCCATAATTGGGTGTCTACAACGTGTTAATGAATTAAAGCAAAACTAGAAAGTAGTTTGTTTAGAATCGAGGGCAGAATCGAATTATCATGGTTTCAACAAAGGTAATTTTGATTAAAATATTAAATAATTAAAAAAAAAAAACTATATTTTCTGAACCTGATGTAAACCCACCGCACGGGCACACTTACCCTAATTACTACTAAAACAAGATTCTTAAAATGTATCCATGAGTACGTTAGCGCTTTTATTCATTGCTGAAATGATAACAAATAATTTTAACCTCAAAACTTAAAATGCGAATAACTTTAAATTTTAAGTATCAAAATGATGAAATTATTGTTTCAATCTAATTATTTTGTTATAAATCAGTTGGGGTGTAAGTATGGTGTATGAGGTTTTGCGCCAATTTATTAACACGTTGTATAAATAGTAATAAATACCTCTCCGCAACGCGCCACCGACGCTCCTATTTATCAAAACTAAGAACTTAAAAGCAAGCTTAAAAGTAAGAAAACTTGTCATTTTAAATGATGCACCAATCAAAAAACAAAAATTTCTAATTTCCTCTAAATAAATAAATAACGCTCACAGGCACATACATTGTAATGACTGATGATCCCAAGCAAGCACTATAGACTTTGACTATAGACTGTTTTTTATGGAAACCATACAACAACGGAACAAACATATAAACATCCATGTCCGAACCGGGATTCGACCCCAGAACCCTGGTTTGGCAGACCGGCGTAGTAACCATTACACCAACCGGGTCGTCAATATCCTCTTATTTCTATCTAGCGGCCCGCCCCGGCTTCGCACGGGTAGAGACTTAACTTAACACTTAACAGTAATAACTTAACTTCCTTAAATACTTCGGTTACAAAAATCTATAAGTAGTTTCATTGATAAAGCGTAAGATAAGCTAAATCTTTGTAAATTTTCAGCCATCAGGATCAACAAAAAACATCTTTCAAAACAAAATTGTGATTGCATCTAAATCCAATTCACCTGAGGCGCTTAGAACCACAGATACGGTATTAATACTCGTAGTTAAGTTCATATGATAAAGATGACATCTGAGTGAATCCTTCTGCTTAGGCGACGTTAACATCAATATAGGTTGATTTGAGGGACTTCGTATATGAAAGGAACTATAAGATGCATTATGCAATGTTCGGAACGCGTTCACATTTCGTCGCGGCAGTAACTCGAGCCCCGAGACCGACGACAGCGATACGCAGAGCTGACAGACTGATGCGGCGCCCCAGCTTACGATGTGGTCTAGACCAAGTACTGTGTGGAGAGCGGAGAACAGAGCCACACCTTGGACCCACACTGTCAGCTGATAGCTGTCATTTCATACAAATGGGAAATATTTAAAAGAAGTGTTAAGCATGTGCGATACTGTTACGAGCGAGTGCGACTTAGAAAGGAATACGCATTTACTTAAAGGTTAAGGGCTGCCATCACCAAAATCGCCGTCGCCGGACTAAGACTTCAAAAACCCCGGACATTTTAGTAAAATCGAAACTTTTCCCCGGACAACCACGAAAAATTATATTTTGACAACAAAAAAGCGCTTTGTTAAAATTCTAAGTATTTTCACGAAAAAATAGAGCGAGCTGAGCGAACTAGAGATTTTTCAACACATTAGTATGTAAAGATTACTCGATTGTAAAGTTTATACCGAGATAGAGTTGATGTGATGACCAACGTGTAGGTATATTAAATAATTGGGTTTACCCGGACACAGGAAGTGTCCGGGCTTTCCCCGGACACTTTTGTGACAAGCCCGCCCGGACGCATGCCCCCGGACGCCCTTCAAACTAGGACAAATCCCGGAAAACCCGGACGGATGGCAGCCCTACTTAAGGGGAACCACCAATGATATTAATCTTACTACCGTGCCAACCACGATTCAACTAAAGGGGGGTAACAAGTCGTTGGGAGGCAGGGTGGGTCCGTACTGTATGTAGTACTAGATACTCTGTGACAGAGCGGAGAGCGCACTTCATCATAGAAGTACGCGTTTGTTTTTTTAAAGCAGCCTATTTTGATGTATCTTCATCATCATTCTTCATTCCAATATTCTCCAACTAACTCTTCCTTTTCACACAAACTAGAACGGTCCCACGCTAAGTTTACGACTACTCTACAGATGTCATACGACCATCTGACTGCTGCACTGGCAAGCTGGTATAAAGTTAGGGTTTGTTTGTGACAAAATTACGAGAGAGACTAATTCTGGTAATAGCTAGATCGTTGAAATTTTCTCAGATTATGAGTTATTACGGCGGATTTGTTAACAAATAAAAAAAATGTCAAAAAGTTAAAAATTAAGGGGGGTTCACAACAAGAAACTAGTTTTTATCAATGTTTTTTCTTCACGCTCTATCGTAAAAACGGTAATACATACAAGCGTCAAACTTAGTGTGATTATAGAGCAAACTCTGCAGAATAACAACAAATACTACAAACAGGCCAAGTGTGAGTCGGTCTTGCGCTAATGGTCCCAGACAAAAAAGTTTTTTGTTCTAAGTTAATAATATAATAATGTTGTGTTCTGTGGTGGTGTGGTACGGAACCCTCGGTGCGCGAGTAGCCCAACTCACACTTGACCGGTTTTTTTTATATTTGGTGTGGATGACGATGCGATGATATGAATTTGAACCAGCCGCGAACTCTTTACACTTAGGCCAAGTTCTAACTAACGTTATAAATCTGGTAGACGCCCTTAATACGGCAGTCTAGATGGACTAAGTCATTGCAGTTACTTGCTAAGCATTTCACATTCTGCCATTTTGACGCCAACTATGTTTTTTGTATCAATAATAATATTAAACCTGCTTTTGGCGAGCTGTTAGTACAAAACGGGCGAATTAACTTGGCACATGGCTCGCACGTTGCTCGGAATAAAAAACTCGGAAAACTCGGAAATAATAACTCGAAAATGCTAAAGCGCAGGACACATGCAACAGTAACTGAAATGCTATGCTACGGCCTCGCACGACGACGGCGGGGTCCCGCGGGGGGGTAGCAGGAAGGGTGTCAAATTCCGAGCCACGTGCGAGCCAGGTGCCTGGTTAATCCGCCAGGGGTTGTACGACCGACACATCTTCACGACTTTAGTCTTTAAATACTCATAACTTTTTATAGAATGAACGGATTGCGATGAACCCAAACCAAGATCTGTGTTTCTGAAAACCCCATCCGAATCGGTTCAGTAGTTTTTAAGTGATGAGTAAAAAATGCCAAGGGCTTTCGAGGTGGAAAACTTGTATTTGTCATTACCATTTCATCACTACCAACATCTAAAAAAAACAGAACTACCTCATTTGATGTAAGGCAATTCTCTTCTTTTTTGGTACGATTTCCATTATATTAAGGAAACAGGGGAATACGTTTGTATGGAAAAAACGATGTCTATCCTCTTAACCCATATCAATGCGAAACATTGTTTGAGCTTTTCTTTTCTTACTAGTTAGCCCCGAAAAAATATAAAAAGAATCCTGAAATGGCAGTTTTCCTGAAAAACTGCCCTCACGATCGTGAGACTTAGGAACAACTTGCAAGTCGCACGATCGTGAGTGTACGTATTTTTCAGTAAATTAATAGATTAATTACGACAATATTTATATAAAACTTATTTATTTATTGTTTTTTGGAGTGTATTAATTTTAGGTAGTCCATGTAGAATCAGTTTTATCTTAAAAAAAACCGGCAAGTACGAGTCGGGACTCGGGCAATTAGTGTTCCGTACTACCAGTTGTTTAACATTGGTCATTGAGGAATCCACTATAAATTGACACTTACTTAGTATGTGGTCACATAGTAACTGAAGATCATTTTACACTGGTCGTTCTGGTGTTAGTTTTTTGGGTATAGAAAAAAAACTATCCAAGTTAGAGCCACCCTGATAATTTTCCCGCCATCTACACGTTATTTCTGATGTTCATGATTTTTTTCAGATCTTATACGGCTATATTTTTTGAAATAGAGGTGGGGACAGCAATTTCTCGCACTGGTAACTATCCAAGTTAGAGCCACCTTGATAATTTTCCAGCCATCTACACGTTATTTCTGATGTTCATGATTTTTTTCTCAAACATGCTTGGAAATGTGAGTATTATTTTGACAACTTTCTTCGAGATAAATCGAAATTGCTGTACTGGCCAAATACATGCGCGCAGCGGCCGGCAATGTTGTATGAAAATCCATATCTGTCGTGTTTAGCGACCAAATAAATTACATAGTAAACTCATATCTGTCGTGTAATTTAAAAATGGAACGATCTTATTCTCCGAAACATGGCGACCAAGGAGGTAACTCATCAAAGGTTTTATTTAAATTTCGAACTGGCTTGCAAATAGAAAGCTGTTTATTGAAAAAAAAAAACAAATTGTTGTTCGTTGTTCGTCATTGATTTTGAAAAGATTTTTAATTTCCGCGAATTATTTGAGAAAATTTACTGTTTTAATTTCCGCGCATTATTTGAGAAAAGTACTATACAAGCCTTGGCCACAACTAGGCATTGATGGACTTACGTATGTGTGCCTCGGCTTCGCCTCGGCACACATTTACACGTTCGTCCATCAATGCCTCTGTTGCTGGCCGCTGCAGTAATGTACTATTTCAGATCTTATACGGCTATATTTTTTGAAATAGAGGTGGGGACAGCAATTTCTCGGATTGAATTGAAAATTTTGTTAAACAAAGTTTTTATTAAAAATTTTAAAAGTATATTTTTAGACTCGTATTTTTATAAGCTTTCAATTGATACCCCACATCACAGGGCAGAAAAATATTTTTTTTTTTATTTGCCCTTTCTTACTACCGAAATTGCCCCCCAATATAAAAATTTAGCTTTTTTTACTTCATTTATGACATTGGACCACCAATTGCTATATCTGTACCGAGTTTCAACTTCCTATGTCTTAAGGTCTCTGAGAAAAATGCCTGTGACAGACGGACGGACAGACACCGAGCTGATTCCATAAGTGTTCCGTTTTTCCAATTTTGGTACGGAACACTAATAAAAAACGTATCAATAACCAAAAACTTAAATTTTCTCTCCTTCTTTCTGGTTTCTTACAGGTATTCATAAGTCTGCTCATTTTTCAGCGTATTGGCTTTCTCTGTTTTGGATGGCCTATCATGATCAATTACATGAGCTTTTCGTACCAGAATTAGTCTCTCTCGTAATTTTGTCACAAACAAACCCTAACTTTATACCAGCTTGCCAGTATTCTCCATTCAGCATCCCAGTATTATGCCAATACTGTTTGATTGTATCTCAGCGTTTCATATCTTCAGTTTGCCAGCCTCTTATCCTTATAAACATCCAGCCATGACTTTAGAAGTCGTCACAAAAATATTCAGAAAATAATCTGATGGTGACCGGATAGGTATCTTTGATGACACTAAATATCCACGTGATACATCATCAAATGGAATCTATTTCCATAGATCGTCACTATACGATTGCATACTTTCTGGCGAAGACCTTTATGAAGGCTCTGGCTCGTTGTACGTCCACTAGAAGATATTAGTCTGCACGTCCTCGTGACTGACCTGACTGGAAGATGCCTGACCTCGTTCCAAGACGCATCTTTGATGGGAAGATCTTGATTTAGATGGTTCTTTTACGGAATCAGTTTCCTCCTCATCATCCGAGGAGTCCTCCTCAGACCCATTGTCTTCCTCAGCGAGCTCAAAAAGAACTTACGGCCCGATTTCTGCATCTTTATCATAAAAATCAAACATCTGACTCGATTCCATCGCCCAGAATATCTAAAATGTATGATCATCCTTCACTGGGACATCTAAAACTTGTCCAAAACATAAGAAAAAACTAAATTAAACAATTTAGTAACCTAATAATCGAAGACAGAAACTGAAAAAAGTCTTTTTTTTTTCGAGCTACAACCGAGGTGACACTTTCGTGCGACTTTAATTTTAGGTATAACTTTTTCCGAAATTTTGTAAGTAAATGATAATTATTTACCAGTATCATGTTGTTCAATATCTTACCAATAAAACTAAAGAAAAATAATGGGAAGTATACAACATAAATCACAAAAAAAATAATTTTTACGTGAGCGCCTTCTAGGGTCAAAAAAAGCAGTCACCTTTTCAGTCTTATCACCGGCTATTGAAGCATCAAAACTAATGCAGGGCGCTTTGAAAGGCGGAGTAGTGGTAGCACTACTCGCACGAGCGATCAGTGCCGGTTGCGTTCGCTAAAATTAATTTGCGCGGTCGTCAGAATTTTTCAAATGTTACTCGCACGATCGATACGTCTCGGGTGTAAAGGGTTAATGAATCTACGGGGTGTAAAATTAAATGGGACACTTACTTAAAGGTGCTTCAGACCATCAAACTCAAGAACTTTCTATGTGGGACCAATATCGAAATCGCGAAAAAAGATTCCGCTGTCCCCATAGAAATATGTCCTCTCTTATAATGTGCTGCAACTGTTTTTCAAACAGAGGCGTATGCTATCATAGCTTGCGCGCAAGAGAATATATATAGGAAGGTGACCAACAAGACTATATCCTTAGTGACAGCCAAGCAGCTCTCACAGCCTTGGACTCCTATTGTGTGGGCTCCAAGCTAATCCTAAACGGAGTAAAGACCCTCAACAAGCTTGGTCTTCACAATACCGTAAGATTAGTTTGGGTTCCGAGACATACCGGTGTCCGGGGTAATGAGAATGCTATGATGAGTTGGCGAGGGCTGGGTCAGAACGAAAGATGGTTGGCCCAGAACCAAGTGTGGTAATCCCGGCATGCAGTATAAGAATGGCCATTAGGGAGTGGGCTGATAAAACACACAAGCTGGAGTGGTCTAGCCTTACAGGTCTACAACACTCCAAGAAATTTATCAGCAATGCGACAGCTCGTGTCTCAAAGTTCATAATGAACAACAGCAGGAGCAAGGCTCGTGCCATCGTCGGAGTCCTCACTGGGCACTACGCCACAGGCACGATGATGCACAAGATGAAACTCACCCTGGATCCCAGCTGCCGAGCGTGCGGAGAGGATGGATGGATGTCCATGTGATGGATATCCAAAACCGGGAGATCTTAGGCTTCTTCCCCTCAATGGTATTGCCTCCTTCATTGACCATGTATTTGAAGGGTGAAGTACGCAAAAAGTATTGGGGCTAACACAAAAGATCCCACTGGGTCGAAGTGTTGCTAGCTTGCCAGCCCCCACAACAAGATAAGATATGATATAATGTTCTGTGGCTGTCCCATACAAAACTGCAAACATTACAAGTCGACTGAAATGTATGGGACAGAAGATTTTTTTCGCGAATTCGACATTGGTCCCATAGGGAAAGTTGTTCAGTTTGATGAACTGAAACACCCCCTTTAAGTAAGTGTCCGATTTAAATTTACATTCTGTATTTGTTTATTCCCCAAGCAATTTTTTCAAGTATATAGTAGAGTAGGTATGTCGTCGTTACTACATATCGGTTGAGGTTACGTGTAGCGAGGCAGAAATAATTTTGCCAATAATGTTGGTCAGTAATGACCATCGTGATAATTATGATCATCAGACCGAGTGTAATAGCAGCGTTGGAAACATAACACACCCATGTAAATTCTCTCACAGTGATAATGACCAAGGAAGTACAAACACGTAACTTGGTGCGGAGATACAGTTGCATTGTACGGCGTGCCTACCTACTCTCCGACCGACTGCATACATAAGATTGCAGATCTGTAAGCTAATGACCACTTTCCCTCCATGTACTTAATGCACCAAAGTGCATTCAATGGAAAGTGCTCAAATTTTAATCAATATAATTAAGTACAGGATGTTACAGAAATAAAAATAAACATTTAAGGGTTAAGACCACCTAACTGAACAACTTTCACTATGGGACCAATATCGAAATTGCGAAAAAAAAAACGATATTTTATCTTCATCATCATCATATCAGCCGATAGACGTCCACTGTTGGACATAGGCCTCCCCCAAAATGGGTAGATTTGCCATAATCGCCATGATGCGATGCGTTTGCGATGTTCCATACTAATCCATACTAAACTATAGATCTACTCGAGCTAAATGTATGGGACAACAATTTTTTTTTGTCCCGATTTCTATTTTGGTCTCATAGTAAAAGTTGGTCAGTTTGATGGTGTCAACAAATAAAAGATTGAAATGTTTATTTTTACTTTTGTAGCAACCTGTATACAAAAGTGTAACAAAAATGTTGATAATATTTGGGGTGCTTCAGACCATCTAAACTGAACTACCTACTTTTAGTATGAAACAAGTATGAAACGTAAAAAATCTGCTGGTCCAATAATTTTTGTCGAGTAGGTAGATACTGCAGTTTTGTATGAGACAGCAAATTATTTTTTCTCAAACATGCTTGGAAATGTGAGCATTATTTTGACAATCTTCTTCGAGATACATCGAACTTGCTGTACTGGCCAAATACATGCGCGCAGCGGCCGGCAATGTTGTATGAAAATCCATATCTGTCGTGTTTAGCGACCAAATAAATTACATACTAAACTCATATCTGTCGTGTAATTTAAAAATGGAACGATCTTTTTCTCCGAAACATGGCGGCTATTGGCGACCAAGGAGGTAACTCATCAAAGGTTTTATTTAAATTTTGAACGGGCTTGCAAATAGAAAGCTGTTCATTGAAAAAAAAAAAACTAATTGTTGTTCGTTGTTCGTCATTGATTTTGAAAAGAGTTTTCATTTCCGCGAATTATTTGAGAAAATTAACTGTTTTAATTTCCGCGCATTATTTGAGAAAAGTACTATACAAGCCTTGGCCACAACTAGGCATTGATGGACTTACGTATGTGTGCCTCGGCTTCGCCTCGGCCCACATTTACACGTTCGTCCATCAATGCCTCTGTTGCTGGCCGCTGCAGTAATGTACTATTATTTATTTCGATGTTAGCTCCATAGTGAAAGTCTGGATTCTCTAAGGTGAAAGTAGTTCAGTTTGATGGTCCAAGGTCGTAAGTTCGTAACCAGCCCTTTAAATATTACTAACCTCTTTTGTTCCACCCTGTATAGTTCCAAAGTGTAAAATATAACCGGTGAGTAACTTATAACGTGGAAATAAACATAGGTAGGTAGTTGTTAAGTAAACAAATTTATATTAAACGAGCTTTTACCCGCGACTTCGTCCGCATAAATTAAATACCAGATTTTAAGTCAGATGATAAGCTATCAAACAAAAAAAGTTTCATCAAAATCGGTTCAGTGGTTTTCGCGTGATACTCGAACAAACAAACACCCAAATAAACAAACGAACAAACAAACAAACAGACAGAAAAAAAAAACAAAAATTTGTGATTTGGAATCAGGGACATCTAAAAACCATATCGTAATCTTTTTTTTGTAAATATCTTCAATGTACAGACACACTTCTGTTACAGTTTTATAATAGTTTAGATTAAATTAATAAGAAATGTTTTCCATGAGAAGCGTAACGTAACGTAGCTCTAAATCTACAGGGTGTAACAAACACACACCCTAGTAATACTTAAGGGGCTGCTTCAGACCATCAATCTGAACAACTTACACTATGGAGCCAACGTAGAGAAAAAATTTAAAAAATCTGCCATCCCATACATTTGAGTCGAGACGGTACTGCAATTTAGTATGAAAGAGCGGATTTTTTTTTCCGCGATTTCGATGTTGGCTCTATAATGAAAGTTGTTCAGTTTGATGGTCTGAAGCACCCCCTTAAGTATTACTATGGTGTTTTCCTACACCCTGTATACAGAGTCCTTCTTAATATGCTGACACTTCCTAAAACCATCAAACTGAACATCTTTCTCTATGGGACCAACAATTAAATCACGAAAAAAAAATCAGCTGTCCCATACATTTAGCTCGAGTAGGTTTGCAGTTTAGTATGGAACAGCAGATTTTTTTCAGGATTTAGATGTTGGTGCCACAGAGAAAGTTGTTCAGTTTGACAGTCTGATCATCCCCTTAAAAAGTGTCAGCATATTAAGAAGGACCCTATACAGAATTTAAAATTAAATGGGACACTTACTTAAAGGGGTGCTTCAGACCGTCAAACTCAACAACTTTCTCTATGGGACCAATATCGAAATCGCAAAAAAAATCGGCTGTCCCATACATTTCAGTCGAGTTATGTTTGCAATTTTGTATGGGACAGCGGATTTTCTTTCGCGATTTCATAGTTATTTGGTCCCACACTGTCCCATTTAATTTTACTCCCTGTATAAGTACCTAAATAAACCTAGCGTTTTGACCTCGCAGTCGCAACTAACTTATGAAATGAGTGCATAGTTGGTCATTGAATAGTAATTTTCCACATTACAATATTACATTCTTTAAGTAAATTGTTTATCGTGTGTTTATGCGGTCTAGGTCATTTAGTAGAAGTAGATCAGCTAGCGTTAGTAATTAAGATATCTAAGTTATCAAGCCGTGTCGCCGATATCTAAACTATTATAAAACTGTAACAGAAGTGTGTCTGTAATGGAAGATATTTAAAAAAAAAGATTACGATATGGTTTTTAGATGTCCCTGATTCCAAATCACCAATTTTTGGATTTTTTGTCTGTCTGTTTGTTTGTTTGTTTGTTTGTTTGTTTGTTCGTTTGTTTGTTTGGGTGTTTGTTTGTTCGAGTATCACGCAAAAACTACTGAACCGATTTTGATGAAACTTTTTTTGTTTGATAGCTTATCATCTGACTTAAAATCTGGTATATAATTTATGCGGACGAAGTCGCGGGTAAAAGCTCGTACCTAACTAATTTCTTGTTATTATTCGTCATTAACTATTTTATACAGGGTGAAATTGATATCATTAGTATCTGTTTAAACTAAGAGTCTACCTATCAAACTGAACAACTTTTACTATGGAAGCAAACCGATCGGAGCAAGAAAAAAATCTGCTGTCCCATACTAAACTGCAATATGCCTCCTCGACTCAAATGTATGGAAGAGCAGATTTTTTTTTGCTCCGATTGATTTGCTCCCATAGTAAAAGTTGTTCAGTTTGATGGTTAGACTCTTAGTTTAAAAGAATGCTATTGCTATTGCAATTTCACCCTGTATATGACAGAGTTTAATGATATTGTACAGGGCGTATTATATAAATCAGAATCATGTTTCAGAATATATCTGACTACCCCCTCGGGGAATACATATAGTCGTGAGCATATGCTATGTGGTTCCGGCTTAGAATGGACCTCGTACAACGAGGTGACTAAGGGGTTAAAGGTTTCTTATTATGTGGGCGAAAGGCTAGCTACCTCTCACCACTTGACACGTTGCTAAATGTTAGCGCATTGCTACAACTACATTCGCAGTTGTAGTAATGTTAATGACCACTCTGGAAGGGATTACGGTCGTGGGTTTATGTATGCATAGCATAGCATATGTTCACGACTATATTCCCCGAGGGGGTAATCAGAGATATTCTGTAGCTTCAGAACATCCACGTTTTACTAGTAGTACCTACCGAAACTCTGTCCAGTATGACGGGGAGTGAGCCCGTCGCCACTCGTAATGGACTGTGGGTACAATATATGCCTCGAAATTAAAGCATGCAGGTTTCGTCATGATGTTTTCCTTCACCGAAAAGCTAGTGGTGTTACAAATCTAAATTATTATAAAACTGTAACAGAAGTGTGTCTGTACATTGAAGATATTTACAAAAAAAAGATTACGATATGATTTTTAGATGTCCCTGATTCCAAATCACCAATTTTTGGATTTTTTGTCCGTCTGTTTGTTTGTTTGTTTGTTTGTTTGTTCGTTTGTTTGTTTGGGTGTTTGTTTGTTCGAGTATCACGCAAAAACTACTGAACCGATTTTGATGAAACTTTTTTGTTTGATAGCTTATCATCTGACTTAAAATCTGGTATATAATTTATGCGGACGAAGTCGCGGGTAAAAGCTCGTATATAAATTTTGAAAAACTCATTGATTTTTTTCGTTGTTGTTGGGATCGAACTATCGCATCGCCTTCTGCACGGCAGGCAAGGTTACTCGCCCCTGGACCAACACGGCTTTTATGTATGCATGTATGTATTCCGGAACAGAATGGACGACCAGTCACCACCACCACCATTAATTACCACTTAATTCCAAGTTCCTACCTTGTTCCTACCTACATTGCTGAACCCTTCAATATTGTAATAGTAAGCATTGCAGCATGCTTTAAAAGATTGAAGGAAAGTTTCTAACCATCCCAATTGGAGATTTTATGACATTGTATGCGTATTAAATTATAAAAAAAAAACTGGGTTGGACTCCGGGAGTGCCGGCAGAAGTGAAAACTAAGAGATCTTACGTCTTACGTCACGTGACGTCACGGTCTGACTATATCTATGCTTACGAATTTTCGATCAGATTACGTGTGTCCTGAAGCAATTTTAAAATTTTTTACCCATACCAAAAAGTGCACAAAGCCTCTAAAGAAATTTTCACTTCAAAAAAATTCTCAAATTTTGTATCTCAAATCGACATTTCACTCGGCCATCCCACCCATCGGAAAACGAAACGCATCTTTGATTCTACAAATTGATAAACAATTGCGAATGATTTATTCCAAAAATGTTCTTCGATATAATAAGAGGTTAGGTAGATTGAACGTTACGTATTTCATTTTAAAAAGTAGGTAACTTTTACTTTTTGGGTAACATTTGAATTTCATTAGCATAATTGAGCAATCAGCTACCAACTGTTTATTAAATTCGTCTCGTTCAAAATAGGTACGAGTTCATTGTAAGAGATGGACCGGTATGAGTTTATTATAATTACATGTTAAGTACATCACTACATCTACATCACTACATACATTGTATAAAACAAAGTCGCTTCCCTCTGTCTGTCTGACTGTCTGTCCCTAATGTTGCTTAGATCTTTAAAACTATACGCAACGGATTTTGATGCGGTATTTTTAATAGAAGGAGTGATTCAACAGGAAGGTTTATACGTATATACCTAACACATGCACAGTATCAGCATTGCACCCGTGCGAAGCCGGGGCGGGTCGCTAGTTTTAAATATATAAATTTTTTTAATTTTTTTTTAATTCGAAATGCTCTACTTTTTAACGCTAACAATAATAGTCGATATGGTCTGAATTTTAGACCATCGACTATCGCCACTTTAGACTTACTGGTAGGTACTGTATTTTAAAAATTTTAAAAACATTTAGTCAGTTAAGGCTGCACCGAGCCTATTGTGCTGCCACCAAAGAGATTATACCTAAAGGCATAGAGGGAGCCATACCATTGCAAGAATGCCCACTTTTTTGAGGTTTGTGTTTGAGTGTGTGGTGTCAGGTAGTATGGAATGGATAAAAGTGACATTTGCCCTTATGCTTACGGTCACTTTCCACTCACTTTGTCAAGTCACTTTTCACACACACTGGCACAAAAAAGAAGTGGACAGCCGCATAAACAAACATTTATAGTTCCATCTCCTTCTACTATTAAAAGAACGTCATAAGATAAAAGAGACTAACTACAATCGTAAATTGGTGCGGTCTCTATGCTTTAGAATAAAGAGATCCTTCTTCTGAGGCTGCCACCAATCGTATTTTTTTAATTTCTTAACAATTAAACGATATTTCCAAAAAACAAGAATGTGTCATTGTAATCATTGCTTATTTTCAATTTATCGGGTCACTACGAATTTGGTTTTATAATGATTGTAATTATTATCTTTAAAACCCCCAACTGTGGCCACTTTTGGCGGTTTTAACGATAATAGTAGGGGGAATAGGGGGACATTGATGCACCGGGCACATAGATACAGTCGTTATAAAATTTAAACTGAACGTAGCCGAAGCTCGTTGATACACACATACGTAGGGTATCAGTGCAACCAACCACACGGCAGAATGACAGCAGCTGTCAGTCAGCCGTTCGCGTTTGACAAGTCAAGATACGTTTCGTAGAATCGGAAGTAAAATTTTTCCTCACCTTTCGAATGTGATTTAACCTATGGGATTTCGTATAATTATCTATATTTTACGTTAAATGGCATGTTAATATTTATCAAAATTTGGTACAGAGTGGAATTTTAGTAAATCTTGGAAATTTTCTTTGACGTTTTTTTCTTCTTCTTAAAATGACGTTATGGGGCACATTTATTCAACGACTTATGGGGCACATTGATGCGCATCATTTCCCTTTAAAAATCTTAAATTGGAGACTGATTGCCTGACTGAGTACCTAGAACATCTTTTTAACTCCTAGGTTAAATAAAATATAAACATTTATGAAGCCTGATTGCCATTAGATTTGTTCCTAAAAATTAATTATGTAGTTTATTGTTGGAGAGTTAAACGACTATTTAGATTTGTTATAAGAATTGTTTCTTTATTTTTCTATGCCAATTATGAATAAATTCTATAAAAATATAAAAATTATTCGTAAAACATCATAATTTATGGTATTTTACATAATTATAACCGTGTATCAATGTACCCCGCGTATGGGGCAGTTTGATACGAATTCTGGTTTTGTTAAATAAGGTTATAACTTTTTTTCCTTACAATATTAAGATGAATTCATTTCTACAAAAGTAGCTTAGATAAACATTGAACACATTCAAATCGTTATTTTTTTAATTACCGATTGGTTTGATACTGTTTTTTTGCTTAAAAAAAAATCGTATCTATCTGCCCCAACTCCCCCTGCATAAAACATAATAATCCGTAACGATTCGATAAATTGAAAGCCAATCAGGACTACAATGTGACATTCTTGTTTTTGGAAATGTTGTTTAATTGCTTAGAAACTTTAAATATTAATATTATGTAAATAAAACAAAATACGATTGAGGGCAGCACAATAGGCTCGGTACCCTCTTAACATTCTAAAAAATAGTAGCAAAAAACCGCAGGATAAAATAGGTCACCTACATAGGACGGTATGTTGGATAGATTGTTGAGTAATCCATTTAATTAGTACCTATATCGTGGGAAAAAAATCTGACATTACTGTGTTCGTCTTAATGTAGATTAAGTACAAGTACATATTTGTAATTCCGTGCATTTTGTAATAGCCACTTAATTGCATGAGTAAAGTTAATGATATCCTACCCACATAGTTCATCTGTGACCTGCCACAATACCTCTCTGAACAGAGACCACCAATGATTACTCTGCCTGCACCACAGAATTACTACTAGTAGTTAACAGTAAGATTGTAATTTGTAATCATACGTACCTACCTACCTAAGTATTGACAAGTTTTTATAAAGTTCAACTTTGGATAGAAATTGATCTTTATTTGTTTGAAATGATTTCAAACATATAAACAATGATATAAGTAAACAAGACATAAATGAAGATGCAATACAGTGTGTTAGGGTAAACAGTTGGATTACTTAAGAGGTGATTGTACCTACCCATGATACTGAACAACTGTCCTAAAGAAACATATAGGAAATTCGCAAAAAAAATGTTGGACTTTCCATACTAAATGCAATCAGCTGACCGAACGTTTGCATGAAGAGTCGAAAAAAAAATCTAATTTCCTACAAGTTTAGGAAAGTTGTTCAGTATCATGGATGCAATTACCTCTTAAAGTAATGCAACTGTTTACCCTAACACCCTATATTGCTTCTTTATATGTTTGAAATCATTCCAAATCGATTCATTTCACACAAATAAATATCGATTTCTGCCCAAAGTTGAACTTGTAAGGTTATCCAATTCGACAAGGAAAAAGGTGTTAGCCGTGGACAGTCTGCTAGTTAGAGATCTACTACGACAACAAGACACTCGGTTATAAGTTACGTTTATCGAAGGGTTATACCTACTGATATTTGATGAGCCAATTAGTGATACCGCTGGCCGAGCAACAAATCCGTGTATTTGTTTTTGTATAAACGTCCATCTCTCAGAGGAAGGATCTCTTTATTCTAAAGCAAAGAGACCGCATCAATTTACGATTGTTAGTTAGTCTATTTTATCTTATGACGTTCTTTTAATAGTAGGTAGAAGGAGACGGAACTATAAATGTTTGTTTATGCGGCTGCCCACTTTTTTTTGTAGGTACTAGTGTGTGTGAAAAGTGACCGTGAACATAAGGGCAAATGTCACTTGATCATCTTTTGTCCAAACTACTTGACACCACACACTCAAACACAAACCTCAAAAAAGTGGACATTCTTGCAATGGTATGGCTTCCTCTATGCCTTTAGGTATAATCTCTGTTCCATCTTCACACAAACACACGCGTTGTGAGACTTCTAAACATTCGGATCATATATTAGATCTACTAGATATACTTACTAACGCAGAGAGACCCGGAACAAAAATTATCGTGGCACTTCTTTTAGGACATACTTACATACATAAACTCACGACTACAATCCCCTTCAGTGTGGTCAGAAACATTGTCACAAATAAAAAATTCTATTATTGTAGCAAGGCTCACTCTTAGCAGATAGGTTTCAGGATGGAATGACTTATTTATTTATGATATTTAGCTTTTTGACAACAAAAACAGTACAAAATAAATAGGTGACCATACGAGTGGCATACCGATGAGTCACATATGATCAACTGGATGATATCATACCAGGTGATTAAAGTGGAATAAATACTTAGGTACTTACCTAGATATTGCAGTAAACTAAGTACACACAGACAGTATGTCTGCCATCACATCAAATAATTCTGAGATGCATGGATATAATAGGGTTATGTACCTACCTAGTACTTACGTTATATATACCTACGTTGTTAGTACCTCACACAGTTATGCGGGCGGTCACGCATGATTTGTACGAGCCAGAAGTGCGATTTTTGAAAATCATACGAGTGCCTTGGCAGTAGAAAATGTCAAAATTACTATGGAGATTATGCATCTTTCTACTGCCAAGTCACTCGTATGATTTTAAAAAAATCGCACTTCAGACCAGAAGTGCGATTTTTGAAAATCATACGAGCGACTTGGCAGTAGAAAATGTCAAAATTACTATGGAGATTATGCATCTTTCTACTGCCAAGTCGCTCGTATGATTTTCAAAAATCGCACTTCCGACTTGACAGAATCATAAATCAATTATTGATGTCTTTTTAACCTGTGGTCACGAATGCGAATATCTAGCTTTTATAATAAAACAGTGTGTGACATTTGTAGTAGAATGTTGACCGTCAACTAACATTTTGATGATCTCAAATAGATACCGCAATAATTTGCTATCTGGAAATGCATATTGACTGGCACGGATTTGAGCCACTCGCTGCGCAAGGTGATCTAGACATTTGCATAGTCCACTCCTGCGCATTTTAGAATAACTCGTCTTAATGTTAGTCTATTTATGTAATAGATACATTACATAGGTAGGTACTAAGTGCACCCGCTTGAATTGCACTTTTACTTGCGGTACTTTATTAGGTACCTACCAACCTATTAATTATTTGAATGTCTACTTACCTACATTTTTAGACAAACTTCGCCCGTGCCAATGTGCCAATTGTTTGTGGTTCTAACAAAACGTCATTGGGTTCTAATATGAAAATCGACTTTTTTTTACCAAATGCTGTATAGGTAGGATCTGATGTTTCTCCCCCCGAACGATTTTCACGATTTTTTAAAATATTGTAGGTAGTTATGGAAAACTATGGTTATGGTTAGTTCGTTTTCGCTATAAAGAAATAAGCATTATGGAGAAGTACCATTTTCGATGTACTTACGTAATTTTAGAACGTTGTCATTTTTTTAAGTCTACCTAATTTATGCTAAGACATTGAATATTATATAGTATATTTTTTAATTTGTACTTGATATTTAGGTACTGATGAATTCATTGCAAAAAATTAGATAGGTAGAACATTTAAATACAACGTGTTAATGAATTAACGCAAAACTAGAAAGTAGTTAGTTTAGAATCGAGAGCAGAATCGAATTATCATGGTTTCAACATAGGTAATTTTTTTCAAAATATTAATTCATTTGTGTCTAAAATTTTAAATTTAATGAACCCAACGCCAACCCTCCGCACAGGCACACTCACCCGACTTACTACCAAAACAAGATTATTAAAATGTATCCATGAGTACGTTAGCGCTTTCATTCATTGCTGAAATGATAACAAATCATTTTTGCCTCAAAACTTAAAATGCGAATAACTTTTAATTTTACTATCAAAATAATGAAATTATTGTTTCAATCTAATTATTTTGTTATAAATCAGTTGGGGTGTATGAGGTTTTGCGTTAATTCATTAACACGTTGTATACCTACCTTTCAAATGAGTCCTCAAGTAAGTCTGTATGCTAACATTGCTAACCGAGTCAGGAGTTACAGGACTCGATAATCCATAGTAGAAATGTCGAAAATGAAGCATGCAGGTTTCCTTACGATGTTTTCCTTTATCGAATGGCCAGTCAGTGGTGTTACAAATCGTACTATACTTACCTAAATTCCGAATTACTAATTGGTACGAGTCACGACAGGCAAGATTACTCGCCACAGGACCACCAATAATAGTGTAGGTAGGTAGACTAAGCCGTTAAAGTACCTACCTACTTCAAATGGGGGTAGGGGTATATCAAGAATGGGGTACACCAAAATCAAGTCAGGCCCATTTTGCCATCTCTGCATTCATACTGATTAGATGAGACATAATTTTGCGCTTAGTTTCCTTAGTGAGCGTCCATGTTTCGGCACCATAATGTCATGGTGGGCAAGACATACCTACCTCATCTACCTATTGATTAAAAAGTTTGGTCAAGTTTGGTTCTCAAGCATTGTCGCATTTTTCTCTGCATTGATCAAAGATATCCTTTCCTACTTAAATCTTTGGGGTTTTAATTTTGATATGGTTGGTATTGCAGATCAGACAAACCAGCATAGCAGTCTATTAGGTAGGTACCTACTTACCTACCTACTCTGGCTAGGCTAGAACTGTTGGTAAAGTAGAGTGGGAAATCGCGCGCCATGAGACATGACGTTTCACCCGCCCGCGTCTCACACACCGCTTGCCGCGGACCTCCCCTCCCCGATCGCCGCGTTGCCGCCCAATGTTGCCAGCCTAACTATATTAACAGTAAATTTAGGGATTTTAGACGCGCCACACACATAAGAAATTCCGAATCAGGATTGTGATTTTGTATAGGATTTGATACTTCCGCAATTCCGAACGCAATTATGGTGGGGGAAAATCCATATGAAATCGTAATACTGATTCTGAATTCTCGATCGGTATTTCGTATGTAGTATGAGGCGGACCTTAATGAAAGATTCCCTGTTTTCGGTTTATCTACACTAATATTATAAAGAGGAAAGATTTGTACCTATTTTTGTATGTTTGTATGTTTGTAATGAATAGGCTCAAAAAGTACTGGGCCGATTTAAAAAAATTTTTCACCATTAGAAAGCTGCATTCACCCTGAGTAACATAGGCTATATTTATTGCTAGAAAAGATTAGACGTTCACCCGTGCGAAGCCGGGACGGGCCGCTAGTTATTTATAAAAATCTCCATCGTTACAAAGAGGCACTGAGGAAAACGTTGGAATTTGACACGAAATGTTACTTTTCACACCACCCGCTCGAAAATGGAACATTATATGTCATGTAACTCGCACCTAAAGCAAGGCATTATAGCCCTGGGCCTAGCCGGGCAATAATATTGTACTGAATTTCATTATAACCCGCTGGTCAATAATGAGATTTGAATATGGAACCGCATCCACAGATTATGTAATAGTTACTACGACCCTTACTTAAAATTCGTATGAAAACTTATCATGGAGACCTGCACCAAAAAGAACTTAATTCGAAATTCGAACTGGCCACCACGAGTATTGAACACAAAAAAAGAAAAAAAGGCGCGAATACTGCAAATCTCTGTAACTATTGCTACGAACAAAGTAAAAAAAAAAATTCATTTTTAACCGACTTCAAAAAAGGAGGAGGTTTCTCAATTCGACCGTATATATTTTTTCTTTCCACAACTGGAGTGCGATTTTTGAATCTCATTGGCTGAGTTCAGCAGTTGAAAATGTCAAAATTACTATGGAGATACGCATCTTTCTGCTGCTGATTTGACTTTCAAAAATCGCACTCCTGAAGTATGATTTTTGAAAGTCAAATCAGCAGTAGAAAGTTGCATATCTCCATAGTAATTTTGACATTTTGAACTGCTGAACTCAGCGAATGAGTTTCAAAAATCGCTCTCCTGGTCTAATTTTTCAAATATCTACTTTCACTTTGAATTTAATAAAATAGTGTTTTCTAAATACTATACTATTGAACTCTAATACTTTGTTATAAACTCTAATAAAAGAATTGGTTTCTAACCATAGAGAATTTACACGCTCCCCTGGGTTTCTAACAGTATTTCTTTTTATTTTCTCGCGGAGGGTGTGAAAAGTAGAGTATGGTCCTCGGGGATAAACGTGTTTTCATCTTGGGCGAGCTTGAACCCCTCGCTTCACTCAGGATTCTAGTCTTAACTCCCTCGCTTCGCTCGGGAGTTAACTCTAAACTCCCTCGCTGCGCTCGGGAGTTAACCCTAGAATCCCTCGTTCCGCTCGGGATTCAATATCGCGCCCGTGATGAAAGACACTGCTTTATCCCCTTGGTACATAATCTACTATTAATGTCTCAAAAAACACAAATTTTAACAATGAGCTTTTCTACACTAATATTATAAAGAGGAAAGATTTGTACCTATTTTTGTATGTTTGTATGTTTGTAATGAATAGGCTCAAAAAGTACTGGGCCGATTTAAAAAATTCTTTCACCATTAGAAAGCTGCATTCACCCTGAGTAACATAGGCTATATTTATTGCTAGAAAAGATTAGACGTCCACCCGTGCGAAGCCGGGACCGGCCGCTAGTTTCGAATAAAATAATTAATTTTTGTCTGCTCGAATAAAGGTAAAAATTTCAAAAATAGTTAAGATAAAGATGATCAAAAGGATGCCAACGCATCGTTTGATAAAATGTTTCATTATTTACGAATCATTTTAATATAATCGAAAATTTTGAACTGTTTAAGGTCTGACATGGTTGTAAGCACAAAACATAGAAGTGCAAAGTAGGCGTGACACCATAAGGCGCGCGGCGTGGTGCGAGCGAGAGGGCATGAGTAGTTGTAGTAGCGTGAGTGGGAAGACAAGCGGCGACAGCCGTCTCCTTTTTCCCTTGATTTAGAATTTCTATCCTTGATCCCTTGATTGGAGTGCAATTTTTGAACATCACACGTTCATACGAGTAGTCGAAAATGTTAAAATTACTATGGAGATTATGCATCTTTCTACTACTCGTTTGAACGTTTGATGTTCAAAAATAGCACTCCTAGTGTTTAAAAAAAGGCAGGCATCTTCTTATACTATATCTAAACAGGATCTCGCGAACATCACTAAGGAGCGATAAACATGTCATCTGTCGAGTTTTTTGGAACAAAATTGGAAAAGAAAAGAAAAACGCTCATCTCTAGATACCTACTTAGAAAAGAATTCCGTGACTAACTGACAGACAACGCACAGCCTAGACTGCTGAAGATAGAAACATGAAGTTTGGAATGTACATTCTACAGAGGATGTATGGGTGCACTAAGAAAGGATATTTCAAAAATCTACCCCTAAAGGGGTAATCCACGCGGACGAAGTCGCATGTCAAAAAGTTAATTTGCTGTTTTTCACTCTGGCAGAGTTGGCAACACTGCCGCCGCAACCAGCCAGCCCTGCCATCAAGCCAAGCGGCAAGCCACTCGCCGTGCTACGCTGCGTAAGTTGCACGTGCGTTCGCCGACCGTTGTCCTGCCAACTGTAAACTGCATATTTAGAACTTTATAACCCTGTGAACAATAAGAACTAACACACAAACCTGTGAATAAGAACTTTCCGTGTTCTGTAATAGCAGTGAACTGAAGAACTTGTGTTACCTACTAAAGTGTCTTAAAAACGTAATCACTTCTAAGCATCTCGGTGAGCCGGCGCGGCGCGGCCCTCTTGTTGCGTGAGTATTCTCAAGTTATTTTATCTGTACTTTCCATGGTTTGCCATGACATGTTTGAGAGCTGTCAGGTAGAGAGTGTTCGCGGAAAAAAATTGTCATCTTGCTTGAATCGCTAGGTTTTTGTACATGTTTTGTACCTACCGGAGATAATCGGGTTGTATGCAAAAATGTTGGTTCTAGGCCGCATCTCGATTTTATTCTTAGGTACCTACCTACCCAGATTTTAGACACACTCCGTTCAGATTAGTGGTGTTTCTTTCGGAACCGGTTGCTTGTCTGATTTGCATTTTGTGGTTGGAGCGAGAGGCGCCAGTTTTTTCGCTAATTATTATGGACGATTTGATGGTAAGGCCTGTTGGTCGGAATATTTTTTAGGAAGAAAACAGCGACGCGAAAAAACTTGATGTCGATTTAAAAATTGATCAAGTCGTCGTTCGCGTGGAGTTTGGAAAACATCTTTAGGGCCATTTTAGGGCTCGATTTTCGAAAAACCAGAGGGTCTACCCGCACATTCGATTCGAACTTGCGTGAATGTTTTCGTTCCAATTTCAACTCTATTACAATGAAGTGCGTACCGAAACAGTGGCGATATAGTGAAGATCGAAAGTGCGGGTAAGGGGGCTGTATCCAGACTTTCGATGTTCGATATATCGCCACTGTTTCGGTCCGCACTTCATTGTAATAGAGTTGACATTGGAACGAAAACGTTCACGCAATTGCGAAATTCGAATGTGCGGGTAGAGGCCCAGCTGTTTCTTACATTTTGTTCGAGTTGCTTTTGACTATGGAACAGCAGGTTATTTTGAGACCCCATACTGAAAGTTGTTCAGTTTGATGGTCTGAAGCACTTTGTTTTGTGTAAGTAATGCATTAAATTTTACCGCTCTATAGGTAGGTACAGGGTAAAATTGATATTATTAGCATCCTTTTAAACTAAGAGTCTACCCATCAAACTGAACATCCTGCTGAACAACTTTTACTACGGGAGCAAACCGACCGGAGCAAAAAAAAAACAGCTGGCAACAGCTGTAGGTACACAAATACCTACATTTGAGTCGAGGGAGGCATTGAAGTATGCTTCTCCAAAAACACTGCTTAAATCATTTGAAAAAGATGTAAAGGCCTATAACGATAATGAATGATATCAATCTGATCTTTTCCGAAAAGGACAAGTGCGTAGCATCCTCAATCGACGGAAGTGCATGAAAAGATGTATGAATGTCAATGAGGCTAGAGAAGTGTGTCAGAGTCGTAGCGTGTGGCGATCTGTGGTCTCTGCCTACCCCCTTGTATGATATCAATTTCACCCTGTACCTATAACTACACTCCAAGTTTCACGTATCTACCTTCAGCGGCTGTCAGTCACGGAACTGTACCTATACCTAAGAAGGTATACAGGGTGAAATTGCTCCGATCGGTTTGCTGCCATTGTTCAGTTTGATGGGTAGACTCTTAGTTTAAAGCACAGATCACAAAAACTAGTTTAAAAGGATGCTAATGATATCAATTTCATCCTGTAGAAGAAGACGATAGGAGACACAAATGCATAATCATCTTGTGAAAGGGTTTTTCTTTAGGTTTGTGATTGGGTACCCTCTAAAACCGACTAGGTACCTAATTGCCTGCCTACCTCTTTGATTAAATTAAAATAGCAAGATAGGTGACTAGTCTATAGCGCATGGACCGCATAATTGAGCCCCTGTCGCCTAATTTACTTAGAGCGGCATTGCATGATTAAGATACTTTTTTGGTTTTAGGAGGGATAAAGGTACCACAATGCCTTCGCGTGCTCACAATGCACTCCGGGAGTGCCGGCAGAAGCAAAAACTAAGAGATCTTACGTCTTACGGTCACGTGACGTCACGGTCCTTACGCGAGTTTAACATTTTTTACCCATTCCAAAAAGTGCACAACGCCGCTAAAGAAGTTTTCACTTCAAAAAACAAATCACACGGCATTACTTTTTATTTTACTCATAACTACATGAAAACCAGGTTAATTTTTCGAGTGCATAATGCAAGAACGTCACATCTTCCACTATTTTAATTTAATCAAAGACCTACCTCGTCAAATTCGTATGCGAAATGTATTGCGGGTAGGTAGGTAGGTAGGTACTCCTACACAACAGAGCTAAACCTCTCCAAATGGTCCAATGGTTAATCTATTTTTAGAAAAACCGCTCATTGACATAAGATTCTAGTCTTCAACTTACATAACACGTACCTAAAACTAAGACTAGATAGGTAGGTATACGAATAGGTACACTACCTTAACAAACACTACGCGACTGTGATTGGTCATACACAACACAATAATTTCCGCACAGAAATGACTAGTCTTATTACTGGTACAGTACAGTCAGACCTTATAGGTCTGTTTGTGTTTGTGTTAAGGCCAGGTTATCCCAGTGCAAGCGTTTCTTTCTTACAAGCATAAGTTTGCAATTAGCCATCCCACTACAATTGAAAACAGGATCGCAAAAAAAACGTATTTTTTATCAGTATCTTTTTTCTCTTGGGTGTTTGGGGTAAAAACTAGCCTCAGAATAATGTCGACAATGTCATTTCCTATTTTTCAGTGTATTTTTTTTATTTAGTGTCAATAATCTTTAAGGAAAACTTCAATAATAGCCATAAACTTACCTATCCTTGCATGGTTTTATGAGCGAGAGAAGTAATGACTATCGTGTTTTGAGCCTAAGAATAATCAAGAACAGTTCATGAACAAAAACATATATTTTTTCTGGATTATAAAACAACTACTATTTCATGCCTTAAGACTCAAGTCTTAAAGCGTTAATCGGCCAGGGCCTCAATCGCCCTAAGTTTGAACAATACTACCAAAATTGAATTTCAGGCATTTTGGGAAAAGGTGATTTTGAAATTAGTTCATAATGGTAATAAGACATTTTGGTTTTAGGCTCTTTTGAACCGGAGGCAACAAAACCACAACCAAAAACGTTACGTTATGCACAATTCGTATCGCGCACATTATATTAACGGTAACGATTTAGATTTTTTTCGGAAGATACGTTGTCGTAACGTTCGATGTCCGTTCGATCGAATTTTCTGTATTGTGCGATTTAACCGTTCAGAAAAAAATATCGCGATAGCTTTTTTACTTTAGCTAAACCAAATCTAAACCAAAACAAAACCAAACCAAAACCGTATAAAATTGCTCAATTGAGGCCCTGTTTTTGGTTGACCAAAAACAGGTCAATTTTAAAGATCTTGACCTTAATAAATTCAGTCCAACAAATTGCTCATATAGGTACCTGACCTACCTACCTAGTTCAGTCTGATTCCGTAGACAGTAGACTCTTATTTAGGTAACTAGGTTCTTAGGTAGGTACCTGATTGTCTTCATACCATTCCAATAAAAAATTAACAGATTTCGTGCCTCACACGACTATCGATATCGAGCACATTGGAAATGACTCTACTCAATTCGAAAAAATATTGTCTCTCAAAAAGGAGGCTACAGCGAGTACCCTTAACCCGATCGTCTTTGTTTTAGGCTCAAATTATAGCTGACTAAATTGTCCAGAGGAGTTTTTCTCAAATTTTTGATATCATTCTTCGTTTCCAAAATATCGAGCACCAAAATCAAAAAGAACACGATGTTTTCCTTCACCGTTTGAGATTGAGAGCAGTCGGTATTACTCGTTCATACATACATATAAGTTAGAAAAAAATCTCACCTGCATGGCATATTGGCATGGCGTGCGGATTCGAACCTGGACCTCAATATTGAGTTTCCAACGGTCTCCACAACGCGCCACCGACGCGTTATATCTGTATCTGAAGACAATTAATCAAGGGGATGATAATATGCCAGCGAGCGCGCTGCATGCAAACGAAGTTTGATCCTATTTTCAATACATATTAACCAATTAAAGAAGTCATTTTAATTTTAAACACGATCTAGAAATTAATCTCTGTGTCTGTAGTGTGTCAGATTAAAATACAGTAATATATTTTCAATGCTAGGATTAATTTAAGATTTATATCACCACAAGAGACAGGCCAGGCCATACAGAATATACAGGGTGTAAGGAAAAGTATCATTAACCTTTAAACCACATACTCTACCCATCAACCATCAAACTGATCGGAGCAAAAAAAGTCAGCTGTCTCATACATTTGAGTCCAGTGGGTATTGCAGTTTAGTATGGCTCCCAAAGTAAAAAAAAGTCTGTTTGATGGGTAGAGTATGTGGCTTAAAGGTTAATGATACTTTTCCTTACACCCTGTAAATATTCTGGATAGGTTATCCATATCCATACCTATGACAAAATAGTTGTAAAATGATATGATATCAGCATAATACTTATCAAAGGGTGGGTACCTATAATAACCAGAGTCCGTGTTTGCATTGTTGAAAGGAAAATAAATGTAGAACAATGTCAGAAACGGAGACAATAAGTAAACAAGTACAGAAATGATTGAAATGATTTATTCAAGGTGATTGTGGTCATTTGTCCACTGCCGCCGTTAAGATTTATAATAATTGTCTCCTGGTACTGGTACAAAGTAACTAAGTAGCTGCTAAGGTAAAGACACTCTCTTTACAGTTGTACTCCGTTGACAGCGGACAACGGTTTACGTAAACTTTACGTAGGTAGTACATTTTTTTCTAATGTCCTTTTTGATTTTATCAAAAACTAGCGGCCCGTCCCGGCTTCGCACGGGTGGACGTCTAATCTTTTCTAGCAATAAATATAGCCTATGTTACTCAGGGTGAATGCAGCTTTCTAATGGTGAAAGAATTTTTTAAATCGGCCCAGTACTTTTTGAGCCTATTCATTACAAACATACAAACATACAAAAATAGGTACAAATCTTTCCTCTTTATAATATTAGTGTAGATAATGCTACAGCCGGCAGCCCTGTATAGCAATACATATAGCTGGCGAGCACGCCAGCTTGGAAATTGTTTTTATTCCCGAGTCAATGACATTGTGGTCTAAACCTATAGGGGTTTAGACCACAATTTCAATGAATTAGAATCTTTTTAAATATGATAATACAAGGTCCTTCTTAATATGCTGACAGTTTTTAAACCAGACCATAAAACTGAATAACTTTCTCTACCAACCAACATCGAAATCGGGAAAAAAAATCAGCTGTCCCATAAAATATATTTGACTCGAGTAGGTTTGCAGTTTTGTATGGAAGAGTAGATTTTTTTTTCGCTGTTTCGATTTTGGAGCCATAGAGAAAGTTGTTGATCCCCTTAAAAAAGTATCAGTATATTAAGAAGGACTCTACATGTATACATATTCAATCCATATCATCTACTTGATATCATCATCATCAGCCTATAAACGGCCCACTGTAGGGCACAGGCCTACCTCATCCAATGCGGATTGATAGACTTCACATACGCATCAGAATTTCTTCTTCAGCGTACGCAGGTTTCCTCACGATGTTTTCCTTCAACGTATGAGAGCAGTCGGTACAACTTGATATACTTTGACACAATACAATTTTTTGCTTGGCTTGTTCATTGAAGAAAACTTGTAATTTTTTTTCTTGTGTTACATTAATCCAATCTATTGTTTTTTTTTTGTTATGTAGGTGTTTACTTGACCTTGCTTTGGTCTTGAAACTTTAAAGGTACTTTAATCCAGTCCTTATCATAGTCATGTGTGACGTGGTTTATGATTTAAATTGTAACCAATTAAAATAAGGCTTACGTAGCAGTAACCGACTTATTAAGAAAAAATCTCACAAGGAGGCACTTAATCTAAACATAACGAAGAATAAAATATTTTATTGACTACACACAAATAGTAGCTACGATATCTGTACGACTATCCTGTTTTTATTTCCCATAAAAATCGATACCTTGCTTTCTCCTCGCAAATGTCACATTTTACATACAATTAAATGATAATTTTGGTGCATACTTTGGTTTTAACGACTACTTACAAGTCATTCCTACAGATGAGTACATCTCGTGAAGTTGTGACCCAGTTTCACCCTATAGTTTAATGCTAAATGTAGTCATCGATCGTGGGAGGGGAGACTGCCATTTTTCCATCATCGCGCAATGCCGATCATTATCGATATATTTCCTCGAAATAATTGTCGGTTGCATTGGGTACGAGTACATTTAAATTGCTTATTGATTTATTTGCCGGATCCAGAGGGTCGATAAAGTGGCATTGATCGATAAATGTAAACTTTAGAAAACATCCTTTTTGACGTTCGTTGTGTGAACGAAACATGCCAGTCAGTTTTGAAATGTTGAGTTTTCAAAGACCAGAATGGCAGTGTTCAGAGCTAAAACTAAGCAATTAATTAATAGTGACATATAGAGGTAAGGAGATTTAATGAAGGATATTCTAGCGTACATCAGCAAGAGCTATATCGCATGACATTCACTCATGCATGCTGTTGTAGTAGATGGTTATTAAAGAAACACAACTAGATCTGCGGCTGTTATCTGTGTATTTGCTTCATGTACACTGTAACCAAAAATCACTGGAGACCTCGTCTAAAAGCTGCTCTAAAATCTATGTTAAACTCTCTTTGTGTTTTTGCAAATGTCTACGAGTATCTTGTCATAATCGGCTACAATTTTACATACAATAAATTTATTACTTTCACCTACAAATCATTTGTCATTGAACTTTCTTTATAATTCCACAGAGCTATGTGTTGCCTAGTTCAAGCCTTATCTGATGAGGTTTTTAATAACCAGTAGCATTGTCTTCAATAAATCACTTTATTATTATAGATGCCAATAATATTTTCTGAACACGTCTTATCATTAATAAATGCAAATTGTTACTTTCAAACGGAAGCAATTTCTATCGCATTTAGATATCGAATCAGGAACATTAGACTAGATTAAAATATTTAGGTAAGTAAGTACCAAATCTTACTAAACATTGCGTGGATGTACATTGAAGATATTTTAATGGAAGGCATTGAGACCATTTTAACCATTTTTGTCTTGTTTGTGCACGCATCTCTTAGAGATAACTGATAATCTTAATACTTCATTGTAATCGGTTCATTCAATCAAAAGTTATGAGTAATTTAAAGTCAGTGGTGTCGTCGCGGGCGCCTCTACTATGAAATATTTTGTTCGGTTCAACTCTTTAAGCAGCGAGAAACGTGATAATTGGGTAAATGGGTATAAGAGTTGCAATGGCCATCGTCCTCCTTCGAAGCTTGTGTCAAGGCAACGCCCACTGAGATTATCTCATTCGACATAAAATATCGACTTGGACCAATTTTGTTCTCAGAATATTGTCTCTTATACGGAACGCTTAGTCATAAGATCGTAACTTCCTTGAATTTAGTTTTATTTGAGCCGTGGTTAAAGAAGCTTGTACTTTTAGGGCGGGGACGTACATAGTGCCTACTGCCTAGGTTACCTACCCACATTTAGGTTTGAAACTCTATGGATAAGTTTTCTTTTGAGGTCCGTAAATACAGCAAGCCCAAACAATGGAGGAACATTTTGAATAGGCCACCATTGAGGCGTATTTATTGTCTTGGTATTTAGCGGATCCAATTTATGTACCTATTATACATATACACACGCATAATATACGTAACAAAAGACTCTAGTAATATTTAATGGGGTGGTTTAAATTATCAATCTGAACAACTTTCACGATGGAGACAACATAGAAAAAAAATCTTCTGTTTTATACATACCTAACATATTGGTTAGTAAAAGTTGTTCAGTTTGATAGTCTAAATTAAGTCTTTTCAGGGTCTTTGTTACAAAACTCACTTGTTGTAAAAACTCACGACAGTTATTTAAGGGCTTGTTTCACTACTTTTGAATAAGTTCTTGTTTGCTTAGCTAAGAGATTTAGAGATCGCTTAACATGTTTTATGTTTTGTATGAAAAAAAATATGTCTAACGATCTGTCAAATAAGCTATCAAGCACTTATTCAGAACTTTCAGAAGTAAAGGATTCAGGCCCTAAGTGCTGTAAAAAAATGTAATAAGCCTAAAATTATGTCTCCCCTAATATAAAATGTAAAATTGTATTCTTTCATGTTCTGTGCTTGTAACTGTTGTTGATGTTTGATTTATCCAGTTTCATCATCGTCTAAAAGAACATACATACATACATGATGATGACATAAAGTAAAGTGTAGTATTGTTACCGCAATATAGTCACAGGTCACATGTTGGGTTACGTTGTGGGAACTTGTGATAAAGTAGCTCTTTATTCTCGTTTATTGGTAGCTCTTTTATTTGTTCAACAATCAGTCTTATTTTTATATTAAATAATATTATACAAAGCTGTTTTTTATAAGTTTTTCGCCTTTTAATAGTGTACAAATACAGTAGAGGACAAACAATGCATAAATATATCTTAATATGCTGACACTTTTTTAAGGGGATTGACCAGACCGTCAAACTGAACAACTTTCTCTACGGCATCAACGTCGAAATTGCATAAAAAATCAGCTCTTCCATACAAATCTACAAACCTATTCGAGCCAAATGTATGAGACAGCTGATATTTTTTTCACGTTTCGATGTTGGTCCCATAGGTTGTTCAGTTTGATGGTCTGATTTACGCTAGTATTGTACTCTGTGATCTGATCATCCCCTTAAAAAAGTGTCAGCTTTATTAAGAAGGACCCTGTATAAATAAATAAATGAAGTCAACTTAATATACTACTTACCTATAATTGTTGCATATTAATGCAAGGTTGCTTTTTGATCAATTCGTTTAGAAATGCACTTTAAGAGTCCATGACACTTCAAATAGCTTAACTTAATCCGTTGTTTTATTAAAAGTACTACATCATACACATACTTACACTTTGTAATGCATATATATACTGCCTCCATGGTCTAATGGTTAAGAGCATTGGCTCTAGACACGGAGGTCGTGGGTTCGATTCCCACGGGGGACACCTAGTGATATGTCACTTTGTGCGTTTTTCCCCAGTTGGTTAGGACATTCCAGGCTGAATCACCTGATTGTCTGAAAAGAAAGATGATTCCGTGCTTCGGATGGCACGTTAAGCCGTTGGTCCCGGTTACTATCTCTGGTGGTAGTAGTCGTTACATAAAAACCACGTCAGAGGCCGTAAAGCGGTCTAAAAAAACTCTGACACCAGGGCTCTGCCCACACGATAAGAAGAAGAAGAAGAATGCATATATGTTGAAGTTGAGGACCAATGCTAGGTCTTATGTATGGTGAAAACACGACTCCATATAATTTTCTCGATAGAAAACGATCACAAAGTTACCTCCAAATCTAAACCGTAAAAACCGTATTGAAGAACCGGGCGGGGCGTAAGGAAGTGGGGGTGAAATTAGAATAGACTCTTATATGCACAATGGTGGCGAGCATACATAAAAGCGTCCAAACTGATCAAGTGATGGTTAAACTATGTGACCTTACATTACATTATACAATACAGGAATTCGTGTGGTCAACCTGTTACAAATCTAACAAAAAATAGATGCAGCGAAATAATACATGGCATTATTTGTGTCAATGGTATTTTTATCATCCGTCCAATCTGTTGTATTCCCATTTCATATGCGTGCAGCACATGCATACAAAATGAAGGGGTGGTCGCATTGTTTGTTCCTTGTCAACCGGTGACAAAGTGTGGGCGGAACTCTAATTTTCATTGGTAACAAAACCTAAATTCACAGGTATCTGTTAAGCAACTAACTACTTCTTTTGAATTGTTCTTGACATGAGATTCCAAGAAGAACCCTGTAAGTATCATCATCAGTCATCAATGAGAGCAGTGGCCTCCTCTGATATTCTATATGAATGTACACATCATATTTACCAGATGGCACTCCGGATCCCATCTTGTGTTACCGTTGTATGATATTACAAACGATCGGAAAGTTGAATAGAAAATGCGCCAAAAGAATTTAATCTGTTTAATTCGATAGATTTAACCAACCACTTTGTAACAGATTTTGCCTCAAATATTGTTAGAATGCATACTTAAATCCTCATTGATTTACGTCTTGTATTAGTTAGTTTAATGTAGTTAAAATCAAAACGATTTGCCATTCATCCGATTTCCATCGTATGTTTACGCCTGGCAGGCCAGGTGGAGTTAAAATTAGACGAAAACAGACGTCAGCTAGTCCCGTAAACACGTGTTATGGTGAACTTCCTGCCGCCATGGCTTCTTTTAGCTTTTATTTTTTACTTTCATGCTTTTACTTTAATTAAATGTCTTTAAAATGAACTGTACACTGTATAGACAATAGCAGATCATCTTTCGAGATTGTTTCGTTGAACTATGTACACACGGCGACAGATCAACCTACCCATAGTTGAACTCTATGTTCATGGACATAAGGTCGAACTAAGGGTAGGTTGATCTGTCGCCGTGCGTACTTTGTAGAATTTACCTCGTTATAAAGTTTTGAGTATCTATGAGGTTTCTCACCCTCTTTCACTTGCCCTTATCTTATTACTTGGTGTCGGCGCAATATGTCATCAACTTTCATTCATCGCTTCTTTCTTAAACAATATCATAAATTCACACAATCCATCCATCTTTTCTTCCTCCCTCTTCTACCACAGCCATCCAAATGAATACTTAACACCGTCTTGTAAATACGACACTCATTTCTACCGTTACCAAATGGAATTGACTGTTTGTGTGAAAATGTTTAGTTCACTAGACCAGTATGTTTGTTCGTCATCGTTTCATTTAATATCCACGCTCTTGTCAGTACAGCAAACATTTGCTTAAAATATATTATCTCTAAATCATAAAACAAAGTCGCTGTCCGCGTCTGTCCTCATAATTTCTGTTTCTCCGCTTATACTTCT
Source organism: Agonopterix subpropinquella (assembly GCA_922987775.1). Lineage (NCBI taxonomy): Eukaryota > Metazoa > Arthropoda > Insecta > Lepidoptera > Depressariidae > Agonopterix > Agonopterix subpropinquella. The sequence continues at coordinate 50,508,739 of OV277693.1, read as the reverse complement.
TCTAAACCACACAACGGATTTTGGTACGGTTTTTACTGTCATTTAGAGAATTTCTTATGTGTATAGGTAATATATTTAATTATATTATGTACAGGGTGTTAGGGTATACAGTTGCATTACTTTCAGGGGTGATTGTGCCCATGATGCTGAACAACTTTCTCCGAGAAACCTATAGGAAATTCATAAAAACAAATTGTGGACTTCCCATACTAAATGCCATCAGCTGATCCAACGTTTGTATAAAAAGTTGAAAAAAAGTTTGCGAATTTCCTATCTTTGGTTTCTAAGGGAAAGTTGATCAGTATCATAGGTAGCAACTGTTTACCCTAACACCCTGTATACCCCAGGACTAGCTGCAAGTCGCTAGTGTAGGTAATTTGGTAAGGTGTATAGGTAACAATTTTAGGAAATAATGATATGTTAAATATATAGTTAAAATAGAACAAAAGCCTCATTGTTTGTTTATAATGAGTTGGCATCATACTGTATAATAAATGGTCGGCATATTTACATGCATAAAGTAAAATATCCATCACTTAACTCATTATAATTGTAGTGAAGTGAGAGGCAATGGCATAATAGCAAGGTCGTTCGGTCTGTGTTCTCTGTTTCCACAGTTTCGCTCTAAAGGTATCGACTCACTTATTAAAGGTTGTGTTACTGCGCAGTTTATATACAAATATGTAATCATTTTGTCCTAATAAAAAAATATTTAAAACTGTTCCAGCAAAAAGTGATCCACTGTAAGGATGTTGCGATATACGGTCGTGAATTTACATGATAGTAACTTGATTTATACATGGCCTAAAAAACACCCTGGTAATACTTAAGGGGATGGTTTAGACCGTCAAACCGAATAACTTTCACTACACTATGAAGCCAACATCGAGAAAAAAATAAAAAGCTGCTGTCCCATACATTATAGTCCAGTCGGTGACTGCTACACCTACCTACTGCAGGTTTGTATGCGACTGGTGATTTTTTTATTTTCTTTATGTTGGCTCCATTCAATAGTGAAAGTTGTTCAGTTTGATGGTCTGAAGCACCCCCTTAAGTATAACTAGGGTGTTTTTTTACTCCCTGTATAGGATATTAGTTTGTAACCTTTAGTTAAATATGTAATACAGCATACAGCTTTACAAAAAGTAAAAGATGGTTCATCGCAAAACTTCATCTTTTTAACCGACTTCAAGAAAAGGAGGAGGTTCTATGTTCGGCTGTATGTATTTTTTTTTAATGTATGTTCACCGATATTTTCGTCAATTGTGAACCAAATTTAAAACATCTTTTTTTGTTTGAAACTTAGACTACTTATTATAAGGACCGGCCTTGCTGTAGCATTTCCCCTCTGCCACGGTATTAGATCAATTAATCTTGCGCATTTACATTCAATTTTATAACTTATCGCTAAACTAGACAGCCTATTATTGCGAAACAATAATTTCGAACTTAGAACGTTTGGGGTTTACACGAGACTACTTTTCATGATTTTGAACATTCAAAATTAGAATCTAAAGTCATAGGGAATAAAATCCAAAGTTGCGGATTACATGTTACCTCGCCCCCCGAAAAAGTGGCAGAAAGTTTGTTAGTAGAATGACACGTGGTTACGCGTCCCGATATAAGTAGTCTAAGGTTTGAAAGGGTTACTCCCGAGTTGGTCCCATTTTAATTTTGTGAAGATGTGATGACGCGCTTCGGAGCTATACAATAGAACTCCTCAAAAGTTTACAGCAAATCGTCTACGATTGAACTATTTCCTTCGTTTCAATGTACCCTTTGCGTGTATAACTGACTAGCGGCCCGTCCCGGCTTCGCACGGGTGGACGTCTAATCTTTTCTAGCAATAAATATAGCCTATGTTACTCAGGGTGAATGCAGCTTTCTAATGATGAAAGAATTTTTTAAATCGGCCCAGTACTTTTTGAGCCTATTCATTACAAACATACAAACATACAAAAATAGGTACAAATCTTTCCTCTTTATAATATTAGTAACTGATATCTGAGTCGAACTAACATATTTTCATCACTGAAAGTTATGAAATAAAAAAAATTAAATACATTTTTTTTACCTAAACAAATAAAAACCGACTTCAAAAGAAAATTAATTTGTTTTATCGAAGTCGCTGTCAAGCCGGTACGATTCGCGACTGGGCCTGCAGTAATTTTTTGGCTTGGCTTGACACCGACTTCGATAAAACAAATTTATTTTCTTATAGATTCGTAGTAAAATTCATAGGCCTGAAATATTATTTCTTACTTTTTTAGGGTTCCGTATTTACTTTTGAAGTCGGTTTTTAATTTATTAAGTAATTTTTTTAAAATTAAAATGAACACTTAAATTCGAGTTGGCAGTCGTAGGACTGTGAACCATAACCTAAGCTAATTTACTCAGTCGGTGTTTAGGTAGCCTAGCCTAGTTATAGTTACGTCATTTAGAAGTTATTTAACCTGTCGCGCCCATTCCATATTCATGTAACAAGTATTCGTATGGTATTTGCATTGCCGATAATAATAACAGCTAAAATGTAACGAGTTCTTGAGCTCGTATATTGCAGTGGGTTTTTATGATATTGCATAGTTTACCTTGTTTGTCAAGAATCAGGTATCCATTATTAATTATTTCCACTGATTGATTTTTAACACTATGGTTAATTTGAAACCCGGTTGTGAGCCGAAGGTACGAACATTATATTGGAATTTATTTTGACTAGACTATGGGCTATGGGGCAGTGAGGACAGCGTAGCTGATGGTAAACATAGTGATTACCTGTCTAACCTCATTCAACATAATAAAGAAAAAAATCGTATTACCTATTTAGGTTCTGCAGGTCTAACAAAATTGGCTGAAACTTTTTTAAGCGGATGATCAGACCATCAAACTGAACAACTTTCTCGGTGGGACCAATATCGGATTAGCGAAAAAAAAAAACAGCTATCCCATACAAAACTGCAACTCGACTGAATTTATTTTTTTCGGACAGCAGATTTTTTTTTCGAGATTTCGATATTGGTCCCATAGAGAAATTTGTGCAGTTTGATGGTCTGATCATCCCCTTAAAATAGTTTTAGCTAATTTTGTTAGACCTTATATTTTAGCACTTTCTGTCGTAAAGGGCGTCTTTAAATCGCAACTAAAGAACTGAAAGGGTTAAATCATGGTTGCTCCATGTTCGTAACATTGTTAATGTGAGAAATCTTAAACAATGCAAGTAAAATCCGGAAGGCACGGCTCATCGGTCTAATGACCACTGTTTTTCTACCACCACTCTATAAAGATCTTTAACTTTCTTTTGAGATCCCCCTCTACATACATTACATAGTGTGTATGCAAGGGGCTTCAGAGCTCTTTCGAATTTGGTCGGTCAATTCACGCGAGTCGGCCATTTTCTCGCGCGTGATTACATTTTAACCTGTGGGAACATCTATAAAATAGGATTTGGTGTAATTTAAGATCGACCATAAGAAAAAAGAAAAAAATTGTGGCTTTACCACACTGACTTAGCCGAAAAAACTGGTTTCATATTTTTTAGTTTAGGTACATGAAAAGAACAGGTTGATTGAACACGGGAAATATTAATATGAATAGTTCACGTTTCGTGCATCATAAAATATCAGATTTTTGAAGTAATTACTTAGTCCAGGTACATACAGGGTCCAACTTAATAATTATGCTGACACTTTTTTAAGGGGATGACCAGACCGTCAAACTGAATAACTGAACAACTTTGTCTATGCCACCAACATCGAAATCGCGAAAAAAAACTGTTTCATACATTTGGCTCAAGTAGTTCACAGTTTTGTATGGAACAGCGGTTTTTTCGCGATTTCGATGTTGGTGCCATAGAGAAAGTTGTTCAGCTTGACGGTCTAATGATCCCCTTAAAAAAGTGTCAGCATATTAAGAATGACCCTGTATACATAAAGAACACCGTCAAAAGTTCAAACCTAGACGTACCAATACATACAGTCCTACTAAAACTAATGTAGAAGGTATTATGCAAAGCAAAATTGGCAAGTCTTTTTACAGACGGACGTCTCGGTAGGGTGTTTTTGGGCCTGCCACTGAGCCACTTAGCCTTGAGATTACGATACTCCCAAAATTCTAATTCTCTTTTCTGTCGTATAAACAACCGGAAAAATACATGCCCTGTTAGGTAGTTATAGATGACTGAGACAGTCTGGCCCTTTTGAAATATAGCCACTCTAATTCTCTTCTCTGTCGCACACAAAACCGGAAAAATACATGTCCTGTTAGTTATAGATGACTGAGACAGACTTTTGAAGTATACCCCTACCTCCTACGAATCCTACCTCTGTGACAAGTACAACAAACAAACAACAAAGGAGCACACAAAAGAGACTCGGTCCCTTTTTTTGACATCGAAAATTGTAAAACAAAAAGACGCATCCAGACAAAACAGCTGTTGAGCACGTACAGAACTCTTATTACTCCTCTGAAATTCGGCAACATGAGACCTTATTGTTCTCTTTTAAGGTATATTATTGCCTGGTTTTAGCGTGAGAAGGTAAAATTATCTTGCACTACAGTGATTGTTTTCGCAATTCGTATCTCTTCCAGGAAGATTGCGGTGATGACAGTCATGTTTTGAGCGCCTGTCTGGGGTATGCATTAAAAATAGGAGACAAACGACTAGAGGGCTGACTTAATTAGTCACCTTTAAGAATCGACCTATATTTTGTTACTCCGTATCAGCTATCATTGCTCTGTATTGTAATACTGAAAGTTTTCTTTTTATATATAAATAGCGGCCCGTCCCGGCTTCGCACGGGTGGACGTCTAATCTTTTCTAGCAATAAATATAGCCTATGTTACTCAGGGTGAATGCAGCTTTCTAATGGTGAAAGAATTTTTTAAATCGGCCCAGGACTTTTTGAGCCTATTCATTACAAACATACAAACATACAAAAATAGGTACAAATCTTTCCTCTTTATAATATTAGTGTAGATATGGACTCGAGTTTGAATTGCCCATCATAATATAAAAAGCAAATCCTTTAGAAGAGGCATAAAACGGTGTATTAAAATTTTAGCGGCTTATACATATAAAATATGTCGAGAATATCATAAAAATTACCTACAAATGAAAAAAGGGGTAAATTATTTAAAATAACAAAACCACAAGAATAAATAAGTCCCGCACAAGGACATTTTCAAAACGTGCATATAGAGAATGCATAATGAGTGATCGGTGCGTTGCATGCTGCATCGGTAATGCGCTCTGAATGCGCTTTATTGTAGCCCTTTTGTACTAGTGCTTTCATGGATGTTGCTTATGAATATTAAATGCGGTTTGAGGATTTTATATTGAAGATTGTAAAATATTGAAGGTAGGATTTAGTTTGTCTTTTAGATCAGTTGTGGAAACACGAGTTTATCGATGTACATTATGTAGATAACGCATTTGTCTCGAATGAAAATTGCATTATGACTAAGTAAGTATCCGAGCAGCAGCCTTTTAGTCTCTAGAACTCCAGGATACCATGACAAGTTTTGTTACGTTCATATGTTTTAGGCAATGATACAAATATTCCAATGAAAATTACAGTCCCACTGGAGTACTGCTGGAGTATGTATCATTGCCTAAATATGAACGGAGAAACTTGTTCAAAAGGAAATTTTGACGTATTGGATACGATAACACTAGAAAAATCATAACTACTAGACTAGTATAGTCTATCCTTTGTTACAAAATGTTCTTATCGAGGTAACATTTTTATTGGTTAAAAGAAATTAGTGCTTAGCCATGAACAGCATCATCTTGTTACATTGAGTAATGAACGCGCTGTTTTATTTTCAGGGACCTTCGTTTTTTTTTAGAAAATTCGAAGGTTATTGTAAATAAATTAGTTACAGAAACAAAAATGGACGTAATTACGGTTGAATAAGAATAAAATTACAACAAAAATAAAGTCAATGAATCATAGAATGAATTTATGTTCAGTATTTCATTGTATAAGAATGACAGCTTGATGTACTCATGTAGGTTATTAAACCTGTGTAATATTCATCAAAATCGATCAAGTACTCGTTTTTGAGAAAATACGAGGGAAATTGAACGAGTGAGAGCTGATGAATTATGGCTTAATAGAAGAAATGCAAGAAAATAAAATTGCGACCCCCAATAATGGGATAAGGGCAGGACGATGACGACACAATTACGAACGAACAGAGAACCTCCCTTTTCCGATCTCGGTTAAAAAGAATACGCACCTAATTTAAACGAGACTTACACAATCGAGTCGTTTCACTAACCTTCACCAGACTGTTTTTCGGTCAGCGTGCACGCTGAAATTGGCAACTTGTCAAACTAAACGCCAGTGCACATTGCAAATATTTTAACGTATTTAACAAGTTTGCTAGTTGAATAAAAATCTATTGTAACAGTACGTCCCCATTTTGAAACAATGGCCATTGATGATTTGGTCCTTCTTGTCAGTTGGTTTTAACTTGAAGTTGACACTCGTGGCGATTTGTATTTTGTAGGTTGAAGGTTTTCTTTTGTTTTGAATTGTTTTGAATGCATAATATTTATTTCAAGTTTGAGAAATAACAATTGATATTGAAAATAAATAAGTAATTAAGTATCAAATGTCAAAGTGATATTGAAAAGTTCAGGCGGGACGAGCTCCGGCCTGCTGAATTTTTATTACTAGCCAATCTTCCAGGGTGATTTAGGTAAGAAAGTATGTAGCTCCATTCGTTTAGGTCGCACAGTCAGACATGTTCAATGAAATACAATGTTTTTGCGATTTCAACGTTTCTCCAAAGATAAAATTCAATGTCAAATGTATTTTTGGTCAATATGTACTTTTTTTTCGTAAAAATGTTGTGACACAATTAGGTCGACCACCCAAAAGTAGGTAATTTACTATCAGGTTCAATGTCATGACACAAGGCCGTTCAAGAAATTTGGCAAACGTTGAGGATAGTAATTCCTGAAAGTAAACATTACCCACTGACTAATTTATTTTCCTTTTTTTTCGCTCAGTGTCGAATAACCAGACAGTATGAGATCTGTCATGGTTTATATTTAAAATTTACGCAGTTTTCAACTAGTTTTTTATTTGTCTAATTTTCGTTTTCCGATTTGATGTCATCGCCTTAAGATGTGGCTTATAGAATAAAAATAAAAAGTAAACCTTTCGTTATACCTGTGTCTGTGTTCTTATATTTATACCTACGTACAGAGCGTTAGGGTAATCAGTTGCATTACTTCCCCTAAGAAATCTATAGGAAATTTCCAAAATGTATTTTCGAATTTACAATATACAAACGTTTGATCAGCAGATTGCATATTTTTCGTGTGGAAAGACCATAGGAAACACCAATTCTTTTTTTGAGGATTTCCTTTGGGTTTCTTAGGGTACCTAACTTGTTCAGTATCATGGATAAACAATAACCATTTAAAGTAGCGCAAATACACCCTAACACCATGTATAAAATTCATTCATTAAATGTTATAATTTTCTACTGAAAATTACTTTTGAATTTGACATCCCATTTCATAAATAACATTTATAATGTTAATTGTTAAGACGAAAAACCATCCATCTAATGGTGTCAAAACGGTCCATTTAATGGTGTCAAAACGATTAGCAAAGGAAAAAATCTGTTAATATAAATTAGATCTTACTTTATATAAATAATTTACTGTCAAACTAATCCGGTTAAGTAAGAACCACACTACAAATACCTCTTCATGGACGAGATCTATTTTAACCGACTTCAAAAAAAGGAGGTTATCAATTCGATACGTATGTATGTATGTATGTAATATTATTAGAATTGCAAAATATTCATATTATGATAATCTATTAGGGCTTCCAAACAAATATACAAAATTTCATAGGTGTATGTATGTTTGTCCACGCATTTCCCCGAAACGATTAATCAGATTGTGACCATTCTTTTTTATTGGCTTACATTTACTCCAACTTAGGGTACACGGTACAGTGCCAGTTTCATCAAAATCGGTTCAGTAGTTTTCAAGATATAAAATGGACTAATACGTGTACTGGGAAGGGCGTGGTTTATATGTATTTACGCGATAACTTCCGCATTTCTTGACCTATTTGGTTGACTATTTTTTTAGTATTAGTTCTGAAGGATTTATCCCCGAGATTATAATTTGGTGAAGATCTGATGATGCGCTTCGAAGCTACACAATAGAACTCCTCAAAAGTGTACAGCACATCATCGGCGATTGTATCATTTGTTTTGTATCGATGTACCCTTTGCGTTTATAACTGATATTTGACTCGAACTAATGTATTTCACTACAAAAAATTGTGAAATAAACAAAATTTCACGAAAAAAGATTAAAACCGCCTTCAAAAAAACTAAAAAAGCAAAAATAATATTGCAGCCGATGACTTTTTCGTTCGCATCAATAAGAACACTAATTTGGTTTATTCATAGATTCTTTATTGTACACAAAAACATAGTTATGAAAAAAATTACAATAAGAGGAGGAGGAGATTACTCTTTTTATTGGAGTCGGGGTCAAGCCAAGCAAAGGAAAAACTAATGCAAGCTCTGTCGCGAATCGTACCGGCTTGACAGCGACTTCGATAAATCTAATTAGTGTTCTTATTAAATGCGAACGAAAAAGTCATCGGCTGCAATATTATTTTTTTCTTTTTTAGTTTTTTAGTTAATGTTCTTTTATTTTATTCTTATACCAGGGTGTTAGGGTAAACAGTTGCATTACTTTAAGGGGTGATTGTACCCATGGTAATGTACAATTTTCCCTAAGAAACCTATAGGAAATTGGCAAAAAAAAAAAGTTTTTTCATACATACTTTCGATCAGCTGATTGCATTTAGTATGGAAAGTCCAAAAATTGTTTTGCTAATTTCCTATGAGTTTCTTAGGTCTTAAGGAAAGTTGTTCAGTATCATGGGTATTACAATCACCCCTTAAAGTAATGCAACTGTTTTCCCTAACACCCTGTATAGCTTTTAACAACATACCTTTATTAAGTAATCAGTGCCGTGTGTTATGTTATTAGTATTATTACAGATAATTACCTACATAAATGATTTCAAGCTTCTTTTAACCCAATAACCATTTCAACATAAAATTAAATAGTTAAAAGTATCGATAGCCCAAACCAAACCAAAAAAAAAATTATGTGAAAAAGGGCCCAAGTTCGGTAAGAGGAAGATCGTTTCACTGATTGGTATTGATAGTGTGCGCCAAGTTTTATTATAGGACCTTTTAAACTTTACTTACTTACGGAATTATAAATGATTATTGAAGGAACAAAATAATGCATTGCGTGAAAGTTGTTCAGATTAATTGTCTGAAGCACCCCCTCAAATATTACTAGGGTGTTTTGTTACACCTTGTATACTGATATTGTTAAAGTTTTATTGACTGACAATTATTTTAGTCAATGCTAAGATAACCTAGGTTATTTAATCAGACATTATTTACGCTTTTGTGATCATAGTAAATGAACCAGAATCGAAACTTTCTTTAGTTATAATTTCTCTTTGATTTCTCCCAGCCTTGTGCTTAGTAATATTTCTTTAATACTAGTACTGAATTTGTAGCCCGAACGTTTAGCAGGTGGTGTCATTTTAAGCAACTTTTACCCATTGTAAAAAAACATGCTTTCACTGCTCATGATTCTAATCGATCAAAGTTTTGGACATCAATATATTCTTAGATGGCTAATCGTCACAGTGTCAACGCAGATAGACATGATACATATGTATTATGATTATTAAAGTGAAATTAGACCCCGAGCGGGTTGAGCGTTGACGGTGCGGTGACGCGTTGCTGACGCGTTGCGATGTGGTGTCGGGTGGGCAATATAGCCTAGTCATTTTACGGAGTTTTGTTAGGAGTGAGGAGTAATTATCAATGGGACTTTTAAACTGTAACCGGCACCATTTAGTGACAAAAAGACTACCTGAAACCATGTAAAAAAAAAAACGCTACGCAACATAGAAATCAAAATTTTATCTCCCAGAAGGCTTTTAATTTTGTAATATTATTACGAATGCAGTCATTTTAATTAGATTTAACAATATAGATTATTTTTAAGCAATAAAATAGGCATGGAAATTTAAAAAATGATGTGTTCATTAGAAAATACTAATGTATTTTTCAAAGCCCTAATTTTTAATTAAACTAATAATACAATGTTTGAAGTATGTAGGTGCCTTAAAAATGTAAAAAAAATCTTAGTACAATTTTTCTTTCGATTACCAGTTGCTAATTGTATTATAGTTGTCCAGCGTATTGTTGTGTACAGGCTGTACAATAAAATGGGACACCTACTTAAAGGGGTGCTTCAGACCATCAAACTGAACAACTTTCTCTATGGGACCAATACCGAAATCGCGAAAAAAAAATCTGCTGTCCCATACATTTCAGTCGAGTTATGTTTGCAGTTTTGTATGGGAGAGCGGATTTTTTTTCGCGATTTCGATATTGGTCCCATAGAGAAAGTTGTTCAGTTTGATGGTCTGAAGCACCCCTTTGAGTAGCTGTCCCATTTTATTGTACACCCTGTATAATGATAAACAAAGTAGATCACCCGATAGTTTTTAAAAGTTATTATTAACCTGTTTTAGTCATTAAAACCGTTTTTGTTTTTTCAAACAAACAGTAAACCTGTCTCAAAGCTATTCGCAGGATTAGCTTCGTTCTAATTGAATGAAATAATTCAACTCGCAATAAATTGATTACATTTTTTTACAATTTTGGTACTAAAATACTAATCTCACGGTTCTAGTTAGAAACAGGTTTTTGAGTCGACTTTGTTGTCAACACCATACTTTCCAGTCCTTCTGCGATCATGATATATATGAGGGTCGGTATAACTTGGTATAAAATTTCACACAAAAGTACCGACTAAATGTGATTTCGGTGTAATTCGACCTTTGTTGATACCACCTAATCACCTTTGGAGCACCTATAATCTATCATGTAATGGTAAACTAATACCGAAATGCCAATTTCATTTTGTTGTAATGTAAGCTCAACAGAATCCAGCTGAAAACCATCAAGGTACTATTTATTTGGTTAATGACTTGAGTAGGACACGAGTGCCGCGTGATATGAAAATGTCAGACGCATTAGCTTACTTTTCGTAGAAGTTTTGCGGGAATAAGATTTTAACAAGTCACGAGAAACACGCTGTCACGTCAATAAAAAAATTAAAGGACACAGTTCCATTACTAACGGTTTTTTCTGCGGATATCAATGCCATAGCCGTCATGGTTTGTTTAAAAGGTCTTTTCATGTTGTTTTGTTATGATAGAGACTAATTTTCCATCGATACCTAAACGATCATCTCAGCCGATGGACGTCCACTGCTGGACATAGGCCCCCCCAAGAATCGCCATAACGACCGGTCCTGCGCTGCCCTCATCCAACGTTTTCCGCCGCCTTCACCAGGTCGTCGGTCCACCTTGTGAGGGGCCTACCCACGCTGCGCTTTAGAACTTTTCGGCCCCACCGGCCATCGGTTCTGCGAGCAATGTGCCCCGCCCACTGCCACATAAGTTTAGCAATTCTTTGGGCTATGTCAGTTACTTTGGTTCTTCTTCGGATCTCTTCATTTCTGATTCGATCTCGCAGGAAAACTCCGAGCATAGCCCTCTCCATTGCCCTTTGGGTGACTTTCAGCTTTTTTATGAGGCATTGAGTGAACGTCCACGTCTCTGTTCCATATGTCATCCATCACTGGCAACACACACTGATCGAAGACTTTCGTTTTAAGACTGCGGTATTTGGGACGTGAAGATACCTAAACGATGTGAGGAAGAAACTAAACTTGGTAAGTGTAATGTCTTCTACAGTTGTGCACATTCAAATCTCGTGACAAACTCGTATTTCTAACAAATTCGTCTAACAGTATCTTACATCAGTCATACACAGTTAAACTAAATTAAATTGAATTCATTTCGAGGTAGTGAAGGGTATGCATCGTCTGTTAGCGAGTGAAGTGGCGATTACAAATACGTAGGAACGTTTTTTGAAAATTTAGAATGCTTTTCTGCGTCCATACCATTTTTGGACAGATGGAGCATTATTCAATCATAGGATGAACCAGTCTGGTATCTTTCTCCCTATTTTTTCTTGCTGAGTTCAACATCTGGCTTTTCTATACCTTTTCGATTCATGAATAGCGATATAAAGTTTACTTTGACCTGCGGCCGTAGTATGGTATCGTGATACAGCGCTAACTCGCCTTCGCTCTCTTTCTATTTGCGCGCGTACGGACGAAATAAAAGGCGTAATAAAACCGTATCTTGCGCAACATACTTCGACTTCTGGTTGTTCGCCAGCTGGTTATAAGTCCTGTTGAGCTAACCAAAGAACTCTTCCGCTTGTGTTTTCCCCGCTCACATAGGAGCCACGTAAAAATTTCGCGTAACCGGGCCTTGGGGGCGCTCGTGTCGTCCGATTCGTCACACGGATTGACCCAGTGCAGACCGCGCGTGCGATTGACGATAAATTTTTTATTGTTACTATTGATATAGTGGTTAAATGTTTCACGACCGAGATGTCTCAGAGATACGGGTTCTACACGAATTCGTTCGATTTTCTTGATTGAGAATTTGAGAGCGTAACACTAACTAGTCCGAGGTTTAATACTGAATAAGTTAGTCGATTTATTTAATGGGTTGAATAATTGGCAAATCAATCAATTTATTAGAGTTTAGGAGTACTTAGAAGTCATGATGGTGCGTCTAGAACTTGACCTTTCTCATTACATCCATATTTTTAATAACTCTCACCTTCGCTGGCCCGAACCCACTGGCTTACATTGCGCATGCGTGCGACTGTCTCGTTTTTGTCGCAAGTTGTCACTCCGTCGCCGGCTAGTCGCGTAATTGGTTTAATAGTCGCTCGGATTCGGAACACATCTTAGTATGCTGACTCCCGGACCTTGTCATTGGTCAATTACAGAACTGTCTTTCATTATTTACTCAAATTACTTTATGCAATTTATAGATTATAATCATCATCGCTACTAGGCGAATCTGCGTTAACTATACCTAAACAGTGTATTTCTCTGTAAAAAACGCTCTATAAATTAAATTAAATACTCATTTATTTCGGACCAAAAAAGAAAATCCATAATTTTGTTAGTAGGTTGATTAGTAACAATGTTTACTTAAAATTATGTTAGTGTATGTTAATTATGTTAGTGTATGTTATGTTTGTTAATTCGATAAACCAGTCCTAGAACCTTCTTAACTGTTGTTATTTTATTTGCAGATTTTGGCCCTGGACAACAAGGCGTATTTCAAAACGGTAAGCATATTAATTGTACTTAGTTCTAGTTGGCAAATTATGTGGAGCGAAGTTGAGGTCCGTTTATTTGTTTACCTTCTATTTTACGCCATAAATTTTATTTTCTATTAAACAAAAGAGAGGTGGGCAAGCAGGTCCAGCTACGAAGAGATGACGGGACGATCTGGATGCTTTCTATGAAAAGTGGCCAGAGCATGCCCAGGGCAGGGAAGTTAGGAGAATGAACGGCATCATGCTGCCTTAGTGGGTTGATTGATGCAGGCTAACAAAAATAAGCTGTATAATTGATGCATTGTCAAGAATTTATTTATTCCGACGTGACACTGTACCTACGTCTATTATAAAATCGATAACATTCCGTCACAATCGCCGAGATGTCACGTACATTACACATAACATCCTAGATTACAGTCCTATGCTGTGGCGCAAGTCATAACCTGATAGCGTGATTGTATTGCTCACCATTACTTTTGCCACCAACAAACCGAGTTTTCGTTAGCAAAGTACAATTATTAACTTTTACACTAATTGCAAATTGTTAGATCGATTTGATTTGATTCTATTTATTTTATTTTATTTTTATGATTCTTTCGAATGTTGTTTAATTTTATTATCTGAAAATAATGATGGTCAGTAAAAAATAGGGGTGTACACTGTTTATGTATTCATTTAGAATAGATAAAGTAAAAAAGATATATAGCTGTATTATATTGCTCTTGGTTTTCCAATAAAATAAAAATAAAATAAATAAATAAATAATAAATAGCGATTCCGCCTACTCTGAAAACTAGTAGCAGCCGCTGTATGGTATAGCGATTCCGCTAAATCTCTAGCAACAATCGCTGTGACATAGCGATTCCGCTAAGTCTCTAGCAACAGTCGCTGTGACATAGCGATTCCGCTAAGTCTCTAGCAACAATCGCTGTGACAGCGATTCCGCAAAGTCTCTAGCAACAGTCGCTGTGGCATAGCGATTCCGCTAAGTCTCTAGTAACAGTCGCTGTGACATAGCGATTCCGCTAAGTCTCTAGCAACAGTCGCTGTGATATAGCGATTCCGCTAAGTCTCTAGCAACAGTCGATGTGACATAGCGATTCCGCTAAGTCTCTAGCAACTGTCGCTGTGACATAGCGATTCCGCTAAGTCTCTAGCAACAGTCGCTGTGACATAGCGATTCCGCTAAGTCTCTAGCAACAGTCGCTGTGACATAGCGATTCCGCTAAGTCTCTAGCAACAGTCGCTGTGACATAGCGATTCCGCTAAGTCTCTAGCAACAGTCGCTGTGGCATAGCGATTCCGCTAAGTCTCTAGCAACAGTCGCTGTGACATTGCGATTCCGCTAAGTCTCTAGCAACAGTCGCTGTGACATAGCGATTCCGCTAAGTCTCTAGCAACAGTCGCTGTGGCATAGCGATTCCGCTAAGTCTCTAGCAACAGTCGCTGTGACATAGCGATTCCGCTAAGTCTCTAGCAACAGTCGCTGTGACATAGCGATTCCGCTAAGTCTCTAGTAACAGTCGCTGTGACATAGCGATTCCGCTAAGTTTCTAGCAACAGTCGCTGTGGCATAGCGATTCCGCTAAGTCTCTAGCAACAGTCGCTGTGACATAGCGATTCCGCTAAGTCTCTAGCAACAGTCGCTGTGACATAGCGATTCCGCTAAGTCTCTAGCAACAGTCGCTGTGACATAGCGATTCCGCTAAGTCTCTAGCAACAGTCGCTGTGACATAGCGATTCCGCTAAGTCTCTAGCAACAGTCGCTGTGACATAGCGATTCCGCTAAGTCTCTAGTAACAGTCGCTGTGACATAGCGATTCCGCTAAGTCTCTAGCAACAGTCGCTGTGACATAGCGATTCCGCTAAGTCTCTAGCAACAGTCGCTGTGACATAGCAATTCCGCTAAGTCTCTAGCAACAGTCGCTGTGACATAGCGATTCCGCTAAGTCTCTAGCAACTGTCGCTGTGACATAGCGATTCCGCTAAGTATGAAAACGAGCCGCAGCCGCTGTGGCATACTGTAGCGGGCGAGCGCTTGCGCCGACCCAAATACCCGCCTCTAACGGTGCGTGCGGCCACTGTGTGCGTCGACTCGACCTATAGTGCTGTGGATCTAGTGTGGGTGTACTCTTAGCTTCTGCAAGATTGTGTCATTCAGTTTTTACTATAATTACTATTACTAATGCATTATACTGTGTCCGTACATAATTTCTTAGAACCGTTACAATCTAGAAGTCGTTTAATACAATATTATTCAAAACTTATATTATTTATATAACACATGCGTCGAGGCCTTGCGCGTCTACACCGAGGTAACTTGGAAGTTGGAATTTGCTTCACTTGCAAAAACTATATTACTTACCTATTTTATGTTGTAATTAATTTGGTTTGTTTGTTTTAATATGTCTTCGATATACGACTAATGTAAGGAATAATTAATTAAAATTTGAACTCAAGAAAAGAATAGGTGACAATGAACCACGGGACTTAAGTTACCGTTTCCATAACGGTCTGCGGCCGGTCGCGTATGAACTATAATTAGGGAGGTTACTAATTTGCGACTTGATAATTTTAGAGGCTACCAGTCCCACCAGTGAGTTTAAACTGATGTATAAAGACACGTGTGCCTATCTAAACTATTATAAAACTGTAACAGAAGTGTGTCTGTACATTGAAGATATTTACAAAAAAAAAATTACGACATGGTTTTTACCTGTCCCTGATTCCAAATCACAAATTTTTTGATTTTTTGTCTGTTTGTTTGGGTGTTTGTTTGTTCGAGTATCACGCAAAAACTACTGAACCGATTTTGATGAAACTTTTTTTGTTTGATAGCTTATTCTGGTATATAATTTATGCGGACGAAGTCGCGGGTAAAAGCTCGTCAAATATAATGGTATGGGAAAATAGTAAACCAAATGAAAAATATCTTCGATTTATCTTATACATATTAAGTATATTTATTGAAGTAGGAACATAACAAATTGCTCGATTTTGCAGTGACAAAACGTCTTCACTAATCACATCAAGCTAGCATGTTCACAATGTTTTTTGGAAAGTACATGATACATGCTATATCTTTATATCATTTTGTTAGCGTTAGAATGAAAAAAGACTTACGAATGAAAAAGTGAGCGGAAGTGTTAGAAGAGGCCGTCCGAGGAAAACATACCACGATCAAATCAATGATCTTTTCCGAAAAGGACAAGTGCGTAGCACCCTCAATCGACGGAAAGTGCATGAAAAGATGTATGAATGTCAATGAGGCTAGAGAAGTGTGTCAGAGTCGTAGCGTGTGGCGATCCGTGGTATCTGCCTACCCCCTTGGGACAATAGCGTGAGCTTATGTATGTATGTATGTATTTTGTTAGCTAAATGCTACAACTATAAAAATTTCGCTATGACATTTGAGTACCGGGCACTACTGGTAGTAAAGTAACTAGGTATTATAACAAAATGCTTATTTTTTTAATCGAATGATGACAGAATCATTTATATTACGATAAAGCCGCTGTTTATCTACATGATAGGAATTGTAAAATAACATCAAGCTGATGCATTTGGGGTGTGTCCAGTATTTATGCGTTAAGTACATATACTTTAGGGGGTACTTCAGACCTTCAAACTGAACAATTTTCACTATATGCTTGTTGCAGCCAACTTAGAAATTAAAAAAAATATGTTGATGGCTCCATGGAAAATGTCAACGGTTTAAACACAAAGTATAAGAAACAGCTGACTTTTTTCGTGTTTCTCAATGTTGGTCCCGTAGTAAAAGTTGTTCAATGTGATGGTCTGAAGCACTCTCTAAAGCTAGAGTATATAACGCAACCCAAAATTAATGAAATCTTAACGTTTATAGGCTGATGACAGTTCTTTTCTTCTTATCGTGTGGGCAGAGCCCTGGTGTCAGAGTTTTTTCAGACCGCCTTAAGGCCTCTGACGTGGTTTTTATGTAACGACTACTACCACTAGAGACAGTAGCCGGGACCAACGGCTTAACGTGCCATCCGAAGCACGGAATCACTTTTCTTTTCAGACAATCAGGTGATTCAGCCTGCAATGTCCTAACCAACTGGGGAAAAACGCACAAAGTGACATATCACTAGGTGTCCCCCGTGGGAATCGAACCCACGACCTCCGTATCGAGAGCCAATGCTCTTAAACATTAGACCACGGAGGCAGATGATGACAGTAAAAAATATGTAAGTAACATATTTTTTACTGTCATCAGCCTATAAACGTTAAGATCAGCTTATAAACATCCCACTGCAGGGCACAGGCCTACCCTCAGGGTGTATGGGCATAAGTCCACCGCACGTGCCCAATGCGGATTGGTAGACTTCACATACACATCAGAATTTCTTCATCAGTGTATGCAGATTACTTCACGATTTTTTTCTGTAATTGGACAATATTAGCTATTTTAGCTTAACACAAAATATAAAATTAAGGAACGCGTGACGAACGACTGCACGCCATGACCTTGCAATGTTGGCTCGTACCGTAAAATATTACATATTTGTGCAACATTCAAGCCCGTCAGTTATTATTACATGCCGTTATACTAAGTTGTGGTGAAAGCGTAGATCAGAAGAATTCAAATTATATTTGTTAAACACGTGTATTTTATTTGTTCGGAGCGCTCTTCATACAAACGCATTCTGGTTATATTTTCAACAGTAACCAATAACCAATTAAAGTAAGTAAATGATTTTTTTTAGACACGATCTATAAACCAATATCTAGGCTTTTTTAATGTGTCAGATTTTCATTAAAATAAGTTCTTATTATCGTGGCTGAAACTTTTCCACACAAAAATTAAATTAATCCTATAAAAAATAGCATTAAAACTATTTATTTCAAAGGTTGATTGTAATTGGTCAACATAGAAAATAGGACGGAATTCCGTTTGTATGGATTTTCGGATGGAGATTTCGGAATAAACTTCTAACACTGTATTGAAAGCCGAACTAAGACCATAGCAAGTTGAAATTCCCAGGTCTCTGTGCAACAATGTATCGTTGTAAAGTCTAGCCAGATTTATAGGTCTCACTTCCTCAATAGCTGTCCCGAGTGGCCCTAATTGAGCCATGAGTTACGACGGGATCTCGTACGAATTACAGATACCTTAGACTCTTCGGGACGTTTTGTAATATCTTAGGCCAAAGCCCACGTTGTCAAAGATGCACGCACGCGTCTCTTACAGAGAATAAACAATATTTTTTTGAGATTTGGCATAGATCCCGTAGGATGGGATGTATGAGATTTGGTTTATCGTAGTTATGTCGTAGTTTTCAATGGAGATGAAATTAAGCTCCTTCTTAATATGCTGATACTTTTTTAAGGGATGATCAAACCGTAAACTGAACAACTTTCTCAATGGCAACAACATCGAAATCACGAAAAGAATCTGCTGTTCTACACAAAACTGCAAACCTACTCGAGCCAAATGTATGAGACCGCTGTTTTTTTTTCGCGATTTCGAGAAAATTGTTCAGTTTGATGGTCTGATCATCCTCTTAAAAACTGTCAGTATATTAAGTTGGACCCTGTATAATTAAACTGAAATTTTGAAATAAAAATATGTACTTATTGTTTGAGACTGACAAAGCAACACTTTCTTTTGTAAACCTTTGACTGGATCCCGATCGATACTTTAAACCTTCAACGTCATACGGCTGACATGACGGCTAGAGAGTAGGTAATCCATCATGTCATAAACTTACATCCTTTGTATTATCAATCACTATCTCTTCTGTTTCCAGATAAGATTCGAGATAGGTATTCATCTGATTATCTTCAATAAAACCGGTCAAGTGCGAGTCGGGCTACTCGCGCACCGAGGGTTCCGTACCACACCACCACAGAACACAACGTTATAAACTTAGAAAAAAAAAACGTTTTTGGTCCGGGACCTTCAGCGCAAGACCAACTCACACTTAGCCGGTTTTCTGTATTTGTTGTTATTCTGTAGAGTTTGCTCTATAATCACACAAAGTTTGACGCTTGTATGTATTACCGTTTTTACGATAGCTAGACTAGCTAGATAGCTAAAACTAGTTTAATGTTGAGAACCCCCCTTAATTTTTAACTTTTTGACATTTTTATTATTTGTTACAAATCCGCCGTAATAACGCATAATCTGAGAAAATGTCAACTATCTAGCTATTACGGTTCAAAAGTTAAAGCCCTAAATAGGTAGGACAGACGGACGGACGGACAACGTAGGCTTAGTAATAGGATCCCGTTTTCACAGTTTGGGTACGGAACCCTAAAAATTGCTACTTTCCAAATACGTCAAATCGCGCTATATTTTTCTCCAATTGGGAAACAAAAATTGGCAATAAGTGGTACCAAAACCAAAATTAGGAATACATAAACTAAGATTACTATGAACTAAGAACCCGTTGGATTTGGGCAGCGCAGGACCGGTCGTTATGGCGATCCTTGGGGAAGGCCCTATGTCCAGCAGTGGACGTCCATCGGCTGAGATGATGATGATGATGATGATGAAACTAAGATTATGAAACTTTGCAGTAAGTATCTAAACTATTATAAAACTGTAACAGAAGTGTGTCTGTACGTAGGTCAGTACGCACGGCGACAGATCAACCTACCCATAGTTCGACCTTATGTCCATGAACATAGAGTTCAACTATGGGTAGGTTGATCTGTCGCCGTGTGTACATTGAAGATATTTACAAAAAAAAATTACGACATGATTTTTACCTGTCCCTGATTCCAAATCACAAATTTTTGGATTTTTTGTTTGTCTGTTTGTTTGTTTATTTGTTTGTTTGGGTGTTTGTTTGTTCGAGTATCACGCAAAAACTACTGAACCGATTTTGATGAAACTTTTTTGTTTGATAACTTATCATCTGACTTAAAATCTGGTATATAATATAATTTATGCGGACCAAGTCGCGGGTAAAAGCTCGTAGTAATATAAAATTAATCAACGGTAAATTATGTTATTGATTTTGGATATGAACAAAGCAAAACTAAACCTCAGAACAATTACATACCTATTGAACATTTGGACCTGCAAATCTGGGTTGGATACAAATGGACCTTCAAAGAATGGGTCTGACAAACGTTTTTCACTTTACATGTCAAATAAATCTTCAAAAAATTACGAAAAAAACTGTGTTTTTACTTTTTTTATATCTTCAAAAATGGCTGAGATATTAACGATCAAATTGCGTATTTCCGGACGAAGGTTTTTAAAAACGCGGGCGGGCGCCCACTAGCCGATGACGTCACACCCCCGGTCATTCGTCAGTCGCGCTCTTGTACGATCGCTGCTGTGCAGTAAACATCGAGTTCTCTTCAGTGACAATGGAAAAAAAGTATTGTATTGTGCCTCAGTGTTTCAATTCAACTGTGAAAACACCCGATAAATTCTTTTTTTATGTGCCTGAGGACCCAAAAATGAGAAAGAAGTGGATGACGGCCATAAAAAGAGTAGATGCAATAGGGCCTAAAACTAAAGCGCACTGCTGTGAAGACCATTTCGATGTTTTTAAACTAATAAAACACAAATAATCATCAACAACAACAACCTCGTACGTGCAAGATGTGGATTGCGATTGCGAGTACCTACCTAGATTTTTTAAATCGTTGTCCATAATGTAGGTCCTAAATAAAACACACACAGACACACTTTAAGGAAGGTTTAAGCTTGAACAAATACCTAACCGACAGTAGGTAATGCTTACATAAAACATACACACCTTTTCATCTTTATTCCGCGAATTTGACAGCCCGGTAGCACAGTCGGTAGTGAACCTGCCTGCTGTGCCGAGGGTCGCGGGTTCGAATCCCGTAAGGGACAAATATTTGTATGATGAATATGAATATTTGTACCCGAGTCATGGATGTTTGTATCTACAGGGTGAAATTGATATCATTGGCATCCTTTTAAACTAAGAGTCTACCCATCAAACTGAACAACTTTTACTATGGGAGCAAAACGATCAACGCAAAAAAAAATCAGCTGTTGCATACATTTGAGTCGAGTAGGCATTGCAGTTTAGTATGGGACAGCGGATTTTTTAGTTGCTCCGATTGGTTTGCTCCCATAGTGAAAGTTGTTCAGTTTGATGGGTAGACTCTTAGTTTATCAATTTCACCCTGTATATATGTATTCTATATCGTTGTCCAGTCAGCATAATACAAGTCCAGGCTAGATTCTGGTACTTTAAATGTGACTAGATAATTTGTGTGACATTGTCCAAGAAATTATTATTAATTATTATTATTTCGGCAGCCGTAAAATCCTTATTCTTCATAAAATATTGTGCCACCATCAAACTATCCACTCTTGGCAGATTGTCCGACTGACCTTTTTGAAAACCTTCATCCATTCTACACACCACACGGTTTACTTTAGTGTAATCGGTTATAAAATTAATGTAAAAGTATTATTTCCTTGAAATACAAGCACACTATTAGGTATAAACGAAATTAAACGAATTTTTGACGAACAAACGAAACAAAATGCACCGGGCCGAGCGCCGCGCTGTGTCGCGGTCGCGGGCTGAGCGGGGGTGTGACGTCAAAGCGTGAGCGCGCGTAAACTCGGAAATTTTAAAAAACGCTTAAACTTCTCGTCGTCATAACTTCGGAAATACTGCATGTATTGAAGTGAAATAAAAACTAATGTAATATACATGATCTACGCTAAGATTTTAAGTGTATTTTTTAGTAATATTTTGACCCTTTTGTGTTCCCCATTGTTCTAATAATTTCATATATCACATCACTTAATAATACCACATAAAGTAGCTATGTATTTGGGAGAGCAGTTAAAAGAAATAAGCTACTTAGTGTGTGTGTTCTAATATTTGTAACGCGTGAGTACAAAGAGCTTTGTGTATGAATTAGCATGTTTGTGGATGGTGCTAATATTACTATGTAAAAGCCTTCTAACCTCTTTTTAGGGTTCCGACGTCAACAAGGAATCCTTATAGTTTCGCCATGTCCGCCATGTCCGCCATGTCTGTCCTTTAAAGCGAAAATTTTGTTTAGAGTCAAGTGTCCCCCCCCCTCTCCCAGCTAAACCGTTGTAGTTGGAGATGAGAAAAAATTCACGGCAATAGCATATATAACGAATTTAAAAGGAAAACTATCACCGCTAAGTAGGCTTTCCAAGTTTACGAGTAATAGTCGACCAAATAATAAAATGTACTTTTTAAACTTTATTAGCCGTTAAACCGTAGTATATAAAACAAAAAGCCTCCTTCTAAGTCCATATTACATTGTAACGGGCAACTACGGAACCCTACCATGCGCGTGGTCCGACACGCACTTGGCCAGTTATTTAAATGTCTTTTATTCTTGTTATTGTTTATACACCACTGGTTTTTATAAGGGAGTATTCAGACAATGAAACTACACAACTTTTCCTAAAGAAAATGGATCGAAAAACGTGGTTTTTAGTTTTCCCTGATGCCATATCACCAATTTTTTTTTATTTTTTGTCTTTCTGTTTGTGTGTTTGTTTGTTTGATCAAGCATCACGTAAAAACTACTGAACCGATTTTGATTAAACTTTTTTGTTTGAAAGCTTATGATCTGACTTAAAATCTGGTATTTTGTGCGGACGAAGTCGCGGGCTAACTGTAGTATAACTTTATTACAGTATATAGCTATATCTCTAGTGATTTAACTATATCGCGGCTTCAACCATATTACTGCGACATATAATTACATTCTAGTTTTGCATCAAAAGTAGAACTTACAAAATCGTTAATCTTCACATTATCTGTGTAAATCTGGCATTGGTTATTGAAATAAACATCAAATAACTGTCAACATACGATATAGGTGTTATAAATAGAGTCAGTCGTGTAAATGAGGCGAGCGTAAGTGTCGTCTAAATGCGAATATAACTGTTGTGGTCGACGGTGTTATTAGCCTGCGATTTGAGTTAATTAAATTTAGCCGCACTCCACCGTTTGAATTCCGTTCCCGGTGCATTGCCCTTGAAAGTATATTTTGAGTGCTAAAAGCGTACAGAACATATGCGTTTACCTTACCACTGGCATCTTCTGGTTCGTCGAACGATAAATCCTATACTTTAATGCGATCAACGTTTTTGTTGGGTATTTATAGTACGATTATGAGTTCAATGGGAGTTGAGGGTCGATCGTTACCATTCTACAAGTGTGTAAAGATACTTTCGTGTAGACCTAGTAGAAGATATGTTCATATCGTCAAAACATACGCGACATCGAATGATTCCCGTCCTGCGATGGGTGACAATTGGCGAAATAATTATTTATTGAAGTGGAGAACATGACTTTTTTTAAAATTATTGTTTAAAAGTATTGTTTTTATTCGTTCAGTTGACTGAACTTCAAATATTGTAAAACGTTTTATCGTTGCAAAACCGTTTTTTTTTTTTTTCTTTTTTTTTTTTTTTTTTTTTTACAATGTCACACAAATTATCTAGTCACATTTAAAGTACCAGAATCTAGCCTGGACTTGTATTATGATGACTAGACAACGATATATAATACATATATAAATACAAACATCCATGACTCGGGTACAAATATTCATATTCATCATACAAATATTTTTATTCATGTCAGTCGACCTAAAAATATGTTCGATAGCTGTAAGTCTATAACTGATAAAGCAGATAATAATCTGTAGGAGATCTGACAGCTGGTTTACGTTATGGTATTCGTATAATCTATAAGTTTTATTCCAAAACAGTATGTATGGTGTAACTATTAAAAAGAAATCCCCATTTTAATGTACTAGGTATTTACAACCTATAAAATAGCCAAGCTGTTTATTATAGGGTCCTTCTTAATATGCTGACGGTTTTTTAAGAGGACCATCAAACTGAACAACTTTCTCTATGGGACCATCACCGAAATCGCGAAAAAGAAATCAGCTGTTTTATACAAAAGTGTAATCCTACCATAGAGTAAGAAGAGATGGCATATCGGCTTGTTTCTATAGAAAATGTTGTCGCCAACAAAGGGGGTGAGAAACGGGTGAGGGGAAGGGTTAACATTTAAATACGCTACTTCCCGCTATTATGACGTCAGGCCCAGTTGAGTATCTGTGCACAGTTCGATACAACATCTCTACCCCAGGGGAGCGCGTTATTTTCTCTATGAATCCTACTCAACTCAAATGTATGGGGCAAAAGATTTTTTTTCGCAATTTCTATATTGGTGCCATAGAGAAAGTTGTTCAGTTTGATGGTCTGATCGTCCTCTTAAAACCCGTCCTGCATTATGTGGTTTGCTATATACATATAATTCTAAGATAATAACTTCGTAAGGAAAGAACAGTGTGGGTGTCAATGCCGGACAAGGCAATCTCGACAACGATCGGCCATTTTGAAATCACCGCTATCATATTTACTTGCATGTTGTGTCTGTACATACTTTGTATACATTTTTCATATAATTACTGCTTTTGTTTCAGGTAAGACAAAGTTTCTACCTGCAGTTAATAAAATATGGTGGCTCCAGTTTTTTAGCAGCAGTTTTTAGCGGTATGTAGTCTTTATTTTGACATCATTTCCAGACCTAGATTGAATCAACCATCAAGTATCCTCAATTATTTAATTATCTAGGATTTTCCATAGAATTCTAAAAAAAATATATTTAGTTCAATAACGTGCGTACGTATACGCATCAAAAAAATGACAACCTAATTTTAAAACAATTAATCCACTATGTACAGGATGTTGAATTTGAATTAATATACATAATATATAAAGGAAATCGTTAATTATACTTAAATCGGTTACTAACAACGACCACTGACCTCAACTAATAAGACACACTAATGAAATGTAGGAATTTTAATAGTCTTGTCCGGCGAGACCCAAATACTAAGTGTTTACGATTTATGCATCCTTTTTTGTTGAGAAATCTAAAATAATAAAACCACAGACCTGCTTTGTACCGTCGTCGTGCATAAAAACCAACTTAAAAAACTCCGCAATCATAGTTTTTACTTTTGGATTCCTCCGTTTTCACTTCAGACGAGCTACTTAGGTAAGCACTTCGTAAAATTACGGGGAACAAATTTTTTGCCCATAAATTCTTTTTTAGGAATCGCAACAGCGAATATTATTTATAGCAACTGCGAAGTTTTTGCCTTAGCGAATTTTATTTTAATGGTTTACTTTTAACTACAGGTAAAGTATACAATCTCAGTTACATTTGTCACTTAATCCATTTTATCACAAAAAAGGTTTACAATGACTGCGTCAAAAGGCTGTGATTGGTTGACACGAGAGCGGGGCAGCGAAAGTACAAACGGTCAGAGGTGCGCAACCATTGTCAATCGTTACGGTTCCTGATTAAACCAGCCTCTGTGACGTGAATTTGATATGGTATTGTTAACATAGATAGGTTGGAGGTCGAGAGCTTTTCGTTTCGGTTTTATCACATCAGTTGTGGTACATGTTTATAATAATTTATATTTGAAACTCTGTATACTTACAGGGTGCAAAATTAAATACCTACGTTACACTATAAATGGAGTGCGTTGTTAACTTATTATTATCTTGTTTCAATAGGTCCAAAAATGAGATAGTACTTGAGGTTCGGCATATTATGGTGTACATAAGGGTTCCTTGTTTGACTACGGAACCCTAAAAACCGGCCAAGCGCGTGTCTGACCAGATAAGTTATCTTGACGGTTTCATAGTCGTTTAGGTATACCGATATCGAAATGACTACTCTGTCTCGATATACCCAGCGAACTAATATAAGTAAAGTAACCGCTATCTCGCAATCGGTACGGCTGATAATATATACAGGGTGAAATTGATATCATTAGCATCCTTTTAAACTAAGATTCTACCCATCAAACTGAACAACTTTCAGTATGGGAGCAAACCAATCGGAGCAAAAAAAAAGTCTGCTGTCTCATACTAAACTGCAACGCCTACTCGACTCAAATGTATGCAACAGCTGATTATTTTTTTGCTTTGATCGGTTTGCTCCCATAGTAAAAGTTGTTCAGTTTGATGGGTAGACTCTTAGTTTAAAAGGATGCTAATGATATCAATTTCACCCTGTATATTTTGTTTATAAAAGACAGTCAATTTCGAATATTTTTGAAGTGAAAACTTTAGCACCGTTGTGATTTGAAACTCGGTAAAACGAAAAAGCGACTTTAAATAGTTTCTGAAGGTTTCACTTGTACCGCGTGTGAACTCTGTGTGAACTATGGTGTGAACTAAATTTGAAGCTTCTTGTGTGAACTGCACTCATGTTTTTTTAAATAATGTCTTTAACGGCCCTGGATACTAGTCATTTTGAGCCTCCACTCCATTTTACATATTACATGTTGAAGCAGTCGCCGCCGTGGCCGAAATCGGTCAGGAGCAATCACCATCACCTATCTCTGAAAAGCTACAATTTTAGCATTTCAGTTTATGAAAACAAATATGTAGGTATAGGTAATAGAAGTTATACGTAGTATGTTATGATTATGATGCTGTGTGGCAGACTGGGACGGACGAACTAAAAAATCTCATAAAGGTTCCTGTTCCACAAGTACAAATTCTATCAATAAATGAAACGACTGTTATAAAATATCACTGTTATCAAAGAACAAGGTGTGTTACAAATTGATATTGAGCAACAGCAGTGTGGTACCATCGACATTCTGCGCCCACGGCTTCGCTGCACATTACTTTGTTTCTTGATAACCTTCGCCTTATGTCTTATGCTCCGTCTACACACACCTTCTTGCCTGCGCAGTTAAAACCACACGGTTTTACTCGATTGCAAGACGGAACACGGGGAGGTGCCGTCCATAATGCCGATTCGTATATTACATATTACATAGAAAATTTTATAAAAAAAAATGCACAACTAGCTACAGAACAGTTTTATGTAACAGATTATCGGCATAAAATAAAAATAGGCTTTTAAATACATTGTTCTGTTAAAAAAACTTGCTGGACTGAAGCGCGGACTGAGGCGCGGCCTGATTGCCCGTCCATACCATACACACAAGTAAAACCGTGCAAACCGAAAACTGCGCAGTCTAATCTTCAGCATGTCAACGATTGTTCGAGGACTGCACGTGCTTCCGTCTTGCCGTCCATAAGCGCGTGCTCAAATCAGTTTGCGCAAGTAAGCGCGCGCGCATGACGGACTGTGTAGACGGAGCCTTACGTATACAAGTGTATAAAACACGCTCTTTATACATATCATTGTAATAGGTATAAAGTATGTAAAGTTGCGCATTGCAATACTAAATGTTTGTCTGTTATTAGTTATTACTTATTAGAGCCGACGGATGACACAATATGGATTCCAACCTTTTAGGTAATTGATCTAAATACCTATCTGGCATTTTATAATAAAAATTCTTCTATCTGGCTAGGCAATTTTTTTTTATTTGAATGCGTACGATTCAGAACGTGACCTTTGTTTTGTTATTTATTTAATTACGAATACCTGGGCGACCTAGTTTCGCCAGTCTTTTATTATAGAAAATTCATGAAAATAAGACCAAACAAGATAAAGGACAACCGCCGCTCCCTTGAAAAAATACCTTAAAATGTATAGAAGTTTTGACTGAAGGCATTATGGGGTTTTATAAAAACGACTCAGATAGTATCATTTATTTTTATTTAACGAGTTATTTAGTCATTTATTATTAATAAATTATAACCCCAAAGTGGCTGTCAATGTTGTTTAGTAGGCGGTGATGCAAGCACAATTTTTTTTTTTAAATATAAAAATGATAAAAACTAATAAATCATTATAAAATAAACTAATGCCTGCAGTTAGTTTCTAGTGTTTCATAGTCCATAATAAAAATAGAAGTACGGTTATACATTTTTTGGTAGGTATTATGTGCCGGATGTCATTTCGATACTCAAAAATCCCTTAATCCATATATTTTAATGAAATCGTTAAGCTTAGAGAAACCGATTTCAAAAAATATAAAATGAACGCAGTAAAAATACATTTTTTTTTTCATAGTCGGTTAACAAAAACAAACAAACATAATTAAAGAAGAGGTTGATTAATAGTATAGAATATTGTGTGTTGTCATTATAATTATCGTCTTAATCAATAAATTCAAGTTGCAATATCATACTGCGCTGTTATTGCATAGCTACCTAAACAAAACACGTTATCTCGCGAAAATGTCGTAGGTCACTCTCGTGCATTTGCCGCCATCTTGCGTAAAAGTTTCCGAGGTAGTTTTCTTAGGAATATTTGGAAAATAACGTAAGGTTTATTCCCTGCAACGGAACGGAGGTATATTGGTTCACTTTGCATTACCAACTATCTTTTAAGCTTGTAATGACGTTTTAAAATACAAAACCATACAACCATACAATACAAACCATCATCATCAGCCTATAAACGTCCCACTGCAGGGCACAGGCCTACCCTCAAGGAGGGTGTATGGGCATTAGTCCACCACGCGTGCCCAATGCGGGTTGGTAGACTTCACATACACATCAGAATTTCTTCTTCAGTGTATGTAGGTTTCCTCACGATCTTTTCCTTTACCGTTTGAGAGCAGTCGGTTTTACGTACATAAGTTAGAAAAACTCATTGGTACCTGGCATGTTGTCCGTGCGGATTCGAACCCGGACCCTCATAATTGGGAGTCCATACCTCTCCGCAACGCGCCACCGACGCTCTTACTTTAATACAAACCAACGTTATACATACTCTTAAGCCTGCTCCTAATTCTAATCTACACTAATATTATAAAGAGGAAAGATTTGTACCTATTTTTGTATGTTTGTATGTTTGTAATGAATAGGCTCAAAAAGAACTGGGCCGATTTAAAAAATTCTTTCACCATTAGAAAGCTGCATTCACCCTGAGTAACATAGGCTATATTTATTGCTAGAAAAGATTAGACGTCCACCCGTGCGAAGCCGGGACGGGCCGCTAGTATATTCTATTCTTTTAAATGGCTGCCATCTTGGTTTTGATGGTTTTGCCAATGTCTAGTTTATGAAGCAAAAGTGCTTGACGTTGTACGGTTAATACACGTATTTTGTAACATCACGTATTTTGGTGACTACAATGACTGTTTATGTAAATGAACTTAATCTTGAGCCACCACTGGAGCTTCGTTGTAGGCCGGGGAGGGGCAACCAACGATCGACACGCGACGCGACTACCCAATAGCAAACCCACAACGCGACTCCCTGAACCTAAGAGCCCTTAAAGACGAGCGACACATAGCTGTCGCCGTGGGTCGCAGAGCGTAGCGCACATAGACTTTACGGTCGCGCGACCCTCCGCGACACCCGGCGACCGCAAAGTGAAGCTCGTCTGTAAGCGCTCTAAGGTGCTGTTGATACAGAAGAGACGCGTGGCGGTGGCAGATAGTCAAAGTAACATAATATTCAACCTTATAGTACGCATAATAGCGTCGTTTTTGTCGTAAAGGAAAATCGCGCCCGCACCACCAGGCGACGTCGCCGCGCCGGCGTAATTCTCCAATCAACGCTATGTTCGTACTTACTACCCGTTCACGACCAGTTGGCCGTCGATGACCGTTACAAAATTTCCTCACAGGCACATTAATTGGTCCCGTCGACAAAAAATAATATAAAAGGCAAATAAAAATTTAAAATTAAAAGTGATATGAGTGACCGGGACGGATGTGCCGTACGTGGTTGCGTTGCTAAAGGTTATAAAATTGCGTTTATTAGGGTCTCTTAGGGGTGCGGTGCGGGGAAGCGGGAAGGGAGGTAGCGGCCAATTCGAAGTGAATGACTAGTATAAGGTTTATATTGCCGCACCCCGCCCGCGTCAATTCTGTTTAAACAGCACCTTATACAGACAACATAACATAACATAACATAAATATTCTTTATTTGCACACCAAAAAAATACAGCAACAAAAACAGAATCAAAAGAACGTAAGGGTACAAATGGCAAAATACAAATAATACAGAAATTGAATAGATGGATGGATTGTTAAAACAACAATTAATCAAGGACTTCTTCCAAAGATCCGCCTGCCCGCACTACTAATGCGCTAGAAAAAAACTAAACGTTGAAAATCTCATTGAAAAGTCGATGTAAGTACAGAAAATTTACTTGATTCCCCATATCTGGGTCACTCGCTATTAGCGTAGCGACTGCGGCCAAATTGCAACAGACAGACCAACAATGGACTTTTCGTACAGTAGTGAATTAAAGACAATTGTACCATTATTAAACGCTATGCTGTTGTGGGCCGTGTGAGATTAATTATATTAAAAATTCGTTTTGTAATAATGTCGGCTGCCTTTAGCTATGGTGGCAGCTTTGGAAATATCTTCGATGTTTGTTTTTAGGATTCCGTACCCAAAGGGTGAAAACGGGACCCTATTACTAAGCCTACGTTGTCCGTCCGTCTGTCCGTCCGTCCGTCTGTCCGTCCGTCCGTCCGTCTGTCCTACCTATTTAGGGCTGTAACTTTTGAACCGTTATACCTAGATAGTTGAAATTTTCTCAGATTATACGTTATTACGGCGGATTTGTCAACAAATAATTAAAATTTCAAAAAGTTAAAAATTAAGGGGGTTCTCAACTTGAAACTAGTTTTTATCAACGTTTTTTCTTCACGCTCTATCGTAAAAACGGTAAAACATACAAGCGTCAAACTTAGTGTGATTATAGAGCAAACTCTACAGAATAACTTGTTTAGGGTTCCGTACCCAAAGGGTAAAAACGGGACCCAATTACTAAGCCTACGTTGTCTGTCCGTCTGTCCGTCCGTCCGTCCGTCTGTCCGTCCGTCTGTCCGTCCGTCCGTCCGTCTGTCCTACCTATTTAGGGCTGTAACTTTTGAACCGTAATAGCTAGATAGTTGAAATTTTCTCAGATTATGCGTTATTGCGGCGAATTTGTTAACAAATAATAAAAATGTCAAAAAGTTAAAAATTAAGGGGGGCTCTCAACAAGAAACTAGTTTTTATCACCGTTTTTTCTTCACGCTCTATCGTAAAAACGGTAATACATACAACTATACAAGCGTCAAACTTAGTGTGATTATAGAGCAAACTCTACAGAATAACAACAAATACTAAAAACCGGCCAAGTGTAAGTCGGTCTCGCGCTAAAGGTCCCGGACAAAAAAAGATTTTTTTCTAAGTTAATAATGTTGTGTTCTGGTGGCGGTGTGGTACGGAACCCTCGGTGCGAGAGTAGCCCGACTCTCACTTGATCAGTTTTATTTTAAATCTTATATAGAAGGCAAAGTAGTGATAACGTTAAATAATTCGACTCAGGGTGAGAGATTACAAAAAAATACCAAAATCTCGAATCTGTATCGTACGTACCCCTATGGGTACAGGGAGCAAAATTTAACGTCAAACGTCAAACTATTTTGACGTTGAGTTTTATACATTCACGAGCTTTTACCTGCGACTTCGTCCGCGTAAATTATATACCAGATTTTAAGTCAGATGATAAGCTATCAAACAAAAAAAGTTCATCAAAATCGGTTCAGTAGTTTTTGCGTGATACTCGAACAAACAAACACCCAAACAAACAAACAAACGAACAAACAAACAAACAAACAAACAGACAGACAAAAAATCCAAAAATTGGTGATTTGGAATCAGGGACATCTAAAAACCATATTGTAATTTTTTTTTGTAAATATCTTCAATGTACAGACAAATTTCTGTTACAGTTTTATAATAGTTTAGATACAACAGAAGAATTTCTAGGTCATATAGCGTGTTCTGTTACGTCTACATTTTCCGTGAACAGCTTGTTCTTTTGTCACCGTATTAGAAATAAATCAAAAACACACATGCTTTCACTACAATTGGATTCAATGAATACAACTGTGAGTACGACATAGTTGTTACGTCATCGTATGACGAAACAGCTTATTTGTACCAACTATAGAGGATCATGATTAGTTACTTTATCTGCAGTTGGTTAACCAGTGAATGGTGTAGACATCATCTAAGTACGTACACATATTATAGACACTTATGGTCGTTAAACTATAAAATGTAAATTACAATTCCTATAAATAAATAAATAAATAAATATCTTGGACATGTCACACAAATGCATGCATGTCCTATGCATTAGATAATAATTAATTGCCGGTATACAGGTTCCTTCTTAATATGCTGACACTTTTTTAAGAGTATGATCAAACAATCAAACTGAGCAACTTTCTCTATGGGACCAACATCGACATCGCGAAAAAAAAATCATCTGGCCCATACATTTGGCTCGAGTAGGTTTGCAGTTTTGTATGGACGAACAGATTTCTTATCGTGATTACGATGTTGGTGCCATAGAGAAAGTTGGTTAGTTTGACGGTCTGATCATCTCCTTAGAAAGTGTCAGCATATTAAGAAGGACCCTATGTACAGTTTTATTAAATTACAAGAATTTTTTTAAGGGAACACCCTAATGTTTCTACTAATAAAAAATAGGGGTACCTATATGACGTGCAAATCTGTACCTATATGCTAATGTGTAAAGTTTTAAGTTAGTAAAAGTTTATTACATCGGCATCGTTACATTAATTTAATAACATAAAACTGCGATTCACTTATCCTTGTAAAATGTTAATAGTAATCAAGAATTTCATAATTTTTTGACTCAAATCTTATAAACAAGTGGTCCGTCCGTGCATGTAACCAACGCAACGTGTCGTAGTGGAATTGTGTAAGAAATAATAAAATATTCGAACGACAATTAATTCTACAGCTAATAAACATAAACACATTTCAAAGGTGTTGCAACTGCTCATTTAGTAACACATAATTATACAAGATTTTGCATCTCATCATATTATTTCGATCGCTTTGTCCAGTTCCTATAAGACAGGCAGGCGCGGCAGGATGAGGGATTTGGTTACCGGCAAGTTTTGTGGAAGGATACATTTTTGTAAATGTTTTCAAAATCGCTTTGATGACCTTAGATATGAGGATATTCATTCGAGTCATTTGGCGTATATGCTTTCCAAAAATTCATTAAGCCGTTTCCTAACAGGAGGAGCCCAAACTTGGTGATTTTAAACATGGCTAAAATGTATAATGTACGTAGTATATTTTTGGAATCAGAGCCTTCCATTTGATACCCCACTAGATATAGGTTGACAATAGTACATTACTGCAGCGGCCAGCAACAGAGGCATTGATGGACGAACGTGTAAATGTGGGCCGAGGCGAAGCCGAGGCACACATACGTAAGTCCATCAATGCCTAGTTGTGGCCAAGGCTTGTATAGTACTTTTCTCAAACAATGCGCGGAAATTAAAACACTAAATTTTCTCAAAAAATTCGCGGAAATTAAAACTCTTCAAAATCAATGACGAACAACGAACAACATTTTTTTTTTTCAATAAACAGCTTTCTATTTGCAAGTCAGTTCGAAATTTAAATAAAACCTTTGATAAGTTACCTCGTTGGTCGCCATGTTTCGGAGAAAAAGGATCGTTCCATTTTTAAATTACACGACAGATATGAGTTTAGTATGTAATTTATTTGGCCGCTAAACACGACAGATATGGATTTTCATACAAACATTGCCGGCCGCTGCGCGCATGTATTTGGCCAGTACAGCAATTTCGATTTATCTCGAAGAAGGTTGTCAAAATAATGCTCACATTTCCCACGTTTCACATGTTTGAGAAAAATATTTTAATTAAATAATTTTTTTTTTAATCACGTCATATTTTTTGGACAGAACTCGCCAGCAGCGTCCTTGCGACCTAAATACATTACAAAAGGCAAACCGCGGT
Organism: Agonopterix subpropinquella; assembly: GCA_922987775.1. Lineage (NCBI taxonomy): Eukaryota > Metazoa > Arthropoda > Insecta > Lepidoptera > Depressariidae > Agonopterix > Agonopterix subpropinquella. The sequence continues at coordinate 50,474,695 of OV277693.1, read as the reverse complement.
ACCTACGCATATTTAGCAAATGAAATCCCTTATGATCATGCGGTCCAGTAAATAATCTGCCCATAGTCCAGATGCTCTGCCCATAGTTTTTACACAAATATGAATAGTTTGTCTTCTTCTTTTTCTTTCTCAGTACTAGGGTCAGTACTTAACATAATTTATAGGAAAGAACAACCGATATCGATATACGCTTTTTGTTCTGCATTTTGAACGTGTCATCATCGCTTGCTATACAGGGTGTTAGGGTTAACAATTACTTAAATTAAGGGGTGATTGTACCCTTTCCCAAAGGAACAAAGATAAATTCTCATTTTTTTTTCATCTTTTCATACTAAACGTTCAATGAGCTGATTGCATTTAGTATGTATGGAAAGCCAAAAAAATTGTTTGCTACTATCCAATAGGTTTCTTAAGAAAAGTTGTTCAGTATCTTGGCAGTTCACCCCTTAACCTCCTGCGTACATTTGTACTTCTCATAGGACATAAGAAATAATACAATCAATTGTTGGTGTTTTGGTTGGCAACTAAAGCAATAACAATAGATTTTATTATTTCTTATGTCCTATGAGAAGTACAAATGTACGCAGGAGGTTAAAGTAATGCAACTCTTTACCCGAACACCCTGTAAATGGTGTTTTTGTGGCTTTGCACGGAGAGTTGCAGCAACTACTATACGTCTTTATGTGGAAATGCCACAGCACTGCGGCTCTTACTTGGCATAGCTGTATTTAATATCGCCGCGATACGTGTTGCGTACAATAACAAAACTATACTATTTAAACCCACGGTCTTTATTATCCATTGGATAGTGCATGTTGTTATCTTCAAAATTTACAATGTTTGTATTGCAGCTAAACGTCCTGATAACCGGTTTTAATAGCGTTTATCTAATACAGGTGTTTATAAAGCACAACATTATACAGAAGGTAAATTAACAAGAGGCGACAGGAATGCATACACCCTGCTTTTCAGCGTTCTTTAGTCAAACTAGAAAACCCTTATGCAGGATGTTAAGTTAAACAGTTGCATTACTTTAAGGGGTGTTTGTACCCGTGATACTGAACAACTTTCCCTAAGAAACCTATAGGAAATAAGTAGAAATAAAAATTTCGACTTTTCATACAAAACTTGTATGGGAAGTCCAACAATTTTTTTACGAATTTCCTTGAGGTTAGTTGTTCAGTATCATGGGTACAATCACCCCTTAAAGTAATGCAACTGTTAACCCTAACATCCTGTATATTGGGACCGTGTATGGTATGGTACTGATTGGTACAAAGTGCAGATAAGTAGTCTCGTAAAATAAAATAATTAAAAAAAAAATAAAAATAAATAGTGCAAAAGATTGTTTTTAACAAAAGTTGTGGATCATTTTTTTATTGAAAATTGTAATGGTTTTTAGGGTTCCGTACCCAAAGGGTGAAAAATTTTTAACTTCAAGAATTTTTTTTTTATTAAAAATTTTTCTTCTCGCTCTGTCGTAAAAACCCTACATACAAGCTTCAAACTTGGTGTGATTATAGAGCGAAGTAGTATAACAACAAATAACAAAAACCGGCCAAGTGTGAGTCTGTCTTGCGCTAAACGTCCCGGAGAAAACAAAACTTTTTACATGTTGTGTGGTGGCGTGGTACGGAACCCTCGGTGTGCGAGTAGCCCGACAAGCACTTCACCGGTTTTTATTAAAGACTAGTTTGTATTGTTATATGGTTGTGATAAGAATGTTTTCTATAGAAATAAACAGCCCTACATAGTCAAATTAAAAGCCAGTGAAGCATCGCAAAAATGAATAACATCCAAATGGGATGATTTTGTAACTTATGGTCACGCTCTGTTAAGCAGCGCTCCATAGACTATGGTCAAACGTGGCGGACCAAAGGGCAACGAACTCTGCCCAACCATTCGCAACAAAAATTAACATTCACTATAGCTGTTCTAACGTCATTAACGTAACAGAAAACATCTATCAACAACAACTCTGGCAGTTTTGTGGGTAAGCCAGACTAATGTCGTGACAAGGAAATGTGTAGGAAGATAGGGGTGAAGGACTCGCATTGTGGCAGCCCTCGTTCGCTTACGGAATCCCATCTCATCTTTGTATCCTCGATTGTAAATCAAATAACTATCATACAGAAAGTTTCTAAGTAAAACACTCGTAATTAATTCTTCTTGACAGCTTGTAATCAAAATTTATAATTGTGTTATTATATAAAATATAATTAACCGTTACAAAACCTTACAAGTGACAGGTAGATCATAAAGTACACACAGTCTCTTGAAGAATTTGGTTTACTTCAGATTCAGATTAAACACCAAGGATTATTTACAAAGTTTGGAAGCATGACTTTTCGGCACATTCTGTCTGAAGTAAAATTCAGTCATCATTTTTCCTCCGATGAAACTATTTATGTGGATTTTCGGTAGTTGCATAAGCTCTGTCGTTTTATCACGTCTGAACTTACAAAATCACACCAGCCTATGAATTATTGAACAAAGGAGAAGTTGGCGGTTTTTTAAACACCTATTTGTATTCAGGTTACCTTCATGTCTCACACTACAGCGAAGTGACGCAATATACTTCAAATGGCAAAATGCCCGAAGCCTGACACAATCTGCTCAAGATATTGTTTCACAATGTTTTATCCCTTCGTTCTGATTAATATCTACGAGCTATGAACCTGATATCAATAGTTTTAACTTGTCAAAGATAGTTTCATAGTCTCGCGATAACTGAAATAGACAAAGATTTCGCGCGATATCTTTGACTAAAATGTTAGGAACATAAAGTTAAAGTAACATTTGTTCAGTTAGTCTTTCTAACTAGAAAGACATAAACATGGATTCCTTGTGAAATATAATCAGTGTAAACAGGTCTTACGAAGGCTCTGATGACATATTTAAGACTATACCTAAATTCTCAATTTAAGTTCATTAGAGTGGAATGTCTACCACTACGCTATTTACGGTTATTCGTGGTTATTTTAAGCTCCGCCTCAGTTTGCTGGTGGTTCTGTATTATTTTGTTTCTTAACATTCCAAATCGAAATGTGTAAATATATAGTTACATAAAGTGCGGTTTTTGTTTTACAGCTAAATAAGTGTGGGACTGATTCGAAGTAGATGCAACGGTTTGGAATATTTCGTGATGAGATTCTTTTTTTAAATCCTCGACTTTAATCAATTAGTTAATCTTTATTTTTTTTTTTTTATTTCATGCCAAAGTTATAAAAATACAGAGGATTTATTGGTACCTATAGGGATTTTTATTATAGCTTTTAACACTAGGTACTTATTTGTTTGACTATTTCCAGTAAGATTATAAGACATTTTCATTAAACTTATTTAATGATTCGCGGGTAATGCCGTAATATGTGTATCTGTACTGTACCTACAAAAGTACGAATATTTTTTCGTTGATTAGGGTGTCGTAGCTGTTCTAACAGACCAGTTTTTCTTTTAACCTTGGCAAGCTTTCTGAGCTACTTAAAGTGTCGTGTTGGACTAAGAAGAAATACACATAGACAGCATGACAGTATTTTGCAAATAGGAACTACTAATATGGCAGCGTAATTTTTCGACATAAATTATTTCTTATAATGATGCGTGATTATTCGTAGCTGTTGTAAATTCTATACATCTAATGGAGTAATCTTGGAGTAATCCTATACGGCAAAGAAACTAAAATGGCCGCCATTGATATTAATCATAATGCGAAGTTATTTCTCAATTGCATCCTGACCAGGTACGCATAACAGTCCATGGCGTTATCTTAATCAAAATTTAAATCTAGAGCACATGTAGGTATCAATTATGTATTCATGCTCTAATTGTCTTAATTGCAACAATTTATTTCAAATTATACAATTTCGGTGAACGGTTCGGCTTCACGGTTATAATATTATACAGGGTGAAATGGATATCATTAGCATCCTTTTAAACTAAGAGTCTACTCATCAAACTGAACAACTTTTTCTATGGGAGCAAACCGATCGGAGCAAATAAAAAATCTGCTGTTCCATACTAAACTGCAATGTCGACGCGCGAGTTCGCGACTCAAATGTATGCAAAGGCTGTTTTTTTTTTGCTCCGATCGGTTTGCTCCCATAGTAAAAGTTGTTCAGTTCGATGGATAGACTCTTAGTTTAAAAGGATGCTAATGATATCAATTTCACCCTGTAGTTTTAGTAAACACAATCTACCTCTTTACAACTAACTGCAAATTACAAATATACGATTTTTTATTTTAAATTGTTATAGTAACGGTTCGATTAGATAATCCTGAAAGTATTCTCCCGCCATAAAACTTCCGCGGAGCCTAAAACTAGTTGCAAGAATTTTAAAACATGTAGTTTCTATGATAATCGCGACCATACGAGTACATGATTATGGAGAAGAAAGATTCTTATCGTTACTTTAAAAATTTCGCTGCACGCGTGCCTAGCCCACTCCCGAAACTTTCTCATGATCTTGACTATATTTACATTAATGTCTTAAAAAACTTCGCAGTGAAAAGTAAAAGTTAATAACTGCATCGTTGCGCCAAAACCTCGTAGTATAAGGCGTGGCTGAGGGCATATAAAAGTATTGGAGGAAAGATAATTAGCTAAAAGTTTAGTAATGTCTTGAACGCTCGTAAGTTTGCTGTCCTTCATCATCACTCGTATTTTCTTGTATACGTATTCATTATGGATCTTATCAAAAGCTTTCAAGTTTCAAAACCTTCTTGATGTTCTGAAGCATGGCAGGCAACCAAAATCGATCCATCAAAACACTCAACCCAAAGTAGACCCACAAAAACAGAACCGGCTCTGCACATACCTCTCCCTGTAGGAGCAACAGCCGGTATGTGGCCTACAGTAAACCCAAGGCCGTCTGTGTACCGCTTTACAATTTTATTCTTGTCTTTTTTCGGACCACCTTTCTTCTTCCTTATATTCTTAAGGCCGTAAATCATAATACAGCTTGCTGCAATTTTAAACCTAAATCATTTGGTGTTGTGGTCAAAATTGCTTTGGACCGTGGTTTGGAATTCAAAAGGTCGTTCGGGGCATATGTTATGTTCTTTTTTGCAAATGTTTTTTACGTCTTCTGAGGTTGGATGGTCGAAATGATAGGTTATGGGTATCTAACACAACTCAACTCGATGGGCGACGGTACGGGACGAGATATATTTTTTCTTTAAATTAATTTCACAATGACGAGCGCCAATTAAATGCTACGTAAATAAATTAATATGATACCTTTTGCTGTGTATGTTGCAAGCTGTTTCAATGCGTAGGTTCCAATTATTAGACGGCACGTTATGTATGTTCTTAAAAAGAAAAGTAGAACCATCAATAATTTATAAATAAATAGTCTTGTCAATATTGATCGCGATGTAAATTGTTGTAAGTACCCTTTAGCTGTATTACTTAGTTGCTATACAACATTTTTTTAATTTGTTGACGTAGCACAGCGCAGGCGCAGTAGCCATCTGGCGCTCAGGCTCTAGTTTCGTCATCGGCATATGTCGGGCATCGGCATCAGATACCAGTTACCTGGATAAGACGACATGTGCTAAAGCCATTAAAGGAACAGAATATACGCCATTTATCTCCTACGCGTTTCGCAAGGTTTGGTATTACAGGAATGCAGACACTTAGAACTAGGTAGCTTTATTTGGTTTGTTTTTAAATATTTCTTTACTAGTTGCCTACGCTACCTCGCGAACGTTTTTTTCTCTTCCTTTACTTCTCAAAAATCTTTTTACGTGAGGTACCTAGAGAACTTCTCGGAATAAATTGTTAGTAAAATATTTAAGTACGGTTAATATCTATGCTTTCTAGTTTCCACGTTTTGTAATTATTACATAAGTTATGTACAGAGTTTGCCGTCAAAGAATATTGGACCACCCCAGCCCATCCCGTGGCCGTGTCGTAAAAAGGACTAAACTAAAGGGATTAACCGGAGGATGGGCTGCTGCCCTCTCCGAGTATATCAACACCCAACTGCGATCGCCAACCCGCCTGCCAAGCGTGGCGATTATGGGAAAACCTCCCTTTTGGGGGAGGCCTATGTCCAGCAGTGGACGTATAAAAAGTTCTGAAATGATGATCAGATACAGAGTGTAAACTAAAGGTGTGTGAAATGAAGAAGGCAAACAGCAAAATATCATACATATATGTGAATTCCATGTGTGCTTGTTTGAAGAACGTTGCTGTAACATAGTATAACATATGCTCACGACTATATTCCCCGAGGGGGGGTTGCTGTAACAAAATGCACAATATCCGAAACTTGCACCATAGATAGCTACAGAGACAACCGTAACCGGTAGCGCAGTAGCAGCTTATATTACATCAATATCCTGATGTTAAAAATAATATTTATCTACAACATTTTCTCCTAGGTTTCCCTCTCGTCGGTTCACAGCCGTATATTTTCCATTTCTCAGTACGTGGTCAATTAGTTGAGCAAAGGTTTGCGTAAGACCGCTCCGGCGCGATGCTCGGCTTTCTTTCATTGGCATTTCTTGGCTCCGAATAAGTTTATTTCAAGGCTCGAAAACATTTACACCTTTTATCTGGACATGTTTTCTGAAATTGCATTTTGTTCGAGATGTTGTTCGATTTCAATGAATCTGCTTTACGGAACGTAAAACTGTAAAATACAAGTTTCTAGAAGTGTTTCATTCGTTGTCCTCTCATCAAGAAATCCTCTTTGTTTCGTCATGTCCACCAGTCCGTTTATAGGTATGACATGGGTAATTATAATTTAGGATTATTATTTGTGGTTGGTCTATTGCAAGCAAGGATCGTTGTAACACTGAGACCAGCGCTGGTGTTTTGTGTTCGCCCCAAGCTCACCTATATTTTACGCAAACCTCCGAACTTATGGTATTTTCTTTTCATTCTCAGGAATGCAGGTTTCCTCACGATGTTTTCCTTCACCGCCGAGCTAGTAAATGATAAATAAAACCGTACATAAATTCCGAAGAGCTTAGTGGTACAGGCCAGGAATCAAACCGCGGCCTCATTATTGCGGCGCTAGCTGTCTTCCGTATGGGCTATCATATCTATTTGATAACAAATGATGACAATTTTAGCCGTCACATGTAAACCAAAGATCGAGTAATTTTCCAACTCAATGTTTACGAAAGTGCAATTAAGCGAAACACAATACACTGGCCGTATTATAAGAGCGGATCGTGTCAGGAACATAGGAACGCTACTAACACAAGTTTGTTATAGAAAAAACATGCAGATTAAAGTGAGATTAGGCCGGATATGTCTGTCCAATCCACCTGGATATGTAGGCAGAAATGTTTGTCGGCTTTGTAAGTCTAGAAAGAGGTAGAACGATCTTTATGCTTTCGATGACAAGAGCTCAGAGCTTCTGCAGATTATGGAGACAGAAAAAACACTCATCTTGAAACATTTTCTACATTCGGGACAGTAATTTTGTAAACTTAACTCATTTCTTAACTTATGTATTTGAACAGTAATTTCTATAATATAACTATAATAAATTTGCAACACTAGCATAGCATATTATTAAAATACAAACGTAAAATAACAACTGATAAGGAATCAGTCTGTATACTACTTCATACTTCACCTACATAGTGCGACAGAAATCTACTGCACTAATAATGACATTGAAAATATATACCGGCTTGGAGTGTGTCGGATTACGCAAAGTGTAGGGTTCCGCAGTCATTTATCTTGACGTGTCGTCGCCATAAAGGTATCATATAGAGGAACTGACAGCTGAGAGAGCGAGATGTACCTAGCGGCGCCACTGTATAATAAAAAGAGATACGTGACGCGAGGCAATAGAACCGTTTTTGGGAACTTGTCAGCACAATCGACCGGGTAAATATTCGTGCCTGTGAATAATTAGTGAATCTAAAGTGACGTCGTAGATTATTTTGTGAAATATAGTAACACTATTTCAATAAATTACCTACGATTTCACGTTAGATTCACAATTATACACAGAACTCGGAAGTTTTAGGGTGCCGATAAGTGCCGACAAATGCACAAAAAACGGTTTCATTTGACAACTCATGTCAGTTACTCTATTCCGACAGGTATAATAACTATATGGTCGTCGCACAGTTCTGCTTTAGGGTCAATTCACATTAGAAGAGCATCGGCGGGCAGCGGCCGGAAGAACATCTTCTATTTCTACACCTACAGTAATCTTATCACTTGTGAATAAAGTATTTCATACTCGTGGCTCCGACGTGCAAATAAATTTCATCTCTATTCACTAGTGATAAGATTGTGTAGATTGCAGAAGGTGCTCCTGCTACGGTCGCTGCGCGCCGATGCTCTTCTAATGTGTATTGACCCTTAGAATATATGATTCTGTGGCAGATTAGGACGAAGAGATGTTCGGACTGAACAATCCAGTCTGGAGCTTTCAAGAGTAGTCCGATAAATCGTTTCGCGAATGCCTAAAAAGGTTCTGGTGCCGGATAATACGCTATTTCAAATGTCAATGAGATGAATGTCATGTCAATGTCAATTCGTTGCGTATTTTTAGGGTTCCGTACCCGAAGGGTGAAAACGGGACCCTATTACTAAGCCTACGTTGTCCGTCCGTCCGTCCGTCCGTCCGTCCGTCCGTCTGTCCGTCTGTCCGTCCGTCCGTCCGTCTGTCCTACCTATTTAGGGCTGTAACTTTTGAACCGTAATAGCTAGATAGTTGAAATTTTCTCAGATTATGCGTTATTGTGGCGGATTTGTTAACAAATAATAAAAATGGCAGAAAGTTAAAAATTAAGGGGGGTTTTCAACAAGAAACTAGTTTTTATCAACGTTTTTTCTTCACGCTCTATAGTAAAAACGGTAATACATACAAGCGTCTAACTTAGTATGATTATAGAGCAAACTCTACAGAATAACAACAAATACTAAAAACCGGCCAAGTGTGAGTCGGTCTCGCGCTAAAGGTCCCGGACAAAAAAAGATTTTTTTCTAAGTTAATAATGTTGTGTTCTGTGGTGGTGTGGTACGGAACCCTCGGTGCGTGAGTAGCCCGACTCGCACTTGACCGGTTTTATTTAGATTTCAGTTTATTTTTAACCGACTTCAAAAAAAGGAGGAGGTTCTATGTTCGGCTGTATGTATTTTTTTTATGTATGTTCACCGATATTTTCGTCAATTGTAAACAAATTTTAAAAATTATTTTTTTGATTGAAGGGGTATACTCCCGAGGTGGTCCCATTTTAATATTGTGATGATCCGATGACGCACTTCGGAGCTATATGATATAACTCCTCAAAAGTTGACAGCAAATCGTCTGCGATTGAACCATTTGCTTCTTTTCAATGTACCCTTTGCGTGTATAACTGATATCTGAGTCAAATAACATATTTAATCAATAAAAATTATGAAATAAAAATTTTTTTACAAAAAAATAAAAACCGACTTCAGAAGTAAAAAAGTACAAAATAATATTTCAGCCTATGAATTTTACGTTCGAATCTATAAGAAAATTAATTTGTTTTGTTAGAGTCGGTGTCAAGCCAAGCCAAAAAATTACGGCAAGCCCAGTCGCGAATCGTACCTACCGGCTTGACAGCGACTTCGACAATACAAATTAATTTTCTTATATATTCGAACGTAAAATTCATAGGCTGAAATATTATTTTGTACTTTTTTACTTCCGAAGTCGGTTTTTATTTTTTTGTAAAACAATTAAGCAAACTACTGAAAGGCTAGTATAGTATGCCAGCGTGATATAGCGCTATCACGCTTCCGATCTCTTTCTATTTGCGTGCGAACAAACGAGATAACAGACATGATATAACCGTACCGTATACAGGGTGTTAGGGTAAACAGTGGCATTACTTTTAGGGTTTATTGTACCCACGATACTGAACAACTTTCCTTAAGAATATAGCAAATTCGCCAAAAAAAAAACATCGGCTTTTCATACAAACGTTCGGTCAGCTGAATTGCATTTAGTATGGAACGTAGAACTTTTTTTTTCTAGTTTCTTCAGTATCATGGGTACTGTTTTTGTTCACCCTAACACCCTGTAGTGTTCCGTATAGAACTGGACCTAAATATTTGAAAAAGGCTGCATTACATAGGTACGTACATTTACTTTATAAGTTGAAGTCACTTTTACTTGCGGCATCATTGTTTAGAATTATGTTCTAAAATAACTGTATAATTTTTTTTAAAACCCAATATTTAATGAGTTAATTCGATAATTTTAAAATTTTGTGCGAATTCTTATGATTTTCGAAATGGGTTTCCATTCGAAGGCACCTCAGTGACATGATGAAGGACAAGCCAGTCAAAAAGAAGGCATACTTACTTACTAAAATGACGTAGTTTAGTAGAGGTAAGGCGGCTCTGAAAGGGTCAAGGTCGTTCAGTGAGGTTTACCATTTACCTCTTAAATAAGGGTTTCTTCAGACCATCAAACTGAACAACTTTTACACTGGGGCCAAGTTTGAAATCGCGAATAAAATATGAGCTGTTCAATAAAAAAAATAGTTTTTTTTTCTCGATTTCTACCAAAATATTATTTTGTTGTCATGAATTCTTGCTGCATTTTATTGTATCGGCGGCAATAACCGTAAAGACCTATTATTGTCGATTCCTCTATTAGCTAATCGTTTTGAGTTCTCAAAAAAAAAACTCGTCAGCCGACGACAATATTCCGTGGTCATCCGCGACTCAGATCGGCATTCAGTGCGCGTGCGCGTCCCGTTACGCTACTGTTTTTGCGATCGCCAACGCAGATACAGCTATTTTGATTCATGATGCCATCTCACTCGCACCTGGGGATAATGCTAACAAGACAATGATCTCTTCAGATGTAAAGATAAGATAAACCATAAAAGGATTGCCGTAAAATCTTCAGCCTTTTCACGAGACTCAAATCGTAAATCAAACACGGAGTGTTGTGAGAATTTGACCAAAAATAACACGATGATTCGTGCATGTATTAAATCTTGAGGATGATTCAGTTAGGTTGTTATAGGGATGTGCGTCATGTGCGATATTTACCTTCGATCCGATATTGCGGATCGATACGGATCGCAATGCCTCCGATCCGATCCATCGGATCGGAGAAGGTTAAAAAATAATGAGATTCGTATTTTTCCGAATTCATTCTCGATCGATATTTCTATTTTTAATTAACTTTTGAGTTTTGTTTAAAAAATTATAAATGGCTATAATTATCTTGGCCTCGATGAAATTAAAACTTTCAAATTCAATACAAAAACAGCAGGTACAGGAATAAAATCTCATTCAACCTTTTTTTTTATTTTTAAAATTTTTAAATAACTACAAATAATTGATAGAAAAATATGGTAATTTTTATATAAGCTCTGAATCATATGCCATGATATCATATATCATGCTACCCATGCATGTACGAATAAAGTTAAAAAGAAAAAATAGTAGTGTTGTTTGTGATCCGATCTTCGCGATCCGATATCTGACGTTTTGTATCGATCCGCTAGAAAATCGAATGTCTTTGTATCGATACGAAAAATCGTCGGATCGTATGCTCTCGATACGATCTTCGGTAAAATCGGATCGGATCGGCGCATCCCTAGGTAGTTACAAAAGTCGTATACAGAGTCGTTCTTAAGAGGAAAGGCGGTCTGCAAGAAATTTGATGAATAGGTTCTTAACAGATCTATTGCTATCGCGCTCTTCCCGAGCAACTGGTCTACCAGTGCGAAAGTGACAACTGACTGTAGCTGGGGACTTATTTATATATGTTGCCTACATAATTATAATGGACAAAATCACAGATTCATAATGATTCCACTGTTTCCTCCTCCAAAACTAAACTGATTTTAATAATCCTTTCAAGAATAATATGATAAAGACTTTGGCTATGTCTGGATATTCGCCAAATTTGCTTTGCTGGATGACTGAACCCAGCGGTAAAATTGAGCAATTTTTCTTCATTTTTTGAAGGCTCCTAGTTCTTATAGTATTACATTTCTGGAAAAAAAACTTGTAGGGTAAAAAAATATTTGCTCTAGTGTCATTATCCAGGGTGGAAACGGGAATACGTTAAAATACTGTATCAGAAACAATTTTCTCCGTAGCACTAATCGCGACCAAAAAAATCTACTGTCCCATACAATTGGGTCGAGTAGGTCTGCAGTTTTTATGTTAGTTCCATAAAGAAAGTGGAGTAGTTTGATGGTCTGATCATCTCCTTAAGTACCATAGAATAACGAATATACAGGGTGAAATTGATATCATTAGCATCCTTTTAAACTAGAACCACACTAAAACAAATTTTTGTACTTGGAACACTGATGTTAAAGGTAATAGTCGATTGTCGCGCCCCCAAACAGTCAGGCTTTACCTACCTTAAGGCATTAACTAGATATTCTATCGCAGAATCATATTTCGTAAACATAGTTTAAAGACAGTCAACATAATGGCGTTGGTTTTCTTGTGAACAGGACATGGGAATATCTTATAAATCTTGCATGTAACTGGCGAGGCATACCCATAACATGCATGAATTCAAGATTAAACATACTGTCTTTGTATTAATATGAAATTTATACGTTTTGCGGCCTCGGGTTCTACGGACGAAGTCGCTTAAATAAGTTAAAACCTATCATAGTTAGTATAAGTACCTCTCAGTTTGCGAGACGTCTATAATGTAATGTTACTGACCGACCTCGATCCTTCCTGGAAAATGTCTGAGATTCTTTCACGAGCGAAATGTCAAGTCTTTTTATTAATTAAAACGAATAGCGATAATAAATTTACATTTTGAAGGGAATTGCTTTTCTGATTTCATAAACAAATTAAATGAGATGATAGCCTGTTTCAGTATAAAGGTCTTCGTTGTACTCAATTAATGTACCTAGTTATTTCAACAACGTACTCAATAAGTATACAGGGTGTTAGGGTAAACAGTTGCATTACATTGAGGGGTGATTGTACCATGATACTGAACAACTTTCCCTAAGAAACGTATTAGAAATTCGCAATTTTTTTTCGACTTCTCATGTTGAAATTCCTTAAGTGTGTGGCAGGTACGAATAAACGTTTAACCCAATTCGGCAAAATGCCTCTATTAATAAATTATGTCGTCCATTACGAAGTTATTCCTTAACAATAACTAAACCTTTGTTTTCTGCTACTACTTATGAGTTCACAGCCATTAAATTAAATCCACAAATAAGGACATTGCGACCGATTTCTCCCGCTAGCCCTTTGTCTGCATCCTTACAGACAATGAATGACCCAAAAGGCCCTTCTAAGTAAAACTTGAACTTTATGTTTATGGCTCTAAGGGTGTCATTTTGTTGTATACGACGGACCAATTTCGCCGTTATCTGCTCACGCGTCGTGTTGTAACATAGAAAGTGTCCCGTGATAGGGTAACCAAGAATTTAGATTAGGTGAGACGACCGTGTAGATACCAAATTCTTTCTTTTGCCGGGTGCTTTCAATTAGTTTGTTGCCGTTTATGTAGGTACTTTTGTCGGATAATCTACGTATATTGAGCATTGTGGCGAATCAACCCCATACAGTAACTGTTTATCCCACCGAAGCTTAAACTTCTGCTCACAGTCACAGGGTAAGTAAGAGTACAATTCTGCATTTCTCTGCGCGCGCACCACGATAGATCGCTCGTGCGATCTTGTCACATTGTGTTATAGGGTTCACTATGTCACATCGATGGATAATGGATCACGTGGTAACAAATCGCTTTTTAAAACTAGACCTTTGATTGGAGATAAATTGTATCTGGGCCTTACAATTAATGTAGATCAGTGTTTCTTAACCTGTTGTCCTGGGACCCCAGGGGGTCCGCGATTATTTGTACGGGGGTAAGCAGTCTCATCTATGAACCATAAATTTAACAATAATAAATAAATGCCACCAAAAGTCTCGTCCTCTTTATCAAGTTTTTGGGTGAATGTAAAAAAAGATTAAAATGAAAAATCTGAAAAAGCACTGAAACATTTACGGCTTTTCTCAACCACTTACCTCTGTGAAAACGAATTCTCTGCTCTTGTATAAACTAAAAACAAATACAGATATAGATAGATAACAAATGGAATCGGATTTGAGATTACAACTTGGTTGTAACATCAACCCAAATATTACCTAATTTATTTCCAAAAAAGCAGCACCAACCTTCACATTCACACTAAAGTATTTTTTATGAAAAAGTTTTTTTTCTTTTTGTATTTTTAGTATATTAAAATAAATGATCCGAAATTTGTTGCTGTTTTTTTTAAATCAAGGTGTCGTGGAAATTGTTCTTGATTTCCTAGGGGTCCGTGGACTGAAAAGGTTTAGAAAAGCTGATGTAGCATGTATTTTATTCTGCGAATTGTGATTGTCCCCTATGCTGAGTGGAAACGAGTCATCAGATATGTTACGTTTTAACAACGTTTTAACTATTAACAACACATAGGTGACATTGTCCAAGATATTATTTATTTTATTTATTTTTTATAGGTAAACTAAACAATAATGAATATCTGTATTAACAGATACAGAATTGCTATCTTTTTGCTTGTCACTGGTTGTGTATGAAGTATGGCCACTTCGCCGCCGCCGTCGCCCTCGCTTCGTTCGATAGTCTCGACCGCGACGTGCAACGCTACGGACGCGTGGAACGTAAAAACAACAATAACGGTTATTCGTAGATAAATATCCGAAAGATTGTACGCTTTATTGTTCCCGTGTTACTGTTGGCCGTGGAATTTTGATATACGGGTAATTAACGCACTCTCATTGTTATACTATTGTGTTGATGTGAACATTACATAAGCTACTATAGCATAGTTATTTATTACAAAATCAGTCAGCTTATGTTTTGTTTATGATTTTCTAAACTTTGTGATATTGTAGCTGCGCGAATTCTGATTCTACTCTTGTCATTGACTCAAATATACTTTTTTGGAATGGCCGTGTGCAGGTTAATAATTTATTACACAAGCAATACGAATCGCTGACATAAATGTTTTTTTTACTAGTTTGTATTGCACATTTTAAGGCGTTATCTTCATGTTATTCAAGCCATCAAGAACATTCCCAGCCTTCAAAACAGTCATAGACAATCTAGAATCGTCTATAAAGATTTCGATTCGGTATTTTTCTTTTACTGTATGGGTTTGTTTACCTGAATTACTATGCGGTCGACTCACCGTTTTTATATTGTACAGATGTAGGTAGTATGATTACACTAACTCTTAGTGTTAAATTGAGTACTTTACCTTTTGTTTCTATTATCTAGGTACGTCGTCGCTTTGTTTGGTGTATTGTATGATCGGAGTATCGCTGGCTGTATTATCTTATCGTCATTATTCATCACATAAAAGTTCCAATACCTTCTAATATTATGATAGGTTATTTCCATACTTAATCGAAATGTTTTCTTTTGCAGGTAAAGGGAATGCGTGATATAAAAAAAACAGTTTAAAAGTGAAACAAAGTGTTGTGCAGAACAGTAAAATATAACGAGATGATGTGAGACGGACGGTTGTCGTGAAGTGGTCACAATGCCGTCGGATAGTGGTTCAGCGTGGTCGCCACCGGCGTCCAACAGTGAACGGAGGTTGAGCAACTCTTCTGATGGCAGCGTCGGCAGCGGTTATTCCAAAGCTGTAAGTTTCGTTCACAATTAACCATTTTCTTACCACCATCAATAGAGCCACTAAACCAGGTTTAGCTTAAGAGGATAGGCGGGTACCGTTTTTGACGTGATAACGTCTTATAAATCGATGAACACCGGCTGCACGCACGAAAAAGTGTCACGTTCCGCCTGAGCCTGAGCGTGCAAGCGAGAGCGCGGAACAAACCTCTCTTTCTCGCGTGACATCAGAGCTAGTAATTCGAATATTCATCAATGTTTCTTTATGACGTTATCACGTAAAACTAACGTCCGTAAACCGACTTTACAGACAACCAATTTTTTCCATACAAACGTTCCTTCAGAGCAAACTTTTTTTTATCATACAAACTATGTTACCTCTGCTATGTCCCTGCGTTTTGCTTTTTTGCATGAATTAATTACTATAAGAACCTTCGAAAATGAAAAATTTTACCGCCCTTTTCAGACAACCAGCATACTTTAACGAATATAAACAAAAAAAGGAAGACATACAGGCATAGCCAAAATCTTTTTCATATTGTTTTTGAAATAATTATTAAAATCGGTTTAGTTTTGGAGGAGGAAACAGGGGAATACGAAATGCTGATTTCGTTTCGTTTTCGAGATTTTATGTAGATGTAATCGGTCTGAGCTGCAGTTGTCTCTTTCGCACTCTAGTCGGCGGGGTGTATTGGTAGGGTGGATCAGACTAATACGTATAAAGTCTGAAATGTGACCTATTCTCCAAATTTCCATTTCAGCCCGCCTATCCTCTTAATGCCGTAAAAAATTTACACAGATACTTTATCACAAAGTTTATCTTTTCCAAATCAATTTCCGAAACCTTGGGCTGTTTAGGTTACTCTGATACATATAATAATTTTTGGAATGTGAAATTGAATTGTTCGAAAAAAAAAAAGAATTTATGTAGGTACATGTAGGTCACGTAAACGTTCGTCGGGTAATTGTAATAGGTCTCTGCTTAACAAAGCTCTCTAAACCTTTTGTAACCGTATCTGTAATTTGCTATTGAACATCGGAATTGTAATTTGCAATTGATTAGTGACGGTACCGACGACTAAACCAATATTTTGTTAAAAATAACGTTACACGCAACTAAACGAAAATACGCGATCAGTGATGCGTTAAGAAAAACTGTTAGTGCTTTCACTTTTGTTATTTCTAGTACGTTTTCGTTTCCTTTTACTTAGTTCGTGTCGCGACAATCTGTCCGGCTTTTCGTTCTATTGTAATAATGCAGTTATTTGCCAATGCTTGTTAGTGAAACAAATTAATTAATTAGCTGCCGAATCCAAGAAACAAACCGGATCTGAAGTCACAAGATCGTATTACAAACTGAGTTCTTTCGGAGCCCATAAATTAAAATTTAATTACAAAGACCTAGATACAAATTGATAAAAGTACTCGCAAATTAGTATCGTTGTGGGAATTAAGCACAGCGCGTCAAGTAATCGAAGATTCTTACCTGATACGAAGTCGAGGATGTATCCAATCAATCGCAATTAGCATATCCTCTTTAAATTCACACGGCAATGAACTAATTCCTGTAGCATGTTATGTTAGGCTTTGCTGTTTATTCACCCTACATCCGATATCCTACATAGAACAAACACAGCCGGTGTTTCTTAAGTTAATACGATAATGTTCTTACAATGAAAAGTAAGTTAGCACGCACTACGCTGATTGTGTTTGCCTCATGTTTGCCTCCCATATGTACAGATTTTTAAAACAGTACCAGATCTTTATAGCTTGAGGTCGACGAGCTAGTACGAGTTTGTCTCTTAGTAAGATACAGGTTTAGGTATTTTTTACCTTTCGCTACTAAAATGTCTCGACTCAAGGGCGTTAAATATCGGATCCGTTTACGATGCTCGTTAAACGTTATTTATCGTCAAATATATTAAAGTAGAAATAAATCTTTTAAGGCACAACTGATTAAGAAAGTAATATAATTTGATCGCGTTCTAGATTCAGAGTAGAAAATAATGTTGTCTATCTCATAAATAAACTACAAACGACATTAATGAATTCACAAATATAAGCACGAAAATACGTTCGTAGAACGTATGATTGTACGAACGTGCACGATACCAGATGCACCTGCGCAATACCTGATCTAAAGTAAAAATACAATGGCCACCAGTGGTCCCAAATCCCCAAAATCAGTGAACGCATCTGTTATTTCTTTGCACCTGCCGAGTGCGTGTTCGGTGCGGTGCGCGGTGCTGCGCTGCGCCCGCGCCCGGACGCGGCTGACATTTTGCTGCGCCCGCGCCTCTTTGGCCTTCGATTCGACATCCCACCAGATTTTATGTGGCGTCGATCGCTGTTACGCTGCGAAATGTTAAGGGTCAATGAAGCGTTTTCCAAGACTAGTAAATCGAAAAATCTGTATCTAATTGGCAATATTTATTTTTTATTTATAAAATTTTACCAAAAGTTAGTGAAGTTACTTGTAAAAAAATAGACAACGATATACAATACAATTACTAATTACTTTATTACATTGTCATATTTCTTTAGCGATACACCTAACGCCGTTTTCTTGCATAATTATAGTGTAGATAGGTTAACTCACATACATAGCGGACTAACCATCCGCTTCGCAACCATACACGTCATAGGAGGTAAGTATAATAACCAATTACACTACCTATTGCCAATATAAAATCCGACAAATTACCGATGTGAGTGCATTCATCACGCGAACTTGCTGATTTTCGTGCACGTCCGAGCATTAAAACGCAATAAGTATGCTCGTTACACTTATAAGTAAGTAATTTTCTTTTTTGATGTCGGAAGGAGAGTGGCTCTCGGTGGAATTACATCACGCGTCAAGTGCGTGTTACACTGTTATTTTGTAACTTTTGTTTCCTTTTTGCCGACGACTTAGTTTGAGGTCAATGAAAACCTTTTTAAACGGAACGATTAGCTCAAAATTTATTGCGTAAGGTAGTGGTGAACCAGCTACCCCTCGGGCTATTGAATTGTGCAAACTGGGTCGATAGATAAGATACTAATTTATGCCTAACCTAGATCTAGATAAAAAAATTAAAAAATAATTTTGTTTCCGTCTCGAGTTCCAGTCTTCAAAATACTAATAACGAAACCGGCACCGATACCGAATCGATCAGGAAGTGTACAATGGAATTGTCGCACTTGACCTCAAACAAACTGGTTACTGATACCAAGTGATTGTATTGAAATGATCGAAATAATCTTAACGAATATGAGTGCATGTTACGATCAACTCACAAGTTTATTCCGCTCTACTTTTGTTTTGCATTTACTTACTTACATTAACTTTATCAATTTTAAATTAGCGGAATGTAATGTATTAGTCGAAAATGTTAAATTCTAGAGCTAAAGATAGTCCATATTTCCCCGTCCGACACATACACATTTATTGAAAACGACA
Source organism: Agonopterix subpropinquella (assembly GCA_922987775.1). NCBI lineage: Eukaryota > Metazoa > Arthropoda > Insecta > Lepidoptera > Depressariidae > Agonopterix > Agonopterix subpropinquella. The sequence goes on along the minus strand of OV277693.1, from coordinate 50,455,656 downwards.
AAAACGCGCAGACACAGATTGAATGAACCGATTTAGAGGAAATAAAGCTTACATGTTTATCCAAACTAAGCCCATTGCTTTTATGAAAACCCCATCTAAATCGGTATTTTTGAAATGATGCGTGCACAAACAAACAGATAGATAGACAAAAATTCTGAAACGGTCTCAATGCATTCCATTACGTAGATATCCTAAATTGCAATTATCTTCAATGTATATCCACGCAAGATCCACGCCAACTTTACAATTCTATTATATGTATGTATGGCTAGAAAGTTGTAAGTAAATACCTCAAAAACTAAATAGATTTATAGAGTAATCTTATTAACATAAACTTGCTACTAATTATCTACTTATTATATTATATGCGTCGTAGGAAACAGCCTTAGTTGTAAGGTTGCCGTACATATTTGATAACACACACCCACACATTGTTGTATAAGCAGTAAACACAGACAGAACAACATTCTCCTTGCGCACTCTTCCCAGAAGCCGTAGCATGATGAGCGTGATACTGCTATATCACGCATGCTATCTCGTTCGTTCGCGCGCAAAGAGAAAGAGTAAGTAAGGCGCTGTATCACGCTGCCATGCTACGGCGGCTGGCTGATGTACATTGCTTCGTACTCGTATACACCACTATGTTTTAAATACATCAAAAAAATTAGGGTGTGTTCAGATAATGAAACTAAACATCTATAAACATTGGTTGATAAACGATAAAAATGTGTTCCATACAAAAGTGCGGATCAGCCGATCTATTTTCCATGGGAGGTCCAGCTAAAATTCTCGTTTTTCGACCCTTACTTTCAAAGTTGTTTAGTTTCATTATTTAAATACTCCTAAATTTTAAATTTATTCTAGTACTTCAAAAACAGGGGTGTATACGAACATCAAGTTCAACAAGCTTCAGATCATCCAACTGAATTTTTTTTGTCAAAATCACAAAATTAAATCTGCTGTTCCATAGAAAATCCCAATAACTCACTCTACCAAAATGTTAAAACAGCTTTTTTTCGCGATTTTAAACTTGATCCCTTGGCAAAAGTTGTTCACTTTGTAAGTCTTGTTGCACCTCTTAAACTTTAGGGGCTAAAGTATGTAAGAGGGAGGTTACACGTTTAATAATTAGTCATTCTGGTCCATCAGTCTGGTCAGCATTCTGACCAGACTGATGGACCATCAGAGATGTCCACGTCTCCCATCATTATGGGAGAATGATCGTGTAACCCACCACGGACTGACGGAATGATGGTCCAGACTGATGAAAATTAAATATAATCATTCAAAATTCAAAATTTTTTATTCAAAATAATATCATATAGATAACTTTTTGACGTCATTTTTTGACTCTACCACCGCGTCGGAAGGTGTTCCTTGAGAGAAGATGCGGCCAGAAACTCTACAACACACATCTTTTAAACAAAACAAAATGTACAAAGGACAATTAAAATACAATATTGCATTACATAGTGTAAAATTGTCAAGACTAGACATTTCCGTCATTCCATTGTGAATGATGAAATATTGATGGGAAACTGATCGTGTAACCCACTCATCATTCTGACATCATTCTGGCGTCATTCAACGATTGACCAGACTGATGGACCAGGAGTGCGATTTTTGAAAATCAGACGTTCAAAGCGAGTAGTAGAAAATGACGTAAAATCGATGATTTGCCATTTTTGAATTCAACTTTCTATCACTTGCAACGAGTGCTCCGAACCACTCGTATCCAATTCTACCACTCGAATGTTTGACGTTTGTAATGTTGTCAGACGTCAACAGATTTAACTTTTTTTCTACGTTCCGTTAACCCATAATTTTGGCGGTAAAGTCCGATTTGAAATGTTACTATGAAACCATTCATTCGTTCGTTCGTTCAATTGAAACGTTTTCTGTGTGAATCGAAACGGTTTTGGCACATCCGAACGATTTCAAAAATAGAGAAAAACGTAACCACTCGGAATGAAAATCTCAATTCGTATGCGAATGTCAAGTCGCTCGTATGATTTTCAAAAATCGCACTCCTGACTAATGAAATACTAAGCGTGTAACCTCTCTAACGCATTAAGTTTACACCCTGTATAGAGCGGCTATCTTACTGCGAGAATTCTAATGCTGAAGATAGTTCATATTTCCCTGTCCGACCTAGTTGACAGAAACCATACAAGTTACTTTGCCAGCCGACTTTGCTTAAAGTGGTACCTATTACGACGCAGGTACTTACAAAGGCGTAAAGTAGAGCGCGCACTGGCCTGCTTACATTGTTTGCTTAGCGCATGCGCGCTGTATGACGTGGCTTGTAGAATGTGTGAGATGCAAGAGTGATACATAGAATGAGTGTGCCTTTGAGGATTTAACCGGAATGGAAAAGTCTTAGAGCTTAGACCATTTAACTATGGACGGGTTACGAGTGTAATTCTACTAGGTAATAAACTTTTCTGACACTGTCTGACACTAGGGACATGTAAGAAAGGAGTAAGTGCTAAAACGACGGCTAAGAGAGATGAATGGAAGAGGATGACATATTGCGCCGACGCCAAATAATGGGAAATGAACAAGACAATGATATTTGCGGGGGAGGAGGTAGCACGAAGTCCGCGACTTTGGATTTCATTCCATAGATACTAATTTTTATTGTTAACAATAAAAAGATATACAGGGTCCTTCTTAATAATTATGCTGGCTGACACTTTGTTAAGGGATGATCATACCATCAAACTGAACAACTTTCTCTATGGGACCAACATAGAAATCGCGAAAAAAAAAACAGGTGTGCCATGTACATTTGGCTCGAGTAGGTTTGCAGTATTGTATGGAAGAGCAGATTTTTTTTTCGCGGTTTAGATGTTTGTGCCGTAGAGAAAGTTGTTCAGTCTGACGGTCCGATCATCCCTTTAAAAAAGTGTCAGCAAATTTAAAAGGACCATATATTATTTTTTTAATAGTTTCTTGTGAACCTTCAATGAGACTAATTTGAAGTAATTGTTGCAATTATAGGCTGTCTCATTTAGTAAATAAGACTTATAATAATAACGTATAAAATGCACATGATCAATTGATCTTGTAACTTGGCAGAGGGAAATGCTAAATCGAGGCTGGTCCCTAGACTCCCTAGTTATATGGTCTAAGGTTACAACTATCAGCTCTCCCAAAGGTCAGATAATGAGTTTATCAATAAACATTCACTTGAATACTCGAGCTGGTAAGTCCTTATTAATAAATCACTATACTAATAAATAACCGATGAAGGAAGTGGATTCATCGAATCATCATATTATGGACAACATGTTGTAATATTGCTTGGATAAAGTCTACAGAGTCATTATAATTTAATTATCAAAAGATAACATACATAATTTATAAGTTAATTGCTACATATTATTTAATTACTTAATTATGTTTTATTACTAATATTCGTCATTTACTGAACAAGAGCGTGATCAAGTAAAATATTATGTTTTGCCCGCGACTGTCGATTTACGAAATATCCTCTGCAGGTTTATTTTTTTCATCTCTAGCTGTCTCTCAGTCAGTCAGTTACACATAAAATATACTTATGTGATTATGTGACAAGGCATGACATTTATGCTTAAACTTTGCTAGATTTGTTGTTTCATTTCATGTAGAGTTAAATAAAAGTTATCTTAACTATCACGCAAAGCCGCACACCCCAACTAATTTAAAATGAAATAATAGCATTGAAACAATAATTTTCAAAATCAAATCAAATCAAATATTTATTTGCATAGAATATGGTTACAGTTTTTTTTTTTTACCTTTTAACCCTGACTGTATGTCAGCCCAATTTCATTATTTTATTAATTAAAATTTAAAGTTTCAAGTTTTCATGCAATTATTTGTTATTTCATCCATCATTAAAAGCGCTAGCGTGCTCATGGATACATTTTAACGTATCACTATCACTAAAGTCGCTTCCCTCTGTCCGTCCCTATGTATGCTTAGAATAGTTTCATTGAGATTGAGTGATTCAAGAGGAAGGTTTATGTATAAAATACATGCATAGCATCAGCATTGCACCCGTGCGAACTGCGAAGCCGGGCGGGTCGCTAGTAAAGTAAAAAAAAAGTAAATATTATGGAAAAATTTAACCTATGTTGTTTACCTTGATAATTCGATTCTGCTCTCGATTCTAAACAAACTATGTGTAGTTTTTCTTTCATTCATTAACACGTCCTTTTGTTTTTGTCGAACATATTACATTACATCCTTTATAATTCTTCTTTTAATTTACATTAATATGAAATCAGGTACTATTACTATGATTGCGTGGCGAAACACAACAAGCAAGCTCATGACCGGTTCATACTATCATGTTAATTGTATAGGATACTCATTAAATCAATTAAATAACAATCCAAACCTGCCTAATGCCTTGCGATTCGTGAAAGACAAATCGGCGACTAAACAAGGCACGCTAATGAGCCATTGTATTTTATGATCGACAACATTACGACATTGGCACTATATACATTTATGTATATTGCCATCTGTTTTCGTTCGCACAGATAGAAATATACATAAACAATTAAACAGTTGCATTACTTTAAGGGGTGATTGTACCCATGATACTGAACAACTTTCCCTAAGAAACCTATAGGAAATTAGCAAAAAAAATATTGGACGGATGTTTCTATGAAATTGTGATTTTTTTTGCGGACTTCTTTGGGTGATTTGTTCAGTATGAGTACAATCACTCATTAAAGTAATGGAACTGTTTACCCTAATACCTTGTATATACGTCGCCATTAGATTTTTTTAGTATATCTAGTATTTTTGGATTGATGGATGCAGCAAGATAATGTTGTCAATAGAAACAGCTATTACGTAGGTACTGCGCGTCAGACTCTATTATAAATAATAAGACTGTCAATTTAAAAAAATGCTCATTTTCTTTGAGCGTTGTGTTTCAAACAATTTAAAGCCAATGGTTTCACATGACCATTACTAAACTGCACAATTTGTTTCTACGAGTCGCTGCTTTGTCTTTCTAATTAACTGAATTTGTCTCGCTTACTTGCACATGCGAATGAGAAGTGCTGACACTGTGATGTCTCACTTTCATCTCGGTGTTGCAATAGCACAGGGTTTCTCAAAGTGGGGTACGCGTACCACTTGGGGTACGCCAGTTAATTGCAGGGGCTGCGCGACAAAATTTACGTACCTAATGGCGGCCAACACCGTATCATGGATGTCGTAATAAACGCGGAATATTTGGAGTTGTTCTTCATCTTGCGCAGCTCTCTGATGAACTGAAAAGGTACTTTCCCGATATTGGTAATGCTGAAGACTGGATTCGAAACCCATTTATGGTCACAATTCTTGCATTAATGCTGGTTAGAGCATTTAAGCAACTGTAATCATCGCTTGAAAATCTGTCTGCGTATCAAACTCATCAAGCTGATTTTGAAAAGATGTCTTTATAATTGATATTTATGTAGCAAGACAAGAAATCGGCTGAAATCGGTTGAAATCGGCTGACTGCTGAATCTGAATTAGGATTAAAACTGAGCAAAATTTCTCCGAGCATTGACTCCATTTGCGACAAAAAACAAGTTACTTGTTCTATCTACAGTCAGTATTTTAGGGGTTCGCCGTTATCTTGGAAGACGTGGAGTTATAAGTTTGAGAAACCCTGCAATAGCATAATGCTTATCTCAATTGTCGGTTAGAATTATAATTGCAGCTCTTATTGAGGTGTACTGAGAATTGTTGTCAGTAGAGAGTGCCTTTGATTACCATGAACTGCCAAGGTACCAATACAGTCAAGTCAACAGACATTTTGTCGAGATAAGAGGTTATTTCCATTAAGAGGATAGTTTTTGCTGCGCACTCCAAACGTAATCTGGTTATATTTTCAATACTAATGAATTAAGGCCAATTTTTAGAAACGATATAGAAACCAGTAACTGTGCTTTAAATTTGCCAGATTTACGTTAAAATCACAAACACACCATCATCACATGTATTGTATGTATCAGTACATGTATAGTATCAGTATGGAAAAATTTGAGCCACGATGCCATTGAAACTATATTTAACGGAATTCTGACAAAGTAAAGTTGCACATAATAGGGTGTTAGGGTAAACAGTTGCATTACTTTAAGGGGTGATTGTACCCCTGATACTGAAGAACGTTCCCTAAAAAACATACCACATGGTCACACAACATACCTATATGGTAATTCGCAAAAAAATCGACTTTTCATACCAACGTTCGATCAGCTGATTGCATTTAGTATGAAAAGTTAAATTTTTTTTTGCGTATTTCCTAAATGTTTCTTGGGGAAAATTGTTCAGTATCATGGGTACAAATGGGACAATCACCCCTTAAAGTAATGCAACTGTATATACACCCTGTATATTGGTTTCTAGATCGAGTCTAAAAACATCGTTGACTTTTAATTGGTTACTATTGAAAATATAACCAGACTCCGTTTGTATGGAGCCCGCAGCAAAAAGGATATGTCCATAATATTCACATTAGCAAGAATGCTTCTCACACTTGACACTGCTATCTTAAGATCTCTTCGAAGGTAATTAAACATTGCGTCACCAGGTTTGGGACGACCTTCTTGTCCATCTGTCTATCAAAACGAAAATAAAACTAAGGTTGGCAACCTCACGCTTAAGGGTGATTAATTAGTCTTGCTAATTACATAATTATGTTAAAATTATGATTAGACTCTTAGACACATTGGTAACAGCACTCATAGGAATGTCTTTGAAATTGTTATTGGTTTAGATGTGAGCTATTTGTAAGTACATCGTGACTCAAATACTCCGTACTTCAAATTCTCATTACAGATAACTGTTAGATAATCGATCGTATCTAAGCTTACAAGGAATAAACAATTATTTAATTGTCTGATCAGTATCATTGTTCAACAAACCTGATGACATTGGAACATGGTCCAACGAAGGTTAAACCGTCTCTAAAAGACCTTTATTGTAAACTTTTATGGTTAGTTTAAACAAAATATCTTATCAACTCATCATACAAATCTTTTGTGTTTTGATCGTTTCTAAAATGACATATTTATTAACCTATCTACTTTTTCAGGGTGGTAGGGTAAACCGTTGCGTTAAAGGGGCGTCCGCCCGGTTTTGAGTAACTTTGTAACCATTTTATACATTAACTATGTCACTTTTTAAGCAGAAAACAAAACTGAACAATCTATAGGATATGAGAAGTGATGTGGTTTTTCTCGAAATCTATTTTAATTAATAAAACTGAAGAAAAACAACTCCAAAGTCACCTCTTTTTTCCAGTTGTAACCGTTTTACTCTTACATTGTTGATCAGAAGAATATGAAAATTTACAATATTCTTCACAATACAATATAAAATGATGTGGTTTTCTTATTTTTTAAAAATTCATATAAAATCATACAGGTTTTTAAAGAAAACGGAAAATTCTGACCGGAGCCGCGCAATTGAAGCGGGATGGCTAATTGCAAAAGTTTGCTTGTAAGAAAGAGAGCCTTGCAGATGGGAGGAGCAGCCTTAAGGGTTGATTGTACCCATGACACTGAACAACTTTCCCTAAGAAAGCTAAAGGAAATTCTCAAAAAAATTTGGTTCTTTCCTTACTAAATACAATCAGCTGATCGAACGTTTGTATGAACAGTCGAAACCGCGCCTACGGTAATTAGGCCAGTCATTTTACGGAGTTTTGTTAGGCGGGGTAGGGAGTAATTATTAATTGGACTTTTAAACTGCAACCGGCACCATTTAGCGACAAAAATACTATCCTAAACCATATTTCATACCATATTTCTACCATATTTCTACCAGCGAAAACCTGTTATTGGCTTTCTGATTTATACTCATGTAACTACTGTATTATATTGCTGTTGGTTTTCCAATAAAATAAAAATAAAAAAAATAAAAATATTAAAAAAAATTTACTACGCAAAATAGAAATCAAAATTGTGTGTCCCAGAAGGCTTTTAAATTAATAATATTAATACCAATGCATTCTTTTGAATAAGATTTAACAATATACATTATTTTTTAGCAATAAAATGGACATAAAAATTTAAAAAATGAGTAGGTATTTATTAGAAAATACGAATGTATTTTTCAAATCGTTCTAAGTAGAAAAAAATATTTACACCATTATTGAATTATGTATAATAGTAAAGCCTTCAATATGTGCAAAAAAAATTTATCATCAGGTTTTTTAGAACGAGATAATATCTAAATTTTAAAATTGGAACTGTTGCTGACGTGATTTTTTTTTTAATTTTGGTACATTCCTAAGCTCATATTGGGTCTTCAATATTATAGCGAAAAAAAAATGTAATTAGTAATTAGTCCCGGCTCAAACCATAAAATGACTGGGGTAAATATTATCCTCCTAACCACAGTAGGTATAAGAAAGAGTATCTATTACTACATACAGTATGTACACTCCCTGCCAAAGTTGGTGGGACCAACTTTTTACCTCACCCCCTCTATTGTCCTCTGATTACCTCGGCAGTTACCAATATTAAGCAAATGCGTATTCCTTTCTCGTTTGCACTCACTCAGTATCGCACATGCTTACCTCCTCTTATAAATTTTTCCATTCGTATGAAATGACAGCTAAATGTCCAAGGTGTGCCCTAACACTCTGCATAATAAGAGTTCTTATTATTTGTCATTAATTTACGACAAAGCAATAAAATAATGTAGGTACCTACTAAAACGTAAACATGACTTTAATTAAACATGCACAAATTGACATATTTAGAAACAATGCTATTCGTGTCTGCCAAGTGAATGTCATATTGAGGTAAAGGCCATAGTAATTAAGCAGTTTTTGCTTACGAGTTGAAATTCCGCACGACAATGCAACTGTATACAACAGATGTTCGGACGGAAGCATTTAATTAATCCAATTGACATTGTCAGCACTCTTCTAAGACTGAATATTAGAACCACAGAACATTATAAGAGGGGTTAGAAGTGCAAAGTAGGCGTGGAACGTGTTGCCACAAGTTATGCAATGATTTGCATAACACCATAAGGCTGCCTGTCCATTGACGCGAGCTGGCTGGCGGAGCGGAGAAACGGAGTTTAATCAACCAATCAGGATTGCATAAAATCTCGTTCCTCTCTGCTCCGCTCCGCTCCGCCAACCAGCTCGCGTCAATGGACAGGCAGCCTAAGGCGCGCGGCGTGGTGCGAGCGAGAGGGCATGAGTAATTGTAGCAGCGTTTGCGGGAAGAAAAGTGGCGACAGACGTCTCCGAAGAAAAAGCGCTACTTTGCATTTCTAACCCCTCTTATAATGTTCTGTGTTTAGGATTACTGATTAGACAAATTGAATTATTTTGTTCAATTTAACATCTTGAAATATAATTGGTAATAATATTTTCATGTCAGCCATCTTGTGCTGTTATAAATCAAATTAGAGATTAAAAATCGTATAGGTACTTTATGTTTATTAGGTAAGTACGTAATTATAATAATTGGACGAAAGCAAAGCTTTGGATTGGCAGGTTGTGGGTTCAAGTCCTGACCGAAACTAAACTTTTGTAGGTAAAACATCTATTGGCGCGCCTTGACAAAAACCGATGGCATGAGTAAAACGCCACGTTTGACAATCGTTCCTGAAGCGCGAAGTTAGACATTTCAAAAAAAAATAACAGTAAATAAATCCCTAATATTATAAATGTGAATGTAAGTTTGTTTGTTTGGCTTTCACGCGAAAACTACTTAACCGATCATCATGAAACTTTGTACCTACACATATTCTTGGAGGTATTAGAAGTAACAAAGGATACTTGGTTTTTTTTCCAATCTCCACGCGGACGAAGTTGCGGGCAAAAGCTAGTAATAAATAATTTAGGTTTACTGATTGCTACTATGAAAGAACTGATCAGTATTGATAAAACCAAAGAAAGCAGCTTATATTCGAAAGTGAAATGCATATTTCTCATATCCAGTTTCGTACACCCAATTGCACGAACATTTAGCCCTAGGTCACCTGGACTGGTCTTGTTGCAATCCACTTTTACCATTACCTACACATATATTTATAATTGAAATAAATGATATATTAAGTTACTCACTTCAAGTTTTAAAAGCAAACTGAATTGTGATTGAACTGGTTTAGTTAAACACCCAGTTCGTGTAGATTTAATAGCAACTGATATATTAAAACTTGGTTATTTATACTTAATTTAATTTATGAGGCTCATTCAAACCTATTAACACTTTCAGCCTTCGTTCACCTTTACATTCATATCCTTTTACGTAAACTTTTTTATTTATGAGACGTGCATTATTATTTTCCTTTATAATTAGGTAGGTATATTGTAGTATATTGTATTCCCATTTTTACACGTTTATAAACACGACTAGAAATCAAGTTATTTAAATTTAAAAAATACGGTATGCGGACGTATTTTTTTTTGCACAATATATCAATAAAATAATTAACAAGTCTCCTTGATCACGTTTATAATAATGACGCAAACGTTTTAATATCAAACAAAACTGAGATGCAATCATCTGGATTCCAGAGCGGTCAATCTAAGCAAAAGGTCAAGAACGATCGTAAATTTGTTAATAAGTTTAAGCAGAAACTTCATGCAACTTGAATATATATACTCTAATTATGTAAATATTTTGTCTGTAATGACAAATCGTGCAAACAATGAATTTTATTAAACTTACGTAACGGGAATGTTAGTTTTTTTTAGAGTAGTTAATGAATTAACAACACAGGTGTGTTTTTCAAGAGTTGTTTAGAATCGGTTCACGGGGTCAAGGAGTTTCAGAACAATGGCTATTTGCTCAAGTGGTTCTAAGAATACTTACCCGCTATCTATTATAACTTTATAAGCTTTGTTTGCTGAAGTAACATTCAAGATCTTCATTGCGGCATTGATTGTTACCTGCTACTGCTAATGATAGTTCTGGTGTATTTGTTGGCTTCTCAAAAGGCATCCATTCGATAGCTATTGATGTAAAGAATAACTGGTATCAGGTATAATCTTAAAATTGCTGCAATTTTTGTTAGTCATGATATTTAGAGGCCTATACGGAAGAGAGCTTGGGACACTGTTCGATTCTTAGCCTGTCAGGCCATATTTTACTGGTTTAGAAGCTATCTTCTCGTTATTTGAAAGACATACAAATAATTGAAAAGTGTAGCAATATTCTTCAACATTTCTGCTTTATTTGCTATAGATCATATTTCTTATTTTTCTATAAAATACATATGAAACCTGTAAAGCCTAAACATTGGTAAAAACCGTATTATGTGCATCTACTTTTGAAGTCACATTTACTTGAGACACACACCTTTGTGTAGGTAGACAATATTAAGGTCTAAAATTGCTATTAAGCAATTTTTTTTTAAGATCAATATTTAAAGAGTTAATTAGATAATTGTTAAATTTGGGGCGAATTCTTATGATTTTAGAATGTGATTTCCTTGGATTAGAAGGCTCCACTGTGACATAATGAAGGACAAGCTAGTCAAAAATTGGTATACTAAAATGACGTAGTTTAGTAGAGGTGAGGTGGCTCTGAAAGAGTCAAGGTCGTTCGGTCAAGGAAACCCCTTAAGTTCTACGGAATTTATGGTTACGGTTGTATTTGTCATTACCTACTCATGATAAAATATACAGGTTCCAACTTAATATGATCAGACACTGAAACTGAACAACTTTCTCTTTTACGCCAACATTTTTTTCACGCGTTTCCTGAGGTTGGCTCCATAGTCCATATTGAAAGTTGTTCAGTTTGATCTCAATTCACCGTTTCAGTACTTGCCAGGTTGTCACTTACACCCTGTATACAAGGAGTAACAAAATATTGTAGTAATATTTAAAAGAGTAAAAAAAGGGTTTAGATTTGACCATCAAAATCAAACGGAACTTTCGCTATGGAGGCAAAGTCGAAAAAGCAATTTACAAATCAACTGTTCCATACATTTGAGTCGAGATGTCTGCAGTTTTGTCATTTTGTGTGAAACAGCAGATTTTTTTTTCTGGATTTTGCTCCGTAGTGATAGTTGTTTAGTTTGCTGGTCTAAATTGTTGTTTATTGTTACCTATATTAATGTTATGTTTACAAGTAGTTTTTTTTCTCTATTTGTATGTATGTGCAAACATTTTGTCAGCAAGTATCTGACCATAAATTTGCCTGAAAGGAAAAAATAAAATAAACCAGCCCTTTAAATATTTCTAGGATGTTTTGATACACCCTGTATAAAATGCATGACAGCAACATTTATTGAAATTATACTATTCACCTAAATATTACATGTATTTCAGTTAAGGCTATTCTACCGTTGGCGCGCTCCATACAAACGTAGTATGGTGATATTTTCAATACTATCTAATTAAAGTCAATGACATTTTTCAAAAACAATCAAGTAACTAATCTCTATGTCGGTATGAAGTCAGATTTTCGTTAAAATATACAGTTTCAATGCTAGGATTAATTTAAGATTTGTATGGAAATATTTGTGGCACTGTAACTTTAAAACTATAAATTTTATCGAAAATCTGACTTCATACCGACATAGAAATTAGTTACTAGATTGTTTTTGAAAAATTTCATTGACTTTAATTGGATAGTATTGAAAATATCACCATACTACGTTTGTATGGAGCGCGCCAACGGTAGAATAGCCTTAAGGTACTGGGAAAGAGATATATTTCGCTATGTTTGTCGACTAAGCATACCTAATGTATCCCTGATCTAGCTAGAAATTAGTACGCCACAGTGGCGTGTCTAACAGATTCTAACTTTCTCCCTTCAAGGTCGCCAGTACTGTGTCACTATTGTGTATTGTGCTATTGTTTATAAGTATGGGAAATTGTTTAGCCACAACACGACCACGCCATGTTGTGCGCTCAATGGCTGAATCGCTTTACCTCGCAATCGGAATAAAGCTGTTTCGAACCTTATGTAACCCTGTCATAGTTTGCTGACGATTGTATACGATCCTTGTTAAGATTTCAAGCTAGATTCAGGTTCTTTTTTTAGCGATCCGTACCCAAAAGGGTGGAAACGAGACCCTATTACGGTAGTAATTATAGTACTCTGTGTTATTACTAAGCCTACGTTGTCCGTTCGTCCGACCGTCTATCCTACCTATTTAGGGCTGTCACTTTTGAACGGTAATAGCTAGACAGTTGAAATTTTCTCAGATTATGCGTTATATTTAACAAAAAATTAAAAAAATAATATTGCAGCCACCGACTTCCGACTTCTATTAAACAAATTAATGTTCTTATGATGCGAACGAAAAATTTACGCAGAATGTGCGTTATTGAGACGGATTTGCCAATAAATAATAAAAATGTCATAAAATTAAAGGGGGTCCTCATACAAGAAACTAGGTTTTATCAAAGTTTTTTATTCTCGCTCTATCTTAAAAACGGTAATACATACAAGCGTCTAACTTGGTGTGATTATAGAGCAAACTCTACAGTATAACAACAAATAATAAAAAAACTGCCATGTGTGAGTCGGGCCCGCGCTAAAGGTCCCGGAGAAAAAAATATTTTTTTGTAAATTAATATGCTGTGTGGTGGTGTTGGTATGGAACCCTCGGTACGCGAGTAGCCCGACTCGCACTTGATCGGTTTTATTAAATTTATGTTAGCGCCAATAGTGAAAGCCAAAATAACAGTTGCAGCTGTGTTGGTCTAGGGGCGAGTAGCCATACCTGCCGTGCAGAAGGTGATAGTTCGATCCCCATCCAGGCCGACTCATAGTTTTTCGGAATTTAATGTACGATTCGTAACACCACTGTCTTTTCGGTGAAGGAGGACATCGCGAGGAAACGTGCATGTTTCAATTGCGAGGCTTGTTATAAGTGGCGACGACACGGGCTCACTCCCCGTCACACTGGTCAATGTTTCGGTACTACTAGTGAATCGTGGATGTACATTTCCGGGATACCTCTGACTACCCCCTCGAGGAGTATAGTCGTGAGCATATTGCATTGTGTTAGCACTAAATACCACGAATAAAAACCAGCTCTTGTCTTTCCAATTCCGTTAGGATCACAAAATCACAAAGCGTAATTACGATGTAGGTACTCGTACGTATCAAAAGTACCACTTTCATTTTATTTTGTTTGTTTGAAATAAAACTAATCGAAATTTCTCTACCCACTGTCATAATCATAACATAAAACATATGACAGTTTGCCAAATTAATTTCTACATTCACGTCGTCGGTTCTACTGTTCAAATGCATCCCAATATAAATCCCTAATCCGTACTCTGGTAATAGAAATGTGAAAGTCGACTCAGAGATTTGAAAAGTGACATAGACCGACGACTATTGTCAGTGGAAGGTTCTAAAAAGTAGTTCAAAATGGTGCGTACACGCACGTCGCGTCGTTACAGTTAGACTCGTGAAACTATTTATGCCAAGCGCACGGGTATAGCTACACTTATTAATGCTAAAGTTGTACCTACCTATAAAGGAACATTTCATTTTCTTTTGTTTCACCTTTAAATTATACATAGACCGGTAAAATTTTGAGAAAAAGGCCTCCGTTTCAAGTCTAGAACCAAATCATATTACTTTTTAGTAACAAATGTTTTCTTGCTAATTCGACCCCGCTGAATCCGAAAATGCTTGTTACCAACTCGAAAATCCAGCCGGAAGCGAGATATTCAAGACGGCGGCCAAAAAACCGGAAATCGACGTATTTTACGCCTCCTAAGACCTATAACCCTGATTTAAACACCAAATTGTTTAGTTTTGAGGGCATAAAATACATATACATACAGACATTCATACACTCACGACCATAATCTCTTTCGGGGTGGACAGAAACGTTGCTATAACTACCAGTTGTCTTGCATACAGTTTCAAAGCTCACTTTAGCGTATTGAAGGTAGCATAGCATATTATGCTCACGACTATATTCCCCGAGGGGGTAGTCAAAGTTATTCTGAAAACTCAGAACATCAAAGTTTCTCTAAGTAATAGGCGTAGGCAAGGCATAGGCCTATTAAAAGATTCAATATTAAATTAATTACGAATTCAAATTTAAACGCACATACACAAAAATAGAATTTGAAGTCAGTTTATATTATTATACTTATTATTTATTAAGAAATATTTTAGACTAGCTGTTGCCCGCGACTTCGTACGCGTGGACTTAGGACTTGTTTATGTTTTTTTTGTGGCACTGACCTGTTTATGTGACTTCTACAAGAACACCCCCTCATCCCTCTATGTACCTCCTACACACCCCTTACGCACCCCCTACTCACCCTTGCGTACCCCCTACTCACCCCTACGCACACCCTACTTGCCCTCTCTACGTACCACTTTCGCACCCCCTACTCATCACTTACGTACCCCCTACTCATCACTTACGCACCCCCTTCTCACCCCTACCCCACCCACTACTCACCCCCTACGGCACCCCTACTCACTCTACTCATCCCCAATTAACGTCCCGAAAAACCATAAAAACGACACCCATAATGATATTTAGACATTTCCACCTTATCGCACCCCAACATGGGATGATGGCATTTCACGTCCACCACGTCGGATTTTAAAATCATTGTTATTTTCATAAACCGTACAAACAATACCCATCTTGATTTTCAGACTTTGTCACTTAATTTCCCCCTTTCAGGGGTTGAATCCTGAAAAAACCTGAAACACTTATTTAATCATTTATCAATAGGAATACTCCTGTGAAGTTTCGAATAAAATAGTCTAACTCTAACTCATCTTGTTTCCCCGTACAAACTTCTTACCGGACACCCGTTTCACCCCTTTAGGAGGTGAATTTTGAAAAAATGTTTTCTTAATGCACCCCTAGACCTGATAAGGTACCTAAGTGCCAAATTTAACATCTATAGACCCAGAGGTTTGGGCTGTGCGTTGATATGTCAGTCAGTCAGTCATTAAGTCATTCAACAGTCAGTTTCTTCTTTTATATATTTAGATAACCAAAGAAACCTCGCTATGCGTACGAGTTAGAGCTCGGCATTTACAAATCTCCATACATGAGTTGGACCCTTTTCTGCACCGGCACTGGTTCGTTTGGCACAAGCCTTTGCAACCACATGCACGAAGAGCATCGCAGTAGGCGGGAATAGGTGGCAGCCTTATGAGAATTGGCTCCAGTTTCATTGTAGTGTGTGTGTGTGTGTGTTTATTGGTGAGGCCGACCAGTCGGTATACCAGATATTGGCGCCTTAATTAAACTTATTAATGTTCATTTATTTAATGATAATAAAAAGGAAAATGGGAAACTATTTACAAAATTAATAGTTAGGAGTATTTATGGGGAATTAGGGGAGGAAATTAGGGTTTAGGAATGTAATGCATTAAGATCAATTCTTGAATTGTCGTCTCTTTGTCTGTTTGTTTGTGCACGCATAACTTAAAATCTAGTGAATCGATTACAATGGGGTTTTTACAAAAGCATAGAAAATAGTGTGTATTAACATTTAATTTTTAATTTATCGCAATCGATAAACTAAATCAAAAATTATGAGTATTAAACGTTTTCAAGTACGCGTATCAGTGGTTTGCGCGTACGATATTGCGAACGCCACTAGTAACACATAAAAAAAACGCACTAGCAGCTTCCAAATGCTATTTTCATGTACTTGGGTGTATTTCTTGTCCTCAAAAACTTAAAATTAGCTTTAAATTTCGTTTAAATAGACCTTAGATGGCGAAAAAAGTGTCGATTTCCGGTTATAACCGCCATCATGAATATCTCACTTCCGGTTGGGATTTCAAGTTGGTAACAAGCATTTTCGGATTCAGCGGGGTCGAATTAGCTAGAAAACACTTGTTACCAAAAAGTAATATGATTTGCTTCTAGCTGTCAAATTTTTCAATTTTAATTCTGGTCTAACAGGTGAAATTTATAACATTGGCATCCTTTTGAACTAAGAGTCTACCCATCTATTTGAACAACTTTTACTAAGGGAGCAAATAATTCATAAGAAAAAAAAAACATATGTTGCATACACTTTAAAGTCGAATAAGCATTGCAGTTTACTATGGAACAGCAGACTTTTTTTTTGTTGCTACGATCGGTTTGCTCCCAAAGTAAAAATTGTTCGCTGAACAACTTTGTCTATAGGACAAATATCTAAATCGAGAAAAAAACTGTCCCATTTCGATGTTGGTCCACTAGAGAAAGTGGTTCAGTTTTATGGTCTGATCATACCTTTAAAAACCGTCGGCATAATGCGGACCCTGTACCTATAGTTTAATTGTTTTGTTTTGTTTTTAATCTGAATAATTGTTTTTATATACCTACTTATTTTCCAATCTAAAAATGAGACGTGAGGCATATATAATGTATTTTTTTTTTCTAAATGTGAAGATGTTTAATTGGCGTCTAGATTTATATAAGAATATTTATTAATAAAATTGTAATGCTGTAAATCTTCCGAAAATAAAATAAATAAATAATTAGTTAAACAGAACCCTGAAGAGTTTAGGGGAGACCATTTCCCAGCAGTAGTGGGACAAAATTGGTTAGAAAAAGAACGGAATGTATGCAGGGCTTCAATTAAAGTATTACCTCACCTATGGAGGTACGTTGACCGCTTATATTGATTTACGATTCATCTTTGTCACGTCACGTTTGGGTGTTGTAAACCCTTACAAATGCGGCAATAGTGTAATTTGATATTTTGATGCGTTAATAGCGCAATAAGGTTAAAAATGTGACGTCAGTATTGAGCGGCTTACAGTAGCTCAAGAACAACTTTGCCACTCACAGAATAGATTATTCAGGGCTTTCCAAACTTATTGACATTTTTATTATTTGTTAACAAATCCGCCGTAATAACGCATATTCTGTAAAAATTTCAATTGTTTCGCTAGTACGTTTCCAAAGTTACAGCCCTAAATAGGTAGGACAGACGGACGGACGGTTGGACAACGTAGGTTTAGAAATAGGGCCCCGTTTTCACTCTTTGGGTACGGAACACTAAAAAACATCCTTTCTTAAATTTAAAGAGGCCAGATGTGACCAAGTTCAACGAATCTAATGGATTGATCCGAAAGCCGCAGAAGCCGCAGTCAACGCTGTTCATTCACTTTACAAGTATTACCGTTTATGAAACACTGCATGAAAGAAACTCTTGTTAATGAACGCACTTGACGTGAGCAATGAAAGGTGCTTCAGAAAAAATGGCAGAGCTATGTTCATAGTTTGTAATATCCATTCATACATTTATTAAGTGGATACGTCAAGCGGTGGAATTCTTCTCTTAAGATTATGAGCTTTGAGCGTTGGTAAAACGTTGCAATGCAATGTTTGTGTGGACTCAAAGGCGGAAATACATAAATATTAAATACATAGTATAGTATCTAGGTACGGGGTGAAACGTAACGAGGGTCTTTCCTTTTAAGGGTGTTCAGACACTGAAACTAAACAACTTTCCCCGAGGAACAACGGGTCGAAAAAAAAAAATAAAAAAATTTGGCTTCCCATACTAAAGTGCGGATCAGCCGATCTATTTTCTATGGGAGGTCCAACATTTTTTATTTTTTTTCGACCCATGCTCCTTAGGGAAAGTTGTTTATTTCCAGTGTCTGAATACACCCATATAGGGAAAGACCCTCGTTACGTGCCACCCAGTATTTTTAGGGTTCTGAATTCAAAAAGGAACCCTTGTAGTTTCGCCATGTCCGTCCGTCTGTCCGTCTGTCTTGTCCGCGGCTTAGCTCAGAGACGCGTAGTACTAGAAAGCTGTAATTTGGCATGGATATACATATCAATCAAGCCGACAAAGTGGTAAAAAAAAATTGAAAAATATATTTTTTTATTGTACCTCCCCTACACGTGAAGTGGGGATAGTAAGTAACTAAACATTTACAATAATTATTCATTACCTATATTTTTAATCGACTTCATGTTGCAGTGTCCGTAAACATTTTGCAGTTTAATAATAAAAACTTTTTTTGACTGAAATGAAACAATAAGTTTAATAATTTATTATTTCATTTCACATTAGGTACCTATGTCTTTCTTCAAGAAACGGTTTTCCCGTACTTACACCGGATATTTTCCAAACACATTTTTCCCCATAGGTACCTACCATACTTACAGCTACCCACAGTATTAATTCTTAGAGACGTTTTACATAACTCGTTTAATGTTTATAATTAATAAATCTGTAGCATTTTTATGAAATATGATAATAGAGAAAAAATTATACTTGCAAAAGAACAACATGAAGTTAAGAGCTTACAAACCGTGTAAAGTGATCACAAAATTTCATTTTTAGCACGGTAATTAAATTCTTTCTAGAATTATTCATTTGGTCTATGAATAACTAATAAAAAGTTTTGATGCCATCGTAAAATTACTCTGACAAGCCTTTATGTATCTCCTTAGCCTTCATCTCACCAACGTACCGCGTTTGTTGTGAACGGATGTGTTTTTGTGTGCTCCATAGTTAAAAATAGTATTTGTGGTTTTACTTGAAGCTAATCGGTGTGAAAGTTATATAGAGGTCAAGTACTAATTACGAAGAAACTTAATGTGATACTCGTTTACGTAACGAGTGACAGCGTAAATTTTAATTACTGTTTTAACATTTTAACTGTGAGGGTGAAGTTTAAATAAACTCGTCATACGGCACGGTTCGATAACCGGTGACTCATCTGTTGCGCTTTTTGCTTTGACGCTTTATAAATACTACCGCTAATTCGCCGCATTACTTATCGACTACCGTGGCGCATTCGATAAGGAGCCTGGGCGGTTAAGCTGAAAGTCGCTGGTTCTAATCTTGGCCAACAAATTTATTTTTGCATTTTATTTTTTGCATTTTTTATATTCTTTGGCTAAAGCAAGCATATACGCACGAAAATGAAATGTTTAGCGTGCAACGTGAAAACAACCGGAAGGGACACTATACCATGTGCTCTGTGCAAGGGCATTTATCATTACAAATGCCTAAACATGTCACAGACTGATTTTAAAAAGAATGAGCTCAAACGTGCTTGGTCATGTCCATCCTGCACTAAAAAAAATTCCCGTCGCAAGGGTGATGAAACACCTGCCAGGCAAGTGTTTGAGGAACCACACGTCGAAATTCCCCATGATGATGATGATGATGATGGTTCGTCTGATGGAGAATCAGAGGCAGCTGAAGAGTTTTTAAGTTTGGAAAAATTTGCGTCACTTCTGGACTCTAGATTGGAAAAGGTGACTCTGACTTTAAAAGGAGAAATAAAGACAGAGTTTGAGAGGGCAATACAACATCTGAAGTCTGAGTTCTCGGGTACAACCGACTTTCTGGCGGCCCAACTAGGCGATATTAGAAAAGAAGTTAATAACTTCACCATTAAAGTCAAGGAACTTGAGTGCGAGAACACTAAGCTTCAGGCCCAAATCGCCATTTTGAAAGGGCAACAAGAGGTGACCCCTAGTACATCTGCACTACAAGAATCCATTCTCCAGCTGCAACTGGACCTGAACGATCGTGATCAGTCAGCACTACTTAATGATGTTGAGATAACTGGCGTTCCTGAATGTGACGGAGAATCGGCTTTACACATAGTCACTGCTGTAGCCACTAAATTGGGGATGCAACTGGACGAGCGCGATGTAGTGAGGGCGACGCGCGTGGGGCCCAAGAGGCGTGCGACCAGCGAGACGAATGACCGCCCGCGCCCGCGACCGCTTGTAGTGGGCCTAACGCGACGCTCACTGCGGGATGAGCTCATGCGGAGCGCTAGGGTTCGGCGTCATGCAACTTCTGTGGACCTCGGACTACCGCCGCATGACCCTCAGCCAATTTATGTTAACGAAAGACTCACTAAAGCTAACCGTCTTCTATTTTGGAAAGCGCGCGAAGCAGGTCGTGCAAACAATTGGAAGTACATCTGGACTAAGGAGGGGCGTATTTACGCTAGACACTCTGACTCTTCGAGCTCCTTTACGCAGTTGCTAAAGACCGAGAAGGACATCGGGAGTGTTTTTGGTACCCATACTCCAGAGCCCAAAGCCCTCTAATTTTGTTTTTTTTGAGGTCGTATTATATTCGAATAAGATTGCGGGTTTATGTCTATTTACGTACGTATTTCTATCTATGTACCTAATTTCCGAGTGTCATGGTAGTTTCTGTTTGTGGTTTTATTTTTATTTTTGCTATATTATGATTTCCATTATTTTAGTTTATGGTCTCGATTGCAAATGTTTTGGTAACGTTTGTTTTAATGTTGTAATACTGTTACACTGTTGTAATACTTTGCCTTGTAATTATGTTTTGAACGTATTTTTAAAATATAATGCCATTTTGTCCTTTTTTTCACATTGTTATTTGCCGGGCGGGTGTGTTGTCGCAGTGGCTAGTTGGCAGGTCAAGCATATCATTCATGACCGCTTAGCTACGGAATTTATATGTTCTATTAATATTACTAACCATTCATTCTATACACACTCAAATTCGTTCTATAATATTTACACCCTTTTGACACACTTATTATACAATGTTTTTAAAAAATTCGTAATATCTTATGATGGTTCCTAAATCAAAATTTTTGAAGTTGGGGCTATTTAACTGTCAATCTTTGAATACTGGTGGTGATAGGTTCATTGTTGCTATGGAGGACCATGCGCCGGACATCATGGCGATTAATGAATCATGGATCAGGGAGGGACGTGAGGCGTTGGCGCCAGTGGTACCAGGATATAGGTTTAGATTACGGCCGCGTCCGAATAATATTCGTGGTGGCCGCGGTGGTGGTGTGGCTTTTTATATCAGAAAAAATTTCAGAGTGCGTTATTTAGATCATCCTCCATCCGCGATAGAGCAGTGGTGGCTGGGAATCACAATCAATGGTGTGCGTTTGGCTGTAGGTACGGCGTACCGTCCGCAATGGCAGTCTATTGATACTTTTTTTAATGATCTCACCGAGTCTGTTGCTTCATTCTCCTATTTCGACCGGATAGTGCTCTTGGGAGATTTCAACATCGACCAGTTAGTAAAAGATAGTAAATATAATCGGTTTTACAATTTTCTACGATGTATTGATCTTAATCAAGTGGTGACAGAACCTACTCACTTTACTAAAGATAGTGCGACATTATTAGATCTTTGTTGCACTGATGTTCCTGTTAGAAGTGTTAGTGTGTCTAATATTAGTGGTATAAATGGTCATGCTATGATAAATGTAACATTGAATGTAAAAAGGGATAAGTTCAAACCAAAAAATATTACGTATAGGCCTATAAAGGACATTGATCAAGATGCATTTAATGCAGACCTTATTGACTTGGATTGGGAATCTATCAAATACTCTACAAACATAAACGATATGGTATACATTTTCGACTCCTTTATTTTGAATCTTTTTGATAAACACGCTCCTCTCAAAACGGTATTAATTAAACATAGACCTACACCCTGGATAACAGATAATCTAAGACTGTTAATAGGATTACGGGACAAGGCATTAAAACGCTATCGTTCTACCAAGAAAGACTCGCATAAGGCATATTATAAGTCCCTGAAAAAAATGACTGAACAATGCATGTACAATGAGAAGCGGGCTTTTTTTGATCGCACTATAAATAACCAAGCTAATGATTCTAAGACGCTATGGAAAAACATGAGAAACTCAATCTTGACTGATCCTAATAGGGATGAAAATCTGCCGGCAATGTTTGATGACCCAGATGAAATAAATCGTCATTTTCTGGACATACCCGGTACAGAAACCGTTTCCTTGTCATTATTGAGCTATTATGAATTTAATAAGTATAGAGATACGGTTTTTAAATTAAAGCAAGTGGATGAAGCTGATGTATCAAAAGCATTCCTCAGTATAAAATCGAATGCTCAAGGGATCGACGGTATTAGCACCGATATGATTCTGCTAACTTTGCCATACACATTGCCTGCTATTACGTGGATCATTAACCGTTCGATATCTACATCCACATTTCCATATGCCTGGAAAACAGCGGTCGTAACTCCATTGCCAAAGGTACCCAACCCTGCGCTTTACAAAGATCTTAGGCCTATCAGTATTTTACCTTGTCTTTCTAAGGTTTTGGAGAGGATAGTCCACATGCAGACATCTAAGTATCTGGAGGATAATAATATTTTACCAGAGGTGCAGTCGGGTTTTAGAAAGGGTGTCAGTACGGCTACTGCTTTGATGGATGTTATGGATAACATTTTATCAGCTCAAGACAGCGGCAAGAGTACAATATTGACTCTGCTGGACTTTTCCCGTGCCTTCGACTGTATAAATACCTCCTTATTAGTATCTAAATTGGCTTATTATGGATTTGATTTCGCTACTATTGCGTGGTTTGATAGCTACTTGTGTGGACGATCCCAAATGGTAAAGCTTCAGGGAAGTAATGGTCTACCAACATGGTCTGCACCCAATGACGTCAGTAGAGGAGTCCCGCAGGGATCCATCCTCGGTCCACTTCTATTTATTTTGTATACGTCAGACCTGGCTAGTCAGATACTGCATTGTAAATTTCATTTGTATGCCGACGACGTACAGGTTTATATTCATGCAGATCCCCTTGATGTTGCCCCTTCCGTCCAAGAAATGAACCGCGATCTTGACAGGATAGCCTTGTGGTCAAGTCGGAATGCATTAGTTTTGAATCCATCAAAGTCAAAATTCATGGTATTAGGTTCTAAAAAGCAAATAGAGAATAGTTTGTCTGGACCTTTAAACGTCTCTGTTTTGAATTCAAATGTAGAACAGGTCAATCAGGCCAGAAACTTGGGTATTCTTATGGACAGCAAACTCCGTTTCGAGGACCATGTCTTGAATGTTGCCAAAAGTTGTTTTTTTCGTTTGAAAGTTATGTACAAAATTCGTCATCTTCTTAGTAGAGATATTAGATTAAAGTTATGCGAGTCATTGGTCCTTTCAAAGTTGAATTACGGAGATGTGGTTATTGGTCCATGTTTACTAGCCGTGACTAAACGTTTGATACAACGAGTTCAGAATGCGTGCGTTCGGTTTTGTTATACGGTTCCTCGCCGTAGTCATATTACACCGTTTCTCGTTAAGGCTGGACTCTTAAATATGGATTTCCGACGACAATTGCATTTTGCCGGCTTGTTACATTCAGTTATACGGTACAAGCGACCAAAATACTTGCATGAAAAACTGGAATGGTCAAACTTTCATCGGAGATATAACTCTAGAAGAGCCAATTGCTTTATTATGCTAACTCCATTTCATAAGACAAGGGCGTTTGAGGGAAGTTTTCGATACCAAGCGACAAAATGTTGGAATAACCTCCCTCCACCACTGAGAGTACCTCTTTCCAAATCAGTCGTCAAGTATCACTACAAGATTCATCTTTTGGCGGAGCAAGCCAAGCTCGTGTAGCTGTTTTTGTCGTAAAATCAGTTCTAGGGTCATTTCATTTTCCTTTATTCGAAGCATCAAACACATAAACATACACATAAAGTAGTTAAAGACAATATTTATACTTATCCACAACAGTTCCTAGTTTTTATTCGTACACCTATTACAAAAATTTATAAGTAACATTTATTAAATTATCTATATATTTAAAGTTTGCGGTACGTTTTTTCGCCGGGAGTGGTATTTTTGAGAGTCACACGTTCAAATCAGTAGTGAAAATGTCATGATCACGATTTTGGGGGTGTGAGTTTCGGAAGTGGCACTTCTGGCATTTGGGTGCGACAGAAAATCAGCGCTGAGCTCGTTGAGCCCAGCATAATGCTGAGTCGTAACCCTGTTTGCTGCTGCGGCACACACTGCTCTTAATTATGTAATTTTTAAATTATGTTTTTTAGTTTAGTTTTTATAAGTAATAATTTTGTCAGTGTGTTTTGTTGTTTGCAAATAAAAATATTTTCTTTCTTTCTTTCTTTCATGTAGCCATGTAGGAAACTACATAGCGACATAGTAAGGAGTGTGGGTGTGTGTGGGTCGACCTGGCCATTGACCTCGTGCCTATCGGTCAACTTGTGAGTTCTTACGACTCTTGCTTGATTTCTTGATAAGGAAGTACGTGTAAGAACTGTTCATTCTAAGTAAGAGTATCGCAGGACCGGCCGTAGAGCACCGATTCAATCTGGTACAAGTTTACTTTTGACTATTCTTTCAAATAAAATATACCGATTACCGGTACTGTTGCGTATGCGCAATACGTTTTAAAATTATTACGAATACTTTCGACGCGTATACAGAGAATTGCAGATTCGAATTACGTATACAAAGCAATTATATCTAAATACTACAAATAAAGTAAAAAATAATGTACCTGTGTCGGACGCGACGTGAGTCATGCATGCATGGTCGATAATACAAAGCAACATTACGTAATGTTTGATTTGATGTCATCTCCTCTGACCGGTCACACCGTGTGTTATTTGAACACTGCTTTTTTATGTGTAGGCGAACTTGCATGGAAGATGTGCGCCTGCGCAATAGCGCACTCTAGAATGCAGCCGCTCAATACAAACGAAGTCTGGTTATATTTTCAATACTAACCAAATTAAAATCGATGAAATTTTTCAGAAAAAATCTAGATACTAATCTATAATGTTGTCAGATTTTCGTTAAAATATACAGTTTCAATGCTAGGATCAATTTAAGATTTGTATGTAAATCTTTGAGGCACTGTAACTTTAAAACTATAATTTTTAGAGAAAATCTGACAACACACAAGCATAGAGATTAGTTTCAAGATTGTTTCTGAAACATTGACTTTAATTGGTTAGTATTGAAAATATCACCAAACTTAGTTTGTGTGGAGCGCGCAGCAAAAACTATGCTTTCGATTGTTATATGTTTCGTCATAGCATATATTCTTTGACATAACATTAGTAATCACTGAGTAACATGCTAACTAAAAGAACACACTCATTGCTTTCTACATAATTTGAGGCGAAATCGCCGTTCAATGTCAAAGCAGCATTATCTATCGGTAAACAAATCAAACATAGGCTACACCTACCTGATTAGTAAATACACGGCCGTAGGAATAAATCAAATACGTTTTGACCCCGCGACCACTTTGCTAATATCAATGTTTTATGTTCGTAACATACTGGGAGAGTTACGTGAGGTGCGATGCTGTGTACATTCGTAAGCGTACGTAAATGTACGCACTTTTGTTGTATTTTATATTCGTATGTCGATGTCGTGTTAGTAGGTGTGACCTACAAGCGTTAGTTATACTTACGTCATTTGATTTGGAATGAAGGAAACAAAGGTTTAACGGACACTTTTTCTTCTTGCGCATTTTTTTAGGGCGGATTTAACGGATTTTGAAAATGTTAGACTGAAAACTTAAACAACCTTATCTTAAAACCGTATCTTAAAATAAGTAAGTAAGTAATAAATAAGTAAAATCAAACACTTCGAATATTATTTAATTACTACAGGGTGTTACGGTAAACAGTTGCATTACTTTAATGGTCGATTGTACCCATGATACATAACAACTTTCCCAAAGAAACCTAAGGGAAATTCGCAAATACAAAAGTGCGACCAGCTGATTGCATTTAGTATGGAAGTCCAAAAATTTTTTTACGAATTTCCAATAGCTTTCTTTGGGAAAGTTGTTCAGTATCATGAGTACAATCAACCCTTAAAGTAATGCAACTGTTTACCCTAACACCATGTATACAAGATGTAACAAAACACCCTAGCTATTTTTAAAGAGGTGGTTTAGTCAGACCATCAAATTGAACCACTTTCACTATGGTATGGAGACAACGTCGAAAAACAATTGAGAAGATCTGCTGTCCCTCATCATTTGAGTCGAGTTGATACTGCTGCAGTTTTGTATAAAATAGCGAATTGTTTTTCTCGATATTGGTTCCATAGTGAAAGTTGTTCAGTTTGGTGGTCTAAAATACCACTTTAAATATTACCAGGGATTTTTGTTACACCTTGCATGCTTTGCAGCATTATTAAAATGCATACGCGCACTGTATATTGAATATATTCATGTACAATAGGTACCTACGTACAAACAAGGTAATTACAATTCACGGGCTATCTTTAGCAAAACTATCACGTTTTGGGTGAAAGTCTCCGTTCGGCAGGCAGCCTGCTGTGCTGGTCGCAGTCAATGCTCATACGGTGTTACGTTTAGTCCTTAGCAAACAGCAGTCGAACTAAACTGAGTTTATTATCAGGCGAGTGAAGAATTTTCTGTCACATATCGATCGAACTACATCCATGTAAATAATTGTGAGTACATCGTTTGAATTTTTGATTCCGTGTATCATCAAAACATATAACGTAACAAAACAAAACACCCTAGTAATACTTAAGGGGGTTCTTCAGACCATCAAACTGAGCAACTTTCACTATGGAGCCAACATCGAGAAAAAATTAAAAAATCTGCTGTCCCATACATTTTAGTCGAGTCGGAACTGCAGTTTTGTATGGGACAGCAGATTTTTTTACTTTTTCTCGATGTTGGTTCCATAGTGAAAGTTGTTCTGTTCAGTTTGATGGTCTGAAGCACCCCCTAAAGTATTACTAGGGTCATAGGGTGTTTTGTTACACCCTGTAGAAGTGTCATAACATAATACAAGCAAATAATGACGTCAAATCTGGTAATCATAAGCTGTTTATGCAATCTCTTAACTCTGTGATTAATTAAACATTCAAAATTCTCACTTTCTAATTACTTTTTACGAGTTCTCGTCTAGAACCGTTTCGACACAGATTAGAACCAGCTCACTTTTTTATCTTTATGTTTCAACAAATCTATGTGTAGAACCTAGTAATCGTTATGCGAAACGTCAATGTATGTGAGTGTAATAATGACGCAACCAATATGTTTGTATGATATAAAATTTTCCCCTCGTTTTATTAGCAAATAAATCATATTTGGGAACCTTCAACTGCACGCCTGAAGAGGTACTTAGTTGCTAGTTGCTACAGAATCGTAGAAAAAAATTGCAACCAGTACTGGCCTCTAAACCCTATCCATGTACACGCACACAGACATAATTTGTATGACGCCTTACGCACATCAACCTAAGAAAGTTGGCCCCTTTTGTTAATATACGGCAGAAGCATGAGGTTCTTTCTAGACATATACTTTTTCTGAAGCTAGTTGTTACAAAGTTTCAGACTGCTCGAAAGTAATAAGGTCGTCGTGAACTTATGTATGTAGGAGCGTAGGAAACAATAATCTAAGGTTCAATTTGTACTAGGAATTATTTGTCATGGTACAGTGATGCAAGCCGTGACGACGAACCAATCGATCGTAAAGGCTGATCGATCAGTGCTCAAATTAAACAAAATGACTACTTATATCACGCAACGCCACAAAAAATTTACAGAAAAATTTATTGCCCGTCTCTGTTTTATCTAACTATCAATTAATTCTACGCCGTTCGGAATATTTTTGCAGCTACATTAAAATAATGCCGTTTTAATTAACACAAGATGTTACTTTCCCCTCTCTCGGTGCCTCTGTGGAAAACCGCGAAAGTTAGTTCTACTCTGTTCACATGGTAAACGCGCGCGCAGCTAGCAAGTTTTCTAGCTCTCCCATATTGTAAACGAACATATAAAATAATACGATTCTATCAAAAGTTCAAAAATAGAACTAGCGAGTTACAAACGACAGTGTCGAACAGTGAACTAAGTCTAGGGTTCTAATTTTAAACGACATACCGAACGGAAATTTAGAACGCCCAACGGATTGCACGTTCTAAATTTAATTTTGAGTGCAGCTGCCAGTGTGAACTTTGTCCGTAGGGAACTTTTTTATTTCCAGCCAGCGTTCCCTTTTATGTCCTGTTTTTCATGAATGCAGCATTACCGACCAACCTTCCATATGTATTAGCCGAGTGTTGATTAACAGAAACTGATTTCTTTAATCGTGATCGTGGGGTGTGGTCGAAGCGGCTGTTTTGTAATTGGCATTGACAGTGAAAGTGTTCGCTAACATCTGTAGTAATATTTGTTGGTAAATACTGTTTCCTTTCTTCTATTGTTTGTCGTGTCTATTATTCTACTATTTCGTGATATGATTACCGAACTTTCGGCTTTGCTCTCGAGTAACCGAATAAATTGTAACAGATGAAATCGTTGCACATTGTAGAACATTGTATTGTATTATTATAGGTCTACTACACCCAACCCACCCGAGGGTTACGTTTTTTTTTTTAGGTTTAATTCTGCGGTAACCTAGTGAATGTTTGCGCCTATAATCACGTAGAATGCAATTCATTTTAATGTTTAGGCTGTGAATAAATGTATTCGAAGACGGAAGAATAATACATTTATAGAAAGATGATTGAAAGACCGAAATATTTACTTAATAAAAAAAAGGTGTATCATTTGAATTGAATTTGGCGCTGCGGTCGGTGGTTTCGTTTCGATAAATAAATAAGGGCATGCAAAATCTTGAAACAAATTTGAAATTACTACTAGGTTAACGCTGAGCCGATCCATTGTTTTCTAGATTTTAGAAGGTATCTTCTCATTATTTGATATACATAAAAATTCATAAAAATATAGCAATGATCCTATAACTTCTCTGCTATATTTAGAATTTTTCATATTTTACTATTTTAAATTTGACTATTTGACTATTTTTAATTTTTTTATGACTTAATTCGATAATTGTAGGTGCAAATTCTTGTTTTTCGTATTCGGTTTCCGCACCTAGTTAGTTGATAGATGGCATCACAGTGACTTGATGAAGTACAAGCCAGTCAATAATAGGTACCAATACCTACCAAAACTACGTAGTTTAGTAGAGGTGAGGTGGTTCTGAAAGGGTCAAGGTCGTTCAGTGGGGGATACGCCTTAACACAAGTTGTATCTATTGTCTACTCGCTGGTTGTGTACCCTACTGTCTATTTTGAGAAAACACGTAGGTAAACGCCAACAGTGGTTACCTCAATGACTTAATCTTAAGTTCCATTCCAACATCAAATTAAACGACAACAATACCTTACAACCGAGAAGAAGCCTTCCAATCCAACATACAAAAGATTTTCTCGCAAGAAATGTCTATTAACGTCAAAATAACTTAATAATTTTACCTCCCGTAAAATTCTATGTTTGCCGCATAATAGGTGAAAAAGGTAATTTTTTTAGTAAACTGTTTTGCAATTAACTCGCTAAAATTAACGTTTTAATAATTATCTACTTTGACCACGTCACATCATCGTTAATCGATTGCATAAATTGCGTAACTCTAGTCGTTAGCGGCATTAATTTTGACTTAATTAGCTTTGAAGCTTTCTTTCTACTAAGAACTGTAGGTAACTGATGATTCACACTTCTTCTTTCAACATCATCATCTCAGCCGATGGAAGTCCACTGCTGGACATAGGCCTCCCCAAGGATCGCCATAATGCGCTGCCCTCATCCAACGTTTTCCCGCCGCCTTCACCAGGTCGTCGGTCCACCGTGTGAGGGGCCTACCCACGCTGCAGCGCTTTCCGGTACGCGGTCGCTACTCGAGAACTTTTCGGCCCCACCGGCCATCGGTTCTGCGAGCAATGTGCCCCGCCCACTGCCACTTAAGTTTAGCAATTCTTTGGGCTATGTCAGTTACTCTGGTTCTTCTGCGGATCTCTTCATTTCTGATTCGATCTCGCAGGGAAACTCCGAGCATAGCCCTCTCCATTGCTCTTTGGGTGACTTTCAGCCTTTTTATGAGGCCTTGAGTGAACAACCACGTCTCTGTTCCATATGTCATCACTGGCAACACACACTGATCGAAGACTTTCGTTTTAAGACACTGCGGTATTTGGGACGTGAAGATACTACGTAGCTTCCCGAACGCTGCCCAGCCGAGTTGGATTCGACTTCTTCTTTAGGCCTTTATTGTATTAATAAAATTCACCGTCGAAACTTGTATTTAAGGTGTGAATCGTTTGGAAAAACGTACGTCTATCACCATCACAGTCTATATAGGGTGCTTCTTAAGACGTATCCCTAA
The DNA here is from genome assembly GCA_922987775.1 of Agonopterix subpropinquella. Classification (NCBI taxonomy): domain Eukaryota; kingdom Metazoa; phylum Arthropoda; class Insecta; order Lepidoptera; family Depressariidae; genus Agonopterix; species Agonopterix subpropinquella. The sequence continues at coordinate 50,424,723 of OV277693.1, read as the reverse complement.
CCGAACGACCTTGACCCTTTCAGAGCCGCCTCACCTCTACTAAACTACGTCATTTTAGGTTATACCTATTTTTGACTGGCTTATTCTTCATTATGTCTCTGTGATGCCTTCTAATCCAAGGAAATTAAATTCGAAAATCATAAGAATTCGCACCAAAAAACATTGTCCACGTGACGAAATGCATTCGTTTCAAATCGTTTCACAACTAACGAATGAGTGTCAAAGAACACATACAAAAAATACTTTCCAAGGAAATGGAAATTATCCTTTTCTACCATTTCTTTTAAAATTCAAATTTAAAATTTTGTAGGCGAAACGGAATTGGGCGTTTTCCTTTAAAATTATTTAATTAACTCATTAAATATTGGTCTTAAATTTTTTTAGGAACATAATATTGTCTACACAATGCTGTGTGTCGCAAGTAAAAGTGACTTCAACTTATAAAGTAGGTAGACGCACGTAATACAGACTTTTTGACAGCCCGGTAGCACAGTCGGTAGTGAACCTGCCTGCTGTGCCGAGGGTCGCGGGTTCGAATCCCGTAAGGGACAAATATTTGTATGATGAATATGAATATTTGTACCCGAGTCATGGATGTTTGTATCTATATATGTATTCTATATCGTTGTCTAGTCATCGTAATACAAGTCCAGGCTAGATTCTGGTACTTTAAATGTGGCTAGATAATTTGTGTGACATTGTCCAAGATATTTATTATTTACTTTTTCAAATGATTAGGGTTTCCTTTGAACACAGGTCTCCTATGTATTTTATAGAAAACTAAGAAATATTCTTCATAGCAAATGTTTAAGATTATTGCTAATTTGTATGTGTTTCATTCAAATAACGAAAAGATAGCTTCTAATAACCAGCAAAATATGTCCCGGTTCAGCGTTTACCTTTACCGGAGCGTCGTAAGTTAGAAATATAAGTTCTATCAAAATTAGATGAAACTATTTTAAGGGGATGATCAGACCATCAAACTGAACAACTTCCAATATCGAAATCGCGAAAAAAAAAACAGCTATCCCATACATTTGAGTTGATTCTAGTTATGTTTGCAGTTTTGTATGCAACAGCTGTTTTTACTTCGCGATTTCGATTTTATGATTTTATTCCATAGAGAATGAAAATTGTTAAGTTTGATGGTCTGATTATCTCCTTAAAATAGTTTCAGCTTATTTTGTGGACCTTATATTCATTGGTACTGTTGGTACATGGCATCGTTACGTAAACTAAAATCACAGTATAAGACAGTAATCCATCTTTATACAATGGTATCAAACGCGGCTTGCATGTGTGCTCGCCAGACTCGCCAGTACGTACGACGATATCTAAGGCAGCCAAGGCAGCGCCAGACGGGGCTACGCGGAGATATTGTCAGTGTGTGCGTGCTACGAGGCGTACGCCGCGTTTGGTAGCATGGTATGATGATGGATTACTGTCTTATAATGTGCTAAAACCTTGATTGAAAAATCCGCCGTTATAAGAGTCACCCCTCTATTGCAGACAACGGATAGTGCAGACTTCCTGGGCACACGTCCGCACACGGCAGGAGTGTTGCCCGGGAAGCCGGCGGGCAACCCCCTACAGTTCGTCCGGGTTGGCCCCGCCGACCTTGGAAGCCGTGCTCGGGAGCAGCTGAGGAGAGCCGAGCTCGCGAAGAGGACTGAGCCCGCGAGGATCGAACGCCAGGAAGATTGGCAATCGGTGAGTAAACAAAACAAACGGCTGATAATGCGATGTTAGCAGTACAACAAAATAGTACACAGGTGTTAGGGTAAAGCATTTATCAAAGGCTACATTCACAAACTTGCAAACAGTCTCCTTGCCCTCAGCAAGGATCGAATTTGTGCAATAGCAAGGTCACTCACAGGCCACAACACACACATGCACACACTGAAATTAAGTGATACGACCGGCTGCAGATTCTGCAAGGAGGACATGGAAACTCCTCTGCACCTCCTATGTGGCTGTGGCCCCCTGATGTACAAACACAGTACTCATCTAAGTAGGAAGGATCACCAGATGAGATACAAACCGTCCCGATCAAAAACCTACTACGAATTCTGACCGCAGTGGGGCTTGGTATGGAACTGTAAAAAGGGCGTTCACAAAGAACCAGGGATGGTCTAAGTCGCACAGGCTTAGTAAGCCTGTCAAGTCAAGGCCCCAAACCCTCAAATAATAAATAACAGGGTAAACAGTTGCATTACTTTAAATGGTGATTGTACGCATTAGATTTTTTTTTCTGTTTTTTTTTATTGGAGCTTTTAACCCTGAGGTTATGTCAGCCCTACCCATATGATACTGAACAACTTTTCCAAAGAAACCAATAGCAAATTCGCAAAAAAAAAATCTGTATCATGGGTACAATCACTTCAATTAAAGTCAATTGCTTACCCTAACACCCTGTACATCATCCAAACAGCACTAGTTTATAGCGACCAACACGTTCGAATTCGTTCGAATCTACTTTAAGAAGACGTGACAATTTCACCCAAGAAGAAGAAGTCGGTTCAGGACCTACTCTAAGCTCATAAAGACCAGCAAGATGATATTTCATTTCATTCCATTTATTTTTTTATTATACTTAATATTTTTTTTTATATTATGAATTGTACTATCATTACATAAATACAATATATACTTACTCCATTCAGGAATTAGAGAGACAAAATGTAAACAACGGTAATACCAGTGTTGAAAATACCATCTCGAGACGGAAGAAAACTTATTTCTGGAATATACAACAGTAAATTATCAATTCTACTCGCAAAGGATTGCGACAGATAATATGTTAATTTTGTATGGAAAATTATAATAAAATACGCAAGTCAACATATATTTGAGAACAAAAGAAAGCGTGACTGTAAATATTTTATTTCGTGGTCTGGCAACACTCAGATGTATTTGACCTTTGGTTCGTTTTAATAAAGTTCTTAAAGAAAAATACTGTTTATTGTACACAATAACGTAAACGCGTCTCTTATCGTCTTCGGTCCGTACGCTACGCGCGGACGCTACGCCACTAGCAAGCCACTAGCACTAAAAAGTCAAGAAATGGGCTACATAACGTAATTTAAAAATGTAATTCAATTTGTTACAAGTATTGTTCTTATTTATCGATACCAACAAATTTGTAATATCACCGCAATCTAGTAAGTGCCGTGCCTACATAATGTTATTATTAAAAAATGTTCCAAAGGTTTCTGACTACGAAACATCACTTTGGCAGTGAAGTTTCTTTGTTTACATCTTGTCTCTCTAATTCCTGAATGGAGTTTAGTAGGACAGCGGATAGAAAAAACAAAACAAACAGACAAAAAAAAAACCTAGGTAAAATATGCCCTCTAAAGCCCCTACTCGAGGCAGAGTGCATAGGAGGCTGGCAGCGTTGCCTCGAATAGGCGCTTTGAGAGGCATTTTCGGAACATTTTCCCCTCAGGACCCCAGCAACCTAGTTCATTTATTTAAGTTCTATAGACACGAATATTATCATCACCCAATACGATAACATTAAATTTTAAATTATACATTTAATAATTATCTATAGATATTAGTAATCGATGCACTTCAGTCGTCATTCAAATGATGTCAGAGCAAAAAAATAGGCAATGCTACAAAATTTTACATATTACAAGTTTTCCTTTATTAGTCAGAAAACATGATGAAATCAGATGCAATAATAGTATCGTATTCAGTAAGTAAGTATAGGTATATTCTTGATAACCTTGCGGAGTTTCTTTCTGTCATCAAGGTACACACGGCGACACATCAACCTATACAAAACCAACATACTCGTAAGCTGGCCGCGCGTAGGTCGAGTAACGTATAACGTCGCGCGGCCAGCTTGTTGGTTTTGTATAGCAAGTGTATAATAGCTTGATGTGTCGCCGTGCGTACAATGTTTAGAATAATTCACACAAGTACAGTGCCGAGCCCTATTGCTCATAATATCTGCTCGATTTGTAATACTTAATGACCGACCTTAATTATATGATTTCTGTAGTAAGAAAGCTATGTTCTCTCCCATTCAGGTTAATTGGCAATGGTTGCAATGTTTTATGGTTTTTTTTTTTTTTTTTTTTTTTTTTTTTTTATTATCGATGGGTTTGCTCTTGACCTCAATCTAGTCCACAGGACAAAGATGAGGTCGAAGATGTAGCGAGCTTACCCAGAATGGTACTGGCACTCCTGCACACTGACGGAACGCAGCAAGCTGCTTGGCGCCAGACTCCGGCAGGAGGGTGGTCGCGAGCCAGGCGGCTCCTTGCGGAGCCTACCACACCGCTGTGGGGTGTGGGGTTTTCTTTTTTTCCAAAATGCATTCCATAATGAGCGTCTTCTCCATTGATTTATCGCTGTGGTTTCACAATAGTTTATGTCCCTCTTGCTGTGTGGGCATAGATTTATTACTCGCTGTAAATTTATATTGGGATATGGATTTTATTAATTCGTAAAACACAAAACTGCAATATCAAAACGAGCGAAACAAACATCATATCAATAATATCGTACGTAACTCAAATTCATCTTTATTTTGGTGGCAGTTCCATGCATTGATTTACATCGCACAAAATCCAAGCAAATCATGTCATTGCTCTTTTTTTTTTATAAGCCTGTTTCATCCCACTGCTGGGCAGAGGCCTTCCTTTAATCTTCCAACCATCTGTACTCTCTCCTGGGCGAGCTCTTGGCCACTTGTCGTCAAAAGGATACAGATCATCTCGCGTCTTAGGACAACCTGGACGCCGACGATTTTGCTCTTATAAAGGGGAAAAAATCGTGTATACATAACAACATGTCTCCTTGATATTCCCTGCGGCCTTTGCCACCGGAAATACGTAGCTAACGCGTTTGTACACACCGCTCAGAAGCCTTGGGAATGCTTTGAGCTTCCGGCGAGCGGATACCTCGCTTTTTAACTATTGTTGTTTTCGTTTGTTTTAGTGACGGCAAATAATTATAGCAAAATGGATCGGTATGCAATTCTAAAAAAATTTACCTCTTGGTTGAAGTTAAAATAATCTAGTCTATCTTCATGCGTTCCTATTTTACGGTCCGATAGGCTAGAAGATAGACAATACCTTTACGAAAGTTTTCTAGTTCCTTTTGAATTCTAAACGTCAAAACATCATAGAGTTTATGCCAATTTCGTTTACGTATCTAATAATTTTAATCAGCGCTATCTACAGGGTGTTAGGGTAAACAGATGCATTACCCTAAGGGGTGATTGTACCCATGATACTGAACAACTTTCCCTAATGCAAATGTCTACCGTAACACCCTGTAGTAACAGTAAGGGTCAGCGCACACCTAGCGTAAAACTGTTCGAGCATGCGCGAGCAAATTTCATTGATTCAGTTGATAATGAACTCTATTCCCATTGAAATAAAGTTGAAAATAGCTTGCAAGTGATTAAATCCCTTCAGCGTCTGTTCGAGTATGCTCGCGTATGCTCCTCGCGGCGACGGGAGCAGTCGCGAGCATGCGCGCGGATGCTCGCGCATGCTCGAGCATACGCGCGTGTCGATGCTTGCGATCCGTCGTCAGTGTTGCCACCCCGTCATTTTTCGGGCTAGCTCTAACATCTTTTTTATCAGCTAAGCCCGAAAAGGGAAATTTAGTACCTAGTTGCCTACCTACAGATAATAAATAATAATCTAGCCCTTATCGAAAATACACGGAAAATCTAAAATAACATTGATTTTTATGGTTCCGTACCCAAATTCTTATTGATGTGCTCTTCTTGCTCCTCTTCCTCTGCTAGTAACCCAATAATTACCAAATCCCAGTCCACCATACTTTAAAATTGCTCTTATCGCACGTCTTTACTTTAAAATATTGTAAACACAACTGCAAAATTCACTGTCAACTGTAGCAACACGGGAGCATCCGCGAGACTGTTCGAACACTCGCGAGCTACTCGCACATGCTCGAGCATCCGCCGCTGCCGCCGGCGGATTTCGCCGCTAGGTGTGCGCGACTGCAAAGAACATGCTCGAGCATGCGCGAGCAGTTCTACGCTGGGTGTGCGGCTGACCCTAAGAAAACGCAATTTTTAACATTTAGACATGCCCCAAATATGGGTACGGAATTCCGAATCAGGATTGTGATTTTGTATAGGATTTGGAAAACCTCCGCAATTCCGAACGTACTTATAGAGGGAGAAAATCCATACGAAATCGTAATCCTGATTCGGAATTCCGGATCAAAATTCAGTATGTATGTGGCGGACCTTATGTCTACAGGTTTTTAACAGTTTAATTTTTTCGATAATTCCATTAAATTATTTGTTACTATTGCTATGTTAAACTTGTTGATGTTGGTAATGGGGAATTTTTTCTCTATAAATACTTGCCCACCTACATACCCCATTATCGGCAACCATTATCTTCTAGATTACCATCGTTTAACTGTCACCGTGTAAAGCCACAAGTACATGTTGTGTAATCTTTGTATTTCGCTTTAAAAATGTCTACATTTCTACTTGGCAGTCAGGTATAGAACTAGTTGAGTTAGTTCTAGCCAAGTTGAGATTGGTACAAGTCACAAACGAATAACTGTGAAAGAGTTTTAATTTTAACGTGTTTCGAATCAATCTACACTAATTTTATAAAGAGGAAAGATTTGTACCTATTTTTGTATGTTTGTATGTTTGTAATGAATAGGCTCAAAAAGTACTGGGCCGATTTCAATAATTCTTTCACCATTAGAAAGCTGCATTCACCCTGAGTAACATAGGCTATATTTATTGCTAGAAAAGATTAGACGTCCACCCGTGCGAAGCCGGGATGGGCCGCTATCCATGCGCGTGCAGTGTATATAGGCAATTAGGCAGTGCCTACTTGTCTCCTCATTAATTATTAATCATCTAACAATTTACAGTCATACTCTATAAACACAAACAAAGAAAGCATCCAAAAGATTAATTCCACATTCAAATATGGCGCGCAAGAACTGCCCGAAGTTCGGGCGGGCCCCGAACGCACGCACGCAGCGCGCAATAGGCAGTTTTCAAACGGCACAAGCTCACGCAATACAAACGATCTATGGCTACCTATGCATTTACACTTGTTAAAAACTATACGACAAAAATGCAAAGTACGCAATAACCACGCGATAATACGTAACGCTTGACCTTCGCTATTTATTGTCACAATATAAGCATGCGTAATGTATTAACCAACCTCGCGTGAAAACAACGAAGCGCTTGGCATCTCATTGATAGATTGTATCTTCGCTATTTGGTTGCATGCGCGCTCTTGACGTTGTTCACTTGGCTGCGTTCACGACCTTTGGGTGCGGTTGTTTTTTCAACTCGCTCTATGGTAAGAACGTTTTCACCGAGGCTCTGGAGTGCGATTTTTTAAAGTCACACATCCTAATTCGTATACGAGAGTGATGCCAAACTCTATGGAATTTATGCATTATTCGTACACGAATCAAGATGTGTGAATTTCAAAAATAGCACTCTTGAACGGCGTTTAGTGTGAAAAGTTGCACTCGGGGTGCACCTGGGGCGTAGGTTCGGAACGCAGCCCTTTGTTGGCCGATTTTGTTTTGTTTGACTTTGACAGTTTGTTGAATTCCGAGCGTGTTCAAATGTTTTCAATTGTTTTTTATGTGTTTAGGTAGAAATTAGCTGAATATTTTGTTTCTAGCTGTGTATTTTGTTAATATTGACAAATTATAAATAAAGTAAGGTTTGTAGTGAAAGATCAAATGTGTTTAGATAAATTATGTGCAGTTCAAATCTTTTCGCGAAGTTTTCATTTGACTTGTGGTCGTTAATAATATTCATCAACTAGCGAAGATTGATCGTCAATAAAGAGACCAATGTTATGAAGAAATAGGTAAGAAATTAAACGTGAAACAGTATACAAACCAGTGGCAAGTTGGTGACCAACAGGCTCACTATCTACCTACTTGCCACTCTGGTGCTGGTGCTGGACAGGATTCAGGCACTCTCAGCGAAAAGTGGATTGTAAATATAGTAGGTATAGTATTAAAAATATGTTTGATAGCAGTCGGGGTATAGTCGTGGGCACAATTATGCTGAAAACACCGTATAGGCTCTTTTTCAGCTCTGATTGCCTACTTGTGCCTGGTGGTAATGCACGCCTGTGCCGCTATCATTCATAATTATAAAACAGTAACGTGACTGACACACAAGGCACAGCATAAACCACTGAAGATAGAATTTCGTAATAAATGTATGTTAATACTGCAAACTAATCATAGTGTGAACTACATAAGATTTGTATTTTCATGTGTCCAAGTAATTAAATATTCTACAGAATCAAACAGCGATTTATCCTCGTAAACCCACTTGTCCTTAAAAGGACACTTTTTTTTAGTCTTTAGGTAAGTATGAATTAACGCCCAAAGTTCCTTCAAAAGTAAAATCCTTACTTGAAGTTCTGGGCCTTTATGACTACAAATAATTGGTTCTTTTCAGAGACCTTCGGTCTTAATTCACTCCCAATTACACGAGGCTATTGTTAATTTGTTATAAAGGGTTATGCGAAAATTAAAAAAAACTTAATTAGAAACGGGATTTTGAAGTGAATTAATCAGTCAGTCAGTTTCCATTACCCTCAGATTTTTTCCAAGTTGTACCATACAAGATTGCAGTGTTTAACTCTAGTCGTAACAACGTTGAGCGAAATTGAGAAAAAACCCCAGCAACATCGAGAACACGCGATGTTTGACACGCTCGCAATCTGCGCCTGAGTCTATCTAGGTACTCCAAGTACCTACCGAGTGCAGTGTGCAACTATCCAAATAAGAGCAGAAACAACCATAGATAAATATTGTTATAGTCAACATAATACTAGATAGTATGTCTCAGAAACAACAATGACACCGATGCAATGCGTTACATATTTTAAGGGATGATTCAGATTATCAAACTGAACAACTTTTACTGTAGGACAAACTTTGAAAACGCGAGAAAAAAAAATCTGCCTTTTCGAGCTACCTACATTAGAGATTGTCATTTTCTATGGAACAGCCGAGTTTCTTTCGTGATTTGTGAGTTGATCCCTAGTAAAATTTGTTCAGTTTGATGGTCTGAAGCACCTCTTAAACTTAAAGCAAGTATTATTATTTTTATATTCCGTTTTTTTTATTGGAGCTTTGAACCCTGAGGTTATGTAAGCCCGTGTCAAAATTAGTCACAAAGTACTTAATTGTATGTAACGAATTTAAGTTTATACTACAAGGTGAAATTGATATCATTAGCATCCTTTTAAACTAAGAGTCTACCCATCAAACTGAACAACTATTACTATGGCCGCAAACCGATCGGGGCAAATAAAAAATCTGCATCTGCAATATATGCCTACTCGACTCAAATGTATGCATCTGCTTTTTTTTTGCTCCGATCGGTTCGCTGCCATACTAAGAGTGATAGGTAGACTCTTAGTTTAAAAGGATGCTAATGATATCAATGTCACCGCTGTATATTTTTCATTATCCTTTTAAACACTATTTACAATAAACCTCATTGTTTATTCGAATGTTTTCCGTGATGTGTTCGAAATCTCATCAAAAAGCAATGCAATGCAGCTGCGGGCGTGATGCAGAAACGTCCTTGCGCTGTTTGATACCAATCAGTCTGGTAAATGGAGCCGCATTCCCATGTTTATTGCATTTAGTGCAAGTTGCTGTTGTCGTTTTATAGGTCATGGACCTTTTACCAACGTACCTACTTCTATTAATGTCGTACGAAAAATTACGACGTTATTGCTTTATGTTTATGATTCTCCGTAACGTGACGTCTCATGGTTAAGGCTACAATGACAGCAATTAATTAATTATTACGACGACTGGTTGGCCACTCTGGGTTTTTATTTTTATAATAAACTAGAGTTAACCCGCGACTTCGTCCGCACAAATAATATACCAGATTGTAAGTCAGATCATAAGCTATCAAACCATAAAGTCTCATCAAAATCGGTTCAGTAGTTTTAACGTGATGCTCGTTCAAACAAACAAACACACAAACAAACAGACAGACAAAAATTCTTAAAAAAGGTTGACTTGGAGTCAGGGATAAGTACCTAAAAACCATAATCGTAATCTTCTTCTTGTAAATATCTTCAATGTACAGACACGCTTCTGTTACAGTTTTATAATTATAGTTTAGATTACTAACTGGAGGATGAATCATACTTCTTTCTGGCTATCGTCTCCTGGTTATAATTATACAGGGTGTAAAGAAAGTCGGTGGCGACTATGGACACCTAATTATAAATATAAATAAATAAATAAATAACGCTCACAGGCACATACATTGTAATGATCCCAAGAAAGCACTATTAATAGGCTGTTTATTATGGAAACCATACAACAACGGCACAAACATGTAAACATCCATGACCGAACCGGGATTCGAACCCAGGACCCTGGTTTGGCAGTCCGGCGTGGTAACCATTACACCAACCGGGTCGTCAAATTATGGGGGTCCGGGTTCGAATCCGCACGGACAACATGCCATGTACCAATTTTTCTAACTTATGTACGTAATACCGACTGCTCTCAAACGGTGTAGGAAAACCTCGTGAGTAAACCTGGCCCTGTACTCGGAGTTTCGATGTTTCGATGATCGCCCCTGTTTCGGTCCGCACTTCATTGTAATAGAGTTGACATTGGAACGAAAACATTCACGCAATTGCGAAGTTCGAATGTGCGGGTAGACCCACTGCATACACTGAAGAAGAAATTCTGATGTGTATGAGAAGTCTAGCAATTGGCACGCCTACGCCTGGTGGACTAATGCCTAATCCCTGAGGTTATATAGGCCTGTACCCTACAGTGGGACGTTTATAGGCTGATGATGATGTTGATGATGAACCAAACACCCTAGTAATACCTAAGGGGGTGGTTTGGACCATCAAACTGAACAAAATTTACTATGGGAGCGGCCAGTCATTTTACGGAGTTTTGTTAGGCGGGGTAGGGAGTAATTATTAATTGGACTTTTAAACTGTAACCGGCACCATTTAGTGACAAAAATACTATCCTAAGCCGTATTAAATAAAAAATTGCCACGCAACATAGAAATCAAAATTGTGTGTCCCAGGAATTCGAACTGATGCGTAAATTTTTTTTAATTTTGTTACATTTCGAAGCTCAAATTGGCTTTTCAATATTACAGCGAAAAAAAAATTCTATTATTAATTACTTAATTAGTCCCGGCTCAAACCGTAAAATGACTGGGCTACGGAGCAAAAAAAGAAGTGTTATTCCATACATTTGAGTCGAGTAGGTATGCAGATGCTGATTTTTTTTGCTCCAATCGGTTTGTCTTTGGATCGGTGAAAGTTGTTCAGTTTGATGGTCTGAAGCACCCCCTTAAGTATTACCATAGATTTAAATACCAGTATTACTAGGATGTTTTGTTACACCCAGTATGACGTATAAACCACATACTTTACCCATCAAACTGAACAACTTTTACTATGGAAACAAACCGATCGGGGCAAAAAAAAATCTGCTGTTCCCTAGTAAACTGCAATGCCTACTCGACTCAAATGTATGCAACAGCTGATTTATTTTTCGCTCCAATCGGTTTGCTTCCATAACAAAAGTTGTTCAGTTTGATTGGTAGAGTATGTGGTTTAAAGGTTAATGATACTTTTCCTAACACCCTGTATAAGTAATATCTAGTTATAAATTACAAAAAATTCCTCAAGAGTATTCTAACAGTAATATAAAGATTATGTAAACATCATTGTATGTAATAAGACGGATATTTCGTTTGTAAATAAATAGTTTTGCCCTATTCATCTCGATGACGTTACGCTAGTAACAGGGTTGCCAGACGTACGAGGTTCCTCGTACAAATACGAGATTTGGGGTCTCCCGTACGAGGTACGATGATGATGTCAACCTCGTACAAATATGTACGAGGTTTTGACTTTTAAGGAAATTATGCCATGATTATCCATTATCCATTGCAAGCGACTATTTGTTGAATAAATGAATATCTAAACCATCAAACACTTTCAGATGTTTATGGTTAGTTTGTAGTTTTCCGGGAAATCCACATGAAACCGATCATCACTTCGATTTGTTCCTCGTATATTAGCTGCTATTATCCTTTCTTTTTCGTTGTAAACAACATAAAAATTTTATTTTTAACCAATTTTTTTTTATTCAATGATAAGTCGAAAATTAAATTGTGTTTTATGCCTAAATCTTTGTTTTTTCACACTTTAGATGAATGTACGAGGTTTAATAGCCAAAGTACGAGGTTTTTCTTGCTTTTGGTACGAGGAAAAAATTATCAACGTCTGGCAACCCTGGCCAGTAAACTCCAAGTTGGAGTTCAACTCCAACTAAAGCCACTGTCTATTTACTCGTATAATATCATAACACCACTATTGTTTATGTGACAAAAAGACATGCTTATGGTATTACCGCAAACCCTTCATGATCAGTGCATAAGCGTCACCACACACAGTCGTAAATTCCGAAAGGAACGCGCGCCGTTGCGAATGGAGTGTTGCCGCTTTCAGAGACTTTTCACTAGATCTAGTGATTTTTTGATGTCCTAATTGGCATTCTTTAAAGATTTACAGTCATATCATACAAGCTATTTTTGACGGTACGATACTGTATCGTGACGGTGTAGTTGCGACGTCGTTGCGGTATAGTGTGAAATCGCTTGTGTGATGATAATGGTTCATGCCATTTTGTATGCAGATTATGTCTAATGTGAAAACTATCGATATTCTTTTGATATAGTTGCATTATATTGAAATACAATTTACAAATCATCATCGTAACGTCATGATCTCATCACATAATAATAATTATCATGTATAGAAATTGTTTATTTAAAGTAGGTACCTTCTTCTTGTTATCGTGTGGGCAGAGTCCTGGTGTCAGAGTTTTTTCAGACCGCCTTACGGCCTCCGACGTGGTTTTTATGTAACGACTACTACTACCAGATATAGTAGCCGGGACCAACGGCTTAACGTGCCATAAGAAGCACGGAATCATTTTTCTTTTCAGACAATAAGGTGATTTAGCCTGCAATTTCCTAACCAACTGGGGAAAAACGCACAAAGTGACATCACTAGGTGTCCCCCGTGGGAATGGAACCCACGACCTCCGTGTCGAGAGCCCAATGCTCTTAACCATAGACCACGGAAGCAGTTAGTTGATAAGTACCTAAAAATGCATCATCCATTTGGAATTTCATTCATTTTTATTTTAGGCACATTTTAAACGACAGGTATAATAACTTTATGTTTTAAACAGCACTCTAGTATTTTTTGTAATTGTAACCATAGTCGACAAGACAGAATTCCGAATCAGGTTTATTCTGAACTAGCTGTTGCCCGCGACTTCGTACGCGTGGACTTGGGACTTGTTTATGGGTTTCTTTTTGTGGCCTATATAATAGGTATTTATCAATTATATTTCATGTTATGTAACGAATAATTGAGGATCGTAAGAAGATACGATTTCTTTTATAATTATATTTAGATTTTACATAATTAACAAACAGTGTATTTAGTTAGTTGTATTGTACCAGTCCGTTGGTATTTGGTAATTGTCCCTCAATCTTAAGCAGCACGTCGGCAAACTCTTGAGCGTGAGATTTGCCACCAAGATGGACCCGCATATTTTGCGTGAGGCGCAATTTCTGTACTCCCGGCCATAGCACACAGCGCTTGAGGCAGGCGGTCACCTCATCTACTCTGGCAACGTCTGGCGAAAATCCATCCGCGATACCACCCATCGCACGATTATCCCTTCGGATGTACTGGAGCAATCTGTTTACAGTTTCTACAGCTTTCTTGTGCGCCATAGTACCTACACTCATCCCAAATATCACTCGGGCTTTGTCACTGTTACGTGACACACCACACACAGGCGTTTCCGTGCTGTCTAAATCTATGGAAGAATCTTGAAGGTGGGCCGTTTTACCGCCAGGAAGCAATGTGGCAGCGATCCCTGAAGATGCTACAGCGAAGGCGATCTTGCTTTGTCGTCTGATTTCCGCTAGAAGCATTATATGGTAATAATTTGTGCACCGTTTCCGTTTGAAAAAATCAAGAAAGCCTTTCCGTTGCAACCCTTTTCAGAAAATTTTGATAAAAATTACGTGTTTGAAAGTACCTATGTAATTTTTACATAGGTATCGGTACCTTTTGTAATCTTGAAATCATTTAAAATATATACTTCATGGTTTACATACCTTCAATTATTAAACCAAACCATCTAAATATGTAATTATTTATTGTAATTTGTAATTTTATTTCCATCAACCAATAACAATAACAACTTGTCAACGTAGTTGTCAACATTGCCAAAGAGAATGTAACTCACTACGTTATAGGATTCGGGTCTCCGATACTACAAACTGGTCGTGACCGATATCCAGAATCTTTGAAATGTGTGCTAACCTTCAAGGGAATTAATTGCGTCAGTGTACGTTTCGTATAACATTTTTTTGTTAGAGAGTTGCGCAAGCCTGAACATTGCTTTGTAGGGATATACAACTTCCTTGAGAGGTTTTTGACTTGAAGAAGTTCTTATTCTAGGGTTCGACCATAGATATAGGAAGCGAAAAGTTCTTAATCTAAGCTTTCAACATATTTTCAACACAAACGATGAAAGCCCAAATTGTCAAAAATACGTTGAGCTTTTTCAGCTATGAAAAATATAAAGCGACAAAGATCAACCTTGCTGGTTATAGTGGATCTCTGAGGCATACTGACTTTGCACTGTACCCAATACTATACCAGAGGTTTTTGTTGCTGGTTTACTATTTCTCGGCCATTTTTCGAGATGTTTTTTATATATTATGTTATTCCGGGATATAAACTGTCACTATACAAAGTTTCGTCAAAATCCGTTCAGTGGTTTTTGCGTGATGCGCGTTCAAACAAACAAACAAACAAACAAACAAACAAACAAACAAACAAAAAAGTTAAAAACCTTTCTACCATGTTCAGTTACTGATTTTAAGTCGCCCTGGTTGGTTTTTTTCCAAATATATTCAATGTACAGACTTTTTTGCATTTACGATTTTATTATAGGTATAGATATAGATGTTTGTGATAGGCCTAAAGAACGTATTCGCCTGATAAGCACTGTTAAATTCATACAAATATGTATCCGAATCAATATGCGGCTTGAACACAGAGTAGATACCGCATACAAGGCCGCCGACGCGCGCGACACATCAATGATTTTGCACAGATATAAGCAACGCGAGTGAGCGAGCTCGAAGTAGTGCGACCTTGAAATGGCCAATCAAGTTGCATCGTTTCGTGCCCCGCTACCCGCACCTACCGCCAAAAATGGTAACTTCGGGCGTGCACAAAATTTTCATCATGTGTTCTATTGGGAGTAATCGGTGGGTTTGAAAAACCAGTAGCGGGCTCGCTCGTTTACGTCTAGTTTACGTTTTATGTTTGTTTCCTTCAGAATCTGGACAACTGGAAGTCGTCGCGGCGGAAGCGGGTGGAACACATAATAGAGAGGTGCGTGGAGGTACGCCGCATGGAGACCGAGCCGAGCCAGCCGCGCACCAAGTCCAAGACCTTCAACGAAATGCTTGAGGAAAGGTGAGTCGTTGCTACTACTGTTTTTCTGCTTGCGATTTGTTTCCAGTTACTCGTACATAAAGCACAGCAGTTCAGTAAGTATTATGAACTCCGATCTGCAAATAGGATCTCAATGTATACAATAAAACGTTTGTTTCTATAAACGGGTATATTATCTACAGGGTGTTAGGGTAAACAGTTGCATTACTTTAAGGGGTGATTGTACCCGTGATACTGAACAACTTTCCCTAAAAAACCTATAGGAAATTCGAAAAAAATAAAAAGAATTGTGGACTTCCCATAATACTAAATGCAATTCAGCTGATCGAACTTTAGAATGAAAAGTCAAAAAAAATTTTTGCGAATTTCCTATATGTTTCTTTGGGAAAGTTGTTCAGTATCATGGGTATAATCACCCCTTAAAATATTGCAACTGTTTACCCTAACACCCTGTATATTAAGGGGCGTCCGCCCGGTTTTGAGTAACTTTGTAACCATTTTATACATTAACTATGGCACTTTTTAAGCAGAAAACAAAACTGAACATTCTACAGGATATGAGAAGTGATGTGGTTTTTCTCTAAATCTATTTTAATTAATAAAACTGAAGAAAAACGACTCCAAAGTCGCCTCTTTTTTTCCAGTTGTAACCGTTTTACTCTTACATTGTTGATCAGAAGAATTTGAAAATCTACAATATTTTTCGCAATACAATATAAAATGATGTGGTTTTCTTATTTTTTGAAAATTCATATAAAATCATAAAGGTTTTCAAAGAAAACGGAAAGTTCTGACCGGAGCCGCGCAATTGAAGCGGGATGGCTAATTGCAAAAGTTTGCTTGTAAGAAAGAGAGCCTTGCAGATGGGAGGAGTAGCCTTAATCCCTAAATTGCAGATAAGTGAAGTGAATCTCTAAAATAAAAACGTCACGATCTTCAGAACAAGGAAAAGCAGGGTTCGTTGAAAATATCTTCATAAAATTACTGACCTTACAACTTAAAACGATTCTCTTAGTCTCGTAGTATTAATCTTCTGTTCTTCTTTCGCGTCAGCACGAGTCACATCGTATGACAATTTAATACAAAGATCGTATCGAGGATCTATCCAGGGTGCGCCAGACGAACTCAGTGAAAAAAAATAGGATTCTTCAAAGCTTCATATATCATGAAGTACTAACAGTAGGAGTATGATTTTCGGATATGTGTAAATTGAACATATAATTGAAGTTTTGATTAGAGCCAAAACAAGATTAAGACACATTTTTTCGATAGAAAAGCAAGCCAAAGCAGCCTCCGTTTTTATCTATGAACGCTTGGAACTGCTAAACGGTGAATAATAGAAACATAAGACTTGATTTAAAAAAAAGAGATTGATATTTTCTAAATTTTGATTAGAGCAGAATTGAAGTAGTACAATCACAATTAAATAAAGTTTGATTTGGCGCTCGATTCGTTTCAGGCGCGCGCGCCGCCCCATCTCTTTCTCTCGCATCAGGTCGTTATAATAAGCTATCCCACGCCTGTTTCGCTTAAATTATTTTTCGACATAGGCCCTTAAACAATAAATAAATCAGGAAAGGAATTCTGAAACCAAAAAAGAATTTGGAATCGTCTGTCGATTTATTACGTTAGGGACACGTTGTTCGATTAAGTAGGAAAATGAACTTGCTCGGGTTGATGTCGTGTGGTCGACAAAAGTGATGAAAGTGTAACTTTCAGAGATTCTTAGTAGTTTTCTTCTTCAGTTAAATATAATTTCCCCTCAAAGGAAATCTACTTTCGTCAGATGTGAGCGGAGTCTTCGGTTTTGATTACTGGACCGTCGCGCCCGACGGCCTCAGATCACGAATGATCGGGTTACTCCAACGAGCACACACAGACACGGCTGTGGCTATGAAAATATCACTGAACCCTGAACTGTCTTTGTAAATTCTATACGTATTCGTAGTATTAGGTATATCGTTTCGGACTTGTACCTAAACTCAAGCTAATTTGTATTTAGAAAATATGAAACGTAACGACGTTTGCACAAATTTTCATTGGGTCTTCTCTTTACCTTGAGAAGAGCGATGATAGCCCATACGGAAGAAAGCTATCGCCTCAATCCTGGCCTGTACCACTAAGTTCTTCGGAAATTATGTACGGTTGTATTTATCATTTACTAGCTCGGCGGTGAAGGAAAACATCGTGAGGAAACCTACATTCCCGAGAATGAAAAGAAAATACCATAAGTTCGGAGGTATGCGTAAATATGGGTGAGCTTGGAGTTGGGGAGAACACAAAGGACCAGCGCTGGTCTCCGACCACAAATAATAATAATAATACCTTGAGAATAAACAGGCAGTGTTTCTTAAATTAATCTTTGCATTTTATTCTATGACTTGACTAGTGACTAGTGTAGCGGCGCCCGCAACTTCGTACACGCACTGCCGTCCGTTACCTATAATGCCGTTAACCAACATCTGCTCGATTTTCACTTTTTGATGTCATCATAATCACGAAACGATTCTCTATCGACCTAGCTAACTCATATTTTCCTATCTTATCTAGTTTCTGAAATAATTAAAAGAAAATTGCAGTTAAGTGCCTGATTTTCCAATGCATACACAACTATAATGCGTCTAACTATAATTACATGACTAAAATGCCTTCATAACTGATTTCTATTCTCAATGGCATAACTTTATTGCCGTTAACATATTTTTAATAATCTACAGTGCGGTTAAAGTACATTTACTGTATTATAGTTATAGGTACTAAGTTTAATTCTGTAAAATGTACTACTCTAGACTATAATGTCGTTAAATGAAAATTTTACACAAGAATGCTATTAAAGGATCTTAACGGCAATTTAGAAATTTATTGCCGAAAAATTATTAGAAGAAGTCATAACTAAAATGTGGTTATCCCACATTACTTCACTAAAATGCCGTCAACTGCTGAACATTTGACTCCCCAATGGGGATACCTATAGGTAAATAAATAATTTATAAGTTAAAAATGTTTCTATTAGTTATAGATTTGTTAATTACTAAAGTAAGTAATAATTGTTCCTTAAGCCGTTGCCGCGCTCCATACATACGTTAGTCTTGTGATATTCTCAATACTATTCAATCAAAGTCAACGACATTTTTCAGGAACAATCTAGTAACTAATTTCTATGTCTGTATGAAGTCAGATTTTCGTTAAAATGTATAGTTTTAAAGTTACAGTGCCTCAAAGATTTCCATACTAATCTTTAATTAATCCTTGCTCTAAACCAGTATATTTTAACGAAAATCTGACTTCATACAGACATAGAGATTAGTTACTAGATTGTTTCTAAAAATTTCGTTGACTTTGATTGAATCGTATTGAAAATATCACCAGACTACGCAGTACCGGATTAACCATAGAGGCAAAGTTGGCACGGGCCTATGGGCCCACCGCCGCGTAGGGGCCCCGCGGTCTGAGAGAAAAATAAGTAAAAACTCGAAGATTTAACTCACCCCAAAATTTAATCGAATTATTAAAAAGTCTGTGAAAGTTATTAAAAAAGGCACTGAAAATATATTTATTACAAATTTTCGAGTTCGCTTCGCTCGATCATTTTTGTTGTTTTATTTTTGGCTTTAAAACAGACTTCTTGCTGTAATCGAGTTATTATATCCTGTTTAATATACCGAGAGCTATTATTGCTCGCTCGATGCTTTCGTCTCATACACAAATCAAGTCCATTTTGACATGAGCTATAGGTAGGTGCAATAAACATAATATGGAGGAAAATAATGAGTCTATTGAATAATGAGTCTAGTCGTATCGCAGTAAAATCTCGAGTTCGCTTCGCTCGGCCCTTGATTCAGAATTCAGATCGCATTGCGCAACGACTTATAATATTGCAGTAAAATCTCGAGCTCGCTTCGCTCGCTCTTTGGTATTAGATGGCATTACAACGATCTTACATAATATCTCGATCTCGCTCTTGGTTGTGATTGTGTCGCAAGCGCAACAGCGCAATAATCTTTGTTCGCTCCAGGGCTGAGAATTTAGATCATATTGCTGATTGGCAATGACCTATAAATATTATATTGTAGTGAAAGCGCTTTTTGTAGTCGAAATATAATGTTTCGTGGTTTTCCGGGGATTTCAGATTTTACTGAAATGTCCGGGGTTTTTGAAGACTTTGTCCGGCGACGGCAATTTTGCTGACGGTAGCCCTAGATCGGTATTAAAAGCTCGAGATCGCTCCACATTTTAGTGGCTTATGTTATTTTGTGGTTATGTTACTGCGACCACCTAGCCTGTATCTGGCTCCCGGACACAGAGACAAATCCATCCCACGGCCCACGGGGCTTGAAATGCCTAGGGGCCTCTATATGGCTGAATCCGGCCCTGAGACTACGTTTGTATGCAGCGCGCATTTACGCTCTCGGGATAATACCTATTCTCTTAAGCAAGTACGTTTATATTTTTTGAGAGGTTTTTAAGCAAGTACGTTTATATTTTTTGAGAGGTTTTTACTTTATTGTTTGATTAAGAAGAATTTTTGTTATTATGAACACTTAAGCAGGCTGAGCTGTTTTTTTTTTTTGAATTTTTAATTTACTTTAATTTTTGTTTAATTTATCTGAAACATTTGATTACATATAGGTATAAGTTTAATTACTACATTTGTTAATTCTAAAGCAAGTAATAATTGTTAGTTAAGTTTGTACTTTTATATCTTTTGAAAAGTTTTATTTTTTGATTTAGAATTGCTTTTGTTATGATGAACACGAAGTTTTTAATTTACTTTTTACACTTCATTTTTTTTTCTTATGGATACAAATAAGTTGTAGGTAATGGTTGTGTTAATTTTAAACGTCAGGAGTTGCACCTTTCTGTTAAGGACTACCTAACCTAGATAAAAATAATGCTAAAAATAATTTGAATTAATCTCTATTGTAATTACCTACACTATATTAGAAAACGCCTAAAATATAATGTTGATTGTCTAATAAATAACAAAACCGAATTTAAGACTGAGCTGTTTTATTTTTGCACTTTAAATACATTTTGTTGGATTCTTTCAGTTCTCTCTTATAGTGTTAACAAAGCTAAATTGTCGTTATGTCTAAAGGTTTGAAAGTTAACTGCAATGTAGTGTTGCAATAATCCCACAAAAGAAAATAAAAAACTATTTGATAAAATTTACACTTGAATAGCATGTCTTAAATGCCGCTAAAGGACTATAGGACCATTGTGACAGAACAGAAAGTTTAAACTTAAATGCCGTTATAGTACTTACCGGCATTTTAGTAAAGCATTTATAAAGAGAAATTTAGAATTTTACAATACATTAAAATATATCGGAAATGAAACGCTAAAATGTCGCTAATATAACGTTAACGACATTTAAGTGGTGTTATTTTGATCAAAAAAATAAACTGATACTAAATGCAAACAGAAATTTCAAAATATTTCCGTAACGCTTATATATTACGCTATGGAAATAAAAGCATTGCAAAGATCACATTAATTCCATTTCAATGATATCTCGAACTTGTTAATAGCTGGTTTATTTATCAAACAGCATCCATTTTACCTTAAATCCCGCGTAAATCGAAAACTCATTTTCGTAGATAACGGCATTATAAGTAATGGACGGCAGCGCAGACCACTAACTTTAAATACTCTTAACTTTTGATTTAATTAACCGATTGCGTTCAAATAAAGCCTAAATGTTAATACAAACGAAACCCTACACAAGTAGTTTTTAAGTGACTAATCATATTGTAATTTAACGCATCTTTAATAGTTACAATATACTGACCATTTTAGTTTCTAATCACTAGTCAACATCACAAGAAATAAAATAATATTTTACGATTAAATGTCATCTTATGAGCAACATTGATCAATAACACAATACATCCTATGAATAGAAAAGCCTGAGCAAACACAAAACAAACTCGAAATAGCTTTTACAGTAAAGAATGTTGTACAATGGTACATAGTAATTTCCCTTTGCCTCGGAATCTATTTCCAACTTAACACCAATTGTAAACGTTCATCGAATCGATCGATAAACATCCTTAATTCGTTTTCAAAACCAACCTCATAATTAGCATTTCATCGAGAACAACATTGCAAATGTTTCTCTTGTTTTCGATTGTACTTTGTACCTGTGTCAAAAAAATAGGATTCTTCAAAGTTTCATATATCATGAAGTATTAACAGTAGGAGTATGATTTTCGGATATGTGTAAATTGAACATATAATTGAAGTTTTGATTAGAGCCAAAACACGATTAAGACAAATTTTCTCGATAGAAAAACAAGCCAAAGTAGCCTCCGTATTTATCTATAAACGCTTGGAACTGCTAAACGGTGAATGAAACACAAGAAGTGAGTTAAAAAAAAGAGATTGATATTTTCTAAATTTTGATTAGAGCAGAATTGAACTTACATAAATAGTACAATCACAATTAAAATAAAGATTGATTTGGCGCTCGATTCGTTTCAGGCGCGCGCGCCGCCCCATCTCTTTCCCTCACATCAGGCCGTAATATAAGCTATCATTTTTCATATGTATTTATCTATCTAAACTATTATAAAAATGTAACAGAACTGTGTCTGTACATTGAAGATATTTACAAAAAAAAGATTACGATATGGTTTTTAGATGTCGATTGGTGATTCCAAATCACCAATTTTTGGATTTTTTGTCTGTGTTTGTTTGTGAGTTTGTTTGTTCGAGCATCACGGAAAAACTACTAAACCGATTTTGATGAAATTGTTTTGTTTGATAGCTTATGATCTGACTTAAAATCTGGTATATAATTTATGCGGACGACGTCGCGGGTAAATGCTCGTACTGTTATAAAACTGTAAATTAAAAAAAAAAAATTTTTGCTTTGTGTGTTTGTTCACCTTCACGCATCATGCAAAAACTACTTAAACGATTTTAATATTTAATTTTATTGTTGTTGTTGTTGTAATCTCTTGTATTATGCCTGTATGTATATGCTTCGGGCACCTTTGAGTGTTTGTATGTACATACAACAAAATGGCAAGCTCCAATACATATTGGAGCTTGCCATTTTGTTTTTTTTTATATTGTTTATACCCTTACTTTACCTTAGTTCTAAACCTGTGTATGTATACCTAACCTAAAATATCGTTCTGTTACCTGTACGTTCAAAAATTTTGTTTAATTTAATTTTACCTTGTATTTCTCAATATTTTAAGTGAATTGTATTCTTTCTTTTTGAGAAATAAATAAGTATCTTTTCTCAAACATGCTTGGAAATTTGAGCATTATTTTGACAACCTTCTTCGAGATAAATCGAAATTGCAGTACTGGCCAAATACATGCGCGCAGCGGCCGGCAATGTTTGTATGAAAATCCATATCTGTCGTGTTTAGCGACCAAATAAATTACATTCTAAACTCATATCTGTCGTGTAATTTAGAAATGGAACGATCTTTTTCTCCGAAACATGGCGACCAAGCAGGTAACTTATCAAAGGTTTTATTTAAATTTCGAACTGACTTGCAAATAGAAAGCTGCTGTTCATTGAAAAAAAAAAATGAACACTACCGCGGGAAAAATAAGTAATTGTTGAGTAATTGTATTTGGCAAAATGAGTTCAAGTGAAGACAGTGAGTATGCTGAAGTTACTTTAACGCCACCTGAAATTCAAGAGGCTGCAAGAGCCGTAATAGAAAACTTGTTACCGCCAAAATCAAAAGAAAAATATTTGAAAGCCTATGAACATTTTGTTCAGTGGAAGAATGAAAGAAAATCGAAATCCTTATCCGAAAACGTTTTTTTGGCTTATTTCGGTGAACTCGCCAAGAAAGTTAAGCCGACAACGCTATGGGTCATCTATTAAATGCTAAAATGTACAGTTTTAATG
This sequence comes from Agonopterix subpropinquella, assembly GCA_922987775.1. Classification (NCBI taxonomy): domain Eukaryota; kingdom Metazoa; phylum Arthropoda; class Insecta; order Lepidoptera; family Depressariidae; genus Agonopterix; species Agonopterix subpropinquella. Next base: position 50,401,269 of record OV277693.1, on the reverse strand, counting down.
AAACATAACGTGAATTTAAAACAGTATGTAAACCTGACTTCAATGCTCAAAAGACAGTCGGATGGATACAAATGTAAAAAATCAAAAGTTTTCACCGCATCAAATGTAAAAATGTTTTTGTTTGAAGCACCAGACAGTGTGTATCTGGACCTCAAAGTAAGTTTTACACTTGATAATATTAACCAATGTCTGTGAGCATTATTTATTTTATTTTTATTTTATTGTAACCTCTTTTTTTTAGGAAAATTACCTATGTGAACGTAAGCTATAACGTACTTACCTACTTTGTTTTTGTTGCAGGCTATTCTTATTTTCGGCATTTTTGGTGCATGCCGATGTAACGAAATTACAAATATTACTATAAAAGACGTAGAAAATAACGAGGGTGTGATAATTGTAACTCTACGTGATACTAAAACCAAGATCGACCGCACATTTGTTATCAGAGATGAATCAGCTGAGATCGTACAAAAGTACATAGCGCAACGTCCCACTGATGTAAAATCTGACCGATTTTTTCTAAATTACAAAAATAACAAATGCACAAAGCAAGCAATTGGAAGACACAAAATTGCCGCAATGCCAAAGGCAATTGCTACCTATTTAAACTTGCCAAATCCGGAACATTATACTGGGCATTGCTTTCGTCGATCTTCTGCAACTCTTCTTGCTGACTCAGGTGCGAATTTAATAACACTTAAAAGACATGGCGGATGGAAGTCTGACCGGGTAGCTGAAAGCTACATAGAAGAATCGATTGCAAATAAAAGTAGCATTACACGTCAAATCAACGAAAGTATTCAATCTCGTCCATCGACCTCCCATCAAAGCTTTGAAATACAGAATCACACTGAAGAGAATACTATGCAACAAGCTTCGACCTCGTTAGAATTATCCCAAACTAACATAGTCCCCGGAAAGTCCACATTAAATTTCAAAAATTGTACATTCCACAACTGTATTTTTAAATAAAAAGTTCTGCCTAGATTGAAAACTTAGTTTTAATTTCCGCGCATTATTTGAGAAAATTTACTGTTTTAATTTCCGCGCATTGTTTGAGAAAAGTACTATACAAGCCTTGGCCACAACTAGGCATTGATGGACTTACGTATGTGTGCCTCGGCTTCGCCTCGGCCCACATTTACACGTTCGTCCATCAATGCCTCTGTTGCTGGCCACTGCAGTAATGTACTATAAACCATAACCGATTTTAATGAAACTTTTTTTGTTTGATTGCTTATGATCTGACTTAAAATCTGGTATATAATAAAGAGGAAAGATTTGATTTTTTGTTTGTTTGTTTGTAATGAATAGGCTCCGAAACTACTGGTCCGATCTGAATAATTCTTGCACCATTAGAATGCTACATTATCCGTGATGAACATAGGCTAAAAAAAACGGCCAAGTGTGTGTCGGGAAAATTCTAAGACGGTACGAAGTTCGCCGAGGTCATCTAGTATTTTATATTATTGATCCTTAAACAAACGCAATATGGTCTATAATGACTTGACATGACAGGAGGCATCCATTAACTACTAACAGTTCTAGCCTACAGCAAAATAACTGATCCCCTCGTGAATTAACCTTAATTTGTACAGAGCCCACGTACATCAATAGCGTATCATTTGACATGTGAAACGATAATATATCGTCATTTTGAGAGTTAAGATAATTTGCTGTTGCACAATTATACTGTGTATTCTTCACACGTGATGCTATGATCTTATAGTTGTTAGGCAACGTTTTGGTCGCTTTCTGGTTCTAATGATTACCTGTGAACTCTGGCTAGTATCTCCAAATTACCATGACTTACTTCAACTCTCACGTATCTCTCTCAAGCGGCTGCTATACAAAGCGATCATGTAACAGTAACACGATAGACAACAATCCTTTTATTATTTAACACAAAACCACACGTATCCTTAGAGCGCCGGTCAGCCGTCCCGGTAGATAGTCACCCTACAGTTAGATCTCGACTGTCAGCTAGCCGCTATCCTTAGAGCGCCGGTCAGCCGTCCCGGTAGATAGTCACCCTACAGTTAGATCTCGACTGTCAGCTAGCCGCTATCCTTAGAGCGCCGGTCAGCCATCCCGGTAGATAGTCACCCTACAGTTAGATCTCGACTGTCAGCTAGCCGCTATCCTTAGAGCGCCGGTCAGCCGTCCCGGTAGATAGTCACCCTACAGTTAGATCTCGACTGTCAGCTAGCCGCAATGAGGTCGCGACCGGCGCGGCGATATAATTTCATTTGTTTCGAATAGTTTACTGAGCTTATGTAATCCTATATTGATGTAATAAATGTAGTGCTGCTGCAAGTGGCACAATTACTTCATATAATTTATGTTCACTCAGTTTACGTTTGTATTTTACGCGTAACCACAATTGAAAATAAAAGCTTTAAAGTTATTTTCTAGTGCTCCGTATAAAATTTCTTTAACATAAGTTTGGTTGCGATTGTGAAACTAGCTATGTTCTGTCGCGATCGCAATGTGATGACACGGATTGCATTATCGTGATGTTTCAATAAACTGACGTCCATTCTAATCAAACCTTTTATACACTATAATAATGTTATCGACCTGCTAGTTCTTATCATCAAAATATATTAGATTGATCTTTACGTGGACGCAATAAGAGTTAATAAATCAAATAGTTATTTTGTGAAAGGCAACGATGATCTGGTGTATTAAATCTGTAATAGTTGTTGCTCAGGATGACAGTTTTACATAACAATCTTTTGCAAATTGAGCTATTTGAATGTTCCAATTCTAGGTTCCTATTTAGTTGTTACCTAATGTTTGATTGCATTTTGTTTTGAGTACTGGCTATGTAATTTAGCTGTTGTTCTCAATTATTATTTAGATAAATCTTCACATACACACAGGCAATACAAGGCTCGACCGAGCGTAGTCGCTGGCTGCTAACTTTGTTATTAAGTATCCTATTTAAACGTGTACGTGTAAGTATTAAGTAAGTATTATTAATAATAGTCAGTCGTCACATTATTGTTTGACTGTTTTGGCTCTAAAAGTAATCCATCAATTCATAGGAAACTGAAAATGAGAGAAGTAACGTAATACACGTTTTATTCATTTCTTAAAAGTAATTAGATAGAAGACCTGTCCTGACAGTTTCAAGGAAATTAACAATCAACCTAGCTTCCTGTGTTTAAACGTAGTAACTTAATGTGTCAAACGGTAATATATTTATTTACTCACTAAACCTCCATTTCATTACCAATAAATCCTTAAAGGTTGCTGTTCTGTTTGCATTACGACTTTTTGATAGCCTACATTAATTTCCTTTTAGACCTAACCAATTATACTATCACTTACTTAATTTACTATCGTTTGAAATCTAACGATTACAGTGCAGTTTATTATACGTACTTATCAAATACTGCAGGCAAATGTTTCCTAGTTAATAGTTTTTTAACTGTATTTAATTTACACGCGAATAACAACGACTTTCTCTGCGCAAACATACGTACAATCGAATAATTGTTGTGTTTAAAGAAAGCGATGCTACAATCGGGCACGATCACAATTGACGTACTAATGTCGGACCATCTGCCTGTCTGTCTGTCTGTCTCTCCTGTGATCTCTTTAACTGTACCTTTAATCGACCTGGCGAATTCGAAAGAAAATAACACCGAGTGCGAGACTTGACTCGAATCTGGCATCTACCACTTTATAAGGCTTCCGACACTCCCACGCATAGTTTGGTTAGCTAGCTAGGTACATTTGCGAATTCTAATAAGAAGTTAACGAACCTAATGGAGGTTTAACTGCGTTTAATTCTCATTTTCCTACGAGCCTATTATAGTGCTGCCCTCAATCGTGTTTTTTTATTGCTAAACAATTAACATTTCCAAAAAACAAGACTGTCACATTGTATTGTAGTCACTGCTGATTTTCAATTTATCGGATCATTACGGTTTTGTTTTACAATGTTTGCAGTTATTATCTTTAAAACCCCGAAAAGTTGCCACTTTTGGTGGTTTTAACGGTAATAACTACAATCATAGAACATAATAAATTGAAAACCAACAATGACTGTGTCATTCTTGTTTGTAGGAAATGTTCATGATTTTTTTATTTAAATTTTTAAATACGACTGTGGCCAGCACTATAGGCTCGGTACCCTCGTATAAAAAATTTCAATATGTTTGTGCAATTCTGTTTGTATGCATGCAATTCAAATTATTGATTACTTACAAGCAAAAATTCTATCTCAAATACTTACTGAGATCACTTTCTAAGCAAACACTATCATTACGAGGTGCTCCGGGGGTGTACAGCACTGTAATTGTGATGGCTGATAACATAGGACACGCCACTTTCACGAGAGCATTACCCTTTGGTTTTCCTGCTGTCGTTCGAATGATAAGTTCCATCTAATGTTCAAATATACTTTATGTTTATTATATCTCGATTGATAGTTTACTGAATTTAGTAAAGGAGAAATTAAAGAAGAGAAGCGAAGCTTGAATCAGTCGTTTCTAAAAAAAATATGATTAGTCCAACTTAAAAGTTCAGTTTTCTAAAAAACACATCTCTAAAATTTTGGTTTCAAAAGTAAAAATCTATAACATAATCAAATTGTAAACTTGACTTGGATGTGCATTGAAGATTTTTGCAATAAGGATACCAAGAATACGTAATATAATAAATTAGAATTTTTGTCTGTTTGTTTGTGCATGTGCACTTAAAAACTACTGAACCGATTTAAATGAGATTTTTACATGATGTGGATTAGATTGGATTAACACTACGAATAAGAATGTATAGAAATGTAAATCAAGCTCAAAAAGTGACCCCAAAAAAACTACACCGTGTTCGAAATTTGTTCCTTAAAAACTACACCTTGCCGCCAAAACTCATACAAAATGTCATTTTTCATTGGGTGCCAAAAATTATGTTGCGTTTGTTTAGAGTTAATTCTTCTATAGTTATTCTTATTCGTAGGATTAACATTTAGGGTTTATTTCGTCGCGATCGGTTCTCTCAATCAAAAGTTATAAGTATTTAAAGTCAGTGGTCTGCGCTCACAAAGTTATAGCAGGGTTTCTGCCCACGTAAGTTTATGGATGTTTTTACTATATTATAGTATTGCTACATTGCTTCTGATGTTCGCTATCATGACATTATGATAGTCGACCTTATACGGTCTTCGCTCTGACCATTTTCGAAGAACTTGCGCATGTTAAAAGCGGAAGCGATTGTCAACACATTTTGTTTATTTTACTGGCATCCACCTAGATAAAATGTCTTTTCTCAAACATGCTTGGAAATGTGAGCATTATTTTGACAACCTTCTTCGAGATAAATCGAAATTGCTGTACTGGCCAAATACATGCGCGCAGCGGCCGACAATGTTGTATGAAAACCCATATCTGTCGCGTTTAGCGGCCAAATAAATTACATACTAAACTCATATCTGTCGTGTAATTTAAAAATGGAACGATCTTTTTCTCCGAGACATGGCGACCAAGGAGGTAACTCATCAAAGGTTTTATTTAAATTTAGAACTGATTTGCAAATAGACAGCTGTTTATTGAAAAAAGAAAAAAATTGTTGTTCGTCGTTCGTCATTGATTTTGAAAAGAGTTTTAATTTCCGCGAATTATTTGAGAAAATTTATTGTTTTTATTTCCGCGCATTATTTGAGAAAAGTACTATACAAGCCTTGGCCACAACTAGGCATTGATGGACTTACGTATGTGTGCCTCGGCTTCGCTTCGGCCCACATTTACACGTTCGTCCATCAATGCCTCTGTTGCTGGCCGCTGCAGTAATGTACTATACCGTAATAATATATTTTTTATCATCTTATATTTGAGAAGCTTAACAGCCATGAAATAACACAAATCATTTACTATTATTATAGTCTACTAAGGCCTTATGACCTTATGAGGCCTTTTATTATTTAAAAATGTACGCAAACACATTGGCTGGGAAAATTAAAGCTTAATTTTGTAAAACAAGGTTCCTTCTTAGGAAACTCGTTAAAAAGTCTTCGTTTAAACATTTGAGTAATTAAGTAATTCTATATTAGTTAATTATAACGTTGACTGTATCTGAGTATTTAGACCACATTATAGGTACCATATGGCCTGAGCGGATTTATGCGACAATTGTTTTACCTATTGACATTGTTTTTAGTTTGGGGAGATAAAACTCCACGCACCAAATACTTTTCATTTGTTCATTGTCTTTTGGTACTGTTATTGGTACGGCGCGCTCCATACAAAACAAAGTTCCGTTCTTGTTGGATTAAAAAAAACTAATTTTTGTTTCTTGATTGTGCTAACAATCAAGAAACAAAAATTAGTGCTTACATTTGTCAGATTTCCGTTAAAATTCCGTAAAAAGTTTGATGAACATAATAATAATTTTGATTCGAACTCTGCTGGTTTTTTTCATATCGTAGTCATCCCCACACCTTACAATAAAGTGAACTAACCATGAAAGTGTAGATACAGCCTTAATATGTACTTCAACCGTGTGGGTTTTGACGAATGATCCCCCTTTATTGTAATGTTCAGAACACATGTCGTGTAGGAGTTTGTTACTTCATTCTTTACATTCGATTCGACAACAATTTGGTTTTAAAACGATAAAAAATTACGTTCGGTATGGTCTTAAATGTAGGTTGTGAAATCATGCAACACTTGATTTTTCCTTTGTGTTACAAAATTAAGTAACTTTAAATCAGTTTTATAGTAAATTTATGCATTTGTCACGTGTACATTAAGTAGTGAATATAATAAGCTAAGAACCTGTAATAAGCAGATATCGCATTATAACCTGTCCTCGAGACAGTTTGCAACTGTTGTTCAACCAACTCAACTAAACCAGTCCTTAATTCAATACTTCGTATTTAAATAGAGCGAAAAACAACTATCCTTATGATACAATCTACATCGTAAGATTTGTTTGTGCAATTTTTTTTTAAACCCTTTCTCAACTAATTTGAATTTGTGTTATGATATTTATAGCTACAAAACGCTCTGGTTACCTATTAGCATTTTAATGTATAAATATTTTAAGAAGGGATTAAATAACGTGCAGACAAACCTATCACTAGCTTCAAAGGATCTAACAGCATAGTAGGTTATCCACTAGCAGTTTTCCAGCTATACCAGCTTGATAACTAACTCAAGGAGCGTTCCGTAGTGTTCGTTTCACACACGAAGTCCTGCGCGTCAACCCATTTTCATACTTAAGTCCACGTCTTAGAATGAATATTAGTCGCTCCTGCCGGAGCACACATTCTACACATGCCTGCCTCTGTGTATAGTCAAAGAGCCAGAGCTTCTGTATGCGCAAAAAACCTGGGTGTCTTCCCATAGCTTCCTGCACAGCCAGTTTCAAAGCAGTTTCCAATTAGAGACGAACCACTTCGGGAGTGGTTTGAAAGCCAATGTTTCACTCGTGACTAGTATGGATATGGTGCCTTAGAAGTGATAAGACTGCTTGTTACCACAATATCACCAAGTTAACAATTATTTTTGATATTGGGAGAAACTTATGCGTTTATTCAATCTGCGTTCTATTTAAAGAGATAGGTTATATTATATAAGAAACTGTTAAAAGTGTTACTAAACTTTAAAACAAATAAATCAAGAATAAACATTATAATTAAAATTTTTATGCTTTTGCGAAAATTAGAAACGAAATAGACTGCTGTTGTTTAAAAAATTCCTTTCGTTGAACGTTTGTCATTATATTAGACTAATGACTCAAAATCTGTAAAAAAAGTGTTAGGGCTCTTACAGACGAGCAACACTTTGCTGTCGCGGCGGGTCGCAGAGCGCCGCGCTCATACATTTTACGGTCGCGCGACCCTCCGCGACACCCGGCGACCGCAAAGTGTCGCTCGTCTGTGAGAGCGCTTAATTGACACTTTCCTACCTAAATATTTAATGAGTTGTTTTAGTAACTCCTAGTTGCATAAACATCGTTCTAATAGGTATCTTATTCTCTATCATTAAGGCTCACAATCACAACGTAGCTCACAACAAAATCCAACATTGGTCAAGTTACTTAACTGTCATTGAATATAATGATTATGAGATATGACAATAAAAGTATGTACTACATAATGATTAATGACTAATAGTAATAAATAAAGCGAAGAAAACATCATCTAACAATGAGAAATAAAGTTATGGAATTTTTATTACCCGTCTTTTTAATTGAGGACCTTTCATCGAGATGTATATAAATGTACCTATCTTGGTTTTTGCTACGACATATTTTTGCTCTTTAGTTCTTTGTAAATCGATTGATAACAATCGATTTTGATCTTAACGTCATTTGGATAAGAGTTATGGGATCTGGCTTCGAAGGAATACAATTGGTTATCTCGATGAGAAATCGGTTTCTGATCGCAGTCGCAACTGCATTTGTCGTGGAATTTGTAAATAGTAGCATCTACTATTGTGTTATAGAAACTGGATTCTTCATTGTATTTCTTACTAATAGTAAAGAAGTGTTGTAACGAAGCGGTGTCAATCTGTGATTGCGAATGTGTTATTTATTAAAGCGAATGCGATTATTTATGATCATATTTCAGCAAATGCGAATGTCTTGTAAAATAACATATTTTTAGATGACGTTCTTTTTGAGCGATCGAGAACATGACGATTCTTCGCGCGGCGACTGTACCCCATTTTGGAAAGCTTCATCAAAAATATTTTCCATTTTCACGTGCAGAAATAATGTCGTATAACAGTGTGTCATTTTTCAGCGTTTAGCTATTCAGTTTTCGACAGGATTACAATTTTCTTTATACTTATGTATATGTATTATATATTTTTTTATTCATTTGTATGACCAAAAAAATACAAGATACAGTATACACTATAGACTCAAGTAAGCGTCTCCAATATTATGCAGGTGTTGCAGTAACAACCCAACAAGACCGAGGCCTATATCAGGGTTAGCTGCAGTTCACATTGATTGAAAATTCCGAGAGCGACGGGTACAATGTTTATACAAAATGAAATAAAAATTAAATTAAGTGGGTATAAACCAGTATATTATACTGTGTACGTGCAAATAAGAATAAAAAAGCCGATTCACGTAAACCTGTGGACCTCAAATTCGTTGCCTTTTATCATATTTTGAAGTTAGCATACATTACATTGCAAAGGTAATTTTACGGATCACATAATTACATTCCATACTACCAGTTTTCTTCGGTTCTTTTAAATTCTCACACCGCAAACAAATTGCGACATAAATACTACGTTATAATAATATACCGACAGCAACAATGGTCATGTTTCCCTCTATTCTCACTAAATTAAGGTCGTGCCACAACTCATAAGCATGCTGTGGAACAACGGACAATATGAAAAGCAATGAAAAGTACTTGTCTTGTCTGTATTTGTATCGAATTATTCTAATAAGGCATATATAAATCCATTCTCTCTTTACTTGCACTAAATTTATCAGAAAATATAAAGAATGCGCATGAGTGGCGTATCGTGCAAATAATCACGAATCAAGCGGTGTTTACTCGAAATCCGTGCTATTGCTAGCTGTCACGTGACGTACTACGTATGCACGTGGTTATACATATTTAACTTTATTTCACCTGCATGACGATCGTTGGTTAATTCTTGGTTAGATTATAATCAAATCATACTTGTACAGTAAACATAGCCTAAAAAACAAAACAAAAATGAAAACATCACGTTAAATATAGGTACCTTGAAGCGTAAGACTGCATTCCTTGTAGCTCAATTTAGTTTCACTCCCATGCCGTTTTTCAGCCCCAATCAATGCAAAAGGCGCCGACGGTTTTGTTCGTAGGCACATTTCATATTGAATTATCTGTTTTGTTGAATTCCTTATCCTTAAAATACGGACCAAAGGCCCCCGAGGTAAATTGATTCGTGATTTACAAGGCACGAACGAACGTGAGGTCCAGGATTCGATTCCTGTGAAAATTGCATCCTATTTTCTAAATCTTGCAAATTATTCAGTTATCTGAATGTGGAATTCCAAACCAATTGTATCGGTATGCTAATTCATACATTTTATTTTGCTATAATAAGACTAGTGATTGTTTGTAAAGTGTTGCAAAAAGCGAATGGTTGCAGAGAACGGCCGTCGATTGGCACTATAATTTTAGAATCTAGGAGGGAAAACATGTATGTAGCCCCTATGGGATGCTTGAGACGTCACGTCCTTAAGAGGCGGTCTATTTTCAATGGAATTATGTAAAACATAAGCTCCTAACTTCCTGTTGCACCGGCTTATATACGCGCCACTGGTACAGTTAATCGCATCTACTGCGCGCACTATCGATAGAACATTTCAACAATAAAGAATATTGCTAAAACCGTAGCTAAAACCAGATAGTCTATTTTGTGTGTTTTGTTACACCTTGTAGTTATTGCAATCGAGTTATCAGGTTTTTTTCACAATTATTTACCACAAGTTTTCCAGCGGATGTAGTATGGCAGCGGAATATAGCGCTATTAGCTCTCTTTCTATTTGCGTGCGGACAAACGAGATACAAGGCCTGATATAGCCTTATCGGCCGCATGTGTTTCTACCAGATTTTCTTGTGGGTCTACATCTAACTAAACACACGATTATTTACTAACCTTAGGATATGATTTTTGTATAAACCATGTTTGTATGAAAAACAAGACAAAACAATATTTTTCCAGCCTTAGATAAATGATTTTTTCTTCGACAGCGACGACCAGTCATTAATCTAAGTTTTCAGCACACCTTTTACTTTAATAAATTGGATTGGATAAATATTAATGTTGAAATGATTATACGATTGGCAAGAAAATCTTGCAGAAAACTTATAAAACTTACAGAAGTCTGTTAAGACCTGTATGACGGATTCATAATTATCATGATTTCTTAACTAATTTGATATCGCTTTGCGAAACTCTGGCTGGCAAATGTGTGTTAAGTCACAACTGTATCTCAACTTATTAGTTATCTCCGCCTCAGTAACATCCTAATCCATGTATAAAAGATTTCACGTGACAAATCGACCAGTTTACGAGCAGTGATGCATGGAAATGTCTGCGGTGTTTTGTCTTGAACAAAAGAGAAAACATCTAATAAAAAACTTACCTTAGACTAATACCTATATATTATGATATATACGGTACCGTAGGATTTTTATGTCAATAAGGCTGGAACAAACTTTTCTGATTTAATTAAAAAAATACTTCTAGAAAATTTTGATAGAGTAACGATAGCACACATCGTCATACATACATCGTCTATCATAAATTAGAATAGTGCAAGTGTAATTTTGAAACCCACTACTTTCTATTTAAATGTCCAAAAGTGTTACGGCGAAAGTATTATCGCATGCGATGCGACAGACAGACCGCCGAACATGTGTCCAAGACATCGACCAGTTTTCACTTTTCTTTCGGAGCTTACATCTTACCTAATCCATCCATCACTAGCCATCACCTATAGGCATTTGTGTTCTTTTTATATTTTTGACATTAACATTCCACTAGCATAGTGCTTTCGGAAAATAGGGCTCTCAAGAAGTGTGTGACTAATATTATGTCTGAAGAGTACAAGACAAAAATAAAACTGATGGCATTTTAAATCCGAACCGTGTAGTAAATTTTCGCGATCAGCATGACAAAGGAGTATGACTAACTCAAAAAGAATGTAGGTAGTCCCTACTACGTTCATGTTACGCTTAACATGAACGTAGATTGATAATTTAACCAATCTGGACCGAATTATACTAATAATACCTGACATACGGACATAACTAAACATTGCTCAATATTATTCTTATAACTTACAAATGAAAAAAGAAGGAACAATCTGTTGACTGTTTTATTTTGTGAACTACATATAATTATATCGTGGGGACGCGTCAATAAATGAGCTTTCCTTGGTTGCAGAGCTGGCCGCAGAAGGCGGAACCCGCTTGCACTGTATACTGAGGACGAGGGTCACGATCTGAGCGACCTCGGCATCGGCACGTCCAGCACCAAGAGCAGTCTCAGCGAGGATTGCGACACACACAGTCTGGCCGTGAGTACAATCATGTCTCTATTCACGCCAATACATAGCATTTGTACCAAAATTTTATCAGCCAGAGTTTGTTCCGATTTCTCAAATATATTTATAATACTTTTCCTGCATTCGTAAAAATATGTGTCGTAATTCTGCGAATGCGAAATTTAATAGACATGGAAGCAAATGCGAATTATCGTTACATCACACCCTTTTTTATATGGAATTGTGGTTAACATTCCTACCTACACATTGCAAACAAATACGAAAATCACAATTAAATCGGTTAACACATCGATAAAATTAAAGATATTATGATGATAAAAAAAAATAAGTAAGTACTCAAATATTATCTTTTTCAATTTTCAGAGCGACGGTATCGACCTGGATAAAAACCATTCAGACGTCGACAACCTATCAAACTGCGATATCAACCGCAAACTGGGCTCGAGCGCCAACGAATACGACACATGCACGACCACGACAATCAGCTCTCCGGAACCCGAGGAGTACACGTATGAGGGTGCCATCGAAGGCTACAAGTCCAGGATTATATCACAAACGAACAGTAACATTGTAAAGACAGTCGTCAACAACAATTTCAAAGATAATTTACCGGAAAAAGTTAACGGTGATTTAAACAGAATCAGAACCTCAGTAAGCAACAAAATTGAAGAAAAGGTATCTTCATTCCAACATGAAAGGGTTAATGATGCTAAAAATAACAATCAGAAAAAAGACTTGCCCAAAGTCGATATTCACAAACGAAGGGAACAATTTGAAAGGGAAAATTCACAAGATTTACAAACAAACAAACCAAAATTACCTGATATTACCAACAAGAAATCTATAAAAGAGAGATTGTTTAGTTTAGAAAAGTTTACAGAAGAAATACAAATTCAAAAGTCTACGAGCGACCTGACAAAGTTACCTGCAGAAGTGAAACCTCTAAAAGAACGCCTGTCATCACTTGAAAAAATTAAAACAGGTGTAACTGAGCCAGATAAAATAAAAAGGTTGTCCAACGGAGATCTAAGCAATGCCAAATCTGTAAAAGAACGTCTGTCTAGTCTGAAATCACAAACTTCAGAAGAAGAAATAAAAGTAACAAAGACAGAAGTAAAAGATGTTTCAATGAGCCTCAAAGAACGACTTTCTTGTCTCGATGCAGCAAAACATAAAGAGATTCCTAAAATATCGATTGACGAAGATATAGTTAAAAGTGAAAAAACAGATTCTGACATGGCCGAATCCAAAGAGCAACTGAGTGATAGCTCGTTGAAAGCAAGTCTAACGGGTATTGAAAATCAGATGCAAAGTTTCTGCCGCTCTCTGGACAGTCTAGATATTAACGAGGCGGCTTCACCAACATCTTTTGAAAGGGTGCAAAGTCTGGAAGACTTCGACTGTATGCAGAACAATACAGTTCCTAGTGACATTGAAACAGAAGATAGTGGCATACACACAGCGAGAGACTCATGTGCGCCCGCTGATGACATTGCTGACTTGACTCAAGTCGCTTCCCCTATAGGAGAGGCTATGGTCGAGATTTCAGAATATGATTCTTCTATTGAAGATGGAACAGTAGCATTGGAACCTATTGAAATTCAAGAGCCTAACGAAAAAACAACTGAAACGACTCGAACTATATTGCAAGATGTCATCATCGAAGAAATTGAGGAACAAGATAGTAAAGCTGAGGACACAGATAGCGGAAGCAACTACATCCAGGCGGTCTCACAGCCTGAAGAAACAAGTGTAACAGAAGAAGTAACTGAAATACAAATGGACAGAGAAGACGAAGACACCTTAAAGAGTTTGGATAATCAAGATTCTAGTGTAAGTTTGAATGAGCCTGTATCCACGACGTCAGAAAGCGACACAGTGGTGTTTGAGGGGAAGATGACTATACATTTGAACTTGAATGATATTTGTAACAATTTAAATGCTGGTGCTGGGAACACTTCCATCTGTAAAGAAGTGAGATCTACTAACAAGTCTACTAACTGCAAGAGCATGCCAATGGTAACTGTCTCTAATATTACAACCACTACTAATATTTCACCAAAGAGTTCCATTAAAACGCTAAAAACCTCTGGCGATAATCATACCCTGCTTACTAACAAACTCGCTGATGTAACCTGTACGTTCGAATGCTCATTCAATGAAACTGTAGGTAATGGTGATTTATGCAATCATGTCCTATCCAGTAATAATCATGTCTCTAATAATAAGCACCATAACGAAGTCATCGATGTAAAACCTGACATTGCAGCTAACAGTGGCGAACCGACGGTAAGTAGCACACAAGATTCTAATCCGTTTTGGCAGAAACGAATCAAGCGCATCATAGAACCCAATAGACGTAAGACCATTCTTTTTATTAATAATCAAGTAACTACGAAAACAGTAGCGAATTCAAATATTTCTGATGCCAAAAATACGGTCTAAACATGCCTACAGAATATAATTAAACTGTTAAGTATTCGTAAATTGCGCTTTGAACTCAAGATAGAAGAGAAAATTATTGAAATGGATCTTTTTAGAATTTTTATGATCTCTTGATATATTATCCTTCAATCTTCTAGTCGTTCATCACTTTATAACAAAAAATCTATTTTAACAAAAGTCACAAACGTATCTGTACAAACCATAGAATTACTAATTCTATAACTTTGCCATCACATCATTCACCATTGTATCGTATCTAATCATCATTAGGTGTGTGCTAAACAAAAAATAACGTATTAGAAATTCCTAGCACTTAGCAGATCACGTACATATTTGATTTAAAAGCAAACCAACTAATATCATCGTATTATAATAATAGTTTATTTAGATGTATTATAAATATACAGGGTTATAATAATCGTAGTGCCTACCCATTTGTGACCTCACTGTATAAATATCCTTTATATAGGTATATGAGCAATACCTGACTACTTCATATTAGTATGTCTTATTTAGATTGGTAGTGACAAACCCTTTCATTATTCTTTAGCAGCCATTCGTTAGTTACTCTTATAAAAGTGATATTTGTAAATTCATTTTTATCAAAATATATGTTACACTGTTATGTATGGGTTTTCTTTATGCATTATAATACCTCTTATAATATTAATATCATATTATGTGACCAATACATTAAATAGGTGAGAAATCAGAGCAGGGTGACGTTATCTGCTCTCTTTATCTTAGCCAAACAACGATATCAGTATCTCATAATCATGACTTGCTAACAATGTAAGTAGTACGACCGATACTGCTATGAGAATAGGTCCCTTTATCTATTATCTTTAATTTTGTAAAGAATCTTTCTCAGTTATAAAATATTAGCCTAAAATTGTCGCCCATATTTTTCCTTTATTGGCAATAGTAACAGCAGCTTTGGTGATGGGTTTAATGCAAGGTAAGACATGATAATTATATGTAGAAATTGCGCTTCATTTAACATTCATTTCGCTGCATGACTCTTGCTCCTGCAATATTTTTACGCTTGTATGCATGCATTGGTTTGTAATTATGTCTCTGGGTTTTATTTTTAGCGATTTTTCCCCTTTTATTAAAAGATTCAGTTTTATTTGATGTGATTAATCATCTTGTTAAGTTATTTTTAAAGCTTAATTTACAGATTTTAAAGCCACAACGTTTTCTTTTTATTAATGTAAAGGAAATATTTTTTTTTTATTATAGTAAAACTTATTTAATTCTCCAGGTCATTGATGCTCTAGAACTGGCATTTAAGGAACTCGATTCAGAAGACAGTTTTGCGTATAACAGCTCGATGGAAGACGCTAAAGAAAATATACCAGAGACAAAACCAGGAGCAGTAATATCTGAAAATAATAAGCCACTGATAAGTTTTGATCCTGAGCCTAAAATGTCTGCAGCGCCGTTGTATGAGAACATGTTTTACCAAAACACGGTAGACGACGCTGGAGCGTTCCCATTGGACATGCCTACAAATGTTCTGGAACCACCTAAAGAGAAGCCCCCTCCACCACCCACAGACGACCAGCCGGACGATGAAGAATTGTTAGGCAATGTTAGTAGCTCTTTTAAATTTATTCACAAACATGACAATCTTTATCTAATCGTGGATGTTCTGAACTTTAAGTATATCACTGACAACACACTCGGGGAAAATAGTCACAGCATATCATAGCATATGCTAAAATAATGATTTCATGTTAGGTCGAATTCAGAAATGGAGATTCGCAGAAGAACCAGATTAGCCGACTTACTGCCAGTTACACGTAGATAATCCTCTAATAAATCTCATGCTGTCACTTTTTGTTTTGTTTGTTTAAAAGCTAGCAAGAGATTTAATGGAGGATTATCTTTAATGAACGTACGTGCAATTGCCGGATAGCCCAAAGAACTGCTTAAATGAAGCTGCAATGGGTGGGGCACATAACACATTGCTCGCAGAACCGATGGCCGATAGTACCGAAGTTTTAAAGTGGCGACCGCGTACCGGAAAGCGTAGCGTGAGTAGGCCCTCCACAAGGTGGACCGACGACCTGGTTAACACATTTGCGGACACTGAACGAGACACAATAGAACTTTTATTCTTATCACTGCTATAGCCGGTCAGTGTCCGCGAAAGAGTTAAGGAGATGGGAACCCGTTGGATGAGGACAGCGCAGGACCGGTCCTTGTGGCGATCCTTGGGGGAGGCCTATGTTCAGCAATGGACGCCTATCGGCTGTTATGATGATGTTGTTAGATAACATTTCTTACCCCGGTTTTTTTCTTTTTTCAGGGCAACTTCAAGCACACTAGTTCAGCTCGTCGCATCAAAAAAGAAATACGAAACAAGCGCACCAGCTTCCTCGGCATCGAAGGCCAAGACGACGATAGTTATCTTGACGCTGACCTGACGTTAGCCCCAAGACCGGATATCACGTCATTCCTACAAGAAGAGACGAAGATCGAAAAACTTCTGTATAAGAAAACTCTATCCCATGACATGGACACAAAGTTGAGAGATAGTAGGGACTCTGGTGTGGATGTTGATCGAGGACCATCCGCTGAAGCATGGTACAAAGGCCAATCGTCTCCAGAGACATCCAATCCTCACAGCAGACAGAACAGTGAGGTGAGAATATGGCATCATAACCATTTTTTTAAACAAGAGTTAATAAATACCCTACCTACTTTTATTTGTGCCTTGACTATAGCTACTTAAATAACATTTTTATTGATTTCAGCCTTACACTCACATAACTGTTACATCTGACGAAGAAGAAGCATCAAAGAAACAAAAAGAGGATAAATTGTCATCCAACCTGACTTCAAAACTTTCTGATCTGACCGATGCATCCTCGCAATCAGATGAAAACAAAATAGATACTTTGGATAAAAAACTACAGCAGCAACAGGTAATGCCTCAATAAGATCGGCTTGACAAATTAGCTATTCACTCAATGTTTCAATAGGTAGGTATTTATTCAATGCTCAGACGTTATCGGTAGTGTCACATCTATACATATTTTCTTTCACAATGTTTATGCTAGTATATTTTTTTATGATTATGTAGGCAGGTCCAATCATGTCAATAAAAAAATATATATATATAATTTATAGCAATGCACTGCAACTGCTGTTGATATTAATTTTATTGATGTAGGTAATGCAATCAATCAATCATGTTATAATATTTATTTATGTATCTTTTATTTATTATATTACGTAGATTAAAGACACCACTGTCACCACTATATGGGACCATAATTATACTTTGAAAACGTAGTATGTAACCCATGTATACAGTTTGTAACTTCTATACATTTCGAAGTCACAGAAATGTTAATACGAAGATACATTTTTAATATATTATGTTTATTTACGTAAGTATACAAAATCTTCGCCTATATTAATAATATCAATATTAAAATAATTTTTCTAGATTGGGTATAACAAAAACATTATTTATATCGTAGATCTCGTAAAAATTTCATTAATTTTAATTAGTAGATTGGGGAATGACAATAAATTGTTGATAATGGTCAGTGGTAGAGGTGTAATGATTGAATGTAAAATATAGGATCAGAACGCGGAACGGTGCAAATGATCCGAAGTCCGATCCGATACCATTTAAATGTTGGTAAATACAAATAGTGTTTCGGTGTAAGGATATAATTATGCACTCTAGATGCTTAAAAATCTTTGTAGTAATTAATATCTATCTGTTCATGTACAAAATTGTTTTAAATACCACCTAAATATCTTAGAGTAAAAGTATTTTACGATTTTCTACTGCCTTTACCAGGAAATCGCGAAGTGGTAGTTAGAACATTGTTTGTTTTATAAGGTGTAACAAAACACTCTAGTAATATTTATAGGGATGTTTAGACCATCAAACTAAACAACTTTTACTATGGAGACGATTTTTACAAAAATCGGCTGTTTCATACAAATCTGCAGTACCTACCTACTAAATTTTTGTTACCTTCTCACTATTAGTGAAAGTTGTTCAGTTTGATGGTCTAAAGTCTAAACCACCCCATTAAATATTACTAGGGTGTTTTGATACACCCTGTATAGGTAAAGTGATGCTGCCATATTAACAACATACTGCTTTCTAATGCTTTTCTGAATATTTTCACTAGAATGCATAAATTTGTATATAATTATTGCAATGTAGGTAAATACAGATCATTAAAAGAAAAGTAGTTGTGTTTAGTTTCAATATTTATTATGTATGTTATAATTATCTTCTTTCCTAAATAAATATCGTTTATATAACAGTACGTTTTGGCTTTTATTTTTGCACATTATTGCACCACTTTTAGCCTTTATATTAAAATGCACTTGCATGAAATTACACAAACTTTAGTTGATTCCTACTTTGATATTCATACCAACATACAGTATTTAGTCCAGTAAATCTACATCTTTTTCTATGGATTAGATTGCATAAATTGCACTATGGGTGATAGATAATTTAGAATATAATATATACCTTTCTGTTTATGTTCCTAAGCACCCTGTATAATAATATTGTAACGCATTTAATTTTACATCCTGTGACAAAAGTGAAATAAAATATCACTTACTACTATTATTTCAAACATAGTTTACTAAAGTGTCTTTGATGCAATCTCAAACCGTATTTTTATTGGACTAATTATAGATTTTTTTGTTTGTCACATTTACTTATAGAATTATTAATAAATTATTCAAGTCTAGTGTAGGCTCTCCATTGCGGCTATATCATACAGTTTTAAATATTGTATTTACTAATATCAAAACAAAAACTTCTTGTAATCAAATATTGATAGTGGAACCATAACATTTCGTCACACGATTCTAATGTTGATAATTAAGATAACATACCTGCAAATTTTACTAAATAATCTGTAAATGCAATTAATATTTGAATGTTCTGGGTTCATTATGACCATCCTCCATTTTGTCGTGTGTGTAAATAACAAGATGGCCGCCATCATGTAACTTTACAGACGTGTCACACTAACGAAGATTGGCCTGACGGGCAATTTGACGATGCTCATACAAAGGTGACTGATATTTTACACTAAACATATCTTAATTCTTGAAAAATATAATTTGTTCTATACCACAGTATAAGACAGTAATCTATCTCCATACAATGGTACCAAACGCGGCTTGTATGTGTGCTCGCCAGTACGTACGCCTGCTAGCATGCAAACACTGAAAATATGTCAGACTGACAAGAATGCGCCGAGACGGGGCTACGCGGTGATATTGTCAGTGTGTGCGTGCTACGTGGCGTAAGCCACGTTTGGCACCAAGATAGATTACTGTCTTATACTGTGTCTATACCTACTAAATTTAACCTTACAAAGAAAATGTAACAGAAAATAGTTTTCGAATTATTTCTTCACCAACAATAATTAAATGTTCTAAGAAATAAAACTAAATGCACGCTAGCTTAAGCCATGCACTAAAATTCTGTTACTAATATTTAATTTTCAATTACTAACGGATGGCATAAACCTAAACTATAACACTAATCTGTAACATTTGAACCCACTCCAAAACTAGGAAGTGCTGCGTTTCGAAAGGGAATTACTCCAGTTAGAACAAGAAGAACTCCGAAGGCAAAGAGAAAATTTGTTGAGGGATCAAACAAGAATCATACAGAAATCCGTGCAGGATATTTCTACGGTGCCTAGTACCCCTGAGAAGCCTCCGCTACACAGCCGGACCAGTAAATCAACCAACCAGAATTACAGACATTCTATGCCGAATTTGCTGGTCAACGAAAGCTATACTCCAGTAACACCAACTATTCCTGAAAGAACGGTGTTTGATGACAACATGAAAAGAAAGCCATTTGTATCAGAAGAGCATATCCAGAGGCATTTTGGTGTAGAAGAAAGTAGGAAAGTCCTCTACGACGATAGAGGAAAGGTTGGAGAAGTAAGAAGACAGGTTCCGAACATAGTAAGACCGCCGCAACCCGTGCTCCCTCCAAAACCAAGAAGTCGAGAATCGATAGAGAGAGAAATTACTATGAGGTATGAGATATAGGCCGAAATATTGTAAATGGGTATGAGTAAGGTTGTATGGAGAAAAATTTAAATTTTTGCTGTTGAGCGGCCATTAATAAAGCTTACATTGGTTTTTAGAGGACCTCTCAAAATACATTATTAAACGTCACATTCATTGCTTGGCTGCATCGGAGCTGTGCTATTAAGGTACAAATAACTTATAAGGTTCTATGGAAGAAATAGCTGTTTAGCGCTAAGACCACCTTGTTTTGTATCTCCTGTATTTCTTTACGGTATATTTAGCTGAGTAGGTAATATGTTTCGATTGATTGATTGAAAATGACTTGATTCTTTAAAGGGTTGGTTACTTTCCCATGAACCTTTAGAGTCAAGTATCTTAGTTCCGATGCTTGCTAGGCCATACTTGTTCATAACGAAATATGTTTGTTTTTATAGTACTATACAGGGTCTTAGGGTAAACAGTTGCATTACTTTAAGGGATGATTGTACCTATGATACAGAACAAAATTCGCAAAAAACGACTTCATAGAAATGTTCGATCAGCTGATTGTATTTCGTATGGAAAGTTAAAATAAATTTGCGAATTTCCTATAGGTTTCCTAGGGAAAGTTGTTCTGTATCATGAGTACAATCGCCCCTTAAAGTAATGCAACTGTTTACCCTGGCACCCTGTTTGTATCTTGGTTTGGTGGCCGCGACTGTAAAAGAAATGACAACCTTTACTTATACCCATTTCATGTTTCACTTAGTCACAGGGAGCTTATAGCTTTAAAATGTTTCAGAAGTAGCCGCGTGCCTTCAGCAGTGGAATACGCGAATATTGAACGTACCGCGGTGCAACTGCGGCAGAAACCTGTGCAGCCTGCCGCTAACGGCAGCAACGCGCAGTACCAACTAATGACAAGACATACGCTGCAGGTTGGTTACAGGGGCCATAGGTTCAGACGAATATTTTCTATGAGAAACGCGATTGCCCAGCCCTCCGAAAAGTGTGTGCGCGTGCCGTATTTTGGATTAAAAAGAGTTAACAAAAGAACTTTTTATAGATTTCATTTTATGGTATGACTTTGGTTTCGGTAAATTGTATAAATCTAGTCGAAACATGAAAAATAAAAGATGCCTCCAAAGTGTTTCGTCCTACCATAGGGCCTTAAGACTTGTAATGTACTTGACTTTAGGGATGCCTTCGAGGATGGGTGGATGGAGCTGGCCCAAGACAGGAATTGATTGATAGTTGGCTTGGCTATTGTAAGCAAGGGTCGTTATGTAACACTGCGACCATCGCTGATCTTTTGTGTTCGCCCCATGCCCACCCATATCTCCGAACATATGGTATTTTTTTCTTTTCATTCTCGGGTATGCAGGTTTCCTCAAGATGTTTTCATTCACGGCCGAGCTTGTGAGAATGATAAATACAACCGTACATAAATTCCGTAGAACTTAGTGGTACAGGCCCGGGCATCGAAACGCCGCCTCATGATTGAGTTGCTAGCTCTCTTCCGTATGGACTATCATCGCTCCGGTGACAGACAGGGATGCATGGAGGATGAAAAAAGAGGCCTTTGCTCATCAGAGGGATGAAATAGGCTATGGAAAATTTAGTTATTTATTTAGATGTAAAAGAAAAAATAAGGAAGTACCTACATTTTTGGGGCTGTCAGTACCGTAGCGTCATTGCATTGGATCGATATTGATTGATATTTAATCTGCTTACCCAGGCGTTAAGCGCGGCACCTACACCAAAGCTGATTTCGAACACGGATTGGATGCAGTCGCGCAATCGAAAGCCTGCCAACTATAATTACAACCAACATTGGCTCATTCAGGTACGTTCGTTGTAATATAATTTACCACTGCATTAGCAGTTCTGCGCTTATCACGCTTTCGACGCTAGATCTAATTTTTTTGGCATGTCTAGCGTCGTATCTGAGAATTTAGCGCCTAGCAGAGAATAGAGTGTTTTTTTTTTCACTTTTATTAAAGCTACAGTATTCGTGTTTGAATATGTATTTTGTGATTGAAATGATATTTTTTACGTTGTTTTTGTATTTTGTGATTGAAATATGATAAATATATTAACATATTGTGGTCAAAACATGTCCATAGAATGTCCATGAGTTCGGGAGATTTAAATTCGAACGCTATCATTAATTTGGCTAGGGACCTATGAATAGACTGACTTAAATTGATTTATAGAAAGACTAAATGAAACTATTTAGACCACTTTAAAGGACTATTTATGGCTGAAGTGAAGAATGTAGCGGTTTTTCGACCCGTGTTTAGAATCTAGCTCTTTTTTCAGTTTTAGCGCCCAATCAATTTTTTGAGGTGGCAGCCCTGCGCCACGTATAAGTGCATTTGCTTTGAACGTTTTATTTAAATTTTTATTTTATTAGGAAGCAGAACAGCGTAGGATAGAAGAACAAAGAAGCAAGATGCGTCCGAACCAGAGGCATTCGTACCACCAGGATATGGCGCCGCCAACCTTGCACAACAAGCATCCTTTGAGCACAAGGTACATGATTATTATCTTCTAAAATGGTATTTTACTAAACGCAGCGTTGGTAGGCCCCGACACGGTGGACCGACGACCTGGTGAAGGCGGCGGGAACCCGTTGGATGAGGGCAGCGCAGGACCGGTCGTTATGGCGATCCTTAGGGGAGGCCTATGTCCAGCAGTGGACGTCCATCGGCTGAGAAGATGATGATGATATTCGAGTATAATTTTTAGGGTTCCGTACCCAATGGGTGAAATCTGTCTGTTCTACCTATTTAGGGCTGTAACTTTTGAACCATAATAACTAGGACAGTTGACATTTTCACAGAATGTGGGTTACTATGGCGGATTTTCTAATTAAAAAAAAAGTTTAAAAATAAGGGCCTCAACCAATTTTATCAACATTTTTTCTTCTCGCTCTTAAAGACTGTAATGTATACAAGCGTCAAACTTGGTGTGATTATAGAGCAATCTCTACAGTATAACAACGAATAATAAAAGTTGGCCTCGTGCTAGGGCCTGGAGATTTTTTTTTAAAGTTAATTATGTTGTGCGGTGGCACGGAACCCTCGGTGCGCGAGTAGCCCGACACGCACTTGGCCGGTTTTTAATTAAATGTGTTTAAATCTTATCTTCCCAGCCAGCAGCTCCTGCCGCAGGAGTACAAGCGGCCGCTACGAGCCGAGGTGCCCCGTCCTGAACCTCCCAAAGAGGAGAAACTCCTGAGCGTGAGCGGTCGGAGGAAATGCTCCCACTGTGGGGAAGAACTTGGTAAACATCCATTGATTTTTTAATCAAAATCTATTAATTGAAATAAGTTTTTTTACACATTCGTGACCCATTATATTGATGGATAGACGCATTATAAAGGGTGTGAGGAAATAAACTGAGTAAACCTATCAGAACAACAAAAAAATCTGTTGTTTCATACATTTGCAGATTATTTCATTAAATTATATATACGCAGAGCTCGAATTTTTAACCTGCCGATAAGTTCCCAAAAACGGTTTCATTTGACAACTCATGTTCCTTTACTCCTGTAAGGTATACGTGTATTTAACTTTATTGTGCTACTATGGTGCTAATAGTGAACTTTAATGATAGGTCGTGGTGCTGCGATGATCATAGAGTCCCTGTCTCTATGCTACCACGTGTGGTGCTTCACCTGCGCGGTGTGCGGCACCCGGCTCGGGGACGGCCGCGCCGGCGCAGACGTGCGCGTGCGCGGGAACAGGCTGCACTGCCACCAGTGCTACTCCGGAGACGACGGAAGGAAGTACTCCTGCGTTTAACAGTTTAATATTTAGCCAGCTAATTTCACCAATAAAGAGGGTTCGAAAATTATTACGATAAATATGTATACTTCTATAATTATCTTGCTAATTACAAAATGTATTGGAAAAATAAAAAGCTTGCACTAGCAATCTCACGTGATGTGTATCCGATCATGATACGAGAAAAAAGAAATCGATCAGCACAAAAAAATAATTGTTCACTATTTTCTGTCTGGTTTTCTCAATTATTTGTTATTCATTGTGATAAAAACAAAAAGCCTAGGTGCTGTTTGGTCTGGAGACGAGTGCATTAAAGCAAAAACAGCAATTTTAGAACTTTTAGTTGGAAATTTCATTCAAAACTAAGAATCGGTTTCGATAATTAATTATCCGATAAATTATCATGATAATTATCAAAGAAAATAATTATCTTTATAATTTCGAACCCGGCCAATAAATCTTGCGCAAGTTGCGTCCAAATAATCTATGATAACCTGGTCTGGAGTTGATCAATGATCAGATATAATTAGGATACCATTATGTCCCCTTCACTAACTTATTTATGGCCTCGCGACCAATTGTATTGTTTGACATTAAATAACGTTTAAATTGTATTCAATTATTTTGTCGTATAATTTTCTTTTTGTGTGGATTTAAAGTTTTAAAGGATTATACTTTGATCTTAAATATTGTTGTCCTACATTGATGTGTCCTGCCATTTGTTTGAGCGATCGGTACTTTAAATGTGCGACCCCTTATTGATGTAAATGTGATAGCTTCTACCACGTTGTTCGTTAATTTGAGGCGCATACGCATGTCACCAAAACGTCTCAGCGACTCAGCACGTTCTGAGTCCGCTATTGCACGCTTTTGTTTTAGAATATTTTGTATTCATCATGCACCGAATTGATTATTTTAATGTCACCAGATTCATCTACCTACTTATTGTTTTTTTTTTCTTTTTTGTGCCATGTCAACATTGTTTTGTTTTAATCGACGAAAAATACACACTTTATAATAACACGTTTTTACACTGTTTGGAATAATATACCATATTAATGTTGGAATACTATTTTACTCTTTTTATACACTACATAGAGTTTATTTTTAATGAAAGAGGTAAATTGTAATATTTTGTAAATAGTTTTAATTTATGTTTTAGCGTGTGTTAAAGGTTAGCTTTAATAGTTAATATATGAAACATTTAATCCAAAAATGTGTATGATTATTTTATGCATAAAAGTTAATTGACAAGTTATTTTGTATTTTACATCACTTCTTAACGTCATTTACTTACTCACTTTTGAATATAACGTAAAAATTATTTCTTCTGTTTGTGGTTATTTTGAAACTGCACTATTATTTTTGTAATTATATTTGAAGAACGTGTACATTGTCTATATTGATAAGCCAAACTGTATAACAATAAATATTTCAATCTTCATAAATCATGTTTTCTTGAAACTGTTTCATCGCGCCTTATTTGTTTTCCACGAGTATCGCCATAGCATAGCTGCAAATCTTAACTATTATAAAACTGTAACTGAGGTGTGTCTGTATATTGACGATATTTACAAGATTACGATTGATTACGATATGGTTAATATGGTTTTTAGGTGTCCCTGGCTCCATATAAAACGTTTTTTAGATTTTTTGTCTGTTTGTTTGTTTGTTCGAGCATCACGCAAAAACTACTGAACCGATTTTGATGAAACTTTTGTTTGATAGCTTATGATTTGTCGCGGGTAAACTAATTGTTGCTTATATTAGTCAGTCCCCTTTCTGACAATATATTTTTTAAGATTCAAAGAGGCTTTAGTATATGACTCACCTTATAATATCATTGATGTGATGACTCATGATCATGAATTATTCTCTGTCATGCGCTCCTCTCATTTCATTTCTTCTGGCCAATCAGAATAAAATATTTATTAACGATATTTATAATAACAGCTAGAATAGAAGTCTTTTAGGGCGGATTTTTCAATCGCCAGATGATAATTCTATGATTATTTATCTATTTCATAAAATACCAAATTAAAAGGTTGTTTTAAATTACCGAAATCGTGCGAAAACATCAGAAATAAGTGCAAAGATGCGTGCGCGCGCGATGCGCGGTGTGTGCTTTGTACCTAGGTACTTAAGTACCTAATATTTTTATGCTACGAATAATCAAGAGTTATTTTAAGCAGAAAAATAAAAAACCTGCTTTGTGGGTGCTACAGTAGACAAGTACCTACATACCTATAATGACAATATTTCAAGCAAGTTATCAAAATATTACAATGTTCTTGGTTATTATATTATCACACTTTATGATGTGTGTGTGCACTGAGAGATCACATCTTGAATTCTGAAATAAAGTACTACAGGTTTTAGTAGTAGTTGTAAAACAATTGTAAAACTGCGTCCTGGAATTTGTAAAG
This sequence comes from Agonopterix subpropinquella, assembly GCA_922987775.1. Lineage (NCBI taxonomy): Eukaryota > Metazoa > Arthropoda > Insecta > Lepidoptera > Depressariidae > Agonopterix > Agonopterix subpropinquella. The sequence goes on along the minus strand of OV277693.1, from coordinate 50,374,538 downwards.
CGATAATTAAAAAGATATAACCTAAAACGTGTGATCCCTCAATCCTCACAGAGGACCTTCTACATCTGGGAAAGTATTAAGTTTAAACCAAGTTTTTGCTTACAGACTTTTAGTAGTACTTTATTTACAACGAATCTACCATATAACATGATACACAGCATCCTACACAAAAAATTACAAAGCCTTTTCACTGAGCTCTCAATCCACACACATTAAATTTTTAATGATAGCATTTTATCGTTAATTTATTAAATAAATCAATATTATTTGCGTTTAACTTTTAGTAAAAACTGTAAGGAAATTTGTAAAAGAAAGAATACATAGCAAATATGTCCTCATTCTATGTAATTGGCATTTAATTGTGATCCCTCAATCCACACGTTTCAAAATAACAAATCATTTGTAAAACAATGAAAATAGCACCTACAATAATGCAAAGCCGCAAATATTTAGTAAAAAAGTTCTACTAAATCTTACCAATTTCAGATCCTGGATTAACGGCGAGGAAAATGAGAAAAATAGCTTCGATAATTCTGCTCAAATAAACCAAGCAAGGTGACCACAAACTAAAACTTCCTGGGACATCATGATTATTCATTTCTCATACTTTTGATTTAAAAGTATGTAATTGTTTATCTATGAAGCGGCAGTGTTGCCACCTTACCTCCAGATCAAGTAGCTAAACCGTACCCAAAAAGTAGCTAGAAACATAAAAGTGGCTGAATAAAGTAATGTTAAAAAAATACATAAATATGCTGAGATGCAGTTTATTTGGATCAGTAATATTGATTTACAATCAGTTATTCTATAAAATTATGCTCTTTGATGTTTTACAATGCTCATCATAGAATGCCATGCCTTTCGACTTCTACGTTTAGGTAATCGGAACTCAAAAACAATAAAAAACGCTCTAAGGACCCGTTAAAATGACTAACTTTAGCTTAAGAAATTGGTATTTATTAATAAATAAATAAACAAAAAAAGTGGCTAAAATATTTAGCCACAGATTTTTTTTTGTAGCTGACAAGTTCAAACATGTTGCTAGATCTAGCCAAAGTGACAACACTGTGAAGCGGGTGGAAAACTGGAAAGTGATGCATGAGGATAAATATTAAATATATTTGAAAAAAAAAGGATACCTACTTACCCGGTGCAAATTTTTCCTAAGGACCCGTTTTAAAACGTGTAAAAATCACTCGTGAAGATCAGTCTATCTCATTCTCACTGTAGCATACCTACACACGACGCATAGCTGAACTCTATGTCCATGAACTTACTATATCTTCTCATAGGCACCCCGAGTGATTTCAAAATTTTTCAAACGTTTTGAAACGTACCTCGTCTAAAAGGACAACCGCCGCTCTCCCTTGAAAAAATACCTTAAAATGTATAGAAGTTTTGACTGAAGTCAAATGTGTAATAAATTATGGGGTTTTATAAAAACGACTCAGATAGTATCATTTATTTTTATTTAACGAGTTATTTAATCATTTATTATTAATAAATTATAAAAAAGCAGCAACCCCAAAATGGCTGTCAATGTTGTTTAGTAGGAGGTGTTGCAAGCACACTGTTTTTTTAATATAAAAATAATAAAAACTAATAAATCAATATAAAATAAACGAATGCGTGCAGTTAGTTTCTAGGGTTCCATAGTTCATAATAAAAATAGAAGGACGGTTATACATTTTTTGGTATTATGTGCCGAATGTCCTTTATTCATCAAGCGATTCAGAAATTATTTTTGCATATTATATCAGCTGCTGTAGTATGCCACCGTGACACAGCACTATCGCACCTTCGCTCTCTTTCTATTTGTGCGCGAACGAACGAGATAAAAGACGTGATATAGCCGTATCACGTACAACATGCTAGCTAGGCTGGCTTTTGTTTACTTTCCTCGTAGTCGAAATTAAAAGCAGCGGGGCAAGTACGCCAACCCGCGATAGCGTGATATAGCACTATCACGCTTCCACTCTCTTTCTATTTGCGCGCGAACAAACAAGATAAAAGACTACATTTGACAGACATTTGACAGGTTTCCTTAGCATGGTACACCCTTAGGATATGTCCCTTCAAAAGAAGAATAATCAATCAAATATCCGCGAACACACAAAAAAGATTAAGCAATTTTAAGCAAAAGTCGTAATAGCTTAGTCCTCCAGCTGGAGGCTTGGAGACAAAATGTTTCAAGACGGTAATCTTTTGTACCATTGACGTCTCGCTTATTCTAATGGGCGGTTGTCATATGTCATAAGTATGAATGAATGTCAAGTAGCGTTTTTATGTCTTGCTTTATAATATTTATCTACCCCTATACTATATCTATGTTCCTGAGTGATTTTTACACGTTTTGAAACGGATCCTTAGGAAAAATTTGCAACAGGTAAGTATCTTTTTTTGAAATGGTATATTTGAACTTTATCCTCATACATCCCTTTCCAACCGCTTCATAGATAAACAATTACCTACTTTCAAATTCAAAGTATGAGAAATGAATAATCATGATGTCCCAGGAAGTTTTAGTTTGTGGTCACCTTGCTTGGTTTATTTGAGCAGAATTATCGAAGCTGTTTTTCTCATTTTCCACGCCGTTAATCCAGGATCTGAAATTGGTAAGATTTAGTAGAACTTTTTTACTAAATATTTGTGGCTTTGCATTATTGTAGGTGCTATTTTCATTGTTTTACAAATGATTTGTTATTTTGAAACGTGTGGATTGAGGGATCACAATTAAATGCCAATTACATAGAATGAGGACATATTTGCTATGTATTCTTTCTTTTACAAATTTCCTTACAGTTTTTACTAAAAGTTAAACGCAAATAATATTGATTTATTTAATAAATTAACGATAAAATGCTATCATTAAAAATTTCATGTGTGTGGATTGAGAGCTCAGTGAAAAGGCTTTGTAATTTTTTGTGTAGGATGCTGTGTATCATGTTATATGGTAGATTCGTTGTAAATAAAGTACTACTAAAAATCTGTAAGCAAAAACTTGGTTTAAACTTAATACTTTCCCAGATGTAGAAGGTCCTCTGTGAGGATTGAGGGATCACACGTTTTAGGTTATATCTTTTTAATTATCGCTTTACAAATTCCAGGACGCAGTTTTACAATTGTTTTACAACTACTACTAAAACCTGTAGTACTTTATTTCCGAATTCAAGATGTGATCTCTCAGTGCACACACACATACTTTTTAAAGCATTTTGTCAGTCTTTCTACACGTACAGCCTTTGGACCCGGTATACGCAGCGGGCATACAGCGACCTACGCGTACCGTATAATAACGCATTCAGGATACTGATGGGATGGCGCGGCATTGTAATGCGTCGGGAATGTTTGCGGAGGCGCACACGGACTTTTTTTTTTTTTTTTTTTTTTTTTTTATGTTCGATAGGTAAACATTTGACCCCAATCTCACCTGATGTTGAGTGATGATGAGGCCGAAGATGTAGCATGCTTACCTAGAAAGATGCCTATTCACTCTTGCCTTGAAGAGGCCCAGGTTGTATTGCTCAGGGAACAGGTCCGCAGGCAGTGCGTTCCACTCCTTAGCCGTGCGCATTATAAAAGAAGAAGCAAACTTCTTCGTGCGAATTGCTGGTAGGTCAACGACATAAGGGTGGAAACCCAGCCTGCGTCTCGTCCCCCGCAGATGAAAGGGAGACGGAGGTATTAAATCGTGTAATTCCGTCGCACACTCTCCGAAATGTATCCTATAAAAAACAGATAGACAGGCTACCTTGCGACGATGCTCAAGACTTTGTAGCTTCGCCACAGAGGTTGGATCACCTATGAGCTTCCTGGCACGCCTGTCGATTGAGTCCAACGCGGCCAGCTGGTATTGGGCAGACCCGTCCCAAAGATGGCAGCAGTACTCCATACACGATCGGACTTGTGCTTGATAAAGTTGTAGAAGCTGTCCCGGAGTGAAGTACCGTCTGACCTTCGAAAGGACGCCCAGTTTTTTCGCTGCGGTTTTCGCCATGGACTCAATATACCGCCCGAAATTCAAATCGGACGATATGTTAATGCCCAGGAGCTCCAGGCGATCAGCTATCGGTATGGACACATTTCGGAAAGTCGGAGTCAAAGCGAAGGGACTCCGTTTTGTGGAGAAAAGGCACGCCTGTGTTTTGCTTGCGTTGAAACTGACCCGATTAGTATCACCCCAGTCGGACACAGATTCAAGGGCCAAGTTTAATCGCTGCACCATGGCCTCTCGACAAGACTGAGTAACATCCAATTTGACCCCTGCACCGGACAGATATCTGTCAGAAACAGTGCTGTCGTCAGCATACCCAAAGGTTCCGGGCACAAGCATGTCGTTTATATGCAGCAGAAATAAAGTAGCTGACAGAACTGACCCCTGAGGAACACCGGCATTAATAGCCATTTGATCCGATGAGTATCCATCAATGACTACTCGTATGCATCGTTCACTCAAGAAGTCAGCTATTCAGTCGCATAGGTCAATCGGAATTCCATATGATGGAAGCTTGCTTATAAGGCTTGCATGCCAGACCCTGTCAAAGGCTTTGGATATGTCAAGTGACACGGCAAGTGCCTCCCCGTATCTCTCGACAGCCTCACTCCACAGATGTGTGGCATACACAAGGAGATCCCCCGTGGACCGTCCTGGGCGGAACCCATACTGGCGGTCACTGAGGAGATCGTTATATTCAAGGTATGCCAGGAGCCGGTTGTTAAGTACACGTTCCATAGTCTTGCAGAGTATGGAAGTGACTGATATTGGTCTATAGTTGACAGGGTCGGCACGACTGCCTTTTTTGGGCACAGGTTGCACGTTGGCAAGCTTCCATGACTTTGGGACTACCGCAGTCTTAAGTGAGAGGCGATACAGGCGTGTTAAAACAGGAGACAACTCTGCAGCACAGGTGCGTAGGACAATCGCTGGGATTCCGTCGGGTCCGCTAGCCTTGTTCACGTCTAGAGAACGTAGGATTTTAAAAACCTCTTTTTGGCGAATGTGAACTGATGCCATTGAGCATTCAGCAACTTCTATGCTATATTGAGAAAACGGTGCGCCTCCATATTGGGCAGGCTCCGAGCGGCTCAGACCGGTGGGATTCCCCGCTGTTACATCACTGGGTGAAACTCCATACCGGGTTTTTAAAATAAAATAAAATGTTTTGTTACTAACACTAGCTGTAAGATACATTTATACTAACACCATAGATAAGCTACTATACTAACACTATATGGACATCTTGTCTGAAATAAATTATTTGAATTGAATTGAATTGAATTATGTAAGTACAAAACTAGGTACCAGGAAGCAAGGAGAATATAATCACTACGTTTTACCAGGAAGCTGGCAAATTGACTTGGCTCCAATGATTTTCCTCAACATGGCAACAACCAATATTTACCACTTAACTTTGAATTACAATTAAAAAAAAAAAAAAGCGCTCGAGTTCGTCTATGGCTCGAGTTCTGATTTTTGAAAAATTCTCTAGTCTATTCTCTTTCTAACGATATGCCACAAACTAAATAGAGATACTACGTATCGATATGCCATGAAACCCGTTCTCTAATTTTTATTTAATTATTTTCCGTGTCGGGGCGCGTTCAGCCGATATTCGTTATGCAGGATCGAAATTGCATCTCCCTCTTGCGCAGTGAACTTTGATTGCCATCTCTGGACTTGAAAAAGAAAAATCTTATTACTAAAATTTTTATTTAAAAAAATCCAAATTACAGATTTTGCTCAACATTTTGAGCAAGATTTGTAATTCAGCATTTTTTTTTTTAATTAAAATTTGATATTTGATTTTTTTTTTCAAGTCCTAGGTCCGTTATAGAACCTTTTGTAAGAAAGAGATGGCAATCCGTTTTTTTTTCACTATATCGGCATTAACTATTTTCGTTTTTGACTTTCTCGAAAAAATCTTTTTGCACCTTACAGCTCTCTTAAATTCGCGTCTTTTGAGCCTTTTTTGAACATCATATCCAATAATCATATCTTCACAACTCTCCGAGATATAAGGGGATCGCGCTTTTTCGTGAAATCAAGACCTATACTGGAGCGATCGAAAAGACATTTTCAATGTCAAAAATCTGCTGTCCCATTCATTTCAGTCGAGTTATGTTTGCAGTTAGTTTTTTTTTTTTTGGGTTCAATTCAAGGTAAAGCGATTACAGTATCGCATACAACCGATGTCAGGAATAAATACTCTCATTTATAGCAAATAAAACGTTGGTGTTCGACGTTTCAACGCTTCTTTGGAGTTTTTGGAGGCAATCGAGAAACGCAGGAAACGCAGAGAAGTCCACAGGAAAGAGGTGAACCGATCGCTTGCCGCGCTACAAAAGAACGGAACACTTTTCCAGTTCACGACCCACACCAACATATTTCACTGAACTGTATATTGTTCACTTGCACGACACTTTGTTACGCAAAACAACACCGATTTTACGAACCAAAACTCACTATAAACAATAAAAATTCGATGAAATATGAGGACTCCAAACGTATCTGTTCAAATCCCGCCAAAAACTCCTGTTTGCAGTTAGTTGTGTATGGGATAGCGGATTTTTTTTGAGATTTGTGATTTGATTTTTCAGTGTTCGTCCCATAGTAAAAGTTGTTCAGTTTGATGGTCTGAAGCACCCCTTTACGTAAATGTCCCATTTAATTTTAGACCCTGTATTTATTTACTTACACAAAAAAATTAGGTAGGTAAATACCTAACAATGTTCTTTAAAACAACATCTGTTGAACGCGAAAGCGCATAATTAATTACCTATATCTTATTTAGAAAGCTAATTCACATTTACCGAAAGTACCGGGATCTGGTTTTGAATTCCCGGTTCTTGAAAACCAGGTATTTTCGGTTTCGTGATTTCCCGGGTGCATACCCTAGTATGGTAGGTAAATCAAATACAAATTGTTGTTAGGTACCAACATACCAAGGGGAAGTAAGTACCTATATAACCCTCCTTCTGGCGCAGTCGGGTAACTAGCTAGCAAGAAACGTTGTTTCAATCATCGTTATGACGGGACATAACGATGTAAAACAGTTTCCGGAAAAACAAGTCCGACTGCAATAACATTGGTCTAATGACTCCGATAGTGATCCTAACATTGAATTAGCGTTAAGCACTTAAGATCTGACTCAGATTAAGATTCGTCAGGGCTGTGAGGTCCATGGAAGGAAGGATCACAGTATTAAGAAAGAGTATCTAGTAGGTACTACATATTATTAGTACATTGTCTACCTATCTTGTTTCTTTCTCTTATCTAAAGCTATCGCAATGAAATGATAAAGACAGTACTGGCTGTTCATATAACTTGACCGCGTCGGTTTCTTTTTTTTATCATCATCATCAGCCTATTATACTTACGTCCCACTGGCCACTGTAGGGCACGGAGATATTGGCGTTAGTTCAGCATGCGTGCCTAGATTTCACATACGAATCAGAATTTTCCTTCACCGTTTGAGAGCAGTCGGTATTACGTACATAAGTTAGAATAACTGGACAAGTGCGTGTCGGACCACGCGCAGGATAGGGTTCCGTAGTTGCCCGTCACAATATAATATGGACTTAGAGGCTTTTTGTTTTATACTACGGTTTAACGGCAAATAAAGTCAAAAAAGTAGGTACATTTCATAAGTTGATCAACTATTACTCGTAAACTTGTAAAGCCTACTTAGCGGTGATAGTTTTCCTTTTAATTTCGTTATATATACTACTGTCATGAATTTTTTCACATATCCAGAAACAACCGTTTAGCTGGCAGGGGGGGGACACTTGACTCTAACAAAAATGTTCACTTTAAGGCTAACGCTAACGGATCCCTAAATCGAAAAATGGTTTTCCCACACCCATAATATTTTTAAATTACCTATCCAATGATACCCCACACTATGGGATAGACGAGAAAAAGTCCATTCCCACTTCGCGTGTAGGGGAGGTACCGTGAAAAAAAATATTTTTCATGATTTTATTTTACCACTTTGTCGGCTCGATTAATATACTCATGCCAAATTACAGCTTTCTAGTACTAAGCGTCTCTGAGCTAAGCCGCGGACAGACGGACAGACGGACGGACATAGCGAAACTATAAGGGTTCCTTGTTGACTTCGGTTCGGAACCCTAAAAACTCATTGGTACAGTCAAGAGCACGTCAAGCTTGACACTTTGGACTTTGTACCGTTCTTATTTAGTGCGCCATAAGCGTTACAATCGAACTGCAAGTGTAAAGCTTGATGTGCTTTTGACTGTACATGGCGTGTCGTCCGTGCGGATTTGAACTCGGACCCTCGTAACTAAGTGTCCATACTTCTGCACCACCGTGCCACCAAGACGCTCATGTTTTATGGAAAGTCGAAAAAATATTGCGAATTTATTTGATAACTGGTTAATAATTGTGTACCTGAGTATTGTGTCGGGTCAGAGGCCTATAATAATTCAGGCGGCTTGAAACTACTCTGACACTAACTTCACCAATCTGCATAGGACATGCATTATCTACACAACACAACCACACATTACCTATGCAAAACTAGAAAGTAGTTTGTTTAGAATCGAGAGCAGAATCGAATTATCATGGTTTCTACATAGGTAATTTTTATCAAATTAATATCAAATTTAATTTGTTCGTAAAATTTAAAATTTCTGAACCCGATATCAACCCACCGCACGGGCACACTTACTACCAAAACTAGATTATAACGGTGCCTGTCCATTGAACCTGTGCGAGCTGTGTAGCTGTGTTTTTTTAACCAATCAGGAGCTCGTGCGAGATCGGCCACACCTCGCCCGGGCAGCTCGCACAGCTCGCACAGCTTCAATGGACAGGCAGCCTTAAAATGTATCTATGAGTACGTTAGCGCTTTCATTCATTAGTGAAATGATAAATCATTTTTGCCCCAAAACTTAAAACGCGAATAACTTTAAATTTTAACTATAAAAATAATGAAATTATTGTTTCAATCTAATTATTTTGTTATAGGTAGGTAAATCAGTTGGGGTGTATGAGGTTTTGAGCTAATTCATTAACACGTTGTAGGATCTAAGTTATGTACCTACTTTTACGAGTAGATATTTACTACTTAGTATGAAAATTAATGAAATGAAATTTTTTATTGACATTGAAATCCTTGTTTATTTATATTTTTACCAAAATCAATTTATTATTCAGTTAAGTGGGTAATTACCCACTTAGGTACCTGAATTATTTTTAATATACATATACCTAAATTGACTTCTTATTTAATAGCTTACTATAACCCTTGTGCTGCCCGCAACAGTTTTTTTGTGTTCCGTACCAAAATTGGAAAAACGGAACACTTATTTCTATTTATTTCTAAACAAACATAATTTCTAAAAAACATGTTTGTTCAGTTTGATGGCCTGGAGTGCGATTTTTGAAACTCATACGTTGAAGTCAGCAGTAGAAAATGTCAAAATTCCTATGGAGATATGCATTTTTCAACTGCTGATTTGACTATCAAAAATAGCACTCCTGGATTGTGATTTTTGAAAGTCAACTCAGCAGTCTCACTGTCTCAGCAGTATAAAGATGCATACCTCCATAGCAATTTTGACATTTTCAACTGCTGAGTTTAACGTATGAGTTTCAAAAATCGCACTCCTGGTCATCTCCTTATAAAACTGTCAGCATATTAAGAAGAACAATGCACACACGCACGGCGACACATCAAGTTATACAAAACCAATATAAACTGGTCGCGAGACGTACGTTACTCGTCCTACGCGCGACCAGATTATTTTGGTTTTGTATAGCTTGATGTGTCGCCGTGTGTACATACAGAGGTTCGTAAACTCACGACCATAATCCCTTCTGGGGTAGTCAGAAACATTGCTACTTACCATCACGAACTGTGCGAGGCAATGCAGCCCTTAGATGCAGCTTGCATAATGGGTTAATGGGCATCTTTGAGCGGGATATGGCGGTTTATTAGACTTACCTAGGTATTTAATACAAGCGATATGCATAACTGTGCAGATTTATTTATTGTAGGTACCTACTTTAAAATTAAAATGTCATATAAACAACATTATTTTTTTAAACTACTAACACATTCTCCATGGTATACTTTTGTGCGCATATACACTTTTTTCCATAGTTCGAGTACCCTACTTAAACAAGGTGAAATTGATATCATTAGCAACAAAAAGTCTACCCATCAAACTGAACAACTTTTAGGTGCCTACTTACTATGGGAGCAAACCGATTGGAGCAATAAAAAATCTGCTGTTGCATACATTTGAGTCGAGTAGGCATTGCATTTTAGTAGGTACCTAGTTTAGTACATGGAAAAGCTGATTTATTTTGCTCCGATCGGTTTGCTCCCATAGTAAAACTTGTTCAATTTGCAGCCCCGGATCTACGATTTTTCCGACCCGGGGCAAAAACTTGACATTGGCGCCTCTCCCCTCCAAGGGAGTAGCAATAATTTTTTCCAGGGGTGGCTGGGTCCAGTTTTGGTTGTTGCAAAAATACCTAAAACTTGGAGCGAGCGAAGCGAGCTCGAAATTTTATGGCAATAAGATTAGCTCGTCGTAATATGATCTAAAATCTGGATAGAATTCTGCAATAGGCATGGCTGGGTACTGCCAATACATTAAAAAAAATTAAGAGCGAGCGAAGCGAGCTCGAGATTTGACCGCAATATAAGGATATCATTGCAATATGATCTAAAATCAGGAGCGAGCTCGAGATTTTTTTTACAATATTTTCAAGTCGTTACAATATTTTATTTTTCAAACTCTTCATTTTGGCGCCCCTTACACCTGCCGCCCGGGGCGTGGGCCCCCTTGTGCCCCCCCCCCCCCCCCCACCCCTAGATCCGGGGCTGTCAATTTGATGGGTAGACTCTTAGTTTAAAAGGATGCTAATGATATCAATTTCACCCTGTAGAGATTTCTTATCAGGAACTGCATTTAGCAGACAAAAGTAGGCTTTATACATAGGCACTTATTGTTTGATTCATGGAATTCTCATGCCCTTGCTTGTCCCCATTAACAAATCGATTCGTTCAGCGCCAAATGGCTTGCGGAAATCAAGGCAACATCGTTTTATTGTGGTCATTCTACCATACTTCCGTTGTCATTAGGTACTATGACAACTTTTTTGTTAACATTATATGTATACAATTTTCATCTAAGTAGGTATAGATCACGTATAGATTGCACTTTATCTGAAATTGTGGAATTTAAATCAAGTTAGGTGTAAGTAGGTAGTATAAACCGAGATTTCGGTTTGCAATTTACGTGCAATATAGTACTACCTACCTACTTACCTGCATTCTAACAAATATTAATATTTTTGCATCATTGCATAAAGTACCTACCTGCTCGCCTTGCAGCACTTATCTTACTGAGAACAATGAATCACGAAACTTGTTAGTAAATATAAAAGAAACTAACAGCAAAACAAACGAAGTACCTACCTAGCTGTAGAATAAATTGTTAAATGGAACCTTAGTCACATTAACGTTTTGTAATTTCTACATTGCGCGCTTGAGATACGCCTGAAAATTTTATCGTCCCTACCAGTGCGTATTGTATAGAAGTCATTTGTGAATAACATTACTTATTGGATGGATAGCATTGGTAGATGACAACTTGACAAAAAGGTGCGCGGGATTCATCTCCGCTGCCGTTACAATTGGCGTACAATAGTTTGGCCGGCATTCAGTCCCGCGCCACCGTCCGCATGCCCACGACGCGCAGACTTCTCTCCCCGCGGTGGTTCCGTGCACGCCGCTCCCCAAACCCCGAAGAGCTAGATGAAGTCCGATCAAGAACCCTTCCTCGGAGCGATATGGACCGACGGCCTCGCGTCTCTCGAGTCCTCAGCTCGCCTGCACGGACTCAGCACCCTCCTCATCCACCCCTCGATGAAGAGTCTCTCGAAAGAGCCTTCCCATCCATGGGTCATCTGGAGTACGTACTGGCCGGGTCGTCACCCCCGGCAGAAAGTGCTCCGAACATGTACGACAGCTTCGAAGAACCTCCTCTGGATTTAACTGCGCATATCTGTTCTGATTCGTTGCGTCAAAGCGCTCACGAGCAAATGCGAGCCGTCGGCGGAAGATTGCGGCTGCTGGATGAATTGGAAACCGGAGCAATCACAGTGGAATCAGCCGCTAGTACATTTTCTGTGGCATCGGAAGCTGAAAAAAATGTTTGTCTCTTTTGGGCCGCATTTCTCAAACTCGCAGATATTTTGCTGCCATTAGTGGATTCAGGAGCCGATCCATTGTATTTTGATGCGCTTGGCTTGTCACCGTTGCATGTAGCAGCATTTAGTGGATCAACTGATTGTGCTAATTACCTGCTCTCGTGTGGAGTGGACCCTAACTACATGCCGCGATGCTTCGTGCCGCTTCATTGTGCTGCATTCGGAAACTCAGTGCAAGTGGCTAATTTATTAATCAGTCGCGGGGCCTCAGTGCACGCAGCAGTGAAATACGTGAATTGTGAAGGTGGTTTACTCCATTGTTCTGTGAGAGCCAACGCTGTAGAGTGTCTGAAGCTGTTCATATCTTGCGGTGTGGACGTGAATTTAATAGAGCCTGGTGGAACGAATGCTATACATCTTGCTGCTGACTTGGGGATGATACAATGTCTTACCATTCTTCTAGAAACTCCATCTGCCGATCCTAATGTGAGAACTAGAGTTGGAGATAGGGAGTCTACTGCGTTGCATTTGGGAGCTGATGGAGGTTTTGTAGATTGTGTGGATCTCCTGCTAGCTAAAGGAGCAGATGCTAGCCTGAAAAATCATCGAGGATTCACAGCTTTACACTTAGCTGCCAGATCGTCCAGTCTAGAATGCGTCGAGTCGCTTCTCAGAAAGGGGAACGCAGAACCAAACTCATTGGACTTCGATATGAGAACGCCGCTCCACGCCGCTATCGGTAAATCGGATAGTGCATGTGACATCATCGAGACATTAATTAGTTGGGGTGCAAATGTGAACCAAAAAGATGAATACGGTTTTACTCCATTACACCTGGCTGCACTGGACGGACTGTCCGCATGTGTCGAGACATTAATCTATCACGGCGCTGACGTAACCACAAGGTCTAAAAAAGGAAACTCGGCTCTTAATGTAATCGCCCGAAAGACTCCTGCCTCGTTAGCAATGATCACAAGGAAGCTCGACTGCGCTATCACGTTGCACCACTCCCAGTCGAGCAATAGAGAAGTGGAGCTCGAACTTGACTTCCGCAGCATTTTACAACATTGCTACCCACGTGAAATAAGCTACCTGAACACATTCGTGGATGAAGGTCAAAAGGAAGTTCTTTTACATCCGCTATGCTCAGCATTCCTTTACATAAAATGGGAGAAAATACGTAAATATTACGTAGCAAGACTATTTTTGAGCTTCATATTTGTGCTGTGTCTAACGCTCTACGTGTTAACTGCTCTTGCGCACAACTGTTATAACGGAAGTAAGGATATGGAAGAGACCATTCAAGAGCAAGAGCTATGTCAAAAACAATCGATACTAGGTGATTTATTGAGGAAAAATCCCTTTGTCATAGAAATGCAGTGGTGGGTGTTAGCGGGCATTACAATATTTGAAATATTCAGAAAAGTTTACGGAATCGCAGGCTATTCAACAGTTAAACAATACCTAATGCAATCGGAGAACATAATAGAGTGGTTTGTCATTGTGAGTGTTTTCCTGATATCATACATTTATACAAACATCACGTACACATGGCAAAATCACGTAGGTGCGTTCGCAGTGCTCGCCGGATGGACTAACTTGATGATGATGATAGGTCAGCTACCCGTCTTCGGCACATACGTCGCTATGTATCAAAAAGTTCAAAAGGAATTTGCTAAATTACTCATGGCCTACTCATGCATTCTAATTGGATTCACTATAAGCTTTTGTGTAATATTTCCCGACTCGTCATCCTTCGCTAATCCTTTCATGGGGTTCATAACAGTACTAACGATGATGATCGGAGAGTTAAACTTAGATTTGTTATTGAATGAACCTGATGGGAACGATCCGCCCGTACTGTTGGAATTCTCGGCCCAAATAACATATGTATTGTTTCTGATGTTTGTTACAGTCGTTCTCATGAATTTACTTGTCGGTATTGCCGTTCATGACATACAGGGCTTAAGGAAAACTGCCGGGCTTTCTAAACTTGTTAGACAGACAAAACTAATATCATACATGGAGCTGGCCCTGTTTAACGGATATTTGCCTAAATGTCTCCTGAAAATCTTACATTCTTCAGCTCTTGTGTCGCCTCAGGCTTACCGAGTTGTTTTAAGTGTGAAACCATTGAATCCGAGTGAAAAAAGACTTCCTAGAGATATAATGATGGCCGCTTACGATATTGCTAAGATGAGAAAACAGTATGGGCACACGATATCATCGAATGGATCTACTACTGGCGCGTATTCTTGCTACAAAAAGTATGAGAACAATAATGATTCGAGCTATCGAGAGTATGGGTATACATCAGGGCTGGGGAGCATGCAGGCCAGGCTGGATGAAACGTCAGAAAATGTTCGGCAGCTGACGCAGGAAGTGCGGGAATTAAAGAAGCTAATAAGTGCACAGCAGCTCGTGATACAGCAAGCTCTGGCCGGCGCGATGGACAACCGTTGATGATATAATGGCCGACCCAGCCGTTTAGTTTCAATGCCAACGGTACACAAGTCAATAAACTATAGCGAACGTGCATTGTCGTACATTTATACTCGTTTAGAGCCTATTGTTGATGTCGACGGTTACGAACTTAAATTCTGAGTGGTGATATTTTGGCTTTATACGTTTTGTATTTAGGATCATAGTCTTTATATATAAAATATTACGTTTTTTTAGGTTTTAGTTGAGTGCCTTATTTTAGAAACGATTGTTTAGTAACGCAGGTCGTACTAAACACTGATTGTAGGTAGCGATCGGCACACTTTGTAACAGATTTTATTGTGACATAGTACCTAAATAAATAATGTTAATAAAACTATTTTACAAGAGCAATTATTACAGTTTTTTTCTTTACCTAAATAATGTCATCTTATGTCTTTTATATCATTCTTCTAAATACAAAGAAATTAATTAAAAAAATTGGTAGGCATACATTAATTGTTATGGGAAGGTACCTAATTGTTTTAAAAGTTAAAACCTACATAAACTAGGTACCTATTGTACCTACTACTCGATGCTTGTCATGTTCCCGGGTGACTGAAACCCACGCTACACCACTGGGTACCTAGTACGTACGTACGTACCCAGTAACGTACCTATCTTGAATAATTAATTTTTTCGCAAATATCTTCAATGTAGTACATTCAGCCAAGTTTACAATTTTATTATAATGTGAGTTGAGTATATACCTACTTATAGTCTTATAAGTATTCTCTAAGTTATAAGTAGATAGATGGTAGGTTAGTTAGCTGTAATAATTCAATTTTAGTCTCTTTTTGGAAAATACTGGAATTACCTACAGGAAGAGCAGGCTTGTATTACGGAGGGAAGAGTACTTGTACTGTACCTACACGGTGCAAGTAGCTTGTGTACGTTGAGGCACTTGCGCAGGGTATATCCATCGTGAAAACCACCGTGCAAAAACATGATTGTGCGGGTCTAGCGAGCCTAGTAGCACAGTGGCGTAGCGTGGGTTTCTGTCGCCCGGAGCACAGACTGATTTTGCCGCCCCCTTATGTTTATAAAAAGACCTACACTAAAAATAATGGAGCGACCGAAGCGAGCTCGAAATTTTTTTGCACATAGATTCGGGTGACATCGATGTGTGACCACACATCATTTGTTTTATCCATGCAAAAATAGAAATTTAGAGCGAGCGAAGCAAGCTCGACTTTTCTCCTCAATATGAATCGGTTAGAGCTTTTTACGTACAAAACATGTGCAAAGTAACCTAAGTAAATTTTTTAGCACGACGTCTTAGCTGTGGTGAGAACTCTTTAGGATTATGTGTAAACACAACAATTATAACAGAAACATCGACTTTTCTATGCTCTGCAAATTGGTTGTAGACAGAGCCCAATCAATCTATATTTTTCCCGAATTTGCCGCCCCTAGTAAAGTGCCGCCAGGGGTATAGAGGTACATGTGTCCCCCATGACCCCCCAAAGCGCGGAAAGCGATCTCATCTCTGTTGTTTTATTTGCCGCTTTAAAACTGAGCTCTTGCTGGAACCGAGTTAATATATCCTGTCTAAACTATTTATTATAAAACTGTAACAGAAATTTGTCTGCACATTGAAGATATTTACAAAAAAAAGATTACGATATGGTTTTTAGATGTCCCTGATTCCAAATCACCAATTTTTGGATTTTTTGTCTGTCTGTTTGTTTGTTTGTTTGTTTGTTTGTTTGGGTGTTTGTTTGTTCGAGTATCACGCAAAAGCTACTGAACCGATTTTGATGAATCTTTTTTGTTTGATAGCTTATCATCTGACTTAAAATCTGGTATATAATTTATGCGGACGAAGTCGCGGGTAAAAGCTCGTTTAATATAAAGCTCTTTCTGCTCGCTCATGCTTTTGTCTCATACACAAATCAGCTCTATTTTGCCATGAGCTATACAAATACAATCAACATAATAATAATCAGCCAACCTAGTCGTATTACAGTAAAATGTTAAGCTCGCTTCGGTCGATCTTGGTTTTAGATGGTATTGTAATGATCTTACCAGAAAAATCTCGAGCTCGCTTCAATCGGTCCAGGATTTAGATCGTATTGCGCAACGACTTTACAATATTGCAGTAAAATCTCGAGCTCGCTTCGTTCGCTCCAGGATTTAGATCGCATTGCGTAACGTGTTTATATAATATTGTAATAAAATCTCGAGTTTGCTTCGCTCGCTCCAAGATTGAGATAGTATACATAATTTGAGCTCGGTTCCCATGCTAATGTTTTAAAATCACTTGTAGTGACCTAAATAGATAGGATGCTCACTTCTCTCTCATCAGGTTTTGGAGCGTATTAAAAGCTTGAGATTACTTCACATTTTAGTGGATTATGTTATTTGGTGGTTATTTAATTGCGACCAGCCTAGCCTGTATCGGGCCCTTGGGGTCACAGAGACAAATCCATCCTATGGGGGCCCCGAGCGAGGCTGACATTGCCTAGGGGCCTCTATATGGCTTAATCCGGCCCTGGGTTCAACTCATAAAGCTTACCGCTAATACAATGCATGTAGGTAGCTCTTGCCCACGAGCGACTAACTTGTGCGTATGCTTACGCAAGTAGCCCGTGTCTTTACTTGCTCCAGTTATTTGCACCATGTAGTACCTACAAGTACAAGCGAGTAACTTGTACAAGTAGCTGGTGCATACCTACTACTCACGCAAGTAACCCGAATCTTTACTTGTTCCGGCTAACTTGTACCGTCTACAAGCACCCTGAGATTAAAAGCTCTGCGGGGCTAGTACGCCAACCCGCGACAGCGTGATATCACGCTTCCGCTCTCTTTCTATTTGCGCGCGAACGAACGAGATAAAAGACTAAATTTGACAGATGGATATGTTATATGTCGCTATCGCGGGTTGGCGTACTGGCCCCGCAGTTTACTGGTTCCATTCACAGGCTTAGGCTTAGGTACCTACCTACTAATTTAGTTTTAGCACTGCTAGCAATCTTTGTAACGTAGGTGTGATTACTTTCTCTGTGGCAATCTTCTGACCTCCTCTGTAGGGATCTTATGTTTTTGTAGGTACCTATCAAGAAGATTACCTTCTTGGTACCTATGTAGACTATGTAGCCCAGATGTAGCCTATGTATTTGATTGACATTTGCTATTTGGATTGAGCGTTTTTCAGGGGATCTCTAGGTGGCGTCACGCTTTATCAGAATCCAAGAGAATCGAGGTACCTAGGTATTTCTCTGTCTGCGGTCTTCCGTCAATAGAAAGAATCCATCCTTAATCCATCAGATTATACAAGAAGATTGTCAGAAGATATGTAGGTAGGTATATTGAAGATTGTAATGCGTACCTACTTATTGTACCTTGTACCTAACGTCTAACCTACTATTTTCGAGAAACATAAAAGTTTTTGCTACAAGCAGACTGTACGATGTTGGCGACTTTTGTTATAAAAAATTTACATTGCCGCCAAGCAAATGCTTATAATAATTATTTTAACTGTAAAGAGAAAAATAAGCTCTTATATTCACTAATCAGCTATACAAACATTAAGCAAATATATTTTGAATGTTATTAGGTAGGTATCGCAAACGGGGACAAAGAAAA
Source organism: Agonopterix subpropinquella (assembly GCA_922987775.1). Lineage (NCBI taxonomy): Eukaryota > Metazoa > Arthropoda > Insecta > Lepidoptera > Depressariidae > Agonopterix > Agonopterix subpropinquella. Next base: position 50,356,282 of record OV277693.1, on the reverse strand, counting down.
ATTATAAAACGTACCTAGGTCCTACCTACCTTTCTTTGGTTTGTCCCCGCCTGCAATACCTACCTAATAACATTCAAAATATATTTGCTTAATGTTTGTATAGCTGATTAGTGAATATAAGAGCTTGTTTTTCTCTTTACAGTTAAAATAAAAGTTTTTTATGCAGTCGGGCTTTTTGTTTTTCTTAATAAGTAATTAGGTTTACTTATTTCATACTTTTTAGTCTTCTGTCAAAATGGTAGCATAAAAGTACTGTAATATATATATATATTTAGAATCGTCTGTTCACAAGCTTTCATTTGATACCCATATTGTAATTTTTAACAAAAAAATTTTTTTTAATCCCCCTCTTTTTTTCTATTCGCAGCCGCCCTATTAAAATAATATAGCCTATGTCACCTCACAATTTTTACGAATCTAACGACACCTCATACGTCTAAATCCATCAAGCCTTTTAAGCTGTAGGCCGTGCCAAAGAAATAGACATACAAACATACATACATACATACATACATACAGACATACATACATACGCTCGAAAAACATAACCCTCCTTCTGTCGCAGTCGGGTAAAAAAGAAAACGAAATGTCTTTTTTGTGACTTTATGGCGATACCGCGCTGCCAGACCCAGACTTAACTGTAAAAATTAAGACCAAAGAGTTTCCAGAGAGTAGAGAGAGAGAGAGAGAGAGAGAGAGAGAGAGTATGATTGAAAATCATAAATCCTTTGTTGGAGATATTCAATTTACCTACCGGTAACCAAGGACCGGTAATCCGGTAAATACCGGATTATCAGAAAAAAATGTCACCACTTTTTTTAACAAATCAACCCACTAGTAAATTAATATTTCTATGGTCCAAACTGAGTCGATTCATTTTCGTATTATTATGCACATCACTAGTTGGTTGACAGTTGACATTGACATTGACATTACAACAGCAAAGAGCAAAACAGAAAAGAAAATCGTATCCGGCCGGAGAGCTCCTGAATTTCATGCGCGCGGTGGTATGAAATAAGTGCACACATCTTTGATAGATCAATAAACGCGACGCCAAAGAAGAATCTAGATTCAGGTCTTATCTCGTTCGCCCAAAAAGCTGAATTTGGTTGTTTAGAGGTATCGATTGGTCGCTCTATGCGAGCCACTTTATGAGGACAGGGAGTGTCGTCCGGCATTCAAATGCAGGGCAGTTTCAAGATTCAACTTATAAATATGGGGACTCGGGCGGCGGCCTGTAAGTTATTTCACATCTTTTAATCTTCGCTTTAGCTCCTAACAACTTTGTTCGTTTGATTCAACGCAGATTCTTGCATGCATATTTAACCTAAGATGTTTTTATATGTAGATGCGTTGCCCGCGCTCCGAAATGGCAATAAAAGGGTAATTGCCCGGCTTTCACGTAGTCACGCACTGTCTAGTTTACGGGCTACACGTCACTGTATTGGGCCTTTTTATAATGTGGGCGTAAGACGCGTCTATTTGTAAAACGTCATTGTATTTGACGCATTTATTTTTCAGAGGTGTCTCAATCAAGGAGGCTTCATTGCATAGTCAATGCTTTTTGTGTGTCCCCTAATGCAGCCGCAGGCGTGTGATAACATGCAGTTTCTGTTGGAGCCGATCAATCAGAAAGGTGAGCTCGTGTGAGACGAGCACGGGTTTTATCTGTTGCACAGACTGTGGCACGGCTCCGCAAGACCCCACCGGCACGTTTTCTGCTTCTTCCGATCTCCAAACTGGCCGTTAAGATCTTGTTCCCAGTGGCGTAGCATGGGTTTCTGTCGTCAAGATAGAGTATCTAGTACTACATACAGTACGGACAGTCCCTGCCTCCCACTGACTTTTTACCTCACCCTCTCTGCTTGAATAAGTGGCTCCTCTTAAGCAAATACGTTTTCCTGTCTTGCTCGCACTCTCTGGGTATCACACATGTTAACTCTTCTTTTAAATTTTTCCTGTTTGTATGAAATGACAGCTATCAGCTGACAATATCCAAGGTGTGCCTGGGGCACAGGCCACTTATCTTTATAAGGAGACCTAAACAAAAAATAACAAAGCGAGCAAAGAAAGCCCGAAATTTTCTAGCACAACTATTCAGATTCTGGTCAGACATCTTTTGGTTTATACATGCAAAAATTTAAACTTAGAGCGAGCTAAGCGAGCTCGACTTTTCTCCTAAATGTGAATCGGTTGGGACCAGAGCTTTTTATGTGCAAAACGTGTGCAAATTAACGTAAGTATAAGCTATGGATCGAGCAAAGCAAGCTCTAAATTTATAGCACTGCTCAAGCTGTTGTTAGAACTCTTTAGGATTATGTTTAGGTACAGTTATTATAACAGAAACTTAAGAGGCGAATTTGCCCCTTGTAAAATGCTGCCCAGGGCATTTGCCCCCCCTCGCTACGCTACTGTTTGTTCCCAAATCTTTGTTCCACTACTCCGCTCTCCTATGCCTGAAAGATTAATATCTTATTCGACTGTTTTAAGTGTGAACTGATCTGTTAGTACAATGTCTGCACAAAGGTCATATGTTAAAATAGTTACGGTCAGATTTTATGGCTTTGTGAAGCAAGACCGTCAATGTTAGGACTTGTTTGTCATACTGACCTTCAATTTGTCCCAGTCAACTGTCCTCTGAGGGTAAGTCGCATGATAGTTGATCCATGTTAATAAATTACTGTTATGCAAGACATTTCTTGATGTGATTTGTGTAATTTGTCAATTGATATGTTCTACTTTTAGATGCAAGTCTTCTTGGCTACTTCATTCCTTGCTGTCTACATGTTACTATTTGCTGTGTGGATACCTTTCTTCCAGGGCTTATAGTTACAGGGTGTATAGGCAGTAGCGGAGTGTACTTATCTGCTACTGATACCGCTTGCCTTCTCTTCTTTAGATTGCTCTACATCCAACTGTTTCATTGGAAGTCTTGTATGATCACATGAAGTGATGAGTGATTTTATTACCAACTGATATTTATTATTATTTATTTACTAGCCTACTTCATCCCACTGCTGGGCAACGACTTCCCCTTGCTCTTCCACTCATTCCTGTGGATGAGCAAGGGATATACCTAGCTATTATTCAAAAAATAAATTAATACAAAATTTGCTTATTTATTTATTTGTGACCAAAATTAAGCTAATGAATTATCTGTGTGTACGCAGTTACGGCGAAGATCCGCAGTCTGTATGACTGCCAGCTGCGGTTGATGCACAACATCCAGCCGCTTCCCTCGGGCACTGATATTGCAAACACTGTTAAATACTTCTCACAAACTCTTCTGAGTGAGTATCCAGTAGTTAAGCGCTCTCACAGACGAGCGACACTTTGTGGTCGCCGGGTGTCGCGGAGGGTCGCGCGACTGTAAAATGTATGAGCGCGACGCTCTGCGTGCGACCCAATGCGACAGCAAAGTGTAGCTCGTCTGTCAGAGCCCTAAGACTAAATTCATAATTCGACAACCAGCTTTGGCAGGTAAAAACATCACTTTGTGAACTAATTTAGTCTAGTTCATTCATGGCGAGGCTAGAGGGCTCACGAGTAGACGTCTTGCGCCCGACACACTTGTTAAGTGGCCATGTGGCTACACTATTTTGTGCTGGTTTCGGGTGTGTATTTTTGTGCAAAAACAGGCCTAGAGACCACTATACAGGGTGTAAAGCTTGTTACCATATAATGTCAAGCACTTTTGCTATTTAAACTATATATTGGCAAAAACATCAACACTATGATGAAGCCACAATTTTTAAATTACAATAAGTACAATAGTTCATTCATAAGTTACATCAAAATTGGTTGTCAAATTATGATTTCCAGTTTAGGACAAACATACAAATACCATTGGAAGAGGATGACATATTGCGCCGACACGAATAATGGGAACTGGACTAAATAATGATGATACAGATTTCACATTTTTCTGTTTTTATTTTGAGTTAAAGTCAATTTTATTATTCATAGGCGTATTAAAGGATGTGCCACGATCACCTCTGGAGATGCTCCGGGATGCTGATAATGACGCCGATAGAATGACACTATACCCCAACTTGGACTACAAAGGTCTTTTCAATGCCATCTCACAGCTGGTTGACTCTGCTCCACATTTGCAGTATGGCATTCAAGGTAAGGTTTGATGCTCTGAAGTGAGGTGGTACTCCTGATAAAAAAGTTATACCTAATTTTTATAAGCATGTAACATAGATTGACTATTATCAAGATAACCTGAACACATATACTGGAAAGGGATACTGGGAAGGAGATATGACAAACAATATATGAAAAATTGTGCCTTTGTCTGACTAAGTTGCAAGATTTGTGAGCAAATTCAACTTAGTCAATCAAAAATACAGCATTCACAGAAAAGGACAAGCAACATAGATTTTATCTTGCTCACTCGATGCAATTAGCGTATAAGCCTGTCCCGTTTCTGCGATTAATATTATTTCTAGTTAATCTCTTTCTACGGCATTATGGCATGTAATTACAAAATTGTTATCATTTGATTTCAGCATTCGGTCAAGCAGTTCTCCAGTGCCTCGGCTGTCTCTTACCTTTCCTGGAATACGATATGATAGACAACCTCCCATATTTAGTAGCGTACTGTGTGGCAGTGTTTCCAGTCACACTGCATCAGGAAATTCTACACCTGCTGTGCTATTACATACTGCCATTCACAATCAGTAAGTAAACTATTAAAAACTGTAACAAAAGTGTATCTGTACATTGAAGATATGGTTTTAAGATATCCCTATTCCCTGACTCCAAATAAACTTTTTATGAAATATTTCCTGTCTGTTTGCTTTTTTGTTCGAGCATCACACAAAAACTACTGAACCGATTTTGATTAAACTTATTTTGTTTTATAGCTTATGATTTGACTTAAACCATTACCTTTACCTTCTTAATATGGTGACGGTGTTCTAAGGAGTGGATTAGACCATCAAACTGAACAACTTTCTCTATAGGACAAAAATCGAAATGACGAAAAGAAAATCAGCTATTCCCACGGCTGTTCCATATAAAACTGCAATCTTACTCGACCAAAACAGCTCATGTTTCTTTCATGATTTCGATGTTCGTTCCATTGAGAAAGTTGTTTGTTCAATTTGATGTTCAGATCATCGTCTTAAAAAACTGATAATTTATGCGGTTCTTCCGCTTGTAAACTTAAGTAATCTTATAAAATCATAATTCAACACCTGTTTACATAATTTTTTGAACATCTGAGCTATTATTGTTTAATTATTTTTAGCCCGGCGATATTCAGGCCAAGAAGAAGAGAGTCAGGCATCACAATCTGTAGCTGCTATCGTCATGATGGTCTTCCAACATTCCAGTAATCCAGGTGAATAGAACACATTTAAATTTTTATCAATTTCATACAATGAAAAAATATTTTCTTTTTTATCATCATCATGTTTACCAGTGATTACTGTGGATGGATATAACTATTTTTCACCATCATGCATGCATAAACTCAAATTCATTAATGGATGACATAAATTATCAATAGATCCATTTAACATTCTGGTGGATGCGATTAGAAATATTAATTACTTTAATATTTTATCTCCATGTATGTCTACCTGTTCATTGATAAGTTAACTTTTGGATAGCTATAATTGGCTATTAAAAATGTAAATACTTTAGTAAATTAAGGCTGTTGTTATCTATACGTATAAAAGAGTTCCATGACTGACTGACTGACATACAACGCACAGCCATGACATTTGGAATATAGGGTACCTAATTAACGCGGACGAAGTCGCTGGTTCGTCCTGAATAAAACAAAATAAAATATAATCAAAGTCATAAGTTACCTATGTCAAGTGTAGTTTGGGAAATTCATGTAATTTTTACGACATCTAAATAATTGCCACATACTTTATTCTTATCTGTCGTCTGTTTCTTTACCAGTTCTTTAATTCATCATATCAGCCGATAGACGTCTACTACCGGACATAGGCCTTCCTCAAAATGTGGGGATTTGCCATAATCGCCACGCTTGGTAGGCGGGTTGGCGATCGCAGTGGGATTAAATGTGTGTACTCAGAGTATGCTGCTGCCCATCCTCCAGTAGATCCCTTAGTCGCCTTTTACGACACCCACGGGAGGAAATGGGAGTTCTTTTATTCATTGACATAATTGGTTTTTATTGAAAATATAATCAGACTTAATTGGTTTTTATTGAGAATATAATCGCTTGTATAGAGCGCGCTCCGAATCAGTTACGTAGTAAATAAGTCAAGTTTAGCGCGATACGGGATTTAGCACAGTTGAAAAGTAATTGGACTGCAATGTGATTAGAATTGTGATCAGGATTGAACTTGGCTGTTTTAAATTCGCCCTCCAGTTCTTCTACCTTTAAAAAGATACTATTTAATTATTTTAGCGCACCACTGCCAGCTGCTAGAGTGTCTCATGTCGATGAAGCACTCCGTGGTGAAGGACATACTGTGCGTGATCGCGTACGGCACGTGGGGAGCGCGCGTGTCTGCCGCCAAGTTGCTCTTCTACTACTGGCCTCCGTTCGACGCTAAGCTCTTTGATAGGAAGGGCCTGCTCTGCAAGTTCTCTAGTAAGCTACATTTTATCTATATCTTATTATACTGTCAGGATATTCAGAAGAAATTCGTTCCTTCTTAATTGATCAACTTTCTCTATGGGACCATCATCGAAATCGCGAATCAGCTGTCCCATACATTTTGGTCGACTAAGATCTCAGTTTTGTATGGAACTGTCAGCATATTAAGAAAGACCCTGTATACCGGTTGAAATTGATATCATTGCCATCATTTGAAACTAAGAGTTTACCCTTCAAACTGAACAACTTCTACTGCGGGGGCAAACCGATCAATACGGAGGCACCTAGCAGGCAATGCAGTTTAGTATGGAACGGCTGTTTTATTTTTTGCTCTGATCAGTCCGATCAGATCACAACTTTTACCATGGGAGCACCCATGGTAAAAGTTGTTCAGTTTGATGGGTAGAAGACTCTTAGTTTAATGTCATTTCACGCTGTATACTGGTCAATGGTAATCAAATCACATTCCGGATATTAAATTCAGACCTTATATTTGTTAATCAAAACTAAATGGTGTGTGCAGATGATCTCGTGCCTTTCCTGTGCCAACGCGACATGTGCCCGAACGCGGGTTCAGCGGAAGCTGCCAAAGTATGCTACGACCACTGCATCAGTGTCACCTTCGCCTCCGACAGCCCCCCTCCGCTTTATCTATGCATTGAATGTGCTAACGAAATACACAGGTTTGTATTCTGTACTCTTTATTAAGTTATACATGGAATAGCTCAGATAATTTATTGGTTAGGTCCGGTTTCTTTGTAGAATGGTTCTCTAATATTTCTGTTTTGTTCAAAGGGAACATCCGAATCAACGGTTCTTTGATATTCTGCACCCTCAACAACAAGTGTCTATGGTTTGCGAAAACAAGGTTTGTTTATAATAAATACTTAAATTTGAGACCACGCAATACATTGACGGTGGCTTTATTTCTAAATATTGATATACCTGTGGATATACTTATTATGGTTGCATATTATTATGTCAGTAACAAATATAATTGTTTCAGAATTGTCGTTCCTCCGACAAATCTGCATACTCCATTTGTTTTTCCAATGAATGTGCCAGCTACAATGGCAATCATCCCATAAGGTAATCCATTTACAATATTTTAGACCGTATGCATACACAATACAAATTATTGCTGTAATGTTGATTGCTGAAGAAATTTGACGTGATTACAATGCATAGATACTGCCAGCAATGCCACGGGAATCGTCACAACAGTCGCCGCGGAGGTGACCACGTGGTGCACACCCGGCTACCGCAAGCCTGGCAGATGGACAGCGACATGCAGACAAACCTTGTCGAAGCTATTATAAGGTAATGCGGTTTAACTAAAATTTTGCCAAAGTTCTTTATCAATTCAATGCATCTACATTTTCGTCTTCCACAGCTTACTAAAGGAAGCAAAACCGATTAACATGGAAGACCCAGATAGCTCGAGTGAGCAACTGAAACCGCCGTTGACTGTGAACTTACCTGATCCCATTTCAGTTGAGGACAGACAGCTGCTGGGAAGGTACTGGTATTCTTATTTTACTTTTCTTTCACTATTTAAATCTATCTATCTACCTATAACGTATAACGTCACGCCTCTTTCCCAGTGGGGTAGGCAGAGTCCAGGGCGCGCCATTCACTACGATCCTTATACACATCTTTCGCTTCCTGCACATCCATACATCTCTTCATACATGCTCGTCGGTTTCGAGTACTCCGCACCACACCTTTTTGTAGGACGCAACTGATTTGATCACAATACGTACTAAGAGGGCGCCCTCTGCCGTCACTTCTACTCACATTAACAACATAATAAAATATATATCTTTTGTACATCTGCTGTCACTCATCCTCTCCACTTGACCAAACCAACGAAGCAATACCATTCTCTATTCCTGTCACAACATCTTCTTTCAATTGACATCGATCTCTCATTACACAATTTCTCACACATACTTCTCAAGGAACGCATTTCAACAGCATTAATTTTACTTGCATGCTTCTTCTGCCATACCCAGCACTAGCTGCTATACATAAGTGTAGGCACCAGCACACCACTGTGCATAGCAAGTTGCGCCTTTTTGGACACCAACTGTCTAGCCACAATGATATGCAGAGTACCGTTCACTTTTTTATTTAAATATCAGTTCGTAATGAAACTATGTGTTATGTCCAAGGTATGGAGTATGGCTGATGGTGGGCCTGTGCACTCCAAACCCTGACACACCGGAAGAAGTGCTGGGACGTTTATTATCTGTACTTTTCCACTGGTTCCATGTCACTTCTTTCTCTTACACAGGTAAGCTTCGATACTACTTGCATATTGCTTGTCATGGATGTTGGCTTTCTTACTGTTTGTGATTTGTGTTTCTTCTCCACAGCAAAACCACCTTCCGAAAAAAATTACGGAATAAGTAATATTCCTACATTGAATAAGGAATTTCGATTTTGTGACATCACAGGTGAAACGGCAAACATGGTAGAGAAACTGAAATCGGACCACGTTTGTGGTTGGCTGAGAAGTATAGCAGAGACCCATCGATCTGTGCTGGTGTCTTGCTTGCTTCCGCATCCGCCTCATTATACGCGGCAAGCCGGACACTGGGACAACCTGGCGTCCAAGACACATCATCTCAAAGATGGATTGAATAGGTGAATATTTCATTCACAACTTTTCCTGCCTTTACCTTTGCTCGGCTCCTCTAAAATCTACTTTGAAGTCTGGGTGGCACGGTGAGGTGCGGTAACTGAAGTTAACTGAAGTTAGTTATTCTGTAGTGTACCTAATATGTTCTGTGATAAAGTGTAAATAAGGTGCTGCATACTTCTTGCAGATTGTACTGCCTGATCCCATATGGTATTGTAACTCAATCAATTTGGGACTACATAATGCCAGCTTGGATGGAAGCTATATGCAGTGACGTTCCAGAGAAGGTAAGTAATACATGAAATAATACTACATCGCTTACATCAATTTTATATTAATTCATATTTCTCGATACTTTCTAGGAGTTGCTAGAACTGAAAGTTCCGGTCGGTAAAATCCTAGAACCAGATGGGACTATGGTGGGAGTGGATGAGAGAAATCTTTACAATTTCGCAGTGCTCAAGGTTACGGATACGCCCAAGCCAGAAACTGTCCTGCCGGTCTTAGAGTGGTTCCAGGTAGAACGAATATTAAATTAAATTGGTTAGTTTGCTTTGTAAACGGGGTCAACTAATAATATTTAATGATTTCAGACAGTATCGATGTTGGATGTAAAAGTCCCTTTGACACAACTCTTCGATTTGTTTAGCCATTGTGTGGTCAATTTACCGGAAAACATTTTTAAACCTCCACCTGGTAAGCATATCTATTATTTTAGAAAATTATAATCTAACCTTACGTAAATAAACTTTGTCTACACACCAAAAATATTCAAAAAAGAAAATAACGTGAAAAGCAATACCTATTAGCATAGAGAAAATAAATTATACACAATAGAGGGTCAATGCCCATACTAAGAAAGTTGCCACCTTCTTATATGAAAACTCGCGCAAGTACAGCGACAGTGGTGAGTAACGGTACTACAGCAATGTTATGCAAGAAAATTAGTCTATATAATTTATTTCCGTAGAACAAAACTCAAATAATAGTAAACGTTTAATTAAGATTTATCTCTCGTTCAGGCCAGTAGCGACATCTGTGTGCGCCAAGACTATACTAAATCTAAAATGTATGGAACTGTCCAGACATGCTATTAGTCTTTTTTTTTTTGGGGCTGTCGGGTAAAACAGTACAAATAGATATTGTAATGATTGGTTGTTTTTTTGATTGATTGTTGTGGTGTTGTGAGGCTCATTCTTATTCCGCGTATTATGTTATAAATTTTTACAGAAACAACCAAGGCAAAAGACAACAGTTCAGATGAAGCATCGAATGTTACCGATAAGGATACAAAAGAGAGCGACGATCAGAATAAACCCCAGAACTTGACCTGTTGCATACTTATGCTCGATATTTTGTTAAAACAGGTGAATAACAATTGTATTCTTCGAATTATCTTTGAATAGTAGTTTTGTAATGTAAAGTCACTCAATAAAGGACTTTTAGGCAAGTCAATTTGCGGGTGGTCGTCTCAGTTGGGTTTTTTGGCTTCCCTCAAGGCTCCATCGTTTTGTGTTATTTTTTTTTTATACATAAAATAATCCTTGTGATTACAATACGGGTGATGACAAATTTTTGTTAAACACTAAAGTGAAGTATGTGTGGTGTCACGATGAGAGATAGAGTGAGAAATTGTGTAATAAGAGATCGATGTAAATTGAAAGAAGATATTGTGACAAGAATAGAGAAAGGTATGCTTCGTTGGTTTGGTCATGTGGAAAGGATGAGTGACAGCAGATGTACGAAAGAGATATATGTTGCTAATGTGAGTGGAAGTGTCGGCAGAGGGCGCCCTCGTAGGACGTATGCTGATCAAATCAGTTGCGTCCTACAAAAAGGGGAGGTGCGGAGTACTCGAAACCGACGGGCATGTATGAAGAGATGTATGGATGTGCATGAGGCAAAAGAGGTATGTAAAGATCGTAGTAAGTGGCGCGCCCTGGTCTCTGCCTACCCCACTGGGAAAGAGGCGTGACGTTATAGATAGATAGATAGATAGATAGACTAAAGTGAAACTAATTTTTAGGGTTCCGTACCCAAAGGGTGAAAACGGGACCCTATTACTAAGCTTACGTTGTCCGTCTATCCGTCCGTCCTTCCGTCCGTCCGTCCGTCCGTCCGTCCGTCTGTCCTACCTATTTAGGGCTGTAACTTTTGAACCGTAATAGCTAGATAGTTGAAATTTTCTCAGATTATGCGTTATAACGGCGGATTTGTTAACAAATAATAAAAATAACAAAAAGTTAAAAATTAAGGGGGGTTCTCAACAAGAAACTAGTTTTTATCAACGTTTTTTGTTCACGCTCTATCGTAAAAACGGTAATACATACAAGCGTTAAACTTAGTGTGATTATAGAGCAAATTTTACAGAATAACAACAAATACTAAAAACCGGTCAAGTGTGAGTCGGTCTCGCGCTAAAGGTCCCGGACAAAAAAGTTTTTTTTTCTAAGTTAATAACGTTGTGTTCTGTGGTGGTGTGGTACAGAACCCACGGTGCGCGAGTAGCCCGACTCGCACTTGACCGGTTTTAATTTACATAATATCTTTAAAACTAACCGAAATATAACGGTTTGAAATTTACGGTTAGAGCGAGATAAAACAAGTGACGTCATACAAATAATAACGAAGCGTCATAAAAACATCTGTTTTGTATGAAAGCGATAGAAGACGATAAAAAACTCATTTCAATAGCTTATAACCTTTTTGTTTTCTATTCGACTGTAATTTCGTTTTAACATTTTGTTATTAAACGCCTTTTTTTGTAATTCTTTATAAGATATACATTTTTTGGATCGGTAATCGTCATCGTCCCTATACTCCTAAAACTCCATTTTGGCAGAGAGTAAAATGTAAATGTAGATTGCAAAATTATCTATAAACAGAAGTCTCGGGTCGCGTTGTAGGTCTGCTATTGGATAGTCGCGTCGCCTGTCGTTTGTCGGTTGCCTCCTTCTTGGCCTGCAACGCGAACGAAGCTCCAGTGCTGTATCAGGATAGTGTTCTTTTCTAAAAACAACCCTTGAAGTCACAAAAATACTTCAATAACCATACAACGTCAAGCTCTTTTTGCGACTTAAACTCGACATTGGGTAAATCATCTAAAATCAAGGTCGCAGTGTAAGAAAGAGTATCTATTACTAGATACAGTACGGACACTCCCTTCCTCCCACCAACTTTTTACCTCACCCCCTCTATTGCTCTCTGGTTAACTCGCACTGGATCCTCGTTATCTACGAAGAAGAGTTAAGGTTCAATTTCTTTGGTTTCACATGTGCTGACGTCATCTTGTCAATTTCAAATTTTAGTATGCAGTGTCCGGGCTGTGCCAAGGTGGACGCAATAATTTTAAACTTAGAATAGAATAGAAGAGAAGTCTCCATCAATAAAATTATTTGGTATTTCAGATGCAGCTGCAACAACGCCGCATCAATATCCAAAACGTGAGCAGCGAAGCCACGAAGCTGCTGCGCCTCATGTTGAAGTTCAATCAAATTAATACCATAGAGCACGGTACATATTTAGTATTTTTGTTCTTAAAATATTGAAACGCTTGACCAGAAAGATAAAAGACCTGTTTTCTTAGACAATTTAATAGTAAGGACTGGCCTTGCGGTAGCTTTCCCCTCTGCCACGGTATGAGACTAATTGATCCTGTGCATTTACACTCAATTTTATACCTTATCACTAAACGAGACAGCCTATAATTGCGAAACAATAATTTTGAACTTAGAACGTTTGGGTTTCACACGAGACTTTTATATTCAAAATTAGAATCTAAAGTTATAGGGAATAAAATCCAAAGTTGCGAATTTCATGTTACCTCGCCCCCCGCAAAAAGTGGCAGAAAATGTTGATAGGCGAATGACACGCGTTACGCGTCCATACTATTAAATTGTCTAAGCCTGTTTTGGGGGCGCTGAAATGGACTATAACCTTTAATGACTATTGTAAGTAATTAGTTCCAAAGATTTTCCGCAACATGGCGAGGTTTTTTATTTTTCTGGTGGGGCTTTAAACAACTGAATAATTCATATTCATATAAGTATTGTAATTTCCAGCCGTGTGTCTAGCCGAGGGTGCGTGTTCTTATTGCGAAGCGGCGGCGCTGTGGCATCAACTTGCAGTGTTGTTGGTGCGAGCCTTAGTGCCCGACAAGCCGAAACATATGTCTGATGTAAGTTATCTCTCTTAAGACGCACCCACTATGTGAACGCTGGGCCGGGCCATATATTGCTTGTTTTTAAAAGCTATCTTCTCATTATTTGAAAGACATACAAATAAATGAAAAATATAGCAATGATCTTCAACATCTCGGCTTTATTTGCTATGGATCATATTTCTTATTATCTACAAAATACATGATATGAAACCTGTGTTCAAAGGAAAGCCTAAATATGTGAAAAAAGTGTATTATGTATGTGCATCTACTCTATAAATTGAAGTAACTTAATTGCGACACACACAGTCTGTATTCCCGTTCACTGGACACACATCATTGTGCAGACAATATTATGATCTAAAATTGACATTTCAAAAATTTTATTTAGAGAACAAAATTTTATGAGATAATTAGATAATTTTAAAATTTGGTGCGAGTTCTTATGATTTTCGAATTTGGTTTCCTAGGATTAGAAGGCACCACAGTAATATAATGAAGGACAAGCCAGTCAAAAATAGGTATACATTACAATGACGTAGCTTAGTAGAGGTGAGGCGGCTCTGAAAGGGTCAAGGTCGTTCGGTCAGGGATACGTCTTAATAAACTTGTATCATAGTGAAGTTTGTGTTTATAAAGTATGTAATTTTTTACCATATTTGCCTTATTTGTACCATTATCAGTTTTGTTTCCTGTGTTATCTATTTTATGTTTGGTGTAAATAAAGTATATTTCATTAATTAATTTTTTAGGCATCCGGAGACGATATGTGGCCCGACTCGCACGGGAAGAAGAACCAATCTGAAGACGAGCGCAGCAAATCTGGAGGTACTCCGGCCACTTCAGTGGACGCCCTGATGTCCATCGCGCATCCTCTCGGCGACAAGGGCTCCGTCGGAGGGGTACTGGTGCACATGCCTCATGTATGTATGTTGGATTGTATGTTTGTATGCGCTGTTTTATGTCTGATTTAGCGGGATGGTCGTTTATATAAAAGGTGGATTTTTTTTAGTAGGTGCAACTAATATTGATGGATTTTATACCGGCTGGCAGAATTCGCCTATAAATGGTGTAGCTTCGATTTAGTGCGCCGTCAGACAAGGCGGTTGATCGGCGTTCGAAGATGCGGAATGCGCGCTGCATACAAACGAAATCTGGTAATATTTCCAATACCATCCAATTAAAGTCAATGACATTTTTCAGAAACAATCTAGAACCTCTATGTTTTTATGAAGTCAGATTTTCGTTAAAATATAAAATTTTAATGCTAGGATTAATTTAAGATTTGTAGGAAATCTTTAAGGCACTGTAACTTTAAAACTATTAATTTTAACGAAAAATCTGACTTCATACAAACATAGAGATTAGTTTCTAGATTGTTTCTCATTAACTTTAATTGGTTAGTATTCAAAATATCACCAGACTTCGTTTGTCTGCAGCACGCTCGGGAGATTTCGGAATAAACTTATCTTACTGTATCTTCAGTCGGCGTATTATTCGTTACGATGTCACCAGGAAGGTGGCATAGGTATTACCTATACCTGGAGAACAGACTGCCTTACAAGCGGTGAAATATGAAAATTCTCCTTGGCGGTCGGTAATGTTCGAAGGAATCGATCGTCATTCTTCCTTAAATTTCTGTCATGTCAACTTTGTCCCTTTCTTATCCAACGACAAAAATTGATAGGAAGGGACAAATTAAACACGTTGGAAACATCGATGATGGACACGTAAGAAAGAAGAACGAACATTACCGACCGCCATGGTCAACTTTCCTGTTTCCATGCATGTACGGAGGTTGCGGATCCATTGGTTAAAAATCCATGGATGTCACGCTGCACCGCATTGTAGTGTGCGTTTCGATTTGAGCTGCGACAATCGACATGCTTAGAGAAACGAATGAACTAATGTCGTTGTCAATATTCCGCTTCGGCAACCAAACAGCGGCTGTGTATGACGCCTGTTGTATTTGCAATATAGAAACCTACCTTCCGCTCGACCCAAGACCCGCTGTTTGTCAATACGCTACGTATTTTTTATCGAAATCTTTGACTCGAGCTTTATACTTGGTGTTAGGGTAAACAGTTGCACTACTTTGAGGGGTGATTGTACCCATGATACTGAACAACATTCCCTAAGAAACCTATAGGAAATTCGTAAAAAAAAAATTGTACTTCCCATACTAAATGCAATCAGCAGATCGAACTTTTGTATGAAAAGTCGACATTTTTTTTTTAGAATTTCTTATAGGTTTCTTTGGGAAAGTTGTTCAGTATCATGGGTACAATCACCCCTTAAAGAAATGCAACTATTTACCCTAACACCCTGTAGAAAGCATCACAAGCGTATTTGTGCCGAATCGAATATCTGTTGCTGATCGTCCGTCTTGTGTGGCGCCGCGCTTGATCGTGCTGTACAGCTTGAGGCACGGTTTATACAGAGGAGACGTGTGGCGGTGGCTGATAGTCAAAGTAACACAATATAAACCTTATAGTACGCAGCATAGCGTCGTTTGGAGAATTACGCCCGCGCCTCCAGCTGGCTACCTTGGTTTTCGATGTTGTCAAATTCCGAAAGCCTGTGTATCTGTACTCCAAGTTGCAATGGTCATCTTCTTTCAATAGATATAATACCCGAGCATCTCAGTATCTGCTCATCCTCAAGATACATAGAACCGTGGCGTTTGATGGCAGTTTTCGCTATCTTGCTACCAAATGTTGGAATAATTTGCCCCCCCCTCTGCGACAGATGACGTCAAAATTTACTTTTAAAAAAGGATATAAACTCTATGTTCTCGACTGTCAAAAAAAAAAACTGTTAATTTGGTAGCAAATTCTGCGTAGTAATTTTGTACTTTTCTACATGTTTTTTAAATTGTTCTGTTCATTTTTAATTGCACACACACACACATACACACAAACATACACACACACTTGATGCTAAATAGTTACAAAATAATAACAAGTGTTTATTGGATTCGTTGCACATAAATATTATGTTAGATTCACCTCATAAGCTAGGACCCGACATAAATTCAGAGTTCGGCTTCCGAGCCGAGCATTTTGCTGAGTTGGGACCTTTTTGCCACTGCGGCGCACAAACAATCTCTTTATTAATTAATGTTTTGACAATTTCAATAAAATGTAACCATGATGTAAGATTGTATGTGTGTCGGAGATCCAAATAAATAATTTTTCTTTCTTTCTTTGTTTCTTTCTTTCCAGGCGACGTCGCCTGGAGGCGCGGCCGCGATTTTTCTTTACGACAAAAACGACGCTATGCTTACGTACTATAATGTTTATATTGTGTTACTTTGACTATCCGCCACCGCCACACGTCTCCTCTGTATAAACAGCACCTAAGAGGACCGAAATATTTAAGACATTCGTATCTGCCATCCTGATCATTTTGTAAATAGCAGTTCCTTTTTATACTTTTAAAGTTTTAACATTCCTAAACCTTGACAACTATTTTCCATTAATGTTTTATTATTAGTCAGATGATTGATGATACCTTAGTAGATAATTGTTTGTAATCTTAGTTTTAATTCCAAAATTAAGTGTTTTGTCTTACTTTTTTAAATTATGTTCTTTATGAATACAATTATGTAGATCTTCTGACAATGTAAAATCCGTGAATATTAGTTTTACTTGCATAGATTACAGTCCGCCCACCAAGTCAGACGATCGAATAGCAATATCTGTTCACTAGCATACTCGTTATCTATATAATAGATGTATAGTTTGTTCATTTCATGCAACTGTCACTCATAAGCGACGTCGGTTCGGACGCCACACTGACTAAATCGTCAGGCGATACGCAAGTATGTTCTCTATCTATTTCTTCCTTTTCCTTTGTGCTATTTATGTTCTGTTTTATTTAGTGTGTGTGGTATGTTGGTCGTTATTCCAGGCCGGCATTTAACTGTCGATTGTGTGAATGATGATGTTTTGTTCATGTTTTGTTGATGTGTACTTAATGTTTGTAGTTACGTTTAGTAGTATGCGCAATTTTAGTTATATTGGAGACGATTGTGTGACTGCTCTTTATTTGATGGACTTCCCTGCTTTACAGAAAAATGTAGAGCAAAAGAGTGAATACCTCAATCTGAAAAGTCAAGAGAGGTCCAACAGTGGCGGTTTGTTTATTCGTCTAGTCGTGGAATGCCTTTGTTTTCTAGCTTGTTAGATGCGGTTAAATATACATTAAAGGTGGACTTCCGATGCCAGCGGCCGATGCGTCTAACGCGCGCGTCTGACGCGAGGTTCTGTCAAATATGACAGAACCTCGCGTCAGACGCGCGCGGCCGACGACAGACCTCACTTCCGATGTCAGCGACTGACGCGTGCCTATTGTACACAGTGTTATCACTTCGGGGTATTTTCCCGGAAATTTTGGGTATGTTTTTATGTTTTGGTGTTTACACAAAAACATAAAAATACAAACAAAAAAACCAATATATATTTTAATAAAGAATATTTGACTGATTGATAGGTGTAGAGAATTTTTGAATGCTATTTTTTACCAGATTTTTTATAAAATACATTTTTAGGAGTAATTTAATTACACAGCGATGCGTTGCGTCCCCTTGGCTTTTTAACCTGTATATGGATCGCTGTCTAACTAATAATTATGAAGGCAAGAGGAATTTTCCGAAAGTCATTAAAAAAAGAAAAAGTTGTTTCAAGTGGCACGATAGATGGTGTTGAAGCGACCTTGCAGATAATAAAATACAAATAAAATAGTTAAAAATTAAGCAAATTTTCGGTAAAAACTCGGTAATATTTCTGGCAAACATTCTTGTTCTGCGTGACGTCAGAGCATAGCCGCGCGCGGCCGCGGCCGATGCGATAGACATCGGCCGCGCGCGTCTGACGCGCGCGTCAGTCGCTGGCATCGGAAGCGGCGCCATACGTTTTCATAGTAACTAGTACTGTCGCATCGGCCGTCGGCCGCGAGCCGCGCGCGTCAGACGCGTCGGCCGCTAGCATCGGAAGTCCACCTTTAAACAATGTTTATTCAAACCGTAGTAGTGTTATCAGATATAAATTTAATGGTTATAAAATATGATTAAAATAAAAACTCATCTCATGGACGTTAAATGAAAAATTAAAGGAATGATTAATAAACAAATTTGAGGAACCAAACCACGCTAGTGTCCTGTGAATTGCTACTCATAAAAACTGATATCTAAGAATTTATGATATACGAGCTTTTACCCGCGACTTCGTCCGCATAAATTATATACCAGTCAATCTTAAGTCAATCAGTCAATTTTAAGTCAGATGATAAGCTATCAAACAAAAAAAGTTTCATCAAAATCGGTTCAGTAGTTTTTGCGTGATACTCGAACAAACAAACACCCAAACAAACAAATAAACAAACAAACAAACAAACAAACGAACAAACAAACAAACAGACAGACAAAAAGTCCAAAAATTTGTGATTTGGAATCAGGGAAGCCTAAAAACAATATCGTAATCTTTTTTTTGTAAATATCTTCAATGTACAGACACACTTCTGTTACAGTTTTATAATTGTTTAGATTACGTATACTTCGGTTATAATTGTGGTATACTTAACGATATTTTGTCTTCCACTGAAATAATTCGACAGAAATTCATTCAATTCGGGCTGAATCGAGGTTTCGTGGGTTTAACCTAGTTAGTCAGATTAGCTTGCAATTACTTTTGATGATCATCATACAGGATTGTTCTTAATTGAACTATATTGTGATTATTAGTTGAAAAACGAGATCAAATTAGTTTCTGTTAAATACTATCTCGGTGATAGTAGTTCAGTTTAATATTCTAAAACTAAGTATCCATAGGACTCTGAACATCAATATGAATACGATTAACATTATAACGTCCGCTTAAGCGAGTTTATTAAACGTGCCTTAAATACTTGTGTATGGTGTTTCGAGCAACGTTATGTTCAATGTCTGATACAGGAAGGTGGCATAGGTATTGTCTATACCTGGAGAGCAGACTACCTTACAAGCGGTGAAACATGAAAATAACCCTTGGAGGTCGGTCATGTTCGTCCTTCTTTCGTAAATTTCTGTCGTTGTTTTCGACGTCAACTCTGTCCCTTTCTAATCCAACGACAAAAATCGATAGTAAGGGTCAAACGATGGACACGTACGAAAGAAGGGCGAATATTACCGACGCCCCATGGACAATTTTCGTGCTTCAATTAGTGATGAAACGATTGCGATTAATCGTAATCGCCGATTATAGGCATTTAGCGATTAATCGAAATCGTCTATTATCTTTGCGATTATGATTATGTCTATGTCTATGAGTAGGCATTGCAGTTTAGTATGGAACAGCTGATTATTTTTTTGCTCCGATCGGTTTGCTCCCATAGTAAAAGTTATTCAGTTTGATGGGTAGACTCTTAGCTTAAAAGGATGCTAATGTAATGATATCAATTTCACCCTGTATATGAGTAAATTTATCCGAAATCTATCGAGAATCAAACGCACTTCATAAACGTGAAAAAAACGAACGCCTCAAACCATCATTCGCTGCCTCAGAGGGGTTGTTTTCTACTGCCAGTTTAATAAAAATTGAAAAGAAAAACGAAATACACTGATACAAATATTACAAAATATGCAGCACTTCAATTTTGATTCTTAAATAATAATTGTTTTCTATCATTTTCGGTAATTGTAAATTGACATGCATACTACATCCTTTCCTTACTTTAAAAATATGTCTTATTTAAAATAACCTGGTGTATTGAGTATGGGAAAAGGGTTTGAAATAATCGTAGTTATTTGTGGCATTAATCGAAATCGTAATCGCTAAGTGATAATAGTTTCAACACCAGTTTCAACGCTTGTAAGGAGGATTTGTGTCCATTTGTTTTAAATCCATGGTGTTGTATGACCCACGTAGGTGTCTACGCATATTGAGTATAATGTTGTGTAGATAATGACGGCCACGGTGGAGACGATCACAGAGCAGCTCGACGTGGCGGTGTCGCTGCCGGCCGCGGACGCGCCGACGCTTGCTACCGCGCAAACTGTCACGCTGACCGACACTGATGTCGCTACCGCTACTGCTGCTGTGAGTGTAGCTCGTTTATCTGTGTAGCCCTAGGGCTAAAACGGCTAGCCATTGACATACTAAATAATGGACGACGGGTCTAGTACTAAATTGTCGAAAAAAGTGTCCGACACTAATCTAAGAGCAAGGATCTCCTTTATTCTAAAGGCATAGAGGGAGCCATACCATTGCAAGAATGTCTCTGAATTCTTTTTACGTTTGTGTTTGAGTGTGTGGTGTCAAAGTAGTATGGACAAAAGAGACCAAACAAAAGTGACAACTGTCCTAATGTTTACGGTCACTATTCATACACACTAGCACAAAAGTGACAACTGAAAAGTGGACCGCCGCATAAACAAAGATCTATAGTTCCGTCTCCTTCTACTATTAAACGTACGTCATAAGACAAAAGAGACTAACTACAATCGTAAATTGATACGGTCTCTATGCTTTAGAATAAAGGGGATACTTGCTCTTAGACACTAACCTACACAAACCTAAGTACGTGTATAGTAATATAAACCAGCTAAAAATATCGCGGCACGTACGCGTAGCCGGCCGATCAAACGAAGACTGTCGCGTAATTGGTTCTCTTTATACGTTTTTGTGGTCTTTTGGTTCGGACACTTTTTGAGCGCGGACCCGACGTCCAGTAGTTGGTAAGTCAATGTGTGTAGCGCAAGCAAAACAAAACAAGTATCAAAAACATGATAGGTAATTTTTTCGTCTCGTTCCTTCTTATCATATTTTATATCTTTATACCTACGAGAAACGACTGAATCTTAATAGTCGAGTCTTAACTATTCCAAGCTTTATGCACAATTGGCTATTTGACAACTAGTCAAATCAGCTACTTTTTATCGGACGTCAAAACATGCGCTTTGTATGAAGATTTGTACTAAATATTGAGTTGTAACGTCATCAACATTTTCATTACTTTTTATAGTTTATCTTGTTATTAAAAATAGTATTCAAGCTAAAAACTCAATGAAAATGGGAGTTTAGCGTTATTTTCTAACCCTTTTTTTATTGAGTAGATAAAAATAAAATATATTGAATGTAGTCAAATACCCAATTCGCTCGCTTTAGCCCTCATTCTTATTTGATCAAGAAATCATACACAATTTATGTTGGAGTAGCAGTCGTGGAGCTGTGAAATTTCTTGAAATCTTTATCCGCTCCAGTTTTAAATTTTTCACTGACCCTAGTACATATTTTTACTCATTAACGCCAAAGTCGGATAAATCATAAAGCTATAAAGTTTGCTATTAAAATGTCTTTTCCGCCTCTTATAAAGCAGTAGGTACCTAATTTATGATGAAGCCTAGTGCTATGATATTGCGAGCTCGCTTCGCTCGCTCCAGCTACTAAATGTCTTTTACTTTTAATCCTTTTATAACGCACTTAGCAACGTAAATACGATGGCGCTCATCCCACAGCCATACTACAGGGTGTTATGGTAAACAGAATTAGTTTAAGGGGTGATCGAACCCATGATACTGAAAAACTTTGACAAAGAAACATATTAGGTTCAGGAAAAAAAATCTACTTTTCATACAAACGTTCGACATCTGATTGCATTTAGTATGGAAAGTCCATTTTTTTAGTGTGCAAATTTCCTTTGTTTCTTTGGAAAGTTGTTCAGTCTCATGGATACAATCACACCTAAAAGTGATGCAACTATTTACCCAAACACCCTGTATTCACGGTGATATGTCGAGCTCACATAGATCGGTGGTTTTATGTTAGGGTGCGTCCACATCTGGCGAACGGCGCGCGAACTGCGCAGTAGTGACCACACAAGGAAAAAATGCACCCGCGCAGCTCGCATGCTGTTCGCGAGCTGTTCGCGAATGGCGCGCGAGCTGCGCATCCGCGGCGCGTTCGTCAGATGTGGATGCACCCTTATGTTGCTCACATTGTCAATCTCCTTGGTCTAAACTTTATTTTTGGCTCCTAAATGTTCTATCTGGCTTTTGCCCTGTCGGCTCCGCTTCATCTCTACGCTTTTCTTTCCACTCATAGATAAAGTATATGTCTAGATAGAGCCTCACGCTTCTAACGTATATAAAACAAAAGTGGCCCATTTTCTTAGGTTGATGTGCGTGAGGCGTCATACAACTTATCTCTGTGTGCGTGTATACCGACACGGTTTATCACCCCAGAGTTCGAGGATATTTTTTTCGACGCGTTCGTATCGTAGCTTCGACTGTCTATCTCGACATATAACTTATCAAAGTTTCTACTTAATACTAAGCGAGACCAAGTAAACTTAACTAAAATCTGTATTTTGTTTACTGCTTATCACAATATTTGATGTTCCGATTAACTGACAGTAAATCACCTAAAGCAGGTGTCTTCACCGAATCTAGTCGGAGAAAACGAGCCGACAGTGGAATCTGTTGAGGACGACATGACGAACTTCTGGCCGACATCAGCTGGCAAGTTCCACTTCTGCATCGAGGAGCTGCCACAGGAACTGCAATATATACATCAGTTGTTACAGGTGCGTAGAACTTACGGAGTAATTGATAGTACTCTGTGGTAGAACGTTTTAACATGGATACAGTAGTACCAGCACTGGTAGCATGCCAACCCGCGATAGCCATGATACGGCTTTATCACGTCTTTTATCTCGTTCGTTCGCGCGCAAAAGAACGAGATAAAAGACGTGATAAAGCCGTATCACGGCTATCGCGGGTTGGCATGCTACCAGTGCAGGTTTATAAGTCTTACCGATGTGCCTGCGCAGTAGAAAAATTTTAGTAACGCGCGACATTATATTGACCAATCAGGATGTGACACCTTCAATCCGCTTGCGCTAATGGCTAATTTGTTTTCGCCCCCTTTTGCTATCATACTTTGCACCCTTTGATTACTAAATGACTTCGGGTTTTGTCGGGGACTGTGGCCTGCTCTGCGCAAGTGATCGTACTGTATCTATGTTATGTTTTAGCAAATGGGTTGAACTTTATTATTTATTTCCTTTTTGGAGAACTTACAGCTAAATAACAGTTTTATTTATACAAAGACAAATTGATGGTCAAATACTGACAACACGTTCGTTCGTTACGTTATGTAATTTTTATACTCCAAAAAGGAAATAAATAAAAGGAAATCCAAGTCTATGGACATCATTGCATTGACGGCCAATCCTTTTCATGTTGAATGTTAAGGTTAAAGTGATTTGTTTATGCAGGAACTAAAGAGCACGTCGCGACCGGATGTTCTGTACCACCTTCTTCAATGCCTGCAAGTGCTGGTACTGAATGCTGATGCCCTATCGGACCACAGAGGCTTTCTGATATGGTGCCAGGAGAATCTGCTGATTGACAAGTACGTGTCTAGTCCTTTTTTAGGGTTTCGTACACAATTCATAAGCCTACGCTGTCCTTCCGTCCGACCGTCTGTCCGTCTGTCCTACCTATTGAGGGCTGTAACTTTTGAATCGAACTCGTTGTGATTATAGAGCAAACTCTACAATTTTATTTCCTTATTTGTCATCAGATTCTGTTAGATCTGTAGTAGAGTCTACTAATGGACTCTGTTCTATTCCAGCCTATGGAACGTTTGCGACGCGTCCCACTCTCACATCTGCTCGGTCGCCGTGCCGATCTTGCTTCACTGCGTGACGCTGGCGGGCGGCGCGGACGTGTTCTGTGGCCTCATCCGCGACCAGTTCCACCATCGCGACCATCAAGTGCGATTTACAGCCGTCGAACGGGTCACCATCATTATAAGGTAAGATACCTAACTGAAACATTGTCTTAAGTCAATTACATTCTATACACTTGGACTCGCCACTTCTAGTATAACAGATTTTGTTAACATCAGCTGCAAGGCTGATTCAGTGTTCATAGGGTGTAGAGCATCTCTGTGATGGGGATAGACCAGGTTGGCCTGCATAACTCCAGTCGGTTTAGCAGATACAGCCGTTCAAAGAGTACAGTTCTTTTTAAATCAATTCTGAATGTTGTCTCCATAGTGATAGAAGATCAAACTGTACAACCTTCGCTATTTCATTGTTTCATTATTTGCCCCACTGTTGCTTAAACTTACACGGTGTAAGCATTATTTGATCGTGAAATCATACACGAATATCACAGAATTCATAATTCATAATTATCTCAACATCAGGTGAGATTGGGGTCAAATGCTTACCTATCACACATAATTTTTCGCAGGTTCATGGACGGATCGCCGATAAAAACAAGTCTGCCGCTACAGACCGCTCTAGCGACCGCTTTCTGCTATCTGATATCTAGCATGGACGACATCAACGTCTACGTCGCGCAGAGATCTACCCTTTATATCGGCACCATACATGATAACGCTATTGAGGTACTAATACACCTGTTCAATACGTATAGGTCTACCAGAATCGTATTGCATAAAAAAGTATAGATTTTCACATGGTAGTCAAACTGTGCATATGAATAATTAATCGGATGCATAGTATGGAAACAACTTCTTAAAACGATTTACTTAATTAAAAAAAGGTTTTGTGGTAATATAATTGCTAGATATCAGGGAGTTCGGGAATGCATAACTTATCGGATGCATGGTACGAAAGTTACTTCTTAAAATTATAAAATAAAACAAAAAACTTTTTTTCGTTACAAAAGTGCACTCCATAATAGCCAACACCTCAACTTTCGGTAAATATGCATCCGATCTCCAGTCATATGTCTAGTCAAAGTAGGCCCTTTACAAATTGCGACTTTTTGCAGCTATAAAAATGCGGGTTTGTTCAATCTCGTGACTGCATCTCTACACTAGCAATTAACAGGCGTTTATATCGATTCAAACGCGTGATTGTAGCGATGCACAAGCACGTTTGTGCCGATGCAGACGCGCGTGAGCATTGCGACAAAGGCTGTCGACGAATGACTGACCAAATATTACGAACGTTTTGCGGCGTGGCTGTATCGCGGTTGCATCGATGTAGAAGCGACGCACAAAATTGCAGTGTGTAAAGGGCCCTAATCCAATAACCGCAGTGTTGCTTACTCTAAAATGTGTTTTCCTTATTTGCCATCAGATTCTGGTAGACCTATAACGCATTTAATTTTACAAGCTGTAAACGTAAGTATAAATAACGGATCACAATCGTGTTTTTTCAGTATCTGCTATTCTGTCTGGAAACGCAGTTCGACCTGGTGATAGTGGACCGGCCCATGGTGTTACAGTCCATATACCAGCTCCACAACACGCTGAGCGACCGACGGATCTTGACATGGGAATTCTTTTTGAATCGCTTTGAAGCTCTCTTCCTGGAAGCTCAAATTAATTCGAACAAATCCGGCGATTTCTCTAATTTGAGAGGTTTGTATTTAAGCGGTAAAGCTAATAAAGCGCAGCATGGGTAGGTAGACAAGGTGGACCGACGACCTGGTGAAGGCGACGGGAACCTGTTGGATGAGGGCAGCGCAGGACCGGTCGTTATGGCGATAATTGGGGGAGGCCTGTGTCCAGCAGTGGACTTCTGTCGTCTGAGATGATGATTAGCAAATATTAATTCAAAATTTTTGTGCGACAGACTTCAAGAAAAGAATAATGTCAATTAAATTTATAGTTTTATAGCTGAAGTCAAAGATGTGCTCGTCGGAGACACATTTTGTGGCTTTTGCTTTTTTTTTAATTGTTTCTTTAGGTACCTAGTCCTAATTTTCTTTCTTTTATACCTATCGGATTATATCGTATCATATTTCTGTATAAATTATCGTAAATAAAATTTATTTTGTTTTTTATTATTTGATAAATAATTTTTCTGTTTTCGTTTTTTTTAGCAGGATTGTATTTCTTTGAATATGCTGTTTAGTTTTCTAAAGGTGAGTTGGTTATTTATTTATTTTTGTTTTTTATATTATTTCGAACAATCAGATCTTCGCTATTTTAATTGTATTCCTCTAAATTCTTACCGCGCTTTTTTAAATGTTGATATTTTTAATTGGAATGTTGTTAAATCTTCCGAAAATAAATAAAATTGGAAACACGAAGAATTTGTAGGTTTGTTTGTCATCTCGGTGCAATCATGTAAATCTTTGTTATTTCGGTGCTATTTGTCTGTTGGAAACGCGAAGTAGGATAAATTGAATTAGCTACTTTAATTGCAGAGCTGGTGAGCAGTGAGACCAGTTCAGAGTGGTTCATGTACAAAGTGCGTCGCGCTCACGAAGCTCTCAGCGTGTCGGCGCGGGACACGAACGTGAACACTCTGAGCGCGTCCTTCGGCACCAAGTGGCCCTACAAGAGGACCATCTCGGCGCCGGCGACCATGCCCCCCCAGCCCGACACCAGGCATGGTAAACAACGTAATGTGTCTGGTCTTTGATAATATAGCCCTAGTAGCTGCCAATAGTTAAACACCCTTGGGCTTGTTCTAAAGTGCGTCCAAGATAGCTTCGCGATTATAAGAGATCGTTTTAGAGATGTGACACGTCCACTTTTACTGATATAACTGCTAAAGTAATACTAGTATGGTACTAGCTACCAATATAATACTTATGTCACAAACCTTGTGAAAATGTAGGCACGTTGGACCTTACGCGAACGGCATTCACCGCAGCGTATTGTTAACTTATTAGTCTTATTACTTGTTTTTTGTTATGTCACTTTCTGAAAATATTTGAGCAATCAAAACATACCTATGTACATATCAAATTAATGATTTAAAAATTAAGATTAGGGCGGTACTTGAACCCGCACTCTTCCAAACAAAGCGTACGGGTGGGTTTAAGTCCTTCAAGTCAAGTGTACACTGTACAGTAATGTTTATAATAATATTTGAAATATGTAAGCAATTTTTTTTAAAAATCTTTATTAATGAGCTTGGCTTGAGGCCATGTCGCTCTGTGGGTTTTTCTATTGGATAGGTTATATTATAACATTAATAAAAATTATAATACATTTTAATTAATATTGTATACTTTCAATATTTCATATCTGTCATAATCACAAAACTATGTTGGGCGGAATATAATAGTTCTACATTTTTTAACGTTATGATTTCTCTAATAATATCTTGGGATCTTCTTCTTCTTTTCGTGTCAATTGTTCTACTATTTCTATATTTTATTGGCCAGATATTCGGCGAGCCTGACAGCGTCCAGTGTATCTTTATTGAGGTCCTCTCTCGTGCAGGTGTTTGGGCACAACGGGAATTCTAGGGATAATAAGGATTCCTTTGCATTGTTTTTGAGGGCGCAAGTCTTGAAACGTAAAAAAAGATAAAAATTACACGCTTACAGGTAGTTGATAAATGTTGCAAAGAATCTGACTACCGGGAAAGGGAAGATGGTCGTGAGCTTATGTTTGAACTTATCGAATTGTAATTTTGTTGACGCTACGAGTAAGATCTCATTAATAACGCAATGATAATTTATTTGCAGCATGAACTCTTTTAATTTTTAAGTGAAATTATTTTTGCGCTCATACCTCCTCGGCTTTGCCATTTCATTTGAATTCGACTGGGTTATTATTTTTTTGCTAAGATTGCAAAATGTTTTAGTGATGTCTTAGGTCGTTGTATTGATCAATGTACTGAATGCAGAACGCGAGAAGGTGTACTCGCGTCAGTACTCGGCGCCGCTGCTGAAACGCAAGACGTCTCGCTTCGGGCTGGGACAGCTTCTGGCCGCGCCGCAGCCGATGGCCGGTGGACAACGTGCTGCTAACGGTCAGTGAGATTTGCTTATCGATCCATCAAATCAGCCCACATCACGCACTGCTGGGCCTCCCTTTCATTGTGCCACTCCTCGCGGTCCTGCGCCAATCTGATCCATGTCCGACCCGCAACTCTTACAATGTCGTCTGATCAACGCATCGGTGGTCTGCCCACTGACCTCCTTACTTCTCTTCGACCTTCGACCAACTCAAACGTATGGAACTGCAGATTATTTTTCTCCCATTGTAAAAGTTGTTCAGTTTGATGGGTAAAGTAAGTGGTTTAAATTTGCGTTCACTGGGTTTAAAGGTTAATGATACTTTTCCTTACACCCTGTATAATATATTTTAAGTCATAGTAAGATATCAAACAAATAAATTTTCATCAAAATCGGTTCAGTAGTTTTTGCCTAATGCACGAACAAACAAACAGACACACAAAAATCGAAAACTTGTGATTTGGAATCACACCTAAAAACCATTTCGTAACTTTTTTTTAATATAGGGTCTTTCTCACTATACTGACACTTTTTTAAGGGAATGATCAGACCGTCAAATTGAACAACTTTCTCTATGGCACCAACATCAAAATCGCGAAAAAAAATCGGCTATTCCATACAAAACTGTAAACCTACTCGAGCCAAATGTATGGGACAGCAGCTTTTTTTTTGCGATTTCCTTTTCTATGTTGGTCCCGTAGAGAAAGTGGTTCAGTTTGATGGTCTGATCATCCCCTTAAAAAACTGTCAGCATGTTAAGTTGGACCCTGTATTTTAATGTAGAGACACACTTCTATAGTTATAAGATTAATTACTAATAATAAATGGTAGCAGAAGGCTTTCATTCGCTGTCTGGTCGTTCCACTGAAGATACGTTCACGACGGTGCTGCCCAGAGCTGAGGACCTCGAGGAGGCCGACAGGGAGACTACCAACTTATTGGTCTTCCTTCTGATGCAGTTTCTATCAAGGTTTGTTAAAAATATATCCTGTCAAGTGCGAGTCGGGCCACTCGCGCAACGAGGGTTCCGTACCACACCACCACGCAACATATTAACTTAGAAAATATTTTTGTTTTCTCCGGGACCTCTAGCGCGAGACCGACTCACACTTGGCCCGTTTTTATTATTTGTTGTTATGCTGTAGAGATTGCTCTATACCAAGTTTGACGCTTGTATGTATTACTGTTTTTACGATGGAGCGAGAAGAAAAAACGTTGATAAAAATTAGTTTCTTATATAAGGATGCCCCTTTTTTAACATTTATATTATTTGTTAGCAAATGCGCCATAAGAAATGCGTCAATTTCAACTGTTTAGCTATAACCGTTCAAAAGCTACAGCCCTAAATAGGTAGGACAGACAGACAGACAGACATACGGACGGACGGACAACGTAAGCTTAGTAATAGATGGTAATAGGGTCCCGTTTTCACCTTTTACCCATCTTTTATTGCAATAGTGGTTTATTTATACCATGACATTCAAGAAGTAGTATGAAGTATAATTGATTGATTGACATACCTTGTTTCAGATCTGACCAAGCTCATCCAACAGAAGACAAACAAACACTGAAGACGCAAGAGTTGGTGCTTCGACATTTATTCTTGTTACTTGGCTATAATTGCGTTGATAAGTACTTCAACATTTTGCCTCATACTTTGAGGTAAATTTGTTTTTTAACCGTTTATTGCCTATTTGTAATAAACTAAACAACTGTGGCGTGTTCTGGACACCTATGTACACACGGCGACAGATCAACTTACCCATAGTTCGACCTTATGTCCATGAACATAGAGTTCAACTATGGGTAGGTTGATCTGTCGCCGTGTGTACCTACTCAATCTTGAGGTCCAGGTTCGAACCCGCACGGACAACATGCCATTTACCCAACGAGTTTTTCTAACTTATGTACGTAATACCGACTGCTCTCAAACGGTGAAGGAAAACATCCGAGAAATCCCGATGCGTATATGAAGTCTATTAATAACTAACTGGGTACGCGTGGTGGACTAACGCCCATAATACACCGTCCCTGAGGGTAGGCCTGTGCCCTGCTGTGGGACGTATATAGACTGTGATGATGATAGCCAATGATGCCTTAGACGATGTATACAACGTGTTAATAAATTAGCGCAAAACCTCATACACCCCAACTGATTTATAACAAAATGATTAGATTGCAACAATAATTTAATTATTTTGATAGTTAAAATTTAAAGTTATTCGCATTTTAAGTTTTGAGTCAAAAATGATTTGTTATCATTTCAGCACTAAAAGAAAGCGCTAACGTACTCATGGATACATTTTTATAATCTTGTTTTGGTAGTAAGTAAGGTGAGTGTGCCCGTACGGTGAGTTGACATCGGGTTCAGTAAATTTTAAATTTTGCAAAAAAGTTATTTAATATTTTGAAAAAAATTACCTATGTTGAAACCATGATATTTCGATTCTGCTCTCGATTCTAAACAAACTACTTTCTAGTTTTGCGTTAATTCATTAACACGTTATATAGGGACTCGCCTCGCGTTAGCATTTCCCCTCTGCCAACGTACAAGATCAACTGATTATGTGCATTTGCATACAATTTTATACCTTATCACTAAACGAAACAGCCTATAATTGCGAAACAATAACTTCGAACTTATCACGTTTGGGGTTCATGCGAGACGGTTTTTTATGATTCATAACATTCAAAATTAGAATCTAAAGTAATGGATTAAAGTCCAATGTTGAGGATTTCATGCTACATCGTCCCCAGCAAAAAGTGTCAGAAAAGTTTGTTAGTAGAATTACATGCGTAACTTGTCCATATACAGGGTGTCCCAAAACTCAACGTCAAGCCGCAAATAGAAGATACTATCAGTTTAAAATAGCAATGTGCATGACCTTGAAGGGCCGTTGGATAACTTCACTTGGTTGATAAAGGAATATAGACTATGCAAAGGAAATAATCATTTGAATGACTCGAGTGAAGTTCGTGTGATTGAGTGACGTCACATTTGCGTGCGAGGTCATGCACATTGTTATTTTAAACCGATAGTAGGTGAGTTTATAACTGGACAAGGGAAAATAATAAAAAAATTCCAAGTTTGATAGTTTTCGAGATTTTGTCATTTATAAACTACTTCTTCTATTTGCGGCTTGACGTTGAGTTTTGGGACACCCTGTATAACTAGTCTAAGCCTATTTCTGATAAATTATCGTTGTTTATATCGTATGGTTTCTAATGCGACGTGTGTTCTGCAGGCAGTCGTCGATCTACAACGCGTTCATGGCGAATCTCCCTCAAGTGTTAGATCAGAATCACGTTATGGGTGCCAGTATAGCAGAGCCTACGATGTTGTTGTTACAGGTAATTACTACCATTTATTATATACTAGAGTTAACCCGCGACTTCGTCCGCACAAATTATATACCAGATTTTAAGTCAGATCATAAGCTATCAAACAAAAAAGTTTCATCTAAATCGGTTCAGTAGTTTTTGCGTGATGCTCGATCAAACAAACAAACACACAAACAGACAGACAAAAATTCTAAAAAAGGTTGATTTGGAGTCAGGGACACCTAAAAACCATATTGTAATCTTTTTTTGGAAATATCTTGTATGTACAGACGCACTTCTATTAGTTTTATAATAGTTTAGATAGACATGCTTTTAATTTGTTATATAGGGTGTTAGGGTAAACAGTAGCATTACCACTTTCCCCAAGGAACATACTTATAGGAAATTCGCAAAAAAAGAAAATAGCTTTCCATGCTAAATGCAATCAGCTGATCGAACGTTTGTATGAAAAGGTCTATAGGTTTCTTAGGTAAAATTGATCAGTATCATGGGTACAATCACCCCTTAAAGTAAGTAAAGTTACCCCCCTGTTTATTATGTAATAGTGATGATGACTGATCCTGGAAATTTATATCTTATAAAAAAAGGCTTAATTCAATAACAAAATGTTAAAACGAAATTACAATAAAACAGAAAACAAAAAAGTTATAAGCGATTGAAATACGTTTTTTATCGTCTTCTATTTCTTTCATGCAAACAGATGTTTGTTTGACATTTCGTTATTATTTGTATTAAAATACGAGGGTATGACGTCACTCCCTCTATATCTGCCTCTCGCTCTAACCGTAAATTTTAAACGCTTATATTTCAGTTATTTTTGAAGATATCAAAAAATCTGTTTCACTTTAGTGTTTAAGATATCAAACAGTTTTTAAAAAAGAAATAAAATAAAAATTGTCATCATCCCTATTATGCTCTCATCTCTGCTGAGCAGGACGCGGGGGAGCACCAACACCATTCTGAAGGCTATTGTTGATAAATTTGACTGTCCCATTCTGGCTCATTGGGTCAAACTGGTGAACAGAGTGGGTACTATATTTATATAGTAGTAATAATTGACATTGTTTTTTTTTTATGTAATTTTATTCTGAAAATTTTTTAAGTTAATATAATTCTATTGGATAATTTATAATATTGTTAATGTAATTCTATTAATTTTAACTATGTACCTACTACCTCTAACTTATATGGGCGAAAGTCTGAAATAAATGATTTTTATTTTATTTTTATTTATTTATTTTATTATGCCTAAGAGCGTATCGCCTAGAAACGGTTTGATAAAAACTAGTTTCTTGTATAAGGACCCCCTTAATATTAAACTTTTTGTAATTTTTCACCCATTGGGTACGGAACCCTAATAAAAGAGATATTGTAACGAGCAGTACTGCAGCGGGCCCGCGTCGAGCGGCTCGGTGGGCGCGGCGACGCACTCGCTAGCGTCGCTGGAGCCGCACGTGCGCCGCCACTGGCTCATGGCCCTGTTGGTCGTATTGTACAAAGTAAGTCGCTTATTTATCTGCACTTGCATTTAATGGGGACAAACATGAATTGGACAGACGACCTAAAAAGGTAGCGTGGAGCGACTGGATGAGGAAGGCCGAGGACAGATATTTTTTTAAGCGCGCCTTGGGAGCGGCCTTTGTTCAGCAGTGGACGATGGTAGGCTGATGATGATGATTCACTAGCTTTCCTTTATAACCCATATTGTAATTTTTAACAACAAAATATTGTTTTTCATCCCTTCGGGCGGAAAGCGTCAACTTTCGTCCCGCTGCGCTAAATGAAGTTGCCGCTGTCCGCGTCCGTCGGGGAGAAAAATTGTGTACTAAATCGGGCAGTAAATAAGAAAGCCTCGGCTTCGCCTCGGTCAACAATTACATGAGATCTGAGACCTTTCTTACTTTCTACTATTTCCTCCTCTTTTTTTTAATTCGCAGACGCCATATCAATCCTTTATCAGGCTGCAGCCACCACATTTACATTCAATAATGAACCTTATTGATAAAATTTTAAGTATTGTCAGTTACTTACAATATGTGGTCGATGAAATATACTATGCCTGAGAAAGGGTTAGAATAATATAACACTCACAATTTTTACGAATCTAATGACACCTCATATGTTAAAATCCGTCAAGTTTAGGATGCAGAGCGTATCAAAGAAATTGAAAAACATACATACAATACACACGAAAAACATAACCCACCTTCTGGAGCAGTTGGTTAAAAATAGCCGTACTGATCAGTGAAAAATGGAGTTGTAGTTTTCGCAGGACGTCTGACTTGTTTATTGTAACCAACTAGTTTCTTGTTATAATTATAATGCACTATTTATGTTCGACCGTCCAGTACAACTACAGCGCCGGCACGATGTGCAGCCAAGTGCAGTCGCTGGTCCGCATCGTGCTGAACTCGGTGGAAGCGCAGTACCATCAGTGCAAACGAATCCCTCCTATGATTGTGATGCCACAAGTTCGCACTAGAGGTATGGATGGTATTAGATTCAAACATGGTACTATAATATACTGCGCCTGGTATTCTCTTCCGATCACGTGACTGACACAAGCCTACGTCATCATACCCTTTTACCATGTTTAGCGGCCATTTTTTTGTGACGTAGGCTTGTGTCACTCTGGGAATAGAAGACCTTGTTTTTTAGACTATGGATTCAAACTAACTTGTTATTATATTATTGAATATATTTTGCCAGCGATTTATTTTTCGCGCGTCCGGTCCTGTTTTGTTTGTGTCGGGTTCCAAGTTAAACCGCATTAAAAACGATTCAGTAGTTTTTGCGTGAACATAGAGAATACATGTATGTTTCCGAATGCGTCGGTACTTTATGTACCGTACTTTATGTATGTGTTTAAATGTACAGACTGTGGGGAACTACTACATATGGTCAGCACCCACAAGTTATAGCAAAGATGCCAACAGATGGCGATACCGTCGCTCGCGGAAATATGCTCCATACAAAGACAACGTTCATCGTAAATACGTAACTCGTAACCTACTACAAATAAGGTTCACAATCGAATGCAAGACATAAATCGCGCAAGAGAAATAATCACAGAGATTCGATATATATACAAGGTCCAACTAAGAACTGTTGGACCACGGCCGGTCCCCAGGCATCACACCTAGCCTGGCGGAAGTACTTCCCTTTTCAATGGAGGAACATTCCCAAGTAGCACCTCCATAGACTTCTACTTGTATGTAGTACTTATTTATAAATAGTGTTTTCTTAAGAAGATATAATTCGGAGCGCGCTCCATACAAATGAAATCTGGTATCTAGAATTAAACATTTTAACGGGTTCTTACCGTGTTTTGGTAGAACCCGTTAAAATGTTTAATTCTAGATTAAATAATAACCGCGTAACTCTCAAAAACTGAAATCTGGGATATTTTCAATATTTTTCAGAAACAATCTAGAAACTAATCTATTCTATGCTTGTATGTTGTCAAATTTTCATTCAAATGTATATGTATGTGTATGTGTATATGTTTTAAAGTTACAGTGCCTCAAAGATTTCTTTACAAATTTTAAATTAATCCTAGCATTGAAACAGTATATTTTAACGAAAATTTGACAACTTACAAGCATAGAGATTAGTTTCTAGATTGTTTCTGAAAAATTTCATTGACTTTAATTGGTTAGTATTGAAAATATGAACAGACTTCGTTTGCATGGAGCGCGTTCCTTATTATTTCCCCTTAAAAACCTAATAAAATAAAATATTGTCAGATTTGAGTCAGCCATCTCTGAAGACTGACCACGACCCGCCGCCGACCACGTCGGCGGACCGACCGGCCACCAGTCCACTGCCCGCTATGACCAAGACGAAGATCCAACAGCACAAATCTCCTGCGCATATGCCCACGCACTGGGAACAGCCTGGCAAGAGTACTAAGTAAGTTTACTATGCTGTTAAAAGTACCACAATCTTGTTAATCATATAATACATCGTATAATGATCTCCATCACGGCTAGCATGCCACCCACGACAAAGCGTTTAAACGAAAAAAACGTCATGTGTGCTCTTTCTGGCATACGTACAAAAATAAAGATGGATGCACATCTCGATTTTTATCGTTTTCTCGGGGGTGGCATGCGAGGCCTACAGGGAGCGGAATCTAATGGCAAAACAATTGAAATGAAATAGAGATGGGTCATTGTTTTTTATCGTGTTTTCAGGCTGTCGATACTTTTTTGTTTTGATCTTCATTGCTTAATCAACTTAACATGTACACACGGCGACAGATCAACCTACCCATAGTTCGACCTTATGTCCATGAACATAGAGTTAAACTATGGGTAGGTTGATCTGTCGCCGTGTGTACATTTAATTTTTATTATTTATGTACAAATAAAACTAATATCTTTTTCTTATCTATCAATAAAATTCTGATAACTACGGCGATTTGAGAAGTTTACCCTATAACACCTATTATGTTATTTGATATCTCTCTCTCTCTCACTCTTTTTAGATTACCGTACTGTATTCCATAACAATTAAACTGTCATATCATCGTGTCTAACTAGAAACTGTCGATGGCTTGAACACTCGTTACATATCAATGACTCCTTCGTTACCAAACAATAAATAAGGTATTGTTTCTATCAGGTATCAACAATGGAGTTTAGAGCAAGAGTCTTCGGAGAGCGAGCTGATCGCCATCCCGGAGACGAGCGACAAGTCCGACACCACTGTGCATGGCAGCACGGCTCCCGTAAGTTGGTTTATATTACAACTGTTGAATTCACATGCTAGTCACTCTTGCTGCGTGTCTCCATATTTGTTATTTTATGTATGTCTAAAAGGTCGCGCATGACGTTTTTGTTGTTTTGTCGTCGCGTCTCGGTGACATGCTAGCCATGCTGGACGATTATAACGCACAGTGTAGGATTTTCCCAAAGTTGCGGTCATCTTATTTTATGCGCGTTTTAAAAAAAAATTATATATATTTCCGAGGTTCTGTGTTTGTAGCATCTACTTTTTTTTAAAGGTCTACCAAAAAAAAAACAGATGCCAGAAACACAAGACTTCGGAAATATAATTTTACAAATTTTTGTAAATTTTAAAAAAATATATTTCTGAGATCCTGTGTTTGTAGCATCTGCTATTTTTTTTGTAGAACTAATAACTTTCATTAACACCTTGGTACTGGGAAAAAAATGCGACCATGGAGAGAATCACCAGAAAAACAAAAACAAAATAATAGAAAAAATTGTTTTTACTTACAAGAGCGTAATCATTTGTGTTTATTTTAAGGATTAATTGATGCTTCTAGCGGATATCTATCATACCATGAAACATCAAATAAAAAAACGTAGTTAGAAAGCAGATATTGACTTTTTATGGTTTTTATGGTCTTTTTTTTAATTTATTAATTTCTCTAAAACTATGATAGATAAAGACAAAAGAGTTTCAATAGAAGCTTTGATTGAATGTAATCTTTCCAAAAAGCGCAAAAAATAAGATGACCGCAACTTTGGGAAAATCCCACACTGTGTAACGTTACTAAGAAGAATATAATTTTACTGCTTTGACAATAATCCTGCGACAGATATACGAAAACCGTGGTGGTCTAGCAGCTAGTAGCCTCGCCTTGTAGGGGACGACGCAGCGCTTCTATCCCAGCCTGCATCACACTCGTCAATCGCTGATATCAATTTCACCCTGCATCTGATTTAGTTCAAAGCATGTATTGTTCAATGTTCATAAAAGTTTAGAAGAGCTCATTGTCACATTGAATTGTTCCGATATTGCTAGTGAAATGTGAATATTCTAAATACGAAATTTTTAAATGACAGTGACATGCATATTTTTTATCGTACCCAAAGGGTGCTAACAGGGCACTATTTATAAGCCTACTTTGTCCGCCCGTCCGTCCGTCCATCTGTCCTGCCTATAAAGGGCTGTATCTTTTGAACCATAATAGCTAGACGGTTGAAATTTTTAGTCATACGAGCATTTACCCGCGACTTTGTCCGCATAAATTATATACCTGATTTTAAGTCAGATAATGGCCTCGATTCGGAGTGTACCACGACTAAACTAAACTAAATGTATTCCTGTCACTTTCTAAAATAAGATTAAGAAAAGAGACAGAAAACCAACAGCTGACTTTAGTGCTGTCAAAGTGACGTTAAATGCGCAAAATAACATGCCATCATAATGTACGCCGTCTTATTTAAGTCGTTTTTGGGCGTTTAACGTCACTTTGACAGCACTAAAGTCAGCTGTTGGTTTTCTGTCTCTTTTCTTAATCTTATTTTAGAAAGTGAAAGGAATACATTTAGTTTAGTTTAGTCGTGGTACACTCCGAATCGAGGCCAATAAGCTATCAAACAAAAAAGTTTCATCAAAATCGGTTCAGTAGTTTTTGCGTGATGCTCGAACAAACAAACAGACAGACAAAAAATCCAAAAATTGGTGATTTAGAATCAGGGACATCTAAAAACCATATAGTAATCTTTTTTTTTTGTAAATATCTTCAATGTACAGACACACTTCTGTTACAGTTTTATAATAGTTTAGATATGATTTGGTTATAGGGCTCCTTCGATGAACCGTCGCATTACGAAGACCCTCCTAAAGTAGAAACACCAGCAACATCATCACACCCACCGCTCAAAATCGTACGTTGGACAACTTAATTATACTAAAACAAGATCTATTTATTATTCAGAGTGTAAGGAAAATTAGTTTTCTCAAACATGCTTGGAAATGTGAGCATTATTTTGACAACCTTCTTCGAGATAAATCGAATTTGCTGTACTGGCAAAATACATGCGCGCAGCGGCGAGCAATGTTGTATGAAAATCCATATATGTCGTGTTTAGCGGCC
The DNA here is from genome assembly GCA_922987775.1 of Agonopterix subpropinquella. Lineage (NCBI taxonomy): Eukaryota > Metazoa > Arthropoda > Insecta > Lepidoptera > Depressariidae > Agonopterix > Agonopterix subpropinquella. Next base: position 50,317,976 of record OV277693.1, on the reverse strand, counting down.
AAATAAATTACATACTAAACTCATATCTGTCGTGTAATTTAAAAATGGAACGATCTTTTTCTCCGAAACATGGCGACCAAGGAGGTAACTCATCAAAGGTTTTATTTAAATTTCGAACTGGCTTGCAAATAGAACGCTGTTTATTGAAGAAAAAAAAAAATTTTTGTTCGTTGTTCGTCATTGATTTTGAAAAGAGTTTTAATTTCCGCGAACTATTTGAGAAAATTAACTGTTTTAATTTCCGCGCATTATTTGAGAAAAGTACTATACAAGCCTTGGCCACAACTAGGCATTGATGGACTTACGTATGTGTGCCTCGGCTTCGCCTCGGCCCACATTTACACGTTCGTCCATCAATGCCTCTGTTGCTGGCCGCTGCAGTAATGTACTATTTTACCTTCAAACCGCATTTAGTGTAATTCGAATACAATCCATAGAACCAATTTGCTTTTCAATCCGATTAAAATAATCTATAATATAAAACAATTTATTGCTGTTCGTTAGTCTCGCTAAAAAAAAATTTAAACCGATATAAAAATAATAGTTCAATGGATTGTATTTGACTTGCACTACAATGCTTTACAATTACACCTTGGTAGGGTGTAACAAAACATCCTAGTAATTATTAAATGGGTGGTTTAGACCATCAAACTGAACAATTTTCACTATGGAGACAACTTCAACAAAAATATGCTGTCCCCATAGACGAAGAATTTGTGGCTTACGCTTGTAGACGGAATGTCGTTGTAACCGGGTATGAGATAGCGATAGTCATAAAATCTTATACAATTTATATGAATGCTAGATGACTGACTCCACAGTCAGACAGCCGTCGTAGTACAAAAAAGTGGTTACCTCGTAAGGACAGCAATAAATAGCGATCTCCTTTTTTAACTAGAGCGAATTTGCTATGTGCATCTCTTATTGAGTGAATATTGCAAGACACGTGCTTCCTTCTAGTACATTCTCTTTCTACGGCTGTCCCATAACTTTGAGTCGAATGGGTACTGCGCAGTTTTGTACGAAACAGCAGCTTTTTCTCAATTTTGTCTCGTTGATTGTTCAGTTTGATAGTCTAAACCCTTTTTAATATGTATAACTAGTGTGTTTTGTTACATGTTTGTAACTGTACTGTTTGTACAGTTCGCTAACATATCTCTTGTTCCCAGGCGGCTATTGGTTCTAGATCAGCTCACCAACTGTCTACGAGTTCATCCGTTTCGATTGGCAGCGATTCATCTAATCTGTAAGTTTAATTACGCTGAACTACAATTTGTCTTTAGAAAAAAAATCACATACGTATCTATCTCGTGTCTTTCACTACCTTCAGTACATTGAACATGAATCTGCCAAATAAACTGAATTAAATTTTTTTTCCGCCTCACAAAGGTACAACTTCTTAATAACCCTTCATCAGTGATACCAAATAAACAATAATCCCCAATAATTTTTCAAATATAGCCCAAACCCAAAGTCATAGAGTTTTTTATTTTTCGATAACCTTTTCTTTTTCAAGATTTGATTCTGTTCTTACTGAAATCGGGCGAAAAACGAATGAACTAAGCTCATTTTTTAGATTTTCAAATTAAATTAACGAGTATTGTTCAAAAATTGGCTACTTGACAACTAGTCAAATCAGCTACTCTTTATCGGACGTCAAAACATGCGCTTTGTATGAAGATTTGTACTAAATATTGAGTTGTGACGTCATCAATATTTTCATTACTTTTTATAGTTTATCTTGTTATTAAAAATAGTATTCAAGCTGAAAACTCAATGAAAATGGGAGTTTAGCGTTATTTTCTAACCCTTTTTATATTTAGTATATAAAATAAAATATATTGAATGTAGTCAAATACCCAATTGTTTTTGCTTTTTGTCGCCCTCGTCGAGACGCGTCTTTTGACACCCCAATCAGCCACGTAGTCCACCCACGACACCAGGGCGGTGTCGCCCTTTCGCTGAAGATCGGGCCTATACAGAAGCGACAAAAAAAATACATTTTCCATGTTAAAGTTTACAATGCTTTGTGACAGGAAATCAACACCAATGAGTGGGCAGTCAGTAGAGATATGGCCCGACCAGCTGCACGGTACACAGACCTCGCCACGGGCGAAGATCTTGGGGAAACAGAAGAGAATTGTCGGTAAGATTGAGACTAACTTCAAATTACTAACGGTAACGTATCGTTGTAGGAATAATTGAGAATTTCTTCCGGTATCTTATCCAAATTAGACATTTTGTATTTAATTGCAGTAATCTCGAACTATAAATATGGCTGTAATGCACATTTCTGATGGTGGTACTTTCCGTGGCCTATTTGGCAAATATCACGCATGACAAATACGCGTTTCTACGTGTAAATAGGCAATCTATACTTATAAAAGAGTTCCGTGACTGACTGACTGAAGTATGATTTTTGAAAGTCAAATCAGCAGTAGAAAGATGCTTATCTCCTCAGTAATTTTGACATTTTCAACTGCTGAACTCAGCGAATGAGATTCAAAAATCGCACTCCAGGTCTCTGCGTACCCTGACGGACAACACACAGCCTAAACTGCACAGGATGTAGGGGTTGTACACTAAGAAAAGAATTTTCGAAAATCGACCCCCATAGGGGTAATCCACGCGGACGAAGTCGCGGTTTAAAAGCACATAAAATCATAAAAATGTTTTGGTTGCATGTTTGTGTATATCACCTCTTTATGTGCGTTGAAAACCGACAGACGCCGGGAAACACTTATTTTTCGTGTTTGATATTTGGCAAACACGCCAAGTGAAGTGTCACCATAAGGCTATACGCACTTCAAAGACAGAGTTAATATTTATCTCTACTAGAAACCATTGAAAAATACATTATTATTTTTGATTCCATTTTGAACCATGACACATTTTAAATTCAAATGTCAATTGTATTGTTAAGTCTGATTAGAATGAGCGGTAAGAATTATTGCTTAATGAGTCTTCTTCCTGCTCTTATCCCATTACTTGGGGTCGGCGCAATATGTGGTCCTCCTTCATTCATCACTTTTAGCCGTCATTTCAGCGATCACTCCTTTTCTACACATGTAATTTTTCACACAATCCATCCATATTTTCTTTGGTCGTCCTCTCTTCATGCAGCCATCCACATTCATATTTAACACTCGTCTTGTAATATGAGTATTGGTTAACGAATAAGAGAATGTATCTATGCTGTTACCATGAATCTGTGTTGCATAGCGAGATTGTTATAAATGTTTTTGTGGGACGGAGTTCACTAAGTTACGATTTCGGTTTAAAAGTCACAGACATAATGACTTCTAACCCCTTCATTCGTCCGATGACTGGCCTATGCTCGGTTGCAGTGGGAAGCAGCACCTCGCCCGACACGGCGCCCTCGTCGAACGGCGACGGAGGCTACGGGCACTGGCGACCGAGCAGCAAGTCCCCTCCACAACACCATCTTAAAAGCCCTGGTATTTACATACATTTTCTATGCCTCTTAATGAAACTTAGACTGTTACAGCCTCGAAAAAGAATAACTGCATGATCCTGAAAATTCAGATCTGATAACAAACTACAAAAATAAACAAACAACAATTACAAAATGTTGAAACGTTCAAAGAATGCGATCGAAAACGATTTTCTATCTTTTTCTTACAAAACAACATCTACACTTAATTTTTCTTTTTATTTGTTTGACGATTAGGAATTCATGACATCACTTGTTCATCTTTGCTTCTCCCTTCAATCGTTGATTTTGACTTTTTTTTAATATTCGTTAAATGATTTCTCTGTAAGGCCTATGACATAATACTTCTTTTTATAAAGTAATAACAAATACTCTACATCTCCGACTGCTCTCAAGCGGTGAAGGAAAACATCGTGAGGAAACCTGCATAAGAAATTCTAGACCACCAAACCGCATTGGGCACGCGTGGTGGACTAACGCCCATACACCCTCCCTGAGGTATGCCGATACCCTGGAGAGGGACTTAAACAGGGTGTAACAAAACGCCCTAGTAATACTTAAGGGGATGCTTCAGACCATCAAACTGAACAACTTTCACTATGGAGCCAACTTCGAAATCGTGAAATAAAAATCAACTGTTTCATACATACTGCAATACCGGCTCGACTCAAATGTACGGGACAGCAGATTTTTTATTTTTTGTTTTTATTTTGTGTGAAAGTAGTTCAGTTTGATGGTCTGAGGCTGCCTGTCGATTGACGCGAGCTGGCTGTGCGAGCTGTGTAGCTGTGTAAATATTAACCAATCAGGAGCTCGGCCGATCTCGGTCGGATCTCTGATTGGTTAATATTTACTGTAGCTGATGATAAGTCAACTCTATTGCAATTAGTTGCTACTCGATTATCTTAATTGTATAGTTTGTGCGTCCTGCAGTGAAAGGTGCGGGTTATACCTACGCGTCGCCGGAGTCGCCGCTGTCTAAGATGGAGCTGGCGTGGAACGCAACCACGCCGGTCCACGCTCACCAACACCACCAACCGTTTCACATACCACCTCCTGAAAGGTATATTTACCTCATTTAGAAAATTAGTATAGTATTTCACTTTTTGAGAGTTACGCAGTTACTAATTAAACTAAAGTTAATAATTTTAACGGGATCTTAATTCGTTTGTTATCGCTTAAGAATGCTTTTAAAATTATTAACTTTAGCTTAATATTGGTATTTGATTAAATCAAACATATTTTAATGTTATACATATTAACATTTTCAGTAATTATTTAGTCTGAATATAAAATACTAGCGGCCCGTCCCGGCTTCGCACGGGTGGACGTCTAATCTTTTCTAGCAATAAATATAGCCTATGTTACTCAGGGTGAATGCAGCTTTCTAATGGTGAAAGAATTTTTTAAATCGGCCCAGTACTTTTTGAGCCTATTCATTACAAACATACAAAAATAGGTACAAATCTTTCCTCTTTATAATATTAGTGTAGATAAAGAATGTTACTTTAAGGTTTGCTTTATTTTAAGATTGCTGCCGATCGGCCCAAGACCCAACAAGGAACAATATCCAGTATTCAACGCATTAGTGGACAGAGTTCGAGAAGCTTTAAGTTTGCCGCCAGGTAAATATAGTGAGACCTATTAAAAATCCTATTCCATCAAGGCACGACAGGGTGTTAGGGTAAACAATTGCTACTTTCCCTAAGAAACCTATAATAAATTCGCAAAAAAATTGACTGTTCATACAAACGTTCGATCAGCTGATTGCATTTAGTATGGAAAGTCAAGTTATTCGCTCAAATGTGTTTTTGTACATAACAAAATTCCGGTACTCCCAAAACCCTCTTAACATTGGCACAAATTCAGTAGGAACTACATCATTATTCTCTTGCCCATTTCCCATTATTTTTCAGACATTAATTTAAAACAAAAAATAAAAATTTTGTGAAATAGAATCTAATACTTCAGATCGTCAGATTATTTTTGCATTAAATACTCTTTCCTCGACTGTAATTTGTGTTTGGACCTCAGGAAATTATGATTTTCAGATGACTCTACAGATAAAACGGACTCGAGTCGATCAGAGCACGAGGCCACGCCCTCGCCCGCGCCCGCGCCCGCGCCGGCCCCAGCGCCGACCACCAGGCCGCAGGATCTGACCAAGAGGTTGTCGTCCGAGGCCGCCACGAGGTCGCGCGGGGCCTCCCCGCGCAGGCTGGCGAGGCAAGCGGCGCAACTGGGCTCGCCACCCACTCCTGTACCACCCGTCACCATGGACCCCATCAACGTGCGACCTCTTAGTACTGGTAAGTAATCATGACATCACCAACAATGGTTAAACTGTAAACACATTCATACACAGACACACAACATTAAGAGGGGTTAGAAGTGCAAAGTACGCGTGGAACGCATGCCACACGGTTATAGATACGGTTTCAGATGCTGAATTTATTTAAGGTGGTAAGCTAATGTCACAGGTCCGGCACTTCAAACAACGTTTTAGATTTGACATGATGACGTTCGCACATGCGCACTTTGTGAAAATTGTGCATGACATATCTGTAGGGTTGACTTAACAAGCATCGTATGAACTACATTATACATTTCGTTACTTTTTATAGTTCATTCTGTTATTAAAAATAGTTTTTAAGCTAAAGAATCACAGAAAATGTTAATTTAGCGTTACTTTCCAACTTTTATTTTACTGTGATAAGAAAAATAAAATATATTTTTCACACCACCCGCTCGAAAATGGAACATTATATGTCATGTAACTCGAACCTAAAGCAAGTCATTATAGCCCTGGGCCTAGCCGGGCAATAATATTGTACTGAATTTCATTATAACCCGCTGGTCAATAATGAGATTTGAATATGGAACAGCATCCACAGATTATTTAAAAGTTACTACGACCCTTACTTAAAATTCGTATGAAAACTTATCATGGAGACAGGCACCAAAAAGAACTTAATTCGAAATTCGAACTGGCCACCACGAGTATTGAACACAAAAAAAGAAAAAAAAAAGGCGCGAATACTGCAAATCTCTGTACCTATTGCTACGAACAAAGTAATAAAAAAATATTACAATGTCTTTCCACAACTGAAGTCCGATTTTTGAAAATCATACGAGTGACTTGGCAGTAGAAAATGTCAAAATTACTATGGAGATTATGCATCTTTCTACTGCCAATTCGCTCGTATGATTTTCAAAAATTGCACTTCTGGTCTAATGTTTCAAATATAAAATAGTGTTTTCTAAATACTATACCTACTATTTAACTCTAATACTTTATTATAAACTATAATAAAATAATTTGTTTCTAACAGTATTGCTTTTTAGGGTTTCGTACCCAAAGGCTAAAAACGGGACCATATTACTAAGCCTACGTTGTCCGTCCGTCCGTCCGTCCGTCCGTCCGCCTGTCCTACCTATTTAGGGCTGTAACTTTTGAACCGTAATAGCTAGATAGTTGAAATTTTCTCAGATTATGCGTTATTACGGCGGATTTGTTAACAAATAATAAAAATGTCAAAAAGTTAAAAATTAAGGGGGGTTCTCAACAAGAAACTAGTTTTTATCAACGTTTTTTCTTCACGCTCTATCGTAAAAACGGTAATACATACAAGCGTCAAACTTAATGTGATTATAGAGCAAACTCTACAGAATAACATCAAATACTAAAAACCGGCCAAATGCGAGTCGGTCTCGCGCTAAAGGTCCCGGACAAAAAAGTTTTTTTTCTAAGTTAATAATGTTGTGTTCTGTGGTGGTGTGGTACGGAACCCTTGGTGCGTGAGTAGCCCGACTCGCACATGACCGGTTTTATTATTTTCTCGCGGAGGGTGTGAAAAGTAGAGTATGGTCCTCGGGGATAAACGTGTTTTCATCTTGGGCGAGCTTGAACCCCTCGCTTCACTCAGGATTCTAGTCTTAACTCCCTCGCTTCGCTCGGGAGTTAACTCTAAACTCCCTCGCTACGCTCGGGAGTTAACCCTAGAATCCCTCGTTACGCTCGGGATTCAATATCGCGCCCGTGATGAAAGACACTGCTTTATCCCCTTGGTACATAATCTACTATTATGTAGTCAAATCCAACGGGTGCGCGCGCCTGACTGCAATCCCTTGCTCGGCTTCCCTCAAGTTACCACAGACAGTGTGACGGAGGTGGGGTATCTGAAGTCAGAGGGGGCGGGGAGTGGCCGTTCTGTATGTAGAACTATATAATATTACTTATTCTGTGCTAATGTTATAAATGTTTCTAGAGAGTGGATGCGAAAACAGCGGCGGTTGGTGGGAAGATGAGACGCGTCAGGGTAGACGCGCCGCTCACGCCGCCTCGGCTCCCAGGCCCGACACTACCATGTGCTATCGCTGTAAGTATAATATACAGGGTGTCCCAAAACTCAACGTCAAGCAAGCCACAAATAGGAGATACGTGAGTTTATAATTGTTCAGGAAATAATACAAAAAAAAAATCCAAGTTTGATAGTTTTCGAGATTTTGTCTTTTTTTTTAACATTGGAAAAATCGCCACCCTGCGCTCAACTTTTACATGTACTATCGCGGACTTTTCCGCCTGACTACCACTAGGCTCATTTTTGATTGCATACTAAAAATAAAAGCGATGTCTTACCCCGCCCTATTGATGAATAGACCAATTAATAATAGTTTTCAAACAATAAATTTTGGGCGAAATTATGCGATTTTTTTCTTAAGTGGTCAGGCGGAAAAGTCCCCGATAGTACCTACCACAAATCTGTAAATTTTTTCATCATAATACTTGTAACGCAATGCAGACTAATTTATTCAGTGGACCCAATTTAAAAATAAACTATTAGTTCCATTCTTTTTACAGAAAACACATTTTTCTGTCAGACTTCTGCGGAAACAATTTTTTCTGTGTCAACTTTGAGACTACACCCTGTATAAAAAATGTATGGCGGTAACCTGGCAATTAATTTCAAAAGTTGACCAATTTAATCAAGTTTTCAAAATGGTATCACACTTATTTGTTTATTCTTCAATGCACTTTGTACTTCCTTTTCTAAAAAAGTTGTAAATAATTTTTTGTCTTGCAGAACAACCCGATTTGAAACCAAAAATTCCATAGTAAAATATCTTTTCTCAAACATGCTTGGAAATGTGAGCATTATTTTGACAACCTTCTTCGAGATAAATCGAAATTGCTGTACTGGCCAAATACATGCGCGCAGCGGCCGGCAATGTTGTATGACAATCCATATCTGTCGTGTTTAGCGGCCAAATAAATTACATAGTAAACTCATATCTGTCGTGTAATTTAAAAATGGAACGATCTTTTTCTCCGAAACATGGCTACCAAGGAGGTAACTCATCAAAGGTTTTATTTAGATTTCGAACGGGCTTGCAAATAGAAAGCTGTTTATTGAAAAAAAAAACAAATTGTTGTTCGTTGTTCGTCATTGATTTTGAAAAGAGTTTTAATTTCTGCGAATTATTTGAGAAAATTTACTGTTTTAATTTCCGCGCATTATTTGAGAAAAGTACTATACAAGCCTTGGCCACAACTAGGCATTGATGGACTTACGTATGTGTGCCTCGGCTTCGCCTCGGCCCACATTTACACGTTCGTCCATCAATACCTCTGTTGCTGGCCGCTGCAGTAATGTACTATTGTATTAAACCACCGTAATTTAGGGCGTTGAACGTTTATTAATTTTAGTATGGAAAAATTGTATTGAAATGGGGTTGTTCGACGAGAAAAAAAATTATTACTACTTTTTTAGATAAAGAAGTGACAAGAATGATATCTTTTAGAAAACTTGATTAAATTGGCCAACTTTTTAAATTACTTGCCTGGTTACCGACATACATTTTTTATACAGAGTGTAGTCTCAAAGTTGACATAGAAAAATGTTTACCGCTGAAGTCTGACAGAAAAAAGTGTGTTCTGTAAAAAGTATGGAACGAATTGTTTATTTTTGAATTGGGGCCACAGAAAAAAATCTTCTGGCTTGCGTAGCAAGTATTTTCATGAAAAAATTTACAAATTTGTAGTAGCTACATCTAAAAGTTGAGAGCTGGGTGGCGATTTTTCCAAAGTTTAAAAAAATTACAAAATCTCGCAAACTATCAAACTTGGAATTTTTTCCGTATTTTTCCCTAAACAGTTATAAACCCGCCTATTTCCTATTTGCGGCTTGACGTTGAGTTTTGGGTCACCCTGTATAGGTAAAAGGTATATTATTACTAATAAATATGCAATAGCACCGAAAATGTTTGTTGGTTGTACACAAACGAACTGCGCAAAAACTTAATCAAGTCAAAGTATCAAAGCGTCTTTCATATTAAAACCATAATAATCTCATTGATGAATCAACAAACTACTCGATGCTTCCTAAAATTAGGGAATCAAGACAAACACGTAACACTTTCGATCTGTCAGCGAAATTAGCACGATTATAACGTCATCCTTCCCATGTTTTGGAACAATTTTTCATTCTGTGCGTGCCTCATTAAATGTTTACTTTCAACGTAATACGTTTTCTATACGCAGACGATCTAGCGTTAACAACTCAGACACCCACATTCGAAGAGGCAGAAAATAATCTAACAGCAGCCCTAAATGAACTGGGGGCTTACTACGAGGCGAATGGACTTAGACCAAATCCATCGAAGACCCAGTCCTGTGCCTTCCACCTGCGTAACCGATACGCCAATCGGACCCTAAACATAACCTGGCAAGGAACACTCCTTAGACACTAGACACCTATTAAACACGAAACTTTGCCAAAATATCTAGGAATAACGCTGGACAGATCACTGACTTTCAAGGCACATTGCTATAGCACAAAAATGAAGGTCGGTTCTCGAAATGGCCTACTCCGTCGTTTAACATCTACCAATTGGGGAGCTCACCCAGACGTCCTCCGCACGACAGGCCTGGCGCTTTGCTTCTCCGCCGGCGAATATACGTGCCCAGTTTGGAATCGATCTGTACACGCTGGGGTTGTTGATGTCGCGTTGAATGACACGTGCCGCATAGTTACTGGTTGCCTCAAGCCGACCCCTCTCAATAAAATCTACCCTTTGGCTGGAATAGCTCCCCCTGGAGTTCGGCGGGATGTGGCTTGCTCCATAGAGAAATACAAACAAGAGCACGATAGTCGACATCCTCTATATAGCCACCAAATCCCACAAGCCCGCCTCAAGAGCCGAAGGAGCTTCCAGCGCTGTACGTCGGCTATAAATGACGACCCATCTGTCACTAGATGCACTCTGTGGAAGGAGAGGGGACCTCCACCAGCTGAATTTATTTCCCCACAGGAATATCTACCTCCCGGGCACAATCTGCAATGGCCAGTGTGGAAGTCTTTAAATCGGCTCCGCACTCAAGTCGGCCGTCGCAGACAAAGTTTATGCAGCTGGGGTTACAGGGACCCTGGCCTAATGCAGTGCGATTGCGGCGAGCCTATTCAGTCGATGGCCCACCTGCTAGAATGCCCGTTGTGCCCAAACACCTGCACGAGAGAGGACCTCAATAAGGCTACACTGGAAGCTGTCAGGCTGGCCGAATATCTGGCCAATAAAATATAGAAATAGTAGAACAATTGACACGAAAAGAAGAAGAACGTAATTACAGCTCTAAATTGTTTAATTTGCTTGGCATCAAATTGACTTGGCATATGAGTGAAGACTTTTGTATTTGAGGTCGCGTTGAAAAGGTTACGTGACAAGCATCATAGATCTGAGATAGCAATGTTGTTTGTATAGGTGCGGAATGTGGCACCGCGGTGGAGCAGTACAGCGACGAGGAGCTGGGCCTGTGCATCATCACCCTCGCTACGTTCGTGCACAGGGAGCCCGCCGCAGCCGCCGCCATGCTACCCGCGCTGTTACACAACGTCAGCAGGTCTACTAACGTTAAATATTATATGTAGTATTATAACAGCACCTATTCTAATAAATATAATTGTGGAAAATAAATGTTGATATGCTGGTCCACAACACAGGCATCACACAGGCACAGCACGGGGATCTCATCAGAGTATTTCTGTATTTCCGAGTGTACAATAAGGAAGGGTTGAACCTTCTCTGGCACCACGGCATCCTTTTCTGTCGCTCAGGAACGTCATTTGCTAAAGTGAGAAAGGTCGCAGTTCTGCCGGTGCCGCTGTCGCGTTACCGCCTTGCCCTAGCAAATGACGTTTCTGATCGATAGAAAAGGATGGAGCGTGAAAAAATGCAATTCCAGTCCAGTGGGTAGTTATCATTTAGAATCTATTTGGATTTTGTGCTGAGACATTTAGAACCTTTGTGGCCGAGTCGCACGGATTTTTTAACTGTACTTTACAATTTTGTAAGCTCATAATTTTTGTAGTCTTTATCTACACCAAATTATTAACATCGCCGGTATCCAGATATAATAACAAGCGTGTGTCGTGCAGAGTGGTGCAGCTGGGGAACTACTCGTGGCAGGCGGAGACGAACACGCGGCTGCCAGGCAGCGCGGTGTTCGTCGCGCACCAGTTCCTGCGCACCGTGCTGCACCAGCTCGCGCCCAACAACGTCTTCCTGCAGATGTTCCTGCAGCGGACACCCGGTGAGTGACAAGCGTGTGTCGGGCAGAGTGAGACAACACGCGGCTGTCGAATTATCTCACAATTCACAGATGGTGCCTCGGATTTAGACTTCATGTCAATTGAATAAGTACTATGTCTAAATGAATACTAGATCCAATCTAAATGTAATTGTTATAGAGAAGCAGCGCCTGATATTCTTCAAGAGCATTGCGCAAGCGTTCGTGGATTTTAACGAGTTGTATCCTTGCGGACCCCTGCAGTTGGTCGTCGAGCATTTGAACTCCAAGAAAACCTTGCCTATTGACGTGAGTTTTATAAAGACTTAATTTTCTTATTCTAAACAGATTCTAAATGATAAAGGAGAAGGGTCACGGCCTATATAAAATTTACCCAAGCCCGACAACAAAGTGACCTATCCCAGTATTTTTGTTATATTAAGTACGAGCTTTTACCCGCGACTTCGTCCGCATAAATTATATCCCAGATTTTAAGTCAGATGATAAGCTATCAAACAAAAAAGTTTCATCAAAATCGGTTCAGTAGTTTTTGCGTGATACTCGAACAAACAAACACCCAAACAAACAAACAAACAAATAAACAAACAATCAAACAGACAGACAGACAAAAATCCAAAAATTGGTGATTTGGAATCAGGGACAGGTAAAAACCATGTCGTAATTTTCTTTTTGTTAATATCTTCAATGTACAGACACATTTCTGTTACAGTTTTATAATAGTTTAGATAACTAAAATATATTAAAAAAACACAATTTATATGGCTAACACCTAAATATTGCCTTGTGAATTTCTCCAGACACAATACTAAAACAATACTTTTAAACACTTCTAGCAATTAGATCTATTAAGGACTGCAGATGCATGTGATTCTGATGATAATACAATAATATGGTATTATCCAGCTGATCTAATGGAGCTGGACGGTGGCTAGTGGAACTCTTGGGTGGCTACTATAGTATACACATCGAGTTTCGGCTCATTAAAATCGTCTTGATCGTTTCAGTACATTGTTGTAATTTCCTCAGAAACCTTTATAACAGGTAAACAGAAGATGATACAAGAAGAATAAGATAAGCTATATTTGAACCTGTATTCTATTTATAGCAAATGCCGGTGATAGCAGGCAACATGGCCATGTACCTGGAGTGCCTCGCGCCCGAGGCGCTGGGCCCGCTCGGGGCGTGCGCGTCCCTCCTCCAGCAGATGGACGCGCTGTTCCGAAGCATCGCCCTCCAGCTGACGCAGCTCGACGACGTGCTGCCCCTGTTGAGAGCCGCCACTGCTGTGTTGAGAATACCGCATGCAGCGCAGCACAAGGTAACCAAATAACATGCATTTAGATTGCTCTAGAATATACAGGGTCCAACTTAACAAACTGTACTATTTTCTCGTAAGTGACTAACGTCGAAATCGCTGTTCAATACAAACCTATTCGTGCAAAATGTATGGGCCTTTTTTTCGCGATTTTGATGTTGGTTCAATAGAGAATGTTGTTCAGTTTTATGGTCTAATCATCCTCTTAAAAAACTGTCAGCCAGCATATTAAATTTCCTGTATATGGATATAAACATCCATGACTTTGGTACAAATATTCATATTCATCATTTATATTTGTGCCTTACGGGATTCGAACCCTGAAGCATAACATAACTTCAGAAGAGACCGATGTTAACCTCAAAAGCAATCAATTAATTCAAAACCATTTGTTTCAGAGTATTCTCGAACCCATATCTAAGATAATAAGCTACGGTATCCAGAACTTCGTGCTGAAGTTGTCGGTGATATCGGAGCTGAGTGTGGTGTGTGTGCGCGTGTTCATCCGCGACCGCGACAAGCTGCTGGTGTGCCGCGTGCTCGTCTACGAGCTGGTGCAGGCCCTGAGGACCAAGACCACCATCCCCGATGATAACCTCTTCATTTTGATACAATTCGTTTTACAAGGTTCGTTATACAGGGTCCAATAACCGTCAGTATTACAGGGTCACAGTATAAGAAAGAGTATCTATTACTAGATACAGTACGGACACTCCCTGCCTCCCACCAACTTTTTACCTCACCCCCTCTATCGTCCTCTGGTTACTTCGCACTCGTTACCTAAGAAGAAGACTTAAGGTTCAATTTCTTTGGTTTCACATGTGCTGACGTCATCTTGTCAAATTCAAATTTTTGTATGCAGTGTCCGGGCTGAGACAGGGTGTAAGGGCTCTTACAGACGAGCGACACTTTGCCGTCGCGGTGAGAGCGTCGCGCTCATACATTTTACGGTCACGCGACACCCTGCGACCGCAAAGTGTCGCTCGTCTGTGAGAGCGCTAAGGGACAGCCCTCCGCAGACTGAAACATTGAACTCAGACCATACAACTTTCACTATGGAGCGTACATCAAGAAACGCAACAAAATAATCTGCTGTTTCATACAAAACTGCTGCACCTACTAGACTCAAATGTATGGGACAGCTGATTTTTTTTTTCGCGTTTCCTGAGGTAGGCTCCATAGTGAAAGTTGTTCAGTTTGATGGTCTGAGTTCACCGTGGTTTTAGTCCTCTCAGGGCTGTCCCTTACACCCTGTATTAAGGACCGCTATATAGGGCCCTTCTTAAAATGCTGACACTTTTTTAAGGGGATGATGAGACCGTCATACTGAACAACTTCTCTGTGGGACCAACATCGAAATAGCGAAAAAAAAACAGCTGTTCTATACTGCAAACCTAGTCGATCAAAATTTACGGGATAGCTGTTTTTTTTCGCTATTTCAATGATGGTCCCATAGAGATTGTTGTTCAATTTTATGGTCTGATCATCATCTTTAATATTTTAGTGTTTTCGTTGTATGGTTTCAACACAGACCGGGTTTCATTAGTAAAAAGCCTAGTACTTTACGTTTTTTATACACTTCAGTATGGGTAGCATGCCACCGTGATACAGCGCTATCACACCTTCGCGCTCTTTCTATTTTCGCGCGAACGAACGAAATAAAAGACGTGATACAGTCACGTGTAGCATGCTATGGCTTCTGTTACAGTTTTATAATAGTTTAGCTGTAACGTTCTACAGGACACGGGTGCACACTCCTCCTGCCGCCGCAACTAAACACCGGCGACCTCCTGACTACGGGCCCCACCGGCTTAGAAGTTAGAGAGCTCGGCAGCGGCGCCGTCGACTGTATGCGTCCGCATCTGCCCGATATGATCGAGCTGCTGCAAGACCCACATCTACTCAATAAAATCAAAGTATATTTCATGCATTCGCTCACGATTATATGTATTGTATAGGTGTAACAATACACTCTAGTAGTATTTAAATTTTGCTGTTTTTGACTATAAAATTGAACAACATTTTTTATTTTATTTTATTTTATTTTCTTTATTGATTTCCCAACAGTTGTTACACTAATACAAACACAACAATATAATATATCTCCAGAACCATTTAAACTAAATGTACAACTAATTATAGGGAAATACAGCATGCACTGAAACAAACAGATTAACAAGTTTACTTAGACTAATGCTACATTTACTTACTATTAATTAAATTACGTACACAGTATAACTGTTCCGATCGCGAAAGTCTTTATGAGAGCTTATTCGTCCCAATCAAGATATACTAATAAATAATAATACTTACTTAAATTAAATCGAAATCTTTCCTAAACTGTCAGCAAGGCAACAACTTATAGCTATGTAAAACGGGAGAGGGAAACGATTTAGTATCAAAACAATTCAAGTAGCACACGAAGTCACGAAGATTACTTACTACAAAAACGCAAAAACGCATCAATCAAACATTCAATATGGAGCTAAAAACCGAGAAAAAAAATCTGCTGTTTCATACGAAACTGCTACTCAAATATTATATGGAACAGCAGATTTTTATGATGGGTTATGGAATAAATGCTGTTGAAATGCTGGAACAGGGTGGAAAAGGGAAAAAATTTGTTACCTGGAAGAAAAATTAGCAGCCGCCGATAATGAAATTACAAATATGTTAACAGAGAATTATGAGTAAAAAGGAAAATCGAAAATTGTGAACAAAAAATTAAAAACCTGACGCAAATATGCAATCTCACAGAAGCTGAGTCGGCCTCAAAATTTTCCGAACGGAAAAAGAAGCGGAAAAGTTTAAATAAGAGGAAACTATTTTTCCTGAAACGGAAAACAATTGCAGAACATTGACTGAGGGAGAAAAAGATACGATTAAATCCCCGAGCACCACACAACTGACTGAGGGAGAACAAGATACGATTAAATCCCCGAGCACCACACAACACACACATACTAATGATCTGAAAGTAAATACCTCAGGGAAGGATATTCCATGTAATGAAAGCGCAAAAGACTCTACCACCTTATTGGAAGAAAATAACAAAAATGGAAATAATTCCCAAAAGTCCACACTAGATGGCGCCACTGGTACGAAACGGAAGCTATGGATTATAGGGGACGAAAGTTTATCGGGTTTATCGACTGTTATTCTAAATTCAAGAAGCGGAAAATGGAACGACATTTATACACCGTCTGCGTTCATCATGCCGCAAGCCACGAGCACTCAAATTTTAGAGTATTGTTACGAGCTACGGGTTCCGGGATTGGAGTGAAACGCTAAGTCCAATTTTACAGAGTTTATTTGGGATACACTTACAAACGGTCCACCTCGCAGAGGTTCCCCTAAACGGTTCACTTCACCGGGTCCTCCTCGCAGGGATTCCCCGTGCACCACTTACTGTCACTGTTCACAGTCCACTACGTCACTACTGTGACGACACGACACGCGTCACGGCTATCACATAACAACAATAAACTCACCCTCCACGCGGTCAAACCTCCCTTCGAACTCGCCCTTCACACGATCCAACCTCCCTTCTACGGCTTCGACTCTCTCTACTGCCTGCTGCAAGCCTTTCGTAATATCCTTATGAAGCGCCTCCTGCATTGTGCGCATTTGGTCTTCCTGCCGGCGAGCCTGTTCCTCCTGCCGTAGAACCTGTTCCTTCATCATGCGAGCCTGTTCCTCCTGCCGGCGAGCCTGTTCCTCCTGGCGGCGAGCTTGCTCCTCTTTCATTGCGCGCAGTTCGTGAACCTGTTCCTCCTGCCGGCGAGCCTGCGCCTCCTGCATCGTGCGCATTTGTTCCTCCTGCCGGCGAGCCTGGTCCTCCATCATGCGCTGGATTTGATAGAGGAAATTTCCTGGGTTCTGCTCTGGAGTGCGCTGCACTTCACCCCCCTCAGGTCTTCTCTCCGGGGTTCGCTGCACCTCAGTAACAGGGGCCGCACCTTCCTGCCGCGCCTCCGACATGGCCCGGGTGGTGACACCCTTTAGCTCCTTTGGCACCAGCGGCATCTTACTCCAATCCCACACTTCTGACACCAAATGTTACGAGCTACGGGTTCCGGGATTGGAGTGAAACGCTAAGTCCAATTTTACAGAGTTTATTTGGGATACACTTACAAACGGTCCACCTCGCAGAGGTTCCCCTAAACGGTTCACTTCACCGGGTCCTCCTCGCAGGGATTCCCCGTGCACCACTTACTGTCACTGTTCACAGTCCACTACGTCACTACTGTGACGACACGACACGCGTCACGGCTATGACGTCACGACGTACGACACTATGACGTCAAGACGTACGACACTATGACGTCACGCACTACACTGACACTATGACGTCACGTACTACACCGACACTATGACGTCACGCACTACACTGACACTAGTCTACTCACTGTTCCACTCTTAGCACTTTTCTCTTCACTAGTACTTTTCCACCTTTACTTTTCTTCCTTTTGTTTCGCACTGTTCACTGTTTAACCAAGGACTGCCGCCAGTCGAAATTCGCCGCCTTTTTATATCCCGCAGAACATTCCGGAATACCCTTTTTTCGATCTTCTTTTCTTTACTCGATTGTTTTCCTCCAGATAGTTCTAACCCCGCGTTCCTTTTTCGAAACCGATCGAAGACACGCCCACTTTTCTGGTTCTTTTCAAATATTCGTAATTTCGCCTCCTTTCTCGAAGTTCCTAGACACCCCTAGACCTTTTGGTCCCTTTTTAAATATTCCTTCTCTCTCTACCTTCTGGAACATTTCTAAAAACACAAAAATCTAGAAATATTTTTGGCGCGGATCGGATTCGAACCGTCACCCCCTAGCATGGGAGGCGGAACCTTAGACCGTAGGACCACGGCGATTGTTAATGAGCCGGCCGAATTTTCGAATGCCTTCTTTACGTTTGACGTTTGACAGCGGCCGTAACAGTATTGTACCAGTATAAAAAACTCTATATCGAAGGACGATGTTGTTGTGCTAGGTATGGGTGGACATGACAGAAATCCGGAAAAACTACACCTCAATCTGTGTTATACTCTTGATATAATATTGTCGGAGGCATCTGTTTACTTGGTTCCTGTTTTTGATAATTCGTACCTAAACTTAAATACACTAAATTGCCATTTAAAATTTTGGTCAAAGAGATATACGAATTGTACATGTAATTTTGACGACGACGTTCAAGCTTATGTAGCGAATCAACGTTCTGATTATTTGTCTTATATTTGTAAAAAGATGAATCTTTATGTAGACAGTAAGGAGTATTACAACCAATTTTTATCTATAAACAGTATTCGCTCTAGATTGCATGAAATGAAAAGTTGTGCTTCAACAAATAGTTCAAAGTCAGTTATTAACAAGGAACCCAAAAAGGGCACAATCCCTTACTACTTTAAATACATCAAAAACGAGCAGACATCGTCTCCCCATGTCCCTGAAAACATGATAGTTAATAGTCCAAAGGATGACGTCATTCATAAATCGCCACAAACTTATAATATCGAGAACACTTTCCATACAAAATCAATTTTTTTTCGTCGCAAATCAATATAATAATAAAATGGGTCTTATACATCAAAACATCTCTGGTGCATTAAGCAAACAGGATGATTTGTATTACGCCATCTGCGAATT
Source organism: Agonopterix subpropinquella (assembly GCA_922987775.1). Classification (NCBI taxonomy): domain Eukaryota; kingdom Metazoa; phylum Arthropoda; class Insecta; order Lepidoptera; family Depressariidae; genus Agonopterix; species Agonopterix subpropinquella. The sequence continues at coordinate 50,298,979 of OV277693.1, read as the reverse complement.
ACAGAATGAAGGTACCTATATTGATGTGATATGCCTATCTGAAACATATATGATGCGTGGGACCGAGAGTAACCTAAAGTTAAGGGAATTCCAAACCGCTGCCTTTTATTCCAGAAAACATACAAAAAAGGGAGGAGTAGCAATTTTAATTCGTAATAATTTGGAATACAGAGCTATAACTGAAACAGAAACAATATCGCAAGCTTTTATTTTTGAATGTTGTGCAGTTGATATCGTGAAGTACAACATGGTCATAATATGTGTCTACACAAATAAAACCCCAACATCAACGTCATCACTCTTCTTTGAGAAACTTATTTGCGTTTTAGAGAAAATATGTAGGAATAAAAGGAAAAGATATATTCTTTGTGGAGACTTCAATATCGATCTTTTAAAGGATTACAGTATTTCTAAGGAACTCAAACGTATACTAGAAATGTATAACTTAAAATCGATGATAACGGTACCTACACGTACAACATCGACATCTGCAACATGCATAGACCATATTGCGACAAATGCAGAGCAAACAGTCACTAAAGTTCACGACTTGGGTTTATCAGACCACACAGCCCAGACGTGTCTCGTTCCAATTAAAAAACGACTTCCTGCTCCTATAAAATGGTGGTTTGAGTATAGACGAGAATATAGTAACGAAAATAAACATAAGTTCTTGGATAGTCTGTCTCAATTATCTTTTGCTGAGGTTTATGATTCTAAGGATGCAGGACAATCATTTAAAGCATTTTTTGACATTTACACACTCTTTTATAAATTATGTTTTCCTGTTATAAAGATAAAAAAATCAAATAAATCATTTAAATCTAACTTGTTGTCACATGGCCTTCGAAAATGTTGTGCAACAAAAAGGAAAATGTACCTAAACACTCGTAGATCAAAGTGTGATAATGTAGCGTATAAGCGTTATTCACTGTTGCTTAGGCGTTGTATAGTGTCATGTCGTAGAGATGCAAATTCAAGGTACATAAAATCTGCAAAGAATAAGTGTAGTGCCGTCTGGAAAATCATAAAAAATTATACTGAGACAGATCCGAATACAAAATGTGTTGATTCAGTGACTATTAGCGATACTAAGATCAGTGATCCACAAAATATTGCTGAGTCATTTAATCAATACTTTAAAGATGTTATATCGAAAAATAGTGAACCAGATATTGGCTTGTTGGGCATCGATGAACATGTCAATGGACTGGCAAACAGTATGTTTGTAAATGCTCTAACGGCCAAGGAGTTATTAAAGATAATTAAATCATTAAAGAATACAATGTCAGTAGGCTATGATGAACTGCGAACAGATATAATAAAAATTAGTTCTGATATTATTGCTGCACCTTTAACACATGCTATAAATTTGTCAATAATGCAAGGACACTATCCAGATGTTCTGAAAAAGTCTGTAATTAAACCTTTGCACAAGAAGATTATAGACCGATCGCACTCATTCCTGTTTTTGCAAAGGTGTTAGAAAAAGTAATGTACAACCGTTTGTCAAACTTTTTGGAAAAAAATAATGTCATATCATGTACACAGCATGGATTTCGAAAATCTAAAAGCACAACTCTAGCCATTTTTAAGTTGATTAGAAAAGTAACAGATAGCATTAATAAGAAAACTCCTATCACTGTCTTATTTATGGACATGAGCAAGGCGTTCGATTTTGTAAGCCACAACCGTTTGCTGAAGAAGCTATTTATGTATGGCATCCGCGGTCAGGCATATGATTGGTTTCGATCCTATCTGAGCAATAGAATGCAATCAGTGGTTACCACAAAGTACTGCCAAAACACCAAAACTATTAATAATTATAGCTCGTCATATATCAACGTGGAGTTTGGCGTACCACAAGGTTCTATTCTGGGCCCACTATTGTTCTTAGTTTATATAAATGACTTGCCGAACGTCTTGAATCAGGAATGCATTTTGTTTGCGGACGATACAACCATAATTGTGGAGGGTCATGATTTAACTACGTATTGCCAAACAATCAATGACACACTAACACGTACTATCCACTGGCTTAAAACTAATAACTTAAAAGTTAACATTGACAAAACTAATTATATCCAATTTCGTACCCCACAGAGCAATGATCATGATTTGAGTATAGCATATCAGGGAGAACAGATTAAGCAAGTGTCACAAACAAAATTCTTGGGTATAACTTTAGACCAATTCTGCGATTGGAAAGAACATATTGATAGCTTATGTACAAGAATAAATAGGTTCGTTTTTGCCCTGAGAACAATAAGCCAAATTGTCTCAGAACAGGCAGCTATCACGGCATATTATGGTTATGTCAATTCTGTTCTGAGGTATGGTATCGTAATTTGGGGTAACTCAACAGACGTAGACAGGGCTTTTCTGATACAAAAGCGTTGCATCAGAGCAATATTTAACTTAAAACAGATAGAGTCATGTCATCCATACTTTATCAAACATAACATCTTGACAGTGCCATGCCTATACGTTTTGGATGTCTGTTTATTTGTCCATAAAAACAGAGAAATCTTTCAACAAAGGAAAGACGTACTAAGCCACAGACACCTGCGATCACAGTATATACATGAACTTTACAAGCCTTACGCTAAATTGACATTACCACATAAAAATTGTTTCATGATGTGTATTACAATATTTAATAAATTACCAGACACTTACAAGGATATGAAACAGCATGTTTTTGGGAATGAGGTGAGAAGGTGGCTCGGTAAACGATGTTTTTATAGTGTTAAGGAGTTTTTAGAATTCAAACAAGAAACAACATAACTGACATAATTATTTCTATATTTTATTTTTGTATTATTAATTTATTAATCGATAATCAATTGAGAATTGACATGTATTAACTAAATAATTTTGACATAAGTAATGTATTAATGTAGTCTACACTAATATTATAAAGAGGAAAGATTTGTACCTATTTTTGTATGTTTGTATGTTTGTAATGAATAGGCTCAAAAAGTACTGGGCCGATTTAAAAAATTCTTTCACCATTAGAAAGCTGCATTCACCCTGAGTAACATAGGCTATATTTATTGCTAGAAAAGATTAGACGTCCACCCGTGCGAAGCCGGGACGGGCCGCTAGTATTTCATAAAATAATGTGTATACGCTTGTAAAGGCAGACTTTAGTGATACTTCCTTTGATTGATGTAAACTTTATCATAAACCTATGTTACCTAATGTCATGCACAATAAATAATTTCTAATTTCTAATTTCTAATGCGGTCCCTGCGTAGTATGTGTGGTGTGACTTTGAAGGACCGGATACGGAATAGTGTGATTAGAGAAAGATGTGGTCTGAAAGAAGATGTAGTGACCAGGATTGAAAAAGGCATGTTGAGGTGGTTTGGCCATGTAGAAAGAATGTGTGAAAGTAGGTTGACGTATGAAATTTACAAGGCAAGTGTGAATGGAATGGTTGAAAGGGGTCGCCCTAGGCGCACGTACGCTGACCAAATAGGATGCGTCAGTACGCAGTCTTCAGTAAGAAGGGCCAAATAAAATGTACCCGGAACCGACGAGCTTGTATGAAGAGACTTATGGATGTTGAGGAGGCGAGAGATGTGTGTCAGAATCGTAGCATGTGACGATCTGTTGTCTCTGCCTACCCCAGTAGTGGGACATAGGCGTGAGCATATGTATGTATGTAGATTTTTATTTCGACGTTGTCTCCATAGTGAATTTCAGTTTAAATTTGTTTCAGTTTGATGTTCAAAACCACCCATTTAAATATTATTAGGGTGTTTTGTCACACCCTGTAAAAAACTCAAAGGGCCTAATGGGAAACCAAAAAAAAAAATGTAGTATGTAACTATTATGTGACCAACGTTAAAATGCCGAAAAGGAAAATTCTGTTTCATCAAAAATGTGTATAACTACTCGACCAAAATGCAGTATGAAACAGCTGTTGTTTTTTTTCGCAATTTCTATTCAGGGTGTAAGCGACAGCCCTCCGCAAACTGAAACGGTGAACTCAGACCATCAAACTGAACAACTTGCACTATGGAGCATACCTCAGGAAACGCGTGAGGTAGGCTACATAGTGAAAGTTGCTCAGGCTAGGTCTCAAGTACCCCTTTCATATTGAACACCCTGTTTTTATTGTATTTTCCCTCCCACAGGGGTCCGTATCTAAATCGATAGTGAACCGTAACCTGATATGTCTGAACGAGGACACCCTGGGCGCCATAGTGAAGGGCGGCATCGCGCAGTACGTGGCGGTGGAGCTCTCGTTGGAGCTGTGCCGCGGCAAGCAGGGCGCGGGCCAGGCCGGCCGCAGCGTGATGTGCGCCCTCACCGCCTCCATACTCGGGTGAGATACGCGCGTGCGTGGGTCGAAACATCGCCTCCTCACGGCAGGCGAGGCTACCCGCCACTGGACCACCACGGCGTGGCACTTCTAATAAACGTTACTAAATATGTATAATAAAAGCACATAAAAGAAAATTATAGTTTGTCTACAGGGTGTTAGGGTAAACATTTGCATTACTTTAAGAGGTGATTGTACCCATGATACTGAACAACTTTCCCAAAGAAACCTATAGGAAATTCGTAAAAAAAATGTTGGACTTGCCATACTAAATGCAATCAGCTGATCGAAGTTTTGTATGAAAAGTCGAAAAAGAAAATTGAGAATTTCCTATATATCTTTGGGAAAGTTGTTCAGTATCATGGGTACAATCACCCATTAAAGTAATGCAACTGTTTATCCTAACACCCTGTATAAAGTCGTGACATGAATGTTTGAGGAACTATTTTTTTTTTAAATAATATGTTTTATGGCTCTGGATACTATGTCCTTTAAAGCCATATCTTTTTTTTTCTTCTTCGTATTCTTAATTTTGATGGTGGATGAATGAATGATAGATGACGATGAATTTTAAGCCTTGAAACGTTGGTGTTCGACGTTTTGACGCTTCTTTGGAGTTTTTGGAGACAATCGAAAGACGCAGGAAACGCAGAAGTCCACAGGAAAGAGGTGAACCGACCGCTTTGCCGCACTAAAAATGACGGAACACTTTTCCTGTTTACGCCCATACACCAAACGTAGCTATCGAATGCCCGCCCAAAACTCCGGAACTAATCATTTAAGTATGGTGGTGTTGCCAGGTTATGCTTGATTTTGACGTTCTTGCGCGGAGGCAGCGCCCTCGTTTTTTGACAAGACAGATTGTACCCATTGTTTTATTGGTTAGTGGAAAATTTTGTGATTATGAGACTAGGGCCAGTTTCTGTTAGTGGTTTTCTGGTGGTTTTGAGAGTTAATTCTGTTGGAAACACTGGACGAGTGGGTAAGGTTTGAATTCACAAATGGACCCGGCAGGGGGCGCTGCAGTCGGTGTGTCATCAAATTTAGACAGAGACCATAGTAAACAGTGAGATATCAAAAAATGATGACTCAACCCAAAGAGAATGGAATCACTACGTTTTAAGAGTCGGGACTTTCTTTGTAGCCAATGGAATCAAGTTACATGGCACACCAATGCCAACATAAACGCGTAGTACTTCCTATCTCTATGCATACACGTCAAACTTAACAGAGTACCAACCTAGCAGACTAAATAGTGTAGTAACATTTGTATTTTTATCGATATCGATAAAATATACAGGTTAGAAATCGAGCCCCATATTGTTTTATATACTCCACGGCATAAGGTTTATGATCGAGTCTACATTTATGAGTCCAATGTTGTTTAGTATTAAATATGTAATAAAAAAATGACCGGCATGACATTGAAGGTCGGTCTTAAATGTAGACTCGAAAAATTTCTGCTTTCTAAATAAATAAAAACTTTTAGTAATAACAATTTATTGAAAACATAACAATCTTTTGAGTCATTCATCGGTACAAGAAAAAAACCGTTACAGATATTTATGATCACAGCTATTGGGTGTACTGCAGACTTTTTTAGGCGATTTTTTTCTTGTTAAAAGCTCTGTCCTCAAAATGATTACCACATACATATTTCAATGTATGCAATTTCTCGATTGGTACATATATTAAGTCTTCTTTAGCTACAAGCCTCACCCACTGCCTACATCTGAAAAATATTTTAAAATGATATTCTATTTTATAGGTTAGGCTGCCTCCATACTGGCGTTTTCACTGTTTAGCAATTCATATTTTTCGATAGAATTCATCCGCCCTAAAAATAATCTCAGTTTACTTGAAAACTATCGATTGTAGAGAAAAAACACAAGAATAAAAAGTGTTTATTTTTCTTTACTCTCGATAAATCCCTAATAAAAAGTGTTTTTTTTTAAAGACACAAAATACTCAGAAAATCAGTCGTCGATTCCTGTAGTTATCGATAGTTAAGTTACATCACTAGTACACAATATAATGAAAATTAAATACCTGATTTTATTAATTTTTAGCTTGAAACACTATCATATTCACACTTATGACTAAAAATATTTAATCCAATGCTCACCGGGCCTCGTCCCGAGGAAATTTAGCCATAAACATCCTATTTTCGGAATCACGGCGACTGGCTCGATCACCACATATTTCGCATGTTATAAAGCGTTTTTTCGGTGGCATTATTGAGGATTCTATTTACTGTGGATTACTCCTCGCGAATTTGTTATTTTGGAGAAATTGTGATGAAAACAAACGTACACTTCACGCAGTTACAAGCAAATGACAAGCAATATGGATGACTGTTTGAAAAGAAAGAAAAACTGTACTGACGACACCAAGAAGTTTCTCTTTAGGTATTCAAACTTCTTGGACGACACTATCCGCCATTAATTGCCATGTAAACTCCCTATAATTTTTTTTTCTTCCTAGTTGCGCTAGACTGACTCAACCGTAGATTCGTTAGAAGTAATTATGGAATCGCTTTCTTTAATTTAAAATGTCATATTTAATGTGGCGCTGCTTTTCCGGGCACTACGACGTTTGTTGGGTCCGATAGAATTGAATAAATGATGTTGAGTTTGAATAACATAGTAAATACGGCCAGGTCACGAGAGGTATCGGAGTGCGTGACCCGCGTTCGGCTGATCTCGTGGCTGGTGATGGGCGCGCTGTGCAACTCCCGTGGCGGCGTGCAGCCTCTACAGCAGCCCGTGCCCCAGGATGCCACCTGCCACATCACTGACCACATACAGGTATGATACAATACAACATTCACCAACCACGTCATGCGCAACCATGAAGTTTGAGTCATGGTTACTTTAGCAGGTAGCAGGTTAAAATTGTCTGGCCAGGAGTTGGAAGTATCAAAACTTTCGGGCTACTGATAGTTTGGTCAATGAATGCTCAAAAAAGGATGTGGATGGAAAAGTCGAATGCAGAAAATTTGACTTAGGAACTTTGTTTGGACTAGTTAGGAGATAAACATACTAAAAGTCCTTACCCGTCCGAGGTGCGCTCGAGGGGGGGAGGGCAAAGAAGGTCCCGTTTTTTGGTTTTTTGCTTACATCTCGAAAACGGTGCGTCGTACGAAATTTTCTTGTACTACATAATGGAAACTGATAAAATTCTCTACAACTTTGGCTCTTACACTTTTTATCTATCTCCAATCGTTGCCTAGCTATGAGCTCTAAAAAACGGCCGATTTTCAAAAATGTGTTAAATTCTCTATAGCACATTGTAAAATTTGCCAAAATCATTTGTTATTGCTCACTCAATTAAAAACACCCACAACCACACGATTATGAATCACTAGCCGCCTCTTCCAGCGTGACGGGCCTGGTTGTGGTTCCTCATTGTTTGCCTCTTCTTCTTCCTCATCTGTCGAACCATTATCAAATGATGGAACGCAGGCTTCTTCTACATCATCCCCACCATCGTCGTCATTGTCGTTATCTTCCAACATGAGAATGCTATTTGTGAAACTTCCATTGCAATTGTGGCAAATGGAAGAGCATAGCATGGAGGCCTTCTTACAACCACATCTAGCACTATTACAATCAGTGGTGCACCGGCAAAATATCAGTACCTATCAGTATTTCTTCGGGAGCAGCTGGTTGTTTGGTTTGAACAGGAACCAAGAGGTTGCTTTCATTCCGTTTCCAGCCCCACAGTTTAGGAGAAAGGTCTTGTCCAAGCCAAGCCTGGACCTGATGGTAAGTACGTGCCTTTTTCACCAACCTTGGTAACATTATCTCCACCTTCTTCCAGAACTCCATCACATACAAAACACTTGTCTGTCATCTTGAAAACTTACGCAAGTATGTGCAAAATGTTTTGTGACTGCTTCCCTGCGTTACCGGGTGCACAGTCACACAACTCAATAGGTCACGAACGAAATAACAACATAAGCCCGAAGGCATCTTTATTGATATTTTTGGGAGTTTTAGCCAGTTTAAAAGTAAACCGTTTCCGCCTTCACCACGTGGAGGTACTTCCAGCTTATGTTATTTTTTAATAGTGTGTGGCTGTGGGTGTTTTTAATAGTGTGGGTGAATAACAAATGATTTCGGCAAATTTACAACGTGCTACAAATAATTATACACATTTTTGAAAATTTGCTGTTTTTCAGAGCTCATAGCTAGCCAACGATTGGAGATAGATAAAAAGTGTAAAAGTCAAACTTATAGAGAATTTTAAAAGGATTCAATATGAAGTACAACAAAATTTTGTGTGACGCACCGTTTTCAAGATGTAAGCAAAAAACCAAAAAACGGGACCTTCTTTGCCCTCCCCCCCCCCCCCTCGAACGCACCTCGGACGGGTAAGGACTTTTAGTATGTTTATCTCCTAACTAGTCCAAACAAAGTTCCTAAGTCAAATTTTCTGCTTTCGACTTTTCCATCCACAATTATTCATTGCCTAAGCTATGAGGAAACATCTTCTAATAGTTTGTATAAAAATCAGCTTGTATAATTGACCTAAGTATAATTACAATGCCAGACATCCTTGAACTTTAATAAATTGTAACTATACTTAGGTTAGAGTACTTATACAAGCTGATTTTTATACATGTTACTTGGGTAACTATTAGAAGATGTTTCCTCAGTAGCCCGACAGTTTTGATTTTAATTTAAACCTGCTCTACCAAAGAAATCATGACTCAAACTCTTAGACAATTTAATAGTAAGGACTGGCCTTGCGGTAGCATTTCCCCTCTGCCACGGTATTAGATCAATTAATCTTGCGCATTTACACTCAATTTTATACCTTATCACTAAACGAGACAGCCTATAATTGCGAAACAATAATTTTGAACTTAGAACGTTTGGGGTTCACACGTGACTACTTTTCATGATTTTTAACATTCAAAATTAGAATCTAAAGTTATAGGGAAATAAAATCCAAAGTTGCGAATTTCATGTTACCTCGCCCCCCGCAAAAAGTGGCAGAAAATTTAGATAGGAGAATGACACGCGTTACGCGTCCATACTATTAAATTGTCTAAGCTCAAACTTCATAGTTGGCCATCATTCCTACCTGTGTTGGGAGCATGCGCTGAGGAACTTTCAGCTTTTATAAAATAGTGAAAGTCTGATTGTCACGGACTCTTTCTTTATTCCGATATAATAATAAACGTTATTTCAGACAATAATGTCGTCATACGTGGAGCAAACGAAGCCGGCGTCGCAGCGCATGAACGCGCTGTTCCACGCGTTCATCCTCTGCCAGCTGTGGACGCTGTACCTCGAGGAGCTGGCGAGCGGCAGCACCCCTAGCAGCGAGCCCCACAACACCACCGTCTGTATACTGCTCGACTTCTGGTGCAAGCTCGTGCCCAGCATACTCCAGGTCACCGTGCAGTCCAAAGTGGTACGCACTTTTAGTGTTTCATACCCAAAGGGTGAAAATGGGACCCTATTATTAAGCCTACGTTGTCCGTCCGTCCGTTCTTAGTTAGGGCTGTAACTTTTGAACCGTAATAGTTAGTTTAAATTCACAGAATGCGCGTTATTATGGGGAATAAATTGTCAAAAATTTAAAAATTAAGGGGCTACTTTTAGCAACGTTTTTTCTTCTCGCTCTGTCGTAAAAACGGTAATAAATACAAGCGTCAATGTGATTATAGAGCCAACTCTACAGTACTGTAATATGTATAAACTCGTGTTTAATAATATTACTTTATTCCTTGTCACAGCTCGCTGAAACAGTGAACCTGCACTTCCTGAGTCTCCTTGAGTCTCTACTGGAGTGCAACTCGACGGTCCTCAACAAGTTGCTGCCACTTTGGACGCCTATACTGCATTCACCACTTTTTAATGTGAGTTTGTACAATAATCATTAATGTATATTGTTTTTTCTCAGACCAAAGCAAGCATTGGTTTGAGCATTATTTTGACAACCTTCGTCGAGATAAATCGTAATTGGCTACTTGACAACTAGTCAAATCAGCTACTCTTTATCGGACGTCAAAACATGCGCTTTGTATGAAGATTTGTACTAAATATTGAGTTGTGACGTCATCAACATTTTCATTACTTTTTATAGTTTATCTTGTTATTAAAAATAGTATTCAAGCTAAAAACTCAATGAAAATGGGAGTTTAGCGTTATTTTCTAACCCTTTTTTTATTGAGTAGATAAAAATAAAATATATTGAATGTAGTCAAATACCCAATTGCTGTACTGGCCAAATACATGCGCGCAGCGGCCGGCAAAAGTTGTATGAAAAAAAATCCATATCTGTCGTGTTTAACGGCCAAGTAAATTACACAGTAAACTCATATCTGTCGTGTAATTTAAAAATGGAACGATACTTTACTTTAAAACATGGCGACCAAGGAGGTAACTTATCAAAGGTTTTATTTAAATTTCGAACTGAATTGCAAATAGAAAGCTGTTTATTGAAAAAAAATTGTGGTTCGTTGTTCGTCATTGATTTTGAAAAGAGTTTTAATTTCCGCGCATTATTTGAGAAAAGTACTATACAAGCCTTGGCCACAACAGGCATTGATGGACTTATGTGCTTTACACGTTCGTCCATCAATGCCTCTGTTGTTGGCCGCTGCAGTAATGTACTATTTCTGTTCACGTTTCTTACCATCCACACTGCCTTCGTGGTCTAATGATTAAGAGCATACAGGGTTATTTGTAATTCGACGTATTCCTTTCGGGACGTTAAAGGGCAGCCTAAATGCAATTATGGGAATCCCCATATGTGGGGTCGGAAATAAATAGTTTTCGAGATATTTGGAATTTATGGATTTTTACCAAAAAACCCATTTTTTCACATTATTTCCTAAATAAAAAAAAATATGCTTACTCTATGGCGTCGATTTGAATTTTTATTTCATAGCTACCACTTTTTCCTACATTTTTTCGTAAATCAATGGCCGATCATACCGAGCAATTCAAAATAAATCAATAACAATGACGGTAAATTTTTGAAAAAAAAATAGTAAGTCTTGAAGTCATGCGTTTTTTCTCAAAAAAATTGTATGACAAAAAGTGTGCGTTTTACTGAAATAACTTCCTCGTTTTCTTAGCTTTCTAAAAAGGTATAAATGTTTTAGGAATAATGGGAATTACAATGTCAAAAAAGGTTTTTTACTTAGTACGTGATACGTTGAGGCAGTGGTAGAGGCAAAATTCTCTTGGAGAAAAATATTACGATTTTTTTTAGATTAGCTTTATTAATTAATTTACTTACTCAGTGTGAGCCTCGGTTCCGAACACATACACACAAGCACTTTCCTAGTTGACTTTTAGATACTCTTGAAGTAAAAGGTAAAAGCTCATTACCTCCGCTACGATTATTATGCGCTGCCTTAGGTCTTCTACGTCGTTTACTGGGGTTTGATAAACAAGATCTTTCATTGTGTCCCCAGATATAAAAATTACACGGGGCTTCTTGCAGACCATTAATCGGTCATTCTCTACCAATCCATCTATTCGAATAAGTTGCAAGTCGGGCAAGCAACGTAACCATTTGAGGGATTGGTAGAGGAGGGCCACTCCTTGGCCTGCAAGAAGCCCCGACTGGACCTCATGTAATTTTTATATCTGGGGACACAAGGAAAGACCTTGTTTATCAAACCCCAGTAAACGAAGTAGAAGACTTAAGGCAGCGCATAATAAACGCAGCGGAGGTAATGAGATTTTACCTAGAAAGTGCTTGTGTGTATGTATTCGGAACCAAGGGGCTCACTCTGAGTAATTAAATTAATAAATAACGTTAATCTAAAAAAAATCGTATAATTTTTCTCCAAGAGAGTTTTGCCTCTACCACAGCCTCTACGTATCACGTACTAAGTAAAAAACCTTTTTTGACATTGTAATTCTCATTATTCCCAAAACATTTATACCTTTTTAGAAAGCTAAGAAAACAAGGAAGTTATTTCAGTAAAACGCACACTTTTTGTCATACAATTTTTTTGAGAAAAAACGCATGATTTCAAGACTTTCTAATTTATTTTCAAAAATTACCCGTCATTGTTATTAATTTATTTTGAATTGCTCGGTATGATCGGCCATTGATTTATGAAAAAATGTAGGAAAAAGTGTTAGCTATGAAATAAAAATTCTAATCGACGCCATAGAGTAAGCATATTTTTATTTATTTAGGAAATAATGTGAAAATAATGGGTATTTTGGTAAAAAACCTTAAATTCCAAATATCTCGAAAACTATTCATTTCCGACCCTACATATGGGGGTTCCCATAATTGCATTTAGGCTGCCCTTTAACGTCCTGAAAGGAATACGTCGAATTACAAATAACCCTGTACAGCTCTTGAAACGGAGGTCGTGGGTTTGATTCCCACGGGGGATACCTAGTGAATTGTTACTTTGTGCGTTTTTCCCCAGTTGGTTAGGACATTGCAGGCTGAATCACCTGATTGTCTGAAAAGGAAAGATGATTCCGTGCTTCGGATGGCCCGTTAAGCCGTTGGTCCCGGCTACTATGTCTGGTAGTAGTAGTCGTTACATAAAAAACCACGTCAAAGGCCGTAAGGCGGATTGAAAAAACTCTGAGCTTGCTGCCCATAAGACCATTTACAATTTTAACAATATACGAGCTTTTACCCGCGACTTCCGCTTAAATTATATACCAGATTTTAAGTCAGATGAGATAATAAGCTAACAAACAAAAAAAGTTTCATCAAAATCGGTTCAGTAGTTTTTGCGTGATACTCGAACAAACAAACACCAAACAGACAGACCAAAAATCCAAAAATTGGTGATTTGGAATCAGGGACAGGTAAAAACCAAGTCGTAATTTTTTTTGTAAATATCTTCAATGTACAGACACATTTATGTTACAGTTTTATAATAGTTTCGATATATTGTGAATAGAACAGTTTGGTTATTGATTTGTTTGATCGTTATGGGATAGTATTAGTTTAAAGCTTATTACACAGGCGTCGTTCCAATATTGGGCGAGGTCCTTCCTCTGTTCTCTCATAGTCACTGGTCTGCACTTCGATAGGCCAGTTCTTAAGGAAGCTATCAATTTCGTTCCGCTACATTCGCCTGGTTCAAATATGACCTACTGAAAGGACGACAAAAAACGCGAAGAACTTTCGGTATGAAGCCAACACTGAAATCGCAAAAAATTTGTTCCACACATTTGAGTCGATAGCCAGTGACATTTTCTACGGAATAAGCATTGACTTATCAATGGGAATATAAGCTATATATTTTTCACCCCTCCGGGCGGAAAGCGTCAACTTTCGTCCCGCTCGGCTTCGCCTCGGTCAACAATGACATGAGATCAGAGACCTTTCTTACTTTCCTGCTCTCGGTGTGTAATCTACTACTATTTCGCTATTTTAGCATTGGTCCCATTGTTAAAGTTGTTCAGTTTTATGGTCTGACCCCTAAAGTTTGTTACGCATATAAGTTTACACCGTGTATAATGTATGTTTGTGTCAGATGCCGCGGCACGTGTCGCAGCGGCTGGACGCGTGCCGGGACGTGCGGCCGGAGCCCGTGCGCACGTACCCGGGCGCGCACGTGACGGCGCCCGCGCCCGCGCCCGGCGCCGGCGTCGACAGCACCGGCAAGGCGGCGCGCGCGCACCGCCGCCTGCACAGGCTGCTCGCCAAGATGGCGCAGCTCGAGCTACAACCACACAGCTTCTATTTTATATAAGCTGGGTTAAAACCATTGACTTACCAACTATTGGACGTAGGGTCCACGCTCAAAAGTGTCCCAACCAAAAAAGCACCAAAACGAAAAAAGAGAACCAATTGCGCGACAGTCTTCGTTCGATTGGCTGACTACGCGCAGGGAGTGGGATGAGTTCAAAAATCGCACTTCAGGAGTGCAATTTTTGAATCTCATTCGCTGAGTTCAGAAGTTGAAAATGTCAAAATTACTGTGGAGATATGCATCAGTCTACTACTGATTTGACTTTCAAAAATCATACTTCAGGGGGTCAATCGCGCAAATTTTGAACGATACTACCAAAACAAAACCACAACCAACAACGTTACGTTATGCACAATTCGTATCGCGCTAATTATATTAACGGTAACGATTTAGCTTTATTTCGGAAGATACTTTGTCGTAACGTTTGATGTCCGTTCGATCGAATTTTCTGTATTGTGCGATTCAACCGTTCAGAAAAAAATATCTCGATAGGATTTTTACTTCAGCTTAACCAAATCTAAACCAAAACTAAACCAAAACCAAAAACGTTCCGTCCGAACGGTAAAACCGTATAAAATAGCTCATACCGTATAAATTGAGGCCCAGGAGTGCGATTGTTCAAAGTCAAATCAGCAGTAGAAAGATGTGAATCTCCATAGTAATTTTGACATTTTCAACTAATGAACTCAGCGAATGAGATTAAAAATCGCACTCCAGGAAAAAAATTTAAAACAGTTGAAAAAAAAAATTGGCTTCGGGGCCCCATGGACCCACGACTTATCATAAAATGATAATACACATTATTGTATTGTATACTTACTACTAAGTGGGCAATTCGGAAGTAGACTTCTATCGTGATATAAGATTATACTAGGAAAGACATGTGAAACTATGTAAAACGATTTATCATACGTTAAAATTGTTGTAGCTAATTTTAGTAAATATATTATTCTAAAACAATGTGGATGTTATGTGATCTTATTTGTTTTTTTATTTTAAGATTACTTACACATATTTTCAAAAAGAAATGACGTTGTTTATAGTCAAGTAAGTATACATTGTAAAGTTGCCAAATACCAGCAAAATTGTGTCAAATGTTAGGGAAATGTCCAATGTAGTAATAAATGTTTTATTATAAGGAATGCTTTGTTTCCTTTCGTTACCTTTGTACCTATCGGTCAGCGAAAATAAAATGCCTTCAATCAAAATGTACTTACTATTGAGATCCCTAGACGGACAAAGGTTTAAAATACAATGGATCATCTTAATATTGTCACAATTACATAATGCTCAGCTATTGATCATAAGTCTGTTTAATTGCACATCTATTCTGCCCACACCACGCCACGCCACGTCTGTCCGTTTCAATATAACTACGCACATCAGTAATTAGTCTTGATGGACCTATGACCCCGCCCGTGATACTGATTATTGTTTCACTTTGATATCTAATGATTTGGTCATCCTTTTGTGTGCAATTGGATTACGCGTATCGATCGCTTGTATTGTACAATAGAATAAGAGTTACCCTACATTTTATAGAGTGGACAACCGCCGCTCTCCCTTGAAAAAATACCTTAAAATGTATAGAAGTTTTGACTGAAGTCAAATGTGTAATAAATTATGGGGTTTTATAAAAACGACTCAGATAGTATCATATATTTTTGTTTAACGAGTTATTTAGTCATTTATTAGTAATAAATTATAAAAAAGCGGCAACCCCAAAATGGCTGTCTATGTTGTTTAGTAGGAGGTGATGCAAGCACAATGTTTTTTTTATATAAAAATGATAAAAAGTAATAAATCATTATAAAATAAACGAATGCCTGCAGTTAGTTTCTAGTGTTCCATAGTCTATAATAAAAATAGAAGTACGGTTATACATTTTTTGGTATTATGTGCCGGATGTCCTTTATAACTGACCGAAGGATTGTATATCGTAGTCCAGAGTTATCCTCAACTTTATGTTTATTTATTTCTGTAAAGTATAATATGACTACTCAGACAAATGTACACCAAATAAAACATTCGATTAGGTAGTTAAATAATAAAAAATAAAACTAAATAAGCAAATTAAGGGGCCGTATGCTTAGGCGAACATTTACTATGAGAAAAGCGACGCCCAACCCTCCGAAAAGTGCGTGCGTGTGCCGTATTTTCGATTAAAAAGAATTAATAAAAGTACTTTTTATTGTTTTTTTTTAATGATTTCTCTAGATAAACTAATAGTCAATATGTGAGTAAAATTCCACTAAGTAATTATAAACAGTTTCAAGTTATTCTAGTTTGAGAAAATTATGTTAAAAATGCATTATTTTCTTCACTTTTCGAAGAGAAATTCTATCGTGTGAAGTAATTTCAATCGTGTATTCAACTAATGATTTTACTAGATAAACTATACAAGAATACTGTGTAATTTTTTTGTTTCGGTATCTTGTATAAATCTTGTCGAAAAACAAAAAAAAATAGAGACCCCTTTCCAGGTCATTCCGGGACATATGGCCCCTTAAACAAAAAGGAAGGTATTCTACAATACCTACGTAGGTACAGTTTTATAAAGAGAAAAAAATAATGGGAAGGAGATCAAGATTAGGTATAAATAAAATATATCCTCAAGTTAACATCGAGGCAAGGTTCCTAATAGGCCGACGTTCACTCTTTAAATCGTCATATTCTTTGGGCAAAGTAAATACCAGCCCTTCGACCGACGCGACGGTGGCGCGCTTTTAAAACTGTTGAAAAAAGATTTGGCTTCAATCCCCTGTGGGCCCAGCACTTCCACGGCGAATAGCACGAATATGTAGCCCTCTCCTATACTCACATATGTTACTACTTACATGTATTACCTGCTATTGGCCAGAAGTGCGATTTTTGAAAATCATACGAGCGACTTGGCAGTAGAAAGATGCATAATCTCCATAGTAATTTTGACATTTTCTACTGAAAAGTCGCTCGTATGATTTTCAAAAATCGCACTTCAGATGGTCTCCACCATGTTATGCAGTGGTAATATGATAAACAATCTAGTCTTCTAATTAATAACGACATCTGTGATATAATACTTAGCTCAGTAACAATCAAAAACATCGTGGGAAATGTAAAGCTTTTTCATCTCGACATAATTGCGCAATCAAATCGAAGACAAATCGTGTATCTTCGAAATAATATAATGTGTCCATTGACATTTTGATATTTTATGAAAAGACCCTTTTCGTTACGTGATAATCGGTGGTGTCATGTCATCATCGTATCTAACTACAGACGACGTAAAGAAACCGTTTAACTACGGTTAATTAAACATGTCAAATATTGAATTTTATTGATGGACAATGTTTTCTTATTGCGCATTTGACATAGTGCTCATACTGTATACAATACACCCACTACTTTGACCCACATCAGAGAAATTGGGTGTGACCAGCAACAATAGTTCAGCTAATACAGCCATTTTGGACGCAATCGAGACGAAATGCGTTCATTAGACGTCTTTTGTAGTGCATTAGGCAACTTTTAACGCCTTTTTGTGCGTAGGTTTATGATATGTAGAGGCGGGTTCTGTTGTTTGCATTTAATTTAGCCCCAGCGACCCAGATTGTGTATGGTCATGAAAATTAACGCGAATTTACGTTTAATCCGACGGTTACGTCTCACTCAGTAGCATTGTTAGCAAATAGCTTGCATTACAATAAAATAATTTCAAAGAATGGGAAGTTGTTAGAAAATGTCAGGTCAAAAATAAGCTGAAGCCGATGAGAATGTAGGTAGGTATGTATGACAAAATCTAGACTAGAAGAAGCAAGATAAGATAAGATTCTGCCTAGCTGTCTTGAGACGACGTGTATTTATGTAGATACGAGTATATTGAGTGTGCGCGCTCATTTACAAAGACAGGCACATCTAGATTGTTCTGGTTTTACTGTCGGGGGTGTCATGCTACGCCCACAGCTATAATGTACTTCACGTATTGCAGTTATAACCTTCTTTGCCTTTCGATGACAGCATGTTTTGTTTACGGATCCGCAGTTACTTGTGATCGATGGTCGACTCTATACTGCATGATGATTATACATACTAGTCAGTCGGTAATTACCAATTCTATGACTTTGGATCAGTCGTAATTAAAATGTATTGGTATCTATCCGCATTGGGCACGCGTGGTGGACAAATGCCCATACACCCTCCCTGAGGGTAGGCCTGTGCCCTGCAGTGGGACGTTTATAGGCTGACGATGATGATGATAATATGTATCTATGATCTAAGGTTTACCTAAAAACCGAATAATTATGCTCGTGCATGTGTTATTACAAATACATACCTACATAGTCACAACCATAATCCGTTTGTCAGGTGGTCAGAAACGTTTCTACAACTACAAGTAGCAAATATGACTTAGGTTTCAGAATGGAATTTAAAACGTGATAAGTGACGATGAAGGAGTGGGTACCTACCTATCTATAATAATGACATCGTTTAATCATACCTATTTGATATAATCGACTGTTTCCCATGACTAGCGACCATTAAGCGACTTGTCGGTTTGTTATATCGACGTATTTTTCGTTTTTCGTCATCAAGAAGGAGAGTCACGAAGAGTCACGCTATGGAAATGATGATAGGAGTTGGACTGGATTTTTCTTTAAAATTTTGTGTAATTAAAGTAACTTTTTTTAGAATGCGTTTATCAATGTCATTGTTTTGCATTTAATTCTATTTTTTTGATGTTTTTGCCAATGTCTAGTTTATGTAGCAAAAGCTTTGGCAAAAATGCTTGACTTTTTACGATTATTTAAGTATTTTGGTGACTTCAAGGATTGTTTTTTGAAATGAACTCTATCCTGAGCTACCACTGGGGCTTCGTTTGTAGGCCGGGAGGGGGCAACCGACGACCGACACGCGACGCGACTACCTCTTAACATCTTCAACGTCAAAACTGGAGCAAGTGTCATCCATACTATCTACATAATAGGTAGGTACTTTGTGTAGTAATGCCGATGGATCAACATAATCCAATAACGTTGTATAACATTGTTTCCAATCCCTCGCGCATGGGCATTGTTTTATAATATAAAGTCGCGTTTATATTACACTCATTACTATGTTTAATGTTATATTAAGTTAGTTTTATAATGTTTTTCTCGATCTTTAGTTACTTATGAGGAATAGGATTGTGTTACAAAATGGAGTGTTCGCAGATTCGAAGCCAGTGGTTGTTTGTTTGTTTTTTGGTACCTAGGTGTCAATATAACCCTAGCACACACAATGGTACTGTCTAGGTATTTTATTATTCAAATTAATCCTAATAATAGAGGTATAGATGAAAAGGCGTTTAAACTGCAGCTTCCCGCAAGATGTCGTACCTACCTAGCAGTAGTTGCGTCACGACAAAAATGGCATAATAACAATGATTACGCGCGCGCGCACCTCACCGATCATACGGGATCCGTGTCAACGCCTGTGAATGTGAATAGTTTTCGTGTGTAGTGTTGTGTTTTAGTTGTTTCAGCCATTGTCGATAATTTTAAAAGACTAACATATTTTTCAGCATTTCTAATTTTCAGTGGGGCCAGCACACGACACAACGAGAAATTTCATTTTCACATGCGCAAAGTAACAAGGACCAAAGTAACATCTAGATTTTATAGTTTTGTCGGGGTTTGCATGCTAGGCCTATACCAGGGGTGGCCAAGACGTTGACCGCGGTCGACCGGTCGACCGCGCCGTGTTTTATGGTAGCCCGCGAAGAGTTCTAAAAATTTAAAAGAAGAAAGAATCCATTTTAAATTCCTAAAATTCAGAAATATCTCTGAAAAACTGTTCAGCTGTGTAACATGTGGAATTCGAAAGACTGTTTTCGAATTTTGAAACTGTAGAAGAAGTCGAAGCTAAATATGTTGTGGTGCGAGGAAATAAAATAAAAAATGTATATGGAAAGGATTAAGGAAGGAGGAGGTAAGGAGGATTTATGAGGAAATAAAAATTAAACTCTGATTGATACCTACCTAAGACATATTTTTTGAAATTGCATGTTTTTGGAAACAGTGGCAGGTTTCCACATTACAAGTTGATTATGAATCAGCGTTTTCTATGATGTAAGTTATGAAAAAAAATCCACAACCAATATAAACAAAAAATTTTTATTGAATAAATAAGTATGTCAGAAGTATAATTTTTGAAAGTAGACCGCCAAGTATATCTGAGATTCAATGTAGACCGCGTATTTGAAAAGTTTGGCCACCCCTGGCCTAAACCATCATCCTGGTTACGCATTTATGATAACTGGCCCGCCATCGTCTGTGGAGATAAACCTTGCTTGTGTATCGCTTTTGTAGACTATCCAAAATATAGTATATAATATAATATAATATAGTATATAATATAATATATATATATATAATATAATAATATGTAGGGCTGCCACCCGTCCGAGTTTCCCCGGATTTCCGATAGAACAGCAACGACCTAAGCTGGATTACATTATCAACATAAAAATTTTCGTGGTAGTCCGGGGAAAATTTCCGATTATACTGAATTGTCCGGGGTTTTTGATGTCTTTGTCAACTTTGTTTTTTTTTTATGGTGAGTCTTCTGAGCCATTCGAAATGAGGAGAGGGGTACCTCAGGGCTGTGTCTTGGCACCTACTCTGTTTGGTATATTTTTTTCACTGATTTTAAAAGCTGCGTTCGGTGAGGACAAACAGGGTATCCATCTGCATACAAGGACTGATGGGAGACTTTTTAACATCTCCCTACTCAAATCCAAAAGAAATCGCCAAGATCTGTATGTAGATAGTCTTTTGTTCGCCGATGACGCGGCCTTCGTAGCCAACACCCCCCACACCACGAACTCCAGAGTCTTATTGACAAATTTTCAAAGGCTTGCGCACATTTTTCTATGTCGATAAATGCTAAGAAGACGGTTGTCTTAGCGCAGGGGTGTAATTATATTCCAGTTATTTCACTGGATGGAACGCCTCTAGAAGTTGTTAACCTTTTCAGCGCCAAAGTCTGATATATCAGACGTTTTAAGTTTCGTGCCCTCGCCGCCAAAGACTGATATATCAGACAATTTTTTTTTTTGACAAATCCTTTTATTTTTATCACAAATAAACATATCAACGTACGTATATGTTTTCCAGATAGTGACAAATTTTGGGTTGTGGCGTGTGATGAGCGTTTTCTAAATAAATCCATGGCGTGGAATGGGTTAACAAATTCTGTTATCTAGGATCTACGGTATCCGAAAACATTTCGAACGACACAGAGATCAGTGCACGCATTGGAAAAGCTGCTACGACGTTCGGAAAGCTAAGTGCAAGAGTGTGGAATAACAAACATCTTACCATTAAAACTAAGATGAACGTGTATCAGCCATGCATCTTAAGCACACTCTTGTACGGTGCGGAGACCTGGACGTCGTACACAAAGCAAGAGAGGAGTATAAATTGCTTCCACATGCGCTGCCTTCGAAGTATTTTGGACATAACCTGGAGGGACAAAGTGACAAACGAGAGAGTGCTTGCTGCGGCACAGCTACCCAGCATCACCGCACTCCTCAAACAGAGGCGACTGCGTTGGCTGGGGCATGTGTGCATCGTATGGATCCCTCGTTTGCCACGACAAGTTCTTCTAGGTGAAGTTGCGCATGCCAAGAGAAAAGTCGGGAGACCACTGCTTAAATCATCTGTTACAGATGAAAAGGCCTATGATGATGATGATATGAGCATATTTGACTTGGTTGGTTGTAGAAAGTTATAACAGTTCTATCGACATTAATTTGATGTTGATAGAAGAATTAAATGCCCTTCACTACTCCAATGTTCCCACATCTCGAAGGTGAGCAAAATATTAAACAAGTTTTTACCCGTGAAATGAGATCAATTCTTTCTAGTTTGAGCTATTGTAAACATACTTATGCACGCGAAGACGAAGGAATCTTATTTTTATAAGAGATTTAGGTCGTGTATACTATGATAACTTTTTCAAAACAGAATGTGTATGGCTAAATATGTTAATATACCATTGTTTTATTCAATTAGCAACTTGACTTACTAAATAGACACAATACTTTGATAAATATAGGGATAGAAATAAGTGGAGTGGGTATTTTAACATTAGGTAGGTAGGTATAATAAGCATCACTGGTTCCCGGTTTAAAAAATTGACGAGATGGTTCTTCCATAAGTTTGTGGTGACTAGGCCTACCTAGTCACCACAAACTTATGGAAGAACCATCTCGAACATCTCACAATACCTATATTGTGTTAGTACTATTATTTCTACAGGGTGTAACAAAAAACCCTAGTAATACTTAAGGATTCACTGTGGAGCCAACATCATAAATAAATAAATAAATAGAACATCGAGAAAAAATTAAAAAATCAACTGTCCCATACAAAACTGCAGTACCAACCGATTCGACCAAAATGTATGGGACAGCTGATATTTTTTAATTTTTTCTCGATGTTGGAAATAGTGAAAGTTGTTCAGTTTGTTTGAAAAAGATATCGTCGGTCGCATTAAGAAAAATCGGTCAAGTGCAAGTCGGGCTCTCGGGCTACTCGTACACCGAGGGTTCTGTCCCACACGACCACACAAAATATTAACTTAAAAAAACATTTTTTTTTCGCCGAGACCTTTAGCACGAGACCGACTCATACTTGACCGGTTTTTATTATTTTTTATTATACTGTAGAGTTTGCTCTATAATCACACCAAGTTTGACGCTTGTATGTATTACTGTTTTTACGATAGAGCGAGAAGAAAAAAACGGTGATAAAAACTAGTTCCTTGTATGACGACCTCATTTTTAATTTTCTGGCGTTTTTATTATTTGTTAGCAAATCTGTCGTATAATAACGCATATTCTGTGAAAATTTCAACTACCTATCTAGCTCTTACGGTTAAAAAGTTACAGCCCTACATAGGTAGGACAGACGGACGGACGGACAGACGGACAACGTAGGCTAAGTAATAGGGTCTCGTTTCACCCTTTGGGTACGGAACCCGGGTAGGTAATAATGCTGGTCCTTCTATGATCAAACTATTGCTGACAGTTTTTAAAGGGGATGACCAGACCATCAAACTGAACAACTTTCACTAACATCGAAATCGCGAAAAAAAATCAGCTCTCCCGTACATTTGGCTCAAGTAGGTAGGTTTGCAGTTTTGTATGGAACAGCTGATTTTTTTCGAGATTTTCATGTTGGTGCCATAGAGAAGTTTTTCAGTTTGACGGTCTGATCATCCCCTTAAAATGTGTCAGCATATTAAGAGGACCCTATTACAGTCCAGTGTACAGTTGACAAGAAAACATCAAACGCTTCACTAAGCATGTGGAAGAGGCGTCTGGATCGTAGCCGATGGCGATCACTTGTCTCTGCCTACCCCAATGGGACACAGGAGTGAGTATATGAATGTATACATCACGAGTGGCCAAACTTTTCAAGTACGCGGTCTACATTGAATCTCAGATATACTTGGCGGTCTACTTCCAAAAATTATACTTCTGACATACTTACTTATTTATTCAATAAAAAATTTTTGTTTATATTTGTGGTGGATGTTTTTTCATAACTTAACGCTGCTGATTCATAATCAACTTGTAATGTGGAAACCTGCCACTGTTTCCAAAAACATGCAATTTCAAAAAATATGTCTTAGGTAGGTATCAATCAGAGTTTAATTATTATTTCCTCATAAATCCTCCTTACGTCCTCTTTAATCCTTTCCATATACATTTTTTATTTTATTTCCTCGCACCACAACATATTTAGCTTCGACTTCTTCTACAGTTTCAAAATTCGAAAACAGTCTTTCGAATTTCACATTTTACACAGCTGAACAGTTTTTCAGCGATATTTCTGAATTTTAGGAATTTAAAATTGATTCTTTCGTCTTTTAAATGTTTAGAACTCTTCGCGGGCTACCATAAAACACGGCGCGGTCGACGTCTTGGCCACCAGCGTCGGTCTGGGACTCAAAAAACTACCGGGAAAATTCAAACAAGCGGCCCACAGACTTTTTCCCCGACCATGACAAAGTCAAAAGAAAGGGCATGGATGGGCGTAGCAATTATTTTTCCCAGGGCGTAGAGAGGCTAGGTATAGATCAAGGTCAGGTTGCAAAACAAACTAGGAGCCAGGAGAGCCGGAGCGGGCGAAGCGAGCTCGAGTTTTTCACGATCTAAAATATCCGAGCTAGCGAAGCGTGCTTGAGATTTTACTACAATACGACTAGGGCGCGGCGTTACAATAAAATTTATAAAAAACGCTAGTGACAGAAGAAACATGGTTCCATAAGCGACTAAAAACCAGGAGCGAGTGAAGCGAGCTCGATATTTTACTATGATATTTTGGCCACTCCAAATCTGCAATAAAAGATCTATGTAAATCCTGGAGCGAGCTAAGTGAGCTTGAGATTTTACTCCAATAAGGCTAGGTCGTAAATCAAGAGCGACAAAGCAAGCAATGACCACACAATCCAGGAGCGAGCGAAGCAACCTCGTAGATTTACTGCAATGCCAATACGACTAGGTTGGGAATTAGGAGCGAGCGAAGCAAGCTCGAGATTTTACTGCAATGTGACTTGGGACTAGGACGCTGCAATACCACCAAGAACAAGGAGCGAGCGAAGCGAGCTCGAGAATTTGCTACATTGTGTTTTTTAGGGGGATGATCCTGTGACAATTAGACCATTTTGACCACCAAATTTCGAATGGAAACAGTTACTTACTCAGTTTGATGGTCTGATCATCTCCTTAAACCACCGTCAGCGTATGAAGAAGGACCCTACGATATGCTGGATTTAAAACCAGGAGCTTTCAGCTCATGCCGAAATCAAGTAGACATGTTCGTGAAACAAAAAGATAATTCGCAAAATATTTTGACTACGCAGGGGGCCTCCGACTCAGTTACTTACTGAACATATTTTGGCCTTGTTCTGAATTTGATCAAAAGGGTTCTCCAGGTTTGGAGGCCCCTTCAACCAAACTTATGATTAGAAAGCAAACTGACCGAGCGAAGCGAGCTCGCAATTTTGCAATAAGCACATTTTTATGAATTTCCTAGACTTTATAAGAAAGTGAAAAAAAAATACTTAGTTGTCGATTATTTTATTGTAGATTTCTTTAATTATTTTTAAAGTTAATCTTTTTAATCCTGGGGTGGGCCAGAAAGATTCTGGAGTGGGCTGTGCCATTTTCTGTAGGATGAAAATGAATAGGGAAGGAGAGCTGGACCGGACCGGCCCACGGGGGTACCGGCCCACCGGGAAAAGTCCCGGTGTTCCCTGGGGCCAGACCGACGCTGTTGGCCACCCCTGGTATACATGTACTACTGTTTAAATCATCAAACAGATATAACGTAGGTAATTAATTACATTCGTAGCACATTAGCACACATAACATCAAACAGTACCTAATATAATAGCTTTTAGATACCACTGCAGGGTTAAGGCCTTAAATAAATGCTTTATTAAAAGTCTTACCTAATTTTAAAATAAAGATCTTACCTACATAGTTAAATCTCACGTACCTATCATCTCAAATTATATAACTACGCCTTCTGTTTGATTGTTGAGATTTGATATCGTACCGTGAGTACTTTCTTGTGTTTTGTTGAAAAATGGCTACAAGTAGGTCGGTTTTCTAGGTAAACTTTAGATGGGCACCTTATACCTACCTACCTAAGAAGTCAGATATAACCTACTTTTTAGGGTTCCGTACCCAATGGGTGAAAACGGGACCCTATTACTAAGCCTACATTGTCCGTCCGTCCGTCCGTCCGTCTGTTCTACCTATTTAGGGCTGTAACTTTTGAACCGTAATAGCTAGATAGTTGAAATTTTCTCAGATTATGCGTTATTACGGCGGGTTTGTCAACAAATAATAAAAATGACAAAAAGTTAAAAATTAAGGGGGGTTCTCAACAAGAAACTAGTTTTTATCAACGTTATTTTCTTCACGCAACGGTAATACATACAAGCGTCAAACTTGGTGTTGTTATAGAGCAAACTCTACAGAATAACAACAAATACTAAAAACCGGCCAAGTCGGTCTCGCGCTAAAGGTCCCGGACAAAAAAAGATTTGTGTCTAAGTTTTAATAATGTTGTCTTCTGTGGTGGTGTGGTACGGAACCCTCGGTGCACGAGTAGCCCGACTCGTACTTGACCGGTTTTTTATTTAAAGAACCTGAAGGTAAAGTTATGAAAAAGAAAATAGGTTATTATTATTTGAGGGTTTGGGGCCTTGACATGCTTACTAAGCCTGTGCCACTTAGACCATCGCTGGTCCTTTGTGATCGCCCTTTTTATAGTTCCTTGCCAATCCCCACTGCGGTCAGAAATCGTAGTAGGTTTTTGGTCGGGACAGTTTGTATCTCATCTGGTGTCCTGCCCACCCAGATGAGTACTGCGTTTGTACATCAAGGGGCCACAGTCACATAGGAGGTGCAGATGAGTTTGAATCTCCTCCTTGCAGAATCTGCAGTCGGTCGTATTACTTAAAATCTGTGTGCATGCCGCGTGCTTGTTTAAATTTGCAGTGGCCTATGAGTGACCTTGCTATTGTACAAATTTTATCCTTGCCGAGACCAAGAAGACTATTCACAAGTTTGCGATTCTAGCCTTTGATAAGTGCTTTGGAGTGGCCCATGCCTGTAGTGTTGCACCATAGCTTTATTGCCTCTCCAAAGCTGGCCCTATTCAAAGAATCACGCATTAGACTGCTAGGCATTCCGAGAAAGGATTCGGGGCCTATGAAGTGGTTTTTAGTGCCCCTTCTGGCCAGCTCGTCCACATTCTCTTTCCCTTCTATGTCTGAGTGTCCTGGCACCCATTGTAGCACAAGCTGATGTTATCGCCTAAGGCGTTCAGCTGTGATGGGCTTGGGCAGTCCTGCACTGGTAGCATGCACACCCGCGATAGCCGTGATACGGCTTTATCACGTCTTTTATCGCGTTCTTATGCGCGCGAACGAACGAGATAAAAGACGTGATAAAGCCGTATCACGGCTATCGCGGGTGTGCATGCTACCAGTGCTGTACTAGTTTAGACTTTACGATCGGAGAGTCTAGCTAGCAAGGCTGCTTGAATTATGTTGGTTGACTTAGAACATAAGAAGTGACGCAAAATAGGTTACTTAGCTAACTCGATTGCTAGCCCGTTTCTAATAAGTAGTGTACCTATATAAAAGATTTTCACTAATCTAGATTGTGGCCATCGATTCATGATCAGAACTTCAAGCTTTTAACTACAGACTACAACCAGCTCTATCATAAATTCCTTTGCAATTTAAGGCAAACAAAAAAACCACAACTTGCGTAGAGCTTTTAATCTTTTCCCCGGAGCGGCTCGGCGGCGGTTACTTGCGACACCCCTGCATAATTACCTCCGTTTGTCAACTACCATTCTGCTTTACCACAACAATTAAACTCTGTTGTCTATAAAACTGTATAAGCGACAGTAGACTGTATTGTAATAGCTATAAGATCCTTTAACTAGAAAACTAATTCAAGCAGATGAGATTGAACTTGCTAGATGTTTAGGTCTATCTGCGAGCCAGATTTAGTTTCATCCCAGTTTCTAGACTAGATAAAGACGAATCTAGTTTGAATGAGGAGTAGATGGCGGCAAAATTATATTTGCAACATTTTTATTGAAAGATGTCACCGAAGGAGTCACGATCCAGGGTTTTCAACATCAAGGACAACCATACGCAATTTTAATATAATTTGTATAATAACAGTTATTGTATAAAGTTACCCGGCTGTTGGCTTATTTAGTGACATTGGCGAGACGTTGGTTAATACAACCACAAAGCGTTTTGAAGCTATATTGTTCTGGCAACTTCAACACTGGAGTGTAAAAGCGTGACTTAAAGAACAAATTCGTAATAAGCTTAATCAAATATCAAAATTGAATTTGCTCATCAAAATCTCGCAAGTACTGAGATTCGCGTGACGAATGGACGGACAGACGACAGACATGTGTCAGGATGATTAGCTTCAACTAATATTGTGTTCGCTGTTCGTCCTTGAAAACCTTGCGAAATATTTGAAATGCATTCATTCATGTATGATTCACAAGCATTGATTATGATTAGACATCAAACGAAAATAACGAAGAGTATTATTTCAATAGTAGATTGGTAGGTACAACTCTTAACTTTTACTCAAAGTCAAATGAATAAAACAATTTGTATGATTAAAGGAGTGATGGTGATTTTGATTCGTAAGCAAAGAACTGTAATTATTTTAGTGATCGAACAATTAAATAATCATTGACCTTCAATAATAAAGTAAAATTAACTTAAGTACCTATACAGTGTGTAAGGAAAAGTATCATTAACCTTTAAACCATATACTTTAGGTACCCATCAAACTGAACAACTTTAATTATGGGAGCAAACCTGTAAGAACGAATAAATCGGCTGCTCCATAGCCTCCATACGTTTGAGTCGAGTACGTAATACGTATTGCAGACACAGTTTAGTATGGAACAGCTGATTTTTTTTTCGTTCTGACAGATTTGCTCCCATAATAAAAGCTGTTGTGGTTTAAAGGCTAATGATACTTTTCCTTAGACCCTGTAATGGCCTGTATAAACTACTAAGTATACAAATATACCCGTAACCCTATTGGGATTTGAATCCGCAGTCCTCAGGGAATCTCTCAGACCATCAAGGTACAATACGTTGATACAGATGTTAAGTCCAGCTGTTCATTGTATTGTTAAGGCTGCGCCGAGCCTCTTGTGCTACCCCCAATCGTATTTTTTGTATTTCTTAACAATTAAGCAATATTTCCAAAAAAACAAGAATGTTACATTGTAGTCATTGCTGATTTTCAATTTATCGGGTCACTCCGGATTTGTTTTTATAATGTTTTTAGTAATTTTGGATTTAACGATATAATAGCTACAAGCGTAAAACATAATATTCCGTAATCTATACTAATTATTATAAAGAGGAAAGATTTGTATTTTTGTATTTCTGTGTGTGTGTATGTTTGTAATGAATAAACTCAAAAACCACTGTGCCGATTTCAAAAATTCTTTCACCATTAGAAAGCTACATTCACCCTGAGTAAGGCTATATTTATTTCTAGAAAAGATTAGACGTCCACCCGTGCGAAGGCGGGACGAGCCGCTATATTTCGATAAATGAAAGCCAAATGTGAACTCTATTACAATGAAGTTCGGACCGAAACGGTCTCGATATATCGAAAATCGAAAGCCCGGGTACAGGGCCTGGACATTCTTGTTTTTTGGAAATGTTTAATTGTTAAAAACTAATAAAAATACGATCGAAGGCAGCACGATAGGCTCAGTGGCCTCTTAACAGGCGATAATAAAGACGGTGATGGTTACAGACCTTGATTCTTGCTCTTTACGAAGTGGACGCTAAAATGTAGTTCACATTGATATTTTGACATACCTACATAATTGTTAATTCTTCCGGCAATATGTAATCTACATTTTATCTTTTGGGGTTATTATTTCTATTGATTAGTGAATAGTGAGCATGTTACGGGAAATGATCTTTGTAATGTTATGTAATGGTTACCACGCCGGACTGCCAAACCAGGGTCCTGGGATCGAATCCCGGTTCGGTCATGGATGTTATATGTTCGTGCCGTTGTTGTATGGTTTCCATATTGAAAATCCTATAGTGCTTAACTTGGAATCATTAGGTACAATATACAGGGTCCTTCTTAATATGCTGACACTTTTTTAAGGGGATGATCAGACCATCAAACTGAACAACTTTCTCTATGGGACCAACATCGAAATAGCAAAATAAAAATCTGCTGTCCCATACATTTGGCTCGAGTAGATTTGCAGTTTTGTATGGACGAGCAGATTTATTTTTCGCGATTTCGATGTTGGTCCCATAGAGAAAGTTGTTCAGTTTGATGGTCTGATCATCCCCTTAAAAAAGTGTCAGCATATATGTGCCTGTGAGCGTTATTTATTTATTTTATTAATTGATTAGTAACTACTTAAATAATATTTAGTTGGGGATTTGGGTTATTGTTTCTTTTGTAGGTAAAAGACTAGCTACTCGTACCTACATATACAGACAGATGCTTTACTTATGTAAAGCGTATGGGATATAATAAGTGTAGGGGATGTTTCAGACATTGTTTCAGACCATAAAAATTTACAACTTTCATTATGGCATCAAACGAGGTCGTAAAGAAAAACCAGATTTTCAATACATTCAGGTGGAGTAGAGGTATAAGTGTGTCAACGGTGTAAACACTGCGAAATCGCGAAAAAAATATTGTTTGTTCCAGAGAAAATTTTTATTTTCTATTATATATGGAACAAACAAAATATTTTTCGCGATTGCTATATTGGTCATATTGTAAAATTTACCTATGCAGTTTGATGGTCTGAAGCGCCCCATTTAAGTTAACATTTATTTTCATCCTTAAACCTCCAAACTAGTTTAAACCTTATCTACTAAGTACATATGCATGAAAAATTTTAAATGTTGAATAGGTACCTAAAGGTAAAGTTCCCAGTTGTGAGTTAAGTTTAAGTAAGTCTTTATTTGAGTTGACTTAGAAAAGTATCTTACGTATATGTTAATAAATACAGAACATAGGTAATATGTGTGCAAAATTTCATTCAAATTCATTTAACCGTTTATGTGTGATTGAGTCGCTTACGTCGCCATTTTTGTATTATTTTATTGTATTAGTAGGATATACAATTAGTATTGTATACATTAGTACCTCAGTGGTATTAGTATTAGTACATAGGACTTAGTAAGATGTATTTGACATCACGACATTATAACTTGAACTGTACACTAACATCCAAACAATCACAATTCTCCGCTATAAACTAACTCTATCGTCTGAATCTTTCTATTTTGTCCGTCGCGTCGTCTGTTTGTAAGACCGGAGACGTAACAACCATGAGATTTCCGCTTGTTATCTTAGAACTGATCTCGTTAATCAGAGAATCAATACGACAAATATGGATTTAAATTATAGTTATTTTACGAAATTAAGTTAACATTTTTTGGTTGCATGATCTCAACATTTTCAGAGTGTTTCGTGACTTTTAGACGGTGTGAAATCTATTCTTTTATTATTTGATCACTGATAGGCCTATTATATGTCATTTTATAGTTAAAAAGAAATCGTTACCTTCCGTTAATGTACACCTGTTGTACCTTATTGAGGTCAAAGGATTCCTAGGCCACAGTATAAGCTGACACTTTTTTAAAGGGATGATTAGACCATCAAACTGAACAACTTTCTCTATGGCACCAACATCGAAATCGCGAAAAAAACTGGTACCTATCCCATACAATTGCGTCGAGTAGGTTTGCAGTTTTGAAGAGCAAATCTCGATATCGACGTTGGTTGGTCCCATAGAAAACTTTGTTCAGTTCGATGGTCTGATCATCCCTTTAAAAAACCGTCACCATATTAAGTAAAGGGCCCTATAGACTAATAAAAACTACAAACATTTAGTGCATGCATATGCTCACGACTATATTCCCCGAGGGGGTAGTCAGATATATTCTGAAACCTCAGATCATCCACGTTTCACTAGTAGTACCGAAACTCTGTCCAGTGTGACGGGGAGTGAGCCCGTCGCCACAAATATTTAGTAAAACGTATAAATATAAATTTACAAAGAGCGCTTTGTACCTACCTACTTCATGTAATGTCATACACAAGCCAAAGCAAAACCTTTCATAAATCACAATTGTAAATGATTATCTGGCAGAAACATCTATTTGTACTCCCGTCTACAATCTACAACAGCGCCCTTAGGCCGTTGGCTCGTTACTGCGGCATTGATACCTAGGGTCATAGGTTCAGACTAACTTTATTTGCTCGAACAGCTTTCATTTTGTGACAGTTCCTGGAGTTAGCAAATCAAATAGTGTAGTGTAGGTCCTACCTATTTTGCATTATAAATAAAATATTAAAAATACTAAGTAAAATTTGAACATGAAAAATGTAAATTAATATAAATATACACCAGTTAGTTCTTGATAACTAACCAAATTTTAAGGGTGCATTCAGACCACGTAGCTAAACAACTTTCCCTAAGGAAGTGCGTCGAAAAACGAACAAAATGGTTGGTCCTCTCCGATAGGACATCGATCGGCTGATCCGCACTTTTGTGGATACAAAAGTGGATATGGGAGGTCCACAAAAATTTCTCATTTTTTGACCCATATGCCAATGTTCTTTAGGGAAAGTTGTTTAGTTTCATTGACTTACCTACATTTATACACCCTTAAGATTTTGTTACTAATTAAAAACTAGTGGTGTATACCTTATCTCAGCCCATACAGGGTGTTAGGGTAAACAGTTACATTACTCTAAGAGGTGATTTTACCCATGATACTGAACAACTTTCCTTAAGAAACCTATAGGAAATTAGCAAACATTTTTTTTTGCCTTTTCATTACAGAAACAGAGATTTGGAACACTTACTCTCACTAATTCTTAGAACAGCTTTAGTAACGGTCCAAGATGTCGGCTAGTATATTTTTGTGATAAATAAATGATATTAGCTAATCAGAATTGGCCAGAAAACTAAATAGAAATCGAAAAATCTTTTCATCCTTATATGGAATGAAGTATCGTTATTTCTAAGCAGAATTGTATTACTTTGACCAAACATTATTCAAGTTATTACACTTAATGATTTTAATTAATAAAAACATTGCTTGCGAAATGTTTTATTGTCTCTATGTCTCGGTTTTAATAATAAGCTATACATATAATAACGAAGGGTACTATTAAAAGTTATGTATTATATTATAACCAAGCGGGCTATATTTATTTAAAGTCTTGAAAGGCGCTTAACGTGAGCCTTGCTAGAACGGCATAATTTAAATATAGTTTGCAGTTGAAGAAAGCTTTTAGACCGTCCCGAAAGGTATTATGGCAGAGTTCGTGTATGTATATATTCAAAGAATTACTAAAATTACTGAAAACTGCAGTTCGGCATGATAACCATTACTATAACCTGGTCGTCATTCTTATGTACCTCATCATCATCATCATCTCAGCCGATGGACGTCCACTGCTGGACATAGGCCTCCCCTAAGGATCGCCACAACGACCGGTCCTGCGCTGCCCTCATCCAACGGGTTCTCTCCGTCTGCACCAGGTCGTCGGTCAACACGATGCTTATATAGGGTCCTTCTTAATATGCTGACACTTTTTTAAGGCGATGACCAGACTATGAAACTGAACAACTTTCTCTATGGAATCAACATCGAAATCGTGAAAAAAAAGCAGTTGTCCCATACGTTTGGCTCCGAGTAGGTTTGCAGTTTTGTATGGAAGTAATGATTTTTTTTTTCGCGATTTCGATGTTGGTCCCATAGAGGAAGTTGTTCAGTTAGACGGTCTGATCATCCCCTTAAAAAAGTGTCAGCATATTAAGAAGGACCCTATATGTACCTACCTATCACAAATTGTTTTAAAATAAAGTGAGCATGCATTCAATATGTATGTGGAGACTTTACTGTAATAGCTCATAATTTTATCAATTTTTGTGTTCTTTTTTTTACTCAGCGGCTTAATTAGGAGCAGACTATTCACTTTTGCTCCTAACTAATCTTAGGTGTTTTGGCCACATACTCGTACAACGTATGATAACAACCTGCGGATAAGAAACGACGTCATTGTTGAATAAAACCTAAGATGGGACTTGTGAATGATCCACCATTATCTTCCGACCTTGACTGAGTGAGTACGTACCTTCCAGTAACTTTCTACGGTCCTACCATAGAGTCAGCCGTAGACATTTATGCTGTCGCATTCTTTACAATAAGGTTTGCCTAATAAAGAGAACAATCAGAGATGATCTCCCCTTTCCCTAGATGCGGTGGCGAGGCGACCCCACCGAGGCGGCGAGGCTGCGCGCGCGCAGCTCCGCGCAGTCTTCGCCGGCGACAGTCCGCCGAGTGCACATCTTCACCCGCCTCACGGATACACGCCATCGGTATTTTTTTTATTTCAAACTTTTCGCGTTGAAAATTCAAAAGTTTTACTTTTAGTATTTCAAAAGAGTTTTGTTCTTTCAAACTGCTTTTTGCGAGTGTTAATTATGCTTTAGGGTGTTCTAATAATTTTTGTATTTTCCTTAAGTTTTTCAGGAAATTGCTTGTACACCTGCCTTATTCATAAAACGAAGCTTTCTGTTACAATAATGTACTGTAGTCTTAATATTAATCGAACGTGTAGTAACCGACGGCATGAAAGTTTATGAATATGGCGGTTTTCCTCGTCACGTCATCCTCCCTGCGTAGCGATCTACCCTGACTATCCCAAACGACTTTTCAGGAAACAGAGTAGTTTAGAAGTGTACAATCGTTTGTTTACTTACATTCTTAAATACAGTCGGATTACAGCTTAGAATTCGTTCTCGTTCATCGAATACTTATTCAAACGTTTATTTTTAACGTTATATAAATTTCAGTCAAGTTATTGATTAAATGTGTAAGTTACGTATAAAGTCAATAATGTTCTTGATTTTTTTTTCTTGAGAATCAAGTATCGAAGACACAGTATTTCATGGTAGAGCCTATCAAGCTAGTTTCGCGCCAAATTTCTAATACGCCGTGATGAGTCGACCTCCGTTTTTCATAACCTCATCTTATCGCCGGAGCCTAAATTCCTCCCGTTCACGAAATAACCCGACCACACAATAGTCCAAAGCTAATTGTGATTTTTTCACACCCTCCCAGTTTACTAACATTGCTTTGTCAAATATCTTAGACAATGTCCGAATGAATGTTTAAAAAATCCGGGCCTAATTATGTGCAATTTTTGCGTAACTCTAGAGACTTTAGCCGCCGTGAGAAGGCATTGTCTTCGTCTCTGTGTTCCGTAGCTCCGCGCCGCAGCTTCAGTTTTTGTTAGATTAGTGTTATGGCTCGGTTATACAATGTATGAGGAACTGTGCTAGTGATATATTTATTTGATAGGTATGTCGGTTTCATTGAGACTCATTTTCTCACCCAATAATGATATATTAGGTTCCTGAACTCCTGGAAGGTAATGAGATAGGTTTTTTACTATTCATCAATACCGATCATCAAATATTTCCCTTCCTGCTCATTTCAATCCCTGAAGTAACCCATTGAGATCCTACCCCCCAGCTAACATCAAATATACCAAATAAGATTTATTGCTATTCTGCGAATGATTATCGAATGTTTTGCTAATCCAAGATACAATATTGCTTTGTCATCTGCCTTAATCACAAAATAATTGTTTACCTAGTCCACATTATTATTTTAGAAAAAGAAAATGATATAAATTGTTTTGTGAATAAGGTCATATAAAGCAACGTAATAATTATTATATTAAACT
Organism: Agonopterix subpropinquella; assembly: GCA_922987775.1. Lineage (NCBI taxonomy): Eukaryota > Metazoa > Arthropoda > Insecta > Lepidoptera > Depressariidae > Agonopterix > Agonopterix subpropinquella. The sequence continues at coordinate 50,263,582 of OV277693.1, read as the reverse complement.
TTGCAGTTTGAAAGTACAAGGTTTTGAAGAGTGTTATTATTTCGGTTAACTAGTGCCAAGACTTTATTGTGAATCATCTTACGGCGAGAAGAGATTCGTTTTGGTGAGTTTCACTAATTTTTTTAGCAATTTATTCTTTACATCCGTTTAGTAATATCACTGTATGTACCTACATTCATCGTTATCAGATCTGGCTGATGCCGGATACTTTTGTTTTATCCATTTAGGTACTAAAAATAACTGTTAGTTATAAACGGAATGGGATAAAGCGAAAAAAAAGAACCTCTCAGTGACATTTTGAAATCCTTGAAGAGGTTTACGTAGCATCGCGTAAGACAGGCAGCGTAGGTACGTTCACTGACGCGGGTATTACTTATAATGTCCATTACCACAGTTCATTTAATAGATCACATCAGAACATGCTCAACTTTAATGCAAATAACTGTTTCAAACAATTTGACCATAGTTATCTAAATAAAAGCAAGAACATGAAAACCATTTGTCCAGGAATGTTAACTAAGCAACAGTTTATGAGAATCTTGCAGAAATTTAATAACATGAAATTATGCTGTTTATTTTAATTAAAAACTAACTTTCTAATACAAACGGAAACACGCAATATTACTTATAAAATTTCCAAAAGTTCTAAACAGTGCAGATTTTTCGGTCTTCTCGGCGTACAAGAACTGTCACGGCAAAATCAAAATTACGTACACAAATCAAAGTCAGATACAGACTACAGTATGCTAAACTAAGTTTAAATTATACTATTTGCTTAGCATATAACTACCTAATGCTTCATACTTCATACCACATCATAATACATTCCGCGTTGAACTCTTTTATATGGCAATAGAGTTTGTGTGCGCATGAGTCGTATTTATAGTATAGGTACGGCATTGTCGGTATAATATTGTGAATTTTTCGAAATCCGAATTGGAATTAATGGAAAAAAACTGACGAGTGGATAGCCTCCTTCTTTTGTAGAAGTCGGTTAAAAACCAAAGAACGTTCCTAATTAGGGTTCTGTGTACCTGTATATTCATAGTCTAAGGTGTACCTAGACAAAGTGACATTCTATTGGCGTAGACGCTAGTAGAAATGACAGAATTTATCGATTTGAAATTGGCGATCGAAACATTTTGACGTTTGCTTTCACCACCATTCCATAAATGTGGTCCGTTTCTCAGCGAAAATTTTTTCGTCTTAGATGGTTTCTCATAATACCTAAGACATAGTACTTACTATCTCTATGACTTAAGCCTGCTTCCTGGCCTCCATATTTGTTACTTGACGTATGCCAAAAAGAGCGAGCATGGCATTAGACAATACCAGCTTCCTGATGGCATTTAACTCGAGGCATGATAGCGCTGTAATGAAAGTACTGTACAACCCGGGCGAATTAACTTGGCACCTGGCTCGCACGTGGCTTGGAATAAGAAACGCGGAAATCTTGGATAGAATAACTCGAAAATGCTAAACCACAAGGACGCTGAAATGCAACGGTAACTGAAATGCTATGCTACGGCCTCACACGGCGAAAGCAGGGTCCCGCGGAGGGTAGCAAGAGGGGTGTCAAATTCCGAGCCAAGTGCGAGCCAGATGCCAAGTTAATTCGCCCGGTTTGTAATGGAATATAGGCTAGACAACAATATTTTTTACTGCCAAGCCTACTTTGCAAATTCAAGTACCTAAATCGGAAATATACCTAGTATATTAAGTTAGAGCCTACATGATCTTCTCAACAACCACCGCCACCACTGTTCCTTCTCTCACTAAAGAGAGTGAGAGTTTAAACAAGGTTGTAATGTCTCAACCTTGTTTCAATGAACCCATCTTTCGTACCAAAAATATAAGTACATGTAGGTAGTGTTTTATGCGTGATACGTACGCACTTACACACGCGATGAATCCACCATCTCCTGAAAACTACACGCTTCGATAGGAAATTATTCATTGTATAAATTATCTACTTATCTAACCTACCACTTTCCTAATTGTATGACACACATGTAGGTATGACACACGATAATCACCTCAGCGATATGGTCATTAATCAATTACCTAATCTCTTCTATCTAATTTCAAATATTACTTATTATAAACATGTACCAGCCACGTTGTGCTATTTTAAATCAAATCAAAGATTGAAAAACAATTTTCTTTCACCTCCGAGTCCAAGATTGTAAAATTGGTGTGTCTATTGAAACTATTAAAAAAAAAAAAAATTGGCGTGATGTAGATCTATAGGTAAGTAATATCCTATAATGCTTTAAGATCATTTTTATAATGTTTGTCTGTTTATCACTCAAAAACTACTGAGCCGGTTAGGAAAGGTATTTCAAAAAAACATAACAAGGCTTAGTTTAGATTAAAAGTAGTTTTTATTTCATCATACAATAAAAAGCAATTTTAAAAGGTATTAAAGCTTTTTAATTTTTAATAATTCATCACATTTAGAACTTTTAACGGGAAAAGATTCTTTTCCAAACATTACAAAACAGTACCTAACTAGGTGTACCTACCTACACTTGCTTACATATATCAATTTAAACATGTACCGTTTTATGTCGCTAATGATCAATCTGATTTCACCCCTATTTGTGCGCAATGACATCTTTATCTAAGTCATTTATTTTCATGTCATCTATCTCTATGTCCGTTTGTTGACCATTAAATATAATAATGTTACATAACTCGAATGTCACCATTGTTAGCGTTTGACTGTAATATATTACATAGATTAAAGTAGGTACCTATTTAAGTGGTTAGCAAAAATTTTGGTAGTTAGTACCTGAGTAAAATTTTACTATGCACCTAACTTACCTACTCATATCTCTACATGATACACTTCGAACAAAATTACCGTATTTCAGTCTGCACTTAGTTCTTTAAACTACGCAATCGATTTTGATGCGGTTTTTACTATCATATAGACATTTTCTTCCGGAAGGTTGAGCGAGTTTATTATACAGAATGTTACATACAGTAGACAACTGTCTACAGTACTTTACATTGAAGATATTTAGAAGAAAAAGATTACGATATTGTTTTTGGATATCCCTGATTCCAAATCATCTCTTTTTAGAATTTTTGTCCGTCTATCTGTTTGTTTGAGCATCACGCAAAAACTACTGAACCGATTTTGTTGAAACTTTCTTTGTTTGATATCTTATGATTTTACTTAAAATCTGGTACCTATATAATTTGTGCGGAAGAAGTCGCGGGTAAACTCTGATAATGAATTTTGAAACTAGCTTTTACCCGCGACTCCATCTGCATGGACATATAATAATATGTAGCCTATGTGTTATTTTGGGCTATGAACTATCTATATGCCAAGTTTCATCGAAATCGGTCCCGCCGTTTTAGCGTGAAAGAGTACCAAACATCCATCCATCCATACAAACTTTCTTGTTTATAATATTAGTAGGATTAGATAGAAGATCGGTAATTGATTGTCATACTCTGTGGTCATACCTACGTAGGTTGATAAGTCATACAATTAGGTAAAGTAAGTGTTTTTTTTAATTCTTTTTAGTTTTTTTATTGGAGCTTAACCAGTGCCGGATTAAGCCTGCGCGAGGCCCGTAGCAAAAGCGTACAAGAGGCCCTTGGTTCGGATAGTTCAGCAATATAATTTTGTAAATTCGTATTTCTGAAGTATTAGAAGGTCATCATTTTTAGGGGCCCTTGTAAAAAGTACTGCATAATCGCCTCTACATCAAAAAATGAGCGAGCGAAGCGAGCTCGAAATTTTTTGCATTACGATTCAAAAAGGCACGGCGGCTGCATGATTTAAATTAGTAGGTATGTGTGTAAGTACTTACTTAAAAACACCATTCAAAAACCAGAGCGAGTGAAACGAGCGCGAAATTTTGCTTTGTACAATACAGTAGTCCAAACGGCGCCTTAAAAAAATGTTTTTTAGATGGTGTGATACGAAAATGCCCCATGTATGATCCGCGATTTTTTGTATTAACCGACGAAAAAACAAAAAGGAGGAGGTTATCAATTCGACGCGTATATATATTTTTTTTTATGTATGAACACGCATAACTTTCTACAGAGTAGTCCGATTTTCATAATTATTTTTTTATTGGAAAGGATATACTTTCGAGGTGGTCCCATTTTAATTCGGTAAAGATCTGATGACGCACTTCGGAGCTACACAATAGAACTCCTCAAAAGTTGACAGCAAATCACCGACGATTCGGGTATCGATGTACCCTTTGTGTGTGCTGGTATCCAGAATTCAACTAATGTATTTCACAACAAAAAATTATGAAATAAAAATGTTTAATAAAAAAATTAAACCGACTTCAAAACTCAAAAAGTATAAAATATGCAGCCGATGAATTTTACGTTAGCCTATAAGAATATCAATTTGTTTTATTGGAGTCGGTGTCAAGCCTAGCCAAAAAACTACTGCAAGCTCAGTCTCGAATCGTACAGGCTTGACAGCGAATTCGATAAAACAAATTGATATTCTTATAGGCTAACGTAAAATTCATCGGCTACAATATTATTTTATACTTTTTGAGTTTTGAAGTCGGTTTAATTTTTTTTGTAAGTAGGTAATAAGTATCTTCTTTTATCCCTGCCTATTTTAATTAAAAGTGATCTTAACAGCAGCAGGCCATAATGCCACATTTACTTCACTGAAATACTGAAACTTTGTTCATGTTTAATCAAGTCTAATTGCATAACTATGTAACTACATGCGACGTTACAAAAAATTTTACAAATTTTGCTAGCTGCTAACAATATAAAAATGCAATTGACAGTAGATTAACGTTTTTAAGGGATTAAAAAACCCTAATCAAATGCAATCGTCTTCATAATATGTTATTTCACGACGAGGTCCATTTGGCCTCCAAATTAACGACATGGCATAGGATATTGAATACAATTCGATACGGTTATATGAAGTAGCGAAATACAAGATGCGTTGCGATAGCTTATTGTAGTTTTGAGGAACGGTTTAAACTATAAGCGATAGGAGTCTTTGTGTAGGTATAATTCGGAATACTTACTGAAAAGTTTATCCCGGTAAAAGTAGCACGAATAAGTTAAGGTAGGTTAGGTAAGGTACTTTTTCTCAAACATGCTTGGAAATGTGAGCATTATTTTGACAACCTTCTTCGAGATAAATCGAAATTGCTGTACTGGCCAAATACATGCGCGCAACGGCCGGCAATGTTGTATGAAAATCCATATCTGTCGTGTTTAGCGACCAAATAAATTACATAGTAAACTCATATCTGTCGTGTTATTTAAAAATGGAACGATCTTTTACTCCGAAACATGGCGACCAAGGAGGTAACTCATCAAAGGTTTTATTTAAATTTAGAACTGGCTTGCAAATAGAAAGCTGTTTATTGAAAAAAAAAACGAATTGTTGTTCGTTGTTCGTCATTGATTTTGAAAAGAGTTTTAATTTCCGCGAATTATTTGAGAAAATTTATTGTTTTCATTTCCGCGCATTATTTGAGAAAAGTACTATACAAGCCTTGGCCACAACTAGGCATTGATGGACTTACGTATGTGTGCCTCGGCTTCGCCTCGGCCCACATTTACACGTTCGTCCATCAATGCCTCTGTTGCTGGCCGCTGCAGTAATCTACTATAACTTAAAATATTGTGTCTAATTAATTAAAAAATAATGCAACAAACCAAAATTGCATAGGTAAAGAACATAAAGTAATTTTGCAATTTATAAGTTTGTGGCCGGAAACGAAAAAGGGGACGCCCTAAAAAAATATCCTGGCGCCGCTCTGTGGAAGTATAATATCGTGTCCGTATAGTTAGCAGCCTCAGCAGCTCATTCGAAGGTTTTGACTAAGCCACGATTTAGTGCCCATTTAGTGCAATTTAGTGCCCAAAGCACAGATTTAGTGATCTTTTATTTTAAAGATATTTGGGTACCTTACTGAGGCTGCTAGATAGACGTCAAGCTAGCAGTCGCACATCGAGCTCATTCGAAGGTTTTGACTAAGCCACGATTTAGTGCCCATTTAGTGCAATTTAGTGCCCAAAGCACAGATTTAGTGATCTTTTATTTTAAAGATATTTGGGTACCTTACTGAGGCTGCTAGATAGACGTCAAGCTAGCAGTCGCACATCGAAATACTGTTTAGTGCTCATTTAGTGATTCCTATATCCAAAATTTCATTAATATTGATCCAATACAAGCCGAGATATGACAGTGCATTGTTGAGGCTGCTAACTAGACGTTTATTCCAACGATGATTCCAATGAAACGGATGCACATTTGAAACAGATAAATACATAGCGATTTAGTGCTCGATTTGGTGACTCTTATGTATGATATTTATGAAAAGTAAAATTTTCTTGCCTATTTCCCAAAAAAATTACGTAAACTTCTACATACTAATCGTAATTTAGGTCCGACGAAACCGTTGATCAAATTTAGACTTTATTCAACTGCGATAGGGTTTAAAATTGATTTTAATTTTATGGTTAGTACTGCCAAGCAAAAAAGTGAAATAACATTAACTGTGACAATACTCGCTCTCGTATGTATGTATTGAGTTGAGTGACTCAATTTGAGTCCAGACCCCCTAGCATGATTTCTCTACTTGCGTGCGACTCGGCTTTCTTCCATACTACAAGCCGCGGCAAGCGCGGCTTTCGCTCTCCGAAAAGCGCGGGAACAGGTTATTTTGTATGCAGCGAAGGCGCGTCGCGCGCGTATAGAAAAATCGCCAAGTCGCCCAAACCAACGCAACCACACCACGACGCGGGAAGGCAGCGTCAGCGGAGCGGGAAGCGCGCGTCAAGTGGTCCAATGGCGGTGGTGGTGGCTTGTACAATGTTACGCTCACCACGCTCACGTAACAAATTAAGATACATTTTAAATTTCAGTACATTTTGGTTCTTTTTGATAGATTTGGAACGTTTTTGTTAGTTTTTCCTAGATTTTTTGTAGATTTTGGTTGTTTTTGGTTCTTTTTTAGTAGATTTTGGAAATTTTTGTTTCTTTTGGTAGTTTTTGGTAATTTCTGGTAGATTTTGGAAGCAAAAAGCAAAAAACGATGTAATGTCTATTACCACAAGAGATAGTAGCAGGGACCAACGGCTTAACGTGCCATCCGAAGCACGGAATCATCTTTCTTTTCAGACAATCAGGTGATTTAGCCTGCAATGTCCTTACCAACTGGGGAAAAACGCACACAGTGACATATCAAGAGGTGTCCCCCGTGGGAATAGAACCCACGACCTCCGTGTCGGGAGCCCAGTGCTCTTAACCATTAGACCACAGAGACAGTTATTGGCAAGGTAAGAAGTCAAAAATCTGTGTGTGATTTATTCAATAAATCTGTTCATTAGTCTCCTAGTTTTTACCCGACTGCGCTAGGAGGGTAATACTAATCGTAAAGTAAAATAAGGACGCAGTTTGCCAAAAATTACGCTATCTGTCGGCAAAAATCCTCATTACTTGACACAAATGATCTGGGGCTAGTCAATTAATACAGTAATAGTCGAGTAGTAGAGAAGAATAATAGACTCCTGCATGTCTATTATAATTTTTCTACACGCGCGCGACGCGCCTTCGCTGCATACAAAATAACCTGTTCCCGCGCTTTTTGGAGAGCGAAAGCCGCGCTTGCCGCGGCTTGTAGTATGGAAGAAAGCCGAGTCGCACGCAAGTAGAGAAATCATGCTAGGGGGTCTGGACTCAAATTGAGTCACTCAACTCAATACATACATACGAGAGCGAGTATTGTCACAGTTAATGTTATTTCACTTTTTTGCTTGGCAGTACTAACCATAAAATTAAAATCAATTTTAAACCCTATCGCAGTTGAATAAAGTCTAAATTTGATCAACGGTTTCGTCGGACCTAAATTACGATTAGTATGTAGAAGTTTACGTAATTTTTTTGGGAAATAGGCAAGAAAATTTTACTTTTCATAAATATCATACATAAGAGTCACCAAATCGTGCACTAAATCGCTATGTATTTATCTGTTTCAAATGTGCATCCGTTTCATTGGAATCATCGTTGGAATAAACGTCTAGTTAGCAGCCTCAACAATGCACTGTCATATCTCGGCTGGTATTGGATCAATATTAATGAAATTTTGGATATAGGAATCACTAAATGAGCACTAAATCGTGACATATAAATCACATCGATATAAACAGTATTTCGATGTGCGACTGCTAGCTTGACGTCTATCTAGCAGCCTCAGTAAGGTACCCAAATATCTTTTAAAATACAAGATCACCAAATCTGTGCTCTGGGCACTTAATTGCACTAAATGGGCACTAAATCGTGGCTTAGTCAAAACCTTCGAATGAGCTGGTGAGGCTGCTAACTATACGGACACATAATATCTACAGTGCTGCCCAAGATCGCAACCGGTGGAGAGATATTATCCGAGCCCTTTACCCCACAGAGGGGTAACAGGAAGAGAAGAAGAATGTGACCGGTGACCGTCTCAATGTCGGTCGGTGCACTATGCTCGATGGAGATTCGGTGGCACCCCACCTACTTGCTCGCTGTTCGCTGGTGCCCGACACCCATCTTAACAACACTGATGTGTTTTGCAATAATTATGTTTATTTAGTGCCATTATGCAGTAGCTATGACCTTTAGGGAAATTGCTCAGATTGCTGTACTATTGCCGACGTTTGAATGAAATATAGTAATGATCATTACGATGGTGATGCTTTGTGCTCGCTCATGAACGCAAAATTGAAAGGACGTGATCAGAAAATTAACATATAATTGCTATTATTGAAATCGAACCAGTAATTTACAGTGGTGATTATTTTATTTGAAAATAACGAGCAGACATACGAAATATTGTTCAGTGCTTTGGTGAAAGGATTAAATTTGATTTATCGTTATCAATCATACCATACGTAAGAAGTCGATAGTCTCAAGTTGACATACACGGATATTCGTAAATGAGAGGTCATTCGCATCTTAACAGGATCACAAATACAAATGTGAGTACAAACAGACAGGAAAGAATCATTGGCTTTAGCTGAGTATATTACCTACTGCCAGTACGCGAACAATAATTCTAAAGACGATATGAAAGAAGGGGTGCAGGCCTCGCCGAGTGGCGAAACCTAAGTTCGTCTGGCGCACCCTGGGCTGTCAGTCTCGATACTACCACTGCTGACTGACATAAGTGAATGTCATGCGATATAGCTCATGCTGACACGAAAGAAGAAAATGTCTTTATGTCATTTTCTTTGCAATCCAATGCTGTATGGGGATTTTTGTTTTTTACTACGGTTTAACGGCTAATAAAGTATAAAAAGTAAAGAAGAATGGCAGATTTGGACCCAGCCTTTTTTACGAAAACTAAAAGCCATTCAGGACGGCGGTCATAATTATTACAAACAGAAAAAATTAAGGCATTTAAAAAAAATAACATCTCCAGAAGTCCGGATTCAAAAGTAGAAATTACTAGTAAAATAGATAAATCCTCTAAAAAGCAGTAGCAAAACGCAACCACAACTGCTATTTTCAACTAATATTATCAGTGAGGTATTTTTTGGTCGTTACGGAACGCATTTGGCTTGGTTGAACTGATAGTGTGTGTGATTTCGTTTTCTTCCATTATCATAATATTGTACGGTTATCGTGAATTTTCATTAAAATAAACACAATGAATGCGTAGAAGATTGAGTGGACTATCTTATAAGAAAGATTATCTGTTTCACACACTTGATACAAAAGGTATCATAAGGAGAAATACCTTTCCCCCAACTTCTACAGGTTACAACCAATTTACTTTTTTGTTAGTTTTGTTTCACTCTACACGTATTAATATGTTTCATTCATGTATGAGACCTCTAAGTCTGGGTTTCAAATTAAATGGCCGTCCGCCAAACTTCTTTTATAAGTTGGTCGACTATTACTTACTCGTAAACTTGTAAAGACTACTTAGCGGTGATAGTTTTCCTTTTAATTTTGATACCTACTACTGCCGTGAATTTTTTCCCATATCCAGAAACAAACGTTTAGCTGGCAGGGGGGGGTCAGCTAAACGATACCCCACACCACAACATAGGATAGAGGAGAAAAAAATTTTTTTTAACACTTTTTCGGCATGATTAATATGTATACCCATGCCAAATTACAGCTTTCTAGTACTAAGAGTCTCTGAGCTAAGCCGCAGACAGACAGGCTATAAGGGTTCCTTGTTGACTTCGGAACCCTAAAAATGAACACAACACAATGCCAAGCCCGAGATGTGTTACGCTGTAGAACTAATCTTTTTCGCCTGCGCCCGCGCACTCACCGTGGGATATACGATTATCTAGAGTACACACTTTTTGTAGAACAGTCTTGCAGTGACATAATGTAGATGAGTAGTAAAATAAAATGTTGATATACATGTCACACCTAGATAATTTAATTGTGTATCGTGCGAGTTTGTTGCTGTACTTACCTGAAATTATTCTTCATTTTGAAACTGACACGGAAGTTTAAAGTGTAATATTTCAAAATATTATTGTATAACCTACTATATTCTAGATCTAGATATTCAAACTATGCCATCCTCACAATAGGTTAGGAAAGTAATTGTGTAAGTAAATAGTCACATTACTTATATCATTTACCTAACTACACAATATAGTTCGGGAAAAAGTAGGTTAGTTCTCAGTAGATTTCTTGACATTTAAATTAAACTATCAAAATGACCCATTATACTGACTATAATAATTAACAATTAAATTTAGTATCACTAAGGAAAAAAATCAGCTGTTCCATACAAAACTGTCCTGTAAACGTACTATTGGCCCAAATGTATAGACAGCAGTTTTTTTATTTTTATTTTGATATTTATATTTAGAGAAAGCTGTCCCGCTTAATGGTCTGTTCACCCCCTTAAAAAACCATTAGCATATTAAGAAGGGCCCTGTATATCTAACATTGCCTATAAAAAAAGACAGAAAATGGCATGCCATCGACTCGATAGAAGAAGAAAAGACAGATACCTCTTCTATTATAAAAATACGAAAGAATAAAGAACCTAAAACAAGCCTAAAAAAGCTTGAAATAAGTCGCGTGTTACTAAAGCAATACCCAAAACTTTAATTCAAAAATGTAATGTTCGGATTATTGTTTCAAGCTAACTATCAAATGAAAGAATAAAACGCATCATCCCTTCAGTCCTCCCTCCCCAGTGATGGTTCCCTCGTCAGGGAAGGTTTACCTGGAGGTTTTCTATTCAAGGATATCGAAAGCCACCGGGCCATCCAACAGGACACCTCAAACGTGAAAATCATAGATCGCGCATGAATGTCCGTCCTCCAGCTCCAGCCCGGACATTAACCCTCTGGGTTACCTACACGATACCTATAGCAAGTTATAATGGAGAAAGCCTATGCTAAACGCCACATGAATCTCGACTCTCTCAAGAGCTCGCTCAGTAGTCAAAACCTTTAAATATTACTTGACTGGTGTAACAAAATACTGTGATTTAGTTAGACTATCAAACTGCACAAATTTCGGTATGGAAGAAAATTTAAAAAATATATTGTTTTTTACAAAACTGCAGTGCATACTCGACTCAAATGTAAGGGATAGCTGATTTTTTAACTGTTTATTCGATATTGTCTCCTTAGTGAAAGTTGTTTAGTTTGATGGTCTAAACAACTCCATTAAATATTACTAGGTTTGTAACAACTTGTAATGCACATTCAGGATTAATTTCTATAAATATGTTTTCATTCTAGTCATGAGTTTATCGTGGTGAATGGTGATGAAGTGATGATATATATATATATTTTCATTTAATAATAGCGTAACTCGAGTTTTTTCACAGTAACCAACCATTCTACGGAGCAAAAAATTTATTTCACGATACGATGCTTTATTTAAACATCCCAAAAAATGTATGTCAAAAGAAAAACAATTATAAACACGCACGGTGTTTTACCGCACGGGTCACAGTTCAAAGGTACAGGAAGTATTGCATAAAAGAACGCGCAACAACTTGAGATGTACTCGAAATGGAGTTATTTAAAATCGATTAGCGATTTGCTAGTATGAAACTTGAGTGTAGAGAAGATAGCGAATGTAGTGTTTACGCGAGAGCGCTCGTGTTTCAAATTAAAGTACAGTTTACGATGTAATTCTATTAGTTAATCTGTGCTGCGCCTGCGCAGTGATGCTGATTATGTCAAAGTATGTGTGGTTTTACGCTTGTTCGTTGACCACTTAGTTATCTAGGCTTTTAGTTTCATTTACGGACAGCAAAAGTGGTGTTTGTATTAAACTATGTGTAATAATTTTAAGGGATGATAGGGCTGGCATACCTACAGACATATTAATAAGCATTCATTGTTTAAAACGATGAATAAAGAACCGATATCCAAAATTTGGAATAAAGTAAAATTAGGCCAAGAATGAATTACTCTAGTACTTAGTTTTCTCAAACTGTATCTTCTGATACAGTGTTTATTTAAACACATTTTCTGAAGGTTAAGATACCTTCTGCTATCCTTCTTTTTAAAATAGTAAGACATTCAAGACTTTCGATCTTGAAACCTTCTTAGAACCTACCGCAACTAATCAATGTGCGAGTGCACTTTGGAATGGAACCAAATGAGAAAGGACGGCACTAAATTCTAGATTAATTTGTGTTACAGAGACTTGAATAAAATATTTTAATCTGTAAGTGGATACAATAAGTTGTATTTGCTGATCGATATTACCACATTCAGAGAAAAGTTGTCAAGACAAAAATTAAAAACAAAACACTTTCTAGTAAGTATACTATAAGTATAATATACTGATGTTGCGTGATCAATTACGTTCTGTCACTCAAGATGACGATTACTCTAATTACTAAAAACAATTACTATAAATGAACAAACATAAATACAAAATGTGACTTACTCGTATGAAGATAAAGTTCTTGGTCGTGTTTTGTATGAATTTAGGCAATTTTCTTTGACCTTTAAAAGTGCCCTAAAGCCTTCATGATTTGTAGCGTAGGTACCAATAGTACTTTTTGGCTTCTACAGATTTTCTCTACTTTATTAACTTTTTACATTATTGTAGGATTTGTAGGTAGGTATTATAATTCGAATTAAAGTGCTTCTCAAGAAAATAGTTTCTTTTCCTTATTCAGCTGCTTCTGTACAAACGTAGGTACATAATTCATAATATTATTAATACAAAACGTATGGATTTAAAATCCCGCTTGTATAGCGAGTACCTACTCCTACAGTAGTTTATTGTACTTATGTACATTTTGTTTTTGAGATCAAAACGTTACTCTAAGCGCTTCGTGATGGGGAAGGTCATAGTAAAACACGACCCAGTTCAAACCGTTTGGTGCCACGCTTCATACACTTTCAAGTGCTTTTAAGAAGCCAAGGATCTTGCTAGTTTATCAGAAAATACAACACGGAATAATATCTCGTTGATGATTCATATACGTGCCCATACATTTAACTGTTTGACATTTGATAAAGGGCTAAAAGAACGTACCTTCAGTGAGGGTTGCTCCTCTCGATTAAGTAAAAGTCACGGTCAATGGAGCGATGTACACACTATAACGTGGTTCGGTATATATGTTATAGTCCGAATAATTTAAGGGAGGGGAAATAAAGTATATGGTTAGGATACCGCGCGAAAGGTATGATTCTATAAATAAACTGATCATTTTTTACTGTAGGACCAATAATCACATATTGAGAATTATAGAAACGTAAAATTATGAAAATTTTTCCTTATAAAATGGTACGGGACCATTTGGAAGGAATGACCTTTTTAAGCGATATGAAATGTTGATCCCATCCCATATTAGTACCTACTATAGGTCTTTTTTATACTACGCCCTTACGGGGAGCAAAGTATACGTATTTGTTGCTGTAATGTGATACACCATTATTAGGTTACCTATTTGTTATATTGTTCTAGCAATAGTCGGTAAAGTGATTTAACCTCGACCTTTAAAAAATCGAAATCATCAAATAATTATTTCTCAAAAAGAAAACGTATATTTCGTGTGCAACATCTTTTGTCACATTGTACCTACGGTTGTTGCAATAAAATTTTAATATCTAGAAAACCGCAAGCCTTTTGTAAAACATCTTGAGTTGAACCTATTGCTCAAGTTTGACCAATTAAACGCACGTGCTGAGGTCTACAGCGGAATATTATTTACAGAACGTTCTTAAAAATATAAAGATGTGTAGAATTCATACCTATTACAGAACTGCCTCCATGGTCTAATCTAATGGTTAAGAGTATTGGGCTCTCGACACGGAGGTCGTGGATTCGATTCCCACGGGGGACACCTAGTGATAATTATGTCACTTTGTGCGTTTTTTCCCGTTGGTTAGGAAATTATAGGCTGAATCACCTGATTGTCTGAAAAGAAAAATTATTCGTGCTTCGGATGTCACGTTAACCCGTTGGTCCCGGCTACTATCTCTGGTGGGTGGTGGTAGAAGTCGTTACATAAAAACCACGTCAGAGACCGTAAGGCGGTCTGAAAAATCTCTGCCCACACGATAAGAAGACAGAACATTTATTTAAAACTTAAAACGGTCACAATTTTTGCAATTATAATTATAGGTATACCTGTATTAATTTGTTATTGCTTGTAATACCTTGCTCACCCTGTAATGGAAATAACCTGCAAACATTTTTGATGTTAAGCTCACGCTGCATCAGACAATCACAATACATACATACATACATGTATACCTACACGGATATCTGTTGTATCGAGGACAACTTCAAAAACTTTTAAATTAAGCCTTTTACAATCCGTGAGCATTTAGAACAGAAATTGGTTATCGGATAAAATCGGTTATATACGTATAATAGATAAGATCGCAGCCATTGACAATATTTTTGAACTCTGTAGGTAAACTATAATAGGTAATAATAAAACTCACGAGAAGTAAATAGGCAGTTTGAAAAAAAACCATAGGAAGAGTACCGTGTCCTATGAAGTAAGCATGCCCTATATTACAAAATAATGAAAACTTTACATATAAACCTATAAATAATTATAAGCTATTTTAGTAAAATTTAGACTATATTTATTATCCGAATAAATCATACATTAAGCCCTTTCAAAAATATGACTTCAATTTCGTCACGGAAGTTTTTGTTGACCTAACAGACTGGGCCTCTACCCGGAAATTCGAACTTCGCAATTGCGTGAACGTTTTCTTTCCATTACAATGAAGAAATGGTCGCGATATATCGAAAATTCGGGTACAGGGCCTGTAATAACAACGACGATGTTACATTACTCCCAGTGCATCCACAACCTATTCAGTTGAAACTCAAGAATGTATACAATTGCGCTAACTGCACATAATTGTAAACAAAAATTGATGTCACCTTCATTAGACACGACGCATGTATAAATGTGGTTAGTAAAAGTTTTTAATAGAAATTAATGAATAGTTGTGTGCTGTCATGTTTCCTTGCATGAAGCGGAACCTGCAACAAGAAAACAACATTAATATAATTATGTTTATTGTTTCTTAGGCTGGTGCAAAAGAGCCTGAAAAAGTGTTTAGGCTTAAAACAACATTAATGTTTGTTTCTTACGCTGGCTTGCACTAAAAAGTGTTGTTAGTGACATAAGTTAGTGACCGATCGCCAAGAAGCTTGGAAAGGTATTGTCTAGTGATCGCTCTGTCTCTGACACTGCTCATACTAATGCAGAGAGAAAAACAATAGAGGTCAGAACGTCTTTTGACCCTATTCACTCATCATCATCATATCAGCTGATAGATGTCCACTGCCGGACATAGGCCTCACCCAAAAAGGGGGGATTTCGCCGCACGCTTGGCAGGCGGGTTGGCGATCGCAGTTGGATTGAACGTGTGTACTCAGAGGATGCTGCTGCCCATCCTCCGGTAGATCCCTTGGTCGCCTTTTACGACACCCACGGGAGGAAATTGGGTGGAACTATTCTTAGCCCTTATTAGATAAATATTCGCTCTACTGAAGATATTTGCAATTTGCATGCGGAATGCATTGAGACCATTTTTTTTTAAATTATTGTCAGTCTGTTTGTTTGTGCACGCATCACTTCAAAACGACTGATCCGATTTGGATAGGGTTTCCAAAGAAGGACAGAAGTATAGGGCTTAGTTTGGATTAACATAAGTATAGGCTTTATTTCATCGCAATAGGTTCATTCAATCAAAAGTTATGAGTACTTATTTAAAGTCAGTGGTCTGCGCGTACGAAGTTGCGGGCGCCGCTAGTTCTAACTAAATTTACTTATTAGATAACATTAATTTTACTTTCATCTAGTCATATACATTAATATAGGTACGTTACCTATACCTATATTTCGTGGCTTCTGTGTCAAAGATGGAAACTTTTAGAGAATTCACATTAATGCCTAGGCGTGTGTTACTCAAATAGTTAACGACTATTACAGCAATTGTAATCCAGCTTTCATCCGAGAAGCAGTCGGTGGCATGCGCGCGCGCACCGTATCCTCACGCGACGGTGGCTTTCACCCTTTGTACGAATATTTGATAGTTATTGAGTAAGTTTTAATTACTCAAAGGTTTATGAACTGTGTCCGTCGACGATTTTTCGTTTTTGTATTGTACCTAATGTGAATGGAATTGGAATTTAGTAAATAATAAAGTACCTATACAGGGTCCTCCTTAATATGCTGACACCTTTTTAAGGGGATGACCAGACCATCAAACTGAACAACTTTTTCTATGGGACCAACATTGAAAACGTGAAAAAAATCAGCTATCCCATACATTTGGCTCAAGTAGGTTTGCAGTTTTGTATGACACAGCTAATTTTATTTTTCCGCAATTTTTATGTTGGCCATAGAGAAAGTTGTTCAGTTTGACGGTCTGATCATACCCTTAAAAAAGTGTCAGCATATTAAGAAGGACCCTGTATATAACCACATACGTTTCAGCTAGAATCTTGCAAAGTCAAGTATTTAGTATACAACGTGCTAATGAATTAACGCAAAACTAGAAAGTAGTTTGTTTAGAATCGAGATCAGAATCGAATTATCATGGTTTCAACATAGGTAATTTTTTTTTAAATATTAAATAATTTGTTAGCAAAATTTAAAAATTTCTGAACCCGATGTTAACCCACCGCACGAGCACACTCCCTATACTTACTACCAAAATAAGATTATAAAAATGTATCCATGATTACGTTAGCGCTTTCTTTCAGCGCTGAAATCATAACAAATCATTTTTACCTCAAAACTTAAAATGCGAAGAACTTTAAATTTCAAAATAATGAAATTATTGTTTCAATCTAATTATTTTGTTATAAATCAGTTGGGGTGTATGAGGTTTTGAGCTAATTTATTAACACGTTGTAGGTATCTAGGCATTATTCGTTTGTAACTCAAAAATCTATGGTTGTACTCTTGTAGTTGGGGAAGATACCAATCAGGGTTACTAATATAATTAGGCACCACACAATCAAGATACAGTTATTTTCGTATTGATAAGTGGTAGTTGATAATGAGATCCTATCATTTGTGATACCTATTCTGTCCATATCCATACCATACATACGTACCTTTAAACATCATCATCATCACAGTCTATATCCGTCCCACTGCAGGGCACAGGCCTACGCCGCTGTCAAAAACATCGACGAGTTCAGAAATGTAACGTCTTTCTTGCATCCTTCAGATTGCCGAAGGTTTTATAAAAGTTTGAAGCATAACATAATAATAACGAATACCGAATTGTCAGCGCGCCGATGTTTCTACGACGAATTTTAGGTTGTGACGATGTTTGGGCATAGTGAATTGCATTGCTGTACCTCAAGATTGAGTTTCCATAGGTCTCCACTCTCCAAAACACGCCACAGACGCTCTCTGGAAATATTATGTACTTTTATGTTTAATTTCCGTTTTGCTCGCCTCGACTCGCTGCTCTCATTTAAAATTAAACAACCTGTCATTTTGGCTATTCATTTAGTAATTTCATGTAGTCTAGAGGTATACTGATCTCATCAGATTTTAACCCACAAATGTGAATTTTTTAAACGAGTCATAAATTAATTATACATACTTCCTTATTGTTGTTTAATTACAAGCATTTAGCATCGTTAATTTCTTTTACTACGAGATTTATGAGAGACAGAATATCATAAACTCAAAATCGTGTCATCATAACTAACAACCACAGCCTAACGTAAATTGTTACAAGATTTAAGGCGCGTTTGGGGAGATAAGCTATTGGTGTATATCCTCAAGAGTTTAGGGAAAATTTGACTGGAATTCCTAATATCCGGAATAAATTATCCATACAGTTTCTGTTTACCAAATAATAAGGAGCCAAGTCCGCACGGCCTGATGATGGTCGTAGCTTGTTCTCGTCTGGGTTTAAACTAAGATGCTGCGGTAGCTATAGGAAGATTAAACACCATTATATAGGGTGTAAACTTAAATTTGTTACATACTTAGAGGGGTACTTCAGACCATCAAATCGAGTAACTTTTACTATGGGACCAACTTTGATATCAAGAAGCTATTAACATTGGCATATTTTCGGGATATTCAAAGTTCTTCCCATAGTTAAAGTTATTCAGTTTGATGGTCTGAAGCACCATATTTAATATGTATAGGTAGGTAACGCATTTAATTATGTATAAAAGGATTAGAAATGGGCATGTTACAATTCGATACAGTAATTTTGTGATGTTTTTTGAATTCGTAGAACAAATTATTTATTTTAGTAAAGTGACCCTCTCCCCCATAGTCGTGATAGGAGGCCTTTTATTGAGGCTTTTTATTTTATTTATTTGTTCTGCAGTGGGACATTTCAGGCTATTACTTTAAATAACTATTTAAACTTTTTCATTATTTTTTTAATCGAATAATCAAATTAATTTGTGCAATCACCTCATTTATTTTTATTTGATTTGGTAAAGAACAGTTCAAAAAGCACTCGTAAGTTGCGCAAATGTCATTGTTGTGCACACACGATGAGACCAAAAATAATAAAATAAACAAGTATTGTTAGAATTTACATAATGAAGCAATAACGTTATGTCAATGCATGCTGTCTTCACAAAGAGCAATAACTATAAAATTGAATAACCTATAATAAAGCATCTTTTAAGATACGCTTTGGTGAACAAACCGCATCGTATTATTAAAAAAAACATTACTTTTTGGTTTAAATGAAAGAACAGAAAGTAAATCTATCTATCTATCTATAACGTCACGCCTCTTTCCCAGTGGGGTAGGCAGAGACCAGGGAAGGGTCATGTGGAAAGGATGAGTGACAGCAGATATACGAAAGAGATATATGTTGCTAATGTGAGTGGAAGTGTCGGCAGAGGGCGCCCTCGTAGGACGTATGCTGATCAAATCAGTTGCGTCCTACAAAAAGGGGAGGTGCGGAGTACTCGAAACCGAAGGGCATGTATGAAGAGATGTATGGATGTGCATGAGGCAAAAGAGGTATGTAAAGATCGTAGTAAGTGGCGCGCCCTGGTCTCTGCCTACCCCACTGGGAAACTAAACAGAAAGTAAAATTTTGTGATAACTCCCAAAAGTACTCTTTTCTTTGTATATTGAGTTGAATGGATGTCGTTTACTCCATCTCGCTAAACGGGACCGATTTAGATAACTGAGCAGATAATTATCTTTAGGTCTGTCTGCCACATACATAGAGGGGGAAAATCCATACGAAATCGTAATTCCGTTCGGAATAATTCCGCATGTATGTGGCAGACCTTAATGATGTATACAGGATCCTTCTTAATATGCTGACACTTTTTTAAGGGTATGATCAGACCATCAAACTGAACAACTTTCTCTATGGGACCAACATTGAAATCGCGAAAAAAAAATCAGCTGTCTCATACATTTGGCTCGAGTAGGTTTGCAGTTTTGTATGGACGAGCAGATTTTTTTTTCGCGATTTCGATGTTGGTCCCATGGAGAAAGTTGTTCAGTTTGACGGTCTGATCATCCCCTTAAAAAAGTGTCAGCATATTAAGAAGGACCCTGTATATATTATTTAATGTAATATAATGACACACATACGCGTGAACGTAAACAGGGTCTAACAAAACGCCCCGATAATATTAAAAGTGATGGATTAGCCCATTAAAGTGAACCTTCACTATGGAGCCAATATCTAGAAAAAATCTGCTGTTTCATACAAAACTGCGGTCGATTTTTTTTTCACGTAGCCTGCTCAGTGTCCCACCATTGGGCATAGGCCTCCCCTTTTACTCTTCAATCCTATCTGGTGAACGTAACTATCAACCAACTCTCCGAGAAGGCATACAGATTGTCTCTCTACGGTTTTCTGGGTCTACCCCGACAGCGCCTTCGTAAAATCGCACTAATATTAGCTAATGTATCCCCAATCCTATTCTAAAACAGAAAACATCATGAAAGCTTTCAATAAATTGCATAAATCAGACATCGTACACGATCTACATTGGCTCATTTCTACTTTCTAACTGGATGTCGGGTCGTGTGTGTCATCCCCGATACATCAGATATCGGTAAAGGTCGTCGAATAGGTTCCTTTGCCATTTTGTAATAAAGTCGTCTTGCTATTGTCTAGAGACAACGCAGACGAAATAGAGATGGGTAGGTGGAACTCTATCTGTAGTCTTCATATAATTATACCTACCTACTTATATCACTTCTCGGAAAGCTTTCATGCCTACCTCAGTAAAATTTGCAAATAATTATAAAATAAGGTAAATGTTAACTTACAAAGTAATGCTTAAAACAATAGTTTGTAGTTGTAGAATGTTACAAAATTCGTATTACTGTTTTAGAAATAATATTATAAGTATGCATATCGAGTTTAAAAAAAATGTTGCATGTCTTGACTATTATAAAACTGTAAATTTGAAAAAAGAATTTAGTTTGTTTGTTTGGGTGTTTGTTTGTTCGAGTATCACGCAAAAACTACTGAACCGATTTTGATGAAACTTTTTTTTTTTGGTAGCGTAACATCTGACTTAAAATCTGGTATACTTATAATATATATAATTTATGCGGACGAAGTCGCGGGTAAAAGCTCGTTAAAAATATAGATCTGACAAAAAGGTTTAAGATCAGCCTAGAGCTGACACAAATCTGTGCAGCGATAACGTAGCAATGTTTCTGCTTAGCCCAAAAGGAATACAAATTATGAATATTGTATGTTTGTTAATAAGAAGCCGTGGTGGTCCATGGCGAGTAACCATGCCTGCCGTGCAGGACGCGATGGTTCGATCCCTGTACATACCAACTGGTACCAATACAAATTAACACTACCACTTTTCGATTAAGGAAAACATAGTGAGGAAACCTGCACCTTTAGTTTGAGTACTACGAGTGAAACGTGGATTTTTTGAGTTTTCAGAATATCTCTGGACCACCTCCTCGGGGATATAATCGTGAGCATACGCATGCATGCATGATTGTTAATAAATTATTATTATTATTTCAGGTACCGCAGCTACAACATCCATCAAGCTCACAGGTAAGTCTTATTCTGACATAGGTAATACTTTAGTAGCTTACCTTACAACGGTAAAAGTAATTTTTCATGAGAGCAGTTTGCCCTTTCGACGATTTAGACACCTCGTTAAGTATAACTGAATCACACTAAAGCGTCCTGAGAGTGTGGTTACTTACACTAATGATGAAGCATAATGATAACTTGCTCAACTTCGTAAACATTTTACTACTTATCTTAATATTTAGTTGTGATATTTTAATGTATATTATGTCCATATGATGCCAAATTAAATTATGAAATAGTCACACAAGTGCAACATCAATTAAAAAGTAAATTCACTTTTTTCTCGCTCACTTCTCTAGAGGTTCCCATGGTCTCATTGTTTGAGTGTGCTTATGTAAATAATGACGATTAATGATGTTTCTGTTAAAATGAGGCTATTGTGTAACTGTAACGTACCAAACACAATTTTGACTAACGAAATCTTATTAAACAAAATTAAGGTGTCATTTTATAACACTACAGGGTGAAATTGATATCATTAGCATTCTTTTAAACCAAGAGTCTACCCATCAAACTGAACAACTTTTACTATGGGAGCAAACCGATCGGAGCAACAACAAAAATCTGCTGTTCCATACTAAACTGCAATGCCTACTCAAGGCAAATGTATGCAACAGCAGATTTTTTTTTGCTCCGATTGGTTTGCTCCCGTAGTAAAAGTTGTCCAGTTTGATTCTCTCTTAGTTTAAAAGGATGCTATCATATCAAATGCACCCTGTATTCTGGAAATAACTAAAGTCATTGGATTTAAAATATCGGTCATCTAAGTCATAGACATAAGTTAGTCAATTCAATCCGTATTGGGCCGTAAATTTATAACATACGATTTAGTCAAAAGCTTTAACATTCAGAATATTGATTCGTATGTAATAAAACGTCCGGCACTCGCGTACCTACTTATTGCATTCTTACTTAGCTCTTATAGCTTAAATGTAATAAGTAGACACTTACTAGTAAAATTACACCTAGGAAATTGCACTGGTTGCACAATCCAGGTGCCTATATAACAAACTATTAGCTAGTTGCCACGAAGGAGCAGAAAGCTCGTCGCAGTCAAAATGCCAACGAGTTTAGTAGACATTGACTCAATCAAAATGTCTACGATTGGCATTAGAGCTAATACAGTTTAATAGTGGTGTAATTAGACGAATGCAGGCCAAGTTCACACGATAGGTAAACACTTGTTCTATTCGACGTCTTAGGGGTATCGCATACAGAAGGACCTCTAACCTTGGACCATTCCTTGGACCCAAAGAGATTACACCTAAAATGCATGGTACAATAATAGACTGCGCCTGGTATTCTCTTCCGACCACGTGACTGACACAAGCCTACATCATCATACCCTTTTACCATAGTCTAAAAAAACAAGGTCTTCTATTCCCAAAATGACACAAGCCTACGTCACAAAAAAATGGCCGCTAAACATGGTAAAAGGGTATGATGACGTAGGCTTGTGTCAGTCACGTGGTCAGTCACGTGATCGGAAGATAATACCAGGCGCAGTATATTATTGTACCATGCCCTTTTACAACTTTTAGCGGCCATTTTTTGTGACGTAGGCTTGTGTCACTCTGGGAATAGAAGACCTTGTTTTTTTAGACTATGCCTAAAGGAGATCATTCCTCTGAGCTTGGACCTAACCATGACCATATATACCTGTGAAAGCTTCCTGCTTTGACCAATAACATTGTATACAGGGTCCTTCTTAATATGCTGACACTTTTTTAAGGCGATGACCAGACTATGAAACTGAACAACTTTCTCTATGGAATCAACATCGAAATCGCGAAAAAAAAACAGTTGTCCCATACTCCCAGGCTCCGAGTAGGTTTGCAGTTTTGTATGGAAGTGATAATTTTTTTTCGCGGTTTCGATGTTGGTCCCATAGAGGAAGTTGTTCAGTTTGACGGTCTGATCATCCCCTCAAAAAAGTGTCAGCATATTAAGAAGGACCCTATATAACTAGTACAACATTTTTGGCCTTGATCTAACCAAATAATTTTACTCCAAGGAGATTTCATGTTAATATTCATACTCATCCAACTCCGATCTCTTTCAAATTCAGTCCGCACTAAAAAGTTTACGGAGCCAACATCGAAAAATCGAAAAAAAAAACAGCTATCCCATACATTTTAGTCATGGTCTAAAAAAGTCTTCTATTCCCAGAGTGACACAAGCCAAACAAGCGAAACAAGTGAAACATGTTTAGCGACCATTTTTTTGTGACGTATCACAAAAAAATGGCCGCTAAACATGTTAAAAGGGTATGATGACGTAGACTTGTGTCAGTCACGTGATCGGAAGAGAATACCAGGCGCAGTATATTATTGTACCATGCATTTTAGTCGAGTCGGTACTGCAGTTTTGTATGGAACAGCAGATTTTTTTTCCTCGAGATTTCGAAGTTGGCTCCATAGTGAAAGTTGTTCAGTTTCATGGTCTGAAGCACCCCTTTAAGTATTACTAGGGTGTTTTGTTACACCCTGTAAATACAGTTTCAGATTAAAATCTCATTAGGTATTGAATTTTGTTTTAGTAGCAAAAAGTTGACATATTCGGACGCACAGTCCTATTGGATGATTTCCTGGAAGAGCCATTTAAAAAGAAAAAAAACAATTGTGTATTTTTCTTTTTACCTTCATATGGCTTTCTGAGATTTTCGTCACCAGCCCGAATTTAATTTATTTTCTGACAGGGAAAATCCAAGGGAAAAACGAAATAGTAAAATAAAATAATAGCAATAAATGACTGCTCAAAAACACGTGTCAAACCAATAAATTTAGAGAAGAAAAAGAGAAAAATAATATCGGTAGCAAAAATGGACAAAGCAATTTCGATGCGGGTTGTTGATTTACGGAACGGAACGCCCATGATACAACAATTTTACGAATTGTTTAAATGTTTATCGGGATACATAAATAAATAAATAGTCAGGTATAAATAAATCGGGAGCTTTACAAGAATAATTTCATCGCGTTTGCTCACTCGAACAGAAAATAATATCTATATTTTTTAGCAAACACCTTATTGCGTACAATAGATTTGAGAAAATTCTAAAACGTTATTTTAATTACAGCCACTTTGATAAGCATCGCATAAAACACAAATATAATGATAGAGTGGTATCATACCATACACGACGACAGACATTACAATGTGTTTTGTGTCTTCAAATAAATGCCTATACGATGTTGAAATGGCGAAAGTTCAAGGACTTATAACAGTTTTCGTTCCACTCAAGAACTGTAGCGTCAGCAATACCAATTACATAAAATTTTTGTAATCTCACTTTTTACCAATAAAATATAAACATACAAATTGCGGAGTGCGATTTTTGAATCTCATTCGCGGAGCTCAGCAGTTGAAAATTTCAAAATTACTATGGAGATACGCATCTTTCTACTGTTGATTTGACTTTCAAAAATCATACTTCAGGAGTGCGATTTTTGAAAGTCAAATCAGCAGCAGTAGAAAGATGCGTATCTCCACAGTAATTTTGACATTTTCAACTGCTGAACTCAGCGAATAAGATTCAAAAATCGCACTTCAGATGTCAAGATTTTTTGAAGGGTTGAATCGAAAACCATTTCGAGATAATTGTCTCAATAAAAAATTTTTTTTAAGTGAAAGAATTACAAATACTTATTTGTTAATAAAAAATGAAGTTTTTCGTTAAAATGATGACCTTTAAACTATGTGATAAACAATCTTAAATAACTGGCCATTACGAAAAAATATATTTACAAACTCAGAATTTCGTTTCTGTTCTAGCATAGAGTTAGAAAGAGAAGCCTTTTTATTATTTTTTTATTTAGACAAAGGTTTTCGCCGTGGAGTTAAGATTACCGATATTCTCGCGACCATTTTTGCATTTGGAGATGACAGATCAAAATAATAAAAAAAAAAAACTGGTAAACTCGATGAAACGCAAAAAAAAAATTGTTTTCTTAAAGTTTACTACTTATCCGCAAAAAATATAAAATTAAATTTAAAAAAAACTTCACGTACCGAATTTCTGGTCTAAACGATTTTCGAATTTGTATGAAAATATAAATATACTTACGTACCTATGTACTTCTATTTCTATGAAAGAAACATAATACATTAAATTATTTATCGATTAGGTAGAATCTTCTGGATTGTACATAATACAATTATCAGGTTTTGATATGAAGATATTTTTAGGGTTCCGTAGCCAAACAAGGAACCCTTATACTTTCGTCCATTCTGTCTGTCTGTATACCTCACCTCAATAACTCTCCCATTGCTGCACCTATTGAATTGAAATTCAGGAAGAAGATAGATAACAATAACCCAAAAACTGAAATGTGGTAGGTAGTTAAGAAGAAACAAACTTTATTATTTAAGTAGTACATTATCTACCTATTCATCTTGTCGGCCCAACTTTGTTTGCTGACGCTACTTTAGTATCTTTCATGCAGTAGTCGAGATAAGTTAATAGTGATTCGCTTCACCCCGATTGTATGGCGAGCGCCTTAAATGTAGATGTTGCAAAGGCCATCTTCCCATGTTACATACAAATGACGGTCTGCACGAACGGACTCTGGCGCATGACGTCGCTACGGGTTTGCTTATTGGCATTATTCTGTTTATACAAATAGTCGGGGACATCTACGGTTTGAGGTTGCATTAAATACACTTTTGTAAATTATGTTTGAACTTATGGAGGTGCTACTTGGGAATGTTCCTCCATTGAAAAGGGAAGATCTTCCACCAGGCTATGTGTGAAGCCTGGGGACCGGCCGTGGTCCAACAGTTCTTAGTTGGACCTTGTATTGTATATATATCGAATCTTTGTGATTATTTCTCTTGCGCGATTTATGTCTCGCATTCGATTGTGAACCTTATGTGGTTACGAGTTACGTATTTACGATGAACGTTGTCTTTGTATGGAGCATATTTCCGAGAGTGACGGTATCGCCATCTGTTGGCATCTTTGCTGTAACTTGTGGGTGTTGACATCTGTAGTAGTTCCCCACAAACTAATATTACTGTTAGTTTATAACACTTTTGTCGAGATTTCGTGGTTATATAGGCGCAGGACCTTAAGAAATCCCTTAAACGATATAAATGTACAAAGGGCAAGCTTATTTCTGAAGATATTTTATACCCGCAAAATTTTATGTATACAAACAAACAGAAAATATTTAAGTTTTGAGGTTATAATTTTTAAGTAATGACAAAATATTAAGTACATATCTATTAACCGGGGATTATTATTGTTATAAATAAGTTAAAAGGATTTGAACGAAGCCGTCCTGTACTAAATCACCAGTTTTCCATTGTTTGTTCATACTTAAATTTAATGTTTTGTAAATGTCTTAATTATTCAATAATACACAATTAAAAATCGGGAATTATTGAGAATTTATGTTTTTCAGCTATTTATCTACATACTCTATTCCAAATTATCACCCAAAGTGCAATTAATGCAACCTACCCCATAAAAAATCCGTAGATTTCCTAGACTAAAATACATAAGTAGGTAATAATTTAGAATTGCTCGTAGTGCTGATGATATTCTATGGTCCGACGTTCATTTGAATACCAGGTTTTCTGAATTATTAATGGATCTGTCAATAAAACTAATTTGAATTGTGTCGTATAAAATGAGACGCGTGATGCAGATCATAGTGTACATTATTATATCAGTGTCATATTCAAATAAGTATTTGACATTGAAATAAAATTGGTTTGCAGATTTAAAAAACCGAACCGTTTAACGATCGGTTTGTTCTACATCTGCAACCTATACAGGGTGTAAAAAAACACCCTAGTAATATTTAAAGGGGTGGTTTAGATTAGACCATCAAACTGAACTACTTTCTCTATGGAGCCAAAATTCAGAAAAAATAAAAAAATCTGCCGTTTCAGTCAAAACTGCAGTAGGTACCTACCTATTCGACTCAAATGTATGGAAAAGCTGATTTTTTTATTTTTCTTCGACGTTCTTTAGTTTTATTCATAGTGAAAGTTGTTACATCCACTTTCAAAAATAAAAAATGTATGGGACATTAGATTTTTTTTTCACGATTTCGATGATCCCATAGAGAAAGTTGTTCAGTTTGATGGTCTTATGATTTCCATACAAAATGTCAGCATATTAACAAGGACCCTGTATAATGTTACTACTAAAAACCTACTAGGCAAGGCACCTAAATAAGTCCCGCAAAAAAAAACAAAAAACTACGTAAAGCAACATAACAACATGAACATTTCCTTTTCAAAACTGGTTTTGTTTTTGCTCATTACAGTCATTACTTAATCAAATCGACAGTACCTATGGTATGGTAGCCTTGACATTCGGGTTTAATTGCATCTTACACTGGGAACCGGTCTGCAAAAAATATTGTAGTGTTAATTAATTTTAACATTACACTTTATGACTTTTCAAAGTTGAGATTACATGTCACAGCAACGTCTCATTGTCTGATGCTTTTTGTATAAACGTTATAAGTTGAAGCGTAAAGCAATATCATGCCATATCAACAATTCAAAGTCAAATTAGCAACTTTTAATCGAACGTCAAAACGCGCGCGTTGTATGAAAACTTGTACTAAATACCCACAAGTGACGTCATTAACATTTCATTACTTTTTACAGTTCATCATATTATTAAAAATAGTATTCTAGCTTAAAAAAACTAAAAATGTGAGTATAGCGTTATTTTCAAATGTTTGTTTTACTAAGAAGATAAAACTAAAATATATGTTATGCAGTCCGCTCCCTTATTGAGGTGCAACACGTGCAGTGTTGCCAGACCTACGGATTTATCCGTAGATCTACGGATTTTTGTCCTGGCCTACGGATCTACGGATTTCTATGGCAAAACAATAGTTTTTTTTAAATCGGAATTCCGGTCAATTTGCTGCATAAAATGATACCCAGTCGCAAATATATCAATTCAAGGCAACGTTGCACAAGCGCGCGAGACGTTGCCAGATGACACGCAACGTGTCGCGCGTCTCCGTTCAAACATTGGGCATCAAATGTTGGCGTGTGTTTATACCACAGAACATTATAAGCTGTGGTTTAGACGAATGCGGCAGAAAAAATGCACCTGAGATCAACGTACAATATAGCTTGTTTTGAATTTGAAAAAAAATCTAGGGTGTTTTGTTACACTCTATATATTTGGACTCATTCTAGCAACTAAATTAATAATCCGGACGACTGCCAAAATAAATAAACTCAACATTAATTCACTGTTTCATTTCTTTTCTTTCTTATTATTAAGCTTATTATTAAGATTGTGAGCATTTGTGGGTATATTAAGTTTTGAACAAACGAATCGTTGATTCAAAAATGTTTACTTGTTATATTAATTCGTAAACTTAACAAATCTTCTTGTGTCCCAATAATTGTTAATCACTACAACAATAGTTTCGTTCTCACGGCAGGCAGACATGTTTAATTGTGACGCTTATATAACAGCTTGCTCGCGTGATGCGTTTGCGCAGCTAAAGTATGTTAGTTGGGAATTAAGTATACTTCGATGTTATAAAGATAAAGGTTATTTTGGGTCAAAGAAAAAGGAATATTTTAAGATGAACTGCAAACTTTTAATTCTATCTCTCACGCTTTTTGTAACGTTGATGTCATGTTATCATTTGTTAAAATCTAAATCTTTTGTCAACATAAATTTCATAACATTTTAGAGCATATCACCAAACAAAAGCCTTCCCAAGTAGCATGTTGCATAAAATATATAACAACATAACAACGGTTAACACGAGTAATCAGCAGAATGAATGGATGCATTATCTGTGTTACATTTTAAGAAAGGAGCACCCGAAAAAGCCTTCCTCTTAAGCCGGGTCCACTGCGCCATGTTATAATGTTTGTTAACATCGTTTTCTAACTTTCCCCTCCCCCGCAGGCGAACGCGGGTGTTGTTTTCCGATGCAAATGGATAACATCACCCGCGTTCGCCTGCGGGGGAGGGGAAAGTTAGAAAACAATGTTTGCAAACACGACAACATGGCGCAGCGGACCCCGCTTTAGAAAAAATGTTAGCGTATAGTTGCGTAGCGTATCTAGTAATGGAACTCATATCTCAATTTGTTTTTTTATAATCTCTAGATTATAGTGGTAATAATATTAGCTATAGGTACCTCATCTAAACGGAGTGTCGCGTAATCGCAGTTGGCGCACATCTTGTCCTGGTAAAATACGTTGGCGAACATCTAAGCTAAGACGTTCCAGGCTCCAGCGTTAACACGAAAAAGAATCTTACCAAAAAAGTCAAAACGAGGCATTTTTTATACAACGTGTTAATAAATTCGCGGGTCGCGGGTTCGAATCCCGTAAGGGACAAATATTTGTATGATGAATATGAATATTTGTACCCGCGTCATGGATGTTTGTATCTATATATGTATTCTATATCGTTGTCTAGTCATCATAATACAAGTCCAGGCTAGATTCTGGTACTTTAAATGTGACTAGATAATTTGTGTGACATTGTCAAAGAATTAGCGCAAAACCTCATACACCCCAACTGATTTATAACAAAATAATTAGATTGAAACAATAACACCAATATGGATCCACGATCTGAATTAAAATAAATGAATTGAAAAATTGAATTGAATAATTTCATTATTTTGATAGTTAAAATTTAAAGTTATTCGCATTTAAAGTTTTGAGGTTAAAATGATTTGTTATCATTTCAGAAATGAATGAAAGCGCTAACGTACCTACTCATGGATACATTTTAAGAATCTTGTTTTGGTAGTAAGTATGGTGAGTGTGCCCGTGCGGTGGGTTGACATCAGGTTCAGAAAATTTAAAATATTTATAAAAAATTATTTAATATTTTGAAAATAATTACCTATGTTGAAACCATGATAATTCGATTCTGCTCTTGATTCTAAACAAACTACTTTCTAGTTTTGCGTTAATTCATTAACACGTTGTATTGATTTCACAATTCCGGTTGCATTTTTAACTAATCTATCGTCCGATTACTATAATAAATTGAGTTATATTTTTACAGTCAATAAACGTTACCGTTTGGTGGGCCTACAAAAAATTTACTCCTTTGCACTTTGACCCCAGTGAGAACAATTTACAAATAAAACCTGAGCATCGTAATCGAAATGCAGAATAATTATTCCTTGACACTCATGTTGGTAGAGCTACTGTTATCTATGAAAACATTCGTAGAATAAAACAAAGCTAATTTTGCAAGTGTTCTCACACTTCACCGACCTCTGACCCACAGGGGGCTTCGAAAGACAATTGTTTTTTGTCTTGTTAATTAGTTTTAATGATGTTTGCCGGTATTTTAATTTGGACTCGAATGCAGTGATTTTTTGCGGTCAAGTACGGTTTATGATATTCTAAAATGTTTACCGTGTCCATAAAAATAAAATTGGTTCAAATTAAGTTTTATTCCAAAAAGACCTTTATAATTCAGACGTAAATAAATATGTTTTCGCTGCGCTCTGCGCTCGAAGTTGTTGACCATTATGTTTACCTGGGACAAACTATTCAGTTAGGTAAGTCCAACTTCGAGAAAGAGATCAACCGTCGAATCCAACTCGGCTGGGCAGCGTTCGGGAAGCTACGTAGTATCTTCACGTCCCAAATACCGCAGTGTCTTAAAACGAAAGTCTTCGATCAGTGTGTGTTGCCAGTGATGACATATGGAACAGAGACGTGGTCGTTCACTCAAGGCCTCATAAAAAGGCTGAAAGTCACCCAAAGGGCAATGGAGAGGGCTATGCTCGGAGTTTCCCTGCGAGATCGAATCAGAAATGAAGAGATCCGCAGAAGAACCAGGGTAACTGACATAGCCCAAAGAGTTGCTAAACTTAAGTGGCAGTGGGCGGGGCATATTGCTCGCAGAACCGATGGCCGTTGGGGCCGAAAAGTTCTCGAGTGGCGACCGCGTACCGGAAAGCGCAGCGTGGGTAGGCCCCTCACACGGTGGACCGACGACCTGGTGAAGGCGGCGGGAAAACGTTGGATGAGGGCAGCGCAGGACCGGTCGTTATGGCGATCCTTGAGGGAGGCCTATGTCCAGCAGTGGACGTCCATCGGCTGAGATGATGATGATGATGAAATAAATATGTATAATAAAGGGTCCTTTTTAATATGCTGACATTTTTTCTAAGGAGATGATGAGACCGTCATATTATTGAACATCTTTCTCTAGAGCACCAACACAGAAATCGCGAAAAAATAATGTGCACTCCCATACAAAACTGCAAACCTACTTAAACCAAACGTGTGGGACAGCTGATATTTTTTTCGCGATTTCGATGTTGTTGTCTCAGAGAAAGTTGTTCAGTTTGATGGTCTGATCATCTCCTAAAAAAAGTGTCAGCATATTAAGAAGGACCCTGTATTATAGGGTCTATTCATATTATAATAAGTATTTTTGGGATTCAGGGATTCACATTTATCGAAGAAATACACTTTTTTCTGGACCTACCTGATGAGAGCTCGTATATCTAAGCTATTATAAAACTGTAACAGAAGTGTGTCTGTACATTGAAGATATTATAGCCATTTGACATAATTACCCCGCTGATGGAATTGAATCTAAGGTAATAAGTTACTTTTGTTTATCCTCATATACATACTATTCAACGTGTTAATGAATTAGCGCAAAACCTCATACACCCCAACTGATTTATTTTATAACAAAATAATTAGATTGCAACAATAATTTCATTATTTTGATAGTTAAAATTTAACGTTATTCGCATTTTAAGTTTTGAGGCAAAAATGTTTTGTTATCATTTCAGCACTGAAAGAAAGCGCTAACGTACTCATGGATACATTTTTATTATCTTGTTTTGGTAGTAAGTAGGGTGAGTGTGCCCGTGCGGTGGGTTGTCATCGGGTTCAGTAAATTTTGTTTTTTGCAAAAAACATAAGTACCTATTTAATATTTTGAAAAAAATTACCTTTGTTGAAACCATGATAATTCGATTCTGCTCTCGATCCTAAACAAACTACTTTCTAGTTTTGCGTTAATTCATTAACACGTTGTAGACGTTTCATCCTTGACTTCGGATGCAAGCAATCGATTATCATAATGCGTCGTAAGAACAAATTCACACGAATTTGACATTTAGCTGTGGCACTTGTAAACTACAGTTTCAAAGTACAAAAAACTGAAAAGGTTGTTTAATGATTCATGTTTTATTAATATTGTTCACAATTCAAAAAGTTTGAATTGAATTCTTACATGATGAAGTACCTACCGAGAATTCATAGTTATCCAGTAATCAGCTGTACAGCAAAACTAGTATACATACGTTTTATAAAAAAAAAATGTGATAGCTCAAATAGACAGGATTCGTTCTTGTAAGTTCCTACATACATTCCATAAACATCTTAAACACTAGATTATGAAAAACAGCCGAATAATACACCAACTATGTCTAAGAAACAATACACAACAGACGTCGATTCGTCTATCAAAGAACAAAAGAAATTGACAACATAATGAAAATTGGATCACGCCCGTCTCGAAGCCATTTGTCGGACATAATTTTTATAACTACATCGCTATTCTCTTTTGGTCGACGCGACGTCATGTCAGCAGTTACATAAAGATGTGC
This sequence comes from Agonopterix subpropinquella, assembly GCA_922987775.1. NCBI lineage: Eukaryota > Metazoa > Arthropoda > Insecta > Lepidoptera > Depressariidae > Agonopterix > Agonopterix subpropinquella. The sequence continues at coordinate 50,230,454 of OV277693.1, read as the reverse complement.
CTAGTACTTTCAAAATAGAAAGGATAACCAATATAATAACTTTTGAACTCATCAATAGTAATGCTGTGGTACAAAGTGAAGCGACGAAGCGGAATTCAGCTTACCACGTGAAAATAGTCAAATTTTAAATCAAAGGTCTACATAATTTAGAAATCTTTTTATTGGGATTAGATTAGATCCATAAATTGTATGGAATTCCGACTGTAATATCGAATAAGATTTGCATAGTGTTGCTAGATCATTTGCGCCACAACCTAATGGTAACGTTTCGTGAGTTATGGTCCGATGTCTCACTATGATTTATACTATGTGACTTTCTTTTCGTTCTATTGTGACTGAATTTAAAAGAGTTTAGATGTTATCTCTTTTGATAATTACTTTTATTTGAATTTAAATGTTGAATGAGAGACCATTCATTATGTATTCGTAATGTTTCACCCGCTCTTCTTGATTCATTTAATTATACTGTCTATGTTTCGTTATCGTTTGCTTTCCAGTCGGGACACTCTTGGTCATATTCTAGACAGCGGGTTTGAAAACACGATATAATTTTTATATTTATTTTTGAGCTTCAAGGACAGTTCGACAATGCCGGTCGATTCCATTTTATCTGATTCAAAGGTACGGGGATTCTCAAGTTTTAGATGAGTAATCAATAATTTCCGCCTGGGAACCAAAGCGGCCTTCCGATACACAGTTTATCGGTAGATCTAAATTCGTTATTAACGATGTATACATTACTGTTATTTCACAACAATAAGGCCACTAGTAAGAAACAAGCGAAGCCGCGATCGAAAGCAAGGTCAGGAAGGCACCGAGATGCATCTATATAAATAAAACTCATTCGGATAATTCGGGTGTAACGTTAAATGAATTTTAGAAAATCGAAGAGAAATCTTTAACCGCACAAACCAATTTTGAAACTTTTGAAAGTGTTCACATGAACGATTCAGGCCATACAAAATGTTTTGAATTAAAACTATTCTGTGACTAATTTCTGCTAATATGGTATAACAAAAGAAGCTTACAATTATAAAAACACTGCACATGGCACTACAATTTAAAAAATCACTGAATTTATACTAGTTGAGTTAAATAAAATATGTGAATTGGCGCGATTGCAAATAAATCGTTACACTCTAGTTAGTTGCAGAGCAAACAATATCGACGAAGAGGATGCTGTGCATATAGATCTATTATCATTAGCACAAACGAGCGTGAAACGAGATCAAAACGAAAACTGCGACCTTTCATTGTCTATACAATCATGTGCAATGCACTGCACGGATTTGTACCGTTTCGGCCAGACTATATTACTAAGGCTACATGTACCTAGAGAGCATCATCGCGAAAATTTTAGTGGCAGATTTTGTGCTTTTTTATTTTTTAGGGTTCCGTACCCAAAGAGTAAAAACAGGACCCTATTACTAAGCTTATGTTGTCCGTCCGTCTGTCTGTCTGTCCTACATATTTAATCTGTAACTTTTGGGCCGTTATAGCTACATTTGAAATTTTCTGAGAATATGCGTTATTGAGGCGGATTTAACAAATAATAAAAATGACAAAAGTTAAAAATTAAGGGGGGGTCCTCATACAAGAAACTAGTTTTCATCAAAGTTTTTTCTTCTCGCTGTATCGTAAAAACGGTAATACAGTATACAAGCGTCAAACTTGGTGTGATTATTGAGCAAACTCTAAACTCTACAGTATAACAACAAATAATAAAAACCGGCCATTTGTGAGTCGGTCTCGTGCTAATATTTTTTGTAAGTTAATATTTTGTATGGAAATTTTTGTTCGGAACCCACGGTGCACGAGTAGACTGGTTTTAATAATATTTCATTTATTATTCCCATTTCCATTGTTGTATTTGTTTATTTAGTTTTAGTTTGACAATAATTTCCGTGCTTGCATGCGGATAATTTTTGCTTCTTAGAATAGTGCCTCTGCAGCACTAATGCAGCGATATACTTATGTTAGCGATAATGTTTTTCTGTTTTGACGAAGCCTACGTTAATGTATAGTAAGTAAATAATAACCACTGCCCCGCATCACGCGCTAAATTAGTTCGAAGGTTTTTCACAAGATTATGACGTGTTTCAATCTACGGTCCCTAGCAAATTAGTACGTCGCACGTAGAGGTCACGCTAAGTTATTTGGACCGACGTGTAATTAATAAAGTAGTCTCACGATTGCATCGTGTTCGCACGATCAGCTTTGCTTTTTATTTTATTTTCAGCTCTGGCGCAGGCGCACGCATCTTCCTGTATGCACACATACCTACCTACGACTATAATAATAACTTTCTTGTACACAACACGTCAACGCTGAAGTTATTGTTTGAATTAATCGAGTTTTTGTGCTATTACAATTTTCCAAGCATCTTTAAAGCAAATTAACTTTAACCATTTTCCGTTATTCTTATGTGAATTGGAAAGTTATTAAATAATTATCTTAAATAAGTTATTTAATATGTTATATAAACTAGTTGTCATCATTAACTTTTAGACTTATTTCCATAAATTGTGTTACAGCTATGATTGGTAGGTATGTTCTATAAAAAAATTAACAAAAGACCCTAGTAATAAGTATTTAATGGGGTGATAAAAGAATCCGTTGTTTCATACAAAACTGTAGTACCGACTAGACTCCCAATATATGGGACAGCAGATTTTTTACATTTTATCTCAATATTGGATTCATAGTGAAAGTTGTTCAGTTTGATGGTCCGAACTAAACCACCCCATTAAATACAGGGTTCAACATAATACGCGGACTGCTTGTTTAAGGGGATGATCAGACCATCAACATCAAACTGAACCACTTTCTCTATTTTACAGTTAACCCTAGTTACATTGCATGCTGTGTTTGCCTGTAATTAGTTATACATCTTAGCCTAAGATCACTGTGTAATGTAGGTACTTAAACTTGTGTCAGATTTAATAGCTGTAGGCAGACCTAATAAATATAATAAAATAAAATGGGACTAACATCGAAATCGCAAAAAATATTTGCTTTAAGTACCATACATTTGAGTCGGATAGGATTGCAGTTTTGTATGAAACTGATGATTTTTTTTTCCCATCCCATCAAAAACTTTATTCAGTTTGATGGTCTGATCATTCCCTTAAAAAAACCGTCAGCATATTAGGACGGACCCTATATAACTAGGGTATTTTCTTATACCCAGTATAATTTGAGTACCTCTCTATCTCTAAATGTTTGAGAATACCAAATTTTCAACGCCTCCGTATATTTTGTACAATACGACCTAACGTCATTGAATACGACCTATTTTATTTATTTATTTAATAACTCTTGTCTCTTCTCTTGTCGATACGTAGGGAAAGGGATGCATAGCTAATTTTATACGTTAGATAGGATGTATTTTATTTACACAAAACAGAAATTGAGAAAAATATTGATACAATCAAAGTTGATAAATGTGAAATACGTTCGACTATTCAAAAGTGCAGCGAAAATTTAGGACCCTGATCGTAGCCATAATTATCATATCTTGCTCTTGCACGAGATATAAAATTGTTTGTTTGTGTAATATCTAGAACTACTGAACAGATTGTAAAAATTATTTCACTAATAGAAAGCTACACTATTCCTGAGTAACATAAGCCTATATTTTATTTAGATACGCAATCAAAGACGTGGGCAAAAAAAACTAGTCCGTTATATTTAAAGTTGGATAACATTTGAAATAATTCTCAGAATCAAGTGTAATGTAGCGTACAGGAGGGGTTAAATAGGCTATCAGTTACAATAAGAGTACATAATTCTAGAGTCCCAACGCTGTCAGATAGCATCTGTTACGTGTTCGTGCCGTAACACTTTACTAGAATAGTTATGGGAGACAACATGATCTATTTACCATTGGGTCGCTGTACCTTCTTAACTGTTGTTGTTGTAACTAACCCTACAGCATATGAATATTATTATCAGATTCAGTTCGCTATGATCTTTGGGTATTGGTATAGCAGTGAGCGTTACGGTAATAACATTGATAAGCATAAGCATAGCATATATGCTCACGACTATATAATATTGATGTATTGTATAATAGGATACGTTTTCTTTATTTGATTCCGCTTGTCAATTTCAAAGCTTTAGCACAGTATAAGAAAGAGTATTAGCTAAAGGTAACAAAAATAAAAAAACACCACCTAACTAAAGTTACGTATTGCGTCCGTGGTATATATTAACACGAGCTTTTACCCGCGACTTCGTCCGCGTAAATTATATACCAGATTTTAAGTCAGATGATAAGCTATCAAACAAAAAAAGTTTCATCAAAATCGGTTCAGTAGTTTTTGCGTGATACTCGAACAAACAAACAAACATACAAACAAACAAACAAACAGACTGTGATTTGGAATCAGGGACAGGTAAAAACCATGTCGTAATTTTTTTTTTGTAAATTTCTTCAATGTACAGACACACTTCTGTTACAGTTTTATAATAGTTTAGATTAGATGTTACATTACAGCCATTACTTGCGTTGTTCATATTACCACGGGCAGCATCGGGTCGAGCCGTAGCGGAAAATTCCGCCCAAGCTTCTACACAAGTTATATATGCAACGGATTTCCGCCCGTGCGATCCGGTCCGCGCCCCCGATGTAGCGTCGTGGTGTGCCGTACGTACCAAGTGGATTCATTGACAATTTATGTCGATGCCTTTCTCAGAATGGTGTTTAATGTTTAATCTTCTTTCCTATTTACAAATACTTCTATAAACAATGTTTTCTTTATAGAAGTATTTGTATCACGTAAGCTAAAATAGTATTTAAATCATCCGTTAAATACCCATTTAGGTAATTGATTGACCTGTCTATTTGGCAAAAATAATTTATTTTATTATTGACTTACATACTTACAACATTAGTAAATTACCTCATACGCAATACTTAAATTCGCAAAAATAACGAGATGTCATAAAAAATAACTATTACATAATTTGTTCAATCAGATAACGGTCAGGCTCGTATAACGAAACTCATCTGTATTAATCTACTGAACAGTTATCGATCAAAAGCAATGTTAACGATATAAAACGGCATTATTGCATAGCGCACATGCCGCCGCGTGCTTTAACCCAAGTAGCGATTGCGTGCGCGGGCGCAGAGATGATCATACGCCCGTCGGTGGTCCATGCGCAAGCAGTCGGCGAGTGCTGGCAAAGCTAAGGCATCGATAAACTTTTTCCACTTACACAAATTTAGTCGCGGGTATGACACATTGAACTGTATTTTTTCTGATTTATCTAGCAAAGGAAAATGTATATCTCGATTCGGAGCGCTAGCATGCCACGCACTACAAAGCGAGAAAATCGTCATACACGTTGGCTTTCGTATACGCAAAGTAACAAAGACAGAGACACGTCTCGATTTTTCTCGTTTTCTCGGGGTTTTGATGCTAGAGTGACAGAACGCATATTCATGGCATAAAAATATAGGTAATGTAGGTACCTAGGTACACACGGCGACACATCAAGCCAAGCTATACAAAACCAATATAAACTAGTCGCGCTACGTTATACATTACCTACACGCGGCCAGCTGATTTTGGTTTTACGTAGTTTGATGTGTCGCCGTGTGTACAAAATACTTGTGTAGACTATGTTGATCATTTCAAGTCACGTGTTGATTTTACATTATGCCAAGCTTTATTTTAATATCGGGAGGTGTCCATAGAAAGATCTATGTTAAATTGCAATATGCACTGAAGTGCAAGAGGCTTGAAAGCCTCGCCGAGAACCCATGCCTTGCACCGTAAGTTCACTTTCACCGATCTAGTCGGGATGCGCAGGAGTCGCCCAACCGAGAAATCGATTCAGAAATCATTTAATTGACTCTCGTTGCGTTGTGTTGTAATACAACATAATAACTAATGAATGAGTGTGGCACGTAATAACGTTACAGAAGTGTTGTCAGTGTCACTGCATTAACACGATATTATTAGGATAGGTCTACTTATGATATACAGAGTCCTCCTTGATATCGTGTTGAGGCTCGATTTCAATGTTGGTTCTATAGCGAAAGTTGTTTACTTTTATGGTCTGGTTATGATCATCCCCCGTCTTAAGAAGGACCCTTAATCTTTTTGAGTGAAGTACCTAGTACTTTGTTTTAATCCAATATGGTGTCTATGAGTAAGATTGCTGAAGCTTTTGATAAGATCGATTTAAATTTTACAAACGTTTGATTTAGGGAAGCAAGCTACCGGCTTAAGGTAAGGGATTACAATTTAAAATGACGGTTAAACGCGACTTCGTGGAATATATTTATGTAAACTTACACTGTAGATAAAACGGAGAAATCGTTCGACTGAATATGAAATTATGGGAAAGCCACGGTTTGCCTGCTCACGATTCGAGAATATAGGAAACAATGCACAGTTAAACATGTGTCAAAGTATCTAATTCAGTATATTGACAAAGCCATACCTACATTTATTATCGTTCATTGTAAATACTGTCGATATGGGATATGAATCTCTAATACATATTCTTTAATTTCCCAGTCACATTAATTGGCAGACAAAATCTTTGCAAAAATTTACATTGACAACACACAACAGTATTGCCTTTTGGGACCGACAGAAAATTTGTTAAATCTATTATTCCCCTCCCTCCATGCGTCCCGGTTTTGCGCTTCGATATGCCAGTTCTTTAAGAAGTTCGATTTCGTCCCGCCACCTTCTAGGTCTGCCTCGACGCCGGTTTCGTTTTGCGGGGGACCAGTGTGCAGTGGTTTTAATCCATCGGTCATCTGGTATGCGGCGGACATGCCCAGCCCAATTTGGATTGTCAGCGGTGGAGGCGACGTCTGTCACTTGGGTTCTGGAGCGAATGATCTCATTTCTGACACGATCGATCAATTTTAAGCCAAGGATGCTGCGCTCCATAGCCCTTTGTAAAACCTTGAGGCTTGACCTCTGATCTTTTGTCAATGACTACGTTTGAGCACAGTACGTGAGAATCGGAAGAATGCACATGTTCATAAGCTTGTGTTTGATTGGCAATGGGATATTATTTCCTTTCATATGTTCATTCATGGACCCAAGCTCTTCCAGGCATTTCGGGTGCGTCTTGCAACTTCTTTTTCTTGTCTAGCCTGGAAGAAAACTATTTGAAATAACTACCAAAATATTTACATTACATTACAGGATAGAAAGGAAATATGACACCATTAATAAGTCAATGTATGATACAGTCAGAGAAGATGCCTGGTTCTGATTCTGACCTATATAGAAACACAGACAAACAAAATGGTAAAACAAATGATTTTCCTGTGTTCTTTTACGGTACCCAAGGAAACGAACGGGGTGGTCTCTTCTAAAAAAACCCACAAGTTCGTACAATTATAAACTACAATCTCTTTAATTATAAACTGAACAAAACTGATAGTATGAATGCACCTCTCGAATAGTCTCAACTCTCAAGTAAGTAATCGTACAAGGCATTAGCGGCAAAAGCTGGCTCTTGACCTCAGAGTTCAAGCTTTCAACCGCCTGCGCCGATATAATATCAAGTATGTAACTAGCTATAGATACGCAGTTGCAAGCTGGTTACTAGTGGCTGGGAAATTTCACTTTGGGATTTATCCTTTAAGTAAACATAGGTAATATACACACACACACTGGGTAGATGAGAAACCATCGATTGACCCTGTACCTTTACCAAGAGAGAATCGATTTGTTTTAAGAGTTTTACGTGTATATTGAAGATGTAGGAATCCGTTTGTTTAGAAGAGATCTGTCGACTGACGAAGGTTAAAACAAAGCCCTACTTAATTAAGTACTGAACCTGTACATACTATCTTTACTATAGTGTCAATTTTGCTCTCCGCCGTAGCGATTAAGAAAATATTCCAAAATAATATCTTTAGAAGTAGTATGTCCTATATACTCGTATCTTCTATAAAACAACATTTTGTATACCTACCTACTACTTTCGTTTTCACAGTACTTATGCTATTTTATTTACCAGATGAAACTAGAAACTACATAGGTAAATAAGTTTTTTATAATTCGGCGGATTTCCTTAGTCTAAATGTTTATGTGCATTAAATGTGAACAATATCAAGGTTACGGACAAAAAAACAATACAACAATAAATTCACAGTATATTTTCAATGCTTCCATGGACTTACGCTAAGTAATATAGGCATGTACCTACCTACCTAATATCCGGTCTCTTATAACTACTTCCGAAATATGAAGCCGATTGTATTTCTTTCAAAACATTATTACCATAAGTACTATGTATAAGTATTATGAAAACAATGGAAATGTAACTGTATTCACTTTAATTAAAATGCCCGTTAATCGGGCTTAGACCCCATTTCACCTAATCAAGGTTAAGATAACATTTATCAAGGGTGTTAGGGTGAACAGTTGCATTACTTTAAGGGGTAATTGTACCCATGACACTGAATAACTTACCCTAAGAAACCGAAGGAAATTAAAGAAAAAAAAATAAGTTTCTATACTAAATCAGTCAGCTGATCGAACGTTTAGTATAATAAGTTGTATTTTTTTGCAAATTTTTCTTTCTTCCTTTTGGAAAGTTGTTTGTTATAGTAATGCAACTGTACCACAGTATAAGAAAGAGTATCTATTACTACAATATAGTACGGACACTCCCGTCCTCCCACCAACATTTTACCTCACCCCAGAGATTTTGTATCAACCTCACCCGTAGCCTCACCCCCTCTATCGCCCTCTGGTTACCGCGCATTGGTTCCTCGTTACCTACGAAGAAGACTTAAGGTTTAATTTCGTTGGTTTTGTATGTGCTGACGTCATCTTGTCAATTTCAAATTTTTGTATGCAGTGTCCGGGCTGTGACTGTATCCTGCAACTAACCCAAACACCTGTATAGGTGTTGATAAAAGCGAGGCTCACCGTTTATGGGTGTTGAAGGCAAAGGAGGAAACACTAAAATTAACTTAACCCCCCATTGGAAGACGAAAACCACGATCTCAATTGGTATAATCTAAACGTAAACCAACATGATGCGGCAATAAAAATTGCTTAACCGGACAAGTGGGTTATGAAGTTAACTACATTTCCACTTTTCAAACGTAGTACCGTCTGCAGACATGCGAATCTCTACAGGGTGAAATTGATATTATTAGCATCCTTTTAAACTAAGACTCTACCCATCAAACTGAACAACTTTTACCATGGGAGCAAACCGATCGAAAAACAAAAAAAATCAGCTGTTCCATACTAAACTGCAATGCTTAGGAACTCGACTCAAATGTATGCAACAGATGATTTTTTTTTGCTCCGATCGGTTTGCTCCCATAGTAAAAGTTGTTCAGTTTGATGGGTAGACTCTTAGTTTAAAAGGATGCTAATGATATCAATTTGACCCGGTAGATATCTATACTTATAAAACAGTTCCGTGACTGACAGACGGACAACGCTGAAGATAGAAACATGAAATTTGATTATCATCTCAGCCGATCGACGTCCACTGCTGGACATAGGCCTCCCCCAAGGATCGCCACAACGACTGGTCCTGCGCTGCCCTCATCCAACGGGTTCCCGCCACCTTCACCAGGTCGGTAATTTGATTATACTGGGTGAAATTAATTTCATTGGCTTGGCACCGTCTACCCATCAAACTGAACAACTTTTACGTTGGGCGCAAGCCGATCATAGCAAAAAAAATCTGCTGTTCCATACTAAACTGCAATGCCTACTCGACTCAAATGTATATTATTAACATTTTTTGCTACGATCATCGGTGTTTGCTCCCATAGTAAAAGTTATTCAGTTTGATGGGTAGACTCTTAGTTTAAAAGGATGCCAAAGATATCAATTTCAATTTCACCAAAGAGGATTGCAAGGATGGACGCATAGGTATACAGGGTCCTTCTTAATATGCCGACACTTTTTTAAGGGGATCATCAGACCATCAAATTAAACAACTTTCTCTATGGGATCAACATCGAAATCACGAAAAAAAAAAATCTGGCTTGGCTCGAGTAGGTTAGCAGTTTTGTATGGAGGGACAGTTTTTTTTTCGCGATTTCGATGTTGGTCCCATAGAGAAAGTTGTTCAGTTTGAGGGTCTGATCATCCCCTTAAAAAAGTGTCAGCATATTAAGAAGGAATCTATATATCCGCGGCGAAGGAGCCGAATGAGGCGAACGAGACGAAATTCCTTTTAATTCTTCTGACGATTCGCCGTGGATAAGAGGTGCGAGGTGTAATAGAATTGCATACTAAAAATTCTAAAATTCGATCTTTCTCCTCCGCTCGTTCGCCGCGGATAAATATGTGTCCTCTTTTAAGGGGTGCACTAAGAAAGCATTTTTAGATATTCAAATTTCACGCGGACCAAGACTCGGACAAAAGCTGCTGGTACCTATCCATATATTTGCAGATTCGCTAAGTCGTTGCGTTAAAATCGAATAATAATCGCTCCTATTTTCAATTCAATAAAAAGTAATTACTTAGAGCGGCAATCGACTCCGCGAACCAAAACAGCATTAAGTGCAACAATTTGTTTGTACAAATCACCGGACTATTGCCGACACACCATTATTCATTGTTTACCGTCCGTCTGTGTGTATGTGCCGGCGGCGGCGTTACTCCGGGCCATTGTGAGGCGTCGCAGATTTCACGCTCCCCTACAACGTTTTATTGGGCCGATCGTATGTGAAGACAACGTGTTGATAGATGGCTCCAGCTCCAGCTTCAACTCGATACAATTTAATTGCACTCTTGTGAAAATTTTATAAGATAATTGACGTAGGTACCTACTTGATGTTCACCCGCGTCAACGTCGCATCCTGCAGACTTAAGAGCCTATGTCGAAAAATAATTTTAGCGAAACGGACGTGTGATAGCTTATATTACTGCCAGATGCGAGAGAAAGAGATGGGGCGGCGCGCGCGCCTGGAACGAATCACGCGAAAAAACAAACTTTATTTAATTGCGATTGTACTATTTATGTTAGTTCAATTCTGCTCTAATCAAAACTTAGATAATAGCAATCTCTTTTTTTTAAATCAAGTCTGATGTTTCTATTATTCACCGTTTAGCAGTAACAAGCGTTTATAGACAAAAACGGAGGCTACTTTGGCTTGTTTTTCTATCGAGATAATTTGTGTTAATCGTGTTTTGGCTCTAATCAAAACTTCAATTATATGTTCAATTTACACATATCCGCAAATCATACTCCTACTGTTAGTACTTCATGATATATGGAGCTTTGAAGAACCCTATTTTTTTACATAGCCCCTTAACAAAGATTTTTGTATTGAGATAACAAACAAACTAGCTAACTACAGGATGTTAGGGTAAACAGTTGCATTACTAATGTAGGGGTAAATAGGGGTGATTGTACCCATGATACTGAACAACTTTCACAGAGAAACCTATAGGAAATTAGCAAAAAAATTTTGTTCTCTCCATACTAAATGCAAAACGTTTGAATGACAAGTCGACATTTTTATTTGCGAACTTCCTATAGGTTTCTTAGGGAAATTTGTTCATTGGTATGATCACCCCTTAAAGTAATGCAACTGATTGCCCTTAACACCCTGTATACTTGCAGGATGTTAACTTAAATTCGTTACCTACATACTTTTGGAGGTGCTTCAGACCATCAAACTGAACAACTTTTACTAGGTATGAGACCAAAATTGAAATCAGGAAAAAATATTTGCTGTTCCATAGAAAACGTCAATGGCGGGCAATTCCAGATAGAACAGCTGCAGCGGGTATTTTTTCGCTATTTCAATGCTGGTCCCATAGTGAAAGTTGTTCAGTTTGATGGTCTTATTTAGGTTTACACCCTGTATAAGTAAAAGTGCAATCTTAATTATAAGCGTATTATTCCCCTTGAAACACACTAAGAAGTAAGAAGTGACCTTCTCAAGGCCTAACCGTTCATTGTAAGCTCATAATGTATGGAAACTGATGTTGAACTAAAGTTTACTAGCGTCTCGTCATCGTGGACCATTGTTCCTCAAAATTGACGCTAATCTGCATTGCGCAAACTCCGTAGACCCGGGTACGGGTAGGTACTAGGTAATGAGTGAGGCACTGCGAGTCGAGTAGGTACTATAGTTGTTTCATTGACCCGCTGCACAGTGTTTCATAATAATTAAATCAGCAACATAGGGGTATCTGAAACTGATGTTTAAATCTAGGTAATCTGATTTATGAAATCTGTAGATCTATACTTTAGTAATACAAGATAAATATATAATAAATCTATCTTATCGGGAACATGACAAAAAAAAATTAATACGATTTTTTAGCATGGAGAAAATTACATTTTTAGGATTTTTTCATAAACTTTTCCAAACTTCACTGAGTCCATAATAGGGTAGCTAAGTAGTCACATATTATACCCAATATTGAACGATTTTTATGTTTAAACGTGCTTTTTTATGATGCACGTTTAGACGCCAAAGTCTTTCAATAATTGATAGAATCAATGTCCATCTAACTACCATATAAAGGATTCCGTGAAGTTTTGAGAAGTTTTTGAAAAAATACCAAAAATGTAATTTTCTCCATACTAAAAAATCGTATAGATTTTTTATGTCATGCTCCCAATAAGATAGATTTTTTATATATTTATCTTGTATTACTACAGTATGGATCTACAGATTTCATAAATCAGATTACCTAGATTTAAACATCAGTTTCAGATACCCCTATGTCCCTGATTTAATTATTATGAACCACTGTGCGCTGCTATGCAGCTAAACGATTGCTGTGCTAAATTTAATAATTAAAAAAACACTTTTCGCAACATACCTACAATTATTTAGCAGTATGTATAGGCTAATAAACAAAGCGAGCGACAAGATAATTGGATATCACACCTCCAATTTAATCTTTAACCGTGAAGCAACAACGCTCTTTCGTTATTTTGATTTTTTTTTCGTAGGTACATCACATAAATAAATATTAAAATAATATATTTGTACACACGGCGACACATCAAACTACACAAAACCTAAATAAGCTGTCCGCGCGTAGGTAGAGTATGTAGAGTATGTCGCGCGGCCAGCTTATAGGTTGTTTTCTGTACCTACATTGAAAAGCTGTCGTACATATGTAAAACAATAGATTCTAGGAGAATTGACAATGTACATTGTGACAGACGATAATTGATGAATAATTGCCTATGGAGTAAAATAATTAATTAATCTAAACGGCAAAAAGTATAAGCGTCGTACCATGTTTCAATAACATAGTAATTCTCAGTACGAAGTAGTAATTATTATTATTATATGTCTTACGTTCCGAAATCACGGGCAAATAAGTCCCGGACCTTTGGAAGGCGTGGATGGGCATGGAGACGAAGCCAACATGTAGAGGCCCGTTCAAAAGACAAGTTAATCTAAATGTAAGGGATACACAAATGGCGGATATTATTATTATTATTCATTATCAGGCAGGCAGTTGATACAACTGATAGTGCCTGTATCCTGTTGGTCAGTTATAATTCTTCTTCTTTGAGTCGGAAATATGTCGGTCAAGTCGGTTCTTAAATTGGTTTATGGACTGTGCAGAAACTACGTCTTCGGTTAGTTTGTTCCATGGTTTGACGACTCTGTTGTATTACGAGGTATAGTATTCTGTGATCATGATCACACTATAACATTAGGTGTATTTTACGCCATTTGATTTTTCTTTGACATCGGTCATAGAGAGTATTATATTCCTTGCATCGGTCTGTTAATATGAAACACTTAAAATATCGCGTTATTTACGAACACGAGTTCCACCGTGGCACCAACGCTGCAGAAACAGTTCGAAGGATTAATTATGTGTATGGAGAAGCTACTGTAAAAGAAAACACTGGACGTTTTTGGTTCCAACGTTTCCGTTTTGGAAATGTTGACCTACAGGAGTGCGATTTTTGAAACTCATTCGCTGAGTTCAGCAGTTGAAATGTCAAAAATACTATGGGGATACGCAGATGCGTATCCCCATAGTATTTTTGAGTCAAATCAGCAGTAGACAGATGTCTACTGCTGATTTGACTTTCAAAAATCGCACTCCTGAAGTTTGATTTTTGAAAGTCAAATCAGAAAGATGCATATCTCCATAGGAATTTTGACATTTTCAACTGCTGAACTCAGCGAATGAGATTCAAAAATCGCACTCCAGATAACAAACCCCGTGGACGGAGACCCTTAGTTGACAACGAAGATTTAAAGGTGATCGTGGAAGCAGATCCATCGCAAACCACGTCAGAGGTAGCGGCAGGCTTCGGTGTGAGTGCTGAGAAAATAATTTTTATTCACTTTAAACAAATTGGAAAAGTGAAAAAGCTCAAGAAACAACTAAGATTGGTCAATTGCTCTAGCACACTTCTGCTGCAACGCTAGACCTCATACTTCACGACAGAAGGTCGCTAAATTAGAGGAGCTGCGATTGGAATGTCTCAGACACCCATCGTACTCCTCAGACCTTGCTCTAACAGATTACCACTTTTTTTTCGCAATTAGGACAATTTCTTGCAAGGAAAAAAATTCAATTCCGATAGCGCAGTCTAAATCGCATTCAAAGATTTTATAGATTTTCGCTCCCACCATTTTTTCAGAAATGGAATCAACGAACTTCCTATAAAATAGCGAAAGTGCATAGATAATAATGGAACATACTTCGATTGAGTAAATTTAATAATTTCATTTTTTTTTACCGTTTTACTTTTTCCATATAAAACGCCAATTTCATATGTAAGGACCTAATTAATAACAACTAGCAACCCGCCCCGGCTTATGCATGTATTATGTACATATAAACCTTCCTATTGAATGACTCTATCTATTAAAAAAAACCGCATCAAAATCCGTTGCGTAGTTTTAAAGATATAAGTATACATAGGGACAGACAGCGGGAAGCGACTTTGTTTTATACTATGTAGTGATTAGGTAAGTACATAATATATAGTTTAACAGTTCCTGTCAAAAATAAAAAAAAAATTTCAAAAAAATAAAAACCGACTTCTGAAGTAAAAAAGTAGAAAATAATATTTCAGCCTATGAATTTTTAAGTTCGAATCTATAAGAAAAGTTAATTTGTTTTGTCGAAGTCGCTGTCAAGCCGGTAGGTATGATTCGCGACTGGGCTTGCAGTAAATTTTTTGGCTTGGCTTGACACCGACTCCAACAAAACAAATTAATTTTCTTATAGATTCGAACGTAAAATTCATAGGCTGAAATATTATTTTGTACTTTTTTACTTCTGAAGTCGGTTTTTATTTTTTTGTAAAAAAATTTAATTGTCTTCAAAAAAAGGAGGAGGTTCTATGTTCGGCTGTATGTATTTTTTTTTATGTATGTTCACCGATATTTTCGTCAATTGTGAACCAATTTTAAAAATTCTTATTTTTTTTATTTCATAATTTTTATTAAATATGTTATTTCGACTCAGATATCAGTTATACACGTAAAGGGTACATTAAAAAGAAGCTAATGGTTCCATCGCAGACGATTTGCTGAGATTTGCTTTGCTTTGATTTTTTTTTTTTTTTTACTTTTGAGGAGTTATATCATGTAGCTCCGAAGTGCGTCATCAGATCATCACAATATTAAAATGGGACCACCTCGGGAGTATACCCTTTCAAACAAAAAATAATTTTTAAAATTGGTTCACAATTGACGAAAATATCGGTGAATATAGGTACATTAAAAAAAAATACATACAGCCGAACTCAGAACCTCCTCCTTTTTTTGAAGTCGGTTAAAAAGGGGTCACTATCATAACAGATGTTCTACCACTTTTTGGCGGTCGATTGCGTGTTTGTCTGCATTGTGTATTTAATCGCACGAATCGTCTTACTACATTTATTATTTTATCAGTGGAGTGTATCATAATAAAATTAAAAGTAAATGAAATGAAATTCACGAGAAATAAACAATAAATAAAACGTAAACCTATTATGACTACTAGAGACATGCGCTAAGTGTACAGGTTGTAAGGAAAGGTATCATTAAACCTTTGAACCTCATACTTTACCCATCAAACTGAACAACTTTTACTATGGGAGTAAACCTGTCAGAACAAAAAAAATCTGCTGTCTCGTACATTTGAGGCACTGCAGTTTAGTATGAGACAGCTTTTTTTTATTTTTCTCTGACAGTTTTGGTTGCGATAGTAAAAGTTGTTAAGTTTGATATTTCAGTAGAATATGTGGTTTAAAGGTTAATGTAATGATACTTTTCCTTACACCCTGTAGAGGTCAAATACTATATTACAATGTTCTTGGTAGAGGTAAATGACAATCCATTCAAGCACGACCGAAAGGAAATCAATTATGTTTTTTTTATTGAATGAATTAGAAATAATGTAGGTAAGGTACCTCCGTAAGATAAGGATCTTAAATAGTGTTTTGAAATAGCTGGCGCGTAGATGTGCGTTACGAGATGAGAGCCTACTTTACTTTAGGCTCCAACATGCGCAATGGCCTGCCAATGTTGTCCATATTTATAATAATAGCAGCTCTGGAGTGCGATTTTTTAATCTCATACGTTGAACTCAGCAGTTGAAATAGTATGGAGATACGCATCTTTCTACTGCTGATTTGACTTTCAAACATCGCACTCCTGGAGTATGATTTTTTAATGTCAAATCAGCAGTAGAAAGATGCACGTCTCCATAGTAATATTGACATTTTCAACTGCTGAGGTCAAAGAATGAGTTTCAAAAATCGCACTCCTGGCTATCTACTTTTTGGGTAACGTTTCACCGTGCTCTTTGGTTCCGCCCATGATGTACAGTGAATTTATATTTTATACATTATTTGGTAGTTAAAACATTCTTTCATATGTTGTGTTTTTGTTATAATAATATTAACAACTAACACTCAGTTGCAGAAACACTCATTAAAGTTAATCCTCCATTAAATCTCTTGCTGTAACTTTTTGTCTTTTTGACGTAGTAAAAGCTAGCAAGAGATTTAATGGAGGATTAACTCTAATGAGCGTTTCTGCAACTGAGTGTAAGAATGGATGAACTTTCATTAACCTCAAATCATCAACAATCCTTTTTGGATACCCGGTCAAGATACCTAATAATAATGTGCTATGAATTAATCAAAACCATTTTTTCTTGTATTTGGGTAGGTACTTACTTAATTATTATGTTAGTCCAGAATATTATTACAATTATGATGAAAGGAACTTAACACATAACTTTTATAATCTGTGAGGCCGAAAACTCGATTACCTACCGACGACTGTTGATCTACCCATTTTGTATGAAAAACAATAAGTTTTTGGAAAATTAATATTTATGTTTAAGGCCCCAGACTCGTAAAAATCTATGTTCTTGCAGAATTATCACAAAAGAAATATTTACTCCTAACAATGATGACACGTGCCGCTCATAATTGTAGCTCGCCTAAACCAAAACATACACATAATCTAAACTATTATAAAACTGTAACAGAAGTGTGTCTGTACATTGAAGATATTTACAAAAAAAAGATTATGATATGGTTTTTAGGCTTCCCTGATTCCAAATCAAAATTTTTTTGACTTTTTGTCTGTCCGTTTGTTTGTTTGTTTGTTTGTTTGTTCGTTTGTTTGTTTGTTTGGGTGTTTGTTTGTTCGAGTATCACGCAAAAACTACTGAACCGATTTTGATGAAACTTTTTTTGTTTGATAGCTTATCATCTGACTTAAAATCTGGTATATAATTTATGCGGACGAAGTCGCGGGTAAAAGCTCGTAGACTATAAAACTAGTATGTAGTATTAGTAAGAAAATGTAGAAAAATCAACAAACATTTCGTATCATAATTACCTATCCAACATGACATTTCAAATGCAGAAAACTGCCCTACAAAAGACATCTTCCACCATGTAATCTTGAACATCGAAGTCAACCTTTGAACTGCCCGGGCAGCAATTAACTAATCAAAACAGAATGACAATCACGTAGCGCACCGCCTCTATCGCGGTGTGGCGATCTGCCACAATCGCATTCGAATCGAGAGCTCGTGACGAACGAAAGGCGGTTAATGCATGGGAAGAGTCGACGAAAACGCTCTGAAGTTTCGCAAGCGATCTTCGAGCGATAGTCGCTGGGATTCGCGAGTAGGAAGTCACCTGTAATGTAGCGGTGCAAGAGAAAAGCTTTGTAGTTGTAGGTATTTTATAATGCTCGTGGCGATACACTTTTTGGTCGGTCTGAAGTAAACGATGAGCACCACGCTAATGTATAATGTATGCGTGTGGAGCGAAACGTGTTCTAAACTTCAGGGATTGACGCGCACTATGACAATTACACTCAGTTACAGAAACGCTCATTAAAATTAATCCTCCTTTAAAACTCTTGTTGTCACTTTTTTTCTTGTTGACATAGTAAAAGCTAGCAAGAGATTTAATGGTGGATTAACTCTAATGAGCGTTTCAGCAACTGAGTTGAGGATATTTAAATTAATCGATCTTAAACGAAAAGGATACAAATTAGCGCACGACGCGACGACATTCGCTATTAATAAGTATCAAATATAAATAAAAAAAAAATTACTTGTGAATGTTAACGAGGTTTAAGATATGTGTCAGAATAGTAGCTCGTGGCGGTCCATAGGCTCTGCCTACCGACATGGGACAAAGGCGTGAGCATATGTAAAAATAGAGATAAATACCTACACTTAGATACATCGCTAAGCTAAGTTCATTCAGTCTCATTTTTTTAACTCTTTCGCGGACACTGACCGGCTATAGCAGTGATAACAATAAAAGTTCTATTGTGTCGCGTTCAGTGTCCGCGAATGTGTTAAGCAGGTAGGTTGCTTAATTTTCGGGTATAATTAAGTTTTATGTTTATGGAAATTTAAGGTAAGTATAAAATTATACGGATTGTACACAGGGTATAAGGAAAAGTATAATTAACCTTTAAACCACATACTCTACCCATCAAACTGAACAACTTTTACTATGGGAGCAACGTGTCAGCGCGAAAAAAAAACTGTTCTACTAAACTGCAACGCCTACTTGACTCAAATCTATGAGACAGCAATTTTTTTAGGGTTCCGTACCCAAAGGGTAAAAACGGGACCCTATTACTAAGCCTACGTTGTCCGTCCGTCCGTCCGTCTGTCGGTCCATCTGTCCGTCCGTCCGTCTGTCCTACCTATTTAGGGCTGTAACTTTTGAACCGTAATAGCTAGATAGTTGAAATTTTCTCAGATTATGCGTTATTGCGGTGGATTTGTTAACAAATAATATAAAAATGTCAACTAGTTAAAAATTAAGGGGGGTTCTCAACAAGAAACTAGTTTTTATCAACGTTTTTTCTTCACGCTCTATCGTAAAAACGGTAATACATACGCGTCAAACTTAGTGTGATTATAGAGCATACTCTACAGAATAACAACAAATACTAAAAACCGGCCAAGTGTGAGTCGGTCTCGCGCTAAAGGTCCCGGACAAAAAGTTTTTTTTTTCTAAGTTAATAATGTTGTTTTGTAGTGGTGTGGTACGGAACCACCGGTGCGCGAGTAGCCCGACTCGCACTTGACCGCTTTTATTGTTATGACATATTTGCTCCCATAGTAAAAGTTGTTCAGTTTGATGGGTAGAGTATGTGATATACAGATTAATGATACTTTTCCATACACCCTGTAAGACGAGAATGATGTAAAATGAACGTTTCAGGTAGATAAAATAATGATAGTACAGCGGGGTCTGCCGAGCTTATTGAAATGCAAATTGGTTCACGTTCCTGCCTTGGACCACAGTGTAAAGTTTCATATTTGCATGTAATTATTCAGAAGCCATCTCAGATGCTTTGTTTTATAACAGCAGGTTGCTTGAGCATCGATTACAAAATCTGCACACTCCCGATTATCCGTTGTTGATCTTTGACTTTTTGATTATACATAAACGCAGCAAAGTATCGGGAATGTTGCGCTTGGAGGATGAAAATGTACCTGCTTACATAGGCTGGGTGCCTATGTAATTACTTATTTGTATAACGAGAGATGTTCCTTTACTAACATACATAAATAATACGTCACTATCGCACGGGGATAGGCAGAAACTATAGTCTGCCACACGCTACAATTCTGACACACTGTCTCACATCGCCTCATCCACATTCAGCCATCCCATTATGCACTTCCGTAGTTTTTTTGAGGGTGCTACGGTATTGTACTTCGAAAAGATATTTTGACCTTACTCCTTCCTTACTCTCTACAGAATAGAATATAATATCTAATTACATCCTAGTGTTTTTAGACTCTCCCGTTTATTGATTGAATATTACGAATCGAGCAGGTTGTGAAACATGTAGCGTAGCATCGATTACAAGTATTTATGTATCGTAAATACATACCTTACTATTTCTAGAATGCATAGTAATGTATGCAAAATCTTTATCGAAGTTCAAATGTCACTGGCGAAAGTCTTACACGTTGCAAATACAAGAATTATTAATTGGATGGTGCGACGACAATGGCGACAGGAAGCGCGGCCATGTTGTCGCGGCATGATTTCCGGCAACGCGCGTGCGCACGGGTAGCGGAGAGGACTTTCTGCAGCAAACGTTACAGGATGGTCTTGAAATAATATTAATTTATTCCTACACAGTTGCTGAACTATAGATTTAAATTTAAAAATAAGGGGGCCGTGGTGTAATTCTAACGATGGGAATATTCTGAATTCTTGAATATTCTTTAATAATAGGGCCGGCGAACCCCTTTATTTCATTGCGGTAATTCCGATTGTGGGGAATGGGGCATTCGTAAATCTATACTATTATAAAACTGTTAATGTTTTTTGTTTGTAAGAGCATCACGCAAAAACTACAGAACCGATTTTTATGAAACTTTTTTGTTTGAAAGCTTATAATTTGTGCGGACGAATGAAGGAGAATCTTTCACGTAAATCTTGTATGTAAATCGATCCTAAAGATTTTCTCCGCGTGATGTGTTAACTTCTTCCTTCTAGTTGACTACATTATGTCTAATGTAATAAAATTAACCTCCCGTATAACAAAACGTGTGTAGATCCCAGATGGCGCTAGACATGCGCGCGCCGAGTTCGTGACGTTTGCCGTGTGAAATATTTTCTTCAACCGGATCCATGTTTGTATGCTTGTTACCGTCAGGTTTAGTTTCAGTCTTCATTCAATAAGTTACTCATATCTTGCATCGAGTTCACGAACTAAAAACTCTACTTTCTCTGTCCACACCCTCAACTTCACTGACGGGGTTCAATTCGAGGGTAATCCGATCTATCGCATGCCACAACGAATATTAAAAAATACATTATGAATAGATTGAACATCCCATTACTGCCCGTGATTAGTGTCATGAAATGTTACATGTTGCAGTAGTAAGAGCCTGGTCAAGCCTATTTTTAATTCATGTGGAAATACTTGATCTGGTGCATGATACTAATGATTTTTTCTTCACATACTTAATTGAGATTAAACTTTTTTGTCAATTGTTACAGATTTAAAATGCGGCGGAAGTGGGGAGAGTCTACAACCATGATGACAACACATGCTGTTTTCGTTCTAATTTTATTAACCATTAGTAAGTTTTAAAACAAAATCATATCAGTATTTTATAATATTCCAGCGTTATCTCTTTTGTTTGTGTCAATATTCTCGAGATACGAAATCGCAAAAACCGTAGCTTGGCAGAGTCATACATAATTGATTTTTGCTATAACTCTAAACCAATGATTATGACTCGTTGGTAAATAAGCACCAAAGGAACCACAGAGTTAGTGATTAGTGACAATTTTGCTCAAATATCTCATTCGACAACAGGTTCAAAATATTACTTACTGTCCTTAGGTAATGGTGTTACTTGTTACGACCTAGACTAGATTATCCTTGCTAAAATTATTGTGATCAACAACATCGAAACATCTCTCGACCGGCATAAGGATCTAATTAAATTGTTTTGTAAGATTCTGTTGCCTTAAAAGTTGAGTAACTATACTTAAGATCTACTTTAATATGAATTACGAAATTACAAATCAGGCAAATTTTAGGACTGAATTTCGTATTAGAAATAGAATGAGCGAGGACAAAAAATGAATCTTTGTACGCACTAATGTAGATTAAAATCTGAAACAAAACAATATTCTACACATGTAATGCATGTAATTTGGAATCACTTTCTTTCGCAATCTTAATCATTGTTTTGTATCGGATTCCGGACACTAAAAGGTCAGTGGTTTAGCGAATTTGCCAGGGAATTGATGCAACACTATAACTAGCGACAAGTTGTAACAACTGATTTCGATGGTGCTATAGATTGCTCTAGAAATACAAATAATGCAATGCAAAATGTCAGGATTGTTTGCTTAGAAAGGTAAAAAGCTTGTACACCAGTAATAACGCTGAAAGAGCAACATTGCGCGTTATGTAGGTACTCTAGAATTACTACGAATGACGAATACGAACACTTGTAAATTATCAAAACTTTATCATGTTCGAATAGGTAGGTCAAGTTACACCACGGCAGCATTATCGAATGATTGCATTATAAGGTACATCTTTATAAGATTGGAAGTAAACTGCTGTAACGTTTACAATACATCAATAACTATTAGCTAAACTACGATTTGTGATGATAACGAACGATTGCGTCTTCAGATTTTTAGATCCACAGAAAATTCTTAAGAAAACGAATTAACTAATCAATCACGCAAAGTTGGCAGATTCTGTTGCTACAGCCAGCAACAAAATTCTACTAAGCCGCAAAAAAGTTCAACAAAGTGTCTGTTACTAAAAATGTGAGCTTAGATGATCGGTTATTGCTTCTGACTGTACCTAACCGATGTGACCTGCGACCCCGGTCGCGTGCTGGCGTGATGTTACTATAGGTACGCCTCTTCGCGTGATCAATTTGTCATTTTATGTCAACACCTATTTGACAACACTTATATGAAAGGTCAGTGTTTGGATAGAATCATTTGCACGTCAGCATGTCTTTGAGCGTGATAAGGAATAATCATCTTGTCACATTGTGACTTGGTACCTTAAGTGACTTTGGATTTAATTAAAGTTAAATCGTGATATACACATTACTGAGTAACTGCGCTTATTTGTGGTGTCTATTATAATGCCTAGATTTCACTGAACTGTTTCACATAGATTCTGCTGACCGGGTTCTCTGATTTTATGTCATCTAGATGAATTTTCTTTCGCGTACGCGAAAGGGTGTAACAAAAGACATTAGTAATATTTGTCCATATATTTGTCAAACTGAACAAACACTATGGAGCCATACATTGGAGTCAAATCGGTACTACAGTTTTATATGAAACAGCAGATTTTTTATTTTATTTCTATCTTGTCTCAAATTTTAAAGTTGTTTAGTCTGATGATAACCACCCCTTTAAATATCACAACGTAATTTTTTTTACACTCTGTATAACTCTGGAGGAAACTCCAACCACGAAACTGTATTTTTCTGTTATTTGAATTGATTTTGGCCCACTGGCTGTCACACTTATTCGTGAGAGAAGGCAAAGGACAAAGATCCTGCAATAGGATCTTACAGGCTGTAACTTACTTATACCTACAATTTTAAGTAAATAAACAGTGAGCTACGTTACATAATATGACACACACTGGATACACTACCTACCCAGTAATAGAGGAACTGAAACACGCTTTATATGCGGTCTGCGGAAAGCCACATTTATGAGTTAGTTATTGAGGATATAACATTGTAAATGCGACTATTTAGCGTTCCGAACAAAATAGACTTTGGATTGGTGGCTGGTCTTAATTCAGAATCAGGCATAAAGAACTACCCCCCCCCCCCCCCCTACCCCCATAAGGCTTTTCTAAGACAATCTAAACCAGGACTTCCCAATCAGTAGTGGGGCGCGCCTCCCTTGGGGGGCGTAGTCATATCGTAGGGGAGCCCAATATATTTGAATTTTGCAAAGAAAAATCAGTTCAACGATTATGTAATCGTTAATTTCACTCACAAATTAATTTCATTCATTCACTCTCAAATCACTCCCCCATTGTTGCCCCATTGCATTCGGTCGTTGTAGCTTGGTTGTAGCCGACATGTTCAGCAAAGGTAAATAAAATAAGCGTTTTATCTTCTCAAATCGTTTCAAGAGACGAAAAGACGTCGAACTCGAAATAAGACAAAGGTTCCACATACTGAAACAATTACGAAAATTACATTAAAGTATTGATGGACGGCCACGGAAGACTGGATTCGTAATGTATGTATTAGCGAGAAAATTGTGTTTGAATATAACTTTACAGATAAAATGACGTCGTAAAAACACTGCATATGATAACAATTTCATAGTACATATTAGTTTATATACTTCCTAGACATCAAAGAAGTTGCGTAAATAAGCACACTTATTTCTCGATGCAGTGCATGTATAATATTACTGGTAAAACAAGACAATTATTTTCTTGATACGAAAGAACATAGAACAACTTTATTATACGCGAATTCCAAAAAAAAAAAAACTGGCCAAGTGTGTGTCGGACGATGCCCATGGTATTGGGTTCCTTCATCTACTTCGTTCAGGAGGGAGTTATTGGGCATACGGACAGATGTAATGGAAGAAAGTCCTATACTTTCTTCGTTCCTTGTTTGAGTTAGTTATTCTAAAAAGACTCTCATTGAGTATGAACATATTTTCTGTGAATCTGAATAGTTAAGTCCTAATTACAAGTAACACCAATCGACATTGCATAAGGTTCATTAAAACGAATTCCGCTACAAAGTAAATTTTCCTTTTCAATAAACGGTATATGAGTTTAAATATATTACCTTTTGTAGATAGTGATCCTACAGTCTAAACAATCGAATTATAGCTCGAGGCGCTAATTTTATTATTCCTGCACTTATCAGATCAGCTTCTTCTCACGGCAAGAGGAGCCTTAAGGCTACACTGAGCCTATTGTGCTGCCCCCAATCGTATCTTTTTATTTCTAAACAATTAAACAACATTTCCAAAAAACAAGAATGTCACATTGTAGTCCTGGAGTGCGATTTTTGAAGCTCATGCTTTGAACTCAGCAGTTGAAAATGTCAATATTACTATGGAGACGTGCATCTTTCTACTGATGATACATTAAAAAATCATACTCAAAGGGTGCGATTTTTGAAAGTCAAATCAGCAGTAGAAGATGCGTATCTCCATGCATTTTCAACTGCTGAGTTCAACGTATGAGATTCAAAAATCGCACTCCAGATAGGATTTCAATTTATGAAAACATTAAGGATTGGCTACTTGACAACTAGTCAAATCAGCTACTCTTTATCGGACGTCAAAACATGCGCTTTGTATGAAGATTTGTACTAAATATTGAGTTGTGACGTCATCAACATTTTCACTACTTTTTATAGTTTATCTTGTTATTAAAAATAGTATTCAAGCTAAAAATTCAATTAAAATGGGAGTTTAGCGTAGGTCCAAATATGTCATTTTTGAATCTGGCAACCCTAGTCTTGCGGCAGATTGAGAGGTGGCAACCCTAGTTTTTAAAGTACTTTAGATCAGTCTCCTTCTGACGGCACCTCATTCACTTCCCTAACAAACACGTGGAAAAAGTTATACCAAAAATTATAATGGAAAAGGCACTTGCGGCAAGATTTTTTTAGGCAACTTGGTGGCGTTGAATTAACCCCTGTATAAACATACACTAGAATTACATTTCGTTCGCCTAAGGAATAGGTGCATAATTTTACGGTCGGATCTCGGACTATTACCAGTTTTGAGGCGAAACGGGATTAGGCGTTTTCCTTTGACTTTGTTTTAGTAAGCGCTGAAACGTTTCTATGCTTGATAAAATTACGTCGACCATACTATAAGTTACGGTCTCCATAACTATTAAAATTATCGTAACGCACATCGGTTACATACACGAATCACTAATAGTACATTTAGTTTCATCTATCACTGTTCATAAGCCGTCGAATAATAGATCGAGTCGATACTTTCACTATCCACACTTTAGATATTCCATCGGCCCCGCGCACTTTGCTCTACCTAGTAACATCATATCTTATAATTATAAGTCCCGTTACTCTTGTGTGGGAAGGCTAGAACTAACATACAACATAAAGATAATCCTTATTAACTAATTTGTCCTAGAAGATGAAAGCAAAATGTCTGTTATACATGGTAAAGATCCCGATAGCTTTTAAAAATCTGCTGGGCTAGCATGTTGCACGTGATACGGCTATATCACGCCTTTTATCTCGTTCGTTCGCGCGCGGATTGAAAGCGAGCGAAGGTGCGATAGCGCTGTATCACGGTGGCATACTACGGTGGCTACCGTCGTAGTATGCCAGTGTGATATAGCGCAATCACTCTTTCGCTCTTTCTATTTGCGCTCGAACGAGCGAGATAAAAGACGTGATATGGATGGATAGCCGTATCTCGTGCAACGTGCTAGCTAGGCTGCGCTGGTTGTCTTGTCACGGATCGTTATATATATAACTCATATACGCCTATCGTCGTCGGCCGTCTTTTCACATGAGTTTATAAATCATTGATAAGGCGGATCATTAGAGTTCAGAGATCATATACAATAGAAAGCTACATACCTGCAGGTCGTATAATCTTATTGTTTGCTTCAGATAATAAATCGGCCGTCAATAACTCATTGTGTTCGCAAGTTACCAGGTGGTTAAAAGTTTAGAGCCGCCGGCGAATATCATCAATTCAGTAGGACTACCTAAAGAGGGCAATAAATACATACTTTATAATATTAACGAGCTTTTGACCCGTGACTTCGTCCGCGTGGATTACCCCTATAGGGGTCAATTTTCGAAAAATCCTTTTTTACTACATCCTTTGTGGAATATAGGTATATTCAAAATTTCATGTTTCTACCTTCAGCGGTTTAGGTTGTGCGTTGTTTGTCAGTCAGTCAATCACGGAACTCTTTTATAATTATATAGATTTCTTTAAAAAAATGAAAATTGTCTACATAACAATAAAAGGCTCGAAAAGGCCTGTAGTAGCACAGTATAAAATAAGAAAACTACAGAAAATTTTATATTAAATCAATTATTAACTACAGTATTATATTTTTATTAAGAGGCAAATTTTTGAAGCAGACCTGGAATAGGATGTAACTACGTCATTAAAACATGTTTTTTTTTGTAGGTGCTTGCGAAGGAACGCGTCGTTCTGCACAGCGGCGAAAGGTACTGTTTTAAAATTTAATTCTCTTCTTCTTAGTATAGCCGTTTTCAACCATAATGGTGTAGGCCTCCTTCAGTCTATGCCATCCTTCTCGATCTTGTGCCGTCTCTATCCATTTGACTCCGGCTGTTCTTTTGATATCGTCATACCAACGCATTTGCGGTCTTCCTCTTGGGCGTTTTTCTCCCCACAGTCTCCACTCCAACAGCACTTCACAACATAAAATTTCATTAATAAAAAAAACTGTAAAGTGTAATATAAAGTTTAGCACCCAATTGTGAGTTTAGTAAAACTACCGTTTATTTTTCAATACTATTCCAAGGAACACGCAAACTCTTAAACACAATCTCCATAGGTACATCTTTCGGTATAAAATATCCATAACTTTTCCGCACTATTTCCAGGACACAGCCCGCTCTGACCTATATCTTCCATCACCGAGTGCCGAGAGTATACAAGCGTTAGCGCAGGCCATGGGCGCGGCTGGTTTCGAATCCTACACCGAGGGGAAAGCGCTGGTGAAGCGGCTCATACCTGCCGACAGCCAGCCTGACCTCGATGTCGTCGAGCACCAAGGTAAATGACCCTGATAAACCATTAAAGCAGAAAACGAACACAATAGAACAAATAGACATGATAAACATCCTTGTGTTCTTCACCAAAATAATAGTTTTTACGGCAAATAAACCATTAATGATAGTCATTGTAAAAATCATAACGATGATCGTAATTGAAACAGAGATAAGAGTATATATATTTGAGGTTAATCTAATTGCAGCATTTGAAACGTAATAAGAACGAAGATTAATAAATTTAATGAAAACTTGCAGGTGTGATAGGCAAGGCAGGCGTGGACTTCCCGGCATTCCCAAACATTCCTAGCACAGGGTTCAACTGCAAGAACGTGCCGACCGGATACTACGCCGACTTGGAGACCGATTGCCAGGTGACGAACCAATTCCATTAAAAAAATATAATCTGATCGTACACCCTGAACAGAATTATAAATAAATGATGAGTGCCTACTTCATCAATAATGAGTTATTATTTGTTTCTTGCAGGTATTCCACATATGTGACACGTCCCGCAAGATATCCTTCCTGTGTCCAAATGGCACCATCTTCAGCCAGTCGCATCTTATCTGTGACTGGTGGTTCAAGGTGGACTGCGCCTCTGCACCTGCACTCTACGAGTCCAGTGCCGAATACTATTCCAACGAACAGAAGAAGTCTCAAAAGGTAACTCAGAGCTTGTCCAAGAATTCTGACCTACAACAACTTGGTGCTGATTCCAATATCCGGGCGGAAATGAGAAGAGCACCTGCTACTGTTCCAAGCACTACCGAAAGATTACTAAGACACAGGCAAAGGCTCCAAACAGAGTCCTCCAATATCAAATCAACTGCAAGAAGCTTCCAAGGACTGTTTCCTGAAAACAATTACAATCCTACGCAAAGGACTCAAGCAGTGACCGCCTTTGAAAAGCGAAGGAAAAATCTGGTGCAACTGATTGCCAATAACTTCGGAAATGTCCCTTCAAGAACCACTTTGCCTACTTATACTGATGCTTCCACCTACAGAACTCCAGCAGCAGGTGGTGATTACAACAACATTCGAGAAATGCAGGTGGCAGCTGAAACGGCGTCGTTTGCTAACAATAATAACAGACAGTTCTTGCATGACTTTAACAATAAAAATTACCGTCCTTATCCTGTCTATACTCCAAATCTTACAGCTAGACAGAGCAAAACCAAAAGTAGTCCAACTTTAACAACATTGTATGACATTCGTGATAAACATTTGAACCTGGTGACACATGAGTCGACGACCAAGCGACCAACTTTAGTACCTTACACCAAAAGTTATACAAGCGCTACTAACGAGAAGCGTGAGCCTTACACTAGACCAGGAGTATCTTTGTTGAAAGATTTCATTGAGAAAGAAAAGAACAAAACTCAAGCAACACCTACTGAAAAGTTTGCGCAGGCTACAGAAAGGAGTGATTTATACGAAACCAAAGGTAATTTCGAAAACAAAATTACAATTGACACAAAGGATTCCTTTGAATCTGCCACCAAGATACCATTAACGACGAGGGCTGAAAATACATACTTTACTCAAACTGCATCATCTGATAGATTAGATGTCTATTCAAGCACAAACCACGTTGCACACGTAACTACGGAACCATCATATAAAGAGAGAAGGGAAAGACTAATGAGGAAATTAAACCTAGATACGTTCGGAGCTACGGAACCAACATCTCCAACAACGATGACAGAGAAGTTCTACGGCGACTTGCCAAACAGACCAGGTCTTGTTGTACCTCCATCCCTGACACCAAAAACGCTTCACACTTTAGCTATCTACTATGCGACCGCCTTGGATAATCTGTCTACCACACTAACACCAGAAGACTCGGAGACCACCACGCCAGCATTTGATGAATACGATACTATTGATGACGGTTTACCAGCCTTGTTTAGTCGTCATACCATTAATAAATACAGCAATTTATTCGGTAATGGAGCAGACAATTCTGAGTTACTCGACGAAATTAAGTTAGATGCTAATGGTACATACAATGAGCTAGCGGATGATTTAACTGTTCAACAAAGCCAAAATCCTATCGCTACATCGCCACAGATCAGAGAGTTAGCTCAAGTGTTCACGCATGCACTATCTGCATACCTTCAAGATCCTGTGCAATTCAGAAAAGTATTATCAGATATTAGACCCACACATCCATCTTTCGGTGATTTGCTAACCACCACTGAAGAATCATACAATACAGAACCAACGACGACGATTAATGAGGAAGATGATGAAATATTAGGGTTTTCAGATGACAATAAATCTAGGCCCGTGTTGGCTTCTTTGAGAGATGGAAAATCCATCAATATTGCAACTGATTATCCAACAATTGCTGACGATATAACGACAACTCCAAGACCGCTTAGTACAGAGATATCCACAACTGCTCGATCGACAACGCCGTGGACTCCTTTCAGATGTTGCGGAAGAATATCTGCTTCATACACGTCGGCATCAACGCCAACAGAGTCAGGTACCACGCCCATAGCTTTTACTAATACTGTTGCGGCTAGCGTAAATATTCTCGCAAATAATTTTAATGACAGCTACGTCACGACCACGGAGAATAGCTACATCCCCAAATATGGTGGTTTCCAAAATAATACAGCGCCGTCTAACTCCCCGTATGGTAATGGAGTGAACGCTGACGAAGCCAAACCACTAAACGAGTATGTGGAAGTAACCAATCTTCCGACTGCCTGGGGCATTGATGCATCATATTCTACCTTAGGAACTCAAACCAACACACATGCAAACATTTTCGAAAGTAAGAAAATCACAACTTCTTTACCAGAGACCACCCCCGTTTACTTCACTGAAACCGACAGCATCGAGTTAGAGAATGAAGAAGAACTTCAAAGGGCCCATAGTCAATCTTTTGTAACTCCTCAAAATAATAACGTACGTCAAGGGAAACAAGTTAGCTTCGAGGAAACTAAAACTACTGTGAGGAAACCTTCAGAAGAATTAGAAGCACCGACCCTTCCTGACTTGGATACTACTACAGTACAAACTACACCTCCGCCAACTACTACACTTCAAACCGAAGACAATGACGCACTTACAACAGTTTCTTCGATATCTAGCAGCGTTTTCACCTCCCCTGAGAATGATAAAACGACTTATCAGTTCCAATGGCCGAGTACTTTCGAGAACTGGCAAAGCACCGTTCTAGACCCTATTACTTTAAACGATAATTTAAGCCCGTCTGGACCAGAATCACAAGTAAGGCAGGAAAACACAGCTACCACTCCATCAATAGAATATGCAGGAACGAGTGAACAAGCTTTCTCATCGTCAGTAAACATCGAACTAACTACGCCTGGTAACAAAAATGAAGACAGACTTGGAAGGCTACTCAGAGATCCTACTTCTACAGAACCAGCCCAAGATTTGACTACAATTACTGACACAGTCGTAGAGAAGGCAAAGGAAATAATGGGCGGAATGAATGCTACGACAACAGAGAAACTTATGAATGTAATGAAAAAGACTAAATCGAAGACTGTAAGAAGGCTGATACTTCTTTTAGTTCAAACATGCGACGATGATCATAACACAACGGCCGAAGCATCCAAAAAGGCATTGTTAGAAGCACTTATGGCAGTTTCCCAGAAGGACATGGACGAAATCGCTAAAGAAGAAGGAGTCACTGATATACCTACAACGGACGCCGACTACGAAACAGCGAGGATCACAGACGTTCATAGAAGAACAGATAAAATTGCAATGAGGCAAGATGTTAGGTCAAGACAGTCAGAAAGGAAAGGAAAGAGTTTGAACTTCGATCCTAGTGCAATTAATTCGTTATCGAACCCCTCAACACCGGAAAGTATAAAGCCAAATGATGTAGTAGTAGAAACCGTCACAACAACGCAAGTTCCAAAGACAACTACAGGAAACCGTAGAGGAGTGAAGAAGTTCCACGTAAGAACTTCTCCCGCCGAGCCCACCACGACCAAAGCACCTGCTGTCGACAGCCCTATCGCGGAAGCGAGAACTGCATCTCAAGGAACCGATTTAAAGACCGCAGCTGATACGAGAGCTTTGGAGCTGTTAAGATCGCTTTATACGATCGCGGCGCGGTGGGGTTGAATCTCCCACAAACTACTACTATTAAGTTAAAGGGTTATAATTTTATATTTAGGGGTTGTTTTGCTCAGTACAAACCCTAAATATAAACAAATGACAGTGTTAATGTGATTTATTGTAGATAGATTTGGACTTCTCGAAATTTATGACGTCATGTCAATTTTCAGTAATGACGTCAATGTTTATGTTGAAAATTTTGAAATAGTTACACGTATCAATACCTACATTAAGTATACTTAAATAAAGGTTTATGTACATAATGTTATGATATGTCATATGAGTTATGAAATTCACATTGTAAGTATGGTGTTACGAAATTAAATACGGATATTTAAGGCAAAGTATTAGAGAAATATTCAAAGTAACTTTTTACAGATATTACTACAAGATTCTGTTCTCAATACAAAATTATTTCAATTTTATTATCATTGGCCCAGCCAATGGCCAAATAGAACGAAACTAGCGGCCAGTATGAAGAAACCTTTCTTCATACTGGTCGCTATGCAATGACCTCAAAACAAACAAAAAATATTATAGTTAAATGTATAGGATGATTAATTTTATTTTTACCAATAATAACTAAAGGCCCTTAAATCAATCCAGAACTAATTTGGAAACACCGTATAAATATTATGATATAATATTCTGTAATGAGTAACATATTTGAAGTGTAGGCAGTGTGTAGGTGTTGGTAAGTATAACGTGCACATTTTACAACTTATGTAATTAACTTATTATGTTTTGTTTTTAAAATAAGCAAGTTTGTAAGAGACTTATTACTTAGTACTTTTATAAATCCTTAAATATTTTCCTTTTGAACAAGGAAATGACTTACATTTTACTGAGTTACCTACTTTATTTGTACTTAGTTTTATATTTTTGTTACACTGCCAATCAATTTATATTGTAAAGTATTCATAAGTAGTATACTTGTTAGCTGTAATATACGTTAGGGAAATTTTTGTATTAAATTTTTATAAAATTAACTTTTTCTTTTTTATTCATATCCTTATACGCCAGTCAACGTAGACATAAAAATCGCGTTAGGTCCAATGACTTTTCGACAGTGTAAAGTTATCCTACAAAACCTACCACCGCACCAGGAGCAGATGTGTTTGGGTGTAGAGCACAACCGGTATTTTTTTTATCTGTGCAAAGGTTTTCTCCGTGTAGATTTAAATATTTTCTCGCGACTTTGCATTTAGAGATCACAGATCGCAATTGTTTAAAAGTTAAATTTATATTGATATACTAGACTAATCGTAAAAAACAATCAATTCATTTTTTATTACATGTGTATATTACCCCAAAACTTGACATACCAAATTCACAAACTAAATACATTCTAAATACGTTCTAGAATAAAACCAACAGTTAACTAGAAGATTTTTATTTTACAATAAATGTAAGGACATTACTTTTTACCGGAGCTCCTGGTGACGTAGCGCTCGATGTCCTGCTCGGTGACCTTATGGCCTGCCTTGAAGTAGCTCTTCAACTTTCTTCGTTTCTTCATCATTAGTTTAGAGGCAGCGAGCGCACCTCTTCGCTGCAGCGATTCGAAACGCTCACGAAGTAAATGCGCTGGAAATAAAATGAACCACTACAGTATTGTGCAATAAAATAAACGAAAAGAACATGTTTAAATCATATGGTCAATAAAATAAGTGTATAAAGAAGGTATTTAACCATCTAAGTAGGTACCTAAGAGTTTCGATATTTGATTCTATTAGGTTGCTATTAGGCTACCAAATGGCTGCACCGGCACCGGTTGACTTGAATCTTGACATTACGATTGTTTAAGATTTACGACGACTTTTTTGTGGCGATGGGCTCACTCCCCGTCACACTGGACAGAGTTTCGGTACTACTAGTGAAACGTGGATGTTCTGAAGTTTCAGAATATCTCTGACTACCCCCTCGGGGAATATAGTCGTGAACATATAGCATATGCTAAGATTTACACTATCACATGCATGATCACATGCTTCAAAACTAAACTCGCGTATGCAATACATGCTCGTAGTCGATTTGGACTAGTTACAAAGACAGGTATGGAGTCAGGTATATTTTTAAATGCAGTAAGTGCGTGTGTAAACATAGATGCATTCTGTTCAGGTTACTATCATGAATCCCATGGATCCGCTACAATCATAGGTGTCGGATACTGTGACACCAACAGCCAACCAAACGATGTGGGCATCAGAGAAGTTTCCGTTACTGCTATCCTAAGTGTACGTTTGTACATTTTGCCTTAATCACTCATATAAGATGACTCATATAATGCATATAGAAAATTGGTTCAAGTTAAAAAAGGAGTTCACTACCTCATTGCTGTCCTTATTGGCGTAACCATATTTTCGCACTTTGGCTGGGAACATGTACCCAATATCGCTATCTCATACGTGGTTACGCTGACGTTCTGTCTACTAGCGTAAGCGAAACATGGTCAAAGATAAATACTAAATAGTAAACGATACTTACTGTACTAAATAGTAAAGGATACTTACTGTTAGAGGAAACATGAAGCAAATCTCCAGAAAGCTGTGAAGGATCTACGAAGTCGGGCTCTTTGATGGGAGTTTTGTGGGCGTTGAGCGCAGGCAGCGCGGTCGCCGCTTCGACTGCGCGTTTGCTGGCACGCTTGGACCTTGTGTCAGCTCGCTGCTCCTCCTTCTTAGATATTGAGGATTGAAGTTTACGCAGTCTGCAATCATATTAGATTTTGTAGGATCCCTTTAGCTTATTTGACATAAAAGAACAATGGGTACTATACTAGAATCTGATGGCACATTGTGGAGGAGTGTCTTAAAAGAAGGGGGGTTTAGGGGACATATGGAAACTAACGCCGGAAGCCAAGATCTGGCTCCAAAATTTTGATATAGATTTGTAATTTGTTGATTTTATGTATAAATTCTTTGATTTGTATTTGTTCTTTTTGATTGGAGGAAATAAAAGCCATACGCAAATAATAATCTGATGGCAAATTAGGAAATAGCAACACTGGGGTAATTGGATTAGCACACTGCGACTTTTTGCAGCGCTTCTGCATCATTTCAGTCGCGAAGCAGCATCGATGCAAACGCGATACAGCCACGACGCAAAACATTCGTAATATTTGATAAGATATTCCATAGTTATTCGTCGACAGTCTTTGTCGCAATGCACACGCGCGTGTGTATCGCTGTAAAGTCTCCGTTTATAAAAGGCCTAGTTTGACTAGACAGATGACAGTTTGACACTACCATGTGCAAATCTCTATTTTTTTTAATACTTTTTTTATGCCTTGTTATTCTGGTCGACCTACATGCATTGGCATGCCTAGAACATAATATGATATGTTCTAATGAGATCATATCGAAAATGTTCACCAACAAAGGCTGTAAAAACAGGTAAAATAAGTATGTGATATATGAAACGGTATAATGGTTAGCTTTACTACTTCAAAATTACAACAATACATCTCAACTGGTTTTGAAGGAGGGTTAAAATATCTTCCAAAAGGGGAAAAAAGATCACACTATGGGCTCTAACATTTCACACATCTCGAATTATTCGTAAATAGATAACGTCATACTAGAGTTCGTTCTCACTCATTCATAGATTTTCATGCAGTTTTTGTAGATTCTTCTATCTGTTGCGGGTCAGAGCAGGGAACAGTGAGCGGATTATCCAGGACTAATAATTGTTGAAATTCTTTTTTTTTAATTCCCTGCTACCTTTTAAATGCAATATCTTAAAACCTAGATAACATAGCATAATATTACATTCAATACAGATACAAAAACTTCACAAATTCGCTAGAGCCGGTTAAGATTAAGACGTCAAAGATCTAAAACTTTATGTAAAAACATACGTGCTTAGATTCTACAGTACATTACGCAAACTGTACGTCCACCGCGACGTTTATAATAATTAAAATCAATAGCATTGAAAATGAAATAACCAAAGTAACGCTTTCGAACGCTTTGCATTTTAAAGCGGGTTTACCTTGTGGATAATAACGAGCAGAGCAAAAAGCTAGTTCTTTGTAACAATTAAAACACTAAAAATATGAAACTAAGATGATGACTGATGATGAAGAGCTGTAGGTTCTCCAAAAAGAGAATGTATAACATTCTCATAAACATGAGCAACCTTTCACTATATTTAAGTCAATTTAATTTAGAGTTATCGCAATCAGATCAATTTTTTTTTTAATTTCCTTGAAATATGTAGCCAAACAACCCCTGTACCCACCCCCTACGAACCCTGTTGTACCCTTACGAATATAATAATATGTATTGTGTATTAATTAATAGACATACTTCATGGACACACAATGGCCTTAGATTAGACAACACCTAGGCCTATATTTTAAGCAATTTAAATTATAATCCAGAGTTTATATTTTAATTTCGCAATAGCATCATTATTGGTTTGTTGACGAATCGAGATGCAGTCTTCATACTTTCATAGAAAATTCTCATAGAATTGGGTATTTGACTACATTCAATATATTTTATTTTTATTTACTTAATAAAAAAAGGGTTAGAAAATAACGCTAAACTCCAATTTTCATTGAGTTTTTAGCTTGAATACTATTTTTAATAACAAGATAAACTATAAAAAGTAATGAAAATGTTGATGACGTCACAACTCAATATTTAGTACAAATCTTCATACAAAGCGCATGTTTTGACGTCCGATAAAGAGTAGCTGATTTGACTAGTTGTCAAGTAGCCAATTCTAGTATTTCAACAAAAATCGACAAATGGAAGATGAGCATTTGGACACGCGACAAGATAGTAACATAGCCTCAATAATACAAAAAATGCAGCTTAGGGTTTAGATTCATAAGGCTAATAGTAATATTGACTCGCATTTGTAATATTCTAAAATTATAACAGCTAACAGAACCTGAGACTCGGAAAGGAAACTTACTTGTAAAGATCAGTTATTTTCTGCTTATCAACCTTCTCCCGCTTCAATCGCTCCTTCTCTACTAGTCTCTCCCGCTGTTTCCTCCTGGCTTTGTGATCTTTCTTCTTGTTCTTGACAGGTGGGTTCACGGCTTTGTATTCATTATCAGTTTCTGGATCGGAAGCATCATTGGAAGGATTGTGAGGTTGCGGCAGACCAGCGCTCATCTCCTCTCGCCATTGATTCTGAACATGTTATGACAAATAGTTATTACTTATTATACTAATACTGCGGTTATAGCATAGATAATAATAGTACACTATAGAAACGAAACTCCCGCGTTAAATGTCAAGATATTCCTACCAATCTCGTGTTGGTTTAACCAGTTTCACTTCTATAGTGTACTATTATTATATATTCATATGGTTATAGTTTCATGATAGTTGAGAAAATAGGGAGCATTACTATGCTAGAGCTATTGCTCTATGCGGTAACTGGATCAGAAAAAATCACAATCAAGTAAAAGATCAATACACTAAACATATACAAAGCAGATTTATCTCAGACATAGTTTAATGTAGACCTCATTATGATAGTTATTATACTGCATTTTATATAGGAAGGGTTCTGTCTGATACGACCCTTTTTATGAAGCCTGTTCTGTGTCTCACTGCTGGACAAAGACCTCCCCGTTTACTCACCAATCCTCTCTATTGTGTGCAACTACTGACCAACATTCCATGAAAGCGTCCATGTTGCCGGTACACCTTTTTCTGGGTCTACCTCGACGCCGGCGACCAGCCGAACCACGGGAACCCAGATTGTGGTTATTTTGGCCTTCTTTCCAAATGCTGCCCAGTCCCACTTCAGTTGAGCTGTTTTGCGCCCCACGTTCGCTATGTCAATTCTGGAGCGCATTTCCGTGTTTCTAACGCGATCGGCTACGATTATGACGATACGACTCTTATGAAAAAATAATAAGTGCGAAAATTGCTGACCTCTTTCTGTTCTGTAGTAACCTTGCTAAACATGCCAGTAGTAACTCTGTGTAAGTGCGCCTCACGCTTCATCATCTTTTGCTCGTGTGTGATAACATCTTGTAGTAGCTCCTGGTGCTCCTGTAAGGAAAATAGTATATTTTAATTATTTACTTCAGTACTTAGTTCAATCCCCGTCCAAGCCGACACATGACAATTTTCGGAATTTATGTACGATTTGTAACACCACTGGCTTGTCGGTGAAGGAAAACATCGTAAGGAAACCTGCATGCTTCAATTTCGACGCATGTATTGTGCACACCGTCCATTACAAGTGGCGACGGGCTCACTCCCCGTCACACTGGACAGAGTTTCGGTACTACTAGTGGAACGTGGATGTTCTGAGGATGTTCTCCCTCAGGGAAAATAGTCGTGAGCATATGCTTATGCTTACTTCAGATCTAAATGAAAATGAAGAATATGAAATATTATTTTTTCCGTTGCTGTCCCTTTGTTTGAAGAAGCCATAGACATCGTCCCGCCAGCATCTTCGAAGTCGGTGGTTGTTTTGGCCCTACTTTAGATTCTTAGGCTAATCCCACTTTAGATTGGCAGCAGTTGAGGCGAGTTGGGTTCTAAATTACTACTAAATATGGTTCTATTATAATTATAAACTTTATATGTAGCTTTATATACATAATTGTTGGTGCTTCTGTTAGTAATTGTGCAACTTCTGATATTGCGAGAGATAAGTGTACTTTTTGCAACCATCAGAACTTGACAGATTTTATACTTTTCACATAGCTACAGTGCATACTACAACAATATCATACGATCAGCCGTGCAGCTGATCTTTAATTTTTTACAGACCTTTAATCATCAGTAACTCCTACACCGACTGGAGTTATGTAGGCAGACCTGGTCCAACCCCATCACAGAGAAGCTCTACACCCCATAAACCTGAATCAGCCTTGCTGCTGATGGTTGCAAAAAGTACACTTATCTCTTATACTATGAATGTCTTGACTGTAAGAGGTCAGAGGTCAGAGGTCATATTCACACAACCTATTAATTTGTTTTGTCGAGACGATGCGATACAATTTTATGCCGACGAAGACGCGAGGAAAAAACCTAGTATTACTATCTGCTTACCCCTCCGGCTAAAAGGCGTGAGTTTATGTATGCATGTAATAAATAATAAAATATTTACCTATAATATACTTTTTTCATTATAGAAAATAAGATTATCAAAACTCACCTTAAATGTAGGATTATAGCTGACACCAGGGTGCGGAGTCTCCACAGCAGCCCTGCTGACAACTGTCTTGGACAGCGGCGGCTTCGGCCTGAGCCGTCTGTCAGTCAGCACATTATGCAGCTGCGCCTCGGGCGAGATGAAGTCGTCAACCAGAGTTGACGGTATACCTTTAGCTTCGGGCACTGCATGACAGATTTAAATGATATCATACAAATCGGTCTATAAAAATCACTAGGGAAATAAAAATAACAAAGAAATGAGGACATACAGATGTTACTACAAAAACAATCTTTTCAGTTTGTCGTCTCAATACCTATACTGAAAATCTTACAGCTCTTTAGTAAATTTTATAATAGTATTTTATAGTATACAAAGAGAGGCAGAGGAAGACCTAGACACGAGTGAAGGAAAAGGTTGGTGTCATGTCGTATCAAGAACTCAAGACACTAGTGGAAAAGAGACAAGATTGGCGAATACTCCACCGACAAGAGCGTAGCTCTTAAATACTACACTTGAAATGTCTTGAAGATTTTACAACAAGTTTATTCTAAAGGCTTATGCTTTCAGGCTTATTCCAGATGAGGAAGTTCTAATGTTTTAATGATGTGGTTTAAATACAAAGGGCACAGAAAAGGACACCAAAAGGTCACCTCTATATACAGAATTGTATGAGAGTATAAATCATATTGTCATTGATAAGGTAATAAGGCAATTGACGCACTACGGTCGGTCGAGATTCTGATATGTTTTTAAGTCTTCATCCGAACTACCCTATGTCAAAATCCAAACGTTTGCGACCCTACATAGACTATGCGAGACCTTATAGAGACATTCAGATATTGCATCAGCAGTACAGTACTACCAGGAAAATAATTCCCCTCGTCAATCTTCGTTTGCGCAGTCTCCCGAAAAAACCCGAAGCCGTTTAGTTATCAAAGGGCGCAAAGTCGGGTAGCAGCGAAAAGGGCGCGAAAACAATTAGGATTGAAGGTGGCACAACCTGATTGATCAATATAATTTCGCGCAATTAAAATTTGTCAACTGCGCAGGTATATACAACGTGTTAATGAATTAACGCAAAACCTCATACACCCCAACTGATTTATATCAAAATAATTAGATTGAAACAATAATGTCATTATTTTTGTAGTTAAAATTTAAAGTTATTCGCATTTTAAGTTTTGAGGCAAGAATGATTTTTTATCATTTCAGCAATGAATGAAGGAGCTAACGTACTCATGGATACATTTTAATAATCCTGTTTTGGTAGTAAGTAGGGTGGGTGTGCCCGTGGGGTGGGTTGACATCGGGTTCAGTAAATTTAAAATTTTACCAAAAAATTATTTAATATTTTGAAAAAAATTACCCATGTTGAAACCATTATAATTCGATTCGGCTCTCGATTCTAAACAAACTACTTTCTAGTTTTGCGTTAATTCATTAAAACGTTGTCATCACGTTGTATATACATCAGTGAGACTTATAAACCTGGTAATACTGTAGCTATGTTTAAAAAGCTTTTTGACACAACATTTTCAAAACGTAAATGTATTATGGAGAGGAACCTGAAGAAGAAGAAGAAAATGTATCATACTCACTATCTTCTCCCCAAAGATCCAAATTAAAAGTCTGCCTAGTTTGCTTTACTTTCCTCTTTTTCTCAATAGCTATCCGTCTGTTCTTCCGTGCGACTTCGACTTTCTTTTGATGCACTCCCTTTTCAAAACGACGCTTATCAGTTATTTTGCTCAAAGCTGTCTTCTTGACGCCCACTGGGTTGACATGATTACGCTTCGCATTTGGATCTGGGACCTTGAGTAACATACATTTTTATTAGTTACGAGCTTCGTCCGATTAAATTTTTTTTTTCAGATTTTAAGTCAGAACAAAAAAAGTTTCATCAAAATCGGTTTAGTAATTTTTGCGTGATACTCGAACAAACAAACACCCAAACAAACAAACAAATAAACAAACAAACAAAGAGACAGACAAAAAATCCAAAAATTGGTGATTTGGAATCAGGGACAGGTAAAAACCATGACGTATTTTTTTTTTTGTAAATGTCTTCAATGTACAGACTACAGACACATTTCTGTTACAGTTTTAGAATAGTTTAGATTTTAAACATTACATTTATTGACATTACTTTTTGATCTAGCAATACTTCAGAAGGAGAGATTAAAACTCCTTCGTCTGCAGTTGGATAAACTTCAAGCACCTCTTCAGCAAGAAAGTCTAACATGTACAGTTTCAAGGCGAAAATAGACAGGAGTTATCCTCTATTACCTACAAACAACAAGTAACAAGTCAACATTAACAAGTTTAAAAAATGTAAAACACCATTCATATTTTTGAACCCATCATAACTCATCCTCTCAAGATTCCTTGTATGTTGAATTGGGAATGCCTTTTTTTTATTTCTCATTACATAATTATTAATTTCACCCATATAAAACACTGACAAATTACAAAACATGTGACCGCCTCATTTTCAATACATAACATCGTTATATACAGCTATATACTGGCCTATCTCCTGTTTCCGGCTTGTGTACATACATTATGTTTTTATTGACGTCTAGATGTCCAGATTTTCAGAAATTCATTCCCCTAAGATTTGGAAACGGGGCTGGAAGATTGTATTGGAATTTTTAAATTATACTATTAAAGAAGACCCTAGGCACACCCTGGATACTTCATACAAACAGGCTCACACTGCCTAGAGTTAGGCACATGTTATACTAAGTGAGTGCAAGTAAGAAAGGACTACACCATTGCCATGTCGTCTTCCTCCAGTCTTCCACAAGAGGGTGAGATAAAAATTGTTGAGGGGCAGAGTGTCCATACGGTATGAAGTACCATACTTTTTCTTATTCTGTTTAATACCGAAGCAAGCCATACCAGCTAGTTACCAAAACCAAACCTAAAAATAAATAACCTTCCGTTCCGGATTTGGTTAACATTACCTTGGAAGTAGGAAGCAGAACCTCAAAGCATTTTGGTGTTTGTGCCAATTTAGCTCTTTTCCTCAGTTTGGCTGAGAGTGGTTTTTCTTCTGAATCACCAGTTTTATTATCACCACCGGTGTCCACCACAAACAACTCATCATCTGGTTTGGTCTCAAATTTACTGAAATAAAAAGCATAAAATACTTGCCTCATCTTTCTTTACTCATGCCACTGAATTGAGATCTATATGACTATATTTATTTTAGACAAAGCCAGCCACGGAATATAATTATAACAGTTTATATCACATATCGGCGGTGTTAATACAAAATTCCATATTTTGAGACAGGAACTCTATTAAAATACCTACAGCCTAATGTCTGCAGTGGAGATCAGTAAACTGTACAAGGGGCATTCACAAAATGGTTGCAGTCGCACAGGTGCAAGTCTGTTAAGGCCCTCAGCTCCCAATCATAAATGCCCAACTGCTGCATTACTATATTGTTAGCTGGCTAACACTTTCGCTGCTAAGCTCAAAACAATGATACTCACACAGTGCTAAAACTGATGCCTCTCATAGGTCGTCCGCACAGACATATAGTGAAAACACCAATGTGGCAATGTCACCGGCACAGGTGTAAGGATTTCCATGACTCTCACGGTAGGTCTTGAGCACAAGCGAAATGCAATAGAAATTGACCCGCCTCATAGGCCATACGCAGTTGAAATGATCAATGTGGGTCACTCGCGCAGGCTTAAGGATTTCGATGACTCTCAGGGTAAGTCATAAGCACAAGCGAAATGCAACAGAACTAACTCCATATGTGGGTTCTAGAGTGCAGCGGCCCATTTGTTGCTCACCTACTACGTCACATCAATCATGACTTTAGCAGGGATGTTACCAATGTACAGTTTGGGCCATAAACCATTCTTTCAACAAGGATGGGCAACGCAGGTATAAATGTTCAAGGTCTGCCTAGAGGCCCATAAGTGCGAGTGAGAGGTTCAATGATAATGACAGCCCTGCCATAGTGAACTACTGAGTGTACCGAGTGCATCAAACAGTCGCTTAGCTTTACCTATTATTATATCCCTTAATGCTGAGACTGCAGTTTTTGCTTCATTATTTTAGAAAAACTAAAAAGTTAAAAAATAATATTGCAGCCGATGACTTTTTCGTTCGCATCATAAGAACATTAAATTGTTTCATCGAAGTCGCTGTCAAGCCGGTACGATTCGGAACAGGGCTTGCATTAGTTTTTGGCTTGGCTTGACACCGACTTCGATAAAACAATTTAATGTTCTTATGATGCGAACGAAAAAGTCATCGGCTGCAATATTATTTTTTAACTTTTTAGTTTTTTTGAAGGCGTTTTTAATTTTTTGTTAAAATTTTGTTTATTTCATAATTTTCAGTGGTGAATTCGTTAGTTCGATTTAACAGCAGTGCTTCAAATTAACAAACGCACTAGTCGGCACTACGATTTTCGAAGGTTCCCCTCGATTTCTCTGGGATCCATCATCAGATCCTGGTTTCCTTATCATGGGACCACCCTTGG
The DNA here is from genome assembly GCA_922987775.1 of Agonopterix subpropinquella. NCBI lineage: Eukaryota > Metazoa > Arthropoda > Insecta > Lepidoptera > Depressariidae > Agonopterix > Agonopterix subpropinquella. The sequence goes on along the minus strand of OV277693.1, from coordinate 50,186,960 downwards.
GATATCTCCTTTCCAACAAAAAAAGAATCATCAAAATCGGTTCATAAACGACGAAGTTATCCGCGAACACACATTAAAAAAAAAAAATATACGGTCGAACTGAGAACCTAATCCTTTTTTTGAAGTCGGTTAAAAATAGCATATCGTAGAGATATCTCAGTCTAATATTTTGTAACAGTGTTAATATGACCTAGAGCGTCGGTGGCGCGTTGCGGAGAGGTATGGACTCCCAATTACGGGGGTCCGGGTTCGAATCCGCACGGACAACATGCCAGGTACCAATGAGTTTTTCTAACTTATGTACGTAAAACCGACTGCTCTCAAACGGTGAAGGAAAACATCGTGAGGAAACATGCATACACTGAAGAAGAAATTCTGATGTGTTCAATTTATGTACGATTTGTAACACCACTGGCTTTTCAGTGAAGAAAAACATCGTAAGGAAACCTGCGTGCTTCAATTTCGAGGCGTGTGTACCCACTGTCCATTATAAGTGACGACGGGCTCACTCCCTGTCACATTGGACAGAGATTCAGTACCTACTAAAGTGAAACGTGGATGTTCTGAGATTTCAGAATACCTCTGACTATAAGTATACGAATATAGTCGCGAGCAAATGCTTTTGATGTTAATATGACCTCCTCATTACATAAACTGTATAATGCTCATTCGTTTACGTTAAATTCCGATGAGATACAGATAGTCAACATAACCTTACCCAAGGCGTTCATCAAGCCGCTGGTCCTCGAGGAAGTCTTCTACGTCGCGTATATCACAGTGCTTGCGCCAAGCTACCTTGTTCTTTTTCGAAACATGCTTCTTCTTCTTCACAACAGACATTTTTATTAACAAAATTATTAAGATTTACAACAAAAACACATGTGCCTTGACATGACAGAGTCCAGCGCGTGAAAGAAAGTGACAGACAGAACCAGTGCTGCCAGGTCCAATTTTTAGAAATACGTAGGTTAAGGTTAAAAATGCGTAGAAATCCGTAGATCCCCTCTTGAAAAATTCCGTAGATCTACAGACTTTTTTTTAATGCTTTATCTGACTATTTTGGAGTGAACTGTCCCAAAACATTGCTCTAAATAAACGAAAAAAGCAAAAATAATGTCCAGACAACATGAAAATCAATAAAATTAACTCTTTCTTTTCTGTTCTAATCATAGAGTAAGAAGAGATGGCATATCGGCTTGTTTCTATAGAAAATGTTGTCGCCAACAAAGGGGGTGAAAAACGGGTGAGGGGAAGGGTTAACATTTAAATACGCTACTTCCCGCTAGATGTGTATGATATGACGTCAGGCCCAGTTGAGTATCTGTGCACAGTTCGATACAACATCTCTACCCCAGAGGAGCGCGTTATTTTCTCTATGGTTCTAATCTAACTTTACTTTCTGTTTCATTATCACTGTCTGTCTGTGTCAGTACTTTTGTCATACATGTTACAGTTAAATATTTCTGTCGTGTCTGTACAGGGACAGAAAGTAAAAGAAAAGAGTAGGGACGTGCCGTATTTTACGACACACAGTCCATTACACAAGAAAAGTGAACATGAATTGATTAAAAATCAAATTAAAGATTGAAAAATTAAGTCTCGGGCGGGACTTGAACAACACAACATGGCTGTAACATGTTTAAAAATCTATAACATTTGAAAATGAATTGATTATTTTGCGTCTGGGTATCATTTGACGTTTTAAGGTAGGAATACAGAAAATTTCTAAAAATCCGTAGATTTGCCATTGAAATCCATAAATCCGTAGGCCAGGCAAAAAATCCGTAGTTCTACGGATAAATTCGTAGGCCTGGCAACACTGGACAGAACAGAAATTGTCAAAATTCGACGGTCTTGAGCAAGTCTTGAGCATAGCGAAAAGTTTTTAATCTGGGCACCCATTACACGGAACATCATGATCTTGATCCGGTGATCGCGCTAGATCTACGTTGATTGACAGAAAAAATATTAACATTAGACCGTCAATCATGATCAGAATCAGAAACCGTAGCATGATGCGCGTGATACGGCTATATCACTCATTTTATCTCGTTTGTTTACGCGCAAATAGAAAGAGAAGGCGCGATAACGCTATATCGTGCCGGCATACTATGACTACGGCCGCAGTTCGCTTCACTGTTCGCCGCCGTGAGATAAACACGCGTTCACAACGAGAAAATAAAAAAATGGATTTGATTAAGAAAAAAGCTTGCTTAGCAATAATTATTGCTCTGAGTCTAAAGAAACGTGTCAAGAGGAAATATTGGGTTAAATCATGGCTACAAAAGAGAAACATCTACACACATCTGAATTTGTTATATGAAAAGTTCGTTCGTTCACGCGCAAATAGAAAGAGAAGGCGCGATAACGCTATATCTTGCTGCCATACTACAGCTACGGCCGCAGTTCAGTTCACTGTTCGCCGCCATAAGATGAACACGTAATAAACAGAAAAAATGCATTTTGAGAAACCCCTAACGCTAAAAAATAAATAGGTAGGTAATAAGTTATGTAATAGGTTATTTTTCCCTTTTAAATGCTATGTGTATTTTTTTGTGTACAATAAAGTACTTAATGTTTGTTTTTTAGCGTTGGGACTTTTGAGAATCCCGCAATTAAATGTTATGTAATTCTAACCTAATATTAAATTAACTTGACAAGGACTAAGAAAATTGAAAAAAAAAATCATCCTCTACAAAAAACCGCATTGAAATCGGTCCAATGCCACAGAAATAGACGTCATAGTTATAACACCTTGTTAGATGACATTCATAACACCGAGGACGAGGAGGACTATGAAAATTACATATTATTATATGCGCTGTTGTCGTCCGCTTCCATCGCGGTGCGAACGCTGACTTGACTGACGAAAATTAATTGATGTAACGTTAGACGCATCAATCTGGATCGCGATCACTGATCACGATCGTTGATTTCAAAATATCTAAATATTTGCGATCAGTCTCACGATCCGTCAATCATCAACGTTACACTATCAGTATTTACCAAGATCACTGATCACGATCACAGGATCTTGGTAAATACTGATGGTGTAATGGGGCACAAGGTCTTGAGTTTAGACCAAGAACTTGTATTTATAGACGGAGATCCGACCGTAAAATTATGCACCGATTCCTTAGGCGAACGAAATGTAATTCTAGTTTATGTTTATACAGGGGTTAATTCAACGCCGCCAAGTTGCCTAAAAAAATCTTGCCGCAAGTGCCTTTTCCATTATAATTTTTGGTATAACTTTTTCCACGTGTTTGTTAGGGAAGTGAATGAGGTGCCATCGGAAGGAGACTGGTCTAAAGTACTACCCGTTCACGACCAGTTGGCCGTCGATGACCGTTACGAAATTTCCTCACAGGCACATTAATTGGTTCCGTCGACAAAAAATAATATAAAAGGCAAATAAAAATTTAAAATTAAAAGCGATATTAGTGACCGGGACGGATGTGCCGTACGTGGTTGCGTTGCTAAAGGTTATAAAATTGCGTTTATTAGGGTCTCTTAGGGGTGCGGTGCGGGGAAGCGGGAAGGGAGGTAGCGGCCAACTCGAAGTGAATGACTAGTACTTTAAAAACTAGGGTTGCCACCTCTCAATCTGCCGCAAGACTAGGGTTGCCAGATTCAAAAATGACATATTTTGACCTGGCAACCCTATAGTTGCGGCAGATTGCGAGGTGGCAACCCTAGTTTTTAAAGTATTTTAGACCAGTCTCCTTCCGATGGCACCTCATTCACTTCCCTAACAAACACGTGGAAAAAGTTATACCAAAAATTATAATGGAAAAGGCACTTGCGGCAAGATTTTTTTAGGCAACTTGGCGGCGTTGTATTAACCCCTGTATAAACATACACTAGAATTACATTTCGTTCGCCTAAGGAATAGGTGCATAATTTTACGGTCGGATCTCGGACTATTAGTATCCTATAGGGTTTAGACTGAGTTTAGGTAGTAAATTAATATTTCTATGGAGTTTAGATGTTTAGTGAGCGAGTCAGTGAGTCAAACTCAAAAGGGATGTGATCTGTGATCAGATCATAGAGAATTCACACGCTACTCCATGGATCAGATCATTCCGCTTTTTAGGGTTCCGTACTGGTTGATTAAGTTCCGACACAATACATACGGAATTCCGATCCGATATTCCGAATCGGGATTACCATTTCCTATTTTTCCCCTTATTACTTACAAAATCACAATCCTTTCGGTTTAGAATTTCGTATGTGCGTGTACGTGGCAGAGATTCAGAGACGTTTTTTTAAGTCTAAGGCTGAGATTCAGAGACGATTTTTAAGTCATAGTTTAGACCTAAATAGGGTCAAAAATATATGGATTTTGACATACGACATACATTCGAACTAAGAATTAAAAATCGTCTTTGAATCTCAGCCTTAGTTCGAACGTATCACGGCTATCACGGTAGCGTGCTTCCCATGCTATGCAGCATAAAAGACGAGATTGCGGTCGATTGAGTCATGCTACCCATGCGGGTAGCATGACAACCTGCGATACGAAAGAGATAAAAGACGTGATAAAGCCGTATCACGGCTATCGCGGGTGTGCATGCTACCAGTGCAGGTTTGAATCCGCACATGATATGCCATGTAGTAACCAATCAGTTTTTCTATCTTATGTACTTACATAATACCATGGTAATATCATAGAACAACTAATACCATAATAGTATTAGTAATAGTCGACTATCCTCATAAACGGTGAAGGAAAACATCTTGAGGAAACCTGCATACGCTGCAGAAGAAGTAGGTAGCTACTCCAAAACCGATCGATAGTATATGGACTCTATACTTCTCTTATTATTTTATTTCTATTTATATTTCCTGCATTCAACATCTAAGAAGTAAGTATACCAACTAAAGAACATTCTCAATAAATAACTACAAGTCTACGAAATACTTTATTATTAGAAACTTACATGACAACATAATTTGTATTGAAGTGTAAAAAAACACTAGGAAATGGCATAATTAATTTATCTAGGCGGTTCCACAGACTTAATAATGGCTATGCTACTCTTCACAGTCCTCCTCCTCATCACCTTCTTGCTCGGCTGGGTCTGCTTGGGCTTCTTCTGGAAACAGACAGTTTAATATTATGCTGGAATAGGGATAAGAAAATCTAATCGTAAGGAGGCTACCTCTTGCTTGTCATCTTATCTCTACACGCGCGCGACGCGTTTGCATACAGAAGGAGTCGAAGCGCGGGCGCGCCTTGGCGACTTTGACATACGGTCGATAATTGTACACCAAGAATCCGAGCGGCGCCCCGGCGCGCATCTTAACTATTATAAAACTGTAACAGAAGTGTGTCTGTACATTGAAGATATATACAAAAAAAAGATTACGATATGGTTTTTAGATGTCCCTGATTCCAAATCACCAATTTTTGGATTTTTTGTCTGTCTGTTTGTTTGTTTGGATGTTTGTTTGTTTGTTTGTTTGGGTGTTTGTTTGTTCGAGTATCACGCAAAAACTACTGAACCGATTTTGATGAAACTTTTTTTGTTTGATAGCTTATCATCTGACTTAAAATCTGGTATATAATTTATGCGGACGAAGTCGCGGGTAAAAGCTCGTTGTTTTATAAAAAAGTTGATACCCGACTATCCTGTAATTAGTCCGTAAGTTTTCCTAAAATGAATAAAATAAAATTAAATGTCCCTATGTTTTCTTTTTTTCGATAAATTATTTTGTACCTACTATATTTCTGCCTTCGAAAATGACGAATTTCTCAATTTTACCGCTGGGTTCGTCTGAACACAGCGGTAAAATTGACTTTCAAAAATCGCACTCGTATTTTAATTTCATCTTCATCTTCTACTGCGGTAGAGGATGTCATGTCCCCCCTAGGCCTACCCTCATAGACGCTAGTAATGATAGTACTCTGTGCTCATAGTGACGGTCAATGGCCGTTAGTCCACCATACTTTCACATCATAGATTGAAAGAATACTTACCTACGTATTAAGTATTTCTGCTTTTGATTTATCACCGTTTAAGCGCAAATCGTTTACTATTGCGTAATACGTAGGTAAGAAAAACTCATAAGTAGGTTGATAACATCGCATAGCAGATGACAATAGCACAAGTAGCGTAAGTGCGTGCGGATCGAACCCGGGCCCTCCTGATTGAAAGTGCACGCACACCTGCTACCGTCACGTCACCCGCCACCATCACTCCGCAACGGGCCTCCAACGCTGCCGGGTACCAACCTACTTATGGTCATACTTTGTACTCAACGCGAGTGCTGCAGTGCCATAAAAAAATACCTTAACTACTGTGGTTTGTGGTCAGCTATATCAGGCGAGACGACGAGAGACTTCTTCGTCAGCCTGCCAACTAGGATTCTTAGTTCATGTCACAACTGTTCCTCAACTTACATTACAACTACTTACATTATGGCACTCGTAAGTGCCTCGAATGTTTGCAGGTCTCGCCATATTGGAAATCCTGGTTTCAGTTCGACAGTTTGAAAAAAATCACTTGGTTAATTAAATCCACAGATCTGTCAGGAAAATGTATTCGGAATAGAACCATTTGAGGAGTTTGAATTATTTTTACATGTGAGGTACTTAATATCTGAATATCAACAGAACTTTCGGATTTACGCAATTCCGGTTTTGAATACGAAGATAGGTCAAGTTTGAGCGGTTTTCTATCGCTCCTACGCAATGTTTTAACGATAGTCTCTTTGGTGCTGTGCAAGTTTCTTGCACTGGTCTGTTGAGTGTGTTGCTGAACTGGGCCGGACCACTCTGAAAGAAGGGAATGAACTCGCTAAACGAACCTAGATTCGTCGAAAAAGCGAGAAATCAAGGAGATAATAATTGAGCTAACGTAAACGTGGTCCTTGCTGTGTGTATCTGTACAGTGTACATCAATATCTGCATTCCATGACTTAGCCTTTGTGGTTTCAATTTGAGCTAGGTGAATTAAAAAAAAGGGTCGTAAAGAAGTCGTCCCGCCGTCTCCCCACCGAACCAAATGTCTCGATAGGGACATGTTTGCTCGAACTAAATGGACGAAATGTCTGGGGGTTTCTACATTACCCCATAATCTAGTGCGCGTAGGTATTGTTTGTCAGTTGCTTGTGCTTAAATTTAGTTATCTTATGTATCTAAGTTAAAGTTAGGAGGTTAGTCAAGTCGTCGGAGAATTAAGTGAGATGTCAGTCGTTCACAAGTCAGAAAAAAGAGTCGAGTAAGAGTTGAGTAAGTAAGAGTCTCGAAGTCACAAACAGTCATAAAAGAAGTGAGTCATTTACAGTCAATATTAAAATAACAAATGTATAACAAACATCATTTATTTTTAAATAACACTCCAGTTTGTATTTCCATCAACATAATTATATGGCTTCCTCAATCGACATCGCACTTAATTTGGCATTTTGTTAGTAATTTTGTTAACATCATGTCAGTATTGTACTAATGCCTTCATTTTTGTAATATAACTACTAAAAGTTATACGAATACAAAACTGAAAGCTTATTCGAAACCACTGCAAAATATAAATAATCAAAAAACAAAAGTAGTAAAAGCGATCTAAGTAAAAAAATATAAAAAATTCAATTCAGAAAAATTCGATTCTTCTAGCTAAAAAATTATTTACATGCAGTTTAAAATCTACTTTAATAAATTAGGTAAAGTTATTGTAATGGGATTAAAATCGTTGTAAGTCTGTGTGTAAGAGAAAGGAACGATACACTTTAATAAAACTTAGGAAAATAGCATTTAATCCCGCTCAAATAACCACCTTATCTGGTTCAGAGTTTTCCAAGTTTCCCTGCTCTAACTTTTTTATAACGTAACTTCATTCACAAAGGTCGTTCCTGGAATCCATCAGACAAAAGCATACCTTTAATTAATTATGTGCCAAGATAGAGCCTCACGCTTCTAACCTACTAAAACAAATGGTTCAACTTTCTTATGTTGGTGTGCGTGAGGCATCATACAACTTATCTCTGTATGCGTGCATAGCGATAGGGTTTATCGGCAATTTGTATCGACCGTCTATCTTGACGTATAACTTATCAAAGAAGGAAACCTAAAAAATCTCAAAACGCATTAACTAAAACCTTATTAAATTGCTACTAGTGTTGGTAGTTCGACTGATGTGTGTAGTACTGTTGTTGCTGCTGGGGCTCAGGGGCCGGAGCGGCAGCGTACTCCTGCTCGACACTCGTACCTTCCTGGGAGGCGTCGTGCTGCTGGCCGAGGCCTGCCGCTGCTGCCTTCGCTGCCGCCGCCGCTGCGTTAGCCTGCGCCTGCTGCGCCGCCGCCTGCAAGTTTATACGAAGCTGCTTTAGCTAGTGATCAAATACGGCAACCTAATGGACGCCCCCGAGTCTCATACAAAATTCTCGAAAAAAGTATCCCAGACTAACTTACGTAAACGAAAGTACGTTTTAGTATAGTATACATGGTCCTTCTTAGTATGCTGACACTTTTTTAAGGGGATGATTAGACCGTCAAACTGAACAACTTTCTCTATTGGCACCAACATCGAACAAATAACATCGTGAAAATAAAATCAGCTCTTCCATACAAAACTGCAAACTTACTCGAGCCAATTATATGGGACAGTAGAATTCTTATCGCAAGTTCAATGTTGGTCCGATAGAGAAAGTTGTTCAGTTTGATGGTCTGATCATCCCCTTAAAAAAGTGTCAGCATATTGAGAAGGACCCTGTATATAACCACATACGTTTCAGTTTCAGCTATAATCTTGCAAAGTCAAGTATTTAGTATAGGTATCTAGGTATTACTCGTTTATAAACAAACTGTCGAAAATCTATTTCATTTTGTTTGCGTAGTAGCTACAGCGGCACGGCACTTGCGCGGAGTCCGTCGATCAAACAAAGACTGGCGCGTAATTGTAAATCTTTAAACGTTTTGTAACTCTTTTGGTTCGGATACTTTTGAGCGCGGACCCGACGTTCAGGTTTAGTCAATGGGCGACTATTAAGATTTCTCTGATATTATCCAACCAATATTTTTTCTTTTTTTGAATTGCTCATCTTCTTCTGATGTTGACTGTACAGGTGCCAGGGTCGTATAATTATTCCCGAGGCTGATGTTTTTTTATAATATGCAATAACATGCGGAATCATTTCAAATGTAGACTCCAGACTCCAGACTGGCCCGTTCGGACTAGTGTCCTGAGATAATTCTGGCACTAACCTGTGCCTTCCTAGCTGCAGCCTGAGTGGCCTCGAAGTCGATGCGAACTCCGTGCAGCTGGTCCTGGAGAGTATGCAGCCTCTGCCGCGCCGCACCGACCATAGCGGTCTGAGCTCCGAGCTCGCCGGCGGCCTGTGACGCCGCTTCGTTCGCGTTTTCTGATGTAGCTTGCGCTGCGTTCAGCGCGGCTTGGATCACGTTCACCTGGTGATTAAAAGGTAGTATTTTAGTATATTAAGTCGGATTTGTTAAGGCTACTCCTCCCATCTGCAAGGCTCTCTTTCTTGCAAGCAAACTTTTGCAGTTAGCCATCCCGCTTCAATCGCGCGGCTCCGGTCAGAATTTTACGTTTTCTTTGAAAAACTGTATGATTTTTTATGAATTTTCAAAAAATAAGAAAACCACATCATTTTATATTGTATTGTGAAGAATATTGTAAATTTTCATATTCTTCTGATCAACAATGTAAGAGTAAAACGGTTACAATTGGAGAAAAAGAGGTGACTTTGGAGTCGTTTTTCTTCAGTTTTATTAATTAAAATAGATTTCGAGAAAAACCACATCACTTCTCATATCCTGTAGATTGTTCAGTTTTGTTTTCTGCTTAAAAAGTGCCATAGTTAATGTATAAAATGGTTACAAAGTTACTCAAAACCGGGCGGACGCCCCTTAAATATACTTCGACACGATCCGGGACAATCAATGCATATAGACGTAGAATTCCAGTTGTCCGGTTTTGAGTTAAGATTAGATTCGGCATCTAGATTAGTCATAATAATCATATGAATAAAAGCGAAGATAAAATGCCGACCACTGGACTATTACCCCACATTACTGCTATTGTGTGTATACATTGATATTGCACACTTATAAATAGTAATATTATGCTCAGCACAAATCGACGGAAGTTAATTATAGGAACAGAAATAGTATCATCCAGAAATAGACTGAATAATGTTGGGGCATGGTATTATCATAGAATTTATTTCGCTTTTGCATACTAGAGCTGTGCTAAAAACATTTAATTTAATTCGCTTAGAAAAAACAGTATCGACTCCAAAATCAATATAGGTAAGTAATCAATTTTAAATAAAATGTAGACAATGTAAGGAAAGAAATATTACTTAATTTTACCTTTACCCCTTTATTTAACCCTTGAACTAAGAAGTATACCACGAACAGTATTATTGAACTACCCAATAGGGATGATGACTGATCCTGGAAATTCATATCCTCTAACGAATTCTAAAAAAAGGCTAATTTCAATAACAAAAATGTTAAAACGAAATTACAATCAAACAGAAAACAAAAAAGTTATAAGCGTTTGAAATACGTTTTATATCGTCTTCTATCCCTTTCATGCAAAACAGATGTTTGTATGACACTTCGTTATTATTTGTATTAAAATACGAGGGTATGACGTCACTCCCTTTATATCTGTCTCTCGTTCTAACAGTAAATTTTAAACACTTACATTTCGGTTATTTTTGAAGATATTAAAAAATCTGTTTCACTTTAGTGTTTAAGATATCAAACAGTTTTAAAGAAAGAAATAAAATAAAAATTGTCATCATCCCTATTGTTTTATACTTGGGTGGTATTGGTATTGTTATCTTAAAGCCGTGTTGTGATTGTGAGCAAGCGGTTACATACCCAACGCTCTGTTAAAAGAACACGTAGCTACTTCTGATCTGTAGTTATCTATATGTTATAGAAAACCACCACGATTCTAGCTTAGTGTGCAGTTGATCGAATTACGTCTTATTTTCTATATCCCGTTACCTACAGTTTCCACTCCCTATGTACTTAACATCGTATATGAACGTTCTATGACCCTAAAAATGAAACTAACTCATCATCAAAATTTTACCTACAATATAATACAAGTTTGTGTTCCGTAGGTACATGATAGTATTAAAATAAAGCCACTAAGTATTTTATAAACAAATAATAAATTCAATTGATTGATGAGTACCGAAGCATAAAATTGCTTTCAAACCTTCAACGAGGTTGTTTAATTTCTTAGTCCCACCGAATTGATACATGTTCACGTAAGTTAGGTTTTGACTTTTTGAAAAACTTTTTACGGTAGTGATTGGGTAGAGAAATTGGAGCATAACCGCCTATTTTAGTGGCCATTATACAGGAAGATTAAAATAACAATTTAAAAAAATATATTTTGTGCCTTTTATTTGTTTGAAATTGTTTGAAAACAGTTAGCGATGTTATCGTAGAAGATTTTCCTTTGATAATTTCTAATTATTACACAGTTCCTTCATAACAACACCGCAATGAAAGTGAAATTAAAACCAAATGTGATCTTTCCGACCGCTTATTACTTTACTTTATTCAAAACAAATAATTCGTTTTTATTATTTCTTACGACATCTAAATTCGCTACGGCATCGGCAGCGAATGGCTAAGATCTTTCCTAAGATCATTTTCGTAAGACCACGCCTGATCGGAGTTTTTTCAAACCATTTGTAAATTTTCAGGTTACTACATTCCGTAGAGCTATTGGCTACAAATCGATTACTTATAGTTGCAAGAACCGGCAAATTTATTAAAAGATTAACTTAGGACTTTTCAATGTAATTAAGTTAGTTTATTTAATATTATTATCATCGTATAATGTAGGTAAATATTAGGTCATCATCATCATCACAGCCTATTATACGTCCCGCTGCAGGGCGGCGCAGGCCTACCCATAGGTAGGGAGTAACACCCGTATTCTTAGTTCTTTTCTTGACATTTCCTCACTCGAGTGGAAGACGTCATTGACATAATTTATATAACAAAAATGTCAAAAACCTCCTCGACTCGAGTGAGGAAGCCTCAACGAAACAACTAAGAATACGGGTGTAAGAGTCCACCAAATATTAGGTGATGAGCATGTGATGAGGCGATTTTTTTCAAATACCTATTTTAGTTAAGCATAGAATTTAGGTGTTAAGTAAACCTCCTTTTTTATAACCGGAAGCATAATGTAGAGTTGGCGAATTACAGATTCAAAACAATTGTTAGAAAAGCACGTCAAATAACGCAATAAAATGTTCAAGAGCGATTGAGAGTAACTGGAGCGACTACTGAACTGGACTTACGTAAATAATTATTACCTCTCGATATCGTTTCTAGAGTTTTTTTTGTTTTGTATATTTACACCGATCGATCGCATTTAAATTCAGTGGTTTACGCAATGTCGTTTTTGTTGAAAATATTTTTATTGGCTGTAGATAACTTTGGGCCAATTTTTTGGCAATCCCAGTACAAGTTGACATTGAATTTTAATTACTTAAAAGTGCGGTAAAAAGTGTTGTTTTTTATTTAAGGTCCTTATTTCGAGCTAAACGAGTTCATTGTCAGGTCGCACATATACGAGTATAATTATAATATGAAAAATTTTCAGTTGTTTGTTGTTTTTTCAGTGTTGTTTTGTTGTTGTTTCATTTATGTTACTAACTGTGTAACATCGTAATTGAGCATGAAATGAAAAATTAATGTTATAAGTCATTTTCGCAAAGCACATAGTACCTATATCAAATTACATTAGGTACGACAAAATTTTCGCAATAGCCTAACAAAAGTGGTATTTTTTCCCGTTGTCCCCCTTTTACAGTAAAGCTTTTACTAAGATATTGAAATATGTTTGTAGAATCTCACCTGGTGCATAGCTTGTTGAGCAGATTGCGCTGCGGCCTGTGCTGCCCTTTTAGCTTGTTGCAGCTGCATTTCTTCGCCTTGCAGCCCGACCTTGGCATCTCTGACTTGCTGTTCCAATCCGGACAGGATCACTTGTTTGCCGGCTAGTGCTGCCTGGGCTGTTGCACTAGACTGTGCTGCTGATTGAGCCAGAGTATTTTTTGCCACATATGCCGCCTGGTAGGCTGCAGCTGCTTGATTCCCAAGAGCTGTCTTAGCTTGGTTCGCTGACCCGACAGCGATAGTCCTTAAACCGCTCCCTCTGCTGTAGCCCTTTTTCTCCCCACCACCGGCTGCTGCAGACTGTACGTCCTGAATGTATGCATCATAGTGACTGGCGGATTCAGCAGGTTCCTGTGCTTGAGATTGTGCTGAATTATCGTAGTCGTATTCGTACTCGACATGTTGTGGTGTGTTGTCTCGCGCGGCGGGAACGGGCGCGGCGCTTGCGAGGGAGAGAGCGCCTGGAATACAATGAATCTTTTAATATTGTATTTGTTTTATACCATACTTATAACTGCCTCCGTGGTCTAATGGTTAAGAGCATGGGCTCTTGACACGGAGGACATGGGTTCGATTCCCACGGGGAACACCTAGTGAAATGTTACTTTGTGCGTTTTTCCCCAGTTGATTAGGACATTGCAGGCTGAATTACCTGATTGTCTGAAAAGAAAGATGATTCCGTGTTTCGGATGGCACGTTAAGCCGTTGGTCCCGCTTACTATCTCTAGTGGTGGTAGTCGTTACACTAGAAAGCCACGTCAGATGCCGTTAGGCGGATCGACAAATCTGACACCAGGGCTTGCTGTCCACACGATAAGAAAGATACCAAACTAATGGAGATTTTGTTGAGGAGCTTTAGATGCGAAGGCTTTTAAAATACATCAAATTTGTAAGTTAAATGAAGACTAACTATCATTAAGTACTTACTATGTTAACTTATAGGGGAGTTATTCTCGTAAGAATTTATTGTTTCAATCAAATTACACGTGTACCCAATAAGTACCTAAATACTTATATTTACTTACATACTGAAGGAACAAGTAACTAGGTAGGTAAGTACTATGAATTTCACGAAGGTGTTATCTAACATCTTCATGCGTTTACGGAAACATGATCCATCGATCTCCTTTGCGTGTGGAGGAAGCATCCGTGTTTCGGAACAACTCAGCCATAATATTGTGTACATTTCTGTGTTGTTATTACATATTAGGTATCAATTATACCATGTAATCAGGTAAATCCACGCAAGTTATGCCACATTACATTAACGCATTCATTCTCACTTTTTGTAAATGCTTACGATATACCTAATTGTAGGTACTTAGGTACTGACTTGAGTGATTTAGAGATGATTTATGAAAGGATTGTCCTCATTGTTATTATGATATTGATGAGCTATATGGTGTTATTTTTTAATTTGTCGACTGCAGTAAATCTAATCTAATTAATGACATCGCAGCTTTTTATACGTTTGTTTTATTTGACGAGATGACATTTAATAAAGTTAAAGATTTGACGAGATACAAATGTTCAAAATGAAGAGAGATATTTTTTATCTATCGAACCAATTTTTAACCTTTCATAACCCGGCTTTTAGAGAGGCTATATTATAAAAGATAAGTGTACTTTTTGCAACTATCAGCAGCAAGGCTGATTCAGTGTTCATGGGGTGTAGAGCATCTCTGTGATGGTGATGGACCGGGTCTGCTGCATAACTCCAGTCGGTTTAGGAGTTACTGATGTTTAAAGTTCAGTAAAAAATTAACGATCAGCTGCAAGGCTCGTGTGATATTATTATAGTACGCGCTGTAGCTATGTGAACAGTACAAAAACTGACATGGTTCATCAGTCGGTTTAGGACCTACAGCCGTTCTAGGGTCCGACCTTTGAACGGCTGTATCTCCTAAGCCGACTGGCAGTTCATGTCAGTTTTTGTACTGTTCACATAGCTACAGCGCATACTATAATAATATCACACGATCAGCCTTGCCATTTGCCATTGATCGTAAATTTTTTACTAACCTTTAAACATCAGTAACTCCTAAACCGACTGGAGTTATGCAGGCTTATCTCTTACTACGATCGACAGGTCATCTCTTGTGTAAAGTTTATGAAATGACTAAACGATAATTTATTTTGGTCGTAATGTTGAACTACAACGAAAGTCTGTTCTGTTAATCTGTTATGTAGGTATGTTACTATTTTCCGAATAATTAAACATAACGTTACAGCATTAAACTAAATAAGCGTAATTTCGAGTTTCCGCTACTGAAAGAACTACTGATCGATAGATATCTAGAATTCAGATTGTTTTTTGTCCATTTTATGGACTTCGTAAGAAATTTTTATTTACAAAGTTTTATCTTTTATCGCATTATACAGGGTGTACAATAAAATGGGACAGCTACTCAGAGGGGTGCTTCAGACCATCAAACTGAACAACTTTCTCTATGGGACCAATATCGAAATCGCGAAAAAAAAATCCGCTCTCCCATACAAAACTGCAAACACAACTCGACTGAAATGTATGGGACAGCAGATTTTTTTTTCGCGATTTCGATATTGGTCCCATAGAGAAAGTTGTTCAGTTTGATGGTCTGAAGCACCCCTTTAAGTAGCTGTCCCATTTTATTGTACACCCTGTATATCTACCTAACCTACCATATTTTATTGATCTTAATAATAATGGAAAAACTTAATTTTTACAGTTAATTATTTTCCGAATTAAGTTTATATGATGGAATGGCAAAATAAAAATGTTATCAAATTCAGGATTGATAAGTATTTTTTGTTTTAGATAAATCAAGACGCTGAAAAAGGGAGAGAGAGACAAACAGGATGCCCTCTTAGAGAGTTTAAGTAAAAAAAACAAATAAAGCAAGAAAAGGGGTGTTATTGAATCTATCGTTGCAAATAATTTACTAAAAGTTTGTTCCAACTTACTAATAACACTATTAACACTTACTTACTTACTAAAATATAATATGTTAATAATTATTATTCTAGGGTAAATCTATATAACTGTAAGATAATAAGACAAAAAAAACAATATACTTACAAATGCACAGCAGTACTGTCCTGAAAGTCTCCATTTTTGTCGTCAGTCGAACTGAAAGCACACCAATTAACTTTAATTTAGCATAGCACTTTAAAATTAATGGTAGGTAACCATTTATTTCAATATTGATAATACAAAACAAAAACATTCGTTACATTTTTTTATTGAAATTAAATGAAAATTTATGAGCTCTAACCTTCCAGTACTTTCACAAATATTAGTTAAAGTGTTGGTTTAGTTTTGGGGGGTGTTAAGGGCCCCTTGACTCGCTTGTTTGTGAGGCAATGTCTCGACGGACAAGCACCACTTGCATTTATAGTGAATGCTGCGGACAGTTCAGAGAGTGCGGGCAGTGGAGGATTTCTATAGAGCGATTGTTTACTCCCAAACCAATTGTAACGAAAATCACGATTTTCTTGCAAAACTTAATTAAGAGGATATAATTCGGGGCGCGCTCCATACAAACGAAGTCTGGTTATATTTTTAATATTAATCAATTAAAGTCAATGACATTTTTCAGAAACAATCTAGAAACTAATCTCTACAGGATGTAACAAAACACCCTAGTAATACTAGGGGGTGCTTCAGACCATCAAACTGATCAACTTTCACTATGGAGCCAATGTCGAAAAAAAATTAAAAATATCTGCCGTCCCATACATTTGACTCGAGACGGTACTGCAGTTTTGTATGAAAGAGCAGATTTTTTAAGTATTACTAGGGTGTTTTGTTACACCCTGTATGCTTGTATGTTGTCAGATTTTCGTTTCTCAAAGATTTCCAATACTAAATTAACTCTAGTATTGAAACTGTAGGTATATTTTAACTACTGTAATACCTATGTTTGTGATTTTAACGAAAATCTGACAACATACAAGCATAGAGATTAGTTTCTAGATTGTTTCTGAAAAATTACATTGACTTTAATTGTTAGTATTGAAAATATATAACTTTATACCTACTTCGTTTGTATGAAGCGCGCTCCAAATTAAAAGTAAAGTAATGATGATAACTTGATAACAGAACAGTCTACAACTCGACTTTTGGTATAAATTAACAGTCGTAATAAAGGTGTATAAGAAATTGGTTAGGTACTTACTTTGATTATCTTCAGAAAAGTTTCGAATAAGTAGGTAGGTAATAGCTAGTCCAGTAATTGTTAAGGATTCCCTGTCATGTAGATGTGGAAGGTGACAATGCGAGAGTACACAAGGCAAAAATCATCCTACCCATAGTTGGACTCTGTGTCCATGAATCAACCTACCTAATAGTTATTGGGTAGGTTGATCTGCCGCCGGCGCCGTGTGTTAGTTTGTGTGAAAAGTTGAACATATAATACATACTTAACAGAAAATCTTGCTGAAATATGATATGTACCCAAAGTAGGTATCGTAAAAGATAAAATCGATGACAAGAATCCAAATCGAAAATTGGTTAAAACAGCTTTATATGAAATCTGTTACAGATTTTACAGCGTGCAGCGTTTGATGCATTATGGTTCAAGATATGGTACTGCCCATTTTAATATACCTAGCAGTAAAAATAATTAATTTCTTTCTAGTTTCCCAGTTATTTAAGCAAATGCGTGTTAGGATGAGTTTATATACCTAGTTATGAATGTATTGATCGAGTAAAATTTTACATCATTATCATCATCATCAGCCCGTTAAACCCCACTGTTGGGTATAGCCCTCTTCATTTCCACCCCAACTATACTCCATTTTTATTAAAGACGAAAAAAAGAAGATCACAGAAGCAGGGCTACGAAACCTTTTCAGACCGTGATCATTTTATAAAAAATTCGAAACACTTATGTCAGTGTTTGATGACTGATGAATATAAGAATTAGCCCTTTATAGGGCAACTTTTTTTTTTGGCGGATCATTTTGACTTTTTGTTATGTTGTAATAATAAATTTAACAATAACACATTATTAAGTAAAAACGATATCAAACTTCAGGATCACTGAAAATTTGGCGGTCAACCATTTGACCGGTGACCATTTAGGACTTAGTGTTACTGGTGTGAACTGGTCAACCCTGTGACCAATTACCATTTGGAATAAAACTATAGTGTTATAATATTTGAGAATTTACTTTAAAATTGTAGCATACTAGTATTATTTATTTATTTATACGTAAGCTTATTAACCAAATGACTTATATCTGGTATCTATATGAATAAATCAAGATTTTTATTAATTAAATCACTGTTTGAAAATTCACCAACACTGGGGCTAGTGAGATGTTTGTAAGACTGATCCAGAATTTCACTCTGGCTCTACCCGAGTCTAGAACTGAGAACAGGACCTCTGTTGACTACCTTCTACTGGCTATTGTAAACCTGAACCAGTATCGGGTTTACATAATGGTACATTTGTGGGCAGTGAATCTTCTGTCTCATTGCCACCTTGTAACCTCAGAATTATCAGCCTGTTCATCAGTTGTTCCATTGAACATGTCTGCCTACTCATCTTCATGCATATTTTCGAGCTTTCTGGTCTTAAATTTGCGTTTCCTGGTCATAAGAAAATAATTCGCGAAAAAAATTATAAATTTGCCAAAAAAATTTACCTCAGGTATGGAAATACTGGCTTGGATTATCTTTGCTGAAACCGACAACGAAAATCTGACGGTGATAGACAAAAGTGTGCTATTTCAGAGTTCCACTTGTGATTTTTCAATAAGCTAGCTAGAATAAATGTTATTTATAATCGAAGATAAAATTGAAAGGGAAAAACAGACCTGAAGTTAAAATTTTACTATAAAGATTTTTTGAATGGATACTATTCGATGATTATTACTGAAAACATGGAAAAAAGTATTCTAAATTAAGAATACGATATTAAATTATCAAACGTCATACTTAATAGTGAGCTTTTTTGCATTTTTCCAAATAAAAAACCGTGTAAATAAACCGGCAACCCGAAAGTTATTTTTTTTAAATACTGGAATGTTCATAGGTCGTGACAGCGACCGCTTTTTAGATGCGCTCAAAAACAACCAACATTTTGTTACAAAGTTATCCGATCACTATCAAGACCTCTGTTCATTCACCAACAACCCGAAAAACCATTAGATTCAAGTTAAATGTTACCACAAACAGAATATGAGCCTTATGAACATGTAGGTGTCCGAGGTCAACTGTATGATCGTTTTTGGCTTATGCCCTATAAAGGGTTAGGGATAGCGAGTGAAACAGCCAATAGTCTGTAGCGCACTGGCATTTATTAGAACTAAAACGCTGTCACCTGGTATACATACTTAGGCACATTTTAGTTCACACTATCGGAGTTGAAGGAAAAATAAGAAAACGTTTGTTATGTATGTGTTCACTAGTAGCATAGCGAGGGGGGGCAAATGCCCCGGGCACCGGGCGGCACTTTACCAGAGGTGGCAAAAATATTAATTGATTGAGCTCTGACTGAACCACAGGGTGTTAGGGTAAACAGTTGCATTACTTTAAGGTGTGATTGTACCCATGACACTGAAATACGTTTCTGAAGAAACCTATAGGAAATCCGCAAAATTCAGTCAGCTGATCTAACGTTTGTATGAAAATTTCAACTTTTCATACAAATGTTGGATCAGCTGCTTGCATTTACTATAGGAAGACCAAAAAAAATTTTATGAATTTTATTTAGGTTTCTTAGGTAAAATTGTTAAGTATCATGAGTATAATCACCCCTTTTAGCAATGCAACTACTTACCATAAACAACCTGTATAACCAATTCGTAGAGCAGAGTAAAGTCTATTTTTGAATGGATAACCAACCCCACCAAACCAAACCTAAAAGACCTAAAGATGTCTGACCACAACCCGAACAGGTTGTGCTAAAAAATTTTGAGCTGGCTTCGGTCGCTTCGGTCTCTCCTTTATGTTTAACGTAGGTCTTCTTATAAAGACAAGGAGGCAGCAAAATCGGTCTGTGCTCCGGGGGATAGACACCCACGCTACGCCACCGGTGCCCACTAATGTCCGTTATTCCGTATTAATAAACCGCACTGACGTTGGTATCAGCTAATATCACTTGAAATGTCTCAAGCAAACTCAAATTTGTAACAATTTTTTTTCCAAAAATGCGGTTGCAGAATCCATGTTGCTGAAATCATTGGAATTTAATCCGTCTGCTTACAAGCAGACCAAGCAAAACACGATGATGACGATGATCACGTTGATGTTACAACATCAATATTATTTGGTATTACTTGCGTCGCGCAGAGCGTTGCCGGTATTGTGATTTGGTATAGACGCACTCAAACGAATCCGTCAGAAATTCAGAAAAGTGGCCGCCATCTTGAACTTTTTGTTTTTCAATCTATTACTTCCAAAATCGATATCTGGCGGTTTTTGCCATTTCCAAACACGAATCTGAAGTCAAAAATTAAAAAAAGTGGCCGCCATCTTGAACATTTTTGTTTTTCATCCGATTGCTTCCAAAATTGATATCTGGGGGTTTCTGCCAACTCCAAACACGAATCTAAAGTCAAAAATTTAGAAAAGTGGCCGCCATCTGGTTCTTTTCCGTAGATTACGGAGTGAGATATCTATTTTGGAAGCAGTCAGTTAACAAACAATTAAATTCAAGATGATCTTATTTGTTTTATAACCTTATTTGTTTTCCTTCCAATTTTCTGATTTCTGATATCAGATTCATGCTAATAGATCGCAGGAACCCCCAGATATCGATTTTGGAAGCAATCGGTTGTAAAGCAAAAAAGTTCAAGAAGATGGGCACTTTTCTGAATGTTGACTTTGGACCCGTGTTCGAAGATCGGAGAAACCATACATTTTTCTAATAGGTATATTTAAATTTGCGATTGGTCAGAAACTACATTATTTATTTTCCTTTTGCAGCAATCAGTTTACAATATGTTACAATTTTTCATAATTTTAATCGAAAATGCAGAGCTTCAGGTCATTTTATGGTTTATCTGCTGGCAACATTACGCACGTCACTGCATCACCCGTGTGCCACACCATGCGACGTCGCTGCGGTGACGGCTACTGAATTGACGCAGTGGCAATGCGTCACCGTGTATGCTCCTACGTGCGGTTTCATACAACTCCTTGCTTCACAAATGACGGGCTGCCGTATGACGCTCCGTCTTGCGTCCAGCGTGTGTGAATAAAAACCTATTAGTCTTCTGTAGTCTGTCGTCTAATTGTCATCATTATCTCGTGACGATTATATCTACAGAACATTATAAGAGAAGTTAGAAGTGCAAATTAGGCATGGAACGCGTGCCACACTGTTATGCAATGATTTGCATAAGGTGCGCGGCGTGGTGCGAGCGAGAGGGCATAAGTAGCTGTAGCAGCGTGAGTGGGAAGATACGTGGTGACAGTCGTCTCCTAAGCAAAAGCGCTACTTTGCATTTCTAAACCCCCTTATAATGTTCTTTGATATATCAATGAGGCGTTTTGGTAAATAAAATTTTTTTACAAAAAAAGTTAAAACCGACTTCAAAAGTAAAAAATAAAACATATTAATTTCCTTATAGATTTGAACGTAAAAGTCATAGGCTGAAATATTATTTCTTACTTTTTTACTTTTGAAGTCGGTTTTTACATTTTTTGTAAAAAAATTTTTATTTCATAACTTTCAGTGATTAAAATATATGTTAGTTCTAGAGTTGTAAATGCTACGTAGCCTACCACTGCCTACGGTAGTCTACTGGTAGACTATGGTAGACTACGGTAGACAGAATGGCCATTAGGGATTGGGCTGATAAAACACACAAGCTGGAGCGGTCTAGCCTTACAGGTCTACAGCACTCCAAGAAATTTATCAGCAATGCGACAACTCGTGTCTCAAAGTTCATACTGAACAACAGCAGGAGCAAGGCTCGTGCCATCGTCGGAGCCCTCACTGGGCACTACGCCACAGGCACGATGATGCACAAGATGAAACTCACCCTGGATCCCAGCTGCCGAGCGTGCGGAGAGGATGAGGAGACCATGGAGCACATTCTCTGTGACTGTTATGTCTTGGAGGCAAAACGCATGTGCCTCCTCGGTGATGGATATCCAAAACCGGGAGATCTTAGGCTTCTTCCCCTCAATGGTATTGCCTCCTTCATTGACCATGTATTTGAGAAAGTAAAAAGTATTGGGGCTAACACAATAGATCACACTGGGACGAAGTGTTGCTGGCTTGCCAGCCCCCACAACAAGATAAGATAAGATAAGACGGTAGACTACCCATTCATACCGTAGATTATGTAGATTTCAAATAAAAAATGGTCGATTCATTTTTTTTTTTTTAAATTTGGTTTTTGTTCATGTAATGTGTACATATGAGTGTGTATATGAGAAAGTACTAATCGATACAAATTAATTAACATTATGTAAATATTTTAAAATGTCAACAAAAGACGATTTAAACCTTTAAAGATTTTAAATTGTCATTAGCCTATAAATTGCCCCTTTTTTCGGACATAAATAAAATAAAAATAACTAACGCTTACAGGCACATAAGTACATTGTAATGATCCCAAGGTAAGCCTTAGGCTTTTTGTGGTAAAGGAACATAAAGGTTTCCACACGATGTTTTCCTTCACCAAAAAGCCAACGATTATTCTTTAAAACCGTCCGTACCGACATGAAATATAAATTATAAAAACCACATTTCAGTAAGTAGTACGTACGTGCCCTGGGGGTCGAACCCATACCCCTAGGAGCTAGGCTATCGTGGCTTAGTGCATAATATCACATTTTAAACAACCTTTTATAAAATAGTGTCAATGTCCTTTTTTCGCGTTCTAGGTTGATTTTTACTTTCTCTAAAATTATTGCCGAAGCTCTCTTAGCTTATTTATCACAAATAATAAATGGCAGCCGCCTTAAATATTGTGAACTGGCCAAAATTTCTACGACTGAATAATCTACAATTGCTACCGTAGCTTATGTAGCCTACCGGTAGTCTACCTCACGATTTGGTAGACTACGGTAGATTTACAACTCTAGTTCGATTCAGATATCAGTTATATACGCAATGGGTACATTGAAACGAGGCAAATGGTTCAATCGCAGACGATTTGCTGTCAACTTTTGAGGAGTTCTATTGTTTAGCTCCGAAGCGCATCATCAGATCTTCACAAAATTTAAATGGGACCACCTCGGGAGAACCTTTCAAACAAAAAAAGAATTTTTTAAATTGGTTCACAATTGACGAAAAAATCGGTGAACATACATAAAAAAAAATACATTCAGCCGAACATAGAACCTCCTCCTTTTTTTTGAAGTCGGTTAAAAAAAATGGGACCACCTCGGGAGTATACCCTTTCAAACAAAAAAAGAATTTTCTTAATTGGTTCACAATTGACGAAAATATCGGTGAACATACATAAAAAAAAATGCGTACAGCCGAACATAGAACCTCCTCCTTTTTTTGAAGACGGTTAAAAAAAATGCCACAGTAATAAACTAATGCTTGCCAAACGTATTTTCCTAGATTTCCAAGTTTCGAGACAAATTTATTCATACATTAATAATACGATGACGATCATAACGATTTAAATGAAGTCGTAATAATTTTAGTACAATTTTTTAGAATTTTTAAATATTATTTTGTCGAATTGTCAATATGGCTACTACTAGCGCCACCTGACGGATTTTTTTCATAACAGTCTTTAAAAAAGCTTCATTGAAACAAAGGCGAACCACATGCGCACACCACTGCTTCTTTAGGTCTTTCAACATCGCCATTTTGTTGTTTGATACAATATTCATAATTTCTTTAAAGTGTGTACTATAAAGAATCTTTTTTACCTTCTTTTCGCCCCTATCTGGAATGGAGTATAGAACGGTCCCACGCTTATCCCCTGTTCGCCAGCCAGCACCCTATACAGGGTGTTAGGATGTTGCATTATTTTAAGGGGTGATTGTACCCATGATACTGAACAGCTTTCCCTAAGAACCATAGAGAAAAATCGCAAAAAAAAATATCTTTCGAAACATAAAAAATGTATGGACTTGACGTACCTATGGTGGCTAAAGCAAGCGTCAAAATATTTCGATCGCCAATGTCAAATCTATACATTCTGTCATTTTTACTAGCGTCTAAGCTCAGACAAATGATCTCCTTTATTCTAAAACATAGAGACCGCATCAATTTACGATTGTAGTTAGTCTCTTTTATCTTATGACGTTCTTTTAATAGTAGATGGATATGGAACTATGCATCTAAGCCAATAGAAATGTTACTTTGTTGATTTCTATTGGCTTTCGATTGGATTTGAAGCTGATTGAACGTTTGTATAAAAAATAGTTTTTTTTTTTTGTGAAATTCCTATAGGTTTCTTAGAGGGAGGTTACACGGTCAGTATTTCATCAGTCTGGTCCATCAGTCTGGTCATGTATATTTGATTTGAAGGGAAACTGACTCAAGATTGACCTGAATAACATGGTGCTTCAGTAAATCAGTTTCCCTTCAAATCAACTAAACATGACCAGATTGATGGACCAGAATGACGAAATATCTACTGAAGGTGTAACCAAACTGTAGTCTTTGGGTGTGAAAGTTGTTCAGTGTCATGGGTACAATCACCCCTTAGAATAATGCAATTGTTTACCCTAACACCCTGTAGATGTGGTCCGACTATCCGGGTTTATTTATTTGCCATATTTATCAAAAATATACACTAAGTACCGTACCTACCTATTATAAATGACCATATATCTAATTATTCAAAAATGTTGAATATACTTTCTGAAAATATAAAGAATATTTTGAAAATTATTCCAGTAGTTGCTGTAACATGCAGATTTATAGGTAGGCTTCAATCACTTAGAAAAAGTATACTTATGTCTAGAATGAGCCTCACGCTTCTACCGTATAAAACACAAAAGGGGCCAACTTTCTTAGGTTGGTGTGCGTGAGGCGTCATACAAATTATGTCTGTGTACGTGTATATGAATAGGATTTAGAGGCCAGTAGTACTGGTTGCAATTTTTTTCGACGCGTTTGTAGCTTCGACTGTCTATCTTTACATATACTAACACTGAAGGGAGTGTTTCAGACCATCAAACTGAACAACTTTCACTATGGAGCCAACTACGAAATCACGAAAAAAAATCAGCTGTCCCATACATTTGAGTAGGTGTACTGCAGTTTTGTATGAAAGACCGGTTTTTTTTTCGCGATTTCGACGTTGGCTCCATAGTGAAAGTTGTTCAGTTTGATTGTCTGAAGCACCCCCTTAAGTATTACTAGGGTGTTTTGTTACAACCTGTATAACTTATCCAAGGCTTATCATTATCATATAGCTCATTTCAATCTTCGAAGAAATATGTCGGTAAATTTAACAATGCATTATAAAAGTAAAGACAACTCAAATAAAACAATGTGAACAATAAAGGAAACCGGACAAAGTATGATCGATCGTCCGCTGGTTCCTCATGCGTGAAGCCTGTTAACGGTCGCGCCATCTTTGACAATTTTAGGAAGAGTAGGTACACTTTAATCTTGTTAACACTAGGCAAGATCTTGATGTTCTCAAAAATCTGACAGTCGCACCGCACGTACTTATTATTCTGTAGATTATATTAAACCTAATCTGTGTAGGTTAGGTACCTACATTAGTAAAATACAATTTTAAATTAAGTCTTAACTAATTAACTTTTAAGCGTAGCATAATACACATAATTTGAGTTGCTCAATACTTATAGTCGATCGTGTTTCGATAAGTTTTTACGATATCTATCGCTTGATATTGTTTTTTTAAACAGGGCTCGACTCGAAGGTTAAATTATAAGCGCAAAACTAGAAAATAGTTAAGTTTCGAATCAAGAGCAGAATCGAATTACCTATCAAGGATACATTTTTTCAAAATATTAAATAATTTGTTTGTACTTACATTTTAAATTGCACTCAATGTTAACCCACCTCATGGGAAAATTCACCTTAGTTATTAGTTGTTAACTATCAGGAGTGCGATTTTTGAATCTCATTCGCTGAGTTCAGCAGTTGAAAATGTCAAAATTACTGTGGAGATATGCATCTTTCTACTGCTGATTTGACTTTCAAAAATCATACTTCAGGAGTGCGATTTTTGAAAGTCAAATCAGCAGTAGAAAGATGCTTATCTCCATAGTAATTTTGACATTTTCAACTGCTGAACTCAGCGAATGAGATTCAAAAATCGCACTCCAGAACAAGATCCTAAAAATGCATCCATATACACGCTTGTTCGAGTAGGATTGCAGATAGATAGATAGATATTTTTAATTTTTTTCTCGATTTTGGCTTCACGTGGCATCACTGAAAGTTGTTCAGGAGTGCGATTTTTGAATCTCATTGGCTGAGTTCAGCAGTTGAAAATGTCAAAATTACTGTGGAGATATGCATCTTTCTACTGATGATTTGACTTTCAAAAATCATAGGAGAGCGATTTTTGAAAGTCAGAAGAAAACAGTAGAAAGATGCGTATCTCCATAGTAATTTTGACATTTTCAACTGCTGAACTCAGCGAATGAGATTCAAAAATCGTACTCCAGGTTCAGTTTGATGGTCTAACTAAACCACCCCTTTCAATATTGTTAGGGTGTTTTTGTGACACCCTATATCTCTGTATATGGTCCTTCTTGATATGCTGACGGTTTTTTAAGGGTATGATCAGACCATCAAACTGAGCAACTTTACTAAGGTGCTAAACATTAAAAGTGGGAAAATAATTTTCAGTTCCATAAAAAGCTGCAAACCTCGCCAAATGTATGGGACAGATGAATTTTTTTTTCGTGATTTGAATATTGGTCCTTTAGAGACTTGTTAGGTTTCATGGTCTAATCATCCCCTTAAACAACCGTCAGCATAGGACCTAAGTATATACACACCCACTTCAGGGGCGCTTTAGAGCCGAGCAAAGGCATACAGACAGGCTTTCATATAGCGCAAGGATTTTTAGCTCATTAAAACACCAATTACTGTGACTGACTGAGCAAAAATACAGAAAATAAGAGCAAATACATAATTTATTGTGGAAAGTATGTTGTGCGTTTTATAGATATACCTACTAACCTTGGCCTAAAGACCAATATTTAGTTTGTGGCTGCGGCCGTGGAGACAACGTAATACAGTTGAGGCATACTGTACCTACATTAATTGTTCCTTTTTTCTGAGTGAAAAGACAAGTAAAACTAAGTAGTAATTATTTTTAAAAGTAGACAACGCGCTCTCCAAAAATCTATTCTACATACTTACATCTAAACTATTATAAAACTGTTAGAGAAGTGTGTCTGTACATTTAAGATATTTCCAAAAAAAAGATTACGTTATGGTTTTTAGGTGTCCCCGACTCCAAATCAACCTTTTTTAGAATGTTTGTCTGTCTGTTTGTGTGTTTGTTTGTTTGACCGAACATCACGCAAACTGAACCGATTTTGATTAAAAATTTTTTGTTTGATAGCTTATGATCTGACTTAAAATCTGGTATATAATTTGTGCGGACGAATTCGCGGGTTAACTCTAGTAGGTACATAAACTTACGACCGTAATCCCTTCCGGGGTGGTGGTCAGAAACATTACTACAAGTACCAACTTTCTGTTTAAGAATGTAGTTGTAGCAATGCTCACTTTTAGCAATTTAAGTTTCAGGAATAACGTGTCAAGTGGTGGCTAGCCTTTCGCCCACATCAACACTGCATAAGAAACATTTGATCCCTTAGTCGCCTCATACGCCACGCACGGGAAGATTTGGGGTGGTCAATTCTAAGCCGGAACCACACGGAAATTATATTCTTATAGTAATAAAAAAACGTAGTAAATAGTAAGTCCCTTTTCTATTAGGTAGTAAGGGTAGGTGCCAACTACTCGACCGAGCTCAGCGTAGGAGCGAAGCTCCAAAGCGTCCCTCCAGGAACCTGCTGGACCTGGTCTCCGGGGTCAATCTGCCCTTATTTCTCTATCTCTCTCTCTTATTGTTATTTGCCTTACTTTGTGAAACGATACGAAATTAGAAAATATTGATTCGATTAATTAAATGTCAAGATAGGGCCTTACGCTTCTAACGTACTAAAACAAACGGGCCAACTTTCTTATTTTGATGTGCGTGAGGTATCATACGACTATCTCTGTGTGCGTGCCTAGTGATAGGTGTTGTCACCCACCCTAGACTTGGATGATATTTTTAACCGACTTCAAAAAAGAAGGAGGTTACTCAATTCGACCGTATATATATATTTTTTTTTTTAATGTGTGTTCGCGGATAACTTCGTCGTTTATGAACCGATTTTGATGATTCTTTTTTTGTTGGAAAGGAGATATCCAGACGGTGGTACCATGATAAGGAAACTAGGATCTGATGATGCATCCCGGAGCTACACAATAGAACTCCTCAAAAATTGACGGCAAATCATCGGCGATTGAAAAATACGCTTCATATCGATGTACCATTTGCGTGTATAACTAATATCTTAGTCGAACTAATGAATTCACCACTGAAAATTGTGAAATAAACAAAATTTTAACAAAAAATTAAAACCGCCTTCAAAAAAACTAAAAAGTTAAAAAATAATATTGCAGCCGATGACTTTTTCGTTCGCATCATAAGAACATTAAATTGTTTTATCGAAGTCGGTGTCAAGCCAAGCCAAAAAACTAATGCAAGCCCTGTTCCGAATCGTACCGGCTTGACAGCGACTTCGATGAAACAATTTAATGTTCTTATGATGCGAACGAAAAAGTCATCGGCTGCAATATTATTTTTTAACTTTTTAGTTTTTTTGAAGGCGGTTTTAATTTTTTTTTTCGACCCGTTCGCAGCTTCGACTCTTCGACTGTCTACCTTATTCTTGACATATAACTTAACAAAGTGCCCTCGGTAGATCGCCGTTCGTGGCACCTACCGAACATGGAATCATAATCAAAATAATTACCTCTTCTTCTTTCTCGTGTGAAGGTGATCACACTTTGTCCTTCCAATACTTGGCCACCTCTATTCCTTAAAATAATTACCTATATCATAACAATTGCACTATTCTTAAGATTCTGTTAAAATTGTCTAGTTTCAATTAATATTAAATCGGAATATGCTTCGAAGTTACAGTGCTAGGAGCGGAACGTGTTTTCTTTACCTTCACTTACAGTACCAATACGTTTTGTTAAACAACGGGGTGGGTACCTACAAGTCGGGGCTACTACCGCAGGTTATCATTATTTAGTCACCTCATCAGATCAGCCGATAGACGTCCACTGCTTAGTCTAAGAGATAACAGGAATTTTAGTAACAATCAGCTGCAAGGCTGATTCAGTATTCATAGGGTGTAGGGCATTTCTGTGATGGGGATGGATGAACCAGGTATAACAAACCCTGCATAACTCCAGTCGGTTTTGGAGTTACAGCCGTTCAAAGGTCTGTATCAAATGAGGGTAAAACACGGAATAGATTCCATGTCAAAACCTGACTGAGGTTTCCGTTTAGATTTCCTAGGTTAAGTGGTAACAATAGCGAAGCACTTTCTGAAACGTGCCCACAAAGCAGAACAAGAGCATCAGGACTTCAAAAGCACAATAGCATCTTTCTGTTAAACGCAATTTATCATCACGAACGGTTATACGATTATTGGAAATGAAATATCGGCTTTATTAGCGGACAGATAAAGTCGTGGCTGTCTGCAGAATTTCGTATGAATCAATTAAGCAACATCTTGTGCAGAGATCACGGACAGCCATTCGCAATCACGTCACAGAAGCAAAGTAGTTGGTTAAGACTGCACCGAGCCTATAGTGCTGCCCCCAATCGTATTTTTTTTCTAAGCAATTAAACAACATTTCCCAAAAACAAGAATGTCACAATGTTGTAGTCCTGACAGGCTTTCAATTTATCGAACCATTACGGATAAATATGTTTCATGCTTGTAGCTATTATCGTTAGAACCGCCAAAAGTGGCCACTTTTGACGGTTTTAAAGATAATAACTACAAACATTATAAAAACAAATCCGCAATGACCCGATAAAATGAAAATCACCAGTGACTACAATGTGACATTCTTGTTTTTTTGGAAATACTGTTTAATTGTTAACAAAATAAAGAAAATACGATTGGGGGCAGCACAATAGGCTCGGTGCAGCCTTAACTTGATACCAAACCTGTGACAAGTTTAAGTAACTGAGAGAGGTCCGTTAGTACCTAACTTTATGGTTCGAGAATCCCAGTCAAAACGTGGAAGTAAATTTTTTCATTTGAATATAAATAGGTACTGTATTTTCACATAAGATTGTACAGTCGGCCGCAATAAGTTATACAACGTGTTAATGAATTAACGCAAAACCTCATACACCCCAACTGATTTATAAGAAAATAAGTAGATTGAAACAATAATTTCATTATTTTGATAGTTAAAATTTAAAGTTATTCGCATTTTAAGTTTTGATGTAAAAATGATTTGTTATCATTTCAGCACTTCAGTGCTGTTCTTTCTTTCAAGAAAGCGCTAACGTACCCATGGATACATTTTTATAATCTTGTTTTGGTAGTAAGTAGGGTGAGTGTGCCCGTGCGGTGGGTTGACATCGGGTTCAGAAATTTTTAAATTTTGCTAATAAATTATTTAATACTTTGAAAAAAAATACCTATGTTGAAACCATGTTAATTCGATTCTGATCTCGATTCTAAACAAACTACTTTCTAGTTTTGCGTTAATTCATTAACACGTTGTATACACTTTAGTACTACGACGTAGAACAAAAGTGTATACAACTTATTGCGGCCGACTGTACCTACCTAACCGTAAATGTACCTATTTCTTTTTTCATGAAACGATTACTTTCAGATTAAGTATTTAAAGATAATTGCTTTATAATAATTATCCAAGTGTAACTAAAATAGATCTTCTAAGTTGTTATCTAATGAACTAGAAATCTAAAAACAAAAGCAATAATTTGTTTTTATTAGTTTCCATTCTATTCCTCAATACTTATCGATAAGTTCAATAACTGAAGCACACCGACATCGACACTTAGATAACGCTGAAATTAAACGAAATGAACGGTTCAGGCAATGACGAATTCCACTGAAATCATCGTCATTAGTGAAAGGATGGTGAGTAGAAAAACGACATTAGCAAAACGTAGACGTTAACGTAGTTATGTACTTATTTGATTTATGTTTACTTTTTTTAAGTTTCTAACTGAGATTTTCTTCACCCAATTACTGTGTGTCTTTCTTTCGATAGGTAGGTAACGCAGTGATTACTTGCTCAGTGGGTAGGTACCCAACAGGAAGCTGGCGTAGGTATTGGCCTCGATTCGGAGTGTACCATGACTAAACTAAACTAAATGTATTCCTGTCACTTTCTAAAATAAGATTAAGAAAAGAGACAGAAAACCAACAGCTGACTTTAGTGCTGTCAAAGTGACGTTAAACGCCCAAAAACAACTTAAATAAGATGGCGTACATTATGATGGCATCTTATTTTGCGCATTTAACGTCACTTTGACAGCACTAAAGTCAGCTGTTGGTTTTCTGTCTCTTTTCTTAATCTTATTTTAGAAAGTGACAGGAATACATTTAGTTTAGTTTAGTCGTGGTACACTCCGAATCGAGGCCATTGTCTACTTATACCTTGGAGTATAGACTGGCTAACAAGCGGTGAAACATAATAATACTCCTTGGGGGTTGGTAATAATCGTTCTTCTTTCGTAAATTCCCGTCGTTGTTTTCGACTTTCTAATCCAATGACAAAAATTAAAATTTATTTAATTTTTATTCTGATAGAAAGGAACATAAAAACGTCGGAAATGCATAACCTAGTAAATTAATATTTCTATGCGGAAATGTCGACGACGGAGACGTACGAAAGAAGGTCGAACATTACCGACCGCCATGGCCAATTTTCTTGTTTTCCATTCTTGTAAGGAGGAGTGGCATCCTTTGGTACCCAAGTATAAACCCTTCGGACCCTCATCGGGCAAAAGGCCCTGTCTTTGAAAGAAATACATTTTCAAATAAGTAGTTATAGTGGAGTCGATGGAGGTTTTCACCTCGGAACCCAATCACTTTGAGTAAACTTTTATGAAACCTTCTGTATTATGTTAGTTACATTATAAACGAAAATGTTTACCCATTTTTTTTGCCGCTCTTCATTATTCCGAGGGTTCCGTACCACCAAATATTACATAGTATTTTTTGACAAGGACAGTATGGGGAAGTCCACTACAACAGGAGATACAGGGAAATTGTCTTAGGAACCCTTAGGGTCAGCGCACACCCAGCGTAAAACTGTTCGAGCATGCGCGAGCAGGTTTCATTGATTCAATTGATAATGAACTCTATTTCCATTGAAATAAAGTTGAAAATAGCTTGCAAGTGATTAAATCCCTTCAGCGTCTGTTCGAGTATGCTCGCGTATGCTCCTCGCGGCGACGGGAGCAGTCGCGAGCATGCGCGCGGATGCTCGCGCATGCTCGAGCATGTTCGAGCATACGCCCGTGTCGATGCTTGCGATCCGTCGTAAGTGTTGCCGCCTCGGCCGGTTTCGGACTAAATCTAGCATATTTTTTAACTACTTTAGCCCGAAAAGGGCAATTTACTACAGATAATATTATAATAATCGAACTCTTTTTGAAAATACAAAGAAAATCTGAAAGGTCGAAGCAGATTTAGTAGGTTTTCAAATTGTTCATATTCCATTTTATAGTTCCTAGCCACAAAATAACTGTCCCTAGAACTTTAAACCGTAACACAGCACAGGGCGTAGTATTTCCCAAATATAAGTACATCTTTCTTGCCTCTTTTCATCTTATTGATGTGCTCTTCTTGCTCCTCTTCCTTTGCTAGTAACCCAATAATTACCAAATACCAGTCTACCATACTTTAAAATTGTTGTTATCGCACGTCTTTACTATAAAATATTGTAAACACAACGCAAAATTCACTACGTCAACTGTAGCAACACGGGAGCATCCGCGAGACTGTTCGAACACGCGCGTGCATGCTCCGCCGCTGCCGCCGGCGGATTTTGCTGCTAGGTGTGCGCGACTGCAAAGAACATGCGCGAGCAGCTCGCGCGTGTTCGAACAGTCTCGCGGATGCTCCCGTGTTGCTACAGTTGACAGTGAATTTTGCAGTTGTGTTTACAATATTTTAAAGTAAAGAAGTGCGATAAAAGCAATTTTAAAGTATGGTGGACTGGGATTTGGTAATAATTAATCCGCCGTAATAACGCATAATCTGAGAAAATTTCAACTATCTAGCTATTACTGTTCAAA
This sequence comes from Agonopterix subpropinquella, assembly GCA_922987775.1. Lineage (NCBI taxonomy): Eukaryota > Metazoa > Arthropoda > Insecta > Lepidoptera > Depressariidae > Agonopterix > Agonopterix subpropinquella. Next base: position 50,153,785 of record OV277693.1, on the reverse strand, counting down.
AGTTACAGCCCAAAATATGTAGGACAGACGGACGGACGGACGGACAGACGGACAGACGGACAGACGGACGGACGGACGGTACGGTTAGAGGTGGCAACCCTAGTTTTTAAAGTATTTTAGACCAGTCTCCTTCCGATGGCACCTCATTCACTTCCCTAACAAACACGTGGAAAAAGTTATACCAAAAATTATAATGGAAAAGGCACTTGCGGCAAGATGTTTTTAGGCAACTTGGCGGCGTTGAATTAACCCCTGTATAAACATACACTAGAATTACATTTCGTTCGCCTAAGGAATAGATGCATAATTTTACGGTCTGATCTCGGACTATTGGCAGATAATGGTACCGATTCGGACTGGGCCACGACTTAACTAAATGTATTCCTGTCACTTTCTAAAATAAGATTAAGAAAAGAGACAGAAAACCAACAGCTGACTTTAGTGCTGCCAAAGTGACGTTACACGCCCAAAATAAGATGCCATCATAATGTACGCCATCTTATTTAAAGCGTTTTTGGGCGTGTAACGTTACTTTGACAGCACTAAAGTCAGCTGTTGGTTTTCTGTCTCTTTTCTTAATCTTATTTTAGAAAGTGACAGGAATAAATTTAGTTAAGTTAAGTCGTGGCACAGTCCGAATCGAGGCCATTTCCAATGACCACCATTAACTACCACCACTATTTCCTACCAGCAGCGATCCAGGAAAATTGCTGGTAATAAATCGTTGTTTTTTAAATATTATAATTCTGTTTGGAAAATAGTATGAAAATAGGTGTCACTGAGATATTAAGTACTGGGATTTCGGAATAAAAACTTTTTATTGATTCAAATTTTTTTTATGTGAACTGGCATGATGTCTTGGAAACAAAATATCAAAAGCCATAAAAACTAAAAAGGAAGAAAACTTTTTTCTTTATAATTAAAGTATTTAGCTTAACGTAATTTTTTTCTGACAGATAGCTGCCAGAACTTTATTTCTTAGATGTAATGAAAACTCTTTGGTCGGATGAAAAATATGTAACATTTGACAAAATGTTTTATAGACTGGCGGAAGAATCTCAAATTGTTTCTATTTTCACCGTCTAACGATGATCTAACGGCATTTTTCTAAACTAGCACAACTCTGCCCGGTGCCCTCCCGTTTTACTCCCGTCTCCCGTTTTCCAAACAAACAACCCCTCAAAATGTATCCCTAACCACGGCTTTATTAGTTTTACACAAAAACTATTAGAGGTAAAAGAAAACTGTTAATGACAAAAATAATCGTCATTAAATTCTCTACAATATTAGTTATTTTGATAGGACTAATAAAAATAAGTTATGGAATATGTGTGCCCGGAATGCATGAATGATTTTTTTAGAGGAGTAAAAAAAACAAACAAAATATTGATGATTATAAAATCTAACTTTATTTAAAAAATCAAGTACCAATTTTATCATAAAAGAAAAACAAAACAAACCTTGGAAATTACTGCAATGAACAAAAAAATAAGCACATAGTCAAAAACACTTTTCTTGTGCACCATTGATAATATTTGTAAGAGCAGATATTTGGGATTTTAACATAACTCATAACATGATTGAATTTGAGCAAATAAACATAATTATAAACCAGTTACATACTTGTGGTATTGAGTAATTCAGTTCTCAGTCGTTTACAAGCAAAAACAATACTAAAAACTGTTTATTCCCAGTAGTTCCGTGATGTTAGTTCCGTTGTGGAACGACTTTTTAACCATTTGTTCCGAGGAACTACTGGGAAACAAATCAAAAACAACTAGGTTGTTTATGTCAAGGCACATTTATGAGTTTCAACAAACAATATTTCCTTTCTAAAATTAACTTAGTACTTCTTGTTACCAAAGAAATCGAACATTAACTGTAATGTAATGCCACATGCAGAATACTGTTTTAAAATAAATACAAAGGAATCAGATGGCAGTAAAAGTTACAAATTACATATTTCGAACATTAAATACTAAACAATTTTTAAGCTTGAGATATCTTCAGTTTCTAGTTAGTTTTTAAAGGGGTACGAACATTTTTATATGGAGCCTGGGATACCTAAACTTTTTTTATTTTTTTTTTTCTAATTTTTATAATTTCGCGCGGCCAACCTTAAGACTTTGCATATCGATAGAACACGTCATCACAAACATACTTTCTTATTTGGAAAAATCTCCTAGCCTGCTGTTTTAAGCTAGATATTTGACTTTAAAAGTTTTAATTTTTCAAGACTCCTAGGGGCTTTATTTCTCATCTGTTCGAGATGAGACTTGGTATTTGCATAGAAGAGGTGTAAATCTGTAGTTACCTACTTTCGGGGTTGGAACATTTCTGCGATACCTTTTTTTTTCTTTGAATTTTTATCATTTCGCGTGGCCAACATTAAGACTTTGCATATCGATAGAACACGTCATTACAAACATACTTTCTTATTTGGCACAATCTCCTAGCCTGCTGTTTAAAGCTAGATATTCGACTTTAAAAGTTTTAATTTTTCAAGACTCCTAGGGGCTTTATTTCTTACCTGATCGAGATGAATCTTGGTGTTTGCATAGTAGAGGTGTAAATCTGTAGCTACCTACTAAGAATTTATGAAATAAATTATCTTAAAAATAAAAATCATTAGATTATAAAATAGATAAGAAATAAAATACGACGAAACTGGAAGTTGTATAATAAATAAAAGCGGGGAGGGAGAAACTGCAGGGCGTGGGCAAAGCATATATAAAAATAATAGTAAGAGTGCTTCTAAGAAACCGCGTGACACGCCGGCGATGCGGCAAGACGGTGGCCATGCTAAGGGTTGTTACAATAACGTTCAGAGGAAATGGAATAAAATATAAGACAATCAATATGAAATAAGTTTAATCATTCAATATTTTATTAATTGGTAGTGATCCTAATATCAACCTAGATATTTATTTTCGTTATGAATAGAGATCAGATAATCCGATTTTTATAAATATGCTGCCGGTGAAGTTTAGGTAAACCTAAACCACTCTGTCAACTCTGACAGCATTTCATAAGTTGACAAAAGTGTCAGAGTTGTTCAAATGTCCAAGTTCTACGATAGTTTAGCAATCCCGAGACCTAAGAACGGTCCTGGGATTGTTACATAAAATCAATTAATTGAGGTGTCTGCATTATTCTTTTAGCCTTAGGTGTGGTAATTATGGCAAAAAAAACAAAAAATAATTTTAAGAGTTTTCCGCCTTGTTGTCTTTGAAGATCAATTCTAGCCAAATTAGCCCTCTTAAGTACTACTTTTTATTTATGATTATGAAAGCTGAGAGTTGGGCGCATTTTTGGGATTGGCTAAAAAATCATAAGGTCACCTGTTTAGAGTTTTAATTTAAAGTTGAAAATTTAGTTATAATCCACGGATCGCAAATTTTTAACTTTAGACCAATATTTTCATAACTTTTATCAAAGTTACGATGCTGATGATGTTATGAATAAAGGCACAATTCATGAAGATTAAGTTGCAAAAAAAGAGATCTCTAAAAAGTCTTACACTTTTTTTTAGAAGTTGTTTAAGCCGGTCATGTCGAGTTTCCTCAAAAAATCGGAAAAATCATCATAACTCGAAAACTATAAAAAATCGCGGAACATACATGGGGGTAATTCGGATACCCCACGACATACCGGACCTAAATTTTACGTTTGAACGTCAACTCCCCGGCCACCCTGTATATTCCGTGACAATACAAACAATTCGAACTATTGTAGTACGTGTGCGCGCTCATTTGACACCAAGAAAACAACTTGACCAAGTCAAATCAGTTGGCCAAGTTGTCAGAGTTATATACGTTGTAAGAGTTGTTAATGTTGACCGAGTTGTTTATTTTGTCCGAGTTGTCCAAGTCGACCAAGTTGTTCAATCTAGTGTTTACTACTTACGAGGACCAGTAGGAAAAAACGGTGCGGCGGCCCGATTTTTTTAATTTACTTTCTTCAGAAAGGCATAGGTATCCATATTATGTTTTCGGGGGAAAGAGGGAAGTTTAGATAAATATGCATCCAATTATCTGATCTCTATTCATAGCAAAAATAAATACCTAGTAGATATTAGAATCTATTTCTATTTTTGTTTAATGGCGTTTCCTTGGTGGATTTTGCCAATATCTAGTTTAAAAAGAGCAATTAGTGCTTGACGTTGTACGGTAATTGGATATGGCGATCTCAAAGCCCTGTTTTTATACAAAAACACACACTCGAAACCGCCATAAAATGGCGGAGCCGCGTGGCTACCTAAATCGCGAGCCAACGACAGACGTCCACTCGAGAGCCCTCTAGCCACGATAAAATATTAAATGATTAAACTTATTTTATATTGATTGTCTTATATTTTATTCCATTTCCGGCCATGGCCGCCATCTTGCGAACACCAAGTTTCATCTTGAACAGATGAGAAATAAAGCCCCTAGGAGTCTTAAAAAATTAAAACTTTTAAAGTCAAATATCTAGCTTAAAACAGCAGGCTAGGAGATTTTGCCAAATAAAAAAGTATGTTTGTAATGACGTATTCTATCGATAAGCAAAGTCTTAATGTTGGCCAAGCGAAATGATAAAAATTCGAAAAAAAAAATAGATGTCGCAGATGTCCAACCCCGAAAATAGGTAACTACAGATTTACACCTCTACTATGCAAATACCAAGTCTCATCTCGAACAGATGAGAAATAAAGCCCCTAGGAGTCTTGAAAAATTAAAACTTTTAAAGTCGAATATCTAGCTTAAAACAGCAGGCTAGGAGATTTTGCCAAATAAGAAAGTATGTTTGTAATGACGTGTTCTATCGATATACAAAGTCTTAAGATTGGCCGCGCGAAATTATAAAAATTATAAAAAAAAAAATGGTACCCCTTTCATACTGAAAAGAACGTTTTTTTTACAAATCAAAAGAGAGTAGATATCTTCTGTATTTTTAATGTAATATTAATATTGCAAACATCGATCTCTGACTAGATAATTAGACATTACTAAGTTTAGACTGTATCCACATTACAACGGCACCTCCAGTCCGGACGGGCGCCGGGCGCCGCGCGGTGAGAACAATATAAAATAATACCTTCAGATAGCTGGCTGTTAGGCCGTCCGGCCCTCAAACCAATTCGGTATGTCACGTTGTTTTTTTTTTTGGGGCTGAATCGAAAACCATTTTGGGATACTTATATTTTCTATGTTACAGATTTTAAAATGAAAGGATTACATGGGATTACAGATATATTCTTAATAAAATAATAAGTGGCGTCACTCGACTACCTGCAAACTCCGTTTAAACTTAAGATAACTGGCCTTTAGGAGAAAAAAAAGTATAAACAATGTCAGAATTTGACATTTTTGATAATCCCGTTTCTGTTACCAGCTTATAGTTGGAAAGAGAAAGGAGTTTTTTTTTTAAATTTAATCTATGGCTTTCTACCAGCTTTCTACATTGAGTTCGAATGATACTAAATTTGTTTCTTAAAATTATGTCTACTATCCGTAAAAAATATAAAATAAATACCAAAATATACTTGACGAGCTTTTACCCGCGACTTCGTCCGCATAAATTATATACCAGATTTTAAGTCAGATGATAAGCTATCAAACAAAAATAGTTTCATCAAAATCGGTTCAGTAGTTTTTGCGTGATACTCGAACAAACAAACACCCAAACAAACAAACAAACAAACAAACGAACAAACAAACAAACAAACAAACAAACAAACAGACAGACAAAAAATCCAAAAATTGGTGATTTGGAATCAGGGACATCTAAAAATCATATCGTAATCTTTTTTTTGTAAATATCTTCAATGTACAGACACACTTCTGTTACAGTTTTATAATAGTTTAGATATACAGAATTAGTTTTTCCTCTGAGGTCCTCCGTCCCGTGATATGGCTCTCTCTCTCTCAACGTTGTCTATTCTCTACTCAAATTTAAAAGGGATTATTTTTATATTGCTTTGGCTAAGCTTGTCCATTGACGACGCGACGCGCCATTGTAATATGGATAAAACTTTAGGCACTTCAGATGATTTAAATTAACTGATTTTCATAAAACTAATAATCAAACACGAACGAACATAATTCAAGTTGATACCAACCTAATAATACTAATAATAAAACACCAAAACGTCTTATAAACTTTTTTCAATGATTTGATTATTCCAAAAGTAACATGAAAAAGTTGCAAGTTCAAACACTATTTACAATAAGTATCTAATCATCAAATTGACACACTTCCACCCTCATGGCTCTTCTTTTGAAATAGACTTTTCTTCCACAATATGTGCGACTTCTTCATTTGGATTTGATTCAAGGATTTGAGACTTTACTTCTGTTAATTTATTTTCAGGTTCCGGTACTTCCATTAGACTGGTTGCAGCTACAGTAGGCACTTGAGATGAAACTTCTATCAGTTCTTCAATAGCCACGCCATTTTCCACACCATAGTCACTCTGTTCATTGTTTACAACTTCCAAATCCGAGAGATTGATATTTGCCAGGTTTATAGCTTGTATGAGACTTTCCATAGTTTTGTCATCAATCTTCTCCTCAGGGGTCTCAGTTTCGTTTTGAACGTCACTTGGAGCTGTAGTTTCGATAGCACTTGGTTCTTTTTCGTTTGAATTTTCTTTGGTCGCATTTGGCTCATCAGATTCGGACCCTTTGGGTGCTTCAGTTTTCTCTTGTTCATTTTTCTGAGCTTGTTTTTCTGCTTTGTTTTTTTTCGACTTCGATTTCTTTTGTTTTTCTTGTTTAGGAGGTTCCTCTTTAGTGCCATTTTTGGTGGTTAACACGTTTAATTGGCTTTGCAAATGTGCGAGACTCTGTCTTAGCTGGGCACAGTTGGCGGCCATTGCATCAACCTATGATCAGAAATATTATCAACTTCTGAGTTGCTTACTAAATAATTATAAACAGTTAAACATTTATCAAAAATTTAATGGCAGATGATTGTTATACAAGAACATTATGTTTTTTTTTCAAAGGTACTTTCATTCAATGTAATAAAACAACCATACAAACTCAATTAAATTGCCAAACAATGCCTGGGTTTGAATCCCGATTTGGTCATGGATGTTATGTTTGCGTTTTACGATTTCTAAAATAAAAAGCCTAGTTACGTCCGGGATCATTACAATGTGCCTATAACCGTTTATTTATTTACTAATGTGTGTAGTAAGCACGAACTGCATCCATACATATACTCTCGACCACATCTCATTTTGTGGTGGTCATAAACTATGCTACAGCTACACACTTCAAGGTTGTTGCAAGGTTTACTTGGTGAGCAGGGAACTTTCAATAAGATCTAATATCAAATTAACCTATAGAAAAATAATCATTACTTTTACACCGAAATTATCAGCGTATTTTGTAAAAGCTATAGTATCATTCTTAATATGCTGATGGTTTTTTAAGGGGATGATCAGGCCATGAAACTGAACAACTTTTTTAATGGTCTAAAATTGGAGAAAAACGTTCAGTTGTTCCATACAAAACTGCGATCCTACTCGACCTAAATGTATGGGACCGCTGATTTTTTCACGTATTTTTGATGATGGTCTGTTGGTCCCATAGGGAAAGTCGTTTAGTTTCATGGTCTGATCATCCTCTTAAAAACTGTCAGCATATTAAGTTAGACCCTGTATATTTAGCAGCAAGTGAATGAAATACAGTTATACCAGATTTATAATTTCCCCCGATGATGTACCTGACTAATTGAAAAAAATTATTCCCTTGCCGCTATTGGCTAATTATTTTCGCGCCCTTTTTGCTGCTATCCGACTTTGCACCCTTTGATTAAATGAAATGAAAAAAATCGGCTTCGGGTTTTGTCGGGGGACTGCGCAAACGAAGATTGACGAGGGTATTGTCGTCCTGGTCGCACTGTACCTTGTTGTTGGAGGAGGAGGCCGGCGCGGGCGAGGGAGTCGGCGCAGGCGCAGGTGCAGGCGGGGGGACCGGCAGCGGCGGACGCTCTATGTTGTTCTCCTTCAGAGTGGCCAGGAGCACGGTGCGTTCAGCCTGCAACATTGGCTTTACTTATTACACGCTCTACTATTATAGATAATAGGGACGTGAAACAACAAAACTGGGAATACTTTGTCGCAAAATTGAATAAAGGTTGAGCCACATCTTCCGACGGCGACCGACGGCCAGCACATACAAAAATGTTATTTAGTACAGGAAGCCGTCCGCCTGCGACTTCGTACGCGCGGAACAGACTTTAAATACTTATTAATTTTGACTGAATGAACCAATTGCGATGAAAAAAAAAACTAAATGTTAATCCTACATGTTAATCCAAACCACAGTACAAGAATGAGTATCTATTACTCCAAACTAAGCCTTTATGAAAACCCTCAATTCAAATTAGGTTCAGTAGATTTTAAGTGCAATGCAAAACAAACAAGAATTCTAAAACCGGCCAAGAGCAGAGTGGCCTGCTTGTCGGTCTTCTACAGATTGTACTTCGGTGAGTGTGCCCAAGAGCTACATGAGCTCATCCCACCTTCCCCTTTCTACTATCGGACTTCCAGACGCACCGGGGTGCGTTGATATGACGACGACGTGATATCCCGGGGGATATCACCCCTTCTTGGTTGACATCCCACATATCCGCACCAAGCGCCTTTCTGAATCTTTTATAATGCGCACAGCCAAGGAGTGGAATGCCCTGCCTGCGTCAGTATTTCCGAGCACTTACAACCCGAATTCCTTTAAAGTACGAGTGAATAGGCATCTTCTGGGTAAGCTCGCTACATCTTCGACCCCATCTTCGTCCTGAGGACTGGATTGAGGTCAAGAGCGAACCCATACTAAATAAAAAAAATAAAAAAACGTGTCGGTCTCGTCAAGATAGAGTTCCGAGTCATTACATGAAAAACTAAACATGAAATAGCTTAAATGCAAACAATGGTGCGATTTAATTTCGTTCAACGCCACCTATTGACAGACGCCGGCTTGCAGGTTTTTATTTGATTCCTCCGACAATGCTTGTGCTACAGCGCAATAATTTTCATTGAAAGTACTTACGGGGATCTACATTGTTAAATAGTTTCTGTAGTTTCCAGTATTTTAGAAGTTACGCTCTATTCTTTACATTAAGCGCAAATATCTCGAGACAGAAGCATTGCGGAGAAGCAACAGAAATATCGCGGCGATATCGCAATGATATCGTTCCGTCAACGCCTACGCTAACAAATAGCACAGTACAGTAATCTATCTTCATGGTGCCAAACGCGGCGCACGCCTCGTAGCACGCACACACTGACAATAGCCCATAAGCGAAAAGTTTTTAATCTAAGGCGTAGCCATGGCGTAGGCCCGTCTGGCGCATTCTTGTCAGTCTGACATATTTTCAGGGTGTGCGTGCTACGAGGCGTATGTCCTGGCGAGCACACATACAAGCCGCGTTTGGTACTATTTTATGAAGATAGATTACTGTCTTATACTGTGCAAATAGCTTGTGTGATATTGTTCTAAAACACATTGCTAATATTCGTAGGAATAATACATTTTCAGGAAAATTTTCGTTCTATTCTACACTATGGCACAGGTCCGGCACTTCAAACAACGTTTTAGATTTGACATGATGACTTTCGCACATGCGCACTTTGCGAAAGTTGTGCATGACATAAGTGTAGGGTTGACTTAACACGCATCGTATGAACTACATTATACATTTTGTTACTTTTTAGGGTTCCGTACCCAAAGGGTGAAAACGGGACCCTATTACTAAGCCTACGTTGTCCGTCCGTCCGTCCGTCCGTCCGTCCGTCCGTCTGCCCGTCCGTCCGTCCGTCTGTCCTACCTATTTAAGGCTGTAACTTTTGAACCGTAATAGCTAGATAGTTGAAATTTTCACAGAATGTGCGTTGCTACGGCGGATTTGCTAACAAATAATAAAAATGTCAAAAAGTAAAAAATTAAGGGGGGTTCTCAACAAGAAACTACTTTTTATCAACGTTTTTTCTTCACGCTCTATCGTAAAAACGGTAACATATACAACCGTCAAACTTAGTGTGATTATAGAGCAAACTCTACAGAATAACAACAAATACTAAAAACTGGCCAAGTGTGAGTCGGTCTGGCGCTAAAGGTCCCGGACAAAAAAAGTTTTTTTTTAAGTTAATAATGTTGTGTTCTGTGGTGGTGTGCTACGGAACCTTCGGTGCGCGAGTAGCACGACTCGCACTTGTTTACGGTTTTATTACGGTTTTATTATAGTTCATTTTGTTATTAAAAATAGTTTTTAAGCTAAAGAATCACACAAAATGTGAATTTTGCGTCATTTTCCAACGTTTATTTTTACTGTGAGGAGAAAAATTAAATATATTTTATGTAGTCAATTCAAACGGGTGCGCGCGCTTGGTTGCAATTCCCTTGTTCGGCTTCCCTCAAGTTACCACAGAGAGTGTGAGGGGAGGTGGGGTATCTGAAGTCAGTGGGGGGCGGGGAGTGGCCGTTCTGTATGTAGAACTAAAGAACTATATACTATTACCTATTCTGTGACTATGGTATGGACACCAGTTGGGTAGATAAAAAAAATAAAAAGAAACAATAAGTATTAATAGTTTAAAATCTTCACACACATTCACACGGCAATATCATAAATGGTACAATAGCTTACAAAGCGCATCCGTCCAAAATATATTTAAATCATAAGCGGCACACACAAAATATTTAAAAATAAATTAATAATTATTATAATTATAACATAAGCAAGCAAGCAAATGAAACATAGGTAATAGTTTAATGGACTTTTTTATTGAAAAGAAAGCATTAGTACCACAAACAAATAAAAAATAAAAAATTCAGGTCGCTCTGGCATTTAGCAGCTAAAATAATGGAGAAAAATATTACATCCATAAAGCATCCATATTTCCAACCATAATGCACAACATTCATGTCACATTCAATAATGTTAATGTAAGCGCAGATAACAAAATAATACAGGGTGTAAGCGACAGCCCCCCCGCAGACTGAAACGGTGAACTCAGACCATCAAACTGAACAACTTTCACTATGGAGCCTACCTCAGGAAATAAAAGTCTGCTGTTTCATACAAAACTGCTTTACCAACCCGACTCAAATGTATGGGACAGCAGATTTTTTTCGCGTGCCGTGAGGTAGGCTCCATAGTGAAAGTAGTTCACCCCATATAAAATAAACTAAAGACAAAGATGTTGTGAAAAGAATAGAGGAAGGTATGAGAGAGAGTACTCGAAACAGACGGGCATGTATGAAGAGATGTATGGAGGCAAGAGGTATGTAAGGATTGTAGTAGATGGCCCTGGTCTCTGCCTACCCCACTGGGAAAGTAAGTACCTGTAGTGTTCGACACAGGCTCTGCATGTGCTGCAGCTGCCTCCCTGTTGCAGCGAAGCGCTCCTCACTGGTCTGCCTCTCTCCACACATGTCCAGCAGTGCTGTCTGCGAAGTCTCCCATCTCTTCTTCCATGTCAGAGACTCTTTCTCCAGCTTCTTTATCTTCTTTGACATCTGCAATTTAAAGGAGAATTTTTAAATATGCAGCTCTTATCCAGCTTTATTATTAATTATTAACTAGAGTTTACCCGCTACTTCGTCCGACGCAAAACTAGAAAATAGTTTGTTTAGAACCGAGAATCGAATTAAAATGGTTTCAACATAGATAATTTTTTTCAAAATATTAAATAGTTTTTCTTGTCTTCAGTTGTCTTAAAAAAACCGGTCAAGTGCGAGTCGGGCTACACGCGCACCGAGGGTTCCGTACCACACCACCACAGAACACAACAGTATTAACTTAGAAAAAAAAACTTTTTCTGTCCGGGACCTTTAGCGCTAGACCGACTCATACTTGGCCGGTTTTTAGTATTTGTTGTTATTCTGTAGAGTTTGCTCTATAATCACACTAAGTTTGACGCTTGTATGTATTACCATTTTTACGATAGAGCGTGAAGAAAAAACGTTGATAAAAACTAGTTTCTTGTTGAGAAAATTAATTAATTTAATTTTTAACATTTTGATATTTTTATTATTTGTTAACAAATCCGCCGTAATAACCCATAATCTAAGAAATTTTCAACTATCTAGCTATTACGGTTCAAAAGTTACAGCCCTAAGCAGGTAGGACAGACGGACGGACGGACAGACGGACAGAAGGACAGACGGACGAACGGACGGACGGACAAAGTAGGCTTAGTAATAGGGTACCGTTTTCACCGTTTGGGTACGGAACCCTAAAAATGAGCTAGAGATTAAATGTAAGAGCAAGGAAGTCAGTCCTTACCATTTCCACATGTTCCTTGAAGCCACCAAAAGCTTGGTTGCTCTTTACCAGAGCATTTTCAAATTCATCATATTTATCAGTGTATACGGCTAACTGGCCCTTCAGAGCCGTCTCCATTCCCTGAAGCTCCATTATCTTGGCTTTATACTGCGCTGCGATCACTTTCAGCTGTTCTGTTTCCGCTAAGAGCCTTTCCCTTTCAGCTTGGTGTTCTAGATTAGCTTTCTGGAGTTTAGCTTCAGACAGTTGAGATTCTAATGCCATTTGTTTCGCCATTTTGTCTACCTGTGAAAGTAATTAAAAAAAATATTTAGAGGAAATCTTATGAGCTTAAAAAGGGCCAGGAGTGCTATTTTTGAATCTTCGCTGAGTTCTGCAGTTGAAAATGTCAAAATTACTGTGGAGATATACATCTTTCTACAGCTGATTTGACTTTCAAAAATCATACTTCAGGAGTGCGATTTTTGAAAGTCAAATCAGCAGTAGAAAGATGCGTATCTCCATAGTAATTTTAAAATTTTAAACTTCTGAACTCAGCGAATGAGATTCAAAAATCGCACTCCAGGTCAGTTGTAACTTGTACCCAAAATTCATAAAAAGACTGTCAAATGTGGGGGACGCGAGAGAAGTCTGTCAGGATCGAATAGGTGGCGTTAAGTTGTCTCTGTCTACCCCAGTAAGAGACAGCCATGACAATACAAGTATGTATGTGTGTAGAAGAAAACAAGCCAATAATTCTGGTCTAATATAATTCAATCACAGAAAAATTACCTTAGAAGTAATACCACTTATTCTGCCACTGTATACAGGGTGTACAATAAAATGGGACAGCTACTTAAAGGGGTGCTTCAGACCATCAAACTGAACAACTTTCTCTATGGGACCAATATCGAAATCGCGAAAAAAAAAATCTGCTGTCCCATACATTTCAGTCGAGTTATGTTTGCAATTTTGTATGGGAGAGCGGATTTTTTTTTCGCGATTTCGATATTGGTCCCATAGAGAAAGTTGTTCAGTTTGATGGTCTGAAGCACCCCTTTGAGTAGCTGTCCCATTTTATTGTACACCCTGTATAATAGACGATAGTATGAAAACCTGTCTACATAATGTATAGGCACCATGTAATAATCATGTCCAATGATGTCACTGGCATTTGGTGAATGTTCCATGTCTGTGGTTCCATGGAATGAAGAGGAATTGAATTGATGCAATGTAGCTGCTTCACACAAATCTAAACTATTATAAAACTGTAACAGAAATGTGTCTGTACATTGAAGATATTTACAAAAAAAAAATACGACATGGTTTTTACCTGTCCCTGATTCCAAATCAACAATTTTTGGATTTTTTGTCTGTCTGTTTGTTTGTTTGTTTGTTCGTTTGTTTGTTTATTTGTTTGTTTGGGTGTTTGTTTGTTCGAGTATCACGCAAAAACTACTGAACCGATTTTGATGAAACTTTTTTTGTTAGATAGCTTATCATCTGACTTAAAATCTGGTATATAATTTATGCGGACGAAGTCGCGGGTAAAAGCTCGTTAATTTATAAATCTTCTTTTTGAAGTACATGCAAGGCTAGCACATAACCACAGCAAGAATCCAATGAAGCCATCTTGTGCTCTTATTCCCACGAAATAACTAAGAGGCATATCTTGATCATTAAATCTTTCTGACAGGCTGTTTGGCCTTGCTTAGGTTTAGGAGGCATGTTAGACCATACTGAAGAGAAAATTTCAACTTTCCGCTCGACTTCTGGCCTGTACCACTAAGATATACGAAATTTATGTACAGTTGTATTTATCAAACACATGTGCCTCCTCGGTGATGGATATCCAAAACCGGGAGATCTTAGGCTTCTTCCCCTCAATGGTATTGCCTCCTTCATTGACCATGTATTTGAAGGGTGAAGAAAGTAAAAAGTACTGGGGCTAACACAAAAGATCCCACTGGGTCGAAGTGTTCCTGGCTTGCCAGCCCCCACAACAAGATAAGATAAGATTTATCATTGGCGGTGAAGAAAAACATCGTGAGGAAACCTACCTACCCGAGAATGGAAAAAAGAATTTGTTCAGATGTATGTGTAAAATATGGGTTAGCTTCTGGCGAACACAATATACTAGCAAAGATTGCAGTGTTACATAACAAACCTTGCTTGCAATAGCCCAGCCAACAATAACAACGGCCTGCTGATCAATACTACATAAACAAGCATTATTTCCACACCTGTTGTTCCCGTAACTGGTATTGTTGTAGAATACTCTTGAACTTTTCACTCATGCTTATGTTGTCATCCCTCAGCTTGGTATTCTTCTCATTATTTTGCTGCATCAGGGTTGTGATCTCCGACAGAGTGTTCTGGAACTTGGCTTGAGTTTCTTTACGGCGCTCTTCTTCCTCTCTTATCTTGAGGAGTGACTCCTCCTGCAATAGATAACATGATTATTGATTATCAATGTAATAGGATAATTATGAAAAAAAAAATGTGCCTGAGTTCTCGTTATGATAAAAACTTCTCAACCATTTAAATTGTGAATGATGAAATAAAAAGAAAAGTACTGAAATCTCATCAATATTGAACCAGCAAACATCACATGGACAACAGCTGATTATGATTATTTATAATGAAACATCAGATGGTTCATTAATTTACATTACGTAAATCATTGAGGCTTTACACCGCTCAGTGGTGCCCTCTCCACAAAATTTTAATTTCTCAATCATGAAAAACGAAAGTAAAATAAAAGAGTTCCAAACTTTCTACCTAAGCCCTAAGGCTTAGTTTGAGCTTAGCTACACCTATTTCTATACAATGTGTGTATAGATTTGTATAAAGGTCACATAACAATTTCAAGAAAATATTAAATTACTATTTATTTAAATGTTCTCAAAATTGACACGATTTCAACCTATAAAAGTAATAAGTATTATACTAAAAATAGCTTTTAGGCTTAGTTAGGTAGAAAGTTAGAAAAACAATTTTTTTTTGGTTTACTTGATTAAAAAATCTAAAATTTAGTGGCAGAGCCATCATGGCACCACTGGATGGCGTAAAGCCTTTTTGATAATAACAATGTTCTTATTTTGACCTTATTTTACCAAATTGATTTAATTGAAACAAAACAATAGATAGGTATATAAACTCATGACATGACCCTTTCAGGGCGGCCAGATGGATTGCTACAGCTACCAACTGTTTTGCAAAACACGATGATAGTCCATACGGAAGAGAGCTAGCGGCTCAATCATGAGGCGGTGGTTCTATTCCTAACCTGTACCATATAAGTTTTACGGAATTCATGTACAGTTGTATTTATCATTCTCACTAGCATGGCAGTGAAGGAAAATATCATGAGGCAACCTGCATACCTGAGAATGAAAAGAAAATACCACGAGAGAGACATAGATGCGAATATATGAGGGATGCGTAAAATAGATAGATAGATAAACAAAAAAATAAATATGGGTGAGCATGGAGTGAACACAATAGGCCAGCGATGGTCGCAGTGTTACATAACGACTCTTGCTTGCAATAGCCCAACGAACAATCAATCAACTGTCTTGCAAAGATTACCTTAATAGCTTTATTCTGTTTCTGCAGTTCACGGCACAGATTTTCCAGCTTAGACTTAACAAGTATAGTTTTATTAAACTCAAGCTGCTTATGTTCCTTCTCTTTCAATAGCATAGCATGGCGCTTGTCACACTGTTTTATATAAAACTGCAGTTTCTTGTTATCGTCGGCAGTTTGTGCATATTTTTTGCAAACCACAGAAAATTTCTCATCGAGGCTTGGCAGAGAGTTGAGAGATTTCATGAATTGTTCAACATTTTTATCATCTTTCCTCGACCGATCCTCTTTCTTTGACTTCTTCGAGGGATCTTGCAGAGGCGGCGTTGGTGTCTTTTCCTGAAACATATTGACAATCTATGATAATGTTTATAAAAATCCTTGTAGGTAGGTGGCATGCTGCAGTCTTTCAATTACAATTGAAAAAAAATTTTAGGTCACTAAATTACCATTAGGTACCATAATATTATTAGTAACAAGGTTATTGAAGAATCTTAATTTTGTGCATCCAAAGTTGACTAATTATTGTGCTGATAAAATATACTAATTATTAGATGGTATAACAGAAACCTGACCCTACGGGACATATAGCAAGTGACTAAATATGGTTACACTGCATTCATAGCAAGAAAGGTACCCTCCTAAACATCCATTACTTAGCAACCATACAAAGGACACCTTTATGTAATTGTTACTTTACTAGCAATTTGGCATCAGACAGTCAACTATAAAAGAAGAAACCGCGTGAAACGTGGTTCCGAACAGAAATATCATAAACATTTTGAATTTTGGCATGATGCCAGACAAGTTTTAGGTTAATTCTTGTACTGGTTTCTACGTCCCCCCAACCAATAATAGCGGCCTTACTTATTATGGACTTATCCCAAATAACAAAAGCGATCACCAAAGTAACTAAATCGGCAGAATTAAATCGCATAGCATAGCAGTTTTAACCGATATCGGATCGCAATTCTATTTATAAATCAATACGAGAAAGTTTAGGACTTGGGATACTTACATTATTACTATTATGAGCTATCACATTTTCTGTATTCTCTTTGAGAGACTCTTCAACAGCAGATTCCATTTCTTCCAATATTTTCTTTAAAATTTACCAAACAACACTGAAGAATGAGAAGATGTCTAATCTAAAATAGAATAGGGCAGTACACAGCGGGCAAGGAACTAGGAAGAGATGTCAAATCAAAGAAAAGAGTACCTAATCGACAAAAAACCATCACTCATACGAATAACTGATTCATTTTTTTTTTAACATTTCATTAGCATCATTTATTTATAGGTATGATCGCTTATCTGTTTCCGACGTAGAAAATCGATTAATGTATTATTTTTCAATATTCCTATAACAGTCAACTTATATAACACCGCTATCATCGGTAAGATTATCAAAATATTTTTGTTTACACAATTCAGAATTCTCTTCACTAGTTCTAATGGTTGTTCATGTACACACGGCGTCACACAGTGCCGGATTAACCATAGAGGCAAAGTAGGCACGTGCCTATGGGCCCAGCGCCGCCTAGGGGCCCCAAAAATAGGGAAAAACTCGAAGATTTAACTCACCCCAAAATTTAGTCGAATTATTAAAAAGTCTGTGAAAGTCATTAAAAAAGGCATTGAAAATATATTTATTGCAAATTTTCGAGCTCGCTTCGCTCGCTCATTTTTGTTGTTTTATTTTCGGCTTGAAGACTGTTCTTGCTGTAATCGAGTTATTATATCCTGTTTAAATACCGAAAGCTATTATTGCTCGGTCGATGCTTTCGTCTCATACACAAATCAAGTCCATTTTGACATGAGCCCTAGGTAGGTGCAATAAACATAATATGTAGGAAAATAATTAGCTGACCTAAAGTGCAATTTTTGAAAATCATACGAGCGAATTGGCAGTAGAAAGATGCATAATCTCCATAGTAATTTTGACATTTTCTACTGCCAAGTCACTCGTATGATTTTCAAAAATCGCACTTCTGGTCGTATTGCAGTAAAATCTCGAGTTCGCTTCGCTTGGTCCTTGATTCAGAATTCAGATCGCATTGCGCAATGACTTATAATATTGCAGTAAAATCTCGAGCTCGCTTCGCTCGCTCTTTGGTTTTAGATAGCATTGCAACGATCTTATCCGTAAAATATCGATCTCGCTCTTGGTTGTGATTGTGTCGCAAGCGCAACAGCGCAATAATCTTTGCTCGCTTCAGGGCTGAGAATTTAGATCATATTGCTGATTGGCAATGACCTATAAATATTATATTGTAGTGAAATCTTGAGCTCGCTTCGCTCGATCCTAATCTGATATTGTATTGGAACGATCCAGTCACATTGCAAAAACTCGAGCTCGCTTCGCTCGTTCTATTTTTTTTTCGTGTTACGTTCAATCCATAAGCTTTAGATTGTATTGCAACGATTTATTCCTATTGTAGTACAATCTTTAACAAAGCGCTTTTTGTAGTCGAAATATAATGTTTCGTGGTTTTCCGGGGATTTCAGATTTTACTGAAATGTCCGGGGTTTTTGAAGACTTTGTCCGGCGAGACGGCGATTTTGCTGACGGCAGCCCTAGATCGGTATTAAAAGCTCGAGATCGCTCCACATTTTAGTGGCTTATGTTATTTTGTGGTTATGTTACAGCGACCACCTAGCCTGTATCTGGCCTTCGGGCCTCGAACACAAATCCATCCCAGGGCCCACGGGGCCCCGAGGCTTGAATTGCCTAGGACCTCTATATGGCTTAATCTGGCCCTGGCGACACATCAAGCTAATCAAAACCAACATAAGCTGGCCGCGCGTAGGTCGAGTCAAGTATAACGTCGCGCGGCCAGCTTATATTGGTTTTGTATAGCTTGATGTGTCGCCGTGCGTACGTCTACTAGGTACGCAAACTAGCACAGCACTATCTCTGTTGTTGTTGTTCCAGCCTAGAATTTTGAATCATCTATTTGGCTAGATGATTCAAGTTCATACATACTGATACATACTCTCAACGCTCTCAACTCAACGATTTCCCGCTAAAAATAACTTTTTATTATTTTACGGCTCTGGAAGCTAGTCGTTTTTAACGCGTGCCACACACACATTTCATTTTAAGAAAGGTACCAAAATTAGAAAACCATTAGGAGATTATGTGATTCAAAGCTTAATATCAAAATTATCTGATTTTTCTATCATTATGTCTCGAGTTATTTGAAAAATACTGAAAAATAAAATAGAAGTTGAATGAGATTTTACTCCTTTGCTCCTTTGCCTGCTTCGTAGATACGAAGCCCATACAGCCATGACTGATACTTTATTCGTTATTGACAGTAAGATAAGATTAAGGCTGAGATTCAGAGACGATTTTTTAAGTCATAGCACAGAATAGGTAATGTTCTACATACAGAATGGCCACTCCCCGCCCCCCCCGAAGCCGCCCTGAAGTCAGAGACTTCAGTTACCTCATCTCCCCTCACACTCTCTGTGGTAACTTGAGGGAAGCCGAGCAAGGGAATGCAGTCAGGCGCGCGCACCCGTTGGATTTGACTACATAAAATATATTTTATTTCCTCCTCACAGTTAAAATAAACGTTGGAAAATAACGCTAAATTCACATTTTCTGTGATTCTTTAGCTTAAAAACTATTTTTAATAACAGAATGAACTATAAAAAGTAACGAAATGTATAATTTAGTTCATACGATGCGTGTTAAGTCAACCCTACACATATGTCATGCACAATTTTCGCAAAGTGCGCATGTGCGAACGTCATCATGTCAAATCTAAAACGTTGTTTGAAGTGCCGGACCTGTGGTCATAGTTCGAACTAAGTGGGGTCAAAATGTATGGATTTTGACATACGGGAGTTCGAACTAAGACTTAAAAATCGTCTCTGAATCTCAGCCTAAGATTATTAATAATAAACCAACAACAATAAGAAAGGGTTTGTACACACGGCGAAACATCAAGCTAAGCAAAACCAAAATAAGCCGGTCAAATAATATTAATAAATATATACCTAATCGACCCCTCTCTGGTCAACGCCATCTATCGAGACATTAGCAACTATCTTTCTTCGTTCCTATTGTGATTATTTTAATATTGTACCTACTCTTTGTATCTTAACATATGTTTTGTGCTGAGAAAATAAATATTATTATATGTCTTACGTTCCGTAATCACGGGCAATTAAGTTCCGGACCTTTGGAAGGCGTGAGGCTAATGAGATGACTGCAAAACGATCTCAAACCAAGAGCGAGCGAAGCAAGCTCGGGATTTCATCACTGTAATATAAAGAGATGACTGCATTAAGATCTAAAACCAAGAGCGAGCGAAGCAAGCTTGGGATTTCATCACTGCAATATAAAGAGATGACTGCAATAAGATCTAAAACCAAGAGCGAGCGAAGCGAGCTCGAGATTTCACTGCAATATGATGAGATAACTGCAATAAGATCTAAAACCAAGAGCGAGCGAAGCGAGCTCAAGATTTCACTGCAATATACTTTCATCTTGACTGTAATCTGTACGTGTACCTAACACGTACAGATTACAGTCAAGATGAAGTATATTGCAGTGAAATCTAGAGCTCGCTTCGCTCGCTCTTTAAAATAAAATAAAATAAATAGGTATAATGAGATGACTGAAATGCGATCTGAAATCAGGAGCGAGCGAAGCAAGCACGAACACGAGATTTTTGAGACTGAGTGACTGATATATATCAACGCACAGCCCAAACCTCTGGGACTATAGATGCTAAATTTGGCACTTAGGTACCTTATGAGGTCTAGGGGTGCACTCAGAATTTTATTTTTCAAAATTCACCTCCTAAAGGGGTGAAACGGGTGTCCAAAGTTTGTATGGGGAAACAAGATGAGTTAGAGTTAGACTATTTTATTCGAAACTTCACAGGAGTATTCCTATTGATAAATGATTAAATAAGTGTTTCAGGTTTTTTCAGAATTCAACCCCTGAAAGGGGGAAATTAAGTGACAAAGTCTGAAAATCAAGATGGGTATTGTTTGTATGGTTTATGAAAATAACAATGATATGAAAATCCGACGTGGTGGACGTGAAATGCCATCATCCCATGTTGGGGTGCGATGGGGTGGAAATGTCTAAATATCATTATGGGTGTCGTTTTTATGGTTTTTCGGGACGTTTATTGGGGATGAGTAGAGTGAGTAGGGGTGCCGTAGGGGGTGAGTAGGGGGTGGGGTAGGGGTGAGAAGGGGGTGCGTAAGTGATGAGTAGGGGGTGCGAAAGTGGTACGTAGAGGGGGCCAGTAGGGTGTGCGTAGGGGTGCGTAGGGGTGCGTAGGGGTGCGTAGGGGTTGCGTAAGGGTTGCGTAGGGGGTGCGTCGGGGGTTACATAGGGGTGCATACGGGGTGAGTATGTGTGCCTGGTGGGTACGAAAGGGGTGAGTAGGGGGTGCGTAAGTGGTACGTATAGGGGCGAGTAAGAGTTGCGTAGAAGGTGCGTAGGGGATGCGTAGGGGGTGCGTACGGGGTGGGTACGGGGTGAGTAAGGGTGCGTGGGGGGAGCATAGGGGGTGCGTAAAGGTGTGCGTAGGAGAGTGTAGGGTGTACGAAGGGGGTGCGTAGGGGTGCGTAGAGGGTGAGTAGGTATGCGTATGGCTGAGTAGGGGTGAGTAGTGGGTGCGTAGGGGATGAATAGGGGTGCGTAGGGGATGAGTACGGTGTGCATAGGGGGTGAGTAGGGGGTATGCAAGGGTCAGTAGGGGGTGCGTAAGGGGTGTGTAGGAGGTGCATAGAGGGATGAGGGGGTGTTCTTTCAGAAGTCACATAAACAGGTCAGTGCCACAAAAAAAACCATAAACAAGTCCTAAGTCCACGCGTACGAAGTCGCGGGCAACAGCTAGTCATAATACATACTTCAAACGTGGTGCAAAAATTGTTATCCACTTAGAAGGTTTTGAAAAATACGTTCGTATTTTATAATAAAAACATCATTTTTTAAATTTAAATGCCTATTTTATTGCTAAAAATATTTTTTATTGTAAAATCTTATTCAAATGAGTGCATGGTATTAATATTATTAATTTAAAAGCCTTCTCGGACTCACAATTTTAATTTCTATGCTGCGTAGGGATTTTTTTAAAATTTGTTTTCAGATAGTTTTTTTGTCACTAAATAGTGCCGGTTACAGTTTAAAAGTCCAATTAATAATTACTTCCCACCTCTCCTAACAAAACTCCGTAAAATGACTGGGCTATATATTATGTGTATAATCCTAAAGATTTCTGACCACAGCCTTGTTTCAATTATTGTACCTACATATGTACAATAATTAAAACAGGAACATAGAGCGTGCGAAGCGAGCTCGACTTTTCTCCGCTTTACGAATTGGTTATAGACCGAGCTCAATCAAAATAAATCATCTATGCCCTAGTGCCGTCATTACTCAGCCTCAAAATTCAATGCAATACAAAGAGGTACGTGGGGGGGGGGGGGGGGGCATGGCCCCCTGGGCCCCCCCTGGATCCGCCCTTGCCCGCAGGATCGATATATACGGAAGCAATCGGTTGAGAAAAAAAATTAAAGATGGCGGGCACTTTTCTTAAATCTGACAACGGATTCTGGTTTGGAATCCGCGCGGATCCGATATGGATGTTGGAAACAGTCGGTTATTTATTTCTTAATATAATGATATGTCTTATACACCCTTCCTGAGGGTAACTGGGTAGGCCTGAGTCCTGCAGTGGGACGTGTAATACGGTGATGATGATGATGATTTAGGTACACTGGCGACCACGAAAATGTCAAAACTATTATAGAGATTATGCATCTTTCTACTACTCGTATGAACGTGTGATGTTCAAAAATCGCACTCCTGGTCCAGGGGGTATCCCTCCCCCCCCCCCCCCCCCCAGCTGCTGCGCCGCAATGTAAAGAAAACTTTTTGGAATTTGACTCGCCTTCGTGCAAACCGTAGCGCTATTTATCGATCCCCTAGAAAACCTAAAGAAAAACGCTGATTCCGTATGTATGTGGCAGGCGTTAAGATTGACTGAAAAATGACTAGGTGCTAAGCCGTAAAAAAAGAAAATTACAGAATTTTTTCCTTCCTGTGTTGCTAGGTTTGGAGATTTTCCCGCGATTTTAAGGATTTTTTTTGTTTGGGTAATATTTGTGGAACGGTCATTATCATTGGTGAAACCATAAAGGTATTATACTACGTAAGAGAGACAGTGACAGCTGAGAGAGCGAGATGTACATAGCGGCATCACTGTATAATAGAAAGAGATACGTGACGCGAGGCGATAGAACCGTTTTTGGGGATTTGGAGTCCTGGTAAAAATTCGGTTTCTGTGAATAATCGTGAACCTAAAGTGAAATCGTAGATAATTTTGTGAAATATACTAACACTGTTTCATTACATTATTCACGATTTCACGTTAGATTGAGAATTATACACAGAAATCGAATTTTTACCCTGCCGAAGACTCCAAAAAATGTCCAAAAACGGTTACATTTGACAACTCATGTCACTTACTCTATTCCGTAAGGTATAATATCTTTATGGGTGAAACAGATAAGAAAAAAATCTTATTCATGAATCATTTTTATTTATTTTTAATGCACCTACTTACCCACTTTTATTTGTTTTACCAATAAATCATTAGTGAATTCAGGTGTAGAATATGCTTATCAGTATGCAGTATGCAGTATGTCTATGGTGCTGTGGAGTTTCTACACTAATAGTACTCACATTAATATTAAGAACATAGAAGTAACTTAACCTACCTTTATTTGATTCAAATAATATTATATCTATTATAGTATAAACTTTAATAGTTATCAATCATAATGCGTAAGTATTTTGAGTTAGTGATTTATTAATGTTTATGTTACAAAAGTAAACACAAAACTCAACGTTTTAATTCCAAATAATAGCACTACAGCTTTCTGACGTAATTTTTTTTTATCCTTCCACCGGCACCGCGTCGGATGGTGTTCCATTGTATAGAACTTGCGGCGAATATCATTAAAGAGTGCAATGATTGTTTGGGACATCAAAATGCTCCGATAGGATCGGAATCATAAGAACTCCCAAGACTCCATAATTATCATTTTCGTGTGATTTAACACGACTTAGGGATGGACTGACTAACTAAACACATTAGATGACTATTGTGTTTAGTTGACTAAATTGTAGACTCTGATAATCACTCTTGACGTCTTGACTAAATAGGTAATAATTTTATTTTATTTAGGTAGTTCCCTTTGCCTTTCCCAATATGGGATAACTCAAAAACAATGTTTTTATGGTGTTCTGTCTGCTTAGATATCCTCTAAGTCTTCTCTAAGTCTGTCTGTGAGTAGTGTAGAGTTCAAGAAGTTTAAAATACCTACCAGAGAATTTAATCTTCTTGGTAGAGTTAGACTGAATGACACTTTGGCAGTTGATCAATCGCTTCTTTTCTGATATTTTGTGTTTAAAATGAGGGATTCTCCGTTAACAAAAAAAAAATCATTCCCAAATGGCTCGACAGATTGCGTTGACTCGAGATAGATGAGCAACCTTGCTTGTAGATGGTAAAATACAAGTAAAACAGTAAACATTTCTGTTTTAAGTAAATAGAAAAATTTTAACAGATATTTCGTCTACGGATGCGTCTGATTCAGTGACATGCATTTTTTTTTGCTGAAATTTCCATCGCACGCCGCGTCTCACGTTTCGCCACTGGTTCAACATCATTTCTTTTCTATTCCTGCCGCCCGGGGGCCGGGGCACATACTGATTTTATCTTACCTACACCAAAAATACGGATACTCGACTATAGACCACATCCACGTTGTGAAACAGCTGTTCGAAAAGGGCAACGAATTTAATATAACCTTCTACTGCTGTTTTGTGGACTACAGTAAAGCCTTCGATTCACTAGAACACGAGAAGATATGGCAAGCACTCAAAAACCAAGGTGTCGAGAATAAATACACTAGAATACTGAAAAATGTCTACAAAAACAGTAAAGCCAAAATCAAACTAGAGAAAGAAGGAAAAGAAATAAAAATAGAAAGAGGTGTACGTCAGGGCGATCCGGTGTCACCTAAACTATTCACAGCAGTCCTGGAGGAGGTCTTCCGTCAAATGAACTGGGAGAAATGTGGACTGTCAATTAACGGTGAGAACCTGTCACACTTAAGATTCGCTGACGACTTGATAAT
Source organism: Agonopterix subpropinquella (assembly GCA_922987775.1). Taxonomy (NCBI): domain Eukaryota; kingdom Metazoa; phylum Arthropoda; class Insecta; order Lepidoptera; family Depressariidae; genus Agonopterix; species Agonopterix subpropinquella. The sequence continues at coordinate 50,128,762 of OV277693.1, read as the reverse complement.
CCTCTCGCCATCGAAAGACGGACTACAGGTGATGCTAGGTGACCTGGATAGACTAAGTCAAAAAGTGGGATTAGTCATGAACACACAAAAAACCAAAGTCATGACAAATGGACAGCAAGAACCTATCTGCGTCAACAATAAAACAATTGAATATGTAAATTAATATGTTTATCTGGGTCAGGTAATATCGCCACTAGACTTAACTTCAAAAGAAATCGATAGGCGAATAGGAAATGCATGGAAACAATATTGGAGTCTAAAAGAGATCATGAAGAACAGAGAAATGAGTATGACCATCAAACGGAAACTCTTTGACACTTGTATCTTACCTGTACTGACATACGGCTGCCAAACCTGGGCACTTACCAAAGCCCATAATAAGAAGCTAGAAACATGTCAAAACGCTATGGAAAGAAGCATGTTGGGAAAAAGATTGTCAGTCAAAATAAGAACCACAACCATAAAGAAGCATACGAGAACAAAGGATGTTACTGTCACTATCAGGAAGCTTAAATGGAGATGGACAGGACATACAATCAGAGGGAAGGAAAAATGGTCCAAAACAATAATGCACTGGTTCACAAGGCATAACAAAAGGAAACGAGGCAGACCACTCAGAAGATGGGTCGATGACATAAAGGCTGTAGCGGGTGCTACTTGGTCTAGGATAGCTACAAACAGAGAGAGCTGGAGAAGGTTGGAGGAGACCTTTGCCAACAAAGGCACACAGACAAGTCAAATAGAAGATAGTCAAAATATTATTATTATTCTCAATGCAACATATCAAATCACAAAACATAAATCAAATTATAAATATACTTAAATTAATGTAATAATAGTAATGAACTATCGCTAACAAAACAAACATATAATAATGTAATTGTCTGAATAAAGGCTATTATAATATAATAATAACACCAAAAATAACGGAGCGAGCGAAGAAGCGAGCTCGAAATTTCTTTTGCACATCAATTCGGTTTGTGGTCAGACATCTTTTTGTTTATCCATGCAAAAATATAAACTTAGAGAGAGCGTAGCGAGCTCGACTTTTTTCCTCAATACGAATCGGTTAGAGTAGAGCTGGTGCTATCTACGTACAAAACATGTGCAAAGTAGCCTAAGTAAAAGCTTTGGATCGAGCGAAGCAAGCTCGAAATTTTTTACACCACGTCTTAGCTGTTATCTTTAGGATTATGTATACGCACAGTAATTAAAATAGAAACTCAGAGCGAGCGGAGCGAGCTCGTCTTTTCTCTGCTCTACGAATTGGTTATAGACAGAGCTCAATCAATCTATATATTTTCCCGAATTTGCCAACCCTAGTAAAGTTACGCCCGGGGCATTTGCCCCCCCCCGCTCCCCCCTCGCTACGCTTTGTGTTGAACTATGTCAAAACGGATCGGACAATTTGGTATGTCAAGTTTTAACCTCCTGCGTACATTTGTACTTCTCATAGGACATAAGAAATAATAAAATCTATTGTTAGTGTTTTTGTCGCCAACCAAAACATTATTTTGATGTTTCCGTTTCTGTTTCTAGCATAGAGTTAGAAAGAGAAGGCAGGTGATTTGGATTGGATTCGTTTTAATTAAGCGTAAATTTTTCTCCAGAGGTCAGTTTTGCGTTTACGGATTACAATTCAAAGTAATTTAAAAATTAATATTGATAAACTCAATGAATCACAACAAAAAAAAAAAATTTCTTAAAATGATTTCTACTATCCGTAAAAAATATAATAATCGATTAAAAAAAACTTGACCTACCAAATTATCTCGAAATGGTTTTCGATTCAGCAACCAACTCTTCAAAAATACCAGCCTAGCTAGAACGTTGCACGCTTGCACGTGATACAGCTATATCACGACGTATCATTCGTTCGTGCGCAAATAGAAAGAGAGCGGAAGCGTGATAGCGCTATATCACGCTGGCATACTAGCCATGCCGACATACCGAATTTGGTGGAAAAAAATATTTTTATCTGGGGATATTTCAGAAACTGCGTCTAGCAACCCTGCGCATTCGTCGCACGCATTCTATTCTATCAAAAAGCACGGAAGTGATTGGTGGTAACTTGACTTGGTGAGTAATCTTTTATTTCAATAAAACGATAGTCAACTGCTGATTTACGAAGCATTTCATAAGAACAAATACGAAATAGTTATCAATCTACCTTGCTATCGAAAAATACAACAGCAAGTAAGTGCTATTGCCTAATTTGTGGAAGCCTGATTTCGCCGGTGAAGCGGAATACGTAGTATGCAAGCCGTTATTTTTCAAGATTTCACAAAGGTCAACGTGCTGTGTATTTCGTAGCGTAGGACGAAAGGTATGGGCTCGTCAGGCAGGGTGTGTAGTGTGCGGTTCGGTTCGCTAGGTTTCTGCATAATCCGACCGTCTATTTTTTCGGATTGCCGCCACCAATGCGGTCGGACACGGCGTGTTCAGACAAAGAAATACCGTTATCATTGCCGCATGAATGAATTGACCGCGCTGAGTCTGATAGATTCATTACTTTTTACAGTTAGGTATGTCTTTTAATATACATACCTATATAATTGCTGGTTTTCCTGTCTGATGGTAAATGTAAATGTGCGGGTGGTGGCTCGATACGTCGGTCATTGTGTGTGACTCATTTCTCTAATCCCTTATCCATAACAGTAGGTACTTGTTCTGTTATAATTATAATGCTTCAGTTATGTTTTTCATTTCTGTAAGTACAAGCCGGTTGATATAATTTGCTATGATTTTGCAGGGAATCTGAATACTATTTACTAAATGGTTTAATGAAAAAAGTGCAGGTAGGTAGGCCCTACCCTACCTACATGGTACAGAACTTGTCGAACTTTGTGTTATTTGCTGATGATACTTCTCTTATTTTCAAAACAAGTAGAAAGGCGCAAGATGTTGATGATATTAATGACAATGTAAATGACACTCTTCGACAAGTTCTGAATTGGTTCAGTGTTAATAATCTTGCTTTAAATGCAAAGAAAACTAAATGTATTAAATTCACTCTACCAAACGTTATAAATAATGAAAATAAAATAAGTTTAGATAATGATATATTGCATTTCACAAGTAATACTGTATATTTAGGGATAAAGATTGACTCGAAGCTGCAATGGGGTCCACATATAGAAACCCTAGCGGGTAGGCTGAGCTCGGCAGCTTATGCAGTTCGGAAAATTAGACAGCTAACTGATATAGCTACTGCAAGACTTGTATACTTCAGCTACTTTCACAGTATCATGTCTTATGGTATTTTGCTGTGGGGCCGTGCTACAGATGTTGAGGTATCTTTATCCTTCAAAAGCGGGCAATTCGAGCCATTTATAATCTGCGTTGTCGAGACTCACTATGAGATCTTTTTAAAGATATCAGTATTTTGACTTTCTACAGTCAATATATTTACGAAAATATTTTATATGTTTGGAAAAATTTGTCTCTCTTTCCCAAAAACAGTGACGTTCATAATTACAATACAAGAAATAAAAATAAATTAGTATTCCCACATTTTCGACTCAGTAAAGTCAACACATCTTTCATGGGGCACTGTATACGCTTTTATAATAAGATACTTGAGGTTAAACTTACCAGACAAAAAGTTTAAGTCTCATGTTAAATCAGTACTCTGTAAAAAAGGTTACTATAAACTCGATGATTATTTGAATGACCAAAATGTCTGGTCTTGACAATTTTACACTATGTAATGCAATATTGTATTTTAATTGTACTTTGTACATTTTGTTTTGTTTAAAAGATGTGTGTAGTAGAGTTTCTGGCTGCATCTTCTCTCAACGGAACACCTTCCGACGCGGTGGTAGAGTCAAAAAATGATGTCAAAAAGCTTATCTATATGATATTATGTTGAATATTAAATTTTGAATTTTGAACTTAGATTTTTACATTCTAGCTGTTTTTCATATGTTACAAGCCAGTTGATATCATTAGCATCCTTTAAAATTTGCTATGGGAGCAAACAGATCGCAGCAGAAAAACCAGCTGTTCCATACTAAACTGCAATGCTTACTCGACTCAAATATATGGCAACGGGCAGATTTTTTCTCCCATCCCAGCCAAAGAGATTTAATATAATATAGCTAGTATAATATTGAAAGTCTTTGATCCCAGCTCAAGCAAAAAATCTTTAAAAAACATGTTCTTGTATTGGGAGATTGGGACCCCTTCATTTTTACTGTTTTCAGGTGTCCCTGACATCAAATCAATCTTTTTAGTGTTTGTCTGTCTGTTTGTTGGTTTTTAAAACCTACTAAACCGATTTTGGGGAAACTTTTTTGTTTGATAGATTATGATTTGATAATTTGTGCATCACTGTTAAACTCTAGTACTTTTATAAGGGTATTTTTAACCATTGCTCATTTTATTTTCTACAATGCATTTCTGACAATGTAGAGTGAGTTTTGGGAGTAACGTATCTCAATGATTGTTTTATGTACAAAAACACATTTGAGTTAAATTAAATGGTTGAGCCTCATGGCAAGCCAGAATGCACCTGATACATAACTGCTTGCTAACAGACTTGCAACATGACTCAATTGTTGATTATAAGACTGCTAAACATGCATATAATCTACCTATCCCTTTGCAAGTAGCTGACATTTTAGTTTTGAGTAATATTTGTTAGACCGATTGTTTATTGGTGACATAAATAAAAATATGCTATTTTCTACATTTATATGATAGTTTGGTTTGTATAATAGGTATGTATATCATAATATGCCACCTATCTAACTACCTACCTACTTATCATTTGCCTTCTGTGATCTATATTAGTAACTCAAATGATAATAATTGTTGCAACTTCCTTACTTTGTGGTTGAAATTTATACTGGATCTATAACAACATTGAATAGTTGTATAAACATTATTCCAATGACCTTACCTTATAAGATTTCTACTCCATTGAATACCTAGATCAAGTGTCCATTAAAATAATAAATATATACCTATAGATTAGTTTGCCTGTAATGTTTATGAGTAAACCACAATTGTTTATTTCTTATCCCTATAATCGAAATGTAAGAGTGAGTGAAGTGAGTATGGAATTTTTAGCAGCTTGATATGCTATTGGTTAGGTAAGAAGGCTAGAGTGACTTGCTTAGGTAATTATGTGACCACCAATGCATAGAAGGAACCCTGAGGGCCATCAGCTGTAATAACAAGCCCGTGACACCGACTCCAATAAAACTGATGTTCTTATAATCTTCAACCTGTAAATGTGAATGTAAAAGACACAAACTGTAATTATTTTCAACATATTAATAAATTTTTGAAAGAAAGCTTAGTCTATGCTCACTACTATATTCCCCGAGGAGGTAGTTAGAGATATTCTGAAAACTCTGAATAATCCACATTTTTGTTATATTGAAATAAGTTTTATTTTGCAAACAGAAGGTAACAATACAGAATAATGTTATCACTTTGTTAGTTCCGCTAATGGAAAATATTATCGTTATATTAATTGTATACTAATAATAGAGAACTAACACAATCAAATCAAATCAACAACCAGAGATTGGCTCAATGTTGTGCCGGCCGAGTGATCAGAGGTCACAGCGAAAACAGCCCTCATTTTCAGCTGTAACATATTCTCACTTGCAATATTTCTTTCACTGTTTACGTAGAAAACACTGCACTTTATTAGACAACAATGAATTTTTTATCTCATTTGGATTGTCACAAAGATAATGCTACAGAATTCTAGTGTTATAAAATTATTGTTATAATTATTATGCCATGTTGATGGCGACTTACTCAAAGAAATTACTCACATTCCTAAATTTAATACGAGAAAGATCAATGTGTCATACATGTCAGAGAAGATAAAATATTGTTTATCAAAGAATTTGTCATAAGAATCAAGACTACTAGTGAATCATGGATGTTCATAGTTTTCAGAATTTCTCTGACTACCCCCTCGGGGAATATAGCCGTGAGCAGATGCTTTACGCTTAGTCATAAGTAGGAACTGCACTTGTGCATGAAGCATTTCATAAGAATAAAGAAAAATTTTCACCCGGGAAACTTACCTATTAATGCACATTCTTTTTAATGAAATTGTTAGGCAAATAAAGTATGTAGTGACAGACTGATGAACCTTTGTTATGTATGAGACACAATGTTCACTTATTATTCAATTTCATTACAAAGGATGTTATAATGTTCTATATGCACAATTATATGGTAATCAGTTTTATATATAGGGAGAGCATTGAATTAATGAGTGTGCAGACATAACAATAGATTGCCTTTCATTCTTCATAATATGTTTTAGGTTATCTTGAATAGCCAACAACCTCGGAACCCCATCACGTTTTGTATTTAATGGCGATATTCTTTTATTTCTGTTCTCAGATAAAAATTAATAAAAATGACTTCTACACCATTTAACATTGGTCTTGGTGATGGTTCCCGGCTGTCCAGCCGAGTGCTGCGTCCCCCGGGCGGTGGCCACACCGACATCTTCGGGTCGACCGAGCCTGAACCACCGCAGCACAGCGGCAGGCGCCCTGCCGCCTCATGCATCTCAGGTATATTATCATTGTTTTAGGTTCGTTTGATCATCAGCCTGCATCCACCCATTGCAGGGCATGCCTTCTCCCCATTTTGCCATCCTTCTCGGTCCTGCGCCAACCACATCCAGGTTTTAACGACGCTTCTCCGGATGTCGACAACCCACGAAGCTGCCGACCTCTTTTGCCTAATTTGTTTCATACCTCTTATTTTAAATTAAAAAGTTTAATTTTATTGATTTAAAAGTAGATTCCTGGCTAGTGGATTAGATGTTGATATTTAAGAAATATTCGCGTTTATTATATAGTAATGTTTTTCAGGACGAGTAGAAGAGCCAGTAAAGCCAACTAATGGGACTGAATCTTCGAACCAAAACGGCAATCAGCAGGAACAACCGATCACCCCTGAGCCTGTGCAGGAGGTGACACCGGTGGTGGAGGCTAAGACTGAAAACTCTGCGCAGAACAATATCCCCATTGATAAATCCGATTCAGCGCCACAAAAGCGCCCCCGTGTTCCTCCCGGTGGTTTTTCTAGTGGGTTTTGGTAAGGATGGGTGGTGTTAATTATTAATTTTGATCTGGCATATTGTTAGGATTTTTGCTGGGACCAGTTTAAATTGTTTTTTTATGAACTATGTGCCTTTGTTATTGTAAAGATAACTGTTTCCACTTTGGTTGTAATAATTATTGAGTTTTTATAAATTATTGTGCATGCTGTATTGCTGTATTATTGGTTCACTGGTCCCTAGCTGGATTCGCTTACAAAGCCAGTAAAGAAAAGGCGGACAAGCTTACGACCATCTGTTGTTACTAAACCCAGTTACATTTAAAGCCTTCGACATCTGCGCCTCATCTGCTCCCCCACTGTCTGGCTGCAGTTTTGATCTGCTTCGCGTGATGGTTCGTCTATCAATAGTGATTCCTCGTACTTTATATGGTACCTCTTATTGAGTACCTACAGATTCACTCATAAGGTTCAAACACACACGGGAGCTATAATGTATAGCACAGTACAGCCTGGGATGTACTATTTTAACGCATGCAAGATGCTAGTACCTATATGTAGTTTCCTCACTTACCACTTATCATGCTTTGGTGGCTTCTAATTGAAAATTTGGAGTGATTTTTTGGGGAAATTCAACAGACAGACGGAGAGAATATATATCTATGCAGAGAGATAATTTTCAGAAGTTTTGCTATGTGACAGCCGTAAGCCTTATTTCCAAACATAAAATATTGACATTGAATCTGACTTATTCAAGCATAATAGTACTGTAGCCACGGGACTTTTTAATTACAAAAAAGATTACCGATTGCCGTTTTTATATTATTGTAGGGTACGAAATGACTTATATAAAAACCCGAGTCTTAAAGATCACAACCCGCCGTAGCAAAAATAAACTAAAAAAAAATTTCTCAAATTTTTGAATTTCGTGGTTACCGTTTTTTTTCTATACTGTCATGTTCTTCACCTTAGTTCAATACCCATACGTAATAGTAAGACTGTCTAAAGTTGCCATACAAAGCTATAAGACAAGATGAAAAAGTCAATTTCGATGGGTCTTATAGCTTTGTATGGCAACTTTAGACAGTCTTACTATTACGTAAGTCCCGTGGCTACAGTACTATAACGAGATATTATATTCTCATAATCTAAGACCCCGGGATCTAAGTACGCTTTGCCAACAGTGGGCAAAAATGGCTTTGTTTAGGAAAAGCTAATATTAAATTGCTCCAAAGATTTCGAAAAAATACCTAAACAAATAAGGGATTCTAATATTAATAATGTTCAAGCAAAAGTTGAACAAACTATTGGCAGAAACTTTTATTATACCATTGGTGATTTTAAAATTATGATAAATTATAATTGTTATGTACACATCATGTTATAATTTGACTTTACCTAAATATGAGAACTGTATATGTAATTATAAATATTTTGTGACATTTGTTTTTATAATCAACAATTTTGTGCTTGTTGTTCTCTATTATTTACACTGATTATAATTTTGTTGACATTGAATGCAATAATTTTGTGCATGTTACGTTATAAATTTCTATTACCTACTCATTTTGTTAATGTTTTCATTGACATGTTCTATGCCGCGAGGACTAATGCTTAGTAACATACCACCTGTATTAATTTAAACTCATGTTCTGACAAATAAATTATCTTTATCTTACACATGAATGAGATGAGCTTATGCCATTTTGCTTGCATTAGAGTAGTTCGTCCTAGGCTGTAAGATACTGCGCTATACATTATCACTCCCGTGTGTCGTGTGCAAATAATGGTCTACATTTTTGTGTTCGGTCGAGGCATGCCGTTGAGTTTGCTCTCGTGTTCAGTGATTTAACTCCGGGTGAACTAACTTACGTGGACACGACTGTGCTGGACTCGAGCTGATCTGCAATGCTCCAGTCCATCTCTTCTCTAGCACTTCTTGTTCGCGTCGGTTACCTCCCGGAGTAGACCCTTGGTTTATTCTTTATGCTTGTCGGCATGGGTTCTCGTTTCGTTCTTCAACAAGATTGTTACAAACTCCCCTCGTGATCATCACTGGTCGTATATTTGACCTCTGCTGTTTCTCAAATGGCGCGCGTATTGATACTGGATAGCGTAATTTAACTGGGTTGACGTAATAATTTTAAGTAATTTCTCTACCTTGTTTGCCAGTGTAACAATGGTACTTGTTTAATCCTCGCAAACCGCAATTTTCTTTAACTACTACTGAAAAAATGTATCTTTTCAGTACTAGTATTATTTACTTACGAGATTATTCTTAATTTTAACCTTGCATTGTCATAGCTTTAGTGTCAAAATTGCATATTTTGCTAGCCAAACTATTATACTCCGTCAGTGGTCACAATTGATTAACGTTTAGGTAACTTATTGACGGTACGACTGAAAGACTACCTTCGCGGTATTCCAGAAAGCTATGCTATTTTTGATTAGGCTTTTTCTTGAATACTGTACAGGTAATGCTTATAAAATATTTGATGCGTGTGATTCAGGTTATTATCGAGGACACAAGTTTTATAAATATAAATTGGTTTACAAATACTACTTGCAGGTAAATTGTTTTTATAAAATCTCTAAACTTTGTCTTTTATATACCTACCTATTGATAAAATGTGCCTCTTGAAGTTAAATTTAATATTGTACTTAAAGGTTTGAACTAGCTTTTTAATAATAGGGTAATTGTATTATCATTATCACGCTAGTTGTCGCGATTAATTAATTATACAAACAGGGTGCAGTTGATATTGTCAAATCAGCCCCGTTAAACTCTGACTCGGTCATAAATGTATTTTTATATGAACCATAATTGTATAAATCTTGTTTTATTTCTCAAATTAAAAGCATTGAAACCTTATTGGTGAAATTGACTCTTTATTGTGCTTTATTGTATATTGGCTGATAAAGTACTCTTTGATTGGCTGTGGCTGTCGAAAAATAATGACGTTTTTGTCAAAATGTTCAAAATTAAAATTCATTAACCAATTATAATTAAAAATGCTTCAAAATGGGTTTTATTGTGAACGAAATAAATCAGAAAACACTTTTATAGTCTAAAAATAATATAAGTAAGTACTTTCGATGGTTTTTACTATTCTGTCTATACAGGGTGTAAGCGACAGCCTAGCAAATACTGAAACGGTGAACTCAGACCATCAAACTGAACAACTTTCACTATGGAGCCTACCTCAGGAAACGCGAAAAAAAAATCTGCTGTCCCATACATTTTAGTCGGGTAGGTACAGCAGTTTTGTATGGGATAGCAGATTTTTTTTCGCGTTTCCTGAGGTAGGCTCCATAGTGAAAGTTGTTCAGTTTGATGGTCTGAGATCACCGTTTCAGTATTTGCTAGGCTGTCCCTGTATTGTGGTCAACTTTTATATGCACTGCTATATTATAAATGAAGACAGGTGACGAAAACTGTTTTTTCACGACAGAGTTTGTAATCAAGTTTACCTACTAGTGGGGCGCCCTTGGGGGCGCCGCATGTCGTGTCGTCAACACTGACCGTACGCCCCGAGTGCTACCAATGTGCACGGCACGCAGTCTCCCCTAAGCTGAGGGACCGTACGGTACCGTACAAATGTACTCCATTCCAAATAGCAACGAAATTTTAAGGCATTTTGCATTACAGAAACAGATTTGAAACACTTCCTCTCACGTAACGTCCATGATATGTCAGATACTACAGGGTCCTTCTTAATATGCTGACACTTTTTTAAGGCGATGACCAGACTATGAAACTGAACAACTTTCTCTATGGAATCAACATCGAAATGGCGAAAGAAAAAAACAGTTGTCCCATACGTTTGGCTCCGAGTAGGTTTGCAGTTTTGTATGGAATTGATGATTTTTTTTTCGCGATTTCGATGTTGGTCCCATAGAGGAAGTTGTTCAGTTTGACGGTCTGATCATCGCCTTAAAAAAGTGTCAACATATTAAGAAGGACCCTATATACAGGGTGAAATTGATATCATTGGCATCCTTTTAAACTAAGAGTCTACCCATCAAACTGAACAACTTTTACTATGGGAGCAAACCGATCGGAGCAAAAAAAAAATCTGCTGTTGCATACATTTGAGTCGAGTAGGCATCGCAGTTTAGTATGGGACAGATGATTTTTTAGTTGCTCCGATCGGTTCGCTCCCATAGTAAAAGTTGTTCAGTTTGATGGGTAGACTCTTAGTTTAAAAGGATGCCAATGATATCAATTTCACCCTGTATATCTGATAAATACATTATATTTGGTTATCGGAGTTGACCAGAAAGCTAAATAGGAGTCGGAAAATATTGTCCTTATTTGGAATGAAGTACTTATAGTTGTTTGCAAAAAACGTAGACCCAAGTAGGGTACTTTGGCTTTGCCCGTGAAGAATTTCTTTCACTTTCAGGATGATAATAATCAAGGCTTGAAAGTGAGGAATGAACAAAAACACTTTTATATTTGTTAAGATAGGTAGGATAATAATTAATATGTACTTTCCTGATAATCTCTTATTTTTATTATAGAGGACGGGCATACGGAGCCTCCATAGTGCCCTCAATCTTTATTTTTTAAAATTTACTAACTAATATACTTACAATACCTACTTAAGTATTTCCGAAAATCATGTAGTTTAGGCAGGGTACTTAACTTAAAATCACCGAAAGCGACCACATTTAAACGTAACTTCTCGATAAATTTAATTACAGCAATGACTAAGCTGCGTTCAGAACCTACACCCTATGTGCATTGTGCACGTTTAGTGTGAAAAGTTGCGCTCGGCGCAACTTTTCGCACTAAACGCCGTTCAGAGCCTCGGTGAAAGGGTCAGCGCACACCCAGCGTAAATCTGCTCGCGCATGCTCGAGCATGTTCTTTGCAGTCGCGCACACCTAGCGTCAAAATCCGCCGGCGGCAGAGGCGAAATCCGCCGGCGGCAGCGGCGGATGCTCGAGCATGCGCGAGCATGCTCGCGCGTGTTCGAACAGTCTCGCGGATGCTTCCGTGTTGCTACAGTTGACAGTGAATTTTGCAGTTGTGTTTACAATATTTTAAAGTAAAGACGTGCGAAGAGTAATTTTAAAGTATGGTGGACTGGGATTTGGTAATTATTGGGTTACTAGCAGAGGAAGAGGAGCAAGAGCAGGAAAAGTGCTGTGTTACGGTTTAAAGTTCTAGGGACAGTTATTTTATGGCTAGGAACTATAAAATGGAATATGAACAATTTGAAAACCTACTAAATCTGCTTCGACCTTTCAGATTTTCTTTGTATTTTCAAAAAGAGTTCGATTATTATACAACGTGTTAATAAATTAGCGCAAAACCTCATACACCCCAACTGATTTATAACAAAAGAATTAGATTGAAACAATAATTTCATTATTTTGATACTTAAAATTTAAAGTTATTCGCATTTTAAGTTCGGAGGCAAAAATGATTTGTTATCATTTCAGCACTGAAAGAAAGCGCTAACGTACTCATGGATACATTTTTATAATCTTGTTTTGGTAGTAAGTAGGGTGAGTGTGCCCGTGGGGTGGGTTGACATCGGGTTTAGTAAATTAAAAATTTTATGAAAAAAAAAATTAAAATTTTGAAAAAAATTACCTATGTTGAAACCATGATAATTCGATTCTGCTATCGATTCTAAACAAACTACTTTCTAGTTTTGCGTTAATTCATTAACACGTTGTATAATATTATCTGTAGTAAATTGCCCTTTTCGGGCTAAAGTAGTTAAAAAATATGCTAGATTTAGTACGAAACCGGCCGAGGTGGCAACACTTACGACGGATCGCAAGCATCGACACGGGCGTATGCTCGAACATGCTCGAGCATGCGCGAGCATCCGCGCGCATGCTCGCGACTGCTCCCGTCGCCGCGAGGAGCATACGCGAGCATACTCGAACAGACGCTGAAGGGATTTAATCACTTGCAAGCTATTTTCAACTTTATTTCAATGGGAATAGAGTTCATTATCAATTGAATCAATGAAATCTGCTTGCGCATGCTCGAACAGTTTTACGCTGGGTGTGCGCTGACCCTAAGACGTTTTACTATAGAGCGAGTTGAAAAAACAACCGCACAAAAAGGTTGTGAACGCAGCTCAGCATACAAAGTGCCATTCTAGATTTTTGGAAATACCTATTGTATCTAAACTATTATAAAACTGTAACAGAAGTGTGTCTGTACATTGAAGATATTTACAAAAAAAAGATTACGATATGATTTTTAGATGTCCCTGATTCCAAATCACCAATTTTTGGATTTTTTGTCTGTCTGTTTGTTTGTTTGTTTGTTTGTTCGTTTGTTTGTTTGTTTGTTTGGGTGTTTGTTTGTTCGAGTATCACGCAAAAACTACTGAACCGATTTTGATGAAACTTTTTTTGTTTGATAGCTTATCATCTGACTTAAAATCTGGTATATAATTTATGCGGACGAAGTCGCGGGTAAAAGCTCGTAAATAAATAACGCTCACAGGCACATACTTACATTGTAGGTAATGATCCCAAGGTATGCCTTAGGCTTTTTGTTATGGGAATCATACAACAACGGCACAAACATAATAACATCCATGACCGAACCGGGATTCGAACCCAGGACCCTGGTTTGGCAGTCCGGCGTGGCAACCATCACACCAACTGGGTCGTCGGGTGTATGTAGGTATAATTGTTAAAAAATTAAAATAATACGATTGAGTGCAGTACTGTAGGCTCTTGCGCATCGAAACCCGTAGGTACCGTCATACCGTGGCAAGTTCACCCGTAGCCTACTACAGCTATGAACAACTGATTAAATCATTATCTACTGGGATATGTTTATCAAAAGCGTAAAGAAAACTCAATTGACCAGCCGAAAACACCTCGTGTGCGTGACATGGAGGGCGGAGGGCGGCAGTCCCGCCTGCTTCGACGGTTGCTGGGTAAACTACGCGGCGAGCACCATCACCATCGGATTGCCTCTCTCGAGAAGCGCTCCTCAATAACATCGGCTGGGTGAGTCTACTCTGCACTAAGGAAAGGAGAAAAACTATAATGAATTATTTTAACTCTTATCGTGTGGGCAGCAAGCCCTGGTGTCGAGTTTTTTCAGACCACCTTACAGACATGGTTTTTATGTACCGACCAACTACTATCTCTGGTGGTAGTAACCACCAGAGATAGTAGCCGGGACCAACGGCTTAATCCTTTACCAGGCTGACGGAGATAATGTCTGCCACATAGGTAGTATTTCGTTTACCATAGTCAGGTTTTAACCCCAAATTTCCTGCAAAACGTTAAATGAATTCCAAAATATGATTCCACAATAGTATACCTTTGGCAGCATGAATTAACTTGACCAGTAACTTTCAGTCAGTATTTAGGTAACACGTCGTTCAAACAACCAAAGAAAGCGCGACTGTTTATTCATGAATTTTATATCGAATTTCCGATCGTGAAATCTTATCTTAATTATGTTGAAATAATAAAATAACTATCCTAGTGTGGTTCCCGGTCAAGAACAGACCACCACCACCCCTCACGTGGGGTCCGTACGAGGCGACTAAGGATACCGTATCTTTGCAATGTATTTGTGGACTTTCAGTCCAACTAGACAATAAGATCTATCTATGATCTGACACTCTGACACAAAATAAATGAATTGAATTGAAACACTAATTTATTACAGTATGAGCGAAAGCACGGGCACGGGGTGCGGCAGTACGACGAATGATGATGATGACATCGATCCCTTTAGCATTGCCGTGGGCGTGACTCCAACCAACGACTCCAACACCCTTATAGACGAACAGTTTGCTGCTAATATCGATCAAAGGTTTTAAAAAGATGCTTAATTTCAATTGAAACTAGGTAGGGGAGACTGGGGTAGTCATCCTTCTCGCCGATATAAAATGATGATTTTTATAGTTATAATAATGTAATTTTAGACAATTAACTATCCCTGCTCAAAATATAAAAGTAAAATATTTGACTACACCAAAAACATGGGATCCATAGCTGTTATGTCGTATAACTATTACAATACGAATACCTTGAGTAAATACAAAAATCTATATGTTTGTAACGTGGAAATTTAATTGTATGAATCAATACTATTTGACCCTGTATAGCTTGGTATATTAGAGAGATATACCTACCTACCATGCTGGTTGGTTCTTGTTACTAACTTTAGTTCCAAGTGTTCTAGAATACTTAAGTATAAGTAGGTAGGTAAGTATACATTCTATTCGTGTCAATGGTTCTATGATGGTGTACCTACCGATCCTAATAGCCAGTAAGTATTCGTCGATCTTGATAACATGCATTGTATCTAAGCTATCTCTCGTGCAAGTGTTTGGGCATATAATATCGGAAGTAGGTATGCCTTATTGGTACCTATTCCTTTTCACCCTAAGGCTGCCTGTCCATATGAAGCTGTGCGAGCTGTGTAGTGTTGAGTTGTCGAGATCGGCCGCGCCTCGCCCGAGTTCCTGATTGGTTAAAAAAACACTGCTACACAGCTCGCACAGCTTCAATGGACAGGCACCCTAAAACTTTTAGTTTCCACTACATAAATGTGTTCTTTTTCGAACACGAGACGTCTGGCAATTCATTAACAACTAAATAGGCTATCAAACCGTTCAATAAACTTCTTTGCTAGGTCCCACCATGTGGCATAAGTCTCCATTCGTGATAGGCTCGGTCTTTCCAGTCCGGACGTAGACGGTCAATGAACTAATAAAATGTTATTAATCTTGTAAGATACGGCGGCCAGTACTTGACCCCGGAACAACTGCCAGAATTCTGCGATCAGCTCAATAACCTGGTGGAGGTGATAAGGAACATTCAGTCCTACGCCCGGGTCACCGGAGAATACCCAAGGTATTGTGTTTATGATTCTAGTGTAATTTTAAAATAACGGTAGTTACCTTGATATAGGCATCTATACCTATTGTACTTATAAAACAGTTCCGTGACTGACTGACAGACAACGCACAGCTGAAGATAGAAACATGACACTTTAAATATAGGTATACCTACATATACCGGAAGATTTTTTTTACCGTTCCGAAATTTTCAGGGGTGGTTCAGACCATCAAACTGAACAACTTTTATTATTGGACCAAATCTGAAATCGCGAAAAAAAAATCAGCTGTTCAGCTGTTCCATACTAAACTGCAATGCTTAGTAGACTCAAATGTAGGTATGAGACAGCCGATTTTTTCAGACAGCGTTCTGACGTGCATTGTTATTTCTAGACTAAGTACGAAAAACCTTCCTAAAAGCACTGAATAGGTACCTAGGGTGGATAATACCTAGTACCACTAACGAAAATTACCTTAATCTATTCTAAACTGTTATAAAACAGTAACAGAAGTGTGTACAGTCGCCATCAGATATATCGTAGCATACAAGGTGTCCAAATATTTCTGAACAGTGCTAATTTTCATTAAATTCTTTACAGTAAATGTTATCAATTATATCTACACGTGTATTTTGTCATAAATATGATAACAGCGAATTTTCAATAATTTCTTTACAATGATATTTAAAATTAAAATGTAAAACAACCAAGTAAGGTTTTTTTTCCGAAACTGTTCAGATGTTTATGACCACCCTGACTGCGTCGATATATTTGATGTTCTAGGCATCCTATATTTTTGATTGGTTATGAGTAAAGAAATTATTGAAAATTAGAGCTGCTTAGAAATATTTGACCACCTTGTTTGGTACGATATATCTGCTGGTGACTGTACCTACCTACATTGAAGATATTTAGGTACTTACAGTCGGCAGTGTAATAAGTTATAATTACACTTTAGTACTACGATGTAGTAGTATAAGAGATAAGTGTACTTTTTGCAACCATCAGCAGCAAGGCTGATTCAGCGTTTATGCGGTGTAGAGCATCTCTGTGATGGGAATGGACCAGGTCTGCCTGCATAACTCCAGTAGGTTTAGGAGTTACTGATGATTAAAGGTCTGTAAAAAATTAACGTTCAGCTGCACGGCTGATCGTATGATATTGTTGTAGTATGCACTGTAGCTATGTGAACAGTACAAAAACTGTCAAGTTCTGTCAGTTGGTTTAGGAGATACAGCCAGTCAAAGTTCCGACCTTTGAACGGCTGTATCTCCTAAACCGACTGATGAACCATGTCAGTTTTTGTACTGTTCACATAGCTACAGTGCATACTACAACAATAACATACTATGAGCCTTGTAGCTGATCGTTAATTTTTGACAGACCTTTAATCATCAGTAACTCCTAAACCGACTGGAGTTATGCAGGCAGACCTGGTCCATCCCCATCACAGATAAGCTCTACATCCCATAAACACTGAATCAGCCTTGCTGCTGATGGTTGCAAAAAGTACACTTATCTCTCGGAATATAGAACAAAAGTGTATACTTAGGTACAACTTATTGCTGCTGGCTGTATAAGAAAACTAGCGACCCGCCCCGGCTTCGCACGAGTGCAATGCTGATACTAACTATATTATGCATGTATTATACAGATATAAACCTTCCTCTTGAATCACTCTATCTATTAACCTTTTGAACGCCAGAGTCATCCAGTCGTGACAACCAATAAAATGCCTGACATTCCAGAGTCATCTATTTATCTACTAAAGTTTGTTCCGTGGCGTACAGGGCTCAGCAGGGCTGCCAATTCCGGGGAATTTCCCCGATTTTCGGGGAATGAGGGGTGCGTGCGGGGAGAGCGCGGGGAATGATTCAAATCGGGGAATTTCGGGGAATCGGCTATTTGTAATAAAATTTCGAAAAAAGGATGTCTAAATAAGAGGAATTGTTAAAATTCGAACCGAATCGGACTTTATCGGACTATCCTTAGATCGAAAGTGTGGGAGAAATATAAATAATGAATAAAACTCATTGTATTCTAAATATTTAAGTAGATTTTTGATAAAAATTAGAAGACAAAGAAGTTGATAAGCTAATTTTGTGAAACATTAAACTACATTTTCCATGAAAAAATGCTTTATTTCTTGAATATTAGTGTCGGGGAATTTTCGGGGAATGCATGATTGGAAATCGGGGAAATTCGGGGAATTGAGCCTACTTAAGCGGGGAATCAAGAAATTTACATTGGCAGCAGTGGGGCTCAGTAACTTGAAAGTGACGTAGCGTTCAAAAGGTTAAAGAAAACCGCATAAAAATCTGTTGCGCAGTTTTAAAGATCTAAGCATACATAGGGACAGCGGGAAGCGACTTGGTTTTATACTATGAAGTGATGATGATGATGAAGATCACGATACTTATTTTTTTAATAATACTATCTGTAGATACTAATTTAAAACGAAAAGTACAAAGTGCGTATCCACGACACGATACTTATGGTTTTTAGATATCCCTGGTTCCAAATCAACCTTTTTATTGTTGATTGTTTGTTTGTTCGAGCAATCACGCAACAACTACTGAACCGATTTTAATGAAACTTTATTTTGTTTGATAGCTTAAAATTTGCTTAGATTTAAAATCTTTTATATAATTTGTGCGGCCGAAGTCGCGGGTAAACTCTAGTGACGTGACGACTGACAGGGTACTTAGTACTTCGTTAAATTAACTCGCTCCTTGTCCCCAGCAAACTAGAAAGTCGGTTAGAACAAGAGGCCCGTGAGGTGGCGTCCCTGGCGGCCGAGGCCCGCAACGCGCGCGAGGTGGTCATGCGCACACGAGCCCAGCGGAGAGCAGTGCGTGCGCAAAGGAAGCATCTCATCACCCACTTGTCTAGCTTGAAGGAAACTGGTTAGTATACTCCACACCTACAGGGTGGAACAAAACACCCAAGTAATACTTTAAGTGCTTCAGCCCATTAAACTGACCAACTTTCTCTATGGAGCCAACATCGAAGTCGCGAAATAAAAATCTGCAGTCCCTCAGCACTCCATACCGCCTCTCCGCCGGCGCGGGGCGATCTTATTTTGGCCGTGTTGCCGCGTGCTATCGCGTTCCCGCTATATTTCTCTCCCTAACAAATGACGTTCCTACAGAAAGGATAGACCGTGAAAAAATGCGATTTCGTGCTGCCAGATGAGGCTCAACCCTAATGAGCTGATGAATCCCCTTACAAACCGCCAGCATATTGAGAAGGACCCTGTATTACCTAGCTTATGATGATTTAAAATCTTTTAATAGAGGTTCGTGAGTTGGAGAGCACAATCAGACTATCGGATCGTAAACTGTTCAAGAGTTGGGAGGCGCTCAAAGATTCGACAGACCCTACGGCTTTCGACCCATTGCTCGAAGAAATCAAGGTTTCCTTCACAATATTTATTATACTTTCTACTACCTATCTCCCTTTTTTAGCACCTCATAGAAAATTAAGTCGTCACGCGCGTGTATGTTTTCTGAAAAAAAAAATTATATTACTATTCGCCAACGCCACACGTCTCTTCTGTATAAACCGCACCTTATATGGCCTTTAAAGGCACTTATTTATACACAGAACAAACAGACCGCCCTGGAGTGCCTGGTGCGTCTCATCGAAAGCCGTCGGACGAACATAACTCGAAGCGTGCTGCAACCGCACCCACTCCCGCCACCGATGCCGCGCGACAACACCGCAGGTTAGCATACTGTGTTGTTCTACAGGGTGTAACAAAACACCCTAGTAATACTTAAGGGGGTGCTTCAGACCATCAATCTGAACAACTTTCACTATGGAGCCAACGTCGAAATCGCGAAAAAAAAATCAGCTCTTTCATACAAAACTGCAGCGACTCAAATGTATGGGACGGCAATTTTTTTTAATTTTTTCTCGACGTTGGCTCCATAGTGAAAGTTGTTCAGATTGATGGTCTGAAGCACCCCCTTAAGTATTACTAGGGTGTTTTGTTACACCCTGTATACAGAGTGTGAGGAAAAGTATTATGATTTCGATATTGGCACCATAGTTAAAAGTTTGTTTATTTTGGTGGTCGGGAGGCACCCCCTTCTGTAGCGTTCACAGAGTGCATTTTAATATGCTGACGGTTTCTTACGAGAATGTATACAGACCATCAAACTGAACTACAATTATCTATGGGACCAACATCGAAATCGTGAAAAGAAAATCAGCTGTCTCATACCTATATGTGTTTCAGTAGAGTAGGATTGATTTTTTCCCCGATTTTGACGTTGGTCACGTGGAGAAAGATGTTCAGTTTTCGGTGCATCCTTTTAAACTATAAGAGTACTCATCAAACTGAACAACTTTTACTATGGGACGAAACCGATTGGAGCAACAAAAAAGTCTGCTGTTCTATACAGTTGAGTCGGTTTTGTATGAAACAGCTTATTAGTTTTTGCTCCATCTGACTCCGGAGTCACTTCATATAAATTGGATAGGATTTTATGACTATCGCTATCTCATACGCGGTTACCTTGCGGTTACACTGATATTACGTCTACTAGCGTAAGCGAAAAAAAAAACGTCTATGCTTAGTTTATAAGGATGCTAATGATATCAATTTTACCCTGTGGAACCCCATATCGATGAGTTGAACATCAAGACGAGGCTCTCCACCATCTGTATGCAACGAGGTCTTAAATTCTTTGGGCATACGTTCAGGAGATCAGATAGTTTGGAAAAACTCATAATCACCGGCCGTATGGAGGGAAACGCATGCCTACGAGATGGACCGATGTGGTGAAATAAATGACCGAGACAACACTACAGGCCAGCATACACCGGGCCCAAGATCGAGCGGCCTGGAGACCTGTGGTGGCTCAAGCTGCCCACGATGATGGTCACGTCCCTCAGCCATGAGGTTACGACCAAGAAGAAGAAGAACCTTAGATGCTGAGAGCTAGATGCTGTGAGAACCAGATGCTGAGAGGCTTCAAGCTGATCTTGTACGACTTGAGAGTTATTGTGCTATAAACCAGTTAGATCTTAATCCTTTGAAATGTAGCACTGTAACTTTCACACGTAAATATAATGTGGTTCTTTTCGATTACACTCTCAAAGGTCAGATTCTACCCAGGAATACAACGATGCGTGATCTTGGGGTGGTTCATGATTCTAAGCTGCTTTTTGACGACCATATCAACACAATAGTATCGAAGGCCTATAAAGCCTTAGGGTTTGTAAAACGTTGCTCAAAAGAATTTACTAAAGTGAAGACGTTCAATATCTTTATTGTACATAATATGTGCGTAGTAACCTGGAATACGCGTCACAAATATGGAACCCTATGTATGCGACCTATGTTAACCGTATAGAAAGTATTCAGAGAAAGTTTATTCGCTATTTGTGCTTTCGTATTGGAGCCCATTATGACTCGACTGACTATCTAAACCAATGTAACAGGCATCATTTACTTCCTCTTGAAAACCGTCGTGTAACAGCAGATCTGGTATTTCTCTTGAAAATAGCATCAGGCGCTATTGATTGTCTCAGTCTTCTTTCCCAACTGCACTACAGAGTGCCCACGAAGGTTTTAAGGTCCAACGCTCTTATCTACCTTCCATCTGCATCCACTAATTACAGGATGAATACGTTTGTCTGGCGTGCGAGCAATAGTTTCAATAATCTGAGGAAGGAGGTCGGAGGTCGTGGGTTCGATTCCCACGGGGGACACCTAGTGATATGTCACTTTGTGCGTTTTTCCCCAGTTGGTTAGGACATTGCAGGCTGAATCACCTGATTGTCCGAAAATAAAAATGATTCCGTGCTTCGGATGGCACGCTAAGCCGTTGGTCCCGGTTACTATCCCTGGTGGTAGTAGTCGTTACATAAAAACCACGTCAGAGGCCGTAAGGCGGTCTGAAAAAACTCTGACCCCAGGGCTCTGCCCACTCGATAAGAAGAAGAAGAATAATCTGAGTAAGGAATACGATTTAGACCTGTTTAACACTAGCATTATGTCAGCGAGGCGTCAACTAGCGCAGAGTTTTTTCATAGCAGGATAGAACAAATAGTTTTAAAATAGGTAGGTATACCTACCTAATCGTTATTTTCTTTTTGTTTTATATACCTATATTATGTGTTTTTTATTAGTGATCTAATTGTAATCAGCTTAGCTATCTGTACTATTGATGTACCCAAACAATTTTCTCTGTTTAACCTAAGTATGTAGGTATTGATTAACTATCTATGTTATTTATAACAACCGATACGCATGTTTGGTGCTGTACTAGATCGTTCTTTCTTTTTAGTTTGATGTATATTAGCGAGGACCTTTAATTGGCCTTCTGTTACTTATATAATACTGTTTTAATGTGTTGCATTGTGCTGTTGGTGTCCAAAAACAATAAAATAAAAATAATGGTTATAATGTAACACAATGACATTCTATATGGCATTCACCACGTCATACAATAACAAAACCAACAAAAAATGGCACATTAATGATGTCAACTTTGTATGCATCAGTTATGCTTAGCTGTCATACATTGCCGCTGACATTCCAGTCCTTTCAAATCGTTCATTAATTTCATTATGTATTCTATTCGGTCACAAAACAGTAATGTACAACTTATGTACAACAATTAAGCATAACTTAGCGGTACCATTAATAACGCACTGAGGCGAAGTCCTCCTTGCATAGAATGTCTTTGATGTGACATTAAAATGGAGACCGCGTGTATTTAGCAGAATCATCAGCAGCCGGTCTTTCGGACGGCCACAGGCGGCCGGAGCGTCGGGGGAGCGCCAAGCGGCGGCGGAAAGAGGCCGCTCGGGAGCCCCGCTCCGTCCCGCTCTCCGGCGAGCCGAGCCACCACGAGCCGCAGGTACCTACCAGTGCCAGGGCACCTAGACCAAGTGACATTCTATCGGCGGAGACGCTGCGCACTAGCGCAGTAGCTTACATTTCTACTAAGAAATGAGCGTTTTTCTTTTCTTTTTTAAATTTAGTTCCTAAAAAACTCGACAGATGGCATAGAGACGTTCGCGAGATCATGTCAAAATCATGACAAGATAGTGCCTGCCATTTTTTTAATGCTAAGGAATCAAACCCATACAGCCATGTCAGACCTAAACAGTTTAAAATTTTCGATTAAAATGATCTGCAAATAATGAAATACCTAGGTATTCCCACGGTATTCCATCAAAAGATGCGCTGGCATCTTTTTGATCATCTTTTCCCTCTTTATTATTTTAAAGAAACACTTTTAGAAATTTTGAGTTTTATTCACAGACCGTAGCGCCATCTATCAATCCCCTAGAAAACCAAAAGAAAAACGCTCATTGACAGAATGTATCGATTTGACTTTGGCGATCGAAACATTTCAAATTAGCGTGATCGCCCTTCTGCATGGGTAGCATGCCCCCGTGATACAGCGCTATCACACCTTCGCTCTCTTTCTATTTGCGCGCGAACGATCGTTCGTTTTCGTTCTTTTATCTCGTGATAAAAGACGTGATACGACGTGTAGCATGCTACGGCTTCTGATAGGGTTTATCTATTGTCGTGATTTTATACAGAGTGTTACAGAAAGATGTGGTCAATGATTACAGGGTTGCGCCCGACCATCAAACTGAACAACTTTTACTTTGGAGCCAACAACGTGATCGCGAAAATCAAGTCCCGAAATAAAAAAAATTTTATATTGTATACATAGGACATATTATACAGGATTTTAAAGAAATTACAAAAATTACACGACACATGTATTAGGTACCTATGTCATGTAATTTTGGAGTATTTTTCATTAAAACACTGTCTTTGGATCACTACTAGGTGGATAGGAATGGCAGTATACCTAATCAACAAAGCTCATAATTATAGAAAAAGTCCGTGCCGTATTCCACGGTTACCTTGCCATTACGATACGAAACACGAATTCATACTGTAATTAGAGTAATTATAGACACCTACCCTGCCTTCCCCTCGCGGAAAAAATAACGATTTTTTGGGTTTTCCCACCTATGGCGAAGATACACGATGATTTTATGACAGTAAATATTACAGGGGATCCGAATAGGGTAGGCACTAGGCACCCGGCTAAACGCTAATTAAACAACACCTTTTTTTTTGTTCAAAAATGCCCATAGCATACATTAATATGCTCACGACTATATTCCCCTTGGGGGTGGTCAGAGATATTCTTTAAGGGGCTATGTAAAAAAAATAGGATTCTTCAAAGCTCCATATATCATGAAGTACTAACAGTAGGAGTATGATTTGCGGATATGTGTAAATTGAACATATAATTGAAGTTTTGATTAGAGCCAAAACACGATTAAGACAAATTTTCTCGATAGAAAAACAAGCCAAAGTAGCCTCCGTTTTTGTCTATAAACGCTTGTAACTGCTAAACGGTGAATAATAGAAACATGAGACTTGATTTAAAAAAAAGAGATTGCTATTATCTAAGTTTTGATTAGAGCAGAATTGAACTTACATAAATATAAATAGTACAATCACAATTAGATAAAGTTTGTTTTTTCGCTTGATTCGTTCCAGGCGCGCGCGCCGCCCCATCTCTTTCTCTCGCATCTGGCAGTAATATAAGCTATCACACGCCCGTTTCGCTTAAATTATTTTTCGACATAGGCCCTTAACCTCAGAAAATCCGCGTTTCACTGCACCGAAACTCTGTTATCCAGTGTGACGGGCAGTGAGCCCGTCGCCCCGTCACTTGTAATATGCCTATAGGCTTGAAATTGAGATTTTAAAGTTGAGAGCAGGAAAATATTATTTTTAATCTGATACCGACAGGAGCGTAGCTCTTAAATAAGATGATGATTGATGATGACGATACTTAGCTAACCAAGTACACTTTTACTTGCTTTAATTGTTCCTAACAATATTAAAGATGTCTACTGCCAATGCCATATACGTCTGTCTATGTCTACAGGGTGTGTAGTAAACAGTTTCATTACTTTAAAGGAAAGTCGCAAAATAAAATTTTTGATTTTTCATACAAAACGTTCTATCAGCGATTGCATGGTACAATCACCCCTTAACACGTTGAACGCCATCGGGTCTCAATAGCAATAGATTTTCCATTGTTTGTCGGTCATTTGGCAGTCAAAGACTTAAACTTTAAGCCTTAAATTAAAGTAATGCAACTGTTAACTCCAAAATCCTGTATACTATCAGTTTAAAATAACAATGTGCATGACCTTGAAGGGCCGTTCGATAACTTCACTCGGTTGTAAAGGAATATAGACTCTATGTAAAGGAAATAATCATTTGAATGACTCGAGTGAAGTTCGAGCGATTGAGTGACGTCACATTTGCAGGCGAGGTCATGCACATTGTTATTTTAAACTGATAGTACAAACCTATAGCTAGAACAAAACACCCTAGTAATAGGGATCGGACAGTCCGGGACAATTAGTCAAATTAGCAACTTTTAATCGAACGTCAAAACGCGCGCTATGTATGAAATATTGTACTAAATACCCACAAGTGACGTCATCAACATTTCATTACTTTTTATAATTCATCATGTTATTAAAAATAGTATTCTAGCTTTAAAAAAACTAAAAATGTGAGTAAGTATTATAGCGTTATTTTCAAATGTTTTTTTTTTTACTTGGAAGATAAAACTAAAATACCTATATTGTATGCAGTCCGCTCCCGTATACTATAGGGGTTGCTTCAGCCCATCAAACTGACCAACTTTCACTATGGAGCCAACTACGAAATCGCGAAAAAAGAATCTGCTGTCCCATACATTTGGATCGAGTAGGATTGCAGTTTTATATGAAACAACTGTTTTCTTTTTCGCGATTTCGGTGTTTGTCCCATAGCTGTACCATAGAGATAGTTGTTCAATGGTACCGATTCGGACTGTGCCACGACTTAACTAAATTTATTCCTGTCACTTTCTAAAATAAGATAAGAAAAGAGACAGAAAACCAACAACTGACTTTAGTGCTGTCAAAGTGACGTTACACGCCCAAAATAAGATGCCATCATAATGTACGCCATCTTATTTAAGGCGTTTTTGGGCGTGTAACGTCACTTTGACAGCACTAAAGTCAGCTGTTGGTTTTCTGTCTCTTTTCTTAATCTTATTTAAGAAAGTAACAGGAATAAATTTAGTTAAGTCGTGGCACAGTCCGAATCGGTACCAATTTGTGACTGATTATCGTCTTAAGAAACATTAAGCTGAATACAGCCTGTTGACATTGTGTACTTGTGTAGGTCACCCTGTACATACAAGGTGCGGAGCACGCCTCAAGGTACCGCGTCGGCAGTGCTGCCGCCGTCGCACTCACACCCATCGAGTTGCCTTCGCGGGGGAGCGTGCGAGATATATTGTTCTTCACATCTAACTGCTAGTTTAGAACAATCATAAGGTTAATATGATATTTAAATGAACTCTTAATATATTGATGAACCTACCTACATTTTTCCTTATCGAAGTAAATCGAAGTGTACCTAAGTGACAGCCTAGCAAATACTGAACCGGTGAACTCAGACCATCAAACTGAACAACTTTCACTATGGAGCATACCTCAGGAAACGAGAAAAGAAGTCAGCTGTCTCATACATTTTAGTCGGGCAGGTACAGCAGTTTTGTATGGGACAGCTGATTTTTTTTCGCGTGTCCTGAGGTAGGCTCCGTTGAAAGTTGTTCAGTTTGATGGTCTGAGTTCACCGTTTCAGTATTTGCTAGGCTGTCACTTACACCCTGTATACCTACATGTTATCACGTAAAATGAAAAGTTTTGAGACGAAGTCCTGTTACAAGTTCTTTGTTGAAAAGAAAACCTGTTGTTATACTTTGGTATGAACAACGCTCACCGCGCTCGATTGACCTGGCGCGACTGAAGAGCTTCACCACTAGTCATTTTTTTACACTATGACCAGGGTCAATCCTATGATGTAATGCAGTACTTAAAGGAAATGGCATCTCAAGAATAAGAACAGGCTCAAGAATAAGAAGCTCTTTATTTTATTTTACAATGTAAAAGGACTAAAAGGTACCTAAACAAGTATAGTATTCCTCTAGAAGAATGCATGATTCAATATTGATTGATTAAATTTGAGATCTTCGTTTATATTTAATTTCATCAGAGGATATTAAATAACAAAGTAAGTATAGGTACAGATGCAACTTTTAAGGTTTCTTTTCTTCGGGAGCTACCGATGCTGCCGCCACGGCCGGTGGCGCTGCGGGGCTCTGAGAGCTCGCCTGGAAATAATACAAACACGCATTTGAATCGATCGTCTTTCAATTTTGAGTTTAAACATTGAACTATTTATGTGGTGCAGTGGCGTAGCGCGGGTTTCTGAGGCCCGGGGCAAAAACAGATTTTGCCGCCCCCTTATCTTTTTGCGAGGACAGGACACAAAAAATAAAGGAACGAGCGCAGCGAGCTCGAAATTTTATTTGCACATTTATCCGGGTTGTGATTAGACATCTTTTGGTTTACCCACGCAAAAATAGAAACTTAGAGCAAGCGAAGCGAGCTCGACTTTTTCTCCTCAATACGAATCGGTTGGAGACAGAGCTTTTTACGTATCTACAAAACTTGTGCAAAGTAACCTAAGTAAAAGCTATGGATTGAGCGAAGCAGCACGAAATTTTTAGCACCACGTCTCAGATGTGGTCAGAACTCTTTAGCACCACGTGTCAGATGTGGTCAGAACTCTTTCGCACCACGTCTCAGATGTGGTCAGAACTCTTTAGGATTATGGTAATAAAATTGCAAAGTAATTAAATTAGAAACTTAGAGCGAGCGAAGCAAGCTCGACTTTTCTCTGTTTTAAGAATTGGTTATAGACAGAGCTCAATCAATCGACATTTTTCCCGAATTTGCCGCTCCTTTTAAAGTGCCGCCCGGGGCATATGCCCCCCCTGCCCCACCCTCGCTACGCTACTGATGTAGTGTACTGTTAGGATACTAAAACAAACACGACAAACAAACGTTGTGCACTCGTGCACCACATTATACCAGCGCAGGCGAGTGAAACTGATATCAATTGCGATTTATTAAGGCTGCGCCGAGCCTATTGTGCTGCCTCCAATCATATTTTTTTATTAACAATTAAACAATATTTCTAAAAAACAAGAACGTAAAATTGTAGTCATTGCTAATCAAAAGCGTTTAGTTGAAGCACACAACTAGTACACTTGTATTGGTCCATACAAACTAGCACACTTGTCTGTCATCTCGGCACTGAATTATACCTGTCATTTGTTTTGACTTATTTTTCTGGTTTGAAATGTAATTGACTACTGAGCGATCTGTGAAAACGGCTCTAAGGGCTAAATAATTAGCGCGATACCGAAGACTGTGTTAAAAAGTTGTGGTTCGCATGCGGTTCAATCTTCTTCTTCTTATCGTGTGGGCAGAGCCCTGGTGTCAGAGTTTTTTCAGACCGCCTTACGGCCTCTGACGTGGTTTTTATGTAACGACTACTACCACCAGAGATAGTAGCCGGGACCAACGGCTTAGCGTGCCATCCGAAGCACGGAATCATTTTTATTTTCGGACAATCAAGTGATTCAGCCTGCAATGTCCTAACCAACTGGGGAAAAACGCACAAAGTGAATATCACTAGGTGTCCCCCGTGGGAATCGAACCCACGACCTCCGTGTCGAGAGCCAATGCTCTTAACCACTAGACCACGGAGGCAGTTCGGCGGTTCAATGGGGGTTCAGTAGAGATATAATACGTACTTCAACAACCGCGAGAGGCGCAGCAGTCGCCTCCACTGCGGCGTTTAGTGCTGCCGCCGCGACTTCGTCCTTCTTTTCTTCATCGGGGGCGGGAGCAGCATGGCTGAGCTAGGTAACATACGTCGTATTCTATTTAGAACTGTATTTTAAATAGGATAAAATTCGTACGGCGCTCCATATAAAACGAAGTTCCGTCCTAGTTTGAACATTTAGTAACCAAATTAAAATAAAATGTTGTTAGCACAATCTAGAAACCAAGTCTGTTTAGGAGTTAAAGTAAGGCCAATTTAATAGGCCACATTTGACATTTGTGCGAGTGCGATTTTTGAAAATCATACGAGCGACTTGGCAGTAGAAAATGTCAAAATGACTATGGAGATTATGCATCTTTCTACTGCCAAGTCGCTCGTATGACTTTCAAAAATCGCACTTCAGTTTCAGCTTCATAGTGAGGTGACCTGCTTAAAAAGTGAGTGATTCGATTCAGACTTCAATTTCTTCAATTCAGTTATTATGAAAAGGTACTTATAGGTACTGTAATATTATTTTAAAAATCATCAGTCGAATCCCTGGCCCATTAATATTTTATCCACTTAAGCGTCCCATGGGACTATAGTCCCGAAAATGACACTAGCCGTTTACGTCCATGGGACTATAGTCCCATAAAAACAGCGATGTTTATTTTTCGTTCTAATTCTGAACGCTGCTATAAATATTTCTGCTACTCGATGCTAGGTGGTGCTAATATCCTTACACTATCCATAGACAACTTTTGTTTTCTACAGGAAAGTACAAAAATATTTAAGAATAAAGTCAAAGTTCATTTTTGCGTAAATTTTTTTTTTGTTCAGTCATTTGGCAAGTTCAGTGATATATTTTGACTATAATTGAGCATATTTTTGAACAACAACTGTGCAAATAGGATGAATAGTTCATTGTTATCACGATATTGAGACTTGTACAAGAAAATAATGCGAAATATGTTATAGATTACCGATAAACAGGCTACGCTATTTCACAGTTTCGTATTTAGGACTCCAGTCAAAATTGACTAACTTTAAGCCTTATTTTCAAGGCTTTACACTTTATTTTAATTCTGTAGTTATCAAGCTTTCCGTCAGTATTTTTTATTTTGTTATAGCGGTAGTATTTTTTGAGATGTAACAGGTTTTGTCGCGAAGTTCGCTCCCCGTTGACGTACGCGTCGCGCGATCGGCGCTTGGGACGCTACGGACATAATCACTGCGCGGTGCCGGACGCTTGAGTGGTTATATCGTAAACAAATCGTTTAAGGATCAAAATAAGATACCTACTTACATACCTAATTTATCGAACATTTTTGTTTTTTAACCGATTGCTTCCAAAATCGATATATAGGGGTTCCTGAGATCTCTTAACACGAATCCGATGTCAGATTTGAGAAAAGTGGCCGCCCTCTTGAACTTTTTTGTTTTTCAACCGACTGCGTCCAAAATGGATATCTAGGGGTTTCTGCGATCTCTTAACATGAATCTGATTTCAGATTTGAGAAAATTGGCCACTATCTTGAAACTTTTTAGTTTCTGGGCCGATTATTACCAAAATCGATATCTGAGAGTCCGCGGTCCTTAAGATTTCTGAAGCAATCTGTCCAAGAACTGAATAGTTCAAGATGGCGGCCACTTTTCTCAAATTTGACATCGGATCCGTGTTCAGAGTCCACGCGGACCCTCAAGGCAGGCATTAGTTTATTTTATAAGGATTTATTAGTTTTTATCATTTTTATATAAAAAAAACATTGTGCTTGCAACACCTCCTACTAAACAACATTGAGGCTGAGATTCTCAGAGACGATTTTTTAAGTCATAGTTCGAACTAAGTAGGGTCAAACAAAATGTATGGATTTTGACATACGGGAGTCCGAACTAAGACTTAAAAAACGTCTCTGAATCTCAGCCTGACAGTCATGTTGGGGTTGCTGCTTTTTTATAATTTATTAATAATAAATGATTAAATAACTCGTTAAATAAAAATAAATGATACTATCTGAGTCGTTTTTATAAAACCTCATAATTTATGACACATTTGACTTCAGTCAAAACTTCTATACATTTTAAGGTATTTTTTCAAGGGAGAGCGGCCGCGGCGGTTGTCCTTTAAAATTTACTGAACCCGATATCATCCCACCGCACGGGCACACTCACCCTACATACTATCAAAACAAGATTATTAAAATGTATCCATAAGCATGTTAGCGCTTTCATTCATTGCTGAAATGATAACAAATCATTTTTGCCTCAAAACTTAAAATGCGAATAACTTTAAATTGTAACTATCAAAATAATGAAATTAGTTTCAATCTAATTACTTTGTTATAAATCAGTTGGGGTGTATGAGGTTTTGCGCTAATTCATTAACACGTTGTATAAGTACCTTTTCATAATAACTGAATACAATTCACATTTATGATTGAAGTCTGAATCGAATCAGTCTTCTTAAGCAGGGCACCTCACTATGAAGCTCAAACTGACAAATGTCAAATGTGGCCTATTAAATTGGCCCTACTTTAGAGCCGTTCAAAGGTCTGGTATTGTTGCTAAAAATGAATGAGGAGATGCAGGTACATGTAAGTCAGCTCCTAAGTCGAGTCGACTGACCATAGAGTAAGAAGAGATGGCATATCGGCTTGTTTCTATAGAAAATGTTGTCGCCAACAAAGGGGGTGAAAAACGGGTGAGGGGAAGGGTTAACATTTAAATACGCTACTTCCCGCTATTATGACGTCAGGGCCAGTTGAGTATCTGTGCACAGTTCGATACAACATCTCTCCCCAGGGGAGCGCGTTATTTTCTCTATGCGACTGACAAACCATGTCAGTTTTTGTACTTACTGTTCGCATAGCTACAGTCTTAGGCGGTGTCCTATTGCCATCGCACGCGCGATGGTGCGATGCGATGTGATCGTACTGATGGGTAATTCTCCGAAATTTTACAAATCGTTGAAATTTTTCCATAGAAAAATTTGAAAATTTGAAAAAATTTTCCATAGAAAAATTTGAAAATTTGAAAAAAATTTCCATAGAAAAATTTGAAAATTTGAAAAATTTCGGAGAATTACCCATCAGTACGATCACATCGCATCGCACCATCGCGCGTGCGATGGCAATAGGACACCGCCTTAGACTAATTATATCGGGACGCGTAACCACGTGTCATTCTACTAACAAACTTTCTGCCACTTTTTGCGGGGGGCGAGGTAACATGTTATCCGCAACTTTGGATTTTATTCTCTATGACTTTAGATTCTAATTTTGAATGTTCAAAATCATGAAAAGTAGTCTCGTGTAAACCCCAAACGTTCTAAGTTCAAAATTATTGTTTCGCTATTATAGGCTGTCTCGTTTAGTGATAAGGTATAAAATTGGGTGTAAATGCGCTAGATTAATTGATCTAATACCGTGGCACAGGGGAAATGCTACCGCAAGGCCAGTCCGGATATAATTAGTCTAAGGCTACAGTGCATATTTATAATACCTGAATATGCAAACATATAAATTTTTAGGAACCCTCTGCACCCTATGAATACTGAATCAGCCTTGCTGCTGATGATACCAAAAAGTACGTCTATCTCTTATACTAGAAGCTATCGGAATCTACTCTTATAATATTCAGTGGTATCGACGGGTCATTTCAGTTATTTCATTTATTTATTAATGTTAAATTGAATCGTATCTAAACTATTATAAAACTGTAACAGAAGTGTGTCTGTACATGGAAGATATTTACAAAAAAAAGATTACGATATGGTTTTTAGGCTTCCCTGATTCCAAATCACAAATTTTTGGACTCTTTGTCTGTCTGTTTGTTTGTTTGTTCGTTTGTTTGTTTGTTTGTTTGGGTGTTTGTTTGTTCGAGTATCACGCAAAAACTACTGAACCGATTTTGATGAAACTTTTTTTGTTTGATAGCTTATCATCTGACTTAAAATCTGGTATATAATTTATGCGGACGAAGTCGCGGGTTAAAGCTCGTACTTAGTAAATTTATACAAATTGTCTAGAAGCGATATGGGCGGATTTTTGCGCACCTGCTGCGATCTGTCGCAATATGCGATTACCTTTATAAGGTTTAATTTGATTAAAAATGTCTACCGGAACCGTATGAAAGTAGGTAAGTAATAATCTAATTAATATTTGCTAATAAACATAGCACTGATATTTTAATTTCTATTAAAAATTATAACATTAATTCGCGATGAATATCCCTCTATTTTCTTTGCCCTGAAGTTAATTAATTATTATAATATTCAAACAAATTGCTATTAAGATACACTTATTAATTAACTGCAATAAGTACCTGTACAGCGACGAATGCGAACAATGCGACGAACACAAAAACCTTCATTTTACCTACAATCAGTTCAACAAACGTACTAACAATAAGGCTACGAGCCCTCTCGTCTAATTTATAAGCAAGTTGGTGCAGCGTGTACGTTCTACCAATTCCAAAATAACGATTATGATCGGGTCAATAACGAGCTATGTTTATAAAACATTGAACACTGCGGAACAATTAAAATTGTTATCGTTCTATTAGCTTAGATTTTCCAAGCTATAGGTACCTACCACAATAGTTAAATGAGCAGTATGGGAAGTGACGTCATGGAATGTTGGGTGCACATTCATGCATGATGTTTTGAAATCTAGCTCTAAGAATTCTAAACAATATGTTTAATAAATTCATTACACATAATATTACTACCGATACTGGTTTGAAAGGAAACCACTGAAATAAATGCACTGTGGTTCTCATTACTTATTCAATCTTGTTTAAATACTAGGAGGTAGGTAGGTACCTACCTTTTGGAAAAGACATTGCCCACGTGACGAAGTGCATTCGTTTCGGGTCGTATCGCAGCTAGCGAATGTGTATGTTCAAAGAACACATACAAATCGTATGATAACTGAAATTCTACACAAGATAAGAGAAATATCGTGCTTCCCAAGGAAATGGAAACTATCCTTTTCTATCCAAATTTACCAGTTTTGTAGGCGAAACCACGGAATATATGCGAAACGGGATTGGGCGTTCTCCTTTTTGGTGACCCTTGCCGTGGTAGGTATGCCCGTAGCATGCCCGTAGCTTATTGCTGGTTCCTCCTTATTCTTCTAGTTTTATGTTTCATTGCAGCATCAATGAGTTATTCTAGCATAATATTGTGGATACTTAAATAACTGACAGCGATTGCTCACAAACGTTGAAGAAACATATAGTAGGTATAATAGATAAGTGTACTTTATGCAACCATCAGCAGCAAGGCTGATTCAGTATTTATGGGGTGTAGAGATCATCTCTGTGATGGGGATGGACCAGGTCTGCCTGCATAACTCCAGTCGGTTTAGGAGTTACTGATGATTAAAGGTCTGTAAAAAATTAACGATCAGCTGCACGGCAGATCGTATGATATTGTTGTAGTATGCACTGTAGCTATGTGAACAGTACAAAAACTGTCAAGTTCTGTCAGTCGGTTTAGGAGATACAGCCTGTCAAAGTTCCGACCTTTGAACGGATTAACTTTTTTTAACCGACTTAAAAAAAAAGGAGTAGGTTCTCAGTTCGACCGTATATATATGTTTTCACACCACCCGCTCGAAAATGGAACATTATATGTCATGTAACTCGAACCTAAAGCAAGTCATTATAGCCCTGGGCCTAGCCGGGCAATAATATTGTACTGAATTTCATTATAACCCGCTGGTCAATAATGAGATTTGAATATGGAACCGCATCCACAGATTATTTAATAGTTACTACGATCCTTACTTAAAATTCGTATGAAAACCTGTGATGAAAACTAATTATGGAGACAGGCACCAAAAAGAACTTAATTCGAAATTTGAACTGGCCACCACGAGTATTGAACACAAAAAAAGAAAAAAAGGCGCGAATCATAAAGGTATCATCTTTATGGCGCGAATACTGCATATCTCTGTACTTGCTCTGTACCTATTATTGCCTTCCTATTGCTACGAACAAAGTAATAAAAAAATATTATTAATAATTTACATTGTCTTTCCACAACTGGAGTGCGATTTTTGAATCTCATTCGCTGAGTTCAGCAGTTGAAAATGTCAAAATTACTATGGAAATACGCATCTTTCTACTGCTGATTTGACTTTCAAAAATCGCACTCCTGGAGTATGACTTTTTAATGTCAAATCAGCAGTAGAAAGATGCACGTCTCCGTAGTAATATTGACATTTTCAACTGCTGAGTTCAAAGAAAGTTTCAAAAATCGCACTCCAGGAGTGCGATTTTTGAATCTCATTCGATGAGTTCAGCAGTTGAAAATGTATGGAGATGCATATCTCCATAGTTGCTTTGACATTTACAACTGCTGAACTCAGCAAATGAGATTCAAAAATCGCACTCCTGGTCTAATGTTTCAAATATCTACTTTCACTTTTAATATAAACTATTGAACACTAATACTTTGTTATAAACTCTAATAAAAGAATTGGTTTCTAACCATAGAGAATTTACACGCTCCCCTGGGTTTCTAACAGTATTGCTTTTTATTTTCTCGCGGAGGGTGTGAAAAGTAGAGTATGGTCCTCGGGGATAAACGTGTTTTCATCTTGGGCGAGCTTGAACCCCTCGCTTCACTCAGGATTCTAGTCTTAACTCCCTCGCTTCGCTCGGGAGTTAACTCTAAACTCCCTCGCTACGCTCGGGAGTTAACCCTAGAATCCCTCGTTACGCTCGGGATTCAATATCGCGCCCGTGATGAAAGACACTGCTTTATCCCCTTGGTACATAATCTACTATTTTTTGAATGTGTGTTCGCGGATAACTTCGTCGTTTATGAACCGATTTTGATGATTCTTTTTTTGTTGGAAAGGAGATATCCCAAGGGTGGTCCCATGATAAGAAAACCAGGATCTGACGATGGATCCCAGAGAAATCGAGGGGAACCTTCGAAAGTCGTAGTGCCGACTAGTGCGTTTGTTAATTTGAAGCACTACTGTTAAATCGAACTACTGAATTCACCACTGAAAATTGTGAAATAAACAAAATTTTACTAAAAATTAAAACCGCCTTCAAAAAAACTAAAAAGTTACGAAATAATATTGCAGCCGATGACTTTTTCGTTCGCATCATAAGAACATTAATTTGTTTTATATAAGTCGGTGTCAAGCCAAGCCAAAAAACTAATGCAAGCCCTGTCGCGAATCGGCTTCACAGCGACTTCGATAAAACAAATTAATGTTCTTATGATGCGAACGAAAAAGACATCGGCTGCAATATTATTTCGTAATTATTTAGTTTTTTTCAAGGCGGTTTTTAAATCGTGTGATATAATCCGATCTCTAATCTTGAGAAACCTAAAGTAAGCAAATAAATTACTGGCAAGGCTCAAGGTAACCAAAGAAAAACTCTCCGTCAATCGATCCAAAAATGCTTCTATGAAAAGTGATGCTCTTTAAGAGCCTATATAGGGTACCTATTGTGCTACCCGCAATCGTATTTTTTAATTTCTATTTCTAGACAACATCAACAACAAACAACAACAACAACAACATTTCCATAAAAACAAGAATATTACTTTATAGTCCTAATTGTCTTTAAAATTACAAACATTATAAAAACAAATCTGCAGTGACCCGAAAAATTGAAAATCAGCAAATTCTTGTTTTTTGGAAATGTTTAATTGTGAAGAAACAAAAAAAATACAATAATATTTTCTCAATAGGCTCGGCGCATCCTTAATAAGTAGGTAGGTCCACTTCTAATTAAAGCAATCTAATCTAAATTTTACTTTGCTCTAAGGTTTAATCTAAGCATAGGTATTTATAATGATAACCCTTTCTGTGTGGAACTATCTCCCTACAGACTGTCTTTTCAAGCAAATATAATAAGGATATTTTTATAAGAGTTGGCTTTTTGTGGGTGAGCGCGGCATCCTCGGCTTCATCTACACTTTCCATCAAGTGAGCTGAAGTCAAGCGTAAGAGTAAGACAACGCATTTTAAATAAAATAAAAGTCTAGGGCTTGGTTCTTTTATACTTCCTACCATCCAGTTAATATCTAACAAAAATATTTGGTTATCGTATAATTTATTATGATTTATCGTTGTTAGCGAAAGTGGTTATTCAATTTCATGGCAATTTAACTCTGTTCAAAATCTCAATCAATCAATAGGTAGGTACACTAATCAAGCAGTATCGACATTTTTACAGAAGTTTATGCTTGAAAATAGCACATTAGACGCGCTCTCCAAAGAAGGTAGGTATAATATATAACACCCCGTGGAACTCGCGGGTGTGCGTTTGGATATTGGGGTCCAACAAACATTACCAAATACCATTGGCGTATACTTAGACAGGGTGTAATGCCCCATTCACACGAGGGCAGGGCAGTGAGGGCAGGGCAGTGCGGCAGGGCAGTTGGGAAAGCAGTTGGCGTTCACACGAGGGCAGCTAGACGGGGCAGCACAGTTCACGAGCTAATATAACTTGAGTTCCGTTTTGATAACTTTCGCAGTAATATTCGGTATTCCTATTTAGTTTTCCTTTAAATCTGAGAGTCCTACAAGAGTTTATTTTTTTATTCAACTATCTCACTTTTTTATAAAATATAATTTTCCTTTTAAACCTTTATCAGTTTTATGTTAAGCTGTGACGCATTCTCAATTCGAATGGATGCATTTGTAATTAAAAAACTAAGCAGAATGACCAAAAATTATAAAATATCATGTTACACTGCCCTGCCCTCGCGTTCACAACGGGAGCAGCTACGAGGCAGTCGAGCGAAATAGGTGGAAGCGAACTGCCTTCAAAAATAGACCGGCCGTCTATTCACTGCCCTGCGCTGTTTACT
The DNA here is from genome assembly GCA_922987775.1 of Agonopterix subpropinquella. NCBI lineage: Eukaryota > Metazoa > Arthropoda > Insecta > Lepidoptera > Depressariidae > Agonopterix > Agonopterix subpropinquella. The sequence goes on along the minus strand of OV277693.1, from coordinate 50,091,292 downwards.
GCCACGGCAGTACTGCCCTGCCTCGGCGCGGCTGTTCACACGAGGGCAGGGCAGTACTGCCCTCACTGCCCTGCCCTCGTGTGAACACGGCATTAGGATAAACAGTTGCATGATATTGACCAACTTTCCCTAAGAAACATACAGGGTCCTTCTTAATATGCTGACAGTTTTTTAAGGGGATGATCAGACCATCATACTGAACAACTTTCTCTAGAAGACCAACATAAAAATTGCAAAAAGAAAAATCAACAGTCCCATACATGTGGCTCGAGTAGTTTTGCAGTTTTGTGTGGAAGAGCTGCTTTTCGCGTTTTCGATGTTGGTACCATAGTTTGGCGGTCTGATCATTCCCTTAAAAAAAATGCCAGCATATTAAAAAGGACCCAATATACAACGTTTTAATGAATTAGCGCAAAACCTCATACACCCCAACTGATTTATAACAAAAGAATTAGATTGAAACAATAATTTCATTATTTTGATAAGAAGGTAAGTAGTTAAATTTTAAAGTTATTCGCAAACAATTGAATTGTACAATTGCTATGAAAATAAACGCATAGGGGTCTTACAGACGAGCGACACTTTGCTGTCGCGGTGGGTCGCAGAGCGTCGCGCTCTAAGGGCTCTTACAGACCAGCGACAGTTGTCTGCGACAGCTCGCGACAGGGTCGCGCGACGGTCGCGCGGACGTTGACGACCGTGAAGTAGTGTTGTATAGTCTGAGAGATAGATCCTCAGTATCCAAAACAGTTTTTTTGGTAGTTTGTAACATCCTATACAACGTGTTAATAAATTAGCGCAAAACCTCTTACACCCCAACTGATTTATAACAAAATAATTAGATTGAAATAATAATTTCATTATTTTGATAGTTAAAATTTAAAGTTATTCGCATTTAAAGTTTTGAGGCAAAAATGATTTGTTATCTTTTCAGCACTGAAAGAAAGCGCTAACGTACTCATGGATACATTTTTGTAATCTTGTTTTGGTAGTAAGTAGGGTGAGTGTGCTCGTGCGGTGAGTTGACATCGGGATCAGAAATTTTTAAATTTTGCAAACAAATTAGGTATTCAATATTTTGAAAAAAATTACCTATGTTGAAACCATGATAATTCGATTCTGCTCTTGATTCTAAACAAACTACTTTCTAATAGTTTTGCGTTAATTCCTTAACACGTTGTATACAGAAGTGCGATTTTTGAAAATCATACGAGTGACTTGGCAGTAGAAAATGTCAAAATTACTATGGAGATTATGCATCTTTCTACTACCAAGTCGCTCGTATGATTTTCAAAAATCGCACTTCAGGATCCTTCTTAATATATGCTGACACTTTTTTAAGGCGATGACCAGACTATGAAACTAAACAACTTTCTCTATGAAATCAACATCGAAATCGTGAAAAAAAAAACAGTTGTCCCATACGTTTGGCTCCGAGTAGATTTGCAGTTTTGTAGTAACCTCCCTCTAAGTTTTGCCAGAGAGCGATGGAGCGCAGCATTCTAAGTTAAATAAACGAATCGACCGGGCTAGAAACACCATCTTGCGCTCCAAAACTCATATAATAGCCGATGTCGGTCGGAGAGAAAAGCGCCAAACTTAAGTGGGTGTGGGCCGGTCATGTCTGTCGGATGCATCCTGAGGGAATTCCCGTAAACGGTCGGCGGCGACCAGGCCGACGCAGGAAGAGGTGGCGGGATGACCTGGATAAATTTGACGACCGACCATAGTGGCCAGACCAGAGGCTGCCCAAAATAGGATACAGGAAGGAGAAGAAGAGCAAGGGAGAGGCCTTTGCCCAGCAGTGGGATGAAGTAGGCTAATAAATAATAATATAATGACGTTCCAACATATTTTGACTAATGCAAAGAAAATATACACTACGCGTAGAGTTTGTGAGGAGACGCTTGGCTCTACATGAGATTTGGTAACTTTTTGACAGTGCGAGCCATTATAATCCAAACCCAAGTTATGACAAAAAACGGGTTGCACTCCGGGAGTGCCGGTAGAAGTGAAAGCTAAGAGATCTTACGTCTGACGGTCACGTGACGTCACGGTCCTGAAGCGAGATTATAATTGTTTACCCATCCCAGACTCTTCCTAACGATATGCCATATGCTATGAAATCCGTCCTCTAACTTAGTTTATTTAATAATTTTGCATGTCGGGGCGCGTTTCGCTGATATTCGATATGCAGGAAAAAAACTTAAAACAAACGAGTAGTAGGTCAAAATTGCATCTCCGTCTTGCGCAGTGAACTCTGATCAAGAACATTGTATATACTTGGTATATACTCTGATTGTCATCTCTTTCTTATATAGGGTTCCAGCGGACCTAAGACTTAAAATAAAAAATTAAATTTTAATAATAAAATTTATTAAGAAAAATAGAAAATTACAAATATTGCTCGAAATGTGCATGTGCAATATAAGCAATGTCACGCAAGATTTTAAATTTAGATTTAAAAAAAAAATTAAGAATGTGATTATTAAGATTTTGTTTTTTATTTCAAGTCCTAGGTCCGTTAGACCGTATGTAAGAAAGAGATGGCAATCAGAGTTCACTGCGCAAGAGGGAGATGTAATTTCGACCTACTACGCGTTTGTTTTAAGTTTTTTTCCTGCATATCGAATATCAGCCGTATAATCCCCGCAAGTTGATATTGCGATGGAACCTTGTCACAATAACCGCTGCGTGACGTCATCAAGCACGGGCTGACCTTGCGAACGGTACTGATGATGCACAGTCGACTACGTCAAAATTACGTCACCAAGATGGCCGCCAATCGCAATATCAACTTGCGGGGATTATACGCGCCCCGCCCGACACGCAAAATTATTAAATAAACGAAGTTAGAGGACGGATTTTATAGCATATGGCATATCGTTAGAAAGAGGATAGATTAGAGAAGTTTTCAAAAAATGTGAAGATCTGGAGGATGTCCACCAAATGTCCACTTTAGACCTGTCAAATAATTTGACAACTATTAATCGTTATAACAAAATGATATTGTTCAAAAAATCGCGTATTTTTAGTTATTTAAAAAATAGCAACTCAAATAAAATAATGTAGTGTGGAAAAATTAAAATGATTATCAAACATTCTTTTTTTCGTTCCGTTACAAGCAAACATGATGTCGCTCTGAAGTTGTTTTCACATTGCTTGTTGCTTTTATGTACAATTTCACTAAACTAACTGCGCGAAACCCCGCCGGACCAGAAGTACAATCGGGAAGTACCATCAATGGTACAGTTGGCACTGTATTGTATCATTAGTACCATTACGTAATAGTACTAATGATACTGCTGGTCAATGGTACAAGTGGCACTCGGAACTTTTATTAATAAAGCGGCCAAGTGCGAGTCGGACTCGGGTACGAAGGGTTACGTACCGTTTAACGTTTTAACGTTTCTTCTATGGGGACCCCCTTTAATTTTTTAACTTTATTTTACGTGTTTTTCCCAGTGGTCAGATTGGTGGTCAGACTAGTCTAACCAACGGGAATTTTTTTCCCGTTGGTCAGATTTATTTGACAGCTGGAATTTATGGGCGGACAGCGGAGGCTTCGTAATTAAATAGGGTTCCGGTTAGCACCCTTCGGGTACGGAACCCTAAAGAGAACATCGGTAGGTAGAGGGGACTAAATGTTTCAATATTCAAACTTCACAAATGCAAATAAAGCCGGGTATTCATTTGGCAACATTTGTTTATAACATGTTTACCGTAAACACACGGTAGCACATATAATAGTCTGTGGTAAACACTGTTTCTGTAACATTGGCAGTCCACACTTGTCAGTTGTAGCTAGCAAAGGTAGCTAGGATGTTCCCGAGCAGGTAGTGATGCTCTGTGCTGCTTACATAATTATATTCATACATATTAACATCCTTCTTTGTCATATTTAACTCTGCAGCAATCTCTGCCCAAGCATCATTTTTTTTTTGTAGTCTTTATTTGATGCATCCTAGAGAATGCTACGCTGTTGAAAGAGCTCTATGAGCATAGAAATCTGGTTATTCGTCATGGAAACTACTTCCATGTTTAAAACACGCGAAACACGCGTCCACACTTGTCAACTTCTTTTTCTAAACTAAAGGTTTCGACTTGCTCTCCACTCTGAGCGGGGAACACGGCAACATGTTTCATCATCTTTATTTACGGAATGTTTATAACCATGTTTACAGAGATGATGAAACATCGTGAAACATGTATATAAACAGTGTTTATAAACAAATGTTGCCAAATGAATACCCGGCTTTAAGTCCTACGAGTATTAAGTGCCAGTTGTACCACTGATGGTACTACTGACACGATCTAGTGCCAATTGTACCATTAATGGTACTACCGGCACCACCTAGTGCCAACTGTACCATTGATGGTACTTCCCGATTGTACTTCTGGTCCGGCGCGCGCGAAACGGAACTTATACCTATGTCAGAAATACATAGAGCGGAGCGATTATCTTATGCGAAACTTCTTGGTCAAAAGCTATTTTAGTCAGAGACAAGAAGCTTATATATTATATAGTATATAAGCTTCTTGGTTAGAGACTTCTTTATAATAGAAGTCTTTGATTAATCAATAAGGACCAAATTATACCGCCGAATTATTATGCGTCCGTAGGTAGAACGCTGCGTTTGAATAGAGTAAGTGACATGAGTTGTCAAATGTAACCGTTTTTGGACGTTTTTTGGAGTCCTCGGCAGGGTAAAAATTCGATTTCTGTGTATAATTCTCAATCTAACGTGAAATGGTGAATAATTTAATGAAACAGTGTTAGTATATTTCACAAAATTATCTACGATTTCACTTTAGGTTCACGATTATTCACAGAAACCGAATTTTTACCAGGACTCCAAATCCCCAAAAACGGTTCTATTGCCTCGCGTCACGTATCTCTTTCTATTATACAGGCATGCCGCTAGGTACATCTCGCTCTCTCAGCTGTCACCGTCTCTCTTACGTAGTATAATACCTTTATGGTTTGTACACGCTCGAAATTGTATGAATTTCTATGCAACGATCGCATCGTAGGGCGCGCGCCGCGCCGTCACGCGACGCTCGGACGCAAGATCATTATTAGTCTTGCCTAACTATCGATAATTTCAATAACTATCGATAATTTCGATTGATTTAAAACAATTGATACTATCGACAGTATTAAGATGCAATAGAGTTATGAATAGTATCAATTTGTCATAAAGTAACTTGATACTATCGATAGCATTATTATGTTTCAGGGCAATTTCAGGGTCACAATAGTATCGATCCTACTTTCACTCAAAGAGATTTAGCTTTCACTATATTGTTAGGCAACTAATAGGTATAAGTTACATTTCAGTGCATCACAAAAAAAAAACTTAGAGTACGCGCGTTTGACGAGCGTTTCGCACGCCCCCCGTTATAATTTAGTCCTAAATCGTCTTATTGGCAAAGTTATTGGTAGGTAATCATTATGACAAATAACCTCAAATTTTTTTTTCGATTTAACTCTTATTCCGCATTATAAAATTAAATTAAATTACTACCATTGTAAATGGAATATACCTATGGTTTTTCTATATCAATATTTAACTGTATAATTCAATGAAATAAAAAATAGTTTGACAGGTTTTCTAATGTATGGGAAGCAAAGACATATATATTACTAGCGTAAGGACATGGCCTATGAGCTTGACTATTGTCCCCAGTTCGTTGGCTCAAATTTTTGTTTCTATGTATGAAGAGGGTTTTTGTAAAATATTCTGACGGGCCTATCCTTACGCTAGTAATATATAAATCTATGATGGGAAGTGATTCTCCTCTTCCAAAAAAATTTAGTTCAATAAAAAAAAAATAGAGGTCGCAAGAGTTGCATCAATGTAATTTTTTCAGTAGAACCGTACAACATTGGACATTTAAATAAAATAAAAAATTGGGGAGTTGACTACATAAAATATATTTTAGTTTTAACTGCTCAGTAAATAAACCGTTTGAAAATAACGCTAAACTCACATTTTCAGTAATTCTGTTGCTTGAATACTATTTTTAATATCTGGATAAACTATAAAAAGTATCAAAACGACGACGAAAAACAATGACGTCACTCTCCAAATTTTAGTACAATATTTCATACAATGCACGCGTTTTGACGTTTGATAAAGAGTTGTTAATTTGACTAGTTGGAAACTCGCGGATTTGAAGTTGTACGTAGTAACTATTAAAATAATCTGTGGTTGTACTTAAAAATTTTTTTATTAGATCTTAATGATCGTTAAATGCAGACTTTCTGACTTTTTGAGAAAAACTTTAAAAAATTCACCTAAAAAAAAACAAAATGCGAGATTTTTTTGTTGGGTACTTGGCCCTACTAATTCTACTAATTCAATTTGGCCAACGATGCACCACACACCCTGGCCTTGGCCCTGTACCCGCACTTTCAATGTATCGCCACTGTTTCGGTCCGCACTTCATTGGAATAGAGTTGACATTGGAACGAAAATGTTTACGCAATTGCGAAGTTCGAATGTGCGGGTTATATTATAATAACCCGCACATTACCGTAGTCTACCAAATCGTGAGGTAGACTACCGGTAGGCTACATAAGCTACGGTAGCAATTGTAAGTTATTCAGTCGTAGAAATTTTGGCCAGTTCACAATATTTAAGGCCGCTGCCATTTATTATTTGTGATAATTAAGCTAAGAGAGCTTCGGCAATAATTTTAGAGAAAGTAAAAATCAATCTAGAACGCGAAAAAAGGATATTGAAATACACTATTTTATAAAACGTTGTTTAAAATGTGATATTATGCACTAAGCTACGATAGCCTAGCTCCTAGGGGTGTGGGTTCGATCCCCAGGGCACGTACGTACTACTGAAATGTGGTTTTATAATTTATATATTTCATGTCGGTACGGACGGTTTTAAAGAATTATCGTTGGCTTTTTGGTGAAGGAAAACATCGTGAGGGAACCTGTATGTCCGAAAAAACGGGCAATTTATAGGCTAATGACAATTTAAATTTATTATAGTTTAAAATCGTCTTTTGTTGACATTTTAAAATATTTACATAATGTTAATTAATTTGTATTGATTAGTACTTTCTTATATTACAAATTACATGATCAAAAATCTGATTTTTTAAAAAAAATATATCTACGTTTTTTTATTTGAAAACTACATAATCTACGGTATAAATCGGTAGTCTACCGTAGTCTACCATAGTCTACCGGTAGACTACCGTAGGCAGTGGTAGGCTACGTAGCATTTACAACTCTAGTTATATACAATGTTCTTGGTGCGGGTAGAGGCCTTGTAGTACTAGATTTTAGACTAGCGGCCCGTCCCGGCTTCGCACGGGTGGACGTCTAATCTTTTCTAGCAATAAATATAGCCTATGTTACTCAGGGTGAATGCAGCTTTCTAATGGTGAAAGAATTTTTTAAATCGGCCCAGTACTTTTTGAGCCTATTCATTACAAACATACAAACATACAAAAATAGGTACAAATCTTTCCTCTTTATAATATTAGTGTAGATAAGCTACTATTTTATTACATTAGTCGTATACATGTCGTATCTTGGTCGTATGTCGTATCGTATAAACAACATTCTTCAAAATGTCGTTTTGTGTCTTGCGCGCTCTATACGTCCCATTACACGCTAAGAAAAAAGTAGTTGCCAAAATCAATCGAAATGAACCCATTTAATTTAAATGTTGATCTTTTGAAACATAAACGTAAAATGTCGCTGTTTTCTAGAAGTTTCAATGCCAGATTAGAACTAGAGTATTTTTTAAATATTATTGTACTATAATGATTAGGGTAACATAATGCGTTGAACAGAACGTTATTGAAACGTTGGCATTTTTGGCAGCACCAGTCACGCTCGCTCTGTCTCGCTCGCTCTTTTGTCCACTTGGCATGAGGGGTCACAGTGATGGATTGATATAAAAATAATAAAACTAAACAAAAGTTATTTGAATGATGTCTTTTGAGTAAATTCTATTAATAGGTGACCACATTTTCGATTATTTGTTGGTATAGTTAAGTTAAGAAATGGCATCCCGAGGTGGTGTTATGGTGACGGGCTCGAACGGGGCAGACTTCGAGCATAGGGAGAAAATAGCAGCTCAGTATCAAATAAGGTAAGTTCTTGGTTATTTTCCAGCTCTCAGGAATCGTTGAAACCTGCAGGATAATTCATGAAGACCAAGCAATGTGGTCGAGCAGGTTGTTTCCAAGTTCCCGTCAAATTATTTTTAGACTGAAGCAATCGATAGCGAATACATTTCGCGCCGTTTATTTGAATACTTGCCTACTTATTTATTATTTTGGCAATCTAGTTTTATCGTGTCTTTCGCTAATTCGTTATACAATTTTAATTTTACATAGCTAAGAAAAAATCGTCTGACCTAGCAAATGTGAATCACTGAAGTTTTTTTGGGTTAGTTACACGACTACTATCTTCAAATAAAACAAATATTCCAAATGTACTATAAATTGATCAATCCATAATATGATGGCACGGTCGCTCAGTCTGTAGTGAAACTGCCTGCTGTGCAGAGGGACGGGGATTCGAATCCTTTAAGGGGCAAATATTGTTGTATGCTGAATACAAATATTTGTACCAAAGTCTGTCAGTGGATGTCTGTATCATGATCATCAGCCATACACGTCCCACTGCAGGGCACAGGCCTACCCTCAGGGAGCGTATGGGTGTTATTCCACCACATGTGCTCAATGCAAATTGATAGACTTTACATATACATTGAAATTTCTTCTTCAGCATATACAGGTAATTCCAGGTTACCTCAATGTTTTCCTTCACCATTTGAGAGCAGTCGGTATTACATACATAAGTTATAATATCTCATTGGAAAATGGCATGTCATCCATGCAGATTCGAATCTGGACCTCAAGATTAAGTTACCATAGCTCTCTGCAACATGTCACCGATGCTCTATGATGTACATACATCATAGAGCACATCGGTGACAAGTTACCATAATACAAGTCTGGGCTAGATTTGGGTACTTTAAATGGGACTCTTGGACCATATAACTAGAGACCAAGCCTTGCGGTAGCATTTCCCCTCTGCCACATTACAAGATCAATTAATCATGTGCATTTACATTACATACAATTTTATCCCTTATAACTAAATAAGACAGCCTATAATTGCAGAACAATAACTGCAAACTAGTCACGTTTGGGGTTCACACGAGACTATATTTAACAATCAAAATATGAATCTAAAGTAATGGAATAAAATCCGACGTTGCAAATTTCATGCTACTTCGTTACTCGTAAAAAGTGGCCGAAAAGTTTGTTCGTAGAATTACATGTGTAACTCGTCCATATAGTTATATTATCTAAGATGGGACTAGATTTTAGACTTTTTTTGCTAAGCCTTTTGCCACGCGTGGTGACAATGTCCGCCTCATGGGGTAGTCAATTTTTTTTTTATCGATTTAGGGCAAGGGACAGCCCAACAAACTGGTATAAGCCTACTGCTCTGCTAGACAGAGGGTCAGCCAACCAGCAGTTGAGCTGCCCATTATAACAGTTGTTTGCAATAAATATAGCTCTCAGATCTGCATTCCGGACACATTCCAGCATTACATGTATGAGGTCCTCCACTTTATTGCACACTGTGCATAGTGGGGAGGGTTGATAATATGTGTGAGAATATTACAAGATATTAATTAATTTTATTTGGTATGAATTGTTTCTAGTGCATTGAACAAGTCCCGGCTGAAGTACTGCATTTTCTTCCACCATGTCCTGTTCATGGTGATGCTGGCGAAGCTGTCTGCGGACATACTAGACAAGCTTGACATATTCATACTGGAAGTCGAGGAGTTGCAGATTCCACAGGTAAATATACAAGTCAAGATCCTGTGTTTCATGTTTGTCCAGCACTGTCCATTTAAATTTTAATGCAAGCTTCGGAACCATTTATCGGTGGTCTTAAACTCAATTAGCGTAAGGGACATCCAATGAAATCCTGAGGTACTATCTTATCAATTATTCAATTTAGGTTATTTCAGGCATTTTAGTCTAGACATTCTAATACATTGGTTTCAAAATGGAAAACAGGTCATAGTTATTTAGTCCGTTGATATGGGTTTTGCTGTTATCAAAAACAAACACAAAATTTATTATGATTATTGGAGGGTTATCAAAATAAACTTCTGAAGCTTAAACTACAAATGGACAGTCCTGTACAAACTACAAGCTATTCAAAATGTGTCAATACTTTAAAGCGAATGACTATGAATTTAATGTGAAATGTTCATATTGGCAAAATTATTTCCATAATTGTGTTGTGTTGTGTTGTGTACTGTGACTGGGTTGTGTACTGTGACTGGGTTGTGTATAGGGCTGCTCATTTGTTTGATATTGAATTTATCACTACTTCAAGCTCAAACACTTCACTTAACAACTTCCTCAAACTCTGCCTCGACTCAACGTCGGCCAAATATTCCTCTACTTATCCTCAAAATTTGTATTCTCTCAGTCATAATCGTTTTTAGTGTACCCTTTAATATTTATGTTATTTTATAATCTCGAGGTTTCCCCACTGAGGTTGAGTCAAGGAATTTTACTAATATTAAGCAAGCCCTGGTGTCAGAGTTTTTTCAGACCGCCTTACAGCCTTTGACTTGGTTTTGTGCTACTGATATAATAAAAATTAAAGTTTGTGACTGTTTGGAAGTATGAGGCTCAATCACACATAAATGACGAAATTTGACACACAGATAGAATAAGAACAAAACCACAGAATAGGTAATAGTATTAAAGTTCAACATACAGAACGGACACTCCCTGCCCTCACCCCACTTTCGGGGGAGACTTAAGGGGAGCCGAGCAAGAAGCACATAAAGGAGGCGCAAGCGTGCAAGCGGGACGGCACGTATAGTAACGTCATTTTGTGTCGCGAGTGATGGACCTGTGACAAAACTGAAAGTTCTGGGTTAACACTTAGGATACTTTTTTGATAAAGAATATTTATCTTATCTTAAGAGGGCTATCGGAGTCCAGTGGCGCCCTCGTCACAATAATAAAGATTTCTCAATAAAGAAAGCCTAAATTAAAAAAGTGCCCAGTTGACAAACTACAAAAGCCTTCAAGCCATTGTTATACAATACTTTTATAGGTTCTAAACATTCAATACTTTTATAGGTTCCAAACACCTTTAAAAAACCTATGAAAGTATTCTATGAAAATAGCTTGAAGGCTTTTGTAGTTTGTCAAGTGGGCACTTTTTTAATTTAGGCTATCTTTATTGAGAAATCTTTATTATTGTGATGATGTGCCAGTGGACTCGAATAGCCCTCTTAAGACTTTCACTGCTGAGTTTGAAAATGTCTTGTTTCTCAATGGGAAATTAGTTGAAACACGGTATGCAACACAACATATTTCTACCTATATTATGTGTGTGTTACTTATGCAAATAGGTTGTTGTTGAATAATATCTATCTAACCCGACCACCAAACAATTCTACTCTACATGTTGCTTCATTCCGGTAAAGAGCATCTCAGGAGTTTGGAGTTAGGAAGTTGCGGTACCATCTTGTTATCTATTAGTCATGGATTCATAATTCACTTATTGATGCGGTTTATTGGCCTGCATATTATTACTTGGATCACTGCATTAGGCGACGCATGTATCTCGGGAATTATAATAGTACTTAATTAAAACAATACAATTAAGATAAAATCGCAGTTTAAAAAAATGAATATCCTTGTATATGTGTGTATGATTAAGTAACACATGATTTAGTAAAATACTGACTAATATATACATATAATTAAAGAAAATGTTTGCTGAAACAAAATTAAGCGTGAGCGACAATCTATCACAATTATTAGTTTGTTATTTGTCTATTAGGTAATATACAAATGCTTATGCAGCGAAAATATTTTACAACTAGAACTAAGATTTACTTGTAATGATTTTCCGTAAAATAGCAAAAAGCGATAGGTATGTACTTTTGTAATGTGTTAATTTAAAAGTGGAATAATGCTGATGCGAATTGTAAATTGCAAATTTTACTCTGCACATTTGTTATTATAAAAGCTAAAAGTCTTTAATACGCTAAAAGTGAGCCTGGTTAAACCCGCATGCAAGACGGTGATAGTTGTAGCAGTGTTTCTGACTACTCCGTATGACATTTTCGTCGTGAGTTTATGTATGGACGTTTGTTATTATTATAATATATTTAATTTAAATGTATTTGCATTAAAAGGAATGAAAGGAAATCTCTTTTCATGGTATTTCCAAGAAAATTGCAAGTACATTAACTATAATTATTATGTATTACTATTATTACACTCTTTTTGAAATTGTTCACTACCTGTTACACTAGAACGAGTTTAGGCATCGTTAGAGAAAAGTATTTATTCTAAATCTATACTAAACATTACATTATAAAACAGTTCCGTGACTGACTGACTGACTGACAATGTACAGCCTAAACCGCTGAAGATAGAAACATGAAATTTGGAATACATATTCTACCGAGCATGTTGGGGTGCACTAGTTGGTAAACCTTGGAAGTTAATGGAAACCAGCATCAAAAATGATTCCTCAGAGAAATTCTAAAAGTTTAACATGGCATACCGTAAAAGCATAAGCATATGCTCACGACTATATTCCCCGAGGGGGTATGCAGAGATATTCTGAAACCTCAGAACATCTACGCTTCACTAGAACCGAAACTCTGTCCAGTGTGACGGGGAGTGAGCCAGTCGCCACTTGTAATGGACAGTGGGCCCAATACATGCCTCGAAATTGAAGCATGCAGGTTTCCTGACGATGTTTTCCTTCACCGAAAAGCAAGTGTGTTACAAATCGTACACATAAATTCCGAAAAATCCAGTGGTACGAGTCTGCCTGGCCGGGGATCGAACCATCGCCTCCTGGACGGCAGGCCACTGGACCACTACAGCTTTTTTTGAAGGTGTCTACAATCATGAACATTACATTAAATGTAAAATGTTTAATTTCCAGCCTGTTTGGTGGGAATACATCTGGGCTCTATCCCTGCTGTTCTCATTCCTCGGCCTGTCTGCTATAAAACGGAACAACATCCGTCACCTGAGGAGATACATGTATGGTATTGCTGCTCTCGGATTTGGCCCACTTCTGTATTGTGTTCTATACTACTGCGGAGACGTCTGGAGGTACCTTTCTGCTGACGAGGACGAGGAAGACAGCTCGGAGGTTGAGATCGAATTGTGGCAGGTTGGTCATCTATTAAATATCTTGTATACTTATAAAAGAGTTCCGTGACTGACTGACTGACAGACTACGTACAGCCTAAACCGCTAAAGATAAAAACATTAAATGAACACATATTCTACAGACGATTGCATTGTGCACAGAAAGTATTTTTCGAAAATCGATCCCAAAAAGGGTAATCCTCAAAAGCTCGTATTTATATAATTGTACAAAATTAGCTGAAACTATTTAAGGGGATAGACCATCAAACTGAAAAACTTTCTCTATGGTACCAATATTGAAATCGAGAAAAAAAAATTTAGACTTATACTTACTGTCGTTGGCCTCGCGTCTGCCAAGAGGGGGTTAAGTAAAATACTGGTGGGGAGCATGGAGTGTCCTGTCCGCACTAGATGCTTCTTCTTATACTGTGCCCGAGGCCTGAACCACAGTATAAGAAAGAGTATCTATTACTAGATACAGTACGGACCACAGCCCGGACACTGTATACAAAAAAATTTAATTGACAAGATGACGTCAGCACATGCGAAACGGGTTTAGGGCTGCCACAACTTAAGTTGCGTGCGGTACAACTTGTGACGGGTAGATGGCGCGCGTAACATAGTCGATGAACGAGTGGGAAAAATCAAAGAGATTGGTACCGTAAAATAAAGACCATAAACATAAACATAAAGTAAAAAAACCACTAACCTTGATTCTTCCTTTGGAAATCTGAAGAATCTTCTATAATTATCTTTATAATGGCTTGGACAGCCGTATATCGCACTATGTATGCCCATCTTGCACCTGCGCCCGCTGCATGAGCCTAGCTATCGCACCGCGCGCGGTGCGGTTTTGTTTTATAAACATCGCGATATATATCGCACTACGGTGCATGGTTTGACAGCTCGACACATATCTACCGCCGATAAAATGTTTATCGGCGTAGATAAGCTACAAACGATGCTGCCATTATTAAATAAAAAAAATATTTTCCGTTTGACAACACTGAAGTGCGTGTAGTGCCAGCTTAAAAGTCATTCGTTCATTCCGTTTTTTTGGCAGAATCTTTTGACTTGCTGTAAGCAGCTGAATGCGATGGCGATAGTTAGATTTGTATGCGTCTATCTTCTTCTTCTAAGATGATTGTGTTTTTATCGGATGTAAAATAATTTCAACTGAGTTTTGTCACTTTGACATTGACAGAACGATGTTATTCAGATTTTTGTTGGGAAAAACACAAAAATAGAATAGAATAGCATATTAATGATAAATACTCTTAGGAATGCTTCCAAAAAAGAAGTAAGTATCATTTACATTTACGTATTTAACCATTATGACCTTGCCTGCCGTGCAGGATGTGATGGTTCGATCCCCGTCCAGGCCGACTCGTGCCAATGAGTTTTTCTGAATTTATGTACGATTTGTAACACCACTGGTTTTCTGTGAAGGAAAACTACTGTGGAGGCTCACTCCCCGTCACACTGGACAGTTCCGGCTAGTGTAAAGAACTACTAATAGTGGTGAAGCTCAGCGGTCGCGGCAGGCCAATCGTGCGGGGCGTGCGGGGGCCGGGAGGAGTGCGTCCCAGCCAACGCTGCCTGCGCGCGTACCGTAACATCGAATTGAGTTAGGGTACGCCCGTCCCCCGCACGCCACACGGGCATAGACCCAACGCGGCCACTAAGCGCACCCACTTTAAGGTATTTATGCTATGGTTCCGGTACTACTAGCATACATACACTATGCATTACCTAAAAATGATCACTAATTTGGCATTAAAACTTGTTTCAGAGTTCGGAGTAAAAAACCCAGTTACAAATGTTTGTGGACTATATGCCTTCACATAGAAATTTGACAAATGGTGAATTTTCCTGTCCGGTGGCTGAGCTGTAAGAATATAGAACACGTGAGGGTGCTGCGAGCTTCACTACGACACCCGGACCTAACCTAACAGTGATCGTCTGGTCCAATGAGCAGCCGTCAGGATATAGAACACGTGAGGGCGCTGCGAGCTTCACTACGGCACCCGGACCTAACCTAACAGTGGAGAAGCAGTGATCGTCCGGTCCAATCAGCAACCGTCAGGATATAGAACATGTGAGGGTGCTGCGAGGTTCACTACGGCACCGGGACCTAACCTAACAGTGGAGAAGCAGTGATCGTCCGGTCCAATCAGCAGCCGTCAGGATATAGAACATGTGAGGGTGCTGCGAGCTTCACTACGGCACCCGGACCTAAGCTAACAGTGGAGAAGCAGTGATTGTCCGGTCCAATCAGCAGTCGTCAGGATATAGAACACGTGAAGGTGCTGCGAGCTTCACTACGGCACCCGGACCTAACCTAACAGTGATCGTCTGGTCCGATGGGCACCCGTCAGGATATAGAACATGTGAGGGTGCTGCGAGCTTCACTACGGCACCCGGACCTAACCTAACAGTGGAGAAGCAGTGATCGTCCGGTCCAATCAGCAGTCGTCAGGATATAGAACACGTGAAGGTGCTGCGAGCTTCACTACGGCACCCGGACCTAACCTAACAGTGATCGTCTGGTCCGATGGGCACCCGTCAGGATATAGAACACGTGAGGGCGCTGCCAGCTTCACTACAGCACCTGGACCTAAGCTAACAGTGGAGAAGCAGTGATCGTCCGGTCCAATCAGCAGCCGTCAGGATATAGAACATGTGAGGGTGCTGCAAGCTTCACTACGGCACCCGGACCTAACCTAACAGTGGAGAAGCACTGATCGTCCGGTCCAATCAGCAGTCGCCAGGATATAGAACACGTGAAGGTGCTGCGAGCTTCACTACGGCACCCAGACCTAACCTAACAGTGATCGTCTGGTCCGATGGGCACCCGTCAGGATATAGAACATGTGAGGGTGCTGCGAGCTTCACTACGGCACCTGGACCTAACCTAACAGTGATCGTCTGGTCCGATGGGCACCCTTCAGGATATAGAACATGTGAGGGTGCTGCGAGCTTCACTACGGCACCTGGACCTAACCTAACAGTGATCGTCTGGTCCGATGGGCACCCGTCAGGATATAGAACACGTGAGGGCGCTGCCAGCTTCACTACAGCACCTGGACCTAAGCTAACAGTGGAGAAGCAGTGATCGTCCGGTCCAATCAGCAGCCGTCAGGATATAGAACATGTGAGGGTGCTGCAAGCTTCACTACGGCACCCGGACCTAACCTAACAGTGGAGAAGCACTGATCGTCCGGTCCAATCAGCAGTCGTCAGGATATAGAACACGTGAAGGTGCTGCGAGCTTCACTACGGCACCCAGACCTAACCTAACAGTGATCGTCTGGTCCGATGGGCACCCGTCAAGATATAGAACACGTGAGGGCGCTGCCAGCTTCACTACAGCACCTGGACCTAACCTAACAGTGGAGAAGCAGTGATCGTCCGGTCCAATCAGCAGCCGTCAGGATATAGAACACGTGAGGGTGCTGCGAGCTTCACTACGGCACCCGGACCTAACCTAACAGTGGAGAAGCAGTGATCGTCCGGTCCAATCAGCAGCCGTCAGGATATAGAACATGTGAGGGTGCTGCAAGCTTCACTACGGCACCCGGACCTAACCTAACAGTGGAGAAGCAGTGATCGTCCGGTCCAATCAGCAGCCGTCAGGATATAGAACACGTGAGGGTGCTGCGAGCTTCACTACGGCACCCGGACCTAACCTAACAGTGGAGAAGCAGTGATCGTCCGGTCCAATCAGCAGCCGTCAGGATATAGAACACGTGAGGGTGCTGCGAGCTTCACTACGGCACCCGGACCTAACCTAACAGTGGAGAAGCAGTGATCGTCCGGTCCAATCAGCAGCCGTCAGGATATAGAACATGTGAGGGTGCTGCAAGCTTCACTACGGCACCCGGACCTAACCTAACAGTGGAGAAGCAGTGATCGTCCGGTCCAATCAGCAGCTGTCAGGATATAGAACACGTGAGGGTGCTGCGAGCTTCACTACGACACCCGGACCTAACCTTAATTGTGTTTAAAAATGTATTTGGCGATCAAGGTTTTTGTGTATTTAACTTATCAAAATAAGTTCACTGTAAGCAATAAAAAAAAATATTCTTTTTCATTTTTTATTTTGTTTCAGATCATAGATATAGTGGTGTTAGTAACGACTTAAAACTATGTTACTTAAAATAAAAGTTACACTTATTTATCATTAACAAAAGGGGGCCTAGAGCACCTATACAGGCTATTCCAATGCCCAATGATGGGACACTGGAACCCAGGCGCATGCATAGAAGGTAGGCAGAAAGACAGTGAAACCCTAATAATTTCTAAACAAAGCATTTTGTTTACTCGATGACTTTTAATTGGTCTTTTCTTATCTTATTTTATCTTATTTCACTGTGTTTTGCCTGCTCGCAGTTCAGAAATTGAATAATTTCTAAACTAAAAGCATTTTGTTTACCAAATGACTTTGATTTGTTTGCATACAGGTAATTAAACCAATTAAAAGTCATTGAGTAAACAAAATGCTTTTAGTTTAGAAATTATTAAGGTTTCACTGCTTTGTTGCACAGCAGGCGCATGCATTGAAGGTAGGCACCTTCAATGCATGCGCCTGCTGGAACCGCTCTGCAATGGGCTCGAGGTGGGTGTTGGTGCTGCCCCGTACCCCGCGCAGCAGAGAGGCGGCTGGTTTGAGTATGATGGCTGCAAAGCTATCTACTCGCGCCGCTGCAAACATGCCCGATGCGCTGCAGAAACGAGGCAGCCCCAACAACATCCTCAGCCCATTGTTGTATAGCATGCGCAGCACACTGAGCGACTACTGCGTGTAACTAACCCACAGGCTGCACGTGTAGAACGACTGGAATATGCCTTGAATAACATTACTTTTACATCCTTAATACACCGTACAAACCTGCGGGCGAGCATATTCGCCCTCATCGTCAGCGCCCTGCGCTCCTGCTCTATGTTAGCCTCATCTGACATGTCTTCGGAGACCTCGACAATCAGACGGT
Source organism: Agonopterix subpropinquella (assembly GCA_922987775.1). Taxonomy (NCBI): domain Eukaryota; kingdom Metazoa; phylum Arthropoda; class Insecta; order Lepidoptera; family Depressariidae; genus Agonopterix; species Agonopterix subpropinquella. The sequence continues at coordinate 50,073,092 of OV277693.1, read as the reverse complement.
TCATGTACAGATTAAAGAACACGGGTGAGCTCAAACCCCTCATACCCACCTCACACTCCAACCTGTACACATCCGACAGCGAACCTGACCATCTCACATAATTTGTTTGGTTGCCGAACCAATACTTAAACGCATTTATTAAATCTGTCTCATTGGCCAACATACTCCAGAGAATATTGTAATTCTACTTAAATGCCTTGCACAGATGCAGAAAACAGGCAAAAACAGGCGTCTTCCTACTAGTGTGTAGTAACGGACGGTGTGCTTGAGACAGAGAATAGCAGTTTCTGTAGACAGTCCGGGCCTAAACCCGAACTGTGATTAATGACTGAATGCAGTTTATTTATTTGGTTGTCGGTAGTTTTTGGTATGTATTGGTACAGTCCGGTATAGGTTAATAGTTGTATGTATTCATGCCAACAATCTTCTATTCTCTGGAATGTTGCGTTGCACAGTTTCTGCTGGCACCTCACTCATTGTATCCATTGCATTGGCACCCTAAAGAAAGTTTTGTTAAATAAGTTTTATGTACTTGAGTACTGGAGTTTACTGTCTACACAAATTATTTACCAGATTTTAAGTCAAATCATAAGCTATCGAACAAAAAAGTTTCATTAAAATTGGTTCAGTAGTTTTTGTGTGATGCTCGAACAAATAAATTGGTTCAACAGTTTATATGAAATAGCTTGCTCCCCGAGGAAGGTCATAAGCATAAAAATTTCACACAGATGAAGCTGTGGGAAATATTTAGTAGAACATAAATATCATCACAGCCTATATAAGTCCCACTGCAGGGAACAGGCCTACCCTCAGGGAGGGTGTACGGGCGTCATTCCACCACGCGTGCCCCATGCAGATTGGTAGACTTCACTTCACATTGAATTTCTTCTTTAGCAAATGCAGGTTTCCTCACAATGTTTTTCTTCACCGCTTGAGAGCAGTTAGTATTATATACATAAGTTAGAAAAACTCCTTGGTAAGTACTATGGCATGTGGTCCTTGCGGTTTTGAACCTGGACCTCAAGATTGAGTTTCCAAAGCTCTCCGCAACAAGCCATCAACGCTCCGAATAGTAGAATATACTATATACTTAATAGACTTTAATTATTTTAAAACATGGTTATATTATTTTACCTGTGTGATATTATTGTCATGTTGGTTGTGAAACTGGACCTTCTCCATACTGGGTGGTGGAAAGTTTAATATGGGTGCAGTCTATAGCGCCCAGAATATTTGGTTGGTAACCCAAACTTTCATCGGAAACCCGTTGCTGTCGAGCCTCTTCCGTGCTTTAGAAAACTCCCCTAAGATGGACACTCTGACCAACTTTTTCAATCTGTAATAATATAAAATATAAGTAACTTCTTTTCAATGGTATCCACAACTTTTATTTTTACATGGTATTTCGGGGAAGCCACTATGTATTCACAGTGGCTATGAATTGGGACAGGTAGGTAGGTATTTCCTTACGGTAGTAGGAGCAATAGATGTTGTTTGATCTTGATCATTACCGCGCTGGTAATGGCCATCAATCAACATTCTTAATGCCGTTAGTAACTTGAAATTCAAGAGTGTAAAGATTATAAACAGCCTCACCTTGACGTGACTTGACTTGACGACAGGAAGCCCTTCTGCTGATGTCCTTGGAGCCAAGTGTTCCTCGAACTAGGTACTTCTTCTTCGTGCTTGGAACTATTGTCGAGGGATTCATCACGAGGCAAGTTCGCGGACTTTGGTCCGCTGTTCTTTTTGCTGTTTCTTTTCTTCATAGAACGTCAAAAGATTTCTAACGTATCCTCTGGACATTTTTGAGGACTTTGATAGTGAAAATCGCTTGAAACCAGCTTAAAACACTGGGAAAATAATTTTATCTACCACCCTTGAGTGGTCGATAAATTTATGTGATCTCAAATGTCAAACGTAGAAAAGTATCTTTACCGCGCGGCCGCCATATTGCCATCATGCACGCACTTTCGATAAATTATCTACAAGTGACAGTTGGTGCGCGAAATTTTGGTTTATCGCATGCATCATGCACGCAGCGACATGTGTCGCGGAAGATACGATAAAAGCCTCGATAAAACCGTTTATCGCGGTATCATGCCGCGGGCGCTGGAGTGCTATTTTTGAATCTCATTCGCTGAGTATAATAATAATAATAAATCATTTATTTCAGACCATATTTCAAATCCATTTGTGTTAGTAAGTCTTATCAAACTATGTATGTACTGAGTATGGCTGAGTTCAGCAGTTGTAAATGTCAAATTACTATGGAGATACGCATCTTTCTACAGCTGATTTGACTTTCAAAAATCGCACTCCTCAAGTATGATTCTTGAAAGTCAAATCAGCAGTAGAAAGATGCATATCTCTGTAGTAATTTTGACATTTTCAACTGCTGAACTCAGCGAATGAGATTCAAAATCGCACTCCTGAATTGTCTTGCAAAATGAAAATAGGCCGGGGAGCAAAACTAAGACAATAAGCGTTAGCGTTTTAAAATCTCTGCCGTTTGTTTGCCTAGAGCCCAGACAGTAATTTTTTTTTCATTTACTTCTTTTTTCGTAAATAAAACGCATTGACACCCGTCTATTCAAAAAAGAGTTTTTATCCGTAACTATACCTATGCTCTTTGTTTCGAAAACATAAATTCTAGATGGTGACAATCTAGGCTACAGGTAACTGCCGAGGGCGATAGAGGGGGTGAGGCTGGGGTGAGGTAAAAAGTTGGTGGGAGGAAGGGAGTGTCCATACTGTATCTAGTAATAGATACTCTTTCTTATACTGTGGTACGGACACTCCCTTCCCACCAACTTTTTACCTCACCCCCTCTATCGCCCTCTAGTTACCGCGCACTGGTTACTCGTTACCTACAAAGAAGACTTAAGGTTCAATTTCTTTGGTTTCACATGTGTTGATGTCATCTTGTCAATTTAAAATTTTTGTATGCAGTGTCTTGTATGTGTGCAGTTTCTGGGCTGAGCCTGAAGTTAGAGACAGGGCAGACAACAATAGACCATTTAGCTAAATATGCTTACCAAATCGAATGATGCGAGGTTGCTCCAGATAGAATAAGGATGGAAGAGCAATGGGACAACATAGGCTGCAAAAGAGTTATTCCTAAAACGTCTATCAATCAAATCCATACTAAATCCACACATAAATTAATTACTATAAGAAAGTACTAGTCTTTGAAAATGAAAAAAATTTTACATTTTTACCGCTCTGTTGAGACATCCAGCAAGCAACAGACATTGCCCACGTGACGAAGTGTATTCGTTTCGGGTCGTTTCGCAGCTGGCGAATGTCAATCAATCAATCAACCAATAAAAAAAAATGTGTATGAATGTGTATGATCAAAGAACACAATACAAATCGTTAATATCTGAAATACAAGGATTTTTATACACAGGATAGGAGGAATATTGTGCTTCCCAAGGAAATGCAAATAATCCTATTCTATCTTGGGATTTCTTATAAAATTAAAATTTACCAGTTTTGTAGGCGAAACGGATTGGTCGTTCTGTTTTGGAGAATATAAAAAAAAAAGGAAAACATTCAGACATAGCCAAAGTCTTACTCATATTATTCTTGAAAGAATTATTAAAATCGGTTTATTTTTGGGGGAGGGAACAGGGGAATACGAAACCGTGATTTCGTCCATTTTATGTAGGTAAAATCCGGTCCGCGCTGCAGTTGTCACGTTCGCACTGACTACCTCTAAATACCACTTAACAAATTTCTTGAAGACCGTCTATCCCCTGTTCAATCTGTTGCTTGGCAATAGGCCTCCTTTTTAGTGTAGCGACACACCTGCGAAACGTTCGGCGCCGAACGTTCGGTTGAATACGCGCGCTACGCTTTTCCCTATACCGGCGATACACCAGTAGGTTCGCGCCATTTTTCCTAGTAGACGCGTACCTATTCAACCGAACGTTCAGCGCTGTACGTTCCGCAGGGCAGGTGTGTCATTAGTCATTACTAATTACACTTACTATTGAAGGACTAATTTTATGAAGGATCAATAGTTGAGGACATTGCCAACAATCGCCGCTAGTCGGTCTTAACTTAGCCTTCTAAAAGACGCATTATAGTGTGAAGGAAATTTTAACAATAAATCTTTTTGTTTTCAGGGATATCCATACGGTCTGCTGTGGTACGCATTTGTCTTATTATCATCACAGGTACACTTTTTCCAAATGTACTTTTCATACAATTTGCTCAAAGCGTGGCGAGCTAGGGGTGCGCTGAGAAAATCTGATTAAGCACATTTATTGTTATCCCTTGGTTGTGAGATTCCATTTCCAAAACTGCTGTTTTGGTCGTGTCGGAATTTTAATAAATAAATTTGAAATAAATCTGAAGGACGTTTTTGCTATGAAATATCTGATTGAAATTTAGATATAAGAGGAGATGTAACTAGTCTGAAAAAAAGAGCATTCAAATAACCTTACTGATAGGAATCAATCAATCAAGGAATCAATCATTTATTTATATTTCTCTCGTTAAATGTGCCGACTCAAAGTTTTCTCAGTTAACCTAACAAATTGGTTTTTTCGAACTAAGCAAAGATGTGTCATATACGCAGAAACATGTTTGAACGACTTAAAATAAAATTATTAAAAATCTATATTTTAATGGGTGTAATGTTAAATAAAAAGACAGCAATTTCTAAGTGATTTTTGTACCTATGTTATAGTTCATTGTTAAGTTTGCCTATGTCCAAACCAAAATTTTTAATTTTACTTTGTTTTACAACTACAGATGTAAATGATGATTAGTAACTAATCAAATTATTTCTTGACCCGTGTATCTATTACATTTGTAAATATAATTATGTACTTCAATAAGACGTATTTAAAACTTTGTACACAAGACAAAATAATTTCGTAACAGCTCTCATGTAATGGAGTGGAGGTGTACCTATTAAATGTAAAACTTAGTACTCTGCATAGGTGTGACTTGGTGTCTATTATATTTATATTACTAAGGTATCAAGCAAAAACAACGACATTTATCAAGTCGATAAAATATATTTTTAAATGTGAACGAAACTACGTTAAAGATGATTTCAAATCAGGGCCTAAATAATTAATTTTGGGAGGCCCATTTTAATTGATAAGATGTAAATAAAAAAATTATACTGTCAATTTGAAGGGTGTTAAAGAGTTGGTTTGTTTTTGAAGTTTTCCCTAAAACACTTGTTTTCTATTTAATAAAATATTTTAAAATATTGTCGTGTGTTAATTTTTTATAGTAGGGTAAATTATGGTTGCCGTAAGGTTGCCGTACCATTATATCTGGATAACCGTTTTGATAGCATAAGTGACAATAGTTCTAAAGCGGAATTTGCTGAAAAATTATGTGTTTAATCTATTTTATGAATCTTTTTAGAGCCTGCTGCCGTTGGCCGGCATATCATGAGACGAATTACTTTGAATCAAACCAATATGAAGTAATTATAGTACCTACCATCTGTAATACATTCTTTCTCTAGTGATAGATACTTATCAAACCTAAACATATCCATGGCATCTTACAATGCATAATATGTGGTGAAACACTTATATATTTTTAAACTAGCTATGCGATTTAATTTCATGTGAATATTTGTATGTATTCCTTAAATATGCGAAGCTGAGCCTTGTTACAATTATACAACGTGTTAATGAATTAACGCAAAACTAGAAAGTAGTTTGTTTAGAATCGAGAGCAATCGAATTATCATGGTTTCAACAGGGGGAGCGTGTGAATTCTCTATGGTTTCAACATTGAACCCGAAGTCAACCCACCGAAATGACAACAAATCATAATCGAATTATCATGGTTTCAACAGGGGGAGCGTGTGAATTCTCTATGGTTTCAACATTGAACCCGAAGTCAACCCACCGAAATGACAACAAATCATTTTTGCCTCAAAACTTAAAATGCGAATATCATCTTTAAATTTTAACTATCAAAATAATGAAATTATTTCAATTCAATCTAATTATTTTGTTATAAATCTGAGGTTTTGCGCTAATTCATTAACACGTTGTAGGTATGCCAATTTTTTTAAAAATATTATTACTTATTACGGATAGTAGATATTATTTTAGGAATTTATTTAATGGGGCCAGAATGAAAATAAACAACTTTCCCTGAGGAACATGGGTCGAGTCGAGAAACGAAAAACGGTTCGGCTGATCCGCAATATTGTATGGGAGGTTACAAAAAAATAACGGTTTTCGATGTTCCCATAGCATGTTCCTTAGGGAAAGTTGTTTAGTGCCATTGTCTGAATACACCCTTTAAAATGTTGTTAGTACCTACCCAATTCAAAACTAGTGGTAGGTACTTACAACCCGGGCGAATTACTGACCTGATCCACCTGGCTCAAACGACGTTGGTGTAAACAATAACAAATAACAGCAAAAGAATAACTCGAAAATTATGGCCAGTAGCGATAGCATAGCATCTCAGTTACCGTTGCACGTGTCCCTGTGCTTTAGAATACATTTTCGAGTTATTCTTTTGCTGTTATTTGTTATTGTTTAGGATCAGAAGTGCGATTTTTGAAACTCATTCTTTGAACTCAGCAGTTGAAAATGAAAATATTACCATGGAGATACGCATCTTTCTACTGCTGATCTGACATTCAAAAATCATACTCCGGGAGTTCTATTTTTAAAAGTCAAATCAGCAGTAGAAAGATGCGTATCTCCATACATTTTCAACTGCTGAGTTCAACGTATGAGATTCAAAAATCGCACTCCAGGTCAGTTACGACCTTTTCTTACACCAACGTCGTCCGAGCCAGGTGTCAAGTTAATTCGCCCGGGTTCAGTAGTATTAGGTAGATTTGCCTTACTGTATTTACCTGTGTAAAAGGTTTAACAAAAAAATTCACACTATCTTCTTAATAACGTAGGTATTTTAATTATTCTGACATTATAAAGCTTTTCTATGAAGACTGCCATTCAACATGCAGTACTTATACATATAAATGTTCCGTTATCTTTAGTTATTCATCGTCGGTTATCAGTACATCGTCATCGGAAACGTCATCTGTAGAAGGGCTTCCAGGGTCTGTAGAATCTGGTGTGGTGCGACGCCACTTTGCACGCCGGTTTTGGAACCAAGTTTTTACCTGTAATCAAGTGTTAGATATTGAATAAAGAGATCTAAGGACTGTCGTGTTACGGGGGCCGAGGGGGTCCCAGAGGGCCCTGACTAGAGCTTCCAATCCCGCATATCCTTGCGGGATCTCGGTATAAGCGAGATCAAAAATTTGACATGGTGCGGGATCTCGGTATAACGGGATCCCGCATTTTATGATAAAAGTGGTTAATAAAAGTAATAAATAAAATATAGCATGTTTTAGTTTAGAATAATTAATAGAAGGTACAACATTTAAAAAATTTACTTTGATTTATTTTCATTTTGGAAGGGTTTCCCATGAAACACAACATTCCTAGCGTGTCATGGTATCACCCAGGCATTATAAGCACCTCATCGTCATCATAAGCATCTTAGTATCTGTCAGTTTACGTTTTACGCACGACAGCGCTGGCGAAAGGATGTGCCCGTAACAATTTTCAATCCCGCAAATCCAGCGGGATCCCGCATCTGAACCCGCGCATAGAGCGGGACTGAAAAATCGTGCGGGATCTCGGTATACCGAGATTTATAGCCCTAGCCCTGACCCCCATACACTCCATTAGGAATTTAGAGAGAAAAGAAAAGAGATCTTACGAGTACGTAGGGTCTTTATTCTGACAGTCACATGATGAGGGTGATGATGAGAGATGATTATAAAATAGACATAAAAAAAACTTCTTCCAATGAAAGTCTAAAATAACGAGGCCGCTAATAAGTCACTTGTCGGAGTATGTAGTAAATACGGAGATATTAAGGGGTCCGGAGTCATCATTCCTTCAGTTTTGCACGTGACCCCTTAAATCTTCATTCCAACAGACGAGGCATTACTGTCATCTTATATATTCCGTGCTGTAGGCCAGGCATTCCATTCCTGTAGACCAGGCATTCCAGTAAACTAGACATTCATGTAGACGGGGAATTGGTATGAGATGCAGTAGTCCCATATTCTTGCGCACGGTACGTACGGGCAGCAAAACACTTCCCACCATTCGTATCGGACGACATCTTCGACTGGTGAATGAGGTCTTACGCCTTCCAGCTAATAGCAACGTAATCTCTTAGCGTCGTGGCTCCTTCGGCTGTCTCTTCGGTGTAATTTATTTAACTTTTCGGGTGTTTTTTTTTGGGTGCTCTGGGTTATTAAAATTACTAATCGAAATTGATAAACACGATTAATAAAAATTAAGTTAGAAAAACGATCTATATTCTACCTTTAGTCCAACTTTAGTCTTAGTGGATAGGCCCAAAGCGCTTTAAGTTGAAGCATGCGCAACCTTTAGTGCTACCATTTTTGAAAAATAAGTCTCTTTTGAGCGAAATACCTAGTAGCGTAAAGATACGCGGCCAGGACTCCTAAACATTATTATAATACCATCTTTTCTCTGGTTAGCTCTATGCTTAACACAGCAAATTAAAAGTAATATGAGATGAGAGATGACAATGTCAATTATATGATACTAGAAATATTAGATTATAAAATAGTGGTAAACAAAGAGTACTTTTTTATACGTGGTAAAATACGATGAAATTAGAAGATGTATGGTATGATATAAAATGCTATAAAAGAGTGAGGATAGTCAGCATCGATGACACAAGGATGCCACGAAACGAATGATAAGGGTAAACATGGCATGCATAAATATGCTATGGAGTATTAGGTATATTCCTTGATGCTATGGAACGAATCATGATGGTAAGTATGGTAGATACGCTACAGGCAGGCCGCACATTATACGAATTTTGGTATCAGAATATGCCACGCATAAATCAGAATTGACGTACAGTCTCAGTTCAGTATTCAGTCAAGTATTCAGTACAGTATTTGACACATAGACATTATTATTTGATTATTATACTACCTACTATCTGCCTACTATGTTTATGATTTGACAGGTTTTTGACAAATAAAAAAAAAACTGCTCTACGCCACTTCTACGCATGTTCTACGTAAATCACTGATGTCACAGTATAAGAAAGAGTATCTATTACTAGATACAGTACGGACACTCCCTTCCTCCCACCAACTTTTTACCTCACCCCCTCTATCGCCCTCTGGTTACCGCGCTCTGGTTCTACGAAGAAGACTTCTTTGGTTTCGCATGTTTTTGTATGCAGTGTCCGGGCCATAGATAAGCTACTATTTTACAGGTCCGGGCTGTGCTGATGTCTAAGGACTCTATAGAAAATGTATATTTTACGTTCGCTTATTCAATCCATTGGTGGATCGAGATAGTGGATCCTACTGGACAGAGAGACCAATAAAAAACTGTAAACCTATTTGATCCAAATGTAGTATCCGATTTTTTTTTGCTATTCGATGTTGGACCAATAGAACAAGTTGTTCAGTTTGATGGTCTGATTATCCCCTTAAAAAGTTGGAAGACATTTTGGCATAGCTCTGAATCATGCAAAAAGCTATTATGAAGCGACCGACTGACTAGGACAGCTCGGTGGTTTAATTAATTGAAAGGCGAATGAAGCTTACTTGTCTATCGCTGAGCCTAAGCGTGGCAGCTAGGCCTCGTCGCTCATCAGGACTGAGGTACTTGCTGGCATTGAACCGTCGCTCCAGGGCCCCGGTCTGAGCCGCGCTGAAACGTACCTGGCCCCCTTTTCGTCGCCCTCCCATGCCCCACCATGGGTGACAGCAGCTCGGTGGCGCTGCCGACAAAGATTGAAATGTAATTTGGTCAGTTCTGGATTTGTCAATAGGCCGTATAGGCCGCGGCCTAGGGGCGGCAGCGTCCTAGGGGCGGCAGATTTCAGAGCACGCTCACTCGATTTCAGAGGGTAAAAATCAAACAAGTTCAGTGGTTTTCTCATGGAACATACAGTAACTAAAAACAGGTGGTCTCATTTACTTTTTGTAAAATCTCGAGCTCGCTACGCTCGCTCCTGACTAGACACACTTCGCTCGCTCTAGAATCCGGTGAAATCTCGAGCTCACTTAAGCTTCGCTCTCTCTTCAGAATTCAGTGAAATTTTGAGCTCGCGTCGCTCACTCTAGAATTGGTTGATATTGGTGTTTTCGTTGTGAAGTAACAAAGACGTCGAGTTGCGGAAAACGAGCCCGCTCAATAATACCAATCGTAGTGAAGTAAAAAACTCGAGCTCGCTACGCTCGCTCCAGGATTTTACGCTGATCTCACCATATTGCAGTAAAATCTCGAGCTCGCTTCGCTCGCTTCTGGCTATGATTTTATCACAATGACCTAGACGCATTACAGTAAAATCTCGAGCTCACTTAGCTTCACTCGCTCCAGAATTCAGTGAAATCTCGACCTCGCTTCGCTCGCTCTAGATTTTAGATCCTATGTTTTCATAGTGAATTTAAATCTCGAGCTTGCTTTGCCAGTTCCAGATTTTAGGTCTCAAAAAACTCGAGCTCGCTTCGTTCGCTCCAGGTTTTGAATTTTGTTGCAACGATCTAACTTGGGCCTGGCCCCTCCTGGGAAAAAATCATTGCTACGCACATGGGTACATGGGGGGGGGGGGGCGGAAATAAAGTGGCCTACACTCATAAAAAATGTAAATCCGACACTGAATTTGGTAGATTAAGGATTAATTTTGTTTATATCTGTATGGATTGCAGTTCGTTTGTAAAACGCCCCAGCGTTCGTAAAATCGTTCGTAAAATCTTAATTTGATAAAATTATCTAATTGATTCCAAACACTGACGAATCTGTATTATGATTGATATAATGATGATGAAATGATTGTTATATCGCAACAAAAGTATTTTTAACAAATTACTTAATCATGACATTTCAGAGAGTTGTTTAAGTTGCCTACTAATTTAACTTACTATATGTACCTACATCTATTAGACTTACTAACAATCTGGATTTAATCCGAAGCAAATTATATATATTTAATTTAAGTGTCCCCATGATCTTGACTTGTCGAGATAGCCAGTTGGTAAAAGTTTTCTATTTCTAGCTCAGCATTATTGCTCAGCACAATAAATTCCCGTTACGGGTATTTAGCATTACATACATACATATGGGTCCTTCTTAAATATGCTGACAAAAAGCTGAGAGAAAGTTGTTCAGTTTGATTGACTGATCAATTGATCATCCACTTAAAAAACCGTCATCCGGACCCTTTGCACTCACGTCCTGGCTCTTGCCCCTTCCACAGTCATACGTCATCGGCATTACCACAGAATACAATGTACACACGCAAAAGAATACACGGAATACATGTATAAGGTTAGGTACCTTACCTATACATGTATTCCGTGTATTCCTTTTCTTACATCCTTAGCTTAGAAAAATACAATTAATTAACCAGTCACTTTCATACGTTCGATGTACTGCTAATGTAATTTACCTGGGTACAATGATATAATTGTTACTATAAGCTCACTGCCTAGACGCCTGGTTAAAACAGGAGTCCAAAACCGTCAGTGGACGGGGTTCGTTCGTATTTTGTTTTTTGCTAATCGATATTATTTTCGAACATATCGGACACTTACATTGTAATCGTGCTTACCTAATTCTGATTCTAGTTCTGTCTGATATGTGGCGATATCTGTTATTGGCTCCACCTTATTCATTTTTGGAATAATTCTGATATGAGTAATAGATAAACATAATACTTACAAGTATTTTTATCAAATTAGTGTAATTATCTGTTTTATTGACTTATACGATTACCAGCTCAATATAAGTACCTCCTATTATTAATTATATATAGTACCTATAAATATTATCAATAGTGCAGTGTCAGCGTTGTAAAATACATTGAAATGCTAGTATTCTGAGAGATAATACTTGAAGGTGTCTAATTATATTTTGTTTATCGAGATGAAACAGTTACTGCGGTGTCAACAGTAAACAGGTAAGTCAACTTAGTCATGACCGCTATTTACAGGATATTTGAAAAGATGGAAAATTAAATAATAATGTCGTAAGTACTTACTTCGGACATTGAATAAGCATTGATCCAATATATTATACATTAAAACTTAAATATGAGATAAGGGTGTGGTTTATAACATGAAACTGTTACGGTAGAGTAACATATAAAATCATTGATCAGACTGGACAATATGGAATTAAGGCCCAGGAGAGCGATTTTTGAAACTCATTCGCTGAGTTCAGCAGTTGAAAATGTCAAAATTACTGTGGAGATATGCATCTTTCTACAGCTGATTTGACTTTCAAAAATCATACTTCAGGAGTGCAATTTTTGCCCATACACCCTTTCTGAGGGTAGGCCTGTGCCCTGCAGTGGGACGTATATAGGCTGTGTCATGATGATGATGACTAACATTGAAGTCGCAAAAATAAACTAGCATGTTTAATAATATTAGGTAAGTAAGTACCTAATAGAACTTAATACGTAATTAAAATAAAAAGATTCGCAGGTATGTGCTAAATGTTGCATTCGCATTTGCAAGGCATTTGCAATGATTGTTTCGCATATTAGATGGAAAGTATCGCAGCTAGCTTTAATTTTAATTGTTTTACTTTAGATAAGTTTTAAATATGAATTTTTTATTTTTCCTTTTTTTATTCATAAATTTTTTCTTCTTTTCTTTTCTTTTTACTTATTTTATTTTTTTTATTTATCAAGATTATCATGCGAGAGATAGGTAGGTCACATCACTAGGGTCACTACACTCAGTGGTACCGTTTAACTTTAAAAGACCCACCGTACCACCAGGGGTATGGCCAGGGGTACGGTGAGTCCGAAGCGACTATTTTAATACAAAACAAGGTGCACGTAGACCGGGTCGTGGTATGACCTAAATAACTCCAAGCCCATAATACCTGCCTTTTTTTTTCTTTTCCTATATAAGTAAGCAAAAGATAATTTATAAAAGATATAGGTACTATTTGAACATCTTTATTTTGATTAGATATCTACTGATACCTAATATGGACAATTTAAGTCAATTGTTGTTTTATTGGCAAATTACTTCTTTAATCAGTTCATCGTTACTTAGCAGGTCATAAAAAGAGTTCGATAATGTAGATAATTTTAAGTACTTTATTAATTGGTATCTCATGGGGTATTATCCATGATTTTAGGTGTTTAACCCTTTCCACGCCACGGATTTATTTAGAAAACGCTCATCACACGCCACAACCCAAAATTTGTCACTATCTGGAAAACATATACGTAAGTACGTTGATAAGTTTATTTGTGATAAAAATAAAAGGATTTTTCAACAATTTTTTTTGTCTGATATCAGACTTCGGCGGCGAGGGCACGAAACTTAAACGTCTGATATATCGGACTTTGGCGCTGAATAGGTTAAATCGGTCAACGATTCCTTTTTTGTGTTTATTCGTTTAGTTTCAGTGAACTGGGTAGTTCTTATTCCATAAGACACGCTTCACACGTTCAGATTGACATTTCATTTGTGCGATATAGACCAACCAGTCTATCTTCTGTAATGTAATGAAGTAGGTATTTAATTAAAACGAAATTTGCAATCGGCCGCGTTGCGTCTGAAGAACTACCTGATTAGAAGATTAAATGAAATAAATGAAAATTATTCAACAACTACAAATGAGGGTTCAGAAAATATTGATATCTTTTAAAACATAGTTAAGGGCTCCGACACATAACTGCGAATTCGCATCGCATCGAAAATATCTGCGAGCGCTACGATTGAAAATCATACATAAGTCATCGTAATAAGTCATCGTAATAAGTCATCGTAATAAGTCATCGAGCGCTCACAGATATTTGCGAAGCGATGCGAATTCGCAGTTATGTGTAGCCCTAATAACTTATATTACAACTTCGATTAAAGTAATGCGCAACGGCAATCTTCGTCTGTCGTCGGCAATAAGATCGCAATACCTAATTGAGAAGACGATACTATCATAATGATTTAAGTAATTCTATAATATCGTGAGATTCTCGATCTTGAGTGACAGACGGACGAGTGACGAGGCGCGGACGGTCAAAAAATTTGTTGCAAAGGTATTCATTCATTCGGAAACACGAATATTGCGGAGGCACATTACTTAAATGGTAGATAGTGTGCTTAGTTGAAACTGAATAATTTCCCCTTACAGGAATTGTGCGTCTGTTTTCTAAAACAAAAAAAATCTTAACTGAAAGAAACTACTTAGGTATTTAGGGTAGGCTTTTGTCTTCCTATTATGGTTAATAATGGTTTTCTCACCTCTATCGAATCCATAAGCCTGCCGTACAGCAAACGGATGTGTAGGCATGTATCTGTTCAGTGCAAGTTGGTTTCTAAGTATTTGATCAGAATTTAACATGGGGTCGCTGAAGTAACTGAAAGAGTGCCGCGCATCTAATGGGTAGCTAACTGTATCCTTTGCTCTATAAGGCGGCCAAGGCATATTGGCCTTTATCGGAGTGGGATATAAAGGATAAGTGTTCCTCCGTTGTTCAAGATTTACTTTAACTTTGGTCAGTTCCAGCTCTTTCTGTACTTCGCACACAACATTGAATTTGATTGTTTTATCGTCGCTTGGTGTAGTAGGGGCGGGTTTCTTCTGCGGTAGTGCACCGTCTGTCTTGTCCACTGGCTTCAAGCTTCCAGTGCAAGTCATAGGCTCGGTGGGCTCGTGACTTAAGTTTTTGTAGCTTATGCTTTTCACTGAATTCTTTTTCAATATGTCTTCAATGAAAAATGACTTTTTCTGGCGACACGCACACATGATGACGGCGTGATTAGCACTGCCGAATTTATTATCAAACTGTTAATATTATCGGTACAAGCACGGTAATTGATAGCTACTTATTTAATGGACACTTCTAATCTATGTGGCGATTAAAGTATATCCGATAGGTGATGTTTAGCACTTTGGAATATTTTTGTATGGGCGTGTTGACAGCCAACGGATCACGGATTAGAGTTTCACAGATAATGCCAACGATAATGCACGCAAAATGTGTAATCTGTTATAAGTAGTTGAAAGCTTGTAATTAGTGTAACGAGGATTATTTAAAGAATCATATTATAGTTTTCACGGTCTATACAGGGTGAAATTGATATCATTGGCATCCTTTTAAACTAAGAGTCTACCCATCAAACTGAACAACTTTTACTATGGGAACAAACCGATCGGAGCAAAAAAAAATCCGCTGTCCCATACTAAACTGCAATGCCTACTCGACTCAAATGTATGCAACAGCTGATTTTTTTTTTGCTCCGGTCTGTTTGCTCCCATAGTAAAAGTTGTTCAGTTTGATGGGTAGACTCTTAGTTTAAAAGGATGCCAATGATATCAATTTCACCCTGTATATAGGGTCCTTTTTAATATGCTGACACTTTTTAAGCGGATGATCAGAAAATCAAACTGAACAACTTTCTCTATGGCACCAACATCGAAATCGCAAATAATAAATCAGCTCTTCCATACAAAACAACAAACCTACTCGAACCAAATGTATGGGACAACTGATTTTTTTTTTCGCGATTTCGATGTTGGTCCCGTAGAGCAAGTTGTTCAGTTTCATGGTCTGATCGTCCCCTTAAAAAGTGTTAGCATATTAAGAAGGTGTACAGAATTACGACTTGGTAACTATTTATAATGGTCTAATTAAGTTAGATATACAGGATGTATGGAAAAGTATAATTAATCTTTAAACCACATACTCTACCCATCAAACTGAATAATTTTTACTATGGGAACAAACCTGTCGGATCAAAAAACATCTGCTATTCCATACGTTTGAGTCGAGTAGGTATTGCAGTTTAGTATGGAAGAGCGGATTTATGTTTTGTTTGCATATTTTTAATTTTTTGTTCTGACAGGTTTGCTCCCTTATTATGTAGAAGATGTAGAACTATTTATTACCTATTCTGTGCCCATAGTAAAAGTTGTTCAGTTTGATGGGTAGAGTATGTGGTTTAAAGGTTAATGATACTTTTCCTTACACCCTGATGAGTACTAATTTTGTAAAATACATTTCATCCTACATAATACATAATAGGTATTGCCGATATTTTTCTATAACAATTTTAACAAAATCTGCTAAATATAGGTAGGTACCAGCGTTTTCAGGATAGCAACCAACTTAAAGCAATGGAAATGTGCAGAATTTTATCGAAGTCAGCTACAAAAACACACTTTTGGATTTAAAATAATTATAAGATCATTTTATATGATTATTAGTAGGTACTTGACAGTACGATCAATAATGTAAAAGTTTGTTTTGGCTCATTCATGAAACGTGTCTCGCGCCAGCGACTGTCCCTCAAATAGATTTCTCTTCAAACACAAAGGGGAGATTTTGCGAACGTACCTTCCTGTTTCGCCCTCTTTGCCTCGTAATTAATGGGAAGAGTTTTTCTACCTTTTGTTGCAGCAGGAAGGGCGGCTAATTGTCTCTAATTAATTGGACCGGGCGTATTTTTAAACCCCTTTTATTCTCTTTGTCTATGGTACTTCTCGCGTTCAAATACAGTGGTTCACAATTGTTGAGTTTACCCTGATTTAAGAGTTTGAAAGTTGAGAGAGAATTGATCGCTTTTTGTTTGTCTACCACATTTTGTTTAAGTCATTTGTGTGTGAAGGTAATTGATAATTAATTACATACTTATTTCATTTTAAGCTTTGACAGATTAGTACCATGGCTTTTAATCTTATCGATATCCTACAAGTGTTAATGAATACAATCATGCAAATTAAATAACATCGTACATCAATATTGTTTATGAAGATAATTTTATAATTCTATACATACAGGGTGTCAGGGTAAACAGTTGCACTACTTAAGGGGTTATTGTTCCTCTAATAAACATAAGAATTCACTAAAAATTACGTATGCTTCTTCATGAATACTTAAAATCGGAAGATTCGGAAGCAATAAAAAGTTGAAGCATGTTAAACTGTTGTACTTAGTATTAAGTAAACGAAAAACAAAAATTTACCTGATAATGATAATACCGCGACACAATTTACCTGATAATAGCCTGATAATGATAATACCGCGACACAATTTCAGCTTTTTAATTGTTAAAACATTGCGGGTTTATGAGATAAATTTTTACTGAGTAAAAATTATTCGGTGACATCCATTGATAAATTAAATTAAAATAGATACGTTACTAGCCTCTAGCGCATGGACCGCATAAAATGAGCCCCCGTCGCCTAATTTACTTAGTCGCAATAGAGATGCATTGTGTGATTGAGATACTTTTTTTATTTTAGGCAAAATAAAAGTTACACAAATCGATCAAAAAGAAAAAAACAAATCACTCGGCATTACTTTTCACTCGTACGATATTATAACATGAAAAGCAGGTCCATTTTTCGAGTACGTAATGCAAGAACGTCACCCATCTTCCGCTTTTTAAATTTAATCAAAGGTGACATCCGTTTACTTGTGCTGTTTGCAGATGAGTTTGTCTAACTTTAAACTTTAAGAAATAAGGTGGTTTAAAAGCAATGCAGGCGTGTGAAATTTGTTCGCATTATTTTGTGAAGGGTGTGGATGATCATATTAAACCTTCAGGCTTTAGTTGAAATCCTAAACCAGCAACAAGCATCGTATTATTTTACATAGGTTTTATGGTTTAGCCGTGGTCGTCCAGTGGCGAGTAACCTTGCCTGCCGTGCGGAAGGCGATGGTTCGATCCCCGTCCAGGAGTGCGATTTTTGAACATACACGTTCAAACGAGTAGTAGAAAATGTCAAAATTACTATGGAGATTATGCATCTTTCTACTTACAAAATGGGCGAATTAACTTGGCACCTGGCTCGCACGTGGCTCGGAATAAAAAACTCGGAAAATTCGGAAAGAATAACTTGAAAATGTTAAAGCGCAGGGACACGTGCAACGGTAACTAAAATGCTATGCTTCGGCCTCGCACGGCGGCGGAGGGGTCCCGCGGGGGGTAGCAGGAGGGGTGTCAAATTCCGAGCCACGTGCGAGCCAGGTGCCAAGTTAATTCGCCCGGGTTGTACTCGTTTGAACGTGTGATGTTCAAAAATCGCAACTCCACGCCGTCTCATGCCAATGAGTTTTTCGGTATTTATGTACGATTTGTAACACCACTGGCTTTTCGGTGAAGGAAAACATCGTGAGGAAATCTGCATGCTTCAATTTCGAGGCGTGTGTTGTACCCACTGTCCATTATAAGTGGCGACGGGCTCACTCCCCGTCTCGCTGGACAGAGTTTCGGTACTACTAGTGAAACGTGGATGTTCTGAGTTTAATAATATCTCTGACTACCCCCTCGGGGAATATATTCGTGAGCATATGCTTATGTTATGGTTTAGTGGTTTGCCTGTTTAGTCCAGTACGTGCCTATTTAGATCCATCGAGATCATAATAGGTATGTAATTATTACTCCGTCGTATCAAATTAGCAAGCAAACTAAATTTAAATTAATTAACTTAGCTACCTTGATTAGTTTAATTACAGCAGATAGAATGTACTTATGTTAGGTACCTCTATTACACACAATCTTATCTTGTGTACAACAGCTTAATTTTTAACCGACGAAAAACAAAAGACGGAGGAGGTTCTCAAGTCGACGCGTATATCTTTTGTATTTTTTTTGTTTTATGTATGAACACGCATAACTTTTTACAGAGTAGTCCGATTTTGATAAATTTTTGTAGTAGGTTATACTTCAGAGGTGGTCCCATTTTATATATTTGGTGAAGATCTGGTAAAGGGCTTCGGAGATACCAAGACAATAAAACTCCGCAAAGATCTATTATCATCGAAGATTGAAATAAATGATTCGTGTTCCTGTCCATGTTCCCTTTGCATGTACAACGGATATGTTAACCCAAACTAAAACCAACACTGAAAATTTTGAAAAAAAAATTTTTTGCAAAAAATGAAAACCGACTTCAAAACTAAAAAAGTAAAAAATAATAAATATTGCAGCCAATGAATTTTACGTTAGCATCATTCATACAGGGTGTCCCAGAAATGGTGAATCAAACTGCTATGGGAGGCAGCTTGACTAATGTCCTATCCATAAAAAATATTAAAAAGAATAAAACGCACATGACCATAAAAAAAAAAGAATATCCAAAAAAACGGGAAAATCATCAAATTTTTCTAAGTTTCCAGCTCTAATTATCGCGTTTTGGGATAATTTGTAATTTTTTTCTGCCAATATTAATTGTTAGAGGTTGCTTCGACTGATTGTTAATATTTTACAAAAAAAAATGTCTGCACTTCGAGCACAGACCACTTAGTTTAATTGTTTTTTCTGAACCGAAAAATTTTCTTGCTATTTTAACCAGCTGTAGTATAAAAAAAAAGTATGGGACTTGTGCGGCAAACTACTTCAAAAAGTTGCCTATTTAATGACGATTTTAAAATGATACGAATCACTGAATTTACTTTACAAAATTGGGAGATATTAATTTTCTTGTGTGCTAGGGTGAAATTTGTGCAATTTATTCTTTACTTTTTAATTCATTTTCCACTTCTAATCCGTTGCTTCTAAGGTTAGAATTGGCTAAAAAAGTTGTTTCAATACCCGGTAGTAATGGCACGGTTTTTTAGAATCCCGGTTTTTCAAAATCCCGGTGTTTTAAAATCCCGGTTGTTTAAAATCCCGGTTTTTTTAGGAATCCCGGTTTTTTTTAAATTCCCGGTTTTTTGGGAATCCCGGTGTTTTAAAATCCCGGTTTTTTGGGAATCCCGGTTTTTTGGGAATCCTGGTGTTTTAAAATCCCGGTTTTTTAAATTCCCAGTTTTTTGGGAATCCCGGGAATTTAAAAAACCGGGATTCTTAAAAAAACGGGATTTTAAACAACCGGGATTTAAAAAAAATCGGGTTTTTAAAACACCGGGATTTTGAAAAACCGGGATTCTAAAAAACCGTGCCATTACTACCGGGTATTGAAACAACTTTTTTAGCCAATTCTAACCTTAGAAGCAACGGATTAGAAGTGGAAAATGAATTAAAAAGTAAAGAATAAATTGCACAAATTTCACCCTAGCACACAAGAAAATTAATATCTCCCAATTTTGTAAAGTAAATTCAGTGATTCGTATCATTTTAAAATCGTCATTAAATAGGCAACTTTTTGAAGTAGTTTGCCGCACAAGTCCCATACATTTTTTTTATACTACAGCTGGTTAAAATAGCAAGAAAATTTTTCGGTTCAGAAAAAACAATTAAACTAAGTGGTCTGTGCTCTAAGTGCAGACATTTTTTTTTGTAAAATGTTAACAATCAGTCGAAGCAACCTCTAACAATTAATATTGGCAGAAAAAAATTACAAATTATCCCAAAACGCGATAATTAGAGCTGGAAACTTAGAAAAATTTGATGATTTTCCCGTTTTTTTGGATATTCTTTTTTTTTTATGGTCATGTGCGTTTTATTTTTTTTAATATTTTTTATGGATAGGACATTAGTCAAGCTGCCTCCCATAGCATTTTGATTCACCATTTCTGGGACACCCTGTATATTCATATATTATAAATTGCAGCCAATGAATTTTACGTTAGCATCATTCATATATTCATATATCTAAACTATTATAAAACTGTAACATACATTTGTCTGTACATTGAAGATATTTACAAAAAAAAAAATTACGATACTTGATCGAAGGATACGGTTTTTAGATGTCCCTGATTCCAAATCACCAATTTTTGGATTTTTTGTCTGTCTGTTTGTTTGTTTGTTTGTTTGTTTGTTTGGGTGTTTGTTTGTTCGAGTATCACGCAAAAACTACTGAACCGATTTTGATGAAACTTTTTTTGTTTGATAGCTTATCATCTGACTTAAAATCTGGTATATAATTTATGCGGACGAAGACGCGGGTAAAAGCTCGTTATAAATAAAACTGTAACAGAAGTGTGTCTGTACATTGAAGATATTTACAAAAAAAAAATTACGACTTGGTTTTTACCTGTCAGTGATTCCAAATCACCAATTTTTGGATTTTTTGTCTGTCTGTCTGTTTGTTTGTTTGTTTGTTCGTTTGTTTGTTTGTTTGTATGTTTGTTTGTTTGTTTGTTTGTTTGTTTGTTTGGGTGTTTGTTTGTTCGAGTATCACGCAAAAACTACTGAACCGATTTTGATGAAACTTTTTTTGTTTGATAGCTTATCGTCTGACTTAAAATCTGGTATATAATTTATGCGGACGAAGTCGCGGGTAAAAGCTCGTATATTATAAACTAAAGCTAAGTTGTTATAACATTATAGGTACATTTGATGTATTGATTTGATTCTAAATTTATACAAACAGCGTAGGTACTATCGAGACGCTTCTACTAGCTGAAAGCTTAGTTTACCTGCACTTATTATTTCTGTTATTGTATTCCTTGCATTCCATATTCAATTCAAGTCCAGAGCCAGAGGAACTAACAAATTGAGTGATTAATATTTTGTTAGTAACTCTAACCTCTATTGTAAGTATTTTACACTTTTAAATTTAACGAGCTTTTACCCGCGACTTCGTCCGCATAAATTATATACCAGATTTTAAGTCAGATGATAAGCTATCAAACAAAAAAAGTTTCATCAAAATCGGTTCAGTAGTTTTTGCGTGATACTCGAACAAACAAACACCTAAACAAACAAACAAACAAACGAACAAACAAACAAACAAACAAACAGACAGACAAAAAATCCAAAAATTGGTGATTTGGAATCAGAGACATCTAAAATATCGTAATCTTTATTTTGTAAATATCTTCAATGTACAGACACACTTCTGTTACAGTTTTATAATAGTTTAGATTTAATGTTATGTCTGGATATTGTATGATTTGTATGTGTACACACGGCGACACATCAAGCTACGCAAAACCAAAATAAGCTGGTCGCGCATAGGTAGAACGCCGCGCGGCCAACTTATGATTGTTTTGCGTAGCTTTGATGTGTCGCCGTATGTACTGACTGCGAGTGAATTGAAGCTATTCGGAATATGCTTCGTGGATTATCTCGGAAAGGAATATAGGTAGTTGTAAGAATATTATGTTAATGCTCAGAAGTGCTATTTTTGAATTTCACACTTTCAAAATAATGATCGAGTAATGCATAAACGCCATACTCATCATCATCCTAGCTGCTGTCCCGCTGGGTAGCGGCGTCTGCTTTCCTAGTCTGTTTCTTCCACTTCGCTCTATCCTTGGTACGGCGGGTGAGAGGTTCGAATCATGTCATGTCCAGGGCCAAAACTGAATAGCTGAGGGCCTAGCGGGTCATGAGATATTACCGAAAAAGTATCTGAGAAGTTTCAGTTAGGAGCCCCGTGCACAGGGGGTCATTTTCAGACAAATTTCAGACATCGACATTTTTTCCAAGAAACGTGATGTTCAGCGCCAGGAAATTTCATTCCATCGTATAGGGCTTGACGAATAACGATATTTAAATGCAAATCCGTCAGATATTTATATATTTACTATGAGGACATGTAACGCTTAAAACGGAGAATAACTTCATTCGCCCTTATTGAACCATCGCGTTAAAAATGGTCCAAATACTATTTTTCAGAGTTGTCAGATTCAGCTAAAGCCCACATTTTTATCGTCAGATTTGCATTTAAATATCGTTATTCGTCAAGCACTATACGATGGAATGAAATTTGCTGGCGCTGAACATCACATTTCTTGGAAAAAAATCGATGTCTGAAATTTGTCTGAAAATGACCCCCTGTGCACGGGTCTTTGATCTGAAACTTATCAGATACTTTTTCGGTAATGTCTCATGACCCGCTAGGCCCTCAGCTATTCCATTTTTGCCCTGACCATCGCGTTAAGAATGGTATGTAATCGTATTTTTCGGAGTCGTCAAATTTAGGGAAAGCCCACGTTTTGATCGTCAGATTTGCATTTAAATATCGTTATTCATCAAGCCCTATACGATGGAATGAAATTTCCTGGCGCTGAACATCACGTTTCTTGGAAAAAATTTCGATGTCTGAAATTTGTCTGAAAATGACCCCCTGTGCACGGGGCTCCTATCTGAAACTTCTCAGATACTTTTTCGGTAATGTCTCATGACCTGCTAGGCCCTCAGGTATTCAGTTTTGGCCCTGGACATGACATGATTCAAACCCTTCTCACCCGCCGTACCACCTGGCCCTGTACTCGGACTTTTGATGTTCGATATATCGCCACTGTTTCGGCACGCACTTCATTGTAATAGAGTTGACATTTGAACGAAAACGTTCACGCAATTGCGAAGTTCGAATGTGCGGGTCTACCCGCGCAGGGCCTCTAGGCCCTGAACATCGTCGATGGAGAGCTCGCAGCTGTCCATTTCTTTCTTTACAACATCAGACTATCTGAGTTTTGGCCTGCCTACGCCACGTTGACCTGGTAGAGCAAAGTTCATTGCTTTGTTGCTATACAGGTTGTAATAATATAACACCCTAGTAATACGTAAGGGGGTGCTGCAGACCATCAAACTGAATAATTTTCAAAATGGAGCCAACACGGAGAAAAAATAAAAAATCTGCTGTCCCATACATTAGAGTCGAACTGGTACCTAGTACCTACTGCAGTATTGTACCAGATTTTTATTTCGCGATTTCGAAGTTGGCTCCATAGTTAAAGTTGAAACACCCCCTTAATTATTACTTGGGGTTTTTCTTACAGCCTGTATACTCAGGTGATCTTTTTATTACATGACCAACCAAACCATCTAAGGGTGGCTTGCACCAATAAATATTTAGGCTAGAACATGTTAAAATATGTTGCTGTCACTGTCATCGGTATGAGCAGTGTAAGAGACGCCAGTCACTAAGTATAACAAAGGCCATAAATAAAAAATAAAAATAAAAAGTACGTTTAAGTGTGGTTTAAGTCTAAATACTTGTTGGTGCAAGCCACCCTAAGTCGATTATTTTGTATTTGATCAGCTAGGTCGCGGACTCCGAGAAAAATTTTGTTTCTGTAAAAGGGAGAGAAACTTTAAAGTATATAAAATTTTACCTGCTAGATGCTACGAATAAGAATGTATAGAAATGTAAATCAAGCTCAAAAAGTGACCGCAAAAAAAGTACACAGTGTTCGAAATTTGTTCCTTAAAAACTACACCTTGCCGCCAAAACTCATACAAAATGTCATTTTTCAAAGGGTGCCAAAAATTATGTTGCTTTAGGCTAGATGGCTCTTTTGACTCCAGCCCACCGCCTTTTAAACAAAAGACAATGCGGGTTTTGTATGGAAGGTTGGTGCCTTATGTTTCGACGTTGTTTTTAGTGCGGCCATCGACCAAACTTGAATATTTTAGTTTAGAATAAAGTAACAAACAAAACTTATTGACGGTCGCGTTAAAAAAAGAAAATAGGAGCCATTTTTACTAGTCATTGGCTTTTACACTATTATACACTATTATATTGGCTTTTACACCGAGTTGGCAAAAAGAAACAAAGTACTCTTCTCTTTGAAAGAAACCCAGAATCGCCAGAAATGTCAGATGTGCCATTTTTATAGGCATAGATAATTTATGTAGGTACTAGATATTTTTGATTGATGAAAAAAAAAATTGTTGGTTCTGAAAAATCGATTGTAGCCGTAACCTATGAACTCTTTGTTCGTTCGGTCCGTAAATGTAAAAAAATTGCTTTTACAAATGGAAAATAATATAAATGTGTAGGTATAGTTTACTACTGGTTAACACACCAAGAACAATAATGAGAATAATGAATTAATGACTAACAAGTATTGCACCTATATTGCACTGATATTGCACCGATATTGCGCACCAAAATTGCACCAACATTGCACAAATATTGCACCGATGTTGCACCAGTATTGCACCGGTATTGCACCAGTATTGCATTAATACTGCACCAATATTGCACCAGTATGACACATAACATGACCAAATCATGTAGGTCGATATTCGTGAATTTTTACAACTACTTACGTCGCGGACTACTTTGCACGAAGTCGTATCTCGTAACCCCGCACCGCACATCCAGCGTAACATCTTCATAGCAGCGACTTGATTATTACAGGTCTTATTATACTTTTATACACAAGACCTTTAAGAAAAAAATTACAAAAAAATAAAATAAAAATTAATAAATAATTACTTACTTAAAACAATCAATCATCTACCAATGCGTATAAAGTTAATATTAATAACGTGTGAAAGAAAGACCTATTGTTATCTTCAATATTAATCTATGGATTATCCACATTTATAATCGGATATTAAATATTAATATCTATAGATACCTACACGAACACGAACGCTTTCGTATCTGAGTGACCTATAAGCAAAATGACCTATGCATTATAAAAATGCATATTAAAAGCAAAACGTCCTAATCCTAATAATTATCAAATCGGGAGCAAAATGACTTAAAACTGAAAGTAACGATATGTTTTTATTCTAAGTATATCGTTGTCTAGTTAACATAATACAAATCGGGCTAGATTCTGGTACATTCAAATGGGACTAGATAATTTGTGTGACAATGTTCAAGATATTTATTATATTTATCTGTCTATACACCATATATACAGGGTGAAATTGATATCATTAGCATCCTTTTAAACTAAGAGTCTACCCATCAAACTGAACAACTTTTACTATGGGAGCAAACCGATCGGAGCAACTAAAAAATCAGCTGTCCCATACTAAACTGCAGTTCCTACTCGACTCAAATGTATGCAACAGCAGATTTTTTAGTTGCTACGATTGGTTTGCTCCCATAGTAAAAGTTGTTCAGTTTGATGGGTATGCCAATGATATCAATTTCACCCTGTACATAACATTACGCCCCGGAGGGAAGGGGGAATGGCCTGCCTGGCAGGACCAAGGACAAATGTCATAAAATAGAGAATTATTCCCCAAAACAGCAATACTTTATGTGAATACTTACTGCAACAAACCACCCCGCACCTAACAGTCCTTACAAGTGGACTACATTGTGGACTACATTGGGAGGACCTAATGAGCGCATCACTGCGACAGAGGTGGCAAGATACTGGAAATTGACGATTTGAAGAAGTCGAGACAATTCTATGCGAGAAGAAGATCTGTCTATAGACTCGCATTATAAGAATACATGTTTAATAATTATTTTGTTTTAACTGATCTATTTAACTTCTTTCTTTGGTCTCCCTAGAGATGTACGGTATCAAGTTATAACCAGAGTTTGGCTTCTTCGCAATCCTTGAAAGGCTCTTAGAGGTCTCTAAAAATTTCCTTAAAATAGGTTGTACGGGGTCCAACTTCATATGCTGACGGTTTTTTAAGTAGATGATCAGACCATCAAACTAATCAACTTTCTCCTGAAACTAACGAGAAAATCACAAAAAAACAACATACACATGCTAAGTGTTGATATTCGCGATAACATAAACTGGAGCGTGTCGGTGGCGCGGTGCACTTGAGATATACCATGCAGTCAATGATGAGGGTCCAAGTTCGAATCCGCAAAGACGATACCATGGCTATGTACGGTTATGCTCTCGCACGGTGAAGGAAAACGTCGTGAGGAAACCTGCATACGCTGCCCCAAAAATTCGTATGCTTTTGTGAAATCTATCAATCTGCATTGAGCACGCGTGGACTAATGCCCAGTAGACCTGTGCCCTGCAGTGGGATGTGCCTGTACTTCCCACTGCAGGGCACAGGTCTACCCTCAAGGATTGATGCATACCAAAACACAAAAAATATACAGGGTGTTAGGGTAAATAGTTGCATTACTTTCAGGTGTGATTGTACCCATGATACTGAACAACTTTCCCAAAGAAACCTATAGGAAACTCGCAAAAAAAGTGACTTTTCATACAAACGTTCGATTAGTTGATTGCATTTGGTATGAAAGTCGGTTTCTTTTTTGCGAATTTGGGAAAGTTGTTCATTATCATGGGTACAATCACCCCTTAAAGTAATGCAACTGCTAACACCCTGTATATCAAAGTAAGAGTATGAATGGCGAACTTGTAACTAATGTACACAACCTTTAACCTTGGTCTGTTCAGAACATATTTATTCAAAGGGCTTGTTTAATACCTTGAGGTATTAATAACGGTTACAAGTCAATTTCATAGTAAAATGAGACATTAAAAGCTATAGTAAATAATGTCTTCTATCAGGCAATAATAATAAAATCGGTTTATGTTAAGAACTACAATTAAAGTAATGGTATTAACTGGAGAGAACGCTGGTTAGTGGCTGAGTGTAATTTGATTGACAATTTAAGATTACTAATATAGTAGGTATAGATAAACTGCGTTATGGTTATAAATACATTAAGGTACGTTTATAAGTATTTCTTACAACGATACAACTTTCTTTCTTTTGGATTTTCGTACAAAACCTTTTTCTTATAAATCTGAATATTACGAATAAATTATTATATACTTAACTAGCGGCCCGTCCCGGCTTCGCACGGGTGGACGTCTAATCTTTTCTAGCAATAAATATAGCCTATGTTACTCAGGGTGAATGCAGCTTTCTAATGGTGAAAGAATTTTTTAAATCGGCCCAGTACTTTTTGAGCCTATTCATTACAAACATACAAAAATAGGTACAAATCTTTCCTCTTTATAATATTAGTGTAGATAGGGTATTGAACTGAACTACATCTGGCAGCTTTTGGAAAATTTCTTAAAAATAATGTTAGTGAACAACATTATTTGTGTACTTTCTTACTCCTATACAAAGGAGAACACACACACACATAGAACTGTACATAACAGAAGTGAATAATTAAATTTGTATTGATGAATTCGATAATTAGCAAAAAAACTGTTTCTTAAAATGCCAAAAAAAAACGAAACAAAATTGATAACAATTTAATTTCTTTCTTTAAAAAAAAAGGGAACCGCCTTCAAAAAACCGACCCACTGAAAAGCACAAAATAATTTTTATACAAGCCACTCCTATCCTTATCCAGTCCCTATCCCGTCTCTATTCCTACACCGTAAAGCAAATTTCTGCCAAAAACTAATTAATACCTAATAATAAGATAAGAAAATTAATAATTATGTGGGTAGGTATTTACTTAGTTTTTGAAGTCGGTGCCAAACCAAATTTTTAGGAACAACGAAGAACACTGGTAGTCTAACGCTTACTTGCATAAGCCGATGTCGACACAGATAATTAAGAATGTGTTAAAGTTGTCGTTGCAATTTCTGTGAATTTTGAAGCGCTGTCGCTATTATTACTTTTTCGAGGCATATTGGTATGATACATTCGTCGTATTATTTTTGGTTTAGCACCGACTTCAAAAACTAAGTAAATATCTACCCAGATAATTATTAATTTTCTTATCTAATTATTAGGTATTAATTAGTTTTTGGCAGAAATTTGCTTTATGGGGTAGGAATAGAGACGGGATAGGGACTGGATAAGGATAGGAGTGGCTTGTATAAAAATTATTTTGTGCTTTCAGTGGGTCGGTTTTTTGAAGGCGGTTCCCTTTTTTTAAAATAGAAAGAAATTAAATTGTTATCATTTTTGTTTCTGTTTTAAAAAAAGAAATTTTTCTCCATTATTTTTGTTTTGTTTTTTATTACATTTTTTATTTAATACTTTTTAGTGTTAGGTACTTCATTTACTTACACTGTGTAATAGTAGGTATGTCAAAGTCATGATTACAGAGTGATACCAGTGATACTAGACCAAATCTTATCACAAAAAAAACCTAATACTAAAATAAATGGAGAACCTAACTAACATTGAACAAACTAAGTAATTAGCCCAAAACTTAAAGTAAATGAAGTACCTATCACTAAAAAGTATTAAACGGTTCAGCCAAACGTGAAATAATCGCGGACAAACATACATACATACATACGGGTCAAACTGAGAATCTCCTTTTTTTGAAGTCGGTTAAAAATATAAAATAAATAACTTGATATCCAATTGAATGCAACCAAATTGCAACCTTGACTTTTGCAAACTACGCCGTGGGCCAGTTTAGTGCCGCTTAAAGTAATTTATTGAAATATCTGGGAATATTACTCTAATCATTAGTTAAGGGTATATTTTCGTTTGTGACGTCATCACTTGCTGTCAATTTGCCATAAAAAATGTGGATAATGTGTTGTAAGTTTTCCGCGACCTTTTGTTTGAGCTCCACCATCGATAAGAAAAGTGTTAAGTATGTTTGATATTTTGTTGAATGAAGAATACTAGAACGATTTAAGAATAGTACCTAATAATTTTTTTTACACAATCTGTAATTCATTACATAAATAAAAACATTTTAAAGTAGGAAATTTCTGTAAATTTATAGTGTAACCTACATGCATACCACTTTTTTCAAATTAAATACGATCATCACAGTGGGCAAAGAAAATTACCAAAGAGATAATGATACAAAAAATATGCCTTCACATGTAGAGTAACGTAATATGACTACATAACTAATTCAATTTATTTCATACCGTTTTTTTTTTTCAACACTTTCATAGTTTCGAAATTCTGCGTGTTATTTTTTACTAACCGACTTCAAAAAAGGAGGCGATTCTATGGTCAGAGCGATGATAGCCCATTCGGAAGAGACCTATTCCTCAATCAAGGGGCCGCGGTTCGATTCCTGGCCTGTACCACTAAGTTCTTTGGAATTTATGTACAGTTGAATTTATCATTTACTAGCTCGCCGGTGGAGAAGGAAAACATCGTGCGGAAACCTGCATTCCCGAGAATGAAAAGAAAATACCATAAGTTTGGAGGTATGCGTAAAATATGGGCGAGCTTAGGGCGAACACAAAGGACCAGCGCTGGTCTCAGTGTTACAACGACCCTTGCTAGCAATAGCCCAACCACAAATAATCAATCAATAATGGTCGGCTGTGTTAAAATTTTTTTTTTCAGTTTTCCGATATTTTCCTCAATTCGTCAAGTCAAGTGTCATGTTTTTTGGAGGGCTGAATCGAAAACCATTTCGAAATACCTAACGAATTAATTGTCTGAATAACAATATTTTCTATGTTAGAGAGTTTAAAATGAAAGGATTACGGATATTTTTTTAATAAAGTAAGGTCGTTTTTCGTTCAAGCGAGAAGTCAATGGACATACATCACACAACAACCAGGAGTGCGATTTTTGAACATCACACATTCAAACGAGTACTAGAAAGATGCATAATCTCCATAGTAATTTTGACATTTTCTACTGGTCGTTTAAACGTGTGATGTTCAAAAATCGCACTCCAGGGCCAGGAGTGCGATTTTTGAAAGTCAAATCAGCAGTAGAAAGATGCGTATCTCCATACATTTTCAACTGCTGAGTTCAAAGTATGAGATTCAAAAATCGCACTCCTGAGCTGAAGATGTATTTAAGTCTAAAGACAGCTATTTAGTGGAAAGATCGTTTTTTATATTGCTTACTGCGCTACTTGTAATTACTTCGAGTATATTACTTTGAATATTTTGTAACGCAATACTACTTTATTTATGGCAATTTTTGCAATTCGGTATGTAAAGTTTTTTTATGGTATTTTTTTACAGTTAAGTCTCGTAGATTCGGCTATTTTGAACAACCAATTTCATTA
Source organism: Agonopterix subpropinquella (assembly GCA_922987775.1). Classification (NCBI taxonomy): domain Eukaryota; kingdom Metazoa; phylum Arthropoda; class Insecta; order Lepidoptera; family Depressariidae; genus Agonopterix; species Agonopterix subpropinquella. Next base: position 50,042,556 of record OV277693.1, on the reverse strand, counting down.
TTTTCGATATCCAATCTATAAGTAGTTAATTTTCTATAATTTATGCAAAATTTTTCTAGTGATGACGTCATATCAGAGGCTGAATAGTTTTGAAACTCTGTGCTTTACCTAAAATAATAAAAAAAAAAGTTACTCCATTGACATAGACATTTGAAACCAGGAGTGCGATTTTTGAAAATCAGACGTTCAAAACGAGTAGTAGAAAATGACGTAAAATCGATGATTTGCCATTTTTGAATTCAACTTTCTATCACTTGCAACGAGTGCTCCGAACCACTCGTATCCAATTCTACCACTCGAATGTTTGACGTTTGTAATGTTGTCAGACGTCAACAGATTTAACTTTTTTTCTACGTTCCGTTAACCCATAATTTTGGCGGTAAAGTCCGATTTGAAATGTTACTATGAAACCATTCATTCGTTCGTTCGTTCAATTGAAACGTTTTCTGTGTGAATCGAAACGGTTTTGGCACATCCGAACGATTTCAAAAATAGAGAAAAACGTAACCACTCGGAATGAAAATCTCAATTCGTATGCGAATGTCAAGTCGCTCGTATGACTTTCAATTTCGCACTCCAGAAGTGATTTTTGAAAATCATACGAGCGACTTGGCACTAGAAAATGTCAAAATTACTATGGAGATTATGCATCTTTCTACTGCCAAGTCGCTCGTATGATTTTCAAAAATCGCACTTCAGGGATTCAATTGCGCTATTTTATACGGTTTTACCGTTCGGACGGAACGTTTTTGGTTTTGGTTTAGATTTGGTTGGTTAGGTTATATTGGTAGGTATCTCTTATATTTTTTTTTAAAAAGGTGAAAAGTTGTCAATTGGAAAAAATTTGAACATCTACCGTGATAATGGTATGGGAGAAAATTTAATGCATGGGAGAAATTTTGTCTTTGCTAATTAAGTTTATACGGAACCCTGAGGGATGAGTCCGAGTTAGGGCTTGAGCTCCGGAATTCCGGAATTGGCATAATTCCGGAATTCCGATAGAATCTAATATCGTTTTCAATTCCGGAATTGGCGATATCAATATCGAAATTTCGATATTGAAATAAAATAATATTTTACTACGCGGTTTGAGGCACGAGGTGAAATACTGAAATAGAAACAAATACAGAACATGGAAAAAAAGACATGAAAAAAGAATTATAACGAAAAAAGGAGAAGGAAGACGAACGTTTTAGATTTAGAAAGTTTAATAAGAGTAGAGATGGCAGTTTATAAAAACGGTGGCGTTAGAAGACAGTACAAACTTGCAAAAATGTTTCCAATATTTAAAAACAATACCGCCAACGAGCGTAAAAAAAAACAGAAAGAGCTTTTTCGGCGGTCACCTATACAGGGTCCTTCTTACACACGAATACGAAGCTCACTCAATGACGACAGTTTAAACGCGCTAACGTTATTAAAATTTCATTATAAACAAAAATGTGGATTATAACAGCTGTCGTCCGTTAGTGAGCTTCTTATGCGATTTAATTAACTTTAATTACTACAAAGTTGAATAATTTCTGATTTCTCTTTTATACATGTAATTCAAGTACTTCATCATTTTATTTGTTTTATATGATCATATTTCTAAAACCTACTAAGAAAGTAAATCCATAAAATTAATGGTATTTGATAGAAAACATACATTTAAATTATAATAATATTAGGTATGACATTTTTGACATTTTTTTACACTTAGAGTCAATGTAAACTTTTACGTGTCACAACTTTATACAAAGACACTTTTGAGTTCCGGAATTCCGGAATTCCGGAATTGAAATACTGAATATCGAAACCCAATTCCGGAATTGAAAAAGCGTCCGATATTCAAGCCCTAGTCCGAGTCGCACAACATAAAAAAAGATTGATACAAAATGGCACAGCTTAGTGGCGCCATCCAGATGACGCTATGGATCCCCGGAAAATTGCTGGAAAAACGCTCATTATGAATGCAAGGCAATCGAGGATAAAAATTTAAAAATAAGTAAATAATTTTTTTCTATACAAATATTCTGTAATATGAAATTGGTTGTAAATTTTTGGTTGCATTGATCTGCCGTTATTTAATTTCAGAAGTAAATAAAAGCTATGATTTACTTATTTTATTACCAATGATATTGTAAGCTCACTGCTTATTAGTATCCAAAATTTTATATTATGAAGGTAGGTATTTAATCTTCTTACTTCGATTTTATTTGAATCTGTGCGCGACTGTATTGGTAACTGTATATTGAAAAGCCAACCAAAGAGAATGGTAATAGATTTCTATATGCTACTGACATAATCGAAGTCATTTCAATTTGATTGAACAATATGTCGAAAATTATCCAAAATCACGTATAAAAATTTGAAATAAAACATCATTTTAGCTTTAGGAAAACACAAATAATGAATTATTCCGTTAAATTTCCTTTGTGTTTTAGTCATCAACAGATAGATCGAGGATAAAATTGTCGCAAATAATTTTCAAAAAATGTAACGCGGACGTGCGCTGATTACGGCAGTTCGCCGTACAATGGAAAAAATCAGAAACAAGGTTAGTTATGCAGTTGTCAGAGGATGTCAAGAGATTGCATTTGTTCGCCATTTTGTATGGTAAACAGATTTTTTGATTTTTACAATTTTATTTTAAGAAAACTGTACGATTCCGACTCATATTTCAAAAAATCGATTCATTGTTTTTTTAACATTTATATAAACTATATTTCTACGTAAGCTGTATTTTCAACCGTGTAACGTAACCCTTCTAGAAATGTTCCTAAAGTAACCCCATTTTTAGCTATATTTCGACAAACAGTGTCAAAATTTTACGCGATTACTAAAATAAATTATATGAAACGTACTAAAAACCGATTCATTACATTTTTAAGTAAAGGCAGGACTTTCATATTAAATATAATACACTGGATATGCAATAGGATATCACTGAAAACAATGTTCCTAAAGTAAGGCGTTTTAGAGAATATACCCTTAACCAATCCGATAAAATACAGGCAATCTAAACTATTATAAAACTGTAACAGAAGTGTGTCTGTACATTGAAGATATTTACAAAAAAAAATTACGACATGGTTTTTACCTGTCCCTGATTCCAAATCACCAATTTTTGAATTTTTTGTCTGTCTGTTTGTTTGTTTGTTTGTTTGTATGTTTGTTTGTTTGTTTGTTTGTTTGGGTGTTTGTTTGTTCGAGTATCACGCAAAAACTACTGAACCGATTTTGATGAAACTTTTTTTGTTTGATAGCTTATCATCTGACTTAAAATCTGGTATATAATTTATGCGGACGAAGTCGCGGGTAAAAGCTCGTACACTATACATTTAAATGCTTTACTTACTTTAGGGAACCATAAAACTGGCCTAAATTAAAATCACGGTAAATTCGGTAAAAATCTGCTATTCCCTACATTTGTGTCGAGTCGCCATTAACACTTTCTATGGAATAGCATATCTTTTTTTCGATATAGCTATGGTCCCTAGAGACAATTGTTCAGTTTGATGGTCTGAATCATCCTTTAATTTACCTATACACCCTGTATTTTATCAGATTTGTTTACTAATGATAATGATTAAGTAACATTCCACTAACGGCCATAAATTATAATCTTCGCCTAGCTTTACGAATACATTATTAATTTATACTAAGGAAACATTTTGGAGGACATTTTATTTTTATTAGTTTTTGATTGCTGCATTATTTATTATTGCCATTCGTCCCTCTCAGGTCTAAATTCCTACGGTTTTATAGTTTTATTTTAGTATGAGGCACATACTATAACTTTGTGTATGTGTTGGTACAAGGATTAACAACACTATTAAGTATGTATAACTTATGTTTTATTACACATTTTTATAGGCTCGTTAAGTTACTGTTTGGCTCTGATTCTCAGAATAATTGTCAAAAGACTTATGGATTTATTTGAGACATGCTTAACATATGAATTTTGTGTTTGCATGAATGGTTTTTTTATACAGGTCCTTCTTAAGAGGGTACCGAGCCTAATGTGCTGCCCTCAATCGGATTTTTTTTATTTCTAAACAATTAAACAACATTTCCAAAAAACAAGAATGTCACGCTGATTGGCTTTCAATTTATCGAAACATTACGGATTATAATGTTTTATGCTTGAAACTATTATCCTTAAAACTGCCAATAGTGGCCACTTTTTGGCCTTTTTAAAGATAATAACTGTTTTTTTTTGCGATGTTGATGTTGGTGCCATAGTAAAAGTTCTGATCATCCCATTAAAAAAATGTCAGCATATTAAGGAGGACCCTATATTTTAAAATAATTTGAAAAAGAATTAAAAGATTTTTTTGAAATTTTATGAATTAGTACATTAATAGTTTGCACAGAACAGAAAGTAAAAAAAAAAAGTTTGCCCGCGACTTCATCTGCATGGGTTCTCGTAATGGTAGCGAGATAAATGATATTCCAGAATTGCAAACACAAAAAGTTTTATCGAAATTGGTCCAGTAGTTTTCGCGTGATGCGTACAAACAAACAGACTGACAACAAATTAAAAATAAAATTGATTTGGAGTCAGGGACACCTAAAAACCATATTTTTTTGTAAATAGGTAGTAATTTTTTTTGTATTATATCTTCAATGTACAATCTTCTGTAGTTTTATAATAGTTCAGATGAATGTCACTTCGGAAACAGCCGTGACAGAATTATTAATTCAATCAAATTAATTGATTACTCCAACAATATATTTCAATTATTTGTGTGGCTACAATTATGCTACGACACATGCTCGTAGATCGCGTCACGCGTAGCATCGCTACGCCGTAGACGTCTAATTACGAGAGATTAGCAGTAAAATTAATTATAGCGTTATGAAGGTACTTATTATACGGCAGTAATTATTCCTCTGAAGTTATAAGATTACTTTTGGGTGTTTAGAGTAATCTTGTTATATTGCCAAGAACTCGTAGGCCAACTAAAGTAGCGATTTATAATGACTAAGGTTTTCTCCACTTCTGGATAAGTTCTTGATACCTTATCTGACATATACAGGATGTAAAATTAAATGGGACACTTACTTAAATGGGTGCTTCAGACCATCAAACTGAACAACATTCTGTATGGGACCAATGTTGAAATCGAGAAAAAAATACTGCTGTCCCATACATTTCAGTCGAGTTATGTTTACAGTTTTGTATAGGACAGCGGTTTTTTTTGCGATTTCAGTGTTGGTCCCTTAGTAAATGTTGTTCAGTTTGATGGTCTGAAGCACGCCTTTAAGTAAGTGTCCCATTTAATTTTACACCTTAAATGCGTTACAAAATATTTTATGTGGAGCTTCAAATCATCAAACTGACCAACTTTTACTATGGGGCCAACTTTGAAATCGCGAGAAAAATATCAGATACATAGTAGAGTACATTATTCTATGGGAGAGGCAGTTTTTTTTTCTATTTCGGTGTTGGCTCCATAGTGAAAGTTGTTCAGTTTGATGGTTCCGTGTTCGAAATGTAAGGCATAAAATTTTTCTTTCATATGAAACATGTCAAACGATCTGTCAAATAAGCTATCAAAAATCTATGCAGAATTGGTGAGACAGGGCTCTTAATCACTAATACAGAAAATAAATATTGAAATATACTGTAAGATTTACGACCAATTCATTTTTGTGTTTGATTTGGAGCATTTAACTAACAACACTTTCTTAATGCAAATCTTGGATTGAAAGAAATAACCGTAACTAAATGATATTATACCTACAGGGTGTTAGGGTAAACAGTTGCACTTCTTTAAGGGGTTATTGTACCCAAGATACTGAACAACTTTCCCCTGAGAAACCAATAGGAAACACAAAAAAATATATTTTGATTTTCCATATTAAATGCAATCTGTTAATAGAACGTTTGTATGAAAAGTCGAAATATTTTTTTGGGAATTTCCTATAGGTTTCCTCAGGGAAAGTTATTCAGTACGGGTACAATAACAATAACCCCTTAATAGTGCAACTGTTTACCCTAACACCCTGTATAAGGTATAAATACTTGTTACTTACACTAATTAAATTCTCACTATCAACCAACATGCGAATCCTACACGTCATTTGTACAAACAACTGTCTGCTTAATTACTGTTATAATACGCTACAAAACGTATATAACGGTTATAATAACGTACACGTAACATTATAGGTGTACATACATACATACACACATAGTATTTGTATTATGTCAAATGGATACATAGTAATAACAATGCGATGTGATGGCAACGCACACAATAAGGAGTTATACTGTGTTCGCCGAAAGATGCTGAGTCGTTTTCGTAAAGGTAAAAAACCGGCCAAGTGCGAGTCGGTCTCGCGCACATGCGCGAATTTTTTGGTTATACAGGGTCCTTCTCAATAGGCTGATAGTTTTTTAAGGGGATGACCAGACCATTAAACTGAACACCTTACTCTATGGGACCATCGTCGAAATCGCGAAAAAAATCTGCTGTCCCATACATTTGGCTCGAGTAGGTTTGCTTTTTTGTATGGAACAGCAGATTTTTGTATGTTGGATTCGATTTCGATGTTGGTGCTATAGAGAAAGTGGTTCAGTTTTACGGTCTGATCTTCCACTTAAAAAAGTGTCAGCATATTAAGAATGATCCTGTATAGTTAGTAATAGAGGTACCAATTTCCAAAAAAAAAGTGTTTTCATTGGCATTGTCACTAACTGGTCCGTTCCTGAAACTTTCAGTGTGCCCTACGTATAACATCGATATCGCGAAAAAAACATTTTTTCCCATATATTTGGGTAGAGCAGGTTTGCAGTTTTGTATGGAATGCATTGTACTTTAATGTTAATGCCGGTGTACAAAGTATTATTAATGCTCAAAAGTTTATTTACATAAAGGTGCCTAAAGATAGATAGGTAGTGGGCAAAGATATTACTTAGTTGTAGGTACCCATAATAATGTTGTGGAAGTTATTTGATCTTACTTTTAATTCAATTCTCTCTAAGAAATACTATAGGGTGTTAGGGTAAACAGTTGCATTACTTTGAGGGGTGATTGTACCCATGATACTGAACAACTTTCCCATGGAAAACTATAGGGAAATCACAAATAAACTTTTCGACTTTTCATACAAAAGTTCGATCATCTGATTGCATTTAGTATTGGAAGTCCACAAATTTTTTTACGAATTTCCTATAGGTTTCTTAGGGAAAGTTGTTCAGTATCATGGGTACAATCACCCCTTAAAGTAGTGCAACTGTTTACCCTAACACCGTGTATAAAGTGGTAAATAAAGATTTAGGTTATAAAATATGATGACAATGACATACAAACACTAAAAAAAAGATTATTTATAGTTATGTAACTCGTAGTTATACTTAGTTGGTTCCTAACTAAACTTACAAATGAGTAGAGCACTCTGTAAATTAACTATAATTATTAATAAATTACTCCCAGCTGAGAACTAAATAAAACTCCTACACTTATTAGCAATAAAAGACGCAAAAAATAAAAATTGCACTTATTTTACTAGATATTATATGCATATGCACTATTTTTACAAACAGTGGTCAAAACGTAAAATAAACAGAATTGTTTTATTATTTCGAATCCAGCATAGCGAAACCCAGAAAATTTGGTATTTCGTGTTTTGTCATAGATTTTTTAAAATTTTTGTAAATAAAAGCTTATTCTCTGACATCAAACGACAAGGCAAATCCAATAAAAATCAATTTTTTTTGCAACGAAGTGTGCACCGTAACCACGTGAATGTACTATAATAGTATCGGACGGGCGCCACCCTCGCTTGTGCGCGTGCTTGCGCCCGTGTGAGTTCTGTAATAGAGCGATGACGTGATTTCCTGCGCTGAGTTATTGCTACTGTACCGGCGCTAAATGCTTCCGACGAAGTAACCTTGTCGGGACGTGAGAGCTTTTTTGAAAGGACATCTGGCACATAATACCAAAAAATGTATAACCGTCCTTCTATTTTTATTATGGACTATGGAACACTAGAAACTAACTGCAGGCATTAGTTTATTTTATAATGATTTATTAGTTTTTATCATTTTTATATTAAAAAAAAACATTGTGCTTGCAACACATCCTACCAACTCCTAACGAACTCCTACTAAACAACATTGACAGCCATTTTGGGGTTGCTGCTTTTTTATAATTTATTAATAATAAATGATTAAATAACTCGTTAAATAAAAATAAATGATACTGTCTGAGTCGGTTTTATAAAACCTCATAATTTATTACACATTAGACTTCAGTCAAAACTTCTATACATTTTAAGGTATTTTTTCAATGGAGACCGGCGGTTGTCCTTTCATATTTTTAATAAATAATAAATGTATATTAATTTAACGACTATTTTAATATAGGTACAGGATCCTTCGTAATAACAGTTTTTAAGGGAATGACCAGACAATCAAACTGAACAACTTTCTCTATGGGACCAACATCGAAATCGCGAAATTAGAAGAAGAAATGCGAAGACTTAGTCTTAGGTAGTGAAAGTTCTCCCAGCTTGATCAAAATTGAGACAAACGCCCTAGAATTAATCTGAGGAAATATATGTATGTATAATTTCCCTTAAGTCCTAAGGGAAAATAAACTTAATTTCTGAAGAGTTGACTGAGCCATTATCTATGCCTACCTATTTGCTCAGATTTACTCTAGGGCGTTTATCTCAAATTGAGATAAGTTGAGATTAATTTTGTATATTAAGTTATAATTATGTTCAATGATATTCTGATGTACACTTGTAGTATTTACACACCTGCGGTGCTTTCATAAGTTCCCAAATTTGTATTATCTTGATCCAGTTTTTGTGAAATCTCAATCGATTTAAGAACTTAAAATAATTGACTAATGTAATGTCACTACAAATGCCACAACAAAGTACCTTGTATCTAAGAAAAGATTGATATCCTATATATATAATAGACGTCCTGCAAAAGTCACATCGGCTGCTTACAGTGAGGGGGTGGAGAAGGCAACAACTCATAAAATTAAGCGATTTGGATGTGAGTTAGTCTAACTGTGAGGATCGCCGCGTTAACAGCTCGCTACCTATCTCTCTCTCGTGCACGCACACTAGTGCATGCTGTGGACGACGCGACGATCGCTCCCACACACTCGTTCAGTTCGGTTTTGCACGTTGAGTACCGCCAGTACAACGTCACTTTGGCTTGAACACGTTCCGTTTCTCGCGACAATCGCTGCTTCATCGAAAACGTTTCTGTGAACTGGCCATTGTTCGCGCCACAATGCGTTGACACTCTTCGGAAGTGGCTTAATTGACACAAATTGTTCTTTATTCAAATCTTCCAGATTGATGTTTTTAACGAGCTTTATTAATTTGTAGCTTTTTAATTATTGAATGCGGTTTTTAATCGCTTCAGTTGACTAGTGATGTTTATGTGACTGGATGTCACACGGATATCGGACTGGTCTGAGAGGTGAGTGAATGAGATTATAAAATTAATTTAGAATTGGTTAGTTAAGTTTTAATTAAGCCTAATGAAGCGCGATGTTTTATTTGCCGGTGTCTTTTATTAATTGATAACAGAGAACGATAACTATGTTAATTTAGAACTTTTGAATAGTTCAAATTATGTCATTAACAGATTTTGAATTATTTAACATACCTACTATTAATTAATAAAGAGACGTTGGTAGTTAAAACTGTTTAATCTGTGTAGGTTCCAAACTAATATAACAATTATTAATCGTATAATACAATACAAACTTCTTTTTGTTTGTTTAGTCATCTAAAAGTTTTCAAAGTTTAATACATAAATTGTTTTAATAGTGATGGGACCCGCTTGCGAGTGTGCACATAACCTTTTGTAATTGTAATTGCTCTTTCAAATCTATCTAACTACCTATTTGCAAATTGTAAACAAAGCATTTAGTTGTAGGCTCTATAGAGCAGAGTTTGTTACGCTGTTTAGTTACAACCCCGTAATTATCTAATGTAGTACAATATTAACAAGTTGCTTGTAATTGTACGGAACGAATTGTATATTGTTACAGGGAAGGAATCAAATTTTTCTATAATTTAGAAAGAAAGCTCGTGAACTCTAAAACTTTTGTTAAAACTAAATGTTGTGATGCTTTGCGACGGCGAATTTCATTAACACTTTCGACAAATAATGAGATCTAAAACTTTGCATAAACTATCTTAATGTTAATCAATTGATACATTGCCCAATAGTTTTGCAAAGTTTTAAAACATATTTCTTTGTACTACCTAGCTAATTAAACAGATCCTTTTTAGATAATCTTATCTATCTAAAAAGGATCTTATCTAAAATACCCTTAATAATCTTATCTAAAAAGGATCTGTTTAATTAGCTAGGTAGTACAAAGAAATATGTTTTAAAACTAACAATTAACTTACACTCAACAATTAACTAGTTTAGTTTGCAAAACTATTGGGCAATGTATCAATTGATTAACATTAAGATAGTTTTTTTGCTTTATGCTTGGTGTAATATATCAACATAACATTTTACTTATTTACTTACTCATTTGCTTCAGTTTAGAAGTATAGGAACTTCTGTTTGTGTTTATTTTAATATTTTATTCTCAAAAATGTATACTTGTTCCATAATAAAACTGTAATTTTTGCGTGTGTATGTATTTAAAAGAAGAATATTCGTAATCACGTAACAAATTCGGATTCACAAAAACAAAAGGCCTTTTGAATCCTGCTAAAAAACCAATAGCTGATTTTGAAACAGGGTACCAAAGTTAAACGATTTAGAGCTTTTTCATAGAAACGAACCTACGTTGACTTTATGAATACTGGAGTGCAATTCTCTAAGCATCACATCGCTGATAAAAAACATATATGTGCTTCATATGCTCTATGTGCTCACAAATATAATATCCTTCGGATCGTCGATGTTTTCATATATAATTATAAGTATGAGTATGACACATGACATAACCTCAGTGACTACCAAATTGCCCGCTCGCCGTTGTTTCAACGACGAAGTTAAGGTTGTGCCGATGTTTTTGCTTAGAGAATTGCATTGCTGATACAGGACCACCACTGATGAAGGATGAAGATCTTGTTGAACCCCCGGAGTGATCACGCAAGGCTTCTTTACTGCCCTTGCGTATCCTCTAAAATTCTATATCATCTTGACGGTTGACAGTTCCCTCGGAAATTAAGATTTTTTTTCATCGGAATCTAAGATTTTCCGATGGCCAACATCTTTATAGAGATACCGTTAATGCCTTTCGTGTATTTAGCAAATAAATAACCCTTCCGTTTGCGAATATCTATTTACCTGAAGACATTTTAATTGCTAACTACGACATATGTTTCTCGTAATTCTCTTCTAATCAGGGCTCGTGTCTGAAAGATGCGTGGTCTTTAGTATCTTTCTCAGTCATCGACGGTTTAGGTGCTATTGTACCAACTGAATTACTTCTTCTTCTTATCGTGTGGGCAGAGCCCTGGTGTCAGAGTTTTTTCAGACCGCCTTACGGCCTCTGACATGTACTGAATTACTGATACTATGGTAAATAAATGATTTCCAGATTTGGTAGCAACTTCAAAAATTATTTGGGTGAGGGTTTAGCCTACATTTTTATGCAATATTATTACTGTAACACGATTCACTTTTAACCCCCATTACAGAATATTTGCATGCATATGAGTTGAGTAGGCATTGCAGTTTCGTAGGGAATAGCTGGTTTTTTTTGCTCCGGTCGGTTTGCTCCCATAGTAAGTTGTTCAGTTTGATGGGAAGACTCTTAGTTTAAAAGGATGCTAATGATATCAATTTTACCCTGTAGAATTAGAGGTACCTACCAAAAATTTATAATAACGAGATATTTTTAACTTTTCTTTTTCATTTGTTCAAATCACTACTCTGGCGAAAGGTTGCGCAGGACCTGGAAAAGCGACGTTATCTCGTTTCGGAGGCCAAAACCTCACTTTGGGCAAAGAGTATCTATTACTAGATTTGGGTCCCCGACCAAGCGGCGGTCGTTTAATTAGTTAGATTTGTCAAATCAAGGAAGATGGATCATTTTTCCTGGTTGAATGAGAGAAATTGAGTAGCTATTAGGTTACTCAACATTTTGCTTCTTTATCGTTTACTTATAATCTGGTGGTACGATGCCAACATAAATAAATATAACTCAAAAAAAAAAAAACATACTCGACTCAAATGTAGAACAGCTGATTGAAAAAAAAATTGTCTTTGTACCCATAGTAGAAGTTGTTCAGTTTAAATATTAGTCCACCCCTTTAAATATTACTAGGTGTTTTGTTACACCCTGTATTTTTTGGCGTGCAGTTGTAGTAATTTTATTTTTATCTAACATATTTTAAGGATTGAATGGCTTAAGTGGTGATAGGTGATTAGTTTTTTAAGCCCTTTCCCTTATTCTTCATAAAAAAATATACGGTCGAATTGAGAAACCTCTTCCTTTTTTGAAGTCGGTTAAAAATAGAGTTCTGTTAGTCTTAGGATGATGGGAACAACACGGTAGAGACAGAAATACAGGTACATGACATTACATGTACACACCATGTATGAGGGCATTACAGGGCCGTAGCTAGGGGGGGCATCGTGGGGCAATGCCCTACCTTAAAATCCCAATGCCCTACCTTAAAAATTACCTAGACATCCACTATACGTATTTACCATAAGGGCAAGCGGGGCACGAGTCTAGGGCCTCGGACTATGGGGACATTAAAATTCATAGATACTCATAAATTAATTTTTAACTCAAAACATCACAGGCAACAAACAACAATCACGTCGCAGGTCTGTGAAATTGCGAGCTCGCTTCGCTCACTCCAGATTATTAAGTAGTTTTGTTGTGCTACTCGATTGAGCGCTCTGGCACGGCTCTAGCCACAATCACTTTATGAGGTAAAAAAGCGCAGCGCGTCATAGTGCTGCGTGAAATTTTCATTTCACTCCAACTTCTACTTAAATTTTCAAACTATACTTACTACTTTTTTAAACATACAACATGCTGGTTACAACAAAGTCAAATAGTTTTGAAATTTCGAGCCCGTTTCGCTCGTTCTAACTTTTGAACGGTATTTTTTAGTCTACTGGAACTGGAAACACCACCGTTTTGGGTCATGTTGTGTGGAATTTCGAGATCGTTTCGTTTGCCCAAGGTATTAAATTATGTTTTAAGCGTACAAAATTGGAATAATTAAACTCTAACAACCATCATTTTTAATCTTTAATATTGCGAACTCGCTTCAGTAACTCCAACTTTTTTTTAAATAGTGTTTTGAGCATACACACCTACCAAGGCTAAAGGAACTCAAGCCAAAATCGTTTTGAGTCTTAGTAGTAGTAGGCTACTGAAACACGAACCACATCGTTATGAGTCTTGGTGTGTGAAATTTTGAGCTCGCTTCGCTCGCTCCAACTTTCCCATGGTATTTTCAACATACTTAACAAACCTAGGCTAATGGTAATGGAACTCGACCCACCATTGATTTTAGCCTTGATGTGAGAAATTTCAAGTTGGCTTCGCTCGCTCCAGCTTTCTAATGCTGTTTAAAGCATACTAACATATATACAACGAAATACGAACCAAATCATTTTGAGTCTTGGTTTGTGAAATTTAAAACTTGTTTGGCTTGGCTCGCTCCATCTTTCCAATGGTATTGTGATCATACTTAACAAACCTAGGCTATTGTAACTCGAACCATCATCGTTTTGATTCTTAGTGTGTGAAATTTCGAGCTCGCTTCGCTCGCTCCTACTTTCGAATTGTGTTTTTGAGCATACATAACATAACGTCATGTGCTATGCGCTCAATTTCACATGCGTAATTAAAGTAACATAGAAAAAAATTTACGCCCTTGCCTTTAACTTCCTATGCCCTACCTTTAATCCAGTTCTAGCTACGGCCCTGGGGCAACATATTGTGTACATGTACAACTTGCAGTTATAATATAAATGTAACGTAAATAAATAAAAATAATTATAAAACAATGTAAGTACATAACTTAGGATTGACTTAATTGAGTGATGCGAACCGGTAGAGAAGTGCCTAATAGATAAGAGATGGGTAGGTAATTGATTACTAAACCATTGTTATAAATCGCTCTAGGGGTTGTAACGACGTTGTATGATTCAGCAGTCCATAATGAATTATGTTTGTGTGATTAAATAAGAGGAAAGGCGGTCTACAAGAAACTTAAAGAATTTGTTTTTAACAGATCAGATCAGATCAGATTGGATCTAATGCTGTCGCGCTGTTCCCGAGGAACAAGAGTTACCAGTGCGAAAGTGACAACCCCAGCTCGGACTGATTTTACCTACATAAAATGGACGAAATAACGATTTCGTATTCCCTTGTTTCCTCCTCCAAAAATAAACTGATTTTAATAATTCTTTTAAGAATAATAGAAGAAAGACCTTGGATATGTTTGTTTCTTTTCCTTTTCTATACTAATATTATAACGAGGAAAGATTTGTATTTTTGTGTGAATGTTTGTAATTAATAAACTCAATAACAACTGTTCTGATTTCAAATTTTTTTTTCACCTTTAGGAAGCTACATTCATGTTATATTTATTGCTAGAAAAGATTAGACGTCCACCCGTGCGAAGCCGGGATGGGCCGCTAGTATTGTATATTTGCTTGCTGGATATATCAGAACACAGCGCAGTAAAATTGACCAATTTTGCGTCATGTTCGAAGGTAGGAGCCTCTTATAGTAGGTAATTAGTTTTAAAAAAAAAACATAGGGACATGGCAGAGGTAACATAGATTGTAATGTAAGGTAAACAAATATTTGCTGTAGTTTCGTTATTCAGGGAGGAAACAGGGGAATGCATTTCTATGGATTAAACAGAACCCGCCTTTCCTCTTATACAGGTACTATGACTAATATTTTAGAAAAAAATTACTATCTTTGCATTCAACCCCGATCAAATTGATAATGTTTATTCATAAGATTTAATAGTTTTCCTACACAAAATATATTTTTCAAAAAATTTTACACTTTTCGTGCATTTGATTGAGAACTATTAAATACTAGCTGTTGCCCGCAACTTCGTCAGCGTGGACAAGTGATTTTGTTTCATGTCTCGTCCTAAGATCATGGTCAGAACCAAGTTTAGGAATCCCGGCATGTAACATTAGAATGGCCATTAAGGAATGGGCTGATAAAAGACACGGCTAGAATGGTCTAGCCTATTGGGTCTGCAACACTATCAGCAATATAACACCACGAATCTCACAGGTCATACTGAACAACGGCAGGAGCAAAGCTCGTGCCATGATCGGAGTCCTCACCGGGCAGTACGCCACAGGCACGATAAAGCTCACCCTAGATCCCATTTGCCGAGCGTGCGGAGATGAGGAGGAAACCATGGAACATACATAATACTGTGTGACTGCGATGTTTTCGCGGCTAAACGTATGTGTCTCCTGAGAGATGGTTATTCAAAACTGGGAGATTATAGGTTTTTTCCCCTGAATGCTATTGTCTCCCTCATTTTCCAAATTTTTTAAGGGTGAAGAAAATAAATATGTAGGGGTAAACACAAAAGATACCAGTGGGTCGATGTGTTGCTGGCATGCCAGCCCCCATAATGAGATAAGATAATAAGAAGGTCATGAATAAACTTTAGCTAAATCTAAATTTCAACGACAATGTCGCGATAATAAACTAAGTTTTTAAGCTCATGCTTTCAAGGTTTTTCAGCGAAAACAAAAGTAGGTCGTATTGGAATTAATAATTGTTGCACATTTGCTTTAAAAATACGACTAACGCCATCTATTAAGAATTTAAGATGAAAACGATACTACAATTAAATTAAAGAACGCTAAAAAGAAGAACGCTGGAAAAGGTTAAAAGACAGAGGATTTTTTTTTATTTTTCCAATTCACCTTACACAACAGAGACGTTTTGAGTTAAGTCCAAGTATCGTTGAAAATGGATGAATTTTGAGATAAGGAAACGATTAATTCAATAAACGTCTCTGAATCTTGACCTAAGCGTCAAGATGAACAGGTGTAGAAGTTTTTCATTAATTTATAGAGAAATATATTTTGGGAGAGTCGATTCAACTATAGCGACTACAGTACAGTAGCTGTATCATTAAAGTTATTAAACCTTACAGTAGTAGAATAATTGACTTGAGTTGTCAAATTAAACCGTTTTTGGAGGTTTTCAGGAGATTATCGGCTGGGTAAAAATTATATTTCTTTGTATAATTCTCAATCTAACGTGAAATAGTGGATAATTTAATAAAATAGTGTTAGTGTATTTCACAAAATTATCTACGATTTCACTTTAGGTTCGCAAATAATCACAGAAACTAAATTTTTACCCTGCGATAAGATCCCCAAAAACGGTTCTATTGCCTCGCATCACGTACTTCTTTCTATTACACATAGCATCTTGCTCTTTGAGCTGTTAGTCACTCTATAGTAACTTTATGGGTAATACACTATTATCATCATCATTTGTATCTTTTCACTATTATCATTTGTATTATTACCTTTCGCTAAAACCTCAGCATTATACTAAAAGTAAGTTTTACTGCAGGTGCAGGCTTAAAAAGGTAATTGGTACCTTTAGGTACCTTCTAGGTACATCCTGACCACCCCGAAAGGAATTACAATTGTTTTACATACGTGTGCATGTACTTAGCATGTAGGTACCTACATTCCTGCTCAGAACGGGAAACCGCTCCTCAAAAGTAAGCTAGATCATATGCAGGTCTTATACAAAAGCTACGTACTTGCACCTTTTGGTGTAGAGACCATGGGCCTGTGGCGTCCAGATACCCGGAAGTTGGAAGCTGTTTATTAAAGAAATAGTTTCTAAGTTAGTCGACGCTAGAAGTGACCAAAAGGCTAGCGCGTACCTCGGTCAGCGAAAAGGCATTGCCATCCAAAGAGTAGGTAAAGCATTCTGGACATCCCTCCCCTTGACAGCCATTGATCTTTGATATGGTTCTGCTATCTATGCGTAGTTGGTTCACTGATCAATAAGATTGGTTTCATATTATTTAGCTTTTAATAGTTTACTTATTTTTATGTATGATATCTTGTTTGAGTACCTAATGCAGGTAATGTATTATGTCTTTTTTTAAAGAGAAATTTAGGTATAGTTTGGGAGAGCCGATTCAACTATGGCGACTACTACTTAAGTCAATAGGTATCAGGAAATAAACTATTATCGCTACGTATTACCTTTCGCTGAAGCTTCCGAATTATGCTTTGGTACTTTTAGCAATGTTCGTGACCACCCCGAAAGTAATTACAAACGTAAATTTACATACGTGTACTGTACATGTACTGGTCAGAACGGGAAACTTCTCCTCAAAAGGTAGGTAGGTTATATACCGGTCTTAGGCACAGCCTTTTGGTGTAGAGGTCTAGGGTCCAGATGCCCGGAAGATGGAAGCTAGTTATTAAAGAAAATAGTTTCTAGGATAGTCGACGCTACAGCTATATACTATTACCTATTCTGTGGCTACAGGTAACCAGAAGGCTGGCGCGTACCTCAGTCAGCGAAAACGCGTCACCATCCAAAGAGTATTAAGCATCCTGGGCATCCGTCCAGATTACAGCTATTGATCTTTGATAGGGTTCTGCTATACCTTTCTATCTATAGTTGTTTACCGATCACTAAGATTGGTTTCCTATTTGTACGTTTTTAATATTTACCTTTTTTTGTGTATAATATCTTGTTTGACTACCTATTGTTGCATTAAAAAAATAAAAATGCTGAAAGATAATGGTATTGTAGTTGTAGGTAATTTTATTTAAAAAACGTAAATGAAAAAAAAAACATCTAGATTCTAGACCAAGAATCGAACCTTCACCTAATGTATGAAAATCTAACCATTTTCTAAATGCGCTACGCGGCTTCTATGCGAAGCGATGAAAAAAGCAACTTCTATTTACCACTACAATCTATCCAAATACATATGTCAGGACAAGTCAGCGTAGTAAATCATTGTAAATTATTCCCACTTATCCCACAGGAACCCATTACTGGGATAAAAAGTATCCTATATGTTAATCCAGAACACATTCTATCTGCGTGCCAAATTTCATCCAAATCCGTTCAGCCGTTTATGCGTGATTGAAACACAAACATACAACCTTACAACCTCACAAACTTTCACATTTATAATATTATATAATATATAATATAATAATATAATATAATATAATATAATATATAATATATATATATATATATTAGTGAGATGAGATAGGTAACCTATACAGGGTGTACAATAAAATGGGACAGCTACTTAAAGGGGTGCTCCAGACCATCAAACTGAACAACTTTCTCTATGGGACCAATACCGAAATCGCGAAAAAAAAATCCGCTCTCCCATACAAAACTGCTAACAAAACTCGACTGAAATGTATGGGACAGCAGATTTTTTTGCGATTTCGATATTGGTCCCATAGAGAAAGTTGTTCAGTTTGATGGTCTGAAGCACCTCTTTAAGTAGCTGTCCTATTTTAATTTACACCCTGTATATGACGACTACATGTAAACGATAAATAATGAATAAATCAGGTTTACTCTATTTGTAAGTTTCAGTTAATTAACTCTTGTTTTGTTATTAACTAAAGTTAAACTGTTAAATTATTGTAAACTAAATATCTGATTTTTATTTCTCACAGGTTTAAAATTAGGTAGGTTACTCTGCGTGTCTTGTCGTACTGCTGCGTTTTAATATTAGTATATGATCGTTATCTTTATTTTACTTATTATTATGATTTAATTAAAATAAAAACTGATCAAGTGCGAGTCGGGCTATTAGCGCAACGAGGGTTCCGTACCACACACCACACAACATTAACTTATAAAAAAGTTGTTTTCTCCGGGACCTTAGCGCGAGACCGACTCACACTTGGCCGGTTTTTAATTTTTTTTATTATACCGTAGAGCAGGCGTGTCAAACTCAAAGTCATTGTTGGGCCACATTCATAATGATAGTAGAGTCAGCGGGCCGCAAATAACTTAGAGATATTGTATCAATTATAGGAAATCGTTTGTGTCGCGTTATAAATGAGTCTTTTGCTATAATAATATGTTGTTCATTTCTCATTGTAAAGAGACGCACCGTAATGGGAATCGACGTTGAGGCGACTCGACATAAGACGGAATAATTCGGGGGCTCACTGAAATGAGACGCACCGTAGTGGGAATCGACCATAGAGTACGAAGAGATGGCATATCGGCTTGTTTCTATAGAAAATGTTGTCGCCAACAAAGGGGGTGAAAAACAGGTGAGGGGAGGGTTAACATTTAAATACGCTACTTTCCGCTAGATGTGTATGATATGACGTCAGGCCCAGTTGAGTATCTGTGCACAGTTCGATACAACATCTCTACCCCAGGGGAGCGCGTTATTTTCTCTGTGGAATCGACGAAAGACGAATCGACATACACGGAACAATTCGGCTAGGGTAGGTAGGTTCTTAAGATTTCTGCAGGTAATACTATCTGCAGAAATGTTAAGAAATCAACATCCAAACCGTATCTAAATCAGGGCTGTAGCTAGAACTGAATTTCAGGTAGGGAAGTTTGATTGAGACTTCCAAATTAATTTGATAAAATAATTTTTCTGCAGTATGTACCACTTATTAAGTTTTCAGAACCTTTAGCTCTGCCCTGCAAACCATGCAAAAAAGGTGAACGAGCGAAGCGAGCTCAAAACTTTTCACATCATGATTCAAAACAGTGGTATTACAACTTCGATCAACAATATACAACTATTACAATCATAATATGACTGTCAGGCTCGCCGAAAATCTGGCTACTTGAGTATTTGTAAAAGTCTGCACACCCTCGGGCCGCATCAGGAAGCTGTTCTTAAAATTAGATCGGGCCGCAAGAAAAAACGTTTATAAAAACTAGATTCTTGTATCCCTTAAATTTTAACTTTTTGACATTTTTATAAAAAAAAATTTTTTTTTAAAAATTCTGCTGTAATAACGCATATTCTGTGTTCGCAAATGTCATCTGTCTATTACGTTTCAAAAATTACAGCCCTAACTAGGTAGGATAGACGGACGGACGGGCAACGTAGACGTAACGTAGGCTTATGAATCTGGTCCCGTTTTCACCCTTTGGGTACGGGAACCTGAACCCTGAAAAAACCGGCCAAGTACGAGTTGGGACTCGGGCAATTAGTGTTCCGTACTACCAGGTGATTAAAATGGGTCATTGATGAAACAACTATAAATTGACACTTACTTAGTATGTGGTCACATAGTAACTGAAGATCATTTTACAGTGGTCTCACTGGTGTTAGTTTTTTGGGTATAGAAAAAAAAACTATCCAAGGTAGAGCCACCCTGATAATTTTCCTGCCATCTACACGTTATTTCTGATGTTCATGATTTTTTTTCAGATCTTATACGGCTATATTTTTTGAAATAGAGGTGGGGACAGCAATTTCTCAGATTGAATTGAAAATTTTGATAAACATAGTTTTTATAAAAAATTTGAAAAGTATATTTTTAGACTCTTATTTTCATAAGCTTTTAATTGATACTCCACACAATAAGGTAAAAAAAAAAGTTTTTTTTATTTACCCTTTCTTACTCCGCAAATTGGCCCCCATTATAAAAATTTAGCTTTTTTTACTTCATTTATGATATTGGATCACCAATTGCTATATCTGTACCGAGTTTCAACTTTCTATGTCTTACGGTCTCTGAGAAAAATGCCTGTGACAGACGGACGGACGGACGGACGGACAGACACCGAGCTGATTCCATAAGTGTTCCGTTTTTCCAATTTTGGTACAGAACACTAAAAAGAGAATTAGTTTGAATTTTTGAATGCTCCTTATATCTCTTCGAGGATCTCCTTAAGAAGATGTTAATCGATAACGATGTAAAGAGCTCAAAGTCGCGGATGTCCCGTCCACTCGGCGCCCGCGCACGCGACGCGTGTGGCCCTTTTGATACACCGATCACTTCCTCAATACACATTAATTCATTTTGAACTCTTTGTAGTAGAACATAAACAAGCCTATCAGATACAAAAATAGGATTCTTTGGTTGTCTCACATTAGTTTTAATAACCACGTCTAACGATGTTCGTTTAGTGCGAATCAAAAGAAATTAACAGCCTAATTTGTGAAGTGTGAAATTGTAAATGACTTTTCCCATTTATCAAGTAAAATTTTTATGTAATCTGATCACTTGCCAAGGTTTTTCCCAAAGGGTGAAAACGGGACCCTATTCATAACCATAAATGGGCAGCATAGTCCATCAGTCCGTCCGTCTGTCCTACCCATTTAGAGCTTTAACTTTTGAACCGTAATAGCTATCGACAGTTGTAATTTTCACAGAATATGCGTTATTACGGCGGATTTACTAACAAATAATACAAATTAAAAAAAGTTTAAAATTAAGGGGATGTTCTCAATTAATTCGTTTAAACTAGTTTTTGTCAACGGTTTTTCTTCTCGCTCTATTTTAATACATACAAGCGTTAAACTTGGTGTGATTATACAGCAAACTCTAAAGTATAACAACAAATAAAAACACCGGCCAAGTGTGAGTCGGTCTCGCGCAAAAGGTCCCGGAGAAAACAAAACTATTTTTATGTTAAATATATGTTGTGTGGTGGTGTGGTACAGATCCCTCGGTGCGCGAGTAGCCCGACTCGCACTTGACCGCTTTTTTTATGCTCCTCAAGTAAAATAAATTAACTAACGTTTTTAAATTTTAAATGCTAATTCATTATAATTATGTACAAGTCTCAACAACTTGCACAATCAGCTGATTGCAACTTTCATTTTGATTTTAATTTTGCACGACATTGTCTGGCTGGGTCCTATTTGATTAATAAACGTGATAATTGTAATTTACAATGCTCAGAATGTTAGTGAGACATACTTACATTACCTTCTGCATGTTTTTAACGTCATTACTAACACAGTATTATTTATAGTACTAGTGTTTAGTTGTGGTTTCGGTAGGAAGTGTTAGGTTTTCATTTTATTGTTTTGTAGTGTCAAGGTTAAGGCACGATGGGGCTGACATAACCTCAGGGTCAAAAGCTCCAATTAAAATAAAAATAAAAACAGAATAAAAAAAACAAACTAACACAGTATAAGACCGTAAAACAACTTCGTACAATGGTACCAAACGCGGCATACGTCTCGTAGCACGCACACACTGACTATAACTCCGCGTAGCCCCGTCTGGCGCTGCCTTGGCTGCCTTCACAGGCTGCCTTAGATATCGTCAGTGTGTGCGTGCTACGAGGCTTACCTACTGGCGAGCACACATACAAGCCGCGTTTGGTACCATTGTATGAAGATGTTTTACAGTCTTATACTGTGTTACTAACCAACGATGTACCCTGAATTGTCATTATAAATTACAATAATTGTCACGGCCCTTGAGCCCCTAGACTTAATAAAATATAAATTAAATTATTACCTAACGTAACCTATACTTAGTACTAAAGATTTTTTGGAGCGCAGCGAAGACAAAATAAATCTTTATCATTGTTGCTTTGCTTTGCTAAATTCAGTTTTCGTTTGCAATTTTGCTTAAAATCGGCGTATTGACGTCATTATCATAAAGTTCAGTAAACAGAAGCAGGTTTGGGACAATATGAGTAGGTACCTACTTGTCCTAATTACATAATATTATGGTTGTTAATTAGATAATCGCTTCAGGCTGCTTTGATACAAAATACCAAACGTAAAGGTTCAAAATACAAAATGTTATTAAAATCTAAGGCAAGGTCGAAGTCGAGCCAACTAAACTACCCGCTGTTACTAAAGACCCCAAGATGTTTTAACATTTATTAAATAAATAAAAGTCGTCGTCCACGTGCCAAACGTAATCTCTACTACCTATTATTTAAAACTGTAACAGAAGTGTATCTATACACACACACACGGCGACACATCAAGCTACGCGAAACCAATATGTAAGCTGGCCGCGCGACGTTATAGTGCGGACCGAAACAGGGGCGATCATCGAAACATCGAAAGTCCGGGTACAGGGCCAGCTTATTTTGGTTTTTAACCTACGAAAAGAGTAGTCCGATTTTGATAAATATTTTTTTAAGGTGGTCCTTATTCAATTCGGTGAAGATCTGATGACGGATTTCGGAGCTACACAATAGAACTCCTCAAAAGTTGCGATTGAAACGTTTGCTTCGTATTGATGTACTCTTTGCGTGTGCTGATATCAGAATCCAACATTTCACCACAAAAAATTATGAAATAATATTTTTACACAAAATTAATACCGACTTCAAAACTCAAAAAGTAAATAAGAATATTAATTGTGTCAAGAAATTACTGCAAGCTCAGTCTCGAATCGTACAGTCTTGACAGCGACTTCGATAAAACAAATTAATATTCCTATTATTGATGCTTAAAATTCATCGGCTGCAATATAATTTTTTATTTTTGAGTTTTGAATTCGGTCTTAAATTTTTGTAAAAAAAAAATTTGAGTACCAGCTTGATGTGTCGCCGTGTAGAAGATATACAAAAAAAGATACGCTATGGTTTTTGGGTGTCCCTGAATCCAAAATCACCAATTTTGTTCGCGCATCACGCGATAACTACTGGACCGATTTCGATGAAACTTTTTTGTTTGAAAGCTTTATGATTCGAATTAAAAGCCGGTATAGGTATCATTTATCTCGCTACGCTAATAATATTTGTCATAAAAGTTAATAAAGTACATGCTTGTAGATTTTACACTTCATCGTGGAAAACTTTGCAGTTCATTTAATGACAAAACTTTTTATAATCGCTGGACTTAAAAGGAGCAAGTATTTGTAAGGGATATTTATGCAAGCAGTGCAGTTTCCTATAGTCACGTCTCCTACGTGTCTCATGTAGCATATGTCATGCAATTATAGCACGTAGCTAGCACTATATAAACTGTACTGCCACTAATAAAGACGTTCCATTCGACAACCACACTGCTGGCGTATTATTCTCCATCTCCGAGGCTCCCGATCCAGTCGGCCTTTAACGCCCTACCAACATGCGTTAAACTGGTGACCCCGACGTGATCCATCACACCCGACGTGATCCGTCCCAGCCGACGACGTGATGGCCCCGACAAGGAAACAGCTGCATCGTTTGGAAGATTTCTCGCTTTGGTGATTTGCACAATTCCTTTCGGCCTCCCACAAGCGGGTCTCACCGATTGGAATTTCAAGAGGCAATATATTCACTAACGCGAGCACATCATTCTTCCCACAATGTACGGAGTCTCCCCGCAGCCCGGAACCGCATTACCACAGTCGCCAGCACCAGAGAGGACCATTGAAGCGCTAACCGTCCTGTGACGGTTTCCAGATTATTTCCGATCGCGCAGCCACGCTTGTGGTTCACACGGCATCAAAAATACAAGTAGCTGCCGCCTTTTGTTACCTACCTCAAAAGTGGAACACGATTTTTAAACGATACAGGCGCAGACGTATCTGTATTAGCTGTTTTAAACAGAAGCCTCGAAACACGACCGCTATGCATTCGATCTTTTCGCCGGTACGTCCATCGCACGTATGGGGAAAAAACCATACATTTGAATCAGGGATCGCGCCGTGTCTTCACATGGATCTCCATCGCAGCCGATTCAACGTATAATTCTCGGCGCTAATTTTGTTAAAACAAAACAAATGACCTACCTGCTTGTTGACCTACATACAAAAGAGCTGACCGACAAAGTTACGGAACTGTCCATCATTGCAAGCGTGAAACATTCCGAGACTTAATGAGTCATCAATTCGTGTGAATTATGTAAACATGACCTTCGATTTATTTGAATTCATCAAAACGACGTTTGGGTCTTCACAACTATTATACGGGTCGGAGCGCAACTTTGCTACGTCAACGATATCCTCATAATATGGCAGACACAGATGGAGAACAGCACAAAAAGCATCTTCACGAAGTGTTCCAGGGATCGAGTAGCTACGAGATCGCATTTCGTTCACAAGGACCTTCAGAATTGCATTCATGTATTCCTCAGAAGAGACATGTTTAAGAAGTCCTTTACAGCTCCTTACGATTGCCCGTTCAAAGTCCTGAAGCGAGATGGTAAATGAATAGCCATCCATCTACCAGGCCGCACTACAAGTGTCTCCGTGGACCGATTGAAGCGAACGTTCTCATTGCCAGCCGTCGAAGCAGCACACGAGACGACCTTCCCCGGACCCCACCTCGAGCACAACAAACGGACCGACAGTCACATGCTCCGGACGCACCATACAACCAATTTTACGGTTTAGCTCATAAGCTCAAAATGTTTGTTATTATATTCTTTGTTTTTATTCCCTTCTGTTCTACACTTTTTAATTTTTACACTCCTAGCTTATAGATTTTTGTTGATTTTTTATTTTATAATTGTTAAATGAATGTTTTCCCTCATTTCAAAAGGGGGGAGTCCTGTAAGGGATATTTATGCAAGCAGTGCAGTTTCCTATAGTCACGTCTCCTACGTGTCTCATGTAGCATATGTCATGCAATTATAGCACGTAGCTAGCACTATATAAACTGTACTGCCCCTAATAAAGACGTTCCATTCGACAACCACACTGCTGGCGTATTATTCTCCATCTCCGAGGCTCCCGATCCAGTCGGCCTTTAACGCCCTACCAACATGCGTTAAATATTTTTTAAATTGCGACCTTGAATTTTTCTCGCATGTTATAATTTTCACTTAATTTTTAATGAAAATTATGCGCTGAGCCTACTTTTTATCAAAATTATAAATACCTAATTAGATGTGCCCGCTGCGCGCCCGCGCGCCGTGGAAGTCTGAGGCTGCGTTTCCACCAAAAATGTGCGAGGAGGTCGCGAGGGATGTGCTTTTCAAGAACCAATAGAATCGCTTCATTTACCTTGCCTCGCTCAGCACAGCTCTGGTGGAAACGGCTTAGCGGAGCGAGGTTTTTGTACGGACAAAACAAGCGAGAGATGTGTGTGAGGAATGTGTTGCGAGGTTTGCGACACACTGTACAAGCCAGTCCATGGATGCCCCCGCGCCGGCCGATACATTTCACAGCTTCGCAACGCATCCTCGCTTCACAGCTCCGCTACACATCCTCGCACATCTCTGGTGGAAAAGTACCCTAACGGGTTAATAAGCGATAATATACACTCATGGCTACCCTGAAGGTCCATCCCTAATCATAATAAATAAAATTGGTCAAGTGCGAGTTGGGCTACTCGCGCACCGAGGGTTCCGTACCACACCACCACAGAACACAACATTATTAACTTAGAAAAAACATTTTTTTTGTCCGGGACCTTTAGCGCAAGACCGACTCACACTTGGCAGGTTTTTAGTATTTGTTGTCATTCTGTAGAGTTTGCTCTATAACCACACTAAGTTTGACGCTTGTATGTATTACCGTTTTTACGATAGAGCGTGAAGAAAAAACGTTGATAAAAACTAGTTTCTTGTTGAAAACCCCCCTTAATTTTTAACTTTTTGGCATTTTTATTATTTGTTAACAAATCCGAAGTAATAACGCATAATCTGAGAAAATTTCAACTATCTAGCTATTATGGTTCAAAAGTTACAGCCCTAAATAGGTAGGACAGACGGACGGACAGACGGACGGACAACGCGTTGCAACGTAGGCTTAGTAATAGGGTCCCGTTTTCACCCTTTTGGTACGAAACCCTAAAAAATGGAATGTAAGTTTGTTTGTTAGGCTTTCACGCAAAAACTACTTCATGAAACTTTGTACATATATATTCTTGGAGGTATTAGAAGTAACATAGGATACTTGGGGTTTTCCAAACTCCACGTGGACGAAGTCGCGGGCAAAAGCTAGTTGTAAATAAAGGTGAAACAATTTTTTAAATCGGAAGAGTTTAGGAGATTACTTATCTTCTTCACCAGCGAGTGCTTCAGGAGAGTTTTCAACCTACGAATGCTTTCAATTTTTAGGGGGTTGAAACAGGATGGCGCTTGTTTAATCCCATACAAATATTCGTAGGTTTTGGTAGGATAAAAAACTCGCAGTAGGCCCTCAAATGACTATTGTGAAAGATACCTATATACATATTCACTAAATGACAAGCCACAATAGGTTATAGTTAAATACTTGTATCGAATACTTACAGCAAAATAAAATGAAAAAAATATAGGGTCCTTCTTAATATGCTGACACTTTTTAAAGGGATGATCAGACCATCAAACTGAACATCTTTCTCCATGGGACCATAGTAGATATCGCGAAAAAATCAACTGTTCCATATACAGGGTGATATTGATATCATTGGCATCCTTTTAACCTAAGTCTACCCATCAAACTGAACAACTTTTACTATGGGAGCAAACCGATCGGAGCAAATAAAAAATCAGCTGTTGCATACATTTGAGTCGAGTAGGCATTGCAGTTTAGTATGGGACAGCTGATTTTTAAGTTGCTCCGATCTGTTTGCTCCCATAGTAAAAGTTGTTCAGTTTGATGGGTAGACTCTTAGTTTAAAAGGATGCTAATAATATCAATTTCACCCTGTAGATCTGCAAACCTACTTGAGCCAAATGATGGACAGCTGTTTTTTTCGCGATTTCGTTGTTGGTCCTTTAGAGAAAGTTGTTCAGTTTGATGGACTGAACATTCCTTTAAAGAAGTGTCAGCAAATTAAGAAGGATCCTGTATGATGGCCGACTCATGCTTCGCCCTACTTGTAGTTATAACTTTGACACACATTTGTCCATGCTTATACTGTATTGTATATCAACTGATTGATGATATGAATGTTAAGTAGTTATGTACGGACTTATTACTAAGTACCTAATACAGACTCTTTTCTTATTATACTTAATTCCAGGTGCGCCGAGCATAATATCATAATTATTTTATCTGTAAACCATAACAATTCACGTTTGAAATAGAACAGATGGTTATATTTATAAAAATATTTAATAACACATATATAGGTACAACTTACTAATACTGATTCTAGATTCCCATTACCAAGTACCTAGATGCTTTGACTTTTTATAATCTAATTATATAATTATTGAAGATTTAATTATCAAATTATAATATGTCCTAATATTCATCGAATAAAACCTAACTAGATTGGTATAAAAGGTATTCCTTGTTCTTAGTCGTCTTATGTAGGTAAATATAAATTTTTTACCCGAAGAAAACGAATAATTTTTCTACTAATATTATTTATTTGTCAACAAAGATGATTCCCGTAAGGAACATCGAACTTCCGCTGCCGCTGGTCGATTCACGCTTGGTCGAATGAACATACTGATTTTATGCGATTTTACATTTTTTTTCCTTTCACTAATGAGCTTTTAGAAAACAATGGCAAGGGGTTAAAATCGGGTTTAAATTGTAATCCCATACTTATCGGCGTCCTTCTAAGAACTGAATAACCCAGAGGGTTGCACATGTGTTTTGTTTTTACATAATCGATCCACAGACGGAGAAAATAGATAATAAACCACCTAGATGAAGCGCTGGATGGCCGGCTGCCCGCAGTGATTAGATTTCTCTGAATTATAAACATTGTTGGTGTTAGTTTACTTTATTCACTGGCTCCTCTAAATATGAGGTCGAACCGAATGAATGCTCAATGATTAGTGCATATTGTTAGGTACCTACAGGTAGAGGTTGTATAACAAAATGGGACACTTATTTAAAGGGGTGCTTCAGACCATCAAACTGAACCACTTTTAATATGGGACCAACACTGAAATCGCGAAAAAAAATCCGCTGTCCCATACAAAACTGCAAACTTAACTCGACTGAAATGTATGAGACAGCAGATTTTGTTTTCGCGATTTCGACATTGGTCCCATAGAGAAAGTTGTTCAGTTTGATGGTCTGAATAAGTAAGTGTCCCATTTAATTGTACACCTGTATACAGGGTCCTTCTTAATATGCTGACACTTTTTAATAGGATGATCAGACCATCAATTTGAACAACTTTCTCTATAGGACCAACATCGAAATCGCGAAAAAAAAGCTGTCCCATACATTTGGCTCGAGTAGGTTTGCAGTTTTGTATGGAAGAGCTGATTTTTTTTTCGCGATTTTGATGTTATTGCCATAGAGAATTGTTCAGTTTGACGGTCTGATCATCCCCTTAAAAAAGTGTCAGCATATTAAGAAGGACCCTATGTTTTACATGTACATAATGTATTATGTATTTCACTATTTGAATTATATCAATTGTTCTATTGTATAATTGTGTAATCCACCTTCTCTTTTATTTAAGTACTTCTGTAATTTTACTTAGCACTCTATAAAATTATCATCGTAACAAACTTTTACAGTTATTATTATTATTATAGAGACATTATACAATAATATTGATTAATAGATTACTAGGATAACTTATACAACATGTGCGTATTTACATACCTTTTAAATAAAGCAATAATTATAATGTAACAGTTATCCGCAGGAGTCACTAAAATACAGGCACAGCCTTTGTTTGTCTTTGCAATAAAATCAATCAGCGTGTATCGATAGGAGAGTTCAGTTCCTCCGATGTTTCGACGTGCGTACACACATATAGGTACATACATACACACATTTATACCAATGCGAGGGTGGAGATTTGTGGATATAGGAGCAAAGGGGTCGTAGTGGCGAAGGGTACGTAGTTATGTCGAGTTTTTGAAGGGATTTATTCACGAATTTGTAGCTGATTGACTGTTATATCAAATTTATCTCCAGGGTGTAAAAAAACCCAGTTGGAGCCTTAAAGGGTTGCTTCAGACCATCAAACTGAACATCTTTTACTATGGAACCAGCTGTTCGATATTGGTTTCAATGAAAAAGTTGTTCAGGTTGATGGTATGAAGCAACCCTTTAAAGCTCCAACATGGTTTTTTTACACCCTGTATATTCCACGTCTATTGATTTATTACTAAATGAAATTATGATTTACATAATTATCTACAGGATGAAATTAATATCATTAGCATCCTTTTAAACTAAGAGTCTATCCATCAAACTGAACAACATTTAGAATGGGAGCAAACCGATCGGTGCAACAAAAAAATCAGCTATTCTATACTAAACTGCAGTGCCTACTCGACTCAAATGTATGCAACAGCTGATTTTTTAGTTGCTCCGATCGGTTTGCTCCCATAGTAAAAGTTGTTCAGTCTTCTTCTTCTTCTTATCGTGTGGGCAGAGCCCTAGTGTCAGAATTTTTTCACGGCCTCTGACGTGGTTTTTATGTAACGACTACTACCACCAGGGATAGTAGAGTAAAGTTGTTCAGTTTGATGGGTAGATTCTTAGTTTAAAAGGATGCTAATGATATCAATTTCACCCTGTATAATTATAATCTTGAAATATAATACCTTAATAATCTAGAACGAATTATTTAGTTTATTAGAAGATCAATATTATCAAACAATAAGACGGTTAACGTAAATTTAATGAGGCAAGTAAAGGGAAGTAGCTATTTCGCCCGCACTCTAGTTTATGTCAATCAGGCCGCATTTACTCACTCAATAAGACTTAAATTGACCGTCTGTTTGTTACAGGAAGCGTCTCAAAACATCGCTACGCGACTTCAAAGACCGCATTCGACTTCAAACGACCTCTCACCGACACAAATCCCAAGTGGCTATTAAACGCTAATTCAATCATAAAAACAAACATGACATACTATTTCCGTACGAATCGCGGGTGAATAATTTAACACATGAGCGCGGAACAAGAAGACGAACTTAAATGTAAAGGGAAGGACACCGACAAAGAGGAAGACATGCAAACGGTCGTGTCCACCTATCTTCTAACATCCAATCTGATAGACCAAGCCGATACCAGACTGATAGATATAAACAATGGATTCCAGAATGATTCTTCATACGTTTGCCGATATACGGAAGAGATCGAAGAGGGTCCCGATGTAGATGAAGAGAAAATTAATGTCGACGAGGAGGATAAAGAAGAAGAACTAGTTATAGCTGACGACGAAACTTATGACAATCGTCAAGAATCTCAAACTCATAACTTATATAGTGCAACGTCGTCTGGTCAAATTTTTCATGTACAAGGAACTGATACTCAGAATATAGGCAATAGGCCAGATGTAATTGAGGTACGGAAGGACGAACTCAATGAACCTACATGGCACCCACATGTATACGGGAAACCGCCTAAAAAACCAACACCACACAATATAGAACACATTTTAGGTATATCGAACTCTAATGTAGAACGAACGCAAATCTCTAAAGAAACTAAAAGATCTACTGTAAGTCAACTAATGAATGTTAAGAGAAATTTTGATGTAAGAAAATCGCTACCATGTCAAGCTAAAAGTATCCATGTACAAACAGATTTACCAGAGCGAAAGTTTAACATAAGTATGCATAAGAACAAGTTACAAGAACAATTACTACAGCGTGGTGTTCGTACCACGGACTGTAATTACGACAGTAAGGAACAAAGTAGTCTCAAGATTGAAGATCAACCTCTCAACCTCTCTGTGTCCAAGCCCAAGGATTGGACTTTTACAAACGATGAAGATAAAACTGTCAAAGGTAGGCAACTCGTATGCGGTCTCACTGTTATAGTATTTAACTTGGTACCTTAGATAAAGTATGTATAGATAGAGCCTCACACTTCTACCGTATAAAACAAAAGTGGCGTGCGTGAGGCGTCATACAATTTATTTCTGTATGCGTGTATACCGACACAGCTTATCACCCCTGTTCCTCTACCTGGACATTCGAACTTCGCAATTGCGTGAACGTTTTCGTCCCAATTTCAACTCTATTACAATGAAGTTCGGACCGAAACGGTCTCGAAATAACGATAATCGAAAGTTCGGGTACAGGCCCAGAAATCGGGGATATGTTTTTCGATGCGTTCGCATAGAGATAGGAAGTAGCTTCGACTGTCTATTTAGACATAACTTATCAATGCTTGGTACCTATATGTATTTTCTTGACCATGTAGTTTTGCTTTGGCTTTGCGAATTTTACGAATCGTTTACCTCATCATGTCTAATAAACAAAGAAAAGACTTGGAATTTGTGTAGACATTGTCTATACATATAAAGATTATGGACGATCAAACTTTGCAAAAACTTCAGAGTTGTCATAGATTTTTAATTAAACATAATTCACCTATCAAGCATCCCACACACGCAGCTAAATAAACTAATAAGTTATTCCACGAAGTTTCTACCAAAGAGGTCGGCATGGGCTATAAACCGGCAAAGTTGTAAATTAGAGTCAATTAGTCGTAAGGGTCCCAACATAAAGTGCTCGCGTTTTAGGGAGCGTAATAATAATTTTAGTACACGTCGATGGGTGCAGATGGACTGCGTATTGCTTTGTTTGTCAGTTAATGATTCTCAATATCGGAACAGATTACCAGTGGCGAAGAGTCTATTATAATTATAATATACTAGCGGCGACCGCGACTTCGTACGCGCATACCATTGACTTTAAATACTCATAACTTTTAATTGAATGAACCGATTGTGTTGAAATAAAGCAAAAGTAAAGACTAAAATATTAATCAAAACTTAGCCCTATCCTTTCGTGAAAACCTCATCCGAATCGGTTCAGTAGTTTTTATGTGACAAACAAACAGACAAAAAATATCTTCAATGTACATCCACGTCATGTTTACAATTTTATAATATGTTTTTTATTACATGTAGGTATAGATTTATATGATTTATGATTCCATCTCTACATATACATGGTTCTAGGTTGTACCCTATTATATAGGATTTCAAAAAAAAAAAAAATACCGACTTCAGAAGTAAAAAAGTACAAAATAATATTTCAGCCTACGAATTTTACGTTCGAATCTATAAGAAAATTAATTTGTTTTGTCGAAGTCGCTGTCAAGCCGGTAGGTACCAAGCCAAGTCGGTGTCAAGCCAAGCCAAAAAATTACTGCTATCCCAGTCGCAAATCGTACCTACCGGCTTGACAGCGACTTCGACAAGACAAATTAATTTTCTTATAGATTCGAACGTAAAATTCATAGGCTGAAATATTATTTTGTACTTTTTCACTTCTGAACTTACTTATTTTTTTGTAAAAATTTTTTTATTTCATGATTATATGTTAGTTCGACTCAGATATCACTTATACAGGGTGAAATTGATATCATTGGCATCCTTTTAAACTAAGAGTCTACCCATCAAACTGAACAACTTTTACTATGGGAGCCAACCGATCGGAGCAACTAAAAAATCAGCTGTCCCATACTAAACTGCAGTGCCTACTCGACTCAAATGTATGCAACAGCTGATTTTTTAGTTACTCCGATCGGTTTGCTCCCATAGTAAAAGTTGTTCAGTTTGATGGGTAGACTCTTAGTTTAAAAGGATGCTAATGATATCAATTTCACCCTGTATATGCAAAGGGTACATTGAAAAGAAACAAATGGGTCAATCGCAGACGATTTGCTGTCAACTTTTGAGGAGTTATATCATGTAGCTCCGAAGTGCGTCATCAGATCATCACAATATTAAAATGAGACCACCTCGGGAGTAAACCCTTTCAAACAAAAAAAGAATTTCTAAAATTGGTTCACAATTGACATACATAAAAAAAAAGAATACATACAGCCGAACTGGAAAGTCCAATCGACTAGTTTATCGGAAATCACAGTTTAGGAACAAATCTAAACGTAAATAATATCTAACACACAAAATAAATAACAAAGTTTTTCATCGATAAAATTCCCGGTTATAAATCCAATTTATCAATCAGTTAGTTTCGCTAAACTGCTGCCACAAAACAGCAATGGGCTATTCTGATCTTGCAACTATTGCATTTATACCGCATAGTGTTTTAATCGAGCTCAATATAAAGGCATTCCCATATTGCTACCTTTCAACTGCTTTATTTCCAATTTTGAACCTTAATAATATGCAGCAATGACTTTTAAAAGTTTCTAGTAACTGAACGTGTATGTTTGTGAGGTGTAATTTGAACGTTGAACGTCCAAGCAATAAGCTATTGGTCCTTGCAGCTGTGGCGTCTATCGCGCTTAGGGTTGCCAATGTATTTTTAGAAAGAAATTTATATTAGGGATTAATAGGTGACGTTATTTTGATGTGGATTTATGACGTCAATTGAAATGGTTGGCGCTTATTAGTTGATGGCACGTATATGTGATGGTAGGTATTTTTGTTGATCATTTCGTAATGACTGTGAACGTAGCACTTAAATAATAATAGGTACATAGCTAACGTCATAATTATTTAACGTCGCAATAAGTAACCCAAAAAATCTGATTGAGCTAATTTATAGTACCCACAAATGCCCACAATAATTACCGATTAATTATTTTATTGTAATCACACTAATCAGGGCAATAATCTTATGACTAACTTAAAAACTGGGAAATTAAGAAGATTCAAATAATTAATTTATAAACACAATCCTATCGAAAAAAAAGTATACAGTATGCACTAATACTGAAAAATTCACACAGTGATAAGAAATAATCATTAAGTAACCTTTTTAATTCTAATCAAATTAATTTTTTTTTTAAATTTGAATACTAACAACTCAGGTGCATTAATAAGCAACTTTACACAATAGGATGTTAGTATGAAAATTGTTAGTTTCATTCATGTAATTCTATTTCTGCCATTAAAAATGATTAGATGAAAAAAAAACATTAAATAAAAAAATTTTGTATGATTGTGTGCTTTATCATAAGCATAAGCATATGCTCATGACTATATTCCCCGAGGGGGTAGTCAGAGATATTCTGAAGCCTCAGAACATCCACTTTTCACTAGTACCGAAAATATGCTTTATCATACCTTATTTGCTAAACGCTTACAAGAACAGCACTAAATAAATGAACTAAAACAGATTTGTTTTCGCAGCCCTACTGTCATTTTGCGGCGATTGTGCTCGCTACATCATCTGCCTACGATTCGCGAAATACTCGGGCCGGCGATGGTTTAATTTGTCGATCACATTCCGACCCTCCTTGTTTAGACTAGACTGTCCTCCTATAGTTAATTTAACCTCGGGTTCAGCGCGATCAGAAGGCCTACCATGAGTTAGCACTGTACTTTATTACTACTGTAGTTACGACGCTAATTTTGTATGGCAGAAGTAGTCCGCAACGTAACCACTAGGAGCGCTGTATGAAATTCAATACAAAAACTATAGTTTACTACAATAGTTTTACTGTAGTATACTACAGATTTTACTTTGATCGAAGTGTAAAATAATGGTTTGGAGTCTGTTTGGAGTTCATTTCTTTGGTTTCATACGTGACGTTGTCATACGAACGTTATCGCTTCCAAAAGCTAACCATAATTTATGATAAATTTCGTGACCGTGTGCATCGAAGTTAAATATCTCAAAATGATTTTACCGATGAGAAAATTGCCACAGTTTTAGAAAGGTTCGATTCTAAGTATTTCAATTTCTTTAACTAATTGTGTTTTGATGTGCAATACTTGATTCAATATATACGACATAAAAATCGGAAAAAGATCACGCCGAAAGTCCTGTTAAATATTATATTTGTTTCAATGCACAATGAGCTGTCATAAAAACACTAATACTGAAACATTCTAGAAAAACCAAAACTAATTGGTATTTTATTTGTATGCACGTTAAAATTCGACAAATGCCTATAATATAGAAAAGTAGCTTAGTAGAAATCTAAATTTAATACTTGCGATACTTAAGCGCGGTCCCGTGGGCTTTCACCGAACGTCGCTCGTCTCGTCTGCTTTAATCTTCACGACTCGTAGGCTGTGGTACCGCTAGAGAGACCGTAAATCACATTATACACGCTCCTGGATTATATTCGGAGTTGTGAAGATACCTGATTGCTTGCTGTACTAGGTACTCATTGCGCTACTTAAGTATAGTTCTTAATATGCTGACACTTTTAAAGGAGATGATCAGACCGTCAAACAAAACAACTTTCTATTATGGTACCAACATCGAAATCGCGGAAAAAAAATTATTTTTTTCCATGCAAAAACGGAAATAAATCAATATTATGTAGACTTGGTCTTCGCAAAATTCCTGTTTCAACTACTACTGCGCATTTGACATTATTGATTATCCCGTATTTGTATGTTTCTAACTACTAGCTGCTGTTATGAAATAGGTATTTAATGTACGAAGTTACCTAGTTCCGAAAAAAGGGCCCTACGGGGCTCAAGATAGGCGGGCGGCGGCGGGCGACCGACGGGGGGCATATGCGTGTTCATCTTTTAGTTTTTAATTTATCTTAGATTTGATTCGTTAATACACTTTGGTTACACTAGATAATTTTGGCTAGGCAGTATAGAATGTCTATTAACAGAAATTTATGATTTCCAGAACAGCGAGGTTTGCTAAAAAATAAAAACCACAAAGATTTTTAAATAAATGTTTAGTAAGTAAATGTTTAAAAGTATTACTTTGATTGTTTCCGCTAGAAAGTACAAAATAATAATTATACCTAAAAATAAAAACGCGTAGTTGGATCATACTTTTATTTTACTTTCTTTATGCAAACCAATCAACATGCTCTTTCTGTTGCACTAGACACAGTTCAAGCTGTTAATAGTCCTATAAATTGAGTCTGCCGTCTGTGGCGTATCGCTATAAAATAGGAAGTGATCTTTTGAAGTCAGTCGCGTAATTTACGCTAGCTCGACACGCGTTTGCGGTCGTCTTTATAGCTGCACCGGAATGGAACATTGTTGTTTTTTAATGTCGACTTTTCATACTAAAACAATACAGGTAGAGTCGATAATTCAGGAAGATAGAAGAACCCATCATACTCAACAATGATTAAATTACGAAGTATTCAACATAATATACCTAGGTATTGAAAATTCGGTTAACTTTTCCGTAGACGATGCAATGTAGGTACATCCGGCCTATAAACCACGAACACTGCAGGTGTCCCACATCCTAAAACCTATAATCCTCTAACGTTTTGTTCAGATTTATTCTTTCCTCCATATGTTTGTCTAACCGACATTAGCACAAATATACTCTAGTGTTTTATTTCGTGGCTCTCAAGAGTTTTATTGGTTTTTAGTGGTGTTTTGTTAGCAATTTAATTCTGTTAAATAGTGACTCCATGTCGTTGCTACTTGGATTTTAGTTACGGGAGATAGGTATTCTAAGAATTCAGTTTTTAACGAATAATAATTTTTACCATTCATACAAGGTGTAACAAAACACCCTAGTAATACTTAAGGGGGTGCTTCAGACCATCAATCTGAACAACTTTCACTAGGGAGCAAACTTCGAAATCGCGAAAAAAATCTGCTGTCCCATATACAACTGCTGTGCCGACTCGACTAAAATGTATGTTACAGCAGATTTTTTTTTTCGCAATTTCGAAGTTGGCTCCGAGTTGTTCAGCTTGATGGTCTGAAGCACCCCCTTAAGTATTACTAGGGTGTTTTGTTACACCTTGTATGAATGGTAAAAATTATTATTCGTTTAAGTATTACTAGGGTGTTTTGTTACACCCTGTATAGTTACTTGGGCCGAGAATACTTCCGGTATACTGCAGTATTCAAAGATATAATACACTAGCGGCCCGTCCCGGCTTCGCACGGGTGGACGTCTAATCTTTTCTAGCAATAAATACAGCCTATGTTACTCAAGGTGAATGCAGCTTTCTAATGGTGAAAGAATTTTTTAAATCGGCCCAGTACTTTTTGAGCCTATTCATTACAAACATACAAACATACAAAAATAGGTACAAATCTTTCCTCTTTATAATATTAGTGTAGATGTAGCAAGATCTGAGATAGCCAAAGGGTTATTTTGAAAAGAAAAACACCCATCACCGTTTGTTTCGCCTTTTAGTAACGAGTATGGGCATGAGATAATTGTTATAATTTATTATATATTTTAATAGCTCTTCTCCGTTCAGATGGTAATAATTGTGGCTTTTATTTTAATTGGATACATATCGACTAGATCCAGTCGATATCAACCTTTCGTCTCGTGGGCAATTCCATCACGGTATCCACACGCTGCAACAATCTGCGCACGAGTCTATTTGCTTACTTTTCCCACGAGACGATGTTATAATTAAACTTCATTTTGTACTCGGATGAACATCAATATCTTATTTTAGTGACATATATAATACTTTGTTAGTTACTTGAAACGATTCACCGCGTCGCTCGGCTTCCCGTCCAATATACTCGCAATGTAGAATCACCTCCTAAATACAATTCAAAACTTTGTTGAAACAATAATTTGCATCATATTATTGCATTTGGAACCGTTCATAATAAGCTACTTTTCAATTTAGTGCATTATACCTATGTGAATTCCTGCACCAAATTGCAGCAAATTTAATTTATTCAATTTGGTTCAATTAAATTAGATTTGAGATAATCATAATATCATATTTCTGAAATGAAATGAGTCGACAGTGTTCCTATTCCACAAACCACAGAATCAAATGTTGTAAACAATCGATATATCAGTCAGTATAGAGACTAGTGGGACTGACTCGTACGTAGTGATTGCAATTAATTTGCCCCTTTAGCCCGTCCTCGGCAATTAAAATACTTGGCTTGGACACAGCTACAGTTGGCAGCCTCGTTTTTAGCTGTCATTTATGTCAAATAGATAGACGAGCTTCGATCCTAAACATAATAATACTACATTATTGCATTATTCATTCATTAATTAAAGGTCAAACGACTTCAGAATTGCAGAGCAGTAACAGTAACACAGTGATTTCAAAGTTTTGATTACTAAATATTACTTATGTAATACTGATTGAAATTATAGATGATGTAAATAAATTAGATGAATGAACTGCACACATGCACGTCAGTTTCTGGCAAAAAAAGATTGTGATTTATGTTAGTAAACGATGGTATTATATTTATTTGTAGATTAGCACGTTGTCTACCATATTGCAATAACATTTACTACGACAGCTTTTGAAATTTGTCCAAAAATGTTAGCTAAACATTTTCATACTTTATAAATTACGAGCTTCGTCCGCATAAATTATATACCAGATTTTAAGTCAGATGCCGCAGATGCAGAAGCTATCAAATAAAAAAAGTTTCATCAAAATCGGTTCAGTAGTTTTTACGTGATACTCGAACAAACAAACACCCAAACAAACAAACAGACAGACAAAAAATCCAAAAATTTGTGTTTTGGAATCAGGGACAGGAAAAAACAATGTCTTTTTTTTTGTAAATATCTTCAATGTACAGACAAATTTCTGTTACCGTTTTATAATAGTTTAGATAAGAGTACCTAAAATACTGAATATCGGTCTTGTAATGTTTTACTCATTCAGGTTTCAAAACAAAATATCCAATAATTAAGTTTCTTTATACTTATGCAGTCTACAAAAAAAAGTTCATCTGATCATTAGGTAGGTAGGCACAGAAGAGATAGTTTACATTTAAAGATGGTAGCTCCGAAGTAATAAAGATTTGATGAATTTACAATACTTACACTATTAAGAGCCGTCCGTCTGTTTGATTTAGTGGGCCCCATGGTAATTGGTTCCAGGGTAATGACGTACACTTATTTAATGCCTTTATTGTTGAGGATTTGACGACTGTTAGTATTACTCTATTTAATTGCTTTAGATTCATTACATGGTCATAGTTCGGATCGCATGTATGATGTCGTACCTTTTAGATGATTTTTGTATTTTATGTTTGTGTTTTAAATAATGTTGATCTTTCCATTGGCTTAGATCGATCTAACCTAACCGTTAGTGTCTCTATAAATTCTAATAATACCATCATCCGCCTAGATTCATCGAAGATGTTCAAACGCAAGAAGTCGACAGAAGACGTTCGTTCCCCTCTCGGCGGCGAGGGCTCCATGACCAGTGAGGAGGGCGAGGAGTCAGGAGCTGGGAGGCGGAAGAAGGCCAGAACCACCTTCACCGGCAGACAAATCTTCGAGCTGGAGAAACTGTTCGAGGTCAAGAAGTACCTGTCGTCGGGCGAGAGGGCTGACATGGCGAAACTTTTGAATGTTACAGAAACACAGGTGAGATTTAATTTTTTTAAATTGTAATAGCCATTTTGAAGTGATTTTTACGGCATTTGCGATATTTAACTAATTTTATAGTGTAAAAAGTAATGTATAGGTAGTTTAAAACAGGTCTCGTAAGTAAGAGGTAAATCGACTATTCAGTAAGGGGATAATATTTCTATTTTGTGAGGGTTGAAGTAATATGGAGGTCCTGGTGGAGATCCTATTTTTAATTGAATAGACTTTTGCGCTGCAATAAATAATTCAACATTTAATCCCCCCCCCCCCCCCCTTTTGAAATAAATATTAGGTTTATTGCATCATTTCAAAAAGTAGTAGGTACCTTATTTATATTCTCTCTACCATTGTACTAATTTATTCCCTTGTCAATATTTTAATGTACCTTTTAATTAATTTATCAATATCAGGCATGCGAGCATCAATGTTAATATCGAGCATGAATGCTTTCAAAATTAATTAATAACTAAATCGTATTTATTCTAAAACACTATTTGTTTCGATATGAAGCGTATAATTTTTAATGGATCACATAATAGCATCACACAATTTTACGACACTGCTCACTTGTATTTCCACGAAACCTCAAACAAAATTAAACGTTTTAAACTGTAACCCACACGTTGCATGTTTTTCTTTATATATGTTTGGACCAAGTCATTAACTTTTGCGATTTGGTGGGAAGAGATTAGTTGGATTAGAGATTAGTCTTATGTCACCTTAAATAATTTATTTTATCATTGCCATTTTTTTATGTGACTATTATGATTATTTTGACGTGGTCAAAGCATATAAGTATAGAGTCGGCTGTAGCTTTAAGTATACAATCATTCAACACTTTTCTCACTAGATATACCTATAGGGTAGTAATTATAGTACTCTGTGCCTATAGTTGAATTATTCATGGCATGTCTACTAGGGTGGATCACTCAATGTATGGAAACAATTTTGTTTGCTTTAATCTTCTTCGGTTAGCATGAAGAAGTTGTGACACCTACCTACCATTCATAATATAAAATATGAAAGAGATAAATTAATATTTAGTACTGCCCCAAGCTAACGAAACTTGTAAAAAACACTATAAAATGCCATTTTGTACATGTTTCGTTAGCTTGGGGCAGTACTAAACATTAATGTATCTCTTTCATATTTTATATTATGAATGGTAGAAAGGTGTCACAACTTCTTCATGCTAGCCAAAGAAGATTAAAGCAAAAAAAATTTTTTCCATACATTGAGTGATCCACCCTAATGTCTAGTCTACTGGTAAGTCTACTGAGTATGTGTTGTATCTTTTCTATTTACATGTATATGGGAAACTGTTGTCAGCATCTGACTAAAACAATTTTGACACGATGTTAAAAAAAAATGGTTATTTAGTTGTAGGTATGTTCTCCAAAAATGAAATAATTAAATAAAAGAATATTAGTATTATGGACACGCACGCATGCCTTTAATCTTATACGCTTATACCGTCTCTACAATTTCTTATATTTGCTAATAATCCAGCTCATACGAGACGAGAAGTGATAAAAAATTAAATCCTGTCGCGTCACTGAACAAACGTTTAAAAATTTTTGAAAATCTGTAAGTAGTCTACCGTCTGCGTAATCATTAATATTTTGTCGCTCACAGCTTAAGCCATAAATTTAAGCGTCCTAAAGTGAGATAATTATACTATCACCAAGGTGGCAAGGGAAAGGGAGGGGCTGGGCTGTCCCCCGCGACGTGAGTCCACACATATGGCGTCACTAATTAAAACTATGGCACCAGCAGAGGCGTTCTTTTACATGCCACGACGATTATTGCATCGTATTCTCGTCGTTTTGCTAGCCGCTCCGTACAAACGAAGTTTGGTTATACATATTTTCAATATCAACCAATTAAAGTCAATTCATTCATCAGTTATGAAATATTATTGATCTTAGTTGCCCATCCATTCAGAACTAAGTATTTAAATGTTCGGATGCTATAAGCATAGGTATCGAGTTAGTACCTAATTATACATATGTACAGGGTGCTTTTTAATATACCTACTGACGGTTTTCAAGGGAATGACCAAACTAAACAACTTTATCTTATCTACGGACATCGAAATAGCAAAAAAACAGATGTACCTCAGTGAACGCAAGATGTACCTACCTTCATACATTTGGGTAGAGTAGGTTTGAAGTTTTGAATGGAACAGCAAAGTTTGACGTTAATATCATAGAGAGATGAACTCATTTGATTGAATGAATAATTACAAACGTGGTCTTACCAGTTACAAATATAAAAAACTTGTGTCTTCTACTCTACAATAAATACAGGGTGTAACAAAACACCCTAGTAATACTTAAGTAAAAATCTGTTGTCCCATACAAAACTGCAGTACCGACTGGACTAAAATGTATGGGACAGCTGATAAGTTTTAATTTTTTTCTGGATGTTGGCTCCAAAGTGAAAGTGTTGTGAAAGTTGTTCAGTTTGATGGCCTAAACCACCTTCTTAATTCGGGTGTTTTGTTACACCCTGTAGAAGCCAGCAGCATAAGCATATGCTCACGACTACACGACTATATTCCCCGAGGACAGAGATATTCTGAAACCAAGAAGCCTGTAGAAGCCAAGTGGAGCGATTTGAGATTTTTTTACATAAAGTATAAATAAAAAAACCGGTCAAGTGCGAGTCGGGCTACTCGCGCAACGAGGGTTCCGTACCACACCATCACAGAACATAACATTATTAACTTAAAAACTTTTTTTGTCCGGGACCTTTAGCGCAAGATCGACTCACACTTGGCCGGTTTTTAGTATTTGTTGTTATTCTGTAGAGCTTGCTTTATAATCACACTAAGTTTAACGCTTGTATGTATTACCGTTTTTACGATAGAGCGTGAAGAAAAAACGTTGATAAAAACTAGTTTCTTGTTGAGAACCCCCCTTCGTTTTTAACTTTTTGACATTTTTATTATTTGTTAACAAATCCGCCGTAATAACGCATAATCTGAGAAAATTTCAACTATCTAGCTATTACGGTTCAAAAGTTACAACCCTAAATAGGTAGGACAGACGGACGGACGGACAGACGGACAGACGGACGGACGGACGGACGGACGGACGGACGGATGGACGGACGGACGGACAACGTAGGCTTAGTAATAGTGTCCCGTTTTCACCCTTTGGGCACGGAACCCTAAAAAAGAAATACAATAATGAAAGATAATTAAATTATCGACAAACGCCGTCAGCGCCCTAATGAGTTGGCGTGATCGCCACGTGTCACGTGTCCCGAACTCCCCAACCCAACCCAGATAGGAAGTCAATTATCTCCGAGAAATGTTTTCGTTAACGACTCTACAACAGAAAAAGTTGAGTCGCAAAAAATATACGAAAAAACAAGTGCCCCTTTATGCTGCTTTAATATCAAACGAACTATAGAATGTTTTATGTATGTATGTCCGTCGATCCGATCTAATAGGTATTGTCAGGCCTGTGGTAATTTTGATGTCCGTGTGGTGTCGGTAAGAATAGCACCATCCCATTTCGTTCCGTGGTTGCCGTAAAAGGCGACTAAGGGATCTACCGGAGGATGGGCAGCAGCATCCTCTGAGTACACACATTCAATCCAACTGCAATCGCCAACCCGCCTGCCATGCCAGGCGTGGAGATTGTGGCAAATCCCCCCATTTTGGGTTAGGCCTATGTCCAGCAGTCCAGAAGCATGTCTATCGGCTGATATGATGATGATTATGAGGTTTAAATATTCTGTTGTTGATGAATGCAAGCCAAAGTACCGAATGTTTTTGTAAATCTTGAACAGCGCAGCGCCATATCCGTGGCGTGTGTAACGTCACTTTGACGGCACTAAAGTCAGCTGTTGGTTTTCTGTCTCTTTTCTTAATATTATTTTAGAAAGTGACAGGAATAAATTTAGTTAAGTTAAGCCGTGGCACAGTCCGAATAGGGGCCATTAGCTACTATTTTGTAAAACTCGAGAAAACACAATAAGTAATTAATTTTGGCAAAATATTTTTTTCTGTACGGTTATGGGACTTTATGCAAAGGTCATAAAGGCGAAATTTGAAGTACTATCCAGATAATGAATTTTGCTTATAATAGTACTTCATCGCAGTGAACTCTGTATGGTCAGCTGTATTTAGTGACTTTTTGACGTTAATGATTTCTTGCGATAAGCCGATAAAGGTACGTGACGTTTGAAGAACTCTATGCAGATAATGATCTTTGCTTATAATATAGTACTCG
This sequence comes from Agonopterix subpropinquella, assembly GCA_922987775.1. Classification (NCBI taxonomy): domain Eukaryota; kingdom Metazoa; phylum Arthropoda; class Insecta; order Lepidoptera; family Depressariidae; genus Agonopterix; species Agonopterix subpropinquella. The sequence continues at coordinate 49,998,346 of OV277693.1, read as the reverse complement.
TCGCGGTGAACTCAGTAGTATAGTCAGCTGTATTTAGTGACTTTTTGACGTTAATGTCTTCTTGCGATTGCGTTATTGCGAGAGCCGATTGCGTTATATGCTGCTTAATTCATTTCTACGCTTATTAATTTAGTCAATTCAAAAGTACCAACGACAATCTATCTGTTTTTATGTACAGTAACACACAAAATTTACAGTTTTACAATAATCACTATAATTATGTACGGCTATTACCTAGAATTCACGGACAAGCCGTAAACACGATACATTGAAACCTGAGATGTATTTGAGATTTCACAGAGGAATATGTCATCAATGTTATTGTTTAGAACACCCTGTGTAAGCTCATTCTCACCATATGTCATTTGTTAAGTGCGCAGTAAGCTTTTTTGTAATCCCCCGCGGCCAAAGGGACGCTATAATGACACGTTCACGCTGATGCGCATCTATGAACGTAGGAACCTATATAAGATTGCTGTAACGTGCAAATCGTTCGTACCATAGTCTAAAAAAACAAGGTCTTCTATTCCCAGAGTGACACAAGCCTACGTCACAAAAAAATTGCCGCTAAACATGGTAAAAGGGTATGATGACGTAGGCTTGTGTCAGTCACGTGGTCAGTCACGTGATCGGAAGAGAATACCAGGCGCAGTATATTATTGTACCATGGTTCGTACAGAATCTGGGGGTCTACCCGGACATTCGAACTTCGCAATTACGTGAACGTCTTCGTTCCAATGTCAACTCTATTACAATGAAGTTCGGACCGAAACGGTAGTACAGGGTCTGTAACAATATCGGAACAATGTGTTGATACGTAAGTTTTTGAGAGTTATACATAAACGAAAAAAAAACCGTTCGGACGGTTCCGTACCAAAATAAAATAAAAATAAAAAAAATTCTCTTCAGGAGCCTTAGCGCAAGACCGACTTTGTTTTTTATTAATTGTTAGCAAATCCAAAATAATAACACATGTTTTGTGAAAATGTCAACTTGCTGCCCTATTATGGTTTAAAAGATACAGCCGTTTGGTGATGGTCTGGAGTGCGATTTTTGAATCTCATTCGCTGAGCTCAGCAGTTGAAAATGTCAAAAATACTATGGAGACATGCATCTTTCTACTGCTGATTTGACATTCAAAAATCATAATCCAGGGGTGCGATTTTTGAAAGTCAAATCTGCTGTAGAAAGATGCGTATCTCCACGGTAGTTTTGACATTTTCAACTGCTGAACTCAGCGAATGAGATTCAAAAATTGCACTCCTGATCATTCCCTTAAAAACCGTCAGCAATGAAGGACCCTAATAAAAAACGCAGTAAGAAGCTATACAAAATGTTTCATTTTTTTATGAGACAAACATCAAAATCGCGAAATAGAATCTGCTGCCCATAATCACAGATTATTTAATAGTTGAAAATGAGTTTTCAGTCTCGTAATTTGATGGTTTGTGGTCTGATCATCATCTTAAAAAACCTTGTTCTTAAATATTTATATGTTTATGATACAGCGGCCGTAGTATGACAGTGTAATATAGCACTATCGCGCTAAGGCGCTCTCTTTCTATTTGTGCGCGGAAGAACGTGATAAAAAGCATGATATAACCATTTATTAAGGGGGCACCGAGTCACCAGTACCGTCCTCTATCGTATTCCTAATTCATTACAATAGGGATGAACGTACCGTAATCGTAATCCTAATTCATTACATTAGGGATGAAGACAAAAAACATCTTTTTAAAAACTTTTTGATGTCTTTTAGAGGGCTATCGGAGTCCAGTGGCGCCCTCGTCACAATAATAAAGATTTCTCAACAAAGAAAGCCTAAATTAAAAAAGTGCTCAACAGATAAACTACAAAAGCCTTCAAGCCATTGTTATACAGTACTTTTATAGGTTCTAAACATTCCACTTTGAAGATTATTCTTTTTTCAATATTTGCCGATAGCCCTCTTAAACACTAAAGTGAAATTAATTTTTTTAATATATCAAAAAATAACCGATATATAAGTGTTTAAAATTTTCGGCTAGAGCTAGAGGCAGATATAAAGGAAGTGACGTCATGATCTCGTATTTTAATACAAATAATAATGAATTATGAGAAAAAAATCGACATGAGTTCCATAACTATACGCCAACTATAAGCTAACATTTTTATGTTAGCCTATTTCCCCCATACTAAGATCGAGGATCATTTTTAGTTATTTTTTTTGAATTCGTTATAAGATATAAATTTTCAGGATCAGTCATCATCCCAATTATACATTCCACAAAAAACAAGAATGTCACATATTTTAGTCATTTCTGTCATTTTCCAATTTATCGAAAAATTACGGCCTATTATGTTTTATGTTTGTAGTTACAATATACTTACCTACTTTTACTACAAACAATCAAAATAACAAATCTGTGATGTCCTGATAAGTTGAACCTCCTAGAACTATTTGTTAAATCATCCTAGATTACCCCTTTGAATTTTGTTAGGTTTTTTTTTTGCCAACCCTATTTGAATAGTATTTTTTTTAAAAGAAATACGACGAACGCCGCACGATATTAACAAATGAATAAAAATCAATAAACAGCACCGGTCGCTATTAAAGTTTGATGGATGGAACATTAATCGGTCTGCGACAGCCCTGCGCACATCAAACGTTGGCCGCTGGCTCATTAGCCCACAAAAACAAGGACCGCCCTGCGCGGTGTGTTACTGCTTCGGTAACTTTAGCTGTTTATTTCCTGGATAACAACGTTCCATTCTGTAGTGCGATTTTTGAAAATCATACGGGCGACTTGGCAGTAGAAAGATGCATAATCTCCAATAGTAATTTTGACATTTTCTACTGCCAAGTCCAAAAATCGCACTTCTGGCAGTATAGCACCATCGACGCATTAAAAACAAAATTTCCCGCTTGACCCCTTAAGCTTAACCCAGGTTTTCAAGAAACGGATGAATAATTAGAGTACATACAATAAATTTCAGGCAGGATGCTACTAATACAAGTTTTAATCGACTTCTCAGCAACAAGAGTCTTTGTTATCCTAATAGATATGAATCTATGGTCTTAGTTTGATTTTATCTAGGATTTTACTTTCCTAAACCTTGTCAGTAATTATTATTTTTAAAACTAAACAAACGAACAAGAACTACTCGTTTACTAGGATAGGGTAAGTCTTATTTTAACTAAACAAACGTTACTACTTTGATGTAATTGTACTTTAAAATAACAAAACATAATCGCACAGGGACAACAATTATGTGAGCTAAGGATTAAGCTGTATATTCATGAATTTTCTATATCCATATCTATAAAATAGCCTAGGTTACTTTTTCAATTGTTATCTATCTATACTTATAAAAGAGTTCTGTGACTGACTGACTGACTGATAGACAACGCACAGCCAAAACAGCTGAAGATAGAAATATATGTTTGGAATATTATTCTACAGAGGATGCAGGGGTGCATTAAGAAAGGATTTTTCGAAAATCGACCCCAAAAGGGGTAATCCATGCGGACGACGCCGCGGGTCAAAAGCTCGTTTCTTGTAACAGGCTATGAGCTAAACTAAAACCTTTATAATTGAGCATAAAGACTAAGTAAACAGTGATGCGAATGTTCATGGCGAAGCAGACAATTTTGATTATTTGATAATATACCTAGCTCTTTTTTAGATTATTGTTAGAATGTGCCGAAATGACTATTTAAAGAAACGGGTACAGCCCGTCGGTCGGCGCACCGCCTATTAACCAAACATAATTAATTTAAATTATCATCTTGCTCTTTAGAACCGACTAAAAAGAGCCGGAGACGCAAAAAAATAAAAAAGAACATGTTAACGTTTTAATTTCGGGAAGCTATCCTGTTTGCTTTCGCCTCCATAAATTCATTTAGTCACACATTTAGTCTCTATTATTTTAGTGGTCGGAATTGGGATTCAGTTCTTTATTGTCTTAAGTAGGTATGTCATTATGATTTGTTATTTAAGAGATTAAAAAATGTGTCTTTTGGGAATGTGTGTATTTATAGCTTACTTCTTAAGGATAAAGGATTATTGTTATTTTAACGTTCATAGATTTCTTAATGGTGGGTTGTAAAGACACTCGTATTATCGGGTTCATAATGGACCTGAGACAAATAAAACTCAATTTATGGATCCGGTTTCAAGAGATTGTTCGTTACTGGATGTTGTAATTCAAACTTCAATAAAATGATATCTTATTCGCAGCCGTTGCGAACTTTTCTATCCAACTGTATCTACGTTACGTAATATATAACGTACGTGTAGTGGTATAATGGACAGTGTTCACGTATGTAGAGCGCTTACACTATGGTTTTCTTGAGAGCATAACTTCCCACCAGTGTTGGGAAAAATGTAATTAGCTACTAATAACATTTTGTAATTATTTATTGCAATTACCCAATTACATCTTGGGTTACGATTATAAATGTATGGTTTTTGAATGTAAAGAATGAAAAAAAAAACATACGTTTATATCTTATAATCGTTACCAAAAAAGTAATTGAGTAGTTGCAATTGACAATTACAAAACATAATTAGCAGTTTTTTTATAATTAGATAATTAAATTTAGTCCAACACTTGTTTCCAGGTACTCTGGTTGCCTTCATGTATCTAAGTAATAAGTAAGAATAAACATATTCTTAATTATGATGACTGCACAATCAGACGTGACGTGTTCTTTCACTTCGATCCATTTGCTGACATTGAACAATGTAATTAATATCCCCATTTTAGCTTATCTGTTGTTTATTGTGTAGTTGATGTTAATAAGATACTTTAGTGTTCTCTAATCTATCTCTAAGATCTAATTAAACTAGGTAAAATGGCTTGGACAAGAAAACATTTTTATACAGAATCAGAAAAGCAATTGAATACCTAGTTGATGGAGTTTCTTTATAATTTAAAAAACCGGCCAAGCGCGTGTTGCACACGCTTATGATAGCTTAGAGTTTCGTAACCATTAAATAATGATTGTTTAACTGTTCTTCCGCAACTTGTTCCGAAAAGATTTTTAATATTTTTATTTGTATTTGTAACGAGCTTTTTCCCGCAACTTCGTCCGCATAAATTATATACCAGATTTTAAGTCAGATGATAAGCTATCAAACAAAAAAGTTTCATCAAAATCGGTTCAGTAGTTTTTGCGTGATACTCGAACAAACATACACCCAAACAAACAAACAAACAAACAAACGAACAAACAAACAAACGAACAAACAAACAAACAAACAAACAAACAGACAGACAAAAAATCCAAAAATTGGTGATTTGGAATCAGGGACATCTAAAAATCATATCGTAATCTTTTTTTTGTAAATATCTTCAATGTACAGACACACTTCTGTTACAGTTTTATAATATACGAGCTTTTACCTGCGACTTCTTCCGCATAAATTATATACCAGATTTTAAGTCAGATGATAAGCTATCAAACAAAAAAAGTTTCATCAAAATCGGTTCAGTAGTTTTTGCGTGATACTCGAACAAACAAACATCCAAACAAACAAACAAACAAACAAACAAACGAACAAACAAACAAACAAACAAACAAACAGACAGACAAAAAGTCCAAAAATTTGTGAGTTGGAATCAGGGAAGCCTAAAAACCATATCGTAATTTTTTTTTTGTAAATATCTTCAATGTACAGACACACTTCTGTTACAGTTTTATAATAGTTTAGATTTGTAATTGAGGTAGTTAGCAACTTTTTCTATGGGACCAACATCGAAATCGCAAAAAAAAACTGTTGTCCCTTACATTTTGGTCGAGTACGATTGCAGTTTAATATGGAACAGCTGATTTATTTTCGCGATTTCGACCATGGACCCATTGCGAAAGTTGTTGAGTTTGATGGTCTGATCCATCCCCTTATAACGTGTAAGCATATTAAGAAAGACCCTGTACCTATACCTAGACTCGTCCAGGAGTACATTTTTTGAATCTCATACGTTTGAACTCAGCAGTAGAAAGATGCACGTCTCCATAGTAATTTTGAAATTTCTACTGCTGAGTTCAAAGAATGAGTTTCAAAAATCGCACTCCTGTTCAAAATACTAAATCAATGAGTAATAAGCAAATTATACTTATATATGCCACTGTCAATTAAAATAACCATCCCAAAATCCTTTCACGGTAATATCAAACTCGTATTCTCTCTGCCTCTTAATAAAGCCGTATAAGCTTTAATTTCCTACACTTGAACCCAGAGAGACGGGTACGGGATACAAATCACACAAATAAACAATCAAATAAAATCACGAGGAGCACTCATCGAGCACTTAATGCCTTTCACAATTTTCAGATTGCCTCTGAAACAGATTTAAGTTTCATTTTAGTTCGTGTGTCCACAGAATAAGGCATACAATTTATTGATATTAACTTTATAGACTGTAAAGTTAACGCGGTCGAATAAATACTTATTCCGCTAGTGATGTGCTAAATTTAAATATGGTGTCGATGTTTACTTTTCAAAATTATAAAGATTAATGTTTGTTTCAGTAATTGCATTTGGTAAGTATAATTTTATTGAATTTGATTTATTTTCTTTTGTTATTTTCTTGTTTCCTGGAAATAATGATTTGTTTTAATTTTAATTATTATGTGACCGTTATATCATTACTTTTATTTGACTGAAGTACCTAAATGTAAATAAAACTATGCTAACCTTCGAAGAAATCAAAAGATATTTGACATCACAAAACCTGTCGATAACAATTCTTCATTATTTTAGTCGTTTACTGTGTGCGTCGTGGTTCTTATCAATCCCTAATAATTTCGAAAATACATCTCCCCTTCACATTGGAATCCCATAAACCATATTCAGCGTTCTCCGTTTTGCTCTGGAAAGGGACAAAACATATTTCGGTTCGTTCGTTAGAAAGAGATATAAACAAAACAGGATGATGTACGCTTTTATGAACACTATAATGGGTTAAATTGGTCCTTTAATAAGCAACGGGCGATGTCATAAAGTGTCTCGAATAAAACTGTCAGCTTTGAGACGCGATTGTTTACGGGCGATGTTATTCCGAATGTTAAAACGACCATTATAATTTGAACCTTCATTCTTAGTACAACCCCTATTTGTTTACTAATCGTTATTAGGTATTCTGGGAATTCTTATTCGGTGCGTCCTAGCCGAACCACAATGAAAGTTCATAAAGCTTTCATATTTACAGGGTGTTAGGGTAAACAGTTGCATAGATTTAAGGGGTGATTGTACCCATGATTCTGAACAACTTTTTCTAAGAAACCAATAGGAAATAAGCAAAAAAAAACAACGGGTTACACTCCGGGCGGCAGAAGTGAAAACTAAGAGATCTTACGTCTTACGAATATCACGTCACGTGACGTCACGGTCCTGACGCGAGTTTAAAATTTTCTACCCATCCCAAAAAGTGCACAACGCCGGTAAAGAAAGTTTCTCGTCAAAAATAAATAATTTCTAAATGCAATCAGCTGGTGGAACGTTTGTATCAAAAGTTGGAAAAAGAAACGCATTTTTTTTTGCTAATTTCCTTTAGGTTTCTTCGGGAAAGTATCATGGGTATATAATCACCCCTTAAAGTAATGCAACTGTTTACCCTAACACCTTGTATACCTATAAGACAGAAAGTTTACAAGTGTTAATAAAGTGTATTTTCATCAGGAAAAGCGTTTGTCCAGAACTCAGATCAATCCTTCTCATCTAATCTCACTAATACTATCTTGCATAAATAGCTGAACGGATTTGGAGGAAATTCCATAAACAGATAGAATATATATATATACTGGATTAACACAGGATACTTTTTATACCGGTACCTGCGTTCCTGTAGAATTATTTTCAATGTTTTACCACCATCGCTGACAGATGCATTTATGGAGAGACTAGTGATAAATTTTCGTTTTTAGGGTTCCTTACCCAAAGGGTGAAAACGGGACCCTATTTAGTACTGTCCATCCATCCGTCTGTCCTACCTATTTATGGCTGTAACTTTTGAACCTTAAGACATTTTCACAGAATGTTGTTATTATGGCGGATTTGGTAAAAAATAATAAAAGTGTCAAAAACTTTAAATTAAGGGTCCTCATACAAGAAACTAGTTTTTATCAACATTTTTTTTCTCGCTCTATCGTAAAAACGGTAAAACTTGATGTGATTATAGAGCAAACTCTACAATATAACAACAAAATAATAAAAACCGCCCACTTGTGAGTCGGTCTCGCGCTAAAGGTCCCGGAGAAAACATAACTTTTTTCTAAAAAATATGTTGTGTGGTGATGTGGTACGGAACCCTCGTAGCGCGAGTAGCCCGACTCGGACTTGACCGACTTTATTTTAAACACTCCTTACAGAAGCAGTGTAGTGCAGATGGTAAACTCAGATTTCCACATATGAGGTGATGTTTCGAATCTTGATGGAGATGGCGCATGTATTCTTTACTTTTTGACTAAACTAGACACCAAACAAAATGACATGTTCACGCAGACGATATCGCGGGCAACAGTTAGTTTAATAACCTGAAATGAAACGTCTCTAGGACAAATGAAAACGTATTCCGTTAAACGTATTTGTAGGTTATATTAAATGCTTTGTAAATTGCCCGATACGATATCAAGTAGGTACTCAAATATTAATATTTCAACCAGCCGTTGACGTCTGTACTGTACTCAACGACATTAAACGGTTTTCAATAAAAATGATGTAGAAAATCCTTACGTAGACACATTATATTATAGGTAGCTACTAACTAGGTATTACTGTAAGTAAATATTTTATATGCAGACTAGAAGGATGAGTTAATAGTATTTTTTCAGATTAGTCAAATATGAAGTGTATAACACTTGTAGTCATTTATCGTCGCATTCAATAATGTTATGGTTCCATTGACTTTGTGACATGTTAAATGTTTCAATACACACTGATATATACCTAAATCTAAACTATTATAAAACTGTAACAGAAGTGTGTCTGTACATTGAAGATATTTACAAAAAAAAGATTACGATATGATTTTTAGATGTCCCTGATTCCAAATCACCAATTTTTGGATTTTTTGTCTCTCTGTTTGTTTGTTTGTTTGTTTGTTCGTTTGTTTGTTTGTTTGTTTGTTTGTTTGGGTGTATGTTTGTTCGAGTATCACGCAAAAACTACTGAACCGATTTTGATGAAACTTTTTTTGTTTGATAGCTTATCATCTGACTTAAAATCTGGTATATAATTTATGCGGACGAAGTCGCGGGAAAAAGCTCGTAGTAAATATAGGTACTCGTTTACAAAATAGTATTTCAGGTTTTAAAATCATAAAGGAACCGGAGTAGAATGATGGTAGACTGAGGTAGATCAAAGAATAGTGCTCGAATATAGCCCAGTCATTGTACGGTTTGAGTCGGAATTAATTAATAATTGATTTTTTTTTCAGTATAGTATAAAGAGCCAATTTGAGCTGAGAAAAGTACCAATATAGGTACAAAAAAAAAATTTTAAAATTATATTGTTCTAAAAATCCTGGTGGTAATTTTATCACCACCAGATAATTTTTAACTTTTTGACATTTTTATTTGTTAGCGATTCCGCCGTAATAACGCACAATCTGTGAAAATGTTAACTATTAGCTATTACGGTTCAAAAGTTACAGCTCTAAATAGGTAGGACAGAGGGATGGACGGACGGACAACGTAGGCTTAGTAATAGGGTCCCGTTTTCCCCCTTTGGGTACGGAAACCTAAAAACAAACTCTGGCCAACCATTAAATTGGTATTTCCTAGAAAAAATACCCGTGATACATAATACAGAATAAATACGTATAATAAATAGATCGGTATCAAAAGTACAAACAGCTATTGGATTGGATAGCCCAAATGCAAAGTATAAGCTAGTCTAGGACCCTGTATAGATAGGAATATATCATAACATTAATCTATGTTTAAAAACTACTGAATCAAATAAGGATGTGGTTAAAAAAGCACAACATGGCTGTAACATGTTCAAAATCAATAATATTTGAAAAAGGATGTGGTTTTCGGAAAGGCTTAGATTAGTCTTCAAATTTCTATAAACCCAAATAAAAGTGTTATGTTATATGAGCACACTTTAGAGTGGTAACTGAGTAGCTTTTAATTTTTATTGCATCGCAATATGTCAGTGGTCTGTGTGTACGAAGTCAGACGCGACTAGCTCACAATAAAACCAAAGTTTATTTGTACCTGACAGCCATACTATAATAATATATAGCCACGGACCTGAAAAAAAGACGGACGGAATATCGTCTAATCAAAAGTGAAGCACCCATTTATATGAGTGTGCGTGCTGTCGCCCTGTTGCGCGGGACAAAATGGCGGCGGGTTGTAGCACCTGCGCCTAGAACTGGTGCGTCTGTGTGAGTGTAGGTGCTTTGTACAACAAATCAAATTGTAGCACCTTGCATGCTTCACCTCTTTTTAATGTGACATTACGTCCGTCTTTTTTTCAGGTCCGTGTATATAGCATTATTTCTAATGGCTAGACGCGACGGGCCCTTAATACGTTTGATCGCACTGTACTGTACACTTTGAAATAGGTTTAAACGTTGTGATTCATAGCTAGCTCAGGGCCCAAGTGGTTATTTTCGGTCCATGATTAAATATGAGTTAGGTTAGAGTTTTGATTCAACTTATCAGTGTTAATTCTAATTTAAATCTTGATTTGGTAACTCTGTTTTATATATAAGTAATGAACAAATTATGGTTTATACTATAAAGTACCTAGAACCAACAGTAGCAGCCTGTAAATTATTAAAATGATAGGCCGTGAATAACATTTTATTATTAAAAAACGTGGCTCAATGTATTTTTTTATATCTAGGGCTGAAAAACTTAACGCGCTTACACGGAGACGGATATAAGAGGTTGCAAATCTCAACGTAAATAATAACGAGGCTACGTAAATAACAAAATTGTAAAGGCATCAGGGGCCATGTGTGCAGGATATGCTGTTTCATACTTTAAATATACCTACTTAAGTTAACCGAGGTAGTTAGTAGTTTTCTTTTGGATGCGGAAATTGTAAACAAAAAGTTTTTAGTTTTATTTATTATGAATTTATTTTACTTACTGTTCTGGCTCAAGGGAACCAAGTGAGTCTTGAACTTCGACAATAAATAAAACACGTCATCCGTCGCAAATGTAATGTAATGAATTTATTTTATTGTTTTTTATTTAATTCAGAATGTACATTTTTATTATTTACATTTATTATACTCAGCATGGATCAGTTTACAGTTCAATTTCATTTTAGTTTTATTAAGAAATAAAAGTTTGTAAAAAACGCTTAACTTTATAATAGTTGAGTATGTTGACGCGCGCAGCTCACGCCGCGCCGTCCATCTCATTAATTGCAAGTTTCCTGCGATCGAATTACACACGGGCCGCCGCCGATTGATCTCTGCATCCGTCCTGTGCACTTGCGCAGGAGTTACATGCCTAATCGAATATACTTTGTGCCGTTTTGAAGGCCGGCACTAAACTACGATGGCCCTTCTTAATAATGCTTTAAATAAAACTCGTCATTAGACCTCTCAATAAAGATTTTTGTAAATTAATGTCATTCATAAAGTCATCAGCATCACTAATTACGCCATAGAGAAAGACGAAACACTCCTGTCATCGAGGAGTTATGTGTTTCTCTATGACTTACGCTTATCTCTAAGAGAGCAAGGATCTCCTCTTAGGCTTATATTACCTCTCAGAGGAGCCGAAAAAAATCGTTATCGAAAACCGCCCATAAAGGTACCTTTACAAGGTGATAGAGCCATTATATCCCAGCGTAGAAAATATTTCATCCCCATCCAGCACTAAATCAATCACGTATAAAATCAAATGGTGAACATTTCAAATTCTTTGAAAGACATAGTTTATTTTTATTCAGTTTTCGTTTAATCCGAACACGCGATGACACCCGCCAGCCCAATAATCTGTCGTGGCGTCGACACGCTTTCGCTACTGAAAAATGACTTTACAGGAATTTTAGAGGAATTGTTGTAGCGAGACTTTATTTGACATGTCGTACATGTTGTGTTGCTGTAGACTACAAGCGGAAGCGAGTCATGCCGAATTAGCTTAACGGCTCATTAAATAGAATTGAGAAAGCGACACCGTCATTTTTCCTACTCAGGAAACTCTACTGAATGCAACGACACCACATGTCGGTATAGAACTACTCAGTCCTACTCCTAATCCTCCAGTCCCTTTACGGAAAATTTATTTTAATTTATTACTACTAAAAGGGGCACAACGAGGTAGTTTTTGGAAATCCACGAGGACGAAGTTACGTACAAACGCTAGTTTAGGTGCTTAAAATTTACGAACACGTAACTAACAATAATTTATTTTTCAATTACGAAGCGACGTTATTAAGAATAAATATGTATAATGTTGCGTTTTAGTTTTGCGATTTTTGTTAACGTTATGAAAATACCAAATATTAAGATTTTTTATTTCCTAGCCTATTTCATCCCACTGCTGGGCAAAGGCCTCCCCTTTAATCCTCCAACCATCTCTGTCTTGGGCATGCTCTGGCCACGCGTCATCGAAAGAATCCTGATCGTCCCGCCACCTCTTCCTAGGACGACCCGGACGTCGACGACCGTTTTCTGGGATCCAGGCTTGGTGCATTCGACAGACATGGCCGGCCCAATCCCACTTTAATCTGGCGGTTTTCTCCCAAACATCGGCTATTCGTGTTTTGGAGCGCAGTGTAGTGTTTCTGATACGATCCGTTCTTTTAACACCCAGTATACTACGCTCCATTGCCCTCTGACAAACCTTGAGTTTGGACTTTATAATTCTTAAATGGGTCGTAGGTAACATAAATCGACATATTTTAATAAACGAGCTTTTACCCGCGACTTCGTCCGCTTAAATTATATACCAGATTTTAAGTCAGATGATAAGCTATCAAACAAAAAAAGATTTATCGAAATCGGTTCAGTAGTTTTTGCGTGATACTCGAACAAACAAACACCCAAACAAACAAACAAACAAACATACAAACAAACAAACAAACAAATAAACAGACAGACAAAAAATCCAAAAATTGGTGATTTGGAATCAGTGACAGGTAAAAACCATGTCGTATTTTTTTTTGTAAATATCTTCAATGTACAGACTGAATTGAATTGAAGTTTTGCTTAGAGAGTACATACATACATACATATGCTCACACCTATGTCCCACTACTGGGGTAGGCAGAGACAACAGATCGCCACATGCTACGATTCTGACACACATCTCTCGCCTCCTCAACATCCATAAGTCTCTTCATACATGTTCGTCGGTTCCGGGTACATTTTATTTGGTCCTTCTTCAGTACCTACGCAACCTATTTGGTCAGCGTACGTGCGCCTAGGGCGACCCCTTTCAACCATTCCATTCAAACTTGCCTTGTAAATTGGCTTGCTTTGCCTTGCTTAGAGAGTAAACAAATAATAATAAGCGAAGAAAAAAAATGATGTCAGAGTTCTATTTATTAACGAGCTTTTACCCGCGACTTCGTCCGCATAAATTATGAAGAAAAATAAACAACGGGTTGCACTCCGGGAGTGCCGGCAGAAGTGAAAACTAAGAGATCTTACGTCTTACGAATTGTCACGTGATGTCACGGTCCTGACGCGAGTTTAACATTTTTTACCCATCCCAAAACGTCTTACGCATTTTCAATCAGGTCACGTGAAGTCACGGTCCTGACGCGTGCTTAACATTTTTTAGCCATCCCAAAAAGAGCACAACGCCGCTAAAGAAGTTTCCACTTCAAAAATGATGAAAATTTTTGCGCTTATCGCTTTGCTCGTCTACGTTAACACACGCAAACTTCTTTCAACTTTATGTGACAAGACACTATCCACTACTAATAGCCCACTTTCTGGGTAATATTACTACCGAGTGTTTTCTAATGAAACGTCCGATCACTCTTGTAGAGAATTTGTTCCAAGTTTTCAGCGCGTCATTTTTTATTTGTCACTTTTGTCAAGCTTAAAGATTCGTTAGATTTATATCTTGTATTAAAAGAATCTTTCATCGAATCAGCTTAAACGATTATGTTTTTTAAATATTTACAACAAAGCTATTAAAACGTTTGTTACGTAACGAGAGAAAAGGAAAAATAATGCTTTTTACTTTCGTGGCTCCTAACTTATAGTGAAGTTCTGTTGAATTTTTAATAGAAGCCATTAATATCGACAATGAATTCTCCCCCAAATCGTATTGTTGCAATAGATCCGTGCCCTCGTCCCCGCGTCGCGTCGCACCGGCGCGGCGTGGAGCCTGGAGCCCCCGTCGTTGTCGATGGCGTGATGATAACGCACGTCCGCACTGCCTCCCTCCGGCTTGAGTGATCCTCGTTAAATGTACACTTTTACTGACACAAGGACTCACAATCTAAATTATGGATATTTCATTTATTTACGACCCGACAATTTTCTTTTATTAAGCTGTTGCGTGGAAAATGCGAATGCGAATGTTATGATTTGACGGTGAGAGCTAAAGCGACTGTTAGTGTAGATGAGATCCAGTCTAGTCCAATTAACAATACGTATGTATCATTACTATAATCAGCCTATATACGTCCCACTGCAGTGTACAGACCTACCCTCATGGAGGGTGCATGCGCGTTAGTCCACCACTTTTACCCTTGTTAGACTTCACATACGCATCGGAATTTCTTCTTCATCGAATGCAGGTTTCCTTACGATGTTTTCCTTCACAGTTTGAGAGCAGTCGGTATAATTACGTACATAGAGAAAGGATCGCATTGGTAGTACATGGCATGTTGTCAAAGCGAATTCGAACCCGGACCTCAAGATTGAATTATCATACCTACCTCTCCGCAAGAGTGATTCGCCCATGCTCGAATTTTTCGCGTCCACGCTGAGATTCTTAGTGTTACGTGAACTTATGCATACCATTTATTTTTTTTATAGTAAAACCCCGCTCTTACAACTTATTTTTATCCATAATACGTATGTATATTTTTTCTTTACTTTTACTTCATTAGTTTTATTTAGAAACAATTGTATTTATAACGAGCTTTTACCCGCGACTTCGTCCGCATAAATAATATACCAGATTTTAAGTCAGATGATAAGCTATCAAACAAAAAAAGTTTCATCAAAATCAGTTCAGTAGTTTCTGCGTGATACTCGAACAAACAAACACCCAAACAAACAAACGAACAAACAAACAGACAGACAAAAAATCCAAAAATTGGTGATTTGGAATCAGGGACATCTAAAAATCATATCGTAATCTTTTTTTGGAAATATCTTCAATGTACAGACACACTTCTGTTACAGTTTTATAATAGTCTAGATATCTACATTGGAATAAGACATTCGATCAGTTAAATAATTAAAAAACAGTTTTATAATGCGTAAAAGAAATATCGGACTAATTAGTAAAGTATCTGTCAGCCTTTAAGAACTCTTTACTGAGACTTAAATTAATCCTAGGTTTGAAACTGTATATTTCAACGAAAAACCGACTGAATACAAGCATTATTACTGGAAAATTTCACTGACTTTAATTGGTTAGTATTGAAAATATAACCAAACTTCGTTTGTATGGAGCGCGCATTGGCGCGCGGTGATAATCCCTTAAATGCCTCGTTTGAGGTATGGCGATATATACACAGGGTGTCCCGTAAACCAACGTCAACCCGGCGCATGCTGATAGGTTAGGTCATGACTCAGCGGAATATCAAAATTTGGCTTTAGTAAAAGTGTCTTAGTTTTCGAGATATTGACAGTTTTAACACAGATACTGCATAGAGCATTTGTAGCCGTGGCACTCAAAATAGTAACTAAGGTAAAGAGTTTCACGAATTTCATAAAACTGTCCTTATCTCGAAAACTAAGGACCATTTCCTAAATTAAAATGTGGACAGATTGACGGATCGACAGATTTTTTTAATTTTAATTTTAGTATATTCGGGTTAGGCATGAACTAACCTATCAGCATCCACCGGGTTGACGTCGGTTTACGGGACACTCTGTATATATGAGGGGTTGACGTTATTACTCTCACTAGACACACACTTGGAATCAGACGGTAGGTAAGTGCAGGGTATGCCATCTTCCTCGTCCCCCTACCCCCTCCGCCAGGTGCACTGTGCCCGATGGAAAGGAGGTATTAAATTAATTAGGGTTATGGAGTTTTAGTTTCCTAGCGAACTAAATTCAGCTTCTGTGATTTTAACTTGAGTTAGATGTAGGTACATTTTGTATAATATATTGTAGAAGGGAATTTAATTTATCCTCATTTGTTTATTTATTTATTTACAGTCTGCAAACTAAACGTTCTTATTTTTTGTAACGTTTTAGATATTTACATATTGCCTTCGGATTTCTGTTTTAAAATGTAGGTACAAGTACCTACATGAAATGGAAACGCAACGTGTGTACCTAGCTACAACCTCTGATACAACCTACTTTCCTATTTGGATTTTAGTGGTAGTTTTGTCATTCTGCTACTGTTATGGCAAACCGCAGACATTTGATTGAGGTATGGTTTGCATTCGTGTTTATCACATAGGTAACTACCTACCTACTGTAAGCAATATGTTTACATAGTTTATTATGACAATAATATAAGATTTTTTTATTCTTCTGCTATTGTCAATTCAATTAATATACAGGGTGTTAGGGTAAACAGTTGCATTGGTTGCATTACTTTTAAGGCTATTCTACCGTTGGCGCGCTCCATACAAACGTAGTATGGTGATATTTTCAATACTATCCAATTAAAGTCGATGAAATTTTTCAAAAACAATCTAGTAACTAATTTCTATGTCGGTATGAAGTCAGATTTTCGATAAAATTTATAGTTTTAAAGTTACAGTGCCACAAATATTTCCATACAAATCTTAAATTAATCCTAGCATTGGAACTGTATATTTTAACGAAAATCTGACTTCATACCGACATAGAGATTAGTTACTTGATTGTTTTTGAAAAATTTCATTGACTTTAATTAGATAGTATTGAAAATATCACCATACTACGTTTGTATGGAGCGCGCCAACGGTAGAATAGCCTTAAGGAGTGATTGTACCCATGCTACTGAACCAGTTTCCCTAAGAAACCTAATACCCAAAAACATTTTGGACTTCGCATACTAAATGCAATCAGCTGATCGAACGATTGTATGAATCGAAACTCGAAAAAAAATTGCGAATTTCCTATAGGTAGGTTTCTTTGGGAAAGTTGTTCAGTATCGTGGATACAATCACCCCTTAAAGTAGTGCAACTGTTTACCCTAACACCCTGTCGATATCTATGCATGTCCCTGTATGCACACATAAATTTGAAAATAATACAAGGCTTAAAAAAAACTAAGATGTAATTTTTTAAATTATTACTGGATTGTTAGGTCCAAACACAAAGTTCCTGAGATTCCAGCACAAACTGTAATGGGAACTAAATATCTTCAAACCGACTAACTCATGTCCATCAAATATGACTATATTATAGAACTATTACAAAATAATCGAATAACCAAATACAAAACGACAAAGGATTCCAACCACATCATCCAGCTTTTTACATTGAGGGTTCACATTTTTTGTTTTGCGTATTTTCTTACCCTAGGTACTGTCTATCAGACATTCCTCAATGCAACGTGGAGTTATGGAGATATTTAGTTAGAGGTTATTAGCTATTCTGTTTGAGGTTAGCGGTTACCTTGCAATGGACGCATCCGACTACCACTAACGAACGGAATGCGGTAGGTGCATTACAGCCGATGGTCAATTAGACACAACCTATCGTACATTGTACACTACACCTAAATTCGGAGCGCGCTCCAGACAAACGAAGTCTGGTTATATTTTCAATTAAAGTCAATATTTTTTTTTTCAGAAACAATCTAGAAACTAATCTCTATGCTTGTAATGAGTCAGATTTTTGTTAAAATGTATAGTTTCAATGTTAAAGGAGTGCGAGTTTTGAAAGTCACCGGCTGAGTAAAATGGCCGATATTCACCGATTTCCCAAAGTTCGCATTTTTTAATCTCACCGGTGACTAAATTCTCATACCCACGATGTTCAATACAAGTGCCCCTCCCACTCGTATTGAATTCATGGGTATGAGAAGGCTTTTTTATGAGAACCGTTCTAGCTCACCGGTGACATTCAAAAATCGCACCCCAGTGCCTCAAATATTTCCATACAAATCTTAAATGAATCCAAGCATTGAAACTGTATATTTTAACTAAAACCTGACTCATTAAAAGCATATCGATTAGTTTTTAGATTGTTTCCGAAAAAAAAATCATTGACTTTAATTGGTTAATATTTAAACTACGATCAAACTTCGTTTGTATGCAGCGCACATTATAGCCCTTTAGGAATAAACTTCTCTTAAGTGTGCGTGTAATTTGGGTTGAGACACGGAGGCCGAGATTAAAAGAAGTTTTTTGAGTATGAGTTTTGTCTAATGACGGAGATCCGACCGTAAAATTATGCACCTATTCCTTAGGCGAACGAAATGTAATTCTAGTGTATGTTTATACAGGGGTCAATTCAACGCCGTTAAGTTGCCTAAAAAAATCTTGCCGCAAGTACCTTTTCCATTATAATTTTTGGTATAACTTTTTCCACGTGTTTGTTAGGGAAGTGAATGAGGTGCCATCGGAAGGAGACTGGTCTAAAGTACTTTAAAAACTAGAGTTGCCACCTCTCAATCTGCCGCAAGACTAGGGTTGCCAGATTCAAAAATGACATATTTGGACCTGGCAACCCTATAGTTGCGGCAGATTGAGAGGTGGCAACCCTAGTTTTTAAAGTACTTTAGACCAGTCTCCTTCCGATGGCACCTCATTCACTTCCCTAACAAACACGTAGAAAAAGTTATACCAAAAATTATAATGGAAAAGGCACTTGCGGCAAGATTTTTTTAGGCAACTTAGCGGCGTTGAATTGACCCCTGTATAAACATACAGTAGAATTACATTTCGTTCGCCTAAGGAATAGGTGCATAATTTTACGGTCGGATCTCGGACCATAAGTAGGGTTGAAAACTAGGTAGAAAAATATATGGATTTTGACATACGAGCGAGTTTGACTTAAACTACAGAATACATACTTAAACTTAAAAAAAAACTGGCTAAGTACGAGTCGGACTCGCGCACGGAGGGGTTTCGTTCCAATGTCAACTCTATTACAATGATGTTCGGACCGAAACGGTTGCGAGGTTGCGGTTGCGAGGTTTTAAATACTCATAACTTTTGATTGAATTAACCGATTGCGATGAAATAAAGCCTGAATGTTAATCCATACTAAGCCCTATACTTTTATGAAAATCATATCAAAATCTATTAAGTAGTTTTTCAGTGATGGGTGCTCAAACAAGCAGACAAAAATTGTAAAAATGGTCTTTATGAATTCCATTATGTATCCTAAATGCCCCCAATTTTTTTTCCAAACATCTCCTATGTATACACACGGCGACAGATCAACCTACCCATAGTTCGACCTTATGTCCATGAACATAGAGTTCAACTATGGGTAGGTTGATCTGTCGCCGTGTGTACTTAGAGTAATGTAGCCTTTACAATTTTATTTTTATGTATGTAAAGCTTTTATATAAATGTATGTAATAAACAGACAAGCGGACAATTAAATCGTAGCATAATGTGCAGCTCCTAATTGTCTCCCGTGGTGCTTGTTGCTTTTTCAAGTGGTGGCGCTTTTTGTATGGCGATGCCTTTACTGGCTGTGTTTATAAACATGGCGTTCGGTAGGTACTTGCAGTGTCAAATACAAGGTTTTTAATAGCTGTAAAATTGATCATCATCATCATCATCATCTTATTTAAGAGCTACGCTCTTGTCGGTGGAGTATTCGCCAATCCTGTCTACTTTCAGCTAGTGTCTTGAGTTCCTGATACGACACGACATCAACCGAAAAATTGATAACCTACCTAAATGTCTTTTGAATTTTTGAATATTGAATATTGCAATACAGGGTGTTAGGGTAACAATTACATTACTTTAAGAGATGACTGTACCCATGATACTGAACATCTTTCCCAATGAAACCTATAGGAAATTTGTAAAAAAATTTTTGTTCTTCCCATACTAAATGCAATCAGCTGATTGTATGAAAAGTCGAAAAAAAATTGCTAATTTCCTATAGTTTTCTTACGGAAAGTTGTTCAGTATCATGGGTAAAATCACCCTTTAAAGTAATGCAACTCTTTACCCTAACACCCTGTATACTGTGTCCTTCTTAATATGCTGACACATTTTTAAGAGGATTGATCAGACCATCAAACTGATCAACTTTCTTTACCTAAAACAACAAAAACAGTCAACATTTCATTTTGTTGTTGTGATAAAGCGTATACATTTTTTTAGTAATTAGATAATTTTAACAGTATTTATACAGGGTGTTACGGTAGACAGTTGCATAATATTGATGGTTACTCATGATACTGAAAAACTTTCCCGAAGAAAAAACGGAAATTAACAAAAAGATGATTAAACTTTTCAAACAAACGTTCAATCAGCTGATTGCATTAAGTAGTAGGTAAGTACATAGGAAAGTCCATAATTTTTTTGCCAATTTCCTATAGGTTTGTTAAGGAAAATTGTTCAGTGTTATGAGTAGGTACAATCACCTCATCTTCTTAATTATTCAATCATAATCACACAAATAATTAATTCAATAAATTCCTTATTTTCAGCATTCTTGATTTTCTTAATTAAAAATAGATTGTAATAAAACCTGTTTTTTGTGCGTGGGGGGTTAAAAACACTGTATTTTCAAAATAGATAATTAACAGTTTGATACAAAATGCAAAAAATAATGCATTCAGTGATGACTGATGATGATAGAAAACATTGTATTGTAAAGTACCTATATATAAAACATTCGTCGCTGTCTGTGTCTGTATCATATCGTTTATAAATCAGTGGTATTTGTATTTACGTTATTTAAAACACTTTAGCATTCACTAGTACCTACCTCGGAGTAGGTACCTACAATCAATTAAGGCGCGTGTCCGGGCATTTTTATGCAAATGTCGACACCGCCGGTGGTCTCGCCTTAACACTTCGCCTCTGCAAGCTGACTGGGTTCCGTAGGAAATCACGTTTTTATGCGCTACGCGTTGGATACATTTCTATATAACACATTATACAGGATGAAATTGATATCATTAGCATCCTTTTAAGAGTCTACCCATCAAACTGAACAACTTTCACTATGGGAGCAAACCGATCGGAGCAAAAAAAAAAATCAGATGTTCCATATTTCCAGCAGATTTTTTTTTTGCTCCGATCTGTTTCCTCCCATAGTGAAAGTTGTTCAGTTTGATGGTTAGACTTTTACTAGTTTAGTTTAGTTTAAAAGGATGCTAATGTAATGATATCAATTTCACCCTGCAGAGGCAATATTAAATATCGCTGTCCTTTAACACGTACCTGTTCACACGTTCCGGTTGCCGGGTACCCTGCTGCGGTAATCGGCTTCGAATGTATATGGACCTGCCGGGTAAATTGCGCCGGTAATAGTGAAAGCTTCCATAGAAATACACTTCGCTGCCGCAGAACCGGCCGGCACCGACCGTGTACCCGGCAACCACAACGTCTGAAAAGGGACTTAAGGATACCTACATTGCACTGCACATGCTACTAAAACAAAGCAACAAAACCGCTTGCCAGTTAAATTTACCCGATTAGGTTTAATTAGCACCTTGCTTGTGATTATATCTGAACATTCTATTTAAAGCGTCGATTAATGCGAAATTCTCTTCGATCGCTTAGTTAGGGCTCGTCTTAGTTTTATTTCAAAGTAAAATATATTGCACTTGAGCGGCGCGGGCGCCGGGCGGCGCGGAGTGGCTATATGACACAAGTTAAGCGGCCAACTGCATTCCATTTGTTTTAAGTAGAATATCCATTTCAGTGAAATAGGTTAACTGACTAAGACAGAAGCTAAATACCTAAGTATTTCAGTATTTCATTGTTCTATTTAAGCTACCATCTATTTAGGTAAGTACTTAGTTTTTGTGCACATATTTTGGAAAAATGTATACTTGCAATTTGGAAGTAGGAAAATGATTCATTCTTACTATTCTAAATAATGTATAAATTAATGTATTATAATTAATATATTTATGTATTTGTGACCTGCTTGTAGATTAAACAGGTCACAAATACATTAATATGTACTATTTGTGACCTGTTTAATCTACATTGACATGATAATTCATGTCATGTCTCAAATCCCTCAAGGTTTGATTTGAAGTCTAAGTTTAACGTGACATGTTTATCAACAGTTAAATATTGTCAATAACTACAACTGTCACCTTAGCGAAACTAGATGACAGCTCATTTGTTTCAAATATAACAACGTTTGAGATAGTTTTTCAAATCGTAAACCACGCCCGCTTGAACAGTTGCCAAATTATAGTTCTTAAAACACGTTCTCCAATCACAACGTTTTGTTATAACGGCCTAGATCCTCAGCAGCCAATCAGAACTCTGGACGACTTGCCCACGCGCACGAAATTTTTGTTTTGCAATTCAATGAGAGAGCTAATTGCTGTTTTGTTTGGCGTCTACGTTTAAACATTAGACTTTACCTGTGTCATTTTCTTAGCTTAGTCAGATTTCAATGTAATTATGTATAATTTTGTACTCAAAATTATCGTCCATAGCCACATTTTATAATAATAATGATTTTCCGATTGAGTTAATAGATTATTTTAAAACAATCTCTGTGCTTCTAAACCTATATTTGATGTGTACCTTTTTGTCTAAGATTTCAAGCTGCATCATAGCGTCATACTAAATAGTCTATTTCATATATAATTTGGGGTACTGCCAACCTTTTGCCACTTGATGCGAGTTGCTGCAGTGCCAAAAACTGCACTACCGAGCATACTGTTGCAGATATTGCGATAAACCGTTCCGAGATGAAAGGATAATAAGTCTCTTGAAGTGGTACGCGACTGCAGTTCGCTTCGTAAAAGGCATTCATTTTCAGTCCAAGGTATTTTGTCTTTGGATAGAATATTGAAGAGTTATTTATCATGTAAGTTATTAATTTTGTCCAAAGCGGTGTGTCGATCCATCGATTGAAAATTTACGTATTTTAGAAATTGTCTGCATCAAAAAATATTTCATCTCTGAGTAGAGTTCACCTACACCATATTTTGGTTTTACATGTATTTGTGAATCAGTCATACAACTCTATGAATCGCAATTGACATACCGAATTACCTACCTATATACAGGGTAAAATTGATATCATTAGCATCCTTTTAAATTAAGAGTCTATCCATCAAACTGAACAACTTTTACTATGGGAGCAAACCGATCGGAGCAATAAAGAAATCTGCTGTTCCATACTAAACTGCATGGCAAATAAAAATCTGCTGTTGCATACATTTGAGTCGAGTAGGCATTGCAGTTTAGTATGGGACAGCAAATTTTTTAGTTGCTACGATTGGTTTGCTCCCAATAGTAAAAGTTGTTCAGTTTGATGAGTAGACTCTTAGTTTAAAAGGATGCTAATGATATAAAATTTCACCATGTAGTGTAAAACAATTTAGTCACGTCTAGTTATTTCCTACATCAATGCCTAAATTCAGTTGTCTAGTGCATTGAGACTTGTATCCGGAATGCATCCATATCACTGTTGCAATTCTTGAGTGTTTCTCCCGCGGGCTTTGATGTCGGTTCGATTCCTTTAAGCTCCATTTAAAGATTTTAAATGGCAAAGCTTCTTGAAAGTGTTAACTGAAAATATGAACTTCGGTAAAACATATACACGAAATTGTGTGTATACAGGGTCCTTCTTAATATGCTGACACTTTTTTAAGGGGATGATCAGACCGTCAAACTGAACAACTTTCTCTATGGCACCAACATCGAAAACGCGAAAAAAAAATCTGCCCTTCCATACAAAACTGTAAACTTACTCGAGCCAATTAATGTATGGGACAGCTGTTTTTTTTTTCGCGATTTCGATGTTGGTCCCGTAGAGAAAGTTGTTCAGTTTGATGGTCTGAACATCCCCTTAAAAAAGTGTCAGCATATTAAGAAGGACCCTGTATGTACAGAGTGTAACACAAAAGGGAGTTTTTTTACACTCTGTGCATATAGGTACACACAGAATAGTCAAGGGGATGCTTCAGGCCTTCATGCTTCACACTGAACAACTTTCACTATGAAGCCAAATTCGAAATCGCGAAAAAAATCGGCTGTCCCATACAGCATGCATGCTGTTACATTTTAGTCGATTCGGTACTTCAGTTTTGTATGTAGCAGCAGATTAATTTTTCGTTATTTCGAAGTTGGCTCCATGGTGAAAGTTGGTCAGTTTGATGGTCTGAAGCATCCCCTTAAGTATTACTAGGGTGTTTTATTAGACCTACAGGTAAATATACAGTAGCGTAAGAGTATAAAAAAAAGACAACCGCATAATTTCTGGCCACCCTGTTCAAAAATATGTTCAATTTTTGAACAAATTATTTTTAAATATAGAATGTTGTGCCTCTTGTATTTTCTCTCTCAGTAGGATATTTGATTGGTTTCAGGAGTAAATTGTAACTCTACATTAGCAGCAATCTACAGGTTGTACTACCTACGCTGGTACTTAATACGCCGGCTCATGAACAATGCCTAATTGGTTTATATTTACTCGAATGAATAAAATGAACGAGTATATTAATTACAAATGTAAATAGTGCTTAATTACGTCACTGCATGGGTTTGTGCTATTAGGGGTGAGGGTAGGGGGGAAGCGGGGGGAAGCAATGCAGTAATTTATATTCCCATACACGTTTAATGAACGGCACTGGCCTGGCCGTGGGATTAATGAGTTGGATAACGTGCAATTTAATAATTAGTTTATTTGTTATCTGCATAGGTACGAGTAGGTATAGAGTTGAAAATACATGATAGAGCTAACTGATTCGCTATAAACTGGATTAATTGGTTCTATTAAGGTATTAGCAGTCCCATAACATAATTTAATTAAGCGATATTTCGTGGCATCTCAAAAGGAGTCAATTTCTTTTAGGCCCACAAACGGTAACGTTTATTGATGGTATTACACTCTAAAACATAATTTAACTTATTATAGTAATCGGTCGAAAGATTAGGTAAGAATGCAACGGGAATAATGAAATCCATATAAAAAATTCAAAGTTTTGTGTTTTTTGTTAAGTTGATTCTTTTTTCCTGTCAAAATGGCACATGTACAACAATGCGTTTAAAGGAACGTCTTATATGTTCATACGAAAATATAAATAAGAAACCAACATATTTTACCAAGACAAGATGTGCGCCAACTGCGATTATGCGACACTCCGTTTAGATAAAATATAGCTTACCTTACCACTATAATTTAGAGATTATGACAAACAATCGACTATAAGCTAACCTTTTTTGGTGGCCATTTTCCTATAGCTGGAGAAATTGTCTCTTTCAGAGAATAGGTCACTTTTCCGACTGTATACATTATTTGTCCGATCCGCCCGCCCCTCCCATACCTACACCCCGCCGCCTACAGTGCGAAAGAGACAACTGCAGCTCAGACCGATTTTATCTACATAAAATCGACGAAATCAGTATTTCGTATTTCCGTTTCCTCCTCCGGTATCCTCTGTATGTTGTAGAATTTGTAGACGATCAATTGGTGTCTGCCCACCCTAGTAAAATTGCTCTGAAAACTTATCCATCAAACAAAACAACAGTTAGGTAAGGCATTACAAAACTGTCTTTTTAGGTAAATTTATAACCAAAATAATGTTAAGTTTGATTACTTTCGCAATAAAACTTGCGCAACGTGAACCTTGCGAATTGCGATTGTAAGTAGGTATTAATTTTACGGTAAAAATTGCTTAATTTCTGTGAAAACATTTAGTGACTTCAAGTAAACCTTTCCGAAGGTATTAATTAGGTACTAATTATCATAAACGTAACGCACTTCTGGATAAACCTCCTGGTTTTTAGAAGTACAGTTGTTCAAATCTTTTGTCATTTTACTTACAATAAATAAATGAAATAAAAATGGTACCTACGTTAATTTTAGGTGGGCTCAAGATAAATTGTCACCGAATGATATAGTTTTTTATCACCCCAAAAAATTTAAGGATGTATTCAGACAATGAAACTAAACAACTTTCCATATGTGTCGAAAAACGATTTTTTTTTGGATCTCAATCGATCGGCTGATCCGCACTTTTGATTCCCAACAACATTTTCTCGTTTTTCAACCGTTTCAAATTACATAGGATTCAATGTCTGAATACATCCTTAAATGTTGTACGAGTACACACGGAAAACGAAAACCAAAATAAGCTGGCCGCGCGTAGGTAGAGTAATGTATAACGTCGCGCGGCCAGCTTATGTTTGTTTTGCGTAGCTTGATGTGTCGCTGTGTAGATACATGCACCATTTTGTTTTGTTATAAACCTAGTCTGAGCCGAGCGTCATGACGAGCAACCATTGATGACAAACAAACAAAAGTTCTCACATTCGCATATCCGTAGTCTAACTTTAATTAAATTATAGTTTGCTACTGTTTCAAACTGTATTGCTTTTGAACTACATATTTTCAGAATACATAGTGTAAGTATACCTACTTTGTCTAAAATTCCAGTCCAGCATTGCAACACAAGAAAATTGTGATTTTTACACCAGTGTGTGTCACGATAAATAGTTTGTTTGCTCTACTAATTTCATTGTTTTTCAATTAAAAGTCAAAATGGTCTTATTCTAACAAGTGTCCACTGAAAATATTTTTACGATATTATTATGTTGTTTAGGTGTCCCTGACTCCAAATTATAGTATTTTTTGTCAGTTTGTTCGAGCAATCCGCTAAAACTAACGGACCGATTTTGATGAAACATTTTGTGTTTAAGAGCTTATGATCCGACTTAGAAACTGGTATCGGGTTGTGCGGACGAAGTCGCGGGCAAAATCTCGTCTGACATAAAGTGTACTACGATGAATAAACGAGATGGAAACGATTAGGATATAACGTAGATAGAGCTTACGGCGGTTCATAGGGAGAGTTGGACGGGACTATCTTCGATGAATAATTGTTAGATTAACGAGCCTTAGTCATCGGCCTCGATCGCAGCCAGCTGAGATAAGCTTAGTGCGGTAAAAATTTAACTAAACAATTCATATCGATAAGACCTATTTATTTTACGATATTGACAATTAAACGCTCTACAATTAGAAGTACGAATGAGATAATGTTTAGCCAGTAATGTAAAAATGAAGTTAGCTTAAGCTGGTAATTAAAACATAATTACTTAGATATCTAAAATATGTGATATTGACATCGCTACAACGTGACAATTCATATGAAGATTTCGAATCGATAACTTATCTAAAGATAAATTGTCATGCATAATTGTGATGCCTTATCTGCACAATTATCAAACATTGACTGTTAATGTTCCTCATACATGTAGAATAATTTTGGTGGCGACTAAATTCAACTATAAAATTGCACGTCTGTTATGTTTATTTATTTGTTATAATAAATAATAATAATAAATATCTTGGACAATGTCACACAAATTATCTAGTCACATTTAAAGTACCAGAATCTAGCCTGGACTTGTATTATGATGACTAGACAACGATATAGAACACATATTATATAGATACAAACATCCATGACTCGGGTACAAATATTCATATTCATCATACAAATATTTGTCCCTGTGTTGTTATAATTATTTATTTGTTATTGTTATTGATTGTTACAACAGAGTGGAAAAGCACAAAAACGAGGTTATTTCTGAAGATATAATCTTCAAACAGTGTCCCATGACCGAGTTATTGGGCCATCATTTCTTTTTTTCGGTGAATTTCTTCTTTTGAAATCTATATCTTTTTTGACATTAGACGGATACATAATAAGTGATTCTGAAAGTGTTCAGTATTTTTTATTTTAGGTAGAAATATAAAAACTCTTTAAACGCAATGCCCCGTTAAATACAAAAGTCTTCACTCAGACGCCATGTCTGTTTGTTGCCATTATATACAGGATGTCCCAAAAACCAACGTCAAGCCGAAAACGGTTGATAGGCCAGGTGGTGACAGTTATCAGAAAAAAAAAAAATCTAAGATTAGTACTTTCCATAAACATTTTTTTTTTTAAATTTACACCCTGTGATGATCTTTTAAGTACTATGACTACAAATCTTTACTTTTCAATTTTTTTTTGTGTGTGGTGTAACCCTGAATAGCCCTTCTGTCATTTACAGTCTGAAATTAAAACGCAACTGCCTCAGTTTTAAAGAAAATATCACTTTTTGCCCCACCATACACTAAAAATTATTACATCGCCCAACTTTAACTAACTGTACTGAAAAAAAAATGTACTGTGCTATTTCGGCAAGTGACTTTAAAAGATGGTGTATTTAGTCAGGATTCTAAAAAGGTATAGTACTAGCTAGATTATTTATTAACTAAGAACACATAAATTTTTTTTCAAAAGAGACCCGATTTTAAGCTAATTCTTTTTACATAGTTAAAATGGTTCTAATGCACGTTAGGCTTTCTCTAAGTCCCTAATTGCCAGGTACAAGTTTGAATGAGATGGATAGTGACCTACGTGCATTAGAACCATTTTAACGATGTAAAAAGAATTAGCTTAAAATCGGGTCTCTTTTGAAAAATAAATTATGTGTTCTTAGTTAATAAATAATATAGCTAGTATTATACCTTTTTAGAATTCTGACTAAATACACCATCTTTTAAAGTCACTTGACGAAATAGCACAGTACATTTTTTTTTCAGTACAGTTAGTTAAAGTTGGGCGATGTAATAATTTTTAGTGCATGGTGGGGCAAAAAGTGATATTTTCTTTAAAACTGAGGCAGTTGTGTTTTAATTTCAGACTGTAGATGACAGAAGGGTTATTCAGGGTTACACCACATACAAAAAAAAATTTAAAAGTAAAGATTTGTAGTCATAGTACTTAAAAGATCATCACAGGGTGTAAATTTAAAAAAAAAAAAATTTATGGAAAGTACTAATCTTAGATTTATTTTTTTATTTTTCTGATAACTGTCACCACCTGGCATATCAACCGTTTTCGGCTTGACGTTGGTTTTTGGGACACCCTGTAGATGATAAAGTTAGGAGTGTAATAATTACGTTGAAAGTAAACATTTAATTAAATAATATTGCTCAAGAATATGAAAACACATAGGTAGTTATCATATTATGTAAGTAGAATTATTATTCATATTTTAATTTAACATACTTACTCAAAGCATTTTACCGACACCATTTCCTATGAATGATTAATCCGTTATTAGCGGTCAACCTGTTGTACGGATAAATCCGTCGATGGCGTTGAAAAGGTTAAATTAAAGTATCGATATTTTTCCGGTCCGTTAGTGTCCCATCACTAAATAAAAGCCGGCACTAATAGGGTCGTGTACAGTGATCTCGCGAACAAAGCTACTCACGGCTCTAATATTGATTGCCCTCCACTCACTAGGTACTGTGTACACCTCTGCTCCCCTGCTATTTTGTGTCTTTTCAGTTTATTACATTTTCTCGCACATATTCTAAAACGTTGAACTTATTAGGTAAGTAATATTGATTGATTGCCAATTTGATGAAGGTATCTCATTTGTAAATTAAACGAGGTACTTGAATGTGTACCTACATACCTAAAGTGTAATAGAATGACGTCTATACAGGGTGTAAAATTAAAAGGGACACTTACTTAAAGGGGTGCTTCAGACCATCAAACTGAACAACTTTCTCTATGGGACCAATATCGAAATCGCGAAAACAAAATCAGCTGTCTCATACATTTCAGTCGAGTTATGTTTGCAATTTTGTATGGGACAGCTGTTTTTTTTTTCGCGATTTCAATGTTGGTCCCATAGAGAAAGTTGTTCAGTTTGATGGTCTGAAGCACCCCTTTAAGTAAGTGTCCTATTTAATGTTACAGGGTCCATCTTAATGTGCTTACACTTTATTAAGGGGATGATCAGATCGTCAAACTGAACAACTTTCTCTATGGGACCAACACAACATCGAAATCACGAAAAAAATCTGCTGCCCCATACATTTAGATCGAGTAGGTTCGCAGTTTTGTATGGACAAACAGATTCTTTTTCCGCAATTTCGATGTTCGTGCCATCCTCAGAGGAATGATCTCCTTTATTCTGTGCCATCTATCATCCCCTTAAAAAATATTTAAATCATTTAATTATACTTCTGAAACTGAAACGGACATGTTTGCTAGTGACCTGAATGGAATCTATAAGGTTAATCCATTTATATTTAGTAATTAAAATATTCGATTCAAATTGAACTTTAATGTTCGTCACAGTAAAACGATTTTCGCCTGGTAACTTTGCAATAATCAATCTAAGCCTGCGGCTATCTATTCGGTTTGTCATTGTTGTGCAGAGATCAAAAGATATTTACCTTTTTTCTAGGGTTCCGTACCCAAAGGGTGAAAACGGGACCCTATTACTAAGACTACGTTGTCCGTCCGTCCGTCCGTCCGTCTGTCCGTCTGTCCGTCTGTCCGTCCGTCCGTCCGTCTGTCCGCCTGTCCTACCTATTTAGGGCTGTAACTTTTGAACCGTAATAGCTAGATAGTTGAAATTTTCTCAGATTATGCGTTATTGCCGCGGATTCGTTAACAAATAATAGAAATGTCAAAAAGTTAAAAATTAAGGGGGGTTCTCAACAAGAAACTAGTTTTTATCAACGTTTTTTCTTCACGCGCTCTATCGTAAAAAACGGTAATACATACAAGCGTCAGACGTAGTTTTTTTCTAAGTTAATAATCGTGTGGTACGGAACCCTAGGTGCGCGAGTAGCCCGACTCGCACTAGACCGTTTTTATTTTTAAATCGTATCTTTGTACGACATATTTTGTAACAAAAGGCTAATAATTATCTCTACAGATGGATTTTATTATAATCAAACAAATGTTATAGTTGAATGACCCTATAATATTGTAAACTAAGCGCGCCTGTATCCCCCCAGCTTAGGGTTCGGGCGACATGTCACATAACGGACACGAATGACACCAACGCACAATTAGTGCCGCTTTGATATGTTACAGACACACCTACATACCGTGCATTGTATCAAATCATCTCTGGCGAACCTATCCCTGTCCTAAACGCATACTTGTCTATTCGGCATCCCACTCGCGCCGTACGACTAATGCGCAATCAATAATAATTATCTTCATGTTTGCAAGCAAGTGGATTGCATTGTACGGTAATGGGATGGTGTTAGTATGTTCAGTTATACGTCGGTCGAGTCAAATGTCACATGTTAGCTGGATTAATTTGCGAGGCAATTACACACAAGTTCTGTGTGACGCGCATTGTGCGGCATGATGCATGGCCAGATTGAATAAGGCTTTGGGTTAATTAATAACTCGGCTTATTATTTACTGCTACTAAATGATCTTGTAGAATGCAGACTGTTTCAGCTTGGATCCTTCGTAGGGTTAAAATAGAAGTAGAAACATAAAATCAGAATAAAGTGAAGCAAAAATAAATGTGATCGTGAAAGTTTAGTCTGTGAAATTAATTCAAATTCATAGGATAATCGAAAAGTTTATACAGGATCCTTCTTAATATGCTGACACTTTTTTATGGGGATGATCAGACCATCGAACTGAACATCTTCGTCTATGAGACCAACATCGATATCACAAAAAAAATCAGCTATCCCATACAATTTTATTTCAAGTAGGTTTGCAGTTTTGTATGGAACAGCTGATTTTTTTTCGCGCGTTCGATATTGTTGCCATAGAGAAAGTTATTCAGTTTGACGGTCTGATCATCCCCTTAAAAAAGCCCCATTAGTAGAGGTATTTCCTGGATTTTCTGAATTAATAATCGTTATCATTTATGATTTCTTGTACAATTTGGTGTCTTTTTTTTTTTGTTCTACTTAGTACATATTGTACACATTTAGGTAGGTATTATATTGAGTTCGCAAGCTACCTGAATCCTAAGCACGAGCTTAGGATACAAATACCTGTAGTTAAAGCTGACAGTTAGTTACAGGATATGAAGCTTTATTTGGCAAATATATAGCCCTCTAGGTTGCACACAAATATCTGGGGGACACGTTATTACTCACTACTTACTGCAGCATTGGAAGGTAGTTTTACTTTTATGTGTTTTTTATAGTCTGCACCTTCGCGTGGCCGATCAGGCAGATCGCATCCACTTATTATTAATGGCTACCACTTCATTTAGCTACATTTTGAGCACTCTAAATGGGATCTTAGTGGCATTTTTGTTTTATTACGTCAGTTATGGAATCTGCCATTAAAATCGATTGTGGGACTTAATATTTTCTTTTATATGTGTCTTGTGTGTTTGTATTTATGGTGTCGATATATAATTTAATACGTTCGATATCAACTTTTGCGAGTTTATAGTATCTATTTATATTTTATCGATACGTGTGTTTGGGACGTTAGTCCCATCACTCGCAGTCCCTCCGGGCTGGAGATCGATCAGCCCGTAATTAACTGTTTGTTAACCGATACATTCGCTTCGTTGTCGTTGTTGATAGGTACTCTGCCTGCTATCCGTCGTTTATGTTATTTATCATCAAATTACGTTAAAGAAATTCATCTTGCAGATGAATAGGTGCATTGTTTCTACGACTATTATATTGTTAATATTTTTTCTATTGTTTCAGGTAAAAATATGGTTTCAAAATAGAAGAACCAAGTGGAAGAAGAAAGATAATATAACTAATGCAGAAGTTGCAGAACTAAAGCAACATAACAAGCCTGCGGTGGAGGAGAAGAAGCCGGAGGAGCAGACCAAAGAAGACAATGCAGCTCTCGACATGTCAAAGAAGAACTGTAACAAAATTCTTAACGATAAACTGAGGGGAAACAAACAAATAATTACTCAGAGTATTCTACCAAAACCGAGAAAAGTAGAAAAAGGTGTAATTTTAGAGTCTATATGTGACATAAATGATATAGAAAGTCGGATCTCTATAACGAAAATAACGAATAAGTTATCAAGTACAGATTTATCTGGTGAGCCGGGTGTGGTGTCGGTGAAGAGCTTTAACCCCGAGGAAGTAGTAATAGACTTAAAGTGTGAAACAGTGAAGAGGGACATCGAAATGTAAATAACTAGGTTCACGTTGTAAGAGTCGGTGTCGTTGACTAATCTGCCGTTGTATTTCTTTAGATAAATTATTTTATTCAATGCTTATTCTTCAACAACATAAAGCTTCTTTACTTAACTTGAAATAATTTGGTTTATAAACGCATGCACAAAACAGACATACGAGTTCACTTTGTCTTTTGTTTAACTGGTGTGTAAATAATTAGAACGTGAGAGAATGGAAAAGCTACTAGTTTGTAATTCAACGTAGAATCAAGTCAAAACAAGGATCAGATGAGTGCTCATTAAAATAATTGAAGCAGATCTTTTTCATTGGCTGCAATTAATTAGTAAATCAATGTTTAGTTATAAACATTTCCGAATAGAGTTCTACTAAAACCTATGCTGCTGCTGTCTACGGTGGACAAGATAGAAATAGACCAACGTAATGTAAAATCGTTACATCTACAACACAGGAAACTGAAGTGATACGATTATAAATAATCAGGTATATATTGTTAGAAAGTACAGTGAACTGTCATATTTAGTTCTAGAACTCGATACAATGTTCTTAGCCCAATTCGTATTGAACATTATAGTATATTTAAAAATTCCCAATTGTTATGCTTTAAATAAGTATTTGATACAGATAAGGCCTACCTTATTGTAAATGTTGATTATATGGATAAATAAAAGGGTAAAGAAATAAAAATTATATTCATCCTTATCTGTCGTTCAATAATTATTAGTAATATCGTTAAATTTTGATTTTGTAACTAAAATGAACTTTTCAAAACCCTTATCCAGAAGCCATATAAATCACGGCCACCAAAATAAGGCCTGTATTATGTACAATACAGGCCAATCAATGAAATTTTGATAATACGAGTATAAGAATACGTAAAATATAGTAACACTTATATAAATAGTTTGAGTTTCTAACTCGAGTTCGATTTTAGTAAGAAAATAATATATTATAATATCAAAAATCAAAGTTCTGTTGCATCAAATATAATGCATATTTTCACCGCAAACATTAGATTAGGTAACAAAAACAAATAAATATATTATGGGCTATCCTGGCATATACATATTTATTCGGAATCGTGCCGAAGTAAAGTTAAATTATATTCCGATGATAAAGATCCGATAACTAACTAAAAGATTAAGGCTTACGAATTAGTCACATGAAAACGATACTATGTAATAAATAACGTATTAAATCATCTTGAATAATTAGAACAATTTAATAACACCTTACTAAAATCATTTATTTACACTATGATATGACATTGATCGACAGGGTTGAGCTTAGTCCTTTTTAGACGATAGGCCTTAATTGTATCAAGTACTTATAATAAAAACTTTTCAAACCCCTTGTCCTGACGGGTAAATTTTTTCTTTTTTAATTACTTTAAATGGACTGGAGATACATTAGCCACATCAGTATTATTGTGTAATAGACAGTAAATAATGTCATGTTTTTTTATAAAAACAATCTTAGACCAATGTCTTCGCTGCGCTTAATGTATTAAAACAATTGGTATAAACAATTTTTAGTCGAAAATAATTTGGATCAAATATAGTTTTGCGAGTTTTATAATCAGTCGTCAGTCAGTATCAGTCAATTTAGTTGATACCGACCGCGGGACCGACTTCAATGAATCCTGTAGGCCTAGCATGCCACCCCCGAGAAAACGATAAAAATCGAGATGTGCCTCGATCTTTATTATTTTACGTATGCCAGAGAGAGCGCGCATGACGTTTTTCTCGTTTAAACGCTTTGTCGTGGGTGGCATGCTAGCCGTGCTGGCATAGCTAATGTTTATATCACAGGTTTACACTGAGCATTATAATGGAGTACATGTAGATTTAAAAAGTCTATTGTTTCGGAACCGGTCAAATCTACTTCGATTTTCATGATTTTTTTTAAAACTTAATAATGTAAAATACTACAACCCGGGCGAATTAACTTGGCACCTGTCTCGCACGTGGCTCGGTATAAAAAACTCGGAAAACTCGGAAAGAATAACTCAAAAATGCTATTGCGCAGGGACACGTGCAACGGTAACTGAAATGCTATGCTACGGCCTCGCACGGCGACGGCAGAGTCCCGCGGGGGGTAGCAGGAGGGGTGTCAAATTCCGAGCCACGTGAGAGCCAGGTGCCAAGTTAATTCGCCCAGGTTGTAGTTGATCCTATTTAGAATTAAATATTCAGTGGTTAATACCAATTGAATTCAATGATTTTTTTTAACACGATCCAGGAACGAATATCCTCGTCTGTGGTTTGTCAGATTTCCGTTAAGCATATTATATAGTTCCAAAGTTACAATGGAACAATGATTTCTATACGAAAAAAAAGACAATTTTTAAACTGTAAAGGTTGAAGTATTTAAAAAAATCTCAAAATCGGAGTAGTTTTAACGGGTCCCGAAACATATACAAGATCTTCAATTACTGGGCTAAGCAGACAAAGGTCCTGAATGAAAATAGTTAAAATATTACGAATATTGAGTTTCCATAAAAGGCCATTAATAGTTTAACACTCAGCTGCAGAAACGTTCATAAAAGATAATCCTCCATTAAATCTCGTTCTGGCACTTTTTGTTTTGTTGACATAATAAAAGCTAGCTAGAGATTAATGGAGGATTATCTTTAATGAGCGTTTCTGCAACTGAGTGTAAATGAAGTAGAAGAATTATTATCTTGTGTCAACATCTTCTAAGGTCAACACATGGATCCTAGGTTATTTATTTGTCTAATAATTGTTTAATCTATTAAACATAATTATACTTAATTAATAATTATCATCGATTTTTTAGTTGGTATACTTATATGTCATAATATAAATTTTTGTGCAATAATAGAATCTATTCAATAGGTACTTACGAATTATGCTTTTTTTAATACATGTTTAAATATAAGCACAGGCGTTTTAGTTTTAGAGTGGTATTCTACATGCAGTTATTAAAATGAACTTTTATATAAATGTACATGTATACGATTAAATTCAAGTACATTTATACAATAAGTTAACTACACAGAGAAAATGGAAAAAAATATTTAGTAAGGGAACATTGTGTATACGATAATACTTTTAATTCCTGGTTATTGCAAGCTCTCTTGGCCGGGATATATTTTTGAAATTTTGTTCATTGTGTATGGTATGATTGATGCAGGTATGTTTTTGTTCAGTTTAGACAGATTTATAGTTAAATTATACATATCGCTGTATCATTGTCTATAGCCACTTCAAGCATCAAGATTTAAGAATTAAGATTTGCCAAACTAATATTGTATTCATCGATCAGAACATGTATTATATGCTTTTTATATGAATGCGTTTGAAAAAACAATTGCACATTATGTTTTCAAAGCTTGAAGGTATTTTTGGATACTATTATCACACTATTATTGTATACTTCTGCTGTACGTACAGTTACGAGTGGGTAGGGTACACACGCCGTTATTGCAATATATGTGAAGGAACATAAAGAAATAAAGCCAAAACTGTAAAATTTTTGTACAAAATCGATTACTGATTCACTTAGATACATATGTATAGGCGAGATTTATTGGTGTGATTTTATATTGATTGGTGTACTTACCTAATGATTTTATACATTACAAAAAAGAAGAAAGCTATAAATCTGGTATATATGCAGCACTGAATCAAATATGATCAAAATAATAGATTTTAGAGTGTAAACACCACTTGTCGGTTTTTGTATGAGTCTGAAGATACTTATTGGGTATCCCAGGACATAACTTTTACCAGGTAGATATTGCGCAAAAACAACAACTAAGTAACACAATTTCTTTTAAAATGGAAATGGAAATAAGCATCTTTCTACTGCTGATTTGACTTTCAAAAATCGCACTCCTGGAGTACGATTTTTTAATGTCAAATCAGCAGTAGAAAGATGCACGTCTCCAAAGTAATATAGACATTTTCCACTGCTGAGTTCAACGAATGAGTTTCAAAAATCGCACTCCTGTACAAGAATACAAAGAAATAAAATCAAATTAATAGTACATTACTGCAGCGGCCAGCAACAGAGGCACTGATGGACGAACGTGTAAATGTGGGCCGAGGCGAAGCCGAGGCACACATACGTAAGTCCATCAATGCCTAGTTGTGGCCAAGGCTTGTATAGTACTTTTCTCAAATAATACGCGGAAATTAAAACAGTAAATTTTCTCAAATAATTAACTCTTTTCAAAATCAATGACGAACAACGATCAAATTTTTTTTCCATAAAACGGCTTCTATTTGCAAGCCCGTTCCATAAAGTTATTATACCTGTCGGAATAGAGTAACTGACATGAGTTGTCAAATGAAACCGTTTTTTGTGCATTTGTCGGCACTTATCGGCACCCTAAAACTTCGAGTTCTGTGTATAATTGTGAATCTAACGTAAAATCGTAGGTAATTTAATGAAATAGTGTTAGTATATTTCACAAAATAATCTACGACTTCACTTTAGATTCACTAATTATTCACAGAGCACGAATATTTACCCTGTCGATTGTGCTGACAAGTTCCCAAAAACGGTTCTATTGCCTCGCGTCACGTATCTCTTTCTATTATAGAGTGGCGCCGCTAGGTACATCTCGCTCTCTCAACTCAGCTGTCAGTTCCTCTATATGATACCTTTATGGCAAGTTCGAAATTTAAATAAAACCTCCTTGGTCGCCATGTTTCGGAGAAAAAGATCGTTCCATTTTTAAATAACACGACATATATGAGTTTACTATGTAATTTACTTGGCCGCTAAACACGACAGGTATGGATTTTCATACAACATTGCCGGCCGCTGCGCCCATGTATTTGGCCAGTACAGCAATTTCGATTTATCTCAAAGAAGGTTGTCAAAATAATGCTCACATTTCCAAGCATGTTTGAGAAAATGACTATTTCGCATACTGTTAGCTGTGCTATTAGTGTACAATAATGGGGTAAGTAAGTATATTATTCTTAAAATTATTACGGTCATAGATAAATTACGGTATAGCAGAAGAAATGAAGGAAAGAATCTTTTCTATCCTTCATTTCTTCTGCTATACCGTAATAATAGGACTGTATCTTAAGCAATAAAATTAAAATAATAACAATATAATGCGTAAGTGCATACGCACATTACAAATATTTAGGTTAAAAACATTACTCGTCCTTTGGATTTTGTCGCAATCGACCAAAAATCACCGGAATTGTATGAATGGGTAAAAACTATCAAAAAGCTCTAAATTTTGATTTGTAATGTAGTCGAGTCTGTACAAAGGTATTTCAGGATAAAATACCCTAAGGTAGGTATTATGTCGGTGTATAATGTCGGAGCACCCTATTCGTTCAAATATATTTGATGTTAATTTACGTAATTATGTGACATTAGACGCCGCGCCGTACATTTTGACTGAATGGTAATTGGATGTTAAATGTTATAGTATAGATAGAGTGCCAATGAATTTATAATTATTATGAAATTAAGTAGGATTAAATTATGGCGGAACTTTACAATCCCGGCCTATGGTTTTTCCACGATAGCTAATTAGTTCTAACACACAAAGTTGATTTTAAAAAGTTGATGCTATAACAATTAATAATGAACAGATAATGGATTTTCTTTTCGATGTTTATGAGCCTATTTTATTTATAATACTTTATATTGCATCCTACATTATTTCGATAACTAATTGTTAATTTAGAAAGTAAACAATTAAAATGTTAGTTTAATGCAAAAGAGCTGTTTATTGATGTAGTTTTAGATTATGCATAGTGATTTCAAATTGATAAAATAAAATAATTTTGAAACGAAGCTTTGTGTTTTGTTTATAGATTATTCAAAACTAGAGGACCGCGGCGAACTTCGTACCGCCTTTGAATCTTCCCGACACACACTAGGCCGTTTTTTTAGTCTATGTTAATCACGGATAATGTAGCATTCTAATGGTGAAAGAATTATTCAGATCGGTCCAGTAGTTTCGGAGACTAGTCATTACATAAACAATCAAACAAACAAAAAATTAAATCTTTCCTCTTTATAATACTAGTATAGACAACCTATACCTACTTACCTATACTATGTATTTATAAACTACGAGCTTTTACCCGCGACTTCGTCCGCATAAATTATATACCAGATTTTAAGTCAGATGATAAGCTATCAAAGAAAAAAAGTTTTGTTCAAAATCGGTTCAGTAGTTTTTGCGTGATACTCGAACAAACAAACACCCAAACAAACAAACAAACAAACAAACAAACAAACAAACGAATAAACAAACAAACAAACAAACAAACAGACAGACAAAAAATCCAAAAATTGGTGATTTGGAATCAAGGACATCTAAAAACCATATCGTATTTTTTTTTTTTGTAAATATCTTCAATGTACAGACAAATTTATGTTACAGTTTTATAATAGTTTAGAATTAGATAAAAAAAGACAGTGGAAGGACTGGTGACCACTCTAGCAAAATTTTCGACACATTTAAAACCGACATAAAATACAAAGATGAAAATAATATAACAGCCGATGTCTTTTACATTCGCATCCATCAGGAGTGCGATTTTTGAGTTCAGCAGTTGAAAATGTCAAAATTACTGTGGAGATACCTATGGGAGATACGCATCTCTCTACTGCAGATTTGACTTTCAAAAATCGTACGACCTGAAGTATGATTTTTGAAAGTCAAATCAGCAGTAGAAAGATGCATATCTCGACAATAATTTTGACATTTTCAACTGCTGAACTCAGCGAAAGAGATTCGAAAATTACACTCCTGTAGTTGTGTGTATACCATGTATATCGTATACCATGTATCTTTTCGTTCGCTCCAGTAGGTACTGCAGGTCTAGCATGATTTCTCTACACGCGCACGACGCGCCTTCGCTGCATACAAAATAACCTGTTCCCGCGCTTTTCGGAGAGCGAAAGCCGCGCTTGCCGCGACTTGTAGTATGCCAAAAAGCCGAGTCGCGCCCAAGTAGAGAAATCATGCTAGAGGGCCTGGAGCGAACGAAAAGACATAATTATCTTATGTCATAAAGGTAATGCTCTCAAAAAAACCCTACTCTGAAACTACCTACCTACCTATTCTGAATGTCATGCTTCCATCTTCAGTGATTTAAACATAGACGGAACTGTCTTATGTATGTATAGAGTTACATTAGGTTACCTTTTTTGTACGTTTTTTGCTTATTTTAAATCGCAATTTTAAATGTTAAGAGCCGGCGGCGCCGGTATCTAATGAATAGGTAGACAAAATCAGAATATATTGAAATCCAAAACAGAAAAGTTACAAATCTAAACTATTATAAAACTGTAACAGATGTGTGTATCTGTACACTGAAGATATTTACAAAAAAAAGATTACGATATGGTTTTTAGATATCCCTGATTCCAAATCACAAATTTTTGGATTTTTGTCTGTCTGTTTGTTTGTCTGTGCGTTTGTTTGTTCGAGCATCACGCAAAAACTACTGAACCGATTAACATGAAACTTTTTTTGTTTGATAGCTTATGATCTGACTTAAAATCTGGTATATAATTTATGCGGATGAAGTCGGAAGTTATGTCTCAAGTAAAACTTTTGCAAAGTTTAAAACTCTACTCTATTTGACTCTACAGTCATAGTCTTTTTCTAGATGAGGATTATCAACGCCACCTAGCTACAAATGTATTAACTACTAAGCCACTACAACAAAAACAGAATGCTAAGTTCATTTGTAACAGCGCCATCTCTACCATTATATGGGAACTAAAACGTTAGATGCTTCTGTAAAACTGAGCGAACTTTCCAAATAGGCTTTTGACCTAACAAACTACCATGACATCAAAAAAGTTACTATATTTTATACAAAGATGGCGCTGCGACTTTGTCTACGTTGACTTTAAAAAGTATCCTGCTTTTATTCAGAACTAGCGGCCCGCTCTCTCTATAATTATATTACAGTGTGTCCCAAAATTCAACGTCAAGCCGAAAACAGGAGATAGGTGAGTTTATAACTGGTCAGGGAAAAATTTAAAATTAAAACGAAGTTTGATAGTTTTTGAGATTACCTACTTATGTAATTTTTTTAACATTGGAAAAATCGACACTGCGCTCAACTTTTAAGTAGTTGTAGTAACTACAACATTTTTTTCATGAAAATACTATATCTCATTCACTTCCCTAACAAACACGTGGAAAAAGTTATACCAAAAATTTTAATGGAAAAGGCACTTGCGGCAAGATTTTTCTTAGGCAACTTGGCGGCGTTGAATTAACCCCTGTATAAACATACACTAGAATTACATTTCGTTCGCCTAAGGAATAGGTGCATAATTTTACGGTCGGATCTCGGACTATTAGGGTTTATTTACCTAGTAGTCAGCCCTGCACCAGTACTCAGCCTCTGTATACATTAATGCCTTATAATTAGTGTTTGAATTTGTTTAAAGCTCAGGTCCGATCCTGTGTGGAGTATTGCTGCCACCTGTGGGATGGCTCAGCCAATTATCAACTTGCCGCACTCGACTCGGTCGAACGCAGAGCCAGGAGGCTCATTGGCGACAGTAAACTGGTGGAGACCAAGCTTCATAGCCTAGCCCACCGCCGCAGAGTAGCCTGCTTGTCGGTCTTCTACAGATTGTACTTCGGTGAGTGTGCCCAAGAGCTACATGAGCTCATCCCGCCTTCCCCTTTCTACTATCGGACTTTCAGACGCACCGCGGGATACCATCCCTTTTTGGTTGACATCCCACTTATGCACCAAGCGCCATTCCGATTCTTTTATAATGCGCACAGCCAAGGAGTGGAATGCCCTGCCTGCGTCAGTGTTTCCGAGCGCTTACAACCCCAATTCCTTTAAAGTACGAGTAAATAGGCTTCTTCTCGGTAAGCTCGCTACATCTTCGACCCCATCTTCGTCCTGAGGACTGGATTGAGCTCAAGAGCAAACCCAACCTTAATAAAAAAAAAAAAAAGTTTAAACGTAAACAGTAACATTTATTCAAATCCGTGTACTTTGATTGATAATTACGAGCACTTAAAGAACCAATAGCATCACAGGGTGCCGAGATATGCTCGTTCATTTGCACTGTCTTTAGCGACATGTCCACTATTATACCAGATGCAATTTTTTTTAGAAGGATACATGTTCGAGATTTCAGCAAGTTTTTCTTATGATTGAAAATGTCTTAGTTTATTATTTATTTTTTATTTATTTATTTATTCAGATTTAGGATTACTAACAAGGTTAACACAGATTCAATCACAGTTTTAAAGGTAATACAATAAGCATGCGCCACCTCACTTATTATAAGTAACCACGGCATTCAATTGGACAATTGTTACAAAATTTATAATCATCTAGATATCATGCGCAGGAATTAAAATTTAAAAAATAATATTATCTTGAAACACAATATTAATTAACAATTTGTTTATTAAAAAATATCACAATTAAAATTTAAATTCAAAAATTAAAATTTACAATTAGCATAAGCATAATATATACGGTCGTATTGAGAAACCTCCTCCTTTTTTTGAAATCGGTTAAAAACAAGCCAAAGTAGCCTCCGTTTTTGTCTATAAACGCTTGTAACTGCTAAACGATGAATAATAGAAACATGACACTTGATTTAAAAAAAAGAGATTGCTATTATCTAAGTTTGATTAGAGCAGAATTGAACTTACATAAATAGTACAATCACAATAAAATAAAGTTTGTTTTTTCGCTTGATTCGTTCCAGGCGCGCGCGCCGCCCCATCTCTTTCTCTCGCATCTGGCAGTAATATAAGCTATCACACGCCCGTTTCGCTTAAATTATTTTTCGACATATGCCCTTAAAATCTTTGCAGTTCCGAAGGACAAAACCAACATCCTGAATCCCTACTATTATGTTATAATAACTACAAAATGGTTTCTTAACAAGAATATAAGCTCAAAAGGCCTGTTTTTTTGCAATTTTTGCAAATTTGCAAAATCGTATTAATTTGGGTGACCGACTAGTGGGTTTCTAAATTTTCAAGTTTACCCAGTAGCCAGCCATGGGGTGGTTGACTACTGGTTTAAGGTGAATCCAGTAGTCAGCCATGGGGGCTGACTGCTGGTTTATTGAAATTAATACAGTTACTAATATTTGTATCGCTAAATACAGTGAAATAAACTCTTTTAACATCAATAAGTAATTTTAACATTTTAACATTCAAATGTATGTGGCTGAATCCAGTAGTCGGCCTTATGTACTGTTAGTGAAAATTGCACTTTAATGTGTTTTAATAAGGTCTATGTTTGTACGTAGTAAGTAAGAGGCTGACTACAGGGTAGGAAAAGGCTGACTAGTGGTGAAATGCGGCTGAGTACTGGTGCACTTTTCAC
Source organism: Agonopterix subpropinquella (assembly GCA_922987775.1). Classification (NCBI taxonomy): domain Eukaryota; kingdom Metazoa; phylum Arthropoda; class Insecta; order Lepidoptera; family Depressariidae; genus Agonopterix; species Agonopterix subpropinquella. Next base: position 49,954,844 of record OV277693.1, on the reverse strand, counting down.
CATATTTTGATTTATGTTGTTTTTTGCTATAATAAGATATTAATAATTGCATTTTGAAAATTTAATAAATAACCATTCAATTAATGACACGCAACTTTTTTTGTAGTTACATAAACTACAGTTAAATAAAGTTTCAATTTTCGTTAAAAGGCTGACTACTGGGTGTTTTACACTATTTTTTTTTATCAGCCTACTTCATCCCAGTGCTGGGCAAAGGCCTCTCCCTTGCTCTTCCACTCGTTCCTGTTTTGGGCAACCTCTGGCCACTAGTCGTCAAATTTATCCAGGTCATCCCGCCACCTATTCGTCGTCCCTTTTACCCTATGTGTACGGCAAAACACCAAGCTACGCAAAACAAACATAAGCTGGCCGCGCGACGTAACAATTACTCTACCTACGAGCGGCCAGCTTATTTTGGTTTTGCGTAGCTTTAGCTTGATGTGTCGTCGTGTCTAAAACTAAATTGAAGATATTTAGGTGTCCCTTACTCGAAATGGACCTATTTTAGATTTTTTGTCTGTCTGTTTGTTTGTAACTAAGTATCACGAAAAAACAAGTGAACCGATATTCATTAAACTTTTTTTGTTTGATAGCTTATGATTTGACTCTAAATCTGACGAAGTCGCGGGTAAACTCTAGTTAAAAAAATATAATTATGATAGCTGCTAGTTACGGGTAGGTTAGGTATTAGGGTATTTTATGACTATCAGGATAAACAGACTTTTGGTTTTAATAAGGTTCTAAGCTAATAGACCGCACCGCATGACTGCCATGAGGGTTTTTATTCCGCGGTGTTATTGCTGAGGTCACAAGGATGTTGGTACTACATAACTACTACAGTTTTTAACAAGTTTTGTGGTCCAAAAGTTTATAGTTTTAGCATTTATATTTATGGAATTAGATTTATAATATCTGCCATTTACGTTTTTTTTTAATCGGTCAGTAACTTAGGATTTATAAAATGTTACTTATTTACCTAGTAACATTTATAACAAGTAGTAGCTATTTAGTAGTGGATAAGCTATCTATATGTATATCGATCGATGTAGCTACCTATGTAAAGTAGATAGGTATTTCTCTCTTAAGTAATTTTGATTCCCAGGTACTATTTAAAGAGCACTATTATATGCCTTCTTAATATGCTGACACTTTTTTAAGGGGATGATCAGATCAGACCGTCATACTGAACAACTTTCTCTGTGACACGGAATCGCGAAAAAAAATATCTGCTCGTCCATACAAAACTGCAAACCTACCCGAGAAAAATGTATTGGACAGCAGATTTTTTTTTTGCGATTTCGATGGTGGTCCCATGGAGAAAGTTGTTGAGTTTGATGGTCTGATCATCCTCTTAAACAAGTGTCAGCATATTAAGAAGGTGGGTATAGACTACGAAAGCAAAAACAATAAGAAACCATTCTGCATAAAACTACAATAATATATGCGTTATTCTTGCACAAAACGAAATAAACTCCCAGTTGTCAATTAGCGCAACAATTTAAACAAATACCGTTTGGGCAAGTGGCAACAAATGATTCGCGATATAAGCCGGGATCGGCATTAACCAGGGATTACGTTTGTTATTCCTTATTTAGTGCGAGGGAGACGCAAGAGGGAACGATACCAGATTTGCACGGGTGCCACAAGGATGGAAGCTGAGTGACGCGTCAATTTGTCCTGTACAGTTTCGGAGAAAAACAAACACCTTGTGCGGTTTGTCCACGTCTGGACGGAATCTATACTTACATTATAATAAAATTGTAAGCTGGGCGTAAACATTGAAGATATTTGGAATAATATTAATGGGGGCGTTTACAATACGTTATGGAATGCATTAAGACCAATTTTTAGAATTGCTTGTGCACTCTACAACTCTACTCTGCTCTGTGCAACTACTAAACCGATTTGGATGGGCTTTCGACGAAAGCAACTAAGCCCTAGCTTAGTTTAGATTTTTAGGTTTTATTTCATCGCAATCAGTTCATATAATTCAATCATAATTTACGAGTATTTAAAGTAGTCTGCGCGTATAAAGTAGGTATACACCACTAGTTTTTAATTACTAACGTAACTTTAAGGGTGTATTCAGACCATGAATCTAAACAACTTTCCCAAAGAAACATGGGTCGAAAAACGAGAATTTTTTTTGGACCTCCCATAGAAAATCGATCGGCCGATCCGCACTTTTGTATGGAAGGTCCAAAAAAAATTCTCGTTTATCGACCCATGTTTCTTTGGGAAAGTTGTTTAGATTCATGGTCTGAATACACCCTTAAAGTTACGTTAGTAATTAAAAACTAGTGGTGTATAGCTGGCGCTGGCGCAGCTGGAAAGCACTCAATAAGATTTTAAACAAAATATTGCTATTTAATATTTCTTAAGAAATTAGCGTCATACATTATAAAAGATTATGAATTAAAATAAAAGTGAACCACAACAACAAAATCAGATTCTTTTAGGTACCGAAAATTGAACTAAGACTTACCTAAGAAGTAAGTGTAAGTTAGTTTGGTACCTACAAAAAAAATCTTAGCTTTTATTACCTACCTACCTATAATTATAATACATTACCTAATTAATCGAATTATTCACTCTAGTTATGGTTCCGAAACCTTCAAACTTCAACATTTTTCTAAACATAATTACCTATTTAGTCTAGACTTCGTTTTGACGTCGATTTAACGTAAAAGTTAACTTTGATTGCATTGAAGTACTTATGTGATTTCAGAAAACTTTGATTTCATAAAAATATTTCGTACTTATTTAGTCTTTTGGATTATTATTTTTATATTTCCCTAAGACATCGCCGTAACTAATGATTAGCATGTAAAAATTCCAATTCACGCAAGTTATTTATTTTAATGCAAAATAAAACAAATCTTAGAAAATATTATTTTCTTTCAAAACAGCTGCCGTGGGCAAACGGCATTACAAATGTGCGACTTGAAGAGTGATCGCCGACGATTACGCTCGGGCGCGGGATTAGCCCCAATTTTAAATTGTTGATTACTTTCACAACCTCCCACCTCCCCGCGCTAACATCCCCGTTGACTCACCCCCTGTCTCGCCCTCAACGACTTGGCAAATCTTCGGGCAAATGACAGGCTGTTAAATTTTTAAAAATCTATTTCTGTGGTGTAACGTTGGCCCAAGAGTTTTAAAGAAAACCAGAATCAGTAACAAAATTAGCTGTGATATCTTCAACAAAGTTTGTGACCACCCCGTGAAAGGATTGGTATGGTATGTGTAGGTTATAGTGTTTCGATCATTTGGAGATTTGCGTTACACATTATTTTATAACATATATTATGACTGCATACCTAATACTTGCCTAATACCTATGCATGCAACTTTACAAATCTTGTAGCGATACTACTTACTTTAATTGCTTTCTGAAAAAAACAAATTACCTTAATTGGTTAGTATTGAAAATATAACCAGACTTTGTTTGTATGTCAAGTCAAGTATTATCAACGATGCCGATGTCTCATAATCTTAATATAAGATAATTTGTATTTTTTGGACTCTTAACATTGTATCTGCATTTCATCGAACCAAAAAGAGTAAACCTCTGCCACAGATTATTTAATAGTTACCTAGTAGGTAAACTCAGCGAGGTACTCACATTCATTTAAGAATATATTGTTAATCCACATTGTCCAGCGTACATGTTTTAACGAGCGAGCGTTTATATATATATTTTTTTCAAACTCTACTTTAGAAGTACCTACAATATTATCGATGAAATAGGACCGGAAATTATTCTCAGAGGAGCATAAATGTTAAAATAATCGATCATTTCAAACACTGAAGAAACGTTATTTTAAATCATACTTCTAGCTTCCTTCCTACTAATATATAGGTATTGTTTGTGTGAAAGTTTATGACTATGTTGGGATGTTTTTGACTTAATCACGCATAAACAGCATTTTGTCAAAAAGTTTAAAATTATGTTCTGAATTAACACATAGATAATTACCCGACTGCGCCAGAAGGAGGATTATGTTTTTACTTCTTTAAAGTCAATGGGGACGAAGACATTAGCTATGAATAATTTGTAGTCTACTTTTAATCTCTATTGTAATTCAGACACTTTGGGACATGGCTGATTTTTGGTAAAACAGGAGTGATTTGTCTAGTCTACGATACCTAGATGCAATTAGGACAGGACGAAAAGGATATCATCATCATCAGCTTATAATAAACGTCCCACTGCAGGGTACAGACAGATCTCCCACTAATGTCTGATCTGTGTGGAAGTAGAACATCGACAGACATTACGATCATCGGCACAAATAGGCCACGAGTGCCTCAACAGTTTTGCGGAAGTACAACAAAAATTCACTTCCCCTTTCTACCACATTAGCCGGTAACCCATAGTTCGCCGTGCCCTCTCAGACAGCGATTAGTCTTCGGTAAACATGGGTTATACTGTTACCAACACAGAGATCATGAGGAAAGATACTTATCTCAATGGTTTAAGTATGAAAATTCGTTGGATCGCGAGACACAAGGGACGGCGGTAGAGGTCGCCAGGGCCCGCTAATTTGTGCCGACCGCCGGTAAATCTCCACCTACGTTAGGTTAGCTGACCGGGGATCTTTTGAGGGGTTAATGGGAAAAACAAAGTATAAGTTTTCTTACCTATTGTTCTTGTTGGTACCTATTAATGGGTCTGTTTTGAAATATTGAGGTATTACCTAATTAATTATTGATTAACAGTCCTTACCTACCTATAACCGGTCAAATTGTGACAGGTGGCTAGCCTTTCACCCACAAAAACACTTCATAAGAAACCTTATCTCATAGTGGTCTTGTATGGGTCCCACAATAAGAAATATGGTTCTCATAATTTCATGACAATACCTATTTAAAACAAAAACAACATGGATTTGGATCATGATAATGATTTAGTGGTTTACGATTGTTTACTTGTTTATAATTAATTTGGCCCTACCGCAACTGCCTGCAAGACCATGGGTAGTTGAAGCAATGTTTCTGTCCACCCCGAAAGGGATTATGGATGTTGTATGTATGTATTAATTTGGCTAATATGCATAAATAAAAAAAATGAAACGATCAATTGGCGCTCTACAACACAATATAGGTTTCACACCTTTGAAAACAGTTTTTAGATTGGTGTTTACTAATTTTAAACGAAACTTTATTAGCAACTATCATTGTGTGAGGAAAAACATTAATTACTTCCATGTCAGTAGACAAATCATTCGCATCTTTACAAAGAAACAGATGTTCTGTAGTTCGTACCACATGCAAAGTAACGTCCATCAAACCATATTAACACTTATCACCTGGACCTAGAGCTCTGTCGGCCTAAATATGTCGTAGAATAAACTGTAATCATTCGTACCATTAGATGTTTTGTCCAGGGGCTATTTATGCCAAATCGTTACAAATTCACAATGCTGGAATCGAAGCGGTTGCAGACCTGGCAGATGTGTGCGTATTGACAAATTGACAATAAAAAAAAGTATTTAGCGAGAATGCTTGTTGACTCTATACGGCTATCTAATAAATGTAATAGACTAAAATTTTAATTTTGTTTGCTTTGTGATAGATTTTTGTATTTATTACGATCAGATTGACGCGCTGCTAAGAGTTCATTTAACACATTCGCGGACAGTGAACGAGACACAATAGAACTTTTATTGTTATCACTGCTATATTAGCCGGTCACTGTCCGCGAATGTGCTAATAATTTTTTCTTTATTTGTAATTAATTAATTTAACCAATTCACGATAATATTATGATGCTTAATGGAAAAAAACTAAATCACGAACTATCAGTTCAACCAAGCCAAATACATTCCGTAACGACAAAAAAATTCCTCAGTGATAATTCTCGATGAAAATAGCTGTCGTGGTTGCGTTTGCGATGATTTGTCTATTTTACTAGTAATTTCTACTTTTGAATTCGGACTTCTGGAGATGTGGAAGTTTTTTAAAAAAAATGTCTTAATTTTTTCTGTTTATAATAATTATGACCACTGTCCTGACCTGAAGAGCTTTTAGTTTTCGTAAAGTTAGGCTGGGTCCAAATTTGCCAATCTTTATTGATAAGTAATTATGTGAAAATTTCAACCTGCTATACCTACTGCGATCTACATCGCGATTAGGTAAGTCCTGCCTTTTAAAGGTGATACACGGTCTTAGTACTAGCAATACAGTGGTACTATAGGGTCCCTTAGGCACCCTTTGGGTACGCTAACCTAAAAATTATGCATACAGATATTTTATTTAATCTGTAGAATGTTGTAGGTGCTTCTAGTAACTCCTTTTTAACAGCATTCAAGTTTCGATGCTTTTGGAAAAATATTTTTTTCGTATGTTGTGATTTTGAATAGTTAAAAATTATTTTTGTAAATTTTTAATAACACCAAAACCCGAACGGTTTCGTAGCTTGAGCTTCATTGAATGTGTAGGTATTACCACAGTATAAGAAAGAGTATCTACTCGTATTACTAGATATGTATTACCATTGAAATATACATAAATAACAAGAAGATGAAACTCTAAGGACTTCGTGCCCATAGTGCTTTACAATAAGTGAACCTAAACGTAATAATAACAATTTATTTATGTACCTAAATGCAGCTATATTTTTTACTTAAACGATTTAATGACTACGATATTGCTTTCCATTGCTTTAAGTAAGCACAAAATATGGTATATTTTGCTGCTTTTAGGTGTAACTATGGCAGTTTTAATCCTATTCAACTCACACGTCCCAGTAATCGGATTATTTGTAATAGATCGGCACCACTTTTCACGCCATTTGTCCCTAAATATTCAATATTCGAGGGACCGCAAAGTCGCAAATATCCACAACATGAACCTTAACTTCAGTTTTTTAGAACTATTTTGCTTTGTACTTGCTGCACGTACAACATTGTAGTGGATAATGTAAAATATCCACACAAATTCACACAATTGATATTGATAGGAATAATGCGATTTCTGACAAATTCCGTCAGATTGACGTTTTTTGGTAAAATAGATATGAGAGTGACAGTTCTGTAATTGCATAAAATACCTAATGCCAGAGATTACCTGTAGCATATGAATTGTATACTATTAAATAAGAATAATAGCATAGTATAAGAAAGAGTATCTAGTACTATAATAATAGTTATTTATTTACTCTATGGTAATAGTATGACCTAAGGGTAATAGTACACTATTACCATAGAGTTAATAAATTATACACAACTATTATTATCTATCTATTCATATGCCTTTAGTAATTGTCCTGTTTGGGAATTTTATATTATCATAGGATTAGAGCCCCATACCTACCTGTACCTACTTGTAAATTTTTCACACAAAATAAAAATGTCTTCCTATTTGCAGAAATATAGACATTGATCTAAAATACCGTTACATTAACATAAAAACTAACATAATAAGTAAATCGGGGCTACATCAAAAGATTGGAAAAATTGAAGAGGTTCGAACCGCACGCGTGCATGAGGATTATAAAGGCGCTACTATGGTGCTACTTAACAAAACAAAACGTACAGAGAGAATATCAAATGATAATATATTAGCGCTTGGTGATCTGCTTATCAGCGTAAATTATGTTCAGATTACGGCTATAAAAAGTTATTAAATGAATATATTTGTTTACCCGCTGCCGAGACGCTTCGCTGACTGTGTGCCAGTTGGTTAAGGTTGGGTATACATGTAGGTACGCTGCATTTACAACATAAAACACAATTTTTACTTGGTCTTCAAAAAACGGAAAAAAGATACTTGAAATGGTAAATTGCAAGGATGCGAAAGGCGATCTTGTAATTTTAATGCACCAGCTTCCAGGATAATGGTAACAAGAGTTTACCCGCGACTTCGTCCGCACAAATGGTATACCAGATTTTAACTCAAATGGATAGTACTCATTTATTCAGTTTGCTTACTTACTGCATTAGCTACGGGACCCGAAATGGGTCGTCTTGTCCTTCAACAACAAAGCACGCCATTCATATCTCCTCAGTGCCATCTCAATCCAGTTGAGCACCTCTGTCTTCGAGATCCTCGGTGACCTGGTTTAGCCGGCAACACCTGGCTCTAAAAAACATGTCTCTTTCGCATATAATAAGCAGTTTATACAAGGTGAAATCAATATCATTAGCATCCTTTTAAACTAAGAGTCTACCCATCAAACTGAACAACTTTTACTATGGGAGCAAACCGATCGGAGCAACTAAAAATCTGCTGTCCCATACTAAACTACCTACTCCTTTCCTACTACTACTCGCCTACGCGATTCAAATGTATGCAACAGCAGTTTTTTTTTTGCTCCGGTCGTTTTGCTCCCATAGTAAAAGTTGTTCAGTTTGATGGGTAGACTCTTAGAATAAAAGGATGCCAATGGTATCAATTTCACCCTGTATATTTAAAGTTTAAAATAAAACAAGTCATATTGTTACGGTTGTTAATTCTCTCCATTGAACACATAATAAACCATTAAAACTATTGTTCATTTTGTTTTTTGAGATAATTATCTACAATGTTAATATTTTTGGTAGCGTCATGTATACTTAATTTGAAGATTAAACATCTTGTGGAATAATGTCCAAGCACGAGACCCGGCATCTCACTTCACTACCTACCAGCTTATTTTAATACATTTTTAAGTTTATTTACAACGTGCGTATTCAGTCAAATGTTTTTACGAATCGTATGAAATTGAAATAATCTTAGAGTATTTATATTTCTTGGCTAAGAGTCTAATTATATTATGTTAGATACTAATGTTGAAAATTTTTATTCTATGTAAAAGGTACGCACAAATATGTTTTTATTTTGCCATTTTAATCTGTGTAATATATATCTTATTGTACTAGTAGGTACACAGTAATTTAACCTCTGTGTTTTTGACCCCTAACCATTTAAAAGGTTTAGGTTAAATAAAAATAGTTAACTAAGGAACTACTTGATTTAAATTTTCGTGTTTATTGCATTCAAAAATATCAAGCAACTCTTAAAACCCGCGGGTTCGTTTTAAAAATTTTAAGGTTTTAATAATTTTGTCTACAAAATTATTCTGTTCTCTAGTATCGTGATACTATACTAGAGAACAGAGTAATTTTGTAGACAAAATTTCAGTAATCTTGATAAAGAAAGAAACCTAGCTATTGACAAACTATGCTCGCGTGCATATAAAACTAGACATTAATTTGGTGTATAAGATGATGTGGTTAACGAACAGGTAGCGAGTCTCGTATTCAGTGGCGGGCCAGCGGGCCAGAGCGGGCAAAGAGAGCAAAACGCTCATAAGCCGAGTCTGATAAATGAGCGCCCATTGTCGGCTACCGGTCTTCACCGGACGAACTGCCATTATTATTGCCTGAAGGGTTCCGTAGGTTCCACTGCTTTACAATTATCATTGTTTTCATTGGATACGTTTTAGATCACACATCTATAGATACATGTAGCGGGAAGTTCAGAAAAGCCGCCTAGTTAGTGTGGAGTCTGGGGGCCAGCTATTTTACAGATCGTACAAAATATGTCAAATAATTTGACAGATCAGTTATTAAGAACTTATGGAGTAAAACAGAGGCCAGAGAGTCTCAGATAAAATAAACTCACCAATAAACCAAATTTCAATAAACAAGCACTCATCTCATTCTCCTCCTCATTCAGCCATCGCACTCTTGGATTTATGTAACATAACAACTGCAGGTACGTAAGGTTTGCTTAGATCAAAGTAAAATTAATGGATAAGGTCTTACGCGAACATTTCAAACCAAAAAAAATGAGGCAAAACAATTGACAGTTTTACCTCAAATATGTACTGAGATGACAGACCAAGTGCCCTAGTTTGTATTGAAGTACCCTAGTTTTGCGTTCTTCAACTTAAAGCGCTTTGGGCCTATTAAATTTTACTTTGATCTATGTATTTGCATGTAACAAATGCAAAGGGCGGTATTTTGGAAAAAATACAACATTCACTCAGTGGTGAACTGTATATGGCGCTGTAGCCAGCATTCGTTTTAGATTATAATAATTGTAAGGTTTACCTCATAATCGTAAATAAAATTATAGAGAAATTAAAGCTAAACATGAAAATCTTTTCTACATAACTGAAAGCAAAACAACGTTCGGTAGTTTTCGAAGTGTGTAAAACATTTGAATAGATTTTTCATACAAATTGCGGGGGCATTAATTAACATGTTCTAAGCAGAGTATTATAAAAGTACAAGTAATATTTATATAATTATGTAACATTAAACTAACGTATAATAGTTTTAGAAAAAAAAAAAGATCCAATGTAGCAGTGTATTTCAAACTATCAGTGAACCATAATGACTTACAGAACCCTAAACGAATGAGTATAAAAGGGTACCGGATCTTTTGTCTGATGGTGTATTAAATGTTTAAAAGTTGGACGTGTCGGAGTTTATTGACACCCCCAATAAAAGCATGTTTTTTATCACCTCCTTAGTTATGACTTGGTTGGTTATAGGTAGGTATGTTGTACAGAAAGATATATGTGCTGTTCGTTTTGATTAGGTACAATATTTAAACTGGAGCTGAGACACTAATTAGTGTCAAACATATTCAGAGATGCAACCTACTGGCATTAACTTGTGAAAGAGTTGTCTCTAATCTTTTTTATTGTATTAATATATATTCTCTAACTAAATAGTAAAAGTCGCTATATGCGTCTGTATCAGCGTTGCCAGACGTCCCGATTTTGGCGGGACGTCCCGATTTTTCGCCTAAAATTGAATGTCCCGCGCGGGACAGGCTCAGTCCCGCTTTTTCGCATATTACTCATCCAATTCAATCTGGAGCTATCCTGTGCAGAGTTCTTTAACTAAACAAAAAATGAAACTTTAACAGAAGTTAAATCTTCAGAGAAATATAATCATTAAAATAAGTTTTCTATGGCTATCTATCATCAACATCATTGTAAACTTAGTTTGAAACTCCGATAAAAGCATAAGTAGTAAAAAACTACTGATTATTTACGTTTTTTTTAATTATGTCCCGCTTTCGAAGAAAGAATCCCGCTTTTTTATTACTCCGCAATAGATTACCTATAGATACCTATAGATAGTACCTATAGATTCCACCCGGGCGACGCTGGGGCGGGTGCCTAGTTAATATTAAATGACAACGATGTTTTTATCAACTTACATAGCCTGTATAATTTTTTTTAGGTTAAATTTATTAAAACGTTGCTGGTAACTATTACAAATCCTTTTGATAAAATCTGGATTGGAAGGAAGTAGGAATATTTAGCCATGTAATAAAAAAATACTTAAATATTTGAATGTTGACAAACTGTCATTATGCCCTTGTTATGTTAGGATAACGTGTCAGGAAGCGTCGTTGTGACAATAATTTGCGTGTCATCGGTGTCATGTGTATCTGACCTTCGTTTCCGCTAATGTGCCCACTAATTGCCTGTTTTGTTTGTTTTTTATATTTTCTTCCTCAAAGTTTTAGGATTATTATATTAAATAGGATCACTTATTGGATCTATAGTGACACTTAATAATAATTAGGATGGATCCTACAACGAACCAGCGAAAAAAATCTGCTGTTCCCATAGATATAGTAACTCGATGAAACCATACCGTGGCCGCACATGAAACAGCTATAGTGTGACTTTTGCATACAAAAAGACGGTTTGTTTGGCAAGATGTCATCAACATTCCATAGGTTTGACAATGGTTTGACATCTTGCCAAACAAAAAAACCGGCCACGGTGACCGAAACAAAAAATAATATTTCTGTCTTTTTTGTTTACATAAGTTTTCATAACTGGCTATCTCGCTCTCTCATTTCTTGGCTCCATCTTTCAGCGTAAGCGAAAAGTTTTTAATCTAAGGCTATTCCATAGAAAAGTCTATGGCAACTGGACCCAAATGTATTAGAACAGAGAGAAATGAGATTTTTCCCAATTTCTATGTTGGTTCGATAGTGAAAGTTGTTCAGTTTGATGGTCTTAACTACCCCTTTAAATATTACTAATGTTTCTGTTACACCCTGTTTACTTAAACCTTGACGTAGAACTGATATAGGTCTAATAATTATAGCTTATCTTCAACGCCATTGTGTTAGGCAGGCCATCATACTTACTACCTCACTATTCCATTCGCATAGATATCTTTGACATATCCATGACACTTTCTAAATTATTTCTAAACTCATCCCAATATCCGATAACAAACGACAATGCATCACAATTACTTACGTCGAAAACATCAAAGTGGCCTATAAAAGGCAATCGTTTCCATTGAATGTACACGTTATTTAAACAATTTTTGCAATATGGTCTGTTTCCTCCGTTCTACACAATAAATACTCGTATAGGATGTATTTGGTACAATGCAGCGAACCGGAAATATGCCGTGTAATAAACGTGAATGGGATCAAAGAGTCACCTTTTTTCTTGACTGCCCACCTCCCTGATCTACACCGTGAAGTGAAGAGCCTATTCAGGAGAGTAACTAGTTTAAATGTCGCATAAGTTCTTTGTATGTTTTTTTTTTGTGAAATTTCGGATACTGTTAAATCAAGATAAGAATAAAATGCTGATAAGTATAATTATTTTATAGGTTTTTTGGGTAATTGAATTTGAAAGATGTATAAAACAGTAACAGAAGTGTGTCTGTGGATAGAAATATTTAAAACAACAAGGTGTGTCTTGGATTTTTGTAATTTTTTTGCATGTTTGTTTGTTCAAGCATCATGGAAAACTTCTGGAGCGATGAAAATATTCTTTCTTCTTTTGATCAAATTATGATTAGTACCGCGTTACGATGACGGGAGGCGATGATGACTGAAAAGATTATACTTACATGTATTTTAAAAAAATCGTTTGTGTGTAGCTTGTAGATATGTAAGTACATATCGCGCGACGAGGTTGATTTTACAAGATTATCATGAAAAAAATCGTTTACAAGTAGGTATACTGCTTCATTTTAAATCACAATCGAATCTACCGACTTCAACTGACGGACAGAGCAATCTTAACATTACAATTTGATTTAATATAGATGGCATTATTCATGATCATGCATGACATAATATCAGAAAGTTTGTCATCGCTATCATTAGTCTAAAGTTATTCATTTGGAGGTGACAAAAAAGTAAAAATGTATCAAAAACCCGTCGTGGCAGACAGCGTGGCACCGATCATAATGCGCATGCGACTTTACGTCACTCACTATACTAACGTTTACTCACACTCACTAGAAAAATAATGTCGTCCTTTGCCGTCTGTGGTACCAATTCGTAAAAGCATTTTCTACCTTAAATCTTTTACAACAAGAATACATTTCCTAAATACAAGATACAAACGTTATTTCGTTAAGATACTTTGAACATAACATATTGAGCAAAAGGTTTTGGCAATATTGAGTTTTATACTGTCTATATTACGGCTGTAATTCTAAATTCAACATCACAAATGTCACTGGGTGTTATGGTATCCATTTAACTGTCAAAGCTATGGAATGTCATTCACGGTAATGGATCGTTGTAGGAAGGAAGTTGCAGGTACGCGCAGAAAAAACATTCAGTGAATGGATGCGCGTACGCAGCGTGCTACAGGGGGAGGCATTTTGTGGGTTTTATTAGCTTTTTGTTAAGTTTTATTTGAGGTATTTTATCACTGCGTAATCTAAAGTGAGAATAAATTTTAGGATTTGTGAAATATTTCTGATTGCTTTCGTCAAGTTGTTTCTACATCTTGTTGGTTTTAATTAAGCCTTAAGCTACAGTAGACAGTAATTTGTTTCGTGAGCTGCAGCAGAATGGGATTCGTTCCTTCGTATTTGTATCTTCGGCTGGTGAACTACATAATATAATTAGTTCTAAAAAAAAACGCGACAGGGCAGTTATGCTATAAAAATCGGTTGAAAAAACATTTGATTAAATACAAATATTTGGGATAAAACGTGACTGGTTTTACTATTAGGAAAACAAAGTTTTGGGTAAATTGCATCCGAACCCAACCAGTCAATTTCCGTATTTAATAATGCGGTATTGACTGGTATGACCTAATGGTCATATAGAGGTAAATTACTTATTTTATACTACAAAAAGATCATCATTTTTTGTATATAATTCGAATTCTTTTAGCAACAATCGCATCTATGTCGCTGATGAAGTAAAACTTTACAAGTTTAAAAATTTTAATATTGTATATAATATGATGAACATCAGCTCATCCTATAGAAACCAAATTACACAAAGTTCGAGTTCTCGAGGTATTCTCGCATTACAAAAACAAAAATATCGAGTGACACTTTGACGAAACGGGACGTTTGTTCGTGAGAGATATAGTTTGAAAATAACATAGACCATCGTGGTTTTAACTTTAATACGTTTACCAAAATAAGATTAATAATAATTTAATGCTTTGAAAACGCATTTAAAAATAGGCCTTTGAATTACAACATTAAAAGACATTGCCCACGTGACGAACTGTATTCGTTTCACAACTAACGAATGCGTATGATCAAAGAACACATACAAAGAAACACGAAATAGGAGGAATATCATACCTACTTCCCAAGGAAATGGAAATCATTCTTTTCTAGCGTGGCATTTCTTATACAATTCAAATTCATATTTACCAGTTTTGTAGGCGAAACGGGATTGGGCAATGTCTTTTTTTAGTACAACAATAGTTTTTTCATGATGACGTTGACGTCCCTTAAAAACGCCAGAGATTGAAGATTTTATGACCTAATGGCAGGAGTAGCTTAATAGGATGAAAACACAGCCCCTGTTTGGCAGGCTTTGGGTTCAAGTCCCGTACGACACAAGAACATAGAAACTCTTTTCAAAACAGTTAAGGTATAACGCATATTGCATCAAAATAGCTAAAAGATATCTTTGTAGTTGTACAGGTCACTAGCTCACTTTTACGTCACAGTAATGATGCCTTTTTAATCATTAATTATTTTTTCGAAGCATTCACAGATAGTGATGTGCCATGCATGCCTAAACTACAAATATAGATAAATTAAATTAAATATTATAAATGTAAAAACCATCTCCAAAATATACGATAATAACCGGTTTTTAATGTAAACCCACTTTTTAAATTTTATCTCGAATTTCATCTAAAAGTTAAAAAACAGGAAGGAAAACATTTCAAAGATAATCTTATATTTATTTTGTGGTTTATTCATGCCTAGTAGGCAGTATGCATAGGTCTGAACACAGAGTCCTTTTTAGGGGTCCGCACCTCAAAAAGAAAATAAAAGCGGTCAAGTGTGAGTCGGGCTACTCGCGCACCGAGGGTTCCGTACCACACAACCACAGAACACAACATTATTAACTTAGAAAAAAATACTTTTTTTGTCCGGGACCTTCAGCGCAAGACCGACTCACACTTGACCGGCTTTTAGTATTTGTTGTTATTCTGTAGAGCTTGCTCTATAATCACACTAAGTTTGACGCTTGTATGTATTACCGTTTTTACTATAGAGCGTGAAGAAAAAACGTTGATAAAAACTAGTTTCTTGTTGAGAACCCCCCTTAATTTTTAACTTTTTGACATTTTTATTATTTGTTAACAAATCCGCCGTAATAACGCATAATCTGAGAAAATTTCAACTATCTAGCTATTACGGTTCAAAAGTTACAGCCCTAAATAGGTAGGACAGACGGACGGACGGACAGACGGACGGACGGACGGACGGACGGACGGACAACGTAGGCTTAGTAATAGGGTCCCGTTTTCACCCTTTGGGTACGGAACCCTAAAAACGGAATCGTTATAATTATAGGATCACTTTGTCCGTCAAAACCCCTTTTTTAACCGACTTCAAAAAAGGAGTAGGTTTCTCAATTCGACCGTATATATATATTTTTTTTTTTTTATGTGTGTTCGCGGATAACTTCGTCGTTTATGAACCGATTTTGATGATTCTTTTTTTGTTGGAAAGGAGACATCCCAAGTGAGGTCCCATGATAAGGAAACCAGGATCTGATGATGGATCCCAGAGATATCGAGGGGAACCTTCGAAAATCGTAGTGCCGACTAGTGCGTTTGTTAATTTAAAGCACTACTATTAAATCGAACTAATGAATTTGCCACTGAAAATTGTGAAATAAACAAAATTTTAACAAAAAAATTAAAACCGCCTTCAAAAAACTAAAAAGTTAAAAAATAATATTGCAGCCGATGACTTTCCCGTTCGCATCATAAGAACATTAATCTCAGGAACGGGTTCAGGTACCAAGTTGAATTAATACCAAATAATAAATCTAGACGGTCCCTTGCAGTGTAGGTGTAAAAAATTCAAGGTTCTAAGTCAATGCAATTAAAAGATACGACCTTTTATTTTATGTCATAATATTTTGAAACTCGCTATTAGCAAATTAAAACCTATAGGGTACCTACTTTGTTGTTTATGTTGTCCAAGTTTTTGACCCGAGTTGTTCATGTTGTTTGAGTTGGTCATGTTGTTTATGTTGTCCGAGTTGTCCTTGTTGTTTGAGTTGACCAAGTTCGAGTTGCCCACGTTGTTTACGTTGTTCATGTTGTTCGAGTTTTTTATGTAATTAATATTGTGTAGAATCGCGAGTAGGAAGAAACACGTAATTGTGTCAAATTGAAGACTGCGTGGAATACAGAATGTGTTCAATGCTGGAATCCATATTGTGTAGAATCTCGAATAGGCGGAAAAGCGTTTGTCCAGAACTCAGATCAATCCCTTCCAGGTGACCAACTAACTAAAAAGGTCTCACCACACAAGTAAAGAAATAAATCCTAAAATCGTAAATGTAGTTATATCAAATAAAAAAAATTAGCATTTTTTATTATAAACTTACTTTTTCTGTTGGAGCATCGGCCGTCGCCCGTGATGTAGACCGTTGTTGGAAGCAATGACATTAGTAAACAAGAATGGACAGGCCTTACGCTAACATTTCAAACCAGAAAAATGAGGCAAAACAATTGACAGTTTTACTTCGAAAATATACTGAGATGACAGACCAAGTACCCTAATTTGTATTGAAGTGCCCTAGTTTTGCGTGCTTCAACTTAAAGCGCTTTGGGCCTATCCACTCATTTTACTTTGATCTAAGGTTGGAAGAGCATTTTTTTTCCACTACAAAGTTAAGTTTGTCCTTCATAATTAAGTTTGTATGGAACCCTGAGGCCTCGATGTCCGGCTTACGCTTGGGCGTTTTTTTTTTTATAGATTTTAAGGTGGCGGTTTAAAACTCTGCTCATCTCGAAAAGAATAATGACAAATAATTTATAATAATAACGAACTTTTGACCCGCGACTTCATCTGCGTGGATTACCCCTTAGGGGTCGATTTTCGTCGTCCATGTTTCTATCGTCAGTGGTTTGGGCTATCTGTCAGTCAGTCAGTCAGTCACGGAACTCTCTTGTATATTACATCTCATTAAAAATGCAGTAATTGTAACAGAGGCAGCATTTTGTTGTTGTTTTTTTTATTATTATTAATAACGTAAAATTACGATCTAGTTAAGATCATTAACAAAAACATCGATATGAAGTCCATCTCTAGATTGGACCCGTCAACGATACATTGATCTCAGACCCAGACCCATAGGTAATCCTTTTCGGCTACCGGTTTAATACTGCCATACTTTTTATTGTGGGATTATAAAGTCTGGCTCTTTTGACCTCCACTTTTTAAATGGAACCTATTTCATATGAAATAGAGGTCATAGTCATTTTGTGTATTCTACGGATGGAGATATTAAGGCAGGATTTATTGATCTTTTGATGACGGTTAAATTATCATGAGTTTGAGGCTTTAGGTTTGTTACAGTGGTGTGACCGGATGTGTGCGGATACCTGACCTATTAGATAGATGCAGTAACCATATAGGGGCTCTGCGGTCACTCTGTTGCTAACTGGTTGATAGTTATTATCATTAATTAGGTTAATTAGGTAACAACCTATAGGCTTGAAATGAAATGAAAAAATGATAATGATAGCTTTACAATATTGTATACATACATAGACCTTACATAGACAGTGTCTAAACACCATTTACTATCCATGCTTCCCGGTTGTGGAACTCACTCCCCGCCAATACGCGATACTCGTGATTTCCAAACTTTTGCTTCATTCAAAAACCAGATGAATGAACACTATCACTCTCTAAAATAAGCCATAGTGATAGATTGTTTATTGTATTTATTTGTTTATATCTATACTTACCTTTAGTTTTAATCATTTGTGCTGTACACATTATGTCTGTCTCACACTTTATACCTGCCTCTATTGCGGCTCTGTTGGAAGAAATCTCTTTAGAAATCGCCCAGTGTTTTGTACATGTCTACTTTAATTTTTTTATCTGTAATATTTTGTGTACAATAAAGTATAAAAAAATATATTGCGTGAGTTACCCGTGGCACAACCGCGTAATACTACCAATAGTGTCTTGGGGATTCTGGTATTCATACTGCGCTTCAGTACTACCAGTTGTGCTAAAGGGAAATACATCATCCCGATTTCACCACGTGGTAGTGTCACAAGGAACTACTAGTGTGCTACTGGTCCCTCTATTTGCTACTTCATAATGATGGTGCTTTTAAAACGTTTGATATATTTTACCGTCAAAAAAACTCCCAAGAACCTCGACTGATCCTCATGCTGTTTTTCATCTAGGGGCCTGCCATATCTCTTCACCAAACTCTAATCAAAAAAGCCGACGCAGGAGCCGAGCGTGATCAATTAGCACGTGAAGAGCTACTTTCTTGCAACTTTCTTGTATATTTCCCGATTTTTAGCTTCAGCATGTTAAAAGTTTAAAGGTAAGTAGGTAGGTCTTTAACTTTACGAAGTCTTGAAGCATCAAAAGGTGGTTTGCTATATTTTATAAGACCTATCCAACGATACCTCATTTTTGAAACTAAATGGACATGATGCAGACAGCAGACGGATGAATTTGATGTAACTTTTCTTTTAAATTCCTTTTCAAATGCGGTTGAAAACCAGTTCAACAAGATTTATAAACAGTGAGTAAGCAAGTAAAATTATTTGAGTATCTTTTTAAATGTTCAGGATTTTCACATAATATCTGGGTTACTGGTTACAATTACAACTATAAGGGTTCCTTCCTTGTGTAACTACGGAACCCAAAAACAACAACAAAGTTCATGGCCTATGTGCTTGGGGCTTATGGAGATGTCATTGCATTAACTTTTTATTAGTCAAAAATACAGCGTTCAAGTTACAGCAATGTACCTACTTACACACGGCGATACATCAAGCCATACAAAAGCAAAATAAGCTGGCCGCGCGAAGGTCGAGTGATGCATAACGTATCGCGGCCAGTTTATGTTGGTTTTGTATAGCTTGATGCACCGCCGTGTGTGCACACTTCTCTAACTAAGTTTATTACTAAGATCACTAACAATCCGTCCGTCCGTCTGTCGAAACTCGTCATTAAATCGCCATCGCGCTCCACAATGACATAAATAACAAGGGATTTATTTCTCTATTTATTTATTTATATGTTTTATTTGTTTATGGCCCGTCACTCGCATTGAGGTAATCTTTATAATTTTTAAAATTATTGGAAGTTACTGCTTTGATGTTATGATGTCCGCGATTCCAACTTAGGTTCTTTGAATATGACTAAGGAAAATTATTTGAAAAATAGCTCTAGAAACGAAGTTTCGTTGATATTTTTTATGGCCATTGCTATATGCGATAGTCATTTAATAAGTGTGTAAGTTTGTATACTAAAATGCTACGGAAACTTAAGGTAGTCTGTATTTCTGATTTCTTTTTTTAATGTTTGTCGTGTTTTTTTTAATGTTTCTGATTCATTAACCGACTAAGCGCTAGTTCAGACACGGCGGGAACCGCGCGATTATAGAATCGCATGGAAATCGCGCGGGTCTTATTTATATGAGTTAGTTAGTAATCGTTCAGACATAACCGCGCGGTTACCGCAACCCAACCGCCAGAAAATAGAATCGCGCTGCTCCCGCGCGTTTCTATTACAATGGAGTCTTTACTTCGCGTTCAGTTGCGTTGCGGATACCGCGCGGTGAGCACGTCACTGTTCGTGAGTTCGCCATGGATCGTTTCGACACTGAACTATTTATTGATGAGGTGGAGAAGAGACCTGCAATATGGGACATTCAGTGTGATGATTACTCAAATAAAATTATCAAGAACCGAGCTTGGCAAGAGTTGGTGGAGACCTCCATTTTGAAACTGACGCTAACCCGCACGAAATCGAATACTAACCGCGCGTGTCTGAATAGCATCACAATTTTGCGGTTTGAAACCGCGCGATTCGTAAACGCACGATTCCCGCATGTCTGAACGCAGGCTTAATCTATATACTTATAAAACAGTTCCATGACTGAATGACTGACTGACAGACAACGCACAGCCGAAGATAGAAACATGGGAATATACAGGTCCTTCTTACTTAATATGCCAACACTATTTTAAGGGAAAGATCAAACCGTCAAACTGAACAACTACCTAATACAATATACAGGGTGAAATTGATATCATTGGCATCCTTTTAAACTAAGAGTCTACCCATCAAACTGAACAACTTTTACTATGGGAGCAAACCGATCGGAGCAACTAAAAAATCGGCTGTTGCATACATTTGCGTTGAGTAGTCATTGCAGTTTAGTATGGAACAGCTGATTTTTTAGTTGCTCCGATCGGTTTGCTCCCATAGTAAAAGTTGTTCAGTTTGATGGGTAGACTCTTAGTTTAAAAGGATGCTAATGATATCAATTTCACTCTGTATAATCGCGATTTAATCGCGAAAAAAAATCACCTGTCCCTTACATTTGGCTCAAGTAGGTTTGCAGTTAAGTATGGAACACCTGCTTTTTTTCGCGATTCGATGTTAGTGCCACAGAGAAAGTTGTTCGGTTTGACGGTCTGATCATTCCCTTAAAAAAGTGTCAACATATTGAAGGACCCTGTGTACAAGTATTCTACTGAGGCTGTAGGGGTGCACTAAGAAGGGTAATCCACGTGGAGGAAGTCGCAGGTCAAAAGCTCGTACTTTAGTATAGATTTTCAAGTCACTTGTGATTCAGTATTAGTTATCTTATCCCAGTCATGGTATTAACTTCTTAAATATGTTTTAGCCACGGGCTAGCTTGATGTAAAGGACCATACACATCAGCGCAAGTAGGTAACGCAGGTATATACCACTCTCTCATTTACATGTAATAAAAAGTAGCATTAACGTGAACTCGTGATTAATAGCGGCTCATGTCCCAGTCGTTAAATGGTGTTATTTATTACATTTTAAAATGTTTTAATGCGTACAAACGGAGCTTTATCGTCCTCCAAGACGGTTTAAAAAACTTGAATTTGTGATCACCGACGTATATTTTTATTGGTGTCGATATACAGAAAGCGGAGACAATAACGAGATATTGATATTATTATTCTTTTTCTAAAAATAGCAATGGATACAGGCTTTGATTGACAATCTGCTGGTAAGGATGCGGACAAAAATTAAGATTTCATTGCTATAACAGGATTCGCGGTTTTGAACAACTACATTCTTTTGGCAGCATGTGAGTTTTTCTGATACTTTTTCTGTACAAAAAAATAAGATACAAATAAGAAATGAGCACACTAAGTACTAGGTATTACTAAATTGCAAAGTTTATTATTTTTACACCAACCACTGCAAAATTATGTTAACATCTAGTCGTACATACATATCGGCGGTTTATTACAGGACAGTATTCAAGAATACCACGAAACAACGAATCATTGAAATTCTGATAATTTGCTGTCTATGTGCAAATTGAATATAAAACGTCTCCACGTATATCTTAGATTTGTAGGCTATAAATAATTAGACAAGAAATCAAATAGCTGTAATTGATAATTGCCTTTAAATAATAATAGTACTATTATAGATATTAGCGTATGCATGTGATTTAGAGTCTATAACGTCGGGTTAACGAGGCTAATTGTAGTAATTCCAAGTTCGTTGTGAAGTGTAGGCTCACCCTTATTGGTGATCGTACAGTTGACGAGTCTGTCTTGAGTGATTGTCGAAAATCGTATCCTCTCGGGATTTAATTGAAAACTTTTAAGTCTTTGAATTTAATTTAAGTGTAGCTAATAAGACGATCTCATGCTAGGCTGGTTGGCACCGAAAACTATTTAGGCTAATAATGTTTAAATACAGGGTGTACAATAAAATGGGACAGCTACTTAAAGGGGTGCTTCAGACCCTCAAACTGAACAACTTTCTCTATGGGACCAATATCGAAATCGCGAAAAAAAAATCCGCTCTCCCATACAAAACTGCAAACATAACTCGACTGAAATGTATGGGACAGCTGTTTTTTTTTTCGCGATTTCGATATTGGTCCCATAGAGAAAGTTGTTCAGTTTGAGGGTCTGAAGCACCCCTTTAAATAGCTGTCCCATTTTATTGTACACCCTGTATGACGCTGTCTCTGTCATTTGTATGAGCATTGTGAGAGTCGGAGCTATCACTGAAACTGAAACACTTTTTCCAATCCAGCCTTTAATAAGGCCATAAGGCCAAAAGCACTGTTTTTTTGTATAGGTTTTGTAGCTTAAGAAAAACACAATTTTTTTTCATTTTGGCTCTATAGGGAAATTCGTTCAGTTTGATGGACTGAACCACCCTTTTAAATATTACTATTTATGTATGTTTTATTACATCCTGGTTTAAAAATTATAATAGCTTCGTACATTCATTATCCTTATATCCTTTATGTAAACTTGTAGAGTTTAGTTTTTTTTATGATTTGGTAATTACTAAATTCATACAATAGGTAGGTACGTAAACTGTGTACATAAATATAACAAATGTTAACGAATTGCTGCGAATTACAAATTATATGGTGGGTATATTCGTAATATTAAATTTATTCCTCGACGCCTCAAATTTATTGCGGCCACTAAATCCGATACAGCGCAGGTCCATCAATAATACTGATCAAAGATGATACCTTTTTTTGAGAAAAACAAAAGAAGATTGGCAAATCTACGAAAACTAAAAGCTCTTGAGGACAGTGGTCATGATTATTATAAACAGAAAAAATTAAGGCATTTTTTAAAAAACTCCCACATCTCCAGAAGTCCGGATTCACAAGTAGAAATTACTAGTAAAATAGACAAGTCATCGCAAACGCAACCACGACAGCTATTTTCATCGAAAATTATCACTGAGGAATTTTTTAATCGTTACGGAATGTATTTGGCTTGGTTGAACTGATAGTTCGTGATTTAGTTTTTTTCTATTATCATAATATTATCGTGCATTTGCATTAAAATAAACACAATGAATCCGTAGAAGATTGAATGGACAATCTCATAAGAAAGATTATCAGTTTCATACACTTGCTACAAAAGGTATCATAAGGAGAAATACCTTTCCCCCAACTTCTACAGGTTACAATCAACTAACTTTTTTGTTAGTTTTGTTTCACTCTACACATAAGTTTCATTCATGTACGGGACCTCTAAGTCTGGGTCTCAAATTACACGGCCGCCCGCCAAAATTATTTTCAATTTAATAATTGAAAATAATTTTGGTATTTTTTTTTTATATTCTTGGATTTTAACTCTAATTAGTTAAAATCAAAAAGCCGCATGATTCCGGTTTAGGCTGGCTAGATCCGAAAATGAGGATTGCAGTCGCAGTGGAGTACACACGGCGACATATTAAGCTACATTACTCTACCTACACGCAGCCAGCTTATTTTGGTTGTGCGTAGCTTGATGTGTCGCCGTGTGTACCTACGCGAAAAGTCTTTATACCAAACCTCTAATGGTAATAAAATAATACATTATACATATAATATAGGAATAATACTGTGCTGTACTTCCAAAGTAATAAGCGATCTTGTCATTGTCATTATTACATATTTCGTTACATGCTAAGTGACTGATCGAAATGAAAGATTTCTCGTCAAAAGTAAAGGTTTAAAGCTACGTTGTATACAGGGTCCTTCTTAATATGCTGACACTTTTTTAAGGGGATAATCGGACCATCCAACTGAACAACTTTCTCTATGGGACCAACATTGAATTCGCGAGAAAAAAATCTGCTGTCCCCAAAGAGGTTTAACATCACTATCACTACATAGTATAAAACAAAGTCGTTTCCCGCTGTCTGTCTCTCTGTCTGTCTGTCCCTATGTATGCTTAGATCTTTAAAACTACGCAACCAATTTTGATGCGTTTTTTTTTAAATAGATAGAGTTATTCAAGAGGAAGGTTTATGTACAGAAATAGTATCAGCATTGCACCCGTGCGGAGCCGGGGCGGGTCGCTAGTAATACTATAATATTGAATGTCTTTGGCTGTCCCATATATTTAGCTCGAGTAGGTTTGCAGTTCTGTCCTATTGACGAGCTATTTTATTTTTCGCAACTTCGATGTTGGTGCTAAAGAGAAAGTAGTTCAGTTTGACGGACCCCTTAAAATGTGTCAGCACAATTATTAAGAAGGATCCTGTATATTTTTGCTTTAAACATGTTTAAATATAAGGCTGTTGCTGTTATGAGTATGAGCAGTGAGAGAGACAGAGCGTTCGTTAATACATGTTGGTGCAAACCAGCAATAAAGCCAGCCTTAGAATGAACCACCCCATTTCTCACTAATCAGGTACAGTAGCGTAGTGAGGGGGGGAGGGGGGGGGGGGGGGGGCTGGAAAAATGCCCCGGGCGGCACTTTACCAGGGGCGGTAAATTCGGGAAAAATAGAGTGATTGAGCTCTGTCTACAGGGTATTGGGGTAAATAGTTGCATTACTTTAAGGGGTGATTGGATCCATGATACTGAACAACTTTCCTTAAGAAAAACGCAAATATATTTGGACTTTCCATTCTAAATGCTATCAGCTTAAATGAATTTCCTATAGGTTTCTTAGGGAAAGTTGTTCAGTATCATGGGTACAATAACCCCTTAAACTTTAAGGCTTAAAGTAATGCAGCTGTTTACCCTAACCCTAACACCCTGCATAATCAATTCGTAGAGAAGAGAAAAGTTTCTGTTTTAATTACTGTACCTACTCATAATCCTAAAGAGTTCTGACCACAGCTTCTCAGACGTGTTGTTAAAAATTTATCTCGATCCTTTATCTTTTACTCAAGCTAGGTTACTTTGCATTTTTTTGTACGAAAAAAATCTGGCTTCAACTGATTTGTATAAAGAGAAAAGACGAGCTCGCTTCGCTCGTTATGGTTTATTTTTTGTGTAGATCTTCTTATAAAGATATTAGGGGGCGGCAAAATCGGTCTGTGCCCCGGGCGACTGAAACCCACACTACGCTACTGACCCACTCGACACCTGTAATAATTTTAATCGTCATTCCTGAAATGGACACCTTCATAGTCATGAAGGTTTTATTAGGTTTAATGAGAAATAAAGACAGTAGCGTAGCGAGGGAGGGGGGCAGGGGGGGCAAATGCCCCGGGCGGCACTTTACTAGGGGCGGCAAATTGGAGAAAAATATAGACTGATTGAGCTCTGTCTATTATGTCTATAACTAATTCGTAGATAAGAGACTCGCTCCGCTCGCTCTGTTTCTGTTTTAATTACTCTACCTACACATAATCCTAAAGAATTCTGACCACAGCTAAGACATGGTGTTAAACATTTCGAGCATGCTTCGCTCGATCCATACCTAGCTTTTACTTAGCCTACTTTGTACATGTTTTGTACGTAAAAAGCTCTGGCCCTGTACCCGGACTTTCGATGTTCGATCCGCACTTCATTGTAATAGAGTTAACATTGGACCGAAAACGTTCAAGCAAATGCGGGTAGAGGCCCCGGCTCTAACCGATTCGTATTGAGGAGAAATCTCGAGCTCGCTTCGCTCGCTCTAAGTTTCTGTTTATGCATAGATAAACCGAAAGATGTCTGACCACAACCCGAATTGATGTGTAAAAAAATTTCGAGCTCGCTTCGCTCGCTCACTTATTTTTTGTGTAAGTAAGGTAAGGGGGCGGCAGAAACCCACGCTACGCCACTGAATAAAGATCTTAAACCATAAACTATATTTAGGTCACTGAATTAAACCTAAAGAAGAGCCTTGCTACAATCATCATCATCATCTACAATACTCACGCTTAAGGCTATTCTACCGTTGGCGCGCTCCATACAAACGTAGTATGGTGATATTTTCAATACTATCTAATTAAAGACAATGAAATTTTTCAAAAACAATCAAGTAACTAATCTCTATGTCGGTACCTATGAAGTCAGATTTTCGTTTAAATATACAGTTTCAATGCTAGGATTAATTTTAGATTTGTATGGAAATATTTGTGGCACTGTAACTTTAAAACTATAAATTTTATCGAAAATCTGACTTCATACCGACATAGAAATTAGTTACTAGATTGTTTTTGAAAAATTTCATTGACTTTAATTGGATAGTATTGAAAATATCACCATACTACGTTTGTATGGAGCGCGCTTAGTTGGTATTCGAAGCAGAGTTGCTGATCACCCCGAAAGGTAAATTTATGGTAGTGAGTGACGTAAGTGTTAGTAAAAACACAAATAATACGTTTTTAATTTGTTATTATTCTCATAACGTCTTCAAATTGCAACTAAGGTTAAAATGTCTGAGGGGTGGGGGCCTGGTATCCAGAATAACAAGATCTACTTTATTCAGGAGCCAGTCTCACACTATCCTAATCTAATATGTTGATGAACTTGTATCATGTAAACCCAGTGTGAGAAAAATAAACATTTTTTTTTTTTTTTTTTTTTTTTTTTTTTTTTTTTTTTTTTTTTTTTTAGCTAGTTTTTAGTAAGAAAAGTTCATAGACATGGACATGTGGTCCGTGCGGATTCGAACCCGGGCTCTCACGATTGAGTGACCATAATATCTCTCCGCAAAGCACTATCAATGCTCTTGCTGATAATATAATATAATAAATAATAAATAATAAAATAGTTTATTTCAGACATGGAGTCCATAAAATTTGTTAGTATACATAATAAAAACTTAGAAAACTAATGTTAGTAGGTACAGAATATTTTAATAGGTACAGTTACATTTTAACAGCATGCAGCTGTATCCAACGCTTCAGCATAGGGGAGTCCCATCGCTCTGCCAACACGCTCAGGACACTGTTGGAGCTGGCTCGCAGGCGGGTCAGCACGGACGCGCAACGTTTCCTCATGATGGCGTGGAAGCCGTCGGTGCGCGCCTCCGCGAACATGCCCGACGCGCTACACCACCGCGGCAGCCCCATCAATGCCCTGAACGCGTTGTTATACTGGACTCGCAGATCGCTGTATGCCCTCTGCGTAAAGTTGACCAGTAACCCAGTGGCCCAAATACTTGAATTGCGCAACCTTACGCAGGGTTGTGCCGCAGAGTGAAACTGGTGGAGAATTTGCGTAGTTTTTTAAACCAGATCATAACTTCACTCTTTTTCGCATTGTATTTGAGCCCATGTTTTACAACGTAGGACTCACAAATAGACAAAAGTCTCCTCAATCCACTAATCGACGGGCTAAGCAGCACCATATCGTCCGCGTAGCTTATATTGTTTATACAGACTCCGTCAATATGGCATCCGACTCTGGCGCTGCTCAGCTCCTCGATTAGCCCATTCACATACAGATTAAACAATCTAGGAGAAGTCAGTCCACCCTGCCTGACCCCACACTCTAGTTTATAAACTTCAGAATAAGAACCAGCCCATCTGACGCGGTTTTGTTGATGGTCGTACCAATACCTGAATAAAGATGTGACTTCGTTTGGTACGCTGGTATCCTTCCGAAGCTTATCCCACAGCACATCGTACGAGACAAGGTCGAATGCTTTAGACAAGTCTAGAAAGCATGCAAAAACTGGTGTCTTCCTTGCCACATAGTATTGAACAGTCTGCTTGAGCGATAGTACAGCATATGCTTAAACAATCAAACTTGTTAAGTTTGATTATCTAATTTAATTTAATTATTAATTATCAAATGTTAATGTTTATAATAGAATTAATAAATTTGTAAACATTTAAATTAATGTTGTTACATTCTGTACCTGAGGAGAATTGCGAAAAAAATCAACTGAATTAATTATATAGATTAATCAATCAATAATAGGTAGAATAAGTTTGCAATTTTTAACCGACTTCAAAAAAAGGAGTAGGTTCTCAGTTCGACCGTATATATATATTTTTTTAATGTGTGTTCGCGGATAACTTCGTCGTTTATGAACCGATTTTGATGATTCTTTTTTTGTTGGAAGGGAAATATCCCAAGGGTGGTCCCATGATAAGGAAACCAGGATCTGATGATGGATCCCAGAGAAATCGAGGGGAACCTTCGAAAATCGTAGTGCCGACTAGTGCGTTTGTTAATTTGAAGCACTACTGTTAAATCAAACTAATGAATTCACCACTGAAAATTATGAAATAAACAAAATTTTAACAAAAAATTTAAACCGCCTTCAAAAAAACTAAAAAGTTAAAAAATAATATTGTAGCCGATGACTTTTTCGTTCGCATCATAAGAACATTAATTTGTTTTATAGAAGTCGGTGTCAAGCCAAGCCAAAAAACTAATGCAAGCCCTGTCGCGAATCGGCTTGACAGCGACTTCGATAAAACAAATTAATGTTCTTATGATGCGAACGAAAAAGTCATCGGCTACAATATTATTTTTTAACTTTTTAGTTTTTTTGAAGGCGGTTTTAATTTTTTGTTAAAATTTTGTTTTGTATTGAACAACCGATTTTTTATCTGCGATTTCGATGTTAGTTCCATATAGAAAGCTGTTTAGTTAGATGGTCCAGTCACCCCATTAAGCACCATCAGCATATCAAGAGTCTCTCCTGTTTGAAGCTAATTAAACGGATTCATTCCTTAGTTTATATTGTTCACGAGTGAATGAGCGACTCTAACAGCCTCGCTTTATTGTCACCATAAACTGTTTAGTGTCCGACACTTTATTTTGATGATCCTGTTTTTGTAGCGGCTATCGATTGTTCGAACACTTTGTTACTCTGTTATTCCACGATGTTAGCGCATTTTCGGCAGTTAGGACGATGCGGACTATAATTATAAAAATTTTAAATATATATATTTTTAAATCATTTAAAAAGCCAGCCATAAAACCTGCCAAATGCTTGTAGGTATAATATGTTTTATCTTCAGGATTCTTAGCGTCCCAACTGACTTACGCTTGGCCGGTTTTATTTATTTTTTGTTTTTTTAGAGTATGACTCTTTTGTATGTATTGTAACGTTGCAAAAAACTAGTTTCTTTTATGGGATTGGGATTGGGAACCTCCCTTAACTTTTAATTATAGTTTTTTATTATTTGTTAGCAAATCCAATATTTTTCTGTGAAAATGTCAACCGCCTACCTTTTACGGTACAAAAGATACAACCTCTTGGTTGGGACAGAGTCTGTCTGTCCGACAGACTGACATACTGACGGATGGACTGCGGCGCTGTAATATCATAGGCCCTATGATATTACGGTATTACACATAGGGTAATTGTAATATAGTGGTCGCGGCGGGCATAGACGGGGCACACCGGCAAAGCCGGTACCGCGCGCAGGTAAGTCGGTACTGGGACACGCTTCCCCGGCCCCCGTACACCGTGCACGATTGAGCTCCGAACCTGACCGATCGCTGAGCTGAACCACTAGTTTTATTACAAACGGTACAAACGGTATGGTAATATAATCCCGTTGCCAACCTTTGGGTACGAAACCCAGAAAATTCTGGGAATACTGCTCAACATATTTTATTAACGATTCTAGTATTTACCATACTATCATCATCATGTTCTGTAGGTGGGTAATCCCCTGATAGACGTCTGATAGTCAGATTTAACGAGATTTAACATTTTCATTTTCACTTGTGCATTAAGTTCTGTTGTATTAATTTAATGACTGAATACATTATGTACTACATACCTCTTCAGCGAATTCAGTTAAAATATTGTATAAATGAAGAGAATTTGCACTGTAATAGAATGTACTTTAGGTGTTTCAGAACATCAAACTTAACAACAATGGGACCCAACCAAAGCCAAATCGCGAATAAATAAACGTTATCCATACAACGTGTTAATGAATTAACGCAAAACTAGAAAGTAGTTTGTTTAGAATCGAGAGCAGAATCGAATTATCATGGTTTCAACATAGGTAAATTTTTTCAAAATATTAAATATTTTTTTTGCAAAATTTAAAATTTTCTGAACCCGATGTCAACCCACCTCACGGGCACACTCACCCTAGTTACTACCAAAACAAGATTATAAAAATGTATCCATGAGTACGTTAGCGCTTTCTTTTAGTGCTGAAATGATAACAAATCATTTTTGCCTCAAAACTTAAAATGCGAATAACTTTAAATTTTAACTATCAAAATAATGAAATTATTATTGGAATCTAATTATTTTGTGATAAATCAGTTGGGGTGTATGAGGTTTTGCGCTAATTTATTAACACGTTGTATATTTTTTGGGTCGAGTGGCCATTTACATTTTCTAATAATAGTCTCCATAATGAAAGTTGTTTAGTTTGATGGTCTGAAGCGCCTAGTAGGCACGTAACAAAATTAATTTTACATCCTGTATTCAGTAGTTTTTTAATGTTAGAAAAGGCCTTGAGAATCCTAAACAAGTTTTTAAGTCACAATAATAAGGCATAAAAAACGTATTAAAACAGCCCATCGATTAATTAATGTTTAAACTCCAATTAACTATGTTTATAGATACTTAACTACATACATAATCAATCAGATACATCCCGAATCACTCTGTGACTCTTGTTCAAACATGATTTGTGTTTATGACCTTTTGTTTTAGATGTCGTTCCAGTCACTCTGTTTTTATTTGATGTCTTTATTTATTGCGCCTGTCCGAAACTTAAAAAAAAGACAATTTATTATTGTTTTTAGTTTGGAGAGATCAAAATGTTTATTAATAGTTGAAAGATTGTTTTTGTTTATAATTTTATTATTATAATGTTCAAAAAACATAATTATGCCGCATCAGTTAGTGGCCAGTAACCCAGCTTATGTTGGTTTGAGTGGCTCGTTTAAAAATTTTATCATGGTGTTGATTTGTAGCTTGGCAAAATAGAGCTACCAAAACCACCACCACCACCACCGCGCGCGCGCTATTTGACCACAATCTAAGGTTGCCTGGAAGAAACCGCTTTTTAACCAGTTTTTGTTTCCCGTGCTATGTATTTTATGTTTGGCGTAAATAAACTGAAAAACGTTCACTATGGAGACTAATTCATTCGGAATAAATATGAAAAAAGAAATGTTCCATACAAAAACTGAACTAACTTACCTACCTGACTCAAAAATGTTCGTACAAGATAATAATGTTTTCGAAAGCTCCATATTGAAAATTGTTGATGGTCAAATCTACCTCTAAAGTTTTACAAAGCTACAAAAATGGTAATGATTTAGATACATTTTTGGTCACTTCTTTTGTGTAGAAAAAGTAACTTCATTCGATTTATTAAAATTTTTGCCCACCATTTTCATCTGCGTTGACTTTAAAAAGTATCCTATGTTAATCAGGAACATTTTCTATTAGTGTGCCAAACATCCAAATCCGTTTGGCCGTTCATCATGCGTATAGAGAAAGGGTCAACGAACCAAGTTTTTTAAAAATATTAAAATATTGAACATGCACATTCAAAGTCCTGAAGTCATGGTAACTAGTGACATCCTAGGCTTACAGGCTTACTTACTTACTATTCAGTTTTATTAAAAGGCACTTTTAAAGTGTTATTATAGGCAAATATTGTACTATAATTTTCTCCATTCAGTCGTTTCTCTTTATGATAATCAAATAAAACAAATGATAAAAAAAACATGTTAAATAAATGCAAATTCAAAGTCCTGAAATCTTCAGCCTTCGTTTTATTCAATATCCGCATCCGCATGACAGGAAACTCGCGATATAAAGAATACGATATTAATTAGGTATCTGTGGGCGATGTGGGTGAATGTATAAATCAAACGGACGGACGGACAGACGGACGGCGGCAGTAAATCTAGGCGCGACGTGAATCACTCAGCGGTCGGTGTAAATGTATGGGAGTTGTTTCACAACGAGCGCGGACCTATTCTGGGTTTCTGTACCATTACCATGTCATGTACGAGCTAGGATCGCAATTTCGGGGTGATCGAAACATTGCTACAACTACTAACTTTCTGTTTAAGAATGTCGTTGTAGCAATGCTCATATTTAGCAATTTAAGTTTCAAAGGAAAACGCCCAGGATAATTTCAATTTCCTTGGGAAGTTTGATATTCCTCCTAGTTTCAGTATAATTTAGGTATAAAGTATAAAGCTCAGGTCCGATCATGTATGGAGTACTGCTGCCACCTGTGGGATGGCTCAGCCAAGTATCAACTTGCCACACTCGACTCGGTTGAACGCAGAGCCAGGAGGCTCATTGGCGATAGTAAGCTTCATAGCCTAGCCCACCGCCGCAGAGTGGCCTGCTTGTCGGTCTTCTACAGATTGTACTTCGGTGAGTGTGCCCAAGAGCTACATGAGCTCATCCCACCTTCCCCTTTCTACTATCGGACTTCCAGACGCACCGCGGGATATCACCCCTTCTTGGTTGACATCCCACATATCCGCACAAAGCGCCTTTCTGAATCTTTTATAATGCGCACAGCCAAGGAGTGGAATGCCTTACCTGCGTCAGTATTTCCGAGTACTTACAACCCGGATTCCTTTAAAGTACGAGTGAATAGGCATCTTCTGGGTAAGCTCGCTACATCTACGACCCCATCTTCGTCCTGAGGACTGGATTGAGGTCAAGAGCAAACCCATAGTTAATAAAAAAAAAAAAAAAAAAAAAGGTATACAGGGTGAAATTGATATCATTAGCATCCTTTTAAACTAAGAGTCTATCCATCGAGCTGAACTTACTATTACTATGGCAGCAAACCGATCGGAGCAACAAAAATCTGCTATTGCATACATTTTAGTCGCGAACTCGCGCGATTGCAGTTTAGTATGCAACAGCTGATTTTTTATTTTCTCCGATCTGTTTGCCTCCATAGTAAAAGTAGTTCAGTTCGATGGATAGACTCTTAGTTTAAAAGGATGCTAATGATATCAATTTCACCCTGTATATTTAAATACAACAGAAACATAAAAGGACAACGGATAGTATAATTTTAGCTATCATACTATTTGTATGTGTTCTTTGATCATACTCATTCGAGGGTGTTTCAGACCATCAAACTGAACAATTTTTACTCTAGGACCAATATTGAAATCGGAACAAAAATCTGCTCTTCCATACATTTGCGTCGCCATAGACATTTTCCATAAAAAATCCAGAAATAAAAAATTTTTTATTTCACAATTTCAACATTGATCCCATAGTATTAAGTTGTTCAGTTTGCTGGTCTGAAGCACCCCTTAAAGTGCGTGACGAATTTCATAGTAAACCCTGTGTGATTTTGAGGTAGGTATGTGTCATACCAACATGTTCCCACATAATTAAATGTTTATCATTGCCTACAAGCGAAAGTTTCGAATAAAATATATAAAACCATGAAGTTATAAGGAATTTGATTAAACTCACAAATGTCTCCCCTAGGGGTGGGCAAACACATCATGCATCTATTTTCCAAATAAACAGCACCAAAATTATGCGAACGACATAACTTTAGGACATCCATCATTCTTGAAAAATCTAAAGTTCATGCATAAGTTGATAAAGATTCGTAGCCTAACAATGCTACGGCGTAGTCTT
This sequence comes from Agonopterix subpropinquella, assembly GCA_922987775.1. Taxonomy (NCBI): domain Eukaryota; kingdom Metazoa; phylum Arthropoda; class Insecta; order Lepidoptera; family Depressariidae; genus Agonopterix; species Agonopterix subpropinquella. The sequence goes on along the minus strand of OV277693.1, from coordinate 49,921,111 downwards.
TACTACGAAAGATACAGGGTATTAAATTAAATAGGTCACTTACCTTACACTTACTTTAAGAGGTGCTCCAGACCATCAAACCGAACAACTTTTAAGGGACCAATACTGAAATCACGAAAAAAAATCCGCTGTCCCATACAAAGCTGCAAACATAGCTCGACTGAAATGTATGAGAGCAGTCTTTTTTTCGTGATTTCGATATTGGTGCCAGAGGGAAAGTTGTTCAGCTTGATGATCTGAAGCACCCCCTTAAGTAAGTGTCCCATTTAATTTTACACCCTGTATAATTTTCATGTCAAATAATTTTCCAGAATACTACTCCTAATCTCGCTGTGTGGCCGATTGCTCCAGTCAGTAGAATAGTAAATACCAGCGCAATATACGACTATTTTTATATTACAGCGAATGCCGCGTAGGCTCCGTTTTATTATATTTTTATTTGTGTATTTATTGCGTGGATCGCGACCGCGCCTGTCACTCCAATTAGTCGGCCCTTTGTTTTCGTATTGATTGAGCGCTCCGCTGTTTTTTATACATCTATCTATCAATCATGGCTTTTGTAGACATCTATATTAAAAGTTAAGATGATAGACATGACATACAGCAGTGCAATTCGCTAAACGTAAACATCGTCGCATCCTTTAAATCGTCGGAGATTTCATAAGGGGCGTCCGCCCAGTTTTGAGTAACTTTGTAACCATTTTATACATTAACTATGGCACTTTTTAAGCAGAAAACAAAACTGAACAATCTACAGGATATGAGAAGTGATGTGGTTTTTCTCGAAATCTATTTTAATTAATAAAACTGAAGAAAAACGACTCCAAAGTCACCTCTTTTTTCCCAGTTGTAACCGTTTTACTCTTACATTGTTGATCAGAAGAATATGAAAATTTACAATATTCTTCACAATACAATATAAAATGATGTGGTTTTCATATTTTTTAAAAATTCATAAAAAATCATACAGGTTTTCAAAGAAAACGGAAAATTCTGACCGGAGCCGCGCAATTGAAGCGGGATGGCTAATTGTAATAGTTTGCTTGTAAGAAAGAGAGCCTTGCAGATGGGAGGAGTAGCCTTAAGTTTGACACAACGCATACCGAATTGACAGCTCGCCGATGCTATTTACAACCGATGTTTGCACTCCAGCTCATTATGTGCTGTTTATTAGTGACTACATTCGTAATCGTAGCAATGTTTCTGCCACCGAGAAAATTTGTGAGTTTATGTAAGTACGTATGTATGTTATTAGTGACGAACAGGAATTCCAGCACTGAAAACATATACAAAAAACAAATCGGTAAGTAAATTTTTTTCCTTATTTTCCCGTGTTGAAATCCACGAGAGCATGATCCCTTACACGCCGGCAAGAAATCACACTGGACCAAATTGCGTAACATACTTACCCCCAGTTTAAAATGGAGTCATAAATAAAAGGTAGACGCCGCACCTTATCGCTTCGAACCTCGGAGCCACAACAAATGAAAGAATACCTCCCTGATAACCCCCATCCCTCCCAAGAATACTCTCATCCTCCTCTACCACACTCTTTCCTATTACCTTTCTCGCTCCAACATGGAACAGTAAAACGCTGTTTTACATTTATAACTACAAGCCACATTCGCAAGTGACGCCACAGAATCGCCTGGCAGATCTTTCTTTGCAAAGTGAACTTTATTTTCAGTCCATACAGCTATTTTTTGTTAGAGTAGTTCGCCTTTTGGTCGAGATTTGGTCTGTTGCTATGGCAACGAGGGGCGAGCGTCGCGATTTTTGCCCGGGTGCCTCCTTCGATTGCTTCTAAAGGTTTTTCAGATCACTCACAGTGTAATAGGGAACCCCAGCCCAGCGTAATAGTATTACATCTACAACGATTGTACTTTCTTTGAACATTGTTTTTGCTTGTATTTGCCTTGAAAATACAAATTCTTGTCGTATATTTGAAATACTCATATGTCATAGTAATTATAAAGATAGTAATTATTCGACTGATTATAAAAATAATGACTTTGTTTCTTTATTCAATTTTGCCTCCATCAAATCGCACTGGGCCCGCTTACTTACTTACTATTCAATTTTATTAAAAGGCAGGCACTTTTTAATAGTCCAGGTAACAGGTAAAGATTATTCTAAAATTTTCTCCGTTCTGCAATTTCACTAGTAAATATGATAATAAAATAAAACACAAAGCAATGTTTTTTACTAACTGTTTATTCAACCACATACGCAGATTTCCACGCTCATTTACCTATGGTCTAAATTATCATAAAGCAGAAGTGTTACTGTTTCTATCTTTTCATTGATTTGGTGGGTTTATACATGTTCTTAGTAGGAAGCGTTTATCAGTGGACACTATGTTTGAATTGTGTGCGAATAAGCGAAGTTAATAATCGTTTACAAAGCTCTTTTACTATTGGTAACCTATGTTATTTTACTTATTTTCACAAATTATACATTGTTGCTGTTGTATCGAATTACGTTAACCAAACGTGTATTAAACGTTTATTGTGTTGAGCTAGTCCTGATTTACAATAGATCTTTCTTTCGTAATATTTGATCAAAAGAGAATAAGGTTTCTAAAGTACCTAGTATTTTATAAGCGACAGGTAAGTAAGTCACCTAGTAGCACTTGACACATGATTCCATCCCGAAACCTTCAATATGATAAAAGCGAGCCTTGCTACAACTGCGCTCTTAAAAATATAAGTAGTTCATAGTTATAGCGGGTAGTTTATGTATTTATGTAATGTAAAAGTCTAATCCACGCTTGGTTGGTATCATGTAAAGTTCAATTTAAGACGTTTGTGTTGCGTGGTCAGTACTACGAGTAGCTAGAGTTACAATTAAATTGTTAAATTCGTTTAAATATTTATGTACACTTTATCGCTTATATTTTAACATTATAATGTACAATACATATTGCAGTACGCCTCACTAGCGTCAACATTAAAATAATTTTTTATGAAGTTATTTTATATATTTAATAATACTAATATTTACAAACACTGGGTCGATGAAGGTTAAAAATGATTTGTTAAGACAATACAGGTTTATGTCATGTTGGAATTCAGTCTTAAAGCTACACATATCTTGAAGTAGAATATCTATTTTTCAACATACAAATTTGATCCAAGTCTGTTAATGATAATATTAAAATAATATTTAAATAGCTGGTGTCATGATTGAATATTACTACTAACTACAGGACAATTGGCACCGAGAGTGGTAAAAATCCTTTGAAATGTAAATATACACTTATAATTTATGTCACAAAATACACTATTACCTTGTAAAATCTAATTATAATAAATTACTTAATTTTACCACATGACTACAGTTAGATGGTAGCTATTTACAATTTAAATAAAATCCTATTCTTAGTACACTAGTATCCTCACAGTACCGCTCTTATTAATGTTCGGAGGTTAAAAATGGTAGTAAGCGAAATTTATAGGTTGTTGGACATTTTCGTCAACATTATTTTCACAGTTGTTTAAAGTTTCGTGTTCACTATCGACCGATTCACTGGTGTTCGCAATCTCTCGATCATTGTCCGCCATGTTCTGCTCGAACTTGTTCAAACTTCTCTCTTGCCAATTAGACAGATCGCATGGCGCATCGTCATTACTAGACTCTTTACAAAATGTTCTCGGTATTAAATATTCAGGGTAAATGCCACTAACATTAAAATAGTAGCTGTTATCAAGATTACGATCACCAGTGTTGTTAATACTATTGTAACTATTTCTCGTATAATTTAAAGGAAATTTTTCAATTTTGGACTCGTCTTTAAAACTGACAAATCCTTTAAAGTGGTCTACGTCGCGCTCGTTATCGAAGTTTTGAGCGCTAATACTATTTAGAGTTTCGACAACGAGTTCTTTAGTGTCTGTCACTTCACATTTGTCACTGGCACAGGCGTCGAGTGTGTGTTCACGCGGTGCGCGATGTTGACCCGCGGGGTCGGGGTCGGGGTCGGGGTCGTCGCCCGCGCCGGCAGCATGTGATCACTGCCGGTGGTGCGGCAGCTGGTGGTGGCTGATGTGCTGGTGGTGCAGGTCGAGCCTCGGCCTCTTAGCGTCGTCGTCGTCGCTACAGGGGTCGTTGTCGTGCTGCTCCTGATCGTCACATTCTTCCCCCAGCTCTTCTTGCTTGCGTTTAGCAGTCGCCATTTCAGCCGCATGCTTTTTCCTCCATTTTGTTCTCCTGTTCTGGAACCATACCTGTAGAAGAAATCGCTATGTTAGTATTTAGGCTACAATGATAATATCTTCGTTTAATTCTTAACTTAGAAAAGTTATCTCCATAATTGATTTAGTAAACAAACATTCCGTAGATACAAAGTCAAACAAGTAGAACAGTAAAACACAATTATACATCTGAAAATACGCCACTAAATTTTCGCCCAATGTTTGCAATTCAGAAAGCCAAATATAAAGAGCAGGCAAACAATTTTCAGCGCCATGTGAACCTAATCTGCACGAGCGACATCATAATGCCTCATTAAATACCGCCTTTTCCGTCGCAATACAAACTTATACGTATCCTTTTCTCTCCTGACGTCATTCCTTACGTGAGATAAGGACGGCGATAGTAGCCACGTTCTACGGTAATTAAGGGTCGTTTTGCAAATTACACGGTACTTAACCAGCCATATAACGCTCATTAATCACAGGCCCGGGGAGTTTTCTATCTCGCTTGTTCTCCAGGGATCAGTATTATCCTCGTCTTGGTCGCACGGGCCGGTCCGCGTCGCGTCGGGCGGTAGACACGAGTTTAATTAGGTCATAAATACATTTTCATGATTAGAGCGAGGCTTGAGTCGAGCTTGTCGATTTTCCTGAATATTTGACCTTGTAATTACTTGTCATGACTGATGTAGAGGCTGTTATAAACATATTTTTAAGGGTTTCTCCTGTTTTCTAACTAATTGACTGTAAAGAAAGTAAATATTACTATGATTGTTCTATCATGAGTAGTATCCTTTCTGAGAGTATATACTGGCTTCAAATGCTAACAGACATTTCCCTATTACGAATCAAAATCCCGTAACGTAATTTAAATTGTATTAGTAAGCATTAAGAGCGATGTTGCGGCAGCCACTGTATCGCAACGGCCTGTTTAACCAGTCGCTGTAAATATAGCTTTATTAAAACTTAAGCTGCTACTTGGTAATGGGCGGTAGCGGGTCAACTTTAACCTGAAGTCCAATAAAAGTTGACTCACTTAAATGTGCAGACAAATATGTCTCTCTTGAAGTCTGTATCAAATTTTGGAACTTTTGTTTTAATCATTTATTTCAAAAATAAATGTTTAAAACTTAAAAGTTTAATAACTTGATACTTTTAAGTGGTATATATTTTCCGAAAATCTTATGTACCTACGCACGGCGACAGATCAACCTACCCATAGTTCGACCTTATGTCCATGAGCATAAAGTTCAACTATGGGTAGGTTGATCTGTCGCCGTGTGTACCTATATTATGTTATTTAATTTTTTATTTATTTATTTTATTTATTACATATGTATATACAAACATAAAATTTAGAAGACATGTAAGTACTTACAAAGGGCGAGCTTATATGAGATTTCGTCCTGCATGATTCTTACGCTATGATTAAACTAAGGGCTCTTACAGACGAGCGACACTTTGCTGTCGCGGTTTTACGATCCTCCGCGACACCCGGCGACAGCCGTCTGTGAGAGCGCTAAGATGTTCATGAATAACTAGGTTCCGTTTTTTAAAACACTGGCTTTGTTTACATTATATGTATTCAAACACGTTCATTAATCCATAAGCCTAACTATAATTTTAAAATGGAGGACATTAATTAAGATGTTGATATGAAAAAATACAGCTTTTTAAAGTACAAAGCAAGGCTAAGAGCGAGCTGGTTCTTTGCTACAGTACTTATTTCAACCGGAAGATCTCCGGCAGTAGCAGGCCCTTTACCCGGACTTTCAATGTTCGATATATCGGCACTGTTTCGATCCGCACTTCATTGTTATAGAGTTGACCATTGGAACGAAAACGTTCACGCAATTGCGAAGTTCAAATGTGCGGATAGCCTAACTGTATTTCGGGCGGGTCCGCTGTCCGCTCGTCTCTCGCAATGAGAACGCACCCTCGAGCGAGGGATTAGTGTTGTAACATCGTCTGTAACGATATTTTGATGGCTTCTGGCAACTTGGCGTATTTATTAATTAGGGCCTTTATGTTAAATACCGGGCTCCGTACAATGTCATAAATACTTTACAAGCTATGGATTTCGACTCGTTTAGCAGTTTATTATGTGATTCAGTGGAATCGTAGAGGTCTTGTTTATGGTTAGCATGGTGCTGCACAATTTAGTGCATAAGTAGATATAATTTATTGTTAATTTATCTCAGGAGGTATTTCACGGGAATAGCCCGGACCTTTGAAAGGCTTGCGTGGGGACACAGGTCCAACAAGTAGCCCCTTTGACACTTTTATAAATAAATTATATACCAGATTTTAAGTCAGATCATAAGCTATCAAACAAAAAAAGTTTCATCAAAATCTCGAACACACAAACACACAAACAAACAAACAAACGGACAGACAAAAAATTCAAAAATTGGTGATTTGGAATCAGGGACATCTAAAAACCATATCGTAATCTTTTTTTTGTAAATATCTTCAATGTACAGACACGCTTCTGTTAAGCGGGGTCCGCTGCGCCATGTTATCGTGTTTGCTAACATTGTTTTCTAACTTTCCCCTCCCCCGCAGGCGAACGCGGGTGATGTTATCCGATGCAAATGGAAAACATCACCCGCGTTCGCCTGCGGGGGAGGGAAAAGTTAGAAAACGATGTTAGCAAACAAAATAACATGGCGCAGCGGACCCGGCTTTACAGTTTTATAATAGTTTACCTAGATTAGATGCGATGGGATGCAGTGCATCCGATGCACCAATCGTGGTCTATCTCTGAACGCATTATTGTGGTATATTACTAGGTATATTTACTCAAGTAATCGTTCTAAAAATTGTTATTGGTTAAACTATTGTAGTACTTGTACTTACAGAAACATAGCCATTTGTGCCCAGTAGCTTTGGGATCAGAACAATGCATAAGAGTGTTATTTAATATAAAAATTAAAATTAATAATGGATACACTATCAAAAGTGAGTTAAAAATATTATAATCACTCTTAATTAAAAACGGTGGGCGTGCCTATTATCCCTTTATAGATATATTTTGCATCCCCCTTGAATACCTACAATGCTTTATCTGTTGTTCAAGATAAAAGTAAAGCCAGCAAACAGTTGGGAGGTCGTAATAAAAAATCAGAGCGTGAACAAAACAAGACATCGTAAGTTATACGCATTATCATTGGGCCATTTATTTTTATTATGGAAAAGCTGATGTGCGAAAAACAACATGTTTATACATTTACTTCTTTTCCTAATGTAAAGTGAGAGACTTACTAGTAAGTATCATAATTATACTAACAACATTTTAAAGATTGTCAAACCTATTTTATTTATACAGAATAGTAGTCGTTTAAATTATGGATAAGTACAGGGTGTCCGGTGGCAGAATTAGGATTTAAAATATAAATAACAAAAAAACTACGTGAAATATACATTTATATTTTTAATCATTATAAAGAAGACAAATGCGGGTTTTATTTCTTAAAAATTATGTCGTCTAAATGTTGACCGTCACGTCGGATACATTCATGGAATCTGGCTTCAGTATTTCTTGCCACTCGCTGGAGAAGTGCCGCCGAGATGCCATGAACTTCGCGAACGATATTTTCTTTTAATGATGAGATAGTCGCCGGGTTTGTTTCGTAGACTTTATTTTTGAGATATCCCCACAGAAAAAAGTCCATGGGTGTAAGATCCGGTGACCTGGGTGGCCAGGGGATGTCACCGAAACGACTTATCAGTTGGTTGGGGAAGAAATCACGCAGTAGCGCCATGGTCTCCCTAGCAGTGTGCGGGGTGGCGCCATCTTGCTGAAACCATGTCCGTGAAGTGTAGGAAGGATGGTCTCTCAATGTTGGAAAAAAAAAATCATTGAGCATTCGCCGATAAGCAACACCAGTCACAGAAATTGCGTGCCCTTGACCATTTTCAAAAAAATAGGGTCCAATTATTCCCCTGCTTGATAATGCACACCAAACCGTCACTTTGGGACTGTGAAGTGGCTTTTGGTGTTTTAAGTGGGGGTTTTGTCCTTTAGGAGACCAATAACGACAATTCTGCTTGTTTACACTGCCATTTAAGTGAAAGTGGGCTTCATCACTCCAAAAAATAGTGTTCACCGTGCGAAATCGCTCCAACATTGTCTCACAGTAATTTTTACGCGACTAAAAAACCCGCACGAATGACGAAGCCAACGCGGCCCCCTCCCCGCTCCTCCGTGCAACGGTTACGGAGAAATTCGAAATTTAAATCCTAAATCTGCCACCGGACACCCTGTATATACAGGGTGTAAGGAAAAGTCTCATTAACCACATATTCTACCCTACCCATCAAACTGAACTATGGGAGCAAACCTCAGAGGAATGATTTCCTTTACACACCATCCGCTCGAAAATGGAACATTATAATATAATGACTATACTGAATATAACGAAAGAGGTTTGTGTAAGAAATAACGAAAGAGGTTTGTGTAAGAAATATAGAAAAACCAAAAAATATATATATATAATGACTTGCTTTAGGTTCGCCACGCTCGCCTCGCTACGCTCGGGAGTTAACCCTAGAATCCCTCGTTATGCTCGGGATTCAATATCGCGCCCGTGATGAAAGACACTACTTTATCCCCTTGGTGCATAATCTACTATTATTCTAAAGGAACCTGTCAGCGCAAAAACAAATCAGCCGTCTCTATTATTGAGTCGAGTAGGCGCTGCAGTTTAGTATGAAACAGCAGAATTTTTTGGCGCTCTGAATGGATCTGCTTTTCATGAACTTACTAGATTACGAGTGCAAAGTGCTGCCAGGGCTTGCTGCCCACACGATAAGAAAAGTGAAAAGTAATGCCGTGTGATTTGTTTTTATCTGATTTGTACAACGAGTAAAAGCGCACGAAGGCATATACTGTCTAAAATAAATAAAATATTTCAATCACGCAATGCCGCTCGGATTGTCAATTAGGCGACGGGGGCTCAATTTATGTGTTCTATGCACTATACCTATAGGCTAGTCAAGTCACCTATCTTCCGCTATTTTAATTTAATCAAAGTTTATGATCTAAAAAAAAATTGGTTGTCTGTAAAGTCAGTTTACGGACGATATAGTTTTACGTGATAACGTCATAAAGAAACATTAATGAATACCTATTCGAATTGCTAGCTCTGACGTCACGCGAGAAAGAGAGATTTGTTCCGCGCTCTCGCTTGCACGCTCAGGCTCAGGCGGAACGAGACACTTTTTCGTGCGTGCAGCCGGCTGTTCAAAGATTTATAAGACGTTATCACGTCAATAAATACTTAAGTATCCGTTTTGTCTTAGTATCTAATAGGTACTTACATAAGATCAATGAAAGCGCGAGAGTACTGCACCCGTGTGAGACCAAAAACACCGTGACGTATGTTTATTATTATATTTACGAGCCGCCTGAACAAGTTGCGACCCTTTCACGCGACGCCAGAACTAAACATTATTACTTATAATATTATTTTCCAGTGTTCCTTTATGCCTCGACTTATCCGAGCCCCCTGTATTCAATTACTTAAGTGCTTGCAAACAAACCGCGGGAAGTAGATCTGTCTCTTTTTCAACATATGGAGGTAATAATATTTCTATCTCTCTCCGGCAAGGAGGGTCGGGATAATTATGTGAATATCTATTATTTTTCACAAGAGAGCTCAGTAATGGCTTGATAGAGATAAAGTTGCTTTCAGTGGCGTCGTCGAATAAATACGTCTTAACATGTCCGCCATCTTGCTTTCCAGGTAATTAAATTGAATGAATAGGTAAATAGGTACTTACAGGCTTTCATTATTATTTATTGAATGTGTTTTTATTAGTTGTTGTATGGATGTTGTGACGTAGCTTGTCAGAGATATTGTGTAGAAAGCAAGGCAATACAATATGTACCAATCATTTTAATATTGTACCAATAATAGATTTGAGTATACAGAGTGTTTTTTGTTTATTAGCCTACTTGGCTAGCATACAGAGACCTGAGTGTTACATAAGTAAAAATAAAAATTTTAATCTTATAAGGAGTTTAAGTTTAGAGTTTAGACCATCAAACTGAACAACTTTCACTATCGGACCAACTTTGAAATCGCGAAAAAAAAATCAACTGTCCCATACATTCAGCTCCGGTAGATTTGTAGTTTAGTATGGAACATCAGATTTTTTTTTTCGCGATTTCGATATTGGTGCCATTGTGAAAGTTGTTCAGTTTCATGGTCTAAAGTTTAGACTCTAAACCCCCTTAAATGTTTATTTGTATTTTTGAAGCACCTTGTATAGTCAACTTCTTTGATTACACATTTTATATCGTTTGTAATAGGTACTTATACAGGCCGTAACATTAAATGGGACACTTACTTAAACCGGTGCTTCAGACCATCAAACTGAACCACTTGCTGTCCCATATATTTCAGTCGAGTTATGTTTGCAGTTTTGTACAGGACAGCGGTTTTTTTTCGCGATTTCAGAAAGTTTAGACCATCAAACTGAACAACTTTTACTATGGGACCAACACTGAAATCGCGAAAAAAAACCGCTGTCCTGTACAAAACTGCAAACATAACTCGACTGAAATATATGGGACAGCAAGTGGTATTCTAAAGCACCCCTTTAGGTAAGTGTCCCATGAAATTTTACACCCTATATAAACAGATAACCTCACGCCTTTTTCTCAGATGGGTAGTACCTCTCTTGCGTCCTCTAGATCCATACACACAATGTCTCGTCGACTTCAGCTACTTTTGCATTTACGTCATTTCAAAAAAAAGAAAACATTCAGTATTGCACAATAGAACGATTTGTTAGGTATACTCATAGCTGTCAATATGCGAATATAAATCAAGCATCTTATCTAGCCGGCAAGGAAAGTTTGACCCATGGATACGTGACCAGCAAATAAAGTTCAACCGGAAACTGACTAACATTTTACTGTACCTATTTATAAACATGCTGATTCCGGATTAAATAAAAAAAGTTTGTAGCTGAAATTAAAAATTCATTTTGCAATGTCATTGAACAATACAGGGTGTACAAAACACCCTAGTAACACTTAAAGGGGTTTAGAGTTTAGACCACTAAACTGAATAACTTTCAGTATGGAGCCAACATCGAGAAAAAATATTTAGCTGTCCAATACATTTTAGTCGAGTCGGTCGGTAGGTACCTGTAGTTTTGTATGGCGCAGCAGATTTTATTTTTATTTATATGTCATAGGTATAAGATAATTTTCCTTCGATCTACACCTCATATCCCAAATTCATCTTTTTAGGGTTCCGTACCCAAAGGGTGAAAACGGGACCCTATTACTAAGCCTACGTTGTCCGTCCGTCTGTCCGACCTATTTAGGGCTGTAACTTTTGAACCGTAAAAGCTAGATACTTGAAATTTTCATAGAATGTGTGTTGTTACGGCGGATTAGTTAACAAATAATAAAAATGTTAAAAAGTTAAAAATTAAGGGGGTTCTCAACAAGAAACTAGTTTTTATTAACGTTTTTTCTTCACGCTCTATCGTAAAAACGGTAATACATACAAGCGTCAAACTTAGTGTGATTATAGAACAAGCTCTACAAAATAACAACAAATACTAAAAACCGGTCTTCCGGTCAACCGGCGAGTCGGTCTTGCGCTAAAGGTCCCGGACAAAAAAAGTTTTTTTTTCTAAGTTAATAATGTTGTGTTCTGTGGTTGTGTGGTACGGAACCCTCGGTGCGCGAGTAGCCCGCCCGACTCGCACTTGACCGCTTTTATTTAGGGTTCCGAAGTCAACAAGGAACCCTTATAGTTTCGCCATGTCCGTCCGTCTGTCTGCTTAGCTCAGAGCTAGGCGCTTAGTACTATTAACCACGCCAACAAAGTAGTAAAATAAAATTTTTAATAATATTTTTTTTAGGGTACCTCCCCTATACGTGAAGTGGGGATGACATTTTTTTTTCTCCGCTATCCCATGTTGTGGGGTATCGTTGAATAGGTCTTTTAAAAATATTGTATGCATTTTTTTTTTACTTTTGCATTTTCATAAGCTTTCTACTCCTACTGGTACCCCACACGATAATGTAGAAGAAATATTTTTTTCTCAAACATGCTTGGAAATGTGAGCATTATTTTGACAACCTTCTTCGAGATAAATCGAAATTGCTGTACTGGCCAAATACATGCGCGCAGCGGCCGGCAATGTTGTATGAAAATCCATATCTGTCGTGTTTAGCGGCCAAATAAATTTCATACTAAACTCATATCTGTCGTGTAATTTAAAAATGGAACGATCTTTTACTCTGAAACATGGCGACCAAGGAGGTAACTCATCAAAGGTTTTATTTAAATTTCGAACCGGCTTGCAAATAGAAAGCTGATTATTGAAAAAAAAAACAAATTGTTGTTCGTTGTTCGTCATTGACTTTGAAAAGAGTTTTAATTTCCGCGAATTATTTGAGAAAATTTTTTGTTTTCATTTCCGCGCATTATTTGAGAAAAGTACTATACAAGCCTTGGCCACAACTAGGCATTGATGGACTTACGTATGTGTGCCTCGGCTTCGCCTCGGCCCACATTTACACGTTCGTCCATCAATGCCTCTGTTGCTGGCCTCTGCAGTAATGTACTATATCGCTCAGATATCCGTTCTGACTCCGAAACTGCGTCCTCCAAAATAGAAATTAAGATGTTTTTTTTGACTTCATTTGTCGTTGGGGTAAAATTTACCAAAGAAGTTTGGCGGACGGCTATGTAATTTGAGACCCAGACTTAGAGGTCCCGTACATGAATGAAACTTAGGTACCTAATACGTGTAGAGTGAAAAAAAACTAACAAAAAAGTTAATTGTTTGTAACCTGTAAAAGTTATAGGTAGTAAAAGGGATAGGTATTTCTCCTTATGATATCTTTTGTAGCAAGTGTGTGAAAGTCATAATCTTTCTTATTAGATAGTCCACTCAATCTTCTACGCATTCATTGTGCAAATTCACGATAATCGTACAATATTATGATAATGGAAGAAAACGAAATCACACACACTATCAGTTTAACCAAGCCAAATACGTTTTGTAACGACCGAAAAATACCTCAGTGATAATATTGCATGGTGGTTGCTTTTTTGCGTTGTGATTGCGTGGTTGCATTTTGCTACTACTTTTTGAATGATTTGTCTATTTTACTAGTCATAATGAAATACGTACTTCTGGAAATGTGGAAGTTTTTTTAAAATATGCCGTAATTTTTTCTAGCTTTAATATTATGACCGCCGTCCTGAATGGCTTTTAGTTTTCGTAAAAAATGGCTGGGTCCAAATCTGCCAATCTTCTTAAATATTTGATATTCTGTTTTAGTTCTCTTCATGTTCAGATACTTTGTAACTATAATTATTAAACATTTAAGTATTGAAAATTAACACTGTTAACAAATATTAGACCACCTTGTCTGCTATGATATAGCTGTGACTGTATCTACGTTGATAGATGATGTAAGACTGTATCTGAGTAGATAGATCACTAGAATGAAAAATCTCACCAACCCATTTTATAGCAACTATTTACGTTAATTAAGCAATAAGATCATCATCATCCCCATCATCAGCCTATATACGTACCGCAGGGCACAGCCTACCCTCTGGGAGGGTGTATTGGGCAAAAAAGTCCACCACGCGTGCCGAATGCGGATTTGGGGACTACACGGACACATCAGAATTTCTTCAATAAGATCGCATCACAAGAAATGTTTTGTTGCATAATTGTCACGGTATAAAGACTAGCAGCACTTAAACCCAACATCATTAGATAGAACGACGCGTTAGTGTACGTCATTTATCACCGGCCGACTTATCGCCACCCTTTGCTTCAGTTAATAGTGGTCGCGATTTGTCGCACACTAATGGCTTGTGTTGTGTTTCATTTTGTTTTACAAAGATTTTTCCGTTTCTGAAACGATTTGCTCCTTCGATATTCTTGAAAACCGACAATGTTAGATTTAGAACCTTTTCAGAAAGATTTGTATTCCTATTTAACGGATTTATTAACGAATTTATTAATATATATCTGTATCTCATTCAAAATCTCATAAGAACAAACATTCCAAAATCCCAGTATGAGACACTATGCTGACAAGGATTATTTTGTTTTAAAGCGTTTAGATAAGCAAGACAATTTTAGCAATCTAACCAGATGAGGTCAAATTTAATGCCAAGGCAAAAAGTTACAGCAAGAGATTTAATGGAAGATTAACTTTAATGAGCGTTTCTGCAACTGAGCGTAAGACAGTAGCAACTGTCTCCCATTGTGGTAGGCAGAGACTACAGAACTTCACTGGCTACTATAGGAGCCAGCTAGAGATAGAATATCTCTAGCTTGCTCGACATTCTGCGAGCGGTCTTTTTATGCATGCTCATTGGTTTCGGTCATATTTGACTTGACCGTTTTTAGGGTTCCGTACCCAAAGGGTGAAAACGTGACCTTATTACTAAGCCTAGGGTGTCCGTCCGTTCGTCTGTCCTAACTATTTTGGGCTGTAACCGTAATAGCTAGACAGTTGATTTTTTTACAGAATGTGAGTTATTATGGCGGAATTGTTAAAAAATAATAAAAATGAAACGTTAAACATTAAGGGAGCTCATACAAGAAACTAGTTTTTATCAACGTTTTTTTCTTCTCGCTCTATCGTAAAAACTATCATCATCATCATCATCATCAGCCTATAAACGTCCCACTGCAGGGCACAGGCCTACCCTCAAGGAGGGTGTATGGGCATTAGTCCACCACGCGTAAAAACTATGCAAGTGTCAAACTTGGTTTGATTATAGAGCAAACTGTAGAATCTACTCCACAGTATAAAAACAAATATTAAAAATCGGCCAAATAAATATGAGTCGGACAAAGGTTTAGTCCTGAGAAAACAAAACTTTTTTTGTAAGTTAATATGTTGTGTGATGTTGTCGTGGTACGGAACCCTCGGCGCGCGAGTAGCACGACTCGTACTTGACCAGATTTTTAAGCACATAACCAATTTGATCAGTGTGAGTAGGTACTACATTCTTATTAATACCTTTCAATCTATTTAACACGCATTATACATCGTGAGACCGAACGTTAATTTTAATGCAGCTATTAAAATGTAATTGAGGGCATTGCTACCTCCAAGGCGCATATTGTTTAATAATAACTAAATAATAATCAACACGAATAAGAAACACGCTTCAGTTGGAGTCGTTATGAAAGTCTTTGGTGGGCTAGCGGCTTGTTGACCTTTGTATATCTACTTTGATTATGTTGTATAATGATACCGATAAGGTCGATATTTACTAAACTCGCAAGTTTATGTTGCGCAAATTAAAATACATATTGGCAAATAATCCACTGAACTTCTTTCTATATTATACTTATTTCGATATATTGAGTTCTATAAAAAATAAAAATAAAAAAATAATAACGCTCACAGGCACATACATTGTAATGATCCCAAGTAAGCCTCACGCTTTTTGTTATGGGAACCACACAACGACGGCACAAATATATAACATCCATGACCAAACCGGGATTCGAACCCAGGACCCTGGTTTGGCAGTCCGGCGTGGTAACCATCACACCAACCGGGTCGTCAATAATGTCAATAAAGGATCATAAATCTAAAGTTTTATGGCTTCAGGTACCTATGTATCATACTAATCAATGCCTAGTTGTAATCCTAAAGCAACCAAATAATTGCAAATGCTACTTACATAATCAAGCGTTCGACGCAATCAATTACATTACCCACCATTTCACAGTCGGAAAAAGGCCACAAACGTAGAACCGCTAACGGCAATTTATTTTTTATCTTTATTTGCGCGAGATCGGACAGTCGTTTTGAAGAATTTGTGGCCGATAGGTAAATTGAAATTGTGTTTTTGATCGATGGTTCGCCCACACACTAATGGATACCGGCTCTGAAAACAAATATACCAGAACATAGCGCGATGCATTTCATTTGGTATGCAGAAACGATTTTTTTTTAAATATTGATTGATTACTGTACCCAGTTTTCTGATCGATATTCACTATTATTCATTGAGTCACAATTTGTAGTTATTCGCAGAGACAGATAAAGGGCTGTTCACAATAATAAACAAGAAAAACTAAGCTTCTCCAAGTATCCATCCGAATGACAGCCATAAATCATAAAAGGATTAAAGGAAGCGACCCCGCCTCTACAAATTTGGCGTTATTAAAAAAACTCATTTGCAAATTTGTAAAGACAAAGAGATATTAAAGCGATAAACTGAATTATCTTCAATTTGGTCGGTCCCCGGTGGGCGATGAAAAAATACACCCCTTTTTTTGTTTTTTTTTTCTCCTTGAAGTGAATATAAAAATGTTAATGTGGAGCGTTTAGCATTATCTAAGGCGTCCGTAATTGCAACACAAGGATATTTTCTTTATATATTTTTTTCCTGTTATTTTACAAAAGTAACTACCTGACTGGTGTTTGCGTCGAAATTATTCTATTCTAATAATTACTGTTACATAGTAGTTAGGGACAAATACAAATCTAAGGAAGTTCGTTCGTCGATCGTTTAAAATCAATGAAAGTGGGTATATACGATTTGGGCAGGTACCTATAGGAATAGGATCTAGGTACCTAACCAAATTATATATTGATTTTACAAAATTTTTATACTTAATAATAAATGTAGTTACTAATTTACAAAAATTTTTTGTTTCTGAAATAGAAGCTGCACCCAAAAGATCTTTACCAAGAATCAGATAAAGTTTATCTTTTCCGATACAAATCACAAGGGACCACGTAAAAAACCGGACAAGTCTAAATGCAGCTGAAATGAGGCAGAAACTTTGCAAATTAAGAAAATGTAATTAGTGTTCTGCCTCCCTGGCCTTCCCCCTCCCCCTCCCCTCCACACCCTCGACAGACATAATTAAAGCGAATCTTGTTGTAATTTTGACATTTAATTTTTTCCCGCCGTCACCTCTCCCTTATTAATTAATTTAGAAAAAGTGCCTTTAAAATTTAATCTCTGCTTTCCATTTTTTCGGCGACATTTTTTTTCTTTCAGTGAGTTAATGAAACGACTGAGATTTTTGATAGGAGCGCCGGTGTAGTAGAAGGAGGCTGTTTTTAATTTTTACTTCTGAACTCTTAATTAATTCCACTCACCTTTTTATTACATTTTGGGCTTCTTTTCTTAGACAATTGAGTATGGACTCGTAACGCGTGCCATTCTCCTAACAAAATTTTCTGCCACTTTTGCGGGGGGCGAGGTAACATGAAATTTGCAACTTTGGATTTCATTCCTCATAACATTAGATCCTAATTTTTCGATCACAAGTTTAAGTTTATATATGTCGCTCAATTTTTTTTCTTACCATCTGTCTTGAGACACTCTTGACTGTTGAAAGAGAAACTATGGAGAAACTACTTAATTTCTAAATGAAGCAAACTACGATTACTGTCCTGCTGAACTAACTAGTGTCAAGTCCTCGTCGAACGTGTAGTAGTAGTATTAGTATTTAATTTTAATATTTTGTTCCTTTTCCCGCCTGGCGCTTAGAACTATAATAGTAGATATTTAAATGAAACAACATTAAGAGCCTGTTGCACCACTTCTGAATAAGTTCTTGATAGCTTATTTGACAGATCTTTTGACATATTTTTCGTTCAAGATATGACAGCGAAACGAGCTGTCAGATAAACTACTCAGAACTTATCTAAAAGTGGTGAAACAGGTCCTTAAGTTTCTTGGACAATCTAATTCGTTTGTAAAAACACTGGTGTTTAATTTATCAACACTTTATTGAATATTTTGATTACTTTGCCTTATAATAAGCACTCACCTGCACCTTATCTCATCTCGCGAGTTTTATCGGCATTGTAAATTATAAAAACAAATCAGCATAGTTTATCCCTCCCAAAGCCCAGCAATCACACAAGTATTTACTGATTCCATCTATCAGCAGATCTTAAGCCTGAAATTTTAAACTAAGGGTAGTAACACACGACCGCTCGTCACCGCCCCCTACTCGTGTAATCCCGCCCTTATCACCGTGTAAGCTGCTCATCAAGTTCGCATTAGCCTACTTTATAAAAATGATTGCGTCATTGTATTGGTTCAATATAAATGCTATGATCAAAACACATGGTATCCGTAATTCAATTTACTTTGTCAGTCTGAAATCCTACCTATTATAATAGTTCTAATTTTAAATAGATACTTAGATGTTAATTATGTATTGTACGCAATATAATGATATTCTACTTTATCTTAGACCTAATTAGGTTTCATATAGAACATAGGTACTACGTTTAAATTGTTTATGCATTTGTTTCTAATGACCTGTTCACTTACTTATTTAGGTAAATACTGTTTACGTCATCGTCAGACTCAAAACTAAATAATACTTGCAAGTACCTACATCTCCAGCGATGTAATACATCAGTGTAGGAATAACGGCTTAACTACCCGATGGTAGGGCGTAATGATGTGACCGATTTTATCGTCGGCGGCTGAGTTTAGATGTCATTTAAATTTAAATTAAGGTATTACAACGTTGTTTTGACTGAGCCTCTACATTTAGATGCGCATTCGTTTGTCTTATCGCACCACATTTTAGTTGGGGTAATGGTGGGTGCATTTTAAAATGTAAAGACTGGAGGGTGGCCCCTAATCTGCTACCCATACAATTTCAACAAGACAATAATAACAAAGATAGGCCTTTTCTACCGAACAAACAGTTCAATTACACAGTTACGACAATCAATAATAAAGCTGGGATCTCGTGAAAAACATCCCGGATTGATCCCTTTTGTCCCCAAGGAGCGAACAAACGACGCAATCCCCGATAAACCGAATCACCGCCGAAACAAATTGAAAATTCCCCATAAAACCGCGCCTATCGCACCAACCGCACATATCGCGCGATCGGAATCTCACTCTGAGTGTTTTATTATTTATCAAGCTTTTAATCCGCCAACGCAATAAATCTGCGCGGACAGAAGCCAACATGGCGGCAGTTTTTTGGCGCGAAAAAGAATCGGCCGCGGAAAGCGGGAATGAGCGGCAGATTAGGCCGGGATAAGTCCGCGTTATTAATGGACCCGAGATACACACGACAAAATGGATAACAAATGGATGTGCTTCCGTACGGATTTTTCGTACGGTGAATTTGTTTACGGCCACAGTCCTTTTAGTACACTTGAATATTGTCTACCTAACACACCCAGTTACACAATTGTAGTGTATTTATAAGCTGTGTTACAAAGAATTAAATCAAATCAAAATATGTAAAACACACAACGAAATGTAGACTTACAAAACATTACGACCGTGGCTACCACGCCAGATTGCCAAACCAGAGGTCCTGGTTTAGAATCCCGGGAATCGCGGTTCAGTCACGGAGGTTATAATTTTTCTGCAGCTGTTGTATGGTTTCCAGCCTAAAAAGCCTAATAGCTTATGTTTGGGATCATTACAACAATGTACATATGAGCGACATTGAAATATTTATTATGATTTATACCTATAACAAGCCAAACTAAACGAGCAAGGCACTGTTACCTGTTCTCTAATCGAAATGACGGAAACATCGACTAAAACGTAAGCATGAGCATTAAATGCCAAATATTACAACTACAATATTATAACAGCCCAATAAAATATAATAATAGCAAAATATGTGTGGTAAGCAAGTCCGTCAGTGTCCCGAATGGGCGATATCTTGCAAGTGGGACGTAAAGCGTGTCGATCATAAACTTGTAGCTGACGCGGACGATTGTCCATATAATAATGTTGCGATAGCTCGGGTGAACTTTCCGAACGCATCTCGCAATGGTCAAGTTAGATACGATATAAAATATATTACATCAGATTTATACAATGGTCCAACTTAATATGCTGACACTTTTTAAGGGGATGATCAGACTATCAAGCTGAACAACTAACTCTACGGGACCAACATGGAAATCGCGATAAAAAATCAGCTGTCCCATACATTTGGCTCGAATAGGTTTGCAGTTTTGTATGGAACAACTGTTTTTTTTTGCGATTTTATGTTGGTGCCATAGAGAATGTTGTTCTGTTTGACGGTCTGATCATCCCCTTAATTAAGTGTCAGCATTGAAGGACCCTATACAGGGTGTTATATACAAGCCGATCGGTTTGCTCCAATAGTAAAAATTGCTCAGTTTGATGGGTAGAGTATGTGGTTTAAAGGTTAATGATACTTTTCCTTACACCCTGTATTGAAATACTTAAATAAGGGCACGTACAGTAAAGACTCTAGATTATAAAGATTAGAGTTCATCATCATTATCATTCTCTTGCCTATTTACAATTGTAAATAATAAAATAATAATATAATAATAATAATAATAATATATATTTTAATATTAAAGTATAAATACTTTAATATTAAATAACAATAAATACTTTAATATTAAATAACAACAACTACCGAACCGTGTAATTAAATTTAATTACACGGTTTGGTAACAATAAATGACATTCTATAATCACAGTTACAACAACTAAATTCATCAAAATAAAAGGTTTGTGACAGATTTTTTTCTTTGTGTTTAATAGTGTCACAGGAAATTATTAATACATAGGAAAAATTCAAACTTATAAATTGAACGTCATTTTCATTCAAAGCACAGTATACAGGGTGTACAATAAAATGGAACAGCTACTCAAAGGGGTGCTTCAGACCATCAAACTGATCAACTATCTCTATGGGACCAATATCGAAATCGCGAAAAAAAAATCCGCTCTCCCATACAAAACTGCAAACATAACTCGACTGAAATGTTTGTGGGACAGCAGATTTTTTTTTCGCGATTTCGATATTGGTCTCATAGAGAAAGTTGTTCAGTTTGATGGTCTGAAGCACCCCTTTAAGTAGCTGTCCCATTTTATTGTACACCCTGTACTACGTAGTAACAGTAGCGACTCTGGTAATGTCGCGTCATGTAGTAAGACGGCGCGCGGCGATCGTAGCAGCTACATTGTTACGCACTCAACTGACAACTTTTCCAATAACATAGCCAGAACAGTCCGTGAACTCTAATGCACTTTGTAACAAAACTGTAAGAAAATATTGTCAAACTGTATCATATTATGGCTTCTGTAGGGACTTGTATTGATTTTCATGACATGTTATGACCCTATAGAAAAAGTACCTAACATTTCTATTGGCGTAGAGTAGATGCTAGTAGAAACTGCCTCCGTGGTCTAATGGTTAAGAGCATTGGCTCTCGATACGGAGGTCGTGGGTTCGATTCCCACGGGGGACACCTAGTGATATGTCAGTTTGTGCGTTTTTCCCCAGTTGGTTAGGACATTGCAGACTGAATCACCTGATTGTCCGAAAAGTAAAATGATTCCGTGCTTCGGATGGCACGTTAAGCCGTTGGTCCCGGCTACTATCTCTGGTGGTAGTAGTCGTTACATAAAAACCACGTCAGAGGCCGTAAGGCGGTCTGAAAAAACTCTGACACCAGGGCTCTGCCCACACGATAAGAAGAAGAGTAGAAATGACAGAATGTATGGATTTGACATTGGCGATCGAAACATTTTGACGTCTGCTTTCGCCACCATACGTCAAGTTCATACATTTTTTATGTCTTCTACTGTCGTTAACGCTAATCGAAAGTACTTTGTACGTTACGATATGGTTTTTAGGTGTCCCTGACTCCAAACCACCAGTTTTTGGATTCTGTTTGTCTATCTGTTTGTTTGTTTGCGCATCACGCGTAAACTACCGTACCGATTTTGATTAAACTTTTTGTGTTAGTAAGCTTAATATAATTATCATTAAACTTAAAATCTGGTATATAATTTTTCTCACACGATGACGGGAGCCCGCGGAAAGTCGCGGCAAAACACTAGTTCTTTATTTAAACATCAGTCAGTTAAATAAAATTAAAAGCTAGAGAAGCTGTAACTAGTGTCAGTTTTCTGGCGTAGCGCCACTCCTTCTATGAATAACTTCTAGGTATACAGGGTGTAAACTTAAATGTGTTACATACCTACATTAGGGGGTGTTTCAGATCATCAAACGTAACGCATTTAAGTTTACACCAGGTTTACACCCTGTATAATGCATTACCTTTTACGGATAACGAAAGCACTAATGATTAACAAAAATACAAATCGCACTACAGTCGCACTGGATAGGTATATTTACGTTCCGATAAATTCAAAACCTTTTTACGAGAAAGATGGAAAATTGTCACAGAGAACAAAAACATAAAAATATTGGATATGAATAAAAAATAGGCTAACGATAAACATAATCGCCATTGGTTTTTGCCTGGGCCTCATGTTTATAGAACAGAAGCATATTGATTTCCATACATGGATCTTAATGACTATCTAGTTATCGGATATGGAAAGAGAACAAAAGAAATTATATCATAAGCATCGAAAAAACACAATCACGACAAACGAATTCATTATTCACGTAGTACGAGCGAAAGGGCAATATATATTCATGAATCGATTCGGGTCGGGAATCGAGACGGACGGTCGTCGTAATATCGATATGATGGCGCATCAAATTTCATGTTCGCGATATGTGCTGATCATACACAGATTTTATAGACACTTGTAAAAATGAATATACTTGGGATTCTATTTAATTAATTTTAAAAAGACAAGGTGCAATTTAATACATTTGTAGCTTTTATACTATATTTAAATAGAAAATCATAGAGCTTAATATACATTGCATTCTCTAAGAATGACTATTGACAATTTCTATTTTTTTAATATTTATAGTTGCTAAAGGTAGCCATGAGTAAAAGTTCACTTCAGTTAAATTTCTTACAAGCCATTTAGAAGATAAAATAAATAGCGAAACTCAATAATCACAATAAATCCAATCCCTTTTGTTTTTAGTACAGAATAAGCAATAACGAAACGATAGTGACTTAAACTACGATCGCAAACATCGACTCGTTACCGATGCTACATCGATAATACAACGATAATGCAACAATACATATGCGGGCCGCGCGATCCTTTATTATTATTTCCACATATTGACTTTGCGTTGTCTATTTCGCTCTCCCTTCTCCCCCCTCTCCCCCTTACTAGGGAGAGGGGGGATGGAAGATGTAGTCGCGAGGCAGACACATGTAGTGGTCGAATCGATAGCAGCTAATGCGTTTAGGATTGGCTAGTCGCTCTCTGTGTGTGGTTGTTTAAAAAGATATACAACGTGTTAATGAATTAACGCAAAACCTCATACACCCCAACTGATTTATAAGAAAATAATTAGATTGAAACAATAATTTAATTATTTTGATAATTAAAATTTAAAGTTATTCGCATTTTAAGTTTTGAGGCAAAAATGATTTGTTATCATTTCAACACTGAAAGAAAGCGCTAACGTACCCATGGGTACATTTTTATAATCTTGTTTTGGTATTAAGTAGGGTGAGTGTGCCCGTGCGGTGGGTTGACATCAGGCTCAGAAAATTTAAAATTTTGCAAACAAATTATTTAGTATTTTGAAAAAAATTACCTGTGTTGAAAACATGATAATTCGACTCTGCTCTCGATTCTAAACAAACTACTTTCTAGTTTTGCGTTAATTCATTAACACGTTGTATATTTATATTCCTTTATGTGCTACTTTTCTTCGTATTTTGTTCTTATTTTTAATAGAAATTCTACGTTTTCACTCACTTGCCTAGAAATCATGACAACATCTTAATATTCGTTAATTAGATTAACAGACTTTTAAACTTTTCTATTTAATCCAGATACGAATTTTTTGAGATTTCGATGCTTTTATTCTGAATCATAACATAAATATATTATATAAATATATATTTGTCAAATTCCTTGGAGAGAAACAGATGAGTAATTATTTAATTTTACGTAAATCTTCTGACAACTGTTCTACTAAAAACTCAGTAGGACCTTAGGACCTACCAATTCCGATTGGTATTAATGTTATTTATTTAAAACGAAAAGTACAAAGTGCGTATCCACGACAGGCTTCGTCAAAGGCAATAGGTACAACATTCACATCCACAACAGGCAACGGTAACGGTAATGTTATTGGTACTACCAATAACATTAAACCAATCGGCTGGTTAATAGAAACATTCGGTCTTCGTAATAACTGATAAACAACATTCGGCACACAATTTCCCTCTTGATATAGAATATATTCACAATGTATACAAAGATAATACGATATCGGTTTACATGCCACGTTTCTAGAAACACGCGGGGAATTGTTATACCCCTGAAATGCGTAGAAAATGACTGCCATGGAGTCGGGGACTACAAAACCAGTACAAAATGTAGTGTAGATAGCTAATACAATATCGTTCACATGCCACGATATGGTGCGACACGCTTACTTGTCATTTCGTGTATATTATTATTATATACAGGGTAAAATTGATATCATTAGACTCCTCTTAAACGAAGAGTCTATCCATCAAAATGAACAACTTTTACAATGGGAGCAAACCGATCGAAGCAAAAAAAAACTGCTGTTGCATACATTTGAGTCGAGTATGCATTGCAGTTTATTACGGAATAGCTTTGTTTTTGCTCTGATCGGTTTGCTCCCATAAGTTGTTCAGTTTGATGGGTAGACTGTTAGTTTAAAAGGATACTAATGATATCTATTTCACTTTGTATAAATAATATACCACTAAAATGCGTAGTCTATCTTGACACATAATATAGTGATCGGTAGCTATTGTGCAACTCGCGGCAAACTCTAGGGTTGACAAAACTTTTCGATGGTTAAAAATTACAATGTTATAATCTCGTTTTCTTTTAGTTTTTTTCTAATACGGCCCCAAATTAGAGTTATTTTCACGTTTCTCATTGTTTTATTTTTTCCTGTTTGTGAAAGGCAAAGGGAACTAACCCATACAGCCATGTGCAGTCAAGACCACGTCAAGCTCGAGATTTGAAGTGCGATATTGTTTTTTATACGAACGGCATAAGAACAGTACGAAGATGTTGTCGAACTTGACGTGTTCTCCACTGCATCTATGTATCATAAGTAATTTCAACACAGATTAGAACTTGACTTGTACGAATAATAATAAAAACTCAAGGCCACAAAAAACTCGCTTATTACCAACCCTGAAAATGCCGCGAATCGCACAATAGTAACTTACAGAAACGAAACATCAATAATTAGACAATTTATTTTATGAATTGCATAAATGCAGAACAAAAGACATCAACGTGCGCGAAAACTTTTCAATTATCTCATAGCGTCCAAAGTTATTAAAAGTGGTTCAATATTTTCATGTAGTTCGTATTGTATCACTATTAACATATATAACTAGTTAACTACTGCATAGTTTCATCTGTGCAAAACTTAAGAACAAGCCGACTCGCGTCGCGCGTCGTCGACTCTTATGAATAATGTTCTATCGATTGTGTCCGTGTGTCGGTACTCACTAGCTTGTACTTGTAGGTTGGCATCCACAGGCTACACAATCGTATATGTTTTATATCTACATCTATCATTTAATAGACTTGGATAAAGAAAGTAAAGAAGCAAACATAAAAAAAAAATATCTTGGACGTTGTCACACAAATTATCTAGTCACACTTAAAGAACCAGAATCTAGCCTGGACTTGTATTATGATGACTAAACAACAATATAGAATACATATATAGATACAAACATCCATGACTCGGGTACAAATATTCATATTCATCATACAAATATTTGTCCTTTACGGGATTCAAACCTGCGACCCTCGGCACAGCAGACCGGTTCACTATCGACTGAGCATTGTGTATTTAAATAACATGCTTCGGCCTACTTGCGTCTATAAGCTTTTGACTCCGGTTTAAATAGTTATAAAAAATCATGGATTAACTTAACCTGGAGTTAATTGCTAACTCAGATTGACGCAAGTGGGCCTTACAGTTAGTTTCTACAACTGGTTAGCATAATGTAAGTAATTAATGTTTTTTAATTTGATTGCAATAAATACCAAGATCACAGATAAAGTAATGAAATGTATATTGTGCCCGCGATTAAACTAATCAATCAATTAAAATACCAGAAGAGATGACGCATAAAACATTATTACCGGGAAGCGAAACGTAACAACTTCAAAATCAATTAAACTGACGTCTCAGTAAGCACCGTGTCCAAACGGAGAAATTAACTGCCTGCCAATAATGGGAACTGGCCTTTTATCTTAATACCATCGAGATTTAATATATCACTCGATCTCGTAGGCATAACACGAGTAATCAATCCGTCCGTCCGTCCATCCGTCCAACGCTTGACAAATGAAAGCGTCAGCCGCGCCGCCGCGCCCCGTCTCATCGGAGAAATTAAATACAACCGCCGATAATTATCTAAATGAAGAAATACCTCTATCAACCTTCAACTTATATGAGTTACTAATATTTCTGGCAAAAGAATTAAATCTAACCAATGATTCTACATCGACTTACGATCTTATGTGATTGCTGCTTAATTTGTTCGGTCAAATCTGTCTGTATAAACTAATTCCAAGTTGTCTTAAGCTCAATAAAAGAAAAAAGAAAAACTAAATCTATTTCTTTATAATAGAGTTTAAATTGTGAAGGCATAACGTGATGGACTTCAGAATAAACTAAGCAGAGAGCGGAGTCGATCGTCGATTGTCATGTCAAAATGGTAATTATTGCGGGCGACAGGCCGGAATGCCGTTCGGTAGCGGCTGACGATTTCATTAATGTCATTAGCTACACTAATGACTTTTTGAAGCGGCTTCAAGCAGCTTCAGAGCGAGCAAAACACGCGTGAGAGAGTTACACCGCTGTGACACGAGGCTTAGGATTTTTATAATTTAGTGTAGTTGTCACGGTTTGTGTGAACGGTTTAATATTATTAAGTAACTCAGTTTGTGATTGCTTGCGCGTGTAATTTCGAGAGATCGATATAGCAACGGTTTCGTTCTATTGACATTTAGGGTTACAACACATTGATCGACGGCAATCGATGGGACACTGTTCGCCACGTCTGTAAAGGATGCGTCCACAGGTCGCTGGTTCAAATCCGGCTCGAAGAACCTATGTGACGGTTTCGTGCTGTTGCTAGTGGAATATTGTATAAGTGAAACAACGGTTCTTCAGGTCAAAATACATCACTTTAATTTACTCCACCTATTCAGGGTGATAGTCAAGGTCAAAGTGAACGAACTAGACACTTACACTTTTTAATTTACCTATGTTTAGTGTTGCTAACACTTAACACTAAACGTGCTTTCTGTATGGACAAACAGTAGATCGCCGTCGATCAATACAGGGTCCTTCTTAATAAGCTGACACTTTTTTAAAGGGATGATAAGACCGTCAAACTGAACAACTTTCTCTATGGCACCAACATCGAAATCGCGAAAAGAAAATCTGCTCTTCCATACAAAACTGCAAATCTACTCGAGCCAAATGTATGGGATAGCTGATCCTATATATCTTAATTAAGGGTTACCTTAATCGAAGAGTATGAGGATTTTATCGAAAAGAATAAAAAGTTTCATTAAATACCGACAATGACGTTCCGATAAAGTAAAATAGGAAACAGGTAAAAACGGGAAAATATTCGTGTCCGTTTATTAAAATTTATGACGTCTAATAAAATATACAGGAACAATTAATGTACTTGGCAGGCGATGTCTAAAAAGGTTGTAATTATCCAATGGATACAAACTGCCGGTCGGGGATTAATGGCGTGCCGCGGTTTCAGTTATTGCAACATTAATTATAATATTAATTATTAGCTAACTCGTGTCCTACCCTACCCTACCCTTAAAGGACGTGCCTTTAAGTACAGTTGGCAAAGAGGCACTCTAAAATAATATTTACTTTTTAGATACACATTTTTTTTAAATCTAAAGAAGATGAAGTTACATAGAGTCAACTTAAAATATGTATATAACACTAAAGATACTGTTCACAAGTCAACCTCAGTCGAGTTGTTTTATTATTAATTATTACCCGAGTCTGACTGAGATGTTAATAAAAATATGTAATTTCTTATTATATGAATGCTCTAAAATACCTTCGATCACAAAATAGAATACTTATCGAATACCTACTAAATCCTATAATCTCAATAATTATCTAAGTCACATCTCATCATTTCACATACTTACATCGATTAATATAGGGTCCAACTTAATATGCTGACGGGTTTCAGACCATCAAACTGAACAACATTCTCTCTAGGACCAATGTCGATATCGCGAAAATAAAATCAGCTGATCTACAAAAATGCTTGCTTACGTACTTACTAAGTACCTACTAGACCCAAATGTATGGGACAGCAGTTTTTTTTTTCATGATTTCGGTGTTGGTCTCTCTATGGGATAATGATCCCATATAGAAAGTTGTTCAGTTTGATGATCTGATCATCCCTTTAAAAAGTGTCAGCATATTAAGAAGGACCCTGTATACAGCGTGTGGTGGTTTTAGTTAGGTTCATTCACTATGTATTTTCATGCCAGTGTCAAAGAGTATACCAATAACTGGCCGTGTCGGACCACGCGTAGGGTAGGGTCCGTAGTTGCCCGTTACAAAATATAATATGGACTTAGAAGGAGGCTTTTTGTTTTATACTACGACTACGGTTTAACGGCTAATAAAGTCTAAAAAGTACATTTTATTATTTGGTCGACTATTACTTGTAAACTTGTAAAGCCTACTTAGCGGTGATAGTTTTCCTTTTAAATTCGTTATAACTATTATTGCTTTGGATTTTTTCACATCTCTAACTACAAATGTCTAGCTGGGAGAGGGGCGGACACTTGACTCTAACCAAAGTTTTCGCTTTAAAGCTTAATATTTCGCTAACGGATCCCTAAATCGAAAAATGGCTTTCCCAAACCCACAATATTTTTAAAAGACCTATCTAACGATACCACACAGCATGGGATAGACGAGAAAAAAATATATTTTTCTAGATTTTATTTTACCAGTTTGTCGGCGTGTTGAAATGTATACATATGCCAAATTACAGCTTTCTAGTATTAAGCGTCTCTGAGCTAAGCCGCGGACAGACAGACAGACAGACGGACGGATAGATGGACGGTCATGGCGAAACTATAAAGGTTCCTTTTTGACATCGGAACCCTAAAAATGAGTGAGCATGATATGAGCATGGATATGGAACCCTGAAACGCTGCAATTATTTAGGTCAGTGTTCCAAAGAAATAATTAATTGTTGAGCATTAATTAAAACTTTAAATTTTACAGCGTTCAGGGAGCATTTGAAACCAGCTTTGCGTACAATCTTCAAAGCTCACCGATCAACAGTAATTGGTTCTGCGGACGGTACTTTAAACTCGCACATAAGCTCGAAGACGCGAGCGACATCTGTCGACGTAATTGAGGGATTAGGCAGATAATTGAAAGTGTGCAAGAGAGAACAATAAATACAGCGGGCACAAGAGTGAAAGAGACAGATAGATCCACTCAAGGCTCGCGTTCAAGGGAACGGTTAACAACGTGTCTTCTTGTATATTGTATTATCTTACGTTTTATGCCCTATTAATCTTCCTCGACTGAGGATCGCGAGGTGCTCTGCGATCTAAGACCTTGAGATTAGGAGTTAAAGCACACTTTAGCTTTTAGATATGTATAGGGTGTTTGGTTGTTTTCGGTGCAATAAATAATTGTTTGCGCGCGTAAAACTGGAGTGTCGTCGTTTAGTCGCCTGTCACCGTGTCGCGTCGCGTCGGCTTCGTCTGCACCATTGTTTTATTTGAAGACGTTCAAGGTAATCTCGGATAACGAGGCTGTTTACAACAATAGCTCATAATCATGCTGTTACAACTAAAATGATCTTAACTTATCGTTATCATATTGTAGTCAAAGTTTCATGCAGAACTCGATCAGAGGCGATGGGATTTTATACCTATTGGTTTCCATTACTACTCGATTGAACCGGATATGTCACTTGGCGTTGAAGAGCGTTAACTAAACACGGTAGTTTAATTATCTGTGATTAAACTAATCAACTGAACGTTATGTCACATTTGAAACTCATATTTCGAGTAGAGTACATAATTACTGCTGTGATTCGGTAAAAAGCGGCTAAGTTTTATAAGACTCCATAGCACTTAGCCGCTTTTTACCGTATCACTGCAGATTATTAAGTAGTTTTGTATTACTTTAGTACTGCAACTGTATTCTTTAGTATTTATAATGTCTACAATAAACAAAATCCTAAGCTGCACAACATTCTAGGTTAAGTTAGTTTTTAATTTTTTAATTTAATGTAACTATTTGTCAATATAGTATACAAAATACACATAAATAAACAATTAACGAATAAAAAAGGCATCAATTACAACTGTACTACTCAAAATATGTTATTTTCATACACAACAACAAGCTACAAGCTAAAAAGAAATAAAATTGCGTGGATTCACCTCCGTTTTCCTGCTCATCTCAAAAAAGATTCCTTTCGAAAACAATAAACGGCGTGGATCTCGAATAAAATCCCGCAATAATAAGGAGCGCGCGGCGTGTGATTGATACAACAATGAAATCCCTCGTCGACACCGCCATTTGCATTTTTATGGGCGCCGCCCGCCCTCGCCGCCTCCGACGAGCCCGCCCGCCCTAGCCTAGCCTAATACACACCTCTCGCACAGAGTGGAGTCTACCAGTACGTATGTTACACGAGGCTCTTTGTTACATTTAGTTTCAATTCGGTATGCCGAGTTCTTTTTTAATTATTTTATATTTTTTAAGGGTGGTAGACATTGTTAAAAAATCAATAATTAACTAATAATTTCTAAAATACATAAATACATATGAATAGAGAAAAAAATTCGGAGTTCTATGGTATATTCAGTAGATGTTGAGGATTGTAAACTCCTTTATTACTTTAATTATTTACTTTTATTTTAGCTCTATGAAAGTAGTAGTTGTTTTTTTGTCTTGCTTTGAAGTCTGTCGCCCGCTGTGCCGTTTTTTCGCCCTTTTCTGTTAATTTTTCGTTTAAACACGAATTATATTGTTTCAAGAACGCGGCCTTTTTATTCCATTAGTTAAAATCTACAGTCCGCTACAAGTAGACTTACGACAAAATGGCGCTTACGACGTCGACATTTCAAATTTCCACTTATCTGTGGTCTCTAAATGCTGGTCGCATCTTT
This sequence comes from Agonopterix subpropinquella, assembly GCA_922987775.1. NCBI lineage: Eukaryota > Metazoa > Arthropoda > Insecta > Lepidoptera > Depressariidae > Agonopterix > Agonopterix subpropinquella. Next base: position 49,889,796 of record OV277693.1, on the reverse strand, counting down.
TCTACAAACAACGGAACACCTTTCGACGTGATGGTAGAGTCAAAAAATTACGTCTTAACGTATCGTATTACTATCTATGTAATGTAATGTCAATGTAATGTAATCTTTACGTTACTTATTACTATCTATGTAATATTATTTTAAATAATCATTTTGAATTTTGCTAACGGTCTCGAGAAAATCTTTCAAAGTTCACGGAGAACACCTTTGCATATAGATAAAAAATAAAACCGGTCAAGTGCGAGTCGGGCTACTCGCGCACCGAGGGTTCCGTACCACACCACCACAGAACACAACTTTATTAACTTAGAAAAATAAACTTTTTTTGTCCGGGACCTTTAGCGCGAGACCGACTCACACTAGGCCGGTTTTTAGTATTTGTTGTTATTCTGTAGAGTTTGCTCTATAATCACACTAAGTTTGAGGGTTGTATATATTACCGTTTTTACGATAGAGCGTGAAGAAAAAACGTTGATAAAAACAAGTTTCTTGTTGAGAAACCCCCTTAATTTTTAAATTTTTGACATTTTTATTATTTGTTAACAAATCCGCCGTAATAACGCATAATCTGAGAAAGTTTCAACTATCTAGCTATTACGGTTCAAAAGTTACAGCCCTAAATAGGTAGGACAGACGGACGGACGGACAACGTAGGCTTAGTAATAGGGTCCCGTTTTCACCCTTTGGGTACGGAACTATATACACCAGTCTTGTCTTTCTAACTGAACAGAAAACAAGAAATATAAAACTAAAAATTTTGACACTCATTTCTTTTTGTAGTTTTGACTAGTGATGTCACAAGTTCTAAATCTCTAAATATAGAAAATATTATTTCGAAATGATTTTTGATTCAGCCCTGTGAAAGCAGGCGGCCCGGTAGCTCAGTCGGTAGTGAACCTGCCTGCTGTGCCGAGGGTCGCGGGTTCGAATCCCGTAAGGGACAAATATTTGTTTGATGAAAATGAATATTTTGTACCCGAGTCATGAATGTTTGTATCTATATATGTATTTATATCGTTGTTTAGTCATAATAATACAAGTCCAGGCTAGATTCTGGTACTTTAAATGTGACTAGACAATTTGTGTGACAATGTCCAAGATATTTAATTATTTATTTATTTAGGCATGACTATACAACATCTGGGTTGAACGTTGCCGGTCATACTGATAATCATGAGGCAATTCGTGATGCCGCTAGTCGAGCAACAAATCCGTGTATTTGTCACACATGAATGCGTTTTTCACTTTGTAAACACTTTGGAGGCGCAAGGCATGTTATCGAAGTAGATCTTTACTTCAAATTACTTTAAAATCGTCATTTAAATCATTGATGTACTAGAGGCGGCACCGAAACTGGCCCTGCGCCACTGTTTCGGTCCGCACTTCATTGTAATAGAGTTGACATTGGAACGAAAACGATCACGCAATTGCGAAGTTCAAATGTGCGGGAAGAGGCCTTGGATTGTTTGTAACACTCGTACAGGCCAAATGTAGGCTGTACCAGGGGCCTGCCGTAACGTGACGTCGTTCCCAGGTGGCAGTGCGCGCTCCGCACTACTGATCATGGTGTAATTATTCAATGGGTTTAAATCACTGTTTAAATTAACAAGTTACTATGATATTGTGTTACTACAATTTAACAATGAACAATATAAAAGTGATTGGGTCTACTGTCAATTATTACTCTGTGCCCCACGTGATGTAGGTAGTGCACAATTTATTGAATGTGCTCCGAGTGTGAACACAATGTTCTTGAGAGTATCGCGGTGAGAATTGAAAAAGGTCGTATATCAGATATAGTTGGAACCTTTGCAAGTAATGAAGCTAAAATGAAACTGGTCAAGTGCGAGTCGGGCTAATCGCGCACCGAGGGTTTCGTACCACACAAAATATTAACTTATAAAAAAATTGTTTTCTCTGGGACCTTTACGCGAGACCGACTCGCATTTGGCTGGTTTTTATTATTTGCTGTTATACTCTAGAGCCTGCTCTATATTAATTACACCTAGTTTGATGCTTGTATATATTACCGGTTTTACGATAGAGCGAGAAGAAAAAAACGTTGATAAAAACTAGTTTCTTGTATAAATTTAAACTTTTTGACATTTTTATTATTTGTTAACAAATCCACCGTTATATTCTGTGAAAATTTCAACTGTCGGGCTATTAGTTGGTTGCTAGTACTTACGGTTCAAAAGTTACAGCACTAAATAGGTAGGACAGACGAATGGACGGACGGACAACGTTGCTTATAAATAGGGTCCCGTTTTCACCCTTTGAGGACGGAACCTTAAAAAAAATCCATTCAGAAATTCAGTGGAAAATGTGTAATTCTGTATGTTATTGAAACGGTATTTTATGAACCTGGCTTATGTAAAGACTATTATAAAATCAGACAGAAGCGTATGTATACGCATGTTTACGAATTAATTTGATACATGTATCAAATTAAGTATATATTACGCTTCTGATACAACAAAAAATATCAATCGCATACAACTATTCGGCAAATCACGTCATAATCGAAAACTGCGACCGATCGCATTTCAAAGCCATCTGTCATATGACAAATAAATCCGACATTAGTTATGTTTAGGGTCGGTTTCGGCATCGGCAACATCGGCATTGTGATGATAATGCCGACAGCAGTTGTGATTGTTGTTTAATATACGAACACGCGACTAAAGCCAAGTATGACACGCCCACGCTGCGTAAAGGCTCTTACAGACGAGCGACGCTTTGCTGTCACGGTGGGTCGCAGAGCGTCGCGCTCATACATTTTGCGGTCGCGCGACCCTCCGCGACACCCGGCGACCGCAAAGTGTCGCCTGTCTGTAAGAGCCCTTATTGGTTACTTTACATGCGTTGTAACTGGTGAACCAATAAAGTAGTATATTTCTTATACTTTGTAATACTTAAACCTAAAAGCCAAGTCACATGCTGCATTGGAAGAAAACACGTAAGATTTGCGATGCGGTGTTAACCAGTACGTATGCTGTTACACAAACGTGCATAATATGTAAAGCACGTATAAGATTAAACTAAGATTTGACATGACGTCGCCTTTCAAAAATCTAAAAGGACGCACCACAATTATTTTCACTATAATGGAGAATGTTGACATATTTTGATTTTCAGAACTGGTATATTAATGTTCAATTGACCCATTATGAAAGCGCGCGGGCGACTATGAAATCTTAAAACGTGACAATTATTTTCACTATAATGGAGAATGTTGACATAACTTGATTTTCAGAACTGGTATATTAATGTTCAATTGACCTATTATGGAAGCGCGCGGGCGACTATGAAATCTTAAAACGTGACAATTATTTTCACTATAATGGAGAATGTTGACATATTTTGATTTTCAGAACTGGTATATTAATGTTCAATTGACCCATTATGGAAGCGCGCGGGCGACTATGTAATCTTAAAACGTGACAATTATTTTCACTATAATGGAGAATGTTGACATATTTTGATTTTCAGAACTGGTATATTAATGTTCAATTGACCTATTATGGAAGCGCGCGGGCGACTATGAAATCTTAAAACGTGACGTCACACCGCCCCGCATGGAGTGTTCAGTTTCTACCCTGAGTTTTAAATGTGTGTAAAATAAAAAAAATAACTAGATCTTTTTGAATGAAACAAAAACTAGTGGTTTGAATCCACATAAGCTATACTGTGACAAAGTTTTAAGTGATTTTGCAGAAAATTCTCCATTGCATTACAAGAAACAAGGTAAAAATAAATTTGAAGAGTATGAAAATATAGGTAGATACTAAAGTTTAACAGTAGGTTCTACTGTTTATCTTACTCAAAACAAAACACGGCTAACTTAACGTTTGCATAGCCCTGTTATCCTTCCAATTCCAAAAGGACTTACCGCAATCCTTTTCACTCAGTATCAGCTGTTTTGCTGATCGGTCGTGCGTGCGGCGTGATTGATTTCACCATAAGACAAACACCCTATACATAAATACACATTTGAGCCTACATACCTACATGATTGTAGTACTAAGGGTTGTTGTTGGTGACGGAAATAGGAGCTATGGATTGCATTTGGTACATGTGGCAGTGATATAACCGGTGGATCAGACATGGGCTGGTAAGGACGAGAGAGTGTTTCGCGCGTAACTTTATGGATTTCAAAATATCCTGGGTACCTGACTACTATTCTACAGGGTCCTTCTTAATATGCTGACACTTTTTTAAGGGGATGATCAGACCATCATACTGAACAACTTTCTCTATGGGACCAAGATCGAAATTGCGAAAAAAAAAATCTGCTGTCCTATACATTGGCTCGAGTAGGTTTGCATTATTTGGTGAATAGAAGTTGCTGCTATAACAATAAACTCCTAGCTCAAAACAAGCACCCAAATCATCAAAGTAATTTATTGACAATAAATATGGCGATTGTAAACGACTGTCGCCGTGACGACTACCGAACCCTAAAAATGAGTCGTTAACACGAGCCAATCAATTAGGTAGGGTTCCTTACTACAGAGTCGTGAAACCGCCCACGCGTATTTGGGCCCGTAGTGTGTTTGCTAATTTGAAATGTACAAAGTGCTCATTTCGTTAGAAAATAACCTGAAACTATCTTAATAAAGTTTCTTTAATAATTTATTTGAAGCAACACACTTACGGATTTTTGTATCTACCTATTGCTTTGTTTATAACACAAATCTTTCAAACTTTGTGATTCCAGAGAATTGTTCCATCCTTCGATCAAAGGTTCTATCTACCTTTCTTGTTACTTGATTAGTGGTCTCCGTCCCGTCCGTGGTATATTGTGAAACTATACCGTGAGTGGTTGTAAAACTGTTAAAAAATCCTTTTTCTTGTTTTTTTAAGGTGCAACCTGGAAGAAGCTGGGCAAAGCACAGTCGCCCAGGTACTGATGATAATATAGGTAGGTACATTTGCTAGCTTCCTGGGCAGACATAACTTCAACTTCTGTCACAAGTTCTGAAAATACTCTGGGGATCTACCCGGACATTCGAACTTCGCAATTGCGTGAACATTTTCGTTCTAATATCAGCTCTATTTCAATTAAGTTCGGACCGAAACGTTCGTGATATATCGAATATCGAAAGTCTGGATACAGGGTCTGATCTGTTTCTCCTAACGCGACAAAGGAAGTGTAACTTATCCTATGCGAATTATACGGTTGAGATTATAATCTGTAGGTGTACCATGAGGTGACACTACTGTGTCAGAGGCTCTACTGTACTCACAGACTTCTGCAATACCTAGCTGTCTGTGACTGTACCACAGATAACAGATAGTTCACACAACCGGATTTTTCAAATTTCGAACATTGCGCTTCAGGAACGAAAACTAAAATGAGCCTAATGCCCCATTTACACTCAGCCCTGTTGGATAGGGAAGTGAGCAGGGAAGTGGGCAGCGAGTGTATGTAAATAGGTCGCTCGCGCTGCTACTGCTCATGCCACATACTCACGCTGCCCACTTCCCTGCGTACTTCCCTACCTAACAGGGCTGAGTGTAAATGAGGCATTATATGAATGAGCGACCATTGACCCCACACTGGGGTAAACGTACCTGAGCTGTGGAGTGAGACAGGCCTGACTGTACTACGATAATAATTTTGAGGTGCATGGAAATGTTACTTTTCAAAATAACCACTAGGAGCGCTGTAAAAAATTGAATACAAAAATTGCACTAAAACTAATTTAATGTGCCAGAAGTGCAATTACTGAATCGTGAGATTCAAAATCGTCTTCGAATGATGCATAATCTCCATAGTACTTATGAAATTTTCTACTGCGGATTTGAACGTGTGACTTTCAAAAGTCCGCACTCCAGTGTCAACTCATGATATAATTTCTAAAGTCAGTAAAAATCATATTTGATACAACAATAGATAGGTACACAAATTAAACATTGGAATCGATTCAGCACAGCTCACATGAATTCGATTAATGAGCGTCGATTAACGTCCGCTCTCGCCTGTCATCGAGACAATCGATTGATTACCCGTCCGAAAGACCATTTGTCGCGGCAATGTAAACCTTGTTGGCATCACAATAAGTAAAAATTTTGCATGATTTAGTTGGCTTACCTACTATTGTGATGTATGGAAATAACATGAACGTCTGTTGAATAGATTCAGCTCTGAATATAGGAGAAAGTATGTCATCGATTGAATTTGGGTTTCGATGAGTGATAATATAAGCTTTTGTTTTTAGTCGTATTTTCAGCATTGATCCTTCTTCTTATCGTGTGGGCAGAGCCCTGGTGTCAGAGTTTTTTCAGACCGCCTTACGGCCTCTGACGTGGTTTTTATGTAACGACTTCTACCACCAGAGATAGTAGCCGGGACCAACGGCTTAACGTGCCATCCGAAGCACGGAATCATTTTTCTTTTCAAACAATCAGGGAATTCAGCCTGCAATGTCCTAACCAACTGGGGAAAAACGAACAAAGTGACATATCACTAGGTGTCCCCCGTGGGAATCGAACCCACGACCTCCGTATCGAGAGCCAAAGCTCTTAACCAATAGACCACATAGGCAGAAGCATTGATCCTGATATGATATTTAATGTTCTTTATTGTATTTATACAAATAAATGTTCAGGAAAAATTTCAAAATAGTTGTAAAATACAAATTTCTGGAGCCTGATACGAATTTTTCTGTATCTTCATTTTTAGGGTTCCGAAGTCAAAAAGGAACCCTTATAGTTTCCCCTTGTCCGTCCGTCTGTCTGTACGTCCGTCTGTCCGCGGCTTAGCTCAGAGACGCTTGATACTAGAAAGCTGTAATTTGGCATATGTATACATATTCATCACGCCGACAAAGTGGTAAAATAAAATCTTGAAAAATATTTTTTTTTAGGTTACCTCCCCTACACGTGAAGTGGGGATCATTTTTTTTCTCGTCTATTCCATGTTGTGGGGTATCGTTGGATAGGATCTTCTGCTATGTCCCCATGTTTTTCCTTTTTGGATAAATTAATAATTATTGAAAGAACTTCGAAAATACCGTTCGTGTTCAGACATCAAACAAAAAGCATACAGATATCTCCAAAGTCCAAAGAATTATTAAAATCGGTTTAGCTTTAGAAGAGGAAAGGGGAATGTAGATAAAATCCTTTCGTATCGTAAGGACACTTAAGCAAAATGCCCTACACATCAAAATGACACAAGATCAAATCGACCTAATAGCGAAACGTCCTATTCAGCAAAATGACCTGTTAGCAAATAGGCCTAAAAGCAAAACGACAATCAGTCAGAGCTGCAGTTGTCTCTTTCGCACTCTAGACGGCGAGGTGTGTGGGAGGGGTGCGGGCGGATCGGAAAAATACGTATACAGTCAGAAAAGTGACCTATTCCCCAAATTTCTTCGGCATATCCTCTTAATCCTAACCCTTAATTTGGCAGAGATAAGAAAACGTTTAAATGTTATGTTTGATTCAATACCTAAATGGTTTTCAGATATCATAAATGATTTATAAAAAAAATATTTCTTTTACTAAAAAGAAATATTTTGTACTAACATTAATTTTGTATTTTGGAAAAAAGAATGTTCCACCCAACGGACACTGCCAAATATCCATACACAGTCATTAGTATTGTAAAAAGAACTGAATAGTAAATGAAGATAGAGGAAATAATATTTTTACTTTGAATTGACAACATCAAATTTTTTAACCACCTGTTTTTAATGAAAAATATAAAAAATAGGTTAAAAAATAAGAGATACGTATTTTTCCGATTTAATTTTTGACCGATATTTCTATTTTTAATTTACTTTTGAATTTTCTGAAAAACGTAGGATTTATGGCTGTAATATCTTGGCGGCAATAAAATTAAAAATAATAACTGGCCAAGTGCGTGTCGGACCACGCGCAGGATAGGGTTCCTTAGTTGCCCGTCACAATATAATATGGACTTAGAAGGAGGTTTTTGTGTCATACTACGATTTAACGGCTAATAAAGTCTAAAAAGTACATTTTGTAAGTCCATCGACTATTACTCGTAAACTTGTAAAGCCTACTTAGCGGTGATAGTTTTCCTTATAATTTCGTTATGTATACTACTGCCATGAATTTTTCACATATCCAGAAACAACCGTTTAGCTGACTTGACTAACTTGACTCTAACAAAAATTGTCACTTCAAAGCTTAATATTTCGCTATCCGCTTAGCGGATCCCTAAATCGAAAAATGGTTTTCCCACACCCATAATATTTTTAAACCACCTATACAATGACATCCCACACAATGGGGTAGACTAGAAAAAAAAATCATTCCCACTTCGCGTGTAGGGGAGGTACCCTAAAAAAAAAAACTGCTTTTTGCCTCGTTATTGGCGTGATAAATATGTATGTCCATTCCAAATTACAGCATTCTAATAGGTAATAAAGTCTAAAAAATACATTTTACAAGTTGATCGACTATTACTCGTAAACTTGTAAAGCCTACTTAGCGGTGATAGTTTTCCTTTTAATTTCGTTATATACAGGGTGTACAATAAAATGGGACAGCTACTTAAAGGGGTGCTTAAGACCATCAAACTGAACAACTTTCTCTATGGGACCAATATCGAAATCGCGAAAAAAAAATCCGCTCTCCCATACAAAACTGCAAACATAACTCGACTGAAATGTATGGGACAGCAGATTTTTTTTTCGCGATTTCGATATTGGTCCCATAGAGAAAGTTGTTCAGTTTGATGGTCTGAAGCACCCCTTTGAGTAGCTGTCCCATTTTATTGTACACCCTGTATACTACTGCCATGAATTTTTTCACATATCCAGAAGCAACCGTTTAGCTGGCAGGGGGACACTTGACTCTAACAAAAGTTTTCACTTTAAAGCTTAATATTTCGCTAACGGATCCCTAAATCGAAAAATGGTTTTCCCACACCCAAATACACTAAAAAAATATGTTTTTCAAGATTTTATTTTACCACTTTCCTTGTTGACTTCGGAACCCTAAAAACTGACAAATACATTAGAAAAGCCAAGCCAGGCAAATAATGAAATCTCATTCAACCTCTATTTTATTTTTCATTATTTTTCAAATAACTCCAGAAATATTGGATAGAAAAATCTTATAATTTTGATATTTTGCTTTGAATCACATAATCTCCAAATGGTTTTCTATTTTGGTACCTTTCTTAAAATGAAATGTTGTCAATTCGGTAAGAAAATGTCACAAAGGACCAGAACTATGAAAGAAAACACCGACACGTGTCGCGCGTTACATCACATGGTGCCACGTAATTAAACATTATCCACAATGTTTTACAGGTGTGGTTAATATAATATTAATTATGTTATTTTGACACGGCAAAAGTGAAAATTAGGGGTAAGAAATGTTGTAATTTGGATATGGTTTTGAACTTCATCCAGACGACAAATTGATTCAAAGTTTTCACCTAATGGAATCTTCACTATTCTTCTTGTATCAGTGATGATGACTCAAAACTAAATGAATTATATTGTGCAACAGTCGCGTCACATTGTAACTAAAATAATTATCAATCAACAAAATGCAGCGTCACTAAATGCTATCTAAAAATGCATCTCCACTTTTTATGCATCAGTGGCAACACTCGCAAATTATATTTCGATTACGATAAACTGATTTAAAATTCTACAGCCGTTCAAAAAAAATGTCATTAAACCGTTCCACGATTTAGCATTCATAAAAGCTTTATTTTATCAAAACACATTAAAATTAAATTATAGTGTCATCCATCAAAATAATTTAATATGCTCGAGTGTAGATCCCCACCCCACGGCCGGGTACCGCTCCTCGGTGCGCTGCGCTGGCGACCCGCGACCCGCGACCCGCGACCCGCGACCCGCTCCCGCTCCCCGTCCGTGGTATCCTATCAATAGTCATCTACATGAGTTTAAACTGTCGTTTATCTTATCTGTGACGTCATTAAGGACGCCACACACTTCGTTAGCCATTTCGATCCCTATTTATCAAATCATATCAAATTATAAAAACAATTGCGAATTGTCAAAATTGTTGTACCCACTGAAAATAGGAAGCAAGAATACTGTTAACAACATATTCAATAGGATTTATGCTTTAAATTGATCTAGTTCGTATTCATCACAGACGATGAAAGGTGTATGTTGTGGGAAATATTCAACGATGGCTTACAACTAATTCAATCCAGCTTTATAACGGCCGTAAAAGGAATGATAACGATACATTCTGATTTGCATTTTAAGTACGCGAGAAGGAATTATGATATGCAATAAGCGGGCGCGTTGTTATGATGGCTGTATATCACTAGCAATAATAGCTGTAAAGTTTTAAGGCTCCGGATAGTGACGAACGAACAATTTATATGGCAGGATTATGTATATAGAAGGTCAATTTTTACAATCTTTCTTTTTTAAAAGCCTATTTAATGTCCAACTGGTGGACGAAGACCTCCCTTGAGTGACCATTAAACCCTTCTTAGGAACGAATTGCATCATTTAGATGACGGATTGATGTTGAAACCGAGCTTTGGATTTGAGTCATATTTTATTACTACTTTATTTCGCTAAGACTTCTACATAAAGGTAAACCATGCTCAATAAAAAACATCAAGTATGTTTAATATCTGCAACACCCATTTTGTTTTCATCATTAAATTTATTAAATCACACCAAATAGATAGTCAGTCTAGGAAATGCAGTTATTGAATAAACAATCGTCAGTCAACGATTAATTGCATTATGCATTCCCGTTGCACCGGTGCAGTGCATGCAGCGTCACATGTGTAAATACAGAGCCCTCCCGATGTTAATCTTCCCTATGGATTAATTTTATCGAATGCCAAATGAGCTATGACACCCATATAGGGGAATTGAAAGAACCTACCCAGTTACATGTTACCATTCATGTGTAACTTAATCTAATGCAATAAAGTCTATTATCTCTTGTGAATGTCTGGAGCTTAGCCTGTAGGGTAATTGGTCCCCTCTTGGTGCATTGGCTTTTGAGCTCAATTTGCGAATGAAAGCACTCATTTGTTTGGTGATACGTATTTAGCGTTGTAAAGGATTATATAGTGCTATTTAGGATTGTGACGTTTTGTTGCTTGATGATGATCTACTGGTGACATAATTTGCTTGATTTGTAAAATAGATTTGGTTTAAACTATTCCGTTCGTATACAATTGATACTTTTAATAAATGTGATATTTAATTTAGAAAAAATATTCAGGCTATATTGTTTAGGCACAGTATAAGAAAGAGTATCTATTAGTTTAGGTATTTTTTATAGCCAATAATCCAGATATAGAAAGAAAGACACTGATACCTTAATAAAATCTAACATTTAAAGCATTTTATTAACTAAATAACGTTTGATTTGTTCCCGTAAATTCATCACACTGTCTTTTTATCTACATGGAGTGCACGCCACATTACAATGCTGGGAAGCAACGAACAAAACATCGCAAAATCGTTTTATTTTAAGAAAAACAAAAGAGCTGTCGCTGTTTACTATAACTACTTGCCAATCTAATCTCAAGCCTTATTTTCATTTAGACATGTACATACTCGTAACTTTACGATAATGTTTCGCGACATCACTTCATGCATGACGCATCTAAACGACTCCACTATTAAACGTCACAAAATATTACGCAATTGCGCAACTGCTTTGTTTTGGTTCCGAAGTACCCAGAAACAAGCCATTTTTACACTTATAACGAAAGCAAAAGAGTCATGTTAGGGGGCTGTTTATGTGGATCGTTCCAGCGATACATCGCATCGTATCCCGTAATCTCGTTATTTTCACTTGACTTGATCGCTAACTTTCACTATCAATCTATGGAGACTCCCTTAAAGAAGCAAGTCATCTAGACAAGTGGTGTACATATTTTGAAACATTGTTTTTGTGAAAAGTAACATTTATCAATATATAGGTAGAGTTTAGACCAAGTAGCTTAGAATTGGTTTGACCCCTGAGAGGAAGGATCTCTTTATTCTAAGTTTGACCTATAAGATATTTTGCATCTTTGAAAAAAAAAGACTCAAGACGATCATTTAGATTGTTTCATATTCATCCTGACCAATTTTTATGTCTATCGATAAAGTATTTTGAACAGATCTAGGCGAATATACAATACCTACAGAAGGAGGATAGGGAAACCTTTGCACAACAGAACAATAAAACACGGCACAGTATTGTAACGAAACTTTCCTTTTATAGGCTAACGAGCTTTTACCCGCGACTTCGGTCGCATAAATTATATACCAGATTTTAAGTCAGATGATAAGCTATCAAACAAAAAAAGATTCATCAAAATCGGTTCAGTAGTTTTTGCGTGATACTCGAACAAACAAACACCCAAACAAACAAACAAACAAACAAACAAACAAACGAACAAACAAACAAACAAACAAACAGACAGACAAAAAATCCAAAAATTGCTGATTTGGAATCAGGGACATCTAAAAATCATATCGTAATCTTTTTTTTGTAAATATCTTCAATGTACAGACACACTTCTGTTACAGTTTTATAATAGTTTAGATAAGTATGTTTTTTACACAAAAACATATTTGGCGATTAGAGAAATACAATGAAACGTTTAGAACGTAATAGGTAAACAATAAGAATAATTAATAATAGTGTATACTTTATATTAACTATTCTTATGGTATAACTATGATTTTATTCTCCTACGAGCTTTTACGACTTCGTCCACATAAATTATATACCAGATTTTAAGTCAGATGATAAGCTATCAAACAAAAAAGTTTCATCAAAATCGGTTCAGTAGTTTTTGCGTGATACTCGAACAAACAAACACCCAAACAAACAAACAAATAAACAAACAAACAAACAAACAAATAAACAAACAAACAAACAGACAGACAAAAAATCCAAAAATTGGTGATTTGGAATCAGGGAGATCTAAAAACCATATCGTAATTTCTTTTTTGTAAATATCTTCAATGTACAGACACACTTCTGTTACAGTTTTATAATAGTTTAGATATAGCTATACATTTTAAAAGGATTTTTTACAAAAAAAGAAAGGCTTATTTAATTCTAGCATTGCTCTTTGTCTAACAGCAGGCTACAGTGAATTTGCCCCTCTAAATGGAATGTATCACTTAGTATAATATAATTTGGACCCTCTGCATTAAACGCTTCCATGCTTATGATGTACGATTCGAGACAGTTTTGGATTGAAAGGGAGAAGTGTTCCGTTTGCTTACTGTTCAGTTGATCACTTTTGACGTTTTTTCTGCTTACTGATAAGTATATTTTATAGAGACGTGATTTGATTTCGTTTTTAGTTTGAATGTTTTGTATGGGCCGTTATTTCCATTTTACACGGAAACCAGAAGCCTTAACATAATAAGTTGTTACAGTAAAATCACGAACTACGGTAAATCCTAAAATTTTCCGGTAAAACCTAACCTAACCTAACCTATTTAAGGTTTTACCAGAAACACTTAGGATTTAACATACTTCTGGCTTTCACAGTGACACATTCTTTATAAACAAAAATATGAGTTTTCGCAATTTTCCGTTTTCATTTTGACAAAATTGAGTGTAAACGTGCGTGACCGCATAGCGGCGGGGTAGACACCACTGTTGTTGAACCCCTGGACTAACCCGGCCGTATTCGTGGGCCAGTGCCCCTCTAGCATTTAGCGACCGTTTAACCGAGGGGACGCCGCCGTGTCACACCCTAATTAGTTTAAAGTAAAATTATGCCTTTTTACGCCTATTTTGAACAGCTAAGGGACTTACCTATGTGTCTCGTCGTGAATATCCTATCGCTATTTTTTCTCATGTTATTATAGTGTGATTAACCTACATCTTTCTATTTCGATGCATAGTATTGTGTCTACTGTCCATTAAAGGCTCACTACGTGTCCCACTGGACAGAGTTTGGTCACTACTAGTCAAATGTAGATATTCTGAATAATACTATTTCTGACACTCCATCGGGAAGTACAGCGGCTCGTGAGCATAATATGCTATGCTAGTCAGACAACCAAATCATGTTATCCACTATCGATTTATAAAGTAACTTAGGTATTTGATTTAGGTTGCTTTTAGAAGCATCTGTCAATCTATACTAATCCCTGCTAATATTATAATGAATATAAGTTTGTTGGTTTACCTTTCACGCGAAAACTACTTAATTAACCGATCATCATGAAACTTTGTAGTGCACATATTCTTGGAGGTATTAGAAGTAAAATAGGATACTTGGGGTTTTTCAAACTCCACGCGAACGAAGTCGCGAGCAAAAGCTAGTAATATTATAAAGCGGAAAGATTGAATTTTTTGTTTGTTTGTATTGAATAGGCTCTCTTTGAGTTGAATACTGCTGGACCGATCTCAATAATTCTTTCACCATTAGAATGCTACATTATACGTGATCAACATAGGTTAAAAAAGCGGCCAAGTGTGTGTCGGGAAGATTCTAAGTCGATACGAAGTTCGCCGCGGTCATCTTGTAAATTATATAATCCTCAATATTTTACTACGAAAAAACAATACAATACAATATACGGCGCGGCGTTCCTAGTATAGCGCGTCGATAGGTCCACATGTCGCCTGTATTTAATCCCCAGTAATAGAGCGAATCGTTTGATTGCGCCGCGCGACCGGCTAAGTGATTGACTTTTCAATCTGTGTAATCGGATTACAGTGCGCGGGGCGAGTGTCGCTTATTGGCGGCGTTACCCTGCTCTTCTCTGTTAGCTGCGAGTTAATTGTCGACACTGTGCACTTACCTACTTCTATTATTATTACTATATCTATTTTAATCAGTAGGTACTAAAATTAAACATCTTCATTAATGTGATGAGTTGATCATTTTGATTCAAAGTGACCGTTTTTAGGAGATAGATGTATGAAATTGAATCCTGAAAATGAGCATCCTTTTAAACTAACTACCCATCAAACTGAACAACTTTTACTATGGCAGCAAAACGATTTTGTTTTTGCTCTTATCGTTTTGCTGCCATAGTAAAAGTCTTCGATCAGATATTGGTTGCAGGTAAAAGTTGTTTTTTTCTTCGATCAATAATATATTGATAATTTTGCTCCCATAGTAAAAGTTGTTCAGTTTGATGGGTACTTAAAAGGATGCCAATGAGATCAATTTCACCCTATATAAATGCTCACTAGCTGTTGAACCATCGATATTATAGGCCGCAAATAAGTATATAGAATCTTTCTTCGCATGCTGACGGTTTATTCAGGGGATGATCAGACCATCAAGTTTCTTTATGGGACCAACACTGAAATCACTGAAAAAACAGCTGTCCCATACAAAATGTTAAACCTCCTCGACCCAAATGTAGGTACAGTATGGTACGGGTACGGCTGACTTTTTTAGCGATTTTGATATTCCCGTAAAGAAAGTTTTTCAATTTCATGGACTGATCCTTTAAAAAACGTCAGCATATTAAGAAGGACCCTGTATATCCGAGGTGATCAAAATTTTATAAACATTTGGCTTACCTTGACTTGCGATTCTGTCATGCCCAAAGCATAGGCGAGCTTAGCTCTTTCAGGACCAGCCAGGTACTTGGTCTGTTCGAAGGTCTTCTCCAGGGCGAAAATCTGCTGTCCACTGAACGTGGGCCTTGTGTGCTTCTTCTTGCCGTCCTTGTCTAGCCCACTCGCCTGCCCACAAGCGCTTAGAGCTCCATTGCTCACTGAAACAACGATACATCTATTATTTAATCTGTATTTTTGAACATTTCTGTAATAATAATAACCGAATAGTGGCTGCATCATCCCTTGATGACGTCACGCCTCCCCAGCGTACACTCGTCGCGCGAAACGCGTATTCAATTTCATAACATTTTATCGTCTGTACGGTCAACAAACTATGACAGATGAATTTAATTCGTTCTATCTAGTAACATTTTCGCCTGATCGTTATATTGGCATTATTTCGTAGTTATTGTATGATTTATTTTCATTTTGCACCGTTGCAATTTTGTCTGTATCAGATAAAGTAAATTAGTAGCACATAATAGCATTAATAGTGAATTGTTGGTGCATCGATCGTCAGTGAGTAATTAACGAGTGCTCGTTATCGCTCCATCCATACAAACCAACTGTGTAATTTGCTTCGAAACGCGGCCGCTTTATGAAATTGGGATTTCATGTCGTATACCTACCCAAAATAATACATATTTACCTAAAAAGGTAAGTATGTAATATTTTTTCAATGTTATACTCTAAAGTGCCTATTTAATTGTTTTATAGATTTTTTCCAATTTTCCTGTAAAATAAAGAGTCTCTTTCGAATCAAACGGCTGACGCTCCTGATGTCGTCGTGTCGACGTTTTTATCATTATTTTCATTTCATTTTTTTGCCCTCCTCTCCCCCACAGCCCACAGCGCCCGCCCCCCTCTCGTGGGAGCTTTATGTCGTCGACTGTACTGACGTCGCTTCATCAAAACATTTATACGCTACGAAAAATATCACAATGGAATATGATGTGTTTTTTGTTTGGTTTTCGCGTAGTTTTTTATTCTGATACCATACAAATTTGTTTCTCCGGCTTTATTTGCTTGCCATTTTTGCAATAATTGCAATAATTGTGTATATCAATAGGGAGTAAGAATTCTCTATGATCAATAGTCAGTAGGTCATCAGTAGGTCTACCATAAGTTTTCACAGTACCTACACAACTGTAGGTAATAGATACTCTTTCTTATACTGTGACTGTAGTTGCGGCGGCGCCAATTTTGAATGACAGAATTAGTTCTCAACGTAACCACTAGGAGCGTTGTACAAAATTCAGTACAAAAACTGTAGTTTACTCAAAGACATATAGTAATATATAAATCTATGAGTTTACTACAGTAGTTTTATTGTAGTTTACTATGGTGTAAACTCATGGTAGACCTACTGTGTTTGACTTAGGTTATACTGTTTCAATTATTGCATGAATGCTATTGTATGCCCATGTGGCGGAATATACCTGAACTGTACCATAAGTAATAGTGTCATCAATTATGTATTTATGTATTACTTACCTATGATTCACAATCTAAATTATAAAACTGTAACAGAAGTGTGTCTGTACATTGAATATATTTACAAAAAAAAGATTACGATATGGTTTTTTGATGTCCCTGATTCCAAATCACCAATTTTTGGATTTTTTGTCTGTTTGTTTGTGTGTTTGTTTGTTCGAGAATCACGCAAAAACTACTGCACCGATTTTGATGAAACTTTTTTTTTTGATAGCTTATGATCTGACTTAAAATATGGTATATAATTTAATTTATGCGGACGAAGTCGCGGGTAAAAGCTCGTAAATAATATTTCTATCTATTTCTAATATTAGTTACGTAATATTTTTAAGTTTCTCTCATCTTTATACACAGAAAAAAATACTTTCTAGAAACAAGAACCAAATATCTTTCAACTTCATATTTTAAACGAAGACATTTTCGAGTTTACTTATATCGAAATGCGAAAATATCTCGACTCAAGTAATTTTTTTCTGGCTTTTTACAATTATCAAGAAGATAAATGTTTACTAGGTATAATAGTTACCTACCTAATAAGCCTCATATTCTAAAGCATAGGGTTAATGTAATTGTTTCATTAATATTTATATTATGTAAGTACCTATAACTCATATCCAGAGGTAGGTAGCTTATTTATGACTGGTTGTACACTAAGTATGTATGTAATGTATTGTAATATTGCTTTCTTATGATATACGAGAAAGAGGACAGTTTATTATGTGCATGTTTTGAATAAATTAGGGCGGTAAAGCAATTTTTTTAAGCACATGCCATATTTCTGTTCCTGATGGACTACCTATGAACACAATATTGTCTCGAATCGAGTATACAAATAAAACCGGTCAAGTGCGAGTCGGGCTACTCGCGCACCGAGGGTTCCGTACCACACCACCACAGAACACAACATTATTAACATAGATAAAAAACTTTTTACGTCCGGGACCTTTAGCGCAAGACTGACTCACACTTGGCCGGTTTTTATTATTTGTTGTTATTCTGTAGAGATTGCTCTATAATCACACTAAGTTTGACGCTTGTGTGTGTTACCGTTTTTACGATAGAGCGTGAAGAAAAATCGTTGATAAAAACTAGTTTCTTTTTGTGAACCCCCCTTAATTTTTTACTTTTTGTCATTTTTAATATTTGTTAACAAATCCGCCGCAATAACGCATAATCTGAGAAAATTTCAACTATCTAGCTATTACGGTTCTAAAGTTACAGCCCTAAATAGGTAGGACAGACGGACGGACGGACGGACCGACAGACGGACGGACGGTCGGACGGACGGACGGACGGACGGACGGACAACGTAGGATTAGTAATGGGGTCCCGTTTTCACCCTTTGGGTACGGAACCCTAAAAACGTTACAATAATTGAAACTTAGCTAAAAGGGCTTTTCATAATTCAGACCCGATGTCTGTAGCCAGGGTACCCCATGGAATGGGATACCTTGAGAGTAACATAATTATTTTTAGTTTTTTCAGGCTACGACGATACCGTATCCAAATCTCAGACGTAAAAGTATATGTATTGTGGTCAAGTAATGAAGTATGTATGTTGATCATTGATCACACCAAGATCACACCACATAAAACATCATACTCGCAAACTCATGAAACAATAAAATGTTAACAAATCGTATGTCTTATATGGAATCTTAAATAAACCCGGCAGGTTCAATAATATAAGTAACGTGACACGGATATTGGTTTTACTCTTTGGTGTATGACATAAATACATAAACTCACGACGTAATCTCTACCGGGGTGGTCAGAAACTTTGCTACAACTACCAGTATCTTGCAGTGCAGTGCAGTAGTAGCAAGCCTCTCCTACAATATATTATTCAGAGAATGACCTTTTGATTTGTGGTTGGGCAAGCAAGGGTTGTTCTGTAACACTGAGACCATCGCTGGTCCTTTGTGTTCACTCCAAGTTCACCCATATTTTCCGAACTTATGGTATTTTATATTCACTCTCGGTTTTGATGAAACTTTTTTGTCACTCTCGGTTTCCTCGCTCTAGAATTTTCAGATTAAAATTTGTCTTTGACTAGTTAATCTAGTTATTTAAGTTTGTAGGGAATGCACGCATCTTTGAGCGTATATCCACTACTACTAAAGCTCCGTACCTACTACTTATTATCTTTGACCGACAACTGAAATGATTATGTGCAGAGCTTGATATGGCAGACCACCCAAATCAACCGGATTATAACAATTCCCTCCCCATGCGATGTCACCAAGTTTATTGTATATCTCTAAATTTTACAAACTGGAATAAATTTATCATTCGCTATTTTGCCTGCAACAATGTCGCTGAAACGACATCGGTTCGTTCACTGACCGCTCTGCTCTATACTTAACTTCTGAAAATACACTGGACACTCAATAAAGAATCTCAACTTTACTACCTAAAGCTTAAAGTCGTAATCTGTTTGACATTTATTGCAGACAGTATCCAACAGGGAAAGGTTAAACTGAAAATGGAATTGCGACTCTATAGTTGGAACGTAAGGATTAAAGTTGCTCATCAGAGTAATTTTGAAGCGTAGTGGACTCTCGGACTAACTTTTGGTTCGGCAGAGTTGCATTCATTTAGTAAACTATTCACTATACATGGTGTTTGTTCTACACGGCGCTGCGCGGCGGTGTGTGCGGGGCTTATTGCACGAGCCAGCTAATGTGAACAATATTTGTTTGTGCAATAAATATGTGTTTTGTTTCCCTATTGTTTATGTTGAATGCAAGTATCGGCAATGAGCTACAACACACCTCTATCTATTTATTTTAAACAATTATAATTGTAATTTGATCCTATGGAAAGTAGTTGCTGGTATTTCAGAGTTACTTACGCATAAGTACAACTTTTAGAAGATGGCATAATTTTATATTTATGTTTCAAAAATATAGAAATAATGTTAATTATTTCAAATTTTAAAAAAATTATGATTAGAGACATTCTGTTATCATTATCAGTTAGGTATATTATATATTAAATTGAGAACTAGCATCTTTTGCAAAGCAAGTAGGTAGGTAGGTACTACGGATATCGAAGTTGAACGTCTTTGGAAAACGTAAGCACAGTATAAGAAAGAGTATCTATTTAAGCTAAGTATATTTACAATAAAAACAGGAAAATTTCAATGTTTCGTCATAGTCTATGAAGTGTGGCACTATAAAACGGCAATAACCTCAAAATGTCCGGCATATTTCCCTTCCATGCGGCGGCCGCATGAGTTTTTGCCGCGCCATATTGCACCGACCCGGACCGCGTCATGCATTATGCAACCAACTGTTTGTTAATATTGTCTCCTCTGACAGCCCTGCCTGCTTGCACTATGCACACATACGCCAATTTTGAAGCATACTTGGTGGAAAGAAGTTTGTTTGAATATTGTAAAGTATTCTAAGTTGACGCAATTCAATATCAGATGTGAAGAATTTTCATTTTAAAGTTTCAGTAAATCACGATTTGCAAGTAGTTCTCAAGTCAGTTTTTGAAACTACGGCCTTTACATAAATCTGGAATGAGGTGAAAACGAAAACAGGAACCCCAAGCTATTTTGACGAGCACCCGAAACATTGAAGCACTAAAACACCAAATAACAATTATACGTAACCCAAGCACAATTACCCAAATTGAACCCGGCAAATCTGTGCACTTATTTAGCGAGGCATTCGGTATGCGGACGACGGCACGCGAGCACGAGTCGCAGACCGCACAACCCCTTCGTCCCAGGGGAGAGGACGACCCTCCCGGCCCCCCCGCGACACCCCGCCGTAACGTCCTCGTGTCTCAATTTGTAGGGGACTAACGAGGAGCGAACGGCGGGGGAGGCTTTAGACGTTAACGTGTGTACATATTCGTGAGGGTTTGTTTCTTCGATATGTAGTGGGACGTGCGTGTACCTGAGTGCTTTACAAAAATAGGGGAGGTTCTAAGTTATGTGCGTTCCTTTACATTATGTGCAGAAGTTTCTGAGGATTTAGTTACGGTAGATGCTATAGTTTGATTGTTCTTCTGTTTTACTATAGTAGGTAGGAGCCTGTGGAACATATATTCAGTTCTTCATATTGACATATAAACTACAGATTCATGATGACATTGATTATGTTCACGTCGAGCATTCTGAAAGGAAAGATAATCTTGATGAGAGAATTTCAGTAAACAACAGTAAATCCAACTGAAGACATTAGAAAGCTACCTGCTCTCTTATCTCGAAAAGTCAACCAAAAACCAACAAGGCGCTGAAACCCAGCACCTCCCCACGACACCGACCTCACGTTCCTCCGCACAGACGAGCAACTAATTCATCCTATTGTCGACAACGTACTCGTACACGCTCGCACCACACAAAATCTGCGCTCTATCATGTACAAATAAATCCTACTCTCATTTACCCCCGCCTCCCCACAGAGGGAAGCCAGGGGAGAAATACTTGGCGATATTTACCGCGGTTTCTCAAGATCCTCCCGCTAACTTGTACAGGGATAATTGTAAAGGGGTACATGTCGTACCATTGAGTGTGAAAGTTAGCCTGTTTCGTTGCGGAAATGTATAAACATGAAGCAGTTTTAATTGTTACGTTCCTTTTGGGAATTTACTTGAGTGTAGTTTGAAATAATTGAGTTATCAAAGTTATGGTCTGCATGGTGCCGGAACCAGTGTGATGTGTTACGTAGGTACTTTTCGTCTCTCGTTCAAAATGTGTAGAATATTCTAAAGTTTTGTCGTCGCAAATTTCATGCGAATGTGGGGAATGATGTTGTCAAAGAAAACTGTTCACCTATTTACGTCTTTTTATAACTCTTGCTACTTTCGACTAGATGGACTAAGCCCAATCTTACGGAACAATAGATACAAATGGATGAAACATCCTAACATTATTCATATAATCCTCAAATGACTACAACAATCGTAAACCAAAGTTATTCCACACTCCATCTGTACCGAGTATTCATAGTACGCACTTCCAAAAGAATTCTAATAATCGTATACAGTACAAGCAACACGCGATATTAGAGTGCGGTACAAGCGATAGAGTCTAATAAAGAGATACCGTACGAAGCGCGCCTGATGGTCGCGACACGTACCCCACCTGCCGGTAGATAGCGCAGGCC
Source organism: Agonopterix subpropinquella (assembly GCA_922987775.1). Classification (NCBI taxonomy): domain Eukaryota; kingdom Metazoa; phylum Arthropoda; class Insecta; order Lepidoptera; family Depressariidae; genus Agonopterix; species Agonopterix subpropinquella. The sequence continues at coordinate 49,867,648 of OV277693.1, read as the reverse complement.
TACCGCACACGAGCGACTATCTGGGCTAACATGGTGTTTCTGTTGTCAACGATTGTAAATATCTGATACTGATAGTACATTTAATTTAAAACGAGCTTTTGACCCGCGACTTCGTCCGCGAGGATTACCCCTTTAGGGGTCGATTTTCGAAAAATCCTTTCTTAGTGCACCTCTAAATCCTCTGTAGAATATAATATATTCAAAACATGTTTCTATCTTCAGCGGTTTAATAAGTATAGATCATTATGGAATAAATTAAGCAAGTCGGTATGCGTTGGACAGCTTTGATTTTTTTATGGAAAACTTATTGTGGTTAGGCTATAAAAGGAGGTGACCTAACAGACAGACCTAACCTAACCTAACAGATGATATGCTCGTAATTACAAAGTCATTGATATTCAGAAACAAGGAATGACTGCCGTACACAACATTGATAATGTCACGAAAATCATTATTGATATAATTCCAGATTACTTAATGAACCTAGTAACACGAATAAAAATAGCAATTAATGCGTGTTGGAAAACATTTCGGAGTCGGAGTCGGAAAGAAATCGTCTGTTAGTCGTAAGTGTGACACCCTCAAGCTCAAGTTCTCTACACAGGAGAACATGGGTAACATAGTAGCGACATTTGTTCGTGGAGTCACCGTCTGCTCACACCTCTGTAAATGTAGATTGTATCGGCACTTGATGTTAACTTAACAATTCTAGCTATACGTGCCTACTTATTGTAATGTCATCTGTAGGTTGGTGCATTAGCTTTTGAATATGACTTTAAAATTAATGTGGATTATATGAGTGAGTGAAGTAAGGGAGGGACCGATGAGTTGGTCAGACGACATTGTATAGTGCACTTGTATAGTGCCTTACGGTCAAAAAGGCTGAAAAAAGTTCACTTCCGGATACCAGCACCAAATATTAGTATGTTGTTAGGTATGTTCTCTAGACCTCAAAACTGCCGGGAGACAGTCTCTGAGGTGTCAGGGTCTCCAGTTCTGACGTCACAAAATTTGTGTATGGGACAAAAATTTTATGACGTCATAACTGGAGACCCTGACACCTTAGAGACTGTCTCCCGGCAGTTTTGGGGTCTAGAGAACATACCTAAAAACATAAAAAGCGAACTTTTTGCGGGTCAGACATGGAAATTGAAATTAAAATAGATTTATTGTCACAAGAAAAAAATGTCTACAACATCATTTCATCTAAACATATTAAATGAAATATAACCTTAAACATTTATAAATACTATGACAAAGGGACTAGGCTTCAGCATTTGCTGGCAGTGTGCTGATAAAACACACTGGCCAGCGCTGTTTTTCAGCATAACGTACCGGCAAAATAGTGTCGACATGGATCAGATTGGCACAGGACCGTGCGGAGTGGCGCAATAAAAAGGAAGCCTATGCCCAGCAGTGGGTTGATTTGGGCTGATTCGATTGATTGATATGAGTTTTACTAACGTTTTCGATTTCTTATTCGCTCGGGAAGATTTGCCTAGATGCAAAGTTTTCGTGTGAAAGAAGAACCATTGCGCTCTTAAAAAAGAAAATCTGGTAGTAAACAGAGCAGCTAGTAAAAAGTTAGTTAAATTATAAAGGTCATCGTGTACTTTTTGCAAGAGCAGCTGTCGACCCGCCGCCGCTTTAATATCATGTTGTTCACTTTTTGTCGCCTCAAACTATTACTATCTCACTTTGTTTGTTACGGAATATGACAAAACAATAAGGTCAATCATGAAACTTTTGATTATAAAATATTTGATTATTTGATTACTTACTTATGATAGCATAAAAAATGTTTTATAAGTGGCATTTTGGTTATCGATGGAGCATTTGCCAACAATGGCCTCGATTCGGAGTGTACCACGACTAAACTAAACTAAATGTATTCCTGTCACTTTCTAAAATAAGATTAAGAAAAGAGACATAAAACCAACAGCTGACTTTAGTGCTGTCAAAGTGACGTTAAATGCGCAAAATAAGATGCCATCATAATGTACGCCATCTTATTTAAGTCGTTTTTGGGCGTTTAACGTCACTTTGACAGCACTAAAGTCAGCTGTTGGTTTTCTGTCTCTTTTCTTAATCTTATTTTAGAAAGTGACAGGAATAGATTTAGTTTAGTTTAGTCGTGGTACACTCCGAATCGAGGCCATTCTGTTCTTTATTTTTGACCTACTAATTTCTCCTTCTTCCTATTAATACACCTTTAATTACCTAATTTAATTATTACCTCAATTTTTTTTTTCGAATCTATAACTAACCAAAATTGATTTTACTTAGAGATATTAATGTAAATCCTACATCCTAATAAGTACAATTATCTCCAAAGTCATATAATATAACAGTATCTCCCCTTTGTCAATGGTTAAATAGGCGAGATAAGGTTTGAGTGGGGCTCGAGTAATTTTATTAAAATATTTATCGCCATTCGCCGCGTAATCAGACACCCCATTGCGTTAAAACATTCCACTCAGGGCTACAGAAAGTTTTCATTCACTTTTAAAGTAATTATATCCTCTAAATTCACATTTTTGTCATTTAAGCATTATACGTATAGACCGCCTTTACGGTTTCTATTTAGACCTTCACCATAGTAAAAAAAAGGATCTAATATAGACTTTTTTCGATTAATATTCGTCTACAATTATTTTGGTACCAAATGAACGGAACATGATTTAACCCATAGACATTATTATACTAATTTAACCTCATAGTAGGTTCGAAATTCATATTCTCGAAACTTCATGGGAGCAAATTGTACTTACGTAAAACCTGAAAACCGTTGGCACAGAACCTACAGATTGACATAACATTTCGAAGATCTTGAAAATAGCAATTTTTTCTCTGAGTTTTTTACAAATTACGAAATCCTTCTCGGTCAATTTGTATTAAAAGATAAATTGTTCTTTTCGAAATCTCTAAAAGTTTAATGTTTTTTTGTTATCATTTTTGGATTTTGGGCCCCGATTTGAAAATGATACCTACGTTGAAGAAAACAACATACTCCCATAGATTTATATATTACTAGCGTAAGGATAGGCCCGTCAGAATATTTTACAAAAACCTTCTTCATAGAAACAAAAATTTGCGCCATCTGTCATAACTCGTATACGAACTATATCGTGTCATATATTTGTAGTGCTCTAAATTGACATTTTTCCTTGCATTTTTAGAGCCAACGAACTGGGGACAATAATCAAGCTCATAGGCCATGTCCTTACGCTAGTAATATATATGTCTTTGCATACTCCCATTAAATTACACTAAAACAACATCACGCCACATTAACCTCAAAATATAATAACCGTCATCTCATTTCGAAAAACAAAGATGGAGTCGCAGAATTGGGAAGGGTGGTAGAAACGCGGGAAAACGCGAAAATGTGCGGTGCGGTGCGGGCCCACCCGGCCGCGCCGCCCGCGCCGCGCGGCGGAATTATGTTATTCTTAATTTAATTTCATTAGGCTGGGCGAGATTGTACTTTAGCTTTTATGTCGACCAAAGTATAATTGCTCGGGTACACTGAAACAGGAGCGAGTTAATTGTTCCCAAATTATAATTGATATTTTTAAAGCTTAATAATGTAATGACATTTGTGTTTGTATCAGGTATAGATTTGCCTTCTATGACTATACAATTTGTGAATGAGATAGGTATCCACCTACCAACTTCACAAGTAGGACATTTTGTTTGGCAGTCCAACGGTACAGTAGATGAGAAATGATAACCAGCCAGGTAGTTAAATTAATACTATTTAGTTTTTTGTAACGTGCCTATATACACGTACCTAGTGTTGTAACGAATATTCGCTTAAACTAAAGCGAATCTTCTGTTTCAATATGTAATGAATAAAAAAATCTTAAACAATGTCGCGTCTACTCAAAGACAATCCAAAGACTGTAACGAAACATTTTGTTTTTCGAAATGTGCCTTTTATTTTACCTTTTCATTTGGAGAAGGAAATTGAACTTTCAATAGAAATAGCTTCTATTTTTTTCGAATTGTTTTTGTGATTTATCTATGATGTGATTTTCTATAGAGTGCTTACTAAACAAAATGCTTCGCTTCGCATTCGCTCGAGCAATACATTTATTTAATATTCGTTACAACCCTAATAGGTATTTTAAAACGCAAATTAAAAAACACTAGTTAAATGTTACTAAAACTTTCAATAAAAACAAAAGACAGATATTGTTTAAAGTTACAAACGGATAATATTCGGACAAAGGGAGCAGTGTTCAATTCGACTATTGAATAACTATAACCCGACCACCGCACAATTCAAAACTGCATCCGAAAACTGAAATTTTAATTCCCTGCAACATATGCCATGCACAGTTTGGGAACGGGCGGCCGCAGTGGGGAGGCAATCACAAGGCCTGGGGGAGGGACGGTAATTAAAAAAATGTGTCCCACTTCATTCGTGCGCGCCCAGTGTGACCGCAGCCTAACGCGCTCTCTGCCCGGTGCCCCCGCCCTTAACTAATTAATAATTTTCGAACAAACTGTGCGTAATGTTCTCGAATGGGATGGAACGGCTTTGGGATTTTAATAATCATCTAGTGTTTTTGAACGTGCGTAATTAAACACGGCGTTATGATAATATCAGATAATGAGCTTTGTTTCTAGATAATGTATCGATGTAATTTCATGAAACTTGTTCTAAAGTTAAAAGTCCGTACCCACTAGATATAGAGTGCTTAAGAACGCAAACTGATTATTTCTCTATATAATTAAAAACTTCTTTAGGCGCAACTAGGGAGTAACTAAGATTTTTTTTCTGACGGAAGTTACGTTCAGTATTCAATAGTCTGTGTAGTTTTCGCTATACAAAAATAGTAACTCGGATTGGTTTGATTAATTAGTTTGATTTGGCAAGAAGACAAGACAAGACAGACAGACAAGTAGCAGACAAGTTAAAGTGTAATTATTTCAGTGATATTATGTGCCGTAAACGTCAAAGAAGTTTTACTTCAATCGCGCGTAAAGATTACACGCACATACTTTATTTTTTACATTTCTTTTTTTTCTTTATCTTTATATTATTTCAGTGGTCTGCGCTTATGAAGTCGCGGGCACAACTAGTACATAATACACATTTCAAAAGCCAAATGTGTTTAATAATTAAATCACATCTAAGACTCTAGTTATCACCATCATTTTATTATAATTGTCATGTTTATTGGTCACGTTCGACGTTATTAATTAGATAATATATTAACAGTTGATCTATCGTATCGATGTGATATCAACAAGTAGGTACAGGTACTTTCTGTTGTTGAATATTACTCGTAACACGTATTACGATATCATTTTATCAGTTAATAAGCTCTTTCGGTATCGTCGCGGTGGATTACTTGCTTTATTAAAATATTTAGTGAACCGCATCGAGATACTATATTGTGCTATTTTATGTTTTATTATTTTTAATATTAAAAGCCATTGAGTTTGTTCCTTTTGTCTTTTCTGAAAGTTTCTAATTTAATTTATATAAATTGATTAACGGAGCGCATCAATATGTTATGAGTTATGAGTAAAACAAAACGCAAAAATTTTTAGAACTTCGTCTTTTTCGCGATTATAGTTATAAGTACGAATTCCGTATATACCAACTGTCTTACTTTTAATAAAATTACCTAAAAATGCCTTATACCTTTCCATCTGCAACATATAAGCGATACCGAAGTTGAATACAAACAGATAGTTAAAGTGGTGCCTAATCAGGGTTGTAACGAATATTCACTTTCGCACATGCGAAGTTTTGTACTTTCGCCTCCGCAAATTGTGCGAATGCATAAGCGAAACATTTTACACATCAAACATCTTGAATGTACTGAACGGTGATGATAGTGAAGATAGTAAGTTTGAGAAAACCCAAAATTGTTCATCTTGTTGCGTTTCTTGCCAATTGTATACTTTTGCACCATTCAGTTCATACAATTTTGGCTTCACTTACTTGATTGAGCCTTGGTCTCCTGATTTCCCGGATTAGGTTCATTACTGCACTGAATGCCCCTTTCTCCAATATACTCTTCACATTTTTTCTTATTTTGAAGATGCAGTTGTTGTTGCTCTATAAGAAAGTTGATCTTCAGATATTTCTACGTGGTTGTTCTGTCCAACTCCTCGGTTCATGATGGCCAGGCCAGTGACAGCTGTGCTCTTCCTACTGCCACTTCACCTTGCAAATCTTCTGCATCATTCAATCGTCATCATTCCACAGGAAAGAATCAGTAGGTAATAAAAGATCCTTCGCTTCGCACACACATTCGCATCGGCAGAAAGATGTCATGGAATATTCGTTACAACCCTAGCTTTTAAACAGACGTTAATGTTTGCTGTTCTGTTAAAATGTATGTTTTGGTATAAATATCTTTAATTTAAATTATAGTCTCAATTTTATTAAATTTCTGCCATAACGATCCTTTATATCTAACTTGATTTTATTTTATTTACTTGCCTTCCTTCAAATGAGTTCCTCAATTAAGGGATTAATATTAAGTTCTTTGTGTTTTTAATATTTTCTGGCAGTTCCTCTTTTCATTTAATTTAAATAATTTAAGTATTGTAACACCAGTAGCGTAATACATGCAATAAGCGAAAACGTTTTGTACTCTGGGCCTATAGACAAAGTAACATTTCTATTGACGTAGACGCTAGTATAAATGGCAGAATGTATGGATTTGACATTGGCGATCGAAACTTTTTGACGTTTGCTTTCTCCACCATACGTCAAGTCCATACATTTTTTCCGTTTCTATTAGCGTCGACGCCAATAGAATGTCAACTTGTCTAGGGCCCCTGAAACCTTACAGAAATCTATAGTATTGTTCCAATATGATTCCGTGCACTATTTTTTAAATACTAATTTTTTAAATACTTAAGTGATTTTACATTACTATGCGAAAAACTACAAACCTATAACAAAAACTACAAATAGGTGCCTACTTTGAAAAAAAGTTATAAACCTGATTATTTGCCACAACAATATCATATTTAAAAAAAAATGATTATGTAAAAGTCTTTTCACTTTTTGTATGTATAGACGCTAGCTTCAGAATCTTTGCTGCGCGCTCCATACAAACGAAATTTGGTTATTGGTTTGAAGGTAGGTATTTTTATACTTAACAATTAAATTCAGTTTAATTTAATTTTTTTTTATTTTTTTTTATTTTTTATTTCAGTTTTTTTTTATTATATTGCAATAAATAATTAAATTCAATGAAATTTTTCAGAAACTATCTAGAAACTAATCTATGCTTAAAATATACAGATTCAATGCTAGGAATAATTTAAGATTTGTATGGAAATCTTTGAGGCTTTAACTATACATGTTAACGAAAATATGACGGGCATAGAGATTATTAGTTACTAGATTGTTTCTGAAAAAGAAGATCCTTTTTCTTAATATGGGATATAGGCTAACAAAAACATGTTAACAGTAGGTATAGTTGGCGTATAGTTATGGAACTCATGTCGATTTGTTTCTCATAATCTCTAGATTTTAGTGGTAATATTAGCTATACCTCATCTAAATGGAGTTTCGCTTAATCGCAGTTAGCGCACATCTTGTCTTGGTTAGATATGTTGGTTTTTACTTTTATTTTCGTATGAACATCTAAGACGTTCCTATACACGCATTGATTAACATGTGCCGCGTTTTAAAAGGAAAAAAGATTCTTAGCAAAAAAGGTCATAACACTCATAATCATAACGATGCATTTTTACATTAATCTTTCGTCCGATTACTATCTAAACTATTATAAAACTGTAACAGAAGTGTGTCTGTAGGTACATTGAAGATATTTACAAAAAAAAAATTACGATATGGTTTTTACCTATCCCTGATTCCAAATCACAAATTTTTAGATTTTTTGTCTGTCTGTTTGTTTGTTTGTTTGTTTATTTGTTTGTTTGTTTGTTTATTTGTTTGTTTGTTTATTTGTTTGTTTGGGTGTTTGTTTGTTCGAGTATCACGCAAAAACTACTGAACCGATTTTGATGAAACTTTTTTTGTTTGATAGCTTATCATCTGACTTACGAAGTCGCGGGTAAAAGCTTACTAAATAAAATTATGTTTTTAAAATGTAAAATTATCAATAAAGCTTACCGTTTATGGGCCTAAAATAAATTGACTCCTTTCATTGACTTTAACTGGTTAGTATATCCAAACTTCGTTTTTATGGAGCGCGCAGCAAGACAAAGTAAAATTAAGTAAAACAAAGTGTCTGAACAAATATTATGTAAAGTTTGTACTTAAAATTACAATCCAATATCAAAAGTAATCCTGATCCGGATCAACAAGACAACATTGTATTTACCTGCCTATTTCCTATTTAAAAACATTAAGAGCCTTCCGAGCCTATTGAAAGCTGCCCTCAATCGTATTTTTTTTATTTCTAAAAAATTAAACAACATTTTCAAAAAACAAGAATGTCACATCGTACCTACTCCTGATTGGCTTTCAATTTATCGAAATATTATATTATATTTTATGCTTGTAGCTAAATCGTTAATACCGCGAAAAGAGGCCACTATTGGTGGTTTTAAAGATAATAACTACCTACAAATCTGTTTGCCAAATATCAAAATCCAGTCAGCTTATGCTTGATTGAGTAACAAACATCTAAACATTCACATTTAAAATATTAGTAGGATAATCAGATAACTAAATGTTTTTATATGGGTTCTGAATCTATTAAAACTAAAGATTTCTTGAGGTTTTCATGGGGTAAAATGTTTTCGATTTTTAAATGGGGATTGGCTGCTGCACTGTCCTCTTAAGAGTACCTAGTTATAGAAGTGACCTAAATTATTGGATATTATGAATATTATTAGTTTTAAAATAATAGTAACACAAACAATAAATAATATAAAGGTAGGTAAGTAAGTAATTTTATAAAACGAAGTCAATAATTTTTGAAAATCCGCTGTTCTGATTATAAATCGTCCAATGGTTTTGTTTTATTTGAATTGTTTTCATTATTCATTACAAAACAATAAAATGTGATGAAATTATATTGGTTTTGGTATTCTACGATAACATTTGACATTTGGTTCAAATTGGCACCCCACACTGATAATTTTTAAAATTAATTAAAACAAAGTATAAAAATCATTATAATAAAAATTCTCGTTATACGCGATTTTAACTTTTGTATTTCATCATAGGATTCACATAGTAGGATTTTTTGTTAACTTTCCTTTGTGTATTTATCAATGTTCTTTTATAAATTATATTTATTGAAATAAGCCAGGTAATGGTAAGGCGACGTTGAACCAAATAACGATTTTATAGATTCATCTCTTTCCATGTAATGTATATTATAAATAATTATTATCGCTTAAATGATGACAAAATTCCAGCACACCAAAACCCCAAGTATCAAATTCAGGGCAATATCCGTTCTTACTACATTTTATAGATCATTGTACAAGTGTATTGAAGCCGCAAACGGTCGTAACGTAGCAATAACGTAACGTAAACGTAGCGCAATAACGTAGGACCCCGACCGACGGCGACGCGACGGCAGCTTCCGCTACGGAACGGAACCGGATGTGACCGACGGGCTAGTGGTTAGCTACATGAAAGATACAACCATTTCTGTTTTTAGATTTAGAATACCATATCTAAATACACGCAGTATATTTTATTTAGTTAGGGCTAGGTTTCTATTAAGATTGAAGGATTATTTTGAATGGTGTATTTTTTTGTTAAGTTTGGTTTATTTATGTTTCCATTTAAAACGTGGTTCGGGATTATACGTGAGGAAATATTGTGGAGATAAATTTTTTAAACGTTTGTAAGCACCTATTTCAAAATATCCCATTTATATTGAATATCCAACCGTTAAAAGACCATGTTTTGTAAAGTTTATACCTAAATAACTAGGTATAATACTAAACGTATAGATTTTTCGCAAAGCATTACTATTTTTATAATCAAAAACAAATAAAAAAACGAAAAACAAAAATATTCAAATAATGATGACCCGTTGATGTCTTTTATATGAGACTTTATAAAAGTGTAATCCGTGAAGTAAATGTCCTAATATTTTAATAAACTTGACTATGAAAATATTAAAACCGAAAACAAACATATAAAACAGAAATTAATATTAATATTTAAAACAATAAAAAATTACAAAATATGACAAAACACAGTAAAAAAAATGAAATTACTCACTGGACTGCAATCTATCTCTCCATGCCATTGGATTGGAAACTAGTCCCTGGAAGCCAGGCCAGTAGAGGGGCTTGTGTTGGAGGTAGTGGGCCATGCCGGCCGCCGCCGCCGCGAGGGAGAGCCGCGGCGCCAGCAGCCCGCCGCCCACAGCGCTGCCCACCGCCGGCCGCGACAGGATGTGGTCGATGCCGTGCGGGTTCGGCGCCGGCGGGGCCGCCTCCGCCAGCGAGCTCAGCGCCGCCAGCGGAGCCCCGAAACCGTTCTCCAGCATACCCCTCGACAGGGGCGGGGACCCACGCAGATCTGACATCATCGAAAAACTTCACTGCATGAAATGTTTCTCAACCAGAGTTCTTTCCTTCTACGGTCTCCTGCTGCCTGTTAAACTTTGTCCTTTGAAGATATCTCAAAAAGTCGTATGAACAAATATTTTCTTCACACAGTCATTGCCACTTTTCAGTCCGAGTCCGACACAGGGTGTTCAAATAAGATTCGTTTTCGAGTAGTTTGGCAAAGGAACGCGAGTACCCGCTCACGCGACCCGACACCAAATGAAAAGCTTTCCGAACGAAGCTCGGTGCAAACAAAAAAAGTGAATAGAGAACGCCGCCCAGTCAATCTAAACCTTATATCGTTGACGCCGCCCCTTAATGAGGCCGCCACCTCGGAACTCTGCCCGTCCCGCTCTCGCGCTCATATGTCTGATAGGGAGAGAAGACGTGTGGTGTTAACACGAGAGCGTAGATTTAACGAATCGCTATTTAATGGCGCTTCTTGTCTCTTTATAATTAAGTCGGGTGCAGTTTTTGCGGTGCTCCCCCCTCACCCCCCGCCGCTCGCCCCGCGCGCCAGTACTGCCTCTAAAAACTATTGTGTCTCGTCTCGAATAATAAGAGCAAACTTGAATGGGACAGTTTATTTTATGATGCGTTCAGAAAATGATAATAGCACCGGAAGGATCTCGGAGTCATTTGTCGTTAAATAATTTATGTGACAAATATTTTATTAATTGACAGTGTTGTGTGAATGACACTCGATTTGGGACGGAAATAAAACACCCATAGAATTAACTGAGCTGAGTAACTCGCATCTGCTCGAGAGGGAGTCGCTAATATGTTGTTAGCGATCATTAAATTGTATTGATGGATCTAATTAATCTTGCTATACTAAGATCTCGAAAACCTAATTTTGTACAAATACATTAACATGGAATAGGATAGGACCTCATAGCACTTATCTAAGTTTGTAGAAAGAACCGATTTATGTTTTATTTATAAACTTACCGTCAAGCCCTATTTATTTAGGGCCCTTCTTAATATGCTGACACTTTTTTAAGGGGATGATCAGACCATCAAACTAAACAACTTTCTCTACTGCACGAACATCGAAATCGCGAAAAAATATCAGCTGTCCCATACAAAATTGCAAACCTACTCGAGCCAACTGTATGGAACTGCTGATTTTTATTTCGCGATTTTGATGTTGGTCCCATTAGAGAAAGTTGTTCAGTTTAACGGTCTGATCATGCCCCTAAAAAAGTCTCAGCATTTTAAGAAGGGCCCTACCAGACACAATACTTAAAAAATGATTATCGGGCATAGACGTTCCGCTGGGCTCTGAATTCTGAATTTAAATTCTGGTCTAGATTCATAGATGTACCTATAAAGCTGACGGGCATGTCAATTTGTGTTTTGAAAAAAAAAAAACTATTCATGGAAAAGGACGTCAATATCAAAATAATGAAAGCCCGAATCCAATCAAACCATTTATGCAGTAGGTATACGCCTACCTACCCATATAATATTGTAATAGATATAGTTCATAGGTATTCAGTGGCATTTTCATGTTCATTTCAGTGGTAGGAACAAAATATCTTTAAATAAACCAATAACCCAATGTTAGTCAGACACCAGCAATGATATTCATCTGTAGGTAGGTAGGTACAACATTAAAATCCTATTAAAAGTTATAATATCAAGTTCGATCTTTAAAAAAAAAAGTGAAATACTACAATTTTATCAAGAGGATAGGCGGGTTCGGTTTTTTCCTTACAAACGTATTCCCCTGTTTCCTCCCTGGACAATGACACTAGAGCAAAAAAATTGTTACTATACAAACTATGTTACCTCTGCTATATGTATAATGTTTTGCTTTCTTGCTTTAATTAATTACTGTAAGAACTAGGGACCATCGAAAATGACCAATTTTAATACCCGTTTTCAGACATCCAGCTAACAAATTTGACGAATATAAGCAAAAAAAGCAAAACATACAGACATAGCCAATGTCTTTTTCATTATTATTCTTGAAAGAATTATTAAAATCGGTTTAGTTTTGGAAGAGGAAACAGGAGAATACGAAATGCTTTTCTCGTCGATTTTATCTCTATAAAATCGGTTCGAGTTACAGTTGTCTCTTTCGCACTCTAGTCGGCGGGGTTAGGTGGGGTGGATCGGACAAATATGTATGCAGTCGAAAAAGTGAACAATTTCCCAAATTTCGATTTCAGCCCGCCTATCCTCTTAACGAAATATCTACCACAATACCAAAGATTATTATTGAAAACCCATCTAATCTCCAATAACCTAATATAAAAAAAACATTATTCTCTAACGAAATACGACACAATAAACAGATTTAACAATGAATCGTTTTTTTTAATCTATAAATTAATTTATAAATACTACCATTAAAACGCGATCCGTGTTTTAGGGTTCCATCGATGATAATAAAAATATTTTAATGATTCTTATAGTTAGAAATAAGATTCAAAACTAAAATGCTAAAGCAAAGGTACCTACTTTAAAGTCCTTTTAGATTTCAATTCATCTTTAATCCAGTGATAAGATCTAAAAATGTATAATGTATCCATATTACACCTATTTAGAGTCAAAATAGAATTAATTACGAACAGTACCCCATGATATCATGGCACTACAGCACACAGTTCCCCTGGATATTGCAACAAAAAGCGTTTAAACCCATTGTTCCCCTACGACCGGATGTATCACAATACCGCACACTATACTCTACTCACAGAACAGCGATAAAGTTGGGGTCTCTTTGTAAGCGACTAGCCGCTACTGAGCTGAGACGATAAGCGATAGAGAAAAGGTATTGTTAGTATCTACTTACTTTTCCTGTCCTCTTTAATTATCATCGTTGCAGGTTCCAAGACAGTTTAAATTACAATGGACTAGACTTTATGGTATCCAGAGTCGTAGTTGATGGTCATATTTTTGTGTAAAGATATTTTCCAAATCTAAAACCATTTAAAACCTGTGGTGTAGAATAAATAGAGTAAAGTGTGGTGGAGAGTAAATTTGATAGAATCAACTTGACAGCAACCCAGTGACATATTAACGAAAATTGTTCAAGCATGTAAACTAAAAATATACAAGATTAATTAACATTTACGAGTAACATAAAATTAAAGGCTTAAAAACGACCATCACAAAAAAAAATAAAAAAATAAACCATCATCCTATGTTGGACAGACTATACCTACCTATATAGTACCGAACGAAACTCAATTCAGTGTGACGGGTAGTGACCCTTACGCCACTTATAATGGACAATGGGTACAGTACACGTCTCGAAATTGAAGCATGCATTGGTTTCCTCCTTTGATTAATTATATGTGAAGAAAGGACCTCACGCTTCTAACGTACTTACAAAAAAATTGGCTAACTTTCTAAGATTGATTGTGCGCGAGACGCCACACAACTTATCTCTGTGTGCGTATATATGGATAGGGTTTATCAGCCTTGACTGGGTGATATTTTTTTCGACGCGTTCGTTACTTTAATTTGTGAATATGTTTCTTGTTATCCAAAGCCCTCATCAAGTAGAGCCCCACCCTTTCTGTTTCCCTTCCATGTCGACCGACTGCCCATTCATCCCTACGTCAATTAGGGCAACACCTTTGCTTTGTCGGGATTTTATCATCGACTTATTATGTTTTTGTATGGCAACGTTTGACTTTAAGCCTGTTAAAACGATCCTGAGGTTTTGTGGATTATACAACGTGTTAATGAATTAACGCAAAACTAGAAAGTAGTTTGTTTAGAATCGAGAGCAGAATCGAATTATCATAGTTTCAACATAGGTAATTTTTTTCAAAATATTAAATAATTTGTTTACAAAATTTAACATTTTCTGAACCGGATGTCAACCCACCGCACGGGCACACTCACCCTACTTACTACCAAAACAAGATTATAAAAATGTGTCCATGAGTACGTTAGCGCTTTCTTTTCGTGCTGAAATGATAACAAATCATTTTTGCCTCAAAACATAAAATGCGAATAAATTTAAATTTGAACTATCAAAATAATGAAATTATTGTTTCAATCTAATTATTTTGTCATAAATCAGTTGGGGTGTATGAGGTTTTGCGCTAATTCATTAACACGTTGTAGATTTGTTATCTTCGATTAGGTATGAGTTACACATTTTGATTTGGGAAAGCTGTGAACTTCTTTGTTGATGTTAACATCAAATGTACCTATATTATTATCTTGAATTTGAAAGCAGTCAGAGGTGAGATAGATTTTTGTTCTTACCTTAAGAATATTGTTAATATTGTTAAAGCAAAATCGTGAAATCTTCAACATTCGCAAGCACACAAAGTTTAAACAGCTATAAAAAAAATCAAGCGTCCGATATGAAGAATCGACTACGGTAATCTACGAATGGAGTGAAACAGCAAGCGAGTGAGAGTGAGACGTACAAACGAGCATGCCGTCTGATTCGGTGATTCCATCGCTTGGCCCCGCCCCTCCCCGTAACGCTTTCCACGTGTTTTTGTTACGTTCAGATGATTTTCAGACACGGTTACGTGTGGACATGTCTTGTATGCATTGAACTTTTGACTGTTTACGTTTACAGCCTATATTATCAGCTCTTAGACAAGATGTGATCATATTTTAGTATTGATACTTTAGGTATATCGATTATCTATCTTAAAATGTAATAATAATTATAACTCTATAAAAACTCATAATGTTTTAATCAAGGTGGTAAAATATATTTTCGAATATATACGAATAGAGGTATTTAAAATGAGTTAAATATCTACCTCGATTTTAATAAAAATTCATTTAAGTATTTGTTTTTCATGATATTTCTTGATTTACACGGTGTTACAAAAATACAAATAAATATTGAAGGGATGGTTTATAAAATCAAACTGAACAACTTTCACTATGGGACTAATACCGAAATCGCGAAAAAAGCTAATGTGCCATACTAAACTTCAAATCTACTCGAGAAAATGTATGGAACAACTGATTTCTTTTTTCGCGATTTCAATGTTGGTCCTATAGTGAAAGTTGTTCAGATGATCTAAACCACCCCATTAAAAGTTTTAAAAGTATATTTTTACTTTTATAATACCTTGTATAATATGTATGATAATTAAGGCTTAATTTGTTGATTTTGTTCAACGTTACATACCACCATACCATAGTCTCTACCTACTACACGACAATGGCGTGAGCATACCTATATACCTACCATATGTTATAATATCTAATTCTAATATTGTCCTCCTATCGATTTGTCTACAAAAACTTGACAAAAACTATATAGAGCAGTTAATTTTTAATCTAACAAAATGAGCACTAAATCAGTTGAATCGCCTTATAATAACACTAAACAAACTAAAATTAAATCACCGAGTGCCCCTCAAAACTGAATAAGTTGCCTTTACGAGGGTTCCGTAATTCGATTATTTAGGGGTCCACATCCCCCACGGCGAGCGTTTGTATTAAAAGTTAAGTAATGCGTTATAAGGGATATCTATTATTATTAAATATAATTATTTCACTCGATTTAGTTTCAGTTTTGCAAACATCAGCTTAATGAAAGCGTTTAATTTAGTTATGTTGTTCTATTGCTTTAAAGTTTGTGTTAATGGAATTGTATTAAACACACAGTTGAAAGAAATTGTGTAAACCCATTTCATATTTACGTGAGAGTATTTTCTTATAAGAATCATCAACTGTATCTGGATTTATCGAATCAAAAATTAAGAGTAGGTACTTACATAGTGGGAATTTAAATGCATTACAAATTGAAGGGGATGCTTCAGACCCTCAAACAGAACAATATTCACGATGGGACCACCGTTCAAATCTCGAAAAAAATCAGCTGTTCTCTGGATGTTATTTTCTACACATGTCATCTTTCACACAATCCATCCATTTTATTTTTGTCGTCCTCTCTTCATGCAGCCTGTATATGTATTTATTTGACTAATAAATAGCAAATAACAAAACAGGTAGAAGTAATAATCCGTCGTGTATATTCGAGTCGTTTCCTCGGCGAACACAACAATAAACATGGCTGCGCAGGTGGAACTGTATTGGAAAACTTACAGAATTAACGAACGGTATAGGTACGGGTGCCGATCCCGTAGGGCCGCTACACGTCCACCAGAGTGCTATCGATACATTCTCTAATCATTGTCGTCATCGGCATGACATCACGATCTGAAAAACTAATGTAGCATTTTCCCATTCAGTGGCACCTCATCACAAAATTTTACGTTTGTCAATCAAAGAATGTATTATTTTTGATTTAAAAAAAATAGCTTTTATGGTTTTGTTTTTAATCATTCTTTAATTTTATGTTCTCTTAATTGAATATCTGGGTTAGCTCACTACATCTTCGACCCCATCTTCGTCCTGAGGACTGGATTGAGGTCAAGAGCAAACCCATTTTGTATAAAAAAAAATAAAAAAACCAATCTTCAATTTTGTGATGAGGACGTCACTAAACGGCAAAAGGCCTCTTCAAAGAATTACACTAAAATGTTTTATATTTTTTTATTTATTTAAATGGATCTTTTAACCCTGAGGTTATTTAAACCCCATCGTGTCTTCACCTATAGCTTCTACAAAACAATGAAAAACTAATACTTCCCAACAAAAATACAACTAAACCGTCCAGGACATTTTTTTATACATTGATATCATTATATAGCATCCTTTTAGGCATCCTTTCAAACTAAGAGTATACCCATCAGACTGAACAACATGGGAGTAAACCGATTGGAGCAAAAAAAAGTTTGCTGTTGCATACATTTGAGTCATTGCAGTTTAGTGTGGAACAGCAGATTTTTTTCCACAGAAACATTGCTACAACTACTTAATATTTATTAAATTGAATATATGTACTAGCTGTCTTGCATGCATTTACATTTAATATTATAAGTAGTTAAAAAGAAACAGATAAAGTGCAGAGTTAGCAAGTAATCGCAGTTACTGACGTGTGATTACTACGAATTGTTTTTAATGCTACGGTTGCGTAGCTCGTAGCAAAACTCGTAGGTTTCAATAAACGAATCGTTTTATTATGTTATTAAATTAATTATAGTGTCAGATTTTAAAAATAAAATCAGTAGAGCTTTCTTAATTCCATACAACATTTTCATAACATTAATAATTCAAATTTCATAGTTAATTACGTAGTAAATAAAATAAATAAATAAATGACGCTCACAGGCACATACATTGTAATGATCCCAAGTAAGCCATAGACTTTTTGTTATGGGTACCATACAACAATGGCACAAATATATAACATCCATGACCGAACCGGGATTCGAACCCAGGACCCTGGTTTGGCAGTCCGGCGTGGTAACCATTACACCAACCGGTCGTCAAAAAAATCACCATTACAATAATTTCAATTAATTTCTTTTCTATGTACCTACATAAATTTTTCATTTTCAGTTAGGTATTATCTTTTTAATTCAAATTATATTATAAGGTAGGTATTTATTTATTAATGTATGAACACCCTTAGAGTAAAAGAAAGCCATCTCTCTGTCCTTTGCAGTGTATAAGCGAAGTTTTAGAATTAGCCCCACCAAAATTAAATATTTCTTCTGCCTGAAGGAAGACATACTCTGACATTTACATATACATACAATAAATTGGTATTTGTCTTTGCACACCCATTAACATTGTTGTGTATCTTCAAATTTACAACAATCGATCAACAAAACGCGGTCCGTGGGTGACTCGCGGACCACTTTAGCTTGACCTACCTGATCAAATAGCGTAGCGATATATCATCATCATCAGTCTATCATCGTCCACTGCTGAACACAGGCGTCTCCCAACAACAACAAAACTCTTTCCTCGGCCTTCCTCATCTAGTCGCTTCTCGCTACCGTTTCCAGGTCATCTGTCCAGCGGGCCGCAGGGTATCCTACAGTACGGCTGCCAGTTCATGGTCTCCACTCTAGAACTCTGATTCCCCATCGGCTGTCAGTTCTTTGGCAGATATGACCTCCCATCGGCACTTTAGCTTGCTAATTTTTTGAGCTATGTCAACCACTTTTGTTCCCTGATGCATCACTTCATCCCTGATGTGATCTCTCGGGCAGTTTCACTAGCACCTATATTACAACTAATATTATGAAATACTAGTAAACGAAACGAACCGCGGCGGATTCTCCGAATAGTTTAGATTTTTGTATACATTTATGTTTTTTTATACTATTATTACTATTAACCATTACTGTCTTTCTCCTCAATAAATATATTTCCATCAGTAAATGAAATGAATAACT
Source organism: Agonopterix subpropinquella (assembly GCA_922987775.1). Lineage (NCBI taxonomy): Eukaryota > Metazoa > Arthropoda > Insecta > Lepidoptera > Depressariidae > Agonopterix > Agonopterix subpropinquella. The sequence goes on along the minus strand of OV277693.1, from coordinate 49,848,872 downwards.
AAAATATTATAAATTATAACTTAAAAAAAAAACAAATTGTAAAATAAAACAAAAAAAACCTCAGACGATTAGCCCGCCCAGTATCGTATACGTATAAAATGTATCGATAAATCTTTGCAATCCCTAACTCAAAGCACAGTGCGATACCTAAACGCTTATTTTATATGGAATCGAGTGATTGCTCGAGCTACCGCCACCGTGCTCTTTATTATCGGATATCGACCACCTGAATTAAAAACAATAAATTTGTGCAACCCCAAGCCAATAAATAGCACAAGTCTCCGATTAAAAAAGTTTACAAACATTTTTTTAGTTAATATATTCGTAATTTGTTATTTGTAAATGTTTTATTGGGTACCTACACTTTGATCGAAGACTGACAACAATAGTTCACGCTACGTTACATACAGGGTGTTTGATAGTTAGATGTGTTCCTTTTAAGGTGCTAATCAGACCATCAAGCCAAACAACTTTCTCTATGGGAACAACATCTCTAAATGGCGAAAAATAAATCAGCTGTCCCATACCTATTCGAATGGGTTTGCAGTTTTGTATGGGACAGCTGGTTTTTAGCGATTTCGATGTTGGTCCCATAAGTATAAGAGAAAGTTGTTCAGTTTGATGGTCTCATCATCCTCTTAAAAAACCGTCAGCATAAGTAGGACCGAACAGGGTGCTTCAGACCATCAAAATGAACAACTTCCACTATAGAGGCAAAATCAAAATCGCGAAAAAAAAAAACAGTTGTTCAATGTATGAAACAGCCAGGGATTTCTTCACGGGAAATCATTGATGTTTCATGTCAAACTATGGACCGCTCGCAACTCGCTTTTAAATAATGAGGATAACGATATATCCTGTATGGAGTACTGCTGCCACTAGTGGGATGGCTCAGCCAATTATCAACTTGCCGCACTCGACTCGGTTGAACGCAGAGCCAGGAGGCTCATTGGCGACAGTAAACTGGTGGCGACCAAGCTCCATAGCCTGGCGCACCGCCGCGGAGTAGCCTATGCTTGTCGGTCTTCTACAGATTGTACTTCGTAGAGTGTGCCCAAGAGCTAAATGAGCTCATCCCGCCTTCCCCTTTCTACTATCGGACTTCCAGACGCACCGCGAGATACCATCTCTTTTTGGCGGATATGTGGGATGTCTCCCACATATCCGCACCAAGCGCCATTCCGATTCTTTTATAATGCGCACAGCCAAGGAGTGGAATGCCCTACCTGCGTCAGTATTTCCGAGCGCTTACAACCAGCGAATAGGCTTCTTCTGATGGGTAAGCTTGCTACATCTTCGACCCCATCTTCGTCTTGAGGACTGGATTGAGGTCGAGAGCAAACCCATCTACACTAATATTATAAAGAGGAAAGATTTGTACCTATTTTTGTATGTTTGTATGTTTGTAATGAATAGGCTCAAAAAGTACTGGGCCGATTTAAAAAATTCTTTCACCATTAGAAAGCTGCATTCACCCTGAGTAACATAGGCTATATTTATTGCTAGAAAAGATTAGACGTCCACCCGTGCGAAGCCGGGACGGGCCGCTAGTCCTTAATAAAAAAAAAAAATATATACCTAGATACTTTTCAAAACGATATCTCAAGCATAGCACTATTGAATACACTATACCTACGCTACGCTACGGCCAGTTCGCTAATCACCCAATATTTCGTGCGGACAGCCGCCCGTTAATCCGAGTGGAACTACGCTCATTAACCGCACAAATTACAAAGACACAGTTCACGAGTTATTTGCACATAAACAAGCGGCCACCGGCCACGGCCGGGTAAACTCGGGACATTAAGTGGACGTAACGAGTGTTGGGTCCAGTTGTAATTCCAGTTAGTGTCTTGTTCTAAATAATTTTCACTATTGTTTATTTGTTGTAAGTGCTAAATAAGGGGCTCATTAGTAATTTTGATCTTGTATAATTATACAGGGTGAAATTGATATCATTAGCATTCTTACTAAGAGTCTACCCATCAAACTGAACAACTTTTACCATGGGAGCAAACCGATCGGAGCAAACAAAATCTGCTGTTGCATACATTTGAGTCGAGTTACTCGAGGTATCGAGGTACTGTACCAAACATAGGCATTGCAGTTTAGTATGAAACAGCTGATTTATTTTTGCTCCCTAAGATTAAAAGGATGCTTATGATATCAATTGCACCATGTAGTAGGCGATGTGATGAGGGATCCTGATAAGAAAATATTTTTCTTGAAATATCAAACAACCTTCAAAAGTATTTCGATGCACTAAGTCAGGTTCTTCATTCGTTGAACATAATTAAATTAGCCATTTTGATTTAGAGAAAAAATTTTTCTGGTAGATACTAACATAGTTAAACAAAGCTACAATCGTAAAACTCAATTCTGTTAAGTACTTACCTATTGTTTTATTATTTTATAAAGCATCCCTTAAAAGACGGAATAGGTTGCAAAATGTCTTAATAAGCTCATAACGTAGTAGGCCCCGATTTGGAATTTTGTGGGTTCAAGTCCCGTCCGAGACATAATATTTTAATCTTTAATTTGATTTGAAACAGCACAACATGGCTGCAACATGTTAATAATCAATAGTTGTAGATATTTGTTTAAAGTCCAAAATTTTTCATCTTCTTCTTTCAGCCAAACTCATTTCAGTTATAGGTAACTCTAACAGAGCGTACGAGAAAGACTCCGGCAGAAAATAGAAAAACCTCTCCATTCGGTCAAGTCAAAGCACAGATAAATCTATGGCGATGCGCACATTAGCTGTTGAGACCGCCGCGTAAATTTGACCCCCATTAACCGACACTTAGTCCAAGCTAGGGGGGAAGAGAGGAGGGGATAAATTTAACTTGTTCGATGTTCAGTTAGCGGCACTTTATAGGGTGGTAAGTAATTATTTCAAGCGACTCTTAAGTAAGTGGTTGGAATATGCTGCAAAACAATTTTTTTTATAAATTCTAGAGGCACGATCGAATGCCACTTGTCATCAATAGGTAGGTAAGTTATCGAACGATGAAAATAATTATAACTACCAAGAAAGAATAAGTAATATTATGGTGAAATTAAATGCAAAATACAACGTATGGAAACGCAAAAGATGATTAACTTGTAGGTATACAGCATTTTGGGATAATTATTGTAACTTTTCAAACTTGTTAATCAATTGATAAAGCCTCGTAGGTAGAACGGCCAAAATACCAACTTCCTACATAAGGAGTATTACAAATTACATTAAGCTGGGAACCTAACAGAACTATCCAACGTCGATCCTTGTAAAAACCCCCACATGTCTCTTGTTTTTGGCTCAGAAACAGCGTAACTACTTTCATCTTGCCATTAAACAACAGTTTTTTGACAACCACTGTTATTTCATTATTTGGTAAGTAAAGTAAAGGGGTGTATGTGGGGGAGTAGGGGGTGTCAGATTAGCAAATATTGTAACTCTCGGAAACTACGAGAAATGTGCACGGAAGTGTTAAAAGCCAATCTCATAGAGTTAACAATAAAAATATGCTGTAGAAGGCAGGTCATTATTATTTATAATTATATAATACCTATAGATATTGTTAAAGATAAAGATATTCTTGTATGTGCCACCATAATATGGGCTATAATTCATATCCCAACGTACCTAGCTCATAATGTTTAAAAGTTTAATTTAACACGTGTAGTAAATTCGTAACAATGTATTAGAATGCTGTGCGCAGTCATAATTGAGGTGCAAATTTGATGTAATTTAATTTGTAATATTTGTAAGATCGAGTGTTAGTTTGTACATTGTTACTGTGCCAAATAAATAAGAATAAAATAAATAAAATAAAGGGCATGTATGTATAACAAGTTTATGATGCTCCGCCGATAAATTATAAGTGAGGTTTGTTAAAGAATCAATCCGCTCTTTCAGTCGAATTATAATAATTCTAGGATTATATTTAACTAAAATACGGACTAGAAAAGTTTAACATCTCATAACTATTACAATCAGTGAGCTGATTTCGATGAAATAAAAACTAAATGTTACAGTTGCAAAATGTATAGTTTCAAAGTTACAGTATCTCAAAGCTTCCATACAAATCTTAAATTAATCTTAGCATTAAAACTGTATTTTTTATCGGAAATCTGACTAAACGAGATTTTACAGTCACAGAGATCGTATTTAAAATGTCATTGACTTTAATTGATTCTAATATTGTTTGTATGCATCGCGCTCGGGCACTCTGCAAACGCTTAAAGTGGGTTGAGGCGCTTAAAATTGTATCAAACAGATATCTTCGTGGTTCACCAGCAACCTTGCCCCACTACATGTCTAACCAATCCTCACTCTATGCGAACAGAATAAAGGCGTCGATCTTCACTAGTGGATCTGGCGACAAATTGCAATTTACGATCTGCCGTGGCTGCGTTAGAACGGTCGTCGTGCCGGCGCCTCTTTGCGGTACTTGAAACGTCTTTCCTGACGTAAATTATACGCACTACGGTCGCGTCCCTCAATGGGGTAACGTTTGCGAACAAGCTTGGAAATGTTCCACGCTTGCAACGTCCTCGCTAAGTGACTTTTTAATATGGTTATTCTGTTAGGAGTAGTGCTTTTTGATAAGCAAGGAACGCAAGAGTTACACTGCTTTTGTGCATATAAGTCTTGGAGACAGTTCAATAGTTGGAAACTTATTGAGTTTAGTTGCTTTAGCTATTTTATAGAAAATAGGTTTTCTTTTTAGGGAACTATAAATTAATATAATAATAACATCAGATTATGAATTTAAAACACTTTTGTATATCTTTATATATATATTGTAATTTCAAAATTAACCATATTTATGTATTCAGACCTACGTTTTACTCCAGCAGCATACATAGGTACATATAACCCTTTACCTAAAGAAGTTAATTTATGTAAGTATTTAAATTAACACCCTGCTATCATATAAATCTCGTGTGTTACGTTAGCTTTTTTAGGAAGCGATATGTAAGCAATGATGATTTAATTATTTAACAAATTCCTAGTAAATCCAAATAGATAAGTACATTAATTTGCTTATTTGGAATCCTGGTATCCACTTATACATCTTTAAATTACAAAATGTATGTGCTTTATCTCGGTGTTCGTACCTAATCTAATTAAGTAAAAACCATTCTGAAAATTAATTTGAAAAAACAAGAATTTGTTCTTTAGTACAAATCTCAATTAAATAATTAATCCTTTAACAAAAAGAATGCCATTAGTTTAGTTGGAGTGTCGATTACGGGTACTCGGGAGTGGGCTCTAAATCTCGCTTCTGTTCCATAACTCATAGTCGCTAAAAAACACCTCATCTACAAATGGATCCGGAATAAGTTCCAATTCTTCGATTCCAATTTCAAACCGAATTCGTTCCGATATTTATTGGAGATTCGGATTAATCTTTAATTCGCCCCCGTAGCGAGCCGTTTTAAAACTCGCTTATGAGTTTTCCTTCAACCCTCGTTATGGACTCTATTCGCGTCGAAATAAAGCTCGTATTCTTTTGCCCCAATTTGGATGGAAGTAGTAAAAGTGGGAAATATTTATGAGCTTTCGAAGGAAATTCTTTCTGAATGTTTGCATTTATGAAAATATGCTCGAATGAAAGGGGGCGATCAGAGAACAGGGGGTTGGTTTAAAATTATTGAATATAAATCAATGGATATTGTCTTAATAGCTACTAAATACTTGTATCTATGTATTTATGTGTTTCAAATTTAGAGTTATTCTGAACATATCACATTCAGAATCATCATCATCATCAGCCTAATGTATCCCCTCCTCTCTTTCCCCGTAGCTTGGAATAAGAGTCGGTTAATAGGGGTCCAATTAACATGGCATTTCGGTACATGCTGAATATCTACATTTTGTGCATCTACTCAGGTACCTACCTATTATTAACACATTACATGCTTTGCTTTGCTTTGCCTGTCTTATACTGGTAGTCTGGTAGGCGATTAATAGTACATTACTGCAGCGGCCAGCAACAGAGGCATTGATGGACGAACGTGTAAATGTGGGCCGAGGCGAAGCCGAGGCACACATACGTAAGTCCATCAATGCCTAGTTGTGGCCAAGGCTTGTATAGTACTTTTCTCAAATAATGCGCGGAAATTAAAACAGTAAATTTTCTCAAATAATTCGCGGAAATTAAAACTCTTTTCAAAATCAATGATGAACATCTGACGAACATCGGACAACAATTAGTTTTTTTTTTCAATAAACAGCTTTCTATTTGTAAGCCAGTTCGAAATTTAAATAAAACCTTTGATAAGTTACCTCCTTGGTTGCCATGTTTCAGAGAAAAAGATCGTTCCATTTTTAAATTACACGACAGATATGAGTTTAGTATGTAATTTATTTGGCCGCTAAACACGACAGATATGGATTTTCATACAACATTGCCGGCCGCTGCGCGCATGTATTTGGCCAGTACTGCAATTTCGATTTATCTCGAAGAAGGTTGTCAAAATAATGCTCACATTTCCAAGCATGTTTGAGAAAAGTTAATTGTCTTCTTATTGGTCTTGGAGTAATTACCTACCCCTTGTAGTCATTACAGTGTACAGTGGCTCGACTTTCAAAAATGACACCTCGCAATCTACACCTACTTATAAACGAGTTTAGTGACTAACTGACTGACAAACAGCGCACAGCCTAAACCGCTGAAGATACATATATTTTTTACAGAGGATGTAGTGCATTAATAAAGGATTTTTCGTAAATCGACCCCTATGCATGCGGAAGAAGTCGAGGGTCAAAAGCTCGTTGAGACATACCAGGACAATTTTTGTAGTACCTAGGTATTCCTAATACTTGCATGAGTAACTTTAATATTTTTGTAATTAATGATAAGGTAATTAATTAGTAATGTTTAATGAAGAAATAGATAATAATCCATCAAAGTAAAATAACCAAGTAAAATTAGATAAATCAGAAGAAATAATTTCCGGAGTTTTGGAACTTTTTTTAAACGTTCCTTTGGTACGTAATATTTGAAGAAAAAAAAGTCTTGGTGAGGGGGGGTGAGCTCGAGGAAGGGGGAGGGGGGGGGCCCTAAAGGTGATTTTTTTCAGTTTTTTGCTTTTTTCTCGAAATCTGAAAGTTGTATCGAAATGCTTTGTATGGACAAATTAAACCTGACAAAATTTCCTACAAAATAAGTTGTATCCATTTTTGTCATAGGACTTAACCTTTGAGGGCTACGGGGCCGAGAAAGTAACAGCGTTTCAAAAATTATGAAATTTGTATGGCGACCCTCATGAAAGTTGAAGACAAAAAGAAAATGATTTCATATTCTTAATCAGCAGCCCTGAAAACCCCCAGATACAAATTTTCAGTCGGTTCGGGGAACCCTTAAAAGCTGCATTGGCGTTTGAAATTTTCATGGTAGCCATCTTGGGTATCGCAATTTTGGATTTTTTTCACCGCCAACCAAATCTGACCAGGGTCTTCTATGACATTTGTTCGAGGTCCATAACCCTATCTGTCATAGTTTCCGTGGGCCGTTGACCTCATCCATCAGGAGTCGATCTTCCGAGGAAGTCTAAGGTTTCCCTGTATCACCAAGGCACCCATATGATGATCCCCAAATGTCACCCCCCCGTCACCAGGACAATTTTTTTTCTTTAATATTACGTACCAAAGGAACGTTTAAAAAAAGTTTCAAAACTCCGGAAATTACTTCTCCTGAATGGTATATTTCAGCTTAATTTTACTGGGTTAAAAGTCAACATAATTTATTCAATATGCCTAGGTAAGGAGCTTGAAGTACACTTATAAATCATTCATTATAAACAATATAAAACGTCAAATCTGGTTGAAGCTACCATCCGGAACGTGTTGTCGCCTGTAGAGAAGATGCGGCCAGAAACTCTACAACATAACACGACTTCATAACTATTACTAAATATAATAATAAAAAAATAAAATAATAATATAGTATAAAGTGAAGTAATTCGTACAAGTTCATCTACTTACGCGAAGAAATGATTTGGTAACAAGATAGTGCCTGCGGTGATATTCGACACAAACTCATTATACAACTCATAGTTCAACAATTTCATGCATTTTCAATGCATTTCTATATTACTTAGTAGATAACTAATGTAATTTAGTGGATGTTTATTCAAGTAGGTATAATAACGGATATGATTAGTAGACAACTATTATTATTATAGAATTAAAAATGTATATTCAAGTACTAATACTAGTACCTATACATATAGATACCAAAGATTATTTTTTATCTAGACCAAAAAAAATCTTTGGCAGATCCGTTATTAATGTTATTATGACTTGAATATACAAGGTGATTGGAAGATGTGTGCAAAGCTTGATGATAGTTGACATTATTTAGAACATTTTGAGCCATACATGTCTTAGACCAAGTCTGATCGTTGATTTTTAACAGATATTTTTGTTGAATTTTTGTAAAAACCCAATTTCTTGCAGTTAACAGCCCACGGTGCCCCAATTAAAGTTGATATGTTAATTTTTTTTATTTTTAGGGTTTGTCAAATGTGTATCTAATCTAATAAACCAAGTTCCAAGCATCTGTGTTAATGAAAAAAAAATCTAGAGGCATTTGAAGTCGTAGAAACTTAAAATTTCAAAAACACTGCTAAGTTTATGGCATTTAGAAAAATAAATAAAATAGCCTTATAATACAAAACCTTTTTAAAAACATGTTCATTTATTGGCCTTTCTTTTAAAGTAATATTTAGGCTGATATCTTACCAATTCGCAGAGTTAGAGCTTAAATACCAAATTGAGGGAGATTAATGTCGATTTTAAATGGACCTTATGAAACAAAACTAAAAAGTTTAAAAATAATATTGCAGCCTATGACTTTTTCGTTCGCATCATAAGAACATTAATTTGTTTTATTGAAGTTGCTGTCAAGCCGGTACGATTCGCGACAGGGCTTGCATTTTTTGGCTTGGCTTGACACCGACTTCTATAAAACAAATTAATGTTCTTATGATGCGAACGAAAAAGTCATAGGCTGCAATATTATTTTTTAACTTTTTAGTTTTTTTGAAGGCGGTTTTAATTTTTTGTTAAAATTTTGTTTATTTCACAATTTTCAGTGGTGAATTCATTAGTTCGATTTAATAGGAGTGCTTTAAATTAACAAACGCACTAGTCGGCACTACTATTTTCGAAGGTTCCCCTAGATTTCTCTGGGACGCCATCATCAGATCCTGGTTTCCTTATCATGGTACCACCCTCGGGACATCTCCTTTCCAACAATAAAAAATCATCAAAATCGGTTCATAAATGACGAAGTTATCCGCGAACACACATAAAAAATAAAAAATATATATACGGTCGAACTGAGAAACCTCCTCCTTTTTTTAAGTCGGTTAAAAACCTCCTCCTTTTTTGAAGTCGGTTAAAAATTTTTGGTAAAAATAATGTAGATTCATTTTCAAAATGTATACCTTTATTTCTTAGACAGGCACCAGGTCTTTTTCTTACTTCTGCTGTTATAATTTTTAGTTGTGCTCCTGTTTCATGAAATTGAAAGCTTATTCAATTTTGCGGATTAGCTGATCCCGTGTTGCAATTTCTTCACCTGTGTAAACGAGCTCCTTGGCCCGTCCCCAAATGTGAAAATCCAGGGGGGGTCAGGTCCGGGAAACGCGAGGGCCAAGGGATGGGTCCGTCTCAGCCGATCCAGCTGTGTGAGAAACAATTGCTGAGATATTCCCTCACTATCAAAGTCCAATGCACTGGGCAACGATCTTTTTTAAACGGTACAGTACAGTTTATACAAAATGATCTTCCTGAGCCTTTAGACGAAGTACGTGTTCTGGAAATGGAATGACCAATAATATTCCAACAATTTGCCCAGCGCATTGGACTTTGATAGTGAGAGAATCTCTCAGCAATTATTTCCCAGACAGCTGGATCGGCAGGGACGGACCTATCCCTTGGCCCGCACGATCCCCGGATCTGACTCCCGTGGATTTTCACATTTGGGGACGGGCCAAGGAGCTCGTTTACACAGATGAAGAAATTGCAACACGGGAGGAGCTAATCCGCAAAATTGAAGAAGCTTTCAATTTCATGAAACAGGAGACACAACTAAAAATTATAACAGCAGAAGTAAGAAAAAGATCTTGTGCCTGTCTAAGAAATGAAGGTACACATTTTGAAAATGAATCGTACATTATTTTACCAAAAATGTTGTTTCATTTGTCCATTTAAAAATCGACATTTATCTCCCTCAATTTGGTATTTAAGCTCTAACTCTGCGAATTGGTAAGATATCAGCCTAAATGATACTTTAAAAGAAAGGCCAATAATTGAGCATGTTTTTAAAAAGGTATGAATTATCAAGGCTATTATATTTATTATTCTATATGCCATAAACTTAGCACAGTGTTTTTAAAATTTTAAAAGCTTCTACGACTTCAAATGCCTCTAGTTTTTTTTTTCAATAACACAGATGCTTGGAACTTGGTTTATTAGATTAGATACACATCTGAAAAATCCTAAAAAATAAAACAATTAACATACCAACTTTAATTGGGACAGTGTGGGCAATTAACTGCAAGAAATTGGGTTTTTACAAAAATTCAACAAAAATATCAGTTAATAAAACCGGTCAAGTGCGACTCGGGCTACTCGCGCACCGAGGGTTCCGTACCACACCACCACAGAACACAGCATAATTAACTTAGAAAAAAAACTTTTTTTTCCGGGACCTTTAGCGCGAGACCGACTCACACGGTTTTTAGTATTTGTTGTTATTTTCTAGAGTTTGCTCTATAATCAAACTAAGTTTGACGCTTTTATGTATTACCGTTTTTACTATAGAGCGTGAAGAAAAAACGTTGTTAAAAACTAGTTTATTATTGAGAATTATTATTTGTTAATAAATAACGTAATAAGTAATAACGCATAATCTGAGAAAATTTCAACTATCTAGCTATTACGGTTCAAAAGTTACAGCCCTAAATAGGTAGGACAGACGGACGGACGGACAGACGGACAGACGGACGGACGGACGGACGGACGGACGGACGGACGGGTGTGATGGGTACGGAACCCTAAAAATCAACAATCAGACTTCGTCTAAGATATGTATGGCTCAAAATGTTCTAAATGGTGTCAACTATCATCCCCTTAAAGCTTTGCATACTACATTTTCGTAGCATTACTTTACCATAGTTATCTACTAATAGTGAAATACATGGAAAATGTATGACATTGTTGAACTATTTAAGAGTTTTGTTTATTTATAATTGTGTATCCTTCTTGAAGTAGGTAAGAGTTTGTGTCGAATATCACCCCAGTCACTAACTACTTACCAAATCATTTCTTCGCGTAGATGAAACTTGTACGAATTAAGTATTGTAAGAAATACATACATATAGTAATAGTTATTAAGTCGTGTTATGGTGTATTATTAATGCAACAAAAGCAAGCCTATTTCTAAAAAGTAGGTACGCTACGCCCAATGGCTCAATGCCTCATCATAAAATAATTTCCTAGTATTGTGAAAAAAATTCTCAATCCTCATTTGAGTACAGTTTGATCTAACACTAAATAAATGTAGTACCCATAAACGAAAATTAATATTCCGATTTTACAACGATTCACAAAAAAAACTCATAAATTTCTCCCCTGTTAACTACTACGAAAAAAAATCATTCACAAATGAAACCTTAGCGCTAATATTAAAAGACATTACTTTTCCAATGGCTTTTCTATACACAAACATACACACATCAATGATTTTGCTCTTTCTGTTTCAATTTAATTTCAACCTTATCGTCATGGAAATAAATATTTTTTTCAGATGTTTGTCTACCAAGGAGGCTAGCTTCTTAAAGAGGTTCGATTCGTAGCGAATTCTTTTAATAAGTGCGGATGATTTACGCGACGCCAAGCGCACACGGCGGCGCTCCGAACAGAACCCCCCTTAAAGGTGGACTTCCGATGCTAGCGGCCGACGCGTCTGACGCGCGCGGCTCGCGGCCGACGGCCGATGCGACAGTACTAGTTACTATGAAAACGTATGGCGCCGCTTCCGATGCCAGCGACTGACGCGCGCGTCAGACGCGCGCGGCCGATGTCTATCGCATCGGCCGCGGCCGCGCGCGGCTATGCTCTGACGTCACGCAGAACAAGAATGTTTGCCAGAAATATTCCCGAGTTTTTACCGAAAATTTGCTTAATTTTTTACTATTTTATTTGTATTTTATTATCTGCAAGGTCGCTTCAACACCATCTATCGTGCCACTTGAAACAACTTTTTCTTTTTTTAATGACTTTCGGAAAATTCCTCTTGCCTTCATAATTATTAGTTAGACAGCGATCCATATACAGGTTAAAAAGCCAAGGGGACGCAACGCATCCCTGTGTAATTAAATTACTCCTAAAAATGTATTTTATAAAAAATCTGGTAAAAAATAGCATTCAAAAATTCTCTAAACCTATCAATCAGTCTAATATTCTTTATTAAAATATATATTGGTTTTTTGTTTGTATTTTTATCTTTTTGTGTAAACACCAAAACATAAATACATACCCAAAATTTCCGGGAAAATACCCCGAAGTGATAACACTGTGTACAATAGGCACGCGTCAGTCGCTGACCTCGGAAGTGAGGTCTGTCGTCGGCCGCGCGCGTCTGACGCGAGGTTCTGTCACATATGACAGAACCTGGCGTCAGACGCGCGCGTTAGTCGCATCGGCCGCTGGCATCGGAAGTCCACCTTAATTAGAGTCGGAAAAAAATTCACAGCCAGCGAACACCTTTCGCTGCTCGATTGTCATGGCTGTAGTCCGTATCTGTAGTTAACCAGGATGAAATTAGTTTTTCAGGAAAGAAATTTTCATAATTAGCTGTTTTTACGATGAAGGACGAAAATAAAACATCTTCCTTGGCTTGAAAGTCTTATTACAGAACTGGTATTTTATACTTTTTCTGCTACATTAATAACATTGTCATCTCAAAGAAAAATTACATCAGTTCTTCATGCTCTAATACAAATACAAAAATAACAAAGTCCAATGAAAATATTGTGTTTAGCTTTATCCTTTGATCTGATTTATTTTCTTTAGTTTTCCTTTGATTTCATTCCTCGGCTAAATAATTCGTCGTTTCCCCCAAACTGGCCACTCAAATCAAAATGTGCAGGTAAAATATCAGACATCCCCTTCGCACTGAAACGGCCTCATTCTAAATAAAAACATTGCTCCCAAATCGCTTCTATTTCCCGACATATCTATACTAATTCAACCTTCTTATTTGTTCCCTTGCAAAAGGAGTTGAAACTCTATTCGCTTCTGATAAAGGATACGTACAATTTTTCCATGTGAAAAATTTATATTTGTAATGTTATAGGTACGAGATTGCAAGCAGTCGCGTGTGTGGCAACATTAAGGCGAATAAAATTTAAATATGGCAACACGGGCGTGCGCTATAAAAGAACAAATAATATAAAAGGAATAGAAATAATATAGAAATGGCGAAGGTGCTCCGGATCACCTGGCGAGGTAGAATAAATGCATTTAGAGGCTACTTAGGTTGGGACTGTAGTTTACTGCGCGGTATGAATTTCACGCTTGTAAAGAATGACTTGAAAATGTAAAATGTTGTCTAAGATATCGTAGACTGCCCTACATCAAAGTTGCTTACTAATAGCCATGCTTTTCCTATTGCTGTCTCCCGTTTACAATGGAAGAAGTCGGTCTTTGATTATAAATCATTGCGGGTTACAAGATAAATGAATTAAAAAAAAAAAAAAATAAATAAATAAATAAATAAAAAAAAAAAAAAAAAATCAAAAATCAAAAAAAATCATAAATTATAATTATAAGATCATAACCATCCCCTCGCTGGACTTCATTGTCTAGAGTTGTGACTTGTGAATGGTAGCCGCTTGATGATCGTAGTTTCCAGTATTCACAGTTGTGGGAAATGGGAATGTGTAGAGTAGTGCTCTACATCGAAGTGGTATTTTTTGATCTATAAATTAATGGACTTTTGCTTGTAGGTACATTAGCAATGCATTTCTGCTAGTAGCTATCTATCCTAATCTCAGTAATTGTTTTAAACAAGAAGAGAATGCGGGTTGCGGAGCTTCGTGGCAAGACAAAACGCGAACCGCGTGAACACCACGCGAGAAACAAGCCCTCGCTGCAAAACTCTCAACGTGACTTCTGTTTTAAAAGTGGCTTTTATCTACCATCAAACACATTTTGAGAAACTCAGTGCTTCAGTAAGCTGCAACTGTATTCTGTTTTCCATCTAGTGACCAGAAGCACCATAAAAGCAAATAACAGTTAAAAAGAAAGGCCATGGTTCCAGATAATTACTTATACATTTCCAAACGAAACACGTTTTCGTTAAAAAGCAAGACAGGAGAAGTAAATGGTAAGTACGTATCGGCAGGTGCATGTTAAGGTAAATATTTTTGCGCGTTACAAGTAACATTGGGCATAGCTCGTATTATTCAAATGTGGACCAATAAGAGAGCATTTACGGCCGCCCATAAAACTACAATCGAGCCGAACGAATAAATATCCCGACCTCTGTAACTTATAACCTTGCATACAAAGAAATATTTTGTGTTACAAGAAGACGCAGTGCTTTGTTTTGTTATCCTTATCCACATAATTATGAACCGTTGGATGAGGGTGGCGCAGGACCGGTCGTTGTAGCGATTCTTTGGGGAGGCCCATGTGCAGCAGTGGACGTCCATCGCCTGAGATGATGATGATGATGAAGGATTAATAAAAATCTTCGTAAAAATTTGAATCGGTCAGGACATACGTTGTCAACATGCTACGTATAAAGACCAAATTTTAAAACCGCCCGTGCTCTATGTAAACCACGTTTTTTACAAAGATCGTCACAACGACCTTAACTAACATTGACTTACTAACTTATGGACACCGGGTCTATTACAAAATTCGAGAAAAAAGTGTCCCAGACTAACCTACATAAAAGAAAGTACCTACGTGTTAGTAAATAATCCAACTAAAACACTGAAATTGAAGTCATTTTAATTTTATTTTGCTTACGTAGTTTTTACACGTTCTTGCCGTACAACAGCACGGCATGCAGACGTGCGCGTAGGCCGTCAGTCAAACGAAGATAGGCGCGAAATTGGTTCACTTTTGGTTCGGGTTCGGGCACATTTGACCGCGGACCGCACGTCCAGTGGTTTGTAAGTCATAAACCACTAATTTTAAACTTTTGGTAATTTTGTTGCAACATAATACAATCTCTTCTAGGACGCTGCTAAGTACTAGTATCAATGTAAAAGTTATAATAATAATACAAGCCATAACGCACGGGTTATGGGTTAGGCCGTAACCTCGTGGAAACAACCGGACGGAGGTTAATTCTGCACCTGTACTTATTTCACTTTGTTTTTATATTATTTACCTACGTCTTCGTTGTGATTGTACTTTGTTACCAATAATAATTCACACAAAATAAGCAGTTACGTTTCCCTAGGAAAGTAAAAACGATCTTTAAGTAATTGATTATTAATTATGTACATATTATTTATCCACCACTATAGGGTCCTTCTTAATATGCTGTCACTTTTTTAAGGGGATGATCAGACCATCAAACTGAACAGCTTTCTCCATTGCAACAACATCGAAATCGCGAAAAAAAAATCTGCTCTTTCATACAAAACTGCAAACCTGCTCGAGCCAAATGTATGGGACAGCTGATTTTTTTTTCGCGTTTTCGATGTTGGTCCCATAGAGAAATTTGTTCAGTTTGATGGTCTGATCATCCTCTTAAAAAAGTGTCAGCATTTTTAGAAGGACCCTGTATTAAATTCTTTTTAAGTATAATTAAGCTTCATACTGCATGATGATGAGCCAATTAGCAACACCGTTAGTCGAGCAACACATCCGTGTATTTTTTACCCGACTGCGCCAGAAGGAGGGTTATGTTTTTTGTATAACTTTCCTTCCGCGCTCATGTCGTACATAACTTCATACACACCGAGAACAAAATATAAAGCCGGCTCCACACACTGACGTCTGACCGCGTCCGTCGGACTGAGACGTCGCGTCGCAGGTGGTTCGGGTGTAAACTTTTATATATTTTATACGAAACCCGCCCGGCCGCGATTATGACATAAAAACTCGGTTTTATTGTGACGAATCTACCAATAAATTGGAACACTTATTGTACTGATACTGTTTTATTTAAATCTTTTGGTTTGGTTATATTGACTTACCTAGGCAGGCACCTACCTAGGTACCTTCCATCCAAGATTGAAAAGAACTTCAACTGTAGATATCGCAAGTGTAAAGACAGAGAAACAAACATTTAATTTCGCTAAGTTAGTTGACACATTATACAGGGAGGGTGTAACAAAACACACTAGTAATACTTAAGGAGGTGCTTCAGAACATCAAACTGAACAACTTTCACTATGGAGCCAACATCGAGAAAAAATAAAAAAAAATCTGCTGCCCCATACATTTGAGTCGAGCCGGTATTGCCGTTTTGTATGAAACAGCTGATTTTTATTTTGATATTTTGAAGTTGGCTTCATAGTGAAAGTTGTTCAGTTTGATGGTCTGAAGCACCCCCTTAAATATTACTAGGATGTTTTGTTACACCCTGTATGTATAAATTTTATTCTCTTTGATATTATATTTAACCGACTTCAAAAAAGGAGGAGGTTACTCAATTCGACCGTATTTTTTTTTTTTACTACCTACGTATATTTTACAAAATTCCCTTCTTCTGTTGCATGTTTGGTCCAATGAACACAAAATCTGGAAGCCATTATATTAATACAGTATGTATAACGATAAATACATAAACGAAGAAGGGATGGGTCAGCACGGCTTCCGTTCGGCTTACAAACAGAAGACGTGGTCAAGGCCGCCGTCCTGCGGGAGGGTGCCCAGGACGCAGGCGGCGTTACCTCGTTGAATGGCTATCGAGATTCGTTGCCCGAGGTATGCGCCAGCCCTGCGGTCACCGGACACCTCGATCAAGCGCGCCGACAACTCTTTGAAGAGCTGTCGGGCGTCCGGCCCCCACGGCCCCAGGGTCTCTACACCGAATGGCGCAAGAATGTAGCCGTCGCCCAGGGTGGCATATGTGCGCCGCTTGCAGCGGCCGCCGCCGCGCCCGCTCTTAGAGAAGTGGCAGCGAGGTGTGAGGGCGCCACAGTGTCAACACACGTGGCGTCCCATACTAGGGGCCTGCCATTCCTACAAGGAATGACAGTCATGCCGTCGGGCCTCCTGCTATCGTCTCGTGCAAGGCCCCTTGGGTCAAGTATGGCCGGCACGTTGGCGCTGACAAGGGCCCGGCGGATGATGTCATTCAGGCTGGCGTGGCGTGGGAGGCGGCCGGCACTGTGCCGACAGGAGAGGACATGGTGGCCGAGGTCGTTGACGTTCCCGCCGCAACGGCAGCGGTGTGGCTCAATCGTTCTAGCACCGAGTCTCAGACTGACTGCCAATGTGAAGGACGATCTGTCCAGAAGCGTGCCCACGTTTGCGGATGTATAACCGAACAACATTTGGTTTGACATAAAAATCTTACGATTCGCCTAAGAATTTCCAAAAATGATATAATTTTTAGACATTCTGATTCCTTTTTTTTACTTTTCATTCCAGCGCGGTCGAATCGTATGATTTTTTTTAAAGTGAGATGTGAAACTTTTTATGGGAAGGCTTTGAAATTCTGATCCGCGACCTTTTCGTGTGACGGAAATTCGTAATTTTAATTTGACAGCTGCGAAACATTCACTTCTGCCGGGCGTCCCGTGACGGCCAACCATAGGTACATAATATATAAGCATAAAGCATAATATGCTCACGAGGATATTCCCCGAGGTTCCTCTCCGAGATATTGAAACCTCAGAATCAGAACATTCACGTTTCCCGAAACTTTGTTCATCAATAATAATGATCAAAATATTTAGAAAATATAATTTTTTCTAGTTATCAATTCTGTAGAAATGGACTTCAGGTTTTGTGTTTGTTTGGGTATAGGGTCGTTTTTGGATCACTAGCCGGGATTTTCAGGGGTGCTTAACATTTAAAATGAGAAAATTAAAATGTGATATTCCAAAGTAAACGTCAATATCTAGGTAGATACTCGACCTACATATATTGCTATACAGGTTGTAAGTGACAGCCTTGAAAATACTGAAACGGTGAAGACCATCAAACTGAACAACTTTCTCTATGAAACCTTCCTAAGGAAACGCGAAAAAAATTAGCTGTCCCATACATTTGAGTCGGGTAGGTAAAGCAGTTTTGTATGGGACAGCGGATTTTTTTTGGCGTTTTTAGGTAAGCTCCATAGTGAAAATTGTTCAGTTTGATGATCTAAGTTCACCGTATCAGTATTTCCTAGGCTGTCACTTACACCCTGTATCTGTACATGTAGGTCGAGTTAGTACCTAAAATTTTTGTGGTGATTTTCATCTTACTCCAATCATTGATGTAGGTACCAAAAATTATAATACATCAATGAATAAACCGATGGGGCCGAAGAGTTCTCGAGTGGCGACCGCGTACCGAAAAGCGCAGCGCCACACTAGGTTGACCGACGACCTGGTGAACGTGGTCAGAACCCATCGGATGAGGACGCAGGACCAGTCGTTTTGGCGATCCTTGGAGGAGGCCTATGTCCAGCAGTGGACGTCCATCGGCTGAGATGATGGGGAATTAATACACTGCAAAAAGAGGGCAAACCCCGCATAAGTTTTCATTTGGTCGTAAGCGCCGTTCATATTTTGAAAGCCACTGAATCCGATAGTAAAATTACGTTGGTTTTTAGGGTTCCGTACCCAAAGGGTGAAAACGGGATCCTATTACTAAGCCTACGTTGTCCGTCTGTCCGTCCAGTCTGTCCGTCCGTCCGTCCGTCTGTCCTACCTATTTAGGGCTATAACTTTTGAACCGTAATAGCTAGATACTTGAAATTCTCAGATTATGCGTTATTACGGCGGATTTGTTAACAAATAAAAATGTATAAAAATGTCAAAAAGTTAAAAATTAAGGGGGGTTCTCAACAAGAAACTAGTTTTTATCAACGTCTTTTCTTCACGCTCTATGGTAAAAACGGTAATACATACAAGCGTCAAACTTAGTGTGATTATAGAGCATACTCTACAGAATAACAACAAATACTAAAAACCTGCCAAGTCGGTCTCGCGCTAAAGGTCCCGGAAAAAAAAAGTTTTTTTTAAAGTTAAAAATGTTGTATTCTGTAGTGGTGTGGTACGGAACCCTCGGTGCGTGAGTAGTCTGACTCGCTCTTGACCGCTTTTATTATAATAATTAGACAAAAACCGTTCTGAAAATTAAGGCATTAAATGACAACAGTAAAATAATCGTATGTAATAAATTATTAACAAGGCACTTAAGCCACTTAATGCTTTTCCCTACATAAGTTTCCAAATACTTTACAAAGTTATTATAAGTTAGGTGTAAGTTAGGACAAGTTTTTGCCAGTTTCCCGGGCTCGCGACAAGTGTAACACCCTTCCACTATTTCCAGTTCACTACTTATTTGAATAATATTTTAGTACAATCGAGACAAAAAGGAACAACGACATAAAATAATAGGTAAGTAGGTACTAGTTAGGGTTCCGAAGTCGACAAGGAACCCTTATAGTTTCGCCATGTCCGTCCGTCCGTCTATCCGCGGCTTAGCTCAGAGACGCTTAATACTAGAAAGCTGTAATTTGGCATATGTATACATATTCATTACGCCGACAAAGTGGTAAAATAAAATCTTGAAAAAATTTTCTTTTTAGGGTATTTCCCCTGCACGTGAACTGGGGATGAAATTTTTTTTCTCGTCTATCCCATGTTGTGGGCTATCGTTGGATAGGTCTTTTAAAAATATTGTGGGTTTAAGAAAACCATTTTTAGATTTAGGGATCCGTTAGCGAAATATTAAGCTTTAAAGCGAAAATTTTCTCCCCTCTTCCAGCTAAACAGTTGTAGTTGGAGATGTGAAAAAATTCACGGCAATAGCATATATAACGAATTTAAAAGGAAAACTATCACCGCTAAGTAGGCTTTACATGTTTCCGAGTAATAGTCGACTAACTTATAAAATGTACTTTTAGACTTTATTAGCCGTTAAACCGTAGTATAAAACAAAAAGTCTTCTTCTAAGTCCATATTATATTGTGACGGGTAACTACGGAACCCTACCCTGCGCGTGGTCCAACAAGCACTTGGCCAGTTATTTTTATATTAGTCCTACTTTAAAAGGGCTGTTTCTTTGGAACCGTAATCGCTCGACGGTTGAAATTTTCAGAGAATAGGGTAGATTCAATGAGCGTTTTTCTTTTCTTTTTTAATTTTAGTTCCTAAAAACTCGACAGATGACATACTCATCGCTCCATAGAGACGTAGGCGAGATCCTGTCAAAATCATGTCAAGACTGTGACTGACTTTTTTCTAAAGGCGAAGGGATCGAGCCCAAACAACCATGTAAGACGTAAAATAGTTTCATATTTTCGATTAAAATGATTCGTAGATAATGAAATATTCAATCAAAAGATGCGTTGGCATCTTTTTGATCATCTTCTCCCTCTTTATTATTTTAAAGAAACACTTTTTGAAATTTTGACCTTTATTCGCACAGACCGTAACGCCATCTATCGATCCACTAGAAAACCAAAAGAAAAACGCTCATTGTAAATAGGTAGGTACTAAAACGGACGGGCGGACGGACGGACAACCTATAGGCAACTATAGGCTTATTAATAAGGTCCCGTTTACACCCTTTGGTTACGGAACCCTAAAAATACAATACAATAATTAAGGGGGGGGTCTCCTCTCCATACAAGAAACTATTTGTTTTCAACGTTTTTTTCTTGCTCTATCGTTGAATGGTAATACCACAGAGTACTATAATTACTCGTCAAACTTGTTGTGATTATAGAACAAACTCTACAGTAAATATATTTGCGTAGTGGTACGGAAACCTCGGTGCACGAATAGTCGTAAAGATCTAATAAACTAATGAATAGTTTGAAATCTGCCTAAAAATTCGTTTGTATGAATGTATGAATTTATGTCATAGGTACCTAGTGCGTGTAGAGTTGTGCTCGTGGCTGTACCGAACCGATCTAAGTTGAGAAACGGATGTCATTGATACAAAATTGATAGCCATGAGATAGCAGCCCGCCCGCGCCCTCCAGCACTTTATAAGTCCTCTTTTACTTGTTTAAATACAGGGAACATTAGGTACCTACCCAATACATTCCTTGTATAGAGGTACTAAGAAAGCAATAAAAAGAATTGTACCTAGACTAATGTTCCTTAGCATTATTAAAAAATAGTAGATTTATAGTAGGTATAGATCTTAGATTATATTTAGTTCTTTACCTACCTCAAATCGAATATCTAAATATCGATACGACAACAGACTAAGAATAACATTACTTTTTTTTTAAACTAAGTTAAAAAAAAAGTCGGCCGTCACGGGACGCCCGGCAAAAATGAAACCTCCGCAGCTGCCACATTTAAATTATGAACTTCCATCACACGAAAATGTTGCGGATCCTTATTTCAAAGTCCTCCCATAAAAAGTCATAGGATGCGGATGCGAATTGCAAATCTCTCAAAAAAAATTATTATGGTTTTATTAGGTGTAGGTTTCTAATGGTTGTTTTGTTTTGTGACAAGACGCTCCGTTATCATAATATCAGTCGCTATTTGTTATACAAAGCCATGAAGCTATCTAGAATAATTAATATCCATCCACAAAATAATGTTACTAAAATAAAATATAATATGCACCAACATTTAATGCTAGGTGCATTAACAGTATAGAATATGAACAAAAAGAATAGCATTCGCTCGTTTTCTACTTCACAGCAATGTAGGAATATCGTAATAGAATCAAACATGATTATCATTGTAATATCATGTAATCCAACACAGAATTTAACCCCATCATGTTTCATTAACTTTCGTCCGCACTGCGGCACGCGGCCCGCACGCGTCTCGCACGCGACTTGCACGCCAGAGCGCGTGACGCCCGCGCTTTTGCGTGGCGTGGCGTGGCGTGGCGTGACAACAAACACATTGTAATCATGTTATAGTAGGATTACACCGTTTGATCGATGTTCTCAAATTGTTGTCTCGTTATCGAATTTATTAGAGTTTTATTCGTCTACCTATCTATTGTGAGTTAATTTGAGTTTGTGGTTGTGCCCAAAATTAGTTGACCCTTATTTTTATACGATAAAATCCTTATTGTATAGGGTCGTTAGAATATAGAGTAAAGAATAAGCATAATGCTCACTATATTCTCCGTGTGTTGCATGTGATGACATTTATGGAACAGAGACGTGGTCGTTCACTCAAGGCCTCATAAAAAGGCTGAAAATCCGCAGAAGATTCAGAGTAACTGACATAGCCCAAAGAATTGCTAAACTTAAGTGGCAGTGGGCGGGGCACATTGCTCGCAGAACCGATGGCCGGTGGGGCCGAAAAGTTCTCGAGTGGCGAACGCGTACCGGAAAGCGCAGCGTGGGTAGGCCCCTCACACGGTGGAACAACGACCTGGTGAAGGCGGCGGGAAAACGTTGGTTGAGGGCAGCGCAGGACCGGTCGTTATGGCGATCCTTGGGGGAGTCATATGTCCAGCAGTGGACGTCCATCGGCTGAGATGATGATGATGATTGTCCGAGGGGGTAGTCAGAGATATTTTGAAACCTCAGAACATCCACCTGTCTCTAGTAGTACCTACCGAAACTCTGTCCAGTGTGACGGAGAGTGAGCCCGTCGCCACTTGTTGTTTAATTGTAATGGACAGCGGGTACAATACATGCCTCGAAATTGAAGCATGCCGGTTTCCTCACGATGTTTTCCTTCACCGAAAAGCCAGTAGCGAATACGTTTTCAAAAATTTTAAGTGTGCTATACCCACAGGGTCCTTCTTGGTATGATATTGGTTTTTTAAAGCAATGATCAGACCATCAAACTGAACTACTTTCTATAACTTTCTTTATATAACCCAACCACAGATTATTTAATAGTTACTACCGTAACAGATACTGCACTCTCTTAGAAAACACTGATTTCGCGCGCTTTTACAGACAACCGAGTCTTACGATCTGTCACCGCGACGAACGACGAACTTAAACGCGTCTTATGTAAATTAACCTAGAGTCGATATCACATTGTCCGTCACGCGCCTCTGACGTAACTACCGAAACGCTAGGGTTGGTTATTGTCAGAAAATACCCTCCATCACCAGGAATTTATTTTCTTCAATCTTATTTTCCAAAATAACGTTTAAACCAAGTTCGAAGACTACGGGAATTACTTTTCCTGAAAGGAATTTTTTTTTTTTGCGAAAAAAATTTAAACCAACAACTAGTTACCAACATTGATAAAATTATTCCGTTTATTTGTATCTTTATTTATTATTTTGTTTGTATCTTGTACAAACGATAAAAACAATAGCGTTGTTATACCAGTATTCTAAGTATTTTTGCACATATTATTTTCAACACAAAACTTTGCTTTTGGATAAAACAAAATTAAAATTTTCGTAAGTAAGTACCTTTTTTCATCCGTAGGCAATGTGATAAATGACACATTTTGTTAGATTGTCTACCAAACATCACAATAATTATTAGCAGGCATATTTTCCCAAAAAAAAACCGTCCAGTACAGCATAGGTAGCATGCCAACCCGCAATAGCTGTGATACAGCTATATCACGTCTTTTATCTCTTTCGTTTGTGCGCGAACGAACGAGATAAAAGACGTGATATAGCCGTATCACGGCAATCGCGGGATGGCATGCTACCCGTGCTGGAAGTATGCATCGCGATAACGTGTGACAGCCCTATGTTATTAACATCTTGCAAGATACGCGTGACGTAGGTACTTTATCGCATGAGCCAACTACCATAAACAAAATATCAAAAATAATCTGCTGTCCCATACGTTTAGGTTTGCAGTTTCCTATGAAAAAGCTGTATCTTTTTTGTGATTTCGATGTTGTTGCCATGGAGAAAGTTGTTCAGTTTGATGGTCTGATAATCCCCTTACAAAGCCGTCAGCATATTAAAAAGGATCTTTAGCAATGAGTCATTATCGTTCTATCGTTTAAGGGGCTATGTAAAAAAAATAGGATTCTTCAAAGCTCCATATATCATGAAGTACTAACAGTAGGAGTATGATTTGCGGATATGTGTAAATTGAACATATAATTGAAGTTTTGATTAGAGCCAAAACACGATTAAGACAAATTTTCTCGATAGAAAAACAAGCCAAAGTAGCCTCCGTTTTTGTCTATAAACGCTTGTTACTGCTAAACGGTGAATAATAGAAACATGAGACTTGATTTAAAAAAAAGAGATTGCTATTATCTAAGTTTTGATTAGAGCAGAATTGAACTTATATAAATAGTACAATCACAATTAAATAAAGTTTGTTTTTTCGCTTGATTCGATCCAGGCGCGCGCGTCGCCCCATCTCTTTCTCTCGCATCTGGCAGTAATATAAGCTATCACACGCCCGTTTCGCTTAAATTATTTTTCGACATAGGCCCTTAACATTGAATTAAGTAGATCTACGTAGGTACGGGAGCGTGTAATATCTGTGGTAGCTGTTAGGTAGGTACAACCAGAAATTATTCATAACGTAACGTTATAACGTTCACATCACCGGCACATACATTGTAATGATCCCAAGGTAAGCCTTAGGCTTTTTGCTATGGGATTCATACAACAACGGCACAAACATATAACATCCATGACTGAACCGGGATTCGAACCCAGGACCCTGGTTTGGCAGTCCGGCGTGGCAACCATCACACCGTTCGGGTAGTACCTACCATTATCGTTCCCAAAATACTGTCAAAGATCAAAATTTAGTTCAGATTAAATCAAGACTAACAACACTTGTTTATGTTATGCTTAGGTATTCGAGCTATGAGTCACATTTCACGGTAAAGAAATCAAAGGAATCGCTTGAAATATGAAAACATTTTGTTTTCCCCTCTGTGACGGTGCCGGTGCCGATGCCGATGCGGTGTCGCATCAATAGTTCCATGATACAATTCAATTCCCGAACGAGCCGCGAACTGTTACAGAAGTAAAGTTCTCCCTTTTACAATTTGTACGTATCGATATCGATATCGGTAAGAACCTCGCCTCGCCGAGTCCAAGACGGACGTCCAGTAGTGTGGATGAGACCACGACGAAGCATTTTCAAAATCACTTTGTGTCAGTCTCTAAAAATTAGGTAGACGGCCAGCCTATTAGGATCCCTGCCTCGATGTGGTAAGGGTCCTTACCTTTTTAAGGGGATGATCAGCCCATCAAACCGAACAACTTAACCAACATGGAAATGGCGAAAAAAAAATTAAATGTTCCATACAAAAATGCGAACCTACTCGAGCCAAATGTATTTTTTTTTCCACGATTTCGATGTTGGTGGCCTAGAGAAAGTTGTTCAGTTTGATGGTCTGGTCATCCGATTAAAAAAATGCCAGCATATTAAGAAGGACACTGTTGAATTTTTATTTTCACTTATCCTCCACTTCATTTCTTTTTTTTCACTTTATATACTTAGGTAGTGTAGAATAACTTCCTTTTGTTTAATTAGTTTCTTTCGTTCTTTAATGTAAAGAAGTTTGGTGAACGGACATGTAATTTGAGACCCAGACTTAGAAGTCCCGTACATGAATGAAACTTAGTAATACGTGTAGAATGAAACAAAACTAACAAAAAAGTAAATTGGTTGTAACCTGTAGAAGTTGGGGAAAAGGTATTTCTCCTTGTGATACCTTTTGTATCAAGTGTGTGAAACTCATAATCTTTCTTATTAGATAGTCCACTCAATTTTCTACGCATTCATTGTGTTTATTTTAATGAAAATTCACGATAACCGTGCAATATTATGATTATGGAATAAAACGAATCACACACACCATCAGGTCAACCAAAAGCCAAATACGTTCCGTAACGTCCAAAAAATACCTCAGTGATAATATTAGATGAAAATAGCTGCCGTGGTTGCGTTTTGCTAAGTGCTTTTTGGATGATTTGTCTATTTTACTAGTAATTTCTTCTTTTGAATCCGAACTTGTAGAGATGTGGAAGTTTTTTTTTTAAATGCCTTAATTTTTACTGTTCATACTAATTATGATCGCCGTCCTGAAGAGCTTTTAGTTTTCGTAAAAATGGCTGGGTCCAAATTTGCCAAAATTCTTTATTTCACCGTCTGTAAGTACCTATATCAAAAGTAGGTGATTTTACTTGCTTTGTAATTTACTTTGTCAACCATCTTAAAATAGGAAAATATAGCTTCTAAAGCTGAATGGTCAATAAAACAAAAATTATCTTTATCTTATCTCGAAAATAATAAAAATGTAACGATGGGTCATATCCACAAGAGCTGTTTGGCCAATCGTTCGATTGATATTCAATTCTGAATAGCAAGGAGAAAGATCGCCTCGGGACAGCGCCCAATTGAATTTGAAAACAGAACATCGCCGCCCCGCACACCCCCACCCACACCTTCCACTGCCCCGGCCTCAGGTGACCAAACCTCCTAGAAAAGGCAGGACACGACACACGAATAAAGGAAAACGTTTACTTAAGAGGCTCCCCATAGGTAAACGCTAGCTCGGGACATATTTTACTGGTTTTTAGAAGCTATCTTCTCGTTATTTGAAAGACATACAAATAATTGAAAAGTGTAGCAATAGTCTTCAACATCTCGGCTTTATTTGCTATAGATCATATTTCTTATTTTTCTGTATAATACATATGAAAACTGTGTTCAAAGGAAAGCAAAAAAAAAAATAGAATGGATTGTTATTGGAAAAAATCTGTATTATGTGCATCTAGTTTTTAAGTTGAAGTCACTTTTACTTAAGACACACACCTTTGTGTAGATAATATTAAGATCTAAAATTGCTATTTAGCAAAAAAAATTTAAGAACAATATTTAATGAGTTAATTAGATAATTGTTAAATTTGGGGCGAATTCCTATGATTTTAGAATGTGATTTCCTTGGATTAGAAGGCTCCACAGTGACATAATGAAGGACACGCCAGTCAAAAATCGGTATACCTACTAAAATGACGTAGTTTATTAGAGGTGAGGTGGCTCTGAAAGAGTCAAGGTCGTTC
Source organism: Agonopterix subpropinquella (assembly GCA_922987775.1). Classification (NCBI taxonomy): domain Eukaryota; kingdom Metazoa; phylum Arthropoda; class Insecta; order Lepidoptera; family Depressariidae; genus Agonopterix; species Agonopterix subpropinquella. The sequence continues at coordinate 49,821,733 of OV277693.1, read as the reverse complement.
GGTCAGGGAAACCTCTTAAGGTTCTAAACAACGGTAGGTACTGCAAATTAGTGTCATTAATAATCTACATTACATTGGTACGTTTAAAAATGTAATTCCAATGAGTGCGTAGGTAAAACCGACTATACATCTTTGTAAATGATGGGTGATTTTAAAATCATTAGCTAAACTTTCAGGTGTGGTTCAGGTGATCAAATTGAACAACTTTTAGTATCGGAACAAACATGAAATCGCAAAAAAACAATTCAGGCGGAAGTTCCATACAAAACCTCGACTCAAATGTACTCACTCGACTTTTTCTTATTTCAGGTTTGCTTGTTGGAATTTTGCTGAGTTTGATTACCTGGACTGGACCGCGCCTGAAAATTTTGCTTATGATTTTAAAATCATCCAGTATTTTATTAATAACAAAAAATGTGAACAATTTGTAGAAACTTACATGAAAACAATTGCTTTGAAATAATTTAATTTAATATTTTGATGCACTTAGGTACTTTTGTTTTACAGTGTGACTTATAATTATGATAAAGTTAATGAAGTTGTACTTATTAATAATTAATAAATAAGCTAGCGCATCAATAGGTTTATTTAATGTTAACATTTTCCTGGACAGACCTGCTCAAGCATATATCCCATCTTTACAAGGGCATTACCTGTGTAAATTGGTCACTCTACTGCCCCCTGCCCAGCGCGGCCATTTTCCCGCCCATAGACAACAGTTTTATTGTTTTTATATTTATTTATCCGACGCTGTTTTTGCGTTATTCTGCCCTATCGTTTTTGGCGCGTGCCTTTATGACGTAGCAAAGGGCGGACGACGGCCAGCCGTTGACACTATGTAGACATGACGAATAGAAAAGACAAGATAATATAGTTGCCTTCTTCAAAATAATCAAAAATATATAGTAAATGGGGAGCAAATTTAAAAAATCTTAAAGGGGCACAAGAGCCTCCAGAAAACCTACCGCCCTCAATCGTATTTTTTTAATTGAACATTAAAAAGAAAAACATTTGTGTCACACTGTAGCAGTTCTATTCAATGTTCTTGTTCTTAGGTTCTTAGAGTCTATTATAATATTTACATACCTATATATCTATGCATTGTAGTCATTGCTGGTCTCAAACTAGGAACAAGTATAAGAGGTCTCTAACTAACTAACGGTCTCTGGTCTCAAAGTACACAGTCTAATGTCAATGTCAATACCTAGTTTATTATAATGTTAAAACATGGTTAAAACCGATAAAAATTGCCACTTTCGACGGTTTTCAAGATAGTTCTAAGACAAACACGGTAAGGAACTATAAAAAGGGCGATCACAAAGGACCAGCGATGGTCTACGTGGCACAGGCTTAGCAAGCCTGTCAAGGCCCAAAACCACAAATAATAATAATAAGACAAACATGCCTAATTCAAAAAACAAATCCGCATTTCAAGAAATTGAAAATCATCAATGAGACATTCTTGTTTCTTTAAAGTGAAAACTTCTTTAGCGGCGTTGTGCACTTTTTGGGATGGGTAAAAAATGTTAAACTCGCGTCAGGACCGTGACGTCACGTAACCTAATCGAAAATTCGTAAGCATAGATATGACCGTGACGTCACGTGACGTAAGACGTCAGATCTCTTAGTTTTCACTTCTGCCGGCACTCCCGGAGTGCAACCCGTTTTTAGGGTTCCGTACCCAAAGGGTGAAAACGGGACCCTATTACTAAGCCTACGTTGTCCGTCCGTCCGTCCGTCTGTCCGTTCGTCCGTCCGTCTGTCCTACCTATTTAGGGCTGTAACTTTTGAACGGTAAAGATAGTTGAAATTTTCTCAGATTATGCGTTATTGCGGCGGATTTGTTAACAAATAATAAAAATGTCAAAAAGTTAAAAATGAAGGGGGGTTCTCAACAAGAAACAAGTTTTTATCAACGTTTTTTCTTGACGCTCTATCGTTAAAACGGTAATACATACAAGCGTCAAACTTAGTGTGATTATAGAACAAACTCTACAGAATAACAACAAATACTAAAAACCGGCAAAGCGTGAGTCGGTCTTCCGCTAAAGGTCCCGGACATAAAATTTTTTTTTCTAAGTTTGTAATGTTGTGTTCTGTGGTGGTGTGGTACGGAACCCTCGGTGCGCGAGTATTCCGACTCGCACTTGACCGGTTTTTTTAAATGTTATTTTATATATATATACATACATAGAACAATACCTAGTTAAAAAAAACTAATTGAGAGCAGCGCAGCAACTTTGGGGGATATCGGTCGGTACCCTCTTAAATAGGCATAAATTATAATTAATTAAAAACTAAAAAGTTAAAAAATAATATTGTAGCCGATGACTTTTTCGTTCGCATCATAAGAACATTAATTTGTTTTATCGAAGTCGCTGTCAAGCCGATCCGCGACAGGGCTTGCATTAGTTTTTTGGCTTGGCTTGACACCGACTTCTATAAAACAAATTAATGTTCTTATGATGCGAACGAAAAAGTCATCGGCTGCAATATTATTTTTTAACTTTTTAGTTTTTTTGAAGGCGGTTTTAATTTTTTGTTAAAATTTTGTTTATTTCACAATTTTCAGTGGTGAATTCATTAGTTTGATTTAACAGTAGTGCTTCAAATTAACAAACGCACTAATCGGCACTACGATTTTCGAAGGTTCCCCTCGATTTCTCTGGGATCCATCATCAGATCCTGGTTTCCTTATCATGGGACCACCCTTGGGATATCTCCTTTCCAACAAAAAAAGAATCATCAAAATCGGTTCATAAATGAAGAAGTTATCCGCGAACACATTTAAAAAAAAAAAAAAAAATATATACGGTCGAACTGAGAACCTACTCCTTTTTTTGAAGTCGGTTAAAAATGAACTGTAAAACCAATTTGCTCGATATATTCCTAACCGTTTTCATTATGTATTTTACAACAGTACCTTAGCCAAGTTAGAGCCTATGCATACCTACTCCGAATTTTCTACTTGCAGACGACTCTAGATAGGATCCCTTCCTCGAATGAAATGAAACCATAGTAATTACCTACCTACTGTTGTGACGGACACTGGCTATGTAGTGATCTTTACCTTCACTTAAAACTGTAGCAATTGTCGGTACATCCATGTCCCTATTGTGCCAACAGTGTCAGGTGAAGCAAAGGTCCAACTATGATACGTCAGCGCGATTTAGAATAGCCACCCTCGTTTTATCGTGCCTATGCCTTTACCAACTTGAACAGTACAAGACGTAATAGAAAAACAACTCTAAGACCGACGTGATAAGGGCAACCCAAAATGTAAATATACCTTTGCAAGTCCCCATACATGATATCGGACGCGTCCATTCCATGGATATCAATTCAATATCACAGTGCGTTTGATCGCATCGTTCACTAGATATTACTCACACAATGTCGGTCGAATGCAAAGGAAATATTGATATTAATCGATACGGATGCAGTAAAGTTTACAATCAGGTATAATTATAAAGCTTAGAATGGGCTACCTTTTCTTCCAGTGGGTTTCATACGAGGCAACTAAGCGATAAGGTTTCTCAGGCAGGTTTTTTCTAAGGCCCTACTACATGATTTTTTTGGGTTCCGTACCCAAAGGGTGAAAACGGGTACCTATTCATAAGCCTATGTTTTCCGTCTGCCTGTCCGTAGTCTGTCTGTCCTACCTATTTGGGGCTGTAGCTTTTGAACCGTAATAGACAGTTGAAATTTTCACAGAATGTGCGTTATTATGGCGGATTTGCTAACAAATAATAATAATAGTAATATATTAATTGCTCTAAAGTTTCTTAAATACTAATTCAGTACCTACATTTCTGATATTAGTGCCTATAGCTCAGAGTAATTAATATAAGTAAGTACCTACCTCTACGGCTACGCCTATAGTATGTAACGGAAAATTTATTATTAGGAAGGTAACTTAGATAAAAAAAATATGGTTGATAACTTAGTGTTGTGCCTACCTAATTATGAAACTATACAAGCGATGGACAACGAAAACCGTAACTAGCAAGACGATGCCAGAAGCTCGTCTCTTTTTGCGTTGTAAACTTCGTTCATTTCGTTTTTAGTTAGGGTTGGTCGTCTGCCCGTCGGCGTCGCTGGGTTCTTGTCTTGTCAACGATCCACCTCATCAATCATCTGTTCTCAAACCAACTTACTATAAATATCCTATCTAGTAGCCCCTGCATCTATCTTATTCTGCATCTATAGAATAGGACTTAAGTTTAACATTACTTAAACGTTAATTTTAAATTAACGTTACATTAACATTTTGTCGGTCTTGTTTGAATTAAAAAACATGTTGTAGGCATAAATCTTTTAAATATTTGATCCAACATCTAGGAGAAGTCTTGTGATATTAATTTATAAGTAGTACAAAAGATATCTAGAAGATGCCTCTATATCCGCCTCCTAAATGTCTTCTAGTCACACATCTCATCATCAGGCATCATCAGGTATATGGGTGCGACTGAAAATCAGCGCTGAGCTCGTTGAGCCCAACATATTATAATGCTGAGTCGTAACCCTGTTTGCTGCTGCGGCACGTGTCGTTTTTTAATTGTGTGTTAATTTAGTTTTTATAAGTATAAATATAATTGTGTCAGCGTGTTTTGTTGTTTGCAAATAAAAATATTTTCATTCTTTCTTTACATCTGATAGACATCTGCTAGAAATCTCTTCTAGATGTCTGATGCACGGAGTGTGCAGAATTCAGATCAGAGTGCTTCAATGATAGCAAAGAACTCCTACCTACATGATACTGCCGGACCTCCTCGAGCCGGAGTAAGTGTAGTAAAAAAAGGCATTCTCATCTCTTCTCGCCTGGTGTCCCAAGTAGGGTGCACTGACATATGCAAGCGAGAGGTGATGTGAGATCTCGTACTATATATACGAAGGTTCAGAAATACCTACTCTTCCAGTATGGATCCATCCATACTGGAAGAGTAGTATACTCCAGTATATATATTCTGAGGCGGCTGTAAGCCAACTTATAGTGCCATTCTCTTTGTTATAGTGCGTCCAAAAAAGCCTGGTGATTTTTACAGATAGATTTAGAGCGATTATTTTACTTTCTGAAAATGTTTGAGTCGTAAAACCTTTAATTTTATCATCATCATCATCTCAGCCGATGGACGTCCACTGCTGGATATAGGCCTCCCCCAAGGATCGCCACAACGACCGGTCCTGCACTGCCCTCATCTAACGGATTCCCACCGCCTTCAACAGGTCGTCGGTCCACCGTGTGGGGGGCCTACCCACGCTTCGCTTTTCGGTACGCGGTCGCCACTCGAGAACTTTCCGGCCCCATCGACCATCGGTTGTACCTATGAAAATTTGCAATGCTTTAGAATTTCCTAAAGGTTTCTAAGGGAAAGATGTTCAATATCATGGGTACAATCACCCCGTACGTGATCATGATCACAATGCAACTGTTTACCCTAACCATGTGAATAGGTAATAAATTAATAATAGTTACTATTACCTATTTTCATGCCCTAACATAACATATCTATGGCCCTAACTCTGTATATGCTGACCGCGCGTACGTCGCGCGTCCAGCTTATTTTGGGTTTGTAGGTAAGCTTGATGTATCGCCGAGATACTCTTGCTAGCCATTTTACCTCTTATGAATGAGATAAGTATTACAATAAGAAACGTTACGTAGGCGTAATGTTGGCGTAACGTTTGATGTCCGTTCGATCGAATTTTCTGTATTGTGCGATTTAACCATTCAGAAAAAAATATCGGGATAGCTTTTTTACTTCAGCTAAACCAAATCTAAACCAAAACCAAACCAACAATTGTGCGACATCACAATTGTAGCTTTGTTATCTTGGGCCCCTGCTTATAGAATTGTGTGGGTCACATTTTCCAAGATGGCGGCCGGCAAAGCAGCCGGAAAATGTAAAACTGACCTCAGACGGTAGTGTATATTTTCTTTGCCTCAGATTTGACATCTACGGGCTGTTTTTTGGTAGGTACATGTTTTTTCCCGATAAAATTTCGGCTAGTTTCGGAGCCGGTCTGAAAGGGATACCTATATGGAGACCTTAGATGGAGACGTGCATCTTTCTACTGCTAATTTGACTTTCAGGAGTGCGATTTTTGAAAGTCAAATCAGCAGTAGTAAGATGCCTATGGGAAAATTTCAAGCTTCTTGATGCCTATCGAAATTTTGATATTTTCAAATCCTGAACTCACCGAATGAGATTCAAACATCGCACTCCTGGTCAGAAGGATTCCGGAACATTTATTAAACCCACATTGAAATCAAGTCAAACCCGTCAAAAAAAAAAAATACCGCAACGCAACACAGGTGATCACAGGTCTGCGCGTATCGTCGCGGAAACACCTGTTTTGTACGTAGGTACAGTGCTTCTTGACAAAAGGTACCGAATCATCCTGCTGTGCTAAAAAGTAAAGATAAAAGAATTTGTAACAAAAACCATGCAATAACCTTAATTTAATTAGTCCTACCTTAAAACAGTAAATTAATATTTCTATGCCTAGTAGGCCAAAATAACAACCATAAATTGAGCCGGGTCCGCTGCGCCATGTTTTCGTGTTTGCTAACATCGTTTTCTAACTTTTCCCCTCCCCCGCAGGCGAGCGCGGGTGATGTTATCCATTTGCACCTAACATCACCCGCGTTCGCCTGCGGGGGAGGGGAAAGTTAGAAAACGTTGTTAGCAAACACGAAAACATGACGCAGCGGACCCGACTTTATGCAAACATAACAAGCTCAAAACGTTAAGATGCTGAGCCGTATACATTCACAGAAAATATTATTCACTTCCTGTAAAATTTAGTGACGTTCGTTCTAATGAGGGATTTTCCAAAAGCAAAAAAAAGTAAAAAGTTAGTTTCAAATTTCTCGATAGATGGCGTTGACAAGAGAGGGGTCGATTAGGTATGACCAGCACTGGTACCTAGCATGCCAACCCGCGATAGCCGTGATACGGCTTTATCACGTCTTTTATATCGTTCTTTTGCGCGCGAACGAACGAGATAAAAGACGTGATAAAGCCGTAACAGGGCTATCGCGGGTTGGCATGCTACCAGTGCTGGCCTACCCAATATCAAACTGTACAAAAACATGTAAAGTCATTCCTTACAGTCGCACACAGATTGCCATAAGTGTGACAGAGCTAGATTAGACGTAAATCTGTTACGTCTGTTAAACAAATGTCACCACTTTTTAAGCAAATTCAAGCAAAATTCGTTCTTAAAGTAAGGAAATAGTGGAGTCTTCCAGCTGGGGTCTGGTGACAAAATGGTTCAAGACGGTTCTGTTTACTATTGACATTTCACTTATTCTAATGGGCAGTTGTCGTAAGTGTGAATGGATGTCAAGTAGCGTTTCTATGTCTTGCTTTATATTATTTATCTACCCCTATATTTTATCTTTGAGTATGAACAATATAAGCTGACCGCGCGCAGGGTGAATAACGTATAACGTCGCGCGACCACCTTATTTTGGTTTTGCTTAGCTTGATGTGTCGCCGTGTGTACAAACAAACCCTTTTTTATTGTTGTTGGTTTATTATAAACTATCTGCGGGGCTAGTATGCCAACCCACTATAGCGTGATATATCGCTATCACGCTTCCGCTCTCTTTCTATTTTCGCACGAACGAACAAGATAAAAGATTTGACAGATGGATGTGTTAAATATCGCAATCGCGGGTTGGCGTGCGTACTAGCCCCGCTGTTGATGAAGTAGCGATTACAAGTTTCCCGGTTTATTTGTGTTTTTGTGTTAAGCCGGGTCCGCTGCGCCATGTTTACGTGTTACGATGTTAGCAAACACGAAAACATGGCGCAGCGGACCCGGCTTTAGGTTTTTGTAGTTTGTGTTATTGTCGTTATATTCAAAATGGATACAAAGCCACGTCCGATACTTGATTCATTGTTGACAGACAATAACACCGAGATTGTTAATAATAAACCGACAATAATATCAAAGGGTTTATACTGCGTCTTTTTATTAATAATATTCATAAATATACCATAGGTACCTAATCGACCCCTCTCTGTTCAACGCCATCTATCGAGAAATTATGAACTAGCTTTTTTTTTTCTCTGGAAAATCCCCCATTCAAAACATCACATCACATTGCTCATAGCTCTTTCCTCACTCAATATCTTCAATAAATCTGTAGAAAGTGTATTGAAACATTGTGTTCACTATTATTTTTATTTTAGACAATAATGTGTAGAATAATATTTTGATCGTACAGGCTCTTTTTACGTGGTAAATTAATATTTCTATGGGTCTTTTATTTTTATTTCAAGTTACTGAAATTATTCAATGAGTCATATCATTTGAATTTAGATAGTGGTCTCACATCACTACTAGTGCTGCCAGCTTAGCACTTTTTAGGCTAGATGTAGCAATTTAAACTCGATTTGCTCCTATTTTTTTACCAATATTATGATTTAGTTCTAAATTTTTATCGGTAGATTCGGTAGATCTACCGATTTCGGGTAATATATACCCAATTACCGATATACCGATTTTAGGTTGTGGTCTACCGATTTATTTGGCTGAAGATGTTTTAACCAAATATTTAGGTATTTTGCCTTTTTTTGGGGCAGATAATTAGAAATTAGGGTTAGTTAAGGATCTTTATGGTCTTATTTGAAAGTTTATGGACTGAAATAGGTAGGTTATGAAAATTAGATTTTATAGGTTAGGTATGGAAAAGTTAATGCTTTTTAAATCAATGCAGAGAAATCCTCAAAATCTGTATTTTTCGATACCTAGGCCAAAGAAAATATACACTACGCGAAAAGAAGCGACACTCATGCATGTGTGCTCGTAAAAGCGCTCGCGGCTATGTGTGCGGGTCGGGGGCGAGCACGGGTAGGAACGCGGGTTGCGAGCGGGTGGGACGTCATGTCAATGACGGCCGAATCTCAAGGATGTTCTCGCTCGCTCAACTCATGAGGAAACATGTCATGTCGAGTTGATTGTTGTGTTTCCTACCTGCCTACTCATACTTAACGTCCTTTAAAACAGTTAATTCAAAATGTAGGTATTTTAATTTTGATGATTGATCACGCCCCCTATACTTATAGGTAGTTTTTTCCCGATAATACCCACCTACCACCTACAACCTCGATTTTTAACCCCTTACTGCATGGAATTTTTGATTTGGTTGAAAAAAATATATGGCTTAGAAAAACCCTAATGCAATCCACAATAAATCAGAAAAAAATATTGCTGAAGTATTTTCGGAAATATTTATCAAAAACTGTCGATGCCAAATATGGCATTGGATGCAGAAGCAGGTGTAAAATTGGTTCTTCCAAATATGACATAGCATTCAGTAAGGGTTCTATAGAACATAATAATAATAATGCCGAGATTATTAAGTTTGAGACATCTTTTGGGGTGGTTGGGGATCTACCTCCAAGCGGCCCCAGGCAACGGCATCACAAGCTAACAAGTTTGTGGTGGTGGCTGAACGATCCCCCACAGCAGTGTGGTAGGCTCCGCAAGCAGCCTCCTGGCTCGCGACTACCCTCCTGCTGGAGTCTGGCGCCAAGCAGTTTGCTGCGTTCCGTCGGTGTGCAGGAGTTCCAGTGCCCTTCTGGGTAAGCTCGCTACATCTTCGTCCTCATCTTTGTCCTGAGGACTAGATTGAGGTCAAAAGCAAACCCATCTACAATTAAAAAAAATCTCCACGGTACCAGGGGGTACCCCTGACCCCCCTTCCTCAAAACCCCCCCCCCCCCCCCCCCCCCCCCCAACTCCCACCCCCAAACTTCTGCGCCCCAATTGTAAAGCCTGCTGAATTGCTTAATATCGAAACCCAATACCGGTATTCAAAAACTGTCCAGTATTCAAGCCAACTTGTAGATACTGTATTTATTTAATTTAATTCAATAAATAAAGCAATTTTGCATGTAATACCAAATTTGTCCATCGTATTATTTTATCAAATCTGCATCTTAGCCCAGATATGTCAGTATGACTAGACTGCATGCTATCCCATATTTGGACACTTAACTTCAACACAAAAAATATTTGCAATACTCCAAGAAAAACTATCTTTTTCTTATATTTTGACTGGCTCAGATAACTGACAACGCACTGTGAAAATTCCATGGCCACACAAAGCAGAAAACAATTTAAAAAAATCCAAAACCTTGAGCTACTCACGTGCTGGATGAAGTTCAGATTCAAACAGTATTTTTCTTTTTTTTACTAGTGCTGGACGCAATCTATTGTTACAAATGTCAAAATACATTATCGGTAAATGGTCTGAGTGTTGCCAGTACGACAAAATGAACGGCAAATTTAAATGATGTATCAAAAACCTTTGATGCCCGATATGGCATGCTATGCAGTAAGGGGTTAAAAATACACGACCTATAATAGGTACCTGATTTTGATTATAATAATTGATTGTTACATTTGCTACCTACCTACCTATATTATGGGTATCGAGCATGACGTGAAATTGACACTACAATACTAACTGCAATGATAATACATATAATTTTCTTTACGTGAATAAAATATCACCAAGGTAGGTAGATACATATTATGTATCGTTGTCGGAAGGTATCGACCCTATCGCATACTCGCGCCGGCCCAAGGTCACCGGAGCGGGATATTTCACGTACACGCAGTGTCATGGCTACTAGAATTTTATAAAATGTCTTTCACTTCACTCAAGTTTAGGTCAATACGTAACTGGCACCAAAATTTAAGTGTCAGCATGTCTTATCGTTCAGAATTTGATGGCGATTGCACTTTTGGAAAAAATGGGACCTAAAACCAGAACTTTAGACAATCTACCGATTTCTACCAATTTTTTGTCGTCAATACTACCGATTTTATAAAAGCGACTTTTGCAATTGCAACACTGCTTGTCAAGTTGTCATTGAATAGCGCGGGAGGCGAGTGACCGGTCGCGTGTTCAACGTGTTCAATAGTTTTATTTAGAAATCCAGCGAAAATACTAAATAAAAATGAAAGGCGACAAGAACGTAGACATCCAGGCACTCAAGGACATCGCTAACAAGCTGAGGATCGACAGCATTGTTGCTACAAACGCCTCTAAATCAGGGTATGTGACATAACCTCACTTTTTCGTATGCCGCTATATTGAAGGTCTAATGAAGGTTAGCATTCGATTAGAAGCTGATTGGAATGTGATAGAATCCTTAATTAACACTATTTTATATTATTTAACTAGTTTGGATAATGTTCTTTATGTTAGTACGTAGATTTCATGGCGTGATTCGCTAACAGAGCGTCGCGTCGTCGGTGTTTTCGAGAGGTCACATTGCAGGTACCTGTCGGTAACTTGAGGCTTTATGTCCCCTATGGACTTTGATCTATAGTGCATGCAGTTGCCCACAATATGAAAGTGTATTGCTTGTATTATCGATGGTATACCGCCTACCATACCATGACCACGTGACTTATCAAATGGCGGCCTGCGGCGGCTTTATCACGCTATGCATTCAAGGTTGTTTCAAATTATGTCAATATTATCTGTTACCGCCATCAGTTACCGCATATACTCATTATCATAATGAAATACATAATTTTGATACATTCATACTAATCTTATAAGTATCGTACAATTCGTACATGTGTAAGTTTGGATGTTTGTAACTCGATCACGCTGAACGGATTTGGATGAAAGGGGTTGTCGATTTTTGCATGGAAGGTGGCCTATGGGCTGCCATAAATTTTTTCATGCTTTATCTTCTTTTTCTGTCACTCAGGAACATAATTTGCTAAAGCGAGAAAGGTCGCAGCCCTGCCGGTGCTGCCGCATGCTATAGCATTGCCGCTATCTTTCTCGCTCTAACAAATGACGTTCCTGAGCGACAGAAAAGGATGGAGCGTAAAAAAATAAGATTCCATGCTGCCAGATGAGATTCAAATTCAACCCTAAGTCATTTTGTGTACCATCAGTTTCAGAGTTATTTTATGATAAAGATTTATTCATCAGAATTTATATCTTTATAACTGGCAATATTACAACAAAATGACTGTATATATTTTTGTAACCTACATATTCCGTATCGATATAAATATGGGCGTCAGACTGCAATACATCTTTTGTGAAAATTCAATATGGTTCAAAAGACCAAATGCCACTAATCTTCAAATTCAAACCTCGAAGGCACTGTTTATACCATAAAGATATTATACCTTACGGAATAGAGTAAGTGACATGAGTTGTCAAATGTAACCGTTTTTGGACGTTTTTTGGAGTCCTCGGCAAGGTAAAAATTCGATTTCTGTGTATAATTCTCAATCTAACATGAAATCGTGAATAATTTAATGAAACAGTGTTAGTATATTTCACAAAATTATCTACGATTTCACTTTAGGTTCACGATTATTCATAGAAACCGAATTTTTACCAGGACTCCAAATCCCCAAAAACGGTTCTATTGCCTCGCATCACATATCTCTTTCTATTATACAGGCATGCTGCTAGGTACATCTCGCTCTCTCAGTTGTCACTGTCTCTCTTACTTAGTATAATACCTTTATGGTTTATACAGAAGAGATGTGCGGCGGTGGCGGATAGTCAAAGTTAGACAATATAAACCTTATAGTATGTAGGATAGCGTTGTTTGGAGAATTGCCTGCACCTCCAGGCGACGTTGCCTGGTGACACGGGCGCGATTTTCTTTTGGCGACACTTTTAGCCTCTACTTCCACAGAGGAGTGGTACCAGTACCAGGGTATTTTAGGACGTCCCTCTTTTGTTTGCCTAGTGGGTGCTATTCTAAGGCTGTCTTGGATGGGTGATCATCAGGATTCGTTATACGTAACTGTCGCGAATTTCATAGGCCTAGGGCTATAAAATTATTGTCTACAGCACTCGTCCGTAGCAAGATAGAGGCGGCCTCTATTGTATGGAGTCCACACGAAGGCACCTACAATTTGCTGCTAGAGAAGATCCAAAAGGCTTTTCTCCGATTTCTGTACAAAAAAATGTATGGGTATTATCCCTTTTTATATCTCACGAAGTATCTTCTGGGAGCACTGTGTTTCAACTCGCTACAGACGCGGCGCACCTTCGACTCTCTCACGACAGTGTGCCGTTTTCTGCGTGGTCAATCAGACTGTCCCGAATTAGTCAGCCGGGCCCTCCGCCTATTCGTGCCCAACAACTACGTGCGCGCGCGTCGTCACCGGCTGCTGGCCGTGCCGGCGGCGCGCACGGCGGCGCACCAACACTCTCCGCTCGTGCTCGCCCTCAGACGTCTCACCACGCTGCTGCAACACTCACCACAGTTTGACGTTTTTGCTGACCGCTGGTCTGATTGTTTACGAGAATGCCTGACCTTCTCTGAGAATGTCTAATTCGTAAGATTAAGTTAAGTTGGAGGAAAATTTAATATTCTTGTTTGATTTGTATAATTACTTACATAGCGTATTGGAGTTCCTCTGTAAAGCTGTGTAATTGTTTAATAAATAAAAATAAAAAAATAAAATAAAAATCATCAGGCCTTCTACCTAGCCATCGCCACTTTCGAGTAAGGATCACTTTTTCTATATGCTGCTCACCCATCCATCTCACATGATCATATGGAATAATAAAAAAGCCTGGTTACAATGGCGACAATTGGACCCTTGTTGCGTGGACACCCAGTATGTTCTAGATTAACACATGGAATATTATAATCAACACAGACAAAGTCACAAGCAACAGCTACACTGTTTGATAATACACCATTTCTTAAAGATTATTGTACATTTTGTTTGATAGCATTATAAACCACAATGATGACTATGCATGAACATGATACACAACTAGATTGTTCTAATTTATAAATTATCATAATTAACTAGGTAGGTATATTTTTAAGTACTTTTGTGCGAATGCTATCACTTTGTTACCTGTCATTCTGTGCAATATTAAGTTATGGCCCGATAGCTCAGTCGATAGTGAACCTGCCTGCTGTGCCGAGGGTTGCGGGTTTTAATCCCGTAAGGAACAAAACATTTGTATGATGAATATTAATATTTGTACCCAAGTCATGGATGTTTGTATCTATATTATGTATTCTATATTGTTGTCTAGTCATCATAATACAAGTCCAGGCTAGATTCTATACTGTTTAAATGTGACTATATAATTTTTGTGACAATGTCAAAGATATTTATTTATAATTATAAAATATTTTTTGCAGTGCGAACATTGAAATCTAATGACCTAATTGAACATAGTTAAAATTATTGCAAATAATTGTTAGATTGTAGAAACAATCACCTTAAATTGACATTCGAAGTAGTTAAACCTTGACCGAACTATCGGTACCTATCTACAGTGATGACCTCATGACACTGGTTACACAACTAACTGTTCCACTTGAATGTTGTTGATAACACCGGGTAAAAGTAAATTCAGTTAAGATAGGGTTGCTTCAATCATACAGCGTTAGAAATGATTGGAATAATTATTTTCTTTGGTAATTATTCATACTGATTCTTAGTTTTTTAAGTAAAAATTCAAACAACTATAATTATCCAGACCAAACAATGTCCAGTCTTCGTCTCGTATCTAGAGAAAAACAACAGCAAACAATGAGAAAAATTATTTCGGTTTTGTGGTCATCTTTTTTTTGGCTAATCGTGATTGAATACTAATGGCGTGAGATTGCTAGTGCTATCTTTTTAATTTTCCAGTTATAGTACATTACTGCAGCGGCCAGCAACAGAGGCATTGATGGACGAACGTGTAAATGTGGGCCGAGGCGAAGCCGAGGCACACATACGTAAGTCCATCAATGCCTAGTTGTGGCCAAGGCTTGTATAGTACTTTTCTCAAATAATGCGCGGAAATTAAAACAGTAAATTTTCTCAAATAATTCGCGGAAATTAAAACTCTTTTCAAAATCAATGACGAACAACGAACAACAATTTGTTTTTTTTTTTCAATAAACAGCTTTCAAAAAAAAAAATTCGAAATTTTGCAATCCAATTCGAAATTTAAATAAAACCTTTGATGAGTTACCTCCTTGGTCACCATGTTTCGGAATAAAAGATCGTTCCATTTTTAAATAACACGACAGATATGAGTTTACTATGTAATTTATTTGGCCGCTAAACACGACAGATATGGATTTTCATACAACATTGCCGGCCGCTGCGCGCATGTATTTGGCCAATACTGCAATTTCGATTTATCTCGAAGAAGGTTGTCAAAATATTGCTCACATTTCCAAGCATGTTTGAGAAAATTATATTTTTATATCAATGTTATATTTATCATGATTATTGTCATCCTTTCTGACCCTCCTGTCACAATAATTTCTGTATGGTTAGACATCCTTAGATTTCTTCCCTAGCTATATAATATTTGTTCTCTTGCTTTATGTTAGTTTTTGCATGATTTCAGCCATCCCCTTTTTAAGTGTTTAAATCTTATCAACTGCTCTAATCTAATCTATGTTGAAGTGGTTGCCAGGCATCGAATTTACAATAGAAATATTTGGTTTCCTCTTTCTTTCTTATCGTGTGGGCAGAGCCCTGGTGTCAGAGTTTTTTCAGACCGCCTTACGGCCTCTGACGTGGTTTTTACGTAACGACTATTACCACCAGAGATAGTAGCCGGGACCAACGACTTAACGTGCCATCCGAAGCACGGAATCATTTTTCTTTTCAGACAATCAGGTGATTCAGCCTGCAATGGTTGTAAGTTTATTTATGTATCAACCCTGGTCTGGCTGGCAACAGCTGTTACATATGCATTTTAAGAATAACATTGTGACCTCTGCTGTTGAATATTTATATATTAACTTGATATTAACTAAAGATTTACTTACCTTATCTATAATACACTATTTTATGCGTTATTTAATTCTTGGATGCAAAGATTTACTAAGAATTTTAATGTGAGTGCAACAATAGATGTAATGTAATGCTCGTAACAGAACTAATTAGAGCGGATTAAATTACTTTCATGATAATTATGTAAAAGTAGAATAAGTGTTGAATATTGTTGATTCTGCACATTGCTATTATTTAGAAACCTAACTGGTTTTTTTTATGTTTTATTAGTACAGATTTTATACGACCCGGTAGCTCAGTCGCTAGTGAACCTGCCTGCTGTGCCGAGGGTCGCGGGTTCGAATCCCTTAAGGGACAAATATTTGTACGATGAATATTTGCACCCGAGTCATGTATGTTTGTAACTATATATTATGTATTCTATACCATTGTCTAGTCATCATAATACAAGTCCAGGCAAGATTCTGGTACTTTAAATGTGAGTAGATAATTTGTGTGACATTGTCCAAGATATTTATTATTAATAAAATGGATAGATTGTGACGTATCTTGAAATGTAACTCATGAGTTCGTAACATTACAATGCTTTCTGAAACTTTTGTTTTATATTATTCTGGGTGACGTTCTTGACTTTCAATTCAGGAATCGAAAATTGTTTTACACATTATGTGTTTTGAAAAACTTAATAATGGTCATCTAAAATTAACTTGTCTTGCCAGGCTTATTTTTCATGAAATTCTAGATTTTAGTAAAATATTGTTGTACTTACAGTCACCCGACATCATGCGCCTCCATGGCAGAGATCATGTCGGTGCTGTTCTTCAACACCATGCGCTACAAGGTATCAGCCCCCAGAGATGCGTCTGCAGACAGATTTATTCTATCCAAGGTATGTCCATAATGGTGTCTACACACCGAACCCGCCGATAAGCACCCGAAGATACAAATTATATACGAATATATATTATATAGATACTAATTTGCCTTAAACTTTAAATAACCACACGTAAGGTAAATATCTCTCAAATGGGATAACTTATATCTAATAAGAACTTATTTAACTATGATAACCAAAACGTGATTTGTGTCTATTATTAATTTCTAAATATTGATATTAATTACTGTCAGAGAAATTACCATACTCTGTTTAATTGATTGTCTTGTTTTACACTGTCTGGCATCCGTTTTTTGTAAAGTATAATTAGTCCATCCCACCATGTGGTGTAAGATCGAGGTGGTCTACAAAAAAACAGTCTTGCACTAATAACAATTAATTACACAAACTCTCAAATAGAATTGTGTTTTATCGAAGTGCTACAGCAAAGTGTTTGTCGTACTCATGGCGCTATCTTGGCGTACGTGGGCAGTAACATTCACACATTAATAGCTGCCTGCTGTTAGATACACGTTCACAAGATTCAATCTCTGCCTACCCCCAGTGGACGATCGCGTGAGCTATAGGTGTACATTTAGTCTTATTTTATTACAAATACAAATACAAATATCTTTATTACCAAAATAGAAATTCAGTACACATGATACAATGGACCCCGCATGCGGCAAGCCAGAATCTCGGGAATCCTCTACGATTTATCAGGAAAAATTACAAATTTTAGGACAGAGTGAGCGAAGTTAATAATTATGAGATTTAACATTTGAAACAATTTTACAAGGAAATTTTACGTATAAACAGAAAATGAAATTAAACTAATATATAGGTAACGAAGACATGCAATGATATTTAAAAACCTACCCATTTAATTAACAGTACAGTAACAGTATTACGTACCTACATACTTGAGTTAATCTTCAAGAATAAGAGTTTAGAGGATGAGTGAGATCTCAAAGGATTATATTGTAACCACCACTCTATTTTGGTTATGTAAATGCACTTATATTTTCCGTTTTGAATGTTGCCTTTGAAATATCTTATCGTATTCAGTATGTAATGACATTAGTTTCGCCCTTTGTACATGTTTTCTCAACTTTATGTATTATTATGTCCGTGTGTACAATAAAGTGTTATAATAAGTTAACAGACGAAGGCACTAGAGGTAGATATGATCATGTCTCAGTTGAATCTAATTAAACCTTCCAAAATGTAGGGTCACGCCGCTCCTATCCTATACGCAGCGTGGGCCGAAGCTGGTCTGTTCCCCGTTGAAGATCTGAAGAACCTTCGTAAGCTGGAGTCTGATCTGGAAGGTCACCCAACCCCTCGCCTTAACTTCGTTGATGTGGGAACTGGTTCCCTGGGTCAGGGCCTCGCCGTGGCCGCGGGCATGGCCTACGTCGGCAAATACTTCGACCAGGCTCCATACAGGTTAGCATAAACTGAGAGATGGCCTCTAACAGCCGGTGTTCTTTTTGAGTGAATGTGACATTTCCTCGAAATTATTTTTGCGTACGGCGATTGTATTGTGAGTGTTGTCGTTTCGCGCCATATGGTGATGCTTCATTAATTTATTATTGTTCATTGTCACGTGCTTAAAGAATGTCGTAGAATTCGTCGTCTATTCAGCGCCTAACGAATAGGCCTGTAGCCAATGATATTATGTACTTACCAAAAAGAAGCAGATATGTTACTAGCGCGCGCAATTAAGATGGAATAGTTTGGCTCAAACAATGACGGCTGGAATGGAATAGGTAGACCAAGACGTGAAAACTAGTATGATTTATTCACACGAACATGATAATTTTGTTAACTTTGTGTTTGTTGTAAGAAAAATAAAGTATTTGTTGTTTATTTATTTGTATGTTATGTCGCCTTGCTTGTTATTAGAATTTTAGATTTTTTTTTAATGTATCGGTAAGCTAGTTTTTATGACGAATGCTAGAATGGTGAGGAGATGGTCATTATTGCCTTCACTTTGTTCGTCACATTCGACCATTGCATTCGGATAAGGGTGACGCTCACGCACGTCATACTCAACCACAGCGGCTTAGTTTGAATGGTCAAGTTGCTGTCAAGTCATTTCCACGCCACCTTAAAGGCCTCTGATAAGGAGTAACGAATAGTAATTTACATCTGATGTAACTATCTGGGAGTAACTGGTTAGCGCGCCTTTCAAAGCACAGGTCACCAATTCGAAGACTGATCGGACCTGACGTTGTTTAACTTCGATGATCACTTCCAATACCAAAGCATCTCTACAACTAGCGTTCCTATCATGTACAGTCGGCCTCAAAAAGCATCTTTTTGTGGCTGACTGTACCAAATCTAATTTAGTAATGATTAAACTTGGTGTACAGGGTGTACTGCCTTGTTGGTGATGGTGAAGCAGCTGAAGGCAGCATCTGGGAGTCCCTGCACTTCGCCAGCCACTACAAACTAGACAACCTGGTGGTTATCTTCGATGTCAACCGCCTCGGCCAGTCTGAACCTACGTCTCTCCAGCATCAGGTACCTACCTGTTATATTAACGGTACACACATTGACGTAGAATACTATGGACGCCGGGTCTAGTACAAAATTCTCGAAAAAAGTTTCCGAGTCTAAACTACACAAACCTACGTATGTGTAGTAATATAAACCAACTAAAAAACAATGAAAATGCTGAAATTCTTTTCCATCCCACTCCCCCGTCGGGGCACGGCCCGCCCGCGCGTGCTCGTAGTCGGCCAAGCAAAAGGAAGACTGGCGCATAATTGGTTCTCTTTTAATGTTTTGGTGCTCTTTTAGTCCAATAGTTGGTAAGTCAATGGGTACCACCATAATCTGCTCACACCAATCCACTGCAGTATATTTGTCTTTCGCATGGTGTTCTAATCGACCATAACACATTTCATACTATTGCACTAAACTATGCACTTGTGAAACGATTTCGCGGCTCTGAAATTGAATTAGTCCACCACGCATGCAGACTTATATGCATCGGAATTTCTTCAACCTATGATGTAGGTTTCCTCGCGATGTTTTCTTTCACTGTTTAAGAGTAGTCGGTACTAGCATCTATAAAATAATGTTATGTAGTAATTAAAGTACTCTGTGGTATTATGTAAGTACTTACGTACATAAGTTAGAAAAACTCATTAGTACATTGTCCGTACGGATTTGAACCTAGACTTTCTTGAGGGAGTTAGTTTATTAATAAAATTTTTGTTCCTTTTATTTTGTTACCCAGTATTACTTCTCTTGCGAGGAGTAGATCACAAACTACTCTAAGTATATGACTATCATAATCTATCTATCTAAACTATTATAAAACTGTAACAGTAGTGTGTCTGTACATTGAAGATATTTACAAAAAAAAGATTACGATATGATTTTTAGATGTTCCTGATTCCAAATCACCAATTTTTGAATTTTTTGTCTGTCTGTTTGTTTGTTTGTTCGTTTGTTTGTTTGGGTGTATGTTTGTTCGAGTATCACGCAAAAACTACTCCGATTTTGATGAAACTTTTTTTGTTTGATAGCTTATCATCTGACTTAAAATCTGGTATATAATTTATGCGGACGAAGTCGCGGGAAAAAGCTCGTACCTTATAAAACAGTTCAACGATCAATGACTGACTGACAGACAGACAACGCACAGCTTTAACCGCTGAAGATAGAAACGTGAAATTTCGAATACAGAGCATGTAGGGGTGCACAAAGAAACGATTTTTCGCAAATCGTGCCCTAACCTCCTGCGGACATCTGTACTTCTCGTAGGACATAAGAAATAATAAAATCTATTGTTGGTGTTGTAGTCGCCAACCAAAACACCAACAATAGATATTTTCTCAAACATGCTTGGAAATGTGAGCATTATTTTGACAACCTTCTTCGAGATAAATCGAAATTGCAGTACTGGCCAAATACATGCGCGCAGCGGCCGGCAATGTTTGTATGAAAATCCATATCTGTCGTGTTTAGCGACCAAATAAATTACATACTAAACTCATATCTGTCGTGTAATTTAAAAATGGAACGATCTTTTTCTCCGCAACATGGCGACCAAGGAGGTACCTCATCAAAGATTTTATTTAAATTTCGAACTGACTTGCAAATAGAAAGCTGTTTATTGAAAAAAAAAAACAAATTGTTATTCGTTGTTCGTCATTGATTATGAAAAGAGTTTTAATTTCCGCGAATTATTTGAGAAAATTTAGTGTTTTAATTTCCGCGCATTGTTTGAGAAAAGTACTATACAAGCCTTGGCCACAACTAGGCATTGATGGACTTACGTATGTGTGCCTCGGCTTCGCCTCGGCCCACATTTACACGTTCGTCCATCAATGCCTCTGTTGCTGGCCGCTGCAGTAATGTACTATTATATCGATATTTCTTATATCCTACGAGAAGTACAAGTTTACGCAGGAGACTAAAGGGGTTCAATGGGGTGTTAGTTTTCCAAAATCCACTCGGACGAAATCGCGGGCAAAAGCTAGAATTAAAATACCGTGCAAGCTAAAGATACTCTTTCCCTACAGTTGGACGTATACAACGCACGTCTCAAGGCATTTGGTCT
The DNA here is from genome assembly GCA_922987775.1 of Agonopterix subpropinquella. Taxonomy (NCBI): domain Eukaryota; kingdom Metazoa; phylum Arthropoda; class Insecta; order Lepidoptera; family Depressariidae; genus Agonopterix; species Agonopterix subpropinquella. Next base: position 49,800,503 of record OV277693.1, on the reverse strand, counting down.
GCACTCTCTGATAGTCGACGGCCATGACGTGTCTGAGCTGGTGAAGGCCTTTGATGAAGCCGCCGCAACTACTGGCAAGCCTACCGCTCTCGTCGCCAAGACCTTCAAGGGTAAAGGCTTCCCCGGAATCGAGGATCTGGAGAACTGGCACGGAAAGGCTTTGGGTGCTGATGGAGAGAAGATTATCAAGGCAGGTTTTCATTTACTATCTCTACTATTATAAAACTGTAACAGAAAGTGTGTCCTGTACATTGAAGACATTTACAAAAAAAATACGATATGATTTTAGGTGTTCCTGACTCCAAACCACCAATTTGGATTTTTTTCTTTTTTTATTTGATCACGCGAAAACTACTGGACCTATTTTGATGTAACTTTTTGTGTTTGAAAGCTTACGATTAAACTTAAAATCTGGTATTATCCGGGGACAAATGATAAAGAGATGACGGAAACCCGTGCGGATGAATTCGCGAGTAAACTCTAGTTATTAATATTTGCTATGTTAAACATCAGTTTTTTCTATAGAAGTGTTTTTTGTGAATTTCCTATAGGTTTCTTATAAAAAGTTGTTCAGTATCATAGACTGTTTACCCTAACACCCTGTAGATTCAAACAAAAATAATTGTGAACTACAGGACTGTAGTTAAAAGATGTCGAAACGAAAATATTCTAGATGAAAAGTGTCTGATCTTGTAATTGTAATCAAAACGCGACAAAAATGTAAAAAAAAAACCATTAAATACATTACATTAAAATAATATGCATTTCCAACAGCACCTGCAATCTCAGATCAAGAACAACACGGTTTCCCTCAAGCCGAAAGCGCCCCTAGCAGAAGCCCCTAAGGTGCACATTGCTGACATCACTCTGTCCTCGCCTCCAGCGTACAAGGCGGGTGAGCTCGTCGCCACACGTCTCGCTTACGGCACTGCCCTCAAGAAAATAGCTGATAATAACTTGCGGTGAGACTCCCATACTAGCATAGTAGTCGGAGATATTCTGAAACCTCAGAACATCCACGTTTCACCGAAACTCTATCCAGTGTGACGGGGAGTGAGCTCGTCGCCACTTGTAATGGACAGTAGGTATACATGCCTCGAAATTGAAGCACGCAGGTTTCCTCACGATGTTTTCCTTCACCGAAAAGCCAGTGAAGTGAAGTTACAAATCGTACATAAATTCCGAAAAACTCATTGGTACGAGTCAGCCTGGACGGGGATCGAAACCATCGCCTGCTGCGCGGCACGCGAAGTTACACGCCACTGGACCACCACGGCTTACTCGGACATTAAACATTTTTAAATGCGGATTTGTCTATTAAATCTACTACCTGACAAATTAGTATGTTGATACATAACATAACATAACATACATACATAAACTTCGATTTAAATCCCTACCTTTCGAGTGGTCAGAAACATTACTAAAATAAAACTACCAACTTTCTGTTTAAGAATGTCGTTGTAGCAATGCTCACTTTTAGCAATTTAAGTTTCAGGATGTAATGACGTGTCTAGTGGTGAGAGGTGGCTCTTTCGCCCACATAAATAAGCATAAGAAAAATTTGATCCCTTAGTCGCCTCGTACGAGACACGGGAAGAAATGAGCTGGTCATTTCTAAGCCAGACCACACCGCTACAGGGTTCGAAAGGATAATTATCAATGATAATTATCACGATAATTATGACGATAATTATCGTGATAATAACAGGTTGATAATTATCAATTGATAATAACAAAAATTGCGCCCGTGAAATAGAACTATATTCTAAGTATCCAAACGTGTATTTCCGCACTTGTTGCGTGTATCCGAACGCACGTCTAGCCGCGACACGGGAATTCCCCCAATTCACAAAAAATGTCAGCTGGTGTTACGTAAAGCCAAGTGAACTCGAATGTTATTGTTTTACTAAGTTAAATATTGGTTATTGTGTTGAATTTCAACAATGCCGTGCGAGAAAAATCCAGTGTGGTCATACTTTAGTTGCACTAAGACAAAAAATATGTATGTATGTAATATGTATGTATGTATGTATTGTATTGTTATACACCACTAGTTTTTAATTACTAACATAACTTTAAGGGTGTATTCAGACCATGAATCTGAACAACTTTCCCAAAGAAACATGGGTCGAAAAATGAGAAAATTTTTTGGACCTTCCATACAAAAGTGCGGATCGGCCGATCGATTTTCTATGGGAGGTCCTAAAAATTTTCTCGTTTTTCGACCCATGTTTCTTTGGGAAAGTTGTTTAGATTCATGGTCTGAATATACCCTTAAAGTTATGTTAGTAATTAAAAACTAGTGGTGTATAAAAAAAATTAAACATATATTTTTTGTTTGTTTTGAGACAATAAACCATCGATATTTCTTATGAAACAATTTAACAAATGATATTTTAATAATGGTGATAATTATCGGATAAATAATTATCACGGCTCGTTATTATCTTGATAATTTCGAACCCTGCACGGCTATATTGATATTCATAATATTTCCAAATTTTTTGCATGATCGTTATGTAAATAATAAAAATTTTTACACACATTAGGTCTGCACTTGCTAATTATTGTTAAATGCGTATATATTGTGCATTTCATGCAGCTAAGTGCGAGAGTAAAGTGTTTGTCGTACTCACGCTACCACCGTTGGTTGACGTGGGCAGTAACATTCACACAAATGCTATATTTTTCACCAAAATCATTTAAAGTTATATCATCATTGACTGATAGAATGTTTTTGTTGCAGTGTTATCGCTTTGGACGGCGACACAAAGAACTCCACCTTCAGCGACAAACTTCGCAACGCGTACCCCGACAGGTTTGTACAGTTTTATTATAAAAATGAATTTTCAGACACTTTCTACGAGTGTAATTTAACAAATGTAATCTAGCACAGTATAAGAAAGAGTACTAATACAGCAATGCCAGGTTTATAAGTCTTACCGATGTACCTGCGTTGTTGACAAATTATATAAGTAATTAAATGTCGATTATAAAATCAATATAATTTCGCGTCCTATTAATATTCGTCAACTGCGTATAGTATAAACCTGGATCCGAACTATTCAGAACGATGTATGTATGTGCCGATGAGAATTACTTAGTTATGAAAAGAGAACTAATCAATAATTAATGTGCAGGTACATCGAGTGTTTCATCGCTGAGCAAAACTTGGTTGGAGTGGCAACTGGTGCCGCGTGCCGTGACCGCGCCGTCGTGTTCGCTTCCACCTTCGCTGCTTTCTTCACCAGGACCTTCGATCAGGTAATACTGGATCACTAGAACTAGAGCATAGAGATACAAATACATAATCTATACTTATAAAAGAGTTTCGTGACTGACTGACAACAGATAACACACAGCCCAAACCGCTGAAGACAGAAACATGAAATTTGGAATATATATTTTACAGAGATTTTAAGGGTGCACTAAGAAAGGATTCTTCGAAAATCGGATTAAACCACGCGGACGAAGTCACGGTTCAAAAGCTCGTAGTAGATCTACGGCCACTCCATACTTCTAACTTTAGATTACCGCACTTCAGATGTAATTTTAGAGGAGCTGAGCAAGAAACACGCATAAAGCAAGCGCGCGCATGCTAGCGGGACGGCGCGTGTGCCGAGGCCATCTTGTTTCTGTAGCAGTACTAGTACTGATGATGCAGACTTGTTTACATAAAACATTGGGGAGGCCTATGACTAGCAGTGGGCGTCGATCGGCTGATGTGATTATGGTCTATCAGTGTTATAATTATAACAAAAGGTCGATAAATCATAAACAAGAAAAGTTTATTTATTATACTTAAAAGCATAAGAAAGAACAAATCTGCAACACGCTTTCTAAATCTTGAACACACTTCGTCAACATAAGACTAAGGCCCACTCAAAGGTCCAGCCCAGGAAGCTGGCATAAGTATTGTCTATATCTTGGAGGGCACACTGCCTAACAAGCGGTGAAACATGATAATACTCCTTGGTGGTCGGTAATGATCGTTCTTCTTTCGTAAATACCCGTCTGTTTTCGACGTTACTTTGTCCCTTCCAACAACAAAAATTTTAAAATAAAAAGCTTTTATTTAATTTTTGTTCTGATATAAAAAGGGACACAAAAACGTTGGAAATGTTGACTACGGACACGTAAGAAAAAAGTTCGAACATTACAATGGCCAATTTCCATGCTTGTAAGGAGGATTGGTATCCTTCATAAGTCCATGGTCCAGCCCCACGCAACCCCTGCCCTATGGTCCCCATGATGTCCCCATGACACTAGCGACATTTCCCCTTTGGATGGTCAAAGACAACCTTGGATCATAAACTATAACTGCTAAAGGCGATTTTACACGGATCAATTTCGGTTCAAAATTGCTTTCAATTCCATTGCTTCAATGGCATTGAGACATCTAAATACATTTCAATCCGCGAGTTTTCAACTAGTCAAATTAACAACTCTTTATCAAACGTCAAAACGCGTGCTTTGTATGAAATATTGTACTAAAATTTGCAGAGTGACGTCATTGTTTTTCGTCGTCGTTTTGATACTTTTTATAGTTTATCCAGTTATTAAAATAGTATTCAAGCAACAGAATTAGTGAAAATGTGAGTTTAGCGTTATTTTGAAATGGTTTATTTACTGAGCAGTTAAAACTAAAATATATTTTATGTAGTCAACTCCCCAATTTGGTTATTGAAAGCTAAGTATAGGAAATGCGTGCAATGTTCAATATTTTTCAATGGAATTGATGCAATTTGTTTGATCCGTGTAATATCGCCTTAACATTGTAATAGATTCGCATGGGCGCCATCAGCCAGTCGAACATCAACCTGGTCGGCTCCCACTGCGGCGTCAGCATCGGGGAGGACGGCCCCTCACAGATGGGCCTGGAGGACCTCGCGCTGTTCCGCGCGGTGCCCACCGCCACCGTCTTCTACCCTTCGTAAGTCATAATTATATAAAACCGGTCAAGTACGAGTCGGGCTACTCGCGCACCGTGGGTTCACAGAACACAACATTATTAATTTAGAAATAAAAACTTTTTTTGTCCGGGACCTTTAGCGCAAGACCGACTCACACTTGGCCAATTTTTAGTATTTTTTGTTATTCTGTAGAGTTTGCTCTATAATCACACTAAGTTTGACGCTTGTATGTATTACCGTTTTTACGATAGAGCGTGAAGAAAATACGTTGATAAAAACTTAAGTTTTTTGTTTAGAACCTCCCTTAATTTTTAACTTTTTGACATTTTTTTATTAACAAATCCGCCAAATAATGCATAATCTGAGAAAATTTCAACTATGTAGCTATTACGGTTCAAAAGTTACAGCCCTAAATAGGACAGACGGACGGACGGACGGATGGACAGACGGACAGATGGACAGACGGACGGACGGACAACGTAGGCTTAGTAATATGGTCCCATTTTCACCCTTTGGGTACGGAACCCTAAAAATTATAAAACAAGGTGTAAGAAATGTAAATGATAAGGCAAAAGATCCTAGTCATGTTTATTGGGGTGGTTTAATTTCAACCATCAAACTGAACAAACTTTCACTATGGAGCCAAAATAGAGAAGAAAAAAGAAATCAGCTGTTTTATATAAGGTCTAACAAAATTAACTGTATATATTTTTGGTATCAGACCATCAAACTGAACAAAATTCTCTATGAGACCAATATCGCGAAAAAAAACATGACAATACAAAAAAATCTGCTGTCCGATACTAAACTGCAATACATACTCGTTTCAAATGTATGGGACAGCTGATTTTTGTTTTGTTCCGACGTGTTTGCTCCCATGTTCAGTTTGATGGGTAGAGTTGGTGGTTTTAAGGTTAATAATACTTTTCCTTACAGCCTGTATAAAACTGACATTAGCGACTCGTCTTAAATGTATGAGACAATTGATTTGGGTTTGGACGTCTAAACCATAGAGAAATTACCATGGTCTAATCTAAACCACCCTAAAACCACCCCTTTAAATATGAATAAGGTGTTTTGGTATAAAGGATGTAAACATTTTTTATTATTAAGGTGTTACCCATAAAGATATTATACCTTACGGAATAGAGTAAGTGACATGAGTTGTCAAATGAAACCGTTTTTGGACGTTTTTTGGAGTCCTCGGCAGGGTAAAAATTCGATTTCTGTGTATTAATTCTCAATCTAACGTGAAATGGTGAATAATTTAATGAAACAGTGTTAGTATATTTTACAAAATTATCTACGATTTCACTTTAGGTTCACGATTATTGACAGAAACTGAATTTTTACCAGGACTCCAAATCCCCAAAAACGGTTCTATTGCCTCGCGTCACGTATCTCTTTCTATTATACAGGCATGCCGCTAGGTACATCTCGCTCTCTCAGCTGTCACCGTCTCTCTTACGTAGTATAATACCTTTATGGTGTTACCCTGATTGTCTAGCATGGCAGTTCTCTTTTTCTTTGCGCACATCAGAGCGAGATAAAAGGCGAATGAGCATCGTTTCTCGCCTCATGCTCGGGCCTCGGTAACCTTTACGATATATTATATTGCTATTTTGTCTTTCCAGCGAACAGCTGTCTATTTGATCAAAATGATAATAAAAAAGACTCTACTTGGCACTTGCTAATATTGTTGAATGCATATCAATTGTGCATTTCGCGTAGCCAAGTGCGAGAGTAAAGTGTTTGTCGTACTCACGCTACCACCGTTGGTCGACGCGGGCAGTAACATTCACACAATACAATACAATATTCTTTATTTGCACACCAAAACACAAAATAACAATAAAACACAAATAAGTTTCATTTATACAGGGTGTTAGGGTAAACAGTTGCAAAGGGGTGATTGTACCTATGATACTTCCCCTAAGAAACCTATAGGAAATTCGCTAAATTATGTTTGGACTCTCTATACTAAATGCAATCAGCTAATCGAACGTTTGTATGAATAGTCAATAATGTTCTTTTTTCGAATTTCCTATAGGTTTCTTAGGGAAATAGTAAAAGTTGTTCAGTATCATGGGTAAATCACCCCTTAAAGTAATGCAAGTGCTTACCCTAACACCCTGTATATCTAGCTAGTTACTTTACTGTCATGTAAACATTTAAACTATAGATTAGATCAGGGAAACGAGAGACCCTACTTACGTATTTTTTGACTTGTTTTCCTCCGACCGACATACGGTAATATGAGATTTACAAGTGATGATGTTGACGACGTGATGACCACCCCGAAAGGGATTACCGTCGTGAGTTTACAAATGTGTGTGTATGTTGTGTTGTGTTAATAATATTTTCTCAAACATGCTTGGAAATGTGAGCATTATTTTGACAACCCTCTTCGAGATAAATCGAAATTGCTGTACTGGCCAACTACATGCGCGCAGCGGCCGGCAATGTTGTATGAAAATCCATATCTGTCGTGTTTTGTGGCCAAATAAATTACATAGTAAACTCATATCTGTCGTGTAATTTAAAAATGGAACGATCTTTTTCTCCGAAACATGGCGACCAAGGAGGTAACTCATCAAAGGTTTTATTTAAATTTAGAACTGGCTTGCAAATAGAAAGCTGTTTATTGAAAAAAAAAAACAAATTGTTGTTCGTTGTTCGTCACTGATTTTGAAAAGAGTTTTAATTTCCGCGAATTATTTGAGAAAATTTACTGTTTTCATTTCCGCGCATTATTTGAGAAAAGTACCATACAAGCCTTGGCCACAACTAGGCATTGATGGACTCACGTATGTGTGCCTCGGCTTCGCCTCGGCCCACATTTACACGTTCGTCCATCAATGCCTCTGTTGCTGGCCGCTGCAGTAATGTACTATTGTCTTATGTATGTTGATGACAATTAAATATTGTCATAACTAGAGGCGACACCCAGAATGAATTGTTTCTAACATTCGTACAGTCCAACTGGCATATGCTGCGTCCAAGATAGCTTGGTGATGTTCAGGCGGTTTTCGAGATTTCATTTTACTTTTTAAAGCTGTTTGAGCCGTCAAAGCTTTACAAAGACTAAAAATATACAAGATTAATTAACATCTAAACTATTATAAAATTGTAACAGAATTGTGTCTGTACATTGAAGATATTAATTTAGAAAAAGTTACGGTGTGGTTTTTAGGTGTCCCTGATTCCAAATCACCAATTTTTGGATTTTTTGTCTGTCTGTCTGTTTGTTTGTTTGTTTGTTTGAACGAGCATCACGCAAAAACTACTGAACCGATTTTGATGAAACTTTTTTTATTTGTTAGCTAATGATCTGACTTAAAATCTAGTATATAATTTGTGCGGACGAAGTCGCGGGTTAACACTAGTTTAACATAAAATTAAAAGGTTTACGGCTCAAACATTTTCAGAAAGTAAAATATTAGCTCTGAAACGATCTGTCAAAATCACCATCCTATGTTGGACAGACGATAGCCTGTACCAGGCGCTCGCCGCAGCAAGCGCCCCGCACTGCTGATCGTGGTGCACTGATATTGTTCGCGTTGTTTCTTCTATACATCATTATTCAATGTACCTGTTAACAGGGATGCAGTGTCTACAGAGCGAGCAGTGGAACTAGCAGCTAACACTAAGGGCATTTGCTATATCCGCACATCGAGACCAAACACCTCCATCCTATACTCTAACGACGAAGTTTTCAAGGTATTGTATTGTATTTGTTTATTTACCAGACACATGAATTGACACGTCTTAAATAATACATCACATAAACCAAAACAGAGTTTTAGGTGACATAATAAATTCTGCACAGTTTTATATCTAAACTATTATAAAACTGTAAGAGAAAATGTGTCTGTACATTGAAGATATCTTTAAAAAAAAAATTACGACTGGGTTTTTACCTGTCCCTGATTCCAAATCACCAATTTTTGGATTTTTTGTCTGTCTGTTTGTTCGTTTGTTTGTTTTTTTGGGTGTTTGTTTGTTCGAGTATCACGCAATAACTACTGAACCGATTTTGATGAAACTTTTTTGTTTGATAGCTTATCATCTGACTTAAAATCTAGTATATAATTTATGCGGACGAAGTCGCGGGTAAAAGCTCGTAAAAGATAAAACAGTAAAAAATATACAGAGCTCAGTTATAATAAATATAAATATGGTAAAAGCCTTTCCTTCCATGGCTTCAGGTATTTAACAAACTATAATTCTTATGCTCTTACTGTATTGTAAAATATGTCCATTATCTAGTTCCGTAATTATTTACTAGGCAAGTCGTATTGACGAAGAGAAGTAACTAGAGATACATAGTCTCTGCTTACCTCAAGTGGGGTAACTACTGGCTGGCAGAACCGGCGAAATGACTGGGGCCCAGAGAACCTACCCTTTAGTAATACAAAGTGCTTTTTTACGTGCATTTAGCGGATATTTACTTTGAGGAAGACCTCTATAAGATTTTACCAGAGACTTTACACGTTTTACTCCGGGAAAAGTTCATATGTTTGTGTCTGTAATTTACCAAATCAATTAGACTCCACTATAGATCGCTAAAAAGCTACAAAATATATACAGAGTTTAACAAAACACCGTAGATTACTACGGTGTAACAAGGTGTGTACGGTGTCTAAGTATTAACTTAAGGGGGTGCTTGAGACCATCAAACTGAACAATGTTGTGTTCAACAGTGGACGATCGATGGTGATATATCGCTACGCTATCACAATGCTAAGATTTTTTTTTATTTGATCAGGTGGGTCAAGCTAAAGTGGTCCGCGAGTCACCCAAGGACCGCGTTTTATTGATTGGTTCTGGAATCACACTCCACGAAGCTTTGACCGCTGCTGATAAACTTAAGGAAGAAGGTTCGTACAAAAATTTACATTATGTATAATGTAACCAACATTTTTATAATAAGAAAAAAGATACATTTTAATTGTTTCTCTTACCACGATTTTACAAAGAAGTTTGCCGGACGGCCATGTAATTTGAGACCCAGACTTAGAGGTCCCATACATGAATGAAACTTAGTAATACGTGTAGAGTGAAACAAAACTAACAAAAAAGTAAATTAGTTGTAACCTGTAGAAGTTCGGGGAAAGGTACCTTATGATACCTTTTGTATCAAGTGTGTGAAAGTCATAATCTTTCGTATTAGATAGTCCGCTCAATCTTCTACGCATTCATTGTGTTTATTTTAATGAAAATTCACGATAACCGTACAATATTATAATAAGGGAAGAAAACGAAATCACACACACTATCAGTTCAACCAAGCCAAATACGTTCCGTAACGAGCAAAAAATACCTCAGTGATAATATTAGATGAAAATAGCTGTCTTAGTTGCGTTTTGCTACTGCTTTTTGGATGATTTGTCTATTTTACTAGTAATTTCTACTTTTGAATCCGGACTTCTGGAGATGTGGAAGTTTTTTTTTGTTTATAATAATTATGACCGCCGTCCTGAATGGCTTTTAGTTTTCGTAAAAATGACTGGGTCCAAATCTGCCATTCTTCTTTGAGCAGGCCTCCGTCACTCGGCTGTAGGCATAGATAAGCACCTAAACTTTGACGTATCGTAAGCGACGCCCTTGCTGGCTTTTAGTTTTCGTAAAAAATGACTGGGTCCAAATCTGCCATTCTTCTTTGAGCAGGCCTCCGTCATTCGGCTGTAGGCATAGATAAGCACCTAAACTTTGACGTATCGTAAGCGATGCCCTTGCTTGATTTCTGCCACTCGCTCCAGACGGCAACGCCGCATACGTCGCGCGCTGTACGAAGATTTCTACAACTCGCTCCAGGCGGCAACGTCGCATACATCAGTTATAAAATTACGCTGTGGCAAGCTTCACTAGGTACATTATTGCGCTTACCGTCTGGCAGTAGTAATAAAACCGTAAGAATTGACCGTTTTCTAAGGAAATGATGTATCTGATACAAAGCTTAATCTGTGATTTGTGTTCCTGATATTTTGGCAGTGATGCACTCCTTGTGCATGCATGTAGATGTAATTCCGAGCTTGCTCAAAAATCTAGATGTAAAAAATTTCTAGTTGGAAATATAATTAAAAATAACTTAAAATTGTTTACCTTTACAGGAGTCGACGCTCGTGTCCTAGATCCTTTCACAATCAAGCCTCTGGATGAAGCAGCTATAGTGAAGCACGCACGCGCTGTTCAAGGCCGGGTTGTGGTTGTCGAGGATCACTATCAAGCTGGTACGCAATACTTATACATTACCGCCGCAAGTAGTGACTTTGCACCAGCTCTTGTAACGGTTTGCATATTCTTGTGCATCTCCTTCGTGCTAAGTGCGATAGTAAAGTGTTTGTCGTACTTACGCGACCACTGTTGGTCGATGTGGGCAGTAGCATTCAAACAAAATTTTCTTTGATTATTAAACTACTTTGGGTTTTCGGTGCCCACACATAACTGCGACGTCGCATCGCGTCGCAAATATCTGCGATGCGCTGCGTGCAATAATCATACATATGTCATCGTAATAAGTCATCGAGCGCTGGCAGATATTTGCGATGCGGCGACGTCGCAGTTATATGTGGGAGCCGTTTGTCGGGGGACTTTGAGAAGATTGATGAGGGGAATTATTTTTCTGGTCGTACTGTACTCTGCGACTGTGAGAAAGGACTTGGAACCTATCTAAACTATTATAAAACTGTAACAGAAGTGTGTCTGTACATTGAAGATATTTACAAAAAAAAGATTTCGATATTATTTTTAGTTGTCCCTGATTCCAAATCACAAATTTTTAGATTTTTTGTCTGTCTGTTTGTTTGTTTGTTCGTTTGTTTGTTTGGGTGTTTGTTTGTTCGAGTATCACGCAAAAACTACTGAACTGATTTTGATGAAACTTTTTTTGTTTGATAGCTTATCATCTGACTTAAAATCTGGTATATAATTTATGCGGACGAAGTCGCGGGTAAAAGCTCGTTAAGAAATAATCATGAACACGAGTTTGAAGCCTTGTTATGTAATGGCAATATGTTCGCAGGTGGTATTGGTGAGGCGGTCCTGTCGGCGGTGGCGCTCGAGCGCGACATCGTGGTGAAGCACGTGTTCGTGCGCGAGGTGCCGCGCTCGGGCCCGCCCGCGGCTCTGCTCGACAAGTACGGGCTGTCCGCCCCGCACATCGTCGCCGCCGCCAAGGCAGTGCTAAAGGCCTAAGTTCTCCCGGTAAGGTGGATTGTTACTGTATCTAATTGAAACGAAGATTGACAATTGCGAACTTTTGCGCCAATTTGGCACCGAAATTGTTTTCAACTACAGAATGTTAGGGTAAACAGTTGCATTACTTTAAGGGGCGATTTTACTGATGATACTGAACAACTTTCCCTAAGAAACCCATTTTTTATTATTTTTATTTTAGTTTGCGATTGTAGCCTTTGATAAGTGCTTTTGAGTGGCCCATGCCTGGGGTGGTACACCAAAGCTTTATTGCCTCACCAAAGCTGGCCCTATTCAAAGATAAAGACAAAGAAACCCATAGGAAATTAACTAAAATATTTTTCGACTTTTCATACAAACTTTGCATATGAAAAGTCCAACATTTTTTGCGAATTTCCTATAGGTTTCTCAGGGACAGTTTGTTCAGTATCATGAGTTAAATCACCCCTTAAAGTAATGCAACTGTTTACCCTAACACCCTGTAATAGTAAATGATTCTTCAGGGGTTTCCGTAACTGTTTAGCTGAAACTTGTTATAATTCGAAATCTCAAAAGCTCAAATTTAAATATGTTTATTAGGGATGAAAAAACTGTTTGCTTAATAATGTAGCTGTAAAGTATTGTAGTTATTTACAACACTCTTTCAGCTCGCATTGTTGCCGCAATTGTAAAGCATATTATTTCAGTAACAATACTACAATCCGTAGAGAATGTATTCCTATTGAAGCTACAGAACATTCCTGGCAATTTCTATGGTTTTAGTGATATTTGATGGTCCAAATTACATATGGTTTATGAAGATAAATATCAGTTGGTAGCTCCGGCTACGAAAATGATCATATATTTTTGTAGGTTTAAGGTCGCCACTTCATTCTATTATAAGGGTTATGTGAGATCATAAAATCTGTAAGGACGTGGTGATTTAGTGGTTACTTTATACGGTTGTTAACTATAAATTTAGGTAACTTTTATAAATTTTTATATCACAGTGTAATTAAAAAACATGTATTCCCAGTGCCTTTATACTGTAGTGATTAGCACAAGGTCCGAGACTGTTACTGGTTTTTGAAAAGATTTTTGATAGATTATAGATGTAAGGAAATATACAATTCACTTAATGTTGTTGATTCTATATCATTACTATTATGTTTTAAGATTTAAAGTACATTCTTAAAAAAAAAATCTATATTTTATGGGCTTCCTCTTGTTTTTTTGAAATCATACACAGTTAAATGGTTAAATGTTTTATTTGATAATTGGTACATTTTACATTCCTGTTGATTGCATTTTGCATTTTTTGTTTTGTCATAAACATACCTATATTTTCTGTAATAAAGTTTATTAATTACAAAACAGAGTTTATTATTATAAAAAAAAAATCGAAATTACATACTTTATGTTAAAATATTGTCTGTACATCAGTTAATAACAAAGTAAAAACTTAGTCTAATGACTAGATTAACTCTTTTTAACATCTTATTTCAACTACTTACCAAGTACAAACGTATCATAATGTTAGAGGTGTCAATGACTAGTTTTGTTAGTAATTATTACTTAAATTCGAGAGCGCATTGTATTGTGCGATCAATGATCATAATATGATATCGTATCTTGAAATCTAACCACTGACCACAAAAATATAATGCCTTGGCATGTTGCGGAAAATCATTAGAATTAATTTGGTTTACTTCCAACGTCGATTGCACCGAGGCAGGTTTTTAGGGTTCCGTAGTCAAACAAGGAACCCTTTTACGTCCATTATTTTTGTCTGGATGCCCACCTCAATTATCCTTGTCCAAATTTTGCATGAATACAGACAATAATTTTATTACTCTAACACAGACATGTAATACCCCACCTGACATATGTGACGTGTCGCTGGATAGGTTTTAAAATATAGGCTTCTATCTCAAGATATTTGCGTTAAAAGTTTTACATTTAAGCAGTAAAAAATCTGAAATTCAGGAATGTAGCTCTTAGTAAGGTACTTTCAATGAAAATTATAAAGGATGCTGTACCACTGCGTCAGAAAAAAAAACACCCTTTCCGAGCAAAGTGTGTTGGTGGAGTTTAATTTTATATACAAGGACAGCAAAAATAGTTAAACATTATTAATTATGCAATGGCTACGGAACCCTATCTTGGTGTGTAAAACGCTCTTGATTATTTATATTTACGGTCGAGCCTTACACAAGCTTTCTATGTATCCCTTACCGGCTGCGTTGCAGCTACAGAACATTATTTGCATTGTTTTTAATTCACATAAAATCAATAGCTTAATTACAATGATAAATAAAAAAAAACTATAGTTAGGTACTTACTTATCTCATATTTGTACAATGGGATATAAATCAAACCACGTGGTTGGACTACAAATCGATTTCTTAATAACTGTTTAACTATTTGGTTCCAAAAATATATACTGACTGATGTTAAGTACACGATTAATAAAGGAAAAAATCGTAAAATACTGATAAAGCAAAATAGCACTCAAGTATAAAACCAATTAATAAATAAGTTACAATTACCATGGACGGAGTGACGATCAAAACAACACACAAAAACAAATTTCAGTGACAATTTTTTTTAAAATCTCACTATTTGAAAAGAAAAACAATTATAGTAAATGCATTATTCAGCCACTAGTAGTAATATCTTCTCATGTGCACATCTTTGGCCTATCATAAAACTTATGGAAAAATTGTTCTATTCACAAAACAGTTGAAACGCATCACCCCCATTCACCAGTAACTGTCCCGTCACTCGCAGGCGGCGGTTGTTGGTTTGGTACGGGCTCCTCTCCTTGCCTCTCCTCTAATTCTCCGGGGAGATAGTCCTTCCAGCTCCTAAACAAATATCGTGTGAACTTTCGGAGCTGTCTAAATTTACAATACGTCGCCCCCTCTGCAGACTGAAGTTGCTGGGTTTGAATAAGAAAACCTTTCTCTTTAAAGGTTTGCTCCAACTTCTCCCTTTGTAAACTCTTCCTCGATTTCCTCTTTTTCTTACTTAAATCTTCCTTGTTCATAGAAGTACTCTGGGTGTCGATTTTTGGTTGTGCAGATACAGATGCTTCCGCTATGGACTCTGCGTTTTTACCTTGATTAGAATCCCGGTGCAGATACTCATACCCTTTATTACCCTTATTCCCCGTGCCGCTGTAATATCTGAAGTTGCCCCCTGAATCAACCGACAACATTTTCTTCTCCTGTAAGGATGGCTTCGAACCACCGGTGAACTTAAACTTGCAGATGCTAACTTCAGTCGTTGGAGTTGTAGAGTTAGTTTTAACTGGCATGGGAGGGATGAATATTGCCGATCTTTTTCTTTTTACTGGACCTTGCTGTGGGTTAGGAGATGCCCTTTTCATTTTAGTCTGATCGGGACTACGTTTAGCTTCTTCCACCTGCTTGATCACTTTGGGATCTAACAGTTCAGTTATCTGTTTTAGAACGAGTTTGTTTTTATTTTCATCTACTGAAGGTGAATTCGGTTCCGTCGACGTATTTTCTCCTAAACTATTAGGTGTTGATAAAACCCGATCTTGGTCTTCAGCAGAAAAGGGTAACTGGCCAGCGGCAGCTAACCTTTGATAATAGAGCAACTGCGTCTGCAGGGCTAAGGGGTGCATGTATATTCCTGCATTGGGCCAGTAGACATAGCCTGGAAATTTTCCCTCGCCATCGAGACCAGCTGTAGACTGTGCCGGCTCCGAGAGTGTCGGGGAAATGTTCCTTGGCTGCCGCGATAAATCCGGTGAGCTGCTGGCCGTTGCTGGTGCCAAGTTTGTATTCCTCTGTATGACTGAAATCGCATTGGGTTGCTCAGTTTTCACATTTTCGTCAGCGTCTAATTCAGCCTTAACCTCAGGTAACGACGCGTAAATATTCCCGAATTTCTTTTGTATCTGGATCTTCAAGTCGTGGAGATCTCTTATGCACAGGTTGAGAGGTTCGTCGTCACTGTGCAGCGGTCCAGCTATTGTCATTGGTGCTTCGGGCATAGGATCATCGGGGTTACTAAACCTCGGAGGAGAAATGGTCTCTAATCTCTTCTTATTCTCCTGCGACAGTTTTCGTTCTAGTAAACTAGTAATAATTTTGTTCTGTAAGTCCGTTTTAGGCGTACTAATATGGTTATCAGCTCGGAATGGCGGACCCATGCTCAGTTGACTCAGTCTATCTTGTGCAGGAGGTGGTTGTCCTGGTACGACAGTTCCGTAATTCTCGTATATCAGATGGCAAATATCTGCTTTCTTAGGCTTCCTTCCTCTTCGCGGCTTTGAATTGTTTAACGTCATCTCTCCCATGTACGGTAGATCCTCGTAAGTAACGATCTTGCTAGGTGCTATAGCAGGATTCTTCTTCTTCTTTTCGTCAGTCTTACAGGATGTTTTGGCAGCCATGTTCCCTATTGATGATACGTGAGGCACTGTGGTAGTACCAGTCTCATGTTGTATGCCAGCCAGCCTCTGTGCCCAAATCTTAAATGTTTCGTTTGTTAAGTTATTGATGTCAATATTTGGCTCACTTTTAGGTTTTTCTGGTAGTTTTTGCTTTTGTTGCACTTGTTTAGCGTTCGCCTTCTGAAGGCTCTGCTCGTAATGATCCAGGTACTCTTGTGGTAACGCCTGATGGTGGAATTTGAGTTTCCATCGGTTCTTTTGCCGATTCCTCGCGTGTTTTTGTTTCGGGGGCTCCGCCTTCTCCGTGAGTCGCTCTTTGCTGGCTGATAGTAATTGTTGGCGTAGCAACTCCTTGTTTTCTGATGTCCTGGAATAAGAAATATTCAGTTCAAACACTCTACTATTGATTTTTCTCAAACATGCTTGGAAATGTGAGCATTATTTTGACAACCTTCTTCGAGATAAATCGAAATTGCTGTACTGGCCAATTACATGCGCGCAGCGGCCGGCAATGTTGTATGAAAATTCATATCTATCGTGCTCTCGGTAGAGAGTAGTTATATTCCTTGCTATCGTGTTTAGCGGCCAAGTAAGTTACATAGTAAACTCATATCTGTCGTGTAATTTAAAAATGGAACTATCTTTTTCTCCGAAACATGGCGACCAAGGAGGTAACTCATCAAAGGTTTTATTTAAATTTCTAACTGGCTTGCAAATAGAAAGCTGTTTATTGAAAAAAAAAACAAATTGTTCGTCATTGATTTTGAAAAGAGTTTTAATTTCAGAGAATTATTTGAGAAAATTTACTGTTTTAATTTCCGCGCATTGTTTGAGAAAAGTACTATACAAGCCTTGGCCACAACTAGGCATTGATGGACTTACGTATGTGTGCCTCGGCTTCGCCTCGGCCCACATTTGCACGTTCGTCCATCAATGCCTCTGTTGCTGGCCGCTGCAGTAATGTACTATATAAGCCGAAATTTAAAGAAATTAGGTAAGTAAGTAAAGGATGTAAGTACCTGTTATGGATCAGTGGGACAGGCGCAGGCGCAGGCGCGGCGGGCGGCGCGGGGCACACGTCGCCGCACGCCACGCGGCGCATTACTTCTGAAACAATACAAACACGGTTTAGTAACAGGAATTTTGGACACTTGTTAAACGTCCAGGAGGTAGCCAATGAAACTGTTAATCTCTAAATCTCTAGACACCTTAAAATTATGTTTAAGATGTGGAGGAAACTAACGTTAATATGTCGTCTTATTTAATCTAAATATAATTATTTACATAAATTAAAAAGCTTCCCAATAAATTGTATGTTAAAGTGAATAGCGAAAAAGTACCGATAATATGTAATTGTAAGGTCTGAAACCCGAGCGGCTCGAGTGTAGCCCGAAATATCCGCGGGCGCCAGGAAAGGCGCGCGAGCGCACTACGCTACGTTGAAATAAAAGACGATACCAATTTCGCAATACGTGTGTGTTACCAAAATACGGCTGCCAAATATTTGCAATCATTCTTTTTGTTAATATTTACTATTTATATTCGTAGAGAAATAATTTGAAAGGCCGGTTAATAGGTAATGATAGCGTAAATACTAAATAGTAGGTACTTAATTTGCTGTGATGAACAATAAAGTTTAATAATAAATGTACAAGTTGAATTTTGTTTAACCTGAGAACCATAAGAATATTTAATACTTACTTATAATATATTTTGGAGCTAAAAATGTTATGTAAAATAATCTTCCCACAATGGATAGGCATTCAAGATTGTTTTGGTAATGTTTTGTTGTAAAATCGCAATAAATAATACAGACTTGTGCCGTCCTACGCGTTCCGTATGATTCATTCTTTACCGCACACAATTCTGTTCTCCATAATATACCAACTATGGTCACTATTAACATACCATTTATGTCAATTTATTCATCTCGATGTATACAATATCTTCGTACCTACCTAATTGTCAGTAACAAAAATTGAATTAAGAGGCACCAACAAGTTACGCATTGGAATTTAATTATTAATACTTTGATATGATTAGTATTCATGATTATTCAGGAGCCTGTTTCCATCCAGGCAAATACAATTTTCGCATATGCACATACATTTAATAAGCATAAAATTAAAAATTCGCAAAATTTGCGATTTTTTTTTTTAAATATTTGCTTATAGATATTCGTCATTGAACAAGATTTAATTTTTTGGCATCTACCTACGATACGAAAAATGTCTACGTACATAACATTCGCTACCGCACAAGGAACTTTATCGCAAATGCCTTATTTTTATACGACAATAATAATGAAGAAATTACAAAAAAATTCAGATACAAAGGTAAGGCCTACATAAACTCACAACCATTCAGGGTTGGTCAGAAAATATCCTTGTAAAATAATATTATAATCAAAAATGGAGCGTTACCTGTTTATTTGTAAGTAGATTTTTAGCCGCTTGCAGCTCAACAGATTTGAATATTATTTAAAGGCAATTTTACAGCAATCTGAGCTATTGACAGATCTAGTAGGTAGTTTATAAACCTTAGCAAGTTATTAATTTAAAGGTAGACAATATTTCTTTTAAAGCCTACTGAGTATCATTACATTACGTTAGCTTCAAGACCTAATTCGATGCAACATGCTTACTTCATTCCAGTGACGTAGCTAACAGGTCCATCAGAAAATTGGCGGTCCGCCAGTTTATCTCTCTACTACGTAACTCTGACGTCAGTGCTTATTACAGTATCGGAACGATAACAAAACAACTGTTAAATACAAGCCACTACTTATTACTGTACGATCCGATTTTTACAACATTTGCAAACTCTCAATGGACGTTATCTTTGAAACATTCATACATCAGCATCAGTCATGCTATTCTGGCATTTGGAAAAGTTTGCATTGTTATTTATCTCTTGAACTGTCAACTGTATTGTAAATATATTGTGTGTGTAATGCATAAACTTATTACGGTAATATAATAAGTTTATGGTGTAATGTATGTTGTACAGTTTCTGGCCGCATCTTCTCTACAACGGAACACCTTCCGACGCGGTGGTAGAGTCAAAAATGACGTCAGAAAGCTATCCATGTTGTAATATTTTGAATAAAACATTTTGGTTTTGATTTTGTAAGTATTATAAAAAAGGCAGATAGGGAAGGGCATAGTAAAAATTCACAAAGTAACTACCTATCTAATACTTTAGTTCTATAATTTTTTCAGAACATTTCCAGACCAGACTTCCCCAGACCATAACCCAATGGAAGGCTGTTTTATTTTTTATTTTTAGGTAATGTATCGCATCGCATATGCTCACGACTATATTCCTCGAGGGGGTAGTCAGAGATATTCATATCCATATCAACTGCTTAGGTAACGTGGGGTGTTCAAAATTTAAATTTTTTTCAGGCCTTTGCCCAGCAGTGAGTTAAAATGGGCTGATGAATGGTTGGCGCATAATGTACCTAGTATTATGTAGTTTTCTATATTTCTATACCTAGTTTTAGTATCATAACAATTACTTATCAATTAGGTAAAAACTAACTTTTACATGATAAAACAATAAATTAAATATGTATATCTATATAGGTAAGTAAGTACTTCACATTTTATTTTACTGTTATAACTAATCAAACGATGGGTCAAAAGTCAAAACGTACCTAATTATGTCAAACAGTGTAAAGATAATGAAAACTAAGTTATCTTTAACATGTAGAGTTGATTGTTTAGCGTCGCGGGGATGCGGTTGTTATATTATAATTATAACTTATGTTTTGGGTCATACTCGATAGGTCACGTTTCCTGTTCAATTTTTATTTTATTTAAGAAACCGATAGTGAATTTATATTACCATCTACGTACATTTGTATAGAGCCTATTTGCATGACAATGATTATTTACATTACCCTTATAGTCCTCATGCAATATGACCTCATGACGCTTGTTAATACTATATTAGAATGGGGCAATGTCTACATACATTTTCTTGTAAGAAACTAACAAATATTCCCGTTCTCCTTTCCCTATTAGAACGTCTTATGATAACAAAAATCACCTCGATATTTTGTTTAGACAACGGCACAGTGACAAATTATTTAACCTTTCGCTAGTATTGGCTGAAGTGACAATTTGTTCATCCTTACATGGACTATCAACTGCTATGGTAAGTAGGTACCTACATGAAGTGATGCTTTCTTGCAGCAATGAGTTGTACAAACAGTTTGACGAGATAGATACACATGACACAAATTGGGGGAAGTATTTCAATAGCGTTAGTTGGTTTAGTAAACTAATGGACCTAACAATGTTATGACAATGAAATTACATATTTAAAAAGCACACGAAACTTACGAATTATAAAACATTATGCCAGAAGATTACGTAAATTGCAATTTCCGAGAAGATGGGAATGAGATGTTTGATTTCAAACATGTTATTGGATAGTGCAACAAACTGTGTTCTATGTCTACAATTTTAATTGTTATTTAGTTATTAAGAAACATCAAGTTTTAAATAGTAGGTAGTAAGTTACATTTTATTAAGCTACTTTCAGGATACATAATTTAGCTTGTATAATAAATAATATTACTATAACTATCATATCGGAGAGGGGAGAGATAATATCAATAAAAACAATTAGTAGGTACTTATCAAACAATTATGAAATAAATAATCACCTCCACCTTCAGGAAGCATTTGTGACATCCAAATCCTTTAATACTGCACTGTAAACAGAAACACACAACTTTTCATTGGCTATGTGTCGAGCCGGTATCACCGTGCGCGTATTTCGCTCAGAATCACAATGCACTATCCATGGAGGAGTGTGGGGCATGCAGAAGCGCGGGAACGCGTTATCACCCGCGTAGAGGTCGGATGCGCGAGTCGCGGCCACTGTGCGTCGCTGCGCCCGCGCCGCGCCGGTCTAATCTAAATACAGACAACTCGGCCCCAACCAAAATCGCTCGTATTACTTTCGGTTTCCATACGGCCTAAATTTAGAGGCCGCTCGCTACAGAAATAAAAACGTTTTTACGTGTTTTTCACGAGTATTAGACAGGAATAGAGGGCGTTTTTGCAGGCTGGTTGTGTGCCAGCGGCGCGCCGCGCGAAACCCGAGATTCGTGCCATATTTGGCAACCGCTCTGGCGCGATCACAAACGCTTTTGGGTATTTAGTTTCGGCCGCCCCGTGCCCTGGCTCCTGCTCTCGCGGACCGATGCGCGCGCGGCTAATTTCAGCCGCTTCCGTTGCGTTATAATCGCTCACGAATCGAGGATGCATTACCTGCGCGCGAGTACCAGTCCATATATGGAATTCTGATATCGGAATCAATCTTTTGTCATGACAGCGTTTTTCAATTCCTTATTCATTTCTCAAACAGGTATCTAGGATATGGTATCTACTATACCTGACCCATACATTAAGGACCTAATGTACCTAATGATTATACAGGGTTACTGGTAATTCGATACATTCCTTTAAAGACGTAAAAGTAGAGATAATAAGATATGAATTATACCAATGTTAACCGTTTTTGAGAAATTTTGAATTTTAGATTTTTTTCCAATAAATCCCAAATTTCAACATCAACGTTAATTTTTTTTTTAAACTACACAGCCTATTCTCTCTTTTTTATTCTGGTACTCAGACAACATGCTAAATGCTTTGTTGAAAGTAAAAAAAGTTTTAATTTTCGCCATAACATCGGCACAGTGTCTCAAAACACAATCAATTAAAATTATTTCGTTATTTTGTTACTGTTTTAAATGCAAATTCATAAAAACAATCATTAGCTAATAAAATGTACAAAGTTATTGAAATCTTCCTTATTTATCTAGCTATCCAACGAGGTAAGAGTGTTTAGAAAAAACCTCTTTAAATAGGAAGAATTAGCATAGAATTAGTCTCAAAAACGAAACAAGTCTTACTTTATTAACATATCACTTGGGTTAGATTTTTCCACAAATGTGTTAATTTATTAAATTAAACATTAGAGATGGTTTAAAAATGTTTAATTGTTATTTTTACTTGTCCTACTCAAATTGTGTACCCGTATTTCTGGTACATGTTCTACATCTACGTCGTATGTCAGTCCTGGCTGATGTAGAAGGTAGTCTACAGTACAGGTGTATTCCTGGGCATCTTACCGGTCACGGAGTCGGACCTTCTCTGCGGATTGGCATATCTGGGGGCACAGTGCCCAGATCTTACACCTATTGACTACTACGTCTGACACTTGGAGAGATTAGACTTCTTGCGATGAGATTGTTGTTGTAGACTACTAGGGCAGTGAATAATTGATAATATCACTCCAAGAGTCACCAGGACTTAAATACGACGTAGCATAAGCATAAGCATATGCTCACGACTATATTCCCCGAGGCGGTAGTCAGAGATATTCTGAAACCTCAGAACATCCTTGTTCACTAGTACCGTAACTCTGTCTCTGTGTGACGGGGAGTGAGACGACGTACCTACATGTTGAAAATGCACCAGAAATACGGGTAAGTACACAATTTGAGTAGGACAAGTAAAAATAATAATGAATCAGTTATAAACCATCTCTAATGTTTAATTTCTTAAATTGAACACATTAATTGTGGAAAAATCGACCCCAAGTGTTATTATAACACTTTATTGTTCACACGGACATAATCTAAACTATTATAAAACTGTAACAGAAGTGTGTCTGTACATTGAAGATATTTACAAAAAAAAATTACGACATGGTTTTTACCTGTCCCTGATTCCAAATCACCAATTTTTGGATTTTTTGTCTGTCTGTTTGTTTGTTTGTTTGTTTGTATGTTTGTTTGTTTGTGTGTTTGTTTGTTCGAGTATCACGCAAAAACTACTAAACCGATTTTGATGAAACTTTTTTTGTTTGATAGCTTATCGTCTGACTTAAAATCTGGTATATAATTTATGCGGACGAAGTCGCGGGTAAAAGCTCGTAATACATAAAGTTGAGAAAACATGTACAAAGGGCTATGTTAAGTGTTATGTTAATAAAGTACGACTTGTTTCGTTTCTAAGACTTATTCTTCCTATTTAAAGAGGTTTTTTCTAAACACTCTTACCTCGTTGGATAGCTAGATAAATAAGGAAGATTTCAATAAACTTTGTACATTTAATTAGTTAATAATAATAAGACGACCCGGACCCTGGTGTAATGGTTACCACGCCGGACTGCCAAACTAGGGTCCTGGGTTCGAATCCCGGTTCGGTCATGGATGTTATATGTTCGTGCCGTTGTTGTGTGGCACAGTGTATGGTTTCAATATTAACAAGCCTATAGTGCTTAACTTGGGATCATTACAATGTATGTGCCTGTGAGCGTTATAAAAAAAAAATAGTTAATGATTTTTTTAAAGAATTTGCATTTAAAACAGTAACAAAATAACGAAATAATTTTAATTGATTGTGTTTTGAGACACTGTGCCGATGTTATTAAAATTATAACTTTTTTTGCTCTCAACCAAGCATGAGCATGTTGTCTGAGTACCAAGTTGAAATTTAGGAATTCTTGGAAAAATCTTAAATTCCAAATTTCTCAAAAACGGTTAACATTATTTTGTATAAGGCAATCTAGGGCCAAATTGATAGCTTACTATTTCTACTTTTATGTCCTTAAAGGAATGTATCGAATTACCAGTAGCCCTGTATACTTAAAAACTGAGTCTTATATATTTTTTAAATAATACAGTTTAAGTAGTTAAAAAATATACAAAAGTTATTTTGTAGGAAATGCAAGACGAAGGCCAAACTAGATTGAATTAAAATACCAAGAACACAGTAAATTCTCGTTTTAATTAAGCTATTAAAATGGACATGAATAAATTCCCTTTAAGATAACAATTTGCATCTTGGTTTAAGATAATAACGTAAATGGATTTAATTGCAGTATGGCATGCTTGTCTATTAATATGATTCTCGTTATGGTTGCTATTCGCTAGCTAGGCGTCGCAACCGGTCGTCGCCCACATCCGAGAAACTTGAGCTGACCCGATTTACCCGCAAGTAGGAGGAAGTACCTTTTAAATCGCACTTACTGTTATGCAAGTGTTAAAATGACAATGTTTCTGATGCCCATAATTGTCATGATGCCAAATTTCTGATTATGAGTACCTACTTAATTTAATTGGTCTTTAGGTAGTACCTACGCAAGTATTAGCATACTTGCGTAAATGAGATTACGGTGTTAACTTGTCTTGTAGGTATACCTACCTATCTACTTAGTTCTTAAATTGTTTATGCTGAAAATAACAGTTTGCCTCTTAGTTTAACAAAGTTGCGGTAAAAATAAAGATGACACGGAAAATATGTTTCTGCATTTTAAACAGTTACACACGGCGACACATCAAGCTACAATACCAAAATAAGCTGACCACGCGTAGTTCGAATTAAGTAAGTATAACGTCGCGCGGCCAGCTTATGTTGGTTTGTATAGCTTGAAATGTCACCGTGTGTACATTCATTGTACATTTTATATTGAAAGAAATAAGTTGTTATCAAGCCATATCAAGAGATGATTAAAAGCCGACCAAGAGTGTTTCGTTCGGACCACGCATTGCTAGAAATAGCAATTTTTGTCAATGCAGTTCTGTTTTCGACATTTAGGTAAGTAGTAGATAGTCATCGCAACCCCTATTCAATACTTGATTTGTATTTATAGGAACCTACTTAGTAGGTCAACTACCCGGTGATTCCTAAAGTGGTCTATATCGACCCCCAGGAGTCGATTACGACCTGCTAGGGGTCCATGTCAGCGAGAAAAATAATTGGGGGTCCATGAGACTTAAATGGGGGTCCACGAGAGTGGATCCCATTTGAGTAGGAAGTGATTAAAATTTTGGCTTTCGATGAATGGAAAAATCCACATAATACAGATAGTACCTATATACTCATTTGCCCCAGACGCCAGTCTCTCACAAAGACAGTAAATGCCATGCATGTATACTTCTTTAACATCCTTCTTTGTGTGAGCTAATAAATACGTTATTACTTTTTTTACTCACATAATTCTTTCCTATAAAAACAATATGCATCTATCTATCATCTGAAGGCAGGAACATATTCTGATATAGGGAAAATGGGCAAGTACTAAGGCTAGCCCGTTTAGAGGGGGCGGCTTGCAGAAGGATTTTAGTGCCATACGAAGTTATACACCCAGAAGCACGACCGAGCAGAGGGATCCAAAGGCGCATTACCAAATATACGGCATAACGTAGCCGTAAAGTCAAAAAAATCAGAGCTCGCTTCGCTCGCTCCAGATTTTTATTTTAATTAAATTTAGGTCCGTTTATGGCCAAAAAATAAATGAAACAATATTTGGAAAAATACAATATAAAATAATTTAGATTCGTTGGTTCTTTCTATGAAGTTTCGAGAGAAGAGTGCAAAAAATTTCGAGCTCGCTCCGCTCGCTTTATTTCTATTCTTATTAAACCACTGAGTAGACACACATACACAGAGACAAACAGGTTTTTGTTCATAGTCAAATCATATTGCGAAAAAGTTTTGTGTTCGCTTCGCTCGCTCTGGTTTCTATTTTTTATTATTGTACTGGTTGCATAGACCGAAAGAAATAAATACAATCACAGCCAAGTCGTGCTGAGAAATTTCTAGCTCGTCATTGTTGCGAAGTGGAGGTAACCGCGAGTCGGGGGTGTTAACCAAGGAAGCACACACCGATAGAGTACTGCGGAAAAATTTCGAGGAAACTTCACTCATTCTGGTTTCTATTTTTATTTATAGCACTGCATGTATGGTGCATGGTTCATACATGACAGAGACAAAACTCTGTATAATGCAGCTGCCTGTCCATTGACGCGAGCTGGCTGCGCGAGCTGTGTAGCTGTGTAAGTAATAACCAATCAGGAGCTCCTGATTGGTTAATATTTACACAGCTACACATAGCCAAGTTGTATAATTGAGAAATTTCGAGCTCGTTTCGCTCGCTCCATATTTACAATTTTTCTGCTACTCGCGCAATAATTTGTTCTGATCACAGTTCTGTAAAATTTCGTGCTCGCTTCATTCGCTCCAGATTTGGCCGAACTCTTGGTACTGTCATGAAATAACCAAGAACTCTTTGGACCTATCTTTTAAAACCGTAGAATACCTTTGCTTGCACAAATCTTGGCTACGGGCCCGCCGGCAAGCTGGAATAAGTATTTTGAAATACGGCCCATTTAGAGGGTCTACCCAAAATCACAACAATTTGCAAGGGGTCTACGGGACAAAATAGTTTGGGGACCTCTGCAGTCGACTAACGTACCTACGTGTCGGCAAACGCCTAAAAAGGAAAACTAAAATAATAAAATATTGACAAATACCGGAGCACCTTTCACTATGCAAAAGGCGTGGTAGGTACCTAATCCACACCCCCGCGTTGAACACAAAACGGATTTCACTTACTGGACCTCGTGTCAGATTCTTATTAAAATGTAAATGCTCACTTGCTTAAAAAAGTACAATGCCCTACCTAAATTTATATCTAAACTATTATAAAACTGTAACAAAAGTGTGTCTGTACATTGAAGATATTTACAAAAAAAAAATTACGACATGGTTTTTACCTGTCCCTGATTCCAAATCAACAATTTTTGGATTTTTTGTCTGTCTGTTTGTTTGTTTGTTTGTTTGTTTGTTTGTTTGTATGTTTGTCTGTTTGTTTGTTTGTTTGTTTGGGTGTTTGTTTGTTCGAGTATCACGCAAAAACTACTGAACCGATTTTGATGAAACTTTTTTTGTTTGATAGCTTATCATCTGACTTAAAATCTGGTATATAATTTATGCGGACGAAGTCGCGGGTAAAAGCTCGTAATAAATATAAATCTCTTAGCATTGGTATTCAAAACATTTTTGTGACAATAATAAACAATAATAATAATTATGTTCCCAATAAAATTTGTCTAAATAAATTTTATATACTTAATTTCCGAAAATGGATATGCATGCATATAGGAAAAGTAATCGAGCCATGTATAGGTTGTTACCATCGGTAGAATAGGTCAATCGGTCATTTATACATCAGTAGAATAGGTACCTACTTACGGGGGTGCTTCAGACCATCAAACTGAACAACTTTTGCTATGGGAAAATTTCGACATAGCGAAAAAAAATCTGCTGTTCCATAGAAAACGTGAATAGCCACTTGACCGAAATTTTTCGCTACTTCCGTTTTTTCTTTTCAACCATTTCAAAGTTGGTCCTGTAGTAAAAGTTTTTGATGGTCTGACTGAAACATCTCTTTAAGTATGTAATGCATTTAGGCAAGTTTACACCCTGTACTGTACCATTGTCATCATCATCAGCCTATAAACGTCCCACTGCAGGGCACAGGCCTACCCTCAAGGACGGTGCATGGGCATTAGTCCACCATGCGTGCCCAATGCGGGTTGGTAGACTTCACATACACATCAGAATATCTTCTTCAGTGTATGCAGGTTTCCTCACGATATTTTCCTTCACCGTTTGAGAGCAGTCGGTTTTACGTACATAAGTTAGAAAAACTCATTGGTACCTACATGGCATGTTGTCCGTGCGGATTCGAACCCGGACCCCCATAATTGGGAGTCCATACCTCTCCGCAACGCGCCACCGACGCTCACCATTGTACGTTAGGTAAAATCGGTTTTTTGTACCCTTTGACTCTGGCCTGAAATACTTATTAAACATTTATTCTGGCTTGCACCAACAGATATTTAGGCTTAAACGTATTTAACACAGTTAGTGAACACTCTCTCTCTCTCTCTCTCACTGCTCATATTAATGACAGTGACAGCATCATATTCAAACATGTTTAATTTTAAATACTTTTTGGTGTAATCCAATGTACTTAATCCAAATTGAATCTCGATATTCTCCACAAACATTATAAAAACATATCCGTAGTGAAAATCAGTAATGAAATGACTACAATGTGACATTCTTGTTTATATTATTTAATTGTTAAGAAATTGAAAAAAATACGATTGGTGGCAGGCGGCAGCACAATAGGCTCGGTGCAGCCTTAATATCTCTTATACAGACAAGATAGCACACGAGTGTAATGTCAAGCTTAACAATGATTTGGAGTTGAAACATTTCCTTTTACAGAGACGTCTTATTGATTGATTCTGTTCAAATTTCGCCCACATGCAGTACCTATGTAGCACAAGCACATGCGTGTGATTGCGCCGGTCCTCGAACCCACTCCCCCGCGGTCTGTGGCGACAACCGACAGTCCATTGATGACAATAATCTAACATGATGTGACAACCGACGACCGTACCAATTATAATTTCAGTTAGTTATTTTCGGTTTCTATTTAGCGTAATAAATAAGTCTTGAGTGCGACGGAATAGCAACGTATTCCTGAAATAGTGAAATGTTAGGCGCTAAGCGGAGTATCTCAATTGATTTCTGCCAAACTCTGAGAAATCATCCCAGGAATTCGAGTTTTTTGTTC
This sequence comes from Agonopterix subpropinquella, assembly GCA_922987775.1. Taxonomy (NCBI): domain Eukaryota; kingdom Metazoa; phylum Arthropoda; class Insecta; order Lepidoptera; family Depressariidae; genus Agonopterix; species Agonopterix subpropinquella. Next base: position 49,771,529 of record OV277693.1, on the reverse strand, counting down.
TAAATTTAAAATTGTTAGGTGTAATTATCGTTTAAAGACCTTAATAGTACATTACTGCTGCGGCCAGCAACAGAGGCATTGATGGACGAACGTGTAAATGTGGGCCGAGGCGAAGCCGAGGCACACATACGTAAGTCCATCAATGCCTAGTTGTGGCCAAGGCTTGTATAGTACTTTTCTCAAATAATGCGCGGAAATTAAAACAGTAAATTTTCTCAAATAATTAGCAGAAATTAAAACTCTTTTCAAAATCAATGACGAACAACGAACCACAATTTGTTTTTTTTTTTCAATAAACAGCTTTCTATTTGCAAGCCAGTTCGAAATTTAAATAAAACCTTTGATGAGTTACCTCCTTGGTCGCCATGTTTCGGAGAAAAAGATCGTTCCATTTTTAAATTACACGACAGATATGAGTTTACTATGTAATTTATTTGGCCGCTAAACACGACAGATATGGATTTTCATACAAACATTGCCGGCCGCTGCGCGCATGTATTTGGCCAGTACAGCAATTTCGATTTATCTCGAAGAAGGTTGTCAAAATAATGCTCACATTTCCAAGCATGTTTGAGAAAAAGTAATTTCTTATTATAATAGGTAGTACGTACCTACCTACCTACCCATAGATAAATTACGCGCTCCCCTAGGGGTATACCTACCTTTATATGCTCCTGTATACATGCCTATATTCTTGTTTGTAAAATTGTTGTGAACTGTAATATTATGTGTGTGTTACTTTTGCAAATAAATTGTTCATCTATCTATCTATAATTAATTAAATGGTATCGTTACTCTACAATGCTAAGAGCTGAAATATGATGTTCAAGTTAGGTACATTTATTAGCCTTGAAATAATATTCAACAACAAAGATGGACAATAAGTTTTTGCGGTAGCGTGGCGTGGGATCATATTTTGGCCATTGCGTGCCTCCTTGACTAATGATGGCCGGCCTACGAACAATATTATATAATGTAAGTACTTACCTAGTTACTCGGAGATACGCTGCGGTTAGGAAATGATACAAATCATACATTTTTAAAGATTAGCAAATGCAAACATATAATACTTAATCAAAATGAAATGCTGATTTGTGTTATTGCCTAGTGCAGTTTTCTATATAAATTCACTACAGCTAGGTATAATACCTCATGTAACCTACGAATAGTAATGTAAAACACAAAGCATACCTATACATAGTTAAATTTTTGACGATTGTTAGCTATACTTACTCTGTTTACAAACTGTAAGCAAAGATGTAGCGACCAAAAAAAATCTTCGCTAAAAGGTAAATACTAGTACCTACATACCTAAAATAGATTAAGTAACCTTACCTGCATAACGATTTTGTTGTCGTCTGTACTTTAGCGTAAACAGCATGACGAATCTCCAGCATCGAAACGTTGCAAGTGTACTTAGTTCTTTCATACAAAAAAGGCGATGACGTATTATTGTTTAACCATAATGGTATTTCCTTTAGATTTCTATCTATTTTACCTAGGTACTTATTACATTTTTGATCAAATGGAATTCGTAAAATATTATGTTTTGTATCCCAAAAAATAGAAAATGTATATTATATATTACCTACCTTAAATAGATTTCAAAGAGTAATTTATACAGGGTATTAGGAAAAGTATCATTAATCTTTAAACCGCATACTCTACCCATCAAACTGAACAACTTTTAATAATATGGGAGCAAAGACTTCAGAACAAAAAAAAATCTGCCGTCGCATCTCATAAGTAGGATTTGAGTCGAGTATTAGGTTTAGTATGGAACAACCGTTTTTTTTGCGCTGACATGTTTGCTCCCACAGTAAAAGTTGTTCAGTTTGATGGGTAGAGTATGTGGGTAGTGATAGTAATAGTAATATTTATTTGTCAGCCATAGATATAGACACATGTTATTACATCGACCTCTGCACTAGGCAGCGCCTGTATCGCGGGGTCAAGCAAAATAGTACAGTACTTTTCCTTACACCCTGTATACTTAAGTCTTAAGAATAAAAATTGTTGTTTGTATAAATTATGCAATCAAAAATATTTTTTGGTAAACATCGAATGTCAGTCAGAAATCAACAGCAAGACCAAATTAGCGGTAGATAACACGCTTCGATGGTAATGTCTGATCTTACAGCTCTCAGTCCAAAAGCAGGAACCAATAAATATAATACATTTTAGTCGAACTCCGAATGTGGTCGGTGTCCTCGTCGTTATTTCCTTATACCCTACCAATAAGACCATACTTTTGACCATATTCCGCGGACAGCATTGTCTCTCCTCCGGTTATGGTTTATGGCCATTCGCCGTGTTGTCATTGCCATCTTCGGAGATCGGTTACTCATTTGTATTTTTGGCGCGAAATCAAAAGTGCATTCAGCATTACGCACTGACCTGCGCAATTTAGTGACTAGGTACACCTTCCTGAAGTGCGATTTTTGAAAATCATACGACCGAATTGACAGTAGAAAGATGCATAATCTCCATAGTAATTTTGACATTTTCTACTGCCAAGTCGCTCGTATGATTTTCAAAAATCGCACTTCTGAGTGATTAAGATACAAAATTATAATGAATGAATAATTCAGTAGGTAGGTAAGTATATAGGTACCCCGATCTTTTCATTCATCTCGTGTAATAATAAAATATGGTGCAAGATGTAAGTAATAAAATTCGCTTATTTGCACATTTGAAGCATTTCGCTAAGGCATTGCATTTCGTTTCCATTTGCATAAAATTAACATAATTAGTAAGTAGGTTCTTAAGTATAACATCATTATTAACACAAAAAAAGAAGGATAAACATAGGTAGTAACCTATGCTTATCCTTCTTTTTTTACTTATCAGAAGAATAAAGCTGATAAAATTGAATAAATATGCTTTATAAATACTGAAGTATAATAAACATTTTAATTCTTACAATTACTCAACCTGCTATTCAATTTGTCTTGTCTACAACTTATAGTCACTAAGCCTGGGGCACCGATCAAATTATAAGCTATTGAGTGCGAAATTGCGCCATTACGGACGAATGCGCATGTTTTAACATATTTATTGAGATAATTATAACAATTCGTCGCCCGGTGGTCGTGGGCGGCACACGGCACCCACAACGATGATATGATTCACAATAATAACATCGTGGTTTATTCCTTCTGAGAATCGAGACTATCGTAAGTACCTAATCGATAGACAGCAGGTAAAAAAGGAGATGACGACGATGACAGATTGATCGGGCCAATTATATCTACAGGTGAAATTGATATCATTAGCATCCTCTTAAACTAAGAGTCTACCCATCAAACCGAACAACTTTGAGAGCAAACCGACTGGAGCAAAAAAAAAACTGCTGTTCTGCTTAGAATGCGTAAACGAACAAAATTACGAACATGATATAAATGAAACTATCAATATCATTATTAATTGGCTTGAGCAAAACAATTTTCTAATTAATGTAAATAAAACCAAAATTATCCATTTTCGGCAACGTAACTTATCAAAAAGTGACCCAGTGATCACTTACAATGGCTCAGTTATCGAAAATGTAAGTTCTACACGTTTTTTGGGCCTGCAACTAGATCAGAGATGTTGTTGGGACCTACATGCAGAAAAGATATGCACTCGTATACGGCAGTTCTCATACGCCCTATACAAACTTGCGAAAATAGCTAATTTAAAAACGCTAATAACAGCTTACCACGGGCTTGCAGCATCAACGCTTAGATTTGGAATAATTTTTTGGGGTAACTGTACAAGGAAACTTGAGATATTCAGGGCCCAGAAACGGTGTATTCGTGCAATCAACAGTTTAAAACCGACCGACAGCTGCAAACCGTTCTTCAGGGAACAAAACATACTCACCCTTGCTTCGCTCTATATCTGTGAAACTACAAGTAGGGGCGTCCGCCCGGTTTTGAGTAACTTTGTAACCATTTTATACATTAACTATGGCACTTTTTAAGCAGAAAACAAAACTGTACAATCTACAGGATATGAGAAGTGATGTGGTTTTTCTCGAAATCTATTTTAATTAATAAAACTGAAGAAACAGGACTCCAAAGTCACCTCTTTTTTTCCAGTTGTAACCGTTTTACTCTTACATTGTTGATCAGAAGAATATGAACATTTACAATATTCTTCACAATACAATATAAAATGATGTGGTTTTCTTATTTTTTGAAAATTCGTATAAAATCATACAAGTTTTCAAAGAAAACGGAAAATTCTGATCGGAGCCGCGCAATTGAAGCGGGATGGCTAATTACAAAAGTTTGCTTGTAAGAAAGAGAGCCTTGCAGATGGGAGGAGTAGCCTTAAGACAGTATCTCAAATAACTGACCGTAACTTACGTAACCGTGGAAGACTATGCCATAAGCCGTGTAAAACAACGCTATTACAGAATAGCACATTTAGTATGGCACCAAAAATATATAACAAGCTGCCGAAAAGTTTAAGAGATGCTCCCTTAAATAAGTTTAAAAAGGAACTGACTAAATTACTGATTGATAAGTGTTATTATAATATTGCGGAATTTTTTGATGACAACCTTTGACGAAAATTAATAGTAGGTAGTAAGTAGGTATAATGACATGGCTTCAATTATGATTGTATGAATAAATTTCGAATTAATTAAATTGACCATATTATTATTATTAAGTATATACATTCACAATGTAACCGTGACAGAAATTGATTAAAATAGTTAAATTGTACACAATAACAATATTTTTGCATGCCAGAATGGTAGAATATGATTTGAACGTGATTGATTATTTTATTGTAAGATCTTTTATTAATATTATCATATTAATTGTTACTCATATTCGCAAATAAAAGATGTCTATGTCTATGTCTGCCTTTTCTATGCAATAGGGGAGCGGACTGCATAAAATATATTTTAGTTTTATCTTCTTAGTAAAAAAACATTTGAAAATAACGCTATACTTACATGATTAGTTTTTTTTTAAGCTAAAATACTATTTTTAATGACATGATGAACTATAAAAAGTAATGAAATTTTGATGACGTCACTTGTGGGTATTTAGTACAAGTTTTCATACATCGTGCGCGTTTTGACGTTCGATTAAAAGTTGCTAATTTGACTAATTGTCCCGTACTGTCCGATCCCCTATTCTATCTATACCTATTAAACTGCAATGCCTACTCGACTTAAATGTATGCAACAGTAGATTTATTTGCTCCGATCGGTTTACTCCCATATTAGTAAAAGTTGTTGAGTTTGATGGATAGACTTTTAGTTTAAAAAGGATGCTAATGATATCAATTTCATCCTGTATAAGTAGCTACCACAGCTACGTACAAGATCGGGCGTCTAATGGGCGGTAAAAAGTGTTGATAAGTAATGACTTTGGTAATGAGGTGCTATCCCTATCGACCTATGTGGGCTCAGTAAGTCATTCGTCGCAAAAATATATACTAGGTTAAACCAAGCCTACATTATAAAACTTGCGGATATAATTCGGAGTGCGCTCCATACAAACGAAGTCGGGTTATATTTTCAATACTAACTAATTAAAGTCAATTACATTTTTCAGAAACAATCTAGAAACTAATATCTATGTATTAAGCTTTAAGTCAGATTTTCTTTAAAATCTATAGTTTTAAAATTACAGTGCCTCAAAGATTTCCATATAAATCTTAAATAAAATAATTTAACGGAAATCTGACAAATGTAAAGCAGAGACTGACTGACATAGGACATAGGTTACGAGATCGTGTTTAAAAAATTGTTTTTATTGAAAATACGACGGAAGTTCGTTTGTATGCAGCGCGCTCGAGGGCTTTCGGTCATACTTTCGAACAGCAGGATAGGTATCATACAATCTTTGCATACAATACATTCGGTGCTAAGATTCGGTGGCGTTAAACCAATGCTGGTTATGATAACGCCTTTGGTGCAGGCAACACTCCAAAAACTAAGCCTCCGTAGCGCCCACTACAGGCCAGTGGCCACTTGAAACAATGATGGAGTGTCATGTATTTTAGTTTAATATATGGGTTTAATATGTTTAGCTGCCAGACATCTCTTGAGTGAACTGAACACCCCACACAGGGAAAGATTCGACACAATCGCGCTAGTTCTAGGGGCGCGTATCTATGGGAGATATTCACAGGAGATATTGAACGAGCGCCACCTGTGGCATCACCGTCACTACTCCTGGCAGATACAGGTTTTAAGAGCCTAAAATTTTTTTGTAGGTACCTGTTTGTGTAACTGTATCTGCCAGGAGTGGTATTTTTGAAAGTCACACGTTCAAATCAGCAGTAGAAAATGTCATAATTACTATGGAGATCTTTCTACTGTTCATTTAAACGTGTGATTTTCAAAAATGACACTCCAGGTGCGTCTCCCATAGATTGTCCACTAGTACCTACTTGTGTCGAAACTTCTCTGTGTGGGGTGTTTACGCTTGTGCCATGGAGTGCGATTTTTGAATATCATTCGCTGAGTTCAGTAGTTGAAAATGTCAAAATGACTGTGGAGATATGCATCTTTCATGGTACAATAATATAATGTGCATCTTTCCACTGCTGATTTGACTTTCAAAAATCATACTTCAGGAGTGCGATTTATGAAAGACAAATCAGCAGTAGAAAGATGCGTATCTCCATAGTAATTTTGTCATTTTTAACTGCTGAGTTTCAACAAATGAGTTTCAAAAATAGCACTCCAGAGCGAAGACGGTTGCTAATTATATTTTGAGCCTTTTCTCGAAGAATTTCCTCGTGAAAACTGGCCTCTGTCAAGACGTGAAAAAATTTCTCAACAACTCGAGAAATCAATTCAAAGAACACCGATTCGACTATGAAAATTAAAAATATATTTGTTGAAACAAATATAATTTACCATGAATCTACCACACAAGCCACACACCAGTAATCCAGAAAAAAATGCTAGAAAAAGGAAAAACTCGTTTTTTAATTAAATATTTTAATTCTACTTTTAATTCCGTTTGGAAAGCATCACCAAAGAGACATTTATTTGGGATATCGGAATAAAAACTTTTTTATTGATTCTAATTTTTTTTTTGTATGTTAACTGGCAAGATGTGTTGGAAACAAAATATCAAAAGCCATAAAAACTAAAAAGGAAGACAATTTTTCTTTTTAATTGAAGTAATTGGCTTAACGTCATTTTTTTCTGACAGATAGCTGCCAGTTCTGTGTCGTCTTAGATGTACCTAATGAAAACTCTTTGGTTGTATTTAAAATATGTAGACGAGAAATAAAATATATTTGGATATGATTTGGATTGTTAGGGTTCCGTACCCAAAGGGTGAAAACGGGACCCCCTATTACTAAGCCTACGTTGTCCGTCCGTCCGTCTGTCCGTCCGTCCGTCCTACCTATTTAGGGCTGTAACTTTTGAACCGTAATAGCTAAAAAGTTGAAAGAAAATTGACAGATTTGGACCCAGCCATTTTTACGAAAACTAAAAGCCATTCAGGACGGCGGTCATAATTATAATAAACAGAAAAAATTAAGGCATTTTTTAAAAAAACTTCCACATCTCCAGAAGTCCGGATTCAAAAGTAGAAATTACTAGTAAAATTGACAAATCATCCAAAAACCAGTAGCAAAACGCAACCACGACAGCTATTTTCATCTAATATTATCACTGAGGTTTTTTTTGGTCGTTACGGATTTTACGGAACGTATTTGGCTTGGTTGAACTGATAGTGTGTGTGATTTCGTTTTCTTCCATTATCATAATATAGTACGGTTATCGTGAATTTTCATTCAAATAAACACAATGAATGCGTAGAAGATTGAGTGGCCTATCTTATAAGAAAGATTATGAGTTTCACACACTTGATACAAAAGGTATCATAAGGAGAAATACCTTTCCCCAACTTCTACAGGTTACAATCAATTAACTTTTTTGTTTGTTTTGTTTCACTCTACACATATTACTAAGTGTCATTAATGTATGGGACCTCTAAGTCTGGGTCCCAAAATACATATCCGTCCGCCAAACTTCTTTCTCAGATTATGCGTTATTACCAAAGAGATATGAATATTTTTTTATATTTAGAAAATGATAGGTAAATTCTTCCTGATTTTCCTGAATTTCTGAGCATCTTTAATAAAATAACGAGCTTTTACCCGCGACTTCGTCCGCATAAATTATATACCAGATTTTAAGTCAGATGATAAGCTATCAAACAAAAAAAGTTTTATAATAGTTTAGATTTGACATTATTTTATCTTAAGTATTTGTATTGACGAGCCCATTATAAAGGGTTAACGCAAAGACATATATATTAATAAATCTATGGGTTAACGCCGTTTTGATGTTGTAAATTAAGTGTTATTTAAAAGATGTCGATCGTATTTTTCCCAGCATATATAATATTCCTATTCCTAGCTAAGGCAAGCAAAATGTAATGGTGATGATGACGATGATGTTCATGGCCGTGTTCGACCACAGACTGATTATATGGCTGTTTACTTTGAGAGCTTCGTTGATGTGGTCTCAGATGGCTGATGTAGCCTATCTTGGCTTTAAAAGTGCGTCCGCACAGGCTACAAGTCAAATAGCAAAATGTACTTGTTTAGTAGATATGCAAAATGCTTGCTAAACATTATATACAAACCACGGTAGGCTAGCTGGTATAAGTAGACCTACCTACAGTTATTGCACTTCAAGGATGTTGTTCGAAAGTTAGCATCTCAGGTATGCTAATATTGAACTGATTCTAAAAGCAGCAGCTTATTATTACCTAGATATTATATCCATATCATATTTGGGTTTAAAACTGAGAGAAACACTTGGTTCAAGAGTAGCCCACAAGTTTACATTAACTATTTTAATATACTTAGGTACTACGAGTATAAGGTTTAGGTACCTACCTATAATAAAAAGTGAAAACACAACTACAAATTATGAAATAAACTAAACATTTAAATGATGTGCCTAACTATCTACAGGGTGTAAACTTAAACTTCAGACCATCAAACTAAACAACTTTTACTAATAGAGATGTAATTATTAAATGAAACAATTAATTGGTCAGCACAAGCGTCGTCTTTTAATGATTAATTTCAATGATGGTACATACATACATACATATGCTCACGCCTATGTCCCACTACTGGGGTAGGCAAAGACAACAGATCGCCACATGCTACGATTCTGACACACATCACCTCTGTCTTTAAAATCGCGAGAAAAATCTGTTGTTTCATAGAAAATGTAAATAGCTAGCTGCTCGACCAAAATGTATGAAACGGCCTTGGAACGACTTGATTATTTTATCGGTATTTCAATGTTGGTCCCATAGTGACAATTGGGTCTAAAGAAATTCTGTCTGTATTAATAAATTATGAAGTATCCAACTGCAGATGGAAAACCGATCTTACTGTTCTGTGTACAAGCTACAGATACACCACTATACCTATCAAGATAACTGCAATGAGGACCAAGTAGACCCATGGGCCCGTAGGGTTCAGAAGCCCGGAAGCTATTTAAAGACAACGTTTTCAGGCTGGCCCAAGAAGCTGCAAGTGCCCAGAATGCTGGCAGCGTAGCTCTTTGTATGTACGCCAGCCTACTGTAATTTACATGGTGTAACAAAACACCCTAGTACCTAATACTTAAGGGGCTGTTTCAGACCATCAGAATCAACAGAATTTGGTTATTAAAATACATAAGTACTTAGTAGGTATTAATAATAATAAATACATAATATAAATATGTATTTATTACCACAAAAAATATAGGTAAGTAAATAAAAATATACCTACAGGGTCCTTCTTAATATGCTAACACTTTTTTAAGGGGATGTTAAGACCATCAAACTGAACAACTTTCTCTATGGGACAAGCATAGGTATCGCGAAAAAATAATCAGCTGTCCCATACATTTGGCTAAAGTAGGTTGGTATTTTTATATGGAGCAGCTGTTTTTTTTTTCGCCGTTTCGATGTTGGTGCCATAGAGAAAATTGTACAGTTTAACGGTCTGATCATCCCCTTAAAAAAGGGTCAGCCTAATAAGAAAGACCCTATAAGTACCTAGTAAGAATTTTAAACTAAAATATGGTGCATGTTCGGCCCGTGCGCAAGGGTATCCATGATGCTGGCAGCATTTCCACTGATCCGTTGAGCGAGGAAAGCGCCAAACCTTAGATCCCCGGTCGATCGAGTCTACGAAAGCGACTTTACAAGTAACACCTTAAAAATATCAACAATGAACATTAGTCATTAACTTACGTTTTACAAAGAATTCCTGTACCCTCTGCCGGTGTCCGCACATTAGACCAAGGAACTATTTTGGTAACCATTCACGTTAGTTCAGACCTATCAGAACATTATCACCTTAGTAATCATAATTAGGTACTAACACAAAAACAGATAAATAGTTAAACTCAAGTTTTAAAAAGTTACGAAATCCGCGCGATTATGAAATAAAGATGGCGGCTTTTGTTGTTGTTGGTGGCAACGCAACGAGACGAGACAGGCAAAGGTACGCACTCATACTGCCAGCGCCTGTGCGCGCCACCGCACCGCCACAGGCTCGACACCGGGGCTTGTGGGTCACCGCCTACTGCCCACAGCACAGCTTGCAATGAGATCATAAAGTTGTTTCGAACATAATTTACACTTTACACAGTGCTACAGCCTCCCTCTATGTAACAAATTATGCTAAATAGATCCTATTGCAATTTTACCACTTCATTTGTTATCTATCAATCACAGTAAATGATTCACGTAGGTACCTATTCCCTTAATTAGGTATGTTATGTTTACGAGTATGTACGTATCACTATCACTACATAGTATAAAACAAAGTAGCTTCCCGCTGTCTGTCCCCTTATCGATCTGTCCCTATGCATACTTAGAATATCTTTAAAACTACGCAACGGATTTGGATGCGGTTTGAATTAATAGATATTTTTAATAATTATATTTAATAGATAGGTTTATATGTCTATATAATACATGCATAGTATCAGCGTGGGTCCGTCACGGCATTGCACCCGTGCGAAGCCGAAGCGGATCGCTAGTACAGGATAAATGCGTTGAGCCGTTATACAAGTATAGGTACAACGTGTTAATGAATTAACGCAAAACTAGAAAGTAGTTTGTTTAGAATCGAGAGCAGAATCGAATTATCATGGTTTCAACATAGGTAATTTTTTTCAAAATATTAAATATTTTTTTATAAAAATTTTATATTTTCTTAACCCGATGTCAACCCACCGCACTGGCACACTCACAATACTTACTACCAAAACAAGATTATTAAAATGTATCCATGAGCACGTTAGCGCTTTCATTCATTGCTGAAATGATAACAAATCATTTTAACCTCAAAACTAAAAATGCGAATAACTTAAAATTTTAAGTATGAAATTATTGTTTCAATCTAATTATTTTGTTATACCTAAATCAGTTGGGGTGTACGAGGTTTTGCGCTAATTTATTAACACGTTGTATAGGGTCCTTCTTAATATGCTGACACTTTTTTAAGGGGATGATCAGACCGTCAAACTGAACAACTTCCTCTATGGGACCAACATCGAAATCGCGAAAAAAAATCATCACTTCCATACAAAACTGCAAACCTACTCGGAGAAAACCTTATGGGACAACTGTTTTTTTTTCGCGATTTCGATGTTGATTCCATAGAGAAAGTTGTTCAGTTTCATAGTCTGGTCATCGCCTTAAAAAATTGTCAGCATATTAAGAAGGACCCTGTATTATTATATACTTACCTAAAGGGGTGCTTCAGACCAACAAACTTTTTGTTCAAGATTTCAATGTTGTTGGTCTCATAGTGAAAATTATTCAGTTTGATGGTCTGACTGCACAAGTTTACACCTTGTAGGTATACCTACCTAAGTGCCAGGTTCAAAGAAGTAATTTTTTTAACCTAGCCACCCTATAGTTGCGGCATATGGAGAGGTGGCAACCGTACTTTTTCCAGTACTTTAGAGCAGCCTCCTTCCGATGGCACCTCATTTACTTCCCTAACAAACAGGTGGAAAAAGTTATACCAAAAATCAAAATGGAAAAGGTACTTGCGGCAATATTTTTCTAGGCAACTTGGTGGCGTTGAATTAACACCTGTATAAACATACACTAGAATCACATTTCGTTCGCCTCATAATTTTAAGGTCGGATCTCGGACTATAAGTAATTTTTTTATTTCAAAATTTTTTGTGTGTTGGTTTGGGTTATTGGGTTGGCATATCATATCCGTTGTACATGCAAGGGGAACATCAACACGAATCATTTATTTCAATCGCCGATGATATGCTACTTATACATTTTTGAAGAGTTCCATTGTCTATCTCCGAAGCCCTTCACCAGGAGTGCGATTTTTGAAACTCATTCGTTGAACTCAGCAGTTGAAAATGTCAATAATTATTACTATGGAGACATGCATCTTTATAAATAAATAAATAAATAACTCTCACACGTACACTGTAATGTAATGATCCCAAGCCTTAGGCTTTTTGTTATGGGAATCATACAACAACGGCACGAACATAAAATCCATGACCGAACCGGGATTCGAACCCAGGACCCTGGTTTGGCAGTCCGGCGTGGCAACCATTATACCAACCGGGTCGTCATTTGGTAAGTACCTATAATTTTCAGCGGTGCCCTTAGTACACCTCTGAGGTGAGGTGTACTAAGGGTCAGTATAGCATAGGGGGTGGGCCCATAGTCCATCCAGGTGGACCCGTTTCGACGAATAGTACCAGAAACGCAAATTGCCATACACGCAAAGGACCATATTTTCAACAGAACAGTAAACTACCAGATACTAGCCAGATACGCAGATTACCAGAAATCTTTTTTGCAAATGACCGGTATTTAATAAATACGCAAAGTACAAAAACGCAAATTACCGTACACGCAAAGGCCCATATTTCCAACAGCACATCCTTTCCCCTAGACCTAACACCGATCTCTCCCAGCTTTATAGTACCTCTGGTACCTCTATAATTATCATAGACCACGGTTAAGGAAAGACCCTAGTGTGTATAGCCACCAATAGATTACAAAATAAAAAACTCAATCAGAATTACATAATTTTTTAATTTCAACGAATTAAATAAGTGTATAATTTATTATATGACGAATTTTAAAATAGATTAACAAGAGGAATTATTAATTGGAATTGTTATCAATTTCGGCATTGGCCATGCTGGAGGGCATGTAGTGGAACAGGACGGCCTTCTTGTCGTACCCGCACCGGAACAGGTTCCACGCCAGCTCCTCGGGAGTGTCACCACTTTGCTCTGCGCAAGTTTCCAGTATCTGTAACCATTCAGTATGTCTTGTCAATGGCTCTTCAAGTTGCAATGCTTTATACTGTAGGTTTACAATTACAAGGTATAACAGAACATCCTATTCACCCCTAGTAATATTATATTTCATGGGCGGTTTAGACCATCAAACTTAAACATTTTCACTATGGAGAAAACGTTGAAAAAACAAAAGAATCTGCTGTCTGCTGCATTTTAGTCGAGTCGATTCTACAGGTTTGTATGAAACAGCCGACTTTTTTATTTTTTCTCGATGTTGGCTCCATAGGATCCGAATAAATAATGAATGAGGAACCAATTAGCACTAACTTTTGAAGCATTTTTCCCATCAGCTCTATTCGCCATTTTGCCGAGAACCGCCGCTTTTTGCAATTTCCCATCCTTGCTGATGACCTTACACTTGAGCAGGACGCAGTACACATGGCGTTTCAACGACGGGTCATCAGTCAGCTCGCCATTCAGCAGAGACTCTACCAGCTTCGGCTCTACCTCCGACTGGGACATGCAAGCGTCCGAGTGAGCGCGAAACATTGCCTTCTCCTCCTTCCCCAATGTCTAAAATGTTTAAATACGTTGTTTTAATGTTGCATAAAAACAAAATATTAGTAAAATTAGTCAATTGATTCCAGTAACTCACAATGCAATTCTTGCATCCTGTAGTTGCCTGAAAAAAAACAAATAAGAAATTACATTCACTGTTAATTAGCTAATTATTAGCTACTTATATTTTATCACGTATTAATTATCTTTTTTCGTATCTTCAGTAAAATAAAATGATATGTATATACCGTGGAATCGGGTTCGTTTTGAAGGCGGAAGACCATCAAACTGAACTTTTAATATCTGGATAGATCAAAAATCTGCTATTTCATACATTTTTGTCCAGAAGCCATTGACATTTCCTAAGGAACGGATGTTTTTTTTTCGATTTCGATATTGGCTCCATAGTGAAAGTTGTTCAGTTCGATGGTCTGATTAACCCTGTTACCTGATAGACCGCGGCGATCGTGCCAAGCACGATGAGAGGAATTAACCAAGTCATTTGTACCCACGGTGGCACACACAACGACACCGACAGCAGCACAGAAAGAAAAAACAACCGCAGCAACGTTCGCAAGTGCACTCGCGCGCGCAGCGGTGGAACCGTCCCTTTATGCGCGCACGCATGCCGGACCGACCGAGTCCCGTCTACTATGCTCCACTTGCTATCCTCTCGTTCTTATTAGTTTCTGTGAGTATCTAGAACTGTAAAATATATTTAATAAAAATAGTATACCTAAGTTGTATCCGACTAATGAAGTAGGTACCTAGGTAATGTACCTACAATGGCAGTATAAAGGTAGATAGGTACCTCTGTTTTGAGCTTAACCAGAAATGGACATACCTAAATACTTGTAGGTATACCTACATAAGTGCGAGTCCGAGTGCAGTGAAAAGCACAAAGTTCTGTTAATCTGTATGTAACAACACTAATAACTTCTAATAGTTAAAAAGAAAAAATTGACATAGGATGTCAATTTTTTAATATTACCTTTTTTTTCAATAAGGTATAATTTAGCCTTTAGCTTTAGCCTAGTTTTTCGATCCTTAAGGATCGACCGGAGCTCCAGAGGTTAACTATACGGTTCATATAAATTTTTACAAAAACCCCGATATGTAGGATTATCGTGGTAGAGGCACAATATTATGAAATGAGCGATGCTAGTGTTTGTTTTGTAAATATCCAACGGACGCGAAACGACAACATTAAAGATCATCCGCCAAATATTCGTATTCCCATTGTCTTGTCTTTAATTACTTTACGGTGATGAGGTGGTGGAAACTACAAAAGAACGCCTTTCTCTTCTAAAGATGGACGTTCGGAATAGTTACCTACCTATTGTTAGTTAGCATAGCAAGTAGGACAACAGATAAATTCTGATTTATTAGGACCCCGCCCCCCACCCTCCCCTGCTAAATGTCATCCAAATTATTTCAACTGTTTAAATTAAACGCTCGTCACAAACGTCTAAACATCGTTAATATGATAATATCATAAATAAAAATTACCTTAGCACATCCTTAGCTGTTAAAATCTGATAACTTTATTTATCAAAGAAGCTTTCCACAGCAGAATAAGTAATATTCTATTATAAATGCATACTTTAACAATTTACTGAGTTTTTTGTATTTCTGAAAATTAAACGCTCTCTTTGTAAACGATCTAATTTACTAAGGGCCTGTTTCACCACTTCTAAGTAAGTTCTTGTTAGCTTATCCGACAGATATTTTGACATATCTTTCATACAAAAAATTTCAAACTATTTGTCGGATAAGCTAACAAGAACTTACTCAGAAGTGGTGAAACAGGCCCTAAGGGTCTGTTTCAACTCTTTTGGATAAGTTCTTGTTAGCTTATTTGACATATACGAAATATGTCAAACGAACTGTCCAATAAGCTAACAAAGAGTTATCCACAAGTGGTGAAACAGGCCCTAAATAAAATACGATGACATCAGATAAAATTAATATAAAGTACCTAAATAATAGTATTTAGTTACCATTGTCATCATTTGTCGATAGAGCTTGAAAGATAGGATTTCCATTTTTCTTTGTTAATTTTATAATTAGTTTTTTATTTCTAATTAGTCGAATTCAACTGCATTTGTAACATTTACCTAGTTTTCTGAAAGCATAGAATTACTTTCGTCAGTAGGTAGGTATACAATAGGTAGGTATGGGTACATACAACTACTAAATATGAATATACCTACCTTATAACCTAACCTAACCTACTCCAACCAACAAATTGGTTTTTATTTTCTTGCAGTGATTAAGTAGGACTAGGAACCTACTTATTACGGAGTAGGTAAGTAGATATGATTCATATCATAATATATGTATCTTAAATTAGAAGTTCTTTTCTTGTTTTAAGTGTGATGTCATGAGGATGACTGACGACGCATGCATCATTCTAATTTATACGACGACGTATATACGCGTGCAATGCTTTTCCCTATACTTACTACCGGTGACTTCGGCGACAAACCATGTATACCAGAAGTCGTAGCATGCAGCCATAGCGTGGTACGGCTTATATCAAGCCTTTTATCTCGTTCGTCCGAGCGCAAATAGAAAGAGAGCTAAGGCACATTAGCGCTATATCACGCTGCCATACTGCGGCCGCAGATGAAGGTACCAACACACGGCGACAAATCAAGCTATTCAAAACCAAAATAAAGCTGGCTGCGCGACGGTATACGTTAAGCGGGGTCCGCTGCGCCATGTTATCGTGTTTGCTAACATTGTTTTCTAACTTTCCCCTCCCCCGCAGGCGAACGCGGGTGATGTTTTCCGATGCAAATGGATAACATCACCCGCGTTCGCCTGCGGGGGAGGGGAAACTGTTTGCTAACGTGTTTTGTTAATCTAACATGGCGCAGCGGACCCGGCTTTACTCGACGTCGCACGGCCAGCTTATTTTGTTTTGTATAGCTTGATGTGGCGCCGTGTGTACCTGCACAGTTGACAAATTTTAATAGCGCACGAAATTATGCAGGTTGGAAAGGGTTAACAGTTGAATTACTTTAAGGGGTTACTTACTCATGATACTGAACAACTTTCTCTAAGACACCTATAGGAAATTCGCAAAAAAAAGAAGTTTGAATTTTCATACCTACAGCCTACAGATGTTCGATCAGCTGATTGCATTTAGTATGGAAAATTTGTTGTTACTAACATCCTATAGGTTTCTTAGGGAAAGTTGTTCAGTATCATGGATACAATCACCCCATAAAGTAATGCAACTATTTACCCTAACACCCTGTATTGACCAATCAGGATGTGCAACCTTCAGGACCGCCACATACCAAAGTACTCCGGAATTCCGATCAGAATCGATCGAATCAGAATTGTGATTTTGTATATGATTTGATGCACCCGTAATTTCGAACGGAATTCAGGAGGGGGGAAATTCAGACGAAGACCTAAATCCCTTGCTGCTATTGGCTACTTGTATTCGCATCCTTTTCGCTCATATACCTACGACTTTGCACCTTTTGATTACCAAATGACATCAGGTATTGTAGGGGGCAGGCAGGTCTACTCTGCGCAAACGAAAATTGACGAGCGGAATGATTTTCCTGGTCGTACTGTACCTATGCGCCATTTTTCCTAGTAGACGCGTAAATTCGGCAAGTGTATCATTGCCGCACTGATGATTTTAGTCACCGCAGGCAAAGAAAATATACACTACCGCGAAAAGAAGCGACACTCATGCATGTGTGCTCGTAAAACCGCTCGCGGCTATGTGTGCGGGTCGGGCGAGCGAGGGGGGGTGCGCAGTATGCGAGCGGGTGGGAAAACAGGTCATTGACCGCTTGAATTACATGGTTGCTCTTGCTCGCACGACTGCACGACTCGGCCGTTGAAATAGGTAAATATTTTCTTTGATTCTGCGAGCGAAGCGTGCGACGCCGACCAATATGTTATATTTTAGTTTTAGGATAATTATGTTCAGTTTGCTTTGTAACTGATTTATAATACCGAACATAAATAATATAATGACACAGGCTTAGATTAAAAACTGTTTACTATATCTATGGACACAGGTTAGTTCAGGGTTAGTTTAATTCCAAAGCACAGCACAAAAGAGTAGGTATACAATTAGAAGGAGTAGGTACTTTAAGAGGTAGTTACTTTTCTCAAATAAATAAATGAGAAAATTATATCGTAATTTGCAATTTTACGTAGCAAAACATTTTTTTTATTCAATACTATTGTAATACATAGTTACAAGAAAGTGACAAGGTATTTATTTTATCGTAAGTGACAAGGCGTGTATGACCGACGCTCAACTTACGATAAATTAAATATTCAACAATTTCATTGTAACCGACAAGTACTGACATGTACAAATGAACATGTTTTGCAACTTACGATAAAATTTTCTCAATTTAATAAAATCGTAAATATCTGTGCCTTAGCCGTCTGTGTAAAAATATGGATATCATAATCTAGAGATTACTTGAATAAACCATATTTGTCACTTACGAGGAACTTAGTTCTTACCCAGGAACTGTTTGTGTGAAGTTAAAAAGGACATTAAAAAAATATACCTATAGCTTTTTGTTGTTAGTATAATCATAATCAGTGCTCCGTCACTCTTGTTTGACAGCTGCGAAAAGTACCTACAGCGTCGGCGCCAATTAGGTTTGTCAAAATATTTTTGGGAGGCCTAAATAGAAAACTATTTCGAGATAATTGTCTCAATAATTGTCGCGAGATATCACAATTTCTTGGTTGACATTCCACATATCCGCACCAAGCGCCTTTCTGAATCTTTTTTACCCGACTGCGCCAGAAGGAGGGTTATGTTTTTCGAGCGTATGTATGTATGTTTGTATGTCTATTTCTTTGGCACGGCCTACAGCCTAAGCGGCTCGATGGATTTTGACGTATGATGTGTCGTTAGATTTGTAAAAATCGTGAGAGTGACTTAGGCTATATTTTTTTATTATGGCATCTGGGAATTAAAAAAAAGAGGGGGAATAAATAATTTTTATTTGTAAAAATTTACAATATGGGTATCAAATGAAAGCTAGTAAACAGACGATTCCAAATATGTATACAACGTCTTAATGAATAAACTAAAAAGTAGTTTGTTTAGAATGAAGAGCAGAATCGAATTATCATGGTTTCAAAACAGGTAATTTTTGACAAAATATTAATTTATTTGTTTTTAAATTTTTAATTTACAGAACCCGATGTCAGACCACCTCAAAAGCACACTCACCTTACTAACTACCAATACTAGATTACTAAAATATATCCATGAGTACGTTAGGTAGCGCTTTCATTTATTGCTGAAATGACAACAAATCATTTTTGCCTCAAAACTTAAAATGCAAATAACTTTAAATTTTAACTATCAAAATAATGAAATTATTGTTTCAATCTAATTATTTTGTTATAAATCAGGTTGTATGAGGTTTTGCGTTAATTTATTAACACGTTGTATATTGTAGTACTTTTATGCTACCATTTCGACATAGGACTAAAAAGTATGAAATAAACCAAATTATTACGAAAAACAAAAAACCCGACTGCATAAAAAAACTGTTAGCTGAAAAGAGAAAAACAAGCTCTATAATCACTAATCAGCTATAACAACATTAATTAAATATAATTTGAATGTTATTAGGTAGGTATTGCAGGCGAGGACAAACCAAAGGAAGGTACCTAGGTATGTATTATACTTGACAGTATGACAGTATTTAACAAAAAAAAGATTTACAATTATCCCCCACACTAGGCTAAGCCTGGCAAAATGTGACGGGAGAAATATTAATGAGGTATCATTTAGTAAATACAGTGAGCGGTACAGTTATCAACAAGGGCCTAAAGGACTAAACCAGGGACCTAGGGACTTAATTCATCTTTGTCCCCGTTTGCGATACCAACCTAATAACATTCAAATTATATTTTACTTAATGTTGTTATAGCTGATTAGTGATTATAGAGCTTGTTTTTCTCTTTTCAGTTAACAGTTTTTTTATGCAGTCGGGTTTTTTGTTTTTCATAATTTATAATGCGCACAGACAAGAAGTGGAATGCCTTGCCTGTGTCAGTATTTCCGAGCACTTACAACCCGAATTCCTTTAAAGTACGAGTGAATAGGCATCTTTTGGGTAAGTTCGCTACATCTTCGACCCCATCTTTGTCTTGAGGACTGGCTTGAGGTCAAGAGCAAACCAATCAGTAATAAAAAAGAAAAATATTTTCTATGTTAGAAATTTCAAAATGAAAAGATTACAGATATTTTTAATAAAATAAAGTCGTTTTTCGGTCCGACTAGTGACGTCATTCGTTGGACCTGTAAACTTCTAGGTAAAATAAAAATCAACTTAAAATAACTGGCCATTGAGAAAAAAATATAATTATATTCAATGATTCAATATGTCAGAATTTGACATTTGATGTTGCCGTTTCTGTTTCCAGTTGTAAATAAGTAAATTTAAAAATGACGTACTTTACCTATATTTAATGACTATTCTACAAATGACTAAATACGAGTTATAAATTCTTTGCGACATCAATATGTATTAAATTCAACCTGATTATATTAGTATCCAAATTATTGTCAAATTTTAAGGCATTATTCTAAACCTATTTATTTATTTTGGGGTGGTTGGGGATCTACCTCCTAGTGGTCCACCCTGGGCAACGCCGCCACAGACTACAACAAGTTTGTGGTGTCGGCTGAACGATCCCCCACAGCGGTGGTAGGCTCCGCAAGGAGCCGCCTGGCTCGCGACCACCCTCCTGCCGGAGTCCGGCGCCAAGCAGCTTGCTGCGTTCCGTCGGTGTGCAGGAGTCCCAGCGCCATTGGGGAATGGGAAAAAGTCAGTTGCGCTACTCAGAACCGGTCTTGACCTCTGAGCAACACTGTACCGGGAAACTCATTTTGGAGGGTAGCGGGATCCGAAGCACGGTGACAGTCGTTGGCCGACCGCAGTTAGTAGGGGGCCCAAGTAGTGCGCTAGCCACGTGTGAAAGGCTGCCCCACACAACTTGCGAAAAATCCCGCAATGCTCCACCGTGCCAGTTGGCGACTGGAAGGGAGGACCCGGTGGCCATTGCGGGGGGGTTCGGGCGTCCCCGCAGTCTCCAAATGAGTTTCCCACCAGTCAGTCGAGCTCATGAGGTCTTCTAGGGTACCTGAGTGGCATCTCGACTTTTTTTCCACCTCTCCACCACTCGACAAACTATGAAAAACAAAGTCACAAAAAAGAAAATGGTTAGACAACGGCTGCACTTCCTCCCACTCAAAGTGCACCTCAGTAACATACGAGGTCTGCACTCAAATCTCGATCCGGTCCACCACCACCTCGAGACCGAGAAGCCACACCTATTCTTTTTAACGGAGACGCAGATAGCAACCCCGTCTGATACGGCGTACCTCAACTACCCAGGATACTCGTTGGAACATAAGTTCAAGAGGCGAGCTGGGGTCTGTGTGTATGTTCGCGACGACATTTGCTGTCGGCGTCTCCGTTGCTTTGAGGTTTCCGGGTTCTCCGTATTATGGCTTTTTGTAGACACCGGAATGGAGAAATCTCTCTACGTCGGTGTCTATCGATCGCACGACGGTGACCAGGAGACAACCAGGCTCATGGAGTATCTCACTGAGACGGCAGAGACAGCCCAACGAAGGTATCCAACGGCGGAGCTTGTTTTTCTGGGGGACTTCAATGCCCACCATAGCGAGTGGCTGTTCCCGTTCCAGTTAACTGACCATGCTGGGAGAGAGGCGCGCAAGTTTGCATTATCGCTAGATCTCACCCAGCTGGTGAATCAAGCAACGCGGGTACCGGATGTTGATGGTCATACGCCCAATTGTTTGGACCTTCTGCTGACTTCAGATCCAGACAGGCACTCAGTATCGGTCTCTGCCCCGCTGGGAACGTCCGATCACTGTCTGGTGAAATCCGTGTCGATCTGCTCTCCTCCCGATGACAGCCCTAAGGGCACGAGGCGAGTCTGGCGATACGGGTCGGCAGATTGGGATGAGATGCGGCATTTCTTTGCGTCTTACCCGTGGCGGCAAGTGTGTTTTTCTTCGAGTGACCCTGCTAGTTCGGCTGATGCGGTTGCGGACGTGATACGACAGGGAATGGAATATTATATTCCTTTCTCCGACATCTCACTCGGTCACAAAGCCCAACCTTGGTACAATGCGGATTGTGCTCGCGCTGAGGCTAAAAAAGAAGCCGCCTACCAAGCATGGGTCCAAGCTCGCGACCGCAAAGTTAGAGCTCGTAGGGTTCGCGCGAAGAAGAGGGCCTTTAATTCTGCCGCCAAGTCCTGCAAACGGGTGATCCGGAGGGCACGATTCGACCATGTCAGCCGCATTGGAGCCAAACTGGCATCCTACCCTTCTGGTAGTAAACAGTTCTGGTCCCTTTCAAAATCGGTCGAATCCAATTTCTGCCGTCCCACTTTGCCTCCCATGCAGAAGCCTGATGGGTCGCTGGCTCACTCCGCAACTGAGAAAGCTAATTTATTTGCTTCTCTGTTTGCGAGCAATTCACGTCTGGACGCTGGTGCCAAACAGCCGCCAACCATCCCTCGTTGTGATTCTTCGATGCCGGAGGTCACAATACATACAAAAGAGGTCCGCAGAGCATTGCGTAGTCTGGATGTGAATAAGGCCAGTGGTCCTGATGGTATACCTGCAAGAGTGTTGAGATATTGTGCGCCTGAGTTGTCTCCTGTTCTAACACGCCTGTATCGCCTCTCTCTCAGAACAAGAACGGTGCCTAAATCCTGGAAGCTTGCGAATGTGCAACCGGTACCCAAGAAGGGCAGTCGTGCCGACCCCTGCAACTACCGCCCTATCGCCATTACTTCCATTCTCTGTAAAGTCATGGAAAGAGTACTTAACAGTAAGTTGCTGTCATACCTAGAAGACAATGATCTTCTCAGTGATCGCCAATATGGCTTCCGCCGGGGGCGATCGACTGGGGATCTTCTTGTGTATGTGACGCACTGCTGGGGCGAGGCCATCGAGAAGCACGGTGAAGCACTGGCTGTATCACTTGACATCTCGAAGGCCTTTGACAGGGTATGGCACGCTAGTTTGCTGAGCAAGCTTCCCGCTTATGGCATCCCCGCTGATCTTTGCAGCTGGATATCTGATTTCTTGAGAGAACGGTCGATTAGAGTTGTCATTGACAGCTGCTCTTCTGACCTTATGGCAATTGATGCTGGAGTTCCTCAAGGGTCTGTTCTCTCCGCGACACTTTTCCTGCTGCACATCAATGACCTCCTTGTGTCAGGTATTGTTGGGTATGCAGATGACAGTACTGTCATGGAGAGATATGTATCTGGCGCAGGGGCCAGCGGGGATAAAATACGCTCGCAGAGGGAGGCCATGGTTGAGCGGACAGACTTGACTTTAAGTGTTGTCTCCCAGTGGGGTGACAATAATTTAGTCAACTTCAACGCCACCAAAACACAGGCTTGCCTGTTCACCGCAAAAAGGAGTCCGTTTAATCTGACTCCTACTTTCCGGGGTACATCTGTCCCTGTTTCCGACAGTCTTGGGCTTCTGGGTATAAGCTTGACCACAAAACTCAACTTCGGCGCTGACATCGAGTCTAAGGCTCAAACTGCGGCCAAAAAGCTGGGCATCTTAAACAAGGTGAAGCGGTACTTCACTCCTGGACAGCTCTTAGTATTGTATAAAGCTCAGGTCCGATCATGTATGGAGTACTGCTGCCACCTGTGGGATGGCTCAGCCAAGTATCAACTTGCCGCACTCGACTCGGTTGAACGCAGAGCCAGGAGGCTCATTGGCGATAGTAAGCTGGTGGAGGCCAAGCTTCATAGCCTAGCCCACCGCCGCAGAGTGGCCTGCTTGTCGGTCTTCTACAGATTGTACTTCGGTGAGTGTGCCCTAGAGCTGCATGAGCTCATCCCACCTTCCCCTTTCTACTATCGGACTTCCAGACGCACCGCGGGATATCACCCCTTCTTGGTTGACATCCCACATATCCGCACCAAGCGCCTTTCTGAATCTTTTATAATGCGCACAGCCAAGGAGTGGAATGCCTTACCTGCGTCAGTATTTCCGAGTACTTACAACCCGAATTCCTTTAAAGTACGAGTGAATAGGCATCTTCTGGGTAAGCTCGCTACATCTACGACCCCATCTTCGTCCTGAGGACTGGATTGAGGTCAAGAGCAAACCCATTGTTAATAAAAAAAAAAAAAAAAAAAAAAAAACCTAGAAATCGATGAATGTAACACACAAACTATTTATTTTATTTTGAAATAATCGAATGAAAATTAATTACTTTAAATTTTAATGAATTGGAATTTACATACTACATGTTTATTCTAATCGTAACTTCTTACTCATTACTTCAAATTAAAATACATTTATCCCTTACGATGTGATTTTAACGTTTTATCGTGTCGCTTGTAAGAAACAATATTTTTGTAGGAATACCTACTCGATTCAAACGTAAGAGACAGCAGATTTTTTTTTGTTCTGAAAGGTTTGCTCACATAGTAAAAGTTGTTCAGTTTGATGGGTTAGAGTATGTGGTTTAGAGGTTTAATGATACTTTTCCTTACACCCCGTATACACCACTAGTTTTAATTACTAACTACATTTTAAGGGTATTTTCATTCGAATATATAAAAAACCTTTCGTGCACCCCTACGCAGAAAATTTATTTCATAATTCTGTCTTCAGCGATTAAGGCTGTGAGGTATTTGTCGGTCAGTCAGCGGAACTGTTTTATAAGTATAGATGAATAAACAACTAAACGCAAAAGACAGCAATAAAATTTTATTTTGAGTGACAAATTCAGCGGGCAAAGCTCAGCTTACGATCTTCCTAAAAACGCTCGATAGAAGCGATGAATATGTTCCATACCTTCTATTGATTTTAATGTAAGTGCCTAAGCGTACAGTGAATTTGTTTAATCAGAGAAAAAAAATCGGATTTCAGTGGTATTTTCAGGGGACTTACGACAAAATGTCCCTTACGACATTTGAAACGCAACTTGAGAGTTGTGCGCGTCGTATGCTGAATTTGTCGCTTACGATAAAAACATCAACAGTGGAAATTGCAAATGTCGTAAGGGACATTTTGTCGTAAGTCCCCTGAAAATACCACTGAACTTCGAATTTTTTCTCTATCGATCTGTATTAAATCATGTTTTGATATCCCTTAAAATGAATGAGATACGAGGCCCATCATTTTGTAGTAAGTTAAACTTTATGTCGTATAAGCAAGGAAAATTTCAACCTTCTTGCATATAAGTAAAAGTTTAGGTTCAAGCTCTAATGTAATTTTTTGAAACGTCTTAAGTCTTTATAGTTACCAGCTGTAATACACAAACTAATTAGAAAGAACTACCTGTAATACGTTGTAAGTAACCCACCTACAAAATAATTATATTCTTTACAACATAAATTCTGTTAAAATAATTTTAAACTTGAAATGAACATTATTAACAATTCTAATTACTTAGTGTCATCCCCAGAGTATTAGTACCTATGTCTTTTATTATTTCCTTGCACCAGTGTAAATAAGGTTGTCTGGAAGAAATCGCTTTTTAGCGATAAGACCACCTTATTTGTAATTCTATATCTTTATTCAAATGTATATTCTGTTTTTTTCTGTTTCTGTTGTCTTGTTGTGTGTTGTCTCTGACTACCCCCTCGGGGAATATAGTCGTGAGGATATGCTTATGCTTATATTCTGTTTTGGTGTGCAATAAAGTATAATTGAATTGAATTGAATTGAATATTCGTTTTCCGCAAGTATCAACCCTATAGGTCACCGACGCGGGGGCTCACACGTACGAGGAGTGTCGTGGCTGTGCCGCAGGTCAACCCAATATCAAACTGTAGAAAAACATGTACCTATAGTCATTCCTTACAGTCGCACACAGATTGCCATAAGAGTGACAGAGCTATATTAGACGTTAATCTGTTACGTCTGTTAAACAAATGTCACCACTTTTTAAGCAAATTCAAGCAAAATTCGTTCTTAACGTAAGGAAATAGCTGAGTCTTTCAGCTGGAGGTCTGGTGACAATATGATTCAAGACGGTTCCGTTTACTATTGACATTTCACTTATTGTAATGGGCGGTTGTCATAAGTGTGAATGAATGTCAAGTAGCGTTTCTATGTCTTGCTTTATATTATTTATCTACCCCTATATTTTATCTTTGAGTCACCGTGACTGTTACGTCACCCCCACCAAGTCTATGGATCCTTACCCAGTTGTCACGTGTTCAAGTGCGCGCTCCTCCATAAGGATCCAGACACGTGGTGACAGTGTCGAAACAGTTAGGTACGGTGACTAAAATCATCAGTGCGCGTCATATAAAGTTTATTTATTAGTTTATTGTTTATACTTTAATAATAATAAACGTCCGTTAGTCTCCTCCCATAGCCCAGTATCCATCCATCCAACTTTCACCTCCATAGCCCAAGACCTTATTTTTCCATCGCGGCCATAGCGCCGGGCTCCAATAATCTTTGCACAATGGCGGGGACCATCCCCGTGTTTATCATGTTGTGCGCTCGGGGATGGTATCCGCCATTTGAGTATCCCTTACATTTAGATTAACTTGTCTTTTGAACGGGCCTCTACATTTTGACTTCGGCTCTATGCACGCCTTCCAAAGGTCCGCGACTTAATTGCCCGTGATTACGGAACGTAAGACATATCATAATAAACGTTTTTATTAAAGGCAAAAAACCCATAAAGAAATGTACATAAAGAAAAATGCAGTATAAATAATAGACTAATCTTACTTGTTTGCCTGCATTCGATGCATGCACACGCTGGAGGGAGCGCGACCTGGCTTCGAAGGACATGCATGTTGTACAACACACGGCGCCATGCATAGGGCAAAAAGCACGGTAATTAGGAGCTGCACTACCATCGCACTCCACCTGCAAAATGACCCTTTTTATGAAATTGTAGTTTCGATACGGTCTGTAATTTGGTTCGGTTGGAGTCCGTAACTATATACTATTACCTATTCTGTGCCGTAACTACAGCAAACCATACCTATCTAAAGGGACAAGTTTACAATTTTATTAAGATAGCAATCAAAAAGCAATGACCCACTGACCTAATTATTGTATTTAGCGTTTATTTCATACCTAAGTACAATCAAGAGTTATGGTTTAAAGTTTTCAAGTTTATATTTCAGTGGTCTGCGCTTATAGAGCGTACGAAATCGCGGCGCGCCTTTTTTTATGCCACTATACAGGCAGGCATATTTTGATACATTTCATTTATGCACGTATGCACAAAGTATTCTTCAATCATTTACCTTGGAGGAGGCGTAGGCAGGTACCTACTACTTGAAGCATAGATATATATAATATATATATCTATGACTTGAAGTAACTTACCATTAACTCCAAAATCCTATCTACTATTTCGTTTCCAAATTTTGGAACTGCTTAAACTCATAATAGTTGTTAATGCTGGGATATGTCAGCCAAAACATAGTCACAATTAAGAAAACATAATATTTCTAAAAACAACCATTAAGTACAATAAAACATAACTGTCTTGACGCGGCGATTTGGAATTATTCAAGAGAAAATAAATTATTTTGACGCAGCGTAAGCGAAAAGTTTTTAATATAAGTTTTGACGCAAATGGACAAGATGTTCCGGTTAAGTTAAAATAAAGTCATAATCACTTAGATTAAAAACTTTTCGCTTAATGTACAAAGATTTAAAAAAAAAATCTTTGCCCTTTTAAGAGAGCGTCGTCGCGTCGGTGGCGCGTTGCGGAGAGGTATGGACACCCAATTATGAGGGTCCGGGTTCGAATCAGCACGGACAACATGCCATGTACCAATGAGTTTTTCTAACTTATGTACGTAATACCGACTGCTCTCAAATGGTGAAGGAAAACATCGTGAGGAAACCTGCATACACTGAAGAAGAAATTCTGTCTACGAACGCTTAAAAATAAACTCCAAATCATATCCATAGTGGGTCTATTTCGCGCCAAATCCGCACTGGACCTCTCGGGACGTACGCGTTCGATTAGTTTTTGCCGTCTGGATTTCTAAATACAAGGTCACTATGTTAGCACACGCAAATCCTGAGGGCAAAGGGGCACTTCGCTACCACAGCACCTAGTAAGAAAGTAGTGATGAATCGGTAGCACGCACCCCACCGTGTGGATATCATCTGAGCGATGTAAACAGCTGCGAGTACAGTTACTATCTATTTAAATAATCTGTGGTACAGCGAAGCATTAAGACTCAAAATAAAAATAAAAGTATTGTTTGTAACTCCAACATGTTTATTGCATTAAGTTAAGAATTAAGTTAATTTGAGTGTAAACCATATTTTAAGGAAAGTAATATTAGTCGTACTTATTAGGTACCTTTTCTTACTTAATTTGTGTCCGTATAGCTAGCGTACACATAAAAGGGATCTGCCTGGGATTATGGCCAATAAATAGTGCCTAATTAGTACCTAGGTCAAATAAATAGTGCCTCTGTAGGTACTTCACGAAATGATAATTTTTTTTTACCTGGTACGCTGGCTTGACGTCAAGGTAGCGTACACATTTTCTGTGGCTAAAACGGTTTGCGTTACAGCAACGATTTTAGACTCAAAAAATAGTGCTCAAATAGTGCCCTAGGGCATCCAAAATCTCATGAAATGTGAAAATAAATCAGCTATCCCATATACTTGAGTCGGGTATAGATACAGCAGTTTTGTATGGGACAGCAGATTTTTTTTTCGCGTTTCCTGAGGTAGACTCCATAGTGAAAGTTGTTCAATTTGATGGTCTGAGTATGGTCTGAGTTCACCGTTTCAGTATTTGCTAGGCTATCACTTACACCCTATAGGTAGGTAATTCCTACAAACAAGTCTTAGGCTGCCTGTCCACCGATGTGAGCTGGCTGGGCGAGCTGTGTAGCTGTGTAAATATTTACCAATCAGGAGCCCGGCCGACCTCGGCCGAGCTCCTGATTGGTTAATATGCTCGCCCAGCCAGGTCGCATCAGTGGACAGGCAGCCTTAGATCGCGTTTACTGTTCATTTTTAGGATTCCGTAGGAAACAAACCAATGTAAGTACTTAAGTATAAGGGTTCCTTGTTTGACTAAAGATTCCGTATACTAGGATAGGATACTTTGGTCTATTCCATCTGTAGGTATGTATGCCCCGCTTCAACCTACTTATTTTTTGAAATTTGGCCTGACAAACAGAAATGTGGTACCTACTTAGTTAAGAAGAAACAAATTCTCACATACAACGAAAAGGGGACTGGAAAAAAAAATCTTTTTAGGGTTCCGTACCCAAAGGGTGAAAACGGGACCCTATTACTAAGCCTACGTTGTCCGTCCGTTCGTCTGTCCTACCTATTTAGGGCTGTAACTTTTGAACCGTTAGGGTCAGCGCACACCCAGCGTAGAACTGCTCGCGCATGCTCGAGCATGTTCTTTGCAGTCGCGCACACCTAGCGGCAAAATCCGCCGGCGGCAGCGGCGGAGCATGCTCGCGCGTGTTCGAACAGTCTCGCGGATGCTCCTGTGTTGCTACAGTTGACGTAGTGAATTTTGCGTTGTGTTTACAATATTTTATAGTAAAGACGTGCGATAACAACAATTTTAAAGTATGGTAGACTGGGATTTGGTAATTATTGGGTTACTAGCAAAGGAAGAGGAGCAAGAAGAGCACATCAATAAGATGAAAAGAGGCAAGAAAGATGTACTTATATTTGGGAAATACTACGCCCTGTGCTGTGTTACGGTTTAAAGTTCTAGGGACAGTTATTTTATGTACTATAAAATGGAATATGAACAATTTGAAAATCTACTAAATCTGCTTCGACCTTTGAGATTTTCTTTGTATTTTCAAAAAGAGTTAGATTATTATATATTTTCTGAACTAAATTGCCCTTTTCGGGCTAAAGTAGTTAAAAAATATGCTAGATTTAGTCCGAAACCGGCCGAGGTGGCAACACTTACGACGGATCGCAAGCATCGACACGGGCGTATGCTCGAACATGCTCGCGACTGCTCGCGTCGCCGCGAGGAGCATACGCGAGCATACTCGAACAGACGCTGAAGGGATTTAATCACTTGCAAGCTATTTTCGACTTTATTTCAATGGGAATAGAGTTCATTATCAATTGAATCAATGAAATCTGCTCGCGCATGCTCGAACAGTTTTACGCTAGGTGTGCGCTGACCCTTAGGGTCAGCGCACACCCAGCGTAGAACTGCTCGCGCATGCTCGAGCATGTTCTTTGCAGTCGCGCACACCTAGCGGCAAAATCCGCCGGCGGCAGCGGCGGAGCATGCTCGCGCGTGTTCGAACAGTCTCGCGGATGCTCCCGTGTTGCTACAGTTGACGTTGTGAATTTTGCGTTGTGTTTACAATATTTTATAGCAAAGATGTGCGACAACAATTTTAAAGTATGGTAGACTGGGATTTGGTAATTATTGGGTTACTAGCAAAGGAAGATGAGCAAGAAGAGCACATCAATAAGATAAAAGAGGCAAGAAAGATATACTTATATTTGGGAAATACTACGCTCTGTGCTGTGTTACGGTTTAAAGTTCTAGGGACAGTTATTTTATGGCTAGGAACTATAAAATGGAATATGAACAATTTGAAAACCTACTAAATCTGCTTCGACCTTTCAGATTTTCTTTGTATTTTCAAAAAGAGTTCGATTATTATATAATATTATCTGTAGTAAATTGCCCTTTTCGGGCTAAAGTAAAAATATGCTAGATTTAGTCCGAAACCGGCCGAGGCGGCAACACTTACGACGGATCGCAAGCATCGACACGGGCGTATGCTCGAACATGCTCGAGCATCCGCGCGCATGCTCGCGACTGCTCCCGTCGCCGCGAGGAGCATACGCGAACATACTCGAACAGACGCTGAAGGGATTTAATCACTTGCAAGCTATTTTCAACTTTATTTCAATGGAAATAGAGTTCATTATCAATTGAATCAATGAAACCTGCTCGCGGATGCTCGAACAGTTTTACGCTGGGTGTGCGCTGACCCTAAGAGCTAGATAGTTGAAATTTTCACAGAATGTGCGTTATTACGGCGGATTTGCTAAAAATAATAAAAATTTCGCGGGCGGGGTGCGGCAATATAAACCTTATAGTACGTAGCATAGAGTCGTATGGAGAATCGCCTGGTGGCGGGGGCGCGATTTTTCTTTACGTCAAAAAACGACCCTATGCTACGTAATACATATAAGGTTTATATTGGTGTTACTTTGACTACCCGCCACCGCCACGCGTCTCTTCTGTATAAACCCTACCTTAGGTATCAATCAGAGTTTGCATATTATTTCCTCCTCGCACCACAACAGATTTATAGCTTCGACTTCTTCTACAGTTTCAAAATTCGAAAACAGTCTTTCCAAGTCCATAATTATCTTACACAGCTGAACAGGTTTCAGCGATATTTGTGAATTTTAAGAATTTTAATTAGATTTTTAGAAAATTGGGCCATTATTTAAAATTCTTTTTTTCTTTTAAATTTTTTGATTTCTTCGCGGGCATCCACAAAACACGGCGCGGTCGACGTCTTGGCCACCCCTGCTATACAGGGTGTAAGGAAAAGTATCATTACATTAACCTTTAAACCACATACTCTACCCATCAAACTAAACAACTTTTACTATGGGAGCAAACAGATCGGAGCAAAAAAAAAATCTGCTGTCCCATACTAAACTCCAATACCTACTCGACTCAAATGTATGCAACAGCAGATTTTTTTTCGCTCCCATTAGTTTGCTCCCATAGTAAAAGTTGTTCAGTTTGATGGGTAGAGTATGTGGTTTTAACGTTAATGATATTTTTCCTTACCCCCTTTATAATAGATTTCCTACTTAAACGAGTACAATGGCTACGGAACCCAATCATGAACGAGTCCGACACGCTCTTGACCGGTTTTTTAACTAAGACTTTGTAAGTATAGAATACAATTTGATTAAAATCAACGACATGGATGTTCTGAGTTTTGTGAATATCTGACTTCCTCAGGGAGTATAATATTGTCGTGAGCATATGCTCTGCTATTTAAAATCAGTGCGATTAAGGAGAGCAAAATTTATGTCACTGAGCAAGAAAACTTTATGTCCCTTATACAGGGTGTCACAAAACACCCTAGTAATACTTAAGGGGGTGCTTCAGACCATCAATCTGGGCAACTTTCACTATGGAGCCAACGTCGGGTCTAAAGGGGCAGAATAACATTCAAAGCAAAAGATTTCAGATCCGCAAAATATTATTTACAATCTCTATTTAAAATACTGTATTGGCTTTGCCGAAATGCGTAATGCACACAACCTCATGATGTATTCACAACAACGATAAGAACGCACGTATCCAGACTTGGTTCGGGGGTGAGGGGATATTCAATGAAAAATGAATAAGGGTTGAACCCGCGACCGCACGCCGCAGCACCGCTGAATTAACGCAAAACTAGAAAGTAGTTTGTTTAGAATCGAGAGCAGAATCGAATTATCATGGTTTCATCATAAGTAATTTTTTTCAAAATATTAAATAACCCCACGGGCACACTCACCCTACTTACTAATTACATTGTAGACAACTTTACTAATAGTTAAGCAAGACATTCACGTTGAAACTGCCGCCGCACGGACCATAGATATGCGACCGGCCGACAGGTTCTATAGTGAATGACCTGCTTTAAAAATTACATCTGTAGTACGATTTTTGAATCTCATACGTTGAACTCAGCAGTTGAAAATGTATGGAGATACGCATCTTTCTACTGCTGATTTGACTTTCAAAAATCGCACTCATGGAGTATGACTTTTGAATGTCAAATCAGCAGTAGAAAGATGCATATCTCCATAGTATTTTTGACATTTTCAACCGCTGAGTTCAACGAATGAGTTTCCAAAATCGCACACAAATTAGCATTTTGAATAGCATTCATATAATAGCTTACTAAAACATATAAAAACTATGCCATCCATTTACATTACAAACTCGCACGGTCTTCACAGCATGACCCACACTTTTGGACCCATTATTTAGCAATCGATGTAATATTCAAACTACTGTAAATACAAATGCACAAATCACTCAATCCCTAACAGTTAGAAGTGGTAGCGTTAACTATCTTATAATTACAACTATTTACAGATATTATTCGATTGACAGTTAATCTACATGTATATTAAATTAATTATCTTAACAACTTACATTGCAACGATAAAAATCTTTAATATAATTATTGCACATCGATTATTAAATTGCAAACGTCATAGTTCTATAGACTGTCCTGCACTTTCTCAACATGACAACAAAATGCCTGACCTCCTCGTCGCAGTTCTAACACTCGTCACAAGTTAAATTATGACTTTTTTTACACGCTTTTAATTTTAGACAGGATCATAATCACTTTCGTTCGTTACCTTAACATTAATAAAATACTAGCGTTTACCTGCGACTTCGTCCGCATAAATCATATACCAGATTTTAAGTCAGATCATAAGCTATCAAACAAACAAAGTTTCATCAAAATTGGTTCAGTAGTTTTCGCGTGATACTCGAACAAACAAACACACAAAGCAAAAAAATCTTTTTTTTAATTTACAGTTTTGTAATAGTGTAGATGTGATATTCGGTAATCAACGAAATTGATTAGTTATGTATGATCTTGTTTGGTACATAGATAGGCACTAGAAATTGAGGAGCCCATTTACAATTATGAGAGCGCTATCGCTATTTCAGTATAATTAAGCCTCCTAAAGCAATAGGAATGAAATACCACACAAATATTATTTTAATTTAAACGTACAACAGTAATTGGGTATTTGACTACATTCAATATATTTTATTTTTATCTACTCAATAAAAAAAGGGTTAGAAAATAACGCTAAACTCCCATTTTCATTGAGTTTTTAGCTTGAATACTATTTTTAATAACACGTTAAACTATAAAAAGTAATGAAAATGTTGATGACGTCACAACTCAATATTTAGTACAAATCTTCATACAAAGCGCATGTTTTGACGTCCGATAAAGAGTAGCTGATTTGACTAGTTGTCAAGTAGCCAATTACGAATACTGTCGGTAAGAATATAGGTACTTATATAACAATTGGGTATTTGACAATATCCAAAATATTTTATTTTTAACTTCTCAATAAAAAAAAAGTTTGAATATAATGCTAAACTCCCATTTTCATTGCGTTTTTAGTTTGAATACTATTTTTAATAACAAGATAAACTTTAAAAAGTAATGAAATGTTTATGACGTCACAACTCATTATTTAGTACAAATGTTCATACAAAACGCACGTTTTGACTTCCGATAAAAAGTAGCTGATTTGACTAGTTGTCAAGTAGCCTATTATTATAAGGACAAAAAATTCCAACCTTCGGATTGTTTCCAGTTTTGTAGAAACTGTAAAACAGTTCAGCGGAATTAAGCAAAAACAGTATTCGACATAAAACAAATTATGCTGAAATGAGCGTTTTTCTTTTGGTTTTCTAGTGGATCGATAGATGGCGTTACGGCCTGTGCGAATAAAGGTCAAAATATCAAAAAGTATTTCTTTAAAATAATAAAGAGGTAGAAGATGATCAAAAAGATGCCAACGCATCTTTTGATTGAATATTTCATTATTTACGAATCATTTTAATCGAAAATGTGAAACTGTTCACGTCTGACATGTTTGTATAAGCTCGATCCCAGGGCCTTTAAAAAAAAGTCAGGCACAGTCTTGACATGATTTTGACAGGATCTCGCCTACGTCTCTATGGAGCAATAAGCATGTCATCTGTCGAGTTTTTTAGGAACTAAAATTAAAAAAGAAAAGAAAAACGCTCATTGACAAAAAACAACAAAACCCGAGTGGTTCCGAAGCTTTATATAAACAGGCTGTATCCGCCTCGCGTGCATGGCATGCTTACAATCTCACCCTTGCAATTATTCTGTAAATTGTTTATAATCAGTCGATGTCTGTTGTTGACAGTGTATGCATGGGTCTAAATTTTTTATCTGCTATTTAAGGCGACAACGGGTTTGTAGTACAAACCCGTTGTCGCCTTAAATAGCCGATAAAAATTTAGAATAGGGTTGAACACACACGATTTTATTGCAGCCCAGAATCGCCTCAATCTGTCAAATACAAATATTAATCGATTATAACCTCATTGATGAGTCGCGTGGCTAGAGGGCTTTCGAGTGGACGTCTGTCGTTGGCTCGCGATTTAAGTAGCCACGCGGCTCCGCCATTTTATGGCGTTTTCGAGTGTGTGTTTTTGTATAAAAACAGGGCTTTGATATCGCCATATCCAATTACCGTACAACGTCAAGCACTAATTGCTCTTTTTAAACTAGATACTGGCAAAATCCACCAAGGAAACGCCATTAAACAAAAATAGAATAGAACCTCATTGATTATTCTTATAACACTAAGTCACTCTAGGAGTGTATATGAATTTCACTCATCCAAATTCTTACACTAAAGTGGCATAAATTCTATGGAATATTGATATTATTAGAATCCTTTTAAACTAAGAGTCTACCCATCCAACTAAACAAATTTCACTACGGGAGCAAACCGACCAGCAGAAAAAAAATCTGCTGTTTTTTTTTTTGCTACGATTGATTTGCTCCCATAGTAAAAGTTGTTCAGTTTGATGGACAGACTCTTACTTTTAAAGGAGGCTTATGATATCATATTCACCCTGTATTTGGTATACAAATCAAGATGTGATTTTAATAAAAAGAGCACTCCTTGTAAAATATTTATAAACAAGTCGTTACTCATTTTTATTCATTTTCTAGAAGTGTAAGTGCACTCGATCTTGTGTAAAAAATTAGCATAAGCATATGCTCACGACTATATTCTCCGAAAGGGTAGTCTGAGATATAACATCCACGTTTCACTAGTAACGAAACTCTGGCCAGTGTGACGGGGAGTGAGCCCGTCGCCACTTGTAATGGACAGTAGGTACAATACATGCCTCGCAATTGAAGCGTGCGGATTTTCTCGCCTTGAAGATTTATCTATTTATTTATAAAATAAATAAATAAATGTTTTCCTTCACCGAAAAGGTGTTACAAATCGTACATAAACTTCAAAAACTCATTAGTACGAGTCGGCCTGGACGGGGATCGAACCATCGCCTCCTGCACGGCAGGCAAGGTTACTTGCCACTGGACCACGACGGCACTACAAAACGAGGTTTCCACAATATTTATATTTGAAACTAAACTTGCCACGTTTGCTATTATTTTAGTTGCAGACATTTCGGTATCGTTACAACTGCCACGACTCAAACAATAAAAACGCTTTAAGAATCAGCTAATTTATTTACTTTAGTTTAAACAGCGAGCTTGATCTTCAAGACTCTCAATCAATCATACATCACTCTCAACACTTTGTTTTGTGCCCTCTATATCTCTGCTGGTTAGTATAACCTTAGTGTCAAGGGGTCCAGGTGTTCGCTAGATTTTGGCGGGCCGGTTGCGGCTGCGAAGTCGCTGGCGACAGTAAACGCGGAGCAGGGCGGCTCCGAACACGAGGACTACGCCGCACCCACCACCGAACGATACTTGGTGACCATACACTAGGCATGACAGGAGAATGGACGTCGCCTGTAATGTATGAGAAATAGTCAAAACAATGTAATATGGTCATTCAAAGAGGCAATGCGGGCAGTCCTAGGTCTCTGCCTCGGGTCCAGTTTGGAGGACATTTTTTATTTGTAATTTGTTTAGTGGTTTGTTTGTAAAATTACAGCAATATAAGCAGAGCAGACATGAGTCCTTCGGTAAGACTTATAGTACTGCTGTACTATGGTTTTTCTTTTTTCTTTTTTTTTTATGTGTGATAGGGATAGGTAAACATTTGACCCCAATCTCACCTGATGTTGAGTGATGATGAGGCCGAAGATGTAGCATGCTTACCTAGAAAGATGCCTATTCACTCTCGCCTTGAAGAGGCCCAGGTTGTATTGCTCAGGGAACAGGTCCGCAGGCAGGGCATTCTACTCCTTAGCCGTGCGCATTATAAAAGAAGAAGCAAACTTCTTCGTGCGAATTGCTGGTAGGTCAACGACATAAGGGTGGAATTGGTGGAAACCCTGTCTGCGTTCTGTATTTATTGTGTTTTTTTGTATTAAATGATTAAGTATATATAGTATAACAATGTAAAATAATCATTGTAAATATTTAGCAATCATTGACAAAGATACATTGATTTTATCAACAGCCATGTGTACCTTAAGTATCTATCTAAGTGCTAGTGGGCATCTAGAAAAGTATGTAGTCCGGGTAGGACTACTAGGATATTCCCTTATTCAATGAATAAGGGTCGGCGGATGAAATGTTCATACCACGATAAGCGTCTACCTGTCAACTTATATGTGACAGGCGTTACTCCCGCAAGGTTACTCGCACGTACCTGTCGCAGGGTCATGATGATGGTGAACACGACGGCGCCGAACCTCGCGATGGTGCGGTAGATGAGGAGCTGGCCGAGTGCCGAACTCACTGAGAGAAGCAGGCAATCCGTTGCGAACACTGGGTGCTGGAATAAACGCAATTATTATTACGATTAAATATAATAAATAAAACAATCATTTATTTTTCACCACAAACATACAGTCGCCATCAGATATATCGTAGCATATTTCTGAGCAGTGCTAATTTTCATTAAATTCTTTACAGTAAATGTTACCAACCAAATATATCTAAACATGTATTTTGTCATAAATATCTAAACAGCGAATTTTCAATAATTTCCTTACAATGTCATTTAAAATTAAAATGTAAAACAACAGAGTAAGGTTTTTTCCGAAACTGTTCAGATGTTTATGACCACCCTGTCTGCGTCGATATATATTTGATGTTCTAGGCGTTCCTATATTTTTGATTGATTATGAGTAAATAAATTATTGAAAATTAGAACTGCTTAGAAATGTTTGACCACCTTGTTTGCTACGATATATCTGCTGGTGACTGTACAAGCAAGCATTCCTATGAATTATATAGCTTCATACAATGAATATGATTATTGACACTTTCCTGAAAAAGGCTTTACCAGACTGCAAAACCTGTTAGACAGTCAAAGACTGCTTGGAATTCCTTTACAAAAACAAACTAAGATTTGAAATATTTGTTGATAGCCAAATTGGCACTGAACTGCCTTGCATTCCGTGAATGGAAAATACAAGGTGTAAGTGACAGCCTAGCAAATACTGAAAGGTGAATTCAGACCATTAAACTGAACAACTTTCACTATGGAGCCTACCTCAGGACACGCGAAAAAAATCAGCTGTAACATACAAAACTGCTGTACCTACCCGACTAAAATGTATGAGACAGCAGATTCTTTTTCGCGTTTCCTGAGGTATGCTCCATAGTGAAAGTTGTTCAGTTTGATGGTCTGAATTCACCGTTTCAGTATTTGCTAGGCTGTGACTTACACCCTGTATTTGTGTGATGAATACGAATATTCCTACTATTAGATACTATACGTTTTACGATTACCTAAATATAATTATGTTTTCGATATAATTTCACATAAAAATAAAATGGAGGTAGGTAGACGATTTTTGGAGAAAATCCAAATCTGTTTTGATATTTTTTCATACGTTTCAGGAAAATTAAGCAGAACTAGTAACTTATTATTAATCTGTGGATGAACCATTTGTGACACATCGATGAATATACCTGCAACAGTTGTATAGAATCCACTGTGCTAGAGTGATGCACCAGGGCCGCAGCAGTAAGGAGACAGGAGAACAGATTTACGCCGCACAACATCTGCAGCGGGGCGCAGTTGTACTGGGCGAAGAGCGCGCCCTGCCACGAGGACGTGAAGCTGTCACAAACCATATACAACGCCAGCAGCGTCAACCCCGACATAGTCGTTATTGTCGACACTGAAATAAAACAGTTGTTGATCATCCGCTCGTAGTCAGGTGTTCAAATGCACGGGGTTATTTGTGCAGTAAACAAATGTTTAGTATCAATCGATTTTTAATAAAATATTTCCAAATACATTTTGACGAAATCAAGTCATTGTAGAAACAAAATTGAAGGCTCAAAGTTTAACGTTCGTCTCATATTTGGTCGCATAAGTTAATACTCAAAAAGTCGGTTAGTTATACAAATAAAATATTAAATTATCTAATTTACACGACAGTTTTACAAACCACATCACATTTCCAGCGCATCTAAATGACATGTCAGCAAAAAAATTAATGCACACACAACGCAGCCAAAGCGAAAAAGAAGCTGAAATAAAACACTGTCTCTACCATAAACTCAATATACTAGCGTAAGTATATTAAGTTTATGGTCTCGTCCTCTACTCATGCTTACGATTAACCAAACCTGCGTAATCTTCAAGGCTATCAATCATGAAAATCACCATGCCGACTGATATAGCCACTGCCGTGGAATACTCGTAGAGTTCATATTTATTACGAGATATAAGCTTGCCCATCAACATTACAGGGATCACTTTGCACGACTTCGATAGCACCTGCAATACAGAGCAGTGATCAAAAACAAACCATAAATTCGCGTATTGATAAACAAATTAAAAAGCCTATTGTGCTTGCCTGGGATCATTACAATGTATGTGCCTGTGAGCGTTGTTTATTTTATTTTTATATATTGGGTGCTTCTTAATATGCTGACACTT
Source organism: Agonopterix subpropinquella (assembly GCA_922987775.1). Lineage (NCBI taxonomy): Eukaryota > Metazoa > Arthropoda > Insecta > Lepidoptera > Depressariidae > Agonopterix > Agonopterix subpropinquella. The sequence goes on along the minus strand of OV277693.1, from coordinate 49,731,999 downwards.
TTTTAAGGGGATGATCAGACCGTCAAACCGAACAACTTTCTCTATGACACCAACATCGAAATCGTGAAAAAATAATAAGCTGCCCCATACAAAACTGCAAACCTACTTGAGCCAAATGTATGGGACAGCAAACTTTTTTTACGTTTTCGATGTTGGTCCCATAGGGAATGTTGTTCAGTTTGATGGTCTGATCTGATCTGAAAGTGTCAGCATATTCTTTCTTTTTTCTTATCGTGTGGGCAGAGCCCTGGTTTTAGAGTTTTTTCAGACCGCCTTACGGCCTCTGACGTGGTTTTTATGTAACGACTACTACCACCAGAGATAGTAGCCGGGACCAACGGCTTAACGTGCCATCCGAAGCACGGAATCATTTTTATTTTCAGACAATCGGGTGATTCAGCCTGCAATGTCCTAACCAACTGGGAAAAACGCACAGTAACATATCACTAGGGAATCACCCCGTGGGTATCGAACCTACGACCTCCGTGTCGAGAGCCAAAGATCTTAACCATTAGACCACGGAGGCAGCATATTAAGAAGGACCATGTATTTCTTTTCATCATACAAGGGTAATTTCGCCGTTCAAATCGAACTGCATGGTCCTGCACTATGTTGTTTAGAGGGATAATAAAACAAGTGGTTTCATAATATTAGGGCTAACCTGCGTAGGAAAGCTGACATATTTCAGGGCCTCATATTGACACCAAGCACTGATGATATTCGTAACAGAACAGAAGGAGAATTTGTATAGAGGCACGGTGATCACAGCCTTGTGCGTACAAAGGAGCCTGCCTAGCGCGATACCCAACGCCAGCAGTCTATTGATGAAGACCAGGAATTGAGAGTCGTTGAACTTGACCATACTACCGTCGGGCATGACGTAGCTCTGTGAAATAGATTTTATACATTAGGCAATAAGGTTCATATTCATAATTAATTAAACTGTTGTTTTAATAAGCTCAGATCAATAGGTAGCCAGCACAAATAATATATTATGCGATAATAATTTCCGATATCGTGTTTTCATGTTTTATTTTATATATTTTATCTAATCTAATCTAAACTATTATAAAACTGTAACAGAAGTGTGTTTGTACATTGAATGAATTACGAAAAAAAAGTAACGATATGGTTTTTAGGTGTCCCTGATTCCAAATCACAAATTTTTGGATTTTTTGTTTGTTTGTTTGTTTCTTATGATCTGACTTAAAATCTGGTAAGTATATAATTTGTGCGGACGAAGTCGCAGGTAAAGGTAAACGCTATATTTTATATGGATTTAGATAATAGTCACGAATCACGCCAACGCACTTTGTCACGTGCCAGTGCAATAGAAAATTACTCTGTGAAAAGTGGTAGACAATTTAAAAACAAAGCCATCGATAATGACTAACCATTATTCATTACCTGTGTCATAATTTTCTCCTGCAGCAGTCCCCATACTAAATAAGCACCCATCAGACCAGAAAAACAGAAAGCCAGTTCAGCACCTTCGCGAGCTGGAGAATCTTCAATCTTAGCTGGTTTCACTATGTCTGGTATACGCTCGTTGGGCTCACCGTAACATGCGAATAAGACGCGGCTAAACCAGCCTGTGCTTGCTAAAACACAGCAAAGCATTATTATGCTATTTAGGTTGTACTTTCACGCATTTCAGGTTCAGAAAAATAATCAAGTTAGAGAGAGTTAGTTAGATCCTTGTTAAATCAGGAAGTAGTTTGACGAAGAAAATTATCATCCAACAGACATTCATAAACGTGTAAAAAGACAATGCGGGTTTTGAATGGAAGGTTGGCGCCTTATTTTTCGCCGTTGTTTTGGCGCGTCCAACAACTAAACTGGAATATTAGTTCAGAATAAAGTAACAAAAAGAACGAGTTATTGCATGTATATCCCTAAACTCAGTCCGAACAGAGATATAAGTACCTAAATAAGGACTTGAAGTTGACAATAATAATATTCATTACGTTTACTTCAAGCCTTCTTTTCTTCTTCTTCTTTTAATTATCTCCGTTCGGCCTGAGTTTTGAGATATACTTATCGTAACAAGTTTTGTTTGTAACTTTATTCTAAACTATAATATTCAAGTTTGATTGATGGCGCAAAAAAATAGGTGAAAAGACAAAAGGCGCCATCTTTAGGCAATGGCTTTTATCATCCATCGATATATTTGATAGGTAAGTGTGGGGTTTCAAGGTTATTTACAGTTGATAACCCTGCCAGTTGCGACAGGTGCGATAAGTACCTGGGTCCTTCTCCTCGACATTTGAACGCTGTAATTACAATCACTAAATATTTTCGCCGTGTTTATAGGAAAAGGTGAGGAGCAACACCCACGTACGGCGTCTCGGCGCCAATCATCTCAGGAGATAATGGCGCATTGATGTGAGGCGGAAATCGGGAAAGTGCAGTATTTGACCCTGCGGCCACTATGTAGCCTAAGATAAAACATAGAATAAAATAAAATGTAAGCAGTGGCGGACCCAGAATCAATTTATGGGATCGGGGTTTCTACGCGGTCGTAAAAGTATATAGGGTCCTTAATATGCTGACATTCTTTTAAGGGAATGTCCCATACATTTGGCTCGAGTAGGTTTGCAGTTTTGAATGGCTTTTTTTCGTGATTCTATATTGGTCCTATAAAGAAAGTTGTTCAGTTTGACGGTCTGATCATCCCCTTAAAAAAGTGTCAGCGTATTAAGAAGCACCCTGTATTTCCGCACTATTATTTTTGTGAATAACAAACTTGTTATCATCTAATTAGTTGGGTTAGCGTGACTAATTAATAAATATTGAACTCACAGATTTTATCGAAATATGCCGATCTATTGAGGTATTGGTACAAAATAAAGCATGGCAGTAATACCGTGGCATATCCAGCAATATTGAGAAGCAACCGGAGAAACCTGAAAAAGATATAATTACACAAGTTTACCCAAATGACTGTCGAAGCATAATGTCATGTAAGGGATTAGGGGGTTTGTAAGCTAGATACAATAAATTATAGAGGTCTCGACAGCTCAGTCGGTAGCGAACCTGCCTCCGGTGCCAAGGGTCTCGGGTTGATACCCATAGGTGCAAATATTAGTATGATGTTTGTTAACGACTTCCCGAGACATGGATGTTTTTATCTATATAACTCACCGGTATTAAAAAAAAACCAAATATTAAAACAAACAAGGTTGTTCCTTTTAATATCACAAACTTTGATTAAATTAAAATAGCGAAAGATAGGTGACGTTTTTGCATTACGTACAGAACAAAGGATCCGCGTTTCATGTACTTACGAGTGAAAAGTAATGCCGTATGATTTTCTTTTTGAATGATTTGAATAATGAGTAACTAGCGAGCACACGAAGGCATTGTGGTACCTTTATTCCGCCTAAAATAAAAATAAAACCGGTCAAGTGCGAGTCGGGCTACTCGCGCACCGAGGGTTCCGTACCACACCACTACAGAACACAACATTATTAACTTAGAAAAAAAACTTTTTTTGTCCGGGACCTTTAGCGCGAGACCGACTCACACTTGGCCGGTTTTTAGTATATTTGTTGTTATTCTGTAGAGTTTGCTAAGTTTGACGCTTGTATGTATTACCGTTTTTACTATAGAGCGTGAAGAAAAAACGTTGATAAAAACTAGTTTCTTGTTGAAAACCCCCCTTAATTTTTAACTTTCTGCCATTTTTATTATTTGTTAACAAATCCGCCGCTATAACGCATAATCTGAGAAAATTTCAACTATCTAGCTATTACGGTTCAAAAGTTACAGCCCTAAATAGGTAGGACAGACGGACGGACGGACGGACAGACGGACAGACGGACGGACGGACGGACGGACGGACGGACAACGTAGGCTTAGTAATAGGGTCCCGTTTTCACCCTTTGGGTACGGAACCCTAAAAAGGTATCTCAATCACGCAATGCCGCTCGTATTGCGACTAAGTAAATTAGGCGACGGGGGCTCCATTTATGCGGTCCATGCGCTAAAGATTACAACAAATAATATATAAATATCATCGAAGGCTAACATTATATGCTAGCAGTGAGTGAACTTGTCTCACTTACCATGAATACTCCAAATCCGTGAAGTATCCAGATTGCTCGTAGGCTGTCAGCAATTCTTGGTACAGATGAGCAGACAGCCATGTGATGAGCACACAAAATGTGCCCATCAACCTGTTCATCATATATTATCATGATTACTTACTAATCGCTAACATTTCAACAGATTTACCTATATGATACTGAAAGTAATATGGACATATGGCATAAAACTTTGGGGCCAAGCTAGTGAAACGTCGAAATACTGGAGAGATTCCAGAGCAAGACATTACCAACAATCCCACAATGCATAAGCAATACGAGTAAATGTATCTTGATCTTAACATAAAGACAGTAAAGCAAGAAATACCAGCGTAAACTATCACAGCATGTCAATGATCTTGCATTGCATTCCAGCTGAGTGGAGATGGTAGCCTGCAGCATGTGAGACTGAACTGACTGAACAACTTTCTCTATGGGACTAATATCGAATACGCGAAAAAAATATCTGCTGTCCCCATACAAAACTGCAAACATAACCCGACTGAGAATGTATCTGACACCTGTTTTTTTTCGCGATTTCGATATTGGGTGGAGCCAGTTGTTCAATTTGTTGAAAGTTGTTGAACATCCCCTTAAAATTGTTTCAGCGGATTTTGTTAGACCTTATATAATATATGCTATGCTATAACTGAAGCAAAGTAACATTCCTGGACTGAGCATCACATTCCAATAAGACAACGAAAGAGCTTGTTAGAATAATCCAATGGATTAAGGCCTTATAGAAGACGATTCTCACATATTGTAGTGGCTTATTGTTTTAAAAAGTATAATATATCTATGTTTAAAAACAGATTGCCACGCCACGGAGCAAACACAAAAAAAAATTGAATTGTTTTGCATTTAAGATTTTTTATAAATTAAATCCTTTTCACAAAATAAGGATTGACATGCAAATAAAATAACTATAAATTAGCCTAAATTATTTGATAATGGTGAGTCTCCAAAAACTTTGTCATCAAATCAGTAACACATTCAGCACATCACTAATTTAGTCTTGTGGAGAGGATTAAATAAGATATAGTTAACAGGACTTTAGCGGCAGCATGCAAGTTATGTTTTACCTCCCAACACACAGCTCTGCCACAGAAAAGAGATATACAGTACAGCAACTTGATGCAAGCGCTGCAACCTATGCGCACACACAGGTGAGCGCCACATTACATGGCCTGCTAAGATACTTCGCGGCGCAGCAGTACTGATGTACCTTGATTGATTTGTGGTTGGGCTATTGCAAGCAAGGGTCGTTATGTAACCCTGAGACCATGGCTGAATTTGAGCACTTACATGAAGCACTGCACTTGCTTTACTATATATGAGGGTCAAGTTCATTGCATTTCGTTTGTGCTCATGACATACAGCGTGAGTGACCTTAACCTTACGCCTTAATTTTAGCACTGCACGAGGATCATGTTTTTGAGCATAGCAGCGAAAGTGTTAAAAAGGGAAAACAGTCTCAGTTTTAAGCGTAGCAAAGATTTTTTTCACAATTATGATTTTGTGAACAATAAAGAATCTATGAATCTATGAAAGAATAAAGAAAATAAAACATGGAAACAGAATTGCTGAGTCACTAATATAATTTTTTTTTTTTTTTTTTTTTTTTAAAATGTAAATGCTTACACAGATTCAAGGGCCAAGTTTATTCGCTGCACCATGGCCTCTCGACAAGACTGAGTAACGTCCAATTTAACCCCTGCACCGGACAGATATCTGTCAGCAACAGTGCTGTCGTCTGCATACCCAAAGGTTCCGGGCACAAGCATGTCGTTTATATGCAGCAGAAATAAAGTGGCTGACAGAACTGACCCCTGAGGAACACCGGCATTTATAGCCATTTGATCCGATGAGTATCCATCAATGACTACTCGAATGGATCGTTCGCTCAAGAAGTCAGCTATCCAGTTGCATAGGTCAATCGGAATTCCATATGATGGAAGCTTGCTTAAAAGGCTTGCATGCCAGACCCTGTCAAAGGCTTTGGATATGTCAAGAGACACGGCAAGTGCCTCCCCGTATCTCTCGACAGCCTCGCTCCACAGATGAGTGGCATACACAAGAAGATCCCCCGTGGACCGTCCTGGGCGGAACCCATACTGACGGTCACTGAGGAGGTCGTTATGTTCCAGGTATGCCAGGAGCCGGTTGTTAAGTACACGTTCCATAGTCTTGCAGAGTATGGAAGTGACTGATATTGGTCTATAGTTGATGAGTAATAATAATAGTTATGATCCCGTTATTTACGTCACAGACATAGTGAAAATGCTGTCACGTTGGACCTTGTGCAAGTGGCATTCACAGAAGCGTTTGGAAGGCATTGTTAACTTTTTACAAGTTTTCTTTAATTATTACACTTTCTGACAACATTTGATTTGAGCAATCAAACATTATGAATGTATGCAATTATAACGAATTTTAATTAATAATGTAAACTTTCAATATTTAATTTGAAAAATATCGACATTATTTAGTTGCCGTTCCAAAGTCACATCATCTGACCAGATCTCACTGTCATAATCATGATGCTATGTAGGACAGACTATTGGCTATGTGCACGACACTAGCGCCACACTAGCGCGGCGTACTGACAGAACTTTTTCGGACAGCCGTGAATTATTTACACTATTAAAGTACTGTAAAAGTCTGTGTTTGTTCGAGGATTCTGCCAAAACTACTGGACCGATTTTGATAAAACTTTTTATATTTAAAAGCTTATTATTAGTCTTAAAAGCTAGCTTATATTTTATCCCGGTACGATGACGGGAGCGGATGTGGACGAAGCCACAGACAAAATCTAATTTGTTTTGAAATTCCCATACAAACTTTTACCTCATTTTTAACACCTTTTGATATGCGAGAAGCCTTTTTTAAGTGAGCATCTAGATGCCAATAGAAACTTCCATGCCAAATTTTAAGTTTGTAGTCTTGACAGTTTGGGAGATTTTGTGTTAAGTTAGTGTGTGGATTTGGATAGATTCAAGCATATTTTCACAGCTTGTCCGGCAAAAGTACAAATTTCTGCCACCCCAGGCGCTGCGATCGACTTGACAGTTCCCAACACCCAGTTTGCACATAGCCAATACATAGACCAGGGGATCAATCGCGCTAATTTTGAACTATACTACCAAAACAAAACCACAACCAAAAATGTTACGTTATGCACAATTTGTATCGCACAAATTATATTAACGGTAACGATTTAGCTTTATTTCGGAAGATACGTTGGCGTAACGTTTGATGTCCGTTCTATCGAATTTTCTGTATTGTGCGATTAAACCGTTCAGAAAAAAATAACGCGATAGCATTTTTACATCAGCTAAACCAAAACTAAGCCAAAACCAAAAACGTTCCGTCCGAACGGTAAAACCATATAAAATAGTACAATTGAGGCCCTGCAGTTGTCAGTGAGCTGCCTACGAGACAGTAACATAACCTGGATCCGCTCTGTGGAAGTAGAGGCTAAAAGTGTCAACATGACCTGGGAGGATATCTATGGTGCTGCCCAAGATCGCAATCTGTGGAGAGCTAGGTACTATCCGAGCCCTATACCCCATGGAGGGGTAACAGGAAGAGAAGAAGAAGAGACTGTAAGGCGCTGTCCTATTGTCATCGCTCGCACGATCATGCATGCGTCCGACGAAAATGATAATGCGACTATGCATTTAAAACATACTCATATCTGCGGAATGTCTTATTGAAGGTCGTGCGATGATGCGATGCGATCAAATTGTTCTATTTCTATTCAGATATATCTGAATTGAAATAGAACAATAGTAGAACTATAGTATGTTTAAACGCATGGTCGCAATCATTTTCGTCGGACGCACACATGATCGCAAGAGCGATGGCAATAGGACAGCCCCTACAGCAGGCACTTCACTCTCGTGAAAACTTTCAAGGAAACTGACTACTGCTTACAACGCCGCGAGAACAATGAAGGGCATCCACACTCTCGTTCTCTGATGTTCTCGGCAAGAGTGTAGTGCCCGCATTACATCCAGTAAGTACAGCAATAAACTTTTTAGTCAAATACTTTTCCTTGAATTGTAATGGGTACTCAAAAGATGGACGAGAGTGAAATGAAAAAGTAACCAACAAAATGTTGATGTACTATCAGCATAGTTCACGCTGGACCCCACTAAGATCTAATTTTGCTTGTAGCGCCCGTCCGCTACCTCGCGTATGACATCCAATAGCGTCACGGTAGCACCATAAAGTTTTTTTGCTTCGTCCCTTTTTACGTTGATTGTATTCTAACTATAATAGGAATAAACTAAAACAATATTTTTTGTGCTAAGAACTCAATATTTAGTTGTTAGGGTCCCGTACCCAAAGGGTCTGCTACAAAAAGTAAAAATTCATGGGGGCTGGATTAATTTTCTTTTAATTGCTATATCGTAAAAACGATAACACAAATAAACGTTACACTTGGTGTAATGTGTTACATACTTTAACGAAAAACAAATATAATCAAAACTAGCCAACTAGCCGGCTCACGCTAAGTATTCTAATCAAATCACAATATTTTCGGTAAAGTGTATACGGAACTCTCGGTGCGAGTGTCCGACTCGCACTTGTTATAATTTTTGTCATGTCTTCAAAGCTCGATGTGTCGGGAACTGACTATCCTAGTAAAGCAAGTATCCGAGTAGGCCCCACTTGGAGCAGGTAGTGAGCAGGATCGGTTGTAAACTGTAATTGTCTAACCAACTTTCGCTACACCATCTGTTTCACAGATGTTTTTTTAGTTGCTTATTGGTCAGCAAGATAAAGGGCGGGACTAGCCGTGATGGTCACTTGCAAAGGAAAAATGTTCGAAAAGGGTCCAGCGTGAACTATGTTGATAGTACTTAATCACTAATCAGCAAATTAATGGTACTGGTTGAAAGGGTAGACTCAAATTAACTAGTCTTTTTTAGTTGAATTCCAGCGCAATGTGTTTTGTGTAAAGAATATGACCATGGCGGTTGGAAGTGTAAACTTTCAATTTTATCTTGGCAATAAATTACCGGTCACATAATTAAGTCTAGCTTGCATTATCATAAAAATTTTCCTACTCACCCTATTGAAATCTTCGACCCCATTTTGTTTTACACTAAAACTAAGAGAATAAAGCAAATAAATATAATCGAATAAAAATAATTTAATCTGTGCGTATTATAAATTTATAAGACACTGTGTAAATTGTGTAATTTATATAATTTTCGCCGAAGTAAAACCAAAGAGAATATAAACTTCCCCCTTTGACTTCCCCTACCGCTACCAACAGGCCTATGACAGCTTAGTTCTGGTGTAGCCGTTGTGGCGCTGTTTCCCATCGTCCTCATTGGACGATGATACAATGTATCAGGTGAGATACAACGCCATACAAGGGCGGATCCAGGGGGGGGGCCCAGGGGGCCATGGCCCCCCCCACGGACCTCTGCAGATTGCATTGAATTTCGAGGCTGAGTAATGACGGCACGGGCATAGATTGATTGAACTCTGTCCATAAGCAATTCGTAGAGCGGAGAAAATTTGAGCTCGCTTCGCTCGCTCTATGTTTCTGTTTTAATTAAAACAAGGCTGTGGTCAGAAATCTTTAGGATTATACACATAATATAATCCTAAAGATTTAACAGCAAACCGGGGAACATGCCCCGGGCGGCAGGTTTAGGGGGCGCCAAAATCAAGATGGAAAAGAAATATTGCATCGACTTGAGAATTTTGCAAAAAAATCTCGTGCTCGCTTCGCTCGCTACTGATTTCAGACATCTCATTATATTGCAGTGACGAAATCTCGAGCTTGTTTCGCTCGCTCTTGGTTTAAGATCGTATTGCAGTCATCCCATTATATTGCAGTGAAATATCGAGCTCGATTTGCTCGCTCTTGGTTTTTTTGTTGTATTGAAATTACCTATCGCAGAATTCGATCATATTGCGAATTTCTGACTCGACCTAATCATATTGCAGTAAAATCTCGAGCTCGCTTCGCTCGCTCTTGGTTTTAGATCTCATTGCAGTCATCTCATTATATTGCTGTGACGAAATTTGAGCTTGCTTCGCTCGCTCTCGGTTTAAGATCGTATTGCAGTCGTCTCATTATCTCTCTATGTTCTGGCTCTATGTTAAACGTTATATTGCAATCATTCAACCTGGACCTGGCCTCCCTAAAAAAAAAATATTGCATCGACTTGAGAATTTTGCAACAAAATCTCGTGCTCGCTTCGCTCGCTCCTGATTTCAGACATCTCATTATATTGCAGTGACGAAATCTCGAGCTTGTTTCGCTCGCTCTTGGTTTAAGATCGTATTGCAGTCGTCTCATTATATTGCAGTGATATCTCGAGCTCGCTTCGCTCGCTCTTGGTTTTAGATCTTATTGTAGTAATCTCATTATATTTCAGTGAAATATTGAGCTCGCTTCGCTCGCTCTTGGTTTTTTTGTTGTATTGAAATTACCTATCGCAGAATTCGATCATATTGCGAATTTCTGACTCGACCTAATCATATTGCAGTAAAATCTCGAGCTCGCTTCGCTCGCTCTTGGTTTTAGATCTCATTGCAGTCATCTCATTATATTGCAGTGACGAAATCTGAGCTTGCTTCGCTCGCTCTCGGTTTAAGATCGTATTGCAGTCGTCTCATTATATTGCAGTAAAATCTCGAGCTCGCTTCGCTCGCTCTTGGTTTTAGATCTCATTGCAGTCATCTCATTATATTGCTGTGACGAAATTTGAGCTTGCTTCGCTCGCTCTCGGTTTAAGATCGTATTGCAGTCGTCTCATTATCTCTCTATGTTCTGGCTCTATGTTAAACGTTATATTGCAATCATTCAACCTGGACCTGGCCTCCCTAAAAAAAAAATATTGCATCGACTTGAGAATTTTGCAACAAAATCTCGTGCTCGCTTCGCTCGCTCCTGATTTCAGACATCTCATTATATTGCAGTGACGAAATCTCGAGCTTGTTTCGCTCGCTCTTGGTTTAAGATCGTATTGCAGTCGTCTCATTATATTGCAGTGATATCTCGAGCTCGCTTCGCTCGCTCTTGGTTTTGGATCTTATTGCAGTCATCTCATTATATTTCAGTGAAATATCGAGCTCGCTTCGCTCGATCTTGGTTTTTTGTTGTATTGAAATTACCTATCGCAGAATTCGATCATATTCCAAATTTCTGACTCGACCTAATCATATTGCAGTAAAATCACGTGCTCGCTTCGCTCGCTCTATGTTAAACGTTTTATTGCAACCATTCAACCTGGACCTGGCCTCCCTAAGAAAAAAATTATTGCTACACTCATGTAGAGGAGGCCCAGGCCTGGCGCCAATCTCATGTTTTTTCCCCGCCTCGGAAACATTGTAGATCCGGGGCTGATTGTTTTAGTTTTCTATGTATGTATACAAGACGTCTCGGGTTTGTGTCTCTAACTTAATTTTTTTATATCTTAATACGTGGCCTGAGTCGGCCGAGGGCCCCCCCCAATATGAAATCCTGGATCCGCCCTTGACGCCATATAATATTGAACTTACAACAACAGCAGCCTCATGCCGTGTTGTTGCGTCAGAAGCCTATATCTTGTGATTTTCCTGGTATTTTAGCTTGAGTTTAGAATCCTTGAGAAGCCTCAATTCTTCTCCGTCGTATGACATAATAATATCGTTGAATAGTTTGTTCCTTGGTCAAATATCCCTATTTTTGCATCCAGCACTGGTAGCATGCACACCCGCGATAGCCGTGATACGGCTTTATCACGTCTTTTATCTCGTTCTTTCGCACGCAAAAGAACGAGATAAAAGACGTGATAAAGCCGTAACACGGCTATCGCGGGTTGGCATGCTACCACTGCTGGAATCAGTGTATACATACCTATAACTACAAGTTCTATACACATTAGTTTGACGACAGAACGCCACAACGGAAACAATGGAACTAAGTGCAAATTTCACTGTCGCATCTGTAGCTTGCTACATATCAGTAATCTGTGGCTACCAACCGCAACCATCAATTTTCAGTGACAGACAGAACCAGTGTTGTCAGCCGGACCTTGTCAAAAGTAACCGGAAATAGATAAAAAAAGTAACCTTTTGGTGTGAAAAGTAACCTTTCATATTTTTTCCAGTATAAAATATTAAGAGGGCTATTACAGTCCAGTGGCGCCCTCATCACATTAAAAAAGATTTCTCAATAAAGAAAGCCTAAATTAAAAAAAGTGCTCAACATGAACACTACTAAAGCCTTCAAGCCATTGTTATATAATACTTTTATAGGTTCTAAACATTCCACTTTTAGACAATTTCAAAAAAAACAAAAGCGGCCGTTTTTTTTCTTTTTTCAAAGTATGTTTAGACCTTTAAAAAACCTATAAAAGTATTCTATGAAAAGAGCTTGAAGGCTTGTGTAGTGTTCGTGTTGAGCACTTTTTTAATTTAGGCTTTCTTTATTCAGAAATCTTTTTTAATGTGATGAGGGCGCCACTGGATTGTGATAGCCCTCTTAAAAGTTGATGGTTATATTAATTTACAGAAATATAAACAATTCAGTAGCGTTTTCCATTTTAAGTTCCATTTTTCATCCGATTGATTGATCGAGTGAGTACCTATTATTATTAGAGATGATAATTTTTAGTCATTCGTGATTAGGCATCAGATTTGGTATACGGTCAGATTGGTGCGAGAGAGAAAAACGTGTTTTTAGGAGTTGCACTCACTACGTTACGAACGTTTTGCGTTATAAAAATTGCAAAAAACATGAAAAAGCATTATGAATAAGAATTTTCAAATTGATTATACAAATTCTGAAAAATCACCTAAAAGTAACATTTTGAATCGTGTAACCTAAAAGTAACCCGACAGAGCTAAAAATCACCTAAAAGATTACAATAGTAACCTTCTCGCAACACTGTGGCCCAAAGGTCTACGTTACCAGAAGTGCGATTTTTGAAAATCATACGAGCGAATTGGCAGTAGAAAATGTCAAAATTACTACTACCGTAAAGTGGGGATATTTGAAACACTTTTTTGCATAAAAGTTAAATTTTTACGAAACTTAAGATAGCTAATGACGTGAATATATTTTTAATGGCAACACTGTGTATAACTTTACAACGTGGACGTCCTTTGCAGTAAGCTAACCAACAGATAACTGTTATATATATTTTTAAAGGTGCTGTTCCAAATATTACTCAGTTAAGGATATTTGGATTTTGATAATTGTTCGCCAAATTTTAATACATTTTCTGGTTCTGTTCGATTTATACTTGGCAAGCAATAATTGGGACGAATTAAGGCCAAAATGTTGCATAACAAAAACTATATATTTTTTTAAAAACTATATTATACTAGGTTTTAGAAACGTTTTTTTAGATTTTGTTGAGAAAAAAAGGCCATTAAAGGCATTAAATTTAAATTGTATTTTTATACATCACAGTCAGCATTTAATGCTTAGATAGACGGTATTTTAAGGCTAATATAATAACAAAAGAAACACAATCTACGAAAAAAACATACAGGTAAGTACTAATAAAAGGACTTGAGTGCAGTTTTAATTTTTTATTTTTCACCATAGTGTAGTTTTTGGTACATCGTAGGTTTTAGCAGCTTCTCCTATGGTAAGGGTTTGATCTTTAACTGCTTGGAGTGCTGTTTGCAAATTTTCTTCTGTGTAGCGTGTGTAGGGCATACGATTTACCTTTTCTATTGTTCGTGTATGATATTTTGTATTTCCGCGGCATTATTACATTGATATCTGTAAATAAACAACACAGCTTACCCTTTATTATTGTAACTTTAAATACTGGACAGGGAATAATTGAAACAGGCGATCTTGCCCTACTGATAACGAATATCTTAATAGGGGATATTTGGAATGGGGATATTTGTAACGTTCCAAATATCCTAAAATATCATTCCAAATATACCCACTGAAAACATCATGAAAATCATGGCGATCTATTAAAGCTACAGCCGTGTTCTAATTGTTATTAAAAAGAGCGTTAAACGAATGGTTACTTAGATATGATAACAGTTTTCTTACCTTGATATTTCTTACGTCACCACCAGAAGTAAGACGACAAAAAAATTACAAGAATTTTCTCTTTTTTTTAAATAAATTTTCACGGCCTAAAAAATGCACCGGTAACCTTCAAAAATGTATAATAACATTGACATTTAGTGTTAATGTTGCCAGTAACTAGAATGAATAACGTACTATTGTCAGTTAAAAAAATATTTTGAGTTAAATCTTTTTTCCAAAATGTTTCAAATAACCCCTCAAATTCCAAATATGCCCATTTTACGGTATTAATTTAAAATAACAATGTGCATGACCTTGAAGGGCCGTTCGGTAACTTCACTCAGTTGCAAAGGAATATAGACTGTATGTAAAGGAAATAATCATTTGAATGACTCGAGTGAAGTTCGTGTGATTGAGTGACGTCACATTTGCAGGCGAGGTCATGCACATTGTTATTTTAAACTGATAGTATGGAGATTATGCATCTTTCTACTGCCAAGTCGCTCGTATGATTTTCAAAAATCGCACTTTTGGCAAGAAGCTTGATTCTTGTTACCAGGCCATTAAATAAAAAAAAAAAACAGAACGGACAGAACAAAATAGGCAGAAGCAAGAACGAAACGAAAGAAGCTTCTTCATAGATATAGTAACTAGATGAAACCATACCGTGGCCAAGGAATATAATACTCCCTAACCGTGGCCGCACATGCAACAGCAATAGTGTGACTTTTGCATACAAAAAGTCGGTTTGTTTGGCAAGATGTCATCAACATTCCATAGGTTTGACAATGGTTTGACATCTTGCCAAACAAAAAAACCGGCCACGGTGACCGAAACAAAAAATAATATTTCTGTCTTTTTTGTTTACATAAGTTTTCATAACTGGCTATCACGCTCTCTCATTTCGTGGCTCCATCTTTCAGCGTAAGCGAAAAGTTTTTCTTGGACAGAAGTGATGACCACTTTTTTTCAGAGAATCTACCAAAATGACTGCTGAAATCTACCAAAATCTACCAAGTCCTGTTTCAAATTCTACTTAAAATCTACCAACTATATATAATATTTATGTCGTTCCAGATGGTTAAAATTCAATAAAAAACAAGTTTTTGAACAAAGTAATTATTATCATTTTCATAATAACGCTCATCATTACGCATTTTAGTAAAACAACATCACTTTGTAACATGAATGCTTTCAATTTCCATGTAAATCTAATGCTACGGTTCGAATTATGCCAATGCAAACGCTATGCACACGCTTTACCGGTCGGTCCAAATTAGTAAGTACGAATACCTACACTGCTAAACAATTTGTACAATTTGAAACAGCTGTCAATTTGACATGCATACGCTGCACTACCTATTTTTCGTGTGCTGCATAAGCGCAAGTTAATGACGTCACTGATGACGTCAGACAGCAAACGTATCCGCACATTCGCGCATTATGAACCGATTGTGTGCATGCTATCTCTACCGATAGCGCATATTTGCGCATTTTGGACGGTAGCATAGACAAGTATTATGGGTAAGTAATATTCGATATAAATACAAAGTATATATAGTTTAGGAAATATAACTTCTCTTTTTATAATTTTGTTTCAAATAATGGACACTTTCTATAATAAACGTTAGATATAAATTTTAAGACATATAATTTGATAAAGTATAAAAGACATAGGGTATAATGAACCTTAGGCACAGATTATTTGCCTTAGGTATAACCATCACATGTTATACAATCCAGTACTGGTAGCATGCAAGCACACCTGCGATAGCCGTGATACGGCTGTATCACGTCTTTTATCTCGTTAATCAGATTAGAGATGGTAGGTAACGGGTGTATGGTGAACGAAGAAGACAAATTGTTAAAAGTGTGGAAGGAATATTTTGAAAGCTTGTTTGAGTGTGCGGATATTACGGGAGTTCCTTCTGTGGTGGATGTATCGAACAGCAACGTAGATAAAGAATGTGAGGATGCGATAAGTGTAGATGAGATTATGAAAGCGTTGAAGAGTATGAAAGTTGGCAAGGCTGCAGGTTTTGATCGAGTGACAGTTGAGATGCTGAGGAGCGGTGGCGGAGTGGTGACTAGCATTCTGTATTTGCTGTTCAACAAGTGCTGGATCTGTGGACGAGTACCAGATGACTGGTGTAAAGCAGTCATCGTCCCTTTATACAAGGGCAAAGGTTCTCAGCAGCAGTGCAAAAACTACCGAGGCATCAGTCTACTCAGTGTCGTTGGAAAATTGTACGCAAAGATTTTAATTGAGAGAGTATTGACTGCAACGGAGGGAAAAATCTGGGATGTGCAAGCGGGTTTTCGGAAGGGCATGGGATGCACTGACCAAGTTTTCTCTTTGCGGTACATTACCGAAAAATATTTGGCCAAGAACCGAAAAGTCTATTGCGCTTTCGTAGATTTAGAGAAAGCTTATGACAGAGTAATGAGGGAAGAATTGTGGGATACCCTGGCCATGTATGGGGTGAATGATAACTTGATACGGGCACTGAAATCTCTCTACGAGGGTTCCAGTGCATGTGTCAGGATAAACCGGGCACATACCGATTGGTTTGGTATCTCCAGAGGTGTCAGACAGGGGTGTGTAGCGTCACCGTGGCAATGCCAAGCATGTCATCTGTCGACTTTTTTAGGCTAAAATTAAAAAAGAAAAGAAAAACGCTCATTTTATACAAAAACAATTTTATTGACGCACAATAGGTACGCATAGACGGTATAAGTATAAGTAACTTTGAATAAAAAAAAACTTTAATTTTTTATATATATAAAAATAGTTTAAAAAATCTTGATGCCGCGTCACAAATAACATTTACAATTTATAATATAATTACGAAGATATAAAGCTTTGAAATTTTTCATACAACATTTTAAAAGCTTTATAAATCTTCGTAATTATATTATAAATTGCAAATGTTATTTGTAACGCGGCATATAGATTTTATAAACTATTTTTCCATATATAAAATATTACTTTTATTAATTCCGTCTACGCGTATTCTGTGTCAAACTTTTGTATGGACTGAAACCACCGTAACATTAAATTTTAATGTTATTTGTGAATATTTCTGCGATTTGTGTTAGGAAAGTAGTATTAACAAAATGTATTACTTAGACTAGCCGACTGTGAAAAGTTGGTGATATTGATAAATTTGTGGGAAAATTGAGTTCAATCGGGTAACATTTACACACACATGTACAAATCAGACACCGATAGAAAACCGGTTACACTGTCACTTGCTCTATAGTTTTACTCCCTCTACGATTCCTCACTACTAAATTATCGTTCTCTTTGCCCTAAAACTACCAAAAAAGTAGAAATCTACTAAATGTAGTCACACTGCAAATACAGCATGGTCATAAGTAACATTTTTCTTTGTACTTAAAACTAACATAACCTAACTTAACCTACTCTTGAAATGCGTCGATGGTACACCCATTCCAATGTTCAAGAGAGTTCTACGCGAAGATCAATCCGAATCAAACGGGAGCGCCTTCTTTATTTCTCACCTTTACTATATTGTTCTTCATTACGGCACATTATTAAACGAATTCCACCACACTAACACAATAATGACGACCGAAAAACGAATTTAGAAACTTTAGAAACAAAGCCCGTTCTTGTCTTCAAGATTCCCGTGCAGAACTCTCCTCCTAGCCTAAAACCTAATCCTAAACCCTAACACATTGAAATGCGAGGATGGACGCATTCCAATGTTCAATGGAGTTTTACGCGAGGAGTCCAATCCAAATCAAACGGGAGCGCCTTACTTTATTTCTCACTTTTACTACATTGTTCTCCATTAATGGCACATTATTACACTAATTCCACCACATTAACACAATAATAGCCACGAAAAACTAATTTAGAAACTTAAGAAACAAAGCACCGTCCATTTTGTCTCACTTCGCGCGTAAAACTCAGTGCTGCCAATGTAAATTTCTTGATTCCCCGCTTAAGTAGGCTCTATTCCCCGAATTTCCCCGATTTCCAATTATGCATTCACCGAAAATTCCCCGACACTGTAATATGCAAGAAATAAAGCATTTTTTCATGCAAAATGTAGTTTAATGTTTCAAAAATTAGCGTATCAACTTCTATGTCTTCTAATTTTTATCAAAAAAATCTAGTTAAATATTTAGAATACAATGAGTTTTATTTATTATTTATATTTCTCCCACACTTTCGGACTAAGGATAGTCCGATTCGATTCTAATTTCAGCAATTCCTCTTCATTAGACATCCTTTGTTCGACATTTATTAGAAATAGGCGATTCCCCGAAATTCCCCGATTTGAATCATTCCCCGCGCTCTCCCCGCACGCACCCCTCATTCCCCGAAAATCGGGGAAATTCCCCGGAATCGGCAGCCCTGGTTAAACTCCAACTGCAAACAAGTCAATAGGTTTTTGCACAGTTTTTGCACAACAAATTATTGCATAAATTTTTTTTGTTGTTTTTTGTTTGTCTATTATAGTCTGTGGTCATGATCATGACTGTAGCATAGAAATATTAATTTACTACGTAAAACCTGGAATGCGGTCTTCTCGGAATATTGTGCAGAGCGGGATAAAGCAGCCTGGACGCGGTGTCCCTATCCTTAGTAGGGTGACAATGCAATTATGCTTTTAGGACTTTTATTATATATTCACTATTTGTGTAGTCGTTTTGCTTTGCTACAGAAAATGTGTACCTATACCTAACCTATTTACGCTACTTTGACATCAAACTAGCGTACTATGGTAAAAAAATAAATATTTCGTAAACTTCATTTCGTTAAAGGCACTATTTTTATCTGACCTAGGCACTAATTACTAGAAACTTTTAAGAAACTATTTATTGACTTTAAAATAATCCTGAAACCGGAGCATGTTGCGCGTGTAAATAGATAGAAGAGAGCAAAGACTTGATAGTACTAGGTGCTAGGCTGCTATACGTTTTGGATCACCTGTATGTGACTAAAAAGGTTCACAATACCAGAATTTTCTATGGACTAGGTACCTTAAGGTCCGCCACACACATACGGAATTGCAATCCGGAATCCTGAATCAGGATTACGATTTCGTATGGATTTCCCCCTCCACAATTGCATTCGGAATTGCGCAGCTGTCAAATCCTGTACAAAATCACAATCCTGATTTGGAATTCCTGATTGCAATTCCGTATGTGTGTGGCGGACCTAACGCGAACACCCTGAAGTGCGATTTTTGAACATCATACGAGCGAATCGGCAGTAGAAAGATGCATAATCTCCATAGTAATTTTGAAATTTTCTACTGCCGAGTCGCTCGTATGATGTTCAAAAATCGCACTTCTGTTTTTTTACCGTTCCGAAACTTTTAGGCGGTTCAGACCATCAATTTGAATAACTTTTACTATGCTTTCCTTTTTACGATTTCAGGTTTGCTCGCATAGTAAAAGTTGTTCAGTTTGATGGTCTGAACCACCCCTGAAAGTTTCGAAACGGCAAAAAAATCATCCAGTATAAGGTCAAACCGTTTCGGTGTAAATGCGCAAAAAGTCATTTTGACGAAAGAAAAATATAGTTAATATTTTTCTTGGCAAATGAACACCGAAACACCTATCTAAGAACCACCCTTAATCAAATCACAAACCCTTTGCAGAAAACCGTATCTAAATCGGTCAAGCCGTTTTGGAGATAAATGGGAACATTCGTTGGCACACACAAACAAACAAACAACCTCTCACCCTAAACGCATAGGTAGGTACGCACGGCGACACATCAAGCTATATAAAACCAAAATAAGCTGGCCGCGGGTAGGTCGCGTAACTTATAATGACGCCGTGTGTAATCAGCATAGTTCACGCTGGACCCCACTAAGATCTAATTTTGCTTGTAGCGCCCGTCCGCTACCTCGCGTATGACATCCAATAGCGTAACGGTAGCACCATAAAGTTTTTTTGCTTCGTCCCTTTTTACGTTGGTTGTATTCTAACTATAATAGGAATAAACTAAAACAAAATTTTCTGTGCTAAGAACTCAATATTTAGTTGTTAGGGTCCCGTACCCAAAGGGTCTAACAAAAAGTAAAAATTCATGGGGCTGGATTTTTTTTTTTTAATTCTATATCTTAAAAACGGTAACACAAATAAACGTTAAACTTGGTTGTAGTGCATACTTTAACGTAAAACAAATAATCAAAACTAGCCAAGTGTTGAGTCCGGCTCACGCTAAGGATTCTAGTCAAATCGCAATATTTTCGGTAAAGTGTATACGGAACCCTCGGTGCGAGAGTCCGACTCGCACTTGTTTTAATTTCTGTCATGTCTTCAAAGCTCGATATGTCGGGAACTGACTATCCTAGTAAAGCAAGTATCCAAGTAGGCCCCACTTGGAGCAGGTAGTGAGCAGGATCGGTTGTGAATTGTAATTGTCTAACCAACTTTCGCTACACCATCTGTTTCACAGATGTTTTTTTAGTTGCTTATTGGTCAACAAGATAAAGGGCGGGACTAGCCGTGATGGTCACTTGCAAAGGAAAAATGTTCGAAAAGGGTCCAGCGTGAACTATGTTGATAGTACGCACGGCGACACATCAAGCTATACAAAACCAACATAAGCTGGTCGCGCGACGTTATACGTTACTCGATCTACGCGCGGCCAGCTTATGTTGGTTTTGTATAGCTTGATGTGTCGCCGTGTGAACACCTTCTATGTTCTGTCGGTCGTGGGTAATAAAATAATATCTACCAACCTACTATGTTTTATCTTCGTAATTTTTATCATAATGTAGGTATATGAAGGATTGGATTTTAATTCAACTAAAATTTTGTTTGCTTCCGATGCTTACCTTCTATGTTTGTTGTTACCCTAACTAATTTAATATTTTCAAGACTAAAACATATTAAAAATACAAACCTTTGATACGATAAGCCACAATCTGGAAAATATTCGCTTTTACCAAATACGAAGCTTGACCACAAAACTCAACTTCGGCGCTGACATCGAGTCTAAGGCTCAAACTGCGGCCAAAAAGCTGGGCATCTTAAACAAGGTGAAGCGGTACTTCACTCCTGGACAGCTCTTAGTATTGTATAAAGCTCAGGTCCGATCATGTATGGAGTACTGCTGCCACCTGTGGGATGGCTCAGCCAAGTATCAACTTGCCGCACTCGACTCGGTTGAACGCAGAGCCAGGAGGCTCATTGGCGATAGTAAGCTGGTGGAGGCCAAGCTTCATAGCCTAGCCCACCGCCGCAGAGTGGCCTGCTTGTCGGTCTTCTACAGATTGTACTTCGGTGAGTGTGCCCTAGAGCTGCATGAGCTCATCCCACCTTCCCCTTTCTACTATCGGACTTCCAGACGCACCGCGGGATATCACCCCTTCTTGGTTGACATCCCACATATCCGCACCAAGCGCCTTTCTGAATCTTTTATAATGCGCACAGCCAAGGAGTGGAATGCCTTACCTGCGTCAGTATTTCCGAGTACTTACAACCCGAATTCCTTTAAAGTACGAGTGAATAGGCATCTTCTGGGTAAGCTCGCTACATCTACGACCCCATCTTCGTCCTGAGGACTGGATTGAGGTCAAGAGCAAACCCATAGTTAATAAAAAAAAAAAAAAAAATACGAACCATTTTAACGTAAAATGTGGATAAAAAATAATAAAAATTAATTGGACGGCTAGCGGCAATTTCAAATAATATGGCAGATTGGGTTGTCAATTTTTTTCTTTTTTACTACCACGGCTTTGCAACACATAAATAATTTAAAAAGATTTGATACATTTTTGCTTCATTTGATCTTACCAATTCGGCTGAAATCATTACATATACATATGGCAACACCAGTACACTGTAGAATGGGACACAGGGTGCAACTCATGCCTTCTTCTTCTAGCATGGTCAACTTTATGCGGGCCAAATAGTTTTTATGTGTTTGGGCTATGAATTATTTTTGATTAAACCGAGAGAAAGATAATTTGGCACAGCGCGATCCTGTGTTGGATATTATATCTATGGTCTTTGATGAGTGGTCATGAGTGCAGAAAAATCATAGAATTTGTTTCAAGGAATTTACTTGCTTTTGAATTTGCTTGAATGTGCTGAGATGATCGTGGTATCATCAAAATAAAAATGTAAAGCCTTTGTAAAGCCTATTTTTAAAATCATTTTCTGCAAATAAAGTATTTGAGTTGCTTCCGGAACCGCTGAAATAACTAAAGCATTTTATAATAAAGGTCAAGTACCTACAAACCTACCTAAGCAAACGGAAATGAGGAACATAATAAAACTACTCCAAGGCTTTGCTGCTGTAATAACAGTGATTTTGTTATTGGTGCGACAACAGTACGCCTTCCCTATGTGCACATCTTTGATTAAAAAATATCAAGTAGGTAATATTTTTACTTAGAAATATAGCGGGGATAACCGGTGAAGTCGGGTCGATGTCTTTCCGACTCTCGGTTGAGAGCAAAGACTACAGTGGTTGAGAGTACTACCCGTTCACGACCAGTTGGCCGTCGATGACCGTTACAAAATTTCCTCACAGGCACATTAATTGGTCCCGTCGACAAAAAATAATATAAAAGGCAAATAAAAATTTAAAATTAAAAGCGATATTAGTGACCGGGACGGATGTGCCGTACGTGGTTGCGTTGCTAAAGGTTATAAAATTGCGTTTATTAGGGGTGCGGTGCGGGGAAGCGGGAAGGGAGGTAGCGGCCAACTCGAAGTGAATGACTAGTAGAAGCCTACTATCAGTTTAAAATAACAATGTGCATGACCTCGCTCGCAAATGTGACGTCACTCAATCACACGAACTTCACTCGAGTCATTCAAATGATTGTTTCCTTTGCATAGAGTCTACATTCCTTTGTCAACCGAGTGAAGTTATCTAACGGCCCTTCAAGGTCATGCACATTGTTATTTTAAACTGATAGTACGTAGGTATAGTCTGTCTATAAAGAGGGAGTACTATATTCCTTGCTATAAAGTCGTGACATTAATGTTTGAGGAACTAATCATTTTAGTATGGTGGTGTTGCCAGGTTATGCTTGATTTTGACGTTCTTGCGTGGAGACAGCGCCCTCATTTTTTGTCAAGACTTTTAGACAGACTATAGCAGCTAGTACGCGGCACGAAGCTCTAGCGCTGACCTTGAATGCGCTGGCCGTATGTACACACGGCGACAGGTTACCCTTTTTGGACATGTTATCGTTTTTGCAAACATTGTTTTCTAACTTTCCCCTCCCCCGCAGGCGAACGCGGGTGACGTTATCCATTTGCATCGGAAAACAACACCCGCGTTCGCCTGCGGGGGAGGGGAAAGTTAGAAAACGATGTTAGCAAACATTATAACATGGCGCAGCGGACCCGGCTTAAGAGGGAGGTTACACGGTCAGTATTTCATCAGTCTGGTCCATCAGTCTGTGATTTGAAGGGAAACTGACTCGAGATTGACCCGACTAACATGGTGCTTCAGTATATCAGTTTCCCTTCAAATCAAATAAACATGACCAGACTGATGGACCAGAATGACGAAATACTCAACGTGTAACCGGGCTCTTAGAAGTTGAACATTGCAAATCGTGCGAGAGGGTGCGCTATGTTGTTGTTGTTTCATCTCACAGCACGCTGCGCCCGCGCCCCGGCAGCCGTGTCTTGCAGTCTCTCTACTATTTTGTGTTTTGTACGTACTACCCGTTCACGACCAGTTGGCCGTCGATGACCGTTACAAAATTTCCTCACAGGCACATTAATTGGTCCCGTCGACAAATAATAATATAAAAGGCAAATAAAAATTTAAAATTAAAAGCGATATTAGTGACCGGGACGGACGTACCGTACGTGATTGCGTTGCTAAAGGTTATAAAATTGCGTTTATTAGGGTCTCTTAGGGGTGCGGTGCGGGGTAGCGGGAAGGGAGGTAGCGGCCAACTCGAAGTGAATGACTAGTAGTGGTAGTTATGGGTATATAGGGTGCGTAACCTGATGTGTCGCCTTTTGTACAAGACACTATCGACACTTCACTATTTTCGTCTAAATTCACTCTTTTGAGCGCTAGTGTTTCGTGCCGCGAGGTATATAGTAGCTTTGCGATATCGCAGCGATATCATTCCGCCAATGCCTAGGTATAGGGTCCAACTTAATTATGCGGATGGTCTCTTAAAAGGATGACCAGCACGGCAAGCATGCCACCCACGACAAAACGTTTAAACCATAGAGAAAATAACGCGCTCCCCTGGGGAAGAGATGTTGTATCGAACTGTGCACAGATACTCAACTGGACCTGACGTCATAATAGCGGGAAGTAGCGTATTTAAATGTTAACCCTTCCCCTCACCCGTTTTTCACCCCCTTTGTTGGCGACAACATTTTCTATAGAAACAAACCGATATGCCATCTCTTCTTACTCTATGGTTTAAACGAGAAAAACGTCATGTGCGCTCTTTCTGACATACGTAAAATAATAAAGATGGAGGCACATCTCGATTTTTAGGGTTCCGTACCCAAAGGGTGAAAACGGGACCCTATTACTAGGTCTACGTTGTCCGTCCGTCCGTCCGTTCGTCCGTCCGTCTGTCCGTCTGTCCGTCTGTCCGTCCGTCCGTCTTTCCTACCTATTTAGGGCTGTAACTTTTGAACCGTAATAGATAGACAAAAAAAAAAAATTTCGAAGTTAATAATGTTGTGTTCTGTGGTGGTGTGGTACGGAACCCTCGGTGCGCGAGTAGCCCGACTCGCACTAGACCGGTTTTATTATCGTTTTTTCGGGGGTGGCATGTGAGCCCTACTGACGATCAAATTGAACATCTTTCTCGATGAGAAATCGCTATTCCAGGTTCAGAATTAGAATTTTGTATAAGTACACACGGCGACAGATCAACCTACCCATAGTTGAACTCTATGTTCATGGACATAAGGTCGAACTATGGGTAAGTAAATTTGTTACCTCCATATTCGGAAGAATATGGAGGTAACAAATTTACTTAAGTATACAAAATTCTAATTCTGAATCTGGAATAGCGATTTCTCATCGAGAAAGACAGTGAATTCCTTAAGGAAGCATCAAATCCTCTACATACAAAATCACAATTGTTGTTATTTTGATCTCGTTATGTTTTTCAGAAAACTCCGCTGGGCTTACTTCATCCTAATGCAACGGTCTCGTCTAAAACGGTGCAACTGCCTCGACGCCCCAAGTACAAACGCGATCCCGATAACGAAGACACTGACCAGATTCCCACTGAAAATAACCTTTAATCATTCATTTTTAGATTGTCACCTGAAAACTTTAACCCTGTTTGATTCAATAATTCTACGTCTAATGTTTCTGTACCTAATAGAAAAAAATTGAATAATAAAGTACCTATTTAAATCGATTCAATCCATTTGTAACTTCATAAAATGATTCAAATATAGGTACCTAAATATACAGGGTGGAACGTAACGAGGGTCTTTCCTTTAAAGGGTGTATTCAGACAATGCAACTAAACACACCCTTTAAATGAAAGACCCTCTCGTTACGTTCCACCCAGTATTTACTTACACCAAACACACAAATAGGTAAGTAAGTACCTACCACAGCATAAAAGGGAAACAAAAGTGATAAGATAACGGTAAAAATAAGGCGGTCTTATAGCTAAAAAGCGACTTCTCAACAAATCTTCATGTCGATTAGGTAGAATACCTAATACCTACATAGTAGGTAACCTACGATTTTAAGTTTGTTTTTCAAAAATATTTTCGCTAGTTTTCGCTAGGACAAAGATATACATCTAAGTAGATAACTAGATAAGTTACGTGAGCTTACTATCATTGCTTACCTACCTACGAGTACCTACGTCAACTGCTTTATAAACCAATGAGGCAATAATTATGCTAACAGCATTCGTAAAAGCGCATGTATTGCATCCATACAATGCATGTTAGGGTGATACCTAACCTACTCGTAGATCTATAATTTGTACGAGTGTGCTTGTAGCAGGGATATTTCTTGTTCGGCATTTTAATTATTTTTAGACAGGACTTTTCAGTGGTCCACCAATTTAGTTCACCTGGTGGACCATGAATAGGTAGACATTTTTCCCGTTGTCCACCCAGGTGGCCCAAGATGAACTATAATAGGAAATCCCGAAGTATTGAGGAGTTCTATTGTGTAGCTCCGAAGTGCGTCATCAGATCTTTACCGAATTGAAATGGGACCACCTTGGGAGTATGCCCTTTCCAATAAAAAAAGAATTATCAAAATCGGACTACTCTGTAGAAAGTTATGCGTGTTCATACATAAAACAAAAAAAACAAAATATATACGCGTCGAATAGATAACCTCCTCCGTTTTTTGTTTTTCGTTGGTTAAAAATAAGGACTAAAATGTAATACTGACTTATAGGCATTGGCTTTACATGCGATGAAGATGTCGGCCAAGCCTTATAACTTTATTATACTTAACTACCGAAATGACAACTTACTTGGCTTGGCTTGAATTGAGAAAGGGTTGTGAGTCTTGGCTACTTCGATGTCCCGTACGGCAATCTACATATGAAAGGTTTTTGATGGGATTATAATTGGGGAAATTGAAAGTACGACCTTTTTAACCGACTTCAAAAAAGGAGGAAGTTTCTGAATTCGACCGTATATATATATATATTTTTTTTTTCTGTGTGTTCGCGGATAATTATGTTCAAAAGTTCATAACTTTTAAATACGAATGATTCATTAAATAGAGATAGAATGGAGGAGTAAACTTCTCCCGATTTTTTACATCCCAGACAATGAAATGATCCGTGCATAAAACTAAGTCGATGAGCATTAAAAACAAAATTTTAACAAAAAAATTAAAACCGCCTTCAAAAAACTAAAAAGTTAAAAAATAATATTGCAGCCGATGACTTTCCCGTTCGCATCATAAGAACATAAATTTGTTTTATTGAAGTCGCTGTCAAGCCGGTATGATTCGCGACAGGGCTTGCATTTTTTGGCTTGGCTTGACACCGACTTCTATAAAACAAATTAATGTTCTTATGATGCGAACGGGAAAGTCATCGGCTGCAATATTATTTTTAAACTTTTTAGTTTTTTGAAGGCGGTTTTAATTTTTTTGTTAAAATTTTGTTTATTTCACAATTTTCAGTGGTAAATTCATTAGTTCGATTTAATAGTAGTGCTTTAAATTAACAAACGCACTAGTCGGCACTACGATTTTCGAAGGCTCCCCTCGATATCTCTGGGATCCATCATCAGATCCTGGTTTCCTTATCATGGGACCTCACTTGGGATGTCACCTTTCCAACAAAAAAAGAATCATCGAAATCGGATCATAAACGACGAAGTTATCCGCGAACACACATAAAAAAAAAAAAAAAAATATATACGGTCGAATTGAGAAACCTCCTCCTTTTTTGAAGTCGGTTAAAAAAAGTGGATTTATGGACAACTCAAATTTGACCAAAAATGTAGGTACCTACTAATAACTAAATGCCAAAATTATGTTCACAAATAAAGACCTAATGGTTCCTAAGACATAGTTTCCCTGTAGCTGCTATGGTTTTGGATTTCTCCATACTATCCTTGTTTAAGAACACTGTATTGCATGGTGGTACGGAACCCTCGGAATAATGGAAAGTGGCCAAAAAAAAAGGGTACCTACATACGAAAACATTTTCATACCTATTTAATGTAACGAATGTAACTAACATAATTCAAAAGGATTCACAAATGTTTACCTACTCAAAGTACCCAATTGAGTAATTGGGTTCAGAAGAAAGTCATTGGGTTCAGAGGTAAAATCCAAAGGGGACTCCACTGAAAGCCTTGTAGTTTTTTGTTTAATTATTACTTACTTTTTGCTTAAGGTATCACAATTTTTTGAACCATAAAGGGCTATTCACATATTTCCGGGTCAGGGCTATCCGTGTTCAGAGTTGTCCGTTTCTGTGTTCTCGTCAGGGACGAGCCCCCGTGTTCACACATATCAGGGAAATCGGTATCAGTGTAATCTGTTTCTTTAGCTGATACGCACACAACACGATGTCGAAAGAAAGATCGTAAAGTAGGTATTCTGTCGTACAAGTTCTATCAACCTTTCTGTGTTCATGTTGCTCTTGCACAAAATATCGTCAATGTACCTAGATAATAATCGGATAGATTCCCCGTCCCTGACGGAACACAGCAGGGGTATCCGGAAATGTGTGGATAGCGCTTAAAAGTTTGGAAATGACCTCCGCCATGCGCCTGTTCAATTTGATCCACACTTTCAGGGACAACCTGTATGTATACATATACAGGGTTATTTGTAATTCGACGTATTCCTTTCAGGACGTTAAAAAGCAGCCTAAATGCAATTATGTGAACCCCCATATGTGGGGTCGCAAATTAATAGTTTTCGAGATATTTGGAATTTAAGGTTTTTTACCAAAAACCCCAGTTTTTCACACTTTTTCTTAAATAAAAAAAAATGCGCTTATTCTATGGCGTCGATTTGAATTTTAATTCATAGCTAACACTTTTTCAGAGATTTTTTCATAAATCAATGTCCGATCGTACTGAGCAATTCAAAATAAATCAATAACAATGACGGTTAATTTTTGAAAAAAAATTACAAAGTCTTGATATAATGCGGTTTTTCTCAAAAAAATTGTGCGAAAAAAAGTGTGCGTTTTACTGAAATAACTTTCTCGTTTTATAAGCTTTCTAAAAAAGTAGGTATAAATGTTTTTTTAGAAAAAAATTCAATTCCAATGTCAAAAAGGTTTTTTACTTAGTACGTGGTGATACGTAGAGGCAACATTCACTTGGAGAAAAATATTACTATTGTTTTTTAGATAACATTATTTAATAATTTAAATCTACACAATATCTTACTTAGAGTGAGCCCCTAGGTTACACGCAACCACTTTCTTGGTTAATTTTTAGTCACTCTTGAAGTAAAGGTAAAATCTCATTACCTCCGCTGCGTTTATTATGCGCTGCCTTAAGTCTTCTACGTTGTTTACTGGGGTTTGATAAACAAGGTCTGTCATTGTGTCCCCAGACATAAAAATTACATGAGATCAAGTCGGGGCTTCTTGCAGGCCAAGGAGTGGCCTTCCTCTACCAATCCCTAAAATGGTTACGTTGCTGGCCCGACTTGCAACTTATTCGAATAGATGGATTGGTAGAGGACGGCCAATTCATGGTCTGCAAGAAGCCCCGACTTGACTCCATGTAATTTTTATGTCAGGGGCAGTGGCGTAGCTACGTAACCAAAGGCCCCGGGGCAAAAAAGCAATGGGGCCCTATTTGAACTCGT
This sequence comes from Agonopterix subpropinquella, assembly GCA_922987775.1. NCBI lineage: Eukaryota > Metazoa > Arthropoda > Insecta > Lepidoptera > Depressariidae > Agonopterix > Agonopterix subpropinquella. The sequence continues at coordinate 49,702,631 of OV277693.1, read as the reverse complement.
TAGGTTTTATATCAAGTGTGAAATCAGTGGCAGTAACTAGGGATAATTTTCAAGGGGTGCCTCCAAGTGGTGAAGCGTAGGTTTCTGCAGCTCGGAGCAGAGACTGAATTTGTCACCTCCATCCCTTATACAAGATATATGATAAAATTATGGAGCGAGCGAAGCGAGCTCGAATTTTTTTTAGCTCTCCTAACTACCTACTCGGCCATTGACGTAGCTAGGGAAAAATAATTACTACAGAAAAGTGACCCTGTATTACAAAAACGGTGTATGGGATAAAACATTATTGAAAATCATCTCCACTACCCCTCGTACATTTTGGATCAACAGTTCTGGGACACCCTGTATGTATAACTATTCAACAGACAGCAAAGTAACTTATCAATACATAACACAACACAACACCATTAGGTACTATTTTAATAAAAACTTAGATAACTAAACAGACTGGAAAGGTCTGAACGGAATCTCGCTTACAAAAACACTGGATGACCGAAAGGGACGATACATGGGGTGCGCCGAGCGAGCAAAATAGGGCATATTATTATCAACAGATGGTTAACAGACTCGGCCACAGTCATTGATTGTGTTTGGTGAAAGTTCGGTCATTGTTTAATCATTTAGGTATAGAAGGAAGGGTTGGTTGTTCTGAATGTAAGATACATTGTCACGAGGCCGGTTCGAAGTTTATGGGCCAGGGGCCCCCTGAGCTTGGGGGCCCCGGGGCACTGCACCGCCTAGCCCGTACGTAGCTACGCCACTGGTCAGGGGACACAATGACAGACCTTGTTTATCAAACCCCAGTAAACAACGTAGAAGACTTAAGGCAGCGCATAATAAACGCAGCGGAGGTAATGAGATTTTACCTTTACTTCAAGAGTAACTAAAAATGAACTAAGAAAGTGCTTGTGTGTATGTGTTCGGAACCGAGGGGCTCACTCGGAGTAAGATGTGTAGATTTAAATTAATAAATAATGTAATCTAAAAAAAAATCGTACAATTTTTCTCCAAGAGAATGTTGCCTTTACGTATCACGTACTAAGTAAAAAACCTTTTTTGACATTGTAATTCCATTTTTTTCTAAAACATTTCTACCTTTTTAGAAAGCTAACAAAACGAGGAAGTTATTTCATTAAAACGCACACTTTTTTTCATACAATTTTTTTGAGAAAAACCGCATGATATCAAGACTTTGTCATTTTTTTTCAAAAATTAACTGTCATTGTTATTGATTTATTTTGAATTGCTCAGTACGATCGGACATTGATTTATGAAAAAATGTCTAAAAAAGTGTTAGCTATGAATTAAAATTCAAATCGACGCCATAGAATAAGCGTATTTTTTTTTATTTAAGAAAAAGTGTGAAAAACTGGGGTTTTTGGTAAAAAACTTTAAATTCCAAATATTTCGAAAACTATTAATTTCCGACCCCACATATGGGGGTTCACATAATTGAATTTAGGCTGCCCTTTAACGTCCTGAAAGGAATACGTCGAATTACAAATAACCCTATATATTAAATACAGGTAGGTTCCTAAACTAGGTACTAGAACGTTGGGTTACCTACCTTTTTATTTTTTTTTTACGCTGGAAAAAAATGCATTACGCATCCCCTCCCGTTGGGGGACGGGAGGGGTATGTGGGACTCCCCGGTGCGTGTCACCGGTATACACCCACTAAAATAACCCAGCGGCACTCCCGCTTCGCCCGGATGGCAGGGGACTGGGAGACCAGCAGAGCCTTTACGTCCTGTCCCCCGCCGGCGATCGCCCGCCTTTCGGCGGGCCCTACTACGGTCCTACCTTATCTTCCCCTAACTTAGTTATAATTATGATTGGTCTTCGCTGCCCAGCCATTAATCTAAGCTACCTATGTAAAAATGTTTATAGATGAAAAGCCACAAGACATAAATTAAGGTAGGTACAATATATTATGAAATAAAGCTTTTTACAAAACCAATAGGTAAGTAAGTTAACTAATATTTGCCGCGTGTTGGCGAGGTGTACATTCGCCTTTTGACTGCCGGCACCATGAGATAACGCACATTTGCAGACATAAATTAAGGTAGGCACAATATATTATGAAATAAAGCTTTTTACAAAACAAATAGGTAAGTTAACTAATATTTGCCGCGTGTTGGCGAAGTGTACATTCACCTTTTGGCTTCCGGCACCATGAGATAACGCACATTTGCAGACATAAATTAAGGTAGGCACAATATATTATGAAATAAAGCTTTTTACAAAACAAATAGGTAAGTTAACTAATATTTGCCGCGTGTTGGCGAAGTGTACATTCGCCTTTTGGCTGCCGGTACCATGATATAACGCACATTTGCAGACATAAATTAAGGTAGGCACAATATATTATGAAATAAAGCTTTTTACAAAACAAATAGGTAAGTTAACTAATATTTGCCGCGTGTTTGCGAAGTGTACATTCGCCTTTTGGCTTCCGGCACCATGATATAACGCACATTTGCAGACATAAATTAAGGTAGGCACAATATATTATGAAATAAAGCTTTTTACAAAACAAATAGGTAAGTTAACTAATATTTGCCGCGTGTTGGCGAAGTATACATTCGCCTTTTGGCTGCCGGCACCATGAGATAACGGATATTTTTCTTGTAGTAAGGGCACGCAGGTTCGTCACAGCCGAGGACGTCGGCTTCGTGGATCTTGGCGCCTCTCTGTAGCATCTCGTCACCGAGCAGAATCCTCTTGGCACAAGCGATGAAGCACGGCCCGCAGAGAGCCACTGCACACAGTGCGGCTAAAAACTCTAGGAAAAACATTACAGCATTGCACCACATCGTTAATTCGTGGATCTCTGAAAATTCGATTTTGTTCCCATTTATTGAAAATGAGCTATTGTATCTTTGGGGTTCTTATTACGGAGTAAATGAAAATTGTTAAAACTAACTGCGAATTACTTAAGTATTATTTTATTCAGGTAAAATTTCCATAAAATTGTACAACAAACTCTGACATTTTAATTTTTTCACGTACCTACCTCAAGTCTTTTTAGGGCTCCGTACTCAAAGGGTGCCAACTGTTCGTCCGTCCGTCCGTCCGTCTGTCCTAGCTTAAAGGGTTGTATTTGAATAAGAAGGGTGTTGTATGTTTACAGTACATATTGTGTTATTATTTTGGATTTTTCTACATAATTATGATAAAATAAACAAAAAATAAGGGGGGTCCTATATAAGAAACGTGTTTTTTTCACTGTTTTTTGTTTTTGCTTGATCGTAAAATGGCAAGTGGCAATACATAAAAAAGTGAAAGTTGGTGTTATTACTCATTATAAGTAGTTCATTTCATACCCTAAGGAAAAAAACAACAAATAATAAAAACCGGCAAAGTGTGTGTCGGGCTCGCGCTAAGAGTCCCGTAGAAAACTATTTTTTTTTGTACCTAATATTGTATGGTGGTACAGAGCCCTCCATGCGCGACTCGACTCGCTTTTGGCCAGTTTTTTTATGTTGGAATCTCCATGGTTAGAATTTGTACTAAACTAGTAGGTACTAAACGTCTACTGAACAGATTAAAAACTTTTCAACTAAACAGGACAGTATTGTAATTTATTCGTTTGTTTCCCGTGGTCCTACCGAGGTAGAGAGTACATATTATGTTCCTGCTACCGAGATAGTTCTACTCAAGAAGCTTGACGAAAATTTCAAGCTTCTTGGTTCTACTAGTAGTATCAAGGGCAATTCATTTTGCCCGTAGTTCTACCAGTCGAACCATTAAAAAAAACTAATTTTCAACACACTTGCTCATAAAATGGCTCTTATTTCACGGCAACTAGGCACATAACCTATAATCAAACTGTGACTTTTTCATTACTATTATTCACTAGTGAAATCTTAGATTAAAAACTTTTCGCTTACGCTGAAAGATGGAGCTAAGAAATGAGAGAGCGAGATAGCCAGTTATGAAAACTTATGTTAACAAAAAAGACAGAAATATTATTTTTTGTTTCGGTCACCGTGGCCGGTTTTTTTGTTTGGCAAGATGTCAAACTATTGTCAAACCTATGGAATGTTGATGACATCTTGCCAAACAAACCGTCTTTTTGTATGCAAAAGTTACACTATTGCTGTTTCATGTGCGGCCACGGTATGGTTTCATCTAGTTGAAATAATGTTTTTTAGACTATGTAATACACTACGGCTCAACCAAGAAGCTTGAAATCCAAGAAGCTTGAAATTTTCGGAAAATTTCAAGCTTCTTGGGCTCAACTTTGATACAATGTTCTTGGGCTCAACCAATAAAAAACATAAAAATTGCTTTGTTCTTAAAAAAGTCTCGATCCAAAAAGATCGTGTTCAATAGTATACAAATAAATTAATGTACCTATTGCTTGCTCATTTCATGCAACTTCGTATTTAAATAAAATTATCTATTTAAATACGAACTTGTACGGTTTTAATAAGTAAAACTTTCACTCAAATATAATATTTGTTTTATTTGTAAACTTTGAATTCCTCATTTTGTACGTGGCTATTTAAGACGAAACGCTATACCTACGCGAAAAGAAAAAAAAAGAAACCTCATATTCCCTTAGATTAAAAACTTTTGCCTATGCACATAGTCTAAAAAACAAGGTCTTCTCATAGAAATATTAATTTACTACGTAAAACCTGGAATGCGGTCTTCTCGGAATATTGTGAAGAGCGGGATAAAGCAGCCTGGACGCGGTGTCCCTATCCTTAGTAGGGTGACAATGCGATTATGATTTTAGGACTTTTATTATATTTTCACTATTTGTGTAGTCGTTTTGCTTTGCTACAGAAAATGTGTACCTATACTAACCTAACCTATTTACGCTACTTTGACATCAAACTAGCGTACTATGGTAAAAAAAATAAATATTTCGTAAACTTCATTTCGTTAAAGGCACTATTTTTATCTGACCTAGACACTAATTACTAGGCACTTTTAAGGAACTATTTATTGACATTAAAATAATCCTGAAACCGGAGCATGTAGCGCGTGTAAATAGATAGAAGAGAGCAAAGACTCGATAGTACTAGGTGCTAGGCTGCCATACCTTTTGGATCACCTGTATGTGACTAAAAAGGTTCACAATACCAGAATTTTCTATGGACTAGGTACCTTAAAGTCCGCCACACACATACGGAATTGCAATCCGGAATCCTGAATCAGAATTACGATTTCGTATGGATTTCCCCCTCCACAATTGCATTCGGAATTGCGCAGCTGTCAAATCCTGTACAAAATCACAATCCTGATTTGGAATTCCGGATTGCAATTCCGTATGTGTGTGGCGGACCTAACGCGAACACCCTGAAGTGCGATTTTTGAACATCATACGAGCGAATCGGCAGTAGAAAGATGCATAATCTCCATAGTAATTTTGAAATTTTCTACTGCTGAGTCGCTCGTATGATGTTCAAAAATCGCACTTCTGTTTTTTTTTTACCGTTCCGAAACTTTTAGGCGGTTCAGACCATCAATTTGAATAACTTTTACTATGCTTTCCTTTTTACGATTTCAGGTTTGCTCGCATAGTAAAAGTTGTTCAGTTTGATGGTCTGAACCACCCCTGAAAGTTTCGAAACGGTAAAAAAATCATCCAGTATAAGGTCAAACCGCTTCGGTGTAAATGCGCAAAAAGTCATTTTGACGAAAGAAAAATATAGTTAATATTTTTCTTGGAAAATGAACACCGTAACACCTATCTAAGAACCACCCTTAATCAAATCACAAACCCTTTGCAGAAAACCGTATCTAAATCGGTCAAGCCGTTTTGGAGATAAATGGGAACATTCGTTGGCACACACAAACAAACAAACAACCTCTCACCCTAAACGCATAGGTACCAAAATAAGCTGGCCGCGGGTAGGTCGCGTAACTTATAATGACGCCGTGTGTACGCACGGCGACACATCAAGCTATACAAAACCAACATAAGCTGGCTGCGCGACGTTATACGTTACTCGATCTACGCGCGGCCAGCTTATGTTGGTTTTGTATAGCTTGATGTGTCGCCGTGTGAACACCTTCTATGTTCTGTCGTTCGTGGGTAATAAAATCATACCTACCAACCTACTATGTTTTATCTTCGTAATTTTTATCATAATGTAGGTATATGAAGGATTGGATTTCAATTCAACTAAAATTTTGTTTGCTTCCGATGCTTACCTTCTATGTTTGTTGTTACCCTAACTAATTTAATATTTTCAAGACTAAAACATATTAAAAATACAAACCTTTGATACGATAAGCCTCAATCTGGAAAATATTCGCTTTTACAGCCGTCGATTAAGCAAATACGAACCATTTTAACATAAAATGTGGATAAAAAATAATAAAAATTAATTTGACGGCTAGCGGCAATTTCAAATAATACGGCAGATTGGGTTATAAATTTTTTTCTTTTTTACTACCACGGCTTTGCATCACACAAATAATTTTAAAAGATTTGATACATTTTTGCTTCATTCGATCTTACCAATTCGGCTGAAATCATAACATATACATATGGCAACACCAGTACACTGTAGAATGGGACACCGGGTACAACTCATGCCTTCTTCTTCTAGCATGGTCAACTTTATGCGTGCCAAATAGTTTTTATGTGTTTCGGCTATGGATTATTTTTGATTAAACCGAGAGAAAGATAATTTGGCACAGCGCAATCCTCTATTGGATATCTATGGGTCTTCTATTCCCAGAGTGACACAAGCCTACGTCACAAAAAAATGGCCGCTGAACATGGTAAAAGGCTTAAAAAAACTTATTAAAAACTTTTCGCTTACGCTGAAAGATGGAGCCAAGAAATGAGAGAGCGAGATATCCAATTATGAAAACTTATGTAAACAAAAAAGACAGAAATATTATTTTTTGTTTCGGTCACCGTGGCCGGTTTTTTTGTTTGGCAAGATGTCAAAACATTGTCAAACCTATGAAATGTTGATGACATCTTGCCAAACAAACCGTGTTTTTGTATGCAAAAGTCACACTATTGCTGTTTCATGTGCAGTCACGGTATGGTTTCATCTAGTTACTATATCTATGGTAAAAGGGTATGATGACGTAGGCTTGTGTCAGTCACGTGATCGGAAGAGAATACCAGGCGCAGTATATTATTGTACCATGGCCTATGCATATTCCTTTTTTAGTCTATGGACGATCGCCATAGATGCGCGCGCATACGTAAACAGATAAATTATTTCCGCCATTGCGAACATTTTTTCACAACTCGTTTTCACTGTTTAAACTATAGTTATTTATTAATAAAAATGTCTATAAGTACTACTTATGAAGAAAATGATTAATGTTGTACACCGCCCGATATAAGATGTGAATGCCTTTAACGTTATGGAAAGTTTACTACCTGAAAACTCCAAGGACAAATATCTATTAGGTAAATAAAATTATTTTTTTGTATTATTTTCTTTACAAGTGTGTTGAAAAACGTCGTATGATACACGTGAGTATTGATGATTACCGTCCTCGGCTTTCTTAAGAGCCTCGGCTGCGCCTCGGCTCTCAATTCCGCCTCGGCGGTAATCACCAACATTACACACTTGTACCATAATGTACTATAAATTGTATTGCCCCTGTACCTACTGACCAAGTAGTACCACGGGAAATATATTTTTCCATGGTTCTACTGAAAGGGTAGGTAACGGTTTCATCCTTTGTGTGTGTGTTTGTGTATGTACGTGTTTATATGTATGTGTGTGTGTGTGTGTTTGTGTATGTGTGTGTGTCAGTGAACGCAAATACAGACACGTGTGTGTATTTGTAATTAATATGTATTGTATGTGTTGTAATGAATATGTATTTAATTATAATAATATATTAATAATTTTTAATTATATAAAAATAAAATTATTGTACCTACCATGGAGCACCATCGAGGTTATTAGCATTTTAAGTTTTGAGGCAAAAATGATTTGTTATCATTTCAGCAATGAATGAAAGCGCTAACGTACTCATGGATACATTTTAAGAATCTTGTTTTGGTAATAAGCAGGGTGAGTGTGCCCGTGCGGTGGGTAGACATCGGGTTCAGTAAATTTTGAATTTTACAAACAAATTATTCAATATTTAAAAAAAAATTACCTATGTTGAAACCAAAGACATATATATTACTAATATATAAATCTATGGTTGAAACCATGATAATTGGATTCTGCTTTCGATTCTAAACAAACTACCTAACTGTGCCTACCTGCTTAACCTGTTTTGTAACCAAAGTTGCAGAATCTGTTTGTTTTTCTTTAAAATTCGCATGCGAAAAATTTCTTAGAAAAGTTAACTTGCCTGGAAAAATAGTCAATCTCAAAGGTAGCTTTGGGAAAAAATTCATGTGTTTTACAGTTTTAGAATCAGCATCAGCATGAGTTGCGCAACTTTTTGTAATACAGGGTCACTTTTCTGTAGTGCATTTTTTTTCACAGCATGCTTCTGCAGTCAGGCAATCGTTTTCAAGAAAATGATAGTCTGTCACAAAATCGTCTCCTGCTTATCATACACGCTGGTGATTTTATTGAAAGTAGCCTCGTTACAAAGGTCCTTTAAGAAACATGAAATTAAAATAAAAAATTTGAAATATTTCATAGTTTTTTTGGAATTAGTATTTTTGTAGTGACAAATGGACTTTTTCTCAAAAAGTTACAATTCTGTTTAACTTTTGAACCATCAACAATGGGACCCCAACTTACTTGACCTTTTTGGTTGGAAATGACCTCAGGTATCACCTCATTTCGTTTGATCCATGATATGACTTTTGGGCCAAAAAAATCGTGGATACCGGACCTTTTGCAAGGAAAAATGTATACATTTACTAGGCTAGTACTTTTATTTAAATACTTACATTTAACGCAATCAAGCACATAACGCAAGTATTTAAATCAAACATAGAAAAATCGCCAAAACATATCATAAATCATTGGTCATGTTAAAATAACTATAACATGCTTAAATGGTGTGCATTAAGCATTAGCACAGAATAGGTAATAGTATAGTTCTACATAGCATTAGTCACCTAGGTGCAGGTAGGTACCTACATTAAACATTATTGTATGTGTCGTTATTAGTTATGTTCGATTGTAAGTATGACCACGGCGCCATCGCCATCGTTTGGCACGCGCTGTTTCATACAATGCACTGTCCATTGTTCGCTCATTATAATATCAAAAAGTTAATCAAAATTCTTATCTCGAACTTGCGATTGCGTGTTAGCATATAGCCCAGTCATTTTAGGGTCTAAGCCGGGACTAATTAGTAATTAATTTTTTTTTCGGTTTAGTATTTAAGAGCCAATTTGAGCTTAAAAATGTACCAAAATTAAAAAAAAATCACGTCAGCAACAGTTCCAATTTTAAAATTTAGATATTATCTCGTTCTAAAAAACCTGATGATAATTTTTTTTTTGTACTTATCTAAGGCTTTACCATCATACATACTTCAAACATGGTGTAAATATTTTTGTCTACTTAGAAGGTTTTGAAAAATACATTCGTATTTTCTAATAAATACCTCATTTAAAAAATTTTAATGCCTATTTATTGCGCAAAAATAATGTATATTATTAAATCTAATTAAAATGAGTGCATTGGTATTAATATTATTAATTTAAAGCCTTCTGGAACACACTATGTTGATTTCTATATCGCGTAGCAATTTTTTTAAATATGGTTTAGGATAGTATTTTTGTCACTAAATTGTGCCGGTTAAAAAGTCCAATTAATAATTACTCCGTACCCCGCCTCACAACACTCCGTAAAATGACTGGCCTAATAGCACTGGCACAATGTGAATCTTCTCTGAGATATTTGACTTTATCCTGTGAAGCACCTATAACAAGTTACAGGTGTTGAAGAAGTCACTTGTGACCTTTTTGTTTATCTATAGGTACTTATAAACGCTCCCATACTGGCTGAATGACTAACTGACAGGCAAGGCATATATTATAGCCTGCCTAAACCTTGCCTCTGAATAAGAACCTATCGTCTGATGATGTGATGGAGACAGGAGGTGGTCTTGACTAATTGTAGCAGATCATGACTCATAAACAAAAAAGTAAAAAAAAAAATTAAAAGAAAATCTTTTTATGTAAAACGATTTTATTTTCATAAAACTGCACTAAACGGTACAAAATAATTTTGTTTTATTGCCTTGCCTAAACCGCTGACACTGAACAATTAATCATAGACATAGTGATTGACAGTGATCAATTGTTCAGAGACCGCTGAAGATAGAAACATGACCGAAATCCACGCGCAGAAGCTCGTTACAATATAAAACACTGCATTCAAAAGAACGCAAAACATGAAAAGCGCCCTTTGCAAACTGAAACAGTGAACTCAGACCATCAAACTGAACAACTTTCACTATCGCGCCTACTGCAGAAAACCCGTAAAAAACTGCTCTCCCATACATTCGAGTCGGGTAAGTAGCAAGAGGTGTCCACCGCTGTCCCTCCCCCCCCCCCCCCCCCCCCCTTTTCTGCGCCCACATTGCCCACGATGTCACTTACTTAAGTAGGTTTAATTGAAAGTGATATAGGACACCGATAACAACATTAATCGAGCCAAACCCAAAAACCTATTTTACTTAGGTAGCTGTTTATTGTACTTCTCAGCTATATACAACGTGTTAATGAATTAACGCAAAACTATAAAGTAGTTTGTTTAGAATCGAGAGAAGAATCGAATTATCATGGTTTCAACATTGGTAATTTTTTTCAAAATATTAAATAAGTAATTCCTTTGCAAAATTTAAAATTTTCTGAACCCTATAACCCACCGCAAGGGCACACTCACTCTAATTACTACCAAAACAAGATTATAACAATGTATCCATGAGAACGTTAGCGCTTTCTTTCAGTGCGGAAATGATAACAAATCATTTTTGCCTCAAAACTTAAAATGCGAATAACTTTAAATAGCAACCTGCCTTAGTGGCATACCTACTGTCCGCCATTTTGAAAAAATCACGATTTTGCGGCCACTGATGAAACATATGCCAATCGACAGGGAAAATTATTACAAACAGAAAATATACTTGGGTAAAATGACCTAAGTGGTATACTTTCGGAGATATAGGGGTTTGAAAATAATAAAAAATTAAAACATTTTTTTCCGCCCAAATTGGCTTTTTTGATCAGGAATAGATCGGCAAAGCTCAGTTATCGATCAGGATTTCATATAATTATATAATATTATTCTTATAAATAAGTTTTATTCATTTACTAAGATAAATAAAATACCTATCTACATGTAAGAGAGCTATGAGGAAGACGGTTGTGCAGTGTTGCTAACCATTCGGAGAGGGATTTATAAGTATTTACCTATGTATTAAATACTTGATCATAATCATCATCATCATCACCATCTCAGCCGATGGACGTCCACTGCTGGACATAGGCCTCCCCAAGGATCGTCACAACGATCGGTCCTGCGCTGCCCTCATCTAACGTGTTCCCGCCGCCTTCACCAGGTCGTCGGTCCACTTTTTGCGGGGGGCTACCCACGCTGCGCTTTCCAGTACGCGATCACCACTCAAGAGCTCTTCGGCCCCATCGGCCATATCGGTTCTTCGAGCAATGTGCCCCGCCCATTTCCACTTTAGTTTAGCTATTCTTTGGGCTATGTCAGCTGCTCTGATTCTTCAGCGGATTCTGCTGCGCTGATCTCTCTTCTTCTTCCTTTTTATGAAGCTTTGAGTGAGCGACGACGGCTCATTTCCGTATTACATCTTGGGACACTGCGGTATTTGGGACGTGAAGACTGAAGAGACTACGTAGCTTTCCAACGCTGCCTTGCCGAGTTGGATTCGACAGGTTGACCTTTTTCTCGAAATTGTACCTACCTAATTGAATAGTTTTGTACCAGGTAAACATTATCACCATAGACATTTTACATGATCGTCCATGTTCATTATCATTTTGTCTGTAGGCTAAAAATAGCATCATCCCATTTCTTCCTCTGAATGTAGTATAAGGCGATTATGGTATCCACTAAAAGATGGGTAGCAGCATCCTCTGAGTACACACATGTAATCCAATTGCGATCGCCAACCCGCCTGCCAAGCGTGGCGGCCATCACAATCAAAACCAGGTTCCCATTCCCTGGCGGCCCTGCTATTCCTGGCTACAGTAGCGGCCAAGGTTACGGCGAGGCAGGGTGCGCGAAGAATCTCCGGCAGAGATCCGGCTACCACAAGATCACAACCGACAACAGCTGCACCTGGTAATAAACATATAACTCTCGTTCACAGCGGACCGACGAGTCGCGCGCTGAACTCTAGGAAAAACTGAGCAGGATACGTTGGGATATCGTTGGATTATCTGAAGTCCGAAGAGAGGGAAAGGACTTGATAATCCTGAAATCCGGAAGCCTGCTTTATTTCCGAGAGGGCGACCTAAGGTCCTGGGCCCCGGCACGATGCCGGGCATATGGTCCACAAAATCTCTTGTGAATAGCTTGGAGGGGATCGTAAACGTGTCGAATAAGGTGGTTTACCTTACACTCAAAATAACCAAACGGTCCGACTATTCGTTAAAGGCTATATAGGTATTCCTGGCCCCGACATTAGATCAGAAATTAATACGATGATGAAGTAGAGATTATGTATGAGGGAGGATATCTCTAGGGCCATGTATATTTCCAAAACACACTTCACAGTAAAGTTGTCATGTGAGACTTCAACGCAAAACTGGGCAAATAAATAAAATAATAAATAAATAAAAAACGGTGACGGTAATAAATGACGGTGAAGAGCTGCAAGTGGGACAATTATTTTGATGTTGGACGACGGAATTAACGGGGCCAACTAATGGACGGCTTCATGGAAAAGGAACTCGATGTAATGAAAACTCCTTCTTTATGAAGCGGGAGCACAGCAAATGAACCTGGATGAGCCCAAACGGAACAAGAAATGAGATAGACTTCATCATGTCGACGAAGAGGTAAATATTCAATAATGTTTCTGTGTTAAACACTTTTAAAGTCTTAAGCTTTAAGTCTTAAGATTTCGAAATCCGTGACTTGTGATCACCGAGCCTATATTATTAGGGAGGCTATAGAGTGGAACAAAAGCCCCAAAATCTACGCAATCCGTCTATTGGCCAATCTACATAACAAACATAGATCTAGACTGACCCGGCACTATACCAAAGATATACCGCACGTCGGCCTGTACGAGATTAATATGGCTCCCAAACAGCAAATGAGCAACAAGGCTGTAATACAATGTAATACATTTGTTAAGTAAATAAATAAGGCGCTGGGTGACGGGATTACGGCCGAGCTCCGGAAGGCGGGTGGAAGACCGATCCTTTAGAAGTATTTCGTTTAGGTACGTCATACTCGAGGGAGAAACGCCGCAGGCATAGAACAGAAGTCTAGAGGTGCCCTTCCTCAAAAAGAGCGATAAGTAATGTCCTGCTGAAGACCTAAAGGCTCATTTCGCTTCTTAATCTGCATGTCTACAAGTATAAGCTGTTTTGACAGTCGTTACAAACCGTCTCGGACGCAAGTTCAATGACTTTCAGTGAAGTGTGTTTGGAACTATACATGGCTCTAGAGACATCCTCCCCATACATAGTCCCTACCTCGTCATCGTATTTCAGATCTGATGTCGGGGCCCAGGTATACAAACCTTTAACGAATACTGTACGAGTTTTGTGCAGCATAAACCCGGCACTCTGGGGCCCGAGAGTTTTGGTCGCCCTCTCGGAAATAAAGTAGGCTACCGGATTCGAGGATTATCGAGTCTCTCCCTCTCTTCGGACTTCAGATAATCCAACGATATCACAACGTATCCAGGGGTCTACTCCGGGATTCGAACTTCGCAATTGCGAGTACATTTTCGCTCCAATATCAACTCTATTCCAATGAAGTGCGGACCGAAACAGTGGCGATATAGCGAACATCGAAAGTGCGGCTACAGGGCCTGCTCAGTTTTTCCTCGAGTTCAGCGCTCGACTCGTCGGTCCGCTGTGAACGAGTGTTATATGTTTATTACCAGGTGCAGCTGTAGTCGGTTGTGGTCTTGTGGTAGCCGGATCTCTGCCGGATATGCCACCCTGCCTCGCCGTTACCTTGGCCGCTACCGTAGCCAGGAATAGCAGGGCCGCCAGGGAATGGGAACCTGGTTTTGATTGTGTTGGCCCTGGCTACACTTGGCTGGCGGGTTGGCGATCGCAGTTGGATTGAATTTATGTACTCAGAGGATGCTACTACCCATATTTTGGTGGATCCCATAGTCGCCTTATACGACACTCAGAGGAAGAAATGGGATGATAGTATTCTTAGCCTACGGAAAAAATGAAAATGAACATGGACATCATGTAAAATGTCTATGGTTCACCCTCTCTGCGCTTGAAGTTAATGACGATTATGTTTACCTGGGATGAAACTATCCAATTAGATAGGTACAATTACGAGAAAGATGTCAACCTGTCGAATCCGACTCGGCAAATCAGACGAAAGTCTTTGACCAGTGTGTATCGCCAGTGATGAAATACGGAACTGAGACGACGTCTCGCTCACTCAAGGCCTCATAAAAAGGATGAAAGTCACCCAAAAGACAATGGAGAGGGCTATGTTCGGAGTTTCCCTGAGAAATGAAGAGATCCGCAGAAAAACCAGAGCATAGCCCAAAGAATTGCGAAACTAAAGTGGCAATGAGCGGGGCACATTGCTCGCAGAACCGATATGGTAGATGGTGCCAAAGAGTTTTTGAGTTGCGATCGCGTACCGGAAAGCGCAGTGTGGGTAGCCTCCCGCAAAAGGTGGACCGACGACCTGGTGAAGGCGGCGGGAACCCGTTGGATAAGGGCAGCGCAGGACCGATCGTTGTGACTATGGCGGTGGTACTGGGAATGTTCCTCCATTGAAAAGGGAAGTACTTCCGCCAGGCTAGGTGTGATGCCTGGGGACCGGCCGTGGTCTAACAGTTCTTAGCTGGGCCTTGTAGGTATTATATCGAATCTCTGTGATTATTTCTCTTGCGCGATTTATGTCTCGCATTCGATTGTGAACCTTATGTGTAGTAGGTTACGAGTTACGTATTTACGATGAACGTTGTCTTTGTATGGGCCATATTTCCGAGAGCGACGGTATCGCCATCTGTTAGCATCTTTACTATAACTTGTGGGTGCTGACATCTGAACAGTAGCAAGTCCCCACAGGACTCCCCCCTCAGACCGGTGGTCGTTGAGTTGTTCGAAGTGTGCAGTCTGTATTCATGTAGGTAGGTGCAGGGCTCCAGTCAAGTGAGTCTGACGAGCGGTGTGCGGCGTGTATGTGCATCTGTCAGGGAGATCAGTCCTGATGTGATGCGGTTGAGTGACAGGCGTGGAGAAGGCGAGCAGAACTGCCACGTGGAGGTGAGCTCAGACACGTGGGCTGCGGGAGATTCTTCTATGCAGACGCTGACTGTCGTTGAGCAAGTTGCAGGCCCAGGAAGCGGTATGAAGACAGGTGGAATGGACCTGGTGCGGCTTCGGGTTGATGGCGTGACTGCTGCTTGTTTGACCTGGTCGAGGGGGTGAAGGGTTGGTTGAAGCTGGTTGCTGCTCTGTGTTGGTGCTGCTGCTCTGCGGTGTTCAGGTTGCGATGTTCTTTATCGAGGGTCACCAAAATGGAGGTGCTACTGGGAATGTTCCTCCATTAACCCTTCGTCTGTGTAGGTCACGGATCCGTGACTAAGACAATAACAAATCTTTTGTGTCTGGAATCTCCACAGACGAGAGGTTAAAAAGGGAAGTACTTCCGCCAGGCTAGATGTGATGCATGGGGACCGGCCGTGGTCCACTGGTCCAACAGTTCTTAGTTGAACCTTGTATATAATTACATTGAATCTCTGTGATTATTTCTCTTGCGTGATTTATGTCTCGCATTCAATTGTGAACCTTATGTGTAGTACGTTATGAGTTACGTATTTACGATGAACGTTGTCTTTGTATGGGCAATATTTCCGAGAGCGACGGTATCGCCATCTGTTGGCATCTTTAACTTGTGGGTGCTGACATCTGTAGCAAGTCTCCATATGACGATTCTTGGGGAGGCGTATGTCCAGCAGTGGACGTCCATCGGCTGAGATGATGATGATGATGATCAAGTATTTAATTCGTAGGTAAATACAAATAAATCACTCTCTGAATGGTTAGCAATACTGCTACAACAACCATCTTGCTCGTAGCTGTCTTGTCTATGTAGGTAGGTATTTTATTTATCTTAGTAAATTAATAAAACTTATTTATAATAATAATATTATATAATTATATTAAGTCCTGATCGATCCTGAGCTTCGCCGATCTATTCCTGGTCAAAAAAGTCAATTTGGGCGGAAAAAAATGTTTTTATTTTTTTTTTTATTGTCAAACCCCTATATCTCCGAAAGTATACCACTTAGGTCATTTTACCCAAGTATATTTTCTGTTTGTAATAATTTTCCCTGTCGATTGGCATATGTTTCATGACTGGCCGCAAAATCGTGATTTTTTCAAAATGGCGGAAAGTAGGTATGCCACCTTCCATACTGAAATGTTCGAAGCTCTTTAACTACCTATCAAAATAATGAAATTATTGTTTCAATCTAATTATTTTGTTATAAATCAGTTGGGGTGTATGAGGTTTTGCGCTAATTCATTAACACGTTGTATACTTACAGGGTGTAAAAATACACCCTAGTAATACTTAAGGGGGTGCTTCAGACCATCAAACTGAACAACTTTCACTATAGAACCAACATCGAGAAAAAATAAAAAAAATCACCTGTCCCATACAAAACTGCAGTACCGATTCGACTAAAATGTATGGGATAGATGATTTTTTTTATTTTTTCTCGATGTTGACCCCATACTGAAAGTTGTTCAGTTTGATGGTCTGAAGCACCCCATTAAGTATTACTAGGGTGTATTGTTACACCCTGTATACGGAGCTTGTAGTAAAAAAAAATATAGTAAAATATCCAAAATATTATGTGTCTGTGCAGAAATTATACATTTGAAAACTAAAAAAAAATTCGTCGCTTCGGTATAATAGTAGGTCAGATTTTCAGCGAATGATCGCCCCATACGTTCGAGTGTCGCGGGTTTTGGGACTACACGTAGCTGATTGGGAAGTCAAAAGGCACGTCTCGACGAGGGCTACAAAAACAAAAAAAAGGTTTTGAAAAAACTGAAAAACTATGTATTTTTAAAATAGAAAAAAAATTGAAAACGTGGCCTTCTTTTGTCAGGTTAGGTGAGAAATCATAATTATATCGACACGAACAACGAAGGGCATCCACACTCTCGTTCTCGGCTGTTCTCGGCGAAAATGTAGTGCCCGCATTAAGTAATAATATAACTGTTTTGCATTACAACAAAACAGATATTATGAGTGAGAGAATACATGCAGCATTGATTGAAGAAGCATCCATAGATTCTACCTTAAATTTGGCTAAATAAACGAACTTACCATCAACTCTCTATACTTTCCTCTATATATGTCTCTTTCACTCTGCTAGATTGGCGCCTCGAATCTGAAAAGGCGCGCTCATTTGACGTTTACTTCATAGTCTTCATCAATCACCAGCAAGCACCTTGCTGCAATGCTGCATGTATTCTCTCACTCATAATATCTGTTTTGTTGTAATGCAAAACAGTTATATTATAAGTTATTCGAATACATGCAGCATTGATTGAAGACCTGTTTGCTATCTGCTGGTGAAAGAGTACAAACGCTATGTGAAAATAAATGAAAATGTGTATGTCATAAACATAAAGCCATCATCATCAACAATGGGTACATTAACACAAGTCCTGTATAAAAAGGAAAAATACACCATAAAATAACTTTCATAATAGTAATAGAACATAATAGTCTTGATAATGACTAAATGTTATCTCACTCAATGTAACTAGGTATTTAAAATCAACAGATTGCTGTTGAAAGAGAAAAACAATTTAAGATTAAATTTCTACACCTGTTGAGGCATAATCTTAACCATCATACAGAAACAATCCTCAGAGATCATTACAGTTACATTACATTTGAAGTCGACACGACAGGCAAGCAAGCATTACAGTTAATTCAAACCACTGAACTTATTAGGTAGATGTATGAACAATTATTTAATAGTAGGTCCTTATTCTTAACAGTATTATACGGTACTGTTTATCTGAGAACAATACAATTTCCGAAATAAAATTTACCAGTAAGCTTTTTTCATGATTCTCTCCATGGACCGTTTTGAGTTCTGATAGCTGGTCTAATAACATAAGATATTATTAGATATTAGATAAGAAAAAGATTAATTACATTATTCTCAAAACAACTCTTCTCGTTGACCCAAGCTTCATTACATGTTATACTGAGCATAAGGACTCCACAGTATGTTGTTGCTCATTAGCTAGTCAGCTGGATTGTTAACATTTTCTGTGTCTGGAGCTGAAGTTGGGTTATTATATTTATTTATAATTATTATCTCACCACTACACTACTCTACCTGGTACTCTCGGATCTATCAATATCTGCATTGGGTTAATTTTCTAGCCAATCAAATACTAAACTAGTGTCACATATTGGCATCCTTCTCTCCTGGTATTTAGCTAACAGGATATTTTGTAATTTTATAATGGTCCAGCTGCACGGCAGGTAAAACCTACTGACCTATGGCAGAGTATTGTCTGAGATGTCCATAAAATTCTGCCCACATATCCCATATGGAGCTCTAGAATATACACCAAACGAAGTTACTCAGTTACTCAGACCCTATTTTATAATGTAGTGTCTGGTAGATGTCTTATCGCAGGTTGTTAGGACCGATTCTCTTTAGTAGGAGTTCCTTTCGTTTAATGACCAGTCAGTGCACTGCCTGATTAGCCTCCCCCCCTCCTTTTTTAGGGCTAAGGGTTTTAGTTTCTCCACCCATGGTGGGCTCCTGCTCAAGTCCTTACCCCAAGAACTGAACAGAATGTAAATTGTCAGTTGGCAGCACTTGTGTGTCCAAGTTGTGGTACTATCAAAATGTATTGTGCCATGTGAAGTGAAGGTGGTACAGTTATTGTGGATCTATATTGAGTGGTGGGAGAGAGCGCCCATGCCAACCCGAAGATCCAATGTGAAATGAATGCCTCGCAATATTCGCAATAGATTGTTGGACCATCTCTGAAATCCCAACCTTCACAACTATCTATGATTGTCTTTTCCTAGAAGTGAACAAATCAACTAAATCAAAGTCAACGGTCTATGCGACCGGGGGGGTGATGAACTGATGAGTGATGAGTGTCCATCCAGCAATGGATTCTACATAATCGGTTGGTATTACTAAGGCAGTCAGCAACGCTGATATGTATATGCCCCTGATCTATGTTCCACCTCCGTGGCCGGGGGCGGCGACGAGTGCCATTCCGGCCCTGCATCCTAGATAAGAGGTCGGTAATGCTCCATGCCCCATGTTCTGAATGCGACCTCCGAGGCCGGGGGCGACAAGTGCTATTCCAGCACTGGGTTCTAGATAAGAGGTCGTTAATGCCACTGGGTATGCCCCATGTACTAAATACGACCTCCGAGGCCGGGGGCGACGAGTGCCATTCCGGCACTGGGTTATAGATAAGAGGTTGGTAATGCCACTGGGTATGCCCCATGTACTGAATGCGACCTCCGAGGCCGGGGGCGACAAGTGCTATTCCAGCACTGGGTTCTAGATGAGAGGTTGGCAATGCCACTGGGTATGCCCCATGTACTGAATGCGACCTCCGAGGCCGGGGGCGACGAGTGCCATTCCGGCACTGGGTTATAGATAAGAGGTTGGTAATGCCACTGGGTATGCCCCATGTACTGGATGCGACCTCCGAGGCCGGGGGCGACGAGTGCCATTTCGGCACTGGGTTCTATATAAGAGGTTGGTAATGCCAAGTATTGTATATGCCCTATTATCTATATTCGACCTCCGCGGTCGAGGGCAGCGATGAGCACCCTTCAGGCACTGCATCCTAGATAACTGGTCGATAATGATAATGGTAATGCCATTGCACATGCACCATGTTATGTACGACCTCCGCGGCCGGGTGCGACGAGTGCCATTCCGGCACTGGGTTCTAGATGGACAGTCAGTAAAGCTATTGTATATGCCCTATGATCTATATTCGACCTCCGAGGTCTTGGGCGTTGACGTGCGCAAAAGAACTGCGTTAGATAACCAGTCGGTAATGTCATGCATGAACCCCACGTTCTGTCTATGACCTCCGAGGTCGGGGGCAAAAAGTACCATGCCATTCCGACACTGGGAACAAGATTTGATACATATTTGTACCTGAAGTGAGCACCCCAGACCACATCCGATGTGTCTGATTCAAATGTGCTTCACCTTATGTGCAGAACCACCGAACTGTGGTATAATGGCCTTCCGCCATCAGGAAAATTCCTGCTGCACAGGGACAGAGAACTGATACTGTTGACATTGCAATAATCGCTATCTGGTTATATTGGCAAAGCCTAGGAGAGCTAACTAGCACTAGGTTCTATTATCTGTAGATAACTAGCGCATGCTATTGTAGCTCATGGTATTGTTATACAATACAAAACGGTTCAAATACTACAGGTCCAGACTAAGTGCAAGCGCAGCCTAGTATTGATATGCCAGTATTGTTAACTTAAACTCAGTATGGTTGTGTGACCAGGAAGAAAATGTCTACATAAATCAAGACATCCAATCACTGTGGGCCAAAGGAACTCTTTGAGTCTAATATGATAAAACTGCAAAAGACCAGAGGGCCTAAAAGGAAGGCTGGCTGCAGTACCCGATCATAATTATAAGACAGCAATTAAAAAAGATTTTGTCCTTCCGTACTCCTTATCAAGAACATCTTGAAAAAAGGGAAACAAATTCGGTAGGCACATCTAGTTTTCTTCTTTAAGTTTTTAACCATCTTTGACACATAAAATTCTTGCAAAGGATGGTGGCATAGGTTTGTGATCATATTTATACCTACATAAGTTGATCTGTTTTATGTCAAACTCCTTTTAATCTTTAATGTATATTTTCTACAGGTATGTCTAACATTGCAAATATGGGTGATATTTCACCCCCCATTCCGGGGAACTTTGGTAAACCTATTTGTTTCTAACTGTAAGTATGTATGTAATAAGACTTATAAGGTATAACACACTTTAATTGACTAGAGACACTTAATGATTTAAAATGTAATAGGTAGAATGCCACTCGGCTGAAAAAGTGTTCAATGCTCAATGGGGTTGTCTAAGGGTTGTTTCACACATACCGCAACCACATCACGTGAGCGGGCACATATTTTGTATTGAAAATGAACTGTAGAATTTACACGGTACCACATTCTGCTATCATTACTGACCACATGGGTTATATCGACCACATCACAACCACAACACCACCACCAGCGACACCGCACACTAGGTAGCGGCTGGCCACTTTGCAGACACAACGTTGCATTAACATAACGACAGTGCGCACACACCTGTGCCAGAGTCAATCTGTCTGTCTGCACACGAAGTAACCACCTCGCAATTACTGGTGACAACGCAACCACATCGATATTTTGTTGGTACGCAACACAACTGCAAAAACTGCAGCAACACTTTTCACAAAACCACTGCTTGACCACTTTCTCTTCTTTCAGGGGGTGGGTATAACATTCTTTTGATCAATATTAGAACGTAAATCACCTAGTATAGGTGAGCTTAAGATTATAGGTGTCACAGAGATTGACTAAATATTGGTTCAGATATCAAATCTGTTGTTTGTTCCTAGGAACAATAGTATACATGTTCTGAGTGTTCTGTTTAGCCATAAATAGCCGAAATACAAAGGATCATACCTGCTAGATCCTGAAAAATAGGTAGTTAACTTGGCTAAGTTGTCAGCACAAATATGAATCATAAAATTGTTGGGAAGCAATTAAAGAAGCCATCCTCCACTTGATTTAAAGATGTAGAGGTAACTCACCCCTGTCCTGTAGGGTTAAGAGCGTCAAAAGACCCTTCGAAGAGGCCGCTCTTTATCCAAAGCAGCGGCATTAAAGAGGTGACGTTCATTAGTGCTTCTACTTATTTTCTGCACACCGTGAGGGCACCTCTTTGACAAAACACGCACAGAACACTCACAAAACAACTTTTCCGTGTAATTTACACAGTAAAACATTGCAATTTCACTGTTTTAAACAAGTTTTAAAGTTAAGAAAAAATTTTGCAAGCTTCGGCGGCAAAATCTATAAACGCTATGAAGTAAACGTCAAATGAGCGCGCCTTGTCAGATTCGAGGCGCCAATCTAGCAGAGTGAAAGAGACAGATATAGAGGAAAGTATAGAGAGTTGATGGTAAGTTCGTTTATTTAGCCAAATTTAAGGTAGAATCTATGGATGCTTCTTCAATCAATGCTGCATGTATTCGAATAACTTATAATATGGACTTAGATGAAGCTGAAATACTGACTTTTTTGAGAAAACCCCTAAAAAATTCCCCTAACAAAAACCACAAAGCGGGACTTTTTTTTGGGCGTGGCGAGTTAGCAAGAGGCCTCTTTTATCTACCATTTTATTTTGTTCATTGATGCGCCGAACACCCTGTATACGTAGGTACATTATAGATCACAGACAACAAAGTTTTTTTAGGGTTTCAAAGGGTGAAAACAGGACCCTATTACTAACACTAAGCCTGCGTTGTCCATCCGTCCGATACTTTATAAGACGTGCCACTCACATACGACATTCCGAATCAGGATTGTTAGATTGTGTGAGGACCTCCTTTCATTTTCAACTTTTTGACATTTTTATTATTTGTTAGCAAATCCGTCATAATAACGCACATTTAACTCTCTACTTATACGGTTCAAAAGTTACAGCCCTAAAAAGGCAAAACAGACGGACCGGACGGGACGGTCGGACAACGTAGGCATAATACTATACTAGTATAATAGGGTCCCGTTTTCACCCTTTGTGTACGGACTTCAGACGGAACCCAAAAAATTCAAAAAGTCAATGTTTATTGTCCTCGCTCTATTATATCGTAAAAACGGTCATACATAGAAGCGTCAAGCAAACTACAGTTAACAAAAACTAATAAAAACCGGCCAAGTGCGAGTCGGTCTCGCGCTCAGGGTCCTGGAGACAACAATACTTTTTAGGGTTCCGTACCCAAAGGGTGAAAACGGGACCCTATTACTAAGCCTACGTTGTCCGTCCGTCCGTCCGTCCGTCTGTCCGTCTGTCCGTCCGTCCGTCTGTCCTACCTATATAGGGCTGTAACTTTTGAACCGTAATAACTAGATAGTTGAAATTTTCTCAGATTATGCGTTATTACGGCGGATTTGTTTACAAATAATAAAAATGTCAAAAAGTTTAAAATTAAGGGGGGTTCTCAACATGAAACTAGTTTTTATCGACGTTTTTTCTTCACGCTCTATCGTAAAAACGGTAATACATACAAGCGTCAAACTTAGTGTGATTATAGAACAAACTCTACAAAATAACAACAAATACTAAAAACCGGCCAAGTGTGAGTCGGTCTTGCGCTAAAGGTCCCGGACCAAAAAAGTTTTTTTTTCTAAGTTAATAATGTTGTGTTCTGTGGTGGTGTGGTACGGAACCCTCGGTGTGCGAGTAGCCTGACTCGCACTTGACCGGTTTTATTTTAAGTATCTTATTATACAGGGTTACTTTGGAGACAGTGCGCATTTTTCTTCCACGCAATCAGTATCGTTATAATAATAGAACACATCAAAGGGAAAAAAATTGTTTTGTTTGTTATTTTTTTCAATTTATCCACCCGAAAATTAATGTAGCGTTGCTCCACTACACTCGTGAGTCAAAAAGTGCGAGGTTAACGCGGAGGCGACCGGCGTATACGCCCCGTGGCCTCTCTTGAGTCTCTCGAGGGTGAATCACTGATCGCAACCCCTCCGCAGAGTGCGCGCGCACGCGTCTTGTTTATGCTCGACTTTTAATATTTTTGTATAATAAAAAAATACGGATCTTTTTATTATGAATGAGCTTCATATAAGCAAAATTTGCGCACTGTCTCCGAGGTAACCCTGTATTGTGTGGTGGTTCGGGCGCGAATAGTCAGACACGCACTTGGCCGGTTTTTATTTTTAGGGTTCTGTACCCAAAGGGTGAAAACGGGACCCTATTACTAAGCCTACGTTGTCAGTCCGTCCGTCCGTCCGTCCGTCCGTCCATCTGTCCGTCTGTCCGTCTGTCCGTCCGTCCGTCCGTCTGTTCTCCCAAGTAACACCTACGAGTTGTTATAAACCTGTTTAATCTATAAATGGCCTATTAGTGGTTAATATATAGACAACAACGTTCTAAAGGTGATTTATATTAACACCAAACTTTCTAATAGAGTACATCGTCTCAGATCCACGTCTTAAAACCTCCTTAATACCAATAGAATAAATTAAAAGTAAATTAACTAGTAGTTACCTACACGTAGTCTGAGAAAAAGGTTTCTTTGGAGTCGGAGAAAATGATATGTTACCTGACCCGCGTTACTTTTAATCACCTAAGAATTGTAGGTGATTTGAGGACACAACATTTTTCAAGTCAGGTTGCCTTTAATCAACTAAAATTTACAGGTGATTTCAGGATACCAAAAACTGAACCTTTAAACACCTGGGTAATTATTACGTTGGGTGATACATATGAGTCGCCTATCTATGATCACCCGGGTGATATCACCCGGGTGATTGACACCCATAAATCGATGAACACCGGCTGCACGCACGAAAAAAAAAACTATCGTCCGTAAACGACTTTACAGACAACCCAATTTTTTCCAGATCATACTCATAGCCAATAACTTTTCAAACTTTTCAAAATTTTTAAACTGATAGCTTGTTTATCACCAAAAAATGTGTTGTAATACAGTATATTCCATACCTACCTATTTGCAATACGTGATAACTTGGGTAGGTCTGTGTCCAGCAGTGGGCTTCTATCGGCTGATATAATGATGATGATAATAAATAACTTTCAATATGCCTAATATGCTGACGGTTTTTAAAAGAGGCTATCAGAAAATCAGCTGTCCACATACTTGGGTCGAGTAGGTCAGGTCAGGTAAAACTTAGTTCACTATCACTTTATTACGTCACTCAACCACAGAACCACACACAACTTTTAAAAATTGTTCACATTTCTTTACATAAAACGATACAGTCTATTCGTTTCTTGCTAAATTTTAAATAATGCATGAAACTTCCACAATTTCGCGTAACACGACTGAGCCGTGAAAAGGTTTGGTACGATTATGAAAAGAAATGACAGTTTATAAACTTTGCATTTTATAGACTACCAAGGACTACTAAGCTTCATAGGAGTAATTTAATGTTTATAGGAGTGATTTGTCAGTGACTAGTATTTTAATCTAGTGAAACTCATATTTTGTTCTATAGCTTTCTCTATAGGATAAAAACTCTAGTCACGGTTCAAGGCGCATATCATCGCCATTTTGATAATTGAAATGGACCCTTACAAAGATTTATATATATTTGATGTTGCTTTAAACACTTGTTTTGACCCCTAAAAACTACAAATTACTTGAAATGAATACTTTTTATGAGGAAGCTTCATAAAAATATCGTTTTTGTTGAAATTAAATGAAAAACTAAAATTCATATGTTTTATGAAAATATTAAATATAATTTCTTTTAGCTTAAATGTTTTACATACAGCGGGCGCTTTAGTTTTATACAATCATCTCCATATTTTCCACGATGCAATTAAATCCGCACTCTCATTCGCGCTATCTACACGAAATACCAACGCGATAATATGAAGATAATTTTAATAAAATTTAATCTCCATGTTGAAATATACTTGTACCACCATAACATTAGTGTCAAACGTACGCAATTATAAAATAAAACCATTTTAAACTGTTTATTCTTGTATGATTCTTGTGATTATACATTTTTAGCTAATCGGTTATAAAATGGTCTAAAGAATGACTGTTCTACTATCTTAATATTATCATAAGGCTATCTACAACACTAAATTGTGCTCTAGAAACTGTTTATAGGTATTCCGGTAAAGGTTACTCATTAGAGTTGTCTCTGAAACTCGTTGTCTTATGACTATCCTGGTTTCGCACTATAAACGTTGCCCATTTTTCCCGAACTGTATCTATAGAACCTCTTAGGGATATCTACATGGACGATTTGCTCTTATGGTAGACAACGGTAGCAAATTCTAGTAGTTATCCTATAAACCCTCATTAGATATAGTTGTGCAGCTTGGGCTACATATTTAGGGCTGTAACTTTTGAACCGTAATAGCTAGATAGTTGAAATTTTCTCAGATTATGCGTTATTGCGGAGATTTGTTAACAAATAATAACGGAAGAACAAATAAGGACGCGGATCGAACCGACGCTCCTGCACGGCAGACAAGGTTAATCGCCACTGGACCACAATGGCACAGTATAAGAAACTACCTATAATAACAACGGCTCCGATATTATTATAATCATAATATGTAATAAAAAACCGGTCAAGTGCGAGTCGGGCTACTCGCACACCGAGGGTTCCGTACCACACCACCACAGAACACAACATTATTAACTTAGAAATAAAACTTTTTTATGTCCGGGACCTTTAGCGTGAGACCGACTCACACTCGGCCGGTTTTTAGTATTTGTTGTTATTTTGTAGAGTTTGCTCTATAATCACACTAAGTTTGACGCTTGTATGTATTACCGTTTTTACGATAGAGCGTGAAGAAAAAACGTCGATAAAAACTAGTTTCTTGTTGAGAACCCCCCTTAATTTTTAACTTTTTGACATTTTTATTATTTTTTAACAAATCCGCCGTAATAATGCATAATCTGAGAAAATTTCAATTATCTAGCTCTTACAGTTCAAAAGTTACAGCCCTAAATAGGTCGGACAGACGGACGGACCGACGGACAGACGGACGGACAACGTAGGCTTAGTAATAGGGTCCCGTTTTCACCCTTTGGGTACGGAACCCTAATTAAGGGGGGAGCAAACTCTACAGAATAACAACAAATACTAAAAACCGGCCAAGTGTGAGTCGGTCTCGCGCTATAGGTCCCGGACAAAAAAAGTTTTTTTTCTAAGTTAATAATGTTGTGTTCTGTGGTGGTGTGGTACGGAACCCTCTGTGCGCGAGTAGCCCGACTCGCACTTGACCGGTTTTATTTATAAATGACCGTCCAATGTCCAACTGAGAATCACAGCGGATCCTTTACAAACAATACCTACAGCGTATGTAACACCATTTTGGGAACCAAATACGGTTTCGTTAGCCATAATCGTTAAAGGAAACGGGCAATGAACAACAGGCTCCGAAAAAGGTGGCAAATTCGCTATTGTCTTTTTGAGTTGCATGAGCTATTTTATTCTCTATTCAAGACTACCTAGATGTTAGTAGCTCTGTGCTGTGAATTTTATTCCAAAAGCTTCCGAGCGCGTTGCATACAACGAAGTTCCGCCCTATTTTCTATATGAACCAATTTGGTTCAATGAAACTTTTTGAATACGAGCGCATGTCTGATATTGTAATAGAGGTACCTACCTTCCCTGGATTAGCCTTCGCTGTGAATACCAATCATTTATCTAAGTAGGTACCTACCTACCTAAAATAAGTAGGTGGTAATTCAAGAGTACGTAATTAGGTATATTATTTACCTAAGTTTTATCTCTGAAAGCTTTCTGAAAGAAACAGAAATATTAAAAACACAGAGTACTATAATAATATATCTAGGGCCCTTCTTAATATGCTGACACTTTTTAAGAGGATGGTCAGACCATCAAACTGAACAACTTTCTCTACGGGACCAACATAGAAATCGTGAAAAAAAATCCGATGTCCCATATATTTGGCTCGAGTAGGTTTGCAGTTTTGTATGGACGAGCAGATTTTCTTCGCGATTTCGCTATTGGTGCCACAGAAAAAGTTGTTCAGTTTGACGGATCATCTCCTTAAATAAGTGTCAGCATATTAAGAAGGACCCTATATGCTACCGACTAATCCTAGAATTCCTAGCATAGATACCTACGTTAGAAGTACTTACAAAATCATCTTCAAACTCAAACATTACAGCATTGTTCAACACCTAAGTTTAGTTCTAGATACGTTCAGCACGGGCACAGTTAGAAGGTTATGGGTAGCTGGACGAAGCCCACCCTAGAGAACTAAACTATCCACATCCACCCATAGAAAAATGTTTTAAATGTCACATGCATCACTAGACTTATTTATAAATTCAATTCACTTTATATTTTATTGCCCACCAAAGCAAAACATACGTGGGTAAAGCCACCGATTTTCCCTCAAATCGCATAAATAGGTCGCGCAATTTTTTGCCACGGTGACGTGAAAGTGGCGTGAAATTTAACGCTACCGTAGCGTGAAAGTGTCAAAAACTGGTAGTGAAAAATTATAAAATTTGGATTACATCGAACACAATATCAAAAAAAATAAAAATACATTCATAATGATTATTTATTAGAAATCATAATCAAATAAAAATTAGTTCAAATTATTTAAGTAATACATATTTATTACCTGTACTAAGTTAGTCTAGGTTACGATTAAGGGGCTATGTGAATAAAATAGGATTCTTCAAAGCTTCATATATCATGAAGTACTAACAGTAGGAGTATGATTTTCGGATATGTGTAAATCGAACATATAATTGAAGTTTTGATTAGAGCCAAAACACGATTAAGAAACATTTTCTCGATAGAAAAACAAGCCAAAGTAGCCTCCATTTTTATCTATAAACGCTTGGAACTGCTAAACGGTGAATAATAGAAACACAAGACTTGATTTAAAAAAAAGAGATTGATATTTTCTAAATTTTGATTAGAGCAGAATTTAAGTTACATAAATAGTACAATCACAATTAAATAAAGTTTGATTTGGCGCTCGATTCGTTTCAGGCGCGCGCGCCGCCCCATCTCTTTCTCTCGTATCAGGCCGTAATATAAGCTATCCCACGCCTGTTTCGCTAAAAGAAAAATTCGACATAGGCCCTTAATGTCCTCCTAAACTATGTAGACTGATTTCGAACCCACCCTGTAGTTTATAGGGAAAAATAACTGAGTAGGTACTTAGTGGTATTCATAAATCGAATTCTGGTAGATTTTAGGTTACATTACTGTTCTGACCGACATGGCCAACCCACATAAATAACATACCCATACCCATTTAAATACTAAAACCGGTAGGCCTGACCGTCTCGACATCAGGGTTCAATCTATCTCCAAACAACATTTCATCAAAATCAGTTCAGCAGGTAGTGTAGAATACACCTTTCTACTAAGGGTTGGTTGAGGTTGATGTATATAATGAAACACAGATATAGTCTTCACTAGTAATGTGACTAGCGCACGTCCGCACAGCACGGCGGTCGGTGCACGAATACCGAGCGAATGAACGATAGATATTGACCACAGACCGCACGTGCCGATAGACGGCGCTACCGGCGCTTTCCACATTAACTACTCTTTATTGCTGTACACTACATCCCTTTCTTGTTTTAATTTATTTTTTATGTTTACTCGAATCTACCACCGCTTCGGAAGGTATAGACCGTGGAGAAGAAGCGGCGCAAGAAACTCCACAGTTTAGCTAATCTCTTAAATCTTATTTACAATACAGAGTTGACTGTTATCAATGCTATTACATTAAACAAATTACGAATAAGTTATTGAGACTAATTTGTTTACAGAAAATAGATATTTATCAAATATTGATCTGAAATTGTCAAACACCAAATTCAACGATAAACAATGTTTATGGAAATTACAATCTCATTATATTAACACATTTCAGTTATTGTTACTTCTATTCTATACTATCCCTTCCCTGTAAAAATATTTTTCTATTGATAGGTAGGTAAGTAAACCTACAAAAATAACGTTCCATAGATCTTTATTATCTCTTATTTATTTATTTTGGCTAACTACTAGTCAAAGTCACTGCTTCAAGATCGTATCCATTTCCGTTTTATCAAATTAAGGAGGTAAGGACAAAAGAGTGAATCTGTGATAAGCACATACACTTATGCACTCAAAATATTCTGGCGGGTGCCAGCCATTGCAATTAAGCACTCACAGCTATTTTATTTGCATGACCCTTTAGCTTTTGCTAACAACTTGATAGTTGCATGGCTCTGTAACCCATATCATTTTATCTTTGCATGATATTTTAGCTTTCGCTAACAACTTCATAGTTGCATGGTCCTATAACCCATATAATTTTACAGTTTCATGAATGCTGATATAACGCTGACTGACAACAATATTAAGTAAGGTACACTAGGTCGGTTTCGTTACCAGCTATGTTCAGTAGTTACCTTTAGTTAGTCGACTAGACTAGTTTTGAGAAATCAGCAGTTTCAATTTAATGGACCCGTTTAATAAATAGATACTATTTTACTCAACCTATACAGATAAAATGCTGATACCTAAATTAAAATAATAATCGTAATAATTCAATTAAATGTTCTTTGACCCACTTTAATGCTGATCTTTGACGGTGTTGCAATTATTCAAAAGATTCGCAATTTAATACGCAGTCACAATTTAATGTTACGGGCAAGTAAAAAATCAGAGTCCACACATTACTGTCGCTCTCATTTAGGGCTCTATGCCACGAGCACAATTTCAGCCAACGCCCTGTCTTATTCATCTATTTCCCCTTTGGTCTGTAAAAAGTTCTACCCCATTAGGTATGCTATGCTTCGATTGTTCCTAATATTGGAATAAATTTTTGTGGTTGAAAAGCTTGTCATTCTCTCACCATTTGGTAAGTCATTCCGTCCATAAACCAAAAATAAAATAGAAGTCTAGCCTACTACAACAGTATGCTAGACTAGAAACTTGAGATTTGATTCCGCTATCTTGGTACTCACAAATATTGTTTTAGCAAAGGGTCTGATGGTGGTCTACCCTATGAGTTATTTTGTCTGCTATACCTAAGTATTCAGTCACTAAAGCAGTATTCCAAAATAAATTTTATAAATTGGCATAATATTTCCTGCCGTTCAACAGTGAATAAGTTATTATAATTAATTTCCCTTATACATACATACCTTTACATTTCTATAACAATAACAATAAAATAAACTATAACCAATTTAGCTATTAGTTGTTAGTTACATGTAACGTCATGAAACTCATGAAAATATTGTGTAATGTAAGGTATACTTAGGTATGTATCTGAAACATTAGTTACTTACTTATTATTTAAACACTAATAATGTTTTCCGTTTACGAATCATACAGTTGTATCATTTGGTAGGCTTTAAAAAAATAATGCTATTTTTAATTACAATGTACATGAATTAAGTGCAACTGTTGTTTCAACTTAATTGCGTGGCGTAATATTATTACAGAACTGCAAATCATTTTGTTTTTTGACTTGCTTGCACTGAAATTATATTCTTTATTTAAAATATTATGAATTTATGACAAACCGATTTGGTTCAAGTACAGTATAGTATACTTTAACACATACAAATGAATAAATTAACAGTGCAGTGCCTGCAGTGATTAGGTAAGATACAGATTTTATCTATACAAAGAAGAAAGTGCAATAAGTCATTAATTCCTTATATTAATGTCAATGGAATGACCAACTACAAGCTGCTAATAATTACTTATTTGACTTGTCATCTGAATGACCAACTACGAGCTGCTTATAATAATTTATTTGACTTGTCATTTGAATGACCAACAAGGTGCTGATAATGAAATAACAGTTTTTTTTTTTCAGTTGAATGACCAGCTGCAAGTTGCTAATAATTATTTTATTTATTTGACTTGTCATCTGAATGACCAACTATAAGCTGCTGATAGTAAATTTGATAGCATTTGATGCCCAGCTAAAAGTTGCAAATGTCAATTGAATGACCAGCTACAAGTTGCTAATGTCAATTAAATGAACAGCTGAAAGTTGCTAATGTCAATTGAATGACCAGCTGAAAGATGCTAATGTCAATTAAATGACCAGCTGAAAGATGCTAATTTCAATTGAATGACCAGCTACAAGTTTCTAATGTCAATTGAATAACCAGCTAAAAGCGGCCTATGTCAATTGAATGACTGAATAACCAGCTACAAGTTGCTAATGTCAATTGAATTACCAGCTAAAAGTTTCTAATGTCAATTGAATGATCAGCTAAATGCTGCCTATGTCAATTGAATGACCAGCTGAAAGATGCTAATGTCAATTGAATGACCTGCTACAAGATTCTAATGTCAATTGAATGACCAGCTAAAAGCTGCCAATGTCATTGAATGACCAACTGTACGTTGCTAATAACTGTTTGTTGTACATGGCAAAGCACTAACCATTAACATTACAAGCTGACAATATGAGAGTAATCACCCTGACCATTTCAAACCTCTTAGCTATTAATTGGAGACATTTTCTCTTTATTAAGCACTAAAGCAAGGAGGTATGGTTCAATCGGCGCCTTAGCAGTCGTCCTGTTGAAGGCTGGTTTTTCTGTGACATCTAGGAACATACAATCTGCGAACAAAATTGTTAACCAGTATTATCGGTTTGGTCATGAATGTAATGAATGTTATGATGCTTGAATATGATATAGTTATTAATCTTCTCTCAACTGAGATGAGTGTTTCTTGTTAAAATGTGAGTAGGTATTTCCAGAAATACTGAATTTAATAAGAAATCACCTAATCATTTTCTAATACTTTTTGTAAATAATTGTCTGAATTTACATTGATCCTTAAAATATAAAATTCCTTGCTCAAACAGCCAAAGAAACTAATTAGTTTCACCTGGAGTAATTATATCCATAATTATGACATTAACAACAATGTTGCAAAGATAAGATCAACGTAAGGTTACTGAATTGAAGTTCTATAAAGTATAGAATACGTCAAACAAGTTCCGGTAACAAATCGGATGATGATGATGTTCAGCAATTATGTTGGTATTGGTACTATTGATGTTTGAATTGAAATATTTTCATGAACTAGTACCACCAAATAAGCTCCGAAAGTGTTGTATATTATTATTGTTCTCGCATACCTACACTGAGAATGTCCAATAAGTAAAACGTTCAAAACATAAAACTTTGGATTTCCACTTAAATTTTTTTTTGACATCAGAATGTTCGTTACGCCGAATGTTCGTTACGCCGAATGTTCGTTAAGTCGAATGTACGTTACTCAGAACGTTCATTACGTCAAATGTTCGTGACGCCGAATGTTCGTTACGCCGAATGTTCGTTACACCGAATGTTCGTTACGCCGAAAGTTCGTTTGCCGAATGTTCGTGGCGTCGAATGTTCGTTACGCCGAACATCCGTTACGCCGAATGTTCTATACGTAGAATGTTCGGAACGCATAATGGTAATAAGTAACTTTTATTAGAGACCATCACAACTACGAAGTAAGACAATTACATAAAAATGACAACGTGTCAATATAAGTATAAAAAACTATTGGAATAAACTCACTTGGCATATCTTGGTTACCTAATCCTGTTCGTATCGAATCAAGACACTATTCTTAACCTTTGGTATGCAGGAACGCGGATCAGCATTATGAAAACCATTTATTACTATTGTGTCTGGCTTTTCCGGCATACGAGAGGTTAATGCGCGTATTTTGGATACCTATTAGGGCATAATGACGGACTACAAGCATGCATTAGTATATGCTCACGAGTACACTCCCCGAGGAGCAGTCAGAGATTCAGAAACCCCAGGACACCCTTGCCCCACCAGCACCGGAACTCCGTCCAGTCACGTGTGACGGGCAGTGAGCCTGGAGCTACGGACTTGAATAAATTCTTTCAATCGTTTAAAGTAATAAGGAATGATTACGTGACCTTAAAGATTGATGTCCACATCTGGCGCTGGCGTACATTTGTTCATCCTAGGCGCCGCGCCGTCCCGTGTTGTCCCACACCTTCCTCCTGTCTGGTCTCCCCTCTTTCCTCCAGCATTCGATGGTCGACATGTGGGAAAAGAAATACAGTATGTAGATAATTCCGAATAAACGATTTAAAATCGGGACAAAAAACAGTTTTTTCTTTTCTTTTGAAATATATTTTTATCACTAGGCAAAGGCACAAACAAAGCAATGCTAGCAGAAACCAGATAATTAAGATAATTCCAAATAAACGATTTAAAATCGGGACAAAACTATTTTTACTTTTCTTTTGAAATATATTTTAACACTGTGTAACTTTTTAGGCAACAATCAAAGCAACGCTAGTAGAAACCGTCTTCGATTGTGTTTAAATAACTCGCTTAGCTTCCTTAACTGGGTGTCCTTAACTGGTGGATTTTATTTCGTTGGCACCGTTTGTATTTTTTAATTTTCAACCCTCAACAAACTGATAAACACTTTACTCACGTGAATTTCGAATCCCGTCGTCGCCAATGTAGAATACACCTTTCTACTAAGGGTTGGTTGAGGTTGATGTATATAATGAAACACAGATATAGTCTTCACTAGTAATGTGACTAGCGCACGTCCGCACAGCACGGCGGTCGGTGCACGAATACCGAGCGAATGAACGATAGATATTGACCACAGACCGCACGTGCCGATAGACGGCGCTACCGGCGCTTTCCACATTAACTACTCTTTATTGCTGTACACTACAGGTAGTATGGAAGAAAAGTTTCTACAAACAATAGACCACAGTGTAAGTCGACCTTAAAAATGGTATCAAAATGGAGGTGTCCGGATAACACGTCACTGGTGGCAAGAAAGTGTCAAGAAAGTCGCAGAATGGACAGCCCAGGACAGCCGTTGCGGGAAGGAAACAAAAATTACTCGCAAACTCTCTGTATTTAAGCAATTGTAATCAACTGTATTCAATAGCCTACGTTTTGGGATCCTAGGGCACTATAAATCTAAGTAAAACTCCAAAGCTTACTTAGTAAATATTGACAAAACGTATTTCCTAAGCCACTGCCCGTTTGCAGTCACTATGAAACTGACCGAATATGACAGCTAACGTTCAACTGTTTTTGTTTTCTTGAAGCGTTTAGTGTTGCCAGTCGTATAAAATACAACTCACACATTTCCGTTTAAAACTGGAGACAAAATTGGTCGCGAGAACAGAAAAAACATATCTAAAAAGAGCCCCTGTATCCTTATGCCGTGTATGTAAAAACTCTAGCCAATTATATCGCCCCTTCCCCAGATAAACCCATACAGGTTTTCGTGGGACGGGTTTTTGTCCTTGTTGTGTTTTGTAAATTTCTTTATTCAATAAAAAAAAAAAAAAAAAAATATGATTATGCCGTAGAATTAAATATTCATCATATAAAGTGCTTAGAAGTTTCGAAAATGTTGGTCCAAGTTAACCCCTCTCGAATTTCCCCTGGCTTTTTTACCCGAAATTCACCCGATTTTAGGGAAAACATTGATATTGCTAAGCTGTAGAACGGTATTCTGTAACCATTACTACTTGCCATATCCGACAATGAACTACTACGATAAAAATGCTTCCAAAACTGTACTACCTACTTATATTTTTTGAGAAAATTTAATGAGACTAGGGCAAAAGTGGCAAAATCCGTGGCTTTAGCCACCTACTTACATTTGAATAAAGAATTAAAAGTTAATAGAGTTGATACAAATAAGGCGTCTCGTCTAAAGTTATAAATTATGAAGATAGGCGGTGAACATCAAAAGAAAAAAAAAACAGGAAGAAAAAATAAGTGTATAAATATACAGGGTGAAATTGATACCACTAGCATCCTTTTAAACTAAGAGTCTACCCATCAAACTGAATAACTTTCACTGTGGGAGCAAACAGATCGGAGCAAAAAAATAATCAGCTGTTGCATACATTTGAGTCAAGTACCTAGGCATTGCAGTTTAGTATGGAACAGCTGATTATTTATTTGCTCCGATCGGTTTGCTCCCGCAGTGAAAGTTGTTCAGTTTGATGGGTAGACTCTTAGTTTAAAAGGATATGCTAATGATATCAATTCAACCTGCATTTAAAATTAAAAATACAATCTATCAAATTATTTACAGGGTGAAATTGATATCATTAGCTTCCTTTTAAACTAAGAGTCTACCCATCAAACTGAACAACTTTTACTATGGGAGTAAACCGATCGGAGCAAAAAAAAAATCTGCTGTTGCATACATTTGATTCGTGAACTCGCGAGTTAACATTGCAGTTTAGTATGGAACAGCAGATTTTTTATTCCGATCGATTTGCTCCCATAGTAAAAGTTGTTCAGTTTGATGGGTAAACTCTTAGTTTAAAAGGATGCTAATGATATCAATTTCACCCTGTATAAGTCATTAGCTAATTAATTTTCATTGGCTCCTTTCCGATCTCCATTCTCATCGCATTAGGATTTACCAAATTCCAAATTTTGTGATGTGTATGTGAACTTCACATACTTCAACATTGTGAAGTCTACGAATCCGCATTGGGCAAACGCTAGGCAAACGTGATGAACTATTAAACGCCCAAACACCTTCCCTGAAGCTACCTTCAGGGAAGGTGTTTGGGCACAGGCCTACGCCTGTACCCAGCAGTGGGACGTATACCTATAGGCTGATGATAAAAGCTTGCGGTGGCCGATCGAGCGGCCGAAAATCTGCACCCCCGAGAAAATCCGTAGCTCTCTGCCAATTACGTTGAGGATCGACACATTAAGGATTATTGAGTATTGTGTTAAGGTACCTACTAACTATCTATGTACTCTTCCCTGAGTATTCAACTATTCATGAAGAGCCGAAGTATGAAGTGGCAATCTATCATGCAGTGGTGTGGTCAAGCTACCAGTAGTCGGAGTGCGCTCGAGTAGCCCGTACGTACGTTACGTGCGCGTAGCAGAGCGTAGCCGCACGTGCTTTGAAAATCGTATTTAGAATTGCAAGAGCTTTATAATATTCTTTGATTAATTTCTCATTGGACGGAATATTTACGTAGTTTTAAAAAAGGAAATAATTTCGAAGTTTATGACGGTTTTAGGTAAGTGAAATATTTGTTCTGTTTCCTAATTTAAAATGGTATGGGTAGGTACCTAAGATTTAGAAGAAATGAAGTATAAACTATAATGCCTGATGCCTAGAGCCTACATACCTACCTGAACAAAATATGTTCAAAAGTGGACGATGATGATGATAGAGGACTAGAACCCAATATTCATACAATACTTACAGTCTTCTGAAGAAAAGATTGCCACAACAGCATGCTTTAAAAAATTACTTAATTGATAGTTATTGCGACATTTCTGTCCTATCTGAAAAATAATTCACTAATTTATTGTGTCTCTAATGTCTGTTATATTATTTATCTATCATGTAATTTCCAATTGATTGACAAATAGGAAAATGTTAGCAAACTACGTCAAACGACATCAATTTATTAATTTATCCTGTTTTGTGGTTGACAATACTTTCAATAGAGTTCTAAGGATTGTAGAAAAAACCTAGCACTATAATATTTGGGAGTAGGTTTCTAGTTTGATACCTACATGGAGAGATAAAACAGTAAAAAAAATTCTAACCGAAGGAAACACAAGAAAAGACTTTTTAGTTACAGCTACAAAAAATATTCTAGTAAGATCTACCAAAATAAACCAGTTGTAACAACCATTTTAATTACTCTACGACTAGGTAACTAGAAATAAATATTTCTCTCCGTGTAAATATTTTGTTACAAGGTTGAGATGTAGTTAGTAGGAAACGAACTATAACTTACTAATGAAGATTAGTTATGCAAATATCATAGCATCGAAATACCGGCGTTGCTTAAGAGGATAGAGGGCCTGAAATGGTTTGGAGGATAGGTTACCTACTTTATCGACTGTATACGTATTTGTCCGATCCGCCCCACCCATACACCCCGCCGAGTAGAGTGCGAAAGAGTCAACTGCAGCTCGGACCGATTAATTCTACATAAAATCAACGAAATCAGCATTTCGTATTCCCCTGTTCCTCCTGCAAAACTAAACCGATTTAAATAAGTAATTCTTTCAAGAATAATATGAGAAAGACTTTGGCTATGTCTGTTTTGCTTTTTTTGTTTATATTCGTCTTTGTTTGCTGGATGTCTGAAAACCGGCGGTAAGATTGGTCATTTTTGAAGGTCCCTAGTTCTTACAGTAGGTAATTAATTAATGCAAAAAAGCAAAACATAGGGGCATAGCAGAGGTAACATAGATTGTATGGATATGATAGGATAGCATAGATATACATTTTTGCTCTATTATTATTCATTGTCCAGGAAGGAAACAGGAGAATACGTTTGTATGGAAAAAACGGTAACCCCCTATCTATCCTCTTAAACGGACAGTTAGAAACTTAATGAAAAATGTTTATAGGTAGGTACAGTTTGTTATTATTATAACCATTATAACACTTTATTGTACACACGGACATAATAATACCCAAAGTTGAAAAAACCTGTGCAAAGTGCGAGCTTAGAATAGACTCCAGCATTTTTTGTTGTTTTAGACTTGAGCATTCCATAAGATACCAAATGTTTGAAAAGTTATCTTTCTTGAATTACTGATAAGTACATAGAAATAGAAATTGTGTTGTTACCGCATACCTACTCCTTTTTTTGGAAAAGTTTCGTCGTTAAGCACAAATTAGTAGCGATTGTGATGTATAGACACTCGAGACGCCCACGCTATAGGCGTCGCGTCGCGTCGTCGCTTCATCGATAACATTGATGAGTCGATAACATTTTTTTTATTGTTGTTTCGGCGTCGATAAGCCGTCATTAGCACTCAGATAATTATATTTACATACCCATCTTCGATCATAGGCACCTAACTACTATGTCACATTTACTCTACTGTTTTCTCTTACAGCTTCGAGTTAGTGAGAATACTAGAAGAGAAGCAATCAACATAGATCCACTAAACATTTATTAGCTACAGCAGAGTACCTAGGTACATCTAGTCAGCAGAACAATATTGTGATTCAAAGTGATGCTAACCTGATAGGATTTGAATAGTTTTGTATAAAGGTACAGGAAAAAAGCTAATAAAACATGGAAACTTCACTTAATTCAATGTTACCAGAGCATGATCGGTATAATTCAAGTAACGATAACGCGACGTGCACTGAGGCTCCGAGGCATGGAGAAGCGATGTTTGGGATTATGTTCAAAGTGGTTTACGCTATTGGGATAGTAGGGAATGCGGCCGCTATCATTGCCTTGAGAAAAGGAGAGCGAAGGATCAGGAACAGAAAACATTTGCTGTTGTTGACTTCCCTGGCCTCTAATGATCTCGTCGCTTTGGTGAGTATAACTAAGGTTCTTTAAAATACTCACTTACCTACTCATTTTCCCGTTTGTGATTAGTGAATGCTGTATTGCGAATAGTTGCGATAGCCAAAATTATATCCGTGATTTAATTGTTTTCTGTACTGTATAATACACCTAACATTTGTAATAAGTATACAGACCTACCTCACGGACCTGAAAAAAAGACGGACGGAATCTCGTCTAATCAAAAGTGAAGCACCCATTTATATTAGTGTGCGTGCTGTCGCCCTGTTGCGCGGGACAAAATGGCGGCGTGTTGTCGCACCTGCGCCTAGAACTGGTGCGTCTGTGTGAGTGTAGGTGCTTTGTAGAACAAACGAAATTTGTAGCACCTTGCTGCTTCACCTCTTTTTAATGTGACATTACGTCCGTCTTTTTTTTAGGTCCGTGACCTACCTATTCATATTTCTGCGGAAGCGAAACGCATCAATATGTAACTAAACTTTATTCTGATGAAAATGTGCTCAGCGTTTAAGTATGTTTGCGTCGACTACCAACACGACAGGAAAAAATGGGCTCATTAATGATGGTGGAGATATTTTGAACTGACTGTCAGGCTTCATATTGTCTAACTTTTACTATTACGTAATCAATCATCATCATTATTTAAAAGCTATCTGCGGCCCATGCATCTTTTGCTTTCTGTTTCACTACCAGTCTATTTAATACCATATTACAAGACTTTTTTTCACAACGTCACAATTTTCACTCAACTTGTAATTCATAACTTTAATAAATAAGAAACGCACATATAAATGATTGATGCAGCCTGCGTGCGATTCATGACACTTGTGTCTGATTTGACCACTTGTGGTTGCGTTGTGGCGCCGCCGCCAGGCCGCAATCTTTAATCC
This sequence comes from Agonopterix subpropinquella, assembly GCA_922987775.1. Classification (NCBI taxonomy): domain Eukaryota; kingdom Metazoa; phylum Arthropoda; class Insecta; order Lepidoptera; family Depressariidae; genus Agonopterix; species Agonopterix subpropinquella. The sequence continues at coordinate 49,662,497 of OV277693.1, read as the reverse complement.
AAATCAAAACCAACAGAGCACGTTGTTGCAGGTCGGCATGATGGCTGCCCTGGTTGTTTCTGAGCATGTCCCCGACCTGAAGCAAACGCGGGTGTTCTGCGCCGTACGCGTCGTTCTGCGTGTCTTCGGCATAGGCAGCGTGTGCATCGCAGTCACTATGGCGTTAGAACGATACCTCGCGCTCACAAGACCCTTCTTGTATCAAAAGGTAACTATTATGAAGTATCTCAGCAGGTATTCCACGGGCTGTAGCCAGGACCTTTGGAAGGCTTGCTGGTACAGGTCCAACTCATACGTAGAGAACCCTTCGAGACACTTTTGTGACCAGAAATATAATAAAAACCGGTCAAGTTCAAGTCGGGCTACTCGCGCACCAAGGGCTCCTTACCACGCACCACCACAGAACACAACATTATTAACTTAGAAAAAAACTTGTTTTGCCCGGGACCTTTAGCGCGAGACCGACTCACACTTGGCCGGTTTTTGGTATTTGTTGTTATTTTGTAGAGTTTGCTCTATAATCACACTAAGTTTGGCACTTGTATGTATTACCGTTTTTACGATAGAGCGTGAAGAAAAAACATTGATAAAAACTAGTTTCTTGTTGAGAACCCCCTTAATTTTTAACTTTTTGACATTTTTACTATTTGTTAACAAATCCGCTGTAATAATGCATAATCTGAGAAAATTTCAACGAAGTAAGTATCTAGCTTATAACGGTTCAAAAGTTAAGCCCTAAATAGGTAGGACAGACGGACGGACGGACGGACGGACAGACGGACGGACGAACGGACGGACAACGTAGGCTTAGTAATAGGGTCCCGTTTTCTTTTACCAATTGTGATCTATAACTGAATGATGCAAATAAACTCGCAGACCGACCACGTTTGGTGCAAAGACTATAAATATAATAAAATGTCTCAAATTTGTCCAAAATGGCAGAAGTTGACCCGACCAACTCCTTTGATGTGCTCCCCAATATGCACGCCAGTTTCCCAGTGCTAAGGAGAATCGGCTCCGTGGTGTCGCATACAGCAAGGCTAGTCACAAGCTGCTGCCCTATGGATCTATTATTAGTATGTTGGTACCTACAATGAAAGATGCACGGGTCCATTGGGACCCGGTCCTTCGGGAGGCATACATGGGGCCCAAAAGATACGAAGAGGCCTTTTTGAAGTGAAAACTTCCTTAGGGGCGTTGTGCACTTTTTGGAATGGGTAAAAAATGTTAAACTCGCGTCAGGACCGTGACGTCTCCCGGATCCTGATCGAAAATTGGTCAGACATATCCCCCTCCATTTCTACCGCGCGGCGAAAATGTATGCCTGTTCCTGCTGTTTCGTCTAAGCGGCATAAATTGACATGTTTGTGTACGCAATAAATGAATATTGTATTTTACCACATAAATGATAGTAAGTACCTACTTTTATCGTGCGAAATTATTCCCTAACCTTTCCAAAATATCAAAAATGCACAACGTTAATGTTCAAGTTTTCACTTTTTATTCGAACTATGCGTCTATTATTGGTATTATGACAATATGTTGAAAACGAATATGATGTTGGTTGTTTGTCTATTTTACTTTGGTTTTCCAACCATTCAATAAACAAAGATAGTGGGAGCGTAGCGCAGCGAAGACCAAAAAAAATCGTTGGCATAATAGCTCCAGATTTTTTTTTTATTAACTATGGGTTTGCTCTTGACCTCAATCCAGTCCTCAGGACGAAGATGGGGTTGAAGATGTAGCGAGCTTACCCAGAAAGAGCCTATTCACTCGTACTTTAAAGGAATTCGGGTTGTAATCGCTCGGAAATACTGACGCAGGCAGGGCATTCCACTCCTTGGCTGTGCGCATTATAAAAGAATCGGAATGGCGCTTGGTGCGGATATGTGGGATGTCAACCAAAAAAGGATGGTATCCCGCGGTGCGTCTGGAAGTCCGATAGTAGAAAGGGGAAGGCGGGATGAGCTCATGTAGCTCTTGGGAACACTCACCGAAATACAATCTGTAGAAGACCGACAAGCAGGCTACTCTACAGCGGTGGGCTAGGCTATGAAGCTTGGTCTCCACCAATGAGGGCAATGAGCCTCCTGGCTCTGCGTTCAACCGAGTCGAGTGCGGCAAGATAAAAATTGGCTGAGCCATCCCACAGGTGGCATGAGCAGTACTCCATACAGGATCGGACCTGAGCTTTATATAACACTAGCGGCCCGTCCCGGCTTTGCACGGGTGGACGTCTAATCTTTTCTAGCAATAAATATAGCCTATGTTACTCAGGGTGAATGCAGCTTTCTAATGGTGAAAGAATTTTTTAAATCGGCCCAGTACTTTTTGAGCCTATTCATTACAAACATACAAACATACAAAAATAGGTACAAATCTTTCCTCTTTGTAATATTAGTGTAGATTAAGAGCTGTCCAGGAGTGAAGTACCGCTTCACCTTGTTTAGGATGTTTTAAGATGTTTTAAGTAGGTTTTAAGGGATTATTCCGACTCTAATTATTTCCTCTGACATACTTATTTTTATCTTAATTTGAAGATTGTGTTAACAGCCTTAGTTAATGGAGTACCTACCAGCTACCAGCTACCAATAAATTTCAATTAAGAAGCTGAAACGCACTCAGCAGGTACCTAAGTGATAAAATGAGCAGTAAAGTAGTAGATACATCGACCCCAACTTTTATACGAAAGTTGGTCGACGATGAGGCCAAAGTAAATGGACATCCGTAAACTGTTGATTCGCTTCATACCAAATATTATTTATTTATTATACTTAGGGCCTGTTTCTTGTTAGCTTATCCGACAGATATTTTGACATATTATGTTTCATACAAAATTAGTACAAAATATGTCAAACTATCTCTCGGATGTACCTAGGGTTGCCAACCCTACTATATAATATAGTATCCTACTATATTAGGGGCCCTACCATAAGAATAATGAATACTACTTTAATTCTGAGAAAAATATATAGTAGGCTACAACTACTATATTTTGATGAGCAAATAATGTATAGAGAATTTAAATATACAACGTGTTAATGAATTAACGCAAAACTAGAAAGTAGTTTGTTTAGAATCGAGAGCAGAATCGAATTATCATGGTTTCAACATAGGTAATTTTTTTCAAAATATTAATTGTTTTTTTTTGCGAAATTTAATATTTACTGAACCCGATGACAATGACAACCCACCGCACGGGCACACTCACCCTACTTACTACCAAAACAAGATTATAAAAATGTATCCATGAGTACGTTAGCGCTTTCTTTCAATGCTGAAATGATAACAAATCATTTTTGCCTCAAAACTTAAAATGCGAATAACTTTAAATTTTAACTATCAAAATAATGAAATTATTCTTGCAATCTAATTATTTTGTTATAAATCAGTTGGGGTGTATGAGGTTTTGCGCTAATTCATTAACACGTTGTATTGGTACTTAGGTCCAATAAAAATTCCCAATAACTTATGATTATTTCAAAAAAAAATCTCTCTCTTCACATTTGTTCCATTTGATCTAGACTGGACCATGGAGATACTTCCTAAACAATTTTCTACTGAGTAAACTGCTGAAAAATGAGTCGATTGGTATCAAAAACGGCTATCTTTTCCAATCATTTCAAATTCAATTTTCTAATCTAGAATTAAACATTTTAACGGGTTCTTACCACGTTTTGGTATGTATGAGTTCCCGATATTTCGGCAGTGTTACAACTGCCATGATCACGGGATGACTGAGAAACTCTGGGGGGTTCTGTTAATTCTAGATTAAATAATAACCGCGTAACTCTCAAAAATTCTATTTTCTAATCGACTCAAATGACAACTAGTTTTCCTAAAGTCAGGTTTATCTAATTTTAAAAAAGTTATATTATTTCTGTATTGACTCTAGCGACTTCTGCGTTTACAGGATGCATTATTTAAGGTTTAATTAAGGATAAAAAATTTGTATTCAAACCAAAAAGTAGCAAAAAATTATCTTTTTTAAATTATGAAATTGGAAAAATACTATATATTTTCATATTTCTCCCCGATCTACTATATTTTTTCGGGCATTAGGCTCAAAATATATTTGGTCTAAAAAAAGTTGGCAACCCTAGATGTACCTAACAAGAACTTACTCAGAAGTGGTGAAACAGGCCCTAAGTCTATTAGGTAGGTACTAAGATGCCTAATTTTGGCCTTGTAATTTATCTTTCTCATCTCCGTTTTATGACTTTTACAAGTAGGTATAACGTTTTAGTTGTAGGATCTTTATACTTACCTGTAAATATAATAATGTGTGTATGTTATATTTAGTTATATTTATAACATACATTTATAATGTGTGTATGTTATTTAGAGGTGTGATAATTATAATATAGGGTCCTTCTTAATATCCTTACACTTTTTTAAGGGGATGATCAGACCGTCAAACTGAACAACTTCCTCTATGGGACCAACATCGAAATCGCGATAAAAAATTATCACTTCCATACAAAACTGCAAACCTACTCGGAGCCAAACGTATGGGACAACTGTTTTTTTTTTCGCGATTTCGATGTTGATTCCATAGAGAAAGTTGTTCAGTTTCATAGTCTGGTCATCGCCTTAAAAAGTGTCAGCATATTAAGAAGGACCCTGTATGTATTATTCTCACGCCTGTCTCCCACTGGGGTAGGCAGAGACAACGGAACTCCACCGGCTGCGATCCTGACAAACCTCTCTAACATCAGTAATTTTTTTTTAAACTTGGTAGACAAACCCCGTTTTGATTATTTAAGAATACAAATAAAATAACATGCAAGTTGATATTTTATTAAGGTATGTATATAATAATCGCGAATCTTGAACACAAGGGAGCAATCATAAAGGAATCATTACCTACTTCTGCTGAGAACGTAACAGTTATACTTACTAGAAATTAGGTTGCATGTTGTAGGGAAAATGATACTGCAGAAACAAAGTTTGAATCCATATAGTAGTGGAGTCAATGGAGGTTTTCACCTCGGAACCCAATTACTTTGAGTAAACCTTTATGAAACCTTTTGCATTATGTTAGTTACATTATAAACGAAAATGTTTACCCATTTTTTTGCCGCTCTCTATTATTCCGAGGGTTCCGTACCACCAAACATTACATAGTATTTTTTAACAAGGACAGTATGGGGAAGTCCACAACCACAGGAGATACAGGGAAATCGTCTTAGGAACCCTTAGGTCTTTTTTTTGTGAACACAATTTTGACATACCTAATAAATTTTTGGTCAAGTGTGAGTTGTCCATAAATGTGAAAAAAATTTACATCTTTTTTTTATGCTGTTCGACCCAGTTCTATGTAAGGATTATTCTATGTATGGGAAGTAATAAATCGGGACAGCATAAGTTGGTAATTTAAAAAAAAAATTATTCATACAATTTAGCTCAAGCCCGACACACACTTGACCAATTTTTATTATTTGTTTTTTTATTTTAAAGTATTTACTATAATTACACCAAGTTTCATGCTTGCATGCAATACCATTTTAACGAGAGAGCAAAATAAAAAAGGTTGAAAAAATACGTTTCTTACTGGAGTCGCTATATCTTTTGATTTTTGAACCGTACGTAATAGGTAGCCAGCCAAAAATTTTCACAGAATATGCGTTATTATTTTGTGTTTATTATCCAATAATAAAAAATACAAAAAGTAAAACATTAGGGGGAGCCACCATACACGTGTTTTTTTTAACCTTTTTTATTTTGCTCTATCATTAAAATCGAAATAGGGTGCATTGGGGTAATTACGATAGAAATTTTGACGAGTTGAGTAAACGACATCATTTCAGGTAAAAAATCATTTTATTTTTAAATTGTACTGCCTAAATTTTCGTATCTCTTGAAAATTGATGAATAGACTTATGATTAGTGGACATTACATACTAAAAAAACGCTGTTGTTTCTTTTTTATGCATATTTATTGTCATGTCTCACTTTTTTGGACATTTGGGGGAAATACGAAATATGCCCGAGTAATTCCGAAATAGTTGAAAAGTAGATCTTACTACTCATAGACTTGCGGTTTATATTTATTTTTCATTTGTAATTGCCCCTTACTTGTAATATTGGAAACTTTGTTAATAGTTTCGCTTTTACGTTCATTTCGGATTGATTACTTCGGATTTACCCCGGTAAGAGGAAGTGGTTCTCAATATTTCAGTCAGATACGCAGTATTTTAAGTAGGTAGTTAAAAAACGCATTTAACTGAGAAATAACTTTATTGTTTTCCAAGTATTCTTATCTTGAGGAACAAAGATGGTACTTATCAGAACTAAATTTTATTCATAACGGTTTATAATTTATTAAAGATATAAAAAAAGCCTCCATCTAAAAAACATACTAAATCTGCAAGGGTTGTAATTAAATCAGCAAACCCTTAGCACCAAGGTAAACAATTTCTGAAAAAATAATATCACATATCAATATTATTTTTAACACAAACACAGTTATTGCAATCTTACTATTTAAAATTTTAAGTCCAGGGCCTCAATTGCGCAATTTTATACGGTTTTGGTTTGGTTTTGGTTTTGGTTTAGTTTTGGTTAAGATTTGGTTTAGCTGAAGTAAAAAAGGTATCGCGATATTTTTTTCTGAACGGTTAAATCGCACAATATAGAAAATTCGATCGAACGGACATCAAACGTTACGCCAACGTATCTTCCGAAATAAAGCTAAATCGTTACCGTTAATATAATTTGCGCGATACGAATTGTGCATAATGTAACGTTTTTGGTTGTGGTTTTGTTTTGGTAGTATCGTTCAAACTTACGGCGATTGAGGCCCTGGTTATAGACTCAATCGGTTCAGCCGTTTAAGTGCGTGGAGGTAACAGACGACAGACAGACAGACACACTTTCGCATTTATAATATTAAGTATGGATGGATGGATTAAGAAAGTTGAAAGAATAATAATAACGATGATTTGAATATAGTACTATGTGCGTAGAAGAGAATACATTGCTTTGCAATAAGTACCTTACGATTGAATATTGCAAGAAAATATGAACCTAACATATTTAAATATTTCTTTATACCTAGTTTGAGAATCAGTGGCCATTTCTATGAAAATGTTAGGTTAGGTAGGTTATTGCGAATGAAATATGTATCGTAATAAACCCAGAGGGGTATTTCCGAAACAAAATAAAAAACAGCATGTGGACTTGGTGTTCCCCTCAATCAATAGTAAAAAACATTAACCTACAATACTAAAAAACAATTATTTTAATAACTTACCTGGGTTCCGAGAAAAGAGTGTTGGGGTTATGACGAAGCACCCAAAAAGGCGCGAAAATCTCTTATCAGGCGAGACGGCACGTAGCACACACGAACGGCGACGGGAGCGTCAAAGCCGATGGCAATGGCGTCTAAAGTAATGTAGCCAGTAAGAAAAAAACGCGGTTTGGTAGTTTTTATAAACTTTCGGAATATACCCAATTTCGCAATTACCCCAATACACCTTACATACAAACAATACATACATAAAAACGTTGTGTGATTATAGTGCATACTTCAAAGTAAAACAACGAATAATAAAAATCGGCCAAGTGTGTGTCGGGCTCGCGCAAAATTGTATGAAAAATTATTTTATTAAATTTGACCAACTTATGCTGTCCCGATTTTTTACTTCCTTTACTATGAAATGATCCTTACATAAAACTGGGTCGAACAGCATAAAAAAATAGTTGTAAATTTTATTGATAACATTTATTGACAACTCACGCTTGACCAAAAATTTATTTTGCCAAAATTGTGTTCACAATAAAAGACCTAAGGGTTCCTAAGACAATTTCCCTGTGTCTCCTGACTTCCCCATACTGTCCTTGTTAAAAAATACTATGTAATGTTTGGTGGTACGGAACCTTCGGAATAATGGAGAGCGGCAAAAAAAAAATGGGTAAACATTTTCGTTTATAATGTAACTAACATAATGCATAATGTTTCATAAAAGTTTACTCAAAGTAATTGGGTTCGGAGGTCATAGCATTTTTAGCCCTCCATCGACTCGACTATAGGTAGTTTTCAATTGTTTTTCCTTGTTAAGTAATTTACCTATTGGCAGTAGTGGACCTGCCCTTGGCCAGGCTATCCAATACAAATAAACTATAATGTAAAAGTATATACTTATACAGGGTGTACAATAAAATGGGACAGCTACTCAAAGGGGTGCTTCAGACCATCAAACTGAACAACTTTCTCTATGGGACCAATATCGAAATCGCGAAAAAAAAATCCGCTCTCCCATACAAAACTACAAACATAACTCGACTGAAATGCGGCAGATTCTTTTTTCGCGATTTCGATATTGGTCCCATAGAGAAAGTTGTTCAGTTTGATGGTCTGAAGCACCCCTTTAAGTAGCTGTCCCATTTTATTGTACACCCTGTATAGAGTTATAACACGATTTTTACAGGACTTTAACATGACATGTAGATTAAGTTCAAAGATAACGTCTTAATAGCCCAGCAGGTATGTACAATGTACATAAATAAAATTGTGCTACCTAATTCAGTTTGATGACGAATTGACGACATAAAGTGTAACTTGACCAACTACTATGTTATCTTGTAATAATCTCACGACAATAGACAAACACTTTCGATGCATAATTTGGTCACCAACATTTGTCACCTCCAAGGACGTCAGAGTTCATAATATATCTACAGGGTGCAATTGATATCATTAGCATCCTTTTAGTCCTTAGTCTTTGTTGTTTGTACATGGGTGGACTCTTAAGTCCACCCATCTAACTGAACATGTTTTACTATGGGGAGCAAAAAAAAGCTGCTGCATACATTTGCAGTTTAGAATGGAACTTCTGATTTTTAGGGTTCCGAAGTCAACAAGGAACCCTTATAGTTTCGCCATGTCCGTCCGTCCGTCTGTCCGTCTTTCCGCAGCTTAGCTCAGAGACGCTTAATACTAGAAAGCTGTAATTTGGCATATGTATTTCATTACGCCGACAAAGTGGTAAAATAAAATCTTGAAAAATTTTTTTTTTAGTCTATCTGCTCGTGAACTGGGCATGAAATTTTTTTTTCTCGTCTATCCCATGTTGTTGGGTATCGTTGGATAGGTCTTTTAAAAATATTGGTTTGGTAAAACCATTTTTCGATTTAGGGATCCGTTAGCGAAATATTAAGCTTTAAAGCGAAAATTTTCGGTGGAGTCAAGTGTCCCCCCCCCCCTCTCCCAGCTAAACGGTTGTAGTTGGAGATGTGAAAAAATTCACGGCAATAGCATATATAACAAATTTAAAAGGAAAACTATCACTGCTAAGTAGGGTTTACAAGTTTCCGAGTAATAGTCGACTAACTTGTAAAATGTAGGTACTTTTTAGACTTTTTTAGCCGTGAAACTGTAGTATAAAACAAAAAGTCTTTTTCTAAGTCCATATTATATTGTGACGGGCAACTACGGAACCCTACCCTGCGCGTGGTCCGACACGCACTTGGCCAGTTTTTTTTGTTCCGAACTGTTTGCTCCCATACCATATAGTCCATATACCATAGTAAATGTTGTTCAGTTTGATGGGTAGAGTCTTTTAGTTTAAAAGGATGCTAATGATAAATCAATTTCACCCTGTATATGTGACGTCAATACAGGTGTGATTAGGTACCTAGATATCAGGAGTGCGATTTTTGAATCTCATTCGCTGAGTTCAGCAGCTGAAAATGTCAAAATTACTGTGGAGATATGCATCTTTCTACTGCTGATTTGACTTTCAAAAATCGTACTCCTGATGTATGATTTTTGAAAGTCAAATCAGCAGTAGAAAGATGTAGATATTAATGTAATATCTCCACAGTAATTTTGACATTTTCAACTGCTGAACTCAGCGAATGAGATTCAAAAATCTAACTCCAGAACGCTTTGGCTCTGTCCGGATAGGAACTTGCAAGTAATAAGTATAACTATACATAATATTAGGTAAGTAATCAACTTACCTACTCGTGTTTGTGAAGTAGTGAACGATTTATCCGAACGATTTTTTTTTTCGTATTTTTGTTTTGTTTTTTTTTTTTATTTTTTTTTTCTCTGTCTAGTAATCCAAAGGTGCATTCCCAAATATACAGCCAATGGTTATTCTTATTCGTAGACCGCCAATGTAACATAATCAAAGATAGCTTCGCCCGCTCCAAGCTTCTAATTTAGCTTCGTCATTATTATTTCTTTGAAGTTACTAAAATTAAATTTCGAGCTCGATTCGCTCGCTCTAGATTCTATACCTACCTAAAAAATTTCATCCCCTCTTCGTGTGTAGGGGAGGTACCCTAAAAAAATATATTCCAAGATTTTAATTTACCCCTTTGTCGGCGTGATTAATATGTAGTACATCCATGCCAAATTATAGCTTTCTAGTACTAAGAGACGGACGGACGGACAGACGGACGGACATGGCGAAACTATAAGGGTTCCTTGTTGACTTCGGAACCCTAAAAAACTAGGGACACGTTTTGTAATAATTATTTAAAAAAAAATGTTTTATTTAATTAAACCGATATTTCAATCGTCAGATGAAATTTATTTCTATGATAAAAAAAATTGATTTAATAAAATAAATAATGTGTTTTTCAAAAATCACTGACTTCATTTTAGAGTTCCGTACCCAGAGGGTAAAAATAGGACACTAAATATTACTAAGCCTACGTTTTCCATCCGTCCGTCCGCCCGTTACCTACCTTTATTAGAAATAGTACAATTTTGGGATCATAATTGGGATTGATAAATAAATAAATCAAGAAAGTTAAAAACAATTTTTTGGAATCCAGAAAGTTTTTATATGTCGTATTTTTTTTTCATACAAACCAAAACCCCGCACCACACTCTCGTCGAGAATTCTCGCCGAGAACTCTCGGCGAGAACTTTCAAGGAAAATTACTATGGCTTACGAAATGAAGGGCATCCACACTCTCGTTCTCGGCCTGTCTCGCCCGTTCTCGGCGAGAATGAAGAGCCGGTGAAAGAGTTTTCATTACATCTAACACCGGCTCTTCATTCTCAAATAAGAATTGTACTCTAATTAAAAAGTTGCTCGCGCCTTATTTGTAAACAAACGAATTCGCTCACGTCTCGGAAGCTCACATACGAAATAATTTCACGTAACTTGTGTACAAATGCGGGTTGTTTGGGTATTGTTCTCGGTGCGGGCACGTCGCTTCCGCCACGCCACGCCAGGGCCTGGCCAGTGGCAAGTGGCGCGCCCAATTAGAATCACTGTTTCATTTCCTGTCTATTTCACGGAATAACGAAACTTTGTGGCGAAAAAGTAAAAAAAGTGAAAAATAATATTTCAGCCTATTTTACGTTCGAATCTATAAGTTTTTTTTTTCTAACCTTTTTCATCCCTCTGCTGGGCAAAGGCCTCCCCTTTAATCTTCCAACCATCTCTATCCTGGGCAAGCTCTGGCCACTTGTCGTCAAAAGCATCCAAGAAAATTAATTTGTTTTATCGAAGTCGCTGTCAAGCCGGTACGATTCGCGACTGGGCTTGCAGTAATTTATTGGCTTGGTTTGACACCGACTCCAATAAAACAAATTAATTTTCTTGGATGCTTTTGACGACAAGTGGCCAGAGCTTGCCCAGGATAGAGATGGTTGGAAGATTAAAGGGGAGGCCTTTGCCCAGCAGATGGATGAAATAGGTTAGAAAAAAAAAATTATAGATTCGAACGTAAAAGTCATAGGCTGAAATATTATTTTTCACTTTTTTTACTTTTGAAGTCGGTTTTTATTTTTTTGTAAAAATTTAATTTTTATTTCATAATTTTCAGTGATTAAATATGTTAGTTCGACTCAGACATCAGTTATACACGCAAAGGGTACCTATTTATACACGCAAAAGGTAGGGTATGGTACCTACATTGAAACGAAGCAAATCGTTCAATCGCAGACGATTTGCTGTCAACTTTTGAGGAGTTCTATTATGTAGCTCCACAATGTGTCATCAGATCATCACAAAATTAAAATGGGACCACCTACGGAGTATAGCATTTCAAACAGAAAAAAGATTTTTTTAAACTGGTTAACAATTGACGAAAATATCAGTGAACATCAAAGGTGAACATACATAAAAAAATACATACAGCCGAACATAGAAACTCCTCTTTTTTTTTAAAAGTCGGTTAAAAAAGATTTGACGTTTAATAAGTGGGCTTTAAGCTCTTTTTCGAATGGCGCAGTAGGCTATTGGCTCAAGTTGGCGAAACGCGCCAGTAGGCGAAACGAGCTAGTTGGCATACAACTTCTACTCCTAAAAAAAGGACGAACATTACCGACCGCCAACCGCCATGTTCAACTGTCGTGTTTCAATGTTTGTAAGGAGGATTGGTATCCATTAGTTTATATCCATGGTTTCGGTATACCTATGCCACCTTCTTTGAAATTCTACCTTACAGATATAAACGTAGTGATTCCATTCTCTTTGGATAATGACCATGTTACAGAGATTTTGATGTAGTCTTTGATCCGAATCAACCATACATATGTTCCTTGCGGTATGCTTGCGGTAGAGAGTAGGTACATATGTTCCTTGGAATCAACAAACCAAAACGTCATCTGTATATAATATTTGTTATTTGTTTTTATTGTAGAAAGTCCGCCTAGGGAGTATTATATTCCTTGAGAAAGTCATGAATCAATTTCGATAAAATGTGGGACCACCTCTGAAGTATGATCCACCAAAAAGAAAGAGAATCCTCACAACAAACAGAAAAATAATCACTACAAGATCAATTCATAATTGACGAGTAATCAGGTCGCGTATATATAATTTGTTATTCTTGTAGAAAGTCATGAACCAATTACGATAAAGTTTATATGGGACCACCTCTGGAGTATGCTCGACCAAATAAACAAATAATCATCACAATAGACGGAGATCCGACCGTAAAATTATGCACCTATTCCTTAGGCGAACGAAATGTAATTCTAGTGTATGTTTATACAGGGGTTAATTCAACGCCACCAAGTTGCCTAAAAAAATCTTGCCGCAAGTGCCTTTTCCATTATAATTTTTGGTATAACTTTTTCCACGTGTTTGTTAGGGAAGTGAATGAGGTGCCATCAGAAGGAGACTGGTCTAAAGTACTTTAAAAACTAGGGTTGTCACCTCTCAATCTGCCGCAAGACTAGGGTTGCCAGATTAAAAAATGACATATTTGGACAAGGCAACCCTATAGTTGCGGCAGATTGAGAGGTGGCAACCCTAGTTTTTAAAGTACTTTAGACCAGTCTCCTTCTGATGGCACCTCATTCACTTCCCTAACAAACACGTGGAAAAAGTTATACCAAAAATTATAATGGAAAAGGCACTTGCGGCAAGATTTTTTTAGGCAACTTGGTGGCGTTGAATTAACCCCTGTATAAACATACACTAGAATTACATTTCGTTCGCCTAAGGAATAGGTGCATAATTTTACGGTCGGATCTCGGACTACAAGATTCATTGATTTCCCATATCAGTGGTTGATCTCTACATATACAAGGTGAAATTGATATCATTAACATCCTTTTAAACTAAGATCCAATCCAACTACCCATCAAACTGGACAACGTTTACTATGGGAGCAAACCTTAGGAGCAAACCGATTGGAGCAAAAAAATCTGCTGTTCCATACTAAACTGCAATGCCTACTCGACTCAAAATGTTGTGATGCAATAGCAGATATTTTTGATGCTTCGATTGGTTTTATCAAAATTAATGGATAGGCCCAAAGCACTTTAAGTTGAAGCACGCAACAATTAGGACACTTCAATACAAACTAGGGCACTTGGTCTGTCATCTCGGTACATATTTGAAGTAGAACTGTCAATTGTTTTGCCTCATTTTTCTGGTTTGAAATGTTCGCTTGATGGTTTTATCCCACAAAGTTGTTCAGTTTGATGGGTAGGGTAGACTCACAGAACATTATAAGAGGGGTTACTCCTGTCATAACATAATGTTCTGTGGGTAGTGGGTAGACTCTTAGTTTAAAAGGAATTATATCAATTTCACCCTGTACATATGATATTATAGGCATTTATCAAGATAAATGCATTTATAAATACAGGGTGTTAGGGTAAACAATTGCATTACGTTAAGGGGTGATTGCACCCATGATACTGAACAACTTTTTTAAAGAAAATAAAATTATAATTCGTAAATTAACAACAAAAAAATACTGTTCATGTTAAGGCTGCACCGAGCCTATTGTGCTGCCCCCAATCGTATTTTTTTTATTTCTTAACAATTAGACAATATTTCCAAGAAACAAGAATGTCACATTGTAGTCACTGCTGATTTTCAATTTATCGGGTCACTGCGGATGTATTTTTATAACGTTACAAGCATAAAACATAATAATCCATAATATTTCGATAAATTGAAAGGCTATCGGGACTACAATGTGACATTCTTGTTTTTTAGAAATTGTGTTTAATTGTTTAGAAGAAAAAAAAACGATTGGGGGCAGCACAATAGGCTCGATACAGCCTTAAATACGATCGCTCGAACGAACTTATGTATGAAAAATCTTCATTTTTCAATTGTTTTTTCCATTATGTTTCTTTGAGAAAGTTGTTATGAGTGCACTCATCCGTTAAATTAATGCAACTGTTTACCCTGTATAGTGTAGGTACATAGGTTAGTAAGTTACAAAGAGAGAGTTACTGATCAATTTTACATTCTAATAGTTTCGACGTAACATTAGAACATAACATCATTTGCGTTGTAAAGTAGATTCAAATAGAATTGACTTGACACAGATATAGATAAAACGGGAATTTCGAATACGACAAAATTTAAATCTCATTCATATTATTCTGACCTACCTATCCTGTAGAGTAAGCAATTATTTGCTTACAATTCAGTATAGAGCTGTCCAATCTAGAACCACGTATTGTTTCACTACGTATACGTCCGTCCCATGTCCATTCCTAAATATAGCGCTCATAGTCTCTGTATTTCGTTCGTAAACTAAAACAACAGTAGATGAGTACGTATTGAGAATATACCTCTATATAATAAACAATAATTACCTAGTTACAACTTTCATTGTTATTTTCATCATTAAAACTAATTAAAAACGTTTTACCACCCACCCCTGTACAGGGTCTTTCTTAATATGCTGACACTTTTCAAGGGGATGACCAGACCGTCAAACTGAACAACTTTCTCTATGGCACCAACATCTAAATCGCAAAAAAAATCTGCTCTTCCATACAAAATTGCAAACCTACTCGAGCCAAATGTATGGGACAGCAGATTTTTTTTTTGCTTGATGGTCTGATCATCATATCAGCAGATAGACGTCCACTGCTGGACATAGGCCTCCCCCAAAATGGGGGGATTTGCCATAATCGCCACGCTTGGCAGGAGGTTTGGCGATCACAGTTGGATTGAATGTGTACTCAAAAGATGCTGCTGCCCATCCTCCGGTAGACGGATGATCAGTATTAAGAAGGACCCTGTATTTAGGAAACATAACTCATTGTTCCAGCAAGTGACGTACTACGTCATCCGCATGGCGCTGCTGATATCCTGGCTATGGGCGGCAGTGCTGACCTGCGCCCCTTTCTTCGGTCTTGGCAAGTATTACGAGGAGGATGTGCCCTGTGGACCCAAGTGCATACGGTATCGAAACGCTGTCAACACAAAAGACTTTGCCTATGGCATTTTCTATGTACTATTCGGTGAGTGCCTGACCTCGAAATTATTTAATTTTTTGAAAAAAAATTACCTATGTTGAAACGATGATAATTCGATCCTGCTCTCGATTCTAAACAAACTGCTTTCTAGTTTTGCGTTAATTCATTAACACGTTTTATAGCTGAAAGTCTAATTCTTTTTGCTCACAGGTACGTTATTATGCCTGATACTGGTGTACTGCAACCTCGCTGTGATCCGAGCTTTGTACGCGATAACGGCGCCTCGTTCCGGCGGACACCCGGTGATGAGGAGAGTCTCGAAGAGCAGCTGCAGGCAGCATCAGCGCGGCCTCGCCTCCAGCAATAACGTGGCTCTGAACCACAACGCTGCTACTGCGGAGGAGGTCGCCTTCAGCAGGCTGATGGCGATGCTGTCGGTGCTGTTCATGATATGTTGGCTGCCGCAAATGGTGAGTTGACTGTGACGCCGGTATAGCCTATAGCTATACTATACAGGATGTAACTGACAGCCTAGCAAAATAATGAAACGGTGAACTCAGGCCATCAAACTGAACAACTTTCACTATGGAGCCTACCTCAGGAGAAGAGATAAAAAATCTGCTGGCTCATATATTTGAGTCGGGCAGGTACAACAGTTTTGTACGGGACAGCTGTTTTTTTTCGCGTCTCTTGAGGTAGGCTCCATAGTGTTAATGGTCTGAGTTCACAGTTTTACTATTTGCTAGGCTGTCACTTGTACACCCTGTACTGTAGACTACATAATATAGGAGCTTATGGCTGGGTACCTAGGTAGCTTCTATACATGAACATCATAGATCCTGTACGGATCAGGGGAGGCAAAAGGAACCAAATTTTGGATCCGTATTAGAAGGACGATCTAGTAAAATGTCTTTGTGGGGTGAACGACACAAAAGCAAAACGACTTACTAGTAAAACGTCTGAAATAAAAAATCTTCATACTAGTTAAAATTTCATTAAAGTAAAACACCTTTAATAAAGATCCTTTATAGGAAAACGTCTGATTTGCTTAATGTCATACATAAATGTATACATTCAACTGCAAAATCATTTTTTACGGAAAGTATAATAAACGTGAAGGTGGTAGGTAACAATTTTATCCAATACTTATACTACCTATAGTTACCTAACATTTCTGTAATAATTTCAAGTTCCAATGCATCAAGGCATTAGTTAGTCTGGATTGTGTGTTCACAAAGTCATCATGATAAGAATATTTAGCCCACTCAACTTATACTGTTCAAATATTAGTCTATAAGTCCACAGTTCACGTTAAATTGACAACGATTTAAATCTCTTCAGTCACAGAACGTATCTAGCAAGGATCGCCATTAAAATTGATTACATCCTGTGAGTAATATAGATAGATAGGTATTAATTGTTATGGAGCTAAACCTTATGGAACATTAACAGCCATGTCTACGTAGGTAGTTAGTACTCCGGCCACGTTTAACAATAGATCAATGTAGACTGTTAAAGGAAGACATTTATATTCATCAAATGTCATACTACTGATTACTTAAAATGGCAATGCAATGAAGGAGTTCCTTGTACCTACTTCGCGTCCTTGAATTCAGCAGGCTCGTGGGGTCGTAGAGAACTTGATTACCCAGTAGCGTAGCGAGGGGGAAGGGGGGGGGATATGCCCCGGGCGGCACTTTACTAGGTGCGGCAAATTCGGGAACAATCTAGATTGATTGAGATCTGCCTATAACCAAATCGTAGAGCAGAGAAAAATCTAGCTCGCTTCACTCGCTCTAATTTGCTGTAGTACCCTTACATGCACATAATCCTAAAAAGTTAAACCACAGCTGGCTAAGACGTAGTGCCAAAATTTCGAGCTTCCTTCGCTCGCTCTAATTTGCTGAACCTTACCTGAATAATCCTAAAGAGTTCTAACCACAGCTAAGAAGTGGTGCTAAAAAATTTCGAGCTTGCTTCGCTCGATCCATAGCTTTTAGTTAAGTTACTTTGCACATCTTTTGTACGTAAAAAGCTCTCGCTCTAACTAATTCATATTGAGGCGAAAAGTCGAGCTTGTTTCGCTCGCTCTAAAGTTTATATTTTCTGTAGGTATGGATAAACCAAAATATGTCTGATCTTACAACCTGAGTAACTAGTAAAGCTAAAAATGTCAAGCTCGACCCGTTATTTTTTGTGTAGGTCTTCTTATAAAGAAAAGGGGACGGCAAAATCGGTCTGTTCCCCGGGCGATGCCACTGCTACACAACTGAGGATGGGGACAGCTTACCAAATAAAAGACACTAGGTAACATTGTTCCCTCCGATATGATTGCCGTACGGGACATCGAACTTCCGCTGGTCGATTAACGCTTGGTCGAAAAAACTACTGACTTCTTCTCCGATATAACATGACTAGGTAAATCTATATAAAGTTAAGAATAACATTCGCATGGATCTGTCATCAAGCCATCAGTATTCAACTCGTCATTCAGTAAAGTGAGAATTGTAAGCTTGCTCTGTGAGTTATAAATATAATGTACCTATACCTACCTAGGTAGTTCAAGGTAGGTATAGGTACACAAATGGTCACTTTGTTTCGT
This sequence comes from Agonopterix subpropinquella, assembly GCA_922987775.1. Taxonomy (NCBI): domain Eukaryota; kingdom Metazoa; phylum Arthropoda; class Insecta; order Lepidoptera; family Depressariidae; genus Agonopterix; species Agonopterix subpropinquella. The sequence goes on along the minus strand of OV277693.1, from coordinate 49,644,249 downwards.
CTTTACCATCATCTGTATGCAAGTGACAAGACTACGACTCAGTGTCCGGCCAAAATATTGCATTGTTTCATTGATTCTTAATCGAATACCTACAAGTCCTACAACATTATTTGTGTCTGGAAATCAGGGACCTATGTTTATGAACAGTGCTCTTTCTATCAGATTGTATACCTACAGGTATTAGGGAAAACAGTATGTTAGGGTAAACAGTTCCATTACTTTAATGGGTGATTGTACCCATGATACTGAGCAACTTTCCCTAAGAAACATATAGAAAATTCGCAAATAAAAATTGACTTTTTATACAAACATTCGATCTTTGCATTAAGTTTGGATTTTTTTTTTGTCAATTTCTGAAAGTTTCATAGGGAAAGTTGTTCAGTATCATGCATGTGTACAATCACCCCTTAAAGTAATGCAACTGCACAAACTTTAGTTTATTTGGTAGAATAGAAATTGAAATTTAAAAAAGGTTAGAATAGAAATTGAAATTGTAACTGTAATAATCCTAATTTCTTCTCTTTCAGGTGACATCGGCGTTGTTCCTGGGCCTGGGAGAGGCGTGGTGGAAGAACCGGTACCTGACCAAGTTATCCTCGCTCTCTGATATGCTGATGCTGCTCAACTACGTCCTAGATCCAATCCTCTACGTTCTGATGCGACAGCGCCGCAGGATGTCTGCTTCAGCGATATGCCACTCCATATCACATTGCTTCAAGCGGGTATGATATCCATTCCGTAGATCTATTCCTAAACAATAATTATTTTATACTGGGTAGCACTTTATCAAGGGATTTTTCCGAAAATTTCACATTCTATAGGTACAGGGTGTAAGGAAAGGTATCATTAACCTTTAAACCTTGTTTATACCACATACCTACCTACTCTACCCATCAAACTGAACAACCTCTACCTACTCTAGGAGCAAACCTATCAGAATAAAATTGATGGGTAGAGTATGTGGTTTAAGGTCCGCCACATACCTACATACGGAATACCTAACTGGAATTCCGAATTAGGGTTGTTGGTTGTTATTTTGTATAGGATTAAATACCGAACGGAATTGTGGAGGGGGAAATTCCATACAAAATTGTAATCCTGGATGGGAATTCCGTAACATGTGTGTGGCGGACCTGAAGCTTAATGATACTTTTCCTTAAACCCTGTATACCTGCCTACCTATCGGATGATTATTTTTATTTTTGTGTCCCATACATTTTCGCGTTTCCTGAGGTAGGCTCCATAGTGAAAGTTGTTCAGTTTGATGGTTTGAGTTCACCCTTTCAGTATTTGCTAGACTGTCACTTACACCCTGTATTGACCAGTAAGGATGTGCCACCTTGCCACAATTGACTAATTGTTTTCGCGCCCTTTTCGCTGCTATCGGACTTTGCACCCTTTGATTACTAAACGACTTCGGGTTTTATCGGGGAACTCTGCGCAAACGAAGATTGACGAGGTTAATATTTTTCTGATCGTACTGTACGTCACGTGCTGTGGCCCTAAGTTAGATTTGTTTTCTTTTCTGCCAATAGAACCACAAAACATCGACTGAATCGATGAAGACGTCGTGCTGCCCGCAGGAGACGCTCGTCATGAGCGACAGCTCTGGGGCGGAGATGCGGCCGCTCCGCGCCCTCCCCGCGCCCTCGCCCTCCGCCTCGCCGGCCTCCGCCCCCATACTCAAGATCGACGACTGACGACGGCTGCGCCCAAATTCTGAACGAATTACAAAGAATTACAGCCTCCAAGACTGCTCCGAGGCTATTGCATGCAGTGACACCTCGCGAAATTATAAGAATTCTCCACTTTTAAAATGTCCTCACTATTAGAATGTTCCGAAACAATATTTGAATAATTGTTTGTATACTTTTGGAATATAATATAGGGTTTACGATTCACGAAACACTCTGACTTCGCACTGTAGGGTTAGTAAGCGAGCATAATGTACCTACTAAGTAAGTAGATAAGAACTTATACTTAGTACCTACTAAATCTGTATACCTAAGTAATATAAGGACCAACAATAATGAACAATATTAAAAAGTTACCAACTATTTTTATTATTTTAACGTTAAGGCTGGCTTGCACCAAAAAGTATTTAAGCTTAAACATGTTTAAATATGGTGATGTCACTGTCATTAGTATGAGCAGTGTGAGAGACAGAGCTGTCACTAAATACATTTAAGCCTTGTTTAAGCCTAAATACGTGTTGGTGCAAGCCAGGCTAAATATAGCATTATAGAGAAAGATAGTGCAGGATACTATATACAATGTTCTTGGATAGTGCTCTTTCGTTCTCTTTTTAACTGACGAAAACAAAAACAAAAAACGGAGGTTCTCAATTTTTACGCGTATATTTTTTGTTTTTTTTTTATGTACGATCATTGATCACGCATATCTTTCTACATAGTTACATTAGTAGTCCGATTTTGATAATTCTTTTTTTATTGGAAAGATACTCACGAGGTGGTCCCATTTCAATTCGGTGAAGATCTAATGAAAGCACTTCGGAGCTACACAATAGAACTCCTCAAAAGTTGCCAGCAAATCGATACACCCTTTGTGTGTGCTGCTGCTGATATCAGAATTCAAATAAAACGCGTATTTCACCACAAAAAATTATGAAATAATTTTTTTAAACAAAATATTAAAACCGACTTCAGAACTCATAAAGTAAAAAAATAATAAAACAAATTGATATTCTTATATACGCTAACGTGAAATTCATCGGCTGCAATATTTTTTTTTTACTTTTTGAGTTTTGAAGTTTGTTTTTATTTTTTGCTAAATATATCTTGAGTGCGATTTTTGAATCTCATTCGCTGAGTTCATCAGTTGTAAATGTCAATATTACTATGGAGATACGCATCTTTCTACTGCTGATTTGACTTTCAAAAATCATACTTCAGGAGTTCGATTTTTGAAAGTCAAATCAGCAATATAAAGATTCGTATCTCCACAGTCATTTTGACATTTTCAACTGCTGAACTCAGCGAATGAGATTCATAAATCGCTCTCCTGGTACTGGTATGGTACCTATAGACTCTGAGTCGTGAATATCGGAGGGGAATGAGTTATACAACCGAGCATCAAGTCTGCGGTCTCGCTTGGCAGGCAGACTGACCCCGGAGCCAGGTCCACCAGGTTCCAGGGGGACGCTTCGGAGCTTCGCTCCTACGTGTAGCTCAGCCTTCGGCCTCGCACTCGGCTGGGCCTGCGGCCTCGCAAAAATTAAAACTGCAAACATAACTCGACCGAAATGTATGGGACAGCTGATTTTTTTCCTGATTTCAATATTGGTCCCAGGAGTAGGAGTAGAAGAAGGTTGAGTGGGATAAATAGGGGACGACTTTAAGTTGGGTTTTTCAATAACTTTGGTAAAAATGTCATTGAGTTTTTTGCCTTAGAGAAGACAGAACTTTTTTATTGCTAATATGAATTTCTTTCAAAAATCGCATAAGAAAGAATATCTCATTCATAAAGTTAGGTATGGACAGGGTGCCCATGCTGAAGGTTTGAACGCTATCATATTCAGGGAGTACAATTTACGTCGACCGTCGTCGTCGTCGTCGTCGTCGTCTGGCTGGTCGTGGTACGTGTGTGCGTGTTTTAGACGAACAAGACATATAAACAATGTATAAAAAAATTTGAGCGTGCCTGTGTGTGTGTGTACATCTCTCTCGCAAAACATCAACTCGCAACAATACATATCACTGGATGTGTGTGGGGGTGCGTGTTTATGTGTGTTTTACTGTGTGTTGTTTACAGTAACTACAAACGCGCACTCACACACACGCCCACATTCACTCAAGCATACATTCACTCACTCACATATTTTCATACACACACACACACACACACACACACACCCACACACCCCTGTTTGTATTAAGTACCTTGCGAGGACCCTGCCCAAACCTGGCCATCCGAGGACCTCTCAAAAAAGGTACTTAGCAATGAAGCACGTCATTATAACCCAGATGAATAAATTGCAAATTGAATTCTAAGCCTGACCAGTATGGTTCGAAACTGCTATCTCTATCTTTTTTGACCTGACTTTTCATGACCAACACGAGGACTCAAAATACACAAGTTAAGAAGACTTACGGTATACAAAGCGAGGACGGTGTGTTAAACCATCCGAGGACCTCACCGACCTGCTCAGAGAAGCCCATCTGAGGACGTTTTTCTTACACAGATACTGGCGCCAAGTACTATTCGAGGACGTTGTGCTAGACAAACCATTACCAAACCGAGGACGTTTTTCCGAGCACAGCTTGTACAAAGCGAGGACATGAGATTTTGTGTTAAATCATCCGAGGACCTCGCTGACCTGCCCAGAGACGCCCATCTGAGGACGTTGTTTAGACCTACCATGCCTACCATTAACAAACTGAGGACGTTTTTCCGAGTGTACACGGGGACATTAGACGGTGTGTTAAGCCATTCGAGGACCTCATCGACCTTCCCAAACGTCCATCAGCTCAGTGGACATTTTACTAACAAAGAAATCTGCGCAAAACTAGAAGACAAAGATTATAATTTATAAGATTCAACAGAATTGGCTTTTACTATTTTAAGGGGATTATAAATAAGACCATCAAACTGAGCAAATTTCTCTATTGGATAATGGGACCAATGTCAAAATCGCGAAAAAAATATCAGCTACTAGTTGTTAATAATAATATGTAGCCTATGTGTTATTCTGGGCTATGAACTGTCTATATGCCAAGTTTCATCGAAATCGGTCCAGCCGTTTTAGCGTGAAAGAGTAACAAACATCCATACATACAAACTTTCGCGTTTAAAATATTAGTAGGATTTCAATGCAAAACAACACACATACTGAATCCATTGAAAAGGGAAGATCTACCACCAGGCTAAGTAAACTGCCTCCATTGAAAAGGGATGATCCAATTGAATTCAATGAATCCTTTTCAACAGCTAGTGAAATTTACCAAACGAGTGACATTTTTCAAACAGCTAGTGAAATTTTTCCAACAGCTAGATTCTACATTTTGCTAGTGTCATTTTCCCAACAGGTAGTGACATTTTTCCAACAGCTAGTGACATTTTTCCAACAGCTACTGACATTTTTCAAACGGCTAGTGACATTTTTCCAACCGCTAGTGACATTTTTCCAAACGCTAGTGACATTTTTCCAACATCGAGAGAAATCTTTCCTACAGATAGTGAAATGTTTGCTACAACAGCTTGTGAAATTTTTCCATTATCCAGCTAGTGAAATTTTTCCTACAGCTAATGAAATTTTTTCAGCAGGTTGTGAATTTTTTCCATCCTTCAGCTAGTGAAATTTTTCCAACAGCTAGTGAAATTTTTTCATCATCCAGTTAGTGATTTAAAAATAAGAAAGATCTTTCACCAGGCTAGGTGAGCTGCCTCCATTGAAAAGGGAAGATCTTCAACCAGACTAGGTGAGCTGCCTCCATTGAAAAGGGCAGATCTTCCACCAGACTACGTAAGGTGCTTCAATGGAAAGGGCAGATCTTCCACCAGTCTAGGTGAGCTGCCTCCATTGAAAGTGGAAGATCTTCCACCAGACTAGGTGAGGTGCCTCCTTTGAAAAGGGAAGATCTTCCATGAAGCTAGGTGAGCTGCCTCCATTGAAAAGGGAAGATCTTCCGCCAGGCTATGTTAGCTACCTCCATTGATAAGGGAAGATCTGCCACCTGACCAAGTGAGGTGCCTCTGTTGAAAAGAGATGTTCTGCCACCAGGCTATGAGAGCTGCCTCCATTGAAAAGGGAAGATCTTCCACCAGGCTAGGTGAGCTGCGTCCATTGAAAAGGGCAGATCTTCCACCAGGCTAGGTGAGCTGCCTCCATTGAAAAGGGAAGATCTGCCACCAGACCAAGTGAGGTGCCTCTGTTGGTGTCGTAAAGGTGTCGTGAAGGTGTCGGAAGAGTGTCGTAGAGGTGTCGTAACGTTGTTGTGCAGGTGTTGTAAAGGTGTCGTAAACGTGTCGTAAAGGTGTCGTAAAGGAGTCGTAAAGGTGTCGTAGAGGTGACGGAGTTGGGAGGTGACACATCTACGACACTCTTCCGACACCTTTACGACACCTTTGCACCAGGTATTTTTCCTACAGATAGTGAAATTTTTGCTACAACAGCTTGTGAAATTTTTCCATTATCCAGCTAGTGAAATTTTTCCAACAGCTAGTGAAATTTTTCCAACATCTTGTGAAATTTTTCCATCATCCAGCTAGTGAAATTTTTCCAACAGCTAGTGAAATTTTTCCAACAGCTTGTGAAATTTTTCCATCATCCATCTAGTGAAATTTTTCCAACAGCTAGTGAAATTTATCCAACAGCTTCTGAAATTTTTCCATCATCCAGCTACTGAAATTTTTCGAACACCTTGTAAAATTTTTCCACCATCAGCTAGTGAAATGTTTCATCCAGCTAGTGAAATTTTTCCAACAGCTAGTGAAATTTCTCCAACAGCTAGTGAAATTTTTCCAACAGCTTGTGAAATTTTTCCATTATCCAGCTAGGGAAATTTTTCCTACAGCTACTGAAATGTTTTCAGCAGCTTTTGAAATTTTTCCATCCTTCAGCTAGTGAAATTTTTCCAACAGCTAGTGAAATTTTTCCAACAGCTTCTGAAATTTTTCCATAATCCACCTAGTGACATTTTTCCAACAGCTTGTGAAATTTTTCCAACAGCTTGTGAAATTTTTTCATCATCCAGCTAGTGAAATTTTTTAAAAATAAGAAAGATCTTTCACCAGGCTAGATGAGCTGCCTCCATTGAAAAGGGAAGATCTTCAACCAGACTAGGTGAGCTGCCTCCATTGAAAAGGGCAGATCTTCCACCAGACTACGTCAGGTGCCTCCATTGAAAAGGGCAGATCTTCTACCAGACTAGGTGAGCTGCCTCCATTTAAAAATGGAAGATCTTCAACCAGACTAGGTGAGGTGCCTCCTTTGAAAAGGGAAGATCTTCCACGAGGCTAGGTGAGCTGCCTCCATTGAAAAGGGAAGATCTTCCACCAGGCTAAGTTAGCTGCCTCCATTGATAAGGGAAGATATGCCACCTGACCAAGTGAGGTGCCTCTGTTGAAAAGAGATGTTCTGCCACCAGGCTATGAGAGCTGCCTCCATTGAAAAGGGAAGATCTTCCACCAGGCTAGGTAAGCTGCCTCCATTGAAAAGGGAAGATCTTCCAACAGACTAGGTGAGGTGCCTCTGTAGAAAAGGGAAGATCTTCCACCAGGCTAGGTGAGCTGCCTCCATTGAAAAGGGCAGATCTTCCACCAGGCCAGGTGAGCTGCCTCCATTGAAAAGGGAAGATCTGCCACCAGACCAAGTGAGGTGCCTCTGTTGGTGTCGTAAAGGTGTCGTGAAGGTGTCGGAAGAGTGTCGTAGAGGTGTCGTAAAGTTGTCGTGCAGGTGTTGTAAAGGTGTCGTAAACGTGTCGTAAAGGTGTCGTAAAGGAGTCGTAAAGGTGTCGTAAAGGTGTCGTGAAGGTGTCGGAAGAGTGTCGTAGAGGTGACGGAGGTGGATTAGGTGTCGAATAGGTGTCGTATAGGTGTCACGACTCCTTTACGACACCATTACAACACCTTTAGAACACCGTTACGACACCTATACGACATCTTTACGACACCTATACGACACCTCTACGACACTCTTCCGACACTCTTCCGAAACCTATACGACACCTTTACGACACCTTTACGATAACTTTACGACACATCTACGACAGTCTTCCGACACCTTTACGACACCTTTACGACACCTTTGCACCAGGTATTTTTCCTACAGATAGTGAAATTTTTGCTACAACAGCTTGTGAAATTTTATCATTATCCAGCTAGTGAAATTTTTCCAACAGCTAGTGAAATTTTTACAACAGCTTGTGAAATTTTTCCATCATCCAGCTAGTGAAATTTTTCCAACAGCTAGTGAAATTTTTCCAACAGCTTCTGAAATTTTTCCATCATCCAACTACTGACATTTTTCGAACAGCTTGTGAAATTTTTCCACCATCAGCTAGTGAAATGTTTTAAACATCTAGTTTAATTTTTCCAACAGCTAGTGACATTTCTAGAACAGCTAATGAATTTTTTCTAACAGCTGGATTCTACATTTTTCCAACAGCTAGATTCGACATTTTTCAAAAGGGTAGTTTAATTTTTCCAACAGCTTGTGAAATTTATCCAAAATCCAGCTAGTGAAATTTTTCCAACAGCTTCTGAAATTTTTTCATCATCCAGCTAGTGAAATTTTTTAAAAATAAGAAAGATCTTTCACCAGGCTAGGTGAGCTGCCTCCATTGAAAAGGGAAGATCTTCAACCAGACTAGGTGAGCTGCCTCCATTGAAAAGGGCAGATCTTCCACCAGACTAGGTGAGCTGATGTTTAAGACATTTCACTAGCTGTTGGAAAAATTTCACTAGCTGGATGATGGAAAAATTTCACAAGCTGTTGTAAAAATTTCACTAGCTGTTGGAAAAATTTCACTTAAGAGCTGCCTCCATTGAAAAGGGAAGATCTTCCACCAGGCTAGGTGAGCTGCCTCCATTGAAAAGGGAAGATCTGCCACCAGACCAAGTGAGGTGCCTCTGTTGGTGTTGTAAAGGTGTCGTGAAGGTGTCGGAAGAGTGTCGTAGAGGTGTCGTAAAGTTGTCGTGCAGGTGTTGTAAAGGTGTCGTAAACGTGTCGTAAACATTATTATTATTTTTTTTTTTTTATTAACTATGGGTTTGCTCTTGACCTCAATCCAGTCCTCAGGACGAAGATGGGGTCGTAGATGTAGCGAGCTTACCCAGAAGATACCTATTCACTCGTACTTTAAAGGAATCCGGGTTGTAAGTACTCGGAAATACTGACGCAGGTAAGGCATTCCACTCCTTGGCTGTGCGCATTATAAAAGATTCAGAAAGGCGCTTGGTGCGGATATGTGGGATGTCAACCAAGAAGGTGTCGTAAAGGAGTCGTAAAGGTGTCGTAAAGGTGTCGTGAAGGTGTCGGAAGAGTGTCGTAGATGTGACGGAGGTGGATTAGGTGTCGAATAGGTGTCGTATAGGTGTCACGACTCCTTTACGACACCATTACAACACCTTTAGGACACCGTTACGACACCTATACGACACCTTTACGACACCTATACGACACCTATACGACACCTCTACGATACTCTTCCAACACTCTTCCGAAACCTATACGACACCTGTACGACACCATTGCGACACTCTTCCGATACTCTTCCGACACTTTAACGACACCTATACGACACCTTTACGACACCTTTACGATAACTTTACGACACATCTACGACACTCTTCCGACACCTTTACGACACCTTTACGACACTTTTGCACCAGGTATTTTACCTACAGATAGTAAAATTTTTGCTACAACTGCTTGTGAAATTTTTCCATTATCCAGCTAGTGAAATTTTTTCAACAGCTATTAATTTTTTAATGGAAAAATTTCACAAGCTGTCGGAAAAATTTCACATTTTTCCAACAGCTTGTGAAATTTTTCCATCATCCAGCTAGTGAAATTTTTTCAACAGCTAGTGAAATTTTTCCAACAGCTTGTGAAATTTTTCCATCATCCAGCTAGTGAAATTTTTCCAACAGCTAGTGAAATTTTTCCAACAGCTTCTGAAATTTTTCCATCATCCAACTACTGACATTTTTCGAACAGCTTGTGAAATTTTTCCACCATCAGCTAGTGAAATGTTTTAAACATCTAGTTTAATTTTTCCAACAGCTAGTGACATTTCTAGAACAGCTAATGAATTTTTTCTAACAGCTGGATTCTACATTTTTCCAACAGCTAGATTCGACATTTTTCAAAAGGGTAGTTTAATTTTTCCAACAGCTTGTGAAATTTATCCAAAATCCAGCTAGTGAAATTTTTCCAACAGCTTCTGAAATTTTTTCATCATCCAGCTAGTGAAATTTTTTAAAAATAAGAAAGATCTTTCACCAGGCTAGGTGAGCTGCCTCCATTGAAAAGGGAAGATCTTCAACCAGACTAGGTGAGCTGCCTCCATTGAAAAGGGCAGATCTTCCACCAGACTACGTAAGGTGCCTCCATTGAAAAGGGCAGATCTTCCACCAGACTAGGTGAGCTGATGTTTAAGACATTTCACTAGCTGTTGGAAAAATTTCACTAGCTGGATGATGGAAAAATTTCACAAGCTGTTGTAAAAATTTCACTAGCTGTTGGAAAAATTTCACTTAAGAGCTGCCTCCATTGAAAAGGGAAGATCTTCCACCAGGCTAGGTGAGCTGCCTCCATTGAAAAGGGAAGATCTGCCACCAGACCAAGTGAGGTGCCTCTGTTGGTGTTGTAAAGGTGTCGTGAAGGTGTCGGAAGAGTGTCGTAGAGGTGTCGTAAAGTTGTCGTGCAGGTGTTGTAAAGGTGTCGTAAACGTGTCGTAAACATTATTATTTTTTTTTTTTTTTATTAACTATGGGTTTGCTCTTGACCTCAATCCAGTCCTCAGGACGAAGATGGGGTCGTAGATGTAGCGAGCTTACCCAGAAGATACCTATTCACTCGTACTTTAAAGGAATCCGGGTTGTAAGTACTCGGAAATACTGACGCAGGTAAGGCATTCCACTCCTTGGCTGTGCGCATTATAAAAGATTCAGAAAGGCGCTTGGTGCGGATATGTGGGATGTCAACCAAGAAGGTGTCGTAAAGGAGTCGTAAAGGTGTCGTAAAGGTGTCGTGAAGGTGTCGGAAGAGTGTCGTAGATGTGACCGAGGTGGATTAGGTGTCGAATAGGTGTCGTATAGGTGTCACGACTCCTTTACGACACCATTACAACACCTTTAGGACACCGTTACGACACCTATACGACACCTTTACGACACCTATACGACACCTATACGACACCTCTACGATACTCTTCCAACACTCTTCCGAAACCTATACGACACCTGTACGACACCATTGCGACACTCTTCCGATACTCTTCCGACACTTTAACGACACCTATACGACACCTTTACGACACCTTTACGATAACTTTACGACACATCTACGACACTCTTCCGACACCTTTACGACACCTTTACGACACTTTTGCACCAGGTATTTTTCCTACAGATAGTAAAATTTTTGCTACAACTGCTTGTGAAATTTTTCCATTATCCAGCTAGTGAAATTTTTTCAACAGCTATTAATTTTTCCATCATCCAGCTAGTGAAATTTTTCCAACAGCTAGTGAAATTTTTCCAACAGCTTGTGAAATTTTTCCATCATCCATCTAGTGAAATTTTTCCAACAGCTAGTGAAATTTATCCAACAGCTTCTGAAATTTTTCCATCATCCAACTACTGACATTTTTCCAACAGCTTGTGAAATTTTTCCACCATCAGCTAGTGAAATGTTTTAAACATCTAGTTTAATTTTTCCAACAGCTAGTGACATTTCTCGAACAGCTAATGAATTTTTTCTAACAGCAGGATTCTAAATTTTTTCAACAGCTAGATTCGACATTTTTCAAAATGGTAGTTTAATTTTTCCAACAGCTAGAGAAATATTTCAAACGAGTGGAATTTTTCAAACAGCTAAAGAAATTTTTCCAACAGATAGATTCTACATTTTTCCAACAGCTAGTGACATTTTTCCAACAGCTAGTGACATTTTTCCAACTGCTAGTGACATTTTTCCAACCACTAGTGACATTTTTCCAACCACTAGTGACATTTTTCCAAAAACGAGAGAAATTTTTCCTACAGATAGTGAAATGTTTGCTACAACAGCTTGTGAAATTTTTCCATTATCCAGCTAGTGAAATTTTTCCTACAGCTACTGAAATTTTTTCAGCAGCTTGTGAAATTTTTCCATCCTTCAGCTAGTGAAATTTTTCCAACAGCTAGTGAAATTTTTCCAACAGCTTCTGAAATTTTTCCATCATCCAGCTAGTGAAATTTTTTAAAAATAAGAAATATCTTTCACCAGGCTAGGTGAGCTGCCTCCATTGAAAAGGGAAGATCTTCAACAAGACTAGGTGAGCTGCCTCCATTGAAAAGGGCAGATCTTCCACCAGACTACGTCAGGTGCCTCCATTGAAAAGGGCAGATCTTCCACCAGACTAGGTGAGCTGCCTCCATTGAAAATGGAAGATCTTCCACCAGACTAGGTGAGGTGCCTCCTTTGAAAAGGGAAGATCTTCCACGAGGCTAGGTGAGCTGCCTCCATTGAAAAGGGAAGATCTTCCACCAGGCTAAGTTAGCTGCCTCCATTGATAAGGGAAGATCTGCCACCTGACCAAGTGAGGTGCCTCTGTTGAAAAGAGATGTTCTGCCACCAGGCTATGAGAGCTGCCTCCATTGAAAAGGGAAGATCTTCCGCCAGGCTAGGTAAGCTGCCTCCATTGAAAAGGGAAGATCTTCCAACAGACTAGGTGAAGTGCCTCTGTAGAAAAGGGAAGATCTTCCACCAGGCTAGGTGAGCTGCCTCCATTGAAAAGGGAAGATCTGCCACCAGACCAAGTGAGGTGCCTCTGTTGGTGTCGTAAAGGTGTCGTGAAGGTGTCGGAAGAGTGTCGTAGAGGTGTCGTAAAGTTGTCGTGCAGGTGTTGTAAAGGTGTCGTAAACGTGTCGTAAAGGTGTCGTAAAGGAGTCGTAAAGGTGTGGTAAAGGTGTCGTGAAGGTGTCGGAAGAGTGTCGTAGAGGTGACGGAGGTGGATTAGGTGTCGAATAGGTGTCGTATAGGTGTCGTATAGGTGTCACAACTCCTTTACGACACAATTACAACACCTTCAGAACACCGTTACGACACCTATACGACACCTTTACGACACCTATACGACACCTATACGACACCTATACGACACCTCTACGACACTCTTCCGACACTCTTCCGAAACCTATACGACACCTATACGACACCATTGCGACACTCTTCCGATACTCTTCCGACACATCTACGACACTCTTCCGACACCTTTACGACACCTTTGCACCAGGTATTTTTCCTACAGATAGTGAAATTTTTGCTACAACAGCTTGTGAAATTTTTCCATCATCCAGCTAGTGAAATTTTTCCAACAGCTAGTGAAATTTTTCCAACAGCTTGCGAAATTTTTCCATCATCCATCTAGTGAAATTTTTCCAACAGCTAGTGAAATTTATCCAACAGCTTCTGAAATTTTTCCATCATCCAGCTAGTGAAATTTTTCCAACAGCTTGTGAAATTTTTCCATTATCCAGCTAGTGAAATTTTTCCTACAGCTACTGAAATTTTTTCAGCAGCTTGTGAAATTTTTCCAACAACTAGTGAAATTTTTCCAACAGCTTCTGAAATTTTTCCATCATCCAGCTAGTGAAATTTTTCCAACAGCTTGTGAAATTTTTTCATCATCCAGCTAGTGAAATTTTTTAAAAATAAGAAAGATCTTTCACCAGGCTAGGTGAGCTGCCTCCATTGAAAATGGAAGATCTTCCACCAGACTAGGTGAGGTGCCTCCTTTGAAAAGGGAAGATCTTCCACGAGGCTAGGTGAGCTGCCTCCATTGAAAAGGGAAGATCTTCCACCAGGCTAAGTTAGCTGCCTCCATTGATAAGGGAAGATCTGCCACCTGACCAAGTGAGGTGCCTCTGTTGAAAAGAGATGTTCTGCCACCAGGCTATGAGAGCTGCCTCCATTGAAAAGGGAAGATCTTCCAACAGACTAGGTGAAGTGCCTCTGTAGAAAAGGGAAGATCTTCCACCAGGCTAGGTGAGCTGCCTCCATTGAAAAGGGCAGATCTTCCACCAGGCTAGGTGAGCTGCCTCCATTGAAAAGGGAAGATCTGCCACCAGACCAAGTGAGGTGCCTCTGTTGGTGTCGTAAAGGTGTCGTGAAGGTGTCGGAAGAGTGTCGTAGAGGTGTCGTAAAGTTGTCGTGCAGGTGTTGTAAAGGTGTCGTAAACGTGTCGTAAAGGTGTCGTAAAGGAGTCTTAAACCTATACGACACCTATACGACACCATTGCGACACTCTTCCGATACTCTTCCGACACATCTACGACACTCTTCCGACACCTTTACGACACCTTTACGACACCTTTGCACCAGGTATTTTTCCTACAGATAGTGAAATTTTTGCTACAACAGCTTGTGAAATTTTTCCATTATCCAGCTAGTGAAATTTTTTCAACAGCTAGTGAAATTTTTCCAACAGCTTGTGAAATTTTTCCATCATCCAGCTAGTGAAATTTTTCCAACAGCTAGTGAAATTTTTCCAACAGCTTGTGAAATTTTTCCATCATCCATCTAGTGAAATTTTTCCAACAGCTAGTGAAATTTATCCAACAGCTTCTGAAATTTTTCCATCATCCAGCTAGTGAAATTTTTCCAACAGCTAGTGAAATTTTTCCAACAGCTTGTGAAATGTTTCCATCATCCATCTAGTGAAATTTTTCCAACAGCTAGTGAAATTTATCCAACAGCTTCTGAAATTTTTCCATCATCCAGCTAGTGAAATTTTTCCAACAGCTTGTGAAATTTTTCCATTATCCAGCTAGTGAAATTTTTTCAACAGCTAGAGAAATATTTCAAACGAGTGGAATTTTTCAAACAGCTAAAGAAATTTTTCCAACAGCTAGATTCTACATTTTTCCAACAGCTAGTGACATTTTTCCAACAGCTAGTGACATTTTTCCAACAGCAAGTGACATTTTTCCAACTGCTAGTGACATTTTTCCAACCACTAGTGACATTTTTCCAACCACTAGTGCATTTTTCCAAAAACGAGAGAAATTTTTCCTACAGATAGTGAAATGTTTGCTACAACAGCTTGTGAAATTTTTCCATTATCCAGCTAGTGAAATTTTTCCTACAGCTACTGAAATTTTTTCAGCAGCTTGTGAAATTTTTCCAACAACTAGTGAAATTTTTCCAACAGCTTCTGAAATTTTTCCATCATCCAGCTAGTGAAATTTTTCCAACAGCTTGTGAAATTTTTTCATCATCCAGCTAGTGAAATTTTTTAAAAATAAGAAAGATCTTTCACCAGGCTAGGTGAGCTGCCTCCATTGAAAATGGAAGATCTTCCACCAGACTAGGTGAGGTGCCTCCTTTGAAAAGGGAAGATCTTCCACGAGGCTAGGTGAGCTGCCTCCATTGAAAAGGGAAGATCTTCCACCAGGCTAAGTTAGCTGCCTCCATTGATAAGGGAAGATCTGCCACCTGACCAAGTGAGGTGCCTCTGTTGAAAAGAGATGTTCTGCCACCAGGCTATGAGAGCTGCCTCCATTGAAAAGGGAAGATCTTCCGCCAGGCTAGGTAAGCTGCCTCCATTGAAAAGGGAAGATCTTCCAACAGACTAGGTGAAGTGCCTCTGTAGAAAAGGGAAGATCTTCCACCAGGCTAGGTGAGCTGCCTCCATTGAAAAGGGCAGATCTTCCACCAGGCTAGGTGAGCTGCCTCCATTGAAAAGGGAAGATCTGCCACCAGACCAAGTGAGGTGCCTCTGTTGGTGTCGTAAAGGTGTCGTGAAGGTGTCGGAAGAGTGTCGTAGAGGTGTCGTAAAGTTGTCGTGCAGGTGTTGTAAAGGTGTCGTAAACGTGTCGTAAAGGTGTCGTAAAGGAGTCGTAAAGGTGTCGTAAAGGTGTCGTGAAGGTGTCGGAAGAGTGTCGTAGAGGTGACGGAGGTGGATTAGGTGTCGAATAGGTGTCGTATAGGTGTCGTATAGGTGTCACAACTCCTTTACGACACAATAACAACACCTTCAGGACACCGTTACGACACCTATACGACACCTTTACGACACCTATACGACACCTATACGACACCTCTACGACACTCTTCCGACACTCTTCCGAAACCTATACGACACCTATATGACACCATTGCGACACTCTTCCGATACTCTTCCGACACATCTACGACACTCTTCCGACACCTTTACGACACCTTTGCACCAGGTATTTTTCCTACAGATAGTGAAATTTTTGCTACAACAGCTTGTGAAATTTTTCCATTATCCAGCTAGTGAAATTTTTACAACAGCTAGTGAAATTTTTCCAACAGCTTGTGAAATTTTTCCATCATCCAGCTAGTGAAATTTTTCCAACAGCTAGTGAAATTTTTCCAACAGCTTGTGAAATTTTTCCATCATCCATCTAGTGAAATTTTTCCAACAGCTAGTGAAATTTATCCAACAGCTTCTGAAATTTTTCCATCATCCAGCTAGTGAAATTTTTCCAACAGCTTGTGAAATTTTTCCATTATCCAGCTAGTGAAATTTTTCCTACAGCTACTGAAATTTTTTCAGCAGCTTGTGAAATTTTTCCAACAACTAGTGAAATTTTTCCAACAGCTTCTGAAATTTTTCCATCATCCAGCTAGTGAAATTTTTCCAACAGCTTGTGAAATTTTTTCATCATCCAGCTAGTGAAATTTTTTAAAAATAAGAAAGATCTTTCACCAGGCTAGGTGAGCTGCCTCCATTGAAAATGGAAGATCTTCCACCAGACTAGGTGAGGTGCCTCCTTTGAAAAGGGAAGATCTTCCACGAGGCTAGGTGAGCTGCCTCCATTGAAAAGGGAAGATCTTCCACCAGGCTAAGTTAGCTGCCTCCATTGATAAGGGAAGATCTGCCACCTGACCAAGTGAGGTGCCTCTGTTGAAAAGAGATGTTCTGCCACCAGGCTATGAGAGCTGCCTCCATTGAAAAGGGAAGATCTTCCAACAGACTAGGTGAAGTGCCTCTGTAGAAAAGGGAAGATCTTCCACCAGGCTAGGTGAGCTGCCTCCATTGAAAAGGGCAGATCTTCCACCAGGCTAGGTGAGCTGCCTCCATTGAAAAGGGAAGATCTGCCACCAGACCAAGTGAGGTGCCTCTGTTGGTGTCGTAAAGGTGTCGTGAAGGTGTCGGAAGAGTGTCGTAGAGGTGTCGTAAAGTTGTCGTGCAGGTGTTGTAAAGGTGTCGTAAACGTGTCGTAATGGTGTCGTAAAGGAGTCGTGACACCTATACGACACCTATACGACACCATTGCGACACTCTTCCGATACTCTTCCGACACATCTACGACACTCTTCCGACACCTTTACGACACCTTTACGACACCTTTGCACCAGGTATTTTTCCTACAGATAGTGAAATTTTTGCTACAACAGCTTGTGAAATTTTTCCATTATCCAGCTAGTGAAATTTTTTCAACAGCTAGTGAAATTTTTCCAACAGCTTGTGAAATTTTTCCATCATCCAGCTAGTGAAATTTTTCCAACAGCTAGTGAAATTTTTCCAACAGCTTGTGAAATTTTTCCATCATCCATCTAGTGAAATTTTTCCAACAGCTAGTGAAATTTATCCAACAGCTTCTGAAATTTTTCCATCATCCAGCTAGTGAAATTTTTCCAACAGCTAGTGAAATTTTTCCAACAGCTTGTGAAATGTTTCCATCATCCATCTAGTGAAATTTTTCCAACAGCTAGTGAAATTTATCCAACAGCTTCTGAAATTTTTCCATCATCCAGCTAGTGAAATTTTTCCAACAGCTTGTGAAATTTTTCCATTATCCAGCTAGTGAAATTTTTTCAACAGCTAGAGAAATATTTCAAACGAGTGGAATTTTTCAAACAGCTAAAGAAATTTTTCCAACAGCTAGATTCTACATTTTTCCAACAGCTAGTGACATTTTTCCAACAGCTAGTGACATTTTTCCAACAGCAAGTGACATTTTTCCAACTGCTAGTGACATTTTTCCAACCACTAGTGACATTTTTCCAACCACTAGTGCATTTTTCCAAAAACGAGAGAAATTTTTCCTACAGATAGTGAAATGTTTGCTACAACAGCTTGTGAAATTTTTCCATTATCCAGCTAGTGAAATTTTTCCTACAGCTACTGAAATTTTTTCAGCAGCTTGTGAAATTTTTCCAACAACTAGTGAAATTTTTCCAACAGCTTCTGAAATTTTTCCATCATCCAGCTAGTGAAATTTTTCCAACAGCTTGTGAAATTTTTTCATCATCCAGCTAGTGAAATTTTTTAAAAATAAGAAAGATCTTTCACCAGGCTAGGTGAGCTCCCTCCATTGAAAATGGAAGATCTTCCACCAGACTAGGTGAGGTGCCTCCTTTGAAAAGGGAAGATCTTCCACGAGGCTAGGTGAGCTGCCTCCATTGAAAAGGGAAGATCTTCCACCAGGCTAAGTTAGCTGCCTCCATTGATAAGGGAAGATCTGCCACCTGACCAAGTGAGGTGCCTCTGTTGAAAAGAGATGTTCTGCCACCAGGCTATGAGAGCTGCCTCCATTGAAAAGGGAAGATCTTCCGCCAGGCTAGGTAAGCTGCCTCCATTGAAAAGGGAAGATCTTCCAACAGACTAGGTGAAGTGCCTCTGTAGAAAAGGGAAGATCTTCCACCAGGCTAGGTGAGCTGCCTCCATTGAAAAGGGCAGATCTTCCACCAGGCTAGGTGAGCTGCCTCCATTGAAAAGGGAAGATCTGCCACCGGACCAAGTGAGGTGCCTCTGTTGGTGTCGTAAAGGTGTCGTGAAGGTGTCGGAAGAGTGTCGTAGAGGTGTCGTAAAGTTGTCGTGCAGGTGTTGTAAAGGTGTCGTTAACGTGTTGTAAAGGTGTCGTAAAGGAGTCGTAAAGGTGTCGTAAAGGTGTCGTGAAGGTGTCGGAAGAGTGTCGTAGAGGTGACGGAGGTGGATTAGGTGTCGAATAGGTGTCGTATAGGTGTCGTATAGGTGTCACAACTCCTTTACGACACAATTAGGACCTTTAGGACACCGTTACGACACCTATACGACACCTTTACGACACCTATACGACACCTATACGACACCTCTACGACACTCTTCCGACACTCTTCCGAAACCTATACGACACCTATACGACACCATTGCGACACTCTTCCGATACTCTTCCGACACATCTACGACACTCTTCCGACACCTTTACGACACCTTTGCACCAGGTATTTTTCCTACAGATAGTGAAATTTTTGCTACAACAGCTTGTGAAATTTTTCCATTATCCAGCTAGTGAAATTTTTTCAACAGCTAGTGAAATTTTTCCAACAGCTTGTGAAATTTTTCCATCATCCAGCTAGTGAAATTTTTCCAACAGCTAGTGAAATTTTTCCAACAGCTTGTGAAATGTTTCCATCATCCATCTAGTGAAATTTTTCCAACAGCTAGTGAAATTTATCCAACAGCTTCTGAAATTTTTCCATCATCCAGCTAGTGAAATTTTTCCAACAGCTTGTGAAATTTTTCCATTATCCAGCTAGTGAAATTTTTTCAACAGCTAGAGAAATATTTCAAACGAGTGGAATTTTTCAAACAGCTAAAGAAATTTTTCCAACAGCTAGATTCTACATTTTTCCAACAGCTAGTGACATTTTTCCAACAGCTAGTGACATTTTTCCAACAGCAAGTGACATTTTTCCAACTGCTAGTGACATTTTTCCAACCACTAGTGACATTTTTCCAACCACTAGTGAAATTTTTCCAAAAACGAGAGAAATTTTTCCTACAGATAGTGAAATGTTTGCTACAACAGCTTGTGAAATTTTTCCATTATCCAGCTAGTGAAATTTTTCCTACAGCTATTAAAATTTTTTCAGCAGCTTGTGAAATTTTTCCAACAACTAGTGAAATTTTTCCAACAGCTTCTGAAATTTTTCCATCATCCAGCTAGTGAAATATTTCCAACAGCTTGTGAAATTTTTTCATCATCCAGCTAGTGAAATTTTTTAAAAATAAGAAAGATCTTTCACCAGGCTAGGTGAGCTCCCTCCATTGAAAATGGAAGATCTTCCACCAGACTAGGTGAGGTGCCTCCTTTGAAAAGGGAAGATCTTCCACGAGGCTAGGTGAGCTGCCTCCATTGAAAAGGGAAGATCTTCCACCAGGCTAAGTTAGCTGCCTCCATTGATAAGGGAAGATCTGCCACCTGACCAAGTGAGGTGCCTCTGTTGAAAAGAGATGTTCTGCCACCAGGCTATGAGAGCTGCCTCCATTGAAAAGGGAAGATCTTCCGCCAGGCTAGGTAAGCTGCCTCCATTGAAAAGGGAAGATCTTCCAACAGACTAGGTGAAGTGCCTCTGTAGAAAAGGGAAGATCTTCCACCAGGCTAGGTGAGCTGCCTCCATTGAAAAGGGCAGATCTTCCACCAGGCTAGGTGAGCTGCCTCCATTGAAAAGGGAAGATCTGCCACCAGACCAAGTGAGGTGCCTTTGTTGGTGTCGTAAAGGTGTCGTGAAGGTGTCGGAAGAGTGTCGTAGAGGTGTCGTAAAGTTGTCGTGCAGGTGTTGTAAAGGTGTCGTAAACGTGTCGTAAAGGTGTCGTAAAGGAGTCGTAAAGGTGTCGTAAAGGTGTCGTGAAGGTGTCGGAAGAGTGTCGTAGAGGTGACGGAGGTGGATTAGGTGTCGAATAGGTGTCGTATAGGTGTCGTATAGGTGTCACAACTCCTTTACGACACAATTAGGACCTTTAGGACACCGTTACGACACCTATACGACACCTTTACGACACCTATACGACACCTATACGACACCTCTACGACACTCTTCCGACACTCTTCCGAAACCTATACGACACCTATACGACACCATTGCGACACTCTTCCGATACTCTTCCGATACTCTTCCGACACATCTACGACACTCTTCCGACACCTTTACGACACCTTTACGACACCTTTGCACCAGGTATTTTTCCTACAGATAGTGAAATTTTTGCTACAACAGCTTGTGAAATTTTTCCATTATCCAGCTAGTGAAATTTTTTCAACAGCTAGTGAAATTTTTCCAACAGCTTGTGAAATTTTTCCATCATCCAGCTAGTGAAATTTTTCCAACAGCTAGTGAAATTTTTCCAACAGCTTGTGAAATTTTTCCATCATCCATCTAGTGAAATTTTTCCAACAGCTAGTGAAATTTATCCAACAGCTTCTGAAATTTTTCCATCATCCAGCTAGTGAAATTTTTCCAACAGCTAGTGAAATTTTTCCAACAGCTTGTGAAATGTTTCCATCATCCATCTAGTGAAATTTTTCCAACAGCTAGTGAAATTTATCCAACAGCTTCTGAAATTTTTCCATCATCCAGCTAGTGAAATTTTTCCAACAGCTTGTGAAATTTTTCCATTATCCAGCTAGTGAAATTTTTTCAACAGCTAGTGAAATTTTTCCAACAGCTTGTGAAATTTTTCCATCATCCAGCTAGTGAAATTTTTCCAACAGCTAGTGAAATTTTTCCAACAGCTTGTGAAATTTTTCCATCATCCATCTAGTGAAATTTTTCCAACAGCTAGTGAAATTTATCCAACAGCTTCTGAAATTTTTCCATCATCCAGCTAGTGAAATTTTTCCAACCAGCTAGTGAAATTTTTCCAACAGCTTGTGAAATGTTTCCATCATCCATCTAGTGAAATTTTTCCAACAGCTAGTGAAATTTATCCAACAGCTTCTGAAATTTTTCCATCATCCAGCTAGTGAAATTTTTCCAACAGCTTGTGAAATTTTTCCATTATCCAGCTAGTGAAATTTTTTCAACAGCTAGAGAAATATTTCAAACGCGTGGAATTTTTCAAACAGCTAAAGAAATTTTTCCAACTGCTAGATTCTACATTTTTCCAACAGCTAGTGACATTTTTCCAACAGCTAGTGACATTTTTCCAACAGCAAGTGACATTTTTCCAACTGCTAGTGACATTTTTCCAACCACTAGTGACATTTTCCCAACCACTAGTGACATTTTTCCAAAAACGAGAGAAATTTTTCCTACAGATAGTGAAATGTTTGCTACAACAGCTTGTGAAATTTTTCCATTATCCAGCTAGTGAAATTTTTCCTACAGCTACTGAAATTTTTTCAGCAGCTTGTGAAATTTTTCCAACAACTAGTGAAATTTTTCCAACAGCTTCTGAAATTTTTCCATCATCCAGCTAGTGAAATTTTTCCAACAGCTTGTGAAATTTTTTCATCATCCAGCTAGTGAAATTTTTTAAAAATAAGAAAGATCTTTCACCAGGCTAGGTGAGCTCCCTCCATTGAAAATGGAAGATCTTCCACCAGACTAGGTGAGGTGCCTCCTTTGAAAAGGGAAGATCTTCCACGAGGCTAGGTGAGCTGCCTCCATTGAAAAGGGAAGATCTTCCACCAGGCTAAGTTAGCTGCCTCCATTGATAAGGGAAGATCTGCCACCTGACCAAGTGAGGTGCCTCTGTTGAAAAGAGATGTTCTGCCACCAGGCTATGAGAGCTGCCTCCATTGAAAAGGGAAGATCTTCCGCCAGGCTAGGTAAGCTGCCTCCACTGAAAAGGGAAGATCTTCCAACAGACTAGGTGAAGTGCCTCTGTAGAAAAGGGAAGATCTTCCACCAGGCTAGGTGAGCTGCCTCCATTGAAAAGGGCAGATCTTCCACCAGGCTAGGTGAGCTGCCTCCATTGAAAAGGGAAGATCTGCCACCAGACCAAGTGAGGTGCCTCTGTTGGTGTCGTAAAGGTGTCGTGAAGGCGTCGGAAGAGTGTCGTAGAGGTGTCGTAAAGTTGTCGTGCAGGTGTTGTAAAGGTGTCGTTAACGTGTCGTAAAGGTGTCGTAAAGGAGTCATAAAGGTGTCGTAAAGGTGTCGTGAAGGTGTCGGAAGAGTGTCGTAGAGGTGACGGAGGTGGATAAGGTGTCGAATAGGTGTCGTATAGGTGTCGTATAGGTGTCACAACTCCTTTACGACACAATTACAACACCTTCAGGACACCGTTACGACACCTATACGACACCTTTACGACACCTATACGACACCTATACGACCCCTCTACGACACTCTTCCGACACTCTTCCGAAACCTATACGACACCTATATGACACCATTGCGACACTCTTCCGATACTCTTCCGACACATCTACGACACTCTTCCGACACCTTTACGACACCTTTGCACCAGGTATTTTTCCTACAGATAGTGAAATTTTTGCTACAACAGCTTGTGAAATTTTTCCATTATCCAGCTAGTGAAATTTTTACAACAGCTAGTGAAATTTTTCCAACAGCTTGTGAAATTTTTCCATCATCCAGCTAGTGAAATTTTTCCAACAGCTAGTGAAATTTTTCCAACAGCTTGTGAAATTTTTCCATCATCCATCTAGTGAAATTTTTCCAACAGCTAGTGAAATTTATCCAACAGCTTCTGAAATTTTTCCATCATCCAGCTAGTGAAATTTTTCCAACAGCTAGTGAAATTTTTCCAACAGCTTGTGAAATTTTTCCATCATCCATCTAGTGAAATTTTTCCAACAGCTAGTGAAATTTATCCAACAGCTTCTGAAATTTTTCCATCATCCAGCTAGTGAAATTTTTCCAACAGCTTGTGAAATTTTTCCATTATCCAGCTAGTGAAATTTTTTCAACAGCTAGAGAAATATTTCAAACGAGTGGAATTTTTCAAACATTTAAAGAAATTTTTCCAACAGCTAGATTCTACATTTTTCCAACAGCTAGTTACATTTTTCCAACAGCTAGTGACATTTTTCCAACAGCAAGTGACATTTTTCCAACTGCTAGTGACATTTTTCCAACCACTAGTGACATTTTTCCAACCACTAGTGACATTTTTCCAAAAACGAGAGAAATTTTTCCTACAGATAGTAAAATGTTTGCTACAACAGCTTGTGAAATTTTTCCATTATCCAGCTAGTGAAATTTTTCCTACAGCTACTGAAATTTTTTCAGCAGCTTGTGAAATTTTTCCATCCTTCAGCTAGTGAAATTTTTCCAACAACTAGTGAAATTTTTCCAACAGCTTCTGAAATTTTTCCATCATCCAACTAGTGAAATTTTTCCAACAGCTTGTGATATTTTTTCATCATCCAGCTAGTGAAATTTTTTAAAAATAAGAAAGATCTTTCACCAGGCTAGGTGAGCTGCCTCCATTAAAAATGGAAGATCTTCAACCAGACTAGGTGAGGTGCCTCCTTTGAAAAGGGAAGATCTTCCACGAGGCTAGGTGAGCTTCCTCCATTGAAAAGGGAAGAACTTCCACCAGGCTAAGTTAGCTGCCTCCATTGATAAGGGAAGATCTGCCACCTGACCAAGTGAGGTGCCTCTGTTGAAAAGAGATGTTCTGCCTGGTGGCTATGAGAGCTGCCTCCATTGAAAAGGGAAGATCTTCCGCCAGGCTAGGTAAGCTGCCTCCATTGAAAAGGGAAGATCTTCCAACAGACTAGGTGAAGTGCCTCTGTAGAAAAGGGAAGATCTTCCACCAGGCTAGGTGAGCTGCCTCCATTGAAAAGGGCAGATCTTCCACCAGGCTAGGTGAGCTGCCTCCATTGAAAAGGGAAGATCTGCCACCAGACCAAGTGAGGTGCCTCTGTTGGTGTCGTAAAGGTGTCGTGAAGGTGTCGGAAGAGTGTCGTAGAGGTGTCGTAAAGTTGTCGTGCAGGTGTTGTAAAGGTGTCGTAAACGTGTCGTAAAGGTGTCGTAAAGGAGTCGTAAAGGTGTCGTAAAGGTGTCGTGAAGGTGTCGGAAGAGTGTCGTAGAGGTGACGGAGGTGGATTAGGTGTCGAATAGGTGTCGTATAGGTGTCGTATAGGTGTCACAACTCCTTTACGACACAATTACAACACCTTCAGAACACCGTTACGACACCTATACGACACCTTTACGACACCTATACGACACCTATACGACACGTCTACGACACTCTTCCGACACTCTTCCGAAACCTATACGACACCTATACGACACCATTGCGACACTCTTCCGATACTCTTCCGACACATCTGCGACACTCTTCCGACACCTTTACGACACCTTTGCACCAGGTATTTTTCCTACAGATAGTGAAATTTTTGCTACAACAGCTTGTGAAATTTTTCCATCATCCAGCTAGTGAAATTTTTCCAACAGCTTGTGAAATTTTTTCATCATCCAGCTAGTGAAATTTTTTAAAAATAAGAAAGATCTTTCACCAGGCTAGGTGAGCTCCCTCCATTGAAAATGGAAGATCTTCCACCAGACTAGGTGAGGTGCCTCCTTTGAAAAGGGAAGATCTTCCACGAGGCTAGGTGAGCTGCCTCCATTGAAAAGGGAAGATCTTCCACCAGGCTAAGTTAGCTGCCTCCATTGATAAGGGAAGATCTGCCACCTGACCAAGTGAGGTGCCTCTGTTGAAAAGAGATGTTCTGCCACCAGGCTATGAGAGCTGCCTCCATTGAAAAGGGAAGATCTTCCGCCAGGCTAGGTAAGCTGCCTCCATTGAAAAGGGAAGATCTTCCAACAGACTAGGTGAAGTGCCTCTGTAGAAAAGGGAAGATCTTCCACCAGGCTAGGTCAGCTGCCTCCATTGAAAAGGGCAGATCTTCCACCAGGCTAGGTGAGCTGCCTCCATTGAAAAGGGAAGATCTGCCACCAGACCAAGTGAGGTGCCTCTGTTGGTGTCGTAAAGGTGTCGTGAAGGTGTCGGAAGAGTGTCGTAGAGGTGTCGTAAAGTTGTCGTGCAGGTGTTGTAAAGGTGTCGTAAACGTGTCGTAAAGGTGTCGTGAAGGTGTCGGAAGAGTGTCGTAGAGGTGACGGAGGTGGATTAGGTGTCGAATAGGTGTCGTATAGGTGTCGTATAGGTGTCACAACTCCTTTACGACACAATTACAACACCTTCAGGACACCGTTACGACACCTATACGACACCTTTACGACACCTATACGACACCTATACGACACCTCTGCGACACTCTTCCGACACTATTCCGAAACCTATACGACACCTATACGACACCATTGCGACACTCTTCCGATACTCTTCCGACACATCTACGACACTCTTCCGACACCTTTACGACACCTTTACGACACCTTTGCACCAGGTATTTTTCCTACAGATAGTGAAATTTTTGCTACAACAGCTTGTGAAATTTTTCCATTATCCAGCTAGTGAAATTTTTTCAACAGCTAGTGAAATTTTTCCAACAGCTTGTGAAATTTTTCCATCATCCAGCTAGTGAAATTTTTCCAACAGCTAGTGAAATTTTTCCAACAGCTTGTGAAATTTTTCCATCATCCATCTAGTGAAATTTTTCCAACAGCTAGTGAAATTTATCCAACAGCTTCTGAAATTTTTCCATCATCCAGCTAGTGAAATTTTTCCAACAGCTAGTGAAATTTTTCCAACAGCTTGTGAAATGTTTCCATCATCCATCTAGTGAAATTTTTCCAACAGCTAGTGAAATTTATCCAACAGCTTCTGAAATTTTTCCATCATCCAGCTAGTGAAATTTTTCCAACAGCTTGTGAAATTTTTCCATTATCCAGCTAGTGAAATTTTTTCAACAGCTAGAGAAATATTTCAAACGAGTGGAATTTTTCAAACAGCTAAAGAAATTTTTCCAACAGCTAGATTCTACATTTTTCCAACAGCTAGTGACATTTTTCCAACAGCTAGTGACATTTTTCCAACAGCAAGTGACATTTTTCCAACTGCTAGTGACATTTTTCCAACCACTAGTGACATTTTTCCAACCACTAGTGACATTTTTCCAAAAACGAGAGAAATTTTTCCTACAGATAGTGAAATGTTTGCTACAACAGCTTGTGAAATTTTTCCATTATCCAGCTAGTGAAATTTTTCCTACAGCTACTGAAATTTTTTCAGCAGCTTGTGAAATTTTTCCAACAACTAGTGAAATTTTTCCAACAGCTTCTGAAATTTTTCCATCATCCAGCTAGTGAAATTTTTCCAACAGCTTGTGAAATTTTTTCATCATCCAGCTAGTGAAATTTTTTAAAAATAAGAAAGATCTTTCACCAGGCTAGGTGAGCTCCCTCCATTGAAAATGGAAGATCTTCCACCAGACTAGGTGAGGTGCCTCCTTTGAAAAGGGAAGATCTTCCACGAGGCTAGGTGAGCTGCCTCCATTGAAAAGGGAAGATCTTCCACCAGGCTAAGTTAGCTGCCTCCATTGATAAGGGAAGATCTGCCACCTGACCAAGTGAGGTGCCTCTGTTGAAAAGAGATGTTCTGCCACCAGGCTATGAGAGCTGCCTCCATTGAAAAGGGAAGATCTTCCGCCAGGCTAGGTAAGCTGCCTCCATTGAAAAGGGAAGATCTTCCAACAGACTAGGTGAAGTGCCTCTGTAGAAAAGGGAAGATCTTCCACCAGGCTAGGTGAGCTGCCTCCATTGAAAAGGGCAGATCTTCCACCAGGCTAGGTCAGCTGCCTCCATTGAAAAGGGCAGATCTGCCACCAGACCAAGTGAGGTGCCTCTGTTGGTGTCGTAAAGGTGTCGTGAAGGTGTCGGAAGAGTGTCGTAGAGGTGTCGTAAAGTTGTCGTGCAGGTGTTGTAAAGGTGTCGTAAACGTGTCGTAAAGGTGTCGTAAAGGAGTCGTAAAGGTGTCGTAAAGGTGTCGTGAAGGTGTCGGAAGAGTGTCGTAGAGGTGACGGAGGTGGATTAGGTGTCGAATAGGTGTCGTATAGGTGTCGTATAGGTGTCACAACTCCTTTACGACACAATTACAACACCTTCAGGACACCGTTACGACACCTATACGACACCTTTACGACACCTATACGACACCTATACGACACCTCTACGACACTCTTCCGACACTCTTCCGAAACCTATACGACACCTATATGACACCATTGCGACACTCTTCCGATACTCTTCCGACACATCTACGACACTCTTCCGACACCTTTACGACACCTTTGCACCAGGTATTTTTCCTACAGATAGTGAAATTTTTGCTACAACAGCTTGTGAAATTTTTCCATTATCCAGCTAGTGAAATTTTTTCAACAGCTAGAGAAATATTTCAAACGAGTGGAATTTTTCAAACAGCTAAAGAAATTTTTCCAACAGCTAGATTCTACATTTTTCCAACAGCTAGTGACATTTTTCCAACAGCTAGTGACATTTTTCCAACAGCAAGTGACATCTTTCCAACTGCTAGTGACATTTTTCCAACCACTAGTGACATTTTTCCAACCACTAGTGACATTTTTCCAAAAACGAGAGAAATTTTTCCTACAGATAGTGAAATGTTTGCTACAACAGCTTGTGAAATTTTTCCATTATCCAGCTAGTGAAATTTTTCCTACAGCTACTGAAATTTTTTCAGCAGCTTGTGAAATTGTTCCAACAACTAGTGAAATTTTTCCAACAGCTTCTGAAATTTTTCCATCATCCAGCTAGTGAAATTTTTCCAACAGCTTGTGAAATTTTTCCATTATCCAGCTAGTGAAATTTTTTCAACAGCTAGAGAAATATTTCAAACGAGTGGAATTTTTCAAACAGCTAAAGAAATTTTTCCAACAGCTAGATTCTACATTTTTCCAACAGCTAGTGACATTTTTCCAACAGCTAGTGACATTTTTCCAACAGCAGATCTGCCACCTGACCAAGTGAGGTGCCTCTGTTGAAAAGAGATGTTCTGCCTGGTGGCTATGAGAGCTGCCTCCATTGAAAAGGGAAGATCTTCCGCCAGGCTAGGTAAGCTGCCTCCATTGAAAAGGGAAGATCTTCCAACAGACTAGGTGAAGTGCCTCTGTAGAAAAGGGAAGATCTTCCACCAGGCTAGGTGAGCTGCCTCCATTGAAAAGGGCAGATCTTCCACCAGGCTAGGTGAGCTGCCTCCATTGAAAAGGGAAGATCTGCCACCAGACCAAGTGAGGTGCCTCTGTTGGTGTCGTAAAGGTGTCGTGAAGGTGTCGGAAGAGTGTCGTAGAGGTGTCGTAAAGTTGTCGTGCAGGTGTTGTAAAGGTGTCGTAAACGTGTCGTAAAGGTGTCGTAAAGGAGTCGTAAAGGTGTCGTAAAGGTGTCGTGAAGGTGTCGGAAGAGTGTCGTAGAGGTGACGGAGGTGGATTAGGTGTCGAATAGGTGTCGTATAGGTGTCGTATAGGTGTCACAACTCCTTTACGACACAATTACAACACCTTCAGGACACCGTTACGACACCTATACGACACCTTTACGACACCTATACGACACCTATACGACACCTCTACGACACTCTTCCGACACTCTTCCGAAACCTATACGACACCTATATGACACCATTGCGACACTCTTCCGATACTCTTCCGACACATCTACGACACTCTTCCGACACCTTTACGACACCTTTGCACCAGGTATTTTTCCTACAGATAGTGAAATTTTTGCTACAACAGCTTGTGAAATTTTTCCATTATCCAGCTAGTGAAATTTTTACAACAGCTAGTGAAATTTTTCCAACAGCTTGTGAAATTTTTCCATCATCCAGCTAGTGAAATTTTTCCAACAGCTAGTGAAATTTTTCCAACAGCTTGTGAAATTTTTCCATCATCCATCTAGTGAAATTTTTCCAACAGCTAGTGAAATTTATCCAACAGCTTCTGAAATTTTTCCATCATCCAGCTAGTGAAATTTTTCCAACAGCTAGTGAAATTTTTCCAACAGCTTGTGAAATTTTTCCATCATCCATCTAGTGAAATTTTTCCAACAGCTAGTGAAATTTATCCAACAGCTTCTGAAATTTTTCCATCATCCAGCTAGTGAAATTTTTCCAACAGCTTGTGAAATTTTTCCATTATCCAGCTAGTGAAATTTTTTCAACAGCTAGAGAAATATTTCAAACGAGTGGAATTTTTCAAACAGCTATAGAAATTTTTCCAACAGCTAGATTCTACATTTTTCCAACAGCTAGTGACATTTTTCCAACAGCTAGTGACATTTTTCCAACAGCAAGTGACATTTTTCCAACTGCTAGTGACATTTTTCCAACCACTAGTGACATTTTTCCAACCACTAGTGACATTTTTCCAAAAACGAGAGAAATTTTTCCTACAGATAGTGAAATGTTTGCTACAACAGCTTGTGAAATTTTTCCATTATCCAGCTAGTGAAATTTTTCCTACAGCTACTGAAATTTTTTCAGCAGCTTGTGAAATTTTTCCATCCTTCAGCTAGTGAAATTTTTCCAACAACTAGTGAAATTTTTCCAACAGCTTCTGAAATTTTTCCATCATCCAACTAGTGAAATTTTTCCAACAGCTTGTGAAATTTTTTCATCATCCAGCTAGTGAAATTTTTTAAAAATAAGAAAGATCTTTCACCAGGCTAGGTGAGCTGCCTCCATTGAAAATGGAAGATCTTCCACCAGACTAGGTGAGGTGCCTCCTTTGAAAAGGGAAGATCTTCCACGAGGCTAGGTGAGCTGCCTCCATTGAAAAGGGAAGAACTTCCACCAGGCTAAGTTAGCTGCCTCCATTGATAAGGGAAGATCTGCCACCTGACCAAGTGAGGTGCCTCTGTTGAAAAGAGATGTTCTGCCTGGTGGCTATGAGAGCTGCCTCCATTGAAAAGGGAAGATCTTCCGCCAGGCTAGGTAAGCTGCCTCCATTGAAAAGGGAAGATCTTCCAACAGACTAGGTGAAGTGCCTCTGTAGAAAAGGGAAGATCTTCCACCAGGCTAGGTGAGCTGCCTCCATTGAAAAGGGCAGATCTTCCACCAGGCTAGGTGAGCTGCCTCCATTGAAAATGGAAGATCTGCCACCAGACCAAGTGAGGTGCCTCTGTTGGTGTCGTAAAGGTGTCGTGAAGGTGTCGGAAGAGTGTCGTAGAGGTGTCGTAAAGTTGTCGTGCAGGTGTTGTAAAGGTGTCGTAAACGTGTCGTAAAGGTGTCGTAAAGGAGTCGTAAAGGTGTCGTAAAGGTGTCGTGAAGGTGTCGGAAGAGTGTCGTAGAGGTGACGGAGGTGGATTAGGTGTCGAATAGATGTCGTATAGGTGTTGTATAGGTGTCACAACTCCTTTACGACACAATTACAACACCTTCAGGACACCGTTACGACACCTATACGACACCTTTACGACACCTATACGACACCTATACGACACCTCTACGACACTCTTCCGACACTCTTCCGAAACCTATACGACACCTATACGACACCATTGCGACACTCTTCCGATACTCTTCCGACACATCTACGACACTATTCCGACACCTTTACGACACCTTTGCACCAGGTATTTTTCCTACAGATAGTGAAATTTTTGCTACAACAGCTTGTGAAATTTTTCCATCATCCAGCTAGTGAAATTTTTCCAACAGCTAGTGAAATTTTTCCAACAGCTTGTGAAATTTTTCCATCATCCATCTAGTGAAATTTTTCCAACAGCTAGTGAAATTTATCCAACAGCTTCTGAAATTTTTCCATCATCCAGCTAGTGAAATTTTTCCAACAGCTAGTGAAATTTTTCCAACAGCTTGTGAAATTTTTCCATCATCCATCTAGTGAAATTTTTCCAACAGCTAGTGAAATTTATCAAACAGCTTCTGAAATTTTTCCATCATCCAGCTAGTGAAATTTTTCCAACAGCTTGTGAAATTTTTCCATTATCCAGCTAGTGAAATTTTTCCTACAGCTACTGAAATTTTTTCAGCAGCTTGTGAAATTTTTCCAACAACTAGTGAAATTTTTCCAACAGCTTCTGAAATTTTTCCATCATCCAGCTAGTGAAATTTTTCCAACAGCTTGTGAAATTTTTTCATCATCCAGCTAGTGAAATTTTTTAAAAATAAGAAAGATCTTTCACCAGGCTAGGTGAGCTGCCTCCATTGAAAATGGAAGATCTTCCACCAGACTAGGTGAGGTGCCTCCTTTGAAAAGGGAAGATCTTCCACGAGGCTAGGTGAGCTGCCTCCATTGAAAAGGGAAGATCTTCCACCAGGCTAAGTTAGCTGCCTCCATTGATAAGGGAAGATCTGCCACCTGACCAAGTGAGGTGCCTCTGTTGAAAAGAGATGTTCTGCCACCAGGCTATGAGAGCTGCCTACATTGAAAAGGGAAGATCTTCCGCCAGGCTAGGTAAGCTGCCTCCATTGAAAAGGGAAGATCTTCCAACAGACTAGGTGAAGTGCCTCTGTAGAAAAGGGAAGATCTTCCACCAGGCTAGGTCAGCTGCCTCCATTGAAAAGGGCAGATCTTCCACCAGGCTAGGTGAGCTGCCTCCATTGAAAAGGGAAGATCTGCCACCAGACCAAGTGAGGTGCCTCTGTTGGTGTCGTAAAGGTGTCGTGAAGGTGTCGGAAGAGTGTCGTAGAGGTGTCGTAAAGTTGTCGTGCAGGTGTTGTAAAGGTGTCGTAAACGTGTCGTAAAGGTGTCGTAAAGGAGTCGTAAAGGTGTCGTAAAGGTGTCGTGAAGGTGTTGGAAGAGTGTCGTAGATTAGGATGTAGGATGATGTGGATTAGGTGTCGAATAGGTGTCGTATAGGTGTCGTATAGGTGTCGTATAGGTGTCACAACTCCTTTACGACACAATAAGGACCTTTAGGACACCGTTACGACACCTATACGACACCTTTACGACACCTATACGACACCTATACGACACCTCTACGACACTCTTCCGACACTCTTCCGAAACCTATACGACACCTATACGACACCATTGCGACACTCTTCCGATACTCTTCCGACACATCTACGACACTCTTCCGACACCTTTACGACACCTTTACGACACCTTTGCACCAGGTATATTTCCTACAGATAGTGAAATTTTTGCTACAACAGCTTGTGAAATTTTTCCATCATCCAGCTAGTGAAATTTTTCCAACTGCTAGTGAAATTTTTCCAACAGCTTGTGAAATTTTTCCATCATCCATCTAGTGAATTTTATCCAACAGCTTCTGAAATTTTTCCATCATCCAGCTACTGAAATTTTTCGAACAGCTTGTGAAATTTTTCCACCATCAGCTAGTGAAATGTTTTAAACATCTAGTTAATTTTTTCCAACAGCTAGTGACATTTCTCGAACAGCTAATGAAATTTTTCTAACAGCTGGATTCTACATTGTTCCAACAGCTAGATTCGACATTTTTCAAAAAGGTAGTTTAATTTTTTCAACAGCTAGAGAAATATTTCAAACGAGTGGAATTTTTCAAACAGCTAAAGAAATTTTTCCAACAGCTGGATTCTACATTTTTCCAACAGCTAGTGACATTTTTCCAACAGCTAGTGACATTTTTCCAACAGCAAGTGACATTTTTCCAACTGCTAGTGACATTTTTCCAACCACTAGTGACATTTTTCCAACCGCTAGTGACATTTTTCCAAAAACGAGAGAAATTTTTCCTACAGATAGTGAAATTTTTGCTACAACAGCTTGTGAAATTTTTCCATTATCCAGCTTGTGAAATTTTTCCAACAGCTAGTGAAATTTTTCCAACAGCTTGTGAAATTTTTCCATCATCCAGCTAGTGAAATTTTTCCAAAAGCTAGTGAAATTTTTCCAACAGCTTGTAAAATTTTTCCATCATCCAGCTAGTGAAATTTTTCCAACAGCTTGTGAAATATTTCCATCATCCAGCTAGTGAAATTTTTCCAAAAGCTTCTGAAATTTTTCCATCATCCAGCTACTGAAATTTTTCGAACACCTTGTAAAATTTTTCAACCATCAGTTAGTGAAATGTTTCAAACAGCTAGTGAAATTTTTCCAACAGCTAGTGAAATTTCTCCAACAGCTAGTGAAATTTTTCCAACAGCTAGATTCTACATTTTGCTAGTGTTATTTTTAACAGGTAGTGACATTTTTCCAACAGCTAGTGACATTTTTCCAACAGCTACTGACATTTTTCAAACGGCTAGTGACATTTTTCCAACCGCTAGTGACATTTTTCCAAACGCTAGTGACATTTTTCCAACAACGAGAGAAATCTTTCCTACAGATAGTGAAATGTTTGCTACAACAGCTTGTGAAATTTTTCCATTATCCAGCTAGTGAAATTTTTCCTACAGCTACTGAAATTTTTTCAGCAGCTTGTGAAATTTTTCCATCCTTCAGCTAGTGAAATTTTTCCAACAGCTAGTGAAATTTTTCCAACAGCTTCTGAAATTTTTCCAAAATCCACGTAGTGAAATTTTTCCAACAGCTTGTGAAATTTTTCCATCATCCAGCTAGTGAAATTTTTCCAACAGCTTGTGAAATTTTTTCATCATCCAGCGAGTGAAATTTTTTAAAAATAAGAAAGATCTTTCACCAGGCTAGGTGAGCTGCTTCCATTGAAAAGGGAAGATCTTCAACCAGACTAGGTGAGCTGCCTCCATTGAAAATGGAAGATCTTCCACCAGACTAGGTGAGGTGCCTCCTTTGAAAAGGGAAGATCTTCCATGAGGCTAGGTGAGCTGCCTCCATTGAAAAGGGAAGATCTTCCACCAGGATAAGTAAGCTGCCTCCATTGATAAGGGAAGATCTCCCACCTGACCAAGTGAGGTGCCTCTGTTGAAAAGAGATGTTCTGCCACCAGGCTATGAGAGCTGCCTCCATTGAAAAGGGAAGATCTTCCGCCAGGCTAGGTAAGCTGCCTCCATTGAAAAGGGACGATCTTCCAACAGACTAGGTGAGGTGCCTCTGTAGAAAAGGGAAGATCTTCCACCAGGCTAGGTGAGCTGCCTCCATTGAAAAGGGCAGATCTTCCACCAGGTTAGGTGAGCTGCCTCCATTGAAAAGGGAAGATCTGCCACCAGACCAAGTGAGGTGCCTCTGTTGGTGTCGTAAAGGTGTCGTGAAGGTGTCTGAAGAGTGTCGTAGAGGTGACGGAGGTGGATTAGGTGTTGAATAGGTGTCGTATAGGTGTCGTATAGGTGTCACGACTCCTTTACGACACCATTACAACACCATTAGGACACCGTTAAGACACCTATACGTCACCTTTATGACACCTATACGACACCTATACGACACCTCTACGACACCTCTACGACACTCTTCCGACACTCTTCCGAAACCTATACGATACCTATACGACACCATTGCGACACTCTTCCGATACTCTTCCGACACTTTAACGACGCCTATACGACACCTTTACGACACCTTTACGATAACTTTACGACACATCTACGACACTCTTCCAACACCTTTACGACACCTTTACGACACCTTTGCGACACCTTTTTTTCCTACAGATAGTGAAATTTTTGCTACAACAGCTTGTGAAATTTTTCCATCATCCAGCTAGTGAAATTTATCCAACAGCTAGAAAAAATTTTCCAACAGCTAGAGAAATATTTCAAACGAGTGGAATTTTTCAAACAGCTAAAGAAATTTTTCCAACAGCTAGATTCTACATTTTTCCAACAGCTAGTGAAATTTTTCCAACTGCTAGTGACATTTTTCCTACCTTTAGTGACATTTTTCCAACCGCTAGTGACATTTTTCCAAAAACGAGAGAAATTTTTCCTACAGATAGTGAAATTTTTGCTACAACAGCTTATGAAATTTTTCCATAATCCAGCTAGTGAAATTTTTCCAACAGCTAGTGAAATTTTTCCAACAGCTTGTGAAATTTTCCCATCATCCAGCTAGTGAAATTTTTCCAACAGCTAGTGAAATTTTTCCAACAGCTTGTAAAATTTTTCCATCATCCAGCTAGTGAAATTTTTCCAACAGCTTCTGAAATTTTTCCATCATCCAGCTACTGAAACTTTTCGAACACCTTGTAAAATTTTTCCACCATCAGCTAGTGAAATGTTTCAAACAGCTAGTGAAATTTTTCCAACAGCTAGTGAAATTAACAGCTAGTGAAATTTTTCCAACAGCTTGTGAAATTTTTCCATCATCCGGCTAGTGAAATTTTTCCAACAGCTTGTGCCATTCCATCATCCAGCTAGTAAAACTTTTCCAACGGCTTGTGAAATTTTTTCATCATCCAGCTAGTGACATTTTTCAAAAATAGGAAGATCTTCCACCAGGCTAGGTGAGCTGCCTCCATTGAAAAGGGAAGATCTACCACCAGGCTAAGTAAACTGCCTCCATTGAAAAGGGAAGATCTTCCAACAGACTAGGTGAAGTGCCTCTGTAGAAAAGGGAAGATCTTCCACCAGGCTAGGTGAGCTGCCTCCATTGAAAAGGGCAGATCTTCCACCAGGCTAGGTGAGCTGCTTCCATTGAAAAGGGAAGATCTGCCACCAGACCAAGTGAGGTGCCTCTGTTGGTGTCGTAAAGGTGTCGTGAAGGTGTCGGAAGAGTGTCGTAGAGGTGTCGTAAAGTTGTCGTGCAGGTGTCGGAAGAGTGTCGTAGAGGTGACGGAGGTGGATGAGGTGTCGAATAGGTGTCGTATAGGTGTCGTATAGGTGTCACGACTCCATTACGACACCATTACAACACCTTTAGGACACCGTTACGACACCTATACGACACCTTTACGACACCTATACGACACCTAAACGACACCTCTACGACACTCTTCCGACACTCTTCCGAAACCTATACGACACCTATACGACACCATTGCGACACTCTTCCGATACTCTTCTGACAATTTAACGACACCTATACGACACCTTTACGACACCTTTACGATAACTTTACGACACATCTACGACACTCTTCCGACACCTTTACGACACCTTTGCACCAGGTATTTTTTCTACAGATAGTGAAATTTTTGCTACAACAGCTTGTGCAATTTTTCCGTTATTCAGCTAGTGAAATTTTTCCAACAGCTAGTGAAATTTTTCCAACAGCTTGTGAAATTTTTCCATCATCCATCTAGTGAAATTTTTCCAACAGCTAGTGAAATTTATCCAACAGCTTCTGAAATTTTTCCATCATCCAACTACTGACATTTTTCGAACAGCTTGTGAAATTTTTCCACCATCAGCTAGTGAAATTTTTTAAACATCTAGTTTAATTTTTCCAACAGCTAGTGACATTTCTCGAACAGCTAATGAATTTTTTCTAACAGCTGGATTCTACATTTTTCCAACAGCTAGATACGACATTTTTCAAAAAGGTAGTTTAATTTTTTCCAACAGCTAGAGAAATATTTCAAACGAGTGGAATTTTTCAAACAGCTAAAGAAATTTTTCCAACAGCTAGATTCTACATCTTTCCAACAGCTAGTAACATTTTTCCAACAGCTAGTGACATTTTTCCAACAGCAAGTGACATTTTTCCAACTGCTAGTGACATTTTTCCAACCACTAGTGACATTTTTCCAACCACAAGTGACATTTTTCCAAAAACGAGAGAAATTTTTCCTACAGATAGTGAAATGTTTGCTACAACAGCTTGTGAAATTTTTCCATTATCCAGCTAGTGAAATTTTTCCTACTGCTACTGAAATTTATTCATCATCCAACTACTGACATTTTTCAACAGCTAGTGAAATTTTTCCAACACCTTGCGAAATTTTTCCATCATCCAGCTAGTGAAATTTTTCCAACAGCTAGTGAAATTTTTCCAACAGCTTGTGAAATTTTTCCATCATCCATCTAGTGAAATTTTTCCAACAGCTAGTGAAATTTATCCAACAGCTTCTGAAATTTTTCCATCATCCAACTACTGACATTTTTCGAACAGCTTGTGAAATTTTTCCACCATCAGCTAGTGAAATGTTTTAAACATCTAGTTTAATTTTTCCAACAGCTAGTGACATTTCTCGAACAGCTAATGAATTTTTTCTAACAGCTGGATTCTACATTTTTCCAACAGCTAGATACGACATTTTTCAAAAAGGTAGTTTAATTTTTCCAACAGCTAGAGAAATATTTCAAACGAGTGGAATTTTTCAAACAGCTAAAGAAATTTTTCCAACAGCTAGATTCTACATTTTTCCAACAGCTAGTGACATTTTTCCAACAGCTAGTGACATTTTTCCAACAGCAAGTGAAATTTTTCCAACTGCTAGTGACATT
This sequence comes from Agonopterix subpropinquella, assembly GCA_922987775.1. Taxonomy (NCBI): domain Eukaryota; kingdom Metazoa; phylum Arthropoda; class Insecta; order Lepidoptera; family Depressariidae; genus Agonopterix; species Agonopterix subpropinquella. The sequence goes on along the minus strand of OV277693.1, from coordinate 49,606,642 downwards.
TTTCCAACCACTAGTGACATTTTTCCAACCACTAGTGACATTTTTCCAAAAACGAGAGAAATTTTTCCCACAGATAGTGAAATGTTTGCTACAACAGCTTGTGAATTTTTTCCATTATCCAGCTAGTGAAATTTTTCCTACAGCTACTGAAATTTTTTCAGCAGCTTGTGAAATTTTTCCATCCTTCAGCTAGTGAAATTTTTCCAACAGCTAGTGAAATTTTTCCAACAGCTTCTGAAATTTTTCCATCATCCAGCTAGTGAAATTTTTCCAACAGCTTGTGAAATTTTTTGATCATCCAGCTAGTGAAATTTTTTAAAAATAAGAAAGACATTTTTTGAACCGCTAGTGACATTTTTCCAAAAACGAGAGAAATTTTTCCTACAGATAGTGAAATTTTTGCTACAACAGCTTGTGAAATTTTTCCATTATCCAGCTAGTGAAATTTTTTCAACAGCTAGTGAAATTTTTCCAACAGCTTGTGAAATTTTTCCATCATCCAGCTAGTGAAATTTTTCCAACAGCTTGTAAAATTTTGCCATCATCCAGCTAGTGAAATTTTTCCAACAGCTTGTGAAATATTTCCATCATCCAGCTAGGTAAATTTTTCCAACAGCTAATGAAATTTTTCTAACAGCTGGATTCTACATTTTTCCAACAGCTAGTTTCGACATTTTTCAAAAACCTAGTATTATTCTTCCAACAGCTAGAGAAATTTTTCAAACGAGTGGCATTTTTCAAACATCTAAAGAAATTTTTCCAACAGCTAGATTCTACATTTTTCCAAAAGCTAGTGACATTTTTTCAACAGCTAGTGACATTTTTCCAACAGCTAGTGACATTTTTCCAACTGCTAGTGACATTTTTCCATCCGCTAGTTACATTTTTCCAACCGCTAGTGACATTTTTCCAAAAACGAGATAAATTTTTCCTACAGATAGTGAAATTTTTCCATTATCCAGCTAGTCAAATTTTCCCAACAGCTAGTGAAATTTTTCCAACAGCTTGTGAAATTTTTCCATCATCCAGCTAGAGAAATTTTTCCAACAGCTTCTGAAATTTTTCCATCATCTAGCTTCTGAAATTTTTCGAACAGCTTGTAAAATTTTTCCACCATCAGCTAGTGAAATGTTTCATACAGCTAGTGAAATTTTTCCAACAGCTAGTGAAATTTTTCCAACAGCTAGCGAAATTTTTCCAAAAGCTAGTGAAATTTTTCCAACAGCTAGATTCTATATTTTGCTTGTGACATTTTTCAAACAGCTAGTGACATTTTTCCAACAGCTAGTGACATTTTTCCAACAGCTAGTGAAATTTCTCGAACAGCTAATGAAATTTTTCTAACAGCTGGATTCTACATTTTTCCAACAGCTAGTTTCGACATTTTTCAAAAAGCTAGTATTATTCTTCCAACAGCTAGAGAAATTTTTCAAACGAGTGGCATTTTTCAAACATCTAAAGAAATTTTTCCAACAGCTAGATTCTACATTTTTCCAAAAGCTAGTGACATTTTTTCAACAGCTAGTGACATTTTTCCAACAGCTAGTGACATTTTTCCTACTGCTAGTGACATTTTTCCATCCGCTAGTTACATTTTTCCAACCGCTAGTGACATTTTTCCAAAAACGAGATAAATTTTTCCTACAGATAGTGAAATTTTTGCTACAACAGCTTGTGAAATTTTTCCATTATCCAGCTAGTCAAATTTTCCCAACAGCTAGTGAAATTTTTCCAACAGCTTGTGAAATTTTTCCATCATCCAGCTAGTGAAATTTTTCCAACAGCTTCTGAAATTTTTCCATCATCTAGCTTCTGAAATTTTTCGAACAGCTTGTAAAATTTTTCCACCATCAGCTAATGAAATGTTTCATACAGCTAGTGAAATTTTTCCAACAGCTAGTGAAATTTTTCCAACAGCTTCTGAAATTTTTCCATCGTCCACCAAGTGAAATTTTTCAAACAGCTTGTGAAATGTTTCCATCATCCAGCTAGTGAAATTTTTCCAACAGCTTGTGAAATTTTTCCACCATCAGCTAGTGAAATTTTTCAAACGGCTAGTGAAATTTTTCCAACCGCTAGTGATATTTTTCCAACGAGAAAAATTTCTCCTAGAGATAGTGAAATTTTTCCTATAGCTTGTGAAATTTTTCCATCATCCAGCTAGTGACATTTTTCCAAGAGCTTGTGAATTTTTTTCATCATCCAGCTAGTGAAATTTTTTAGAAATAGGAAGATCTTTCACCAGTCTAGGTGAGCTGCCTCTATTGAAAAGGGAAGATCTTCAACCAGACTAGGTGAGCTGCCTCCATTGAAAATGGAAGATCTTCCACCAGACTAGGTGAGGTGCGTCCTTTGAAAAGGGATGATCTTCCACAAAACTAGGTGAGCTGCCTCCATTGAAAAGGGAAGATCTTCCACCAGGCTAAGTTAGCTGCCTCCATTGGTAAGGGAAGATCTGCCACCTGACCAAGTGAGGTGCCTCTGTTGAAAAGGGATGTTCTGCCACCAGGCTATGAGAGCTGCCTCCATTGAAAAGGGAAGATCTTCCAACAGGCTAGGTAAGCTGCCTGTACAGGTGTCGTATTAGGTGTCGTATAGTCGTCGTATAGGTGTCGCGACTCCTTAACGACACCATTACGACACCTTTACGACACCGTTACGACACCTTTACGAAACCTTTACGACACATCTACGACACCTGAACGACACTCTTCCGACACCTTCACGATACCTTTACGACACCTATACGACACCTTAACGACACCCATACAACACCTAAACGACACCTATACGACATCTTTACGACATCTGTACGACACCTTAATGACACCTTCGCGACACTTTTACGACACCTATACGACACCTATACGAAACCTCTACGATACTCTTCCGAAACCTATACGACACCTATACGACACCATTGCGACACTCTTCCGATACTCTTCCGACAGTTTAACGACACCTATACGACACCTTTACGATAACTTTACGACACCTCTACGACACCTATACGACATTACGAAGATCTTCCACCAGGCTAGGTGAGCTGCCTCCATTGAAAAGGGCAGATCTTCCACCAGGCTAGGTGAGCTGCCTCCATTGAAAAGGGAAGATCTGCCACCAGACCAAGTGAGGTGCCTCTGTTGGTGTCGTAAAGGTGTCGTGAAGGTGTCGGAAGAGTGTCGTAGAGGTGACGGAGGTGGATTAGGTGTCGAATAGGTGTCGTATAGGTGTCGTATAGGTGTCACGACTCCTTTACGACACCATTACAACACCTTTAGGACACCGTTACGACACCTATACGACACCTTTACGACACCTATACGACACCTATACGACACCTCTACGACACTCTTCCGACACTCTTCCGAAACCTATACGACACCTTTACGACTCCTTTACGACACCTTTACGACACGTTTATGACACCTTTACAACACCTGCACGACAACTTTACGACACCTCTACGACACTCTTCCGACACCTTCACGACACCTTTACGACACCAACAGAGGCACCTCACTTGGTCTGGTGGCAGATCTTCCCTTTTCAATGGAGGCAGCTCACCTTTGCGACACTCTTCCGATACTCTTCTGACAATTTAACTACACCTATACGACACCTTTACGACACCTTTACGATACCTTTACGACACATCTACGACACTCTTCCGACACCTTTACGACACCTTTACGACACCTTTGCACCAGGTATTTTTCCTACAGATAGTGAAATTTTTGGTACAAAAGCTTGTGAAATTTTTCCATTATCCAGCTAGTGAAATTTTTTCAACAGCTAGTGAAATTTTTCCAACAGCTTGTGAAATTTTTCCATCATCCAGCTAGTGAAATTTTTCCAACAGCTAGTGAAATTTTTCCAACAGCTTGTGAAATTTTTCCATCATCCATCTAGTGAAATTTTTCCAACAGCTAGTGAAATTTATCCAACAGCTTCTGAAATTTTTCCATCATCCAACTACTGACATTTTTCGAACAGCTTGTGAAATTTTTCCACCATCAGCTAGTGAAATGTTTTAAACATCTAGTTTAATTTTTCCAACAGCTAGTGACATTTCTCGAACAGCTAATGAATTTTTTCTAACAGCTGGATTCTACATTTTTCCAAAAGCTAGATACGACATTTTTCAAAAAAGTAGTTTAATTTTTCCAACAGCTAGAGAAAGAAATATTTCAAACGAGTGGAATTTTTCAAACAGCTAAAGAAATTTTTCCAACAGCTAGATTCTACATTTTTCCAACAGCTAGTGACATTTTTCCAACAGCTAGTGACATTTTTCCAACAGCAAGTGAAATTTTTCCAACTGCTAGTAACATTTTTCCAACCACTAGTGACATTTTTCCAACCACTAGTGACATTTTTCCAAAAACGAGAAAAATTTTTCCTACAGATAGTGAAATGTTTGCTACAACAGCTTGTGAAATTTTTCCATTATCCAGCTAGTGAAATTTTTCCTACAGCTACTGAAATTTTTTCAGCAGCTTGTGAAATTTTTCCATCCTTCAGCTAGTGAAATTTTTCCAACAGCTAGTGAAATTTTTCCAACAGCTTCTGAAATTTTTCCATCATCCAGCTAGTGAAATTTTTCCAACATCTTGTGAAATTTTTTCATCATCCAGCTAGTGAAATTTTTTAAAAATAAGAAAGACATTTTTCCAACCGCTAGTGACATTTTTCCAAAAACGAGAGAAATTTTTCCTACAGATAGTGAAATTTTTGCTACAACAGCTTTTGAAATTTTTCCATTATCCAGCTAGTGAAATTTTTCCAACAGCTAGTGAAATTTTTCCAACAGCTAGTGAAATTTTTCCAACAGCTTGTAAAATTTTTCCATCATCCAGCTAGTGAAATTTTTCCAACAGCTTGTGAAATTTTTCCATCATCCAGCTAGTGAAATTTTTCCAACAGTTTCTGAAATTTTTCCATCATCCAGCTACTGAAATTTTTCTAACACCTTGTAAAATTTTTCCACCATCAGCTAGTGAAATGTTTCAAACAGCTAGTGAAATTTTTCCAACAGCTAGTGAAATTTCTCCAACAGCTAGTGAAATTTTTCCAACAGCTTGTGAAATTTTTCCATCATCCAGCTAGTGAAATTTTTCAAACAGCTTGTGAACTTCCATCATCCAGCTAGTGAAACTTTTCCAATGGCCTGTGAAATTTTTCCATCCGCTAGTGACATTTTTCCAACCGCTAGTGACATTTTTCCAAAAACGAGAGAAATTTTTCCAACAGATAGTGAAATTTTTGCTACAACAGCTTGTGAAATTTTTCCATTATCCAGCTAGTGAAATTTTTCCAACAGCTAGTGACATTTTTCCAACAGCTTGTGAAATTTTTCCATCATCCAGCTAGTGAAATTTTTCCAAGAGCTTCTGAAATTTTTCCATCATCCAGCTACTGAAATTTTTCGAACAGCTTGTAAAATTTTTCCACCATCAGCTAGTGAAATGTTTCAAACAGCTAGTGAAATTTTTCCTACAGCTAGTGAAATTTTTCCTACAGCTTCTGAAATTTTTCCATCATCCAGCTAGTGAAATTTTTCAAACAGCTTGTGAACTTCCATCATCCATCTAGTGAAACTTTTCCAATGGCCTGTGAAATTTTTCCATCCGCTAGTGACATTTTTCCAACCGCTAGTGACATTTTTCCAAAAACGAGAGAAATTTTTCCAACAGATAGTGAAATTTTTGCTACAACAGCTTGTGAAATTTTTCCATTATCCAGCTAGTGAAATTTTTCGAACAGCTAGTGTAATTTTTTCAACAGCTTGTGAAATTTTTCCATCATCCAGCTAGTGAAATTTTTCCAAGAGCTTCTGAAATTTTTCCATCATCCAGCTACTGAAATTTTTCGAACAGCTTGTAAAATTTTTCCACCATCAGCTAGTGAAATGTTTCAAACAGCTAGTGAAATTTTTCCAACAGCTAGTGAAATTTTTCCTACAGCTTCTGAAATTTTTCCATAGTCCACCAAGTGAAATTTTTCAAACAGCTTGTAAAATGTTTCAAAAATCTAGTATAATTTTTCCTACAGCTAGCGAAATTTTTCCAAAAGCTAGTGAAATTTTTCCAACAGCTAGATTCTACATTTTGCTAGTGACATTTTTCAAATAGCTAGTGACATTTTTCCAACAGCTAGTGACATTTTTCCAACAGCTAGTGAAATTTCTCGAACAGCTAATGAAATTTTTCTAACAGCTGGATTGTACATTTTTCCAACAGCTAGTTTCGACATTTTTCAAAAAGCTAGTATAATTCTTCCAACAGCTAGAGAAATTTTTCATACGAGTGGCATTTTTCAAGCATCTAAAGAAATTTTTCCAACAGCTAGATTCTACATTTTTCCAAAAGCTAGTGACATTTTTCCAACAGCTAGTGACATTTTTCCAACTGCTAGTGACATTTTTCCATCCGCTAGTTACATTTTTCCAACTGCTAGTGACATTTTTCCAAAAACGAGATAAATTTTTCCTACAGATAGTGAAATTTTTGCTACAACAGCTTGTGAAATTTTTCCATTATCCAGCTAGTCAAATTTTCCCAACAGCTAGTGAAATTTTTCCAACAGCTTGTGAAATTTTTCCATCATCCAGCTAGAGAAATTTTTCCAACAGCTTCTGAAATTTTTCCATCATCCAGCTTCTGAAATTTTTCGAACAGCTTGTAAAATTTTTCCACCATCAGCTAGTGAAATGTTTCAAACAGCTAGTGAAATTTTTCCAACAGCTAGTGAAATTTTTCCAACAGCTTCTGAAATTTTTCCATCGTCCACCAAGTGAAATTTTTCAAACAGCTTGTGAAATGTTTCCATCATCCAGCTAGTGAAATTTTTCCAACAGCTTGTGAAATTTTTCCACCATCAGCTAGTGAAATTTTTCAAACGGCTAGTGAAATTTTTCCAACCGCTAGTGATATTTTTCCAACGAGAAAAATTTCTCCTACAGATAGTGAAATTTTTCCTATAGCTTGTGAAATTTTTCCATCATCCAGCTAGTGACATTTTTCCAACAGCTTGTGAAATTTTTCCATCATCCAGCAAGTGAAATTTTTCCAACAGCTTGTGAATTTTTTTCATCATCCAGCTAGTGAAATTTTTGAAAAATGTTGCTGCCTCCATTGAAAAGGGAAGATCTTCCACCAGGCTTAGTTAGCTGCCTCCATTGATAAGGGAAGATCTGCCACCTGACCAAGTGAGGTGCCTCTGTTGAAAAGGGATGTTCTGCCACCAGGCTATGAGAGCTGCCTCCATTGAAAAGGGAAGATCTTCCAACACGCTCGGTAAGCTGCCTGTACAGGTGTCGTATTAGGTGTCGTATAGTCGTCGTATAGGTGTCGTATAGGTGTCGCGACTCCTATTCTTTTATTGTAAATAAAATGTAAAATTTTATGATCTTAGTTTCATTTAATAAGCTAGGTTATTTAGGAAAAAATAATGCTTATGAGTAGCCCTTTCAAACGCTATTATAAAATACATGTAATTTTACTATCACATTTGGCGGGTTTGATTCCCGGTTGAGGTATGCGATTTAAAAAAAACTGTGAATGCAGTTCTACTTATTATTAAAAATTAAACGATGTCTTCTTTCAGTAAAATATCCTATCTTTAATATTTAGAGTACTTTCCCTCCGTGTGGCATCGCCGTGGGACGACGCCCTGTATACGGTCGAATTGAGAAACCTCCTCCTTTTTTGAAGTCTGTTAAAAAAAGGATGACTGAAAACTCATAAGACATCAACTTTGCTGTAACAGTACCTTTTTTACAATAATTAATTACTTATTTTAGGTTTATCAACAATTCCTCGGTTCACTTGGGATGAACGAAGGCCTTTAAGAAATACACTGAATTGGCAAGAAGGCGTACTACCTACCATGTACAATGTCTTAACCAATTCTAGTAATTTATATCCATCCACCTCCAGATTCCAAAGAATACCTACATTACCTAGTGAAAAATTTTTCTAACAGTCCTATTTTGTGTTACCATAATATTTTTTTTGTGTAATGCTTTAATGACGGCTAAACTAAATTTGTTTGTTTTCAACTCAATCGGTTGACGGAAAATTGCAAGATTCGTATCTTAGCTAAACTGTTCGTGTGCTAGTGAAACGTGGATGTTCTGAGGTCTCAGCATATCTCTGACTTCCCCCTCGGGTATATAGTCGTGAGCATATGCTATGCTGAATATATGTTAGATATATTTTTTTCAATTAATATAGGTATTGACACAGTTATTTTTAATTAACCATAAAATATAATACTTGTTTAAGCATAAGCGTAAGCATATACTAGTCGTTTTTTTCGAGTTGGCCGCTCCCTCCCTTCCCGCTTCACCGTACCGCACCCCTAAGAGACCCTATTAAGGGGCGTCCGCCCGGTTTTGAGTAACTTTGTAACCAATTTATACATTAACTATGACACTTTTTAAGCAGAAAACAAAACTGAACAATCTACAGGATATGAGAAGTGATGTGGTTTTTCTCGAAATCTATTTTAATTAATAAAACTGAAGAAAAACGACTCCAAAGTCACCTCTTTTTTTCCATTTGTAACCGTTTTACTCTTACATTGTTGATCAGAAGAATATGAAAATTTACAATATTCTTCACAATACAATATAAAATGATGTGGTTTTCTTATTTTTTGAAAATTCATAAAAAATCATACAGGTTTTCAAAGAAAACGGAAAATTCTGACCGGAGCCGCGCAATTGAAGCGGGAAGGCTAATTGCAAAAGTTTGCTTGTAAGAAAGAGAGCCTTGCAGATGGGAGGAGTAGCCTTGAACGCAATTTTATAACCTTTAGCAACGCAACCACGTACGGCACGTCCGTCCCGGTCGCTAATATCGCTTTTAATTTGAAATTTTTATTCGCTTGTTATTATAATTTTTTGTCGACGGGACCAGTTAATGTGCCTGTGACGAAATTTTGTAACGGTCATAGACGGCCAACTCCAAGCAAACGGGTAGTAATATGCTCATGACTATATTCCCCAAAGGGGGTAGTAAGGAATATTCTGGAACCTCCGAATTTTATGAATACTCGAATTAATACTTGTTAATACTTATTTTATTTAAGAAGGTAATAACTATTAGATGTTTAATATACATATACATAAAAACAAATGTAAACACATACCTACATAGAATGATAGTTACCGATACAGTTCAAATTTTTTTTTCAAAATAAAAGATTGCTTTGTTATTTTGAATTGTTTTATTTAAAATAATTTGCCAATTATTTCCAAATGTACAAACATATTTTATGTGTTGTGTGTTAATGTTTGCTTCGCCTGGATTCTTAATTATTTGTTGTTATCTTTGGAGATAACAACAAATAATTAAGGGGCTATGTGAAAAAAATAGGATTCTTCAAAGCTTCATATATCATGAAGTACTAACATTAGGAGTATGATTTTCGGATATGTGTAAATTGAACATATAATTGAAGTTTTGATTAGAGTCAAAACACGATTAAGACACATTTTCTCGATAGAAAAAGAAGCCAAAGTAGCCTCTGTTTTTATCTATAAACGCTTCGAACTGCTAAACGGTGAATAATAGAAACACGAGACTTGATTAAAAAAAAAGAGATTGATATTTTCTAAATTTTGATTAGAGCAGAATTGAAATAACATAAATAGTACAATCACAATTAAATTACGCTGCCGGCGCTAGCGCCTGGCCGCCTGGCAAAATGTTCGTAACTTTTTGTTTGCACGGTATGAAGGACGCGTTCATACCATACCTACCTAATAATATTATAAAGAGGAAAGATTTGATTTTTTGTTTATTTGTTTGCATTGAATAGGCTCCGAACCTACTGGACCGATCTGAATAATTTCTTTACCATTATTAGAATGCTACATCAGGTACAAAGTTTGCCGCGGTCATCTATAATGAATAAATAAACTATAACTATTTCCAAAAATGTTTTATTTACTTTATAGAAACTGGCATATTATTAATTAGGTAATGCGGGGTTTACACGGGTCGATTTTGCATAGCACAATTAGCACATGAACAGATATCTTGGCAAAGCCGCATCAGAAGAAAAGTTTTCTGCAAATTGAGCATTTTTGCAAATGTTACTAAGCATTTTACATCTTGTACATGTAAAGGTTCAAATTGACTTGAAGCGATAACGGGCAGCGCGGCGCCCCGCACGGCGCCGCTCGTCCGCTCCTCCCACTACGCCAATCCAGTGTTGTCTTTGTTCCCGATTTCTGTGTATTTAAATACTTTTGGATTTTTAATATAGATGACAGACTTTTCACAAAAATGTTAAACAGATTTCTAACTTCTGATAAAGTTTCGGTACAGAAAAGTGATTTTACTTTATTTTTATACAAATGCTACGCATTTAATGACTTTTTGACTAAATGGGAAAGAAAAAGCGGATAAATTAAAGGAACGGTTTCAGCCAAACCTATTTTAAAATGTAGGTACTAAATTATAATAATATTGCCCATAGTGACTTCGCATCTTTTCTTTTAACTTATTTTGAGCCCTTTTTCGATGTTTTTGGCACTGGTCATAAATAACATTTACTCCCAGCAGCGGACTAAGCCCATTGAAGGCCCGGGGCGAAAAAAGTTAATGAGGCCCCCCGACCGCCCGGACTTCCCACAAATTTATATCAAAGTTTTTTGAAGTTCAACTTCATGTTTTTGTAATTCTGATCCGCAACCTTTTTGTGTGACAGAAGATCGAAATTTAAATCGGGAGCTGAAGCTTGAAATTTAAATCGGGAGAAGTTTCACATCTGCCGGGCGTCCCGTGACGACTAAAAATTATTTTTACGGTACAATAAAATCTAAAACTTGGAGCGAAATTAAAAACAAATATAATCTATAGCCAGCAAAATGAGCTCAAGATTTTACTGCAATATGATATTTTATTAGCTCGTCGCACATATTATGTTCTAAACCTGAAGCAACTTCTGCAGATCTTGCAACACGACTTCAATACAGTGAAAAACCTAGAACGAGCGAAGCGAGCTCGAGATTTTTTTATAATATTATTAGATCACTGCGATAATACTATCTAAAACCAGGTGCAAGCGAAGCGAGCTCGAGATTTTATTGCAAAATTATTTGATCGTTGCAAGCCTGGAGTGCGATTTTTGAATATCAGACGTTCAAAACGAGTAGTAGAAAATGACGTAAAATCGATGATTTGCCATTTTTGAATTCAACTTTCTATCACTCGCAACGAGTGCTCCGAACCACTCGTAACCAATTCTACCACTCGAATGTTTGACGTTTGTAATGTTGTCAGACGTCAACAGATTTAACTTTTTTTCTACGTTCCGTTAACCCATAATTTTGGCGGTAAAGTCCGATTTGAAATGTTACTATGAAACCATTCATTCGTTCGTTCGTTCAATTGAAACATTTTCTGTGTGAATCGAAACGGTTTTGGCACATCCGAACGATTTCAAAAATAGAGAAAAACGTAACCACTCGGAATGAAAATCTCAATTCGTATGCGAATGTCAAGTCGCTCGTATGATTTTCAAAAATCGCACTCCTGCATTACGATATTATATCCAATGCGTCTAGGTTTTGCGGTAGGTACAGTATTAACCAGGAGCGAACGAAGCGGGCACAAGATTTTATACTGCAATACGATAAGGACCAAAAAGAGTGAGAGTAGCAACATCACGATTTTAGTACAATGGGATTAGGTCGTTGCAAATTGCAATACAAACAAAATTGAAGAGCGAGCGAAGCGAGCTCGAAAATTTATTGCAATATAATGAAAACGCCGCTATAAGATTTAGAACCATGGGCTCATATCGAAATCAAGTCTGTTCATGTATAGAGCTCGTCATTTTGCACCAAAAGCTGGAGCGTGCGAGCTCAGTTACGGAGCGCAGAACTAAAACAAAAAGATTGAGCTAGCGAAGCGAGCTCGAAAATTCACAAATATTTTGACATTCTTGATATTTGGTCGCAGACTGCGTACTTGGGGGCTCCAACTCTAAACTGCAGTCTCAAGACCGAAGGCCCGGGTGTTCAACTCCAAACTGCCCCTTATTTACTAAACTAATTTTTGCCTTGTTTTGGATTTGATTTGAATGGACTGGCAGTCATAGATAATACTTACTGTCACACCAAAATGATAGCTTTTCATATGTTTTGACATACCAGTCATAGATAACACTTACTGTCACACCAAAATGATAGCTTTTCATATATTTTGACATACCAGTCATAGATAACACTTACTGTCACACCAAAATGCTAGCTTTCCATATATTTTGACGTACCAGTCATAAATAATACTTACTGTCACACCAAAATGATAGCTTTTCATACATGACGGAGAACGAGGGCGGCGAGGCGCACTGATGGTAGGTGAAGGTGGCGCCTCAGCACGATCTTGATCCATGGGCATGTTGCGACGGTAAAAATACAATGTCGTATTTTAGAGAAGGTTTATTACAATATGCACAAACCAGTACTATGGACACTAGTAAGTCCACCGGCGGCGGAGCGAGTGTCAAGTCCGACGTTTACACTGAGAATGAATCGATCGACTGGCGAGCACGCCTTTTATACACTCTCCCCACTCCCGCGCTGGCGGCCGTGCGCACCGTGCACGTGTCCGCACAAGTAGGATCTTAATGATAACTTAACAATTACTACAACTGATTTTCTGCGACACGGCTATCCTGGCATCTCAGTTGTCCTCGACTGAATTACCTGTGGGAAAAGTGACCACAGAGTATTTCTCATTCGACCATCCTGACTTAGGGCTTAACTAATACAAAAAAAAACATTAATTTAAAATAGGGACAGAGCCAAGACATTGGATTTACAAAATTTACAAATTTCAACAAAAAATTGATTTGCAGTTGATTAAGCAAACATTGTCATCATCGATGAATAAATCTCACTACAATCTCAAATGGACATAGTGAACATTCGCTCCAACGAAAGTTACTTTGAATTACATCACTGGTCCGCCCGTACCAACGGCTCATCCGAATTATATCCGCACCAACGGATGTACCTACACGATGGGTCCGCCTCAACGGCCCATCTGTGTTGTCCGCACCAACGGATCTTTTAAGGATAGGTCCACACCAATGGACCATCCAATTTGTCCGCACCAACGGATCTTTTGAGAGTTTGTCCGCACCAACGGATCTTTTAAGAATTTGTCCGCACCAACGGATCTTTTATGGATGGAACCTCACTGACGGACCATACATATTGACCGCATCACTGGATCTTTTAAGGACGGGTCCGCACCAACGGACCGAGAATTTGGAATACAACTGGAATGACTGTGTGCTTAATCAGAGCTGCTTTCACTAACATCTACATCTAGTTCTCTGGGAGGTTCGGGATCGGGAAATTTTTTAATTCTATCGTGCGGATATTTGTAGGTTCGATTGGAGTTCAAACCTCTCAAAAGATATCTATCACCAGGTAGCACACTAATAACTCGAAAGGGACCTTTAAATTTGGGATCGAGTTTTGTTTGATTCCTTTCCTCATTTTCGATCAAGACAAAGTCTTCTTCGGAAAAGTTATGGACCACTGCTTTGTTTCGACCAATCTACTCTTTTCAGCACTAGCATTGATACCCATATTCTTAGTCGCATGCTCCCTTACTGCGTCCAAATTGATAATAGCTTGTTCATCATCTACAGTCGCTAAGTTTAACGGTCTGGAAATTTTACCTATCATCATTTCAAGTGGACTTGCCTTGGTGACTCTGTTGATCGTGGAATTCAAGACAAGTTGAACATCCCCTAACGCATCCTGCCACGAACAATCTTTTTGAACCTCAACGGCAGTAAGCATAGATTTGAGAGTGCCCATAACACGTTCGACTTGGCCATTTGCCCGGCTTCCACCCGTCGCAATTAGATGTAATTCAATGTTGTGATTTTTGCAATAATTTGCAAAATCATTAGATGCAAAACAACGACCCTGGTCAGCTATCACACGTTTAGGAGCACCAAATAAATTAATCCCTGACTTTAAAGCTTGGATGCTGCTCTTACTGTCAATATTTAGACTATGGTTGAGAAGTAAAAATTTTGTAAAAGCATCAGTGAGCACAAATACGTATTCCTTTCCATCATTTTTGCCACTTAGTTTCCCTGACGCATCAATGTAAATCGTGTGCCAAGGTATTGGTACTTTGGGAATAGGATGAAGTTCTGCCTGAATACGGCCAGAATTAGATTTGGAAATTTTGCATGTGATGCATTTATCCACAAACTTGCGAACATACTTGGACATACCAGGGAACCAATAGTGGTCGAAGACTTTTTCTAAGGTTCTTTCCCACCCCACATGAATTAGGGACTCGTGAATGTTGTTGATCACAGACCATCTGAAGGATCGAGGAATAATGGGCAAAACTCGAGTCCGTCCATTCCGCTGGACTCTTCTATGTAGAATGTTTGCCCGCATTTCAAATGTTTTGCGAGCCTCTTCTGTCAGAATTTCGTTTCTGTAGTCAGAAATGATTTTAGCAATTTCCTCATCTTTTTCTTGTTCCACTTGGAGCCAGTTCGGAGACAATTGCGTCAGATCAACGCGCTCTTCAATGTGCTGTGAGTGTTCGGACACAGATTTTGTTGGAAGGGGGTTTCTAGAAAAGAAGTCAACGTGACGCATCCTATTGCCCTCCCGATAGACGACATCACAATCGAATGACTGAAGATACGACCACCACCTATGAACTCTGGAAGAAAGATCAACCTTCTTCTGAGAATCCCTCAACGACTGACAGTCTGTAACTACAGTGAACTTACGACCATGAAGGTAGTGCTTAAAGAATTTTATAGAATTAAAGACAGCTAGTGTTTCCAAATCATAAGAGTGATACTTGGACTCAGCAGACGAAGTGCGACGGCTGTAGTAGGCAACAACGTATTGTTTTCCGTCTACCTTTTGAACCAACATCGCCCCATAGCCATCGGCACTCGCATCGGTGTGCAGCTCAACAGCCAGATTAGGATTAAAGATCATCAAAAGCGGTTCACTGGTCATATGGGAAATCAGTTTTCGACGGATCGCTTCATGCGCAGGTTGCCAATTTAAATCGCCTTTGCCGCTGGTTAAATTGTATAGAGGGCTAAGAATTTTTGAGCACTGGGGAATAAATTGGCGGAAGTATGAAATAAGGCCAATAAATTGCCGAAGTTGAACTACAGTTTGGGGTGGAGGTAATCATGTTAGAGCATCAATTTTTGCTGGGTTGGGACTTACTTGACCGGCTTCGACGACATATCCCAAGTATTCAATACGGGTCTTAAGAAAAGAGCACTTGGATAGATTCAGAGAAAAACCTGATTTAGTAAGGACGTCTAGTACTATGTGCAATCTTTGGAGACCTTCTTCAATGGATTCAGATGGAATCAACAGATCGTCAACATAACAGACGACAAATTTGTGACCCAAATCGCCCAAAGCATTAGTTACCGCCCGTTGATAAACAGATGTCGCATTTTTTAACCCAAAAGGCATAGTTAGATATTCCCATTGACCTTCCGGCGTAACAAAAGCAGTTTTTTCAATTGAATCGGAGTGCACAGGGATTTGGTGATAACCAGAAAGCATGTCAAGAGACGTAAACCAAGTTGCACCACCTAAACGAGCAATTTGATCTTCGATCAGGGGAATCGGATACTTATCAGATATAGTGTTATCATTCAACTCCCTGTAATCAATACACACACATACGGTCCATTCCATCCTTTTTCTTGACTAACAAAGCAGGGCTAGCAAAAGGCGAACAGCTAGGCCTGATAATGCCAGCTTGAAGAAGTTCCTGAATTCACTCTCTAATAACTAGTCTTTCTTCTGGATTAAACCGATAAGGGCGACGCTGTACTACTCTATTGGGGTCAAGAAGTCGGATCTGGAGTTCTCCGGAAGAGACTCGAGATTGAGGAAGTCCTTCCTCAAATGAAGAGCGATACTTCTGAAGGATGGAAATAAGTTCCAGCTTGGAATTAATTGGCACATCAGTGTCGATGTTATTGAAACTGACTTCCTTAACAGCAGTGGTATAAATATTGTGATTGCTGATTTCCTTACGACGAGAAAACACAATAGAGTCAGCCGACATCAAAACATCAATACCCTGCAGTAGAATCTCTCTACCTAGCATAACATTATCTTTAAGGCATTGATCCGGAAGAACATGAAATAATACTTCAAATTTTAGGTCACCTATGGTAACTTCAGAAACGATTTGTATTGTACTTTTTACGCTTAACTTCCCTATGCCAACCAGGCTAACAACATTATGGATCCGTTTACCGGACACCTTGGAAGCTATAATTTCGGAAATAAGGGAGCATTCGGCACCAGAATCATAGTGAAAAGGAATTTGCTCACCGTTGTTCACCAATACACCAGCAGGGCTGTCAACTGAGCAGGCGTCCACCCGCCGGAGCTGTGGGCCGCTTGGAGTTGCGTTGTCCGACGAGGTAGCACCGCTGCTGCCAGCTGCACTGGAGTTGCGAGGGCATTTCGGCGCGAAATGACCTGTCTCCCCGCAACGAAAACAGATAACACCTCTGGTTGATCGAGGCCGTGCAAGAGTAGGGCCTACCGGTGCTGAAGCCGAAGTGTGAAAGCTTCTCTTCCCATCTGGTTTAGAGCGACATTCGTTTGAAGTATGCCCTAACTTTCCACACGAGAAACATTTGACCTTGGGTCGCTTGGCGTCACTGCCTTCATTGTTATACTGCGAAGAAGCTGGTACCTTTCTTTTTAAATAAGAGAACGCTTGCAGTTCTCGTTGTAGTTTCTCTCGAGAGGATATCTCAGAAGTGAAAGCGATCCTAATCAGCCTGCTATCGAATTGTGCCACGTGCGCCAATACCGTCGATGTTATAATCTGGTCGGTCGTCATGTTCTGCCATTTTGAAGATAGAGTGGTCATCAAACGCGCTGCATATGAAGCCAGGTTTTCGTCCTCATTAGGCTTACCGTTGAGGATATTGATTAAGGTGGCGGCAGGGGTTTCTAAATCGTGATATCTGGCAGCAAAGAGTTCTTTGAATTGCTGCCACGTAATATCAGGAAAGGCGATTTGAGACAACCACCTGGAAGCGCTACCTTTTAAAGCCTTACTCAATGCCATAATTAGTTCTCCACCGTATACTTCAAGTCCACTGAGGCACAGGTCAACAGTCACGGACCAGGCTTGAGGATCCCCATCGCGCTTGTCAGGGTCAAATTCAGGCAAGTAAATTTTTGGGCTTACAGATGGCTTCGTTGCTTCAATTATTTTTAACATGTTGTGGTTTTGTATTTCTAGCAGCGTGCGCAACATCCTGTCGTTTGCATTAGTAGCCCGAGCTGATCCCAACTCTGATGACGGAGAACGAGGGCAGCGAGGCGCACTGATGGTAGGTGAAGGTGGCGCCTCAGCACGATCTTGATCCAAGGGCATGTTGCGAGGGTAGGCTCGGGCAGTAAAATACAATGTCGTATTTTAGAGAAGGTTTATTACAATATGCACAAACCAGTACTATGGACACTAGTAAGTCCACCGGCGGCGGAGCGAGTGTCAAGTCCGACGTTTACACTGAGAATGAATCGATCGACTGGCGAGCACGCCTTTTATACACTCTCCCCACTCCCGCGCCAGCGGCCGTACTTGTGCAGGTGCGCACCGTGCACGTGCGCACCGTGCACGTGCGCACCGTGCACGTGTCCGCACAAGTAGGATCTTAATGATAACTTAACAATTACTACAACAGATTTTCTGCGACATATATTTTGACATACCAGGCATAGATAACACTTACTGTAACACTAAAATGATAGCTTTTCATATATTTTGACATACCAGTCATAAATAATACTTACTGTCACACCAAAATGATAGCTTTTCATATATTTTGTCGTACCAGTCATAGACTTACTGTCACACCAAAATGCATTAAATTATTTTATGGTTTTTCAAACCATCAAACTGACCAACTTTTACTTACTACGGGATTAACCTTGAAATCGCGATAAAAAATCCGCTGTTTCATACGTTTTGGTCGAATTATCGAGTAGCTGTGCCATTTTTATAAGACAGCTGAATTTTTTTCGTGATTTCGATATTGGCTCCACAGTGAAAGCTGTTCAGTTTGATGGTCTGAAGCACCTTGCTATATTTGTATGCAGTCGGTTTTTTTTTATACTTACAACATGCTAGTTTATAAAATAAAATAAAATAAAATGTTTTGTTACTAACACTAGCTGTAAGATACATGTATACTAACACTATATGGACATCTTGTCTAAAATAAATTATTTGAATTGAATTGAATTACTTTATCGGTGTATTCAGACAGTGAAACTAAACAACTTTTCCTAAGGAACAGGAAGGTCTAAAAACGAGATTTTTTTTGGACCTCCCATAGAAAATCGAGCGGCTGATCTGCACTTTTGTATGGAAGGTCCAACAAATTTACTCGTTCGAGTCATGTTCTTTAGGGAAAGTTGCTTGGTCTCATTAACATAAATAACATAAATATTCTTTATTTGTACACCAAAAACATACAGCAACAAAAACAGAATAAAAGAACGTAAGAGTGCAAATGGCGGTCTTATCACTAAAACTGATTGTCTGAATACCTACCTTAAAATTATGTTAGTAATTAAAAAGTGGTGTATTATACACCAATTTGCATGTTTGTAATAGTATAGTTACTAGTTAGTGTTTTTACACTTGCTTCTTTAGTAAAACATTTAACGAAAATAATACTACCTATGTGAAGTTTTGAAAACGACAAAAATGAGCATACGCCTATTGACCGCGTGCCGCCCGAGGAGCCGTGTAAATGTATCGTAATATTGCAACAATGTAATCGATGCAAGAGCGAACGTGCTCCTTCGTTGAAAGCAAGGAACATATGTACTCTCTACGTTGAAAGCCAAAAGACGTCTGAATCGGTTATAATAAAGTACTCTTTGGTCTGAATCAGGCCTATGACAGCTTAGTTCTGGTGTAGCCGTTGTGGCGCTGTTTCCCATCGTCCTCATTGGACGATGATACATTGTATCATCATTGATACAACGCCATATTGAACTTACAACAACAGCAGCCTCATGCCGTGTTGTTGCGTCAGAAGCTTATATCTTGTGATTTTCCTGGTATTTTAGCTTGAGTTTAGAATCCTTGAGAAGCCTCAATTCTTCTCCGTCGTATGACATAATAATATCGTTGAATAGTTTGTTCCTTGGTCAAATATCCCTATTTATGCATCCTTGAATCAGTGTATACATACCTATAACTACAAGTTCTATACACATTAGTTTGACGACAGAACGCCACAACGGAAACAATGGAACTAAGTGCAAATTTCACTGTCGCATCTTGAGCTTGCTACATATCAGTAATCTGTGGTCTGAATTTGTGTCCGTATAGTTAGCAGCCTCACCAGCTCATTCGAAGGTTTTGACTAAGCCACGATTTAGTGCCCAATTAGTGCAATTTGGTGCCCAAAGCACAGATTTGGTGCTCATGTAGTCTAAAAGATATTTGGGTACCTTACTGAGGCTGCTAGATAGACGTCAAGCTAGCTAGCAGTCACACTTTGAAATACTGTTTGTATCGATGTGATTTATATGTCACGATTTAGTGCTCATTTAGTGATTCCTATATCCAAAATTTCATTAATATTGATCCAATACAAGCCGAGATATAATAGTACATTGTTGAGGCTGCTAACTAGACGTTTCTTCCAACGATGATTCCAATGAAACGGATGCACATTTGAAACAAATAAATACATAGCGATTTAGTGCTCTGACTGTGACTCTTATGATATTTATGAAAAGTAGAATTTTCTTTCCTATTTCCCAAAAAAATTACGTAAACTTCTACATACTAATCGTAATTTAGGTCTGACGAAACCGTTGATCAAATTTAGACTTTATTCAACTGTGATAGGGTTTAAAATTGTTTTTAATTTTATGGTTAGTACTGCCAAGCAAAAAAGTTAAATAAATTTTTATAACTGTGACAATACTCACTCTCTTATGTTTGTATTGAGTGACTCAATTTGAGTCCAGGAGTGCGATTTTTGAATCTCATTCGCTGAGTTTAGCAGTTGAAAATGTCAAAATTACTGTGGAGATCAAATCTACTGCTGATTTGACTTTCAAAAATCATACTTCAGGAGTGCGATTTTTGAAAGTCAAATCAACTGTAGAAAGATACTTATCTCCATAGTAATTTTGACATTTTCAACTGCTGAACTCAGCGAATGAGATTCAAAAATCGGACTCCAGGAGTCTATTATTATTCTCTACTATTCGACTATTACTGTATTAATTGACTAGCCCCAAATCATTTGTGTCAAGCTTGTGTCAAGTAATGAGGATTTTTGCCGACAGATAAGGTAATTTTTTGCAAACTACGTCCTTATTTTACTTTATGGTTACTATTATCCTCCTTCTAGCGTAGTCGGGTAAAATCGAATGGTTATTAGAAAAACTAAATGAAACTAGGATAATAATGAACAGATTTATTATAAGTGAATAAATAACACATATTTTTGACTTTTCTTATTGAAATGCCCTGCCAATAACTGCCTCTCTGTGGTTAAGAGCACTGGGCTCTCGACACGGAGGTCGTGGGTTCGATTCCCACGGGGGACACCTCCTGATATGTCACTGTGTGCGTTTTTCCCCAGTTGGTAAGGACATTACAGGCTAAATCACCAGATTGTCTGAAAAGAAAGATGATTCCGTACTTCGGATGGCACGTTAAGCCGTTGGTCCCTGCTACTATCTCTTGTGGTAGTAGCTGTTACATAGTTACATCGTTTTTTTGGTTTTTGCTACCAAAATCTACCAGAAATTACCGAAAACTAGTTACCAGAAGAAACAAAAATTTCCAAAATCTACAAAAAAGAACCAAAAACAACCAAAATCTACAAAAAATCTAGGAAAAACTACCAAAAACGTTTCAAATCTATCATAAAGAACCAAAATGTACTGAAATTTAAAATTTGTATTTTATTTTGTTACGTGAGCGTAACATTGTACACGTCTGACCACTTGACGCGCGCTTCCCGCTCCGCTGACGCTGCCTTCCCGCGTCATGGTCGCGTTGGTTTGGGCGACTTGGCGGTACGCCGTAAGATTACATTGGCAGCGACCGCCGCGCGGTAGACGCTTCCGCTTCCCAGTCGCTTTGGTCGTGCGGGTCTGAACACTCCATTATAGTCTTCTTCTTATCACGTGGGCAGAGCCCTGATGTCAAAGTTTTTTCAGACCGCCTGACGTGGTTTTTATGTAATGACTACTACCACCAGAGATAGTAGCAGGGACGAACGGCTTAACGCGCCATCCGAAGCACGGAATCATTTTTCTTTTCAGACAATCAGGTGGGTAATCAACTGGGGAAAAACGCACAAAGTGACATATCACTAGGTGTCCCCTTCTTCTTATCGTGTGGGCAGAGCCCTGGTGTCCCCTGTGGGAATCGAACCCACGACCTCCGTGTCGAGAGCCCAGTGTTCTTAACCATTAGACCACGGAGGCAGTTAGTTAATTTATAGTATAAATAATACAATGTGGAACTGTAGACGAGGATAAGAAGTTATGATGCACTAATTTGTATCAAGTAATTAGTTCTTCATTCTATGTAATAAAAATACACGTTTTCGCATCTCCGTAACTCACGTAAACAATCCGCCAGTCCCGCCATCTCTCGGTATAACTATGAACTACTTGCGCGAGCGCAAGCGCCAGCTCATGGCAGTAGTTCCGAGAAATGATAATTTTTGTGCTCGGTTGTACCGAAAATCGTTGTATGTAGAAGTTTACGTAATTTTGTTGGGAAGTGGGAAAGAAAATTCTACTTTTCATAAATACCATAAGAGTCACTAAATCGAGCACTAAATCGCTATGTATTTATCTGTTTCAAATGTGCATCCGTTTCATTGGAATCATCGTTGGAATAAACGTCTAGTTAGCAGCCTCAATAATGTACTATCATATCTCGGCTTGTATTGGATCAATATTCATGAAATTTTGCATATAGGAATCACTAAATGAGCACTAAATCGTGACATATAAATCACATCGATATAAACAGTATTTCGAAGTGCGACTGCTAGCTTGACGTCTATCTAGCAGCCTCAGTAAGGTACCCAAATATCTTTTAAAATACAAGATCACCAAATCTGTGCTTTGGGCACTGTTTGTTTGTTTGTAAATATATCTTTATTGTCAATAAACATTTACCTACTTATAGTCTAGTGTACATTTAGAACCTAGGTATAAGTATCATAATTTTCGAGTGACAGTTTAGCAGGCTTTCTATCCTATTTCAAACTTTTGTGCAATGATTCTTAAGAAAATTACAAAATATTAACAAAATATTGCAGGTTAATAAATGCTGCAAACATAAGTAATTAATTAAAGTATTATGCTCGCTTTGATGAGCTTACATTTATGGCATTTTGACTTAAAACTATTTATAACTAACTGTACATACAAATTATTCGTTATTACAATTCGTAACTAACGAAATATCAAGCAGGTAGGACATAATTCGAAACAAGAATTGGCTCAAATACAAGTACAAAATGTACACGGAACAATGTAGGTAAGTAAGCGATGCGATATCGAGGTACCCTCCCGCGCCGGCAAAATTTCGGCGCAGGGCTCCTATCTCACAGCGATGAAAGGCGAAGAGCACTGCGCCGAAAGAGTGACGTCAGTCAGGTTCGAGCGCGTAGTGATGTGGCAAACGGTAAGTACGATACTTATCGATATAAGGAAGATCAATGAAACGGGTTTTGCCTATCATTGAAATCAATGTATTTGGATGGCAAGGATTTTTTAATAAGTAAAAACGTTTTGATTGCTTAATGACAAAATTTTTTATAAAAGGAAACTTTATTTTATTGTGTAACGATTTTAAATTAGTCCGAAATTTTGTATTATAGGCGGTTTTAACTGCTTTGTTTTGTAAAACTTGGAGCTTTTCATAATTTGAGTCACAAGTGCTACTCCAGACAGGACAAGCATACGTTAAGATGGGTCTAACAAGTGTTGCATAAAGATAAAGTTTAGTATGATCGCTGATAGGAGATTTGCGATTTAGGATAGGTTTTAGCGCATTTAGTGCCTTTAGCCCTTTTTTGCAAGTTGAGGTCACGTGGATGGTCCAGTTTAATTTTCTATCAAGCTGGACGCCCAGGTACTTGACAGACATGCTCCAGGAAATTTCGTGTCCATTTATTTTTAGACTTCTGGCTGGTAGTTGGCGTTTACGAGTGAACATGATAGCTTCTGTTTTTTCTTCATTGAGTTTCAATTTCCATCTTGTGAAAAAGGAATGCAGCAGCTCAATAGACAACTGCAATCTACCTATTACAAGGTTCATGTCTGAGGCCGACGTCAGAGATGCAGTATCATCTGCGAAACAAGCTAGGGATGTTCGTGGTTGAATAGGAATGTCATTCAGGTACAAAAGAAACAGATATGGTCCCAAAATAGAACCCTGCGGTACGCCCGCTGGCACAACAAGAGGATTCGAGACGTCATCAGAAAGGTGAACTCTGAAGCGGCGGTCTGAGAGGTATGAAGCAATAAGTTTAATAAGAAGCATAGGAACTTTCCTCACAACTAGTTTATGCAGGAGGCCCTGATGCCAAACAGTATCAAACGCTTTTTTCCAAGTCCAGTAGGAACATACCCGTAGAGTTACCTAAATTTAGGTTATGTGATGCCAACTCAGCCACACGAGCTAGCTGCTGAGTAGTTGAATGAGACCCGCGAAAACCAAATTGTTCATCGATTATTTCCCGCTCTGTAGCACGTAGAAGTCGTGAGTAAATTACCCTCTCAAAGATTTTACTTAGATTAGGAAGCAAACTAATCGGTCGGTAGTTAGTTGCAATCGCTGGATCCTTGCCTGGCTTCTTAACAGCAATTACCTTGGCCGTCTTCCAGATATCGGGAAAATAGTTTATGCACATACAGGCATTGAAAATTTTGGTCAATTCGATTATAACTTTGTGGGGAAGATATTTTAACAAGACATTGTCAATTTTATCATTACCAGGCGCCTTACGTGTCTTCAGCTTACGAATATACCTAAGAATTTCCGTGGGACGAACCGGTCGTTCCAAGGAACCAGGCAGAGACCTTTGTACTTCTGCAATCGATTCAGAAACAATTTTTTGAGTATTATCCGACTTCCAGTCCAGAGTAAGGCACATATTTTGATGGAAAGCAGCTGCTAATTCGTCACATTGTTCCCTTGTGGTGGATGTAAATGAACCATCAGTACGTTTAAGTGAGGCTAATTCTGAGGATTGAGGTTTAATGGATTTTACAAGTCTCCACAGGTCAGAACGAGGCTTATCAACCTTAGCAAGCTTGGCATGCCAGATTTTATCATTATGTGCTCTAACTCGTGCCTGAATATTAGATTGGAGAAAATTTATTTGGGATCGCAAGTTTTTCCTAAGTTCCTTGTGCTTTGGGCACTAAATTGCACTAAATGGGCACTAAATCGTGGCTTAGTCAAAACCTTCGAATGAGCTGGTGAGGCTGCTAACTATACGGACACCTGAATTTTTGTGCGCAATGTAGATCCTTATATTTGGTGTCGCGCGTCCAAAGTAAAAATGTATGGAGATTTTATGACCAATATTTGAGCATTTTTTGGGGCTTATGAAGACATAATTTTACAAAAATAGCAATGTCAGATTCTAGAGCGAGCGCAGACTAGAGACAAAACAGTTGTAAGACAGATTCGTCGCACGCAGACAAAACTGTTTCGAAACAGTTTTGTTTCAAACGCGGCGCACACCAAGTAAGACAAAACTGTTTTGCCTACGTCACGACGCGTAACTTAACCTTATAACCTCCGAACATTTTTCGTTGAATGTCCCACCCCCCAGCGCCGCGGTCATATAAAAACTGTAGACATTATTAGAGTCAACGATTTTTTTTTGGTCATCGCTGCCTGCGCTCCCACTATATTCCGCCATACCTAAGAACCAGTGTGGGCATCCATAAATTTTTTATCTCTTGATTAATTTTATTAGTTTTAATCAGACTAAATACATTTTTAATCGATCCGAAAAAGATTAAAATTAATTAATTTTTAATCAACTTTTTAGATTAAAATTTTAATCGTTAATTTTTAATTTTAATCAAAATTAGGTTTGGGCCCATACTGCTAAGAACAAAAGCTTCTGAAATGCGGCAACTCGTTGTCATTGTTGTATGGTTTCAATATTTAAAAGCCTATAGTGCTTACTTGGGTCCATTACAATGTATGTGCCTGTGAGCCTTATTTATTTATTTGGTTTATGCCTCAAAGTATTTGTCCAAGTAGGTTTGAAAAGGTTTAATAGTTGTTTGAAGTTGAATTTTCAAAAGGTGCGATTTTTTGTCGCCGAGCGTCATCGTCATCTTCCTAACTGCTGTCCCGCTGGGTATGTGGGGTCTGCTTTCCTAGTCTGTTTCTTCCACTTCGCTCTGTCTTGAACATCGTCGACGATTTTTTGTCGCTGAGCGTAGTTATTCATATAAATTTTAATTTTTCACTCCCGCCATCTACCCGCGGTTCATCAATTGTACCGCAAACAACCATAGTTCTTGCAGCCCTAATATTTGCTGACGTCATCGTCTTGCCACTTTCTGTGACTTCTCTCCTACCTATGTAGGCACTAGGCAGTGTCCGGGAAACCCCGAGCAACAGCTTGGGAACAGAGGGGTTACAATATGTATGTCGCTAGACAGTTTTGTCGTTGGTGTGCGCGCTCACATACATTTCAAAGGGAAGCCGACAGTCGTTAGTCAGATTCGTCGCGGTGTCTCGTAGACAGTTTAGTCTATGAGACTTTTTGTTGCAAGTGTGCGCAGCTTCATAGCTTTAGTAAAGCGGTAGTCTGTCTTACAACTGTTTTGTCTCAAGTCTGCGCTCACTTAAATTAACTATGTTGTATTTTTATTTGTCTAAAAGATGTGATTTGTGGCCTACATCTTTAAATCCCCGAAGCCCCTTTTTCAATATTTAGGGAATGTTTGTCAACGATTCTAAAGAAACCTGTGAACTATTTCAAGATACTGGCAATGTTACGAGCTGGCTGCATCCCTCGAGAAACTATTTGCATATATTTTATAATTCGAAATTCATTTATAGACCCAGGATCTTTAAATCCGCAGACCTTGTTTTGCCTGAATTCGTACGGTGCAGCCTTAAGAATCTAGGAGAAGCAATTGGAAAAAATTCAATCATTTTCCTGCGGCTGCAGCCGTAGTTGCTTATAGTTCCAAATACATCTACCGGCGGCGCTTCGTTTTTGTTGCTGCCTAAAACCGTCAAGAGGGGTCTCTATTTCCGGTATAAAAATAAGAAAAAAAAGTACTCTTTGGTCAATATATTTCGTGCCGTCGGATTCTACATAAAAAATTATCGGGTTTTCAAAAGAAAATGAAGCAATTTTTCGTTTCTTAAATGTAGTGCTATCCGTCTTACGTTTATTCTAATAATATCAATAAAACAATAATCTTCGACAAAATGTCCAAATGGTGCGTCACTTTCAGACATCGATACATAGTATAATTAGTTTTCATTGCTTATTTTCTATTAGAGCCGCGTTCTTTTGAACATAATTGTAGTATTTTTGTGTAACATGGTTCATACGTATTATTGATTGTATTAGTTGTTGCCAGGCAATCTGAGCGTAGTATTCACGAGATGCTGAAAGACACGCCGCCTCTCAGGGAGTCCAGCGACTCGATCACGTCGGGGACCGAGCCCAAGTTCCCCACGTCACGGTCCATGCCCTTCCCACCGGCTTATGGTAACCCACCTTACGACAATTCTTTCACAATATGTACGGTCAGCATCAGAGAAATCTAACCCTGTTGCGCTTACAAAGAATAAGATAGAGGGGTCTTGTTTCTATGATGCTGACTGTACTATTTATCATAATACAGTGTGTAAGGAAAAGTATCTTTAGGGTCGATTCACACCAAAAGAGCAGTGAAGCGCATTTGCTCGCAGCGGCAATCTTATCACTAGTTAATAAAGGTCAAATTTATTTGGAGTGATCCGAGCACCACCTTGCCTTTCAAATAAATTTTACCGTTCACTAGTGATAAGATAGCCGCTGTGAGCAAATTTGCTTCACTGCTCTTTTGGTGTGAAGTGACCCTAAGAATCAGCTGCTTCATATGTTTAAGTCAAGTAAGTATTGCAGTTTAGTATAGTAACTGCTGATATTTTTTTTGTGCTGACAGGTTTATCTTATCTTATCTTGTTGTGGGGGCTGGCAAGCCAGCAACACTTCGACCCAGTGGGATCTTTTGTGTTAGCCCCAATACCTACCTTTTGCTTTCTTCACCCTTCAAATACATGGTCAATGTAGGAGGCAATACCATTGAGGGGAAGAAACCTAAGATCTCCCGGTTTTGGATATCCATCCCCGAGGAGGCTCATGCGTTTAGCCGCCAAGACATCACAGTCACAAAGGATATGTTCCATGGTCTCTTCATCCTCTCCGCATGCTCGGCAGCTGGGATCTAGGGTGAGCTTCATTTTGTGGATCATCGTGCCTGTGGCGTAGTGCCCGGAGAGGGCTCCGACGATGGCACGAGTCTTGCTCCTGCTGTTGTTCAGTATGAACTTTGAGACACAAGTCGTTACGTTGCTGATAAATTTCTTAGAGTGTTGTAGACTTGCAAGGCTAGACCACTCCAGCCGGTGTGCTGACAGGTTTGTAAAAGTTGTTCAGTTTGATGGGTAGAGTATATGGTCATAGTGTAATTAAACTAGTGGGCGCGCTTGCGGTCGTGACAGGCCAATCGTGTAAAGGCGCGCGGTGAACGGAGGCCGGGGGGAGCGTGTCCCAGTACCAATTTACTAGGCGTTCACTTCGAGTTGGCCGCTCCCTCCCTTCCCGCTTCCCAGCACCTCACCCCTAAGAGACCTTATAAAATGCAATTTTATAACCTTTAGCAATGCAACCACATACGGCACGTCCATCCCAGTCGCTAATATCGCTTTTAATTAAAAAATTTTATTTGCTTGTTATATTATTTTTTGTCAATGGGACCAGTCACTGTGCCTGTGATGAAATTTTTTAACGGTTATCAACGGCCAACTCGTAGTGAATGGCTAGTACATACGCATGTACTCACCATAGCATAACATCATCATAGGGAGGCACCGGCAGCAGTGGTACACTGCTGCCGGTGCCTTGCCCCCTCGAATAGACCCGCAGTGACCGCTGAGCTCCCTCACTATTATTATAGTTATGCTATGATGATTAACGCATTCACTGCAGGCAACGCATATATGCGTATTTGTTACTTTCACCTGGTGCCTTGAACGCGTCTGTACGTTCATTTAGTTAGCAGTTTAAAAGTGCGGCACCTGGTGAAAGTCCATAAAAAAGCCCCGGCAGTGAATGTGTTAAAGGTTAATAATCTACATTAATATTATACAGAGGAAAGATTTGTATTTTTGTGTATGTGTATGTTTGTAATGAATAAACTCAAAAACTACAGTGCTGATTTCAAAAATTCATTCGCCATTAGAAAGCTGCATTCACCCTGAGTAACATACGCTATTGCTAGAAAAGATTGGATGTCCACCGTGTAGTTTTATATAAACTATCATTTTATTGCTGCCCAGCGCCGCCAGATGTGTCTCAAAATGGTGCAGCGGGCTCAGGAACGTTGCTAAGAACCGGCTCTACCAAGCTGGAAACACTACGGAACTGGGGTGTGTCTACTTACAAGTGCACGAAGCAGATATTGTATGAGAAGCTTGGCAAGAGCTCCAGAACTGTAGATACAGGTGAGATATCAACATCGGTAAAAAACCTACCTTTTAATTATTTAAGTAACCTGTTTATTTTATTGCATATGGCCACTCCTTATTTAACTATAGGTACCATGTGTTATTTTTGGCATGATTTTCACAGATCTCTGTTATCTAATCACATTTCAATGCATTTTTATTATTTATGAATGAAATGAAAATAATTTTGCTAGAAATACTACTGACTTTTAGGGTTCGGTAGTCAAACAAGAACCCTCAAGGTGGACTTCCGATGCCAGCGGCCGATGCGACTAACGCGCGCGTCTGACGCGAGGTTCTGTCAAATATGACAGAACCTCGCGTCAGACGCGCGCGGCCGACGACAGACCTCACTTCCGAGGTCAGCGACTGACGCGTGCCTATTGTGCAGAGTGTTATCACTTTCGGGTATTTTCCCCGAAATTTAGGGTATGTTTTTATGTTTTGGTGTTTAAACAAAAACATAAAAACAAACAAATAAATTCCAATTCATATTTTAATAAAGAATATTTGATTGATTGATAGATTGATAGGTTTAGAGAATATATGAATGCATTTTTTTACAGGATTTTTGATTAAATACATTTTTAAGAGTAATTATAATTAGACAGGGATGCGTTGCGTCCCCTTGGCTTTTAAACCTATATAATATGGATCGCTATCTAGCTAATAATTATGTAGGCAAGAGGGACTTTCCGAAAAAAAAAAAATTAGTTTCAAGTGGCTCGATAGATGGAGTTATCGCAACGCAGATGAGCGACCTTGCAGATAATAAAATACAAATAAAAAATAGTGAAAATTAAGCAAATTTTCGGTAAAAACTTCGTAATAGGTCTGGCAAACATTCTTGTTCTGCGTGACGTCAGAGCATAGCCGCGCGCGGCCGCGGCCGACGCGATAGACATCGGCCGCGCGCGTCTGACGCGCGCGTCAGTCGCTGGCATCGGAAGCGGCGCCATACGTTTTCATAGTAACTAGTATGGCCGCATCGGCCGTCGGCCGCGAGCCGCGCGCGTCAGACGCGTCGGCCGCTAGCATCGGAAGTCCACCTTTATACTTTCGTCCATTCTGTCTGTCTGTATGCCCCGCCTCAATTCGGACATGAAGACAATAACAGTAACCCAAAAAAACAGAAATGTGGTAGTTGAGAATATAGATGGTGATATCCTTATAAATCGGTTGGCTGGCATCCACATCATTCACTATTGTTCCACTTATTTCCTGTAGTTTGAGTAGAAATTCTTTTTTCATATTCATTTCTAAGAAGAACCAAATTGTATGGTCTATAAAACTACGCACTGTGGATTCAGCAATTTACAAGGGATTTATTTATGGTGGCCAGTTGTCTCAGTGCATAGGCAGTCTAATAGTTTAAAAGTATCATAAAAAATCTGTTGATGACAACACACAAGAAAATCAAAGGGTTTGTTTCGGCTTCCACTGACACAATAGGAATATTTCAGAGTTGGAGGCTCAAATAGAGATGCTTCGTGAAACGCAACGCAAATACAATGGCTTGTTGCGTCTCAGTTCTGCGTTAACTGCTCAACTGACTGCGGCCGGAGCTACCCAGCGAGCACTGGGGGAGGCGTTTGCAGAGTTAGCACAGAAGTCACCTGAACTACAGAACCAGTTAGTTTTCATTGTTCAAATTGTATTTGGGTAATAGATAAGGCATTATAGGATTTATATAAACCCATAATTTGACTTGACTTAATTTATCAAACCCTAAAAAGAATAGTTGTCAAGAAATCATAATTTTTGCAAAATTCCCTCATAAACTAAAGCTAAGAAACATCACCGGCAGCAGACAGCCGGTAGCACAGTCGGTAGTGAACCTGCCTGCTGTGCCTAGGGTCGCGGGTTCGAATCCCGTAAAGGACATATATTTGTATGATGAATATGAATATTTGTACCCGAGTCATGGATGTTTGTATTTATATATGTATTCTATATTGTTGTCTAGTCATCATAATACAAGTCCAGGCTAGATTCTGGTACTTTAAATGTGGCTAGATAATTTGTGTGACATTGTCCAAGATATTTATTTATTTATTTATTTATCACCTTGGACATTTTATACAAAATGGAAAAAATTACAAGAGTAAGCATGTTTTCCGCCAGGCATCCTACCAATCAGAAGCGAGGATAAAATTGGTGGGGGCTGGGAGTGTCTGTACTATATTATATTATATATTATATATTATATTATATATATGATACACTAGCAGCTCAAAGCTGATGCGTGTATATCACATATGT
Source organism: Agonopterix subpropinquella (assembly GCA_922987775.1). Lineage (NCBI taxonomy): Eukaryota > Metazoa > Arthropoda > Insecta > Lepidoptera > Depressariidae > Agonopterix > Agonopterix subpropinquella. Next base: position 49,575,539 of record OV277693.1, on the reverse strand, counting down.
AGCACTAGATACTCTTTTTTTTATACTGTGTGTGACAACGCAATGTGTTCTTAAAAGACAACTTTGCGTTAGTTCCTATAGCAGATCGATCAGATTTTAGACTTTATTTTCTTTTCACATAAACATTACAATGACATGGACGACAATGATAATTGGTAGCGTACTTCTAATTTGTGAAAGACTGATGGCTGTGTCGGTAGTAAAGTAACTATTAAATTATCTGTCGATGTGTCATCAATCTGCAGTTGTGATCAAGCAAAGAAGAAAGGGAGTATGATCATGACAGTTGCAATAATGCCAGAACTTTGGAAACTCAATAGTGTCTTCAAAAAACTCATTTCATAATTCTTCGAATATAAGACATGTTAAAAGTAAACAAGTCCACTCATTAATTGTACTTTCCTAAACAGATTCTTATACAATGCGGATACGCAACGATCGCTCACGCGGAACGGCGAGACCTTGCTGGCTGCGCTGCATTTCTTCAATAATTCCCTCAACACTTTGACCAACAAGACTATTGAAGACACACTACTTACTATAAGACAGTACGAGGCAGCCAGGTACGAACAGCATATAACGCTATTCATCCATTCAATTCAATAAATATTTACATATTATTTATATTGGTGATGTGAATAATGGATAAACATAATTATAGCTGGGGGAGATGAAAACATCGAAAATAGTGTTCTGTGTTAGACCAAGTCAATATTCTGCAGTGAATTATATTAAATTCCAATACGGGACCATGATGGATGGCACAATAAAAAGACCCAGTAGTAGGTTATTGTAATATCACATAGATTTTGGTGAAATATTTACATCCAAATGTATCTGGACTGTCATCAAATTACAGTACACTGGTCACTACAATAATATAAATCTGTAGCAGAGGTGTGTCTATACATTGAAGATATTTACAAGAAAAAGATTACGATATGGTTTTTAGGTGTCCCTGATTCCAAATCAATCTTTTTTTATTTAGAATTTTTGTCTGTCTGTTTGTTCGAGTATTACGCAAAAACAACTGATCCGATTTTGATTAAACTGTTCTTTTTTTATAGCTTATCATTTGACTTAAAATCTGGTATATAATTTGTGCGGACAAAGTCGTGGATAAAATCTAGTTATACTACATGTTTACTACTACCACCTACTACAATGTTAAGTATTTATGTATAACTACCATTTTACAGGGTTGAGTATGATGCATACCGCAGCGAACTTGAAGGCAGTGGCGGGAATCCCCCGGAGCTGCTCTTGACGAATATAGAGAGACACCGCAGGCACTACGAACGGCTGCGCGACGACTCCGCGGTAAAACTGAAACTGCTGCACGAAAACCGGGTATGTTCAGTGACTATTATTCATTAAGTATCATGAATTCATGAATGAGCAACAGAAATCTGACCAAGCGTGCTCTTACACGCAGTTTGTATCGGAAAAGAGATATTATTAGATTGATTGTGTTTTAACTTTAAAATGTAGAATGTGGTAGTCAACTAGCGCTGTCATATCTCATTGTTGCTGATTGGCATTAGATGCTGGTTAACCTTTTCAGCGCCAAATTCTGATATATCAGACGTTTAAGTTTCGTGCCCTCGCCGCCAAAGTCTGATATATCAGACAAAAAAAATTGTTGAAAAATCCTTTTATTTTTATCACAAATAAACGTATCAACGTACGTATATGTTTTACAGATAGTGACAAATTTTGGGTTGTGGCGTGTGATGAGCGTTTTCTAAATAAATCCGTGGTGTGGAATGTGTTAAGCTTATTTCCCAGAATTATCATCATCATCACAGCCTATTTACATCCCACTGTAGGGCACAAGCCTATCCTTAGGGAACTGTATGGGCGTTATTCCACCATGCGTGCCAAATGCGGATTTGTAGACTTCACATACACATCGGAATTTCTCCTTCAGCCTATGCAGGTTTCCTGACGATGTTGTCAAACATCCCAGGTTCAATCAAACCTGGGCCTCTAAATTAAGTTTCCATAGCTGTCCGCGACGCGCCACCGGCCCGCTCTCCTTTTCAAAGATTTCTCAGAGTGCTCCGGACATATTGACGGTTCAGTACATCTCTTTGGGAGGCACTGCTGAAGTTAATTTATACTTTGTCTCCGAAGTTGATAAATCTGACGATTTGACAACTCTACTCAATCTCATACTCGTTTTATTGTTGCCAATAGGTGAAGGTGATGAATAAACAGTTACTCCTCTTCCACAATGCAGTCTCCGCATACTTTAGCGGTAATAATGTGGCGCTGGAGGCAGCGGTACGCCACTTCAACATCCACACACCGACGCCTACATCCCCCCCGCCCGTCATCCATGCCCCGACGGTGCCCCAGGCCACCGCTCCCACGGTCTTGCCAAGGACGGCGTAGAAGGCACTAAAAAATCTTCGTCATGTTAGTTTTCCGTCATCTTAAAAGCTTGGAATCAAACAAATCTTTTCATTCTTAGCTAGTCCTTATAGTATAGGAGATAGACTTACTTTTCGTTATCAGCTACAAGGCTGATTCACTATTCATAGTACCAGGTCTGCCTGCATAACTCCAGTCGCTTTAGGAGTTACAGCCATTCAAAGGTCGGACCTTTGAACGGCTGTATCTCCTAAACCGACTGACAGAACATGTCAGTTTTTATAATGTTCGCATAGCTACAGAGCATATTACAATAATACCTGCATACTCATTGAACTCATGAACTACATTATACATTTCGTTACTTTTTATAGTTCATTCTGTTATTAAAAATAGTTTTTAAGCTAAAGAATCACAGAAAATGTGAATTTAGCGTCATTTTCCAACGTTTATTATTATACTGTGAGGAGAAAAATAAAATATATTTTATGTAGTCAAATCCAACGGGTGCGCGCGCCTGACTGCATTCCCTTGCTCGGCTTCCCTCAAGTTACCACAGAGAGTGTGAGGGGAGGTGGGGTAACTGAAGTCAGAGGGGGGCGGGGAGTGGCCGTTCTGTATGTAGAACTATATACTATTACCTATTCTGTGCCATTACTGTCCTTCGATAGGGCTGTCACACCTAAACCGACGAATTATGCCGGCAGACCTGGTCCATCGCCATCACAGAGATGCGCTACACCCTATGAATACTGAATCAGCCTTGCAGCTGATGATAGATAACAAACAGTACGTCTATCTCTCGTAATATTAGCACATTAATGCATTATTTAATAATGACTAACATGTTGCCAGATTCTTGCTGATAAACGTTTTTCGTGGTTATAATATTTGGCTCCGATCTCGAATGACGTTAATATAATATACTAAGAACTGTTTGCAAATAGGCTTGAATTTATTTTATAGTTCACCGTGTATATGCATTCACGGGAAATGCACCGCCTTTTTATTATTTACTTAATTTGCCATTAGTTAAGATTTTTTGTGTGATAAAATAGAATAGTTTATTGTTGTTCTATCTATGTCTGTCTTTATGTTTCGAAAACAATATTATTATGTAAAAAATATTGTTATGAATTATGAAGTCAACTAACAGCCACATACCGCACTGGTAATGTAATATTTTGTATGTAAGTGATACGATTTTGAAATTAACGTTTTGACTATTATCAATATGTGGCATATTATATTCCAGTACGACCGTCTGATGGCACACTTTATGTATATACAGGGTGTTATGGTAAACAGTTGCACTACTTTAAGGGGTCATTGTACCCATGATACTGAACAACTTTCCCTAAGAAACCTATAGGAAATAAATTCCCAAAACAAAAGAATTTTGGCGGCCAGCCCTGTAATTTGAGACCCAGACTTAGAGGTCCCGTACATGAATGAAACTTTGTAATACATACCTTTCCCCCAACTTTTACAGGTTACAACATGATACCTTTTGTAGCAAGTGTGTGAAAGTTATAATCCTTCTTATTAGATAGTTCATTCAATCTTCTACGGATTCATTATGTTTATTTTAATGAAAATTCACAATAGTATTATGATAATGGAAGAAAACGAAATCACGAACTATCAGTTCAACCAAGCCTAATACATTCCGTACCTGACGACCAAAAAATACCTCAGTGATATATATATATAGTATTCCAACCGATTTCGATTATGGCGACTGCTGCACTCTATCACGCCGCACATGCGCTCTCAAGTGGCTGGCGTAGCCAATTTTCGCGTTAAACACTCGGCTGCAGAGGGCAGTCATTTTTTTACCTGGTAACTCATTTACTTCCCAAACAGATAGGTGGAAAAAGTTATACCAAAAATCATAATGGAAAAGGTACTTGCCGCAGGATTTTTCTAGGCAACTTGGCGGCGTTAAATTAACCCCTGTGTAAACATACACTAGAATCACATTTCGTTCGCCTAAGAAATACGTGCATAATTTTACGGTCGTATCTCGGACTATTAAGGTGTCTTTTATTTTTTACATTTATACCTAACTTGGAATTTCAGAAATCGAAAAAGTATAGAAATTCTCTGTTTTTTTTATTGTTGTTAGTTTATTATTATTAAAGTTGTAAAGGCAAATCCTATTTAATTGGAGTTCAAGATCCAAACATTTATTGACGTCACAATTTGTCATGCTAATTGTTAAGGAACAAGCTGATAATGTAAATTAATTCAGTCAGTTATAAAAATCAAACAGTAAATAGTTAAATAAAGATAACTTTCTTAATATTATTAGTATTTTTTTACTTGTATATTACAAACAAGTGCTTACTATTAGATCAATATGTTATAGTATTCCATTCCAGTATTTATTGCTTTAAATAAAAAATACATTATTTATATGTTGTTTCTAAAATTGCTTTATCTTTTATTTATATTTTTGTTTTAAGCAATAACGTACTTTTAAGTAAAAAAATTGTTTTACAGCAAATTAAGTCACTACTGATAAGTCGAGCTTCATTGTTCACAAACAGCTGTAATCTTGAATTAGGAAGTAAACATTATACAGTACTTTATCTCGCGAAGCTACTAGTGGTTTCACGTCATTTTACGTTTACTTTTCATGACGACGCTACGTGATAACGACACTTGAATACATACTTATTCCATGTGCGCACTACTGCACACCAACCTCTCCCACGTTTGAACGACACTAAACTAACTAAGCTGCCACACACAACTTCTGAATATGTTGTTAAGTACTTCGTTACCTCAAGTTGTTTTGCGATATAAAAGTACTGTACTTAAATAATAATTGATCTAAAGATCTTATCTACATTTAAATCTTGGATGTAACTTTTCATAAAATATTTCAATTACCTTACTGTTAAATGTTTTAAAAAGCAGGGTATGTGGTACCATAACAACAACCATGCTTGTATGATACTTGTACTCTTAAATATATGGTTATTTTAAATTAGTTGGCGAAACTAAACCAGGGCACTTGTTAATGCTAACAGAGCATTATCAATGTTTATAATTGGTACTGATGATTAACACAATTATTATTATCGTGCGTAAGGTACGCTCAGTGCGTACAGTACGCGGCGCGGGCGCGGCCGGACATTGACCTCAGAATCATATGTTCGAGCGGCGGGTCATTATCACGTAATTGTACACACGGCGACAGATCAACCTACCCATAGTTCGACCTTATGTCCATGAATATAGAGTTCAACTATGGGTAGGTTGATCTGTCGTCGTGTGTACATAGTAACAGATACCAAATGCGTTTCTTAAGTTTCAGCCAACTAATTAGATTTTAACCTTATATATTCCGTGACCATACTTTGTTATTTGTTAATTTCTTGGATAAAATTAGGATAAAATGAACTAGCAGTCTGTATCCGCTTGAGATTAATTGATTGTGCAAGTGACATAATTTTTGTCACGGCGGTCAATAGGTTAAAACTATTTATATAATTATTTTATTTGTTTGGGGATTATTAGAAGGTAGCTTGGCATATCAGAACTCCCCTAGCGTTTTTCTTTGGAAAGTTACACGTGATAATGGATAATTTATAACTAAATAGTTACTTATGACAAAAAGAATGACAATACAACTCAAAAAAGGTATCTCGAATATGATTTTATTTGTATGTGTAGATGAAATTATAGCTAGTCAAACAAGGTTCTTTTCTTTAATTATAATGTATCAATATGACTTATTTATTTATGTAAAATTATGATAGAAAATTGAAACTAATATAGATTTAAGTTAATACAAATACATGTTTATCATATTTTTTAAGGAGTGTAAAATAGATCACTTGTAATTCCATTGCCCTGTTTTATTTCAATGGCCTTTACATTTACGCATTTTGCTAACTGAATACATGATGGTGTTTCAACCTAACTTCATGAAGGCATGTAGAAGAGTAATACAGTTTTTGAGAGTTACGCGGTTATTATTTAATCTAGAATTAAACATTTTTTTTTCAGTGTTTAATTCTAGATGTAGAAGAGTGCCCAGAAGGCTACCGGCGCGTTACCAGATTGTACAGCAAATTGGCAATGGGCCCATTGCTTAGGTAATACACCAGTTCTTTGGTCTCTAGACACTTCAATTTGCCACGTTAAGTTTTGTCAGGTTGTCCTTGTCCCCACGGCCTTCATACAAACAGTACAAATATTTTGTGGTCACCCCAAGTTATATATTTGCCACGGCACCAGCTCTTTAGCCCAGTCATTTTACGGTTTGAGCCGGGACTAATTAGTAATTGATATTTTTCGCCGTGGGTCGCAGAGCGTCGCGCTTATACGCGACCCTCCGTGACACACGGCGATCGCAGTGTCGCTCGTCTGTAAGCGCTCTTAGATGTTAATACGAAAATAAAAATAAAAAACCAACATATCTTACTGAGACAAGATGTGCGCCAACTGCGATTACGCGACACTCCGTTTACATGAGGTATAGCTAATATACTATAATCTAGAGATTATGAGAAACAAATCGACATGAGTTCCATAACTATACGCCAACTATATGCTAACATTTTTATGTTAGCCCATTTCCCATACTAAGATTGAGGATCTATTTTATAATATGTACATTCATGCTTGCAAGCTTGAGACTTGGCGCTATGCAGCCTGAATATTTGTAGATTCAAATCTGCACTTTTTAACCTAATACGTAGTGATTACTTGCTCAGTGTTTTAACTGACGAAAAACAAAAGACGGAGGAGGTTCTCAAGTCGACGCGTATATTTTTTTTGTTTTTTTTTTTTGTTTTATGTATGAACTCACATAACTTTTTACAGTGTAGTCCGATTTTGATAATTTTTGTTTTGTTTAGTAGGTTATACTTCAGAGGTGGTCCCATTTTAATTTGGTGAAGATCTGGTAAAGGGCTTCGGAGATAGACAATAAAACTCCGCAAAAATCTATAGCATATCATCGACGATTGAAATAAATTATTCTTCTAACTTCTTACAGAGAGTCCGATTTTGATATTTTTTTTTTGTTTGCCATGTCGTATCTCAGAGCCTCAGAGGTGGTCCCATTTTAATTTGGTGAAGATCTGGTAAAGGGTTTCGGAGATAGACAATCGAACTCCTCAAAGATCTATAGCATATCATCAAATAAAGAAATAAATGATTCGTGTTCCTGTTCATGTTCCCTTTACATGTACAACGGATATGTTAATCCAATCTAAAACAAACACAGAAAATTTGAAAAAAAAAAAATTTACAAAAAATGAAAACCGACTTCAATACTAAACAAAAAATAATAAATATTGCAGCCAATGAATTTTACGTTAGCATCTATAAGAATATCATTTTGTTTTATTGTAGTCGGTGTCAAGCCTAGCAAAAAAATTACTGCAAGGTCAGTCTCGAATCGTATAGGCTTGACAGCGACTTCGATAAAACAAAATGATATTCTTATACAGGGTGAAATTGATATCATTAGCATCCTTTTAAACTAAGAGTCTACCCATCAAACTGAACAACTTTAACTATGGGAGCAAACCGATCGGAGCAACTAAAAAATCAGCTGTTCCATACTAAACTGCAAAGCCAATTCGACTCAAATGTATGCAACAGCGGATTTTTTTTTGCTCCGATCGGTTTGCTGCCATATTAAAAGTTGTTCAGTTTGATGGGTAGACTCTTGGTTTAAAAGGATGCCAATAATATCAATTTCACCCTGTAGATGCTAACATAAAATTCATTGGCTGCAATATTTATTATTTTTTACTTTTTGTGTTTTGAAGTCGGTTTTCATTTTTTGTTAAAAATTTTTTTTTTGTCTAGTCAATACAATCTGTAGTTTCTTCAGAAAGGAGAAGCACAAATTAGACTTAAAAACAACACTGAGTATAATACTGGGCACTATTAATACTGAACAGAACATACAATTACTAAGAATAAATGAAATATGTCTATTATAAACCTTACATAAATTCGAAAATTTTAAAAAAAGCATGTATTTGTAAAATTTGTAACGATGTAATTAAATTTTGTTAGTAATAAGACGACAAGATATACCTACATATTGCCATGCCCTTGCAGGGCTCATGTACCCACTTTGGCAACTATTTTATAATACCTATGCTGATGTATATGAATGCAAATAAATAAATGAAAAATGAAAAATGAAAAAAGAATTACTAATTCGCTTATGCCTTGAGAAGCCAGTAATGGATGTTTATATTAATTTCGGCATTGTCACTTGAACAAATAAAAAAATATTTCGCCTCTATCACATGAAACACAGCCAAGCAAGAACAAATGAATGTAGCAATGCACAGATAAATTTAAAGGATATAGCGACCACATTTTTCAATTAGGTAATAATCAATTTACTAAAGCAGGACAAGAACTAAAATATAAAGAATGTTAATAGACATATTTCATTTATTCTTACTCTTTCCACAAGAATAAAACACTGTTCTTTTATAATAGGTAATATCACATTATGCTTAACATTACTTCTGGCTCATTACTTAGTGAGTGCTTCACTTCAACTGCCTCCGAATAGTTGACAGCTGACCGATCTGGTTTCACGTCGAGAAATCCTGTTTCAAGCTTTCACAGCCTCTCTATCACCATCTTCTTTATTTACTTCTTCAGCTTCTGCTTTGAATTTTTCCTAAAATTTTTAGAACATAAATCACACAGTGAAAACAATTGTGGGGATGCAATGAGTTGTGAGTATTGAGTTTAATAGGTTAGTTTATGTAGTTTAACAATCTGCACTGGGCATGTGTGGTGGCCTAACGCTCACGCCATCTTCCTTGGGGAAATACCTGTGCCCCGCAGTGGGACATATATTAGGCTAATTATTTAAACCAAGCATTCATATCTCTCAACAAAAGTAAGTCCATAACGTAGCACACTCATGGAGATGAAAGCATGAGACTATTCCTTCTCCATTTTTTAATTTCTATCTTGTTCTTCTTCTTGGTCGTAACCTCATGGCTGAGGGACGTGACCATCGTGGGTCGCTTGTGCCACCACAGCTCTCCTATACATAACAAAACTGTAAAAGACATTGCCCACGTGACAAACCGTATTCATTTCTAATACCTAGTTTCACAACTAACGAATGAGTATAATCAAAGAACACATACAAATAGTATGATAGCTAAAATTATACACAAAATAGGAGGACTATCATACTTCCCAAAATAAAATTATCCTTTTCTACAGTGGCATCTAAACTATTATAAAACTGTAACAGAAGTGTGTCTGTACATTGAAGATATTTACAAAAAAAAGATTACGATATGGTTTTTAGGCTTCCCTGATTCCAAATCACAAATTTTTGGACTTTTTGTCTGTCTGTTTGTTCGTTTGTTTGTTTGGGTGTTTGTTCGAGCATCACGCAAAAACTACTGAACCGATTTTGATGAAACTTTTTTTGTTTGATAGCTTATGATCTGACTTAAAATCTGGTATATAATTTATGCGGACGAAGTCGCGGGTAAAAGCTCGTTTATTATAAATTTCTTGTAAAAAATTCCAGTTTTGTAGGTGAAACGGGATTGGGCAATGCCTTTTAGTGATGTAAAATTGTACATTAGAGTAGGTAAAGTCTAGATATAAGGTACGATGGGACTGACATGTACAAAATGTGTTTTGTATAAAAGGTCCTTAAAAAAAAAAAAAAAAAGGAATTGTACATATTCATATGATCATTTATTGGTTGCTTGAAGATATTTGGCCTCGATTCGGAGTGTACCACGACTTAACTAAACTAAATTTATTCCTGTCACTTTCTAAAATAAGATTAAGAAAGGAGACAGAAAACCAACAGCTGACTTTAGTCCTGTCAAAGTGACGTTAAACGCCCAAAAACGACTTAAATAAGATGGCGTACATTATGATGGCATCTTATTTTGCGCATTTAACGTCACTTCGACAGCACTAAAGTCAGCTGTTGGTTTTCTGTCTCTTTTCTTAATCTTATTTTAGAAAGTGACAGGAATAAATTTAGTTTAGTTAAGTCGTGGTACACTCCGAATCGAGGCCATTAGCAAAAACATTTATTTGGGGTGTTCAATATACGTAGTGGAATACATTAAGCCACCACCACCAGCCACCATTTTAAAATTTTTTTGCCTGTTTGTGCACACATCACATAAAAACTCCTGAACCGATTTGGATACGGTTTTCACAAAAGCATGGGGCATAGTTAGGATTACCATTTAGGCTTTATTTCATTGCAATCAGTTCACCAATCCAAGTCCAAGATATTTATTTATTTATTTAATCAAAAGTTATGAGTATTTAAATTAAAGTCAGTGGTTTGCATGTATGAAGTCGCGGGCTATCTACATCTAAACTATTATAAAACTGTAACAGAAGTGTGTCTGTACATTGAAGATATTTACAAAAAAAAAAATTACAATATGGTTTTTAGATGTCCCTGATTCCAAATCACAAATTTTTGGATTTTTTGTCTGTCTGTTTGTTTGTTTGTTTGTTTGTTTGTGTGTTTGTTTGTTCGAGTATCACGCAAAAACTACTAAACCGATTTTGATGAAACTTTTTTTGTTTGAAAGCTTATCATCTGACTTAAAATCTGGTATATAATTTATGCGGACGAAGTCGCGGGTAAAAGCTCGTATACTTATAAAAGAGTTCCATGACTGGCTGACAGTCAATGCACAGCCTAAACCGCTGAAGATAAAAACATGTTTGATATAATTATATATTCTAACTAGAGGATGTAGGGATGCAATAAGAAATGATTTTTCGAAAATCATCCTCTAAAGTGGTAATCCACGCGGACAAAGTAGCGGGTCAAAAGCTTGTCCTCTAATAAAATTTTATTTCAAATTAGAGTTAACCCGCGACTTCTGCCACACAAATTATATACCAGATTTTAAGTCAGATCATATGCTAGCAAACAAAATAAGTTTCATCAATATATGTTCAATAGTTTTAGCGTGATGATCGATCAAACAAAAAAACAAACATACAAACCGACAGACAAAAAATCCAAAAATTGGTGATTTGGAATCAGGGAAACCAAAAAACCATATTGTACCTTTTTTTTGTTAATATCTTCAATGTACAGACAGACTTCTGTTACAGTTTTTGACGACCCGCTTGGTGTAATGGTTACCACGCCGGACTGCCAAAGCAGGGTCCTGGGTTCGAATCCTGGTTCGGTCATGGATGTTGTATATGTTCGTGCCGTTGTTGTATGGTTTCCATAACTAAAAAGCCTATAGCGCTTAACTTGGGATCATTACAATGTATGTGCCTGTGAGCCTCTTATTAATGGACTCTTGCTTGTGCGTTAGCACTGCATTTCCGCCAGTGTCAAGTAGTTTATGGGAGAATCTGTCCCAATCTCAGGGATTGTTTTTGTCAAGAACAAGAAGAGATTAAGGATTGCAAAGCCCCGTGGCAGGCAAAAACGCGACATGCAGAACCACGAGAGACAAGTGCTCGGGTCAGTTCCTGCAACGTTACTCCAATAGTTTAGTAATTAGGATAAATGAAGAGAAGATATCAAAGGAACGGCAACAGCTGCAATCAACATTGAAGTTTTGTTAACATCTTTTTAAATAAATAAAATAAATAAAGCCTTTATTACTGACAATTTTTTTACATATTAAAGATCTTACATTCTATTTCTTCTATTCTATTTTAATATTTATTTATCTCTGACAAATATACAGGAACTCCACAGCAAAGGTACAGACAGAAAAAATAGGGGAAGAGTTCAAGATAAAGAAAGGCGTTAGACAAGGGGATCCGCTGTCGCCCAAGCTGTTTTCGGCTGTGCTAGAACATGTGTTCAGAAAGTTAAACTGGGATGCTTATGGATTAAACATAAACGGTGATAATCTAAACCACTTGAGATTTGCAGATGACCTTATTCTGTTGAGAGAAACGCCAGAAAACCTTCCAACCATGATACAACAGCTAGCAGAGGCAAGTGAACAAGTAGGTCTAACAATGAACACTGAAAAAACCAAATTAATGACCAACGGGCTTCAAGAACCAATACAAGTAAACAATAATTTAATAGAATATGTAGAACGTTACACATATTTAGGGCAAATAATTTCACCAGAAGATCAGACCCAGAAAGAAATTGAAACTAGGATAAGTAATTCATGGAAACGATACTGGTCGCTCAAAGAAATAATGAAGTGCCCACAAATCTCAATGAAAGACAAAAAGAAGGTGTTTGATACCTGTATACTACCATGCATGACTTATGGTTGCCAAACATGGGCCTTAACGGAAAGACAAAGAAAAGATTTACAAGTATGTCAAAATAGGATGGAGAGAAGTTTGCTGAATATTAAATTAAAAGACAAAATTAAACTGATAAATATCCGTGAAAGGACAGGTGTATCGGATGTAACATATACAGAGAGGAAACTAAAATGGAAATGGATTGGTCACACACTCCGAAGCAGGAAAAACAAATGGTCTAAAGACATCACTGTATGGTATCCTCGCGACGGAAAAAAGAGAAAGGGAAGACAGAGAAAGAGATGGGAAGATGAAATTAAGGAAATGGCTGGCGCAACATGGAGGAGAAAGGCAATGGACAAAGGGTTATGGCGAATTCTAGGGGAGGCTTTTGCCAAAGGGCAGACTGGCATAATTGAATAAGCAGAACCATTCTGGATGTCAGAGATAAATAAATATTATTAACATCTTACCAGATCATAAATAACTTTCACCACCAGGGAACAACTCGGACAGGTCGCCACCTCTTCACCCGCCATCAGCTCCTCCTGCGATTGAGTAACAATATAAATAAATAAATAAAATAATAATAAAAATAAAAATAATAAAAATTCTTTATTTCAGATATATTTCATCCATATTTAGTAACACACTTAAATAACTATGTTAGTACAAACACTTAAGTGCAGACCGATCCAGTGCTTAATAAAGCTACTGTCGTATCTGTTAAGAAGGTCGCATGACTCTTCCTTTATGGTTCTTAGTGTAACTTAGCAACCGTGTGTTTTGTCATGTGAGATTGTCAGATAAATAAAATATACTTTTGCATTGCGCTGTTTTTTAAGTAAATTCTTAAAGTGGTAGCAGAGTCATGGAAAAAGCGATATTAAACGCTTCCAAGGTTCAGGTTGCAAACCTGACTGACAAGAATTACAAAACCTGGAGATACAAAATTCAAATAGTGCTTAAGGCAATGCCGGGATGTGTGGAAATTTTAGAAGGAAAAATTTCACAGCCAGCCTTGGCGCCGACAGCAACAGCCGATGAAAAGGCTAAATTTGAAGGAGATCTACAGAAATTTGAAAGCTTGAATAGCGCAATTTTAATTTTATTTACGACAAACATGTCCGACGAAATTTTGCAAAAAGTTCTACGCTTTGACAAAGCCAAAGACATGTGGGATGAACTAGAGCGCCTATTTGGAGGTACTTGTGTGGATAAAACCTACGACCTATGCCTGAAATTCTTCAGCTACAAGAAAGATAAGGATCATGACATAATATCACATGTGTCAGCTTTAAAGAATATCTGGAGTGAAATGAGTGTGGAAATACAAAATGAGGCCAAATTGCCAGAAATTCTCCTCATATGTAAAATCCTAGACACCCTACCCTCAGAATATCTTGGATTCAAATCTAGTTGGCTGTTGATTTCGAAAAAGGAACGCTCAGTTGAAAATCTGACAAGCCAGTTATGCGCACATGAAAGAGTTCTACGTCAGAATGACTTAGCTGTCACAGAAGACGAGACTAATGTAGAAGCTTTGTATGCAAAGAACGATAAGGGTAACAAAAAGAATTTTACCAAGAAGGACCTAAAGTGCAATTATTGCAAAGAAAAGGGACATAGAGTCAGAAGCTGTAAAAAGTGGATTCTAGATGGCAGACCGCCCAAGGAACCCAATAATGTAAAGATGAATAATCTGACAGCAATGACGGTACATACAACAGAAGCATTAATTGGAGAAACAAAAGATATCCAAAACTGGTACGTAGACAATGGTTGCACCAGTCACGTCACCAATCGAGGAGATATGTTCCAAAGCTTTAGCTATTTCAAAAGCCAGCACACAGTGACCGGCGCGAATGGCGTATGTATTAAAGCCATAGGCAGTGGTAATATTCTTATAGAGGCTGATGTGAAAGGCAAAGTAGAGCCGATTCTTTTACAAGATGTATGGTACGTACCCAGCATTACCAAGAATTTATTCTCAGTCCTCGCTGCCCATGATAAATTAGACAAAAGCATTTTTAAATCCACCAGATTGGAATGCTCATTGGACGTGGATGGACAGACAAAAGTCGTTGGCACTCGTGAAAAATTTGGAGGGTTATTTAAACTGAAAATTAGATGCCTGAAACCCAATTTGGATGTAAACCAACTGACAACGTCCAACCTGTTGCAAATCTATCATGAAAGATTTGGACATCAAAACAAAAATCATGTCAAGAAGTTGATAGAAAGAGAGTTCGACATTAAAGTGGAAGTAACCAAGGAGCTTTGTGAAGGTTGCATCTATGGTAAATCTCACGTATTAAAGTTTGGAACCAGAGAGAAAGCAACACGACCTGGAGAATTGGTATACGCTGATGTCTGTGGACCTTTCCCATACTCAATTTCAAAGTACAGATATTTTGTTCTCTTCAAAGATGACTATACTCGGTACAGATTTGTATATTTTATGCGAGAAAAAGCTGAAGTACATGCGAAGCTGTCACTTATGCTGTCTGAAGTGAAAGCAGCTGGCGTTGTAATTAAGGAACTGCTAAGCGACAATGGCGGCGAGTTCGACAACGGCAAAGTACACGCTATACTCGACAAAGAAGGCATTAAGCAACGACTCACAATGCCCTATACCCCACAGCAGAATCCTACAGAGAGGGAAAACAGAACTGTTGTGGAAATGGCACGAAGTCTTATGCATGCACATGCCAATATCTGTACGGCACTATGGGCTGAAATGGTTTCAACAGCGGTGTACATCCTGAATAGATCAGGACCCACCAGTATCGATGGAAAGTCGCCGTATGAACTATGGCACCATAAGAAGCCGAGACTAAGTCATTTAAGAATAATTGGATCAAACTGTTATCCGCATGTTCCAAAACAACGGAGGAAGAAGTTGGATAAAAAGGCACAAAAGGGTGTCCTGATTGGCTACGACTCTGATGAGGGCTATCGTATATGGAACAGCGATACCTGCAAACTAATACGGTCGAGAGATGTCGTCTTCGATGAAAATCCCATACTGGACCATATTGCAGAGACCAAAGAACCCAATGCCCCGCGAAGCAACTTCAACTTCGGATTGCCAGTTTATGACAGCCACGATAACCAGCAACCATCAACAAGTCAAGATGAATGTCCAGCTGATAGAGATAGTATGTTAAACTATCAACAAGATCAGACTGAACCATCGTCAACTCAAGATGAACCTGCGTTTGAGGCGCGAATGCCTGTGGTAGATACACCAGAGCCAGAACAAACTATGGATGAGCCATTACAGGATTTAGAGGCAAATGACATAATCGAAGAAGATCAAATGTATGATGCAGAAAGCGAGATAGATAGAACTGGTTCACCACTTTCTATATCTGAGATCGAGGCAGAAGGCAGGATGACGCTACGAAATCGCTCAAACCTAAAGCCACCAGCCAAATACACAGATTTTGTCTGCAACGTTTGTTTTAACGTGAATTCGATATGCGACCAACCTCTTACAGATCCTGGCACCTTTAAAGAAGCAATGGCATCCAAAGACTCTGACCAATGGCGCAAGGCAATGGATAGCGAAATCAGTTCCTTAAAGGAAAATAAAACCTGGGAAATGGTAGAATTGCCGAAAGGAAGAAAAGCCATACCCAGTAAATGGATTTTCCGGATTAAGACAGGCCCTGATGGCACAATAGAAAAATATAAAGCCCGTCTTGTTATTAAGGGTTATTCACAGAAGAAAGGATTAGATTATGACGAGACGTTTAGTCCTGTCGCTAAGACAAGCACAATAAGAGCGGTACTCAGCATCGCTGCTCAAGAAAAACTTACACTTTCTCAATTCGATGTCTCAACAGCATTTTTGTATGGAACATTGAAAGAAGAAATTTACATGAAACCTCCTGAAGGATACTCAAAGAATGACGGAAAAGTTTGCAAGCTTACAAAAAGTTTATATGGCTTAAAGCAAGCTCCACGCTGTTGGAACAGCACCATTACCGAGCACATCCTCAAAATTGGATTCAAACAAAGTGAGAGCGATCCCTGTCTGTTCAAAAGAGGAGAGGGGAAACACAAGCTGATACTAGCCCTATACGTCGATGACGGTCTTATTGCTTCTGCAAGCCCAGACGAAACAGACAAATTTATGAATGAGATGAGGCAACGTTTTAAAATAACAACAAAAAAAAACGGCTCGTATTTTCTAGGAATTGAAATAGATCAAAAAGCTGATGGATCTATAAAAATTGATCAGAAAGGATACGCAAAACGGTGCTGGAGCGAACCCTCTGCAGTGCGGCGGCACAACGTTTGCGTACCGTGGTGGGAAACCCATCAACATGAGCGTCCGCGAACATGCCAGACGCACTGCAGAAGCGCGGCAGCCCCAGCTGCATCCTGAAGGCGTTATTATATTGGGTGCACAGCATAGTGCGCAGGGTCCTTAGAGATGTGTACATTATAACTTTATCTCAGTTGCATGAATTAACCAGAAATAACACAATTACTAACCTTACTAATCTGGAATCTATCTCCGCATGGACATGGATAATAATACATTTCTTCATCGTCGTCGTATTCAAAATCTTCTATTTCTACTTCGTCGTGGAAAATAGTCATTATGGTCCAATTTCAAAATATTCAACAATTCCTCGTTATCATTTCTTTGCTGTAACACAAGCCGTAAACTCTTTATACCGTAAATCTCTGCCGTAAATAAAATAATACCGAGTAAAAAAACGTGACTACGTGTTGC
This sequence comes from Agonopterix subpropinquella, assembly GCA_922987775.1. NCBI lineage: Eukaryota > Metazoa > Arthropoda > Insecta > Lepidoptera > Depressariidae > Agonopterix > Agonopterix subpropinquella. Next base: position 49,558,171 of record OV277693.1, on the reverse strand, counting down.
CAGCCGGATCTTGTCAAAAGTAACCGGAAATACATAAAAAAGTAACCTTTTGGTGTGAAAAGTAACCTTTCATGTTTTTTTCAGTAATTTCAGTAAAAGTAAATAGGCAGATATTGGTTGTATTAACTTACACAAATATAAACAATTTAGTAGCATTTTCCATTTCAAGTTGCAATTTTTCATCCGTTTGATGGATCGAGCGATGAAACGCTTTAGTCCTTTACATTTTTAATCATTAAATTTTGTGTTGGTATACATTAGTGTGAAAGAGAAAAAAGTGTTTTTAGGAGTTGCGCTCACTGCGTTACGAACGTTTTGCATTATAAAACATTGCAAAAATATGAAAAAGCATTCCATTTCATGGAAAAATAAGAATTTTAAAATTGATTATACAAATTCTGATAAATCACCTAAAAGTAACCTTTTGAATCGTGTAACCTAAAAGTAACCTGACAGAGCTAAAAATCACCTAAAAGGTTACGAAAGTAACCTTCTGGCAACACTGATTTGTAGGATGGTGGACAGTGCTGCCAATGTAAATTTCTTGATTCCCCGCTTAAGTAGGCTCAATTCCCCGAATTTCCCCGATTTCCAATCATGCATTCCCCGAAAATTCCCCGACACTGTAATATGCAAGAAATAAAGCATTTTTTCATGCAAAATGTAGTTAAATGTTTCAAAAATTTGCGTATCAACTTCTTTGTCTTCTAATTTTTATCAAAAAATCTACTTCAATATTTAGAATACAGTGAGTTTTATTCATTATTTATATTTCTTCCACACTTTCGGACTAAGATTAGTCCGATTCGGTTCTAATTTTAGCAATTCCTCTTCATTAGACATCCTTTATTCGACATTTATTACAAATAGGTGATTCCCCGAAATTCCCCGATTTGAATCATTCCCCGCGCTCTCCCCGCACGCATCCCTGATTCCCCGAAAATCGGGGAAATTCCCCGGAATCGGCAGCCCTGATGGTGGATGCGTTTTGACATTGACGTGACGGATTGATTTTTTTTTATACAATTTATCCTTTCGGAAATGCAATGGGAACTAGCCCTTACAGCATGGTCATAAGTTACATTTTTCTTTGTACTTAAAACTAACTTAACTAATCTTACACCTAAATATTGAAATGTGTGGGTGATACACACATTCCAAGTTCAAGATAAGTTTTACGCGAGGATCAATCCGAATCAAACGGGAGCGCCTTCTTTAATTCCCACTTTTACTATATTGTTCTTCATTGATGACACATTATTAAACTAATTCCACCACATTAACACAATAATAGCCACGAAAAACGAATCCAGAAAATTAAGAAACAAAGCCCGTCCTTATCCTCATGATTCCCGTGCAAAACCATCCTGATGACGATGGGATGATGGGATGATAGGATGACGATGAAATTGTGGATGATTTTGTAAGCTCACGCGATGCCGCCAAAACCACCATGTACGAGTAAACTTGCACCAAAACTTTTGTTCTTTCTTCGTATGTATTTGAGATTCCTGTTATGTTGGTCGATCTACGCAACCGTTTGGTACACAATCCGCACGAAATTATGTCACAAATATCACTAAAAACCAACTTTTCACAAATATCAAATACTATCAGTTTAAAATAACAATGTGCATGACCTTGAAGGGCCGTTCGATAACTTCACTCGTTTGACAAGTAGTCCTAGTCGTTATGGAGATATTTTAAGAAAACGCTGCACTTTGGGATGGAAGCAAGCCGCTTTGCACAGTGATAGTAGGGACCAAAATAAGCGATTTGACCCGCAGCAGCGCAACTTTCATCCCTTAGGATAATAGAGGGCGCCACTTCATTAAAAAAAACTTTGAAAAATTCTACAAGCCAAACGGCCTCACCGATTTCTATTATTAATGTGTCAATCGAAAGAATATTTATTAGTTTATGACAAAAAAAAAATAAAAAATAAAAATATCTATAATGGCTGCAAAAAGCCATGCATTTTTGTAAATTTTTTAAAGTTATTTTTCCGTTTTTTCTTAATAACATTAAAAAAATGTATGAATTGGGTATATTAATAATTATTCACATTGTTAATAAATCAATAACATATTTAATAAAAAAAACTGCATGTCAATATCTTTAATAGTTAGGAAAATATTTAAGATTACATAAGCAGGTAAGGCGCGCCCCAGTCTTAGTAATTATGCAAAAATTACTCAATTTGGTACTGGAAGCAAGCCGCTTTGCACAGTGATAGAAGGGACTAAAATAAGCAATTTTACCTGCAGCAGCGAAACATTAATCGTTTAGGATAACAGATGGCGCCACATATTTCAACAAACTTCAAAAAATTATAGAAACTAAACGGCTACACCGATTTTAATTATTTAGGTGTCAAACGGTTCGACTTTTTATGTTTAAATTTAAAAAAATTAAATACTCAATTATTTGTAGAAATAGAAAGTGCAAAAATAATAAAATATATAAAAAAAATGAAAAATGTCATGTTTTCACTAAACTACGTTGAACAATGTATGAAGTGTGTTTTTTTCTTTGTCTAAAATTAGACAGATCTATTTCGAATCTAAAAGTGAAAACTGCATCGAAATCGGTTTAGTAGTTATGTAGATATTTCTAATTTCTGCCGATAAACGTCCACTAAACGTTGACGTAGGCCCCCTCAAGGATCGCCAAAACAACTGGTTCTGCACTACTCTCATCCAAAAGGTACCCACTATCATCACCGGATCGTCGGTTCACCTAGTGGAGGCCTACCCACGGTACGTTTTCCGGTACGCGACCTCGCGGTCGCCGGTCGAGAACTTTTCTGCCCCATCAGCATCGGCCAGCTGTTCTGCGACAATATGCCCAGCCCATTGCCACTTTAGTTAGCAATTCTTCGGGTTGTGTCGAATACATTTCTGATTTGATTTAGAAAGGGAAACTCCGAGCTTAGCCCTCTAGCCCATTGCACTTTGGTTGACTTGCAGCCTTCAAACTATGCCTTCATTTAGTATTATAATAATAATATTAGTATAGCCAGGTATTGTAGTTGGTGATTGGTATTGTAGTTGTGGTGTATGAGTTTAGATTCCGGTACTTTAAATGTACTAGATAATTTGTGTGACAATGTCCAAGATATTTATTTATAGCATTTCAAAATTTTATAGGTAGGTACTTTACTTACGTTTGATTCCCACAGACGCTTTTGCAGAATATTTTACACTGCAAGGTGCAAGGTTGGTCGACGTGTCGGCAACTACAGCGTATTGAGTCCGTCGCAGCCTCATTTATAAGTACATTGGTCGGAGAATGTTTTCAATTTAATAGTTCCCATCCCATGCCTATCTTTTTATGATGATGTAACAAGACCTCCTAAGGTAAGATGGACTCCACAATGGTCAAAAGTTGCAATTTGTCAGAATTATCCCTCTTCGACTAACTAAATACGCTTGTAAATCAGGCTGCGCACAATGCACTGACCATTGTATATTTTAACTACTGTGAAGTCCATCCACCTTAAGAGCTCTTGTTACATCCCTAAAAAGATGGGCATGGGATGGGAACTATTAAACAGAAAATATTCTACAACCAATTCGCTTAGAAATCAGGCTGTGACGGACACAATGCGTTGTGGTTGCCGACACGTTGACCTAGCTTGCACCCTGTCCTCTGCAGTGTAATAAAAATTCTGCAAGGGCGGCTGTGGAAATCATACGTAAGTTAATAGATATGATTTGAAATGATATACAAATATAATATAATAAATTATGCTATTACATGGTCGCTCACTAAATTAAAGCCAAGTAAAAATGTTGTAAGTCACCCAAAGGCAATGGAGATGGCTATATAGATTGTCCCTGCGAGATCGATTAAGAAATGAAGAGGTCCATCCGCAAGAGAACCAGGGTAGCCGACAGCCCGACACAACCCGGAGAATTACTAACTAAAGTAGGAATGGGCTTAGCACATTGCTCAACGTACGGATGGGTGATGGGGCTGAAGAGTTCTCGAGTGGCCACCGCGCAGTCGCGTACCGGAAAGCGTATCGTGGATAGTCGTAATCGTAAGCGTATATCGTAAGCGTATCGTAATAAATCGTAAGCGTATCGTAAGGTGGACCGACGATCCGGTGAAGGTAGCGGGCACTCGTTGGATGAAGATAGTACAGGGCCGGTCCTGTTGTGGCGATCCTTGATTTGTGGACTTTTATCAGCAGAAATTAGAAATATTTACAAAACTACTAAACCGATTTCGATGCAGTTTTCATCTTTAGATTCGAAATAAATCCGTCTAAAATAAAAATACACACTTCATACATTGTTCAACGTAGTTTAGTGAAAACATGACATTTTAAATTTTTTTGTATATATTTTATTATTTTTGCACTTTCAATTTCTACAAATAATTGAGTATTTAACTTTTTTAAATTGAAACATAAAAAGACGAACCGTTTGACACCTAAATAATTAAAATCGGTGTAGCCGTTTAGTTTCTATAATTTTTTGAAGTTTGTTAAAATATGTGGCGCCATCTGTGATCCTAAACGATTAATGTTTCGCTGCTGCGTGTAAAATTGCTTATTTTAGTCCTTTCTATCACTGTGCAAAGCGGCTTGCTTCCAGTACCAAATTGAGTAATTTTTGCATAATTACTAAGACTGGGGCGCGCCTTACCTGCTTATGTAATCTTAAATATTTTCCTAACTATTAAAGATATTGACATGCAGTTTTTTTATTAAACTTGTTATTGATTTATTAACAATGTGAATAATTAAAAATATACCCAATTCATACATTTTTTTAATGTTATTAAGAAAAAACGGAAAAATAACTTTAAAAAATTTACAAAAATGCATGGCTTTTTGCAGCCATTATAGATATTTTTATTTTTTATTTTTTTTTATCATAAACTAATAAATATTCTTTCGATTGACACATTAATAATAGAAATCGGTGAAGCCGTTTGGCTTGTAGAATTTTTCAAAGTTTTTTTTAATGAAGTGGCGCCCTCTATTATCCTAAGGGATGAAAGTTGCGCTGCTGCGGGTCAAATCGCTTATTTTGGTCCCTACTATCACTGTGCAAAGCGGCTTGCTTCCATCCCAAAGTGCAGCTTTGATTTCATAACGACTAGGACTAAAGGGAATGTAGCGTAGAATGTAGACTCTATGCAAAGGAAACAATCATTTGAATGACTCGAGTGAAGTTCGTGTGATTGAGTGACGTCACATTTGCGAGCGAGGTCATGCACATTGTTATTTTAAACTGATAGTACACACAAACGAACAAAATAATGGCGGCAAGCAAACCCCCGTGTCCAACCCGTGACGGATTGATTGACGTATCTATGGACAATTTTTTTTTTTGGTTCACTTCAAGGTAAAGAGATTATAATATCTCATACAACCCATACAACCGATGTCTTGAATAAATACTCTCATTTATAGCAATTAAAACGTTTCGACGTATCAACGCTTCTTTGGAGTTTTTGGAGGCAATCGAGAATTACGCAGGACAGGAAACGCAGAGAAGTCCACAGGGAAGAGGTGAACCGACCGCTTGCTGCGCTACAAAAGAACGGAACACTTTTCCTGTTTACGCCCATACACCATCATATCGACCCCTCTGGCCTCAATTGTCGTAAACGCCATAAACGACTTTTTACAGGGGAAGCAAAAAACCAAAAATAGAAAAAAGAAAAATTAATCTTTTTTACTTTTTTAGCTATATTGATGATAATTACTCGTGCTCAAATGTTTCAAAAACTCATAAGTATTGCACTGAAGTAGAATGCAGATTTAAGAAGTTAGCATGGAGATACGCCCTAAAATAAAACTGTTGAATGGTGTTTACTACCCAAACATAGTATAAAAATGTATTGCTGATTAATAATAAAGTAGTAAAAGCATTTTTATAAACAAACAGGCAGTGATTAAGCAGTAAAAGGCTATTTTAATAAACTAATTTTTATGTTTTATTTATTGTGGGCTAAGGTAATTATGTGTTAAGGTAATGTGTTATATTCAGATGCTTAGCAAAAACAATTATACCCTATTTCCATTAAAAAGATGTTCAAGAATAGGTGGGTATTAATTAATTTTAGGTAAAGGGTGAATAAGCTCATCGTTTATTGTGTCTTTAATAAAAATATTTTATAATCTTTGAATCATTTATTTTCATAATTAAATTGTAGGCACATGTTTCATGTTCATACATCACATTTACATTTTTTAACCTTCATAGGATAAGAAAAGAAAAAATCACGCATAAAATTAAAAAAGGAACTTTTGGTAATTATTAATTTACACGACATTAAAATAATAGCTGCATTTTCATCCTCTTCGTCACATTCTAACAGGACGTCCAAGACTTGAGCCTCATTTGGAAGTAGTAAATATTCGTTATGGTAATGTTTAAATTCTTTAAATTTATGGATAATTTATTGTTAAGAGGATGGTGTAGTGATACGACAATCAAGCAAAACGCAAGCCAAATAGATCAACCACATGTATATAAGCTTTCTTGCGTATCGTCTTTGAGCTTGGCCGGCGGCGTTAACGTTTTTCTCCCCTTTGAAAACAACGCATTTTGATAATTTTTGGCTCATTAATCCAAAGATAGAAAACTAGGTTTATTAATCCGTTTTGATATTTTTGATGTACTTTTATGTATGTATATTAAATAAAATATAAGCGATTTTAGATTTTCATACATAACATTACATTTTTGCTTACAATTTCGCTGCTCTATCAAATATTGAAAAAATCAAAACGTACGAACCTAGTTTTTGGTCTCAAGAATAAGTGTACCAAAAATCATTACAATATGTTATGTTTTAGGGGTTGGGAATGGTTTTTTTAACCGACGAAAACAAAACAAAAAACGAGGTGGTTTTCAAGTCTCAATACCTTATGGAACATGCTAATACAAAATTATGTATTTTGTATTACATACATACACTACACTAGTTACATAAATACATTTATTTACACAGTACAACGGTTTTCCTATATCCTGTTACTTTGTTTTGTAAATTAACTTTAGCTTTAACTTTTTTTATAAATGTACTTCTTACTCCTGGCGGGAGAAGACCTGGTGACTTGAAGTACAGGTATGTGTACGCAAGTACACATACTTACCAAGCAACAGTCTCCACCCACAAACTCTTGTACTTCATTTAATATTTTTATTGCTCTTACTAATTTTGTGTTTGTGGTGAGAAAAATAAAAAAAATTGTATTTGTATTTGTAAGTCGACGCGTATATACATATTTTTTTTTTTTATATTTGAACACGCATAACTTTTTACAGAGTATCTAATCCGATTTTGATAATTTTTGTTTTATTTAGTAGGTCATAGGTACTTCAGAGGTGGTCCCATTTTAATTCGGTGAAGATCTGGTAAAGGGCTTTCGGAGATGGACAATAGAACTCTCTAAAAATCTATAGCATATCATCGACGATTCAAATAAATGATTCGATAACTTCTTACAGAGTAGTCCGATTTTGATAATTTTTTTTTGTTTGGTAGGTCGTACTTCAGAGGTGGTCCCATTTTAATTTGGTGAAGATCTGGTAAAGAACTTCGGAGATAGACAAAAGAACTCTTCAAAGATCATAGCATATCATCGACGGACGATTGAAATAAATGATTCGTGTTCATGTTTACATGTACAACGGATGTGTCGTTAACGACATTTTAAGTTAACAATTTGTACGTTTAGGGACGTAAATGACACGATTCAACGTCTGTTCAGGTGACACCGGGTCGTAAACGACATTTTATGTTATCAATTTGTTCGTTTTGGGACGTAAATAACACGATTCAACGTCTGTTCAGGTGACACCGAGTCGTGAACGACATTTTAAGTTAACAATTTGTTCGTTTTAGGACGTAAATGACACGATTCAACGTCTATTCAGGTGACACCGGGTCGTAAACGACATTTTAGGTTAACAATTGGTTTGTTTTGGGACGTAAATGACACGATTCAACATCTGTTCAGGTGACACCGGGTCGTAAACGACATTTTAAGTTAACAATTTGTTCGTTTTGGGACGTAAATGACACAATATAACGTTCCTTTCTTTGCGCATTTGTTAGATAATTGACAGACCAAAATATTTCAAATTCCATTAAATTATGCTTATTAATAAAAAGGTAACTTTTTGACTTGAAATCGACAACGAACGACGACGAAGGGTGCTAGTCTCTCAAAGGTATGCCATACTAATAATTGTACTTGTTGTACTACTTGTAATACTTGTTTACTAAATAAATGTGGATTAACATGGTTAGTAATTCTGAAAGGTAAGCCGATAAGAGTCGGTATGTAGGTACGGCCACTGGCATTTACATCACTACACCGTAGAGCGTATTTTGAAAAATCATTTTTTTTGCTTTTACGACACATTTTATGAAATTGTGATTATGGTTTGATTGGGTCGTAAACGACATATTTTGTAATCTTCGAATGAAAATGTCTTTTATGTCTTTTCGATTGGTGTTTACGTCACAGGATGAAATATTTTGTAAATGAAATGTCTTTTACGTTGACTTTTATTTATTTTATTAGTTTTAGACAAAAAAAAACAATGGTAGTAAACGACATTTTTTTGGGATTAGAAGAAGTTTAAATACACCGATCGATAGAGCGAAAAAAAATAAACAAAACTGCATTTTTAACTCATTTTGGCCAAAACTGGCGTTTACGACAATTGAGGCCAGAGGGGTCGATATTTCTACTGAACTGTATATTGTTCACTTGCACGACACTTTGTTACGCAAAAAAATACCGATTTTACGAACCAAAACTCACTAATAAACATTAAAGGACATCTGGCACATAATACCCAAAAATGTATAACCGTCCTTCTATTTTTATTATGGACTATGGAACACTAGAAACTAACTGCAGGCATTAGTTTATTTTATAATGATTTATTCGTTTTTATCATTTTTATATAAAAAAAACATTGTGCTTGCAACCTATGGCGTCTGTGCTTGCAACACATCCTACCAACATTTACGTAGTAAATTAATATTTCTATTCAGTTAGATTTCTATGCCTACCAACTCCTACTCATAGAAATATTAATTTACTAGGTACTTAAAATATCTATGCTCCTACACGTAGTAATAGTACATTACTGCAGCGGCCAGCAACAGAGGCATTGATGGACGAACGTGTAAATGTGGGCCGAGGCGAAGCCGAGGCACACATACGTAAGTCCATCAATGCCTAGTTGTGGCCAAGGCTTGTATAGTACTTTTCTCAAATAATGCGCGGAAATTAAAACAGTAAATTTTCTCAAATAATTCGCAGAAATTAAAACTCTTTTCAAAATCAATGACGAACAACGAACAACAATTTGTTTTTTTTTTCAATAAACAGCTTTCTATTTGCAAGCCGATTCGAAATTTAAATAAAACCTTTGATCAGTTACCTCCTTGGTCGCCATGTTTCGGAGAAAAATATCGTTCCATTTTTAAATTACACGACAGATATTAGTTTAGTATGTAATTTATTTGCAATTTATTTGGTCGCTAAACACGACAGATATGGATTTTCATACAAACATTGCCGGCCGCTGCGCGCATGTATTTGGCCAGTACAGCAATTTCGATTTATCTCGAAGAAGGTTGTCAAAATAATGCTCACATTTCCAAGCATGTTTGAGAAAATTAATATATTTCTATGGCTCCTACTAAACAACATTGACAGCCATTTTGGGGTTGCTGCTTTTTTAGAATTTATCTACACTAATATTATAAAGAGGAAAGATTTGTACCTATTTTTGTATGTTTGTATGTTTGTAATGAATAGGCTCAAAAAGTACTGGGCCGATTTAAAAAATTCTTTCACCATTAGAAAGCTGCATTCACCCTGAGTAACATAGGCTATATTTATTGCTAGAAAAGATTAGACGTCCACCCGTGCGAAGCCGGGACGGGCCGCTAGTTCATAATAAATGATTAAATAACTCGTTAAATAAAAATAAATGATACTATCTGAGTCGTTTTTATAAAACCTCATAATTTATTACACATTTGACTTCAGTCAAAACTTCTATACATTTTAAGGTATTTTTCAAGGGAAAGCGGCGATTGTCAATTCGATGAAATATGAGGACTCCAAACGTAGCTGTTCAAATCCCGCCAAAAACTCCCCTATCTATGGACATTTGACATTGCCGACGTTTGTTGTTGTTGTTACATTTTTCCTTAAGGAAAGGCAAAGGGTAGCCCATGCAGCCAAGTCTGTTTTTTTCCTTATAAATCCATTATAAAAGCTGTGTGTGATGAAAGGCACTATGTGCCTGCAAGGCTAGCATGCCACCCTTGACAAAGCGTTTAAACGAGAAAAACGTCATGCGCGCTCTTTCCGGCATACGTAAAATAATAATGATGGAGGCACATCTCGATTTTTATCGCTTTCTCTGGGGAGTCGGGGGTGGCATATTTTATCTTTGGGGGTGGCATGCGAGGCCTACAGCACTGGTAGCATGCCAACCCGCGATAGCCGTGATACGGCTTTATCACGTCTTTTATCTCGTTATTTTGCGTGCGAACGAACGAGATAAAAAATGTGATAAAGCCGTATCATGGCTATCGCGGGTTGGCATGCTACCAGTGCTGATTTGCTTCATAATCCAAGTAAATTTTTCGCTTAGATTTTTATGGAAGGTGAACGTCATTGAAGGTGAAGGTGAAATTGATATCATTAGCATCCTTCTAAACTAAGAGTCTACTCATCAAACTGAACAACTTTTACTATTGGAGCAAACCGATCGGAGCAACTGAAAAATCAGTTGTCCCATACTAAACTGCAATGCCTAGGTAGGTACGCGACTCAAATGTATGACAACAGCTTATTTTTTTTGCTCTGATCTGTTTGCTAGTAGAAGTTGTTCAGTTTGATGGGTAGACTCTTAGTACAGAATAGGTAATAGTATATAGTTCTACTCTTAGTTTAAAAAATAGATATAGTAACTAGATGAAACCGTACTGTGGCCGCACATGAAACAGCAATAGTGCGACTTTTTCATACAAAAAGACGGTTTGTTTGGCAAGATGTCATCAACATTCCATAGGTTTGACAATGGTTTGACATCTTGCCAAACAAAAAAACCGGCCACGGTGACCGAAACAAAAAATAATATTTCTGTCTTTTTTGTTTACATAAGTTTTCATAACTAGCTATCTCGCTCTCTCATTTCTTGGCTCCATCTTTCAGCGTAAGCGAAAAGTTTTTAATCTAAGGTTTAAAAGGATGCCAATGATATCAATTTTACCTGTATAACGTGTGTATAACCCATAAAGGTATCATAGAGAGGAACTGACAGCTAAGAGAGCAAGATGTACCTAGCGACGCCACTGTATAATAGAAAGAGATACGTGACGCGAGGCAATAGAACCGTTTTTGGGAACTTGCCAGCACAATCGACTGGGTAAATATTCGTGCTCAGTGAATAATTAGTGAATCTAAAGTGAAGTCGTCGATTATTTTGTGAAATATACTAACACTATTTCATTAAATTACCTACGATTTCACGTTAGATTCACAATTATACACAGAACTCGAAGTTTTAGGGTGCCGATAAGTGCCGACAAATGCACAAAAAACGGTTTCATTTGACAACTCATGTCAGTTACTCTATTCCGACAGGTATAATAACTTTATGGTATAACCACAAACATAGGTATTACAGTATAAGTAGTATAACATAAGCTTCTCTGCTTTGCTACAAACAAGCCTAAGCTGCGTTCAGAACCTACACCCTATGTGCACCCAGAGTGCACCCCGAGCGCAACTTTTCGCACTAAACGCCGTTCAGAGCCTCGGTGTAAGACGTTTTACTATAGAGCGAGTTGAAAAAACAACCGCACCCAAACGTTCTGAACGCAGGGCTATAGTCGTTTTTGGTCAAATGACTAGCAGTATTTTAAATTTAAATCTGGTCACATTGCACACGTCACGTCATTCATTTTCATTTTTGCGGCGGAGGATGTTCACTTGTGTTCTCACTAAAATCATTGTATAGTAATTTTAAAGGTGGTACTGTAAGTGAAATTTATTCTTGTGGCGATCCAAAAATAACTTCGAAGCACACGCGACCGCAACCATGTTCAGCTGGCTAAAGAAGGAAGGTGAAAAATCGGAAAGTATCGATAATGTCGTGGAAGGTCTCAAAAGGATTTATAAAACTAAACTTTTGCCGCTCGAGTCGCACTACCAGTTCCATGATTTCCATTCACCGCAGCTGGAAGACCCGGACTTCGATGCGAAGCCGATGATCTTGCTCGTAGGACAGTACTCTACCGGTAAAACGACCTTTATTAAATACCTCCTCGAGCGAGATTTCCCGGGAATTCGCATCGGGCCAGAGCCGACCACAGATCGGTTTATCGCGGTGATGTTCGATGAAAAAGAGGGCGTTATTCCCGGTAATGCACTCGTCGTCGATCCCAAGAAGCAGTTCCGCCCGCTGAGCAAGTTCGGAAACGCCTTCCTCAATAGATTCCAGTGTTCCACTGTCGCCTCGCCCGTGCTTCGCGGCATCTCCATAGTAGACACTCCCGGAATCCTCTCGGGTGAGAAGCAGCGCGTCGACAGAGGCTACGACTTCACTGGTGTACTGGAATGGTTCGCAGAACGTGTTGATCGCATTATTCTTCTTTTTGATGCCCACAAACTCGACATATCAGACGAGTTCAGGCGTAGCATAGAAGCCTTGCGAGGTCACGATGACAAAATCCGCATCGTTCTAAACAAAGCAGATATGATAGATCATCAGCAACTGATGCGTGTATACGGAGCACTCATGTGGTCGCTAGGCAAGGTGTTACAAACTCCGGAGGTTGCCAGGGTTTACATTGGTTCATTCTGGGACCAACCTCTCCGCTATGATGTGAACAGAAGACTATTTGAAGACGAAGAGCAGGATCTCTTCAGAGATATGCAGTCCCTCCCGAGAAATGCAGCTTTACGGAAACTAAACGATTTGATTAAAAGGGCACGACTTGCGAAAGTACATGCATACATTGTCAGTGAGTTAAGGAAAGAAATGCCATCAATGTTTGGCAAAGACGGAAAGAAAAAGGATTTAATAAAGAATTTAGGACAAGTTTACGACCGAATCCAGAGAGAACAGCAGATTTCTCCAGGAGACTTCCCTGATATAAAGAAGATGCAGGAGACACTCGCCAACCACGACTTCACAAAGTTCCACCCTCTGAAACCAAAGCTGCTGGAAGTGGTGGACCACATGCTGGCGACGGATATTGCACGACTCATGGACATGATCCCACAAGAGGACATCAATGTTGTTATGGAGCCACTTATCAAGGGTAAGTTCTTAAACATCTTATTTGAATGACATCTATTTCATTTATATTCTTTAATGAATCGTTTTTCAACCTGGGTCATTGAGATGTAAAGTGGTCAAAATCTGTTCAAAAAATATACTTATGTTGAATAAAGTGTAAATTATTATGAATCGTAATTAAGTATTTCAAGATTTAACATTAATTTTTACATGATTAACGCTCAGTTGCAGAAACGCTCATTAAAATTAATCCTCCATGTAATCTCTTGCTGTCACTTTTACTACTAAAAGCTAGCAAGAGATTTAATGGAGGATTAACTCTAATGAGCGTTTCTGCAACTGACGGTAAAACATTTATTGCGAGGGTTGCACGGTATAAATTTTTTTTTTTCTATTTGTGGAGTGACAGATATGTGAGGATAGGAGCAATATATTCTAATCTAGTATACCTGATACTTTTCTGGTAATTAAATGAAATTAAATGTAAGATCCTTACATTTTTAAAACCCCTTATGAAAGTTATGGATTTATTTCTTTAATTTGGATGAAAAATCATGTTTTTTTTCAATGTTCAGCACAAGTAGCGCATTTATTCTTTTTTAATTGGACTGCTAATTTTATTATATTATGGAGTTGTGGACTTAAAAGTTTGTATACAGAGAAACTAAATACAGAGAGTGTGATCTGTGAACTATGATTGTTTATGACAGATTGTTTTGAGAGTGATGAGTTGTCTGACAGTCAGTAAAACATAGTTTGACATGCCATGATAGATTGTTTTATCATGACTTGGAGACGAAGATGGAACATGCGGCTAAAACATACATGTCACTGAGTCAGAGGCATCCGTTGACGAAGTAGCATTCCATGTTTTCCCCTCTTATTTCATAAATCAATTAGTTCCTATTTTATTTGTTACAATAGTACCAGGTTTATAAGTCTTACCGTTGTACCTGCATTGTTGACAAATTTTAATAGCACACAAAATTATATTTAACCAATTACGATGTACCTTTGCAGGCCTGAAATCCTTTGCCACGATTGGCTAGTTGTTTTCGCTCCCTTTTCGCTGGTATCCAACTTTGCACCCTTTGATTACTAAATGACTTTGGGTTTTATTGGTGACTCAGGTCTGCTCTGCACAAATGAAGATTGACGAGCAGAATTATTTTCCTGGTCATAATGTATAAGCAAGGTTACTCATCCATCTCTCTTGTCATTTGGAACTATGTTTTCTTTTTAAAACCCTTACTGATTTTAGTTTTATTACACTTTAAATCAGTCTAAATCAAAGTACCTGTTGACTTATAGTTAAAGTTATAGCCTGTAAAATCTCACTGCAGGGCAACAGCCTCCTCTCACTAATAAGGATGGATATCTCTGAAAAAATATTTTAATACCATATACATTATTATGAAACTGTAAAAGAAGTGTGTCTATACATTGAAGATATTATTTACATAAAAAAGTTTATATGGTGTTGACTCCAAATTTAGCATTGTGACTACTGCTGGACTGATTTTGATGTGTTATTGTATAAGAGTTTTGATTAGAATTAAAAACTCATATACATTTTATCTTGCTATGATGATTGGAGCCGATGCGGATGAAGTCGAGGGCAAAATCTAGTACTTGATAAAAATGTTTATCATCTCAAAAAATTATATGAAAACTTCAACACAAATCAGTGTGCGGATGTGGATGGCTACCTTGCTAAAATATATGTGATTTGGTTAACCAATACAGTGACTAATGCATGCTTACTTTATTTCTCTTTAAAACTTCACCTATTCAGAAAGAAATAGACATTGTTCAGATTATCTTGTGAAGTTGTAACCACTATAGACACATTAAGATATGCGTCTAGTATGCGTGCATGCAGCGCCATATGGAGTGCACGGATATCTTGCTTTGTATTAATTCCTATACTGGGGTGCAACTGTATGAGGAAGGCCGAGGAGCCCAAGGATAGAGTTTTGTGGCGCGCCTTTTGTGAGGCTTATGATCAGCAGGGGTTAGTCCATCTAGTTATACTATTAGTTATACAATATAACAGAATGGACAAGAAAAATCCTCGGACGATGATAGGCTGATGATGATGACGATGATTGATTCTTAAAGAACTGCTCCGATGCCGATCTAATGGGTCTGGTTCAAGTGGGCGCGTACCTTTAATCTGAATGAAATCACATGCACATTCATTTCAGTGTTTGTATGAACTATAAAACTAACTACCTACTACCTACTTATATGGTTAGAACCTTTTCGCATGGACACGGAAATTAGTTTTGAAACGCATGAAATTACTTTTATGGTTGCGTTTAATGTTTAGAGTGATTCAATTCTAATTGTGATAGATGTTTAACATTGTGTTGTCATCATTATACAAGTCCAGGCTAGATTCTGGTACTTTTAATGTGTGTGACTAGATAATTTGTGTGACATTGTCCAAGATATTTATCATGATTATCGCCCCCATATCGTCACCATCTCTCACATCCGTATTTCTTGCTTCAGTGCATGTAATATTGCAAAATTCTTATAAACTGACTCTTATGTCTTAGTCATCATCAACTTTAGATGTGAAAACGTAGTCTCAGTTTATTTTTAGCTGATAAAGTTAAGTATGCTATTTTTAAAGTTATTAGTGGTCTTTTGTAAAAGAGTTCAAATAGGTATTGTCAGAAATTGTATGTTGCGACAGCGAAAGTTTTTGTGGGTGCAGGTCATGTGCTGGTGAATGTTCAGTAGTATGGATTTTGACACGAAGCTAATGCGAATGTTAGTTCAGTAACTCAGTATATTTTAACTAAGAGTGAACTTGAAATGGCAGAATTATTTTCAAGTAGGAGTGCCGACTATAACAGAGCGATCTGTGTACAAGGGATTGTTATATGTTATAACCTTTGCTATAATAACGAGTGACACTCAATGCCGTAAGAACTAGATGTCTGTTATCATCAGATATTGACCTGAATAAGCATTCTTATCATATTGTGATAACACTGATAACACGATGCATGAAAATTTGCTATCTGTTACTACTAGCCATAATTAGACAATCGCTGTATTTAGCGTCGCAAAGTATGTTTCCCGATGATTTCATTGTTTGTATTTCATTTGAGTAGGCATTTTCCTAGTTTGTGTCTTTTACTTATACAGGGTGTTAGGGTAAACAGTTGCATTTACTTTAAGGGGTGATTGTACCCATGACATAATACTGAACCACTTTCCCTAGGAAAACAATAGAAAATTTCCCTAGGAAAGCAAAAAAAAAACACTTTTCATACAAATGTTCGATCAGCTGATTGCAATTAGTGCGGAAAGACGAAAACAATTTTTGTGAGTTTCCTATAGGCTTCTTAGGGAAAGTTGTTTAGTATCATGATGGGCACAACCAACCTTAAAGTAATGCAACTGTTTACCCTAACACCCTGTATTTTATGCTTTGCAAATTCCTGTTGAATAAGAGGAAAACACAATTACACATAGTCATAATGGGAATATTCATTCTGAGATTGATATTGACTAGACACGTCATTCCATCCTGAAACTTAAATTGCTAAATGTGAGGATTGCTACAGCTACATTCTTAAACAGAAAGTCGGTAGTTGTAAAAATGTTTCTGACCAAACCGAGAAGGATAGCGGTCGTTAGTTTGTGTGATATTGACCAACATACAATAATTTTTTGTATTATAGATTAAGCGAAAAAAAATTGGTCTATGAGATGGCTTAAGTAAATCCATAGAAACCATTGCTCATAAGGTTCAGAATTAGCAGTCTTGTCGTCATTTAGCTGACAGCACAGCACAGTATACTATAACGACGAGCGAAAGTGTTCACTCGAGGTGTTGTCGCCTACTTGTGTATCGCTTCTAGGCCGATATTCAGAGACGATTTTTAAGTCGTAGTTCGAACTCCCGTATGTCAAAATCCGTACATTTTTGAAACTACTAAGTTCGAACTATGTCTTAAGAGCCTATGTCGAAAAATAATTTAAGCGAAACGGGCGTGTGATAGCTTATATTACTGCCAGATACGAGAGAACGAGATGGGGCGTCGCGCGCGCCTGGAACGAATCAAGCGAAAAAAAAACTTTATTTAATTGTGATTGTACAATCACAATTAAATAAAGTTTTTTTTTCGCTATTTATGTAAGTTCAATTCTGCTCTAATCAAAACTTAGATAATAGCAATCTCTTTTTTTTAAATCAAGTCTCATGATTCTATTATTCACCGTTTAGCAGTTACAAGCGTTTATAGACAAAAACGGAGGCTACTTTGGCTTGTTTTTCTATCGAGAAAATTTGTCTTAATCGTGTTTTGGCTCTAATCAAAACTTCAATTATATGTTTAATTTACACATATCCGCAAACCATACTCCTACTGTTAGTACTTCATGATATATTGAGCTTTGAAGAATCCTATTTTTTTTACATAGCCCCTTAAAAACCGTTCCTGAATCTCGGCCTAAGCACAGTATAAGAAAGAGTAGGTATCTATTACTAGATAGCCTAAGCGCGGACATGTTCCATTCGTTCTTACATCAAAAAAGAAATAACACTCAGTAATAAAATATGGTAGTTTGTCTTCAACGGCGGCGTAGAAAATTTAGGTGAAATGAAATACAATTTTAAAGTTGCTTAAAGAAAGAGAAAATTAACTTATAAACGTCCCGTTTTAAAACTATTACCTACTAAAATTATCAATTTCCAACACTAAAGAGGGATTGTCTAGCTCAGTTTTAATCAGAAATTTGTTTTACTTGCTATGTTTGCTGATACGAAGAGATATTACGAAAAAAAAACCGGGCGAACATATAGTACGTACAACTAGATTTGTACAAGGATATTATAAGTGTTAGAATCACGTTAAAATGTTAAGTGTACCTACTTCGTATAAGAGAGTTTAACGATGCACTGCTAATATGAATTCAGTAAACGTGAAGGTTGCAGCCAAGTATATTCTATTAATGTTATATTTCCTGATTCGAACCCCCTTCCTACTTTTTCTTCACTCAGATTGCCGCTTCGCATGATGCCTATCGCATAACTTTCAACGGAAAAAAACTTCAGTATCCAGTATTCGTAGGTATACACTATACTGGGTTGTACCTAAACCTAAATGCCTTACGTATTTTAGGGGGTCCTTCAGACAACCAAACTAAACAACTTTGACTACAAGATGAACCAAAATTG
Organism: Agonopterix subpropinquella; assembly: GCA_922987775.1. NCBI lineage: Eukaryota > Metazoa > Arthropoda > Insecta > Lepidoptera > Depressariidae > Agonopterix > Agonopterix subpropinquella. The sequence goes on along the minus strand of OV277693.1, from coordinate 49,539,661 downwards.
GAAACGCGATAAAAAATCCCTGCTGTTAGATACACTTTAGTATAGTATAAGAGATAAGTGTACTTTTTGCAACCATCAGCAGCAAGGCTGATTTAGTGTTTATGGGTGTAGAGCATCTCTGTGATGGGGATGGACCAGGTCTGCCTGCATAACTCCAGTCGGTTTAGGAGTTACTGATGATTAAAGGTCTGTAATAAATTTACGATCAGCTGCACGGCTGATCGTATGATATTATTGTAGTATGCACTGTAGCTATGTGAACAGTACAAAAACTGTCAAGTTCTGTCAGTCGGTTTAGGAGATACAGCCACTCAAAGTTCCGACCTTTGAACGGCTGTATCTCCTAAACCGACTGATGAACCATGCCAGTTTTTGTACTGTTCACATAGCTACAGTGCATACTACAACAATAACATACGATCAGCCTTGCAGCTGATCGCTAATTTTTTACAGACCTTTAATCATCAGTAACTCCTAAACCGACTGGAGTTATGCAGGCAGACCTGGTCCATCCCCATCACAGAGAAGTTCTACACCCCATAAACACTGAATCAGCCTTGCTGCTGATGGTTGCAAAAAGTACACTTATCTCTCGGAATAGTAGTAGTAGTCTTTGGTGTTTTCGATGAAAGAACAATACAAAATTTCCCGATTTCTATGTTGGTGTCATAGTGGCAGTTGTCCAGTTTTGAGGTCTAGACTTTCGGAACGAGACCCGGTCTGAAGCACACCCTAAAAAATATGTAACGCATATGTATGTTTATACCCTGTATTGTATACCTAAGTATGTCGGATAAGTTAGAGATTTAAAGTTACGCCAAGTTACGCTTTCGTTGCATGAAAATGGAACAAAAATTGTCTTCTCTTCTATTACTCGAACGAGGTACATATAACCACGTGGATGGGTTCCTTGTTCAGGTACCAAACCACGTATAATAGGTACGTCCGCTTGAACCTATTATACGTCCATCCTGAAATTGGCAATATAGGAATAACTGCAAGCGTAAAAAGTTAGCTTGTACTTGTAGCAATGTTCCTGACCACCCCGAAAGGGATTATCGTCAAAATAAACTTCGTCATACGATATTTGTTTCTTTAATCGTAGATACGATCTTACTTTTGCTGCTTTTGCTAAATTAATGTGACCTCTTTTGTTCTCGATGCCCTCTCACTCAACTTTACCGGCCCGCATTAGCATTGTTCTCTTTGCGTCCGAGTAATTAACGCTCACCATGTTATAGTTTCACTATTTATCTAAACTATTATAAAACTGTGTCTGTACATTGAAGATGTTTACATGAAAAACATTACGATTTGGTTTTTAGGTGTCTCTGACTCCAAATCACAAATTTTCTTATTTTTTGTTTGTCTGTTTGTCGTGTTTGTTTGTTCGGGCTTCACAGAAAAACTACTGAACCGATTTAGATGAAACTTATTTTGTTTGAAAGCTTATGATTTGACTTAAGGCCCCTCCTCCCATTTGCAAGGCTCTCTTTCTTACAAGCAAACTTTTGCAATTAGCCATCCCGCTTCAATTGCGTGGCGCCGGTCGGAATTTTCCGTTTTCTTTGAAAATCTGTATGATTTTTTATGAATTTTCAAAAAATAAGAAAACCACACCATTCTATATTGTATTGTGAAGAATGTTGTAAATTTTCATATTCTTCTGATCAACAATGTAAGAGTAAAACGGTTACAACTGGAAAAAAGAGGTGACTTTGGATTCGTTTTTCTTCAGTTTTATTAATTGAAATAGATTTCGAGAAAAACCACATCACATCTCATATCCTGTAGATTGTTCAGTTTTGTTTTCTGCTTAGGTAAAAAGTGCCATAGTTAATGTATAAAATGGTTACAAAGTTACTCAAAACCGGGCGGACGCCCCTTAAAATCTGGTATTCATTCATTACATTCCTGAAAAGTTCATAGTGCCATTCAAGCATATCATATCATAAAAAATAATTCATATCTGTACATATCCACTTATACATAAATTATTTATTGTAGAACGGTACCGTCTGTGATACATACTATAATACATTCATAGTAGATGCTTATAAAGTCACGATTCTAATAGCCAGCTTAGCACTATCAACTATCAACCGAATGTAGGTATGATTGCGTCACGTCATGACGCGTCATCGTCAGACATGTGATTCTTTTCTTACTGAAATTCACACCTGGATAAGGTGTCAACGTTTACAAACGCATGCTCATCACATTTATAAATTCTTTAATTAATATATTTAATTATTATAGCCTCCATCCATGGGAAAAACACAATTTTGGAAATTCACTACATTATTACCGTGTTAAAATAAAATGTAGTGATGAATATGTACTTGTGATATACTGAATCACTGATAGCTGCGCTGGCGCACCTGTATTTAACGTGACCTTGTACATTGTACTTCATTTGATCATGAACCATATAGCCTTACGCTTCGGATTTTTTATATTCATTCAAAATCATTACGTAGTGAGGTTTATCCTTTAACCTAATCATTATTAGTTAGTTGCTATCGACATACAATTTCGGTAATATGAGAAGATACGCTTAAAAAGTATTTTTATGATTTACGTTATGAGTAGGTAATCCTCCATGCGATATAAATCCATTATGTATATAGGAATGTCTTATCTATTGGCAGAGTCCATAGTACTCAGCTTACTTTCTTTACAAGTACGATAGGTAGGTATGTACTATGTATACAGAGTGAAATTGATATCATTGGCATCCTTTTAAACTAAGAGTCTACCCATCAAACTGAACAACCTTTAATATGGGTGTTTGCTCCCATAGTAAAAGTTGTTCAGTTTGATAGGTAGACTCTTAGTTTAAAAGATTGCCAATGATATCAATTTCACCCTGTATACAGAGTGTAACAAAACACCCTAGTAATACTTCAGACCATCAATCTGAACAACGTTCACTATGGGGCCAACATCGAAATCGAGAAAAAAAATCCACTCTTTCATACAAAACTGCAGTACCGTCTCGAGTTAAATGTATGGGACGGCAGATTTTTTTATTTTTTCTCGACAATGACTCCATAGTGAAAGTTGTTCAGATTGATGGTTTGAATCACCCCCTTAAGTATTACTATGGTGTTTTGTTACACTCTGTATATGTATCTACTTTATAGAGGCGTGTCAACCATGTCAAACATAATAACATTACTGCAGCGGCCAGCAACAGAGGCATTGATGGACGAACGTGTAAATGTGGGCCGAGGCGAAGCCGAGGCACACATACGTAAGTCCATCAATGCCTAGTTGTGGCCAAGGCTTGTATAGTACTTTTCTCAAATAATGCGCGGAAATTAAAACAGTAAATTTTCTCAAATAATTCGCAGAAATTAAAACTCTTCAAAATCAATGACGAACAACGAACAACAATTTTTTTTTTTTCAATAAACAGCTTTCTATTTGCAAGTCAGTTCGAAATTTAAATAAAATCTTTGATGAGTTACCTCCTTGGTCGCCATGTTTCGGAGAAAAAGATCGTTCCATTTTTAAATTACACGACAGATATGAGTTTACTATGTAATTTATTTGGTCGCTAAACACGACAGATATGGATTTTCATACAAACATTGCCGGCCGCTGCGCGCGTGTATTTGGCCAGTACAGCAATTTCGATTTATCTCGAAGAAGGTTGTCAAAATAATGCTCACATTTCCAAGCATGTTTGAGAAAAATTATATAAAATCACTAGCTTGCGTTGTAATGGCCCTTTTTTACCCGACACTCAATTAGCCATTTTTTTACCGTGCGTATGAACCTTCCCTGGACTTCCAAAAATATTTCAAAACCAAAAGCCAAATCGGTCCAGCCTTTCTCGAGTGATGGACAAGGGAAATAGGGATAATTTTTGTTTATGCTATATACTATTCTGTAGCCGCGTATATTTTGCATCATTTTACAGCTCTTCATTGGCTGAATAATAGCGCTAATGAAGTGAACTAGATTTGGGATTCTACGTGTGATTCTATTTCAATGAATCAGCATTCATTTGAAATGCTTGGTGTTTGTGATTGTATGTTTGCTCAGTTGACTGTTTTTCAGATTGACTAATGACATAACATACAACACATACACACACACATACATGTACGTACGTACACATATACGTTTGACATATTGCATTAATTTGTTATCTTGTTTGTATCTTTTATTTTTTCACCTTGACGGTTCGACCAATAACTTGTAGGTACCTACTATTCTTAATAATGTATTTTAAATAGTATCGCACCGTGAAAGCACATTATGCACTTTTGTCTGGTTTTCACTAAGCGTTAGTGTTACTTTCAACCAACGTGATCGCATGGTCAACGCGCTTGATGATGCTACGAGCGGTAGCGCTAATCAGGAAACATACGTAATTTGGAGCGAGGAATGAGTCGCCAACTTGCACGTTTTGTCCACTTACTTTGTTACCGAGTCATTAAGCACAACGTTTTATTGGTCTAAATTTTGACATGGAGTTCGTCGTATTTTCCAACTATGCAATCTTATCGATAAATTCCACATTTTATCGATTCATAGAATAGAGAACCTTAGTCATAATTATATTTTATTATTTATTATTTTTTATTTTTTTTATATTGTTCAGCTCTATGCTAATCGGTAGGTAATCAGAATCACGGATCCCTCGAAGCCTTTATGGGCCCATGTAAATGGATTAGATTTAATGAAAAATTTGAATGTCAAGGCTCTGTGTAGGGAATGTACTCTACTTGCATATTTCGGTGGCAACGAGAGCGTGACCACCACTTTCGCCAGATCTCTTGCGAGCTGATGCTAGATTAAACTGTTAATTTTTCATTGTTAATAGGTAGCGTGTTTTATACGTAAACAATTAGTTGTAGTTATGATCGCTATCGTAAAATAACGATTATTTTACGATAACGATCGATTGTGATAGCAATGATTAAAAATAGAAATAGGATATTGCAGCAAAATTGCAGATTCAAACGCGATAAAACATTGCAACGTTCAAATCGTATCGGGCGGCGATCGGTGGAAGTGTGGTAAATTGTAGATGCGCCTTTACGACACCAGCAACCACCGTCGCCCTGCCCCAGTCTAGTATGACTTCTCTACTCGCGCACGACGCGCCGAATATGACGTGAATGCGTAGAAAATGAGGTCTTCCCGCGCTTTACAGCGAGCGAACGTCGCGCTTACCGCGACAAGTAGTATGGAAAAAAAGCAGAGTCGCATCTCGCGCGTAAAGAAATCATATTAGCGGGGCAGGATTGCCGAAGAGCGCAGTGAGTCGCCGTCGCCGACCGTGACTGGCTGCAACCTGCAACATGCACCTCCCTCCCACCGACTGGGAAGTTGCACATGTTTAAGCAATGTCTAGGTTAGTTACCTATATTTCTTTGTGCTTCAATGTTGTTATTCCTTAACAAACACTACTTAGGCTACGTCCGCTTCAACTAGGACAAATTTATTAATAAATGTACTACCCGTCGGTCTGATAGATGGAGGGCTTGATTCTGTTTAAAAGGTATACTCTGGCATGTTTACGTCCGGGCTGTGCCACGTACATGCACGACGTTTAATTGTGCTCGGGGCATTGTTCCTGCGTCCGCTGTGACATCATTACGTGTGCCGACCATTGAGACGCATCTGAGCAGCATCCATTGTGATGTGATACACAACTGCCGACCCACTTGTCGCTCAATGATGGTTCATTGTGTGCGCATCACGACACGACTCACGATGCACCCTCGGAATTGGATCACTCGTTTGTTCTTTTAGCCTTTGTAACTTGACTTTCGTAAAGAAATAGGTTGGAAATGGATTTCAATTGAATTGGCACGAATCAAAGATGCTTTGCTGATGGCACAAAACAAGCACAAATTAATGAAGTGTTTGAAATATAAAAACTTTTGATCGACGACGTTACCGTGCCACAATCATAAATCTTTTCGTACTTGAATGAATGCCTGACTCTCATCGTAACTAATTTAATTACCTTGTGTTCTCATTGAAAGGGTAGGTAGACCAATCTGAAATGCGAACTTGCTTACCTACTACAACAAGTAAACCACTTGTAACTATTTAGCCAGGAAGAACTGTAAAAAAGTTAACTTTTGTAATACGAACGAAGTAAATATTTATTGATTACTGTAAACCCAGTGAATGATTTATGAATTTTTCACATGCCATGCTAGATTCACTCGCCTACGAGTAGCGTGCTGGGTTAACGATTGCCTTAAAAAACCTTTAGTTTTTCAAATTGATCAAGTATTAACTTAAAGTATGTTATCGCACACAGCGTTGTGAGCTAGCTAATCAATAACAGTATTGATTGAACTACGCCCTTTTAAATAAAAAGTGAACCAGCCATTATTAGGTAGTTGTGAGTCAATCGGCATACTTTTTGTTAGCATGATATCGCCTGCTCGGAAGTGCCGATGTGGGCCGCCGCGCGCGCTGAATAACGACTCGCGTCGCGCACGCGCATAATGGCCGAGGAGTACTGTACTGCTAGTCATAGTGCCACACGCGCATCTAGAGCATAAGCCGTTTACAGTTCACAATGTGATTATGGACTTTGCAAAATGCGTTCGCTGCTGCTCTTTCAATATCACATAGTATGTGATAGTTATTTTGATGTTGCTTATCAAGCAAAATGATCTGTTGCCTAGAATGCTCTCTTGATTTCACTCTTGAATTATTTTGGCACGAATGATAAACGAGATATTCTCTCTTTAGAAAATATCTGTTCAGAAACTCTTTGCTTTGCTGCATACCCGTGAAATTGCTTGTAGCGTGTCACCGCAAGATTCTGTGATGTTATGGTATTCTTTGGATGTAATGTAAGTGCAAATAACGGTTTGCCATTGTTATGATGGGATTCCATCGAACGTTAGCGGTTCAAAGGCGGCATCGAATGCGTTTGCGACGTGACGTGCGTAGAATGAGCACGTGTATGAATGCCTACTTCCCCCTTTCTCCACCCCCCCACGATGTTTTTTTAAATCGATAAACTTAGATCGAGTCTTGCGTTAAAAATGTTCTAATAATAACTCAGTAGGTAAGTATAATAGAAAATAATGTCCTTATGTCCACAAGAACTGACTACCAGATCATGAGGTATTATCGACAAAATGTTTTACCATTTATTGTGATACCGGGGCAGCCTGGCAAAGATAAACATTATCACTAAAAAGTTGAACATTTGAAATATTTTGTTAACTGCTATCATATTACGATCACATTTTTGTTGTGTCTGTTTCAGTTTTCCCATTTCAATGTGTATTGTTGACCAGCTAGGTCGCCTTTAGCACAGTATAAGAAAGAGTATCTAGTACTACATACCTTTAGTATGCTATACGATGCATATGTCCTTCAGTAAGCGTCAAGGGCAAAGACTTTGCAATTAGTTTGTAACAGCTCACTGACAGGCGGCTACTTCTCAGGCGATTAGGGAAGCAGCGCCCGTTGCGATTTGTGCGCAAACTTCCCTGCGTGGGCGACGCTGGACGGATGCACATCCTCTTTAGAACGAGGATACAGGTATCCTGCTGGACAGCCTGGACCTTGAATGCTGTTCGGTCGATTAGCACTAACCGCCGGGGAGACGTTTATTAAGTCATCTTCTACTGGGGGTCTGAGATTTGTGTCATCGGTTTCTATTCTTAGATTCTCCTACTTACCTCCCCGTTTTGCAATATCGATGTCTATGCTTTTATAACTGAGATCAGCTGCTATGATATACAGGGTTTTGAGGTAAACAGTTGCATTACTTTAAGGGGTGATTGTACCCATGATTCTGAACAACTGTCCCAAAGAAACAATTCGTTAGAAAAATGTTGGTCTTCCCATACTAAATGCAATCTGCTGATCGAACTTTTGTATAGGTTTTCCATAATGGGACCAACGTTGAAATCGCGGAAAAAATATGCTCTTCCATAGATTAGGGTAGAGTTGTTGTTTTTTTCTCGTTTTCAACGTCGTTGGTCCAATAGGAGAAAGTTGTTCAGTTTGATGACCTGAAGCACCAGCAGCCTCCTAAAGTACGGAACGCAATTAAGTTGACACCCTGCATAAATAAAGCTTAGTTTATACTTATAAAACAGTTCCGTGAGTGACTGACTGACCGACAAAGCACAGCATAAACCGCTGAAGATAGAAACAAAACATTTGGATGTGTCGATTCTAAGAAAGATGTAGAGGTGCACTAAAAAAGGATTTTTCGTTATTTTAATTTTCCGTGGACGTCGCAGGCAAAAGCTAGTTACAAGCTAAAATAAAAAAAAAACATTTTCTTTTAATTCACCTCCGTTGCAGTGATTTAGTGAGCATGCGTCGCATTGATTGCTCCACTGCACCAGAACATTTCTAGAAGCTCCTATATGACTATACTTATTCTGCAATCAAGTGCACTTATAGTTCTACCTTTGTTCTGCCCAATAAGATTACTTTAATTGAAATAAATATGCTAACTGCCAACTCCCTCCCAACTCTTGTTCTTATGTAACCTATTCTGCGATTGTGTATTTAGTTTCATTCTGCAAAGAATTTAAATGCTATGGTTTCAAAACAAAAATGGTATCTGGTAACGTTGCAATATCCAGAGCCATGCATATTTACCAAATATTTCGAATACTTTGCTACTTAGTTATGCTACCTAGCTAAATTAGTATCGTATTAGTTCAATAGTTACTCAATAATGTTGCATTAAACAAATGTCATCATTAATAGATTATAAATACCTACAACAGATCAGATGTGGCATAAAATAATAATTTAGCTGTGATCTTAACTCCATCAGTTACATAACGAATTAGGCATACCTACTTATACAGGTAAAGTACGTAGGTACGTAGGTATCTAGGTAGATTAGATAAGTAGTTAATTTGCGCAACGGTCGATTAAATAATAAAAAGTTCACAATAGTACCATACCGTGACGCTCACTAGCCTTCTGTTTTTACTCCATCGTTATTTATTATTTTTATAAAACTAATGACCTACATTAAAATACAATAATAGTTACCTAATCCTTGACTCAACAATTGCGTTAATTCATAAATAAGCGAATTATATAGAACTGCAACTGTAGTGTTGGTTATAAAACAATAAATTTGAATAAAAACCATTTTATACAAGCAATGGAGCGAGCAGAGAAATGAATAGATTGACCTTGTTGGATATGATGCAGATAAAAGGCGATACTGACTCGGGGTTATTTATTATGATTATTTTGTCTTACGGCTCGCTCGAGCTCTGCCGAATGAGGTGCAAGGTGACTGCAAATGTCGTTTCTATACGCAGCGAAGTATGCTTATAGTGTGTCATACATAACACATTCTCGTTAAATCATTATTACATACACAGGTAATTAGTACCTAATCATATTCATACCTACTCATACAAACATATTGTAAAGTACTACAAGTTGTGATTCACCCATCACACAGTAATCGAAATTATTGTGTACCTACTTCCTGGATTACGCTATGCTTATAGCTTTGCCGTTTGCATAATTTATCAACTGTACTGTATGTATCTGAATTTGAAATATATTATTTGTCACGTTTTCTGGTAGAATAATGAATTCAATTATTTGACTGAATGCGATAATACACCTAGCTTTGTTTTCCGTAAGCAATAATTGCTAACCGGTATACCTATATTACCTCTTCGAATAACTGGCACATTGCCTAAAAACTATAATTTACTGTAATATCGATGACTACCCTATGACTACCCCACAAAGTCGCGGTCACGAACCTATTAAAATGTTGTATTTTACACTGTGTTTACAGTTCCAACCACGTTTCTACATTTAATTTATCCTAGCTGAGCGGTCGAGTTTAATAACATTTTGAAACAATAATTGAATCGGCTCTAGGTATAGTTCACAGGTTCGACTAACATATTTGCTATGTTATTAACCCTTGAATTAGTAATGTGGGTAATAAATTGGTATTATCAAATTTTACAGGTGGCGCATTCGAAGGTGTAGAAGACCAAGTATCGCCCTTCGGCTACGGTCGCGGCGAAGGTGTCGACGCTGGCCATGGCGATCCAGAATGGATATGCAGCAAGGAGAAACCTCGATACGACCAGATCTTCCAGTCACTCAACCCTTGTGACGGAAAAGTAACCGGGGCTGGTACGCAAATATCTCCAAAAGTTCTCTCGCAATTACGAAACGTACAGCCACACCTTCGAGGCACTCTTGTTGTAGATAAAGCATTGGAGGCACTGCTTTCTTCCACGAAAAACTGCTCTTTACTAACTGAACTTTGCATGTCTTTAAAAGCATCCAAAGATGATCAGCAAAATCAGCATCCATTCGAAACAGAAAATTTTGATAAAATAGCAAATGCATTGGGCGTATCTGCGCAAAATTGTAATATGATTGTACAGTTTTTACTCAATGAGCGAACTGTACATATGGATGTAGGAAGTCACAGGATGTCACCTGCTGTATCTATTCATAGCTTGAATGAATCAATTGCCATAGACGAACCTAGATTCGACCTTAGTAGACCTGCATCTTCTAATGCTGATATAAAATTGGATTCTGATGAAGAATCTGATAGTGATAAAGAGGTTCCTTTATTAAATTTAGAAACTGATAAAGAAGATACGTCTTGCTTCTTTCATCCAATTATATTCTCAATAAAATTTATATTTTTGCTAGCGCTCAACATGATAACTTTAATAATAACGGTGCAAGTCATGTTTGTAACAATTGTTTATGTCACCTCAGGTGAGGTTTACATCGAGTTCCTCGTAAATAAAACTCCTGAATCGTGGATGGAAAAAGCAAAAGATATTGCTTTTGGTTCTGTACAAGAGTCTACGCGAATACATTATTTTTTTGAATTATTCTATCGTCGCAATCTTGTTAACATTTTAAAGTATGTACACTCAAATGTAATAGATAGTTGAGTAATCTGAATTTCTTGCCATATTTCAATATTTTTATGTTCTATAGGGTTAATGTTATTGAAGCATAGTGAACATCTTTTACTATGCCTGTGGCTGAAAGCTGTTTTAAGTTATCATTTATAAAGTTATTTAGTAATTGTAGATATTCTTCAGACTTTCGAAATTATTGCGATCATTACGAGACATAGCAAGAATAAGATAATGGCACGGTTTTGCCTTTTTTTCATTGTTAATATTGCATGCGACATTAATCCCGTTTGAAGCCATATCACGTTTTAATAATGCAGCACGAGCTGATAGTGTGCTATAATTAGCTCATAAACACATTTGTTCAACAGCGGCCAAGACAGAGATGGTGAAGTCGAAGCTACCTAACTCCGTGCTGGGAAAGATTTGGAAACTCTCAGACATTGACAAGGATGGTTTCCTCGACGACGACGAGTTCGCGCTCGCCATGCACCTCATCCGGGTGAAGATCGATGGACACGACCTGCCCTCAGAGTTGCCGCCGCATCTCGTACCTCCCTCCAAACGCAATTGAAAAGCTTGAAACCGTGGTGTTAGATCGTGGCCGTACGTCAGAGCGACAAGCGCTCCTCATATTGTAATTGGGTCCATAACGCTCCATTTCTAAACCCAGCTTATGTTTATTTTTTAGTTCAGTTTAGTTTATATTAATCGAGCATAATACGAAGTTGCGTTTTTCTGAAACGATAGTTACATATTTATGGGAACTTTATACCAAAATGTATGTTTATGAAGAAATGATAATACTGGCTGCTCTTACTTGTTCTGATTTTAATATACAGAAATTACAGAATAATCCCATTTGCTTTTTCCTTAAATAAATAACAATATGTAATAAGTAAGGATCGTAGAGTTTTTACAATCTGTACTTTCTTACTCGTGATTCAGGCTGGTTTGTTTTTTGTTTACGTGCCAATTGCAATTGGCAAACATCTCGTATCGTTTATGCGACACAATGATGGATGAAACCATTACCTTTCATACCCAAGATCTAAACAGTAATTAAAACAGGACATCATGTGATCTTGATAAGACAATAAAGAATCACATAGTACCTAGGTAGGTATTTGGATTTTTGTCGTAATTAATGATAACAATGCTACATTATCATCCTTTTCCCTTTTAAACATTTCATACATAAACTAATTAAGTGTGCTTTATATGTCTGACTTGATGTTGTTTAATTAAATAATTCCGAAAGTCTGTTTGTATCGATTGTGCGGTGACATCGTATTGTCGTCAGTTTGGTTTTGTTCAAATTATGTCATCCTGTCGTATCATCAACATGAACTTGCTTTTTGTATGGCAGAGTGTTGCTCGAATTTGCAGAATAATGTTTTAAAAATATGTAAATTAACTACACAGTTGCCACCAATTATTAATCATTTGTGTTATAAAATTGCATGTATCCAATTAAAGTAATTTGGTAATGTGCACTATCATTATGGAGAACAAAAAAAGATTTCTGTATTTTTAGTATATTCGCGTAGTTTCATAATAGGGCGAGGACCTGGCCTTATGATGGGAACAAGTGCATCTTACTAATATTATAAATGTCAAAGTTTGGATGTTTAGATGTTTGTCACTCAATCACGCTTAAACGGCTGAACGGATTTGGATGAAATTTGGCTAACAGCTATCTGTTAAAAAGTATCCCATGTGTTAATACAGAACATATTCTATAATATCTTCTGGATTAACCCATGGGATACTTTTTTAAAGTCTAAGCAGAAAAGTCGCGGGCATCAGCTATAATTAATAAAGAAAACACGCATTTTTTATTTACCTAATAATTTAAAGAATGTAATTTACTCAGAGTCTATAAACAGAAGGTTCCTTGAGAGATTCCTTTAAATCTACAATCATGTATGTCGATTACATAGAGTTATATTTATAAATCACCTTTGTTTCTAAATTAATTTAAGCGATATTACATTTTATTTTAGCTTTATGACCTAATTTATTTGATGTGTTGAAGAATGTTTTGGTGCTCCCAGATTAATAAATTATTATTGAAAATTTATAATTAAATGTCTTGAACATAATTTATTGAATTGCATGCCTTTTAATTGACAATATAGTTCTTCATATTAGTCATATTCTTGTTTTGTAATAAGATGTTCCTATTACTTATTGCATTCTAGTAGGTACCTTCCTTTATTGTAATCATTTAAATACTTAATATACATTTAGCTACACTTAATGCCAGATATTCTCATTTTCACTCAAGATTTGCATTTATTGTATGGAGCATTTTAAAGTTCACAGTTGTCAGTCAGTGCCTTTGCTAATGTTGTGTAAGGGGTGTTATTTAGGAATTATTTTTTCTGTTCTCCCACTTTTTGACTCACAAGTGCTGCTGTAAGGAGAGCTTATACTTCTTTATTATGTACATTTACAATTTATCACTTCTGTTGGAAATCTGTAAATGTACCTACTTAATTTTATACCTGTCCAAATTTATGACCTTATTTAGTATGAAAATGTGAGTATTCAACAATTTAGAGTCTTTGATCGTAGGTAACAGGATAACAAGGTTTGCTACCACTAAATAAGGTAAATCGGCAAACATTTGTTTTTACATTTGCTACTGTGTGTACATAAAGATATGTAAATGTATTGATTATTATCATTTTAACAAATTATACAATATAGAGTAATAAATAGTTAAGAAAGCACTGTCTTGCGAATTTATTTAAAAAATCCATTTTATTTAAATAATGCAATGAAATGAAATGAAACACAAGATTTGAAAAGTTTTTTTTTTTATTTAACATAACCACTTTATATGAAAACACAATCTTTATGATTGAAATTTGTAGGTAGGTACCTTATACATTTCTATTACAAATGTTTTGAATATGATTTGAAAATATGGTCTGGGATGTATGTACTACCCAGTGGTTGACGCACACTGTCCCTTTCCTGGGATTTCAGTTATATAAGCATTATGATTATGACTTATGAATGAATACATAAAACGTACTGTGATGTTTTAACTGTTATCTTTAATTTTACATCATACCAAACCAATATTGGGAGTGATCTTGAATATATAGGGTCCTTCTTAATATGCTGACACTTTTTTAAGGGGATGATCAGACCGTCAAACTGAACAACTTCCTCTAGGGGACCAACATCGAAATCGCGAAAAAAAATCATCACTTCCATACAAAAATGCAAACCTACTCAGAGCATTCTTATTCGTAGCTCAGAGCCAAACGTATGGGACAACTGTTTTTTTTTCGCGATTTCGATGTTGATTCCATAGAGAAAGTTGTTCAGTTTCATAGTCTGGTCATCGCCTTAAAAAAGTGTCAGCATATTAAGTAGGACCCTGTAGGTCACATCACTAAATACCTAAAATTTCGAGAAAGGTATCTAATAAAGTAGCCCAAAATATTTTAGGTAGGCAACTGAATATTGGAAATATTTCGTGGCAATATTACTTGAACAGCAATCCATAAACATACAAAAATATGATTGGTAGCACTGAAAAGCGTATATTTCTAATTTATCCTTCTTCCGTGAACATTCAAAAAGACAAGGCTATGAATGGAATTTAGAATTTAAAAAAGGAGCAAACTTACATACATAGGCTGATAAACACATTACCCTTTCTTTGCATCTCACAGTCGGGTAAAAAAAAGAATCATTAGCTTAACACATTCACTGCCAGCAACGCATATATGCGTTTTGTTCCTTTCTTCAGGTGCCGTGAACGCGTCTGTGCATTCATTTAGTTAGCAACATGTTAAAAAGTACCGGCAGTGAATGCGTTAATAATTGTCAACTGCATTAGTGAATTGCTTGCTTATCGTGTCGACTTCAACACAACAAAGTCACTAAATAGTACAGTCACCAGTAGATACAACGTGTTAATGAATTAACGCAAAACTAGAAAGTAGTTTGTTTAGAATCGAGAGCAAAGTCGAATTATCATGGTTTCAACATAGGTAATTTTTTTCAAAATATTAAATAATTTGTTTGCAAAATTTAAAATTTTCTGAACCCGATGTCAACCCACCGCACGGGAACACTCGCCCTACTTACTACCAAAACAAGATTATAAAAATGTATCCATGAGTACGTTAGCGCTTCCTTGCAGTGCTGAAATGATAACAAATAATTATTGCCTCAAAACTTAAAATGCGAATAACTTAAAATTTTAACTATCAAAATAATTAAATTATTGTTTCAATATAATTATTTTGTTATAAATCAGTTGGGGTGTATAAGGTTTTGCGCTAATTCATTAACACGTATATCGTAGCAAACAAGGTGATCAAATATTTCTAAGCAGTTCTAATTTTCAATAATTTCTTTACTCATAATCAATCTAAAATATAGGAACGCCTAGAACATCAAATATATCGACGCGGTCATAAACATCTGAACAGTTTCGGAAAAAAACCTTACTCCATTGTTTTACATTTTAATTTTAAATAACATTGTAAAGATTTTATTGAAAATTCGCTGTTCAGATATTTATGACAAAATACACGTTTAGATAAAATTGGTAACATTTACTGTAAATAATATAATGAAAATTAGCACTGCTCAGAAATATTTGGACACCTTGTATGCTACGATATATCTGATGGCGACTGTACCTTGCCAGAATTGGGCAGTGAATTGGTATTCAATAATTTAACATTTTATTAACGGATGACATAGATATAAAATAAAATAAATGCAAGAAAAATATTGTTAAAAAAAGATGTTTTGACACAAAAGTATAATTTTAATTAAAATTATCATTTTGATAAATACCATAAATAACTGTCATTACAGCAGTAACAATATAATACAGTAGACTCAAATATTCAAATTATACATTACAAGAGACCCCATAAAATTAAAAATTATTACTATTTCACACAAAGTACATTCCTCCTATCTGCGGATATAAACTTAAATATGTTACAATATAGGTACATAACAAGATGCTTCAGACTATCAAACTGAACAGCATTAAAAAAAACGCATTTATTTGGATCAAGTAGCCTTCACATTTTCTATGAAACAACCAATTTATTTTCAAAAAGTTGTTCAGTTTGATGGTTTGAAGCACCCCTAAAGTAATGCATTTAAGTTTACGCCCTGTATATTCTATAGGCACTAACTGATAAGAAATAATGCACTAATATTTTCATGATCACAAGAGATGTGTGGAAACAGACATTATAATATCAGCTTAAATTAAATTTCAGTGATTTCAGGGAAATGCATCTCACGATTAAGTAAATGTAGAATGTAGGAAGGAAAGGAGTCGTTAGAATTCTGTGCAAGTCAATGACGAATGCATTTCATTGGGCGGGCGGGGGGTTCCCTCCAGGGCCGGGTGGGCGCACTTGTCTCCGCAGTTGTTCCACCAGGTCAGGGTTCGCGGCCTGCATGTGCTGAGCTAGCGCCTGCCCTGCCTCCAAAAGCGCGCTCATGCCTCCGGCACCAGCCGCACCATTACCGGTCGTCGCAGTCGTGTTACTCATCAAACCCGAAATAAGATTCTGCATATTTGGATCCGCAAGCATCTCTGTAGCCATATTTAGCAGTGCTGGGTTTTGTAGCAAACCACCGAGATCCATGGGGCCTCTTTCGCCGCGTTGGGTGAGACGTTCGTCTGCGAGCTGCAGGTTCTGCCGGTATGATTCGTTGTCGGGCTCGAGCTGGACGGCTCGGGCGAAGGCGGCGCGTGCTTCACTGTGCCGATCTAACGCAGTGAGCGCGAGGCCGAGTCGACCGTGGGCCTTACCGTAGTCCGGTTGTAGTGCTAATGCTGCCGTGCAATCGGCAACGGCCGCTTCGTGTTTACCAAGTTTGAAGTGAGCGGCGGCACTGTTGCAGAAGTATACAGAGTTGTAAGGGTCGAGTTCGATGGCACGTGAGTACTTTTGCAGTGCCTCCGCGTATTTTTCGATTTTCATTAGTTCGTTGCCTTCATTTTTAAGTTTTTCTGCCTCCGCGCGGTCGACGGGGACCGGCTGCGCGGGGCCCCGTTGCTGTCGTAATAGTTGCAATAAGTCGACACCTTTGCCGCTATCCTCGGGTCCCAGTTCAAACGCAGTTTCTATGCATTGCACGCCAACTTCGACGCTCTCTCGCGAGTCTACGCTCAGGGAATCGCCCTCGAGCTGCTGTTTCAGAAAATTCACTATGCTCGCCGCTATGATTTTAACTTCAGACATATTAACGATCTTACACTGCCTTTAGGAAAATGGAGATAGTAGGAAAATTTTAATTATTTTTAGACGAACTGAACAAATCTACATGTGTCAGAAACTATGGTTTTTTTTTTTGGTCAGAAAGCAAGATAATTTTTTTTAATACCCATAATATTTTTACGGCTCTGGAATCTTGCACCAACCAGTGCTGCCACCCCCAAATTTGAATTTTCCCCTTTAAATACCCTTCAGAAATTTCTACAGCACAATAATCGAAACACCAACGAATAAATTTTGTTTCCGTCTTTATGTTATCTTTTATCCAGAGGGAGGGGGGGGGATTTTTGATAAATGATGAAAACATTATAGCAGTTTTCACTGTTCCATACAAATTTTCAGATTGGGGGGGGGGGGGGGGGAGGCGGGGCTATCCCCCTCCCCCGGGTACGTGTCTGTCCATTATCAACAATGGTTTTCTTTTTTTTTTTTCTGGCCAAATTGACAGTGGTCTAAAGGCTGATCGCACGATCGCATACTCGGTTTCAGCCAATAGGGAGCGCGAAGTGAGCTCCAATTTTTTTAGCACAACTTTTCAGGTAGTGGTTTGTTAGGCCGAGATTCAGAGACGATTTTTAAGTCTTAGTTCGAACTCTTAGGCCGAGATTCAGAGACGATTTTTAAGTCTTAGTTTGAACTCCCGTATGTCAAAATCCATACATTTTGACCCTACTTAGTTCGAAATAAGACTTAAAAAATCGTCTCTGAATCTCAGCCTTAGAGTTTGGATATGCGTCACTGCTACTGGCCATATGAGTTTATGGTAATATCAAACGTGTCACATGTTAATATTTCTCATAGAAATATTAATTTACTACGTAAAACCTGGAATGCGGTCTTCTCGGAATATTGTGAAGAGTGGGATAAAGCAGCCAGCGCCCGCTGCATGAGCCTAGCTATCGCACCGCGCGCGGTGCGGTTTTGTTTTATAAACATCGCGATATATATCGCACTACGGTGCATGGTTTGACAGCTCGACACATATCTACCGCCGATAAAATGTTTATCGGCGTAGATAAGCTACAAACGATGCTGCCATTATTAAATAAAAAAAATATTTTCCGTTTGACAACACTGAAGTGCGTGTAGTGCCAGCTTAAAAGTCATTCGTTCATTCCGTTTTTTTGGCAGAATCTTTTGACTTGCTGTAAGCAGCTGAATGCGATGGCGATAGTTAGATTTGTATGCGTCTATCTTCTTCTTCTAAGATGATTGTGTTTTTATCGGATGTAAAATAATTTCAACT
The DNA here is from genome assembly GCA_922987775.1 of Agonopterix subpropinquella. Lineage (NCBI taxonomy): Eukaryota > Metazoa > Arthropoda > Insecta > Lepidoptera > Depressariidae > Agonopterix > Agonopterix subpropinquella. The sequence goes on along the minus strand of OV277693.1, from coordinate 49,521,242 downwards.
GAGTTTTGTCACTTTGACATTGACAGAACGATGTTCTTCAGATTTTTGTTGGGAAAAACACAAAAATAGAATAGAATAGCATATTAATGATAAATACTCTTAGGAATGCTTCCAAAAAAGAAGTAAGTATCATTTACATTTACGTATTTAACCATTATGACCTTGCCTGCCGTGCAGGATGTGATGGTTCGATCCCCGTCCAGGCCGACTCGTGCCAATGAGTTTTTCTGAATTTATGTACGATTTGTAACACCACTGGTTTTCTGTGAAGGAAAACTACTGTGGAGGCTCACTCCCCGTCACACTGGACAGTTCCGGCTAGTGTAAAGAACTACTAATAGTGGTGAAGCTCAGCGGTCGCGGCAGGCCAATCGTGCGGGGCGTGCGGGGGCCGGGAGGAGTGCGTCCCAGCCAACGCTGCCTGCGCGCGTACCGTAACATCGAATTGAGTTAGGGTACGCCCGTCCCCCGCACGCCACACGGGCATAGACCCAACGCGGCCACTAAGCGCACCCACTTTAAGGTATTTATTCTATGGTTCCGGTACTACTAGCATACATACACTATGCATTACCTAAAAATGATCACTAATTTGGCATTAAAACTTGTTTCAGAGTTCGGAGTAAAATACCCAGTTACAAATGTTTGTGGACTATATGCCTTCACATAGAAATTTGACAAATGGTGAATTTTCCTGTCCGGTGGCTGAGCTGTAAGAATATAGAACACGTGAGGGTGCTGCGAGCATCACTACGACACCCGGACCTAACCTAACAGTGATCGTCTGGTCCAATGAGCAGCCGTCAGGATATAGAACACGTGAGGGCACTGCGAGCTTCACTACGGCACCCGGACCTAACCTAACAGTGGAGAAGCAGTGATCATCCGGTCCAATCAGCAGCCGTCAGGATATAGAACACGTGAGGGTGCTGCGAGCTTCACTACGGCACCCGGACCTAACCTAACAGTGGAGAAGCAGTGATCATCCGGTCCAATCAGCAGCCGTCAGGATATAGAACACGTGAGGGTGCTGCGAGCTTCACTACGACACCCGGACCTAACCTTAATTGTGTTTAAAAATGTATTTGGCGATCAAGGTTTTTGTGTATTTAACTTATCAAAATAAGTTCACTGTAAGCAATAAAAAAAAATATTCTTTTTCATTTTTTATTTTGTTTCAGATCATAGATATAGTAGTGTTAGTAACGACTTAAAACTATGTTACTTAAAATAAAAGTTACACTTATTTAACATTAACAAAAGGGGGCCTAGAGCACCTATGCAGGCTATTCCAATGCCCAATGATGGGACACTGGAACCAGGCGCGTGCATAGAAGGTAGGCAGAAAGACAGTGAAACCCTAATAATTTCTAAACAAAGCATTTTGTTTACTCAATGACTTTTAATTGGTTTAATTACCTGTATTTAAACAAACCAAAGTCATTTAATGAATTAATTGCTTTTAGTTTAGAAATTATTAGGCTTTCACTATGTTTTGCCTGCCCGCAGTGTAGAAATTGAATAATTTCTAAACTAAAAGCATTTTGTTTACCAAATGACTTTGATTTGTTTGTATACAGGTAATTAAACCAATTAAAAGTCATTGAGTAAACAAAATGCTTTTAGTTTAGAAATTATTAAGGTTTCACTGCTTTTTGCGTACCTTCAATGCATGCGCCTGCTGGAACCGCTCTGCAATGGGCTCGAGGTGGGTGTTGGTGCTGCCCTGTACCCCGCGCAGCAGGGAGGCGGCTGGTTTGAGTATGATGGCTGCAAAGCAATCTACTCGCGCCGCTGCAAACATGCTCGATGCGCTGCAGGAACGAGGCAGCCCCAACAACATCCTCAGCCCATTGTTGTATAGCACACGCAGCGCACTGAGCGACTACTGCGTGTAACTAACCCGCAGGCTGCACGTGTAGAACGACTGGCGATATGCCTTGAATAACATTACTTTTACATCCTTAATACACCGTACAAACCTGCGGACGAGCATATTCGCCCTCATCGCCAGCACCCTGCGCTCCTGCTCTATGTTAGCCTCATCTGACATGTCCTCGGAGACCTCGACAATCAGACGGTTCATGTACAGATTAAAGAACACGGGTGAGCTCGAACCCCTCATGCTCACCTCACACTCCAACCTGTACACATCCGACAGCGAACCTGACCATCTCACTTAATTTGTTTGGTTGCCGAACCAATACTTAAACGCATTTATTAAATCTGTCTCATTGGCCAACATACTCCAGAGAATATTGTAATTCTACTTAAATGCCTTGCACAGATGCAGAAAACAGGCAAAAACAGGCGTCTTCCTACTAGTGTAGTAACGGACGGTGTGCTTGAGACAGAGAATAGGAGTTTCTGTAGACAGTCCGGGCCTAAACCCGAACTGTGATTAATGACTGAATGCAGTTGTTTATTTATTTGGTTGTTGGTAGTTTTTGGTATGTATTGGTACAGTCCGGTATAGGTTAATAGTTGTACGTATTCATGCCAACAATCTTCTATTCTCTGGAATGTTGCGTTGCAGTTTCTGCTGGCACCTCACTCATTGTATCCATTGCATTGGCACCTTAAAGAAAGTTTTGTTAAATAAGTTGAAGTATTTAATGCACTTAAGTACTGGAGTTTACTGTCCACACAAATTATATACCAGATTTTAAGTCAAATCTTAAGCTATCGAACAAAAAAGTTTCATTTAAATTGGTTCAGTAGTTTTTGCATGATGCTCGAACAAATAAATTGGTTCAACAGTTTAGATGAAATAGCTTATAAATCATGAGCATAAAAATTTCACACAGATGAAGCTGTGGGACTATATAAGTCCCACTGCAGGGCACAGGCCTACCCTCAGGGAGGGTGTGTGGTATGGGTGTCATTCCACCATGCGTACCCCATGCAGATTGGTAGACTTCACATACACATCAGAATTTCTTCTTCAGCATATGCAGGTTTCCTCACAATTTTTTCCTTCACCGCTTGAGAGCAGTTAGTATTATATACACAAGTTAGAAAAACTCTTTGGTAGGTATGTGGTCCTTGCGGATTCGAACCTGGACCTCAAGATTGAGTTTCCAACATGCTCCGCAATATGCCACCAATGCTCCGAATAACTAGTAGAATATAGTATATACTTAATACGCTTAAATTATTTTAATACAAGGTTCTATTATTTTACCTGTGTGACATTATTGTCATGTTGGTTGTGAAACTGGACCTTCTCCGTACCGGGTGGTGGAAAGTTTAATATGGGCGCAGTCTATAGCGCCCAGAACATTTGGTTGGTATCCCAAACTTTCATTGGAAACCCGTTGCTTCCAACTGTCGAGCCTCTTCCGTGCTTTAGAAAACTTTTTCAATCTGTAATAATATAAAATATAAGTAACTTCTTTTCAATGGCATCCACAACTATTATTTTAACATGGTATTTCAGGGAAGCCACTATGTATTCACAGTGGCTATGAATTGGGACAGGTAGGTAGGTATTTCCTTATGGTAGTGGGAGCAATAAATGTTTGATCTTGATCATTACCGCGCTGGTAATGGCCATCATTCAACATTCTTAATGCCGTTAGTAACTTGAAATTAGAACAAGAGTGCAAAGATTATAAACAGTATAAACAGCCTCACCTTGACGTGACTTGACGACAGGAAGCCCTTCTGCTGATGTCCTTGGAGCCAAGTGTTCCTCGAACTAGGTACTTCTTCTTCGTGCTGGAAACTATTATGTCGAGGGATTCATCGCGAGGCAAGTTCGCGGACTTTGGTCCGCTCAGTATATTATTGTACCATGGGTCCGCTGTTCTTTTTGCTGTTTCTTTTCTTCATAGAACGTCAAAAGATTTCTAACGTACCCTCTGGACATTTTTGAGGACTTTGATAGTGAAAATCGCTTGAAACCAACTTGAAACACTGGGAAAATAAGTTTATCTACCACCCTTGAGTGGTCGATAAATTTATGTGATCTCAAAATGTCTCAAATGTCAAACGTAGACAAGTATCTTTACCGCGCGGCCGCCATATTGCCATCATGCACGCACTTTCGATAAATTATCTACAAGTGACAGTTGGTGCGCGAAATTTTGGTTTATCGCATGCATCATGCACGCAGCGACATGTGTCGCGGAAGATACGATAAAAGCCTCGATAAAACCGTTTATCGCGGTATCATGCCGCGGGCGCTGGACGCGGTGTCCCTATCCTTAGTAGGGTGACAATGCGATTATGCTTTTAGGACTTTTATTATATTTTCACTATTTGTGTAGTCGTTTTGCTTTGCTACAGAAAATGTGTACCTATACCTAACCTATTTACGCTACTTTGACATCAAACTAGCGTACTATGGTAAAAAAATAAATATTTCGTAAACTTCATTTCGTTAAAGGCACTATTTTTATCTGACCTAGGCACTAATTACTAGGCACTTTTAAGAAACTATTTATTGACTTTAAAATAATCCTGAAACCGGAGCATGTTGCGCGTGTAAATAGATAGAAGAGAGCAAAGACTCGATAGTACTAGGTGCTAGGCTGCTATACCTTTTGGATCACCTGTATGTGACTAAAAACGTTCACAATACCAGAATTTTCTATGGACTAGATACCTTAAGGTCCGCCACACACATACGGAATTGCAATCCGGAATCCTGAATCAGGATTACGATTTCGTATGGATTTCCCCCTCCACAATTGCATTCGGAATTGCGCAGCTGTCAAATCCTGTACAAAATCACAATCCTGATTTGGAATTCCTGATTGCAATTCCGTATGTGTGTGGCGAACCTAACGCGAGCGTATGATGTTCAAAAATCGCACTTCAGGGTGAAGTGCGATTTTTGAACATCATACGAGCGAATCGGCAGTAGAAAGATGCATAATCCCCATAGTAATTTTGAAATTTTCTACTGCCGAGTCACTCGTATGATTTTCAAAAATCGCACTTCTGTTTTTTTTACCGTTCTGAAACTTTTAGGCGGTTCAGACCATCAATTTGAATAACTTTTACTATTTCAGGATTTTTACGATTTCAGGTTTGCTCGCATAGTAAAAGTTGTTCAGTTTGATGGTCTGAACCACCCCTGAAAGTTTCGAAACGGTAAAAAATCATCTAGTATAAGGTCAAGCCGTTTCGGTGTAAATGCGCAAAAAGTCATTTTGACAAAAGAAAAATATAGTTAATATTTTTCTTAGCAAATGAACACCGTAACACCTATCTAAGAACCACCCTTAATCAAATCACAAACCCTTTGCAGAAAACCGTATCTAAATCGGTCAAGCCGTTTTGGAGATAAATGGGAACATTCGCTGGCACACACAAACAAACAAACAACCTCTCACCCTAAACGCATAGGTAGGTACGCACGGCGACACATCAAGCTATACAAAACCAAAATAAGCTGGCCGCGGGTAGGTCGCGTAACTTATAATGACGCCGTGTGTACGCACAGCGACACATCAAGCTATACAAAACCAACATAAGCTGGCCGCGCGTAGATCGAGTAACGTATAACGTCGCGCGGCCGGCCGTCGCCGTGTGAACACCTTCTATGTTCTGTCGGTCGTGGGTAATAAAATCATACCTACCACTACTATGTTTTATCTTCGTAATTTTTATCATAATGTAGGTATATGAAGGATTGGATTTTAATTCAACTAAAATTTTGTTTGCTTCCGATGCTTACCTTCTATATTTGTTGTTACCCTAACTAATTTAATATTTTCAAGACTAAAACATATAAAAAATACAAACCTTTGATACGATAAGCCATAATCTGGAAAATATTCGCTTTTACAGCCGTCGATTAAGCAAATACGAACCATTTTAACATAAAATGTGGATAAAAAATAATAAACATTAATTTGACGGCTAGCGGCAATTTCAAATAATATGGCAGATTGGGTTGTCAATTTTTTTCTTTTTTACTACCACGGCTTTGCAACACATAAATAATTTAAAAAGATTTGATACATTTTTGTGCACGACAGAACATAGAACGACCATTTGTACATAGTTTTTTTGTCTCAATTTACTTTACTTTGTTTTGATTAGTTATAGGATAGTTGTTTTGTATTGTTTCGCTTTGAATAAAGCCATAATTTCTTATTAGGATTAGGGCCTAGGACATAAGTTATGTAAATAGTTAGAATAGGGCTTGTATTTCATTCCTTAAGTGATTTCCCTTGAGATTCCTACCCCAGCTAGATAGGTACACATTTCCCTAGTTAAATTAGCACATAGTTTCATCAGATTTTAAAGTAAATAACACGATTAGCTTAGATAATTCCAGTTAGAATTTACCCCGATTAGACTTAGTATCTCATTACAAGGGGAGGAACTTAAGAGAAATCAACGATAGAAAGAGACAGTGCAACTGTCCCTGTCGGCGCATACAGGCGAGCGAGGGGGGCCCCGGCTCCCGCAAATCCGCGGTATGAGGAAGCGGGGGACGGGGTCATATAAATATTGAAATCTTTCGCGCGCGCTCCTCACTCTGTTTCGCGCCGGCAGACGATGAAAATGATATGTTTAGATATCGAAAAATAGGTATGTAAGTAATTAACATTATTTTGTTACTGTAGAGTATAAGATTGAAATGTAAATAAAGAGATTTGAGTACAGGGGAAGAGTGCGGGGTGAAGGGGAGTGGTCGCTCGAAAATTGTATATAAGAAGCGCCGATTCGGCGCAGATTCATTCCGGATCCAGCACTCGAGAAGAAAACATCTTGAAGAAAGAAGACTCTCTGCGACCACTAGCCCTCTCTGCCCCACCCTCCAGCCTGGCTCACATTCGGAAGATTTCATCGGCATTTTTATTGAGAAGAAAGAAACCCCTACTACAGTCCACGCTCCACATTTTGGTCCTCCGGAAGCCGAATATTGAAGATTTTGAAGAGATTTTTGAAGAATCGAAGATGCCGATTACCACACGCAGCCAGTCTGGTAGAGAGGGCGACGGGTCGCAGACCACGTCGCGGAACGCGTCGAACCCAACTACGAGCGCCGAGTCAAGCGCCACCGGGTCCGGAACCACCACGACGGCAACGAACACGACGTCGTCGGGCACCGCCGCTACGTCGTCGGGCACCGCTGCGACGTCGCAAGAGACCATGAAGCCGCCGTCGAAAGCAGCGTCGAGAGCGCCGTCACGTCGCTCTGCCGCCTCCCGCAGGAGGCTCTTCGCGGAGCTGGAGGCTAAGGAGCGCGTGGCGGAGCTAGAACAAGAGCAACTACGCGTCGCTACTGAAATCGCGAAGCTTCGTCTAGCGAAGATCCATGCAGAAGCTGAATCGTCGGACGAAGAAGAAGAAGAAGAGAACCAAGAAAAAGAAGAATCCTCCGTTCGAGTCGAAGAATGGTTGAAGAAACAAGAAGAAGAAAGAAGAGCGACGTCACCCCCGCCCCGCACGCAGCGGGAAGCGCCACGGAAGGATGGACGAGGACAGGGCGATCACCGCGGTGATCACCAGGGCAACGAAGAGCCCCGGCCTGCGCGTCAAGACATCTCTGAACTGGCGGCGGCCATCACCCAGGCCATGAGATCTGTTACGAGGGAGGCGCCGAAGTACATTCAAGAATTACCCATCTTCAACGGACTATCGAACGCGTGGCTGCCATTCAAAGCGGCGTACGAAGACACGGCAAGAGGATTCTCCGACACCGAGAACATAGCAAGACTAAGAAAAAGTCTCCGGGGCATCGCGCTAGAAGCGGTCCAGAGCCTGCTCCTATCCAACCCGGAGCCGAGCGTCATCATCGCCACGCTCGAGAGCAGATTCGGTCGCCCTGAAGCTATCGTCATGGGCGAAATGGAGAAGATCAGAACACTTCAGAAGATAGGAGACAACCCACGCGATCTCATCGTGTTCGCTAACAAGATAGCGAACATCGTCGCGACCGTAGAAGCACTGAAGAAAATCCATTACCTGTACAATCCTGAAATGGCGCGAAACGTGATTGAAAAATTGTCTCCGATCATCAGAAGCAAATGGTTCGACTTCGCCGCCCGAAACAAAGAAGACGTTCCTGAGCTGAAGCGACTGGCCACCTTCCTGAACGAAGAAGCAGACAAATGCGGCGCCTACGCTTCACTTGAGACCGTCACAGAAGAAAAATCGAAGAAAAGACAAGAAAGAACATTCAACGTGAACACGCTACGCTGCCCAGCCTGCAACGGACCACACAACCTACCTGACTGCAAGAAATTCGTAGCTGCCAGCACGGACGAGCGGTGGGAGATAGTGAAGAAAAGTCGTGTTTGTTTCCGCTGCCTGCGCAACAACCACCGCCACGCCGACTGCAGAGCCAAGGTATGTGGTCATCAGGGCTGCACCATATCGCATCACAAGCTTCTTCATCAGTCGAGACCGAAGATCGAAGAACCACGTAGCGAAGAACCACCGCGTCGCACACAAGAGCCGCCGCATCGCGAAAAAGTCGGCTCTACGTACGAAGACACGAATAACACGGCGAGCAACGGCACCGCACGGCGCGCTTATTTGAAAATCGTTCCTGTAGTTCTCACCGCACCCAACGGAAATGAAGTAGAAACGTTCGCGCTACTCGACGAGGGCTATACAATCACCATCATCGACGAGGAAATCGCACAAGAACTCGACGTCGACGGGCCCACCGATCCAATGCGCGTCCGTGGTGTGAGCGGGACAGAGCTACAGTTCCAGAAAAGCAAGCGCGTCGACCTGAAAATCCGCGGCAAATACGCAGACGAAACTTGCGATCTACGCGGGGCGCGCACCGTGCGAGGGCTCGACTTCGCTACTCAGAGGGTCGGCAGAAGAGACATCGAAGATTGCCCGCACTTGAATCAGATTCAAACCGAGCTCGTATACGAAGAGGCGCATCCGAAGCTACTCATCGGGCAAGACAACTGGGATTTAATTATCTCGGGCGCGGTGCGAGCGGGACGGAAAGATAAACCCGTCGCATCGTACACAAAGCTGGGATGGGTTCTTCACGGCTGCCGCTCGTCTATGGCGTATCCAGTCACCTTCTGCGGTCACATCAGCCTCGAGGAAGACAGCGAAGTCAGCATGGAGAAGATGATGAAGAATTATTTCGAGTTAGAATCCATCGGGATAGAAAAACGAATACAGAAGAGCGATCCAGAGCAGCGCGCATTGAAAATATTGAACGATACGAGTCGCCGCCTGCCCGATCATCAACCCCGCGAAGCCGAAGATAAGGGTCGTGCACGACGCCGCTGCGAAGACCGCCGGACGCAGTCTGAACGATATGCTGCTCTCCGGGCCAGACCTGCTGCAGTCGCTGCCGGGAGTCGTGATGCGCTTCCGTCAACATCAACACGCCGTGTCAGCTGATATAAAGGAAATGTTTATGCAAATAAGGATTCAAAATGAAGACAGAGACGCACTACGGTTCCTATGGCGAGGCGACGAGAGAGGCAACGGACGACCGCGAGAGTACCGCATGACATCGGTGATCTTCGGAGCAACGTCGTCACCGTGCACCGCGCTGTATGTGAAAAACAGAAACGCTTCAGACTTCAAAGAGATGTACCCCGCAGCCGCGCGAGCCATCGAGAAAAATCACTACATGGACGACTACATAACAAGTTTTCCAACCGAAAATGAAGCGAAAGAAGTATCGAAAACAGTCGACTACATACATCGGCAAGCCGGCTTCGAGCTACGCGGATGGGTGTCCAATACAACTTCGGTAGTACAGCAGTTCGCCGCCGACCCGGGCGGCGCCACCGTCGCCATCGGCGGGAGCGAGACAGAAAAGACACTCGGTCTCTTGTGGGACGTCAAGACAGATTGCATCGGTTTCAAGCTAAACACACTCAAGACGCCTAGAGAAGTTCTCAGCGCCGAGCGACCGCCGACAAAGAGAGAGGCATTAAGCATAATAATGTCTCTGTTCGACCCACTGGGACTCGTCTCGCCTGTCACAACCCCGGCGAAACGAATAATGCAAGAAACGTGGCGCTACGGGACAAGCTGGGACGAACCGCTGCCGGTCGAGCTACAGAACAAATGGTACGAGTGGCTACGAGTGCTACGAAACATAGAAGAGCTACGAATCCCGCGCTGCTACGACGTCGAGCCGGCGAGCGCGCGCGACCTACACACGTTCGTAGACGCGAGCGAAGAAGCCTACGCCGCCGCCGTGTACTGGCGGATCGAACGAGCCGACGGGAGCGTGCAGGTGGCCCTGGCTGCGGCGAAGAGTCGAGTCACACCGCTGAAACCCATCTCCATCCCTCGGCTGGAGCTGCAGGCCGCACTGCTGGGCGTCCGCCTAGCCGAAACCACCGCACGCGAGCACGAGTTCGACGCGAGAAGAAAGTACTATTGGAGCGACTCGCGGACGGCGCTAGCATGGATCCGGTCAGAGCCGCGCGCGTACAAAACGTTCGTAGCGCACCGCCTGGCCGAGATAGAAGATCTCACGAAGAAAAACGAGTGGAGATGGCTGCCTACGGCTGACAACGTAGCCGACGACGCTACGCGCGCTACGCCGGCCGGTTTCAACGCTACGCACCGATGGTACAACGGGCTGAGCTTCCTGCGCAAACCCGAACGAGATTGGCCGCAAGAAACGAAGATAGAATCACCGAATACAGGAGAAGAGAGGGAGACATGTCACGTCACCCACCAGCGACCTGACCACGCTCACCTCCCTCGAGTCGAGCGCTTCTCGTCGTTCACACGCTTGCTACGAGCTACGGCACGCGTGCTACAGTTCGTAGACCTATGTAGGCGTAAGAAAAACGAAACAGTGTTGGCTACGAAGCGAAAACGAACGCGAGAAAACAAGAAAAACGACTCCGATTGGAAAACTGATAAGAAGACTGATAAGAAAGCACGCAAGAACGAGACGACACACGCGAAGAAAAGAGATGGCAATATCGTCGGAATCGAAGCGCACTATCTCATTCGCGCCGAAAAACTGTGGTGGAAAGCGGTACAAGAAGATTGTTTTTTCGAAGATTTACGTCGAGTGAAGAGTGGCGCGGCGCCTCAACCTGGAGACAGGCTATCAGCGCTATCAGTAGTGGTCGGCGAAGATGGAGTTCTGCGCCTCAGGGGAAGAATCCACGCTTCGCCTGACATCGACGAAGAGACGGCCAGCCCGACTGTACTCGACGGGAAACATCTTTTTACGCGACTGTACATACATCACGTACACGAGCGGCTACACCACGGCGGCATCGAGACGGTAGTGAACGAGCTACGACAGAGAATGTGGATACTGAAAATACAACCGACGGTGCGTGACGTCATCAAGCACTGTCAGCGCTGTAAATTGAGAAGAGTGAAGCCTACGTCCCCGGCGACCGGCGACCTGCCCCCGGCGCGTGTGTCTCACCACGCGCGGGCCTTCAGTTTTACAGGCCTGGATTATTTCGGGCCAGTGGAAGTCACCGTCGGACGGCACCACGAGAAGAGATGGGTCGCGCTCTTCACCTGCATGACATCACGAGCCGTACACCTGGAGGTCGCCGCCTCGCTGAGCGCCGACTCGGCGATCTGCGCCCTGCGGCGGTTCGTGGCACGAAGAGGAGTGCCTAAGGAGCTGTGGAGCGACAACGCGACGTGCTTCAAAGCTGCAGAGAAGGAGCTCGCCGAGGCCGCGCTGGCGGCGATTGGCGAGGAGGCGACGGCGCGACGCATCGCCTGGCGCTACGTCCCCCCGGCCTCCCCCTTCATGGCCGGCGCGTGGGAGCGCATGGTACGCACCGTGAAGGAGGCACTGCGCGTCACACTCCACGAGCAGTACCCTAGCGACGAGACACTGCTCACCCTGATCGCCGAGGCAGAGAACACCGTCAACTCCCGCCCACTCACCCACGTGGCGGTGAGCCCAGATGAACCGGAGGCGCTCACACCCAACCACATCCTGTTGGGACCCAACTCGCACGTCCCACCACCTGGCGAGTTCACCGCAGACGACCTCACCGCGCGCAAGCACTGGCGGCGCGCACAACGCCTGGCTGACGTCTTCTGGAGCCGCTGGGTCAAGGAGTACCAGCCGCTACTCCAACACCGGCGGGAGCCTCGCACGACCGGCGCGCCACCCGCTGTCGGCGACCTGGTACTTATCTGCGACCCCAACCTGCCGCGCAACACATGGCCGAGAGGACGCATCATCGCAGTCTACCCAGGGCGAGACGGCGAGGTGAGGATCGTGGACGTCGAGACCAGCAACGGGCACGTCCTCCGAAGACCGACCAAGAGGATCGTCGTGCTACCTGTTGGATCGCAGAGCTGCGACGGCGGGAGAAATGTGCACGACAGAACATAGAACGACCATTTGTACATAGTTTTTTTTGTCTCAATTTACTTTACTTTGTTTTGATTAGTTATAGGATAGTTGTTTTGTATTGTTTCGCTTTGAATAAAGCCATAATTTCTTATTAGGATTAGGGCCTAGGACATAAGTTATGTAAATAGTTAGAATAGGGCTTGTATTTCATTCCTTAAGTGATTTCCCTTGAGATTCCTACCCCAGCTAGATAGGTACACATTTCCCTAGTTAAATTAGCACATAGTTTCATCAGATTTTAAAGTAAATAACACGATTAGCTTACATAATTCCAGTTAGAATTTACCCCGATTAGACTTAGTATCTCATTACAAGGGGAGGAACTTAAGAGAAATCAACGATAGAAAGAGACAGTGCAACTGTCCCTGTCGGCGCATACAGGCGAGCGAGGGGGGCCCCGGCTCCCGCAAATCCGCGGTATAAGGAAGCGGGGGACGGGGTCATATAAATATTGAAATCTTTCGCGCGCGCTCCTCACTCTGTTTCGCGCCGGCAGACGATGAAAATGATATGTTTAGATATCGAAAAATAGGTATGTAAGTCATTAACATTATTTTGTTACTGTAGAGTATAAGATTGAAATGTAAATAAAGAGATTTGAGTACAGGGGAAGAGTGCGGGGTGAAGGGGAGTGGTCGCTCGAAAATTGTATATAAGAAGCGCCGATTCGGCGCAGATTCATTCCGGATCCAGCACTCGAGAAGAAAACATCTTGAAGAAAGAAGACTCTCTGCGACCACTAGCCCTCTCTGCCCCACCCTCCAGCCTGGCTCACATTCGGAAGATTTCATCGGCATTTTTATTGAGAAGAAAGAAACCCCTACTACAGTCCACGCTCCACAATTTTTGCTTCATTTGATCTTACCAATTCGGCTGAAATCATAACATATACATATGGCAACACCAGTACACTGTAGAATGGGACACCGGGTACAACTCATGCTTTCTTCTTCTAGCATGGTCAACTTTATGCGTGCCAAATAGTTTTTATGTGTTTGGGCTATGGATTATTTTTGATTAAACCGAGAGAAAGATAATTTGGCACAGCGCAATCCTCTATTGGATATCTATGCCCGTGCACCATACATCATACCAGCCAGTTTTCCATATAATAGTCTGTGCAGTCTTCTATCGTACAGCGTAAAGGATGGTTGTATTTTACTTATTTCTCTACATTTATAGTCCTAGTTTAATATTTAATACGCGTATTTGAATTACTCACCATGAGACACAAGTAGAATAAAAAGTGACCCAATATATCTGTGATATATTTTCTTGAAACGCGGCAAACTTTCTACATTTTCACGGTGTAAATCTTAGTTTAGAGCCACAAGCCAAATATTGCTAAGATTTTGAAGATATCTTTAAGAAAACCGCGTATTTTAAAAGACGATGGAGAATACAAAAGATTGTGAACATAAAATAACAGAAGATACATCCAGAAATTTTTTGAACACCGAACAAAATGAGATTGACGTAAGAATAAGAAAAGAACCCTTTTGGGTTTTTGGATACGGGTCACTTTGCTGGAATCCAGGGTTTGAGTACCAACAGTCAGTAGCTGGCTCTTTGTTCGGAACCTATTCCTACCTGTCAAACATTTGATGTTTGCCCCGTGTCGGTAGACTCGAATTCCCTCAAATTGAAGAACGAATTAAAATAAGGGTTTCGAATCGACAACATATACCCAAAATATTCAAATTATCGCGTAATTTAAATTTTAACAATGCTAAAATTTGTGTCACTGTCACAAACGATCGACATTTTGTTTGTTGTCAAATATTTATGGAGGAGTCGCGTGGCTAGAGGGCTCTCGAGTGGACGTCTGTCGTTGGCTCGCGATTTAGGTAGGCCACGCGGCTCCGCCATTTTATGGCGGTTTCGAGTGTGTGTTTTTGTATAAAAACAGGGCTTTAAGATCGCCATATCCAATTACCGTACAACGTCAAGCACTAATTGCTCTTTTTAAACTAGATATTGGCAAAATCCACCAAGGAAACGCCATTAAACAAAAATAAAAATAAAAAAATATTTATGGAAAGGAGATCTCAAAGGAGACTCCACCCCGGCTCGCGCAACTCTCAACTTATTTAACGATGAGTCTTTTACCTATACGGAAACGGATAGGTAGATAAAGTTTTGGAGCGACTCGCGGACGGCGCTAGCATGGATCCGGTCAGAGCCGCGCGCGTACAAAACGTTCGTAGCGCACCGCCTGGCCGAGATAGAAGATCTCACGAAGAAAAACGAGTGGAGATGGCTGCCTACGGCTGACAACGTAGCCGACGACGCTACGCGCGCTACGCCGGCCGGTTTCAACGCTACGCACCGATGGTACAACGGGCCGAGCTTCCTGCGCAAACCCGAACGAGATTGGCCGCAAGAAACGAAGATAGAATCACCGAATACAGGAGAAGAGAGGGAGACATGTCACGTCACCCACCAGCGACCTGACCACGCTCACCTCCCTCGAGTCGAGCGCTTCTCGTCGTTCACACGCTTGCTACGAGCTACGGCACGCGTGCTACAGTTCGTAGACCTATGTAGGCGTAAGAAAAACGAAACAGTGTTGGCTACGAAGCGAAAACGAACGCGAGAAAACAAGAAAAACGACTCCGATTGGAAAACTGATAAGAAGACTGATAAGAAAGCACGCAAGAACGAGACGACACACGCGAAGAAAAGAGATGGCAATATCGTCGGAATCGAAGCGCACTATCTCATTCGCGCCGAAAAACTGTGGTGGAAAGCGGTACAAGAAGATGGTTTTTTCGAAGATTTACGTCGAGTGAAGAGTGGCGCGGCGCCTCAACCTGGAGACAGGCTATCAGCGCTATCAGTAGTGGTCGGCGAAGATGGAGTTCTGCGCCTCAGGGGAAGAATCCACGCTTCGCCTGACATCGACGAAGAGACGGCCAGCCCGACTGTACTCGACGGGAAACATCTTTTTACGCGACTGTACATACATCACGTACACGAGCGGCTACACCACGGCGGCATCGAGACGGTAGTGAACGAGCTACGACAGAGAATGTGGATACTGAAAATACAACCGACGGTGCGTGACGTCATCAAGCACTGTCAGCGCTGTAAATTGAGAAGAGTGAAGCCTACGTCCCCGGCGACCGGCGACCTGCCCCCGGCGCGTGTGTCTCACCACGCGCGGGCCTTCAGTTTTACAGGCCTGGATTATTTCGGGCCAGTGGAAGTCACCGTCGGACGGCACCACGAGAAGAGATGGGTCGCGCTCTTCACCTGCATGACATCACGAGCCGTACACCTGGAGGTCGCCGCCTCGCTGAGCGCCGACTCGGCGATCTGCGCCCTGCGGCGGTTCGTGGCACGAAGAGGAGTGCCTAAGGAGCTGTGGAGCGACAACGCGACGTGCTTCAAAGCTGCAGAGAAGGAGCTCGCCGAGGCCGCGCTGGCGGCGATTGGCGAGGAGGCGACGGCGCGACGCATCGCCTGGCGCTACGTCCCCCCGGCCTCCCCCTTCATGGCCGGCGCGTGGGAGCGCATGGTACGCACCGTGAAGGAGGCACTGCGCGTCACACTCCACGAGCAGTACCCTAGCGACGAGACACTGCTCACCCTGATCGCCGAGGCAGAGAACACCGTCAACTCCCGCCCACTCACCCACGTGGCGGTGAGCCCAGATGAACCGGAGGCGCTCACACCCAACCACATCCTGTTGGGACCCAACTCGCACGTCCCACCACCTGGCGAGTTCACCGCAGACGACCTCACCGCGCGCAAGCACTGGCGGCGCGCACAACGCCTGGCTGACGTCTTCTGGAGCCGCTGGGTCAAGGAGTACCAGCCGCTACTCCAACACCGGCGGGAGCCTCGCACGACCGGCGCGCCACCCGCTGTCGGCGACCTGGTACTTATCTGCGACCCCAACCTGCCGCGCAACACATGGCCGAGAGGACGCATCATCGCAGTCTACCCAGGGCGAGACGGCGAGGTGAGGATCGTGGACGTCGAGACCAGCAACGGGCACGTCCTCCGAAGACCGACCAAGAGGATCGTCGTGCTACCTGTTGGATCGCAGAGCTGCGACGGCGGGAGAAATGTGCACGACAGAACATAGAACGACCATTTGTACATAGTTTTTTTTGTCTCAATTTACTTTACTTTGTTTTGATTAGTTATAGGATAGTTGTTTTGTATTGTTTCGCTTTGAATAAAGCCATAATTTCTTATTAGGATTAGGGCCTAGGACATAAGTTATGTAAATAGTTAGAATAGGGCTTGTATTTCATTCCTTAAGTGATTTCCCTTGAGATTCCTACCCCAGCTAGATAGGTACACATTTCCCTAGTTAAATTAGCACATAGTTTCATCAGATTTTAAAGTAAATAACACGATTAGCTTACATAATTCCAGTTAGAATTTACCCCGATTAGACTTAGTATCTCATTACAAGGGGAGGAACTTAAGAGAAATCAACGATAGAAAGAGACAGTGCAACTGTCCCTGTCGGCGCATACAGGCGAGCGAGGGGGGCCCCGGCTCCCGCAAATCCGCGGTATAAGGAAGCGGGGGACGGGGTCATATAAATATTGAAATCTTTCGCGCGCGCTCCTCACTCTGTTTCGCGCCGGCAGACGATGAAAATGATATGTTTAGATATCGAAAAATAGGTATGTAAGTAATTAACATTATTTTGTTACTGTAGAGTATAAGATTGAAATGTAAATAAAGAGATTTGAGTACAGGGGAAGAGTGCGGGGTGAAGGGGAGTGGTCGCTCGAAAATTGTATATAAGAAGCGCCGATTCGGCGCAGATTCATTCCGGATCCAGCACTCGAGAAGAAAACATCTTGAAGAAAGAAGACTCTCTGCGACCACTAGCCCTCTCTGCCCCACCCTCCAGCCTGGCTCACATTCGGAAGATTTCATCGGCATTTTTATTGAGAAGAAAGAAACCCCTACTACAGTCCACGCTCCACAATTTTTGCTTCATTTGATCTTACCAATTCGGCTGAAATCATAACATATACATATGGCAACACCAGTACACTGTAGAATGGGACACCGGGTACAACTCATGCTTTCTTCTTCTAGCATGGTCAACTTTATGCGTGCCAAATAGTTTTTATGTGTTTGGGCTATGGATTATTTTTGATTAAACCGAGAGAAAGATAATTTGGCACAGCGCAATCCTCTATTGGATATCTATGCCCGTGCACCATACATCATACCAGCCAGTTTTCCATATAATAGTCTGTGCAGTCTTCTATCGTACAGCGTAAAGGATGGTTGTATTTTACTTATTTCTCTACATTTATAGTCCTAGTTTAATATTTAATACGCGTATTTGAATTACTCACCATGAGACACAAGTAGAATAAAAAGTGACCCAATATATCTGTGATATATTTTCTTGAAACGCGGCAAACTTTCTACATTTTCACGGTGTAAATCTTAGTTTAGAGCCACAAGCCAAATATTGCTAAGATTTTGAAGATATCTTTAAGAAAACCGCGTATTTTAAAAGACGATGGAGAATACAAAAGATTGTGAACATAAAATAACAGAAGATACATCCAGAAATTTTTTGAACACCGAACAAAATGAGATTGACGTAAGAATAAGAAAAGAACCCTTTTGGGTTTTTGGATACGGGTCACTTTGCTGGAATCCAGGGTTTGAGTACCAACAGTCAGTAGCTGGCTCTTTGTTCGGAACCTATTCCTACCTGTCAAACATTTGATGTTTGCCCCGTGTCGGTAGACTCGAATTCCCTCAAATTGAAGAACGAATTAAAATAAGGGTTTCGAATCGACAACATATACCCAAAATATTCAAATTATCGCGTAATTTAAATTTTAACAATGCTAAAATTTGTGTCACTGTCACAAACGATCGACATTTTGTTTGTTGTCAAATATTTATGGAGGAGTCGCGTGGCTAGAGGGCTCTCGAGTGGACGTCTGTCGTTGGCTCGCGATTTAGGTAGGCCACGCGGCTCCGCCATTTTATGGCGGTTTCGAGTGTGTGTTTTTGTATAAAAACAGGGCTTTAAGATCGCCATATCCAATTACCGTACAACGTCAAGCACTAATTGCTCTTTTTAAACTAGATATTGGCAAAATCCACCAAGGAAACGCCATTAAACAAAAATAAAAATAAAAAAATATTTATGGAAAGGAGATCTCAAAGGAGACTCCACCCCGGCTCGCGCAACTCTCAACTTATTTAACGATGAGTCTTTTACCTATACGGAAACGGATAGGTAGATAAAGTTTTGATCCGTTAACCAAAAATGTTGTATAGTAACTAGATTGTACACTACGGTGCTGGCACCGGGGCAAGTGAGATTACCTAATTCCTCGTGTGTCCCTTTCTAACTAGGGAGTCCATTCATTCTCAAATTTGACGGGATACCTAATATGCATTTATTCAAGCCTGTTTCTTACCATCTCGTTGAGGATTCAATATTATCTTTTTATTCTGAAAATGTTTTTAGGGGTAAACTCAGACTAAAAAAATATATATATAAAATAATAAAATTAATTTTGAGTTTACCCGCGACTGTTCTCGTTCATCCGTAAAAATAATACAACGTGTTAATGAATTATCGCAAAACTAGAAAGTATTTTGTTTAGAATCGAGAATTGAATTATCTTGGTTTCGACATATGATTCTTTCTTCAAAATAAAATTTACTGAACCCGATGTCAACCCACCGCACGGACACACATACTTACTAAAATGTATCCATGAGTACTAGTCATTTGCTTCGAGTTGGCCGCTCCCTCCCTTCCCGCTTCACCGTACCGCACCCCTAAGAGACCCTATGAAACGCAATTTTATAACCTTTAGCAACGCAACCACGTACGGCACGTCCATCCCGATCACTAATATCGCTTTTAATTTTAAATTTTGATTTGCTTGTTATATTATTTTTTGTTGACGGGACCAGTTAATGTGCCTTTGACGAAATTTTGTAACGGTCATCGACGGCCAACTCCAAACAAACGGGTAGTAGGTTAGCGCTTTCATTCATTGCTGAAATGATAACATTTTTGCCTCAAAATTGAAAATGCGAATAACTTTAAATTTTAATTATCAAAATAATGAAATTATTGTTTCAATCAATATTTTGCTATAAATCAGTTGGGGCGCATGCGGTTTTGCGCTTATTCATTCAAATCTACAAGCAACACACATTTTGTGTTTAATACATAGGTCGCCAAAATGGTCAATGGTCACCCTAGTTAAGAAAAGTTTAGCGAAACAATAAAATATCTAACCTGTGGAAAGAAAACCCACAGCCAGGGTAAATTTCATTTTTGCATCCAATAACACAACAAAAATTGACCATTTCGAAGGTTTACAATGTTATTATCAGTTATCACAACAATTTAATTTGTTATTTTATGACTTTTCAAATTTCAAATATGTCCGCCATAATATTTTTTCATAACACCAAAGAGTTGCCATTAAAAAGTTTTGAAATAATACACTAAAGTATTGTACTTACCTTATTTGTTTTGTCATAAATTGAACAAAATTAGTGTTAAACAAATAAAACTTATCATTACCTAATATACTTTAAATTATGAATTTTCAAAACAAAAATATTTTTTTAATTTACATACATCTTTTGTTACAGTAAATTCTAAAGTGGTAGCTTAATAAGTTGGCAACACGTTAGAAAGAGACACACGAGTATTCTGGTTATCTCACATTTGCTTGGTTGTCAGCCTACAACAACATTGAAGGAAATTAATACTTATTACGTATAAAATTAGAGTTTATTTTGCATTCTCCACGAAATTCGAGAGTTTGGTCCACCTATAGGATACTATATACAATGTTCTTGCCGTTAACATTTTGAACTGTCAAACAACAGAGCTGTTCTTCTGAAGCTTATATACCTACAGAGATGGAGATTGCATTACAATCATTTCATCATTAAATGATCTTCATTTGACCTCCATGTAAAGAGGAAATGAGATGGGAAACATCAGTGACATCATAAAGGTCATAGATTCTGGCTTCAAAAAAATGATTGTAATGCAATCTCCATCTCTGTAGGTATAAGCTTCTTGGAGATGTCTAACAACAATTTCCGCTTCCTGAAATGTAGAAACCACTTGATAGCTGAACGAGGCAGCATTGGCAAATAATCACCAATAGTACTATTGGTGTATTGTGCGGCATCAGGAAGCTAGCATAGGTATTTGCGGCACCAAACAATACCTTTGCCAGCTTCCTGCACCATAGAGATAGGAAGTACTGGTTGTGCGGCACATACAGAGAAGCCTGTCAACGAAAATCATTGACAGGCTTCTCTGTATGTTCAATCAATCATTTCGAATTAACGAAGAGTAGTAGGTAGTGTGTGCTGGAACTACATAACCTTATTCCGCCCGCACCGTACCACCCCGGCTTGCGCAACTCTCTAACAAAAAAATTTTATATGAAACGTGCACCGCCGCCATTAAATTCCTTTGAACGCTTGCACACGTTTCATACATGGGATTCTATCGGTCATGACCAGTTTTTAGTATGGAAGTCCCAACTCTTATAACGTAGTGAGTTCCATTCTCATTGTTTCCACCACCGGTCAACCAGCACTGGTAGCATGCACACCCGCGATAGCCGTGATACGGCTTTATCACGACTTTTATCTCGTTCGTTCGCGCGCAAAAGAACGAGATAAAAGACGTGATAAAGCCGTATCACGGCTATCGCGGGTTGGCATGCTACCAGTGCAGGGGCACTGGAATGGTTTCCACCACAGAACATACAGTGATCTGAGGTTTCCACCCTTACAGGAACTTAGTCTTCATTCTTAGGCAAACACAGGGATTCACAAATGTTACATCAGTGAAAGCTTTATATTATAACCAGCAGAAGCAGATTGGTGCTAGCTAAGGCCCCACTCTCGCGCGCGTTGCGCACGTTTAACCAGGTGGCGACAGAATTAATATATTTGCATGCTCCAGGAGTGAATTCGCGAAAACTGTTATGTATCTCATGTGTTATGTTATGTGTGTTAGATGTGTGTAGTTTTAGAAAGTAACATTTAAGACGATCTATGTGTGTAATATGCATAGCTACTCTGTCGCATTAGGGAATCCTGAAATGATAGCTGTACCACAGAATAGCTAATGTATAAAAATGAATCCCTATTTCCCTAGGTTACCACATCACTCGAGAACAGCTGGACCGATTGCGATGAAATGTTGGTGAGTTGTTGTGCACATGTCAGGGAAGGCTTATAAACGAAAAAAACAACGGGTTGCATCCCGGGAGTGCCGGAAGTATACGTCAAAATAGTTTTACAAAAACCACTGTTTTCATGTTACAATAAATAGCATAATTATTGTTCACGAAATGTCGCTACTTATAGTCAAAAAGTTTTTCGCACCAGCGTACTTCGCTACGACAGTCTTCGAAACTGCATATGACTCCCTTGTGGGGGGAGTACCCACATTTTACATTTTACTCGGCGGTTCATCAGCAAGTAGGGAACCGCCGAGCTGTATAACATCTTTTTGTTTAATTAACCTAAAAGCTATGGATAGAGATAGAGCAAAGCAAACTCGAAATTATTAGCACCACGTCTTAGCTGTGGTCAGATCTTTTGGATTATGTGTAGGTAAAATAATGAAAACAGAAACTTAGAGCGAGCGAAGCGAGCTCCATTTTTCTCTGTTCTACGAATTGGTTATTGACAGACAGCCATAGATTTATATATTACTAGCGTAAATATATATGTCTTTGCAGACAGCTCAATCTATATTTTTCACGAATTTGTCACCACTAGTAAAGTGTCGCCCGGGGAATTTGCCCCCCTTGCCTCGCTATGCTACCGCATGTATTCTGTCTTAAATATCTGAACAGCTAATTTTCACATACTTATTTCTTCATAATTTTATTTAAAATTGGAATGTATAACAACGGATTAAGGTTTTTTTAATTTTTTCCTTAACTGTTCAGATGTTTATGATCACCCTGACTCTACGAATAAGAATAACTATGGAAGAATAACTCTAAACAAAAGCAACATAATTTTTGGCACCCTTTGAAAAATGACATTTTGTATGAGTTTTGGCGGCAAGGTGTAGTTTTTAAGGAACAAATTTCGAACACTGTGTACTTTTTTTGGGGTCACTTTTAAGGCTTGATTTACATTTCTATACATTCTTATTCGTAGCCCTGACTGCATAGATCAAGCATAGATTCATATTTTGATGTTCTAGGCGGTCCGATATTTTTGATTGCCTATGTGTAAAGAAATTCTTGAAAATGAGAACTGCCTATAAATATTTTTTTGCTATGATATAATTATCTGATAGCGACTGTCCTGCGCAAGAGAAATAACCCGGCATAGACGAATTTTTTTTCGCTTACGCTGAACCATAGGCTGAACCTTAGGGGAAAATTCCCTAAGGTGGCAACACTGCCATAATTTTTTTTAAACCATCTTTAACGGCTCTGGATTCTAGTTCTTTTGGGTCGCGTTCCAACCAGTGCTGCCAGATGTGATTTCGGAAATATCCCCTCCCCATCCCCATATTGCAGCCAGCACAGCCACTGGTAGCATGCCAACCCGTGATACGGCTATATCACGTCTTTTGTGTCGTTCGTTCAGGCGCAAAAGAACGAGATAAAAGACGTGATAAAGCCGTATCACGGCTATCGCGGGTTGGTATGCTACCAGTGCAGGGCCATAGAAATATTAATTAAGGAGCTTTTACCCGCGACTTCGTCCGCATAAATTATATACCAGATTTTAAGTCAGATTTAAAAAAAAAAAAAAAAAATATATATATATATACTTATCTTCGACAATGTCACACAAATTATCTAGACACATTTAAAGTACCAGAATCTAGCCTGGACTTGTATTATGATGACTAGACAACGATATAGAATACATATATAAATACAAACATCCATGACTCGGGTACAAATATTCATATTCATCATACAAATATTTGTCCCTTACGGGATTCGAACCCGCGACCCTCGGCACAGCAGGCAGGTTTACTACCGACTGTGCTACCGGGCCGCAGATTATAAGCTATCAAACAAAAAAAGTTTCATCAAAATCGGTTCTGTAGTTTTTGCGTGATACTCGAACAAACAAACACCCAAACAAACAAATAAACAAACAAACAAACAAACAAACAAACAGACAGACAAAAAATCCAAAAATTTGTGATTTGAAATCAGGGACACCTAAAAACATGCTAAAAACCATATTGTAATTTGTAAATATCTTCAATGTACAGACAGAAGACTATGGCCAGGGCAAGAAGTTTAAAATTCCTATAGATGTGGAGATTGCATTACAAAAATTTTTTTGAAGTCAGAATCTATTCGAGCCCACACACTATAATAATAACGCATAACACACTTAATTTATCAGCTCACACATCCAAACTACACCAACTAGCTAACCACTATCGTTTGGCCAAAAGCCCGCGATAATGGAAACTACCCCAGAAACAACTGGGAGAAAAGAAAAACAAAAAGAAAATAATAAATAAAAATAAAAAATGTTTATTGAGCAGAAAAAAACTACAGAAATAAATAATAATAAAAAAATATATATTATGTTTATAATTAGGTACTCAATATTTTTATAATAAATTTGAATTGAGATCAACCCTTCGAGCATGATAAATGCTTGTATTGGGGAGGAACTCGCAACTTTCCACGGTTACAAATCACTTAGGTATATTGAGACAAGCCAAATAAGTAACAATTTAAAAATAAAGTAGGTAATAATAATAAATAAGTAGGTAAGCAGACATAGACTAGACCAAGGGTCCGCCCACCACTCCCGTACAAGCCCACGTAGTAAATTAATATTTCTATGACAAGCCCTCAGCAGCCCATCCGACAGATCGCTATGTACATATCTCGCTCGTATCTATGTCAAAAGAAAGTGATGTTGAAGCCCTGAAGTGCGATTTTTGAAAATCATACGAGCGAATTGGCAGTAGAAAGATGCATAATCTTCATAGTAATTTTGACCAAGTCGCTCGTAAGATTTTCAAAAATCGCACTTCTGAACCCCAAGATAAAGCATGTTACAATAATATACTGCGCCTGGTATTCTCTTCCGACCACGTGACTGACACAAGCCTACGTCATCATACCCTTTTACCATGTTTAGCGGCCATTTTTTTGTGACGTAGGCTTGTGTCACTCTGGGAATAGAATACCTAGATAAAGTATTTAAAAAAAAAATTGTCCCAAATACCACAATTTTTAAGTAGGGTCAAAATGTATGGATTTTGACATACGGGAGTTCGAACTAAGACTTAAAAAACGTCTCTGAACATAAGCGAAAAGTTTTTAATCTAAGCCCAAAGGGCAATGGTGAGAGCCAAATAAGTAAAAAATAAAAAAACATCTGCTTATTACAAAACTACAATACCTACTGACTCGATTCTTAGTAAATAATATACTGCGCCTGGTATTCTCTTCCGATCACGTGACTGACCACGTGACTGACACAAGTCTACGTCATCATACCCTTTTACCATGTTTAGCGGCCATTTTTTTGTGACGAAGGCTTGTGTCACTCTGGGAATAGAAGACCTATTAAGTTCGGTAAAACTCCGATAGTAGATTTTTCCTATGATTTTGCTGACAAAGTCCATTATATTATAATTATGGGAGCTTATTGACCAATCAGAGACCGTCATCAAAACTCAGATAGTAGACCCCACGCAGCACAGAATATCTACTAGATATCTATTCGATATTTTGTAGACACTTATTATAGATATTCTGTAGATATCTATTAGATGAGAATGATGAAATTGAGTTGATTTGTACCTATATACGAAACAATATCTAAAGTGAGCGATGTGAGATATTTCTCAGGATAAAACAAAATTGAACAAGCGAAGTGAGCTCGAAATTTTGTAGAAGGTACCTACCTCATAAAGATATTATACCATGATTATACCTTACCTTTATTATGACCTACCTACAGTTTGGCTCTATTTCTGAGTTTCCCTGACTAGGAAAGGAACGAAAGGAAAAATATAGTCGGTCTGGATCGGCCCACTGGGGTACCGGACCACCGGGAAAAGTCTTGGTATTCTCTGAGGCCAGACCAATGTTGATTGAGTGACTAGGCGATACCCTTAGGCAGTACCCCTCTGCATATGACTCCCACGTTACGGTAGTATATTGTGCCTATGCCAGCTTTCTGCATAATAACTAAATACCTTTCCAAGCTTCTTGGTCGTAGCCTTAGATTAAAAACTTTAAGATCGTAGCGAAACTTGGTCAATAATGATCACTGGGTGAATCCCAGGAAGCTGGCATAGGTACCTACCTATACCAGCTTCCTGGGATTCACCTATTGTTATCATTCTAGTCCATGCCAGTCCATGGTGAATCGAAACGAGCGTAATTTTTGTGAGCAATGATATTAATGTTACTAAGTTGTTGTGAGTGGCGTAGGATGGGTGTACCAGTCCCAAACCAGGTACCAGTTGTTGACCACTCGCATGTTCAATTGAATAGATTAAGAAATAGTGGGTATTTTTGAAGAATTCAATTGTTTTGTTATGTTGCCTAGACTTTTCCCAACCTTATAAACATAATTTTTGCCAGAGTGAACGAAAAATATCGCTACCTTGCTCTTTTTGTCAGAGCAGTGTCTCGTTCACTTGCTTTCCGGCCGCCATTACAGTTAAAAATGCACGTCGTCATGGCAAGTTAAATCTTTTAAAATAAACTATTATTTCCTGATTACTGTCATAAAGTTGTATTATTTTGAAAATTTAATGTTTATTTAAATGCTATGAGTTATAATTTTTAGTGAATAATGAGATTATTAAGTATTTTTAAAGGTGGTTAACAACTGGAACATACTTTGTACTGGGTTCCTATTGTTGACCTGGTTTGCAACTGGTTATTTATAGTGTTTCCTTCTTTTTTTCTTTTTTCCATAGCGATGCTTTTGTTTGACAATTTAGAGCTTTAAGCCTATCATTAAAATCGTTTTATGCAGTGTGCCCCAGTAACTGACCAGTGGTTTGTTATTGGTACAGTCATAATGTTCCTATAGTTGACCATCTCCATTGATTGCTGGTTTGTTATAGGATTATTCTTGTTTCTATTATTGACCACACCCGTATTTGTTGTTTTATCATTTATCATATTTGCTTTTAAGCACCGTTGAGTAAGTACACGTAGAATTTAGATTTTTTCTCTATAAAATTACTAGTAGGAAAAAATTATGCAAACAATTTCTCTTAAAACGGTTCAGTAAATCCGTACGCTTTTAATTTTCCTTACTTTTGTAAATAAAAATCGCATCAAAGCAGATTTTTTTAAAGTCCAAGGTGTAAGTATTCGATTCCTCGATGAAATTGGAAAGAATAAGATTGCCAAAATGAGAATAAGTATTCTGTAGAAATCGTAATTCCCCATACATCCCTTTTTGATATAATGATCGGTGCAACGGGAAATTGATCTTCCAAAAATCTTAACACCGACTGAGGAATACCTACTTGTTAAATAGCAAATACAATGTGATTTTAAATTAAAAACCCTCAATTTTATTAATTTTGCCTCTTTGATATGTTGGTCAACCATTGATACAATATGGTGGTCAATAATTGGAACTCACTGGTCAAACTAAGGAACAAACGACTTTTTTGAATTTGTTTCAAAATTAACAAAAAACTAAATAACTTAAGTGAAATATCTTTTCACGTCTTCGTTCTTAACAACGCATAAAAAAACAGTGAAACTAATATCTTAAGTCTAAAGAATAATCCATAACTACCACCGGAAGTTAAAATTTCTTCTTAACTGGTTTGGGACTGGTACACCCACCCTATTTTGAATCCGCTCTGAGATGATCTCAATCGCTAATCACCATAGAGATAGGAAGTAGGCGGGAAGTCACTGGTGGGAAGTAGGTACTATTCTAAAATTTTAAGCTTCTTGATTCTAAAGCAAAGCCTTTAGGTAGGTATAATCTCTTTGTTTTAGTTTCAAAACTATTTAAAAAATGACAAAATTGACACAAGCTTGACACAAGCCAAAAATTCTTCGTATATGACTTAGGTAGTTATTTTCAAACTTTCATACTATTTTAATTTTTTACAAAACTCTCGCTAGAGAGTAGTATATTCCTTGCTTCAGTGACTCCTGCCCCGCCTAGGGAGTATTATATTTCTAATTAGTTTGTGTATTCCTTGCTTCAGTGCATTTTTAACGTCGACTCTGTGATGTCGACGATAAGTGCCCACGTATTGTTTCTATTTTCTGGAAGACTATCAAGAGCTATAAAGTGAGTAGGCAGACTTATATGTTTCCAATAGGTATTGTGGCACAGAATAGGTAATAGTATATTGTGGTTATGAGTATCCATAAATTGGCTTCGAGAGCGTAGTAAAGACCAATCATTAATCTAATGTAATGGTGCGTTCAGACGCGCGCCACGCGCAGCCCGGCGAGCTGCCAGGGAAAGCAGCCCAGCACGCAGCTCGGCGGGCCAAACGGTGCCTTCACACTCTTCCGTTCAAGGAATATACTACCTACCAAGGAACATATGTACTCTCCTACCTACTCTCTTAACCCTCTTATAATGTTCTGTGATCGTGACAAAAAAAAAGACGAATAAATTATTAACGTCTTTTTTTATTAAATAGGTACCTTACCTATTAACATTTTATGACTTTCCTCATTCCAGTTTTCTTTATTTAGATATTTCGGACGGGGCGCAGGTGCTCGGAAGATTTTTTTGCCATGCGCTTCACCAAGCCTATACGAGTAGTGCTACGGTCGCTCCACGTTGCCTATCCTGTTCCTAATGCGAGGGGATCAGTACACCACACGTCTCTAACTCGACCGAATCCTGTACAAAAAGCCAAGTTAAAAGGTCTAACGAATTTTAGACAAGGAGTAGCATCAATATCGATATCTCGAGCACCAGATGTAGCTCCTCTATCAATTTCTCGAGCACCTGGTGTAGCTCTATCTATACACGGCGTTGATGTGTCTGGAATATCTAGAACTAAATTTCCACAAGTGACCACTATATCGTCCAGTCGCCGATGCTTTGTTGGTAGTTTTGTCAAATTATTGGATTCATTTTTCAATAGCTATTCGTAAATTATGAATAAACAGTAAGTTGTGAAAGCTATTAATTTTTAATAGTAGAGTGGATAACGGTGTTAATAATTGAACAGCAGGAAACACTCGCAGGTAGGTACCTATGTATTTATTAAATACGCATAATAAATTTAAAACCGTCTGAGAGGTAAGTATACCGGTAACATTATATTATTTCAGCGACAAATCTTTTTATCATCAGCGCCCGCGGCATGGCGCCTCGATAAACGTTTTATCGCGCCTGCAGGCTCGTTCGTTCGCGCGCAAAAAGAAAGAAATGTAGGGCGCGATACATATCATGCCGCGGGGGCAGGGCCCTGTTTAATAAACGCGACAATGACAATTTGACAATGCCAATTCAGAGTACATTGCTTGTTAATAATGACGCTAAGCTTGCAGTGCTTCATGTGTAGGGTTACCAACCCTACTATAATATAGTATCCTACTATAAATAAATAAATAAATAACGCTCACAGGCACATATATTGTAATGATCCCAAAGTAAGCCTTAGGCTTTTTGTTATGGGTACTATACAACAACGGCACAAATAATAACATCCATGACCGAACCGGGATTCGAACCCAGGACCCTGGTTTGGCAATCCGGCGTGGTAACCATTACACCAACTGGGTCGTCATTCCATATTGGTGACCCTCGACAGAGAACGTCGCAACCAGAACACCGCAGAGCAGCACCAGTACAGAGCAGCAACCAGCTTCAACCAACCCTTCACCCCCTCGACCAGGTCAAACAAGCAGCAATCACGCCATCAACCCGAAGCCGCACCAGGTCCATCGCAGCTGTCTTCACACCGCTTCCTGGGCCTGCAGCTTCCTCAACGACAGTCAGCGTCTGTATAGAAGGATCTCCCGCAGCCCACGTGTCTGAGCTCACCTCCACGTGGCAGTTCTGCTCGCCTTCTCCACGCCTGTCACTCGCCCGCATCACATCAGGACTAACCTCCCTGACAGATGCACACACACACCGCAGCACATCGCTCGTCAGACTCACTTAACTGGAGCCCTGCACCTACACTACATGGATACAGACTGCACACTTCGAACTACTCAACGACCTCCGGTCTGAGGGGGGAGCCCTGTGGGGAACTACTACAGATGTCCAGCACCCACAAGTTATAGCAAAGATGCCAACAGATGGCGATACCGTCGCTCACGGAAATATGCTCCATACAAAGACAACGTTGATATAAATACGTAACTCGTAACCAACTACACATAAGGTTCACAATCAGATGCGAGACAAATCGCGCAAGAGAAATAATCACAGGAGATACGTAACCAACTACACATAAGCACAGGTCCGGCACTTCAAACAACGTTTTAGATTTGACATGATGACGTTTGCACATGCGCACTTTGCATAAAGTGTGCATGACATATGTGTAGGGTTGACTTAACACGCATCGTATGAACTACATTATACATTTCGTTACTTTTTATAGTTCATTCTGTTATTAAAAATAGTTTTTAAGCTAAAGAATCATAGAAAATGTGAATTTAGCGTTATTTTCCAACGTTTATTTTTACTGTGTGGAAAATATTAAATATATTTTATGTAGTCAAATCCAACGGGTGCGCGCGCCTGACTGCATCCCCTCGGCTTCCCTCAAGTTACCACAGAGAGTGTGAGGGGAGGTGAGGTAACTGAAGTCAGAGGGGGGCGGGGGGAGTGGCCGTTCTGTATGTAGAACTATATACTATTACCTATTCTGTGACATAAGGTTCACAATCAAATGCGAGACATAAATCGCGCAAGAGAAATAATCACAGGAGATTCGATAAAGGTCCAACTAAGAACTGTTGGACCACGGCCGGCCTGGGGCTTCACACATAGCCTGGTGGAAGATCTTCCCTTTTCAATGGAGGAACATTCCCAAGTAGCACCTCCATATTGGTATATTAGGACTATATAAGGGGCCCTACTACAATAATTCTGAGAAAAATGTATAGTAGGCAAAACTACTATATTTTGATGAGCAAATAATTTATACAGAATTTAAATATACACATATATATTGGCACTTAGGCCCAATAGAAATGCCCAATAACATAACATTATTTTAACAATTTTCTTTCTCTTCATCATAATTATTTGTTACGTTTGATGTAGGCTGGACCATGTAGATACTTCCTAAACAGTTTTCTACTAAATCGAATGCTGAAAATTACCTTAAGTTTTTCTAGTTAGATTTATATATATTTTTAATTATGTTATTTCTGTATCGACTCCAGCGACTTTTGCGTTTACAGGATGCATTATTTTCTATAACGAATACGAAATGGAAAGATCATTGTTCATTACGATTAAAATTTGGTATTTAAACCAAAAATTAGCAAAAAATTTTCTTTTTGAAAAATTTTCATTAACAAATTCGAAAAATACTATATATTTTTCTTATTTTTCCCCGATCTACTATATTTTTTCGGGCACTAGGCTCGAAATACTACGATATATTTGGTCAAAAAAAAGTTTACAACCCTTTTCATGTGTCCTAGCATTCTCAGCAATGTACTCGGAATTGTCATTTTCAAATAGTCATGGTCGCGTTTATTAAACATGGCCCAGATATGCCGTTATCTTTGAAGCACTCAATAAAAACACTTGACTTCTCTATGATAAAACCAGGGGGAGCGTGTGACTTCTCTATGATAAAAACTAACCTTATCAAAAACGTTAACCTTAAGAAAGAGGTTCCGCTTTCGACCGCAAGATGCTTTTTGTCGCTCCACCCTCCCCGCAACCCCCGGGGTGAAGGACTTCACCCCCTTTGGTGGCGACAACATTTTCTATATACACAAGCCGATACGTCAGCTCTATCCAGGGGGAGCGTGTGACTTCTCTATGATAAAACCAGGGGGAGCGTGTGACTTCTCTATGATAAAAACTAACCTTATCAAAAACGAGCACTAAATGTTTATATTATTACTATGAGCTACGCCTATGAGGTACTTTTTATCAAAATCTTATACCTATATTTATGTCAAGGTTAGTGGGTACGTCTACGACATTTATGTTTATTTCTTTTTGTTTTCAATGTTCCAGATAACAATAACATTGTGTTTGTTAACATCTTTATTTTGTTATAGGGTCACAAATATCATAATGTCAGAATTTAGGTCCTAGGTCATTACAAATTATGGTAGGCAATGAAAACAAATACTTGTTTTTAATTAACTATTCTTTTTATTTTATACAAATTCCGCTATAATACATATTTACAAACATAAAAACGATTTTGAGATTGTCACTTGTAAAAAAAGCTTTGAGCAACTCGGCGCCGGCGCCGGGCGGCCCGTGGACCGCGCGGCCCCGCCGTCGCACGCACACCCGCGGGGCATCACTATACTACCCTACTACCTACCCTAGGTTACTGTCCAAGGAGCATGGAGTAGCACCGGAGATTGCACTATATACATCGGAGACGGCTTTATTTTAACACAAACACAATCATTTCATTCTTTATCAAAATTACCTAACCAAGCCAATCTACTTATAATATTCTTGTAATAGGTTAACATAATGTAATAAATAAATAATATATTAGTGACAATTTCATTATTTTACTTAAATGTCAATATAGTTTCAAAATCCTCGGCTACCTATTATAAGATGTCGTCCTCCGTTTTAGTATTAGGAATGTGTAACATAAGCTCCGGTGCTACTTCATAGCTACTTAAGGTATTGTTCTAAGCTTTAGCTCATTAAATGATGGAGGTAATGAGTCTCGCCTTGAAGTTGACTATCCTCTCGGAGGTCTGCGCGATGCGGAGGATGAGGTCCTGGATGAGGTTGGCGATACCGCGGTTAGCGATGATGAACAGCCTGGTGATGGGGCCGGGGACACCCTCAGTGAGGTTGTCACCCTTGGCCGCGCCAGCGTCGTCCCCGTCTGCACCTGCGCCCGCGTCTCCGGATGACGAACCCGACGACGAACCGGCGACGAGCTGTAATCACGACACAACGTTTAGTTCCATTCATTTATCATTGTTGTTACGTACCTGGGAAAATATTCAGGGTGTTTGAACGCCGTCATTCCCATCTCAAAGATATTCATCTTGGAAAAGGTAGGTATAGGTACAATTTCATAGTGCTTTTATAGAGCTGCTGGACCTTTACATCAGCGCTATAAAATGTTATAGGTACCTATTTGTTTAAACAAGAGGGAAATCTTCCCAAAGACGGCGTTCAAACCCTTTGTATATTTATTTACCCATCTCACCTTCAAATACAATGTCTACTGTACCTACAGTAAATTCTAGCGATCTACGGACCCTACGCCTACTTAATTAGGACTACAGAAAAATAGCTATTTTGGTTAGTTACTTTCAAGACTAATACCAACATTTATAACGGTGCTGCTTCAATTAGGTAGGTTTACTCGTCTACTTAGCGTATGCCCGAAATGAATTTTAAAATCGCATATAAGTTGATTGTTATCATTAGGCATAAACAATGACAGGGCTTAAATAACATCATTCTTCTATCTCAATATTAATTTCAGTAGAAATTATGATGTTCCTCTTATGTAAAAATCATCAATTTCTAGTTGCCTACTTAACAATCTTTATTTCAGTTTTAGTGCCGTAATTTTTAATCATTTATTTTGACACAAATTTATTATTTCTTTCTTTTAGCAAGGTAAGAATTTCCCCTTATAAAATTTATTAATTTATTACAAGGCAAGAAAAGAGATCAGAGATAGCAAAGAAGTGTAAGAAAAAGGGAAAGAAAGTTGAAATTCGATTATCAATCTGCAGATAAAGCTTTATCCACATTACACAAACAGAGATCCCCGTCACGGGGTCCGACACGTCACGAAAGCGTAGGTAGGTAATAACTACAACCAAAAACAAGCGCAATCAACTACAAGCGACAAACCAACTACAAAGAGCGACTACTAGCGAAGACAACCAACGACTTGACGACTGTGTTATCCTGAATTCAGCTCGTCTGCAAGTCCTATAACTACATCTGCAAGATCTGCAACAAGTGTGTCTAAATACTCGGTATGTGCATGAGTCTCTGTGTGATGTACTTGGGGGTCATTGGGGTCCAGTGTGGCTGTGTGAGAGGCGGTGAGGCCAACATTGAGAGAGTCGGTTCCCGCAAACAGTCTGAACGCGGTCCCCGCCGCTCGCGCCATCGCCTCCGCCGGACGCTGCAAAGTCATATCTTCTCACTCGCGCCACGAACATGGCACTATACTACACCATTCATACACTCACAAAACAGCTTCTTAATCGGTTAGGTACTACGTAAACCTGCCTGCCTGTGTTGCTGTCGTTGTTGATGTGAGTTTAGATAAGTTAATTTCAGGTTGTTCTATCTCTTCAGCATGAATATAGGTATTGTGAAAGTTTGTGAAAGTCATGAAAGAAAATGGGTGATGAAAGAAAATTGGCAGATTTGGACCCAGCCATTTTTTACGAAAACTAAAAGCCATTCAGGAAGGTGGTCATAATTATTATAAACAGAAAAAATTAAGGATTTTTTTTAAAAAACTTCCACATCCAACTTCCAGAAGTCCGGATTCAAAAGTAGAAATTACTATTAAAATAGACAAATCGTCTAAAAAGCAGAAGCAAAACGCAACCACGACAACTATTTTCATTTAATATTATCACTGAGGTATTTCTGGTCGTTACGGAACGTATTTGGCTTGGTTAAACTGATAGTGTGTGTGATTTCGTTTTCTTCCATTATCATAATATGGTACGGTTATCGTGAATTTTCATTAAAATAAACACAATGAATGCGTGGAAGATTGAGTGGACTATCTAATAAGAAAGATTATGAGTTTGACACACTTGGTACAAAAGGTATCATAAGGAGAAATACCTTTCCCCCAACATCTACAGGTTACAACCAATTAACATTTCTGTTAGTTTTGTTTCACTCTACGCGTATTACTAAGTTTCATTCATGTATGGGACCTCTATGTCTGGGTCTCAAATTATATGGCCCTCCGCCAAACTTCTTTAATTTAGTTTTGAAATTAGAACAGGATAGAGTGAAGCATGAAATGTAGTCAAAAGAAAATAGAAAGATCTATTTATTTGAGAGAGACTTACTCTGACAATGTCGAAAAGGAAGTTGCCGGAACCACCGCCCGAAGAGCCACCTTGTGCCCCACCTCCGAAGTTCAGGAATCTGTAACATTTCCACCAATACCACTATCATCATTAGAAGCATGTTACCGCCTTCGTAACTCAACTTGTAATATACCTCTGACTAACACGCAATAGTTACATGAGCAAATACTTAGTAGTATAGCACTAGTTGTCGAATAGAAATCGAATCGTGCGAATTGAAAAGTATAGCAAAAACCTACAATATAATAACGTGCACTCGTTCTCAATCTATTGTTCGCCAATGTCGAAGTTTTGCAATATTGCGAATTAACACGGGATAGGTTGCAAGACGAGAACACTAGGTATTTTGTGCACGAATGATACTTTATAGGTATCAAGATTGTCAATATGATCAATAAGATTTAAATTTAAATTGAAAATTCAGGGATGCCAAACAGCTCTTTGACCAAAAGGTGAAGGTTACTGAAATAGAGGTTAGAATAAATGCTACCTATGTATACATTGTAGCATAATTATTTAACGGAGTAATCGACAAAATAAAGCACCTCTTATTTCTGTTCTCCTCGCTGTCGTCAGCGTCGTCGAGCGAGATCTCGTCGATGCTGGCAGAGTTGGTTTGCGCGGCGGTTTGCTGGTCTTCACTCGCGGCCACCTGCTGGTCCTGACCTTCACCAAATGCTACTCGGACTTCCGCTTGCTGGGATTCCGCACCGGATAAAAGTTGGTTCTCGTCGGCAATAGCATTCTGAAAACCAAATTAAAAACCATTAGAGACCGATAAATGGCAGATGTTAGTCAATGATCGTGGTATGGTCGGTGACGTCGATGCGATGAGATGACGGTGACGATGACGATGGCGATGCATGAGCGGTCGGCGATGCATGAGCGGTCTGCGCTGCTCTGCCGTCCTTGGGCAGGCTGGTGTTAGTGCGCGATATTGCGACGCTCATACCGGCAGGAAGAAAAGCGCGCGCTTGCGCCGTCGCTCTGGCTCAGTCGTGGTGCTGACTGCCACTGCAACTGACGCAGAGGTGGCAGGCGACGAGTCGTCGTCGTCGTCGTCATCATCGTCATCGTCGAGCTCGATAGTGCCGCCGCCTCCGTTGTTGTTGCCGCCTCCGTTGCGGTTGCCGCCGAGGAACGCCCTGAGTACTACAGGCCCGAGAGTCGTCAGCACCATGCTCGTTATCTGCTGTACTTTCTGTTCGATTATCTAGAACATATACCGCCCTTAGGAAACCGTCGCTACTATCACCAAAATTTCTGAAATAGACATCATTACTCCATAGCCTGCAAAAAAATAGCTCAGTAATCAATTTGCTTATATTAATAGTGAAAGCTCGGTGTGAGTGCTCCATTGAAGCCCTGGCATTGCGTTGCTCGTATTGAAAACTAATATTTTTGTGCCATCTGATCAGTGTTTTAAATAGTAAAGCCAGCTATGCTCCGAAATAGCAATTTGACACAGTTGCATTTTCGGCTGAATGCATGCCGATGTTTTTGAGAGACGTCTTTTTTCTCGTAATTGGTAAGCGTACGCAACCCTTGTAGATAAATGGGGTGATAAAACTACAGGTGCAGCAGTGTTTATTAAGTTTTCCTTATGCAGGGTTGGTTCGGTACCTAGTTGGAATGTACTTTACCTGTGTGAGCGTGGGGAAGAGTTGTCGTAGGATGCCGATGGTGCGCTTGTTTCGCTCGCTAAGTTCGGAGCCGGGCGCACCAAGGTTCAGCGTCGCCAGCGTCTCCTGAAACGTATTTTAACAAATTAGTTTATCTATTCTATCCAACACCTATTTCCAGCTTGCTGATCTATTCTATAGGTACTTATAAAAAAAAATTGTATCTGCACTCGGCAAAGATTTTTCTGTTTCAAGGCCAAAAAAAATCTTTGCAAAAAGGGATCGGTATAACGTTTCAGGATTAATTGGGATGTATCTGTACCCAAAATAAATTTAGGTACCTGCGATGTTTTTTTTTTCGTTTTTTGTTCAAGTATCACACGACACCTACAAGGGTTTCGATGCTGGGTATAGTCTATCATGTTCATGTATTATGGTCCAACAAAAACTGTGATAGAATGATCATTTATAAAATCGCCAGAGCTCAGGAGATACTCTTTCTTATACTGTGGCTAAGGTTACGGCCAAGGGCTACGATTCCATTGTACCTATGGTGTTCATCATCATCATATCAGCCGATAGACGTCCACTGCTGGACATAGGCCTCCCCTAAAAGGGGGGGATTTGCCACAATCGCCACGCTTGGCAGGCGGGTTGGCGATCGCAGTTAGATTGAATGTGTGTACTCAGAGGATGCTGCTGCCCATCCTCCGGTAGATCCCTTAGTCGCCTTTTACGACACCCACGGGAGGAAATGGGATAGTGCTATTCTTAGCCGACACCATACGGGCCATAAAGTCATACGTGCCTCCTAATGATATAATTACCTATGTAAAGAGTTACAGGGTAATAAGGGTTTCAACCTCAACTGAGATTTCAATTGGAAGGAAACAAAGGAATACAATTGTGAAAATGAGTACCTACTCTCAAAGCAATGAAATTACGCAATTATTTTATTGAAGAATCACACGTAATTAAAAACACGCGATATCATAATAAGTCAATGTCTACGAGGCGCACTGACCCATGGAGTATTTTAAAATTTAGGTCATAGAGTAGACGCTTTATTACTTTCTCACAAACTTTAATGTAATGATTGTTATGTATGTTACTCTGTATCAATGATAAGTTATAGTGAAGTGTACATTACAGTTACAGCTATTCGTTTCGCAGCTCGTACGGCTCGCTGAATAACGAGGACGTTCGTTTACATTTAACACTGCAAGAAGTACAGCTCAGTGATGAATTAAGTCTACAAGTTGTATCTTTCTCCTTTGCGATAAAGCTTAAGTTGGAATATACTTGAGAAAGCAATGGACTGTACATATAAAGTAATGGCTATTATGTATATGTTTTCTGCCGAGTTTAGTAATAAAGTTACAGCAAATAGGTACATTGATATACGTATAGAGATACCTAGATTAGGTAATTAAAGATACCTGTGACGAAAACTGTATTAAACGCATGTGATGGAGCCCTTAATAAACGACCTCATACGAAAACGTCAGCAATACGAACAACGATATTATTTTGTACCTATCTAATATTTTTATTGATTGTGATCACTGGGATTCATTTACGGATTGATAAAATCAAGAGACAGTCGAGAGATGATAGAAAGTCATTGAAGAGAAGTTAAAAAAACAAATAAAACTGGTCAAGTGCGAGTTGGGCTACTCGCGCACCGAGGGTTCCTTGCCACACAACCACAGAACCCAACATTATTAACTTAGAAAAAAAAAACTTTTTTGTCCGGGACCTTTAGCGCAAGACCGACTCGCACTTGACCAGTTTTTAGTATTTGTTGTTAATTTGTAGAGTTTTTTCTATAATCACACAAAGTTTGACGCTTGTATGTATTACCGTTTTTACGATAGAGCGTGAAGAAAAAACGTTGATAAAAATTAGTTTCTGTTTGAGAACCCCCCTTAATTTTTAACTTTTTGTCATTTTTATTATTTGTTAACAAATCCGCCGTAATAACGCATATTCTGTGACGCAGATACTTCAATTAAAAAAAAAAACAGTTTTCTTCCTTTTTAGTTTTTATGGCTTTCGATATTTTCTTTCCAACACATCTTGCCAGTTCACATCAAAAAAATTAGATTCATTAAAAAGTTTTTAATTCGAAATCCCAATAATGTCTCTTTGGTGGTGCCAAGAATCCGGTGCCTATTTTCGAAACTGAATTAAAATATTTAAAAAACCGAGAGATTTTTCAGCAATTTTTCTGGATCGCTGTAAATCTTTGAATTGATTTCTCGAATTCTCGAGTTGTTGAGAAATTTTTTCCGTTTCGACTAAGGCCAGATTTCTCGAGAATACTCGCTTCGAGAAAACTCGAGCAGAAACCCTAAGCCATAGAAATATTAATTTATTACGTGACTAAGCACAAAATGGCTGTAACATGTTAATGGACAATATTATTTAACAGTTACTACAATAGTATTTCCTATTCACTAGGTATTGTTATACATATTATGTTGACTATTTTAATAAAAGCAGAAGAAGACACAAACCTGCGCACTGGCAGCTGGAGCAATGATCTCAATGATTTCGGGTCTGTCATCAGCAGCAGCAGCTGGGTCTGGGCCTGGGTTCGCAGCCGGGTTAGGTTCTGGATTGGGCGCTGGGTTGGGTTCTGGATTAGGCGCGGGCGCAGCGTAGACTGCAACCAGGGCCGCGCATATCGCCGCTATGTATATTGTCGTCCTCATTTTGTTTATTGTGTAACCGCTACCGACTTTGTCTTGATGTTCGTTCTCTCCGTTTCAACTTTCTATTGGCACCTGTGAATATACTTATTGGTTAACAGAGGTATCTGGAAGTAGTCGTCTAAGAGTCATTTTACTTTCAATCAAAAGTTCACCGTAGCAAAATGACTGTTAGAACTTTTCAGAGCTAGTAACATATCTGGATAAAAAAGAAACAGCCTAACCAACAGCTCGGTACCGCACTTGTGTGATGTTGATAGTCAGTATTTGTATGTGCAAGAGTGTTATAAAGTGTTAATGTAATGTTTTGTATGCAGGCCGCGTACATGGGATTGGGCAAGTGACTCTAAACAACCGACCTTTGACAGTAGGTAACTTTCATTGTCTTGAACGTAAGTTAAATTAGACAATGATTAGTTGCGAGTGTTTATTTCAGAGTGTTGAGACTTAACCTACGGGTTGCCGTTCGGTGAACGGGTCTTGAAGTTCTTTGCAAGTATTTATAACCAGTGTATTCTTACAACACAATTTTAAGGGAGGGGTTTACTATCTCTTAAAATGTTTTTCATTCACATTGTTTTAAAATGTTCACAATATTAATAATTTTTTTTTCGTAATCGTTTTATTTGTTTTTTTTTTATGCTATCTAGATAAACTTGAAAAGTTAAATACTATCTAATTTTTCATCCAAAAAGTTAGAGCCATTTCTGGAAACCAATTATATACCTACTTACCTATAACTGTGCTTCAAATATTGGAATATAAAATATCTAACGCTTAGGAGACGTTCGATGTTTCGGCTACAACCTGCGAGTCTACGAAACCTTTATTGTTAAAATCCATTATCGAACTAGTTTTCAAGCCTAGTCCTTGTGTCCTAGATTTGTTAATAAAATCTATGACATTATTGTTGAGTGCGGGGTGAGCACCAGGTATCAAGGTATCGCACGTCATAGCATCATCAGTGGATTTCCCATTGTGTCTGTCGTAATTTACATTTTGTAGTACGTATTATGACATTACCATGCCTAGGTTTAATATTAGTATACCTACTTTATTTTAAACTTAAAGGATTTTAACAATTTTTTACTTTTAGGTAAAATTTTCATTTCATTTATTTATTGCGATAAACTACATAGAGATGGTTGTCATGGATATACAGTATGAATGCAGTTTAGGGATTATTCCTATTCCTTGGTTGTGAAACTAGAAAAATTATCCAGTTTTTCTCAATTACTAAACTAATAATTTTGTATGTTAACGAATTGATTAGGTACCTACTAGGTACTATCTGTGTGAGTTTCTGATAAATTATTTACTTCGCTTTTAAGAATTACCGTGGCCAAAGTGAATTATGAATTTATTCCTGTATTACGCTACAATACCTACTGCTTATAATTATCAAGATCCTATATTTATTGCTTTACATTCGTGAATGTATAATTATTTTGATGCAATAAACCGATTTCGGTGCAGTTTATATGCTCGAATGTACTCAATAGCGGACGACGCAGTGGCGAAATTGGAGCAGACACTTGTATCTTATAATTTGAGGTTTTATATTATGTATGGAATTGGTCAGACTAATTTACCGAATAAAGACTGCTATATAATCTATTATATTTATTTATATCTTTGTAATATCATTAGCTTTAAATTTTTTAGTCAAACTCAGTTGGGTTTAATATTTTGAATATAGCGCAATGCAGGTAAATTAATACATCAATAATATAGGTATCGCTAGATGACTGGTGAGAAATAAGAGTTTCACAAGATTTGAATAAAAAAAGTTATGACCGTTTAGTGAATTTTCATTTTACAGGCCGTGTCGTGTGAAGAAAGGTGAAAATCTGCTACACAACTAGTCAATAAACTGCTCACGAGATGCAAGCTTGACATTCTTTCTTAAAGGTCGCAATTAATTATGTCTACAAAAGTGTTTACAATTATAGCTATTTGGTATAGTGCCTGAGATATTATTGAGTTCTGATTTTGTCCCTGAAATTTGTGATTATTTCGCTGTAAAAGTCAGAGATCACGATTCGATGAAATACGATGATAATAAAGTTGAAAAATATACGACAAAATTTTTCAACTATTTTCGTAGAACTAGGGTGAACTTTAGTATTTTGGTTTTTACTACCCTATTAAAATAGAATATTGTAGAATGGCGAATAAGCCTATCGTTAACATGCATTTCAATAGATAATTTCTCTGGAAGATAAAAACAAAGAACGAAATGTAACATTGCTTTGCTATGTAGTAGTAGATATTGTAGAAGAGGTTTGTAGTAGAACACAAATTGCGGAAGTTCTACATGCTTTTGGTTTTTTTATTCAGCTAAAAGTTAATAAATTACATAAGAAACAGTTTTTATTATTTATTATTATTACCTATCTGTTTAAAAGATTTACACATTATTATTTTTTCATTTCAAATATCTAGTCTACTTTAGCTAAAAAATATTACATATTACTATGTATCACAGTTTTTGTGGTGATCTGAATAAATTTGAATGTTATCACATATTTTTGTTAAAGTTATTCGAGTAATACATCTTTATTAAGACTTCGTAAGTATATAACAGGATTAGGTATGATACCAAAACATACATTTTTGAAACAGATAATTCTAAACAGGAGATAGTGGTGTTGCTGGCTGTACACAACATTGGCCTGTCTTAATTATCATCAACTGCCTTAAACTTAAATAAATTATGTGTGTTCTTTCTGAATAATTGATATAGGTACTCATGAGATGAAGTCTATTAGAAAATAATAGTCTAATCTCGTAATAAGTACCTTCGGTCCATCGATTCCATTGTTCTATTTTTATGTCGATCGAATTGTCATCCAATAACTACTTATCGGTCATTTTAACAATTAGCCATATTTATTGTAATTATATTTAATTTGCAGTTACACGTGCTGATAAAAATAAGGTAAAAAACCGACAAGAGCTAGCGTGTCGGACTCACGGCTCGCCCATGATTGGGTTCCGTAGCCATTGTAAAAGTAGTGACTGATGCTGTCCCCATCGCCAACTAACCAGGGCCCCTAGACAAAGTACTTTCGATTAGCGTTAACGACAGTAGAAAACATAAAAAATGTGTGGACCTGACGTATGGTGGCGAAAGCAAACGTCAAAATGTTTCGATCGCCAATGTCAAATCCATAAACTCTGTCATTTCTACTAGCCTCTACGCCAATAGAAATGTTACTTTGTCTATAGGCCCATAATTATAAGGTATTCTACGCCCTATTTTCAACTTTGAGCGCACATTTCTCCAGATAGAAGCATTATAACGTAGATTATAACGACTTAGTTTTTATAAGTGGACTGATCTATTTTACAAGATCTATTTGGATAGATCTTGAATGACACCTCATTATATTTAATTTTTCAATTAAAATGTAATTTTTCGGTCGAAAACTGTTTGTTTCTTATTAACTACCACATTTCAGTTTTTAGGTTTCATGCGTTTTAATTAGTTACTAAAATGAGAAAGTAATTGGGGCGGGGCATAGGTACAGACGGACAGAATCGACGAAAGGATATGGATTCCTTGACTACGGAACTCTAAAATGCTGATATTGTAGACAGATCAATAAACTTTTTCTTGATTCTCGTGATAAAAGGAGTAATAGGATGTTTGAAAATTTAAATTCTTCATTAATATTGTAATGTACTGAATTGATTATAACAGTATTATACCCATCATAATTATAATAGCCAAAGTTTTGTGGTAGTAAAAATTAAATAATGTTTTTATATTTACTTACTAATTGTGTGTATCCAGTTAAGTGGGAAATCAGTGCTAGTTCTAACTGGTTCCGGATTCTATGAATCGAATCGTAGAATATCGTTGCTGTAGAATAAATAGTTTGGTGGAAATCGGTCTGTAATTGTTAGCCCCGTTTTAACCAGTCCCGGTGTGACTAAATAATCTATGTTTAGTATATTGCGTGTCTCGACTAGACAAGTGCATTAAATTAAATGTTGCATCATAGATTATCTTTAGCGGGCCGCTAACAAATTGCCCGCGAAGGCTAGTATTATGCCCCTGTTTACAGAAAATACGTAGCTGCAAAGGTTTTGCGTTTCCTCAGATATACCATGCAAAAAATACCTAGTTGAAAAGAACACAATTTGGTATATTTTGAATGAGATTATGTTTATTGATATTATCAGCAGACCAGAGGATTTTATGTAAAGTACGAAGTAGATCTAAGATTTGGCTTTGTAAACCATGTTATTCATAGTAATAAATAAAAATCTTGGACATTGTCACAGAAATTATCTAGTCACATTTAAAGTACCAGAATCTAGCCTGGACTTGTATTATGATGACTAGACAACGATACATATATACATACAAACATCCATGACTCGGGTACAAATATTCATATTCATCATACAAATATTTGTCCCTTACGGGATTCGAACCCGCGACCCTCGGCACAGCAGGCAGGTTCACTACCGACTGTGCTATCGGGCCGTCAAATAGTACCAAAGTGTACCAATTTTCAAAACTCTCGGAAAACTTTCCAGGTTTTCCAACTTTCCAACCTTTCCAATACTTTCCAACCCCCTTTTTGAGCACCAATTGGTTGTACTATTATTACATTATTACAATGTAAATTTTACACTTTGCCAAGCATCATCATCATCAGCCTATATACGTCTCACTGCAGGGCTGCCCTCAAGGAGGTTGCATGGGTAAACACCACGCGTGCCCAATGTGGATTGATGGACTGACTACACATATAAGTACGTATTAGAATTTCTACTTCAGGGTGTGTATGTTTCCTTTCAATGTTTTCCTTTATCGTTTGAGAGCAGTCGGTAGGTATAAGTTAAAAAAACTTATTGGTACCTGGCATGTCGTTCGTGTGGATTCGAACCCAGCCCCTCATAATTGAGTGTCCTCTCCGCTACGCGCCACCAGGCGCTCTACTTTGCCAATAGAACGTAAAAAAGAATCGATTATTTACAACCATTCGGCATTTTACTTACCGCATTATAAGTATATACGAACAGCATTGATTTAGTTTAATGATGGCCTTAACGCGTAAACTAAAGAATGAAACATTCATTTTCCGTCGTCCTTCACGAAGCCAAGGGAAGTGTTGTATTATTAGTAGGTATTACAAATACGATACGTTATCTTCACTCATCCGCCCCAGTTTTTTTTTAAGAATTGCCTCTAGGTACTACCTACTTTTTAGACGGAATTTTATACACTTCCGATACCACGCACTTATCTGGTAGATATGTTACACCTAATGATATAACCCTCTCATGAAATTATGATTTTATTCCCTTAAAGCTTTGGAGCAAGCAAGGTCTAAGGAACTAGTTTATTGGGAGTAACCTTTCTTGACATAGGTATATCTATTATTCTCACAAAGAAAGAAAAAAAAACCGTCTACCAGTATTTTGTCGGTATTGCATACACCCGTCAGTGTGGTGTGCGATAGGCTAAGGCCGATCTCGGCCGGGCTCCTGATTGGTTAATATTTACACAGCTACACAGCTCGCCCAGCCAGCTCGCATCAGTGGACAG
Organism: Agonopterix subpropinquella; assembly: GCA_922987775.1. Taxonomy (NCBI): domain Eukaryota; kingdom Metazoa; phylum Arthropoda; class Insecta; order Lepidoptera; family Depressariidae; genus Agonopterix; species Agonopterix subpropinquella. The sequence continues at coordinate 49,476,795 of OV277693.1, read as the reverse complement.
GCAGCCTAACAGTTTTATATATTCATGACCTAGGCAGGACGCCGGAAATAATGTCTTCATTTCAAACTCTACGACAAAATCTAAACCAAAGTCTTAAAAAGAATAGTTACGTCGTAAGTTCTACGTTATGATTATGAATATAGGGAAAGAAGCAGTTATCGAAACAGCACAAAACAGCGAGATGGCCGCGACCCCGATGCGTCTCTAGTTATATAACGTCAAGTCATTAGACAATAGATACAACACCGCTTGCCCATTATGTGCTATTACAATGATTGTGGCTTAGCCATAAGATAAAATACCTATAATAACACGCTAATATATACTTGATAATTAAGTTATAAACTTATATTTAACATAAAAACTCAACTTTGTTGTAGAAGATTGCACCTCACGGCTAGCATCTCATTTCCTATAGGTACAGGGTTTAAGGAAAAGTATATCGGTAACCTAACCATAGTAAAAGTTGTTCAGTTTGATGGGTAGAGTATGTGGTTTAAGGGGTTTCCCTGACCGAACGACCTTGATTCTTTCAGAGCCACCTCACCTCTACTAAACTAATTCATTTTAGTAGGTATATCTATTTTTGACTAGCTTGTTCTTCATTATGTCACAGTGGAGCCTTCTAATCCAAGGAAATCACATTCTAAAATCATAAGAATTCGCCCCTAATTAACTAATTAAATATTGGTCTTAAAAAAAATTGCTAAATAACAATTTTAGATCTTAATATTGTCTACACAAAGGTGTGTGTCTCAAGTAAATGTGACTTCAACTTAAAAAGTAGATGCACATAATACAGATTTTTTCCAATATTTAGGCTTTCCTTTGAACACAGTTTTCATATCTATTTTATAGAAAAATAAGAAATATGATCTACAGATGTTGAAGAATATTGCTACACTTTTCAATTATTTGTATGTCTTTCAAATAACGAGAAGATAGGTCTTAAAAACCAGTAAAATATGGCCCGAGCTAGCGTTTACCTATGGGGAGCCTCTTTTCCTTACACTCTACTCGTATATGGGCTCATTCTTAATATGCTGACGGTATTTTATAGAGATGATCAGACCATCAAACTGAACAACTTTTTCTATGGAACTAAAGTCGCGAAAAACAAAATTAACAGTTCCATAGAAAACTGCAATTCTACTCGGTAGTATGGGACAAGTAATTTTTTCCTCGAATTTGATGTTAATCCCATCCATCCTTCTAAAAAACCGCCAGCATTGGACCCTGTAGGTATAAAAATAATTAATGTGGATATTTTGTTGTTGACTCGTACCACAGAAAAGGTAACTAATGGTATATAGTTCTACATTTTCCTGCCTTATTTAATTATAATACTGTTTACAAAATACGCATCCTTTCTATTGCTGAAAAAAGTAACAAGAAGAAAATGCATTGTCCAGAGTTCAGTCCGGAACTAAGTAATAGTTTCTCGAGATGATCACCATCATTATCTTGCTATTATTCAATAATTGTCACTCATTGTTCTCGCCTCGTAATAAATGTACTTCCGCAAACTGTGCTACAGTCACCCAAACAGATAATATCTCTTTTAAACAGAAATAATAAGCTACATTCTGTTCTTACGTAAAATATATTGTCCTACGTTAGAGTACAGACGTAACTTTGTACAAAAGTGATGATTGTTTTGTAAAAATTATTGTACAACTAATGTTTCTAAATACTCGTTATATTTACTGTCGAAACAATGGTCCTTATGTAATATTTAATGTAAAACTTTATTGCAACACAGATGATTCTTCGTATTTGTTAGTCTACTTAGGGTAGTTTTTTTATGCCAGATCTACATCAAAGACTTTCACCGAGTTCGTTTCCCGTACGTTTTTTAGAACATAAAAACGTAACTAGAACTAAAATTGTACATGTCAAATGATTGATGATGATGAAATGAATGATTAGGTTTAACAGTCTACTAGTGGTAAGCAATCTGTCAATTTAGCAGAGCCTTCATTAGGTATGCACGAACACCCAACTTAACTGCAGTAAGCTGTTATGAATACGTAATAATCAGTAATTACCTCTTCGTCCTACGGACGCTGATGTATTCACTTTCAGTTGTGATATTTCCTATATAATTTATTTCATAACAAATCACTCATGAGAGTTCTTTAATGAGCATAGAAAATATTTATAAAAGATTTAATATTCCAGTGATGTTACACAAAAGGTATATTAAATGAACATTATTCGTACATTCAAACAAATACCTTTAGCTAAAAGTATAAACGAACATTATTAAAGGAAATAATGACATACAATGTAGTAAATATATGAGCATTTAAGTATGCTAATTAGTACTTTATATGTAATCTTCATACGAATTTAACAAGAATTTTCGACACTTCATAAATCTTGGTTTCGAAACTGACTATATGACCAAATTGACCAATGTAATAAAAGCTTAGCCTTTATTATTGATTATCTATCAAATGAAGGACTATTTGTGGCTTGACCTGAAGTAAATACTGTAACTAAGTAACACTTTGTATCGATTTAGTGCGACTGCAACGAACGTAACGGTTAGACGTCGCAATGGGCAATAAACTCGTAAGAGTGACCAACTTACACAATTACCTACACTAAAGTCTAATAGGCGAGTCTGATATTAATAGGGTTGTTTGAACCATAAAGTTATTATACCTTGTTTGAACATCGTATCTCTCATCTCATGATACGATGTTCTAATAAGGTATAATCTACAGCTATACACTAATATTACAAAGAGGAAAGATTAGATTTTTTGTTTGTTTTGAATAGGCTCCGAAACTACTGCACCAATCTGAATAATTCTTTCACCATTAGAATGCTACACTATCCGTGATGAATATAAGCTACTTAAAAAACTGCCAAGTATGTGTCGGGAAGAAAAGGGTTATTGCAACGCATGCCAGGCTTCTTCTAGTCATAAATAAAAGAACAACATAACTCAGGACAGTTTAAGCAATTTTTTGTTCCGATTTGAAATGTTTCGTGTCAGCAAAATTGCACAAAAGATAGCCTCAGATATTTAAATTAGAGATTGCATTTATTTGGACGGGACTTGAACCCGCAACACGCCAATCCGGGGCTGTGCTTTCGTCCAATACCCTAGATATTCATTAAAGGACACAATTGAATCTGCGATTTTTGGAGTATTGATTGTGTATCTAGTTTGGGATACGCAGTCAAACAGTCCAAATACGTCCGTATTTTTATACAGAAATATACTAAATTATACAGGGTGTACAATAAAATGGGACAGCTACTTAAAGGGGTGCTTCAGACCATCAAACTGATCAACTTTCTCTATGGGACCAATATCGAAATCGCGAAAAAAAATTCCGCTCTCCCATACAAAACTGCAAACATAACTCGACTGAAATGTATGGGACAGCAGATTTTTTTTCGCGATTTCGATATTGGTCCCATAGAGAAAGTTGTTCAGTTTGATGGTCTGAAGCACCTCTTTAAGTAGCTGTCCTATTTTAATTTACACCCTGTATATGAGGGGTATATTATCAAAACCCGCTAAAATGCTTACTGACCTAATTCGAGTTAGTACCATCGTTAGAAAGTACTTAAAAATTGCTTTTAATTGATCATCTAGTTTTGTAGCAAAATCCACTAAAACAGAGAAAAAAAGATTCCGGGTCAAAAGCCGCTATAGGATGTCCGGATCAAAATCCTCCATAGCCATTTTATTATTGGGATTGATGGGTTGCAAAATCCGCCAAAATAAGACTGCTAATTTTCAAAACCCGCCATACTTCCATAGTAACACACACACGTTCGTTTCAAATTCCTCTATAATGGATTTTTAAATGCTGTTTTTAAAACTGTTATATAGCGTTATATTTTCTGTTGGTCCAGCTAAAATTAGTGCTGCCATATCATAAACGAATTAGTTAGAGTAAAAAAATCCTGTTAAGTTTCAATGATAAATTTTTAACAGTTTTTTTGGTTTGCGAAATTTTTGACAAAGTTATTATAGCGGGTTTTGATACTATACCCCTCATATATATAGTTACCCCACCTAAATTAATATCTTTCCTTAAATAGTGATGGAAACTTGTATATTCTGTTCAATATTATTGTATGACATTTGCGGTATCATTGAGAAACATTTCATAAACTATACGTTTACAAGTCGCATTATGTGCATTACAGGTAATTTCGGGCAATGTTAGCGTGCTGGCTACATACGTACATAGATAGGTAGGTACGTGAGTGGTCGCGTTTCGTAAACAAACACTCCATAGTCCTTGCGACACTTATATGGAAATCAAATATTGGATATTTTCCTGTTGTATCATAGATTCAATTACGTATGACTAAAATGGTCTTGTGACTAACAATATCGTTCTAAAGATTTAATTTTTCATGAAGCGTAAGTATTGAAAACTAGATTATGCCCGTGACTTCATCCGCCCTGGCTCCCGTCATCGTAGCAAAATAAGGTGCATTATAATGAGTCACTAGTTTTTGCGTGATGCTCGAATAAACAAACAGACAGACAAGCAAAAATAAAAAAATTGGTGATGTGTAGTCGGGGACACCTAAAAATCATAATCGTAAGCTTTTTGTTATTGTAGTTACAATAAAAAAAAGGTCTTCAATGTAACACTGCGGTTAACAGTTTTTTTTAATAGTGTATTTATAGTGTATTTAAAGAGACTATAATTTGCACTTACAGATTAATAACAGTTGACATGTTGGCATACGTATAAAAAACTCGGAAATCGCTGTGGTTGCCGATTTGAACGATAAACCAATATATGTTTTGGGTAATTTGAATAAATTGAAATGCACTAGAAAGCACGACATTGAATTATTTTCAGGTTTTACTTTTGTTTTGAGTAAGGCTTCATAAGTGGTATTATAAACAGGTTGATAGACTTGAATTCGACAGTAGGGCGTAGTCTGGTTTAGAGCGGAGGTAGAGGTAGTCGCAGTTTGCACAACACCCTTTCACCGTCTGACCCGTATCTGGCTCGCTGTAATTGACTCACTAAAGGAAAAACCCCAAAACTTTAAGCAATAAGGCACAAGTTGGCCTTCACAGCGTATATGTGAGGTGTCATATGTAGTTTAATGGGTGTAAAAATTGGAAAGTTTAAAAAATAGTTTTAAACAATTTTATAAAAAAAATTGTTGTTTGCTTGTGGTAATGAAGGTCTACCAATTGGACGCATCATTTAGCGACAATTTTGTAACTTTATCACTAAAGTTAATACGTATTTAATGTCAAAATACAACCGTGGTTGAATGTGTTTCCAAAATTGGTTGATCTTATGAATTATGTTCGCATCAAAATTACTACTTTTGTTTTACTACAATTGCATTTTTAAATTGAACGATTATATTTTAAAGTCATTATCAGAAATATTAATTTTTATAAACGGACACAAAGTTAGATTCGACTTTCTAAGCTTGGTGTTCAAATAAGACGCAGGCGCAGGAAGAGTGCGATGATCATCGATAACCTACAGTCATTGCATAATGTGCGAACTCGATCCGAGAGCTCCAAAAGGGTTCTCAAACTTTACACTCTTATCAAAGTTCCCAACGCGCTTTAATCTGAAGCACGCAACAACTAGGGCACTTCAATGCAAACTACGGCACTTGGTCTGTCATCTCAGTACATATTTGAAGTAAAACTGTCAATTGTTTTGCCTCATTTTTCTGGTTTGAAATGTTCGCGTAAGGCCTATCCAGTAATTTTACTTTGATCTAAGCTCTTAACACTTCGATGCAATAAAAAATTCTTGCTTCAGCCTTTGACCTATTTTTTTGAAATCGAATCCATAACATTGTAGTAAAAGTTGTCAGTGTTCAACTGTCAACTTTAAGAGCAAGCAAAATAATAGTCAGTTTTGAAGAAAGTTGTGACAGGTAATTATTAAAATGTGAACATTGCTACAATTAATTGTAGGTATGCTTTGTAAGGTCTGCCACACACAGACGGAATTGCAATCCGGAATTCCGAATCAGGATTGTGATTTTGTACAGGATTTGACAGCTCCGCAATTCCGAACGGAATTGCCTAAGGGTTGCGGTTGCGGGTCGAACATGGATCAGATTGGCACAGGATCGTGAGGAGTGGCGTAATAGCGAGGCCTATGCCCAGCAGTGGTTTGATATGGGCTGATTTGATTGATTGATTATGCTCTATTTGTTAGTTAGCGCTCAACATCGTAAAATGGAATAATAATAATCATAAATAAGTTTATATCGTATCGCTCCAGCTTTTACTGTACCTACTTCATGCAGACTTCACGATAGATAGAGGCATGTATTGATTAAGACAAGTTTTTCCCTCGTTGTTCGTTAGAGGAGCCAGCAATGGAACGCGCACTTTGAGAACCTCGGCTCTAGTCGAGGGAGAGGCCCCGGGACCGGGAAGTGTTACAATATATTACGTGGCAGGTGGAGAGCTATCTGACATTACCGTACCTCTACACTATACGCTAATGCAATTTTATGAGCTTACGTAATTTTGATTTATTGGCAACGTTGACTATGATTTATCTTCGTAGATTATCTGCAAATTACTTACAGAATCCTTTAATGTGTAGGTTTTAATTAGATATCGGGATAGAAACTTACCGGTTCGATAAAAAAGAGCGACATTATTAACTTTTCTACAATAAAAGATTGGTAACAGGTTTAGGTAGTATCAAAAAACAGATAATAACTACGTAGATCTGGTTTTTAATAAGTGGAAAGGCAGCTTTGAAACTATAAGAGCGTCCTTGTAGCGTATGAAAAGAATATTACAACCATATAATTATTGTACACACGGCGACACATTAAGTTACCCAAAACCAATGTAAGCTGGCCGCGCGTCGGCATAGTAATGTATAACGTCGCGCGGCCAGCTTATTTTGGTTTTGGGTAACTTGATGTGTCGCAGTGTGTACTTATTATTATTTTAACTTAATCCTATTATTTATTTATTAAACAACGATTATAAGATTAGTAACTGAATAATTACTAAACGTATAATAGTTGCTATCATTAATCATAAAAACGACATTAAAATCATAAAACTGTAAATGAAAAAAAGTAAGTTTGAAACGAAGCCGACGTCACAGGTGGTGTATATCAAAAATCTTGGGTTGGAATCACGATAGACGTTATATCATACTACAAACAATAGGCACCATGTTCTAGTTTGTAAACACAATGAAAACTGAAATAAAACTTCCGTTTGTGTTAAGACCAATTTATATCTTATTTTACTTGAAAAACAAATGTCAAATGATCAAATAACGTTCTCTTTAGACGTTAACCAATCACCGCTTAATTTTTCGCCCGTAAGTTAAGTTTTTTTTGTTCGATTCTAAAATAAAGTCGGCAGTAGTAGGTACATTTGGGTGTGAGTGGCTCGAGGACAGTGTTGCATGTACTCGGGCAATAGTGGTCTCGTTCGCATTGGGCGTACCCTGCACATGCACACAATCACTTTGTCAGGCCTTCATTTTTTTGTTGCATAAAAAGTGCGTAAGAAATATCCGTAATAGTGAAACATCAATGTTCTCAGTTTTCAGAATAACTCTGACTAACCTCTCGGGGAATATAGTCGTGAGCATATGCATGCATGCAGTAAGAAATATTGCGATCTCTTTGTAATTTAAATATAATTCAAACAGTGTCGATGAAATGTTTAGAGCCTATGATGGAGTTCTAGTAAAAAAAACGCGGGAACTGATTAACGGCGGCTGTTTGTTTATCTGTCAAGTGCACAGACTCTTGCGCAACATCTCAACAACTTTACTCTCGCTTCAGTTTTGCTCTCGATCGGTAAAATTTTCCGCAACACTTGTTGTGGCCATGTGAGTATATGTGGTCATGCTTCAACAAGTTGTCTGAATGAACCTGTTTTGTGTATAAAGGATGTCAATATTGACGGCTTTATAAAATTAAATTGTTTTTATATAATATTCAAGTAAATATGAATAAGTTACTCGATTTAATTTTTGCTTTTTCGTGAAAAACTAGTTGATAGGCAGATAAATAACCCATTATATGTGAAATTCTTCATTATCGAATAAAACGTAAATAGCATAAAATATGAAACACAGATAATTTGGATTTATTTCAACATTTATACACAAGTAATCCGTACACCTAAACGTTAACAAAAAGAACATAAAAGTAAATTAACAAATATCGACTTCAATCTATAAACGGCAGCCTTGCCTCTCACTGTGTGTAGGCAGCAAAATCATAAATTACTAATTATATGACCCGGCACGTGAAGAGAGGGGGGGGGGGGTGCTATACTGCACTTTTCAATAAAGGCCTTGGACCAGTTATGTACGCATACTACAGTAGTTTCCCATACTTCATAAACAATTTTGCAAAGCATGAAGCAACATAATCTATTGTTTATGTTCACGTATGGACAAGAAGTTATCTACATAATTAGTCTTAACTGAGTTATTAGTGCAGATAATAAGGCATAAATACATAAACGATGCGGTAATGTTAAAATGTTAATTATATCGTGGGACCTACATTAATTTTTTAATGCTTTATAAAAGCTTGCCTTGGAAAAACAACAAATTTAGCAATATATGACTTTTGTTTTTATCCGCAGGAAAAAAATAATTATATAATCGAACATCGTTTAGATATACATATAACATAATTTATAAATTACGTACAAAGACATTCTATACTTACGTAATATAATCCTTTCATACAAATCTCGCTCAACTTATATTAAAATACTATATCATTTACATTCGCTTTGCAGACTGTATTCGCAACTGCCAAATGAAAATCGCAATAGCTTTTGATGATATTAAACATTTTAAAACTACTGTAAACATTTGTGTTAATGTGTGAAACTGTACATTTATAAACAAATACAATACAATACTTTAAAGAAGAATTAATTTTAACAAAATCCTAAACATACCTAAGTAAGAACTAATTGTATTTGTATATAATTAAAGTAGATTTGATGTTCGAGTATACAATCATAAAGTATATTACTTAATTATAGAAGTTATGTAATAACAAAACTTATTTAATGCCGTTTTTCAGCGTTCCATACAAAAGACATCAACGGGCCTCCATTGCTTTTCTGTCTTCATCGTAGCACGCATGCGTAGCGCTACATGGGCTCTACGGCATCTGCATTTTTTAATGCTACGATTTTTTATGTATGATCTTTACTGCCTTGTATTTATGGGAGCTATTTATTAATCTGGATAATAAGGAAATTATTGGTAAAGAGATGTGTTTTTTAACTTATTGCTCATTATGAGAGGAGGTTTCTGCAGTGGGCTCTTTCAGGGTAGGTACAAATTATTTATTCATTTAATGGATAGTAGGTATTTCTTTAGAGAGAAGATTTCGGTGATACATTATTTTTTGTCACGTCTTGCGTGTATATTAATAGTACATACGTCATAGTTATATCACAGAGTACCTACTATAATTAGTGTTATATGCATTGTCTTGGATATTATAATTTAAATAATATAGTGCTTTAAAATCTCGTTTAGTCAAAATATCTATAGTTCTCCTAACAAAACAAACAAACATGTCGTAATATTGATAATGTGAAACCACAAGCGGATCGGGGTCACTAAGTTTGAAGATTTTACGAGCAATTATATCTTCATGTTTATGATGCCCATATTGCACAAAGATTGCACGGACATGAATCCGAATACATTTGCAAATCACATTTGTATTAGAAATATACGCCTGTATTTATTTGCTTTTGTGAACGATTGTTAAGTACAACATTATTACGAGTTTATGTTAAACATAGCTGTTTAAGTATTCATGGGGGATTATGCGTTTCGTAGATGATGAGCTATTTTGCAATCTTTAGTTTTCGTATTAATCGGCTGATATTATGTATTTAGGTCTAACGCAGACGACAGATGAACTTACTGACTCGTAAACTACGAATCTCGTAAACGAATAATACATTTCGAGGAATTTTCTTAAGTATCTAACGTACACGTATCTAAGACGGCCTACACATTTTTGTTTTTTTTTGGGTTCGTTGGTTCGGAAAACATTTTGTTAACGTTCGATTCATCGTCACAAACGCAATACTCGAAAATTGTGCTCTCTTATTAAATATATTTTTCTAAACATTATTTGTTTCGCTAACTTAATCTAGATAGTCAGCTCTCCTACCTCGTGAAGGATACATAATCATGGTTAAGTATTATTTGTATTGTATTTTACAGGTCCATTTAATTTTCCTTTCCGACTTAGCAGTAAACTAAGTACGTTATAATAACACTACCTATCTATCACTGTTTTTGTGTCAGTATTTCATTTTAGCAACTATGTCAGTTGAGAATTAGGTCAGGATCGTACCCTGGACATTTCTGTCGTGGGCAGCGTAATAATTAATTTTAGTTTATGTTCCTCAATTGCTGTCTCCACTTTTGTTTGGAATATTCCCAATCTATTTAATTTTGCGACGCACAAACGGCAAATGTTTAAGTGTTCTTTATTATGTGTTACATCTAATCTAAATCTAAACTATTATAAAAATGTAAGAGAAGTGTGTCTGTACATAGAAGATATTTACAAAAAAAAGATTACGATATGGTTTTTAGGTATCCCTGACTCCAAATCAACCTTTTTTAGAATTTTTGTCCGTCTGTTTGTGTGTTTGTTTTTTTGATCGAGCATCACGCAAAAACTACTGAACCGATTTTGATGAAACGTTTTTTGTTTGATAGCTTAAGATCTCACTTAAATCTGGTATATAATTTGTGCGGACGAAGTCGCGGAAGTTGACCAATCATATTTTAGTGGACTTTTTGCTAAGTTGACCGACTGCGAACAAACGATTCGTTTCTGCAATAATATCAAAGCCTCGCGTCGCGTCTCGGCCCTGCCTGATCTCACTCCAAGAGTCACGTTTCACTCCAACCGCGGCGCATACTTTGGGAAACTCTGCTGCAGACAGTTTTGAAGAGACCTGCTTTTGCAACCAGGTCACCAGTTACAGATTATGTCAGAATCGCACTCTGGGCATTCCTGCGAGGTTAGCGTTCTCATTGTCCAGCGTGCTAGTGTGCGTTTCCCCTTTCGCTCTCGACGCGACGCAAGCGACCTCCTTCCGCAGGCGAAAGTGACGCGAACGTCATCGTCACCGATTGCGGCGCCTGCGCCTGCTCAGCCTTATCTGATATATCAATTGAACTAACAATATTATAAAGTTCTTAAAAGTGGTTTTACTAATGTAGTTCCATTATTTTAATGACATGTTTTTAGGGGATGTAAGAACTAAAACAGATTGAGACGTTGATAATGCACTCATAAAGGTACCTACTCCTATATGCTGGAATATAATGTAATACAAATTGTTACTAAACAAGAAGGTACTGTCAATGCAGCTTGTTTACTGCAGGCTATTGAAAATATTGAAAAAGAAGATCTCCTTTTAAATAGGTTGATAGTTTTTAGCATTACATTAATTTCTATTTTATCATGGCTGGTCCCGACCTTACAGCTATTTTTAATTTCGCAAATCAATCTATGCAGCCACACTATGATTAATTGGCTGAACGAATTCAATGTCAGCTTTATTTACCAATAAAAAACATTTTGAGACAATTTAATGCTCTAATTTAGTCAATAATCCCAAATAGCAGATAACCTTGACGCCTAAAGTTAAAAAAAACTAGTTTAAAAAATGTGTTATCCTTGGCCCAGAAGTTTACATGCTGAATTGCGCAAGAAGTTTAAGTCCTGGAAGCCTGTGCTGATGTGACTAGATTTTGGCTGAATTAAATTAATAAACCAGTGTCCAATATTATGACGTTAAAATTTCAATATGTATCTGCTCTACAAATTGCCAAATATAGCTTTGAACTAAATTGATCTGCAGTCACCTGCATGCAAAGTTAAATCAGGAAGAAGTTAAGGTTAACACGATATTCTCATTAAAAGAATAAGAACATGTTTCGAGTGCTTTTAGCTTTAATTTCATGTGTACAAATGGCGAGGACATGGACCCACTCCAATTAATTCAAAGTGCAAGGCGTTCACCAAGGTCCTTGTTTTATTTAAAGTAACAGCGTCACGTCCGAAAAAAGTGAAACGAACATGCCCAGAAATGGATCGATACGAGTCCGAAAGTATCGAAATAAGAGTTACCTATCGAAATAATTTTATGTCATGTTCTGATATCCAGTATTGGCAATGATTGATGGATTGATTATATTTACATTGTCAGCTTGAATCAACACTAACGAGCACAATGATGAGGTAAGAGATGAGGATGTAAATCATGTAAACACGGAGTGTCTGCGAGTGTGTGTGTGCGTGCGTGCGTGTGAGAGGTCCGCAGGCCGCGGTCGTAAGGAAAGCGGTCGAGTGACGCAACTCATCAAGTTGTGCGGCGACTACTTTACATAATCGTTAGAATGCACTGCACTATGTAAATCAGCTCCAAAGCGAACCTATTGACCTGCCGCCCTATTACCTATACCCTGCATTCAGGGTTTGCTAAATAAATTGCTATGTAGTTTTATGCCGATTATTTTCTAGTAATAACATTTCTTCTTCTGTCTGTGCTACTTTTTATTAGTAGGCCCCACCTCTCACCATTTTTCGTGAGAGGAGGCTTTTGCCCTACAGTGGGATCCTACATACTAAATTGTAATGAAATCGTATAAAAATATTTATGGTAAATCGAAAATAATTATAATAATCACATATGAGATTTCATCCTTGGTTTTTACGAACGTAATTCTTTTTTTTTCAATTCTGTTTAGACTGTTGTGTAAATCTTTTTTCTTAGTTTAATTAGGTTAGGTTATTTAGATTATTGTTAATGTACCTATATTATAAATAAAAACTTTGTGCTTCAGTACGACAATAACTTGTACGACAAAGTGACTTCACATATTTTAGTGTTTTTGGACTGACCTAACAGCGCCTTTGGATATAACCTGTTACATTTACATAAATAGCTTCTCAAATAGCTCTATCTCTTTAAGTCCACTTAGAGATAGAGCTATTTGAGAGCTAAGAGATTCTTATTGAACAAGCTATTCCAGCAGTTCACAAGAGTCTGTACGATCCCACTGTGGGGCTAAGGCCTCCACTCACGAATAAGGGAGAGAGAGAATGGCGCCATACTCTACTATGCACGAATTACGAACGGTATTGACCTTGGTAGGTGCTTTTATAGCCCCATCTCAACAATTGTAAGGTTCAAGTACTTTACAGGGAATATAGCAGGAATATGGTCTATATACATATATTCAGTTTCTTTTTGTAATAAATATGACCTGTATCATGAGATTCATGAGTTTTCACTGTACTACTGTAGTTGATACTATTGTAGTTGCGGCGCCAATTTTGTATGACAGAATTATTAAGGTAACCAATAGGAGCGTACTGTATGAAATTCAATACAAAAACGTTAGTACCTACAGTACACTACAGTAAAACTACATTGTAAACTCATGGTATATGGCCTACAGTAGGGCTAGCACGTCGCAGGTGATCGTCTTTTATAGAAAGAGAGCGATATATGTGATAGATAGCGCTGTATCACGGTGGCATGCTACGCATGCAGCATGGCTAGTATGCCAGCGTGATATAGCGTTATCACGCTTCTGCTCTCTTTCTATTTGCGCGCGAACGAACGAGATAAAAGATGTGATACAGCCGTATCACTTGCAGCATGCTATGGCTTCTGGAGTGCGACTTTAAAGTGATACATAGTACTTAGTGATATAAAACATTTTCCCTTATAAAACGCATCTATAAAATGCCCGATTAGCAAATATAAGATCCCGGAAGAAGTTGATATTAATGGCTACATAGCTTAGGTCTATTAAGTACCTACTAAAGTGCTTCTAACAAGAAATTTGAAAACGCTTTAGGTCAATAGCGGTCAAATAACCACAGGTTATATTAATACATTACATTACAGATAGAGATGTATTTATGCAATAGCCAACTAAGCTTAGTTATGTAAGCTCTATCAATATAATTTCAACATCCAATAAAGAGAGACTGGATTGTGAAGCTAGCATTCTACATACAAAATAAATATTTAAACCTTAACGTATTTCAATGATATTTATGTTACTATTGTTACGATAAAGTACCAGATTTGTGAGATTTGTAGCTTTAAATTTTTTCTAATTTCATGATTGGTTTGTAGATATGAGCATAATTATGTAACCCTAAATATGTGCTGTGGTGGGTGCTTCAGATCATCAAACTGAACAAATTTGACAATACAAACAATATTGGAAAACATTAATCAGCTGTTCCATTATATGAGTAGAGTCACCAGATTTTTTTTGCGATTTGAATGTTGGTCTCTCTCGTAATAAAATTTCGATACTGTGCTAAACCCATCCCAATACTATCAAATCTTCTTGTAAACCCATGAAGAAATCTAATAAATCTAAATAATTTAGAAACTTTTGGCTATACCTATCGATTTCTGTAAGGTTTTAGCACAGACAAAGAATTTTTTGTGGAGTAAAACGTATTGGCTTTTTGTATGGAAACTATAAGCTTGTAGAAAGTATGAAATGAAAAACATAGTTGTCGCTAACAATTCAGATTTTCTCATACACAAATACCTACCTAGTACAAAATTAATATTTTTTATTAACAGTGCGTGTTTCATAGTATTCATTACGATGTTTTACCTTGGTGTGTTACTTGGCAACGACGCGACGTGTTGAACATTGGACTCCAATTATGAATAGTTTCCTTAAGGCTATTTAACGGTACCTTTGTCAGTCACACTGTTTCTTTGAAATAGAGTTTGTCTCAGTCAATAAAAATTGTACTTGAGTAATAAATTGGCTATATTGAGGACTGAGGTCCTATACACCACTAGTTTTTAATTACTAACATAACTTTAAGGGTGTATTCAGACCATGTATCTAAACAACTTTCCCAAAGAAACATGGGTCGAAAAACGAGAAAAATTTTTGGACCTCCCATAGAAAATCGATCGGCCGATCCGCACTTTTGTATGGAAGATCTAAAAAAAATTCTCATTTTGCGACCCATGTTTCTGTGGGAAAGTTGTTCAGATTCATGGTCTGAATGCACCCTTAAAGTTATGTTAGTAATTAAAAACTAGTGGTGTATAGGTACAACGTGTTTATGAATAAGTGCAAAACCTCATACACCCCAACTGAAATAAAATAATTAGATTGAAACAAAAATTTCATTATTTTGATACTTAAAATTTAAAGTTATTCGCATTTTAAGTTTTGAGGCGATAATGATTAGTTATCATTTCAGCAATGAATGAAAGCGCTAACGTACTCATGGATACTTTTTAATAATCTTGTTTTGGTAGTAAATAGGGTGAGTGTGTCTGTGGGTTGGGTTGACATCGGGTTCCGTAAATTTAAAATTTTACAAACAAACAGGGCACACATGCCTTCTCATCCTCAGCCGCCGATAGCCTGACTGCAAATAATAATAATAATAATTTAATATTTTGAAAGAAATTACCTATTTTGAAACCATGATAATTCGATTCTGCTCTCGATTCTAAACAAACTACTTTCTAGTTTTGCGTTAATTCATTAACACGTTGTATAGATATGTTGCATATTGAAAACTGGACATAATCTGTAAATGCATTAAGAGGGTACCGAGCCTATTTTGCTGCCCAAATCGTATTTTTTTATTTCTAAACAAATAAACAACATTTCCATAAAACAAGAATGTCACACTGAAGAATATCACATTGTAGTCATTGCTGATTTTCAATTTATCGGGTCACTGCGAATTTGTTTTTATAATGTTTGTAGTTATTATCTTTAATCAAGCATAAAACATAATAATCCGTAATGTTTCGATACATTGAAAGATGATTGGCTTTCAATGTATCGAAACATTACGGATTATTATGTTTTATGCTTGATTAAAGATAATAACTACAAACATTATAAAAACAAATTCGCAGTGACCTGATAAATTGAAAATCAGCAATGACTACAATGTGGATATTCTTCTGTTTTGTGGAAATGTTTTTTAATTGTTAAGAAATGAAAAAAAAATCTTTGGGGGCAGCACAATATGCTCGGTGCAGCCTTAATTAGCAACCAAAATGCGTAACATTTTCTGTTATATCTGTTTTGTATTGTAATGAGTAACGTAACACACAACAAGATAGGACATCAATAAATTATCATTATCATTATCACGGCGCATCGATAGCTCAGTCCTCCTGAGCCGAGCGGGTTCGGATCCCGCAAGACACAATATTTGTATGATGAATATGAATATTTGCACACAAATCATTGACGTTTTTATTCTAACCTAATTATGTATTCTAAGTATGCATTGTACCGGCATGATTTAGACTAGATAATCTGTATGACAATCATGACAATGACCAAAATATTTGTAAACTTTTTGTTTATTTTCCTAATTTCAATCCTACCTATGACTTTTCTTAGCCGATTTCGAGTTAGACGTAGTCACACGGTGTGGGAAGAGATGTTGACGAACGCCTCTTTCGACATTCATCGGAGAGATTCATAGTCTTGATTGGTGTCTTGCTTCGTATAGTAGGTACCTTAACCTACAGATGTATCAAACCAGTAACAATACCAATGAATGAAGTTCAAGATCCCAGGTTCAGTTCCGCAAACAATAACTCCTATACTACAATAGGTGACATACGCAAGATCAAGGACACGATCATAGTGTTAAATAGTTTGCGAGATCTAAATGCATATGTAAATAAAATACTGAGCGATGATATTCTATTTATTACATTTTATTTTTTATTTACTAGTTATGTACTAGTTCTACTTATTACTTTTTATTTTTTAATTATTTATTTAATTCACTAATAGATATAATAAGCTGCCCTCTATATGTTTGCAGACCGGTTTCTTTGGCAGATATTATTTATATCGGGGTGAAATTACGATTTAATACTGCAGTAACGCTTTTTTTCCCGACCCACTTGGCCGTTTGTTTTCCCTAAAAATCTTATTCGAACTATAAAAACATAAAAAAAACGAATGTATCCAGCCGTACTTAAGTGATGCGCTTACTAACGAACACCATTTCATTTTTATTTATTTATGTTGATATATTAATTTGAATGGTACTAAAATGTCTTATTTCGTAAACCCAGAAATTCAGGATGGAATGATTACAAAAAAAACCGTGATATAAAATAAACTGTGTTAATGGTTTTATTTTAAGCAATGAAGGAAGGTTTAGCATAATCTCATTAGTCATTGCTGTAATTATTGTATAGAGCACGGAAATAAAACAAAATAACGCTTTACTTTAAAGTTTTTCGTTCCTAAGAAAAAGCGGTGGAGCATTAAATAAAAATGTTTAGCCTTCGTAGAGACAAGCCTTTCAGTGCGAACAGTTTCCGATGTTTTATTGTGTCGGAAACGAGAGCAACTGTGCATAAAAACTAAAGATTGTTGGGCGGCCGGCGCGGCGGGGCGACAACACGGTGCAATGGAATCTGTCATTCTCTTATTGTAGAAAACTGCTTTGTTGATGTTGATGTTTTCACTATTTATTAACCTATTGCTACTATTTGCTACGCTCTTCTCACATCGCCTTATGTGATCTATAGCATTTAAACATGAGATTTTACTAAGTAAATTAAAAAATTTTTAGAAGTAAGTTATCGTAATTCAATGTGAATTGAGGTCTCTCCATTTTGATACACCTGTGAGATGTGTTTAGAGTTCAGACTTATTGAAACGTAATTTAGCGTAACTTATAATAGAATATTTTTATTCCATTTTGGCCAATTTCCTAAAAAAATATAAAAAGTATTATCAATATTATCATAATAGTAAACAATTATGGGTGAATGTACAAGAATCGCAAAAAGTTCTCGAGTGGCGACCGCGTACCGGAAAGCGCAGCGTGGGTAGGCCCCTCACACGGTGGACCGACGACCTGGTGAAGGCGGCGGGAAAACGTTGGATGAGGGCAGTGCAAGACCGGTCGTTATGGCGATCCTTGGGGAAGGCCTATGTCCAGCAGTGGACGTCCATCGGCTGAGATGATGATGATGTACAAGAAACGTGGTTTTAAATGTTTTTTCGCCATCGTAAAAATGGTACTTCATACAAGAAGCGTCAAACTTGGTATTATTATAGTGCTAACTCTAAAGTAACACAAACAAAAAATTGAAATCGGTCAAGTGGGAGCCCGGGCGATACATGGCGTAAAATTTTGTGCGTTACATACTTTTGGAGATGCTACAAACCATCAAACTGAGCATTTTTAGGGTTCCGAAGTCAACACCACCACCACTTTGTCGGCGTGATGAATATGCCAAATTACAGCTTTCTACTATTAAGCATCTCTGAGCTAAGCCGGGCACAGACGGACAGACAGACGCCTTTCGTATCGAAAGGACACTTAAGCAAAATGTCCTACACATCAAAATGACACAAGATCAAATCGACCTAATAGCGAAACGTCCTATTCAGCAAAATGACCTTCTAGCAAATAGGCCTAAAAGCAAAATGACTACTAATTAAAAATGTCACATTTACAAGTGGTACAGTCAGGTAATAAAAATAATACGAACGAAAATTTTTACAGTAGGTATGAAAAAAATATGCCTTTGCGGTACCGTTTTTATTTCATAATGTTTTATAGTTTTCATAAACTTTATACTTTATATTTTTGCTCGGCTTTTTTATATTTTTTTGCGTAAAATTCTAACATAATAATTATACATAATATTTTTGTGGTTTTCATCAAAATTACTTTTGTTAGTTTTTTTTTTTTAGTGTCAACTCTATTGTTTGTTTACTTTTTCGATCTTCTTATGGAACAGAGACGTGATTGCTCACTCAAGGCCTTATAAAAAGTCTGAAAGTCACCCAAGCAGAGGGCGATGCTCGGAGTTTTCTTGTGAGATCGAATCAGAAATTAAGAGAAGACAAGAACCTCAGTAGCTGACATAGCCCAAAGAATTGCTAAACTAAAGTGGCAATGGGCCAGCGGCCATGGCATCCTGTCCATGATCGCGGAAATGTTGGACTGTCGCTACGTGAACCACTGTTGCAGACTTCACGTGGTGCACAGTTCAAAGTAACCATTAGTTTTTTATTTATATTTTTTATTACAATTGAATGTTACTAACATAGTTTGACAAGACTTACTAACACAAATGGATTTGAAATATGGTCTGAAATAAATGATTTATTATTAATGAGTGAGGCAAATTTCTAGCAGAACCAATGGCCGATAGGGCCGAAGAGTTTCCGAGTGGCGACCGCGTACAGGAAAGCACTGTGTGGGTAACAAGGTGGACCGACGACCTGGTGAAGGCGGCCGGCGGGAACCTGGCCCTGTACCCGGACTTTCGATTTTCGATATATCGCGACCATTTCGGTCCAAACTTCATTGTAATAGAGTTGACATTGGAACGATAACGTTCACACAATTGCAAAGTTCGAATGTCCGGGTAGACCCTCTGTTGGATGAAGGCAGTGCAGGACCGGTCGTTGTGGCGATCCTTCGGGAAGGCCTATGTCCAGCAGTGGACGTGATGATGATGAAGCTTTTCAAGCCTATGATATTTTTTCGAAGTGCATGATTTGATTCTTATTTGAATAAAAAATTGTTTGTATAAAAAATTTAAATAACACTGTATTAATTTAGTACCTGACTGTACATGGAACATGTAAATGTGACATTTTAATTAGAGGTCGTTTTGCTTTTAGGACTATTTGCTAACAGGTCATTTTGCTGAATAGGACGTTTCGCTATTAGGTCGATTTGATCTTGTGTCATTTTGATGTGTAGGACATTTTGCTTAAGTGTCCTTTCGATACGAAAGGCGTCTGTCTGTCCGTCTGTGCCCGGCTTAGCTCAGAGATGCTTAATAGTAGAAAGCTGTAATTTGGCATATTCATCACGCCGACAAAGTGGTAAAAAAAATCTTGAAAAAAAAGTTGAAGGTACCTCCCCTACACGTGAAGTTGGGAAGACATTTTTTTTCTCGTCTACCCCATGGTGAGGGGTGTCGTTGGATAGGTCGTTTAAAAATATTATGGGTGTGGGAAAACTATTTTTCGCCTTTTTTTCCCGTTTTTTACTCCATTGTACTAATGTAATATACAGGGTGGCCGGGGAGTTGACGTTCAAACGTAAAATTTAGGTCCGGTATGTCGTGGGGTATCCGAATCACCCCCATGTATGTTCCGCGATTTTTTATAGTTTTCGAGTTATGATGATTTTTCCGATTTTTTGAGGAAACTCGACATGACCGGCTTAACAACTTCTAAAAAAAAAAGTGTAAGACTTTTTAGAGATTCTTTTTTTGCAACTTAATCTTCATGAATTGTGCCTTTATTCATAACATCATCAGCATCGTAACTTTGATAAAAGTTTTGAAAATATTGGTCTAAAGTTAAAAATTTGCGATCCGTGAATTATGACTAAATTTTCAACTTTAAATTACAACTCTAAACAGGTGACCTTATGATTTTTTAGCCAATTCCAAAAATGCGCCCAACTCTCAGCTTTCATAATCATAAATAAAAAGTAGTACTTAAGAGGGCTAATTTGGCTAGAATTGATCTTCAAAGACAACAAGGCGGAAAACTCTAAAATTTTTTTTTTTTTTTTTTGCCATAATTACCACGCCTAAGGCTAAATAATGATTAAAGAATGCTGGAAACCGAAACGGCGACGGGTTATGCCGGAATCTTACCGGCTAAAACCCCACCGTGTTCCACCTCATCCCATATTGCCGTAGAGCCTGAGGGCCCGTGAGGAATCTTCCACACTCTACGGCGCAGCAACCGACCTTACCAGGTCTCATCTATGTTGGCCTTGACAAGCCTACAGGCCTTTAGGTGGTGCGTGGAAACACGCACACAACCACCTCGAGTCCCTATGATCGGACGCCGGACCCCCCAGCCCGACGCCCAGAGACTCAAAAATTACGGGGGAGGCAGACCGCGAGCAAACGCAGCCCGTCTGCGCCCCGTGCGTCTTTGGCGGATCGGGAGTTCAGAAGTCGACTCCCTCTCCCTCTCCGCCGTCTCCTTCTGGAGCATTACTGCCTCACAGAAGGAGAGAACCGCGCGCCAAGACGCCTCACTGTCGACCATAGCGCGAACCATGGCTGGCAGCGAGAGGTCTGAAACTACCTGGGAGAGCTCACTGCGCTCTCCCGCCCACGCAGGGCACTCCTGCAGCACGTGCTGCGCCGTCTCGTCGAGACAGCCGTCGCAGTGGTGGCACCCGGCTGTCGGCTCCCTCCTCCTAGGTTAGGTTAGGTTAGGTTATCTACTTTTTACTTAAAACTTTCCTTATTCCACCAACACGATAGGTTTCCAGCATTCTTTAATCATTATTGATGAGACCTGGTAAGGTCGGTCGCTGCGCCGTAGAGTGTGGAAGATTCCTCACGGGCCCTCAGGCTCTACGGCAATATGCGATGAGGTGGAACACGGTGGGGTTTCAGCCGGTAAGAGTCCGGCATAACCCGTCGCCGTTTCGGTTTCCAGCATTCTTTAATCATTATTTAGCCTTAGGCGTGGTAGTTATGGCAAAAAAAAATATTTTTAAATTTAAGAATTTTCCGCCTTGTTGTCTTTGAAGATCAATTCTAGCCAAATTAGCCCTCTTAAGTACTACTTTTTATTTATGATTATGAAAGCTGAGAGTTGGGCGCATTTTTGGGATTGGCTAAAAAATCATAAGGTCACCTGTTTGGAGTTTTAATTTAAAGTTGAAAATTTAGTCATAATTCACGGATCGCAAATTTTTAACTTTAGATCAATATTTTCATAACTTTTATCAAAGTTACGATGCTGATGATGTTATGAATAAAGGCAAAATTCATGAAGATTAAGTTGCAAAAAAAGAATCTCTAAAAAGTCTTACACTTTTTTTTTAGAAGATGTTCAAGCCGGTCATGTCGAGTTTCCTCAAAAAATCGGAAAAATCATCATAACTCGAAAACTATAAAAAATCGCGGAACATACATGGGGGTGATTCGGATACCCCACGACATACCGGACCTAAATTTTACGTTTGAACGTCAACTCCCCGGCCACCCTGTATACATATTAAGTAGGTAAGTAGGTACTTAGCGACATAGGTATATAATTATAAATTAATGACTTAAGGATTTATTTTAAATTTTATTAATATTTGCAACATATTTCGAATTATTTTAACGAGATGTGTCATAACTAGAAGATAGATGATCAGAAAAGACACATTACAAATCTAGGCTTGTCGCCTATAGCTTTGCCTATAGTTCGTACCTACTTTACAAGATCTTTGCAACAACGTCAGGTAGATTATTATAAAATCACAAATAAATCCGGTTGAAGTCTGACCTTGTACAAAACTAGCAAAGTTATTTTTTGTTCACTTTAAAAGTAGAATGTAAAATAGGTTTTCGTTCTAAAAAAGCATTTGACCGAAACTAAAAGTGGCTGTTAAAGTGGTTCTAGTGTCTCTGCAATGGGAAGGCTAAGTGGTCACTTAGCAAGAGGGTCAGGTTGTCTTTTAAGGAGGAGGGCGAGGCGGAGGAGGCATGCTCTTGCGCAACGAGCGAGGACACGGTCTCGCACTTGACCCCCTCGCTCTTTGCCCTACTCACGCATCCACCTTACGAACTACCTAACCACTTACAATGTATAACATAAGTAAGTAGTCTCAATAGATGATATCATAGATTTCCAAGGATGCTGTCGAGCTAGTTACGAAGTAATTCGTGTTTCCTCCAGATGCATGGTACTTGCGGTGTTTGATCTGTCTTTTGATAGGTACTAGAAGTTGCTATATCAATAAGATAAAAGTGTAATGGTGTCACAAAGAGCACGACTAAAAGATTTGTTTGTATTTCATCTCATTAGCACATGAGCTGTCATGCATACGCGAATAAATGCAAACTAACGTAGGTTTATCTACGAGGTTTATTTACGCTACGTCTAAAATATCTAGAAAGTATGATGAAACTAAGGTATATATAAGCGATGATAGCCCAGAGCTAGCGCCTCAATCCTGAGGCCGCGGTTCGATTCCTGGCCTGTACCACTAAGTTCTTTGGAATTTATGTACGGTTGTATTTATCATTTACTAGCTCGGCGGTGAAGGAAAACATCGTGAGGAAACCTGCATTCCCGAGAATGAAAAGATAATACGATAATTTCGGAGGTATGCGTAAATATGGGTAAACTTGGGGCGAACACAAAGGACCAGCGCTGGTCTCAGTGTTACAACGACCCTTGCTTGCTTGAATAGCCCAAACACAAATAATCAAAGGTATTAATTATATACATAGATAACTTTTATAGGGTTAGATAACATTGGGAAATACCTAAAGTATTTTTGACAGAATTCTCGCTATTGTTCCTAAAAACAATAGCTATTAAGTTTCAGAAGAATGACAGTGACATAAGGATGTCTTGATTTTTATGGTTTTTCCTAGAGTAAGGTCAAAAACAACCTTAGAAGTCATTATGAGTTGGTCACAGGTCAATTGCCAAACTCATCACTATTCATGGCGCTTACTACATAGCCACTGAATTGGGAAATTACCAGTTTTTCTATACTTTGTAGAGGATGAAACAAACGTTGGGCTTTGACCGCTTTTATTTGTTTACCATTGGTATGTGTAAATAACGATAATGGTCTCTAGAAAAGCGGTATCGTTGAGCTAAATAAAAAAATAGGTAGGTAGTTACTACGTTTCAAAAGAACCTCAACTTCTAAGGGAGTACTATTAAACAATCTGTGCCACTACTAAGGTGGTTTAAGATATAAAGCTTTGTTTCTATGAATAATTTCAAAGCTTTATATATTCGTAATTATATTATAAATTGCAAATGTTATTTTTGACGTCGCATCTAGAATTTCTGAACAATTTTGCCTTATACGTATAAAACATTACTTTTATTAATACCGTCTACGCGTATAGCGCGTTAAACTTTTGTATGAAATTGACAACACAGCAACCACCTTAAGAACACTTGAAAAAGTAAACTATAGTAATAGTTAACGATTTCGCAAACGTTCCCAAAAAAGGCTTTGGGAATTTTAAAGGCGAATCCTTCGACTTGAATAAAGTACTGAATACAAATATAACAAACATAATGAATGTTTGTTACATAAAGTGTTACATATGGCGATGCGATGACTCTAAGATAGATTACTTATTTGCGCAAGCTATTCGTCAGTCATTTCCGCAGTCACCCAACGATACCCTGTTCGTCCCTTTGCAACACTCCTTTAATTACTACTTTTCAGTGATTGGTTGTATTAATTAAATTCACAACTTGTTTACTGACTTGCAAACCTGCTTTCTTAAACTGTGTTTGTGTTAGAATGCTACCCGTTTGATATACAGGTTTACGAATGTTAAGTAACACCTCAGAGTATCACAGACCACAGTGCAGTTGTCAACCGCATTAATGAGTGCTTGTCACGTCTGTCCATTGACAAGTGGAAGCGTACCTAGTCGATGCACCACACTAAGTCCACAAAGTGATAGGTGCCCATGCATGTCTTGAAGACGGATAGGGGAGCGACAACGGAAAGTGAAAAGGCCAAATGTATGTCACGCTGCTACACCAAATACGTAACAGTTTTGACTCCGACTGCGCAAACATCCAATCACTTTGATACTAATTGAAATTTTACAATTATCTTTCGATATTGCTTTATAGATTTATATTTAAACTGAAATGTTACGGCTCTAAAATTAATTTAATCACATAAGAATTTTTGACATGAAACTTTACATTTTGGCCTTGTTTCCGATTTCGATTTCAAGCACTGAATAATTAATTGAAACATAAAAGTTGCCGATATTGAATGGTTCCAACTAAGTTATATCTATTAAAAGTTTAATGAATATTATAAGAGAAGCTCAACAAGATTGAGGGAGGGGTCGGATGCGGCCTTGACCATGCAAATCGTGCATGACCCGTACCAATCTTACGGCTATTAGACACGGCACGAGCCGACCTTTTAGCGAGAGCTGGCCGAACCGTATCCGAATTCAAAACCGAATCGCTCATTTCGTTGTATCAAAAATATGAAATACCTTCGAATGCATTTATGATTAAAAACAATTTCAGTTTGTCATATGTATGACAGACGACAAAATGTTTGAAAAGTTGACTACTTTGTTGTTCAGACCCTTATTCTTAGGATTAGGAACACTTTTGAGGTACTTCCAATGGTTATTCCTTTGAAAGGAACCTATAAAAACATTTTTGTATTTTAAAAGTTGTTATAAAAACCTCAGAGAAATTTTCTGCGTTTCGCTGTTCAACTTCTATTCGATGGCCTCAGGCCTCATCATCATTATCATTCATCGGTTTTGGTAAGATGCATCCATTCAGTTTAATCCAAACAAATGATAGTTAGTGCTATAAAAGTACCTACGTGAGAATTACTGCCTTTCAAATAATACTTAACTGTATGTTAATTAAGATGACGTCTAAAGACAATACTGAACTTTGTCACCTTGGATGAGATTCGAGTTGTAACAAACAAAACTCGTTGAAGATTTCTGCCCGAGGCGAGAAGCATATCTTGATAACATGAGCTACGATATAGCTTTGCAATATAGGTAGTGTTTCGTTGCAGAAACAAGACTACAAAGTCTTGGCTACGAAACATCTAAATGGAGAGTTTATCGCTAAAGCAGGACCGTTTCGCTTAGCGAGAAAAAAATACAAGTGAATATCGCAAAGCTAGCACTACCTGGGATATCAACTGAAGATGTAAAAAATATGAGAACCGAATTGTAAACGTCACCAGATCACTTCGGGGTGACCTTGACTCAGACCAGGAATCTAAAGTTCTGAAAGGGGTGTATTATGTAGTAAAAAACAAGAACAGAGGACTCTGGATTTTGATAACACGCAAACCGATATTTACAGCACATTTAACCAAGAGTTTTGTCTTAAAGAATGACGGATATGAAATGCTGTTTTATCGCCTCGAATTTCAATGTTATCGAAATCGTTTTCTATCCGTAGATAGTTGTAAAGCGGGTGTCGAAACCTGCCCAATGTCGGGCGGCGAGGTTGCGCCCGCGCCGGCCGCGGTGTAGCAACGAACGCGAATTGCATTCGATTTAGTTCGACCGACGGCTAATTATGATTTGATATGCCAACACTTAACCACTAAGTAACGAAATGTCAATAATGTACATACATAATTAATTTTCTATAAATTTCGCATGTTAATTGTTGTCGTTGTGGAGCCTTCAGTGACTTATCTTTATAACATGACTGTGATAATCACACGCTGTAGAAGATAGGTCACTGTGTCTGTTTTGGAAGCGCATGCGCTTTACTTTCATTGTTTCATAACGGGTGGCGATGCGGAAACACAGCGCTTATGCAAGCGCTCGCCGGTGTGTATGTTTGTTTGTGTCTGTGTGTGCAGGTACGTTACCGAGCTGGAGGTAGGTGGGAAGCGGTTGGCGGCTCGGCTTCGGACACTCACGGGAGGCTGCGCGGGCTGGAGCTAGGTGTAGCCGTAGACACGAGCGGTCGGAACGAGCGCGCGCGATCGAGTGCCGCCATGCGCCGGCGCCGGAGCCGCGTGTACCGCGTAACCACCGCCACCATCCCTCTCCCCGCGCCCGCACCCGCGCCCGCAAGCCAGCCGCGAAGCCTCTCTCCTCCCTTCAGCAGCAGAATCAACCCCGCTTTGAGGTATTTCCTTTAAACAACGATTTTCCTCATCGAGTTCCGTTCGGTGTCGGTGTCGACACTTAGCTGACTGTTCGCTGAGGTTCAGTGTGAGGGGTTTATGATTTGGCTTCCGATATCTGATTTCTTCTGTTAAATTAATATAATAGGGTAGTACCACATTATAAGAAAGAGTATCTATTACTTACCACGGAATATTAAAGAGTACAATGTAAGCTTTTTTATGCAGTACGTATTACGTAGCACGTAGTACTAATACATTTGTCTACTTTTACAGAAATATGTTTACAAAGTGTACTTTATATTATCATGAAATAACTTTGATCTCAACTATCCTACTTGTTAAAACAAGTAGTATAAATAAATGCAAACTAGTATTCCTGTTTTATTTAAAATTTTGCACATCCTAATTCATTGCATATTTGAATTTACTGCACTCGGAAGTACTGCACTGTCTTATACTGGAAAAGCATTTATCGTAAACAAATTAATAAGATGATTCGATGATTGTTTCGCTTTTTTTTATGAAAGACTAGCTGTTGCCCGCGACTCCGTCTGCGTTGACATATAATAATATGTAGCCTATGTGTTATTATGAACTATCTATATGCCAAGTTTCATCGAAATCGGTCCAGTCGTTTTAGCGTGAAAGAGTAACAAACATCCATACAAATAAATATATAATATGTTACTTCTAATACCTCCAAGAATATGTGTGCAAAGTTTCATGATGATCGGTTAAGTAGTTTTCGCGTGAAAGCCTAACAAACAAACTTACTTTCACATTTATAATATTAGGGATATAGTAGGATGGTATATTGGTATTTAATTATAAAGGTTGTAAACTTAAGACGCGATACATACATAATGGGATGTTCAGGGTATCAAACTGAACAACTTTCACTATGGGTCGAACTTCCGACTATGGAACAGCAGTTTTTTTCACGTTTTCAATAATGGTCCCATATTGTAAATTGTTCAGTTTTATGGTCTGAAGCATCCCCTTAATTATTGTAACGTATTTAAGTCTACACTCTGCTGGATGAAGCTGAGTAGGTATAATAATGCCTGGTATTACGTATATTCGATACTGTTCGCTGTAACGTGTAGGTAGGATTAATAAAGGTGAATGTGATTCATTTGGTAATGAAAATCGCATGTGTATTTAACCTTTTAACAATTTCAAGGCCTCAGTCTTGTTATACAGGGGGTAGTGAAAAGTATCATTAACATTTAAACTACTACGGGAGCAAACCTGTCAGAAAAAAAAAAACAGCTATTCCATACTAAACTGCAATGCCTACTCGACTCAAAACTATGAAACAGCAGATTTTTTTTTGTTCAGACTAGTTTGCTCCCATAGTAAAAGTTTTTCAGTTTTATGGGTAGAATTTATGTGGTTAGTGTAGTATGTGGTTAGTATGTGGTTTAAAGGTTAATAATACTTTTCCCTACACCCTTTATAGGTAGAGACGACGATTATATTCTGTGACTTTAATATAATTCAGAATGAACAATTACACTGTTTTGGGGGTACTTCCACTCAGACCCTGAGTCGGGTCACATCAATGAGGTATTACAATTTAAATTCAAGTTTTTGTAACAATTAACCGACAAAGTGTAGTAATGTAGTATCGTTTATCGTCGCTTGATAGAGCAAGTGTGAAATCGAAATAAAATTAACTTACATAGTTTGTAGGGCTGGTAGAGTAACTATTATTGATAGCAATTATCCATAAATGTATACTTATCTAGTATTTAAGTGACTTTGTAGTCATTATTAGTGCGTTCCACTGAAGGGCACAGGCCTACCCTGAGGGAGGATTTATGGACGTCAGTCCACCTCGTGTGCCCTATGCGAATTAGTGGACTACACGTACGCATCAGAATTTCCTCAGCGTATGCAGGCTTGTCAGTCTTTTTCAGCGTATGCAGGTTTCCTCGCGATGTTTTCCTGCACCGATTGAGAGCAGTTGGTATTTGACTTTGTAGTGTGTAGACTTCGTGTACTCGCAGCGAGTAAACGCACAGTGTCATCAAAATAGGTCCAGTAATTTTTGCGTAATGGTTTGCGTTGCGTTTTGGTTTGCATATTTCTAACAAATTACAGACAATGGTCGTTCTTTGATTTTACCAACTTTACTTCTAAACGTCACAGTCACATTCAATGAGGCGATATCACCGCACCTATCTCGGTAAATCGATTTAGAGGTGGAGGAGCGGGAAGGGTGAGAGGTTGAAAGATCATTTTCAACCTCTCACCTTTTTCCGCTCCTCCTATCCGCATGTGGAGCATGACTTTTGTTTGTCGTGTCGTACGTAGAACAATACAGGGTGTAAGGAAAAGTATAATTAACCTTTAAACCATACTCTACCCATAAAACTAAACAAGTTTTACTATGGGAGCAAACCTGTCAGAGCAAAATAAAAATCAGCTGCTCCATACTAAACTGCAATACCGACTCGATTCAAATGTATGAGACAGCTGATTTTTTTGATCTGACAGTTATACTTCCATAGTAAAAGTTGTTCAGTTTGATGGGTAGAGTATGTGGTTTAAAAGTTAATGATACTTTTCCTTACACCCTGTATAACTAAATTAGTGCTAAACAAAGTCATCAGAAGACAATATAAATTCGTTATTACAAAGATTGCATAGATAGAGCTTTTCTACAATTAAAACACCTGTAAATTATGATGTAAACAATAGTGGCCAACGGTCAAGGGGCGCATTAACGTGACATATTATGTTAATAATATGTTATGATGATGAATGTTAAAGGTCGTGGGTCGTGTGAAGCAAGAGATGAAGATATTTGAGAAGATGCGGGCTCAATCTCTCGATAACCTACACAATTGTCATATTAGTAATTTCTTTTTGGGCGTGCTATTGCAAGCCGAGGCTTATGTTATAACACGACCATTGCTGGTGTATTGTGTGCCCATATTTTTACACATACCTGAGAACTTATGATATTTTCTTTTCGTTCTCGGGTATGCAGGTATCCTCGCGATGTTTACCCTTCACCGCCGAGCTAGTAATAATGACAAAATTACAACCTTACATAAATTTCGAAGAGCTTAGTGGTACCTTCAGGCCAGGAATCAAACCACCACCGCTATGTGATTAAGTCATCAGTTCTTTTCCTTATGGGTTATCAACTTATAACCTACAGATAGGTATGTAAGTATTTAACAAAGCAATTCTGTGTAACTACTATGAACGTATGTAAATATGAATAACACCGCATCTTAAAAATACGTTTTTCTTTTTTTTAAATCGTTTTTAATTGATTTCATTTATTATTTAGTTTTATTATAAACTCCTCCTTCTGCCCGCAACATCGACCGTACCAGTTCTCGCCATCGTAGTGAGATGATATTTGATATGATTTGACCGATTTTTAAGGCTATTCTACCGTTGGCGCGCTCCATACAAACGTAGTATGGTGATATTTTCAATACTATCCAATTAAAGTCAATGAAATTTTTCAAAAACAATCTAGTAACTAATTTCTATGTCGGTATGAAGTCAGATTTTCGATAAAATTTATAGTTTTAAAGTTACAGTGCCACAAATATTTCCATACAAATCTTAAATTAATCCTAGTATTGAAACTGTATATTTTAACAAAAATCTGACTTCATACCGACATAGAGATTAGTTACTTGATTGTTTTTGAAAAATTTCATTGACTTTAATTAGATAGTATTGAAAATATCACCATACTACGTTTGTATGGAGCGCGCCAACGGTAGAATAGCCTTAAGTCTTAATCATAAGCTTTTACACACAAAAAGTTTTACTGAAATCGTTTCAGTAGTTTTCGCGCGGTGTACGAATAAACAACCAAACAGACAGACAAAATAATCCAAAAAAATTTGGTTTGGGTTCAGGATACCTAAAAACCATACCTATTAATTTTTTTTGTAAATAATTTCAATGTACAGACATAGAAACCAAATCGTAACTTTTTTATGTAAATATTTTCAATGTACAGACATACCTACTTCTGTTAACAGTTTTATAATAGTAGAGACTGCTACTTTTGTCCGCAATATTGACAGCTCCAGCTCTCATCTTAGCACTAGAGATAGAGTTTATTAATTTAAATACTAAAGAAGTTTCATCGAAATAGGTTCAGTAGTTTTGACATTGGAAATGTTTCGTTCGCACCAGTGCTCGGGCTCCGATTTCACGAAAAAGTGCGATCCCCTTATATCTCAGAAAGATGTGAGGATATGATATTAAAAAAAACTGGTCAAGTGCGAGTCGGGCTACTCGCGCACCGAGGGTTCCGTACCACACCACAACAGAACACAATATTATTAACTTAGAAAAAAACCTTTTTTTGTCCGGGACCTTTAGCGCGAGACCGACTCACATTTGGCCGGTTTTCAGTATTTGTTGCTATTCTGTAGAGTTTGCTCTATAATCACACTAAGTTTGACGCTTGTATATATTACCGTTTTTACTATAGAGCGTGAAGAAAAAACGTTGATAAAAACTAGTTTCTTGTTGAAAACCCCCCTTAATTTTTAACTTTCTGCCATTTTTATTATTTATTAACAAATCCGCCGCAATAACACACAATCTGAGAAAATTTCAACTATCTAGCTATTACGGTTCTAAAGTTACTCCCTAAATAGGTAGGACAGACGGACGGACGGACGGACGGACGGACAACGTAGGCTTAGTAATAGGGTTCCGTTTTCAACCTTTGGGTACGGAACCCTAAAAAAAAAGCTCAAAATACGCATATTTACGAGAGCTATAAGGTGCAAAAAGAATTATTCGAGAAAGTAAAATAAAACCGGTCAAGTGCGAGTCGGGCTACTCGCGCACCGAGGGTTCCGTACCACACAGGGTTCGAAAAAAAACAGTTTTTTTTAAAATTTTATAAAACAAACAGTTCAAATTGTTTTATACAAGTGTTCTTTTTGTTTTTTATGTTTTTTTTTCTTTTTAGTTTAGGCCATTAATTTCAAGTCAATATTTCATTTCTAGACTAGGTATTTTCAAATTCGCCATAGTAAATTCAATATTTACAAAAAAAGAGAAATGGATGCACATTTATTTTATTTTATTACATACGAGCTTTTACCCGCGATTTCGTCCGCATAAATTATATACCAGATTTTAAGTCAGATGTTAAGCTACTAAACAAAAAAAGTTTCATCAAAATCGGTTTAGTAGCTTTTGCGTGATACTCGAACAAACAAACACCCAAACAAACAAACAAACAAACAAACTAAATTCTTTTTTCAAATTTACAGTTTTATAATAGTCAAGATTCTAATCAATACTGAACGCTTTACATTCACCCTGCATTTTCTAACTTATATTCATTTTTAACCGACTTCAAAAAAAGGAGTAGGTTCTCAGTTCGACCGTATATATTTTTTTTTTTTTTTAATGTGTGTTCGCGGATAACTTCTTCGTTTATGAACCGATTGTAATGATTCTTTTTTTGTTGGAAAGGAGATATCCCAAGGGTGGTCCCATGATAAGGAAACCAGGATCTGATGATGGCATCCCAGAGAAATCGAGGGGAACCTTCGAAAATCGTACTGCCGACTAGTGCGTTTCTTAATTTAAAATACTCCTATTAAATCGAACTAATGAATTCACCACTGAAAATTGTGAAATAAACAAAATTTTAACAAAAAATTAAAACCGCCTTCAAAAAAACTAAAAAGTTAAAAAATAATATTGCAGCCTATGACTTTTTCGTTCGCATCATAAGAACATTAATTTGTTTTATAGAAGTCGGTGTCAAGCCAAGCCAAAAAATGCAAGCCATGTCGCAAATCGTACCGGCTTGACAGCGACTTCAATAAAACAAATTAATGTTCTTATGATGCGAACGAAAAAGTCATAGGCTGCAATATTATTTTTTAACTTTTTAGTTTTTTTGAAGGCGGTTTTAATTTTTTGTTATTAATAGGGGAAACCACAACATTTGTATTATTTTATATTAAAATTAGGGGAATACCCACTATAGTCAAGGGATGGCGAACCATTAGCGCGCGTGCCATCGGAGGAAAGCGACAAAATAATTCGGGCACGCCTATAACTAAGGAATCTCCAGTTTCAGGCATATTTAGTTGTCTGAAGAACTAGGTTTTTGCTATCCACATTATTTTCATCCACCTATGCTGGTGAGTCCTTATTTTCAGAAATAGGTAACATTTAAAACTCGAATCGAAACCGTTAGTCAGACAACTCAAGTTCAGCTTGCATTCTGCTAAAAATAACAGAGTGAGCCTAATATAGCATCTAATTTACAACACCAGAAATTACACAAAATTAAAACAGTAGGTAAACAATAAGAGTACAAACATTACATGGTATTTGATGTAGGTACAAATGTCGAGTTGCAAATAAAGAGTTTTAAGCGTCTAGTTTTATTTTTTTTTACATTAAATCACTGTTTTACAATAGCGTAGACTGAACTGGTTGTATTTCAAGCTATTTAGAGTCCTAAAT
This sequence comes from Agonopterix subpropinquella, assembly GCA_922987775.1. Lineage (NCBI taxonomy): Eukaryota > Metazoa > Arthropoda > Insecta > Lepidoptera > Depressariidae > Agonopterix > Agonopterix subpropinquella. Next base: position 49,443,612 of record OV277693.1, on the reverse strand, counting down.
ATTAATTTATTTTCGCAATGAAAAGTAGTTTTAAACCTTGTTTTTTTCTTGATGTCTTATACATTGTTTAAAACTTGTTTTAATCTGTCATTTTAAACACTTGATAAAAAACACGGTTTTAATTCAAAATGTTTTAAACACTGTTATAAACACGTGTTTTAAAACAATTTGTTTTAATCATGCCATCCCTGGACCACACCACCACAGAACACAACATTATTAACTTAGAAAAAAAACTTTTTTTGTCCGGGACCTTTAGCGCGAGACCGATTCACACTTGGCCGGTTTTTAGTATTTGTTGTTATTCTGTAGAGTTTGCTCTATAATCACACTAAGTTTGACGCTTGTATGTATTACCGTTTTTACTATAGAGCGTGAAGAAAAAACGTTGATAAAAACTAGTTTCTTGTTGAAAACCTCCCTTAATTTTTAACTTTCTTCCATTTTTATTATTTGTTAACGAATCCGCCGCAATAACGCATAATCTGAGAAAATTTCAACTATCTAGCTATTACGGTTCAAAAGTTACAGCCCTAAATAGGTAGGACAGACGGACGGACGGACGGACAACGTAGGCTTAGTAATAGGGTTCCGTTTTCACCCTTTGGGTACGGAACCCTAAAAAAGTTATAGACGAAATAGCGAAAAAAAATATTTTTTCCGAATTTTTGATTTTGGTGCTCGATATTTTGAAAACGAAGAATGATATCAAAAATTTGAGAAAAATTCCTCTGGACAATTAAGTCAGCTACAAAGACAATCGGGTTAAGGGTTTGCCCTGTAGCCTAACCTTTTTGTGACAATATTTTTTCGAAGCCTAACCTTTTTGTGATAACATTTTTTAAAGTGCGTTCGCGGGGTGATCTTCTCGGAGCGCGCTCCATACAAACGATGTCTGGTTATATTTTCAATACTAACCAACGAAAAGTCAATGACATTTTTCAGAAACCATCATGTTGTCTCTAGCTATCTATATCTATGCTTGTAAGTTGTCAGATTTTCGTTGAAATATACATTTTCAATGCTATGATTGACTATGGAAATCTATGAGGCACTGTAACTTTATAACTATGTATTTTAACGAAAATCTGACAACATACAAGATTTGTTTTTAGATTATTTTTGAAAAATTTAATTGACTTTAATTGGTTATTTTTTAAAATAAAACCAGACTTCGTTTGCATGGAGCGCGCTCCGAATTATATCTCCTTAAAATCAAGCTCTCGAGCACCAATTAGGTATAACAATTAATACTGTTTCAGAAAAAGATTACAGCTTTATCCTAACTACGAGGTAGTATACTCTACAGGGTGGAGGTCGCCGGGTTAAGGCCACAGAGATTTTCGTAACGAATGGCGGCACTTAGCGGTCTATCGCTAATTACAATATCTAAATATTATAATATTGTCTCTTGCGTTTCTCTAGCCGGCCTTCCGTCGCACCCCGCACCGACAAACCGGTGCCTTGACTTCGTTATACAAAATAACATTTGCAATTAAATGATTAGCTAAATCTACGACAAGATTACATAATAGCCTAATCTATAGACTAGAAACAAACACTATTCTATCATTCTATCTTCTTCTAAGATTAGACTTCAAATTCACCATGTTATGTGCCGCTTACGTAATTAGGATATAATCCGTTGCGAAATACTTTCGAAACGAGCGCCTCGATGCTGCGCTGGCGCAGTATACGCTTCCTTTTGCTCGTTTTGTTCGTGATATAATAACGAAGCCGGTGGTGATATTACATTGCATACCCTCCCTTTAACCTCCATTTAGATGTCATGTTAAATTAAACATTCTAGAGGATAGAGCAGTTACCAAACGTGGCCTACGGAAATGTTATGTTATGCCTGAATAGACATAAAAAGAGTTATGAATGGCTTCATTATGTTTTCGTATTCATGTGTGAAATTCATTAGTTTTTAGATACCTGTTAGTGTAAAAAGTGTTAAAGGGCACTGAGCCTGTTGTGCTGTCCCTATGCTGTCCTTAATCTTTTTTTTTTAATTTCTAAACAATGACAACAAAAATTTCCAAAAACAAGAATGTCACATTTTCGTCATTGCTGATTTTCAATTTATTTTTATAATGTTTTAGTTATTATTTATTAAATGGAAAACCAATCAGGACTACAATGTCAGATTCTTGTTTTTTTGAAAAGTTGTTTAATAGTTTAGAAATAAAAAAAATACGATTGAGGGCAGCGCGATAGGCTCGGTACCCTCCTAATACAAAACTAACCAAACAAATACCAGTGTAATCAAAAAGATAACACCTAAATAATTGTACTTTAGAGTCAAAGCAAGAAGTAAAGTCATTGACCGTTCTGGTCATACATCAGTCACTTTTTAGGGTTCCGTACCCAAAGGGTGAAAACGGGACCCTATTACTAAGCCTACGTTGTCCGTCCGTCCGTCTGTCTGTCTGTTCGTCTGTCCGTCTGTCCGTCTGTCCGTCTGTCCGTCTGTCCGTCTGTCCGTCTGTCCGTCTGTCCGTCCGTGTAACTTTTGAACCGTAATAGCTAGATAGTTGAAATTTTTACAGATTATGCGTTATTACGGCGGATTTGTTAACAAATAATAAAAATGTCAGAATGTTAAAAATTAAGGGGGGTTTTCAACCAGAAACTTGTTTTTATCAACGTGTTTTCTTCACGCTCTATAGTAAAAATTATTATTTTTATTGCTAAATATTATTGCATGCTGTATTTCTTTATAAGTGGTTGTGTTGTGCATTTAGCTTTATCTTGAACATTATGTAACCTCTACCTTTGAACAATGTAACAATCGTTAAGAAATCAATAAATAAATAAAAACGGTAATACATACAAGCGTCAAACTTAGTGTGATTATAGAACAGACTCTACAGAATAACAACAAATACTAAAAACCTGCCAAGTAAAGAAATAAAACTTTTTTTGTCCGGGACCTTTAGCGCGAAACCGACTCAGGTTTCGCGCTAAAGGTCCCGGACAAAAAAAGTTTTATTTCTATGTTAATAATGTTGTATTCTGTGGTGGTGTGGTACGGAACCCTACGGTAGCCCGACTCGCACTTGACCGGTTTTATTATTATGAATGTGCGAAGTAGAAATAAATTACGTACATGACTGGTAGAGGTATCCACTGTGTATGTAATTTGAGTCATTCTTCCTTATTCAAACATAAAGATGTAAGGAGAATTGTTATATGGTATAATAGGTGCGGTTGCATCACGTAGAGTGGAATATAAAACTTAAAAAACTGGTCAAGTGTTATTCGGATTCGTGCATCGAGGCTTCAGTACCAGCATATATTTAAAAAATGTCGGGGTATTTTGGCAAGTTTTTATAATTCATTGTTTTCATTGTAGAGTATGCCTTATAATCACACAAAGTTTGAAGCTTGTGTGTATTGCCGTTTTTACGATAGAGCAAAAATAAAAAAAGTTGGAAAAAAAAGGGTTCCGTCTATTTTTCACACCCCATATTAGTGTTCCGTACCAAAAATGGCAAAACCGGAACACTTATGGAATCAACTCCGTGTCTGTCCGTCCTTCTCTCACAGGCATTTTTCTTTGAGATCGTAAAATACAGGAAGTTGAAACTTTGTACAGTTATAGTACATTACTGCAGCGGCCAGCAACAGAGGCATTGATGGACGAACGTGTAAATGTGGGCCGAGGCGAAGCCGAGGCACACATACGTAAGTCCATCAATGCCTAGTTGTGGCCAAGGCTTGTATAGTACTTTTCTCAAATAATGCGCGGAAATTAAAACTGTAAATTTTCTCAAATAATTCGCAGAAATTAAAACTCTTTTCAAAATCAATGACGAACAACGAACAACATTTTTTTTTTTCAATAAACAGCTTTCTATTTGCAAGCCAGTTCGAAATTTAAATAAAACCTTTGATGAGTTACCTCCTTGGTCTCAATGAATTGGCCATGTTTCGGACAAAAAGATCGTTCCATTTTTAAATTACACGACAGATATGAGTTCACTATGTAATTTATTTGGCCGCTAAACACGACAGATATGGATTTTCATACAAACATTGCCGGCCGCTGCGCGCATGTATTTGGCCAGTACTGCAATTTCGATTTATCTCGAAGAAGGTTGTCAAAATAATGCTCACATTTCCAAGCATGTTTGAGATATAGTAATTAATAGTCCAACGACATAAATACAGTAAAAAAAGCGTAATGTTTATATTGAGGCAGGTTCCATACCCAAAGGGTGAAAACGGTGTGCGTTATTATGGCGGATTTGCTAACAAACAAGAAAAATTTCAAAAAGTTAAAAATTAAGGGGTGTCCTCAATGTCCTCATACAAGAAACTAGTTTTTATTAAAAAATTTTCTTCTCGCTCTGTCGTAAAAACATCAAATTGGTGTGATTATAGAGCAAGCTCTACAGTATAACACCAAATAATAAAAAAAACCGGCTAAAGGGAGGTCGGATTCGCCCATGACAAGGTTCCGTAGCCATTATACTTATAAGTAGAATAAAAAGAAAAGTTATAAACCATGAACCGTGGCCACCACTGTGTTATTTATGAAACTCAATGATACCGCGATTTATGTACGTGAAACGACGATTTTTTACTCCAGTATTTTAGAAGTTAGAGGGTCACAGGGAACAAAAATTTAGTTTGTATGGGTGTTTTGTTCCACGTTACAAGAGCTATCCAACGATACATCACTCGATCAACATCGACAAAAAAAGAAAGGAATTTTTGCTACAAAAATAAAAAATGAGGGAGTAACTAAGCCGGGGCTAATACAGACAGTCAGAATGGACGAAAGTATAGGGGTTCCTTGTTTGACTACGGAACCCTAAAAACGGCCAAGTGTGACTCAGTCCCAGAGAAATAAAATTGTAAGTTAATATTGTTGTGTGGTGGTGTGGTGGTGTGGTGCGGAACCCTAATAAGCGAGTAGTTCGACTCGCACTTGACCGGTTTTATTATTTATTTGCAATAAGCTAACCATTACAGCTACTGCAATGTAACACATACAAATGAATGATCATATGTATATCAATAATGTACAGAACCAATAAACATGTTGACAGTTTCACCTCGGATAAAAAATAAAAGCGACAATATTAGACAACAAACAATTTTATTATTATGTACCTTACTTACGGTAGAAATAAACTGCTTATAAAATTGATGAAATATATTATATACGGGATGCAATAATGAAAAATTAAAACCGCATTTTTAGTATGTGGTAGAACTTTATTTCCTAAATTATAATATTGACAACCTATGGGGTAAAAATAAGTGTGTCAAAAGGTCGAAAGATAAATTAGAAGATGTAATAGAATTCAGGAAGGTATTTAATTTAAATTTATAAGTGACGAGCTTTTTCCCGCGACTTCGTCCGCATAAATTATATACCAGATTTTAAGTCAGTTGATAAGCTATCAAAAAAAAAAGTTTCATCAAAATCGGTTCAGTAGTTTTTGCGTGATACTCGAACAAACAAACACCCAAACAAACAAACAAACAAACAAACAAACAAACAAACAAACATACAAACAAACAAACAAACAGACAGACAAAAAATCCAAAAATGTGATTTGGAATCAGGGACAGTTAAAAACCATGTCGTAATTTTTTTTTTTGTAAATGTCTTCAATGTACTGACACACTTCTGTTACAGTTTTATAATAGTTTAGATTAAGGTGTAAAAAAACACTCTAGTAATATTCAAAGGGGTGGTTTACACCATCAAAATAAACAACTCCCACTATGTAGACGAAATCGTTAAATTCTTTAAAAAGTTTGCTCTGCCATGCATTCGAATCGAGTAGATAGGTACTGCAGATTTTTTAAAATTATTTCTCGATGGTGAAAGTTGTTCAGTTTGATGGTCTTAACCACCCCTTTAAATATTACTAGGGTGTTTTGTTACACCTTGTGTAATGAAACGATCTAGCGAATGAAAATAATAACTGGCCAAGTGCGTGTCGGACCACGCGCAGGGTAGGGTTCCGTCGTTGCCAGTTACAATATAATATGGACTTAGAAGGATGCTTTTTGTTTTATGCTACGGTTTAACGGCTAATAAAGTGTAAAAAGTACATTTTATTATTTGGTCGACTGTTACTCGTAAACTTGTAAGTGATGTAGCCTACTTAGCGGTGATAGTTTTCCTTTTAAGTTCGTTATATATGCGATTGCCGTGAATTTTTTCACATCTCAAACTACAACCGTTTAGCTGGGAGAGGGGGGGGGGGGGACGACACTTGACTCTAACCAAAATTTTCGCTTTAAGGCTTAGTATTTCGCTAACGGATCCCTAAATCCAAAAATGTTTGTGCCAAAACCACAATATTTTTAAAGGACCTATCCAATGATACCCCACAACATGGGATAGACGAGAAAAAAAATATTCATCCCCACTTATCACAAAAAAATTTTTTTCAAGATTTTATTTTACCACTTTTGTCGGCGTGATGAATATGTATACATATGCCAAATTACTGCTTTCTAGTATTAAGCGTCTCTGAGTTAAGCCGCGGACAGACGTACGAACAGACGGAAGGACATGGCGAAACTATAAGGGTTCCTTTTTGACTTCGGAACCCTAAAAACTGTTTATGGTTTTGGGATAGGTACTTTATTAGCCTAAAAAATACGTCATGAAATAAATTTTAATAAAAAAAATTATTAAATAATTATTTCATTATTTAATTTAATTAAAATTTATGAAACCTGTCAATGTCAACCTTAGAAGAAGAAAAAAATGAAAAAAAAATACGCAAGAGTGATCTTTCGTTTCATGGAATTCAAAAATGTATGGTGGTGAAAATGTTCCCTCTGCTCTGCTTCACACAGAAAACGATCAACAACAAACTGAAAAAAAATCTGTAGCACGGGGTGAAAGAAAGCTCCCCGCCGAATAAATTCCAAAGTTATGAATTTATCGTGTAATTTATCGAATAGAAAATCCAGGGTGTAAAATTAAATACTATACTTTAGGGGTTGCTTCAGACCATCAAACTGAACAACTATCAACATGGAGCGAACTACGAAATCGAGAAAAATATTTTGGTTGTTCTATAGAAAATGTTACTGCGTATGAAACAGCAGATTTTTTATCGCAATTCCCTTGTTCTTACCATGGTTAAAGTTGTGCAGTTCAGTACCACTGAATAAATACTATAGTCGCTACTCGTGTTCTGTGGCACATTATTTAGAAACTACTTAGCAGATTTTTTTATTTGATTACAGAAACCGGTTTCAGGTGTTTTTACACATTTGTATGTAAAACTAATAACGTTAACACGTTCCGCGTTTGTTGACAAACGGAGCGAATAATGTTTAAATAGGACATGTTAAAAACTGCCAAGTGCGTGTCGGAATCGCACACCAAGGGTTCCGTGCCAACCTATCTACCTACCAAAAAATTAAATTTATTTAGGGATAAAACCCAACTAAAATTTTCTTATTATTTATGGAAATAAATAAATAAAGTTAAAAAAGCATGTAAAATTAGAAAAATTGTATAAACAAATTTTCTATGCCATTTGTTGTAATTTCTATTTTTTTTTATTAGAAGTAAATCCAAACTCAAAACACAACGATACCTACGTTTCTTTTTAACTAAAAAGAAATTAAGTACCTACGAAACATTTTTTCACAAATACTTGTTGCATTTTGAATCGAGTAGGTATTGCAGTTTAGTATGGAACAGCAGATTTTATTCTTGCTCCGATCGGTTTGTTCCCATAGTAAAACTTCTTGAGTTAAATGGGTAGTAGAGTATGTGGTTTAAAGGTTAATGATACTTTTCCTCACACCCTGTATAAACTCATAATCATAACCTAAAAATTATTCAAATAAAAAATAAATGAATCACATCCATTTTAGTACCAAAAACTAAAAATGCGAATTGGTAATTATAAATGATTTCCGTTCGACCCGTAGGTATTTTTTTTCGGGACGTTCAGCTGAAGCAATATAAATATAGGGCCCTTCTTAATATACTGACACTTTTTTTAAGAGGATGATCAGACCACCAAACTGAACATTTTTCTGTATGGGACCAACATCGAAATCGCGAAAAAAAAGTGTCAGCATATTAGGATCCTGTATACAGCCCCGGATCTAGGATTTTTCCGAGCAGGGGCAAAAACTTTATTTTGGCGCCCCTCCCCTCCAATCCAAGGGAGTAAAATAATATTTTTTCCCAGGGAGACCAGGTTCACGTTAGCTAGTTAGATCGTTGCAATAAACATACCTTAAACTTAGAGGGAGTGAAGCGAACTCGAATTTTACTGCAATATGATTATCTCGTCGCAATAATTATGATCCAAAATATAAGTAGATAGAATTCTGCAATGGGAAGCATTAATACAACACATCACATGTGATGTGACATGACATGACGTGTAGTCATGACTAGGAAGCTTTAATACAATAAAAAGCCAAGAGCCGATTTTTTTTTGCAATATATTCAAGTCGTTGCTGTAAATTATTTTTCAAACTCGTGATTTTGGCGCCCCTCTAACCTGCCGCCCGGGGCGTGGGCCCCGGTTTGACCCCCCCTAGATCCAGGGCTGCCTGTATACAGGGTCTAGCTTAATATGCTGACGGTTTTTTAATGGGATGATCAGACCATCAAACTGAACAACTTTCTCTAACAAGAAATCAGCAAGCGACAGCAGATTTTTTTCACGATTTCAACCTAGGTCCCTTAGAGCCCGGTTACACGTTCAGTATTTCGTCATTCTGGTCCATCAGTCTGGTCATGTTTATTTGATTTGAAGGGAAACTGATATACTGAAGCACCATTTTAGTCGGGTCAATCTCGAGTCAGTTTCCCTTCAAATCAAATATACATGACCAGACTGATAGACCAGACTGATGAAATACTGACCGTGTAACCTCCCTCTTAGATAATGTTGTTCACTTTGATGGTCTGATTATCTCCTTAAAACCCGATAACAAAACCAACATTTTTAAAAAGTGTTTAGGTAACAAACCTTTTTTGTAAGTTAATAATTATGTTGTGTAGTGTCGTGGTACGGAACTCTCGGTGCGCGAGTAGCCCGACTCTATTTTTTGTTTTATTTTACTCTACATAATTATTATTGCTAAGTTTCATTTACGAGAGCTAGCTCGACAGAGACCGAAATATCAGGCCCTTCCGTCATTCTTATTTTATTCAGTCCGCAAGTAACATTTCGCATAATTTTTAGGGTTCCGTACCCAAAGGGTGAAAACGGGACCCTATTACTAAGCCTACGTTGTCCGTCCGTCCGTCCGTCCGTCCGTCCGTCTGTCTGTCTGTCTGTCTGTCTGTCTGTCTGTCTGTCCGTCCGTCCGTCCGTCCGTCTGTCCTACCTATTTAGGGCTGTAACTTTTGAACCGTAATAGCTAGATAGTTGAAATTTTCTTAGATTATGCGTTATTACGGCGGATTTGTTAACAAATAATAAAAATTTCAGAAAGTTAAAAATTAAGGGGTTTTCTCAACAAGAAACTAGTTTTTATCAACGTTTTTTCTTCACGGTCTATCGTAAAAACGGTAATACATACAAGCGTCAAACTTAGTGTGATTATAGAGCAAACTCTACAGAATAACAATAAATACTAAAAACCGGTCAAGTGTGAGTCGGTCTCGCGCTAAAGGTCTCCTGGACAAAAAAAGTTTTTTTTCTTAGTTAATAATGTTTTGTTCTGTAGTGGTGTGGTACGGAACCCTTGGTGCGCGAGTAGCCCGACTCGCACTTGACCGCTTTTTATTTCATATTGCTCATTGATCTAATGATTTAAACGTTCAATGTCACACGACGAGACGCTATTTATTAAAATGGATACGATTAAGAAGTTAGCAAATGGATAAATTTATGAAATTAGTGGTAGACTAGTGTTGCGTATTAAGGAACGTTTCCACAGAGTCGTTTAAGTGGATGCTAATGAGCTTCTATTATGGACATTTTTGACCACACTATATGGCATCGAGATACCTTCGTCATCTACGATTAGTGTACTGGAAAATAATTTAAATAAACTGTGCATGTTTGCTTTGATCTAACTATTTTGTAGCAGCTTCTGTTTTTAAATTGTAATGTATGTGAATGTTAAGGTCACCTGCACTTATGGGCTAATTACAAACGATTGTATGAGCTTAATAACCTGTCTGTAAGGACATCGAAATTGAAATTCTTAACATAGGTAGGTAATTATGATGGTACGTTATTTTCATTATTATTGGTTCCTAAAAAGCTTAGGAATTATTTAGATTTCACAATCAGTTGCAATTGCCCCAGTTGACCTTATGCTAATAAGTAAGTAAGTACCTACTTTAATCTCATTTTACTTTACGATTAAGAAATAAAACTATTTTGTTTTTTGCTGCATTAATTTTCACATGTTAAATTCGTATATTTTTTTCTTTAGAATATGAGAGTTACAATTATTTGATTTTTTTGTACCTACTCGTAGTTGTATAACTTCCAAAAGCTAATAATAATTAGTCGTGATGTATTTTACGAAGCCTGTTGTGGATACATACGCACCATATATTTTTATTTTATAATTTTATAAATACGAAAGTTTGTGACGATGTTTGTCAATTTGGCACATAGAATATGTTCTAGATTAACACATAGAATACTTTTTTTAATGTCCACGCAGACGAAGTCGTTGGCAACAAATAGCTAATTAAGTAATAAAATAATGGATCCTATTCGTCCAATACATAACACATACATTAAAACATGTAATGTTTCGACGAAAGACGACTCAAAGGTTACGGTCACCGAGATCGCTTTATTTCAGTCTCTTCTTATTCAAATAATGAGTCAATCAAATTTACTTTATTTTGCATCGAAAATAAAGTAGGCAGGTAAGTAGGTAAAGGCATATTATAAAGTCGCAAAATCTCATACACCCAAACTGATTTATAACAAAATAATTCTCATAAACCCCAACTGATTTATAACAAAATAATTAGATAATGTAATTATTTTGATAGCTTAAATTTAAAGTTATTCGCATTTTACGTTTTGAGGCATAAATGATTTGTTATCATTTCAGCACTGAAAAAATTCAAAATTCAAAACTTAAAGAAAGCGCTAACGTACTCATGGATACATTTGTATTGTTGTGGTAGTAAGTAGGGTGAGTATACCCGTGCGGTGGGTTGACATCGGGTTCAGAAGATTTTAAATTTTGCAAACAAATTATTTAATATATTGAAAAAAAAAACCTATGTTAAAACCATGATAATTCGACTCTGCTCTCGATTCTAAACAAACTACTTTCTAGTTTTGCGTTAATTCATTAACACGTTGTATAAATAATACAAGTTATCTAGTTATACAAATATTGCCATCACTAAGCTAATTTCGACGCAGAGACCATATCGCAGATGCAGGTCAGTAGTGCGATTTTTGAAACGTTCAATTCAGCAATTGATAGAAAATGTCAAAATTATTGATTTTGAAATTTTCTACTGCTGATTTTGAAATTTTCAAAAATCGCTCTCTAGGTTATATTGTAGAATTAGGCAAAGACAGTATTTTAGTACTGTGTTCAGAATGTTAAATGGAAATATAAAAATTTTACATATCGTGATAAGAATCGACCTTGTCCGTACCAAATCATATCATGTATATATGCTTACTTCCGCAAATTGCCACCTTAACATAGCATTATTATTGCTTAAAACATTTGTAGACCGATTCGACTTTTGTATAGGTAGGTACCTATTGCTGCTTGGATTTTCAAAGATTGGCCAAGACATACAGTTTTTGAAAAGTACATTAAAACAAAACAAAATTTCTTTAAATGATACAAAAAAGTATCTCGTTTATGAGTTAATCGATCGATATTATAATGCTATAAGCAAGAACAAAGCACTGAAGCGGGTTTGCGGGTGAAGGACTTAGCTTGCGAAATCAGTCTCATAAATTTAAAGTAGTGCTGTAATCGGACTAAACGGTGACTTGCTTCATAGCTGTAGACCTGGTCACACCCTGTGATACAACATTTTGAGACAGAACACAATATCATGCAATCTAGGAGTGATATTGAAGAAGATATGATCTGATCGCATCATAGACAGACACTCATGTTATATAATATAAAATACATTATGTCACAGGCCTTCAACCTTACTAATATGGACCATTGACCGTATAAATAATTGTAATTCTTTGGAAAATAAATTAACGTCGAAGGGTATTTAGAAATAAGGATAAAATATATTATGTATTGCCAAGGTATTCTGATTTCTAGACTAAAAGGATATGTACATTAAAATCCGTTTTCGACATACGGTATTTAACCTAGTTAAATATTTCAATAGGAAATGCCTAAGAACATAATGTGTGATTCACGATGACTTATTAAATTATGAAATTATAATAAATGAGTATGCAGTTTGCGGCAGATTACTTAATTCTATCTTATTTTGCTCTAAATCTGATGTAATCAGTTCGACTGATGAGGTTCATCCGGGTTTCTTTTTCCTTGAAATGTCTGAAATTGATGTGTAATTTAATTTAAAATCAGATAAAGGAATTAAATTTTAATAATAAATGTTGAAGGAAAGTTACGAGAAATATTGAAATAATCAAGTTTTTCTCTTAACTTTATTGGCATTGTAGTCAACCCAGTATATATCCGAAATTTCCTTGAAACATTGACATGCTTTAGAACACTCTGGCGAAAGGTTGAGGCCATTTTACATAAAATCCGGTATTTTGTTGCCAAACAGCGGACATTTATGTAGAGTACCCGCTTACATCTGTGAATTGCAGACAAGAAAAAAATGACTAAACTGACTTTAATCGCCTCTCTCCTGCACCAAGGCTGATGTGGTGTGCACTTGCGTGTAATTTCATTGGAGTTTAATAAAGCGAGTAAACGGTATTTCCCCAGCGCACGTTATTTGTTCAATGCAATGTTAAATGTCTTAAAATGTCGTAAAACCCAATTCCCACGTCAAAGAGTACGTATGAAAAAAAAAAATAGATACAGTATACAGATGAACATAGAACCTCCTCCTAACCTAACCTATCAGGGCCTCTACCCGCACATTTGAACTTCGCAATTGCGTGAACGTTTTCGTTCCAATGTCGACTCTATTACAATGAAGTGCGGACCGAAACAGTGTCGATACATCGAACATCGAAAATCCGGGTACAGGGCCAGCATCCGCTGGGTTGACGTCGCTTTATAGGACACCTGTATAAACTCGATCCGGTCGAAAGTGTGAGCGTGTGAGCTTAGCAAAAAGTTGGCATTAGATATCTACCTAATTGTACTTCCACTAATGGATAGTAGGTACTTAAAGTTGGTTTTGGCATAAGGTTATTTTGTGGCAAACGAATTTCTACTGAAACCGTGTGGGATTTTGAGTGTAATGTCTCATTTACATGATTCCTTTTTAATGCTTTATAATATGGGTATATTAAGATACCATTTAAATGAGTATGTAATTTGTGTTATAAAAGTTGATCTTTAGATGCAATGAACATTCGTATATTAAATAATAAGTTTTTTTTATATAAGATGTTTTAAGAACACGCATGTGTGTTATATATTAACTCTTGAAGAAGTTTCAACATTTCCTCATTAGAGTTAAGTACGTATATAATTATAATACGCATCTATTTCAGTATATTTTGTAACTGATATAATTGCCTTTATGTGTGTTTATTGGCTGTTAAGAACTGAATGGATAGTTACCACGTAACTTGTTGTCGATGGAAACTTGTGTTGCGTAACTTAGATCCGCAAATATTTTAATCATAATATGCTTTTTGCTGAATAATTGTGACAAAACTTGCTGTATTTCAACTATCCTTCGATTAAAATAATTACCAGATTTTATCTCACTGAAAAAAGTTGCTGCACTGTTTTATATTATTGGTAACTAAATAAAGAGAAAATAATACAAAATAATAATAGCAACGCAAAAATAATGGCTGCATCAAATTTAAAAATTAACAGTCAATAATTTTACTGTACTGAACTATTGCAAAATTACTTTATAAAGTTTATATGAGTCTGTGTATAATCATCTAAACGTTTATCGTTTTCATCTTGTATCTGTATAAAATTACATACATTACATATCGAACAGGGTGCTTTAGACCATCAAACTGAACAACATCCACAATGGAGCCTACATCGAAAAGAAAGTGTCAATTTCTACCAATAGCGACCAAAAGCAGATTTTTTTCACGATTTCGTAGTTTGTCTCATAGTAAAAGTTGGACAGTTTGATGGTCTGAAGCGCTCCTTTAAGTATGTAACTTACATAAAGATTTCTCTGTTTTTATTAAGAAGTTATAGAGCTCATAATATTTCAATATATGGGTAGGTAGATAGATAGGTAGATGGATAGAACACGTTTATTCAGGTAGTAAGTACTTAGTGCAAACTCTTCCTTGACTTTTGCTCCCTTGCGACAAGTATATGTATATGCGATAAGCATTTTCTAACTCTTACGATAGTATTAAGCAAGAGTTAAGGTACATTTTATTATTTAGCCTTGCAACTTTACAAGTCTAAAGTTATATTTGCCTAATTGCGTACATTTCCTTGCGCGTGCACCTGCACGTCCATATTGTTATGTATGTTATCTGGTGTAAATATCACCGGCGAGGCGAGGAGAGCTTCCTTCCTAGTCTTGTCGTGTCACAATTTATTGTATAACATTGGCCTATGCTTACATTTGCTCTGTAGCAATCTGACTTATTACCAAAACGGATATTCGGGTAAAACGGATACGTGAAATAGACGACAAATTTTTTAGTAATTTTCTTACTAAGATAAGTTTATCAAAGGAAGTTTATCTTTGGGTTGAAAGATAAAAATACCCATTTCACAGCAATCGGTGTCGTCCATTTCAGACAATTAATTTGTGTACATTTATTATATGAATGATGTTGATGATCTCTGCAGATAAAATAATTATTAGTTTCTGCTATTGTATAATTACCTAATTGCATGATAACATTGGCACGGATAAATAATAATAATGTATAGACTGAAACTTGTAATTTATGAAGAAATATGTAATTAAATGTGGTCGAGGTTTTTCAGAAAATTGCTATTATTTTGGAGCCTTATTTTTCCCTAGTGAGTTTTCTAACAATGGTCAGTGTTGAATCTACACAAATAGTGGTGTACTTATACAGGGTCCTTCTTAATATGCTGAGACTTTTTTAAAGAGACGATCAGACTATCAAACTGAACAACTTTCTCTATGAGACCAACATCAAAATCGCGAAATAAAAAATCTGCTGTCCCATACATTTAGCTCGAGTAGGTTTGCAGTTTTGTATGGAAGAGCTGATTTTTTTTTCGCGATTTCGATGTTGGTGCCATACAGAAAGTTATTCAGTTTGACGGTCTAATCATCCCCTTAAAAAAGTGTCGGCATATTTAGAAGGACCCTATATATAAACTGTAGAGTCTGTAGATTTAAATCACTATTTTTCTAGTACATAATTAAAAATAGGGGTGTATGATTTCATTATTATTAAAAAAAAATGTTTATTCATGGACGGACTAAAGAGGCTGATCATGATCAGGTAACAATCTTTTGCTTAGTTTGCCATTATACCAAGGATACATAATTATTTTACATAAGTTCTGGAATCGAATACCTTCCTTTTATTTCATAACCATCAGTGTTGCATTTACAGTTATCAACGCACTATCTTTGCTCTCGGCTTCGCCCACATTGGTTATACAATTTGCATAATTCACTGAACCAGTTCGTATCTCGTTGCGTAGGTAGGTATAGGTACTTTTCCAGGTAGGTACATAACGTGTACAAACCGAATGATAAAATTTCGCAAAAACCTTAAAAATTTTGGTATACGTATGAAGTGAAAGTAAAAAGCATTAAAAACTAAGTTTGGAATGTTTTTAACTTATCGTTCTCCAATACGCCTTTGAACTTTTGTAGTTCTAGCATCTATTTACGCCAATAATCATTAGCACCTTCCTCATTATAAAATATTAGAGATAGATCTAAATTGGGGAGTTGACTGCATCCAATTTATTTTAGTTTTATCTTCTCAGTAAAAAAATAGGTTGGAAAATAATGCCATACTTACATTTTCAGTAATTCTGTACCTTGAATACTATTTTTAATAAAAGGATAACCTATAAAAAGTATCGAAACGACGAAGAAAAACAATGATGTCACTATGCATGATTTGTTCGATTGTAACGCTTATGGCGCACTAAATAAAAACGGCACAAAGTCCAAAGTGTCAAGCTTGATGTGCTCTTGACTGTACAATTTTTCATACAAAGCTCGTGTTTTGACGTTTGATAAAGAGTGGCTGATTTGACTAGTTGGAAACTCGCGGATTCCTTAAAAATATGGTAGATAGGTATAGAGTATTGATCAGTTTGGGAGATAAGTAGGTATGTAAAAAAAAAAAATAAGTTATATGTTTCCATTCATAAAAAACTCTTTAGTTACAGTAGCATTATATTATACGAGCTTTTACCTGCGACTTCGTCCGCATAAATTATATACCAGATTTTAAGTCAGATGATAAGCTATCAAACAAAAAAAGTTTCATCAAAATCGGTTCAGTAGTTTTTGCGTGATACTCGAACAAACAAACAAACAAACAAACAAACAAACGAACAAACAAACAAACAAACAAACAGACAGACAAAAAATTCAAAAATTGGTGATTTGGAATCAGGGACATCTAAAAACCATATCGTAATTTTTTTTTTGTAAATATCTTCAATGTACAGACAAATTTCTGTTACAGTTTTATAATAGTTTAGATTAACCATCTACAATACTAGAAGACAGTGTTTCTAAATATCAGGAGTTCCATAATTATGTTCCTAGTCAGTATCGACTTGTAAAGCTATCACTTTATAAGCATAATATTTCCTAGAATATAATGGTGGAATAACTAGTGGAATAATTATGAAACGTTGACTTATGAATCGCTAGACACAGATTAATGCTCAATGATTCACACTGAATTCTAGTAATTATTTCTGGTTAAATTAAGACAAATATTGTTCGATGGTTGCCTATATAACCAAATTACATAATCGTTTTCGAAGTAGTTTAGTAGGTACTTAATAAACACTACCGTTTTATTACGTTATGGTGTAGGTAACTTCTGAGTGTTGTCATCTAAATCTATACATCATAATATAGGTATATAATAAAATTGTACACTTGGCTTGGATGTATACATTAAAGATATTAGCAAAAATATTAATTGGGGGCGTTAGGGATACATAATGGAAAGCAATGAGACCATTTTTAGATTTTGTTTGTCTGTCTGTTTGTATAGGAACCCGATCTGGATATGGTTTTCACAAAAGCACAGGGCTTAGTTTGGATCAAAAACATTTGCGTGGACTTTTAGAGCGCTTACAGACGAGCGCCAGTTGTCTGCGACAGCTCGCGACAGGGTCGCGCGACCGTGACGTAGGTATAGTCTGAGAGCACAAGTCTTGTTCTTGAGAGATTTCAGTTTGAAGAAAACGGAGGCTAAAAAATAACATGGTTGATATTTCGGGTTTTTATAAGTTTTTCGTAGATTTTGGTTTCTTTAGATAATAGATAATCCAGAATTGATTATCTTCATCATCAAGTCCATAAAATATTACAGACTGGTAAAAATAGGGCAATTATAATATACAGTATATAGTTAATTAGTTATGATATAATACTTAACACAACACTAATAATTATAACACATAATATTATACACATAAATATTTATAAATACGTATACAGGGTATAACAAAACACCCTAGTAATACTTAAGAGGGTGCTTCAGACCATCAAACTGAACAACTTTCACTATGGAGCCAACATCGAAATCGCGAAAAAAAATCAGCTCTTTCATACAAAACTGCAGTACCGTCTCGACTCAAATGTATGGGACGGCAGATTCTTTTTATTTTTTCTCGACATTGGCTCCATAGTGAAAGTTGTTCAGATTGATGGTCTGAAGCACCCCCTTAAGTATTACTAGGGTGTTTTGTTACATCCTGTATAGGGTCCTTCTTAATATGCTGACACTTTTTTAAGGGGATGATCAGACCGTCAAACTGAACAACTTCCTCTATGGGACCAACATCGAAATCGCGAAAAAAAAATCATCACTTCCATACAAAACTGTAAACCTACTCGGAGCCAAACGTATGGGACAACTGTTTTTTTTTCGCGATTTTGATGTTGGTCTCATAGAGAAAGTTGTTCAGTTTAATAGTCTGGTTATCGCCTTAAAAAAGTGTCAGCATATTAAGAAGGACCCTGTATATAGGATGTTACAAACTACCAAAAAAACTGTTTTGGATATGGAGGTCTATCTCTCAGACTATACAACACTACGTCACGGTCTTCAACTGTCGCGCGACCCTGTCGCGAGCTGTCGCAGACTACTGTCTGTAAGAGCCCTTAGCTGTAATTCTCCAAAAAGGAAATAAATAAAAAATAAATAAAATAAAAGTTATGAGTATTTAAGTGGTCTGCGCGTACAAAGTCGCGGGCGCTGCTAATCTACGAATATGTTTCACAGCTTATTTAAATCCAAAAAAATGCAAGGCAAAAATAATTCTGTACTGTTTGAATTTACACAAATGAATCTTGCTTAACCTTTTCTTTTAAATCTATTGTGAAAATTAGTAAGACAGTGGGTCAGTGGGTGATAATTCGCTGGTTAAAAATAAGAGTTAAGAAATGTGGTTATCTAATGTGGCAGATCATGCGTGAATGTTATTTTATTCGGCGGGTCGCAACGTCTTACGATATGAATCTTATTAAAACAAACTGGACCAGTCACTGCGCATGCGCACCTTCCAAATACTCCACTCAATATTAAAAAGGATATAGCTAACGATGATTTATCGTATTAGTGCAATATTCAATGAAGCAACATTTTTATGAAAACTAGAAGGAATTTAAAAAGTGTGTATCGAAAAAAGAGGCATTGCAACGCCGGGCACGGACATCGTTATTAACAGAATAGTCGGTAGTGAACCTGACTACTGAGCCAAGTGTCCCGGGTTCGAATCCCGTAAGAGGAAAATAATTGTATTGTGATTGTGAATTCGAATATTTATTAACAAAGTCATAGAATATGTAGTTTGGTTTTGTCTAGTCATCATAATACAAGTCGGGACTAGATTCTAGTACTTTAAATTGGATTAATTGTGATTATATCCAAGCGTTTAGGAGCATAATGCCAAAAGCGCAAAATGACAAGTGGGTAGCAAAATGCGAAAAGAGCAGAATGCCAAAAGCGCACAATGCCAAAAGCGCACATAGCCAAAAAGCAAAATGTCAAAAGCGCATAATGACAAAAATGGTTCTTAAACGGGGGTGAACTGCATGAACGTTACGAAAAATTTTACGTCATATTAACGGCATATAAACACGAATTATACAGCACATTCATATACTTTAACAAGCTTATTCAGCATTACAGTCGTATAATAAGCGTTTACTCGACATTTTTCAGTCCTATTATAAGAAGCGTTTACTCAGCCTCCTTATATTACAATAGTGCCAAATAAGAAGCTGCTTATTAAGTCACGTCTACACGTCACAAATGTGACTATTTGGTCGAGTAATAGCATCTTATATAACTTTCTTGCGACATGCCAGCCGCAGTCGAGTAAGAGCAACGTCGTTGCTATTATACGACTATTGTAATATATGATGCATTAGTACATAAGATGCTATTACTCGGCCAAATAGTCATGGCGATGTAATAGTCATATAATTAAATGCATCATACATTACAATAGTCGTATAATAGTAACGACGTTGCTTTTACTCGACTGCGGCTGGCATGTCGTTAGACAGTTATATAAGATGCTATTACCCGACCAAATATTCACATTTGTGACGTATAGACGTGACTTAATAAGCAGCTTCTTATTTGGCACTATTGTCATATAAGGAGACTGAGTAAACGCTTCTTATAATAGGACTGATACATGCCGAGTAAATTTTTATTATACACCACTAATTTTTAATTACTAACATAACTTTAAGGGTGTATTCAGACCGTGAATCTAAACAGCTTTCCCAAAGGAACATGGGTCGAAAAGTGTGATTTTTTTTTGGACCTTCCATACAAAAGTGCGGATCGCCCGATCAATTTTCTATGGGAGGTCCAAAAAATTTTCTGGTTTTTCGACCCATGTTTCTTTGGGACAGTTGTTCAGATTCATGGTCTGAATACACCCTTAAAGTTATGTTAGTAATTAAAAACTAGTGGTGTATATGGCTGTAATGCTAAGTATCTAAAATGCTGAATAACCTGGTTAAAGTGAAGAGTGGAGAATGTGCTGTATAATTCGCGTTTATATGACTTTAATATGACATACAAATTTTTGTAACGTTCATGCAGTTCACCCCCGTTAAAGTACAATTTTTGTCATTGTGCGCTTTTGACATTTTGCGCTTTTGTCTATGTGCGCTTTTGGCATTGTGCGCTTTTGGAATTCTGCTCTTTTGGCATTTTGCTACCCACTTGTCATTTTGCGCTTTTGGCATTATGCTCCTAAACGATATCCAAGATCTAACTTCATGCCCACGACTTCGTACGCGCAGACCACTGACTTGAAATACACAGTCATAACTTTTGATTAAATAAACCTATTGCAATGAAATAAAGCCTAAATATGAATCCAAACTCAGTCCTATAATTTTGTGAAAACATCCAAATCGGTTTAGTAGTTTGTAAGTGATGCGTTTACAAACAAACAGACAAACAGATAAGCAAACAGACAAAAATTCTAAAAATGGTCCAAAATTCATTCCATTATCAACATATCCTAAACTCTCCCAATTTATATTATTGCAAATAACTTCAATGTACATCTATGCCAAGTTTACAATTTTATTATAATTTTCGCAGAGTACCACAACCTGGTCGTTTACAAAATAAACCATAGCAATGTTACTGCCTACAACACGTGTGAAACACTTTCATTTGTTGTTTTGATATCACCTTTATTACTGCTTAATGTTCGTTAGATTATACCTCTGCTTGAAACAACGATGCAATATGATGTTACAGATGTTTTAAATTTATAAACTTAAATTTGAAATCACTGCCTCTTATTTTTTTGCTACTTTAGAAGGGAAGCCTCGTGAGCTTATTTTGAAAGTACATTAGCAACTTTGACCTCAGAATTAGGTGGAATCATGAGTAATAATGCAATTTATTTTGTTACTTGAAGGATGTAGCTAACTTGATTGCTTGATGTCTTAATTTGTATACAGGGTGTAAATTTAATACATATTTCTGCAATTTCGATGTTGTCTCTATACTGAAAATTGTAAAGTTTATTTATGTAACGTATTTAATTTTACGCTTTGTATCAACAACGATTTAAACTGTATTGTTTATCTGAAGGAAAGATATGAAAAAGAAAACGGTCAAGTCCGAGTCTGACTCGCGCAGGTTCCGTACCAACATAAAATATTACCAAAAATTGTGTTTGCTCCGGGATCCTTAGCGCAAGCCTACCCTTCACCGGTTTTTATTGTTTTTTATTTTACCTTAAAGGCTTCAAGTATATGTGCACTTGAATCACAACAAGTTTGATGCTTTTACTTGTATATGCTAAGCGGATCATACTTAAGGCCATAGGTTCAGACGAATATTTTCTATGAGAAACTTGGTTGCCCAGCCCTCCGAAAAGTGGAACATGAAAAATAAAAGATGCCTCCAAGGTGTTTCGTCCTACCATATGACCTTAAGCACATCCAATAGTCTCAACTGGTTCTTACTATGTTACATACATAGTTTAGTGCTCTTAATATCGAGGACGAATCTGTGTTGTAATTTTACATGGTTTGTCGTTATTCTATGCTCACTGATTATGCCACTACATGTATTAACAATAATTATGTTGGAAGTTAACATTACCACTCTTCCCATGCCGTGGTTTACTTTACTGTATTGATTGCTCTCATCAACAGCCCCTATAAGTCCCACTGCAGAGCACAACCCTTCCTTCAAGGAAGGTGTATGGGCGTTAGTTTAAGGACTAACGCCCAGCGCGTCAGTCCTAGTATGTTTTCCTTTACCGTTTCAGAGTAGTCGGTATTACGTACATAAGTTAGAAAATCTCATATAATCATATATCATATTGCATATCGTCCGTGCGGACTCGAACCCGGACCTACCTCTCCGCAAAGCGCCATCGACGCTCATTACTAAGACTCCGCTGTCAGTCCGTCTGTCACCAGGCTGTATCTCATGTACCGTGATAGTTAGACAGTCGAAATTTTCACATATAGAGCTATTTCTGTTGTCGCTATAACAACAAATACTAAAAAACAGAATAAAATAAATATTTCAGGGGGCTCCCATACAAACAATGTGACTTTTTGCCGTTTTTTGCTCGTTAATGGTACGGAATCCTTCGTGCGCGAGTCCTACTTGCACTTGGCCGGTTTTTACCTTTAGCTGGTCAACTTTGGTACAGGAGTTAGTTTTATGATATTTTGGCGAATGTATCTCTATAGATCTCCATGTGTTTTACTTATTATAACAGTATTTTATTAAAAATGTTTGGTACAGTAAGATTTATTAGGAACCTTTTATTTTTTTTTAAGCGTCGGTTTAGCGGGCTTCCTGACTGAACGTTTCATATTTTATTTTTATTTTTTATTTATTTATTAAGGCTTACCAACTAAATATATATTACACGTTCAATTTAGATCACATTTAAAATATCGTATTAAATATATACTTAAATTATAGGAAAGCACAGCATTACTACATGAAAAGTATAAAAAGACAGAAGACATTGAAATTATACGAACACATCCAAATAAATATGTACATAAACTAGAATACATTAAAATACTATTATTGAACAGAATAGAATAGAATAAAACAAACAAACGAAAAGCAATTTACAACACATTATTTTTGACACATTGATACACACTACGTTTAAAAGATCCCAAAGATTCACAAAATATATCTAGTTCACATTTATGAAATATGTCATTGTAGTAACGCATAGCAGACGACATTGGAGCATTGCTGCCATAATTGGTTCTATTGAACTCCACTACAAATGGTGTATAATTATGCAAACGCGCTGAAATCCTAGGTACTTTAAAATTCAGTAGCGCCAAGAGGGACGGACTATCGATACGATTTCATTACGATTTTCATACATCATCATCATCTTCCTGCGCTTATCCCATTACTTGGGGTCGGCGCAATATGTGGTCCTCCGCCATTCATCTCTTTTAGCTCTATATATCCTCTAAGCTTTTAGCCGTCATTTCAGCACCACTCCTTTCTTACACATGTCATCTTTCACACAATCCATCCAATATCTTCTTTGGTCGTCCTCTCTTCATGCAGCCATCCACATTCATATTTAATACTCGTCTTGTAATATGACAATCCTCTCTTCTCATCTCATGCCCATACCTCGACAATCGGTTACTGCGCAGTTTTTCATTTACAAGACGGAGAATAAAAAAATCCTGGTCTACCCGCTATTTCTTCGGCCTTTGTTTGACTGGCGCTTAAGAGGGCTATCGCAGTCCAGTGGCCCCTCATCACATAAAAAAGATTTCTCAATAAAGAAAGCCTAAAAAGTGCTCAACAGATAAACTACAAAAGCCTTCATGCTATTTTCATACAATACTTTTATATGTTTTTAAAAGGTCTGAACATACAAATGAAAATGAAAATAAATGAAAAATTAAAATTTAGAAAAAAGAAAAAGAACGGCCGCTTTTGTTTTTATTCGAAATTGTCTAAAAGTGGAATGTTTAGAACCTATAAAAGTATGGTCACAGAATAAATACTAGTACTACCCGTAGTATGGTATAACAATGGCTTGAAGGCTTTTGTAGTTTATCTGTTGAGCACTTTTTTAATTTAGGCTTTCTTTATTGAGAAATCTTTTTTAATGTGATGAGGGCGCCACTGGACTGCGATAACCCTCTTAAAGCTTAATGCATACATACATCAGATTATCCATAGTGCATCCAAACAAAAAATAGGATTATCAGCGTACCCTCATCTAGTTTGTTATACAATGAGAAAATGTTTTTACGTCATCGTTATTATATTATCTCTGTTTTAAATACAAAATGACTTTATTCGTTCCAATGAAATGAACTATTGATGTCTCTAAAAATAACAGATGTTAAGTGAAAACCTTCGTCATATCCTTGATTTCTTGTTAGTGATAAAATTTTTCCATATTTGGGGGAGGCCTATATCCAGCAGTGGACGTCTATCGGCTGATATGATGAGGATGATGATCGTTGCGCGTAAAAAAACGTAAATAACAAATGTTATTGTCGTAGCAACGTGCTTATGAAGCGTTTACGAAATGACAAACTGCCATATAGTTACGCGAAAACATTATAATGCATGCAAGAGTTGCCCTCTGGCCCGACCTGGTGTCTTAACCACGCCAGCCAAAGTTGCTGTCACTTTTGATCTTAAAAATATTCTAATAGAGCTCATTATCGCCCAGATACTTTCGTAGATGATAGTGCAATAACCTCTAGTTCCCGCTATTGATACACTTGCAACAACTTTGCTTGTAATTACACGGATAAAAAGAATGAGCAAATTTGTAATTGTAGTTCCGAGGTAGGTATATGAATGTGAACGTTTAACAATTTTTCTATTGACTATTTCCACTTTTTACCCAAGTTGCTCAAGAGATGTTTATTTGTAGAGTTGAAAACTAGTAAAGGTTTAATTGGAATAAAAGGAACGAAATAATTTATATGTATTTAAGTCTTATAATTATAACAAAGAAGATTCGATGTTATATGTATAATATTGTTCCTATTACTGTTTATTGTTCTACATCCATGCGTATATTTAAACTATCATAAAACTGTAACAGAAATGTCGTCAGAAATGCCGTCTGTACATTGAAGATATTTACAGAAAAAATTACGACATGGTTTTTACCTGTCCCTGATTCCAAATCACCAATTTTTTGATTTTTTATCTGTCTGTTTGTTTGTTTGTTTGGGTGTTTGTTTGTTCGAGTATCACGCAAAAACTACTGAACCGATTTTGATGAAACTTTTTTTGTTTTGATAGCTTAAAATCTGGTATATAATTTATTTATGGTATATAATTTATGCGGACGAAGTCGCGGGTAAAAGCTCGTAACTTATAAAGTTATAATTATAAGTTACAAGAGTATTTTAATGTCTGTGCTTTTAGTAAAAAGTACATATTTCCTACGTTTTATTAAATTTTATCTATTACAGTTTCCAGGTATCACGTTCATGCTTGTGTTGGTTATGTAAATCGCAATTAAATAACAGTTGAGTTTTAAATATAAAATTATAATAACCCTCCTTCTAGCGCAGTCGGGTAATTATTTGTGATTCCAGCGTTCCGTTCGCGTCGCCACATCTTGTCGTCACCAGCCTATCGCCAGCAATGTCCAAAGTGAGGTTCTATTCTGGGTGCCCCTAGTTTTTCCACATGCTCTGATGACTCTACCGGTAGGGCTGAATCACCTTCCGAGTCTGATGTCCCTTCTAGTCCTCTTAGGAAACCAAATAAAACCGGTCAAGTGTCAGTCCGGCTACTCGCTCACCGAGTGTTCCATACCACCACACGACATATTAACTTACAAAAAAGTTTTGTTTTCTTCGGGACCTTTTAGCGCTAGACTGACTCACACTTTGCCGATTTTAATTATTATTTTTGTACTGTAAAGTTTGCTCTATAATCAAACCAACTTTGACGCTTGTTTGTATTACCGTTGAGCGAGAAGAAAAAACTTCGATAAAAACTAGTTTCATTTTTAACTTTTTAAAATTTGTTGATAGCAAATCCGCCATAATAACGCATATTCTCTGTAAATTGTCTAGCTATTACCGTTCAAAAGTTACAGCCCTAAATAGGTAGGACAGACGGACAGACGGACACCGTAGGCTTATGAATAGGGTTCCGTTTTAACCCTTTGGGTACGAACCCTAAAAATGTATACATTAATATCTATCATCGTTTTATGAGTTGATTTATTGAGGATGTTGCCAATATTGAATTGGTTTATCTTGCATATCCATTTAAATTTGTAACAGTTTCTCATATTTATCAAGGAGTAGGTGACATTTTGCTGAAATCTACCTTGACATTATGAAATATAGAGCTTTTTAAAAAAGGTAATAATTTTTTTTTTAAAGCCAGTATTCTCGCTTAGGCTATACTTTTAAATTATTACAGATAATGTATGTTAAGTTACTATTTTGTTTATAGGAGCTTACAAGGAGTAGGTATCCCATAAAAGTAAAAAAAAAAACACTACGGACAATATGGACGGATGATATCAAATCTTTGGAGATAAAAATAGCCGTATTGTAACTAACTCAAACAAATGAAATTTTATGTAAATATCCGTTATTTTGCTTGTATTAAATATACAAAACAAAAACATGACTTGCAAAGATATCGGTTTTACTCTTACTCCATGGTTTTACTTATATTACTTATATTTAACTTTTTAATTTTAAAGTTGGTGTTTTCACTTTTTTTCGACTAATTAGTATCACACAACACCTTTCCTTTTTTCTATTAAATTTTCCGAGTGCGTTTATTATTTTTGTACATTGGCGATACGATACCTCAATATATTAGTATCGCTTTAACTGTGACACCAGCTTATAACCTGAATGAGAATATTATTACACATGAAGCCGATAAAAAAATACTTATTTCGTATTTATAAATATTACGACTACCTATAAGTGGATCTGATGACGTCAATGACTTTCAGCTAATTAAACAGAAATTACAACATTAATTTAAGAGAAGTTAAATCCGAGAGCGCAAATGCGCGCTCTGCATACAAACGAAGTCTGGTGATATTTTCAATACTATGCAATTAAAGTCAATGAAATTTTTCAGAAACAGTCTAGAAACTAATCTCTATGTTTGTACGAAGTTCGATTTTCGTAAAAATAAACAGTTTCAATGCTAGGATTAATTTAAGATCTGTATGGAAATCTTTGAGGCAGTGTAACTTTAAAACTATACATTTATTACATACTAGAGTTAACCCGCGACTTCGTCCACACAAATTATATACCAGATTTTAAGTCAGATCATAAGCTATCAAACAAAAAAGTTTCATCAAAATCGGTTCAGTAGTTTTTGCGTGATGCTCGATCAAACAAACAAACAAATACACAAACAGACGGGCAAAAATTCTAAAAAAGGTTGATTTGGAGTCAGGGACACCTAAAAACCATATCGTAATCTTTTTTTGGAAATGTCTTCAATGTACAGACACACTTCTTTTACAGTTTTATAATAGTTTAGATTAGTTTCCAGATTGTTTCTAAAAAAAATCATTGACTTTGGTTAGTATTGAAAACCAGACTTCGTTTGTAAGGAGCGGGCTGCGAATTATATTCCGTTAACATTTTTTTACTGGACACGAGTGAAGCCATGTTGTCTCTTCTGTGGGTGTTTTGGGAATCGTATGATACCTCCAACTTCATTTTGAATAACTCATTCTTGGACCCTGATGGTTTTCCCAATTAGATATTAGAGTATCATTGGTGACATGATTATTTTATTTAGTGGTGAGGTAATACGGAAATATTAATAGGTACTGCAAAGTTTGTTTAAAATATTCATTTTTTACTTTCCGTTCATAAGCGAATTTGATTAACATACTTTTGATGACGTCTTGTCTCTTGTGTAATGTTTTTAAGTTGCGAAAATATTAAAAACTTTTAAATTTTAATTTAATTTTAACTACATAAATTATGCTCACGACTAATGTTCCCCGAGGGAGTTGTAGAGATATTCTGAAAAACTTTATTTGATTTTTTAATTATCTTGCAGTTTTAGTATTATATATAGGTAGGTATATATGCTAAAGGTGTTTTAAGTGTATGATCAGGAGTGCGATTTTTGAATCCCATTCGCTGAGTTCAGCAGTTGAAAATGTCAAAATTACTGTGGAGATACCCAGGGGGAGCGTGTGAATTCTCTATGGGAGATACGCATCTTTCTACTGCTGATTTGACTTTCAAAAATCGCACTCCTGAAGTATGATTTTTGAAAGTCAAATCAGCAATAGAAAGATGCGTATCTCCACTGTAATTTTGACATTTTCAACTGCTGAAGTCAGCGAATGAGATTCAAAAATCGCACTCCTGACCATAAAATTGATCAATTTTCTCTATAGGACCAACATCGATATCGCGAAGAAAAAAATCTGCTGTCCCATACAGCATACATTTGGATCGAATAGGATTGCAGTTTTGTATGGAATTATCTATTTTTATCGCAATTTTGTCTTTGCTCCTAAGAAAGTTGTACAATTTGATAACCTGACCATTCGCTTAAAAAGCCGTCAGCACATTAGAAGGACACCCTATACAGGGTGTAAGGAAAAGTATCATTAATCTTTAATGGGTAGACAGTTGATGGGTAGAGTATATGGTTTTTAAGGTGAATGATACTTTTCTTTATACCCTGTATTGGTATAATATACTCACGCTCATTAGTCATTATGCCTAATGGTGTGAGAAAAGCTTCCGGCGTAGTGTAGGTAGGTAGGCCAAAAAATTAAAAATTATTGCATATTATTGATAGTATTATATTATAGGTCCTTTCAATTAAACTTTGAGGTGGTGAACGCCGCTCCATGTTATCAAACGAAAAGATTAGACTCGCCATAAAGAATGAGCAAAATATAAATCACAATAATAAATATTAATAATAAATAACGCTCACAGGCATACTCTACCGCTTGTTGTATTACTAATACATTGTATTATTACATTGTATTGATCCCAAGCAAGCACTATAGGCTTTTTTATTATGGAAACCATACAATAATGGCACAAACATAACATCCAGGATTCGAACCCAGAAGCCTGGTTTGGCAGCCCGGCGTGGTAACCAACAGGGTCGTCAAACACAAATACATCGTATAATAATTTTAAGTTAACGTAATATAAAATATCATAAGATAATTGCCAAATAATAAAACATACATTATTTGCATAGATATACGACATACGAAAGGTCAATTATACAGTTACAACATAGTTTTTATTATGAGTATGTAAATCATATTTTTGAGTAGAATGTAATGTCGTCCCGTACAAATTGTTTTATTAGAAGGTGTCAAAACACCCTAGCAATATTTAAAGGGGTTGGTTTCTAAATCTACACTACTAAGCACACCCCCACTAGTAAGTTGTTCAGGTTGATGGTAGACCTTCGAAAAAAAAAAATCTGCTTTTTCATACAAAACAGCAGTACCTACCTATTCAACTCAAATGTATGGGACAGCTGATTATTTATTAATAGAGTATATTGTTACACCCTGTACATATCTATTTTACTGAAGGGGTACGTAGGTAACCAATTAGGTAACATTTGTAAAGCACTATAAGCGACTAATATTTTACGCGCGAATCATGTCAATAGAAAAGACATCAACGAGAGTGCATTCTGAGCGAGTACAAATTTTTAGGGTTCCGTACCCAAAGGGTGAAAACGGGACCCTATTTCTAAGCCTACGTTGTCCGTCCGTCCGTCCGTCTGTCCGTCCGTCTGTCCTACCTATTTAGGGCTGTAACTTTTGAACCGTAATAGCTAGATAGTTGAAATTTTCTCAGATTATGCGTTATTAAAAAGTTAAAAAGTCAAAAAGTTAAAAATTAAGGGGGGTTCTCAATAAGAAACTAGTTTTTATCAACGTTTTTTCTTCACGCTCTATCGTAAAAACGGTAATACATACAAGCGTCAAACATAGTGTGATTATAGAGCAAGCTCTACAGAATAACAACTTATACTAAAACCCGGTCAAGTGTGAGTCGGTCTTGCGCTAAAGGTCCCGGAAAAAAAAGTTTTTTTTCTAAGTTAATAATGTTGTGTTCTGTGGTTGTGTGGTACAGAATCCTCCGTGCGCGAGTAGCCCGACTCGCACTTGACCGCTTTTATTTGTAATTTCACACATTCAAACACATTTTCGAGTAGGTATAAGTGACCCAAACTCTATTGGAATTCATGTACCTATATTCTACACGAATCCCGATTCATGCATGATTCGTCCTATTTCGTGCCTCGTGTCCCGATACGAGACACGAAATAGGACTCCGTTTCAGTTTTGGTCCTTTTTAGGATAAAAAGTTGCATTACTTTTAGGGGTGATTGTACCCATGACACTAAACAACTTTCCTTAAGAAAAAAATAAAATTCGCAAAAAAAAAACCGGCCAAGTGCGAGTCGGACTCGCGCACCGAGGCTTCCGTACTTCCATAGAATATATTTGTGGTTTGTATTTACCAAACAAATTGTATTTAATTCTTGTTTTGATAGAAAGGGACGAACCTAAAGTTAGAAACATCGACGTACGAAAGAACGTTGAACATTACCGACCGCCAAGGAGTATTTTCATGTTTCACCACTTGTAAGGAGAATCGGTATTCATTATCCAAACCCAGGAAGGAGCATTGGTATTGTAGCATAGGTATTGATTAAACCATAAACTTAATATACTATACCAGGAAGCTGGAAATATGGGAAGAATCGCCATCGGTACAATTTCGCGATTTACCTAGTACCGTTAACGCGGGAGTTTCGTTTCTATTCATTATCCAAACTAGGAAGGTGGCATAGATTGTACGATATAGGCTTGATGTGTCGCCGTGTGTACAAAACGTAGGTAGATATTTCTGTAATTATCGGTTTTCAAGGAATATAAAAGGCAAAGCAAGGCATAGATTCGTATAGCATCGTTCATTGTGTTTAATAAATATAGTACCTAAATTAAAACTGCAAAAGTTTTTACATAAATAATTTTAATTTTAATCAACTTTCAAAATAAACTAACATAAACTAACAAAACAAAGCTCTGTAAACCTCTCTGTTTTAAGCACTAAGTCTTTTTCTTTATTTTGGTAGGTAGGAGTAGGTAGGTAAGTACTTACTACATTTCAAAATAAAAAATGTAAATGTTATTATTTATGCAAATTGGCTAAATCAAAAATAATCTTGAGAAGCCAAGTAATCACGGCTCCCGTCAGCATCATGGTTCCCGTCAGCGGCTTACAGCTCCCGTCAGCATCCCGGCTCCCGTCAGCATCATGGTTCCCGCAGCGGCTTACGGCTCCCGTCAGCATCCCGGCTCCCGTCAGCTTCACGGCTCCCGTCAGCATCATGGTTCCTGTCAGCGGCTTACGGCTCCCTTCAGCGGCTCACGGCTCCCGTCAGCATCACGGCTCCTGTCCGCGGCTCACGGCTCTCGTTATCATCACGGCTCCCGTCGGCATCACGGCTCCCGTCAGCATCATGGCTCCAGTCAGCGGCCGGGGGGGAGACGCCTACGCATACTTTCCCCTCTGCCAAAGTGCGAGTTCCGATGGTCTACTGCCACTTGACTGCCACCAACAATACCTATGCCAGCTTCCTGACTGCCACGGATTAATAATAATAATAAGTTACTTCCTCAGAGGAAGGATCTCATTATTGCCTTTAGGTTTAATCTCTTTGGTTACTACCACTGCGGGATGTTCCATCCATACAGATCTTATCGATGAAATGTAAACTTCTTTTTTTTGATAAATTCTTTAATAAATACGTTTCTACCCGTACAACCAAATCCGGTCGTGGCGGCAGAAATTTCGGTACCAAAATAATTTGCACCTAAATTCTGGTCGCGGAGTCGTAATTATTAATAATCTTTGCGGTTGTGTGAGGTTTAGACTAAAAATGTAGAATTAGAGTTCAC
The DNA here is from genome assembly GCA_922987775.1 of Agonopterix subpropinquella. NCBI lineage: Eukaryota > Metazoa > Arthropoda > Insecta > Lepidoptera > Depressariidae > Agonopterix > Agonopterix subpropinquella. The sequence goes on along the minus strand of OV277693.1, from coordinate 49,411,860 downwards.
GTTGTGTCTGAATGTGTCAGACGGGAGTAGTAAGCTACTACTTTTGGTTACTAACCTTATAAATGGTTATACCGGATCATAAAAAAATCGTTATTTATCGATAACTACTAACCAAGAAGATATTTTTCAAGCACTGATGTTTATCTATCTCTATTGTCTTTGCTCTGAGGTCTAGTAAAATTAAAAACTTCTCTTAGATTAAAAACTTTTCGCTTACGGTTTCGATCGAGTCAACCGTACACCTTGAATGTCATCCGGTGTCAGAATGGCCAATATGGCGACTTCGATTTGTCTCTCAGCACCATTCGAATTTAACAAAATACTCGACAATCCGAATTTTGCGGATATATGTTGTCGACTCAAAATCTTTATTTTATTATGTTTTATTATTCAGGTAAGGTTTCGATCGAGTCTACCTTGATGAAATTATTAATATAGATATTATCTATTCATATCATAGATTTATATATTACTATATGTCTTTGATTCATATACTATTTGTCTCTACTTTTATGATCGCAACTCAAGAAGTTTAAAATACCTACTTCTTGTTGCAACTCGATACTGGTGAAAAAAGTATGTAACTTGGCATGAGCGTTCATATTCATCTTCTTTCTTGATACTCTCTTTTATGAAAATGTCACATATCTTAGCTGTCAGTTGGTTTTCAAATTTGTATTTTCTAGCAATTTAAATTTCCAATAAATAAAGTGTGTGAGTGCATTTTATTGTAATTTATAAACCCTGGTTCATGTTCATATTCCTTGTTCATGTTTGAGCAAAAATTCAAATTTTTTAAGTGATTTTTTTAAATAGTGCTTTGATCATTTATGAAAAATGTCGATATCGATGTTTTTGATGATTTCATAATATTTCATGTTTTTATTTTCAGGTGTCGAAAGTGGGTTTTAAACCACAGGAAAAAAATAAAGAACTGATACCTACTCATACCTACCTACCAAATGAAGAATTGTGTTAGCTTCAAATCTTTGTGAAATCAGCTTGAAAATTCTACAGCATAATTATTAACACAACAAATACCATTGTTTCTGTTTTAGTGGTTTGATTGAGATCAATCAATCACCAAGACATAAATAATTATTTCAATCGGCAGCATACTTCATTTTCTACTAGCGTTAACCCGCGACTTCATCCGCACAAATTATATTCCATATTAAGTCAAATCATAAGCTATCAAACAAAAAAAATTTCATCAAAATCGGTTCAGTAGCTTTTGCGTGATGCACAGAAACAAACACAGAAAGCAAAAAAAAATTTTTTTTTTAAATTAAAGTTTTATAATAGTCATCATCATCATCATCATCTCAGCCGATGGACGTCCACTGCTGGACATAGGCCTCCCCCAAGGATCGCCATAACGACCGGTCCTGCGCTGCCCTCATCCAACGTTTTCCCGCCGCCTTCACCAGGTCGTCGGTCCACCGTGTGAGGGGCCTACTCACGCTGCGCTTTCCGGTACGCGGGCGCCACTCGAGAACTTTTCGGCCCCACCGGCCATCGGTTCTGCGAGCAATGTGCCCCGCCCACTGCCACTTAAGTTTAGCAATTCTTTGGGCTATGTCAGTTACTCTGGTTCTTCTGCGGATCTCTTCATTTCTGATTCGATCTGGCAGGGAAACTCCGAGCATAGCCCTCTCCATTGCCCTTTGGGTGACTTTCAGCCTTTTTATGAGGCCTTGAGTGAACGACCACGTCTCTGTTCCATATGTCATCACTGGAAACACACACTGATCGAAGACTTTAGTTTTAAGACACTGCGGTATTTGGGACGAGAAGAGATAGATTGAAGATGCCTGAGACATCTGTCAAATACAAGGATCGAGCAAGCACGTATCCAGTCTTGTGACAACATTGATGATAATATAAGGAAAGCGTTAATCACTTTTCTAGTAAAAATATCCGGATTTCGGGGGGGTTTAAATCCCGTACATAATACGTGTAGAACGAAACAAAACTAACAAAAAAGTTAATTGGTTATAACCTGTAGAAGTAGGGGGAAAGGTATTTCTCCTTATGATACCTTTTGTATCAAGTGTGTGAAACTTATCTTTCTTATTAGATAGTCCACTCAATCTTCTACGCATTCATTGTGTTAATTTTAATGAAAATTCACGATAACCGTACAATTTATGATAATGGAATTCAAAATTCAAAATTTTTTATTCAAAATAATATCATGTACAGGGTGAAATTGTTGTCATTGGCATCCTTTTAAACTAAGAGTCTACCCATCAAACTGAACAACTTTTACTATGGAAGCAAACCGATCGGAGCAACTAAAAAATCAGTTGTCCCATACTAAACTGCAAAGCCAACTCGACTCAAATGTATGCAACAGCAGATTTTTTTTTTGCTCCGATCGGTTTGCTCCCATAGCGAACTTTATGAGAATATTAAAAGTTGTTCAGTTTGATGGGTAGACTCTTAGTTTATAAAAGGATGGCAATGATATCAATTTCACCCTGTAGATAGCTTTTTGACGTCATTTTTTGACTCTACCACCGCGTCGGAAGGTGTTCCGTTGAGAGAAGATGCGGCCAGAAACTCTACCATACCTTAGGTGGAATAAAACGAATCACACACACTATCATTTCAACCAAGACAAATACGTTCCGTAACGTCCAAAAAATACTTCAGTGATAATATTAGATGGAAATAGCTGCCGTGGTTGCGTTTTGCTACTGCTTTTTGGATGATTTGTCTATTTTACTAGTAATTTCTTCTTTTGAATCCGGACTTCTAGAGATGTGGAAGTTTTTTAAAAAAATGCGTTAATTTTTTCTGTTTACAATAATTATGATCGCCGTCCTGAAGAGCTTTTAGTTTTCGTAAAAATGGCTGGGTCCAAATTTGCCAAAATTCTTTCAACTATCTAGCTATTAAGGTTCAAAAGTTACAGCCCTAAATAGGTAGGACAGACGGACGGACGGACGGACGGACGGACAACGTAATAGGGTCCCGTTTTCACCCTTTGGGTACGAAACCCTAAAAACTAGTAATTTTTAAAGAGATACAATGATAAAGTTAATAATAGATGAGCTAAGTAACCTAAGAAACAAATAGAGTATAAAATGGACCACCCTATTTTTTCCCGTGGTCGTGGTGGATATCGTACGAAGCTCAAAGGTACGAAGTATAAGAGATGGTTTCTTATGAAGTATTTTTGTGTGCGAAAGGCTAGCACATGTAACTGGATTCTTCATTCCATCCTGAAACCAATAATTACGTACTGTACTGTAGCGTGGAGATCGTATACGTATAGGAGGGAGGAGAAGACGATCAGCCGCCAAGCGAGTGCCACATATATTAAAATACAATAAAAAAATCCAAATAATAGTGATACAGGCGTTTAATTCGACCTCTGGCTGCGTCTCCACCCCTATAGTACGTACAAAAATAACTTACGATCTAAAGAGGTTACGGGGTCGTGAGTTTATTTACAAGGTTTCTTGATAGTACTTAATCATTGACAAAGGTTAGGATCTTAAAAATATCTTAGGTGGAAGCAAAGGAATGAATATAAACTTTTGATTCCATCTATACATCATGTTCTTAAACGAGTGCATAGATCTCATTGCGAGCAAAATATTTCATCAATACGTGCAGAATTTAATAAAGGCCACCACGGATCTATCTATGATCTCGAAGCGGTCTAGGCCTGCACCATCGTATTTTGAAACCTGCGACCTGCGGTCAGAGGATGTCCTTATCTATTGCAAACAGTTCGATATCCCACGTCACTGTCTATGGCCCGGCAGCGACGGCGACGTGGTGAGCATTTGTGCAACTTGTGTGGAGGACGAGCGCATCCCCACTGCGGCGTCCCCTTCACGCGGGCTGGCGGCAGGCGGCGGCGTGCGTGCAGTACTCGCTCCCACACCATGTTCGCCGCACGCTCGCTCGCGCTACTGTTCGCCCTCACGCTCGCCGCCGCCGCAGCCGCGCCGCCGCCGCACGTGCGGGCACGCAGGCAGCTTGTCGACGACAATACACTCCAGCCCCTCGAGGTATGCCCCTTTTCTTCTTACGCTATGCTACACTGCCGGCAAAAGCGAACTACACAATAAAAGTCACTTCCTTAAGTACGCGTGCATGTGAAATTCAGATTTCATGCGAGTGACCTTTACGCGCATGTAACTTGCATCGAATGAAACTTTACTTCGTGCATATCCGCGATCTCACTGCCTAACTACCTTTATCGTTGCATCCGAATCGTATTTTCCGGCTAATTATGTAGTCTAGCGTGAGATCGTTTTAGGTCCAAATATAAGTATCGTTCGATAAGTTAGTTGCTTTACCTAGCATTGTTCATTTGAAATGTATGTAGCAATAATAAAAGTGAGAGTAGGGACAACTAAACCGTGTTATTAATATAAAAATTATAGAGAAACAGGATAATTTACTGTTTCATTTTGTAACTCAGTATGCCTGCTTTCACTATTAAACCACCAAATACCTTACAATTGATTATGTAGATACATGATTGATTTCATACCATTTAAAAATTATATTGTACTTATCGTGCATCCTTTTAAACTAAGAGTCTACCCATCAAACTGAACAACTTTTACTATGGGAGCAAACCGATCGGAGCAACTAAAAAAATCTGCTGTTGCATACATTTGAGTCGAATAGGCAATGCAGTTTAGTATGGAACATCAGAATTTTTTTTTTCTCCGATCGGTTTGCTCCCATAGTAAAAGTTGTTCAGTTTGATGGGTAGATTCTTAGTTTAAAAGGATGCTAATGATATCAACTTCACCCAGTATACATTGTGAAGATATACAATAACAAAAAAAGACGGTTCCAGTGTTGCATTACAAAAGTGATGAATCTTCACAATCAGGTAGGTATTAACTTGCATGTTGCAACTGGCACATGTGGTCTGTGATCTTCAAGCGCTCCATGTTGCGTATAACATTGTACGAATGCTGACCACCGGTGGGAGTTGCGTAAGTCCCGAGCAATGGCCGCTGCCCACTGCCCAGTAGCAGTAGGCACACTGTTCGCTAAATTGTCCAAGACAAGTTTTTCACTTCAAACCAACAATGGCGGATAACGAAGTCTGGGATGTGATGTAATGTAAACTTTGTTAGAAATTAATCTGCGACTATGCTACTCGAACGATCTTCGATATTGTGCAATTAAGAATAATTATACAGGGTGTAATAAAAGATGGTAGAAATATTTAAATGGGTGGTTTAACCATCACACTGAACAACTTTCAGTATGGAGCCAACATCGAAAACGGAAATAGGAGCTGTTTTATACAAAGCTGCAGTACCTACTCCACTCAAACGTTTGATGGTCTGAAGCACCCCTTTAAAAGTTACTACCATCTTTTTGTTACACCCTGTATACGTCACAGGAACGTGATTAGTATCATGTTGGATGTGGATATTTGTAAGTTTTTTAAACTTGTCATAATCTTCACACTTTCATTATAATCCTCTGGTGCTAGTAGGTAGCCCTTATCGGTGTATTGTTTTATGTTGAATATCTTCCCACGATATGTTGATTGATTATACGTGTGATCTTTCTTGAATGTAGCATATATTTTTTGAGCTCATCCACATTTAGCTCTCCAAGCCTGATCCAACCTTATTTAGGATCGTTCGAGTCTGTATGATATTGATAATGAAGATGTAATAAAACACCATAATAACAGTAACTATTTAATTCCTTGTAATGGAGGACAATAAAAAATGATGTTCTGTTCAATTTATAGGTGTTTTGTTACATTGAGTCCTTGTATTAGTTCTAAACTTACAGCCACGGTCGGCCTTGCCTCCAGTAATACCTTCCGCTACCGCTTAATGCATACACTTATAATAATGAGCTTGATGGTCTCCAAATGTTATAGTTAATTGTACATATACCTTCTTATATTGATAATGCAATAAGTCAATACTAACTGAGCCGGTCTCAATATTTTGTGGTGGTAACAAATCCATACCCATTCACACAATTTGAAGCGAATTAATTGTGCATTTATATGCTGTCGTTTCACTGGACACACTACATACATGATGTTTATTCAAGTCTCATAGTAGACACTTGACTGTTATTACCATAACTGTTGAGGTAATGCTTATTACCAACATTCAAGGACTACTCTCGCTTACCCTTTCGCAACACGTGTTTTTTTCTAAATGTAGGTGATTCAGGAGCAGCTTTCACTGTCAGGTGCGCAAATGTTAATTACCAATTATCTAATAGCCGTTAGCTAATGCCGTAGTTAGGCCTCATTCGGTCTACAAACTACTGATTTCAATAATATTCAATTGTTTTCCATTCCTTGTTTTCCTATCACAAAAAGGTATAGAATTGGGATTCGCGCAACACTGATATAAAAACCAACTATTTTTATCAACTGTTTTCTGAAAAGGTCGGGTCGGGTCGAGTAAATGTAACGTCACCCTTATAGAGATAGTTCAAAGTATCAGTTACTATTACAAAATGGGTACAAACACATAATACAGGGAGGTCCATGACATAACAGTCACTAAGGAAAATGTTGCGGAACCACGGCGAATAAACATGCAGCGTGATAACTACAGTAAATACTTTCTAGCTTTCGATCCTTATAATTGTGATTTCTCTACCTCTTAAGTAATTTGCGGATTCGTATCCAAACGGTCATTATAATTATTATCCTTTTATTGCAAGCTTTTCTGTATAACTACATGGACAAACCTCTACTGTTTTTTTCGAATCCAATAAGTTATATTGAGCAGTATAACAAATAGGATATTTTTTGTCCATTCTGTTATATTGTATAACTAGATGGACTAACCCTCTCCCATTCAGCAATTCCAAAAAAGGAGTATGCTTACTTATTTTCTTTAGAGAAAAACCGTTGGAATCATACAGGTTGACGCTCGGAAGTAAGCGACTGTATCTAACTCCACTAGATTAAGCTGGCCAATAATTATAATAAGCCAGTCAGTAGAAATTAGTTAGTCATTGATTGGTTTCTGATCATTTGGTACAAATAGTACTTGGTCACGAGTGAGTGAACTGCAAATATAAAAAAATTATAATTATTACATTGGAATTGTGATTAAATAATATTAATTTGATGTGTCATTTGCATTCGATTGTTGATTAATTTGTTTGAAAGATGTAACCTTCTTTCTGAAGATCGATATAATTGCATGAGTTTTAAGAAGGAACTTATAGGGGTTGAGAGAACCACCACAAGGAAGTGCAGTTTAGCGATGGTGGTACAGTTAAATCGATTATTTGCCCTACTAGTTGCCCATGATAACTGCCACCTATGTCGTTAAATCAACGAACAGTTGTCGATAAAAAGAATTTGCCTGAGTGGCTATCCTGCAAATACTTGCGAAATTGTGAATCGGTATTATATAATAAATTATCTTAACGCTCTCTCGCGTTAAGCTTGGTGCAGATACCTACATCTGGACCAGGTCGACATTGGCTCCTTAAAAACTCAATACATTGAACTATAATTAAAATGTTTGTAATTACTACAAAATATTTGATATAAAATTGTTAAGAAAACAAGTATCAAATAAACATTTTCTTACATTATTAGGTGAACCTTATGAGTCGTCGTGGTTATTAAATATCATAATAAAGAGTCATTTTTACAAGAGTAAAGATTTGTTCACGGTACTCCTGTATTTTTATTATTTGATCGAAGTTTTTGCTGATGATTAGATTGTTCAGAAAATCGATCAAGTATCAGAACTAATTTCACAGTGTCATGTAAAATCTTGGCAACGGGCAAGGGCATTTTTCAAACGTTGATTCTGAAATAAAACCATTACTTGTTTTTTTTCTTATCTAATCGGGCTTAATATTTAATGATATTCTATTTTAGGCTACTCATAAATAAAGCACGAACTATATGACGTTCTAGTAGCCTTGTGATATACGATTTTATCACATTGAACATTAATATGCCAATTCGAATCTGGAGCTATAGAAAAAAATGTAATAGGAAATTGTATTTCATATGCTCCATTTTATTACCTGACAAGTAAATAGCTTATTGAAGTCGTGCAAATTGCCAAGGTTCTTACAAATGTGTAGGCGCTGGTCTGTTTGCATACCTTTTAAAGATAAACGGCTGCAAGTGAATGTAGATCAATATCGGCGTATGAGAGTGCAGTAGATGCAATGAAAGCTTTTTATTCAGGTTCCCAGCGCTAGGTTGCTGGCGCAGATTGCGATACATACTTTACTAGAGTTGGGTAACAGAGTGATGAGAACTACGCACCCTGCTCGACAATACAAGCTATTATTTAAACTCTACTTATCTAGTCTGTAGGATATCAGAATTAGTGATTCGGATAGTTTACTGTTATTACACTAATGATAATGAGGCAGTCGCGAGAGGCGGGCGGCCTCGACCCAGCGCGCTCGCCTGCCCATAAATACTTCTACATTATGCCACTCAGTTTGACAAGATTCGTGTTGGCACTTATCATGTAATATTTTACAGAAACGAGCTAAGATTTATGTATATGAATCCTTGGTGAAACCATAATTATAATATGATCGTATTCCCTTTTGGGTAGTTTAAATGTTTGCTACAATTTCAATTCCGACCAATTGATGCAGCAAGGTTCGCCATTACGATATTTATGAATTACAATTAGAATGTCTTTTACATCAATTAAACGCAAGTGCGAGTCGGACCGAGGGTTCCGTTCCATCACAAAACACAAGGTGTTTTAATATCTTTTAATATAATTACATGAAGAGACAATTATATTAAATGATATACTGTCAAGTATATACTTGACTTTCAGGGTTAGGTAGTTTGCACTGGTCGCTATGCTTTTAGCATCTACCAAACAAATAAAAAGGAAAATGCCAATACCAGTTTGAGTTTCCGTTGTATATGTGACTATATAGGCATGTTGTGCAAGCTGCGCGAGCGCAGAGGTCGCTTGCGTCATTTCACCTAAACCTCCGCGCCATCTTGAACATACGCTTGGTGATTGTACCATCTCAACCTTACATGCACTCTTCAGGTACGCTTCCTGAATTAAAATAAATTTTTGAGACACTACTAATTAAGTGTAAGTTAATGAGCGTATTGTTCTCGCAACATAAATATTTCGAAATTTGCGCTTCAGGAACTTAAAGCATCACGGCTCCCGTCAGCCTCAGCTTTCAAACGTGGCGTGAGAACGTCGTGACATTTTTCGTCACGGCATACGAGTCGGTTTTACTGCCAAGGCGCTCCAATATTTTTCGCGATTTTGTTGTTTGTTTCATGTAGAAAATAGTTCATGATCTGATCATCCCCCCAAAAAACCGTCAGGATATTAAGTTGCACCCTGTATAGCTACTTACCAAAAAATAATGTTTTCTGCGGGGCCCTTAGTGCGGGCCCGACTCTTACTTGGCCGGTTTTTATTACTTGTTACTTTTTGGTTTTTTATTGTTTGTCATAAAATCTAATATAATGAATGACGTTCTATTGATAATGATGTATCTTTTGAATCTTAATAGGTTACCGGTTGTAATTTTCGCAGGATACGTGTCATTAATCCTGCGAAATTTTCAATCGGTAACGTATTACGATTCAAAAGATACAGCATTTTTAAGTTAGGACGGATGGACAGCGTAGGCTTAGTAATACAAACCCGTTTGCACCCTTTGGGTAAGGAACCCCTAAATTTAACGTTTGTATGAAAATGGAGGGGCTGTAACTCCATTAGATGCGCTGCTCGAATAACAAGAACGTTGCGTCTTTGACATGGACCATAAATTGATAGAATAAACGCTGTATTTGATTTAGGAGTGTCGTATTAAAAAGTAAAACTAGACGGGGCGACGGCACAACCTTGTAGCTAATGTATGCAGCCTGCATCCGCCGGACCGGCAGGGCGGGCAAGGCACTGAACATAGTTTTAAACAGTTTTTGATACTCTAGAGGTCAAATATGTTATACCAATCTAGATACGTTTTCAATGCATTTAATACTTTGGATGATAGATAGACATCAAAATTTTTTTACATTAGCAGTTTACAAAAGTGAATCGTATTAAAAATAAAACCGGTCAAGTGCGAGTACTCGCGCATCGAGGATTCCGTACCACACGACCACATAACATACCGACTCGCACTTTGCCGGTTTTTATTATTTGTTCTTGTAGTGTGGAGTTCGCTCTATAATCAAACCAAGTTTGACACTTGTATGTATTACCGTTTTTACGATAAAAACTAGTTTCTTGTATGAGGACTCCCCCTTAATTTTTGACTTTTTGATATTTTTCTTATTTGCAAATCCGCCGTAATAACGCACATTCTGTTAAAATTTGAACTATTTAGATAGTTACTATTACGGTTCAAAAGTTACAGCCCTTAATAGGTAGGACAGAAACACGTAGGCTCAGTAATAGGGTCCCATTTTCACCTTCTCCGTACGGAACCCTAAAAATCAATAATATTAGCACGGTTTGAATAAACATGAAGTACTACTTTTCATACCGCGAATGAACCAACGAACCTATTGCTTACGATCTCATGGTAACGGTGCGGTGCATGGTGGTGGAGTGCTTCATAGTGTAGTGCTGTGGTGGTGTGGTGCTGGTGTGAGGTGTCGGTGCTGTGTAGTGTGGTGTTGTGACGTGTGTGTGTGTGTGCACAGGGCGCGGAGGGCGAGGAGCAGACGCGGGAGAAGCGCAAGCTGGAAGGCGTCACCCAAGCTAAGTTCGGCATCAAAAACGCCGTACTCGGCTTCGTCTTCGGGGTAAGTTCCTACGCTGAAATACACCTTCAAAGATTCCTGCGTCTTATGCAAACACTTATGTAAATGTATATAAATCTAGTTACAAAACGTCCAAAATATTTTTATTGCAAAATTTAATCGATGAGACGCAACACGGATTAACGAAACGTCTCTTTTTATAGAAAATCAACTCACTGATCGACGCAAAAACACGGTTTGTGGATACACTAGACAAACAGAACATCGAGATAAACAAGCAGTACGGCATCGAGGCGCCGCAGAACGGTCTCGCTTCGCTCAGCGGCATCGTGGGACAAGTCCTGGGGCCTAAGCTGCAACTGCTGGGACCCAAGATTCAGGCAGTATCTGGTCTGCTGGGAGGTGCGTCGGGAGGGTCTGGAGGACAAGGTGGGGGCTCCGGGCTGGGCTCGATCATCTCGCTCGTCACCTCGCTGTCCGGGTCCTCGTCTGGCGGCGGCGCGGGCGGCTCCGCTACCGTTGAGACCATCGACTCATCCGAAGAGGATGACTCGTGATCTACTTACCCTTTTTAATTCCGTACACTACGGCACTTGTCTTGCTACTCTACCGTGTTAATAGCACTAAAACCAAAGTACAGTTTGGGAAAATTATTATATGGCTAAAACAGAAGAAGCGGTAGGCCAAAATATTACTGACATTCAAAAATTTACCCAGTGTTTTTAACTTTTTCTTTTTTAAGTTTATTTTTAATGTTACTAATTGTACGCGATGTTTTAGTAGCAGAGTGTCAAGAGCGAGTGTGGTAATGTATTGTAATTTCCCCCTCCCCGCGTGTTCCCGACCGCCTGTACAGTCCGCGGTCAGTCCCAGGAGTCCCAGGGCCAGGGCGAGCCGCACATAGCTCCTTGTATTTATAATTGTAAATAGTTTTTAGGTGAGTGCTGGTGATATTAAATGTTTCCTTCCAAGTGTTTGTTTGTTTGCACGTCTCGCACCGATTTCCCGCACAGATCCCGATGGTCACGTTTTATAATCTCCAAACGCATACCTAAACTTTAGTAAATTATTACTTAATACTGTAAACCTAGTGTCATGTTTAATTCTCCATCATTTATTAACATTTATGATTATAAAACGTTGCCAGAAGCTGTAGATAAAAGTAGAAGTAGTGTTTGTAGCACGATTGATTTAGATTTTTTGTGTTGTTTTGTACAGCCTTAACCTGACATGGCAAGTTGTAGATACTTTAATAGTTGAATTACATGTAGATAATGTTTGGCATTATTGTGATAAGAAAATTGAAATAATGTCGATATTAATACAGCATGAACTAAAAATAAAATAGATCTAAAACAAAAGAAATACCGAATTAAATAGATGGTGTAAATATATTATCTACTGGCGCTGGTATCTAAAAAAACGACTTCGTCTATTCTAGTCCTATTTCTACTATGAATTCAGTGCCTGTATATACATAGTTCTAGTCGCCCGCTTGTCTTTAGCTCTAAGTATAATTCTATTTAATTCCTTTTTGGCCCAAGTGTGTTTCTACTTGTCTAATTATTTAATTTGCTGCACGCAGCTATCTGATACTCGTGGCCTTACTGTCTCGATCGCTAGAGCGGAATATTTCCCATTTGAAGGTGAATTGCTTTGCAATCTTTCTGGTACAGTCTCATACAGGATCGTGCGTAGAAGGTAGCTAAAAAAAAGACGGTTATGTAGATTACAAATGTTGTTTTGCGAGCTTTTTGCTTTAATAGTCCATTTACTTTATACACACTTCCTTGAAATAATAATTTATGTTTACGTCGATAAGTAGTTGTTGAACACAGCGTATTAAAAAACGTAAAAAAAGCAGAAAACTGTTTGCTCAGACTTAATAACCGAACGTTTATTTCGTTATGAACATTTTGAAATTAGCACAAAATATTTCAAAAGTCAAAGGCGTCATATCATATATGCATGAAAGAAAAAATGTTTACGTGTCGATTGTTGCTCAGCTAATTGACCAAATTTTTATATGGCTACTGCATTCTTATTCGTAGGGCTACTGCGTTAATTAATTAACACCATAAACATAATTCGAAATAGTGTGTATGTGTTTGGGACGTTATTTCATAGGAAACCAAACGTCACCTACCAATTTGAAACAGTGGAAAAATGAGATAAAATGAAGCTCAAAAAGCTATTACGTCAACGGTTATTTGTTGGTTGAATTAAATTTCATGACTCAGTTTTGATATCTGCTCTACAGTTACAATTATCGTAAATATAAACTGTCCAGGTGAGGGTGTAATAAAAAAGTGGACGTGAGTAGTAATTCGTACCTACTTCATAATTCACAATATAATTACATACTGCATACTTGTTTTTTAATTTGGTGAACCACTATGCACGAGTATTTCCTGGTCTAAAAACGTTATCTGAAACAAAAGATTAAAATAATTCAATAAATTCGAAATTAAAGCGATTTTGAATTGACTAATATTTTCACTAGAAAATATTCTGTCCAATTGCATGCCTATTTCTAGAAGGTACTTGATTGGTTTTTCAAAATAGTTTTATATTGTTAAACCAACCAAGAACGATGTACTTGTAGTCTTCATGTAGTTTTTGTGTCATATTATTTATTCGCCCTAATAAGTCGGTGTAGCACAACCGTAGCACTCGTAGCGTTTGCGTAGGCCGTAGCATCACCGTAGCATCGTCCTTGCGCAGTGACAGTTATGCACACACACAAGATATTCATGTTAGTAATTATAAATGCAAATCAAACTCAAATCCACGTTCGTATGACCTTACAATCACTGACTCCAAGGATATCTCGGTTAAACAAATAAAAGCCTGAACCCAGAGGCTATAATCAGCTGAAATCATTATTATTGCATGCTAAAAGCAATATTTCGAACGATTAATGCCTCATCTATAGTTCAAATTACGTGTAGTTAAAAAGATGTCGTTTGTCGAATGATTGATGTGTTTTAGCAATTACCTCATAACCTTCTAAGTAAAGTACTATTATTACTCACAGGTCACAGCTGATAATCGCCTATTGCACAGTAATATGAGTTTGTGTATCTGACAGTAGATTTAACTTTAATAATTTGGTAACACAACAGTACACCTAGTTTCTCGCACGTAGTTTGCGGCAGCTCTTTTTTCATCCCCGTTTAGAAATCCATACCCACCTGAGAAGTGTTTGTACCCGGCTGAATTAAACTGATGGAAAACAAGGAAACTAATAATGATATAACAATGTCGTACAGAATAAAAAAATCATAAAACCACATTGTGTTTTAATTTTTGTTCAATATTCACCGCGACGAGCTTCAAATGAGTTCCAATTCGCACAATTAAAATGGATAACACATAGATTACACATAACAATAAATCTACCTGTCAGTAAATTGAATTTTACGATATTTAATTTACCCACGTGACGAAGTGTATTCGTTTCGGGTCGTTTCGCAGCTGGCAAATGTATATGATCAAAGAACACAATACAAATCGTATGATAGTTGGAATCATACACAGATTAGGAGGAATATCGAGCTTCCCAAGGAAATGGAAATTATCCTTTTATATCGTGGTATTTCTTATAAAATTCAAATTCTTTACCAGTTTTGTAGGCGATTCGTAATTGCGTTCTCATTTGGAAACTGACAATGATACAATCATCTACAGGGTGTAACAAAACACCCTAGTAATACTTAAGGGGGTGCTGCAGACCATCAAACTGAACAACTCTCACTATGGAGCCAACATCGAAATCGAGAAAAAAAAAATCCGCTCTTTCATACAAAACTGCAGTACCGTCTCGACTCTAATGTATGGGACGGCAGATTTTTTTATATTTTTCCATCGTGAAAGTTGTTCAGATTGATGGTCTGAAGCACCCCCTTAAGTATTACTAGGGTGTTTTGCTACACCCTGTATATTTATCTCATATAATTGAACACATTTCATCGTGATTCCACAGAACAACGCAAGTAGGTACTCAATATATCAAAATAATTATAGTTATCCTGACTATTTACAAATATTGTACACTAGTTAACGCTATGAACGACAGCTTATAAACGAAACATGCTACCAACTCAAGTGGAAAATTAAGTGGAATTTAAAAAGCGAGAGGTATTAAAAAGGCCGACCGTAGGGCGAATGGTGAGTGTTGTAAGTATGCGCAGAATGGCACTACATCGAGGCGCCGGGCAGCCACGGGTACGGCCTCTCGCGCATCGTGGTCGGGGGCGGGGAGGTCCCAGAGGCCGTCACGCCAAATACAGACTACTACGGACGACATCCCGGTCTTCGACAGGAACAAGGTCAGCCTGGACTTCCCGGGCAACCTGTTTGGGCCTTCGGTGTCGCTCCTCATCAAAACCACTAAGATCGTCGGCGATGTTATACAGGTAATTAAGTATTATTGACGTCGAAATCTATAGAATTAGTATTGAACGGAAATAAAAAAATATAAAACGAAACGGTGCCGTCACGCGACATGAAAAATGACGTCCCGAAAATTCCCAATAGCTACCTAAGTAAAGCTCTTAATATTAGCACTCTGCCGCGCATTCAACAGCACAAAATACTCTTATATTATAAGAGTAGGTACATTATTAGCAAAATTATATTGATCTCGGTTTTCAGTCAAAAGGACCTTCCACTAAAATAGCGCATATCGCAATTTTTTTTAAGTTAACAAAAAATCATTACGTGCAGATGATAATCATGTTGATTAGCGATTTACAAATCGGCAACACTTATTGCTTCATCTGTTCTGTCTCCATTGTGCTTGTATAAATGGAAACCTCTTTCTGCTCGCTAATAACAATAACTCAAGAATAGTTGAATGGATTTTATTGCTAATTTACGTTAACCTTGAATATTACTTTGAGGGTTTCGTAAGATAAAGGGAGTTTATTTATGTATGAGGCAAGCTGGTGATCATTAACTAACTCATCTAACTTCATCATCAGCAGTCTATATAAACGTCCCACTGCAGGGCACACGCCTACCCTCAGGGAGGCTGTATGGGCATCAGTTCACAACGCGTGCCCAATGCGGATTGGTATACTTCATATACGCATCGCTTTCTTCTTCAACGTATGCAAGTTTCCTCACGATGTTTTCCTTCGCCGTATAATAGCAGTCGATAAATACGTACATAAGTTAGAGAAAACCCATTGGTCAATGGCACCTTTCTGTCCTCCATGGTATATGGTAAGGTATATGGTATGTCGCACTTAACAAAATTAAAATTACAGAACTCAGCGGTGCGGTACCAATCATTCCTGCGGCTTTTCCGACCGCTGTTCCGGGGTCCCTTTGAGATCAAGGGATTGGACCCCCCCACCACTACTACCACCACCGAGCGCGAGCGGTCAGCTGACAACGAGGTGCGCCGGCGGCGACATCTACCGTTCTCCACGTGAATCACGCGCTTTTTGCAACACTGTTATAGAAAGTAGTTTGTGAAGTAATTCGGGTTTAAGGCTAAGTTTAGTTTGCATCAATGTTTTATTGACTCGTCAGAGACTGTTTTCTTCGTATTTTTTTATCCAGATCGAACAAGATTGAAATGAAAGATTACCATTGATTTTGATAAATGTTGAATATAGAAGAATATCATTTATTACAATCGTGTCTACTAAAAATAGAACCCATTGCACTGCATACTTGCATCCGTTTGGTGCGATCTGACGACTTTCTACTTTTCGTGTATTTGCTGGTCAATTGCGTATTTGTAAAATTAAATAAAAAGGAGTGCAGAAAGATCGGATCTTTGCCGAAAGTTTTTTTAAACTGGTTTGTTGTGTATTCATATTTTGTGGATGCAGAAATATTCTACTCGGGCCCAACGTTCAGTAGCGCCTTCATCAAGTAGTCAAAGCTTCATCAAAATATTGAATATTTCTCAATAAAGAAAAGCCAAAATGAAAAAGTATTACTCCAATAAGTATATTTTTTCTTTTTTCATTTTTTTCATTTTTTCATTTTTCATTTTGTAGTAACAAAAGCACAAAATAGACAAAAAAAATAAAAGCTAAGTATTTTTATAGTACCACTTTTATAGGTTATAAACATTCCACTTTTAAGAATATTAAAATAAATGTAAAAGTGACCGGTTTTCGTACCCAAAGGGTGAAAACGGGACCCTATTCATAAGCCTGTGCTGTCCGTCCATCCATATTTAGGGCTATAACTTTTGAACCGTAATAGCTAGACAGCTGGAATGTTTGAAAAATGTTTTTCTTCTTTCAATTTGTTAGCTTGGATCTATAAATAAAACTGGTCAAGTGCGAGTCGGGCTACTCGCGCACCGAGGGTTCCGTACCACACTACCACACAACATACACATGTTAACTTACAAAAAAGCTTTGTTTTCTCCGGGACCTTTAGCGCGAGACCGACTCACACTGGGCCGGTTTTCATTATTTGTTGTTATACTGTAGAGTTTGTTCTATAATCGTACCAAGTTTGACGCTTGTATGTACCGTTTTGTATAGAGCGAGAAGAAAAAACGTTGATAAAAACTAGTTTCTTGTATGAGGACCCCCTTTAATTTTTATCATTTTGATATTTTTATTTTTGTTAACAAATCCGCCGTAATAACGCATATTCTGTGAAAATTTTAAGTGTCTAGCTATTACAGTTCAAAAGTTACAGCCCTAAATAAGTAAGACTGACGGACGGACGGACAACGTAGGCTTAGTAATAGGGTCCCGTTTTCACCCTGTGAGTACGAAACCCAATAATTTTTTTTTTTTTTTGTTTATTCATAATGGGTTTGCACTTGGCTTCAGCTCACCTGATGGAAAGTGTAGATGAAGCCGAGGATGTAGCGCGCTCGCCCAGATAAAACCTATTTACTCTTCTGTCGTTCGTGAACTGTACACACGGCGACAGATCAACCTACCCATAGTTGAACTCTATTTTCATGGACATAAGGTCGAACTATGGGTAGGTTGATCTGTCGCCGTGTGTACATGACGTAGAAGCGGCGTAGGGGGAATCACTATAAAGAGAAGCGGTGTAAAGGGAAAGCGGTGTATCGGGAAGCGGCGTAACGGGAAAGCGGTGTGCCGGGAATAATTCCTTTTAAAAATATCCTGATTGTATTTGCTTGGGAAAACAGACGCAGGGAGAGAAGTATATTTTTCTCCGGGACCTTTAGCGCAAGACCGACTCACACTTGTCCGGTTTTTATTATTCGTTGTTATAGAGTTTGCTCTATAACTACACCAAGTTTGACGATTGCGTATTACGGTTTTTACGATAGAGCGAGAAGAGAATAAAAATTGTATTTCCTTGTATGAGGACCCCCCTCAACATTAAAATTTTTGTAGCACTCTTTTAATTTAGGCTTTCTTGGTTGAGAAATCTTAAATATTGTGACGAGGGCGCCACTGGACGGTAAAAGAAGCCTTAAAACAAATAAGTATAATGTACTAATAAACCGAGATACGACCGTAAAATTATGCATCTATTTCTCTGGCGAACGAAATGGTGATTCTAGTGAATGTTTACACAGGGGTTAAAATACAACGCCGCCAGGTAGCCTAGAAAAATCTTGCCGCAAGTACCTTTTCCATTATGATTTATTGGTACAATTTTTTCCACCTATCTGTTGGGGAAGTAAATAAAGTGCCATCGGAAGCAGACTGATCAAAAGAACTGAAAAAAACTAGGGTTGCCACCTCTCAGTCTGCCGTCTGCCACAACTCTAGGGCAGCCAGGTTCAAAAATGACTTCTTTGAACGGCGGCGGCTGGCGGTGACTTTGGCGGCAGATTGAGAGGTGGCAACCCTAGTTTTTTTCAGTTCTTTTGATCAGTCTCCTTGCGATGGCACCTTATTTACTTCCCAAACAGATAGGTGGAAAAAACTGAACCAAAAATCTTAATGGAAAAGTACATGCGGTAATATTTTTCTAGGCTACCTGGCGGCGGCACGGGGCGTTGTATTAGCCCCTGTGTAAACATTAACTAGAATCACATTTCGATCACCAAAGAAATATTTGCATAATTTTACGGTCGGATCTCGGACCATAAGTGCCTAAAACGATTTAGCTAACTGGCTACAAAGTCTTCGTATGCGCAGACCACGTACCTACTTGAAATAAGTATGTAGGTAGCACAGACTAATTAGAAAGAAGGTACTTGAAAAAATTAAATACTCCTACCTTCTGAATGAGTGAGCCGATTGCGGTGCAATAAACCTAATTGCTACCCTAATTGTTAATCCAACAATCCTCAAAACCCAATCCTAATTGGTTCAGCAGTTTGTAAGTAATGTGTGCACAAACAAACAGGTAAACAGACAAGCTGTTGTCTCATACGACATCCATTGGAAGAAATCTTATACATAAGGTTAGTTTATGTGATATTTGAATAGCTCAAAGGTAATTTAATTCCGAGTCATTTTATAAACTTCTTTTTTAGGGTTCCGAAGTCAACAAGGAACCCTTATAATTTCGCCATGTCCGTCCGTCTGTCCATCCGTCCATCCGTCCGTCTGTCCGCGGCTTAGCTCAGAGACGCTTAGTACTGGAAAGCTATAATTTGGCATGGGTATACATATTAATCACGCCGACAAAGTTGTGAAATAAAATCTTGAAAAATATTTTTTTTTAGGGTACCTACCCTACTCGCGAAGTGGGAATGAATTTTTCTTTTCTCGTCTATCCCATGTCTTTGGATAGGTCTTTTAAAAATATTATGGGTTTAGGAAACCTATTTTTCGATTTAGGGGTCCGTTAGGGAAATATTAAGCTTTAAAGCGAAAATTTTGGTTAGAGTCAAGTGTCCCCCCCCCCCTCCTCTCCCAGCTCAACGGTTGTAGTTGGAGATATGAAAAAAATAATGGCAATAGCATATATAACGAATTTAAAAGGAAAACTATCACCGTTAAGTAGGCTTTACAAGTTTACGAGTAATAGTCCATCAACTTAAAAATGTACTTTTTAGACTTTATTAGCCTTTTTCAAATATTATGAATTTTTAAACATGTTACAGCCATGTTGTGCTATTTCGAATCAATTAAAGATTGAAAAATTTAGTCTCGGGCGGGACTTGAACCCGCACCCTTCCAAACCGGGGAAGTGCGTTATCCAATTTCGCTACCGAGTCCACTAGCCAGAGAACGAAATTTTTAATCTGTGGACTCGGTAGCGAAATTGGATAACGCACTTCCCCGGTTTGGAAGGGTGCGGGTTCAAGTCCCGCCCGAGACTAAATTTTTCAATCTTTAATTGATTTATTAGCCTTTAACTAGTTTAAACCGTAGTATAAAGCAAAAAGCCTCCTTCTAAGTCCATATTATATTGTGACGGGCAACTATGGAACCCTATCCTGCGCGTGGTCCGACACGCACTTGGCCAGTTATTTTTAGATTACGTCGGCGCCATAAATAATCTTCTGCAGGTGTTAAGTTAGAAAGTTGCATTATACTTTAATGGGTGATTATACTCACGATACCATACAACATTTCCAAAGGAGCATAAAGGATATTCGCAGAAAACAATGTCAAGTTTCCATACAAATGTTCGATCTAGCTCATTCCATTCTTAGGTTGGATGTTTTTTCCCCAATTTTCTATATATTTCTTAGGGAAAGTTGTTCAGTATCATGAGTAAAATCACCACTTAAAATGATGCAACCGTTTACCCTAGCACCCCTGCCCTGTATTGTAAGGAAAGTGCGTGCTACTTAAATTATTTTTAAGAGTACTGGTTAAGATCAGCATGGGTACAGCTATAATTTAAACAATGATTTGGTTCAAAATAAATTCCAAACACAAGGTAATTCTTTTTGCCATCTCTGCGATGGCTGCGCATTAAAATATATTTTTTTCAATTATAAATATACAATAGTATACATTATTTTCATGTTTTATAGTTCAGATACCTATAACATCTGACAAAGATGCCAAGGAATTGTAATTGAATAGAATGAAATGAATTAGAAGGATCAAAGTAGGATTCAAAAACGCCTCCGACCGATTTATATTATGCACGTTGAGGGATAGATCTTGAAATTTATTGAGTATTTTGAGGTTGATTAACATTGTAGCTTCCATACAAACTTCACCATACGCGATGCCAACTTTGTATGGAAAGTAAACAATTGTTTTTAACTATATTGTAATTTTTTAGCACCACAAGTTTGTCAAATGATTTTTATTTATTTTGACCCGATAATGCTCAATTTAATAGCTAATAGATAATCTTTCTTGTACTGTGGTAGTAGTAGACGGAGATCCGACCGTAAAATTATGCACCTATTCCTTAGGCGAACGAAATGTAATTCTAGTGTATGTTTATACAGGGGTTAATTCAACGCCGCCAAGTTGCCTAAAAAAATCTTGCCGCAAGTGCCTTTTCCATTATAATTTATGGTATAACTTTTTCCACGTGTTTGTTAGGGAAGTGAATGAGGTGCCATTAGAAGGAGACTGGTCTAAAGTACTTTAAAAACTAGGGTTGCCACCTCTCAATCTGCCGCAAGACTAGGGTTGCCAGATTCAAAAATGACATATTTGGACCTGGCAACCCTGTAGTTGCGGCAGATTGAGAGGTGGCAACCCTAATTCTTAAAGTACTTTAGACCAGTCTCCTTCTGATGGCACCTCATTCACTTCCCTAACAAACACGTGGAAAAAGTTATACCAAAAATTATAATGGAAAAGGCACTTGCGGCAAGATTTTTTTAGGCAACTTGGTGGCGTTGAATTAACCCCTGTAACATACACTAGAATTACATTTCGTTCGCCTAAGGAATAGGTGCATAATTTTACGGTCGGATCTCGGACTATAGTGCCTACTTAAATTGTCCTAATGTCTTAAACAGGGTGTAACTTTCTTTATGGGGCGCTTCAGACCATTTTTACTATGGGACCAACATCGAAATCACGACAAAAAATCTGCTGTTTCATACATTTTGGTAGAGAAGCTATTGAAATGTTCTATGGAATAGGTGATTTTTTTTCGCGACTTCTATGTTGGCTCCTGAAAGTTGTTCAGTTTGATGGTCTTAAGCACCTTGTTCATATGTTACGCAATTAATGTTGCATCCTGTACCTATATACCTAGTTGTTTATTACTATTAATAAGTATATTTAAATCAAATCGCGCGGTTGTAAAATATTAAAGTTAATAAGACTGTAGAAATCGTTTATAGTTAGTTAAATTAGACCTATTTACTTTATTATAATATTTGAATGGGCTGATTTTTTAGAGTACAATTTTAAAATTTGTGTTTCACAATGCATGCTTCGATAAGAGATTGTTTAAATTAAATTGGGATGGAATTGACGAGTGTACCTATTTTATCAATAAAAAAATAGGTCGTTAACTTAATAATTATTATAATTGCATTAGTACTTAGTACCTATTGCTTTCAAAACTGTTACACCTAGAAAAGCCTTAATTGTACACTCAAAAAGGTAACGGTTAAAAATTGTGTTAAAGCAACCGTGTAAGTAATTTGTTTCATAAACAAAATGTAAAAATTAAACGCTTTGAACATTTTTCATTTTCTGTATTTCCATAAACGTTACAAATTATTTTATGACATTACACAACAAATAAATTTAGGGTTAAAACATTTACGAATATCATAATTGTCCTGTTTTAACAAAGTAGTAATATTGTACAAATATAGACCACATTACATTATCCTGAAATAAGACTTCCCTATTGGCTCTCTGAATTCAGGGAAGTGTAATTACATTCAGCAAGTTAGCATCCTAACTATCCATCCAGGTTTCGTTTGGGCGGAGTATGTCCAATTCGCAATTTATGTCCAATTCTCAATAGGTCCAATTCTTAATAGGTACAATGTCCACCGTATTCGTTCATGGTTTGCGTCAGAACTTGATTCAGTCTACTGACACTGACTCTATTTGGAAGTTAAAGCTTCCTAGTTACGTTGGTTGGTTGGATTTAGGATAACGTAACGTGGCCTGAAACCCTACGCTAGGATATCATGGACACTTCCCTGCTTCTCGGACAAATCAGCTCCTACATCAATCAGTTCCGTGCAGATCGCTAGATCACTAACTATATAATATGCAAACCATTTGAATTCACATACGTAGGTATATTATGTTTATTTGTATGTAATTATAGTACCTACTCGTAGATCTGCTGATGTAAAAGTTGAGTTTACGAGTTTATTTTAGCGCGAGTGTCCATGTTGCGCTTAAGCAGGCATTATTCCCGTCACATAAGGTACCATATATTATGCATAAGAATATATGGTATAATATGTGTAAATTAATAAAAGCCAACGACCCGACGAGTAATTAATGTTTTAACTTTTCGTAATTTTTGTTTTATTTATTTTATATTGAATTATTTTGGCTTTAGTTTACTTATATAAACGCAATGGTCGCTTGCATGACCGTGGTCGCGATCGTGATCGTGGTCTTGGTCGGAAGGTGCGCGTGCGGTCGAGCGCGCGGTTCAGTCGGTCGATGTGGCGCAGCTGGTGCAGCACGAGGCGCACGTGCGAGTCGCGCAGTGCGCGCACGCCGCCTACCCACTCATTTCCCTTTGACTCCGTGTCTTGTTCTAAAACATATTTTTAGATTATGATTGAGTTCATGTGCCATAATATATACAGGGTGTAAAAAGACTTCTCCCGAAAACTGAAACTATGGATACAGACCATGATACCTAACACTTTGGCACTGAAATTTTTTTATTTTATTTTCACAAATTTAATTTTTTTTCGGGCCTTTATTTCTACAATTATGAACATTAAAGCCTACCAGTGACATAATGCAATACAATTTTAATTGTTAAACACAAACATTTCGAAAATAGCAAAAATCCGCAATGTAAAACGCACTCATCAAACTCTTCGCCAAGCTACGGTCGCGCGCCATACAGCTGTAAGGTCACTGCCCGCTCACCCGAGCGATGTACGCTTTACATTGCGTGGCAAGAAAATGGAAAAATCACGAATATTTTTTTTAAATTTAAAAGGTAAGCGCCATTAATTTTTATATAGGTTCAGTGATATGTTCTTAAAGTTTTCGGGAGATGTCTTTTTACACCCTGTATATTATACTTTTCAAAATTCAAAATTTTTATTCAATATAATATCACATAGATAGCTTTTTGACGTCATTTTTGACTCTACCACCGTGTCAGAAGGTGTTCCGTTGAGAGACTATTGGTACAAAACCCTGTTGGAGCCTTACCATAACCATCAAACTGACCAACAATCACTATGGAGTACGGAGCTAACATTGAAATCGCGAAAAAAAGTCAGCTGATCCATAAAAAAAATTCAAAGATAATATTGGTTCCATAGAGAAAGTCGTTCAGGTTGATGGTCTGAAGCAACCATTTAAGGCTCCAACAGGGTTTTTTTACATCCTGTATTATAACGAAAAATTAAAATCGAATTCAAAACTAAAAAGTACAAAATGATAATACAAGCAACGTCTTTAATTTGTTTTATTAAAGTCGCTGTCAAGCAGGTACGATACGGTAAATAGTAGCTGAACGTACATATCCGAGAACACAGAGCAGGGAGGAGATGTTATTCGAAAAGGAAAGCACTGTAGGTCTCTCCGTTAGAAGGGTGGTGCCTTCTCAAGTACCTACAGTATTGGACTGGCATGGCAAAGTCTTCATTCTTAGGTCTGAGAAGATAGCTTAATCCGAATAAGAAGATAGATTAATGAGGTATAAAAGGTTGCATGCTTATTCCTCAGGTAAAATGTAAGTAGGTAAGGTATAGTATTTTAAACTCGAAGCACTCAAATAGAATAGAAACTTACCAGTAGCATAAGATACTTCCGATGTACTTTTTCTGCGGAAAATTTATCGTTATAAAGTTTCAATATACAGGGGTCCAACTTAATATGCTGACGGTATTTTACCTGTTAAAAAGCCGTCAGCATATTAAGTTGAACCTCCTATCCTACTCGACCTAATGTATGGGACAGCTACATTTTTATTCTCGATTTCGACCTTGGCCCCGTAGAGACAGTTGTTCAGTTTGATGGTTTGATCATCTTAAAATAAAAGCGGTCAAGTGCGAGTCGGGCTACTTGCGCACGCAGGGTTCCGTACCACACCACTACAGAACACAACATTATTAGCTTAGAAAAAAAACTTTTTTGTCCGGGATCTTTAGTGCGAGACCGACTCACACTTGGCCGGTTTTTAGTATTTGTTGTTATTTTGTAGAGTTTGCTCTATAATCACACTAAGTTTGACGCTTGTATGTACTACCGTTTTTACGATAGAGCGTAAAGAAAAAAACTTTGATAAAAACTAGTTTCGTTGTTGAGAACCCCCCCTTAATTTTTAACTTTTTGACATCTTTATTATTTGTTAACAAAACCGCCGTAATAACGCATAATCTAATTAATCTTAAATTTCAACTATCTAGCTATTACGGTTAAAAAGTTACAGCCCTAAATAGGTAGGACAGACGGACGGAGGGACAACGTAGGCTTAGTAATAGGGTCCCGTTTTCACCCTTTTGGTACGGAACCCCTGAAAAATACAATATTTTCTGCGGGACTGATAGACGAGATATGCGGAGAATTATTTCGAAATGGTTTTAGATACAGCACTAAAAAAAAGTGACATACCGAATTGATAAATTTTCGGGAAAGAAGTAGCCTGTTTTGTGAAAAAGAACATCAGGTTCTTTAATTTTAACCTCTTAGAACAAAGCCGCCTATAATGGCTAGTAGGTATAATATCCGAGTAAATAAATTAAGCTAAGTATGGTTTTGAGATTATGATTATGACTCACATATACGCCATAGCTTGAACAGCAATACTGCAACATGATTGATCACCGCGTCGTCTTTCACGTTTAGGCTCTCTTCTGTAAACATTTAATGTGCAAAATTTCCATATATGTAGGTTTTATGTAACGCACCCTATATACCCATAACTACACTACGTACAAAACACAAAATAGTGCGGTAGAAAGCCTGCATAGACGCGGCTGCCGCGGCGAGGGCGCAGCGTGCTGTGAGACGAAACAACAACAACATACCGCACCCTCTCGCACGATTCGCAGCGTTCAACTTCTAATAGTTCAAAGTCCAAACAGGGTAACCTGACCTGTCGCCGTGTGTACATTATAACTGGGAATCGGATATTTGGATGCATATTTACCTAAACTTCATTTTTCGCTATATAATTATGGAAGTGGCTTCTTAAATTTTTTTTTTTAAACAGGTATGTCAGGAAACCCGGGAATACATAACTAAGGGTATTTCCACGGTTTTCGATTATTCACGTGATTTCCTTGGCAAATTTTATTTTTAGTTTTTTCCTGAAACAGGCATTTATAAATATATGTTATGTTATGTACATGAATTCAAAGCACATACAAGTAGTTTCAAAGTTATTTAATTTCAAAAAAATTTGGTCCACGGAAATCAAAAATATTGATTATAAATTAGTATAATATTGTTATTGATATTGATAGGTGAATCCTTTATAATAAATATAAATATATTATATACTAGTTTTTATTTTGAATAATAAAAACAATCGTATTTCACATAAATGTGGTATGGAGATGATGACACCAAGTAACTGAAACTCAAACTGTACTATAAAAACGGAATGATGATCAAAAAATTAGGTAGATACCATACTTCAAATAATTTTTTTATAATATACTAGTCGTAATTTTGATTTTGTTGCCAAAAAATCCAAGGAAATCAGTGCCAAGGAAATCAAAAACCTACCTAATCATCAGTTCACACAAAACAAACGACAATAGGATTCTGATATGTTGACAGAAGATAATCATACTAAAATGCCTTGGTTTTATAATCTCAACAGAATAGTAAATGAAAACCAGTAAAAAAAATCGTTTCCAAGGAGGAGGAAAAGGAGAAGGAACTTTAGTGAAACCAAAGCCAAGGAAATCAGATATTTACCTTAGTACCTAATACCGAAACTTGGGAAGCAAGCGCCCAACCATATGTACTATGACCTATGACCATGGCTGAAACTTCCAATCATGCACGGGAACATGCGGATTGAAAGATTGGTTTGGGATATGCACGCTATTTTTTGCCGTACCAAGGAAATCACGTTTGAGAGCCGGACATATCTTTCGAATTCAATTAAAATTTGAAGAAAGGTGTAAAGCCTATTGTATTTTATGGAATGAATTCACTATATTGTTACTTATTTAAAAAAAAAAATTGAAATACAACAAATCTACATAGAAGTTGCGTTTTAAGTAGCTTTTTTCCTGAAAACGGAAGTCCGGACGCGCCAAGGAAATCAAATATTTGGATTTTGAAAAAAAAATTCATAGACTTCCATACAGTTTCAGTTTTTTTTCAATTTGCGCCAACTGTCTTAGGCCTTCCTTTAACGGAAAAAAAATACTCCCATGTCTTGCAGACTGTTTTAGTACCGATTCTACACTCGGACATCCAAAATTCGGAATCCATGGAATTACCACTAATCGGATGTATAGTATGGAAGCATCTTCATAAAACTATTTAATTTTAAAATGAAAATTTTATTTATTTCGGTAAAATAAATCCCGGGATGTCAAGAAGTCCGGGAATACATGACTAATTGGATGCATAGTATGAAAGAGACTTCATTAAATTATCAAATTAAACAAAAAACTTTTTTTTCGGTACGAAAGTGCACTCCACACCACAATAGCCAACACCTCAACTTTAGGTGAATATGCATCCGATTATCCGATCTCTAATTATAATAGCGCTAGAATATTAAAAGCCTTTTCTTAGAAACAATATGAATCGGCTAGATGAATTGGGCGTTCAAACGCTCTATACTTACTCCCAATGACATTATTTTACTTTTATCTAACCTGGAGTGCGATTTTTGAATCTCATTCGCTGAGTTCAGCAGTTGA
Source organism: Agonopterix subpropinquella (assembly GCA_922987775.1). NCBI lineage: Eukaryota > Metazoa > Arthropoda > Insecta > Lepidoptera > Depressariidae > Agonopterix > Agonopterix subpropinquella. The sequence goes on along the minus strand of OV277693.1, from coordinate 49,384,249 downwards.
AAATGTCAAAATTACTATGGAGATATGCATCTTTCTACTGCTGATTTGACTTTCAAAAATAATACCTCACGGGAGCGATTTTTGTCATGTTGTTTACATTTTACTTGCCCGTTCTTTAGTACGCATTTGATTTGGTATTTTGATATTTCAGTAGACTTCACCAGATAATTTGTTGTTATACATCGAATTCTGGTAGATTTATCAAAAATATTGTAGACTTCAGTTAAATCTACCAGAATTAAATTTATAACAACAAATTTCCGAATCAGCAAAAAAGAATTGTATTAAAAAAATGTTTTGTAGTGGATAATTACATATTTCACATTATACTACTACATAATGGTTTGCACCAATGTAAGAAACGCAAAATTACCGATAAGCAAAATTACAGTTATATAGCGTAATGCCAGAATGCCAGGGCCTCTATCCGCACATTCGACTTCGCAATGGTTCGCAACCATTCGATTCGACAAGAATGGAATGGTTGAAGAGGCTAAAGATGTATGTGGTGTGACCAAAAGGAAAATTGGAAAGATGTTGACACCTAATTGGTGGGATGAAGATGTAAAAAAGGTAGCGAATGCGAAAAAGAAGGCATCGCTAGACTATCTAGCAATTAAGTCTAACAAAAGAATGTATGGAAGTATGATATCAGAAGAAGATGTTATAAATGTAAAATTGAAGTATAACACTGCAAAAAAGAAAGTGAAAGAATTTGTGGAGAGAAAAAAAGAGGATATGAAAGAAAAATTTGATAAAAGATAATTTCCGACGCAATATTAAACTGTTCTGGAAACAGATTAAATTGGCACGGGGAAAATCGGAAATGTCAAAGATCGACACAATTAGGGATGACGAAACGAACGAAAAAAGTAAAGTATTGGAAGTATGGAAGAAATATTTTGAAAGTTTATTTGAAAATGGGGAGGCAGTAACACACGCTGCAGAAGCAGAAGGGAGGGTCAACAATAATCAAAGTGAGTGTGATGATATAATAAGTATGGACGAGATTATGAAAGCATTGAAAAGTATGAAAGTTGGTAAGGCTGCAGGATATGATAGGGTGTCGGTTGAGATGCTGAGGAGCGGAGGGGGAGTGGTAGCAAGCATATTGTACCTACTGTTTAATAAATGCCTGAGATGTGGACAAGTACCAGATGACTGGTGCAAAGCGGTCATCGTTCCACTGTACAAGGGCAAAGAGTCAAAGCAGGAATGCAAGAACTACCGAGGCATCAGCCTCCTCAGTGTTGTCGGCAAAGTGTACGCAAAAGTGTTGATAGAAAGAGTGTTGCGTAAAACGGAGGAAAAAATCTGGGATGTGCAAGCCGGATTCCGAAAGGGAATGGGGTGTACGGACCAAGTCTTCTCTCTACGGGGCATATCAGAAAAGTTTTTGGCTAAAAACCAAAAAGTTTTTTGCGCTTTCGTAGATTTGGAGAAGGCTTATGATCGGGTGATGAAGAACGAATTATGGTCTACGTTGACCATGTATGGGGTGGATAGCAACTTGGTGCAGGCACTGAAATCTTTGTTCAGCTTGAAGAAGCTTTGTTGAGGGTTCTAGTGCCTGCATTAGGATAAACGGGGCATACACAGACTGGTTCGACATCTCCAGGGGTGTCAGACAGGGATGTGTAGCGTCACCGTGGTTGTTCAACTTATTCATGGACAGCTGTTTGAGTGATTTGAAAGAAACAGAGTATGGTTTAAGGATGAATGGGTTGCTCGTCAAATGTTTGTTATATGCTGATGATCAAGTGCTACTGGCATCATCGGCAGACGATTTACAGGAGATGGTAACATGCATGAATGAGGCATTTAAGAAGAAAGGAATGAAAGTGAATGTAAAGAAGACGAAAGTTATGGTACTCGAAAGGGATGAAATAATGACTGAATGTAAAAATATGATAGGAGATGAAAAAGTGGAAAAGGTTGAAGAATTTGTATATTTGGGATGTATGTTTACGAGAGATGGTAAGTGTGATGGGGACATAGAGAGACGAGTGAAAGCGGGAAATAGGATTAATGGAGCGATGCAAATATTCATGAAAAGTCATAACGTGTCCAAAAAGGCACGTTTGGCAGTTCATGACGGTGTGCTAGCTCCAACTTTGATGTATGGCAGCGAATGTTGGGTATGGCAGAAGAGGAATGAATCCAGAATAAATGCTGTCGAAATGCGTTCTTTACGCAGTATGTGTGGTGTGACTCTAAATGACAGAATACGAAACAGTGTAATAAGAGAAAGATGTGGATTGAAAGAGGATATAGTAACAAGGATTGAAAAGGGAATGCTGAGATGGTTTGGTCATGTGGAAAGAATGAGTGATAGCAGAATGACGAATGAAATATATAAAGCAAGTGTGATTGGGACAGTCGAAAGGGGTCGCCCTAGACGTACGTATGCGGACCAAATTGGTAGCGTACTTAAGAAGGGTCAGATCAAATGTACCCGAAACCGACGAGCGTGTATGAAACGACTTATGAGTGTGGAAGAGGCGAAAGAGGTGTGTCAGGATCGTAGCCGATGGCGATCTATTGTCTCTGCCTACACCAATGGGACACAGGCGTGAGTATATGTATGTATGTATGATTGTATGTATGACTTCGCAATTGTGTGAACGTTTTCGTTCCAAAGTCAACTCTATTACAACGAAGTGCGGAACGAAACAGTGGAGATATATCGAACATAGAAAGTCCGGGTACAGGGCCAGATTCGCAAAATCTCAGCAACGCAAAATTCCAGGAGTGCTATTTTTGAACATCACACGTTCATACGAATAGTAGAAAGATGCATAATCTCCATAGTAATTTTGACATTTTCTACTACTCGTTTGAAGTGTGATGTTCAAAAATCGCACTCCAGATTCGCGAAATGCGAGTAGGAATGCAAAATGCCAGGAACGTAAAAATTTGTCTCGGTCTCCGAAGTAAAACGCTGGCTAGGTGCCTACGGAAAGTAGCATAGCAAAATCATAAAAGAAGGCTAAAAATACAAACCGTGGTAAGCCAAAAGAAGATATAGCAGTGGTAGCTGCATCCGCCACTGAGACCCGCAGCGGGAGGTTTGACACGAGCTCGTCCAGCACACGTCGCACCATGCTCTCATTTATCTGACAATATTATAAGACTTCTTCAGAACTGTACACATGCATGAGCAATTATTGTGGTGCAGACTAGCATTGCTATTATACAATACATTTTTCTTTCCTTTGTCAGAGATGGTACATGGATGTATTCTTCAAAGCTACAAGCCGCGTGTTTGTTACTATTAAGAAGGACGCGGCTTGTTGCTGAGACTTACCAGAATAATTCTTTTACAGGTGAGTCTCAGCATCATAGTAATTTAACAGTACAACATGCGACATTATACCTACAGGGTCCAACTTAATATGCTGACGATTTTTTAAGATTATGATCAGACCTTGAAACTGAACAACTTTTCTGTATTCTAATACAGAACAGATCTACATCGAAATCGTGAAAAAAATCAGCTGTCGTAATTATACAAACGGAGCGTCCAAAGTATTTTTTAGCTTCCTCGCACCTAGGTGTATCCAAAAATACCACATGTGTGTTCCGCGATTTTTTGTAGTTTTGAAGTTACGATTTTTTTATGTGTGTTTGATAATTTTCTACTGGAACACTGGAACGGCTTAAAACTGTCATAACTTTTTTCATAGTAAGAATTTTTGGAATTTTGTGTTTGCCCTTCCGTACGTAAAATAAATAACATTCATACAAGTTGCCGAAAAAAGCGTCAAAAGTTAAAATTGTAGGGTTGAGTAAAATCCACGGAGTAAAATTTTCAGCCGTGAGTCGCGGAGGGTCGCGCGACCGTAAAATGTATGAACGCGACGCTCCGCGAGACACGCACGGCGACCGCAAAGTGTCGCTCGTCTGTAAGCGCTCTAACGCATTATGTATGTAGTATATACAATATGTAACGCATTTAAGCTGTATATTAATTTCAATGTTAATCCCTTAGTAATTTTTTTTTTCTGGTTTATGGTCTGAAGCAAATGTATGTAATTCATTTAAGTTTACACGCTGTATAATAAATTACCATAATATGCCGTCGCTTCTGTTTGCTGGAAACTCTAGAGGAAACCTTGGAGGTGGAAAGGAACGAAGCAAAACGTGGTGACGGCGGGACGGGTTGAAACGGCATCGTTATGTCGGCCAGGTACACCGGTGGCGATATTTCCGATGTGTCACCGATTTGCGGCGAATAGACTGTTATCTGTGTCTGAACGAAATAAAAAACAATATTATAGTCTTCAGAATTTTCTATTAGCTGAAATCTTGCTAAAAGGCGTTTGAAAGGCGTTCCTGTCGGTTTGAAGATTGAAAAATCTTAGATGAAAGTAAAATTAAGGGATCGTCAAGTTAAAACAAATGACAGGTACACTTCAAGTGATCAGGCACGTATCCAGGGCGGGATCCGTCCCCCCCAGCCCCCTTGATTTTTCAGAGTTTTTCAGTTAATATGAAATGAAGTCTGGATACGTGCTTGCAAGTAATTACAGTACTCTGTGCTTCAATTGACAGGTGTGCTAGTGTGTATGGACCAAGTTACTATTTTGCGTGCTTCAACCAAACGCATTAGGCCAGTCATTTTACGGAGTTTTGTTAGGCGGGGTAGGATGTAATTACTAATTGGACTTTTAAACTGTAACCGGCACCATTTAGTGACAAAAATACTATCCTAAACAATATAAAAAAAAAATAGGCATTGACATTATTAGAAAATACGAATGTATTTTTAAAAACCTTCTAAGTAGACAAAAATATTTACACCATGTTTGAAGTATGTATAATGATCAGTGATCGGAATAGGTAGAGTCGATTAGGTTAAAGGCATAAATATTTGTGTGATGAATATTAATATTTGTATTCGATTCATGGGTGTTTGTATCTATACAGGGCGTAAAATTGTATGCGTTCTATATTAAACGGGGTGCACGCCCTTTATAGATGCCCTACACCTATGAATCGAATAGAAGTATTAATATTCATCACACAAATATTTACGCCTTTAGCCTAATCGACTCTACCTATTCCGATCACTGATAATGATAAAGCCTTAAATATGTGCAAATAAAATATACCATCAGGTTTTTTAGAACGAGATTATATCTAAATTTTAAAATTGGAACTGTTGCTGACGTGATTTTTTTTTATTTTGGTAAATTTTTAAGGTCAAATTGGCTCTTCAATACTATAGCGAAAAAAAAATTCAATTATTAATTAGTCCCGGCTAAACAGTAAAATGACTGGGCATATCCATTAATTTTTTAACTTTGATCTTACTTAGTTTTTCCACAGTTCTTTTATTATTTGAAAGTTATACAGGGTGACATTGATAGCATCCTTTAAAACTAAGAGTCTACCCGCCAAACTGAACAACTTTTACTATGGGAGCAAACCGATCGGAACAAAAATAACTGGCCAAGTGCGTGTCGGATCACGCGCAGGATAGGGTTCCGTAGTTGCCCGGCACAATATAATATGGACTTAGGAGGCTTTTTGTTTTATACTACGGTTTAACGGCTAATAAAGTCTAAAAAGTACATCGACTATTACTCGTAAACTTGTAAAGCCTACTTAGCGATGATAGATTTCCTTTTAATTTCGTAATATATACTAATGCCATGATTTTTTTCACATATCCAGAAACAACCGTTTAACTGGCAGGGGGAACGACACTTGACTCAAACAATGCACTTTAAAGCTTAATATTTCGCTAACAGATCGCTAAATCAAAAAATGGTTTTCCCACACCCATAATATTTTTAAATCACCTATCCAGCGATACCCCACACCATGGGGTAGACGAGAAAAAAAATTCCAGTCCCACTTCGCAAGTAGGTAGGTTAGCAAGGGGTACCCTAAAAAAAAAAAATTCAAGATTTTATTTTACTACTTTGTCGGCTTAATTGGTATGTATGTGTGTGTCACCCAGTGGGGTGACAATAATTTAGTCAACTTCAACGCCACCAAAACACAGGCTTGTCTGTTCACCGCAAAAAGGAGTCCGTTTAATCTGACTCCTACTTTCCGGGGTACATCTGTCCCTGTTTCCGACAGTCTTGGGCTTCTGGGTATAAGCTTGACCACGAAACTCAACTTCGGCGCTGACATCGAGTCTAAGGCTCAAACTGCGGCCAAAAAGCTGGGCATCTTAAACAAGGTGAAGCGGTACTTCACTCCTGGACAGCTCTTAGTATTCTATAAAGCTCAGGTCCGATCATGTATGGAGTACTGCTGCCACCTGTGGGATGGCTCGCACCGCGGGATATCACCCCTTCTTGGTTGACATCCCACATATCCGCACCAAGCGCCTTTCTGAATCTTTTATAATGCGCACAGCCAAGGAGTGGAATGCCTTACCTGCGTCAGTATTTCCGAGTACTTACAACCCGAATTCCTTTAAAGTACGAGTGAATAGGCATCTTCTGGGTAAGCTCGCTACATCTACGACCCCATCTTCGTCCTGAGGACTGGATTGAGGTCAAGAGCAAACCCATAGTTAATAAAAAAAAAAAAAAGTATATCCATGCCAAATTACAGTTTTCTAGTATTGAGCGTCTTTGAGGTTTAATGACTAATAAAGTCTAAAAAGTAGATTTTATAAGTTGGTCGACTATTACTCGTAAACTTGTAAAGCCTACTTAGCGGTGATAGTTTTCTTTTTAAATTCGTTATATATGCTATTGCTGTGAATTTTTTCACATCTTCAACTAGGTACAACCGTTTAGTTGGGAGAGGGGGGGGGGGGGACACTTGACTCTCACCAAAATTTTCGCTTTAAAGCTGAATATTTCACTAACGAATCCCTAAATCAAAAATAGTTTTACAAAGCCCATAATATTATTAAAAGACCTATCCAACGATACCCCACAACATGGGATAGACGAGAAAAAAAATTTCATCCTCACTTCACGTGTAGGGGTGGTACCCTAAATAATTTTTTTCAAATATTTTATTTTACCACTTTGTCGGCGTAATTAATATGTATATCCATGCCAAATTATAGCTTTCTAGTACTAAGCATCTCTGAGCTAACCCGCGGACAGACGGACGGACGTTCCGACGCGGTGGTAGAGTCAAAAAATGACGTCAAAAAGCTATCTATATGATATTATTTTGAATAAAAAAAATTTTTTGTTTTTTGACGGACGGACAGACGGACATGGCGATACTATAAGGGTTCCTTGTTGACTTCGGAACCCTAAAAATCTGCTGTTCCATACTAAACCACAATGTGTACTCGATTCAAATGTATGCAAGTGCAACAGATGATTTTATTTTTGCTGCGATCAGTTTATAATTAAGTATATCAATTTCACCCTGTATAATATAGGATATATTATATCAATGCTAAAAGTACATATTTTTGTGGACTGTCTACGAAACAGAACTTCAGGTAGGTACCGTATCGGAAAGCTGATTAAATTTAGGCGAAGGATGGTAAAACACGATGCGCATTGGTTCGACCGGCGGTCGAGGCGAGAAGAAAGACTCAACACCATTCCTGTAATCAATCAAGTTTAACTGTTGCTGCTAAGTGGTAAGTGTACTTAAAAGCAAACAGTCTTATAACAGGTAAAGCGTTTAATTCAGGAGGTTCCTGCGGTAGAGAAGCGGTCAAATATTAGGACGCAACAGCGACTATCGCGCTACCAAAAATGTTGTATATAATAGTAACTAGATTGTGCACTACAGTGCTGGCAAGGAGACCAGCGGGGCTAGTACGCCAACCCGCGATAGCGTGATATAGCGCTATCACGCTTCCGCTCTCTTTCTATTTGCGCGAACGAACGAGACCAAAGACTAAATTTGGCACATGGATGTGTTAAATGTCGCTATCGCGTTCCCAGAACACCAGTGTGTCCCTTTCTAACTAGGGTGTTGGAAACACGTTAGAAAGAGACACACCGGCATTCCGAGGCGATACATTTGCTTGGCTGTCAGCTGACAACAACATTGAAGGAAATTAATACTTTTTACGTAACATTAGAGTTTATTTTGCATTCTCCACGAAATTAGAGAGTTTGGTCCAGTTATAGAATACTATATACAATGTTCTTGCGCGCTACAGAGCGACAATCGACAGAACTCATATTTCACCGCACCTATACATATTTCACCCTTCCGCACCGCTCCACTACCGCAGGCGCCTGCGGGGCTAGTACGCCAACCCGCGATAGCGACATTTAACACATCCATCTGTCAAAGTAGGTATACAACGTGGTAATGAATTAACGCAAAACTAGAAAGTAGTTTGTTTAGAATCGAGAGAAGACTCGAATTATCATGGTTTCAAAATCGGTAATTTTTTTCAAAATATTAAATAATGTGCTTGTAAAATTTAAAATTTACTGAACCCGATGTCAACCCACCGCACGGGCACACTCACCCTACTTACAACCAAAACAAGATTATTAAAATGTATCCACGAGTACGTTAGCGCTCTCATTCATTGCTGAAATGATAGCAAATCATTTTTGCCTAAAAACTTAAAATGCGAATAACTTTAAAGACCATCAAAATATTGAAATTATTGTTTCAATCTGATTATTTTGTTAAAAATCAGTTGGGATGTATGAGGTTTTGCGCTTGTTCATTAAAACGTTGTATAATTAATTGTGGGTTCAGCGTCAAAGGATGCAATTTTTTCTTAAACCAGCTTGACCCATGTCTATGGAACAATCTAAATTCTCTATACTCCATTTTTATTAAAGACGAAAAAAAGAAGATCACAGAAGCAGGGCTACGAAACCTTTTCAGACCATGATCATTTTATAAAAAATTCGAAACACTTATGTCAGTGTTTGATGACTGATGAATATAAGAATTAGGGATAGCGAGTGAAACAGACAATAGTCTGTAGCGCACTGGCATTTATTAGAACTAAAACGCTGTCACCGGGTATACTCCAACTTCCGAGTTGATGGAAAAATAAGAAAACGTCTGTTATGTATGTGCTCACTAGTAGCATAGCGAGGGTGGGCAAATGCCCCGGGCACCGGGCGGCACTTTACCAGAGGTGGCAAAAATATTAATTGATTGAGCTCTGACTGAACCACAGGGTGTTAGGGTAAACAGTTGCATTACTTTAAGGTGTGATTGTATCCATGACACTGGAATACGTTTCTGAAGAAACCTATAGGAAATCCGCAAAATTCAGTCATCTTATTCTGATCTAACGTTTGTATGAAAATTTCAACTTTTCATACAAATGATGGATCAGCTGCTTGCATTTACTATAGGAAGACCAAAAATATTTTTATGAATTTTATTTAGGTTTCTTAGGTAAAATTGTTAAGTATCATGAGTATAATCACCCTTTTTAGTAATGCAACTACTTACCATAAACAACCTGTATAACCAATTCGTAGAGCAGAGTAAAGTCTATTTTTGAATGGATAACCAACCCCACCAAACCAAAACCAAAAGACCTAAAGATGTCTGACCACAACCCGAACAGGTTGTGGTAAAAAATTTCGAGCTGGCTTCGGTCGCTTCGGTCTCTCCTTTATGTTTAACGTAGAAAGATAAGGAGGCAGCAAAATCGGTCTGTGCTCCGGGGGATAGACAAGACACTCACGCTACGCCACTGGTGTTATTCCGTATTAATAAACCGCGCTGACAATCGATTTTGAAGACGTATTAAACGAGTTCTTCTTAAGCCTTCAAATACATCTGAAAATAGATCAAGTCGGTATCAGCTAATCACTCATCACTTAAAATGTCTCAAGCAAACTCAAATTTGTAACAATTTTTTTCCAAAAATGCAGTTGCAGAATCCATGTTGCAGAAATCATTGGAATTTAATCCGTCTGCGTAACATCAATATTATTTGGTATTACTTGCGTCGCGCAGAGCGTTGCCGGTAATGTGATGTGGTATGGACGCACTCAATCGAATCCGTCAGAAATTCAGAAAAGTGGCCGCCATCCTGAACTTTTTTTGTTTTTCAATCTATTACTTCCAAAATTCTGGGAGTTTCTGCCATCTCGAAACACGAATCAGAAGTAAAAAATTTAAAAAAGTGGCCGTCCTCTTGAACTTTTTTGTTTTTCAACCGATTGCTTCCAAAATTGATAACTGGGGGTTCCTGCCATCTCCAAACACGAATCTTAAGTCAAAAATTCAGAAAAGTAAGTAAATAAGTAAGTAAGTAAGTAAATTATTTATTCATAATAATAACCATCATAAAATTACACATTATCAAGTTGATACAGATAACTGTACTGTTTTCCAAGTTCAGGCGGCGACATTTTCTTTGTATAAACAAAGAAAATGTCGCCGCCTGAACTTGGAAAAGGATACGATGAAATCGTTCCTGAGCCCAAGCATCAGCAAGCTTCCAATTGACACTGTGAGATGCAACAAGAGACGTAGAAGGTACTATATATTCTAAATTAAACCAGGTGATATACATTTAGTAGGCTAGTTAGTAAGCTAATTTTAGCAAATAATAACAGAAATCAAAGATTACAAGCGCAGATGCAATTACAATTAGTTAGTTGATAGGAAGGTTTTAGTTCTATTTTGACTCTGAATCTAATCTTAACTTTAAACACTTACATTTCTTTTAAATATAATTCTTTAGATACAGTACAAAGGTATTTCAATTTAGGAGCAGAAACAATTCTGTCATCTTCTTATAAGAATTTAGGAAAATACAAATGGGATGGGGGTTTCTGCCATCTCCAAACACGAATCTGAAGTCAAAAATTAAAAAAAGCGGCCGGCATCTTGAACTTTTTTTTTCAACCGATTGCTTCCAAAATCTATATCTGGGGGTTTATGCCATCTCCAAACACGAATCTTAAGTCAAAAATTAAAAAAGTGGCCGCCATCTTGAACTTTTTTGTTTTTCATCCGATTGCTTCCAAAATTGATATCTGGGGGTTTCTGCCAACTCCAAACACGAATCTTAAGTCAAAAATTCCAAAAAGTGGCCGCCATCTTGAACTTTTTTGTTTTTCAACCGATTGCTTCCAAAATCGATATCTGGGGTTTTCTGCCATCTTCAACCACGAATCTGAAGTGAAAAATTCAAAAAAGCGGCCGCCATCTTGAACTTTTTTGCTTTACAACCGATTGCTTCCAAGATATCTGGGGGTTTCTGCGATCTCCGAACATGAATCTAAAGTCAAAAATTTAGAAAAGTGGCCGCCATCTGGTACTTTTCCGGAGATTCGGAGTGAGATATCTATTTTGGAAGCAGTCAGTTAACAAACAATTAAATTCAAGATGATCTTATTTGTTTTTTAACCATATTTGTTTTCCTTCAAATTTTCTGATTTCTGATATCAGATTCATGCTAATAGATTGCAGGAACCCCCAGATATTGATCTTGGAAGCAATCGGTTGTAAAGCAAAAAAGTTCAAGAAGGCGGGCACTTTTCTGAATGTTGACTTCGGACCTGTGTTTGGTGTCCACAGAAACCCCTACATATCTGTTTTGGAAGTAATCAATAAAAAAATAAAAAAGTTCAAGATGGCGCCACTTTTCTGAATTTCTGACTTTAGATTCGTGTTTGGATATCTCCAAACACGAATCTAAAGCTATCGCGGAAACCCCCAGATATCGATTTTGGAAATATTAGATTTAAAAACAAAAAAGTTCAAGATGGCGGCCACTTTTTTGTATTTTTGACTTCATAGTCATGTTCAGAGATAGCAGAAACCCCCAGATATCGAATTTGGAACCAATCGGTTGAAAAACAAAAAAGTTCAAGATGGCGGCCACTTTTCCGAATTTCTGACTTTAGATTCGTGTTCGGAGATCGCAGAAACCCCCAGATATCGATTTTGGAAGTAATAGATTGAAGAACAAAAAAGTTCAATATGGCGGCCACTTTTTTGAATTTTTGACTTCATAGTTGTTTTTTTTTGTTTTTAAGTATTATATAGTGTTCTTCATCGGCACACCAACATTTAAGTCAAATGACAGTTAAGGTACCACTGTTAGTACTATAATATAAGAAAATTGTAAAGCAGTCTGTGAGGCAGAAATCTCCAGTACAGACTGCTGATCTATTTACTCTGTAAATGCATGTGTTTTGGAAAATAAATGTTTATGTTTATGTTTATAGTCGTGTTTGGAGATGGCAAAAACCCCCAGATATCGATTTTGGAACCAATCGGTCGAAAAACAAAAAAGTTCAAGATGGCGGCCACTTTTTCCAATTTCTGACTTTAGATTCGTGTTCAGAGATCGCAGAAACCCCCAGATATCGATTTCGGGAGCAATCGGTTGAAAAACAAAAATTTCAAGATGGCAGCCACTTTTCTGAATTTCTGACTTTAGATTCTTGTTCGAAGATCGGAGAAACCATACATTTTTCTAATAGGTATATATTTAAATTTGCGATTGGTCAGAAACTACATTATTTATTTTCCTTTTGCAGCAATTAGTTTAGAATATGTTACAATGTTTCATAATTTTAATCGAAAATGCAGAGCTTCAGGTCACTTTATGGTTTATCTGCTGGCAACATTACGCACGTCACTGCATCACCCGTGTGCCATACCATGCGACGTCACCGCGGTGACGGCTGCTGAATTGACGCAGTGGCAATGCGTCACCGTGTATGCTCCTACGTACGGTTTCATACAACTCCTTGCTTCACAAATGACGGGCTGCCGTATGACGCTCCGTCTTGCGTCTAGCGTGTGTGAATAACAACCTATTAGTCTTCTGTAGTCTGTCGCCTAATTGTCATCATTATCTCGTGACGATTATATCCACAGAACATTATAAGAGAAGTTAGAAGTGCAAATTAGGCATGGAGCGCGTGCCACACGGTTATGCAATGATTTGCATAACCACTTGACCGTTCATGGTATAACCGCTCCCCCAAAAAAAAAGGTCTCAAACGTTCGTCCCGCCGGACAGCAGGTAGCCTCCAACGTTCATACGCGTGAGCTGGATTTTTTTACGCTGAGCGGCCGTTACGTTTCCGACAATAAATATGATAGCAAGCAAACTACTGTGGCTATGTCAAAACAAAAAATATGTTAAGATAGGTGATAGTATGTAGCATCATATTATGTAAAACAATGTTATTCAATTCAAGTTCTAATGTCTAAACAGATAAGTTAAAGTCGGAGATAACATTTAAATGTTTGTTAAGTTTTCTTTTTAAACTAAGTTTTATCGAAAATTTATAATTTTTATCATTTAGACCTACTTTAAAATGTAAAAGACTAATTGTTCTTTCAAATGATACTAAGATGTATATACCTAAATCCGTTGTATATACCAAAATAAATCAAATGAAAACAACCACTCCCCAATAAAAACGAAGCGACCTTCGGCATGCAAAATATTATATGGCTTAAAATCTTACATAAATTCAAAATATTGTGCTATAAATGTGTTTTAATATGTTTAAAATAAACCATTCTTCCTTTTGAAATCATATTTTTATGAATAGAACACAATTTCAATATAATAAAAACAAAAAACACCACGTTCACATGCCAACAAAGAGGACTGCATTCCAATTGATCTAATTTCGTGATAGTAGTTTAAAACAGTGATTACTTAGTAATATTTACAAAGAACAAGTCTTAACGATTATTTTTAAATAAGACAATCCAAGAAATAAATAATAAAAACTTAGTATTTCTGACAAATTTGCGGAGAATCATAGCGCAATTTTCACTGTGCGAACGTCAGAAATTTAAAAAATTTTTGTTTTTTGTTTTTAGTTCTAACAGAAAAATTCTTTACATTGTCGGTTAGTTCATTTATTATAGCATCATCTAAAAAATTGTTTCATTAATCACAAGTGATTTAGTTCATCACTAGATGGAAAATCCCAATTTGTGTACCGCTGGGGAATTGCGTGCCCATGAACGCTCAAGACCACATATTTTTATGGGTGGGTTTCAATCCCATGAACGTTGGAGCGTGCATGCCGCCCGGCGGGATGAACGTTTGAGTGGTTATGGTGCGCGGCGTGGTGCGAGCGAGAGGGCATAAGTAGTTGTAGCAGCGTGAGTGGGAAGATACATGGTGACAGTCATCTCCTAAGCAAAAGCGCTACTTTGCATTTCTAAACCCCCTTATAATGTTCTTTGATTATATCAATGAGTCGTTTTGGTAAATAAATTTTTTTTTTCTTTTTCCGACTTCAAAAGTAAAAAATTAAACAAATTAATTTCCTTATAGATTTGAGCGTAAAAGTCATAGGCTGAAATATTATTTCTTACTTTTTTACTTTTGAAGTCGGTTTTTACTTTTTTTGTAAAAATATTTTATTTCATAACTTTCAGTGATTAAATTTTAATATGTTAGTTCGAATCAGATATCAGTTATATACGCAAAGGGTACATTGAAACGAGGAAAATGGTTCAATCGCAGACGATTAGCTGTCAACTTTTGAGGAGTTCTATTGTGTAGCTCCGAAGCGCGTCATCAGATCTTCACAAAATTAAAATGGGACTACCTCGAGAGTATACCCTTTCAAACAAAAAAAGAATTCTTTAAATTGGTTCACAATTGACGAAAATATCGGTGAACATACATAAAAAAAATAACATACAGCCGAACATAGAACCTCCTCCTTTTTTTGAAGTAGGTTAAAAAAAATGGGACCACCTCGGGAGTATACCCTTTCAAACAAAAAAATATTTTTTTAAATTGGTTCACAATTGACGAAAATATCGGTGAACATACATAAAAAAAATACATACAGCCGAACATAGAACCTCCTCCTTTTTTGGAGTCGGTTTAAAAAAAATTGCCACAGTAATAAACTAATGCTTGCCAAACGTATTTTCCTAGATTTCCAAGTTTAGAGACAAATTTATTCATACATTAATAATACGATGACGATCATAACGATTTAAATGAAGTCGTAATAATTTTAGTACAATTTTTTACAATTTTTAAAGATGTTTTTTTCGAATTGTCAATATAGCTACTAATAGCGCCATCTGACGGATTTTTTTCATAATAGTCTTTAAAAAAGCTTCATTGAAACAAAGGCGAACCACATGTGCGCACCACTGCTTCTTTAGGTCTTTCAACATCGCCATTTTGTTGTTTGATACAATATTCATAATTTCTTTAAAGTGTGTACTATAAAGAATCTTTTTTACCTTCTTTTCGCCCCTATCTGGAATGGAGTATAGATAGATGGAGGCAAATAGAAGATTAAGTACCCAAGTGCGTAGATTCTTTTGTTGGTAAAGTCGTTGTTGTAGTGTTTAGCGACCGGCGACCTGGATGCAGCCGAATGTAAAGCTTGAACCGGCGATGTTGATGGCGACCGCCGTCGCAGGCGGATCTTCTGACAGGGACGGACACTAGGTAACCTACACAAAAAAAAGTTATGATGATTTTTTTTTTAATTTAATGCTTTACTGGCGTTATTTTAAATTAGTTGGCGAAACTGAACCAGGGCACTTGTTAATGATAACAGATAGCATAATCAATGTTTATAATTGGTATTAATGAATAACGAAATTATTATTATCGTGCGTCAACGCGCAGAGCGTACAGCATAGTACGGGCATTTTATGGTTTGGGGTAGAAATAAAAAGCCTAAATCTAATTTTTTGTGAAAATCCTCCCCTCACCCCACAACCCAAATATGACCTGATTTTCAATATTTGTAATTTTACTCGAAAACATTTATTGTTAGGTAGGTGAAAACTATCAAAGAAGCGAATAATCCTCATTAAATTACCTATCAAACGGTACTAGTTTAATACCAATTAAAATTGTATTTTTTGAGATATGCTTGAAACATGAAACAGAAAAATAAAATATAACAAAGTTTTAGCAATTTCTGTATTTTCTCAAAAACTGTAAGACTATTGATAAAACCCACCGCGGCGGGTTGACATCGGGTTCAGTAAATTTAAAATTTCACAAAAAAATTATTTAATATTTTGAAAAATTTACCCATTTTGAAACCATGATAATTCGATTCGGCTCTCGATTCTAAACAAACTACTTTCTAGTTTTGCGTTAATTCATTAACATAGGGAGGAGGCTGCAGTAGGTGGATACGGGCTGAAAATGATGATGATGATGATACGAGTATGAGGATATTACGAGACATTTGGCGTATGCTTTACAAAATTTTACTCAGCCGTTTTCTACCTGGAAGAGCCCAAGCCTGGTATGTTCTCAAAATACTTTTTCGATTTTTTTTAAACTATTGGCTGAAAGGTAATAATGTAGTAAGTAAGATATTTTTAGAACCGACTCATAAACCTCTTTCATTTGATACCCCTTACCTTACACGATAGGTTTCAGAACAAAAAAAAATTTATAACATACAAAAAATTGATCGTCATCATAACTCTTCCCCTAAGGGAAATATTTTTAAGAACTGTATAGAATAAAGTACACGTGTGCCGAACGGCTATCCTGGAGATCGATTTGCGGCTTTGTAGGGCTAACACAACAACAGAAAACATTGAGTACTTAATCAAAATATTTTAATTTTTAATAATGGTTAAGTACTCTAGTGGTTACTAGACCCCCGCAGACCACAGACTTGCTATCGGACGATAGTTTAGAATAGATGTATTAAAACGATTCGGTATTTGACGATAAATGAGTTTGATTTGCTACACCAATCATAGTAACATTAATATCATTGGGCTTCAGGATTTCGTTTATTAAAAAACCGGTCAAGAGCGTGTCGGACGAGCCCATGATAGGCTCTCGTAGTCATTATAGGGAAAGGTTATCTTGCCAAAGCGTAGAAAACTTAGGTATATTCCAAAGCAATAAGTTTGAATGGGTGTTTTGTTCTATATAAGTATTTCCATATAAGAGCTGTACATCGACACCTTACTCGATTTATTAAAAACAAGCTTTGCCTGGCATGCGTTGTAATGTCCCTTTTTTCCCGACACACTAGATACCTCATGTTGATCACGGATAATGTAGCATTCTAATGGTGAAAGAATTATTCAGATCGGTCCTGTAGTTTCGGAGCCTATTCAATACAAACGAACAATGCAATATTGAGCAAGTAATTGAGACGGGGCATACAGACATTTGACGAAAGTATTTATACAGGGTGTACAATAAAATGGGACAGCTACTCAAAGGGGTGCTTCAGACCATCAAACTGAACAACTTTCTCTATGGGACCAATATCGAAATCGCAAAAAAAAAAATCTGCTGTCCCATACATTTCAGTCGAGTTATGTTTGCAGTTTTGTATGGGAGAGCGGATTTTTTTTTCGCGATTTCGATATTGGTCCCATAGAGAAAGTTGTTCAGTTTGATGGTCTGAAGCACCCCTTTGAGTAGCTGTCCCATTTTATTGTACACCCTGTATAAGGGTTGAGACACATTTGCCGACGGCGACCGGCAGCCGGCCCATACAAAGATGTAATTTAGTATGAGAAGCCGTCGACGCGGCGACGATGGCGGACGGCTTCCCATACTAAATGTCATTTTTGTATGAGCCCGCCGTCGATCGCCGGCGCCGTCGGCAAATGTGTCTCAACCCTAATGGTTCCTTGTTTGACTATGGAAACCTAAAAAATTGGTCCACTATCGGTCTGCTAATTCAGTTTGGCGCTCCTAACACCCGCGCCTGGCGCCCGCCCGCGCTCATTCGCCGATTTAGTTAGCAGATAGCTTTTATCAATTAGCAAATTGTATGGGAGTATAATCGGCCAACTGTTGACACACCACAAATCTGACTGTTTAGTTGGCCCAGTGTGCGCGCCAGCAGGCCCCTCGACCAAACAGAGTAGTAGCACCACAGTATAAGAAAGAGTATCTATTACTAGATACAGTACGGACACTCCCTTCCTCCCACTAACTTTTTACCATACCCCCTCTATCGCCCTCTGATTTCCTCGCACTGGTTCCTCGTTACCTATTTCTTTGGTTTCGCATGTGCTGACGTCATCTTATCAATTTAAAATTTTTGTATGCAGTGTCCGGGCTGTGGTAGTAGTTAAGTATTGAATAAACTGTGACCAAACTATCGCCCGATATGCGATAGACAGTCTGTGCTCTGCGGGGGCTCTTGAAGACGTACTGAATTGGTGAAGAACGAGGGCGCTTTTTCCGAGGGCGGGATCTTCTTCCTAAATGTAGAAAAGTGATTCAGTTAATAACTAGAATTTAAAGTATAACCCTAAGATATTAATTAGTCAAAAAATCAAACAAGTCATACTTCAAAAACTCGGTATTAACCCAGTCAAATTAGATAAATCAGAAGAAATAATTTCCGGAGTTTTAAAACTTTTTTTAAACGTTCCTTTGGTACGTAATATTGAAGAAAAAAAAAAGTCCTGGTGAGGGGGGGGGGTGAGCTCGAGGAAGGGGGGGGCTTTAAAGGTGACTTTTTTCAGTTTTTCGCTTATTTCTTGAAATCTGAAAGTCGTATCGAATTACTTTGTATGGACAAATTAAACCTAACAAAATTTCATACAAAACAAGTGGTATGCATTTTTGTCATAGGACTTAACCTTTGAGGGCTACGGGGCCGAGAAAGTAACGGCATTTCAAAAATTATGAAATTTGTATGGCGACCCTCATGAAACTTGACGATAAAAACAAAATGATTTTATATTCTTAATCAGCAGCCCCGAAAACCCCCAGATACAAATTTTCAGTCGGTTCGGGGAACCCTTAAAAGCTGCATTGGCGTTTGAAATTTCTATGGTAGCCATCTTGGATATCGCAATTTTGGATTTTTTTCATCGCCAACCAAATCTGACCAGGTTCCTCTATGACATTTGTTCGAGGTCCATAACCCTATCTGTCATAGTTTCCGCGGGCCGTTGACCTCATCCATCAGGAGTCGACCTTCCGAGGAAGTCAAAGTTTTCCCTGTATCACTAAGGCATCCATATGATGATCCCCAAATGTCATCCTTGTACCGTAAGGGGAACCCGGAGATCAATTGGAGGTATCTGGTTGACACCCCCTCCCCCCCCCCCCCCATATAGATATTAGATAAATACCCGTATAATTGTTCACCGGGTTTCCCCCATTCAACGTATAGTAAAATTATTTTAGGGATCATCATAAGGATGCCCTGGCGATAAAAATAATATTTCGACTTCCTCAGAAGGTCGACTCCTGACGGATGAGGTCAACGGCCCGCGGAAACTATGACAGATAGGGTTATGGACCTTGAACAATTGTCATAGAGGACCCTGGTCAGATTTGGTTGGCGGTGAAAAAAATGCAAAATTGCGATATCCAAGATGGCTGCCATGGAAATTTCAAACGCCAATGCAGGTTTTAAGGGTTTTCCGAACCGACAGAAAATTTGTATCTGGGGGTTTTCGGGGTTGCTGATTAAGAATATGAAATCATTTTGTGTTTATCTTCAACTTTCATGAGGGTCGCCATACAAATTTCATAATTTTTGAAATGCTGTTACTTTCTCGGCCCCGTAGCCCTCAAAGGTTAAGTCCTATGGCAAAAATGCATACCACTTGTTTTGTAGGAAATTTTGTCAGGTTGAATTTTTCCATACAAAACATTTCGATACGACTTGCAGTTTTCTAGAAATTAGCGAAAAACTGAAAAAAGTCACCTTTAAAGCCCCCCCCCTTCCTCGAGCTCACCCCCCCCCCCTCAACAGGACTTTTTTTTTTCTTTAATATTACGTGCCAAAGGAACGTTTAAAAAAAGTTTCATAACTCCGGAAATTACTTCTCCTGATTGGTATATTTCAGCTTAATTTTACTGGGTTATATAGGATCCCGCTAAATATGATTCATTTTCGTCGATTTATTGTTGTGTGATAAAGTTTTATCATATCATCATCAGCCACAAGGACCTATATACTGATTTGGGTTCATAAAATTGAAGTAATTACTAACCAGGTTCGTCCCGAAATGCCACATGTCGAACTTGCTTCTCAGTTGAGTTTAGGTTCAGTGATCCAACATCCGGTTCCATTGATATTTCTAATCCGTCGCCTGTTATCCACTCAGGAAACGGTCCTCGGTCCATCTCTGTGTTGTCCAGTAAGACATTACTGCAATTACAATCGATATAATTATATACCTATTATTATCAATATTAATTTAGAGTAGCTAAGATTGCGTGGTGACATATCAAAATGCATCAAGTAAAATTTTAAAATACACCTAAATTCAGAATGAACTGGCCTCAAATTCAATAAATGGAAATTTGGAGAATAAGAAAAGTGTACCTACGAATAGAAGAAACTGTATACGTATATGCCCGATCCACCCCACCCATACACCCCGCCGATTAGAGTGCGAAAGAGACTACTGCAGTTCGGACCGATTTTATCGACGAAATCTGCATTTCGTATTCCCCTGTTTCCACCTCCAAAATTAAACCGATTTTAATCATTCTTTCAATAATAATATAAGAAAGACTTTGGCTACGTCTGTATCTTTTGCTTTTTTTGTTTATATTCGTCAAATTTTTTTGCGGGACGTCTGAAAACGGGAGGTAAAATTGGGCATTTTCGAAAGTACCTAGTTCTGACAGCATTTAATTTATGCAAAAAAGCAAAACAGCGACACAGCCGAGGTAACATAGATTGTATGGAAAAACGGTCCTATCCTATCCTCCAAGTCGATGAGTTCTAAATAAGAGTTATGTGTACTTAATTGGCTAACATAATTAATAAAACAAAAAATAAACACAATAGACACAACATAATTATTATTTTAATATTATCTCAGCTGGTATTTCACGGACCGTTAAGACCTTTGGAAGGCTTGCGTGGGGACACAGGTTCCAATACGTAGGGCGCTTTAGAGACACTTTTGCAACGGGATCAAAGAGTACTTTATTATAACCGAACGGGATGCACGAATCGTGAATCCATCCCCATCCCTTAATCAATTATGCAAATACACTCATAGACAGACCACTCTAGCAAAGGCACAATGAGTATTTTCTCAAACATGCTTGGAAATGTGAGCATTATTTTGACAACCTTCTTCGAGATAAATCGAAATTGCAGTACTGGCCAAATACATGCGCGCAGCGGCCGGCAATGTTGTATGAAAATCCATATCTGTCGTGTTTAGCGACCAAATAAATTACATACTAAACTCATATCTGTCGTGTAATTTAAAAATGGAACGATCTTTTTCTCCGAAACATGGCGACCAAGGAGGTAACTTATCAAAGGTTTTATTTAAATTTCGACTTGCTTGCAAATAGAAAGCTGTTTATTGAAAAAAAAAAAAACTAATTGTTGTTCGATGTTCGTCATTGATTTTGAAAAGAGTTTTAATTTCCGAGAATTATTTGAGAAAATTTACTGTTATAATTTCAGCGCATTATTTGAGAAAAGTACTATACAAGCCTTGGCCACAACTATAAGTATGTGTGCCTCGGCTTCGCCTCGGCCCACATTTACACGTTCGTCCGTCAATGCCTCTGTTGCTGGCCGCTGCAGTAATGTACTATTTGAGAAGGACAGAATATTACTTGGCTTATGGAGGGTCATCAGGGTGGGCCGGGAAATCTGGTTGATTGCGGAGAAACTCGGGACTCCTGCTGCCGTAACAAATGTCACAAGTTCGTAGCCAAAATGGCAGATGGTAACGGATGCTACTATTTATTATAAATTATTATTAAAAGGTCTTATTTAGCATCGTAATTCCATTTTTTTCTAAAACATTTATACCTTTTTAGAAAGCTAACAAAACGAGGAAGTTATTTCAGTAAAACGCACACTTTTTTTCATACAATCTTTTTGAAAAAAAAACGCTTGATTTCACGACTTTGTAATTTTCTTTCAAAAATTAACCATCATTGTTATTGATTTATTTTGAATTGCTCAGTATGATCGAACATTGATTTATGAAAAAATATCGGAAAAAGTGTTAGCTATGAATCAAAACTCAAATCGACGCCAAAGAATAAGCATATTTTATTTATTTAAGAAAAAGTGCGAAAAACTGGGGTTTTTGGTAAAAAGCCTTAAATTCCAAATATCTCGAAAACTATTAATTTGCGACCCCACATATCACATAATTGCATTTTGGCTGCCCCTTAACGTCCTGAAAGGTATACGTCAAATTACAAATAACATTGCAAATAGCCCTGTAGACTCACCATAATGGTATTTATAATAACTTTATGTTATGAGACTCACTTACTAATAAAGTTATATGATACGTACTGAAAATTCCTAGTATTAGTTTGAAGAATATCCATAGTCGAATTACAACGATCTCTGTGAATTTATAAAGATTTTTTCTTTGGGTATAAACTTGGTTGCGATGCCACCGTTAGAGGCACACGGAAATTTAATTACTAACGATTTGTTTCACACTATTTGTAATATAGGATATTTATAAAGTACTCTGTGCATAGTATTAAGGTATTGGGCCGAAAAATATGCTCAAGGAACATATTTTATGTTACGCTGCAAGAAGACAAGATGGAAAAGAAAATGACAAATGACATTATTGAAATCTTGAAATATACGATCATAGAGTAAAGTAAAATCAGACTGAAACTGAAATCAGAAGTAATCTGAGAAGTAAAATACATAGAAATATTAATTTACTATGGTAAAATACGATTCATACATAAGCTAGATAATAACAGGGGGAGCGTGTGACTTCTCTGTGATAATAACCATGCATTTTATTTAGACAGCGGAGACAGCGTAAGCGAAAAATTCTTCGTCTATGATTTAGACCGAACAAAATAAAAAGAGAGAGATTCTCCTCTGAGAGACTGCCCTTGCCCTAACTGCCCTTTCATAGAAGCAACATTCCACTTGAATACGGTGTCCGCACTGCATACATAAGCACATCCACGTGGTGATTAAGGACGGCCGCACATTATCAGAAATATCTGACTGAAAAATTCTGACGCTCGCCGGAAGCACCCCGCATACTATCAGAAATTTTTATCCGGCAACTTTTGAGCCCAGTCGTGTTTCGTATTTTAATCAACGCACATCGACCCAGTGTTGCCACCTTAGCCCTTTTGGGGCTATACTTAATTCAGTAATTCTCTATGGGACGGACGGACAACGTAGGCTTAGTAATAGTGTCCCGTTTTCACCCTTTGAGTACGGAACCCTAATAATACCTAACCATATAAAACAAGGAATTCAACCAGCAAATAAAAATACCGGTGAAATGATAACATTATTATGAGAAGCCCCTAAACAAAACAACCTCGTCATTTTCGTCTTCCGTACCAAAATTGACAAAACGGAACACTTATGGAATCAGCTCGGTGTCTGTCCGTCCGTCCGTCTGTCACAGGCATTTTTCTCAGAGACCGTAAGACATCGGACGCTGAAACTCGGCACAGATATAGCAATTGCTGGTCCAATATCATATATGAAGTAAGAAAAGCTTATTTTTTATATTGGGGGGCAATTTGGGAAGGTAGAAAGGGTAAATAAAAAAAATCTACCCTACGGTGTGGGGTATCAATTGAAAGCTTATGAAAAGACGAGTCTAAAAGTATATATATATTTTTTTTAATTAAAACTTTTTTTAACATAATTTTCAATTAAATCTGAGAATTTGCTGTCCCCACATCTATTTCAAAAAATATAGCCGTATACAATCTGAAAAAGATCATGAAGATCAGAAATAACGTGTAGATGACGGGAAAATTTTATTATCAGGTTGGCATTAACTTGGATAGTTTTTTTTCTACACCCAAAAAACTAACACCAGTGTAAAATGATCTTCAGTTACTATGTGACCACATACTAAGTAAGTGTCAATTTATAGTGTCATGTTAAACAACTGGTATTACGAAACACTCATTGCCCGAGTCCCGACTCGTACTTGGCCGGTTTTTTTCCTCAAGGAAAGATATTGGTGGCTCATATAAAAGAAAACCGGCCAAGTACGAGTCGGGACCGGGACTCGGGCAATTAGTGTTCCGTTCCACTAGTAGTTGTTCTTACATAATATGGTTAACATCTATGTAGGTATGCTACCTATGTAGAGTTAGGGATTTACTAAAGAAAATTAGCTGAAGACCAAATAAAATCGTTGGTTCGGATGTTTGTCACTCAATCACATAAACGACCGAACGGATTTGGATGAATTTTGGCTTACCGATAGAATATGTATAGGATACTTTTTTAAAGTCCACGCAGACAGAGTCGCGAGCAGAAGCAAGCTAAGTCTATACATAAACAATAATAATAAAATTCTAAACCATGGCGTAGATATACATTGAAGTTATTTGCAAAAATATCCTTGTAGGCGCTTAGGAAAAGTACCTACTGGAATGCGTTGCGTCAAAAAAAATTTGGACGTCTTAATTTTGACCACCCTGTATAATTACTTACTATATATAGTTTCATTACTTTAAGAGGTGATTGTACCCAGGATACTGAACAACTTTCCCAAAGAAACATATAGGAAATTGTCTGTCTCACTTGCACTGAGTACTTATCGCATATATTCCCATTTGTATGAAATGACACGAACGGATGACATGCCATGCACCAATGAGTTTTTCTAACTTATGTACGTAAATACCGACTGCTCTCAAACAGTGAAGGAAAACATCGTGAGGAAACCTGTATACATTGAAGAAGAAATTCCGATGCGTATGTGAAGACTGTGAAGTCTACCAATCTGTATTGGGCACGCGTGGCGTGGTGGACTAACGCCCATACACCCTCCCTAAGCCTAACCTTAGGGTAGGCCTGTGCCCTGCAGTGGGACGTATACAGGGTGTAACAAAACACCCTACCATTAAACTGAACAACTTTCACTATGGGGCCAACATCGAGAAAAAATAATAAAAATCTGCTGTCCCATACAAAACTGTAGTACCGACTCGACTAAAATGTATGGGACAGCAGATTCTTTCTCGATGTTGGCCCCATAGTGAAAGTTGTTCAGTTTGATGGTCTGAAGCAACCCCTTAAGTATTACTAGGTTGTTTTGTTACACCCTGTACACACGGCGACACATCACGTTACGCACCTTATATACCCATAACTACACTACGTACAAAACACAAAATAGTGCGGTAGAGAGCCTGCATAGACACGGCTGCCGGCGCGGACGCAGCGTGCTGTGAGACGAAACAACAACAACATACCGCACCCTCTCGCACGATTCGCAGCGTTCAGCTTCTAATAGTTCAAAGTCCAAACAGGGTAACCTGACCTGTCGCCGTGTGTACATATAGGCTGTGATGATGATGATGAAATGACTGCTAAGTGTCTAACGTGTGATATAACTACTACACATGACCACTGACCAGCCTTGCGTTAGCATTCCCCTCTGCCAAGTTACACGATCAATTGACCATGTGCATTTAACTACAATTTTATACTTTTTTTTTTTTTTATTTTTTTTTTTTAGTTTTTTTTTTTTTTTTTTTTTACTTACCTTATTACTAAACGAGACAGCCTATAAATAATAATTATCATTATCAGTCAATAGGTAAATAGCATGAAAGCGCGCGGCGTTCTTTTTCCATAGAAACGTACCTAAGTTAGGTAGGTATTCCCCGATTTTCTATTTACCTAAGTAAAATGTTCTGCTTTAACATATTAATTTATGAATTAATATCTACATACTTCGAAAACGCAAACAATAACAGAAAAAACTAGGTTAGGTAGGTATTCCCCGATTTTATATTTACCTAAGTAAAATGTTCTGCTTGAACATATTAATATGAATTAATATCTACATACTTCGAAAACGCAAACAATAACAACAAAAAAAAAACCTGTTGTTTAACATGAATCATTGATAATGACAACTATAAATTGACACTTACTTAGTATGCGATCACATAGTAACTGAAAATCATTTTATACTGGTGATAGTTTTTTAGGTATAGAAAAAAAACTATCCAAGTAAGAGCCACCCTGATAATTTTCCCGCCATCTACACGTTATTTCTGATGTTCATGATTTTTTTTCAAATCTTATACGGCTATATTTTTTTAAATAGAGTAGGGGACAGCAATTTTCGTATTTAATTGAAAATTTTGTTAAACAAAGTTTTTATAAACAATTTGAAAAGTATATTTTTAGACTTGTATTTTTATAAGCTTTCAATAGGGAATACCACACAATAGGGAAGTAAAAAATTTTTTTTTTATTTACCATATCTACCTCCCCAAATTGCCCCCCCATATAAAAATTTAGCTTTTTTTACTTCATTTATGATATTGGACCTGCAATTTCTATATCTGTACCGAGTTTCAACTTCCTATGTCTTATGGTCTCTGAGAAAAATGCCTGTGACAGACGGACGGACAGACACCGAGCTGATTCCATAAGTGTTCCTTTTTGCCAATTTTGGTACAGAACACTAATAAGATGTCACTTAGGTGGGGGCTCTTGGACCACTCCTGCCTACATTCATCTGTTTTTTTATTTCATAATTTTTGGAGGAAAGAAAAAAACAGAATTATCAAAATCAGACTACTTTGTAAAAAGTCAAAAATGCTATAACATTAAATCGTAGTTACTCCCCCGAAAAATGTAAACAAGACCTAAAGACTTAATGACGTAACAATTCTTGGTAGCTTCGGCACCGTTTTGGCACAAAAGGGTGGTTTGGTCAAGCACATTGCGCATGCTCAGAAGCCTAAAAACCCTTCAACGAGGACTTAGTTCAGTTCAGTAGCCAGGCTGGCCGGGGCTGCCTGCGTGCACCGTGGTCGCCAGTTTACACATGCGATTCACAATTCCTAATAAATATTCCAAGTGTATGAAGAACAAATCAAAACAGATACTAGATGTCTCATAGAAGACTGTAAAAGGATTTTATTGAAAGGTATCTATCGTTTAGTAGTCTAAGTTTTGCTTTGCGTTGCCTTAATATATCTTCTATGAAGCCAGCGAGTTTGGTTATGTAAGTTTGCATTTTACTCACTTATGCTAGGCGATTACAAAAAAGTTGGTAGCGAGAACAAAATTTGGTGTCGAGTTTTATGATTTAAATGAATATACAGGGTGTTTGGAAGATGGGGATGTTTGAAAACAATGAACAATATGAACATACCAACTTTAATTTGGGCACTGTTGGCAATTAACTGCCAGAAATTGGGTTGTTATAAAAATAAAACAAAAATATCTCTTAAAAATCAACAATCGGACTTCGTCTGAGACATGTACGGCTCAAAATGTTTTAAATGGTGTCAATTATCGTCCCCTTAAATATTTGCACCCAACTTCCAAACACCATGTATTTTTAAGACTGAACACAATTACCTAGTTATAGCTTAGTTTTCAATCTACTTACCGTTTAATATTGACAATTGTATTGTAATATATTAGGTTAGGTATTGTATTAGGTATTTAATAGTTTTAAATTGCATTATTATGTATGTAGATATAAATTAAATTTCACAAACACGTCATTCCAACTTGATTCTAGAAATTTTCAAAGTGCTAAGAAGCCTTGCTACAACTGCACGGCTAGCATGCACACTCACGACAAAGCGTTTAAACGAGAAAAACGTCATGCGCGCTCTTTCTGGCATACGTAAAATAATAAAGATGGAGGCACATCTCGATTTTTCTCGTTTTCTCGGGGGTGGCATGCGAGGATTGCGAGGCTTACAGGATGCTTAAAGATTTTGTCGTTAGTTGTAGCAGAGTTTCTGACCACCCCGTAAGGGATTATGGTCGTGAGGTTATGTTTATATGTATTTATTTTTAAGAGAATTAATTTCGGTATCGGCCAAATACTAAAAGTTGTTGAGTTTGATGGTCTGAATCACCCGCTAAAGTACGTTATGTAACGCAATTATGTTTACATCTAAACTATTATAAAACTGTAACAGAAGTGTGTCTGTACATTGAAGATATTTACAAAAAAAAAAAATTACGACTTGGTTTTTACCTGTCCCTGATTCCAAATCACCAATTTTTGGATTTTTTGTCTGTCTGTTTGTTTGTTTGTTTGTTTGTTTGTTTGTTTGTATGTTTGTTTGTTTGTTTGTTTGGGTGTTTGTTTGTTCGAGTATCACGCAAAAACTACTGAACCGATTTTGATGAAACTTTTTTGTTTGATAGCTTATTATCTGACTTAACATCTGGTATATAATTTATGCGGACGAAGTCGTGGGTAAAAGCTCATTTACAATACAATCATTTTCCCGCCGGACCAGAAGTACAATCGGGAAGTATCATCAATGGTACAGTTGGCACTGTATTGTATCATAAGTACCATTACTTTCATCTCTTTTTGAGTGGATAGTACAAAACACGTACTGGAGTGCGATTTTTGAATCTCATTCGTTGAACTCAGCAGTTGAAAATTGATGTGATGTGTCGCCGCGTGTACCATTGACGTCTCGCTTATTCTAATGGGCGGTTGTCATAAGTGTGAATGGATGTCAAGTAGCGTTTTTTATGTCTTGCTTTATAATATTTATCTACCCCTATACTACAGGATCCTTCTTAATATGCTGACACTTTTTTAAGGGGATGATCAGACCATCAAACTGAACAACTTTCTCTATGGGCCCAACATCGAAATCGCGAAAAAATATCAGCTGTCCCATACATTTGGCTCGAGTAAGTTAGCAGTTTTGTATGGTAGAGCAAATTTTTATTTCGCGATTTCGATGTTGGTCCCATAGAGAAAGTTGTTCAGTTTAACGGTCTAATCATTCCCTTAATAAAGTGTCATCATATTAAGAAGGACCCTGTATATCTACGTCAATATGCTGTGTAAATGCCTCAATCGTGTCTTGCTCAGATTCAATGCCAAATGTTCTCCCCACTATGCCATATCTCTACGCGTATTTTAATACCTGTTTAATATTTATATCCACACCTACAGGGTGTAAATTTCAAGGTGTGCATTATTTGTTGAGATAATGTCATTATTCTCTTGCCCATTTCCCATTACGTGGGGTCGGCTCAATATGGAAATCGCGAAAAAAATATCTTATGTCAAAAGTATATTATGTCTTTCTCTTCTCTTCTATTCATCTCTTTTAGCCGTCATTTCAGCACTCACTCCTTTCTTACACATACCACCATTCACACAATCCATCCATCGTTTTTTCGGCCTTCCTCTCCTACCGCAGCCACGATGATCTATTACCCTGTAATTTTTTTGTCATACTTAGGTGCTACTTTCAAAATTCCTCGTTCCTTACCTTGCCCCTGTGCACGGGGCTCCTATTTGAAACTTCTCAGTTACCTTTTCAGTAATCTCAACTATTCAGTTTTCGCCATGGTTATGACATGATTCAAACCTTCTCACCACCCGTACCATTGACACTGTCAGCTGATAGCTATCATTTCATACAAATGGTAAAAATGTAAAAGAACAATTAGTGCGATACTGTTGCGTGCGAGCGAGACAGGAATACGCATTTGCATACGAGGTAACCACGGAGTAACCAGAAAGGGGTGAGGTTAAATGTCGGCTGGAGGCAGGGAGTGTCCGTACAGTATGTCACTTGTGTACAGTGTGTACTTTTTCATACCGGAAACTGTATGTAGTACGTACTAGTATTTATTCTGTGGTAGTACTAGATACTCACGCTAGCGGTGGCGCCACAGATGAAGAAATAGCAATGTGACAAAAAGTAGTGACTAAAGGCCTATTATGAAACTCATTCGTTTAATTACGAGTTTAATTTAAAATTTTGTTTTTTTTATTCGTAACCAGTTTAAAAAGGGACTTAAACTCAGCTTGCTGTCACTTTTTGTTTTGTGGATATACGGTCAGTTGCAGAAAAGGTCATTAAAGTTAATCCTCCATTAAATCTCTTGCTGTCACTTTTTGACTTGTTGACATAGTAAAAGCTAGCAAGAGATTTAATGGAGGATTAACTCTAATGATTGTTTTTGCAACTGACAGGTAGTAAAGTTTTGCTAGCAAGAGATTTAATGGAGAAATAACTCTAAATGAGGGTTTCTGCAACTGAGTGTTAATCACCTCCGTAAATTATGGACACCAAGAAAGTTACACCCTGTATAGGCCAACACTGGACACAGACAATTTTATACCTGCCGTCCATTTCTTGGTACATCAATGAACCTATATAATATAAGAAAAGTAGTTTTGTGCACATGTCTTCATGTTAGGTCTTTTATCGCATTCTTAATAATAAATAACACGAACGTAAAACCTGAAGGAATTTAGAATTGTTTGAATAGAATCTAAACTTAACCATAACCTTAGCATAAGAATTTATATTGTTTAGTTATTAAGTGGTGTTATGTTGTAAAGTTTCTGGCCGCATCTTCTCTACAGCGACAACACGTTCCGACCACGTTCCGACGCGGGCGCGGTGGTAGCTTCAAAAAAGATTTGACTTTTGATAAGTGTGCTTCAAGCTTCATACTAAACTAATATTATAAACGCGAAAGTTTGTAAGTATGGATGGATGTTTGTTCCGCTTTCACACAAAAACTGCCGACGGATTTTGATGAAGGCCATGGCCTGGATTAACACATAGGGTACTTTTTATCCCGGTAACGCAGACGAAGTCGCGGGCAACAGCTATTATTGTTGATAAATTATGTTGACTTTGACTTTGACTTAAGTAGGTAGGTCAATCTAATAATAATAATGATACGACATGTACGTAAATATTGTTATAAGGTGAAGTTAATTCAACATTCATTGACAAAATATCGATAGAGTATACTAAACATGTCCATCGACTTTACAAACAAAAATAAATTTTATTAATACTTGTCCATATTGTTCTTGGAAAAAATTTAGTTAAGTTATTTATAACTATAAGCTTATTTATAAGCGGACCAAAGTATCCGACCACTGGCAATGAGAGCCCCCAATAAACAATTTGGTCGTACTATTCGGTTCTATAAAAGTTATATTACAGGAATTTTTGTTACTTTACATCATGTACCTGGTGCTTTATACGTCTGGTTATATAATAATGTCATACAGACGTTCTGACGACTTATTTTATACGACAGTTTTATAGTGGTGTTCACGGCGACGATTAAACGTATAATCTTATAATTCGATTCTGTGTCAATTTAGTAGTCTAATTCACATTTATGGTCGTGTATACGTCGTAATAGTAACCATTATGTAATAATTGTATAATCGGTACGACTGTAACCTGTATACGTCCTCAAGGACCACTATTATTATAATACGACCAAAGACCACAGTTTAATATTTCACAAAAAATTATGTAAGCATTGTTGCAAACCTTGTTTAGGTACAACTTCCACCATTTTGTGTTATAAGCATGCATTTTATTTTTATTATTTGTAAAATGGATCCAAAGCAACTGGAAAACGATTAAAAAAGTAGTGCAAGCAAGGAAAGTAAAGAACACTTATCATGCACTTCAAGCGCTATCTATCTTTCTTCCAAAATGGGCTACCCTAGTCACTCATTAAAATTACTTAAAAACTTAAGAATTTCGGAAGCGCATTAAAAATGAGTTGTAAACATCCTGTATGTTAATAAAGAAACTTAACTTCCCAATAGACTGCCACTTACCTACATGTTTCTGTTCGAAGAGTTTAATATTATTAGATCAAAATTACAAATTAAAATGGCTGTCAGTCTTATTAATTTGTTTTTGTTTCTAATAGACCGAGATCCGACCGTAAAATTATGCACCTATTAGGCGAACGAAATGTGATTCTAGTGTATGTTTACATAGGGGTTAAATCAACGCCACCAGGTTGCCTATAAAAATCTTGCCGCAAGTACCTTTTCCATTATGATTTTCAGTATAACTTTTTCCACCTGTCTGTTAGGGAAGAAAATGAGGTGCCATCGGAAGGAGACAGGTCTAAAGTACTGAAAAAACTAGGTTTGCCACCTCTCAATCATAATGAACATTCTTACGAAACTTACACGACTATAATTGAAACATTTTTATGACGACTGTGTGACAAATATGTGTAGGTCCTTACACGACTGTTACGCGATACTTGGACGATAAGTCATATTAAATGGGCCCTAATGAACATTCTTACGAAACTTATACGACTATAATTTAAAAAAAAGTTGAGACCAAAACGTCTTCTCGACCATGAAATTGTTCATTGGGCCTGGAGTGCAATTTTTGAAAGTGATACGTTCAAATCGGCAGTAGAAAATGTTAAAATTACCATGGAGATTATGAATTTCTACTGCTGATTTGAACGTATGACTTTCAAAAATCGCACTCCAGGTTAAAATTATATTTGACATATTTAGGAACTGTTTATGGCATGTGGTAAAAATAAAAATATAGATTTTCTTTCAGATGCCTAATAATTATGAACGTTGATTGATGGTAGAGGCGGCGGGGGCGGGCGTGCGGAGGTGCGGGGGCGGTCCTCTCGTGTCAAAATCTATTCGTTCCCGGCATACGGTGCGCCCGCGCATCGTCGCCCGCCAGACTTTGTCACGCTACTCTACACGTCTGCGTCTGGGATAAAATTATTGTTCTAGTAAGTAAATAATAATTGTGTAATTTTATTGTAGTCAGCTGTTTTTTAAATTGTAAACCGTGCTGTGCGATCGTAAACCACGTGTAGAATGTCGTTTCTTTTTCTGTTGTAATAAGTACAACAGACTGTCAAAATTAACTTGTGACAAAAGGAAATAAAATGTAATATACCTACCTATTTGTTGTTAAGTACTTAAGTATATTCAGTCAAGTCTTGATTTGTTTTGCAAAATTTGATCAAAATCACTGCTAACTGCTACATGTTTGTACAAAGCTGTAATTTATTTATTTCTGGCTATTGGCGGTCCGCCTAATATATCTCTTTTGTCTTATTGCCATGAGTTGTGTAAGGAAACCGATAAGGTACCTATATCCAGTACTGGGTACGGTCACAATTTGTGGTACCTACTTGAGTCACATGTACTAAACAGGCATCATAGGTCGTACAATAATTGAAGATCTTACAATCTAGACTAAGTATTAATTTTAGTAAATAAGCTTCTCTATGTATATATTCTTATTCACATAATCTTATTGACTTTAAAGTAGTTCAAAAATGTGCTGAAACATTTTTTTGGTTAACGCTATTATAATAAAATACAAGAACCTAACCAGTCAATAAGGTTATGTACCTACATACAGTTTCCAGTGGGTAACGTCATCCATTTTTTGTATCCCGAAATAAGATAGGTACTTATTAAAATCGATTAAAGAATCATTGGATGAAGTTTGTTAGCAGTTAAATTCCACTGTTCGATGTTGATACTAGCTTTCGATTGAATCAATGAGTGAAGACGGAGCATCAAGTAAGTGTATCAAATCAATGACATTCTTAGAAGCGCGTAGAGACATCCAAATAGCTTGAAGTAATCTGTCTTAATGTATTAAGATAGGACGTACATACATCATCCTTCACGCTCTAGAACATTATTTAGGGTTTCCATAATTAACGTGAAACACTTGTTTACTGAGTAAATTTCGAGATTTTACAACAATATTATTAGGTTATTGCAAACCTTGTTGCATACTACATCCAATGCGCCTGAGATACAATCTTAACCAGGAGCGAGCAAAGCGAACTCAAGTTTTTACTGCAATACAATTAGGTCGAAAACCCGGAGCAAGCGTAGCAAGATTGAGATTTTACTACAATGAGACTAGATCCGATCGTTAGAATACAATTAAAAGCGAGGAGCGAGCGAAGTAAGCTCGGGAATTTATTAGAATATAGTGAAATCATTGCAATATGATTTTGAAACAGGAGCGTGCGAAGCGAGCTCGAGATTTTGATACATTACATCTATGAAACAAAAAGCTGGAGCGAGCGAAACGAGCTTCATGATTATGCTAACTTCATAATAACATGATTGGGTAGTTCATGCTGAAATTGAGTTTATTTGTATGTGTAACAAAAACTGGAGCAAGCAAGCTTAGTTTCAGAGTGCAGAAATAAAACAACGGAAGATTGAGCGAGCGAAGCGACCTCGAAAAGTCGCAGTAATTTTCACTATACCTATATTTCTGACTTTCTTTGAGTACCTATATGTGAGGCCTCCCACTCAAAACTGTAGTCCCAAGACCGGGAGGGGCCTCCAACTACAAACTGCCTTACTTGCATAAATTATTATTAAAAAGGACTTGATTAAAAATTATTCCGTATTTTGGACTTGATTAAAAATTAATTCTCTTCTCGAGATTTGGAGGCCGGCCCACCTCTTTTTTAAATCTTAATTTTAATTTTGAATGCAGTTTTAGTTATTTAAAAAAATGAAAGAATGTTTCGTTTGAGTCAAATTTGCTATCATCAATATTTAGGGTACTTACTTTCCCTCCAGGTTGGGTTCGTTTTATATCCACCCTGTATACTCTGACCACTAACCTCTATTATTACAACTAGCAGAGGTCAGTGACTCTGACACAAGGAATATACTAACAAAGAGACTTTATTATAAACTGTTGGTGTATCAGGCAATGTATCGGGCAGCTGGGAAAGGTATTGTCCTGTATACTACTCCATAGAAGATAGATAGAAGACCAGACTTGCGTCGCGACCTTAGATTAAAAACTTTTCGCCGACGTAGATATAGTGCTCGTGTGCTGTCGTGTTTTGTTTTATAAGTCTCTACCGTGAACATCGTATTATTAGTATTATTACCATCTAAACTTTATGTTCTCTACCGAGAGCTCTGATAACAGTCTATCTATTTGTATAATATGCCAGCTTCTTGGCTCTGACAGAAATCGAAAAATATTCTAAATAGGTATAAATTTTTTCGCATGAAAAAAATCAAGATTTTTTGTCATTGATACGTACATATTAATCTATCCATACATGAACGAGTAACTAAAAATAACTCCGTAATAGGACTCGCTTGATCTCAATGGATGGGTCACATCCTGAGATGACATATTCACCATTATATAGCCTCAGGATGTGACGACATGTCATATTCATAAGCAAGTGCTGTTTAATTTAAACAGTAGTCTTTGAGCAAGTGAAGTGCTCACTCTACCTACTTATTTCCTATTTACAATGAGTTTATATCGAAATTAACTTTTGGAGTTCCTTTTTTCGCTTCGGCAAAAACGATAAAAGTGTTTGCCCCAAAAAGTTGACACATGTTTTCTGTTGGTAACTGTTTTCAAAATTGAAACAAATTTTGTTGATATTACAGACAATATGGCAAATAAAACCGACAAATCAGAGACAGTCGGGCTGCAGCCAGTCGATGGGAACCCAAACGCAAATAAGTGAGTACCTATCATAGACATTAGTATACATGGTACCAGCATGGTACCTATAATGCGCTATTCATTTGACAGCCGTTATGACAGATCGCTGAGACGTTAATAAAGTCAAGTTTAGCGCGATACTGAAGTCAGCATAGTTGAATAGTAATTGGATTGTAATGTGATGAGAACTGAAATTGGATTAGGATTGAACTTCGATGTTTTAAATTAGCGCGGTTTTTAGCTGGGAAATAGGAGCATTATCGCACGCATGTTCTATAACCTAAAACAAGATCATGCACATTCTTATTTTAAACTGATTGTAAACAATTAATAAATCAATGATAAATTCATCTCAATTTCCAACTGGCTTACAACTATGAAAAAATTAATCTTTCTTTTCAGATTAGGAACAACCGAAGATAATTATGATCCTCATGAGCATAGACAAGTTCCTAACGCAACCAAGTGAGTTTAATTGCCAAAATACATTTCTCAATTTCGCAGAATGTTTCGCAGCCAGCATGTCGTGTCGCCGACAAGGCTGGCTAGTCGGCAACTTTGTTGGTTATTAGGTTGAAGCCAAACGAGCGAAAAGCCTATGCCTAAAAATGGCGCCTTTTTTCTTTTTTTAGCGCGGCCATCAATCAAACTTGAATATAGAATCGATCGTTCAGAATAAAGTTAAAAACAACACTTGCTGTTACAAATATCTCGGAACTCAGTCCGAACTGAGATACAAAGGCTTGAAGTGCACGTAATGGTAATATTTTCAACTTCAAGCCTTATATCTCCGTCCGGACTGAGTTTAGGGATATACATGTTAACAAGTTTTGTTTGTTACTTTATTCTGAAATAAAATATTCAAGTTTGGCTGGCCGCGCCAAAAACAACGGCGAAAAATAAGGCGCCAATCTTCCATACAAAACCCGCATTGTCTTTTGTGAGTTGTGAGCTTGTGAGTCGCGTATTTTGAGTCCGTTTCATATAAAGGCTGAGGTCATAGACAATGCATTGCCGGATTTTATATGAAAAGACTCAAAATACGCGACTCACAACTCACAAAATTACACCTCTTTAGCTTCACACTTATAGGTAGTTAAAAGTCACTAATGTACCACGATTTTTCAGCAACTTCGAGACACTTATTCATTTGCTAAAATGCAGCCTGGGAACTGGTATCCTGGCCATGCCTCAAGCGTTCGCCCGAGCTGGACTTATCACCGGCTTTGTGGCCACTGTCATCATTGGTATCATAATCACCCATTGTCTGCATGTCTTGGTGAGTAACAAAAATACCTAAATAAATTAAATTTAACATAAACAGGATGTTCCAAAACTCAACGTCAAGATGAATACAGGAGATACGGCAGTTTTTAACTGTTTGGGAGAAAATACAACAAAAATGCAAAGTTTGAACGTTTTCAAAATGGGTATGAGTAAAAGTATTGTCATTTTTTTAACAGGAGTCGCGGCCACCAATGAAAATATTGTATAACGAGCTTTTACCTGCGACTTCGTCCGCATAAATTATATACCAGATTTTAAGTCAGATGATAAGCTATCAAACAAAAAAAGTTTCATTAAAATCGGTTCAGTAGTTTTTGCGTGATACTCGAACAAACAAACACCCAAACAAACAAACAAACAAACAAACGAACAAACAAACAAACAAACAAACAAACAGACACAAAAAATCCAAAAATTGGTGATTTGGAATCAGGGACATCTAAAAACCATATCGTAATTTTTTTTTTGTAAATATCTTTCAATGTACAGACAAATTTCTGTTACAGTTTTATAATAGTTTAGATTGTGGTACTATTTAAAAAACAATCATAATATTGTGATAAACAATTATGTCTTAGCTCGCATCGGAGCTGAGACATTTGACACTAAATGTTCGTGAAAAAGTTACCAAAACCTTTAAGAATCAACTTATTTTCAATTAATCAATCGAAACAATATTTTCTCAAACATGCTTGGAAATGTGAGCATTATTTTGACAACCTTCTTCGAGATAAATCGAAATTGCTGTACTGGAAAACTACATGCGCGCAGCGGCCGGCAATGTTTGTATGAAAATCCATATCTGTCATGTTTTGCGGCCAAATAAATTACATAGTAAACTCATATCTGTCGTGTAATTTAAAAATGGAACGATCTTTTTCTCCTAAACATGGCGACCAAGGAGGTAACTCAAAAAAGGTTTTATTTAAATTTCGAACTAACTTGCAAATAGAAAGCTGTTTATTGAAAAAAAAAACAAATTGTTGTTCGTTGTTCGTCATTGATTTTGAAAAGAGTTTTAATTTCCGCGAATTATTTGAGAAAATTTACTGTTTTCATTTCCGCGCATTATTTGAGAAAAGTACTATACAAGCCTTGGCCACAACTAGGCATTGATGGACTTACGCCTAAGTCGCTTCGCCTCGGCCCACATTTACACGTTCGTCCATCAATGCCTCTGTTGCTGGCCGCTGCAGTAATGTACTATACCTACTCAGCAAATTATACCGTAAAGAAATACAGAAGATACAAAACAAGGCAGTCTTAGCGCTAAAAAGTGATTTCTCCCTACAACCTTAGAAGATACAAATATCTTTAATAGCACAGCTCCAATGCAGCCTAGCAATGAATGTGATGTTTTTAATGTATTTTGAAAGATCCTATAAAGACCTATGTAAGTTTTATTACTGGCTGATCAACAAAACAATAATGCCAATTTTTCTCCATATAACCTTACTGATACCCATTTATGTCACCTCATAATAACATTGTGAAAATCGCCATCCCTGGCCACGGGACAGGGCGAACTGCGGCGCGAATAGCAAATTTTCAATACACTGCCTAGCAGGGTGAAAATTGTCATAATGTTCAAAAGGATGACAAATTCTCGAAAACGATCAAACTAAGATTTTTTGTAAACATTTATAAACTGGCCTTTATCTTCTGTTTTTGGCTTATCTTTCAGTTTTGGGACACGCTGTATATAAAATTATAATTTTAATATTGGTTTCAGAAGGTTAGGTCTTAGGTACTCCCATTTCCTATGTTAGTGCAATGTGGTCTAGAATGCGAAATAAAGCCTTTCATCTCTCGGGTGTTATCAAAAGTGATTTTTCTTAGAGATTTCGCATTTCGCTGTTAATTGTATTTGGTGTATTCTCAGGTGCGAACTCAATACGTGCTATGTAAGAGGCAGCGTGTACCCCTACTGACGTATCCGCAGTCCATGGTGGCAGCCCTGGAGACAGGTCCATCGATGCTAAAGAAATTCGCGCGTCCATCAGCGATGGTTGTCGATTTCTTTCTCGTCGTCTACCAACTTGGCATTTGCTGTGTCTACATTGTATTCATCGCCAGTAATTTGAAACAGGTAAGAATTCACTAAATATTTTATCGAGTGACCGAGTCGACCTTTCGTGACATTTTGCTTTTGATGGCTGGGCAAAAAAATCTTTGCTCAGTTACCATTTGTCTAGTAAAAAGCTGAGTTTGTATATACAAAATGTTAACCGGACACTGGATTTTATGGGTTGTTGTGTATGTAACCTACTCGAGATCATGTGCCTGAAGTAAAAGTAATTTAATACAATTTTAAACAAACATTTCTTGAGCTATAGTAGGGATGTGTACCAAGTGTGTACCATAATACAATAGTTCAATGATACAGTGCGGACGCGGTGCAATTGGCTTAAGTGGGTGGGCGTCGCGTCGGCGGCACTGGGGGGGTCAGGGAGCCGCACATCAATATATCAATATTCATAAACGGGTCTCGTTCTACACGTGACTGTAGACGTAGTTTGAGGTCGTTTTTACACGTTCTTTTCATTGGAATAAGCAACTATGAACTGCACGCAGTTCATAGTTGCTTATTACCACCACTTATTACCATTATGCCACGGCATGCGATGTTGATGATGGATTTGTAGCATTTTATGTTTGTATGACTGAAATATGATAGCATCGGTGGCGCGTTGCGGAGAGGTATGGACACCTAATTATGGGGTCCGGGTTCAAATCCGCACGGATAACATGCCATGTACCAATGAGTTTTTCTAACTTATGTACGTAATACCGACTGCTCTCAAACGGTGAAGGAAAACATCGTGAGGAAACCTGCATACACTGAAGAAGAAATTCTGATGTGTATGTGAAGTCTACCAATCCGCATTGGGCACGCGTGGTGAATTAATGCCCATACACCCTCCCTGAGGGTAGGCCTGTGCCATGAAAAGGGGAACTCTGCACTACGGTCATTGTGCTCCATGCTAGCTCCACGGCATAATGGTACGTACTACCTACTCAGCTTCCTGGGAACCTACGAGTACTTACATTCTGTTGGAGAGTGAGCGGTGAATTGGCTGGAACCATTTGGATTTGCAAATCCTTGCATCTGTAACAGTTCTTTTTAGATGTTATTGTTAGCCTTTTCTGGTTAGATTCCAGAATACCAGGGAAGGAATACCTGGTATTCCATACCATTTCCTTCCCTGTTACCAGTACCTACTTTAAATGGGACTTGATAATCTGTGTGACCACGACCATATATTATAAGATTTATTTGTTGATTTACTAAACATTGTATTGTCATGTATCAATTAAATAAATATATAAATAAATTTATTTTAGTATTGCCTGTATTTCTTTTCAGATGGTCGATGTTTACTACCAAATGTCAGTGGAGGTACATATGCTGATAATATTGGGCCCACTGATTGCTATCAACTGCATCAGAAACCTGAAGGCTCTGGCGCCATGGTCGACGCTGGCTAATGTCTTGACTTTAGTGGGACTGGGCATCATAGTGTATTTCTTGTTGGCTGGTGAGAAGTCGGAGAAACCGCTGGATTTATGGGGATCTATATCCACGTTTCCTTTGTTTTTCGGTACTACATTATTTGCGCTCACGGCAGTTGGAGTGGTCAGTATCACTGTTTTTTACTTAAGTAGGTACAATTACATAAGAAGTGAGATGGAATTATTCGCGATAGGTCCAGCAGGCATTATTTTAAAGGCAGTTAAGATGGATTTAGGTTTCACATTTAGATCGGCGATTCTTGGGGGTTGTTGTTATACACTACTGGAGTGCGATTTTTGAATCTCATACGTTGAACTCAGCAGTTGAAAATTTATGGAGATACGCTTCTTTCTACTGATGATTTGACTTTCAAAAATCGCTCTCCTGAAGTTTTATTTTTGAAAGTGATGCGTATCTGCATAGTAACTTTGACATTTTCAACTGCTGAACTCAGCGAACGAGTTTCAAAAATCTGGTCTCGATAATCCGTTACAACAATTTAGTCGGGGAAATATACGGTTTGAGATTGCATTAAAGACACTTTAGTAAATTGCAAATCCTTGCATTATGTCGAAGAATTATTTTCAAGATCATAATTATTTGTAAACTAAGAAAAAGCCTGACTGCGTAAAAAAATTAGTAACCGAAAAGGGGAAACATGTGATGAATTTGGAAATGACTTGAATGTTATTTATAAGGTTTCACAGACGGGGGAACAAACAAAAATAACAAAATATATATTTTTAAGATAATAATAAGTATGAAATAAAATGTATAGCTATCATTTCAAAAATTGGGTACTTACTTTAATTAAATATTTTGTGAACAACTTCTTGATTATTCATTTTTCAGTAAATTTTTTACGGAATAGTTTTTTCTTCTTCTTAATAATTTGGTTTATTTCAAAATCGCATTGCAACAATACTGAAAACCATAATTCGTATAGTCGAAAATAAACTAATTATGTAAAAATTCTAGGAACTTCAATTAACAGTACTGGAGAGCAATCGCGCTAAATAAATCGCAACAGAACCATGATTGAACCGTGTGCGAACCACATTTTTTAACTGACTTTTCATTTGACAGTAACATATACACATGCATACATATCAGTCACATATACATACATATAGTCACATAGTAAATAAGTCAAGCGTTATACGAAATTCAGCACAGTTGAATGATGGTGATGTATGTTCCAGGTGATATCCCTGGAGAATAACATGGAGTCCCCCAAGTCT
This sequence comes from Agonopterix subpropinquella, assembly GCA_922987775.1. Classification (NCBI taxonomy): domain Eukaryota; kingdom Metazoa; phylum Arthropoda; class Insecta; order Lepidoptera; family Depressariidae; genus Agonopterix; species Agonopterix subpropinquella. The sequence goes on along the minus strand of OV277693.1, from coordinate 49,343,103 downwards.
TTTGGGAAGCCTTTTGGAGTCCTCAACGTGGGCATGACCTTCATAGTAATGCTGTATGTATTAGTGGGAGTACTCGGATACGTGTTCTGTTCTTCGGACTGCGCGGACGCCGTTACAATGGATTTACCTGCGGGCCCGTAAGTATTGACCGTAATTGAACGACATTTACCCATTCGTAGTGTGCCCGGCGACGAAAAGATTTTTGTAACTCCCATCAGCATCCTATAGAAAATTGATCGGCTGATCTCTAGGACGATTTAACCACTCGTCCTAGGCTAATCCATACTTTTGTATGGAAGGTCCAAATTTTTTTTTTCTTTATTCAACCCATGTTTCTTAGGAAAAATTGTTTAGTTTAGGTATAAGGTACTTACTTAATCGTTGAAACAAAAGTAAATACAAATTCATTTCATTTTGATGCCTTCGATCTGTGAGAAAAAAAAAATTGATTCATCCAGACGTTTATGGATTTAAGGTTCATTCGATATGTGCCAGATTTTTTTTTTCGATCAGCCTTAAAGAGGTCAGTAGTTCTTTTGACCAAACGTTAAGCGATCTATGGTTCTTTCGAAAGTCAGTAGTTCTTTCGACCAAGCGTTAATCGACCAGTGGAAGTTCGATGTCCCGTACGGGAATCTGTCTGAATACACCTTAAAGCATCACGGCTCCCGTCAGCGGTACTTATTATATTACTATATCAGCCGTCGTTGTCCCATTGTTGGGCAAAGGTCTCCCTCCGTTCTCTCCATGCGTCCCGGTTCTGCGCTTCGATAGGCCAGTTCTTTAGGAAACTATCGATTTCGTCTCGCCATCTTTTTCTTGGTCTGGTGTTAGTACTTAATTAATAAAAATCGGTCAATTGCGAGTCGAGGTCGAGGGTTCCGTACCACACCACCACAACATATTAAAGTTAAAAAAAAATATTACGGTACCTTTAGCACGAGTCCGACTCACACTTGGCCGCTTTTTATTATTTGTTGTTATACTATAGAGTTTGCTCTATAATCACACCAAGTTTGACGCTTGTATGTATAACCGTTTTTACCATAGAGCCAGAAGAAAAAACATTGATAAGAACTGGTTCCTTGTATGAGGACCCCCCTTAATTTCTGACTTTCTGAAATTTTTATTATTTGTTAGCAAATCCGCCGTGCGCGTGAGTCGTGTTTTCCAAATCTGTAAAATAGTTGTAATCTGTTTCAGAGCGACGACAAGCGTGCTGGTTATGTATGCAGTGGCGATCTTCATCAGCTACGCGCTGCAATGCTACGTGCCCGTCGAGGTGCTCTGGCGCACCTACATACTGCCCCGGCTGGAGCGCTCCGGCTCCCAGCACTTGCTGCTCTGGGAGTACGCGCTGCGAATCTTCCTTTGCCTCATGACTTGTAAGAATACTTTTTAGGGTTCCGTACCCAAAGGGTGAAAACGGGACCCTATTACTAAGCCTACGTTGTCTGTCCGTCCGTCCGTCAGTCCGTCCGTCTGTCCTACCTATTTAGGGCTGTAACTTTTGAACCGTAATAGCTAGATAGTTGAAATTTTCTCAGATTATGCGTTATTGCGGCGGATTTGTTAACAAATAATAAAAATGGCAGAAAGTTAAAAATTAAGGGGGGTTTTCAACAAGAAACTAGATTTTATCAACGTTTTTTCTTCACGCTCTATAGCAAAAACGGTAATACATACAAGCGTCAAACTTAGTGTGATTATAGAGCAAACTCTACAGAATACCAACAAATACTAGAAACCGGCCAAGTGTGAGTCGGTCTTGCGCTAAAGGTCCCGGACAAAAAAAAAAATTTTCTAAATTAATAATGTTGTGTTCTGTGGTGCTGTGGTACGGAACCCTCGGTGCGCGAGTAGCCCGACTCGCACTTGACCGGTTTTTTATTTCTATATTCTAACTGCCTAAGCGCTCCCACAGACGAGCGACACTTTGCGTTTGTGGTCGTCGGGTGTCGCGGAGGGGAATGTATGAGCGCTACGCTCTGCGACAGCAAAGTGTAGCTCGTCTGTAAGAGCCCTAACCGATACAGAGATCGCGGGTTCGATTCCCACGTAGGACACCTAGTTATAAGTCACTTTGTGCGTTTTTCTCTAGTTGGTAGACATTGCAGGCTGCGAGCGAGTCACCACTGTCTGAAAAGAAAAACGATTCCGTACTTTGGATGGCACGTTAAGCCATTGGTCCTGGCTCCTATCTCTGGTGGTAGTAGTCGTTACATAAAAACAACGTCAGAGGCCGTAAGGCAGTCTGAAAAAACTCTGACACCAGGGCTAAGACCACACGATAAGAAAGAATTTTCTAAAGTGACCTTCTACCCTATTTCTTTTTTTTTTGTATTAGCGACGTATTTCGAAGTCGTTAATTTCGAAATAAAATGTGTTTTTGAATAAACGGTTTTTCGTCTTATGTCTTATGTATGTAACACGCATGCGTTGTGGTTGTGAGCTAATTAGAGTTGGAATTCTGCATTTAATACATACATACATACATACATAAGCTCACGCCATTGTCCCAAGGGGGTAGGCAGAGACCACAGATCGCCACACGCTACGACTCTGACACACTTCTCTAGCCTCATTGACATTCATACATCTTTTCATGCACTTCCGTCGATTGAGGGTGCTACGCACTTGTCCTTTTCGGAAAAGATCATTGATTTGATCGTGGTATGTTTTCCTCGGACGGCCTCTCCCAACACTTCCACTCACCTGTGCTCGATAAATTTCATTCGTAAGTCTTCTTTCATTCATTCTCTCTACGTGACCAAACCATCTAAGCATACCCCTCTCAATCCTTGTTACTATATCATCCTTCAACTTACACCAATCCCTTATCACACTGTTCTTGATTCGATCAACCAAAGTAATACCACACATACTTCGTAAGGAGCGCATTTCAACTGCATTCACTCGACTTTCATTCCTTTTATTCCATACCCAACATTCACTCCCATATACGTTAAGTAATAGATACATTTTGAAAACGGATAAAAATAGTGTAGTTTAGTCGGATTGGATTATATCGAGCCTTTTTGGGAAGAACATCGTAAGCGACAATTAAGTTTTTTTACAGGACGAGGTTTTTTCTATTTATATCTTATACATCGTGAATGGTATTTACTTGATATTTTTTGAAAATTGTTGTGTGATATATTATATTATTTAGAGGAATAGTTTTTAACTAACAGCTGCAAATTTTTAAACATCTGTTGTAGAGGTGACGTAAAAATCACATTTTGAAAGGGCGCTTACGATGTTCTTCCCGAAAAGGCTCGATGTGTGGGAAAACATAGTACAAAGGCCATACAATATGTTATTCTCAGAAAAGAGGGTCTTTATGCCCAGACGATAACCTTTATTGTTAAGGTTAAAATATTAATATAGGTATAATAGGGCGGGGAGCGGACCACTTACTTAGTCAAATTACAAATAAGCAACTCAATTGAATGTCAAAACGCGCGCTTTGTATGAAAAACAGGCCAAGTGCGTGTCGAGCCACGCGCAGGGTAGGGTTCCGTAGTTGCCTATAACAATATACGTTGACTACAGAACCCTAAAAATTGTACTAAATACACTAACAAGTGACGTTACTTGATCAAAATTATAATGGATGCTGTAGCTAGCCCAACCAGTTTCAGAAAAAACCTGTAGCAAATATCTAATTACAAACTAGTTTAGTTAGGTTTCAAAATTTTGGCTACAGAACCGGCCAAGTGCGTGTCGGAGTCTCCCATGATAGGGATCATGGGAGAGTCCGACACGCACTTGGCCGGTTTTTTTACAAGAAGATTCTTCTTCTTCTTATCGTGTGGGCAGAGCCCTGGTGTCAGAGTTTTTTCAGACCGCCTTACGGCCTCTGACGTGGTTTTTATGTAACGACTACTACCACCAGAGATAGTAGCCGGGACCAACGGCTTAGCGTGCCATCCGAAGCACGGAATCATTTTTCTTTTCGGACAATTAGGTGATTCAGCCTGCAAGAAAATTTATAACCAAGGATAGAACTAAAATAATAGTATGTAGTGCTATTATCATCTACAGGTTGTAACAAAACACCCTAGTAATACTTAAAGGGGTGCCTCAGACCACGAAACTGAACAACTTTCACAATGGAGCCAACTTCGAAATCTCGAAAACAAATCAGCTGTCCCATACAAAACTGCAGTACTGACTTGACTAAAATGTATGGGATAGCTGATTTTTTATTCGCGATTTCGAAGTTGGCTCCATAGTGAAAGTTGTTCAGTTTTATGGTCTGAAGCACCCCCTTAAGTATTACTAGGGCGTTTGTTACATCCTGTATACAAGCTTATAAAAGAGTTCCGTGACTGACAGACAGACAACACATAGTAAACATGTTGACACATTTTTATAACTAATCATAATCATTCATCAATTAACACGTTGGCTGCCATGAGCATCACCGGTGGAATCACGTTTTCTTTTTTGTGTAGCCATGAGCATCACAGGTGGGATCAAAAACAATTTTTTTTAGGGTATTGTTTTGGGGATTTTTTTGATGGGCCAGATACAAACCGTGAACTCTATTTCGTAGAGGATACTCTATAGTTGTTAAGAAATAGTATTCACAGAATACCCTGAAAAAATTTGCTTTTGATCCCACTGGTGATGCTCATGGCACCTCAGTAATAGAGCGATGCTTTGAGCATCACCGGTGGGATCAGTAAATTTGTATGGGGCGTGGGAGCAATACTGTAGATGTAGTATGGTGGGCAGCCAACGTGTTAAAAAGAGGTCATGTTGTAATCATATTTTTTTTTTTTTTTCAGTTGTGTTGGCTGTATCAGTACCAGAGCTGGGTCTGTTCATATCTTTGTTCGGAGCTCTTTGCCTGTCAGCACTGGGCCTTATATTCCCGGCACTCATGGAGATTTGTATCTCCTACCCGGACATGTTCGGACCATTCAGGATTATCTTGATCAAGGACGTAATCTTATTAGTGGTCGGCGTAGTAGGCATGATCGCTGGGACCTATGCAACAATGGTTGCAATTATTAAAACCTTTCAGTAGTACCTACTAGCTTAAATCATCGAATACGCTTGCTAATTGATGCGAATGTGTATGATTGTGTAAAGTTGTTTCAGGCTAGACAAGAACATTGAGTATTTTAATGATTGCACATTTTGAAGTGTTCATGAATCTGTGTGATTTTGCACAATGATTATAAGGTAGAACATACAATAGGTGAACCATGATAATGATAATGAGCTATGCCGCATTTCACTGCATTACCTATACAATGCAAATATTATGTATACCTAATAGTTTACAAGAATTTTGATGTAATTTTTTAAAATGTCAGCTATATTGTGTTTCGACGGGAAAGTCTTAAAAAACTGTAACATAAATGTCTATACATTTAAGATACTTACATTTAAACCGGTCAAGTGCGAGTCGGGCTATTCGCGCAACCTCGGTACAACATATAAAATAAAATAAAAAAAATCTCCTGGACCTTTAGCACGAGACCGATTCACACTTGGCCGGTTTTTATTATTTGTTGTTATACTGTAGAGTTTGCTCTATAATCACACCAAGTTTGACGCTTGTAAGTATCAGGGTTTTTACGATAGAGCGAGAAGACATTTTTTTGATAAAATCTAGTTTCTTGTTGAGAACCCGATGTTGGCTCCATAGCACAGAATAGGTAATAGTATATAGTTGTCCATAGTGAAAGTTGTTCAGTTCGATGGTCTGAAGCACCCCTTTTAGTATTACTAGGTTGTTTTGTTACACCCTTTACCTATAACAACGTCAATGAAAGTATGGACTTTATTTGATGTTCAATTTAGCGAACCATTGACGCAACTCCGAAAACTAATATGAAAGCAAGTTGAACACCTACATACGTGGTTTGCGTGTTGAGATCACGGACAGTGGTCCGTGCTCCTCTCCCGTGAGGTGGAGTGCCACCTCATCGAGAGAGGAGGTTTTAACCCTGCAGTGGGATCCTATACTATGTAAATAACTGTAAGAATCTACTTAAGACTTTCCTATCGGAATTTAATGTACCTACATTCAGGGTTGCGTATTATTATTTTCTAAGTTATTTTTTAACTAGGTACGTCTGAAAATATCGACCAACGAAATGAGAAATAGTAAAATAGAGTGAAAAAAAATAATAATGTGTAAATAAAATAATTATAAAAGCAAATTTTAATTTTCACAAACTTAATTTAACCACGATATAGAATCGCTATCGATTATGCTCGAAACAAACACCTAGGAACATAGACATTATTAAACTACCTTCCTACCTAGGAAGCACGATTGTTTTGTTTCAGTATAACCTTCTTTTAAAGACCTACTTTAGATCGAAGTAATTATTAATTATGTCTTAGAATATAAATGATTAGTTGTGGATTAGTCAAAGATTTTTTTTGGTCTGTACGACATAGACCAAAAAAAATCTTTGTGATTAGTTTTCGCTGTGAGCACCTTAGACTGGGAGCGCGGCGAAGAAAATGATTATCCAACTGATTTGAAACTAAAAAGTCAATGTTCTTCGAACGTACAAGTAGCGCCAGGTTTATAATAAAATTATAAGTCCCTGCGCAGTTGACAAATTTAAATAGCGCGCGAAATTATAACCGGGTGTAAAATTGAATGGGAGGGGTACCTCAGACAATAAATCTGAACAATTTTCTCTATGGGACCAATATCGAAATCGTGAAAAAAAATCTGCTGTCCCATACATTTCAGTCGAGTATGTTTTCAGTTTTGCATGAGACAGTTTTTTTCGCGATTTCAGTGTTGGTACCATAGTAAAAGTTGTTCAGTTTGATGGTCTTAAGCACCCGTTTAAATTTTACACCCAATCAGGATGTGCCACCTTCAATCCGTTTACGCTATTGGCTAATTTGTTTTCGCACCCTTTTCGCTCCTTTCATACTTTGCACCCTTTGATTACTAAATGACTTCGGGTTTTATCGGGGACTCGGGCCTGCTCTGCGCAAACGATGATTGACGAGCGGAATTATTTTCCTGTGAAATTAAGATATGAATAAATACAGAGGGTCGTTTATCTAATGTACAAATCTTTGTGATCGAACCCTCTAAAGCAAATGCATATTTGAAAAACTATTGTACATAGCGCAGGTACATAATCATGTGAACATTAATTTATTTGGTTTCTAACGTTAGACCGCGACCGACCCATAGTCACACCGAGTTACCACATCGGTGTGACTATGGACCAATAAAATGATCCTCAGTCACACCATAAGGATATTCATCCAACTAAGCGGCGTTATACTGCGCGAGTTTTCTATAGTGAGAACTGAAAAAAAAAGGAAGGGAGAATCTAAACGCTTCGGAGCATAATGTACAAAACGCAAAATGAGCACGATACTCAAAATTCACAAATCGCAAAATGAACAATACGCGCAGAATGAGCACAACACGCATAATGAGCAAAACGTAAAATGTATAAGACAGGCCTAAGGCCTCATTCACGGCGACGATGACGACGCCGGTACTTCCTCGTGGTCCCACTAATTTGTTCCACTACTAAGTTGCGGTGCAAAAAATAACAATTCGTTATCTAACTTTAAAGGACAAACCATAACGGAATTTTATTTTTAATATAAATTTAAAATTACAAAATAAATTATTATTGTAATTTTTTTATTTTTCATTGTTTTTTTTTTTGTACTTTTAATTTTTTTTCATTTTTTTTATATTTTTTATTTTTTTTATTTTTTTTTAATTTTTTATGTTTTTCTACTGTCATTCATTTATTTATCTATTATACCACCCACTAAGGATATGTACTTAGTTCAAAGACATATTATTACTAGCGTAACTTAGTTCAATTTATTTGTCTGTCCATCTTCCATTAACAGGCACTGGTTAATTCCTAAAATAAAAAAATATATTAACGCCGCTTATTTTATGGTGTGACTAAGGATCATTTTATTGATCCATAGTCACACCGGTGTGGTAACTCGGTGTAACTATAGGTTGGTCGCGCGTTAGACGACTGAAACTTCTGATGACGACGTCCAATATTACATACTGTGTTATTTTGTCGCTTATACTGTTTTAGTTGTTATTACAATTACATTTACTCAAGTATTTTTACTTATTTACCCAATAAATCCTTTAGAATACTAACTGATGTTGTGGACATCGACGTTTTTTTTAAATTACTTTGATAAGTTATATGTCAAGATAGACAGTAGACGCGCGACGCTACGAACGCGTCGAAAAAATATCAGCCAGTCAAAGTTGATAAACCCTATCCATATACACGCACAGAGATAAGTTGTATGACGCCTCACGCACACCAACCTAAAAAAGCTGGCCCTTTTTTTTGGACGATAGAAGCGTTAGGTTCTATCTTGACATAATACAGGGTTTAAGTGACAGCCTAGCAAATACTGAAACGGTGAACTCAGACCATCATCTAACTGAACTAACTTTCACTACTATGGAGCCTACCTCTCAGAAAACGCAAAAAAAAATCAGCTGTCCCATACATTTGAGACAGGTAGGTACTGCAGTTTTGTACGGGACAGCTGATTGTTTTTCCCGTTTTGCTAGGCTTTGCTTGGGCTATTTGGGGTATTTGTCACTTACACCCTGTATACTTACTTTGACTCTTGGAATCTATCTTGTTGACTTGTTGTTGACAAATAGTTACGTGTAGGTACTCCATAAGGTACTCATACATTTTTAAGATTACTAAAGGCTGGAATTGCAGCTCAATATAGCAATTTTAGAAATTCCGGTTTTTTTTTGCAAAATAGTTTGGCGGAATGCCATGTAATTTGAGACCCAGATTTAGAGGTCCTATACATGAACGAAACTAAGTAATACTTGTAGAGTGAAACAAAACTAACAAAAATGTAAATTGGTTGTAATCTGTAGAAGTTGAGGGAAAGGTATTTCTCCTTATGATACCTTTTGTATCAAGTGTGTGAAACTCATAATCTTTCTTATTTGATAGTCCACTCAATCTTCCACGCATTCATTGTGTTTAAATTAATGAAAATTCGCGATAACCGTACCATATTATGATAATGGAAGAAAACGAAATCACACACACTATTAGTTCAACAAAGCCAAATACGTTCCGTAACGACTAAAAATACCTGTTTGATGATATTAGATAAAAATTGCTGCCGTGGTTGCGTTTTGCTGCTGCTTTTTGGATGATTTGTCCATTTCACTAGTAATTTCTACTTTTGAATCCGGACTTCTGGAGATGTGGAAGTTTTTTAAAAAATGCCTTAATTTTTTTCTGTGTATAATAATTATGACCGCCGTCCTGGTCCAAATCTGCCAATCTTCTTTTGATTTAATTCTCATAGTGATTTGTTTAGTTTGACTGTCCAATCTCTTTAAGAACCTGCAGGTGTAGATACTGGTAGGTATGGACAACGAAAACACCTATTAAGAGTCCCTTTAGCGTCTAGTGGCACCATCATTACAATAATTAAACATTTCTCAGTCAAGAAATAAAATAGCGCTACTCCAACATACTACAAAATAAAATACTTTCATAGGTTTTTTACAAAAAAATCTGAAGGAAGAAAAATAATAAAACCGGTCAAGTGCGAGTAGGGCTACTCGGGCACCGAGGGTTCCGTACCACACCACCACAGAACACAACATTATTATGACTTAGAAAAAAAAACTTTTTTGTCCGGGACCTTTAGCGCAAGACCGACTCACACTTGGCCGGTTTTTAGTATTTGTTGTTATTCTGTAGAGTTTGCTCTATAATCACACTAAGTTTGATGCTTGTATGTATTACCGTTTTTACGATAGAGCGTGAAGAAAAAACGTTGATAAAAACTAGTTTCTTGTTGAGAACCCCCCTTAATTTTTAACTTTTTGACATTTTTATTATTTGTTAACAAATCCGCCGTAATAACGCAAAATCTGAGAAAATTTCAACTATCTAGCTATTACGGTTCAAAAGTTACAGCCCTAAATAGGTAGGACAGACGCACGGACGGACGGACGGACAACGTACGCTTAGTAATAGGGTCCCGTTTTCACCCTTTGGGTACGGAACCCTAAAAACGGCCACTTTTACATTAATTATTTCCCATCAAACTGAACAACTTTTACTATGGGAGCAAACCTGTCAGAACCATAAAGATATTAAATACTACCTTTATGTTCAGAACAAAGAAATAATCTGCTGTCCCATACTAAACTGCAATACCTACTCGATTCATACAAACGTATGGGCCAGCAGATTTTTTTTGTTTTGACAGATTTGCTCCCATTGTAAAAGTTGTTCAGTTTGATGTGGTTACTTTTCCTTACAGCCTGTATACTTATCTTTGATATGGTCATTTGTACTGGGTTGGGTACTACAAATGTAGTACTAAATACCCATTCCTTTGTCATCCGCATTTGTGGGCAATGCATTCCCTCAAATCTAGAAATAAGAATGTAATTCCAATGGTCCCGCCGAACCACATTGACATCAAGGTGGTGGGATCAAATCGTGTTGATTCTACTTTCTTGGCGATAAATGTACAAATGTTCATTTACTATGTTTGAATCGGAGATTCGATCCCACCGGCTTGATGTTCACCTGAACACAGTACATTACACAGATAATATAATATATATTTTATGCCAAACAAACACCCATTGATCTCATATTCTTCAAACACCTCCCAAAATATCATTGTTAAGATAAATGTCTGGTCTTGCCATGACAATGTTACACACAATTCAATATTGTATTTGTAATTGTATTGTACTTTGTATACATTGTGTTTTGTTTAAAAGATGTGTGTTGTAGAGTTTCTGGCCGCATCTTCTCTATACAACGGAACACCTTCGGACGCGGTAGTAGAGTCAAAAATGACGCGATCCGTGTGATATTGTTTTGAATAAAACATTTTGAGTTATCATGAACGAATAAAAAAAACCGGCCAAGTACGAGTCGGACTCGCGCACCGAGGGTTCCGTACTACCATACAATATAATTTGGGGTCTCTATTTACGAAACAAATTGTGTTGCATGAAAGAAATTAATTCATTGGCTCACACTTGGTTGGCCGGTTTTTTTGTGTTGTTTTACTTTAGTTTTTCTCTATAATCACACCAAGTTCGACGCTTGTATGTATAAGGGCCAATGACAATAAGGGCGCCGCCCACCAAGTCCGTTGTCCTCAGAAAAATCTAAAGTATTGAAGAAACAATTACATCCCATCAAAAACATTTCATGTAAAAAAATGGCCAAGACTCACAATCCTTTTACTCTTTAAAAGTTATGACATCATATTTCAAGCCAAGTCTTGAGTTAGGTCATCAGTTCATTTTGGTCTAATAAAGTTAGAAGGCTTGGCCGACATCCATGTAGAGCTAATGCCTAAGTCATTATTACATCTCAGTCTTTATTTTGTCATTTAGATTGACTCTACATGGGATGACGATGTCAGCCAAGCCTTTTATTAGACCGAGATGAACTGATGACCTTACTCAAGACATGGCTTGAAATGTGATCTCATAACTTTTTAAGAGTAAGAGGATTATGAGTCTCGGGTGCAATATTGTTCTAAATTTCCAAGAAATAAAGCAAGGTGAGTGAATTTTTTTGTAATTTATGCCTGGTTTATGTTTACGCAAAAATGCAAATAATTTTTAGCTCCAGAAAAGTGTTTTTTTTTCCAAATAGTGTTTAATTATTTATGGAAAATATCGATAACGATGTTTTTGATGATTTCATAATATTTAAATGTTTTTATTTTCAGGTGTCAAAAGTGGGTTAAAATTACAGGAAACGAAGAATACACCCAATGGCACACATACCTAACTACCAAATTAAACATTGTATTATTTGAAACTGAATGATCTTCTGAATGAACTAATGATGTTAGTTCAAATCTTTATGATTTAAAATAAATGTTTTAGTTTGAAAATTCTACAGTATAATTATTAACTCAACAAAAAATACTGTTTCTGTTTTAGTGGTTTGATTGACATCAATCCATCAGCAAGACATAAATAATTATTCCAATAAGCAGCATACTTTTTTATTTTCTATCATTATCGACATCGGTAGATATTCAAATACAGCACATCACTACATTAAAATAACTTGGCATGATGACTCTACGTTGGCTATGAATGATATCCACGAAGTATTTGTAGCAAAGAGATTATAAAGAGATCCTTCCTCTGAGATTTGTAGGTAAAGTCAATGGTAAAGTGAGCACTAAGAAGTTTGAAGTTTGGACAAACTTAACTTTGCGGTGGAAAAGTTTTTCTCCCATATATCGATCTATTCGTGAACATCAAGATAGCGGGATCAAATCTCCGATTCAAAATTTAGCATATGGCGAATTTAGTACTCCATTTGTACTAAATGTACCCTGAGTTTTAACATTTGTACCTTTACCGCCAAGAAAGTACAATCAAAACTATCTGATCCCGCCACCTTGACGTCAAAGTGGCGGGACCATTGGGAAGCATTGCCCACACGTGGACGACAATAACATGGGTAATTAGTACTACATTTGTACTAAAATATACTAGATTTTCAGCCCAGTACAAATTACTGTTTCAAAGATATATACGATAATAACAGGTCCGCCATTCTGACGAATCGTCCAATTGCTTTTTTCATACGAAAATCGTAGTTTATAGTAAATATTATAATGTGGAGAATTAGTACCAGGCTGGTACAAAAACATATATTAATATCAGCCTTCTATCTTACTTACGTAAAAAGTTATAGGAAGATACATTTTCCAATCAAAAAATACAGGGTGTAAGAGACAGGCGGCCAAATACTGAAATTGCGTATAACAGACCATCAAACTGACCATCTATCTCGATGGAACCAACGAAACGTCGAAATCGCATAGAATCTTCTGTTACAAAGATACATTTATCAAATAAAAATACAGGGTTTAAGAGACAGGCGGCCAAATACTGAAAATCAAACTGACCAACTATCTTAATGGAACAAACGCAACGTCGAAATCGCATGTCACCAATTATTGGATTTTTTGTCTGTCTGTTTTTTCGCGCATCACATGAAAACGTAACGTATGTTGGGTAAAGTAATAGCTGCTTTATTATTCTTAAGAGATCTCACTGTAGACCATGTAGACCAGGGTTTCTCATTAATTATAAATATTAAGTTTATAACTTTTTTAATATTATGTTGTTTGCAATGAAATGTTAGGTTGAATGTCGGCTAAGTCGTTGACTCTTCTTCGAGCTGCGCGCTCAACCAAAAACACGGACCGCAAAAAAAATGAAGTGCGGCGCCATTTTCCACAAATATGTGACTAAAGTAGTTGTGTTTTACGAAATTTTATTTTGAACTGGACTTAACTGGCAAGAGTAATTGTAGCAGCGTGAGTGGAAAGACAAGTGGCGACAGCCGTCTCCGAAGCAAAAGCGATACTTTGTATTTCTAACCCCTCTTATAATGTTCTGTGGTAACAGCAGATTTTTTAAGATTCCATTAAGATAGTTAGTCAGTTTGATTTTCAGTATTTGGCCGCCTGTCCCTTACACCCTGTATTTTTATTTGATAAATGTATCTTTGTAACAGAAGATTCTATGCGATTTCGACGTTTCGTTGGTTCCATCGAGATAGTTGGTCAGTTTGATGGTCTGTTATACGCAATTTCAGTATTTGGCCGCCTGTCTCTTACACCCTGTATTTTTCGATTGGAAAATGTATCTTCCTATAACTTTTTACGTAAGTAAGATAGAAGGCTGATATTAATATATGTTTTTGTACCTGCCTGGTACTAATTCTCCACATTATAATATTTACTGTAAACTACGATTTTCGTATGAAAAAAGCAATTGGACGATTCGTCAGAATGGCGGACCTGTTATTATCGTATATATCTTTGAAACAGTAATTTGTACTGGGCTGAAAATCTAGTATATTTTAGTACAAATGTAGTACTAATTACCCATGTTATTGTCGTCCACGTGTGGGCAATGCTTCCCAATGGTCCCGCCACTTTGACGTCAAGGTGGCGGGATCAGATAGTTTTGATTGTACTTTCTTGGCGGTAAAGGTACAAATGTTGAAACTCAGGGTACATTTAGTACAAATGGAGTACTAAATTCCCCTTATGCTAAATTTTGAATCGGAGATTTGATCCCGCTATCTTGATGTTCACATCTATTCGATCTATACCATGGTTGATGCTCCAATTGAAAATGTAAGTTTGTAACCGAAAAATATGTTTTTATGCTGTTTTTATGTGATACTAGCTTTTGCCCGCGACTTCGTCCGCGTGGAGTTTAGAATGGAAAACCCGAAGTATCCTATGTAACTTCTAATACCTCCAAGAATATGTGTACAAAGTTTTATGATGATCGGTTAAGTAGTTTTCGCGTGAAAGCCTAACAAACAAACTTACATTCACATTTATAATATTAGGGATGAGTACAAATTAACTATTTTCGGATTTTTTCCCTTACTTGTGCTTTGAGACCTAGCTTCTTGCCAAAGAATTTTGGCGGACGGCCATGTAATTTGAGACCCTTGACTTAAAGGTACCGCACATCAATGAAACTTAGTAATACGTGGAGAGTGAAACAAAACTAACAAAAAAGCAAAATGGTTGTAATCTGTAGAAGTTGGAGGAAAGGTATTTCTCCTTATGATACCTTTTGTATCAAGTGTGTGAAACTCATAATCTTTCTTATTAGATAGCCCACTCAATCTTCTACGCATTAATTGTGTTTATGTTAATAAAAATTCACGATAACCGTACAATATTATGATAATGGAATCAAACGAAATCACACACTATCAGTTGAATAAAGCCAAATACGTTCCGTAACGTCCAAAAACTACCTCAGTGATAATATTAGGTGAGAATAGCTGTCATGGTTGCGTTTTGCTACTGTTTTTTTGATGATTTGTCTATTTTACTAGTAATTTCTACTTTTGAATCCGGACTTCTGGAGATGTGGAAGTTTTTTAAAAATATGCCTGAATTTTTTCTGTTTATAATAATTATGACCGCCGTCCTGAAGAGCTTTTAGTTTTCGAAAAAATGGCTAGGTCCAAATCTGCCAATCTTCTTTCATGATTCTAAAAGGTTTTTGTTTGCGAGCTGCTAGTATGAAGCTCATTATTTCATTAGGTCTATCCCACTAAATATTTTTGCGAACAGTACGCATCATACTCTTTCTTAAAATAACTACTAAGTTTAAAAACGTTTATTCAAATATTTTTTTACACCGTCACATCCATAGAGAAAATAACGCGCTCCCCTGGGGTAGAGATGTTGTATCGAACTGTGCACAGATACTCAACTGGGCCTGACGTCATATCATACACATCTAGCGGGAAGTAGCGTATAACCCTCCCCTCACCCGTTTTTCACCCCTTTTGTTGGCGACAACATTTTCTATAGAAACAAGCCGATATGCCATCTCTTCTTACTCTATGGTCACATCACAGAAATATTAACAAGTTTGTTTTCATAATTCCAACTTCCTGCAACA
This sequence comes from Agonopterix subpropinquella, assembly GCA_922987775.1. Classification (NCBI taxonomy): domain Eukaryota; kingdom Metazoa; phylum Arthropoda; class Insecta; order Lepidoptera; family Depressariidae; genus Agonopterix; species Agonopterix subpropinquella. The sequence continues at coordinate 49,327,613 of OV277693.1, read as the reverse complement.
GTTAATTCAAATATACCATCCACTGCTTTTTCATGTCTCTTAATAGAAACAAATGAGTAGGTATATGTCAGTAGGTAAGTATATTAGTAGTATTCTATGTAATTTATCATTTAATAAACTGACTACGAGCATCGAGCATTTCAATTGAAAGACATATTGCAAATAAAAATTTATTACTTACAGTACAACATTTAATTATCTCAAATGGTAGACACGCAGAGTACAAATTCGATGATGAAACAGACATGCACTAAGTATAACAAATAGGACTTTTTTTGTCCATTCTGTTATATTGTATAACTAATAGTATAACTAGATGGACTAACCCAGCCAACTTGCCTCGTGAGTTTCTACTCTGTACCTTTTTACCACGGAGGAAAGAAAGGAGTGGAGGTGTCGCAAGGCGATAAGGTCTGTCGCCATTATATTAAGTCATGACGTCGCAGTGTGCGTGGCCTATGGTGTTCGAAGCGGACCACCATTCTTTTTGCTGAGACGGGTTTTGTCAATAAAATACATCTAAAACGATGAAGTGTGCTGGTCCTGGATTCGGTTTTAGGGCCGGAACGTGCGCATCAGTCTTGTTACCGTCCCTGCATTTTGGCAACACTTACTTAGATCGAAATATTGCTTTGCGACACCTCCGCTCCATTCTGTCATCCATAATTTTTATACTAACGACATCTCCAGCCCTTGCTAACAAAACTTGATTAGCTTATCTACTGTTATTGTCAGAGTTAACAGTTAAAAGTTAAGTTAAAGAATTATCGTATACTTAAAATAATTATCTTATTTACTTGCAATAAATTCCAATTTTGAGGTATTCTTAAACCGACTTCATATTCAGTACAGATTCGGTACCTTTCTGTATATACCTAGTAGAGATTTTTTTTACAATTGTACAGATACAATTTAGTTAAATTTTTTCTTCGAAGGGATGTCGGATAGTAGACCGAAGCTACGCGCTGGCCTGACACAATCTCAGGGATTTTTTTTCATAGACGTTTTCAAATGACTCGCTAAACAAGTTTTATTAGTAAGTTGCCATGTCTTAATGTTTTCGATGTCGCGCAAGTGGCAGCTAGATTTTATACCATTTTGATTTGGAAATAGTAAATAAAGAAGTAAACTAATCAAACGGTTGATTTTGTTACTATTTTATTAATGCACATCTTGTACAGGGTGTAACATTTTAAGCCCAACGCAAATTACAAACACAACGCGGCAAATTTTTAATAGTGTACGAAAAAAGAAATTAAAGTTTCCATGTTGTATTTTTTTCACATCCAAAAAAGGTATGCCGCGGGCTATCCGATGCCTGCCTTGTGAGTACTAAGAAAGTCATTGGTACCAAGCCAAAAATGTACAATTCCAATTATCAAATTGTATTGAAGTATTACCAATCTGCATTCAATCATTATTGTCTCGTCCATATTCTCCTTAGTTCAACATTAGAGGAGACGGTTGTTGTTTGCTCCTACTCTCGCGCCTGTAGGCTTCTACACATATTCCAGCTCTGTGTTGAAGTTTTATTTATTAGTTGGTGTGGAAAAAAAACTGTTTTTTTCTTTTTCGGTCCCATTGTAAAAATGTATAACACTTTCGCGGCTTGATACTACCCTACTTTAATATTACACCCTGTAGATGTAACTCTTGAAAAGTAGGTATAATAAGTAATGAGGATAAAATATTGTCCTGTTCTGCTTTAATACGTATATGGTTAAGGTTAACAAGATGGATGGAAAATATACAAAACTTTATTATGTATCTGATATAAATTATTAGTGATTCATTCATAGTTTTAACAAAATAGATTTCTACAACGTATAGATATTATATACCTTGATAATAATACTTTGATGAATATTTTATAATAATAACGAGTAGGATATTAAAAATTTCATAACATTGCATCGCTAAAACAAGTGATAGGTACGTAAGTCTCCTTGAGTTTAATAAGTCGGTAACCAAAAGAAAACATTGCCCTGTGACCCAGATGTCAAAAAGTACTAGAAGCCTTTTATTATTATGTGCTACTTACTTAATAAACTACATTAAATAATTTATTTTTAATATCTTTTACTTAAAATTTGCTAAAACCAACAGCTTATTGGTGTTATAAGTTAATAGTTAGCACATACAATTATTTTATCTAGCCGTTCCCGATTTAAAAAAAAACTTTTAGCTACACAGGATTGCTGGCTCTAGTGTAATTTTATGTAATTTGTACTTCCGTCTATTGACAATCGACTATGTACATAATACTACAAATACAGAAAAACGGCGCCTTTTGTCAGTGGATGGGTGAGGATAATGAAAAGTCATGTATTGTGCACGGTACTTTTACCACGATTTATTACATAAAACACCGACTTAATAAAAGTATCAGCGTTCATAATACTAGGGGCCGTGAGGTCGCTAGTCGCTACAATCAGCGTTAAATTAAGTACCTACTGGTATGAACAATTTCATGTCAGTTACTCGTATTATATCATGTGATATCTGCCGCGGCTTTCGGTCGCCACCACCCGCCGCCCTAGACCTGTGCTCGCGCACGGTTCCGGGCGCGGGGCGGTATGCGGGACTTCAAATATATGTACATAAAAAAAACTATACATAAATACAACAATTAACGTTTATTTCAATCCATAGAACCATATAAATTAAAGTAAAACAAAATACTACTCGTACATGAAAATCAATATGGTTTTATGTTGTTGCGATGCAGAGATGTTTGCTTTAGAGGTAAAGTAGTCTCAGTATGGAGGCGGTACGATTGACCAATAAATAAGGAAGCCAAGGGTGTAGAGCGGGCGGGGCGGGGCGGGGCTGCGCGGAGCGGGTGGCGCGAGCGCAGCCGCTGCGCCGAGCCGACCGGCGGGTGCGCGTGCGCGTGCGCATGCCCCGCCCGGTCCACTCCACGTACACTTCACTTTCGCAGGCAGGCTACACCTATACTTTACCACAATGTTCTTACATACGACTCCTTCTTATCACGATACCTTATATTACATTATTATACCCATGTTACAATTTTTTGGAGAAACAATTATAATATCATGTATGTATGTATAGGTACCATATACATCATGTATATTTTTTAACAAACAAGATGGAATATCAAATGCCGCACTGCGCAGCCGATTAACATTAAGTTATATCATTATACATATAATATCATTTGATATGAAACAGTGCATTTCAAAAGTCCAACCGTCACACCTTATAGAATCCCTCACATGTAAACCTTTATAGAAAAAACATTTTATTGTTCTCGCTTTGTATCCATAAAATACTTTCAAATGCAACAACTTCTTAGTCTTAGTTTATAAACATTAATTTTTCTTCGATTCAATAAACATTCAATTGACTCATTTATCAACGACAAAAACCTACAAAAATATATTATAACATTAGCACGAGTCAAATAGAGTGCGGAGGAAACGTCAGAAGACGTAAGTCAGTGCGTGAGGCGCGCGGGCGCGGGCGGGGCTCGTCCGCCTCCCGCGGGGCTCGTCCGCCTTCCGCGGGGCTCGTCGGCCTCCCGCGGGGCTTGTCCGCCTCCCGCGGGGCGAGCGCCCGGGCGCCCGGGCTCGCGGGGAACTGTGTGACCATCTCTATTCGCGGGTCCTACCCATATCGACACAATACGCGAATCTCTTTACAACTAAAAAAAATAATATAAACTTTCAAAAACGTTAACAACTACAGCCATAACAAAAATAGACTAATAACGACTACGCTACGGAATCTACGTACTACCTAAACTATCCACTAAGTAAATTTGAAACGAAACTAGTGTTCGCTCACTACGGAAACGACGGAGGGTACGGTCGGGGTACGGAGTCGCGCGAGGCGTCCCGGTCGCCCCCGTCGGGGTCTAATCTCATACGGAGCGGTCCTACGAAGCGAGCTATAGTGAGACCAGCGAGCGAGGGGCCGGCCCCGGACATAAAGGTCTTACGTGCGTCCACGCGCGCCTGACAGCATCTCACTGATTGAACGATACGATCTTTGCAGAAACGAGGGACGGACGGGTAAGAGTTTATTACAACGGCAACGTTTATAAAACAGATTTCGAGCAGGTTCCAGATGTCCGGGGCGCGCCCCAGAGCCGGCTCGGGGTCCTATTAAAACTACCTATATACAGACGCAGCCACTACACTTGCGCATGCGTACGCGAGCCACTTGAGCAAACTTGCGTGCGGCCGGAGCGGGCATCGCCGCGCGCGGCCGCACGCCACCGGTGCCGGTATCAATATAAATATTCAACAACATTAACTTATACAATAATCCGCACTCGGGTCGGACAGTCGCCGCGGGCGCGACTACGACGCGACGCGACGTGACGCGACGCGACGCACGCTCGGGACGGGGACACACCTAACATTTTTAAAAAAAATAACAATTCTCCATAAAATTTTGGTCCGTACGTCGTTAACTAACCCTGTTGAGTGTCGAACTGAGTCCGAAGGAAGGAATTAGAGACGACGAAAGATCAGAGTCTGAGTAGAACTTTGGTTAAGATTCACCTATTAAAACTAAGTCGTTAGATAACTTACGGTAACTGCAATATTAACTAATCCTATTATAGTCAAACAAATCATTAGCATAACATAAAAGTTAAGTATTAAAATATCGATTAGCTAAATTGTATTAGTCGTACAACATCGAAATAAATCTGGTGGTGGTTTTTTGTTACGTCAGTAACAAGATCAACTTGTAAAATAGCTAATCCATATTTTGATAATAAGGAACTGCAATAGCAGACAAACGGCTGACGTGACAAGAGTGAGCGTAAGGATAAAGATGTGCACGAGATTACAACAGCACCAACACCTCTCATGTGCATTCTGAACCTTAAGCTCCCTCTGCCACGACCCAGAGACAATCAGAACATGGTGAGGGAGGGAAATTTTTCGTATAAAGCTAACAATAAGATTAGTCAGAGACATAAACCAAATGGTTGCAGCGTCGGAAGGTGACAGAGAGTGTGACAGAGAGTGTGTCCGGAACCGGCTACGACGCGGAGAGTGCGCGTCGGCTGTGCGCCCGCGACCTGCATCACAAAACACAAATAATAATAAATTGAAATAGAACCGGTCAAGTGCGAGTCGGGCTACTCGCGCACCGAGGGTTCCGTACCACACCACCACAGAACACAACATTATTAACATAGAAAAACAAATTTTTTGTCCGGGACCTTTAGCGCAAGACCGACTCATACTTGGCTGGTTTTTAGTATTTGTTGTTATTCTGTAGAGTTTCCTCTATAATCACACTAAGTTTGATGTTTGTATGTATTGTATAGTATAGTATAGGTAGGACAGACGGACGGACGGACAGACGGACAGACGAACAGACGGACAGACGGACAGACGGACAGACGGACGGACGGACGGTCGGACGGACGGACGGACAACGTAGGCTTAGTAATAGGGTCCCGTTTTCACCCTTTGGGTACGGAACCTTAAAAAATAACAATATTTATTAGGACTCAAATAAAGGATTACAATATGCCCATATATCCTGCTTATAATACTGTACTGTATCTTTGGGGACGTCCATTAATTACGTGTGGCAATTTTGGCGATTTTTCAACCCCCATTCGATTTCAGTGAGAATCTGCTCGACCTCTCCTAAACGCCTCACAAAATGGAAGAAGAACAAAGAATGGAAGACTGAATTTCAAAAATCGCACTCCTGGGCCCTGTTTAATAAACGCGGCAATGACAATTTGACATTGACTATTCAGAGTACCTAGCTGGTTACTAATGAGGGCTCTTACAGACGAGCAACACTTTTCTGTCGCGATAGGTCGCAAAGCGCCGCGCTCATACTCATACCCACAACAGCCGGCGACCGTAAAGTGTCGCTCGTCTGTGAGAGCGCTGACGCTAAACTTGCAGTGCTTCATGTGTCCTAGCATTCTCAGCAAATGTACTTTGCATTGTTATTGTCAAATTGTCATTGTCGCGTTTATTAAACAGGGCCCTGACGAAACGATTTGATATTTCAACGATATCTAGGTATGACCTATTAAATTATTTTTCGAAATCCACATAGCTTTTTATGTCGGGTTGGTAACTCTCGATGATGAAAACTGCCATTAAACTAAGGAATTTATGCTAACTTACATGTCGTGTGGCATGTTTGTGCTATGGGAGTGGTATGGGAGGGCTGCCTGTACGTCCGCGTACTCGAACAACTTACATGTCGGATGGCGTGTTTGTGCTACGCGAGTGGTATGGGAGTGCTGCCTATACATCCGCGTACTCGAACAACTTACATGTCGGATGGCGTGTTTGTGCTATGCGAGTGGTATGGGAGGGCTGCCTGTACATCCGCGTACTCGAACAACTAACATGTCGGGTGGCGTGTTTGTGTTATGCGAGTGGTAGGTATGGGAGTGCTGCCTATATACGTCCGCGTACTCGAACAACTTACATGTCGGGTGGCGTGTTTGTGCTATGCGAGTGGTATGGGAGGGCTGCCTGTACATCCGCGTACTCGAACAACTAACATGTCGGGTGACGTGTTTGTCTTATGCGAGTGGTATGGGAGTGCTGCCTATATACGTCCGCGTACTCGAACAACTTACATGTCGGGTGGCGTGTTTGTGCTATGCGAGTGGTATGGGAGGGCTGCCTGTATACATCCGCGTACTCGAACAACTAACATGTCGGTGGCGTGTTTGTGCTATGCGAGTGGTATGGGAGGGCTGCCTGTACGTCCGCGTACTTGAACAACTTACATGTCGGGTGGCGTGTTTGTGTTATGCGAGTGGTATGGGAGGGCTGCCTATACGTCCGCGTACTCGAACAACTTACATGTCGGGTGGCGTGTTTGTGTTATGCGAGTGGTATGGGAGGGCTGCCTATACTTCCGCGTACTTGAACAACTTACATGTCGGGTGGCGTGTTTGTGCTATGCGAGTGGTATGGGAGGGCTGCCTATACGTCCGCGTACTTGGACAATTTTTCGCGCAGGATGTGATTTTCTTTCTTTAGCAGCTCTACTTCTTGTCGCAGCCCCATGTTCTATAAAAATGATAACATACATTATTATAACAAATTATAATTATATTTATCTTAACCATAGAGTAAAATACAAGAGAGATATACTCCATACTAAATGGCGTTCGTCTGAAAAAGCTTAAAATCCCGTTTCATAGATGGCGCTGACTCCTTGCCTGCGAGTTTCGACAGCAACCATTTCGAATCTACTCTTTTAGTTATCTAAGCTAAATCTTTTACGTAGTTGGTTTGGTTCATAATATTAGAAGACTAATCAACATTTATTAGCGTATTTTCGTAATTCATTTACTCGCGGGCGAGGAGTCAGCGCCATCTAGGGGATGGGCTTTTGATCCTTTTCCAACGTACGCCACTTAGTATGGAGTATAGCACTGTTCTTGTCTTTTATATTTTACTCGGTAAATAGAAATCCCTGTAGGTGACTATCTGGTAAGTATATCAATAGCAACACCGGTATTTTGTCTCAGGATCATAAAGGAGACTGACCTCTTTTTCGAGGTAGCCGGCCCGCAGCGCGATCTGGTTCTCCTTCATGCGGCGCGCGTCGCGTGACCGCTTGGCGGCCATGTTGTTCTTCCGCCGGCGCGCCCAGTACTTGTCGTCTTTCAGGTCGTCGGGCACGAACTGCCGACCACGTCGATATTGGGTTAGAACACCGCCCAAATCTCTCAAACCTCCCTTCACCCACCAAATAAAAGCTGTTGCAGCTACGCACAGGTCACACCTTTTTAGTGTTACAGACTAAGATAAACATACTACCTACACAGCCGTGCGCCTAAATAATATTTGAAAATTATTTTGAATAGTATCTAATAATTATAATAGCATTTCAGTCAATAACTAGGTTTAATTACTTATACCAGAATATCATTATAAAAACTGTATAGTGTTTTGCTATTTGAAATATACGAGCACATAATGTGTCGCGTAAAATTTAAAAAGCACACGTCTACAAATTGATCGAGTGATCTGTTTATAATATGTACAGGGTGTTTGGTAGAACGATGTAGATATTTTCTGAGCTGAATGAGGGCACCTTTATGATAATTTTAAACCACATAATAATATGATATTATGACAAGTGTCATCGTTTTTAAGATATTGTCAAAAGTTAGTTTTATTGTCTATTACAGGAATTGGTGCGGTTAGAGGTTCATACTCATAACATACAAGTCAGTGCCTCAATCAGTTTCATTTTAATTTTTAATTAGTCCTAAGTACACAGTCTTTCATCACAATCAAATAGTATTAAAAATAATTGGAAAGGCATAAACAAATCTTGATTTAAATTGGTCACAAAATATTTTTTTTATAAAATTATTTTTACCCTACCGATCATTAAAAAAAAGACACGTGGTAAATTTGTTCAAATCATTCAAAAACTACTTTGGTTAGTAACTTTCAATTAATAAAAAAATATTAGCAATAAACCACAACTAAAGCGACAATTGATTTTATTCACTCGATGGTAGACAAAACTGTAAATCAAAGAAAAATGAATAATCTTAGTTTCATCTCCCTATCACATTTTATCATTGAACTATTATTATTATCTAATTCACCGGTCGTGTTTAAAGTGTGATTCACTATTTCGAACAAATACTCAACCTCGAAGTAAGTTTCGTGCTTCTGTGGTAGTTATACCCAGTCGCATCTCTCCTCAGAAAATGTCGAGAAACTGCTCAATTTTTCTTATTAACTGGTCGCGACTCACTATTTCTTCCTTGTAAATAATTTTCTTTAGTCTTCCCCATTCAGAAAGACTCAAAATATTACAAGAAAGCAACATTTTCTTTTAATTACTTCATTAAGACTCACTATAATTTTTTCTCACACAGAAAAACGCAAAATGTCGCAAGACTCCTTAATTTTTCTTATTACTACAAATTAACCTAAAGGTACAGGGGATGGGACGTTATGGCCCGCAAGGTCTACCATCTTATGAATAAATGCAATTGTCGCTTTAGTTGTGGTTTATTCTGCCGTGCTAAGCCAAAAGGGCGTATGTCCGAAAATGACCAAAATCTGTTCTTTATTGATTTGGAATCCTTGAACTGTAAGGAACCAGATTTTGTAAACAAAAAATTTATATCTTAACTAGAAGTGCCTGACACTTTGCACTCTCATACAAAAATAAAGGAAAAGGTCGTATAATATTTCACTTACGTAGGGGATTTAAATTAAATTAAAACAAATTTCAATTAGGGCATCTCAATTAAAACAGATCATGGTGTAGTTAGCTCAGAGGCGGAAGTGGCTGAGGAGTTTGAAACTTTCTTTACCAACATTCCTGTAAAGACTACAGAATCACTGAACTCTTCTCCTGCTCTTGCCGAAGTTTTGCTAAAAAATAATGTAAGCTTCCCAATTCAGTTTTGACCATGTTAACCCTCATACAATAGTAAAAGTCTTCAAAGCATTGAACCAAAAAAATACTGAAGATTTGTAGGGTATGTCAGTCAAGCTCTTCAGCTCCGTAATTAAAACTTTAGCACCTTATTTAGCATCTTTGTTTAATTGCTGCATTGACTCAGGAACTTTCCCTGACTTAATGAAACACAGCAAAGTAATACCACTTTTCAAAACGGGTAATAAAACCGACCCGTGTAACTTTCGACCTGTGTCTGTTCTACCAGTTCTCAGCAAAGTTTTTGAAAAGATTATACTGAGTCAAATGCTCTCGCACTTTAACATCAAGAGGCTGCTGCATGAGCAACAGTTTGGATTCACCAAGGGTCGCTCAACAACCGACGCTGGAGTTATGCTGATACAGCATATCTTTAGCGCTTGGGAGAAGCACCAAAATGCAATCGGAGTCTTTTGTGACTTATCCAAAGCATTTGACTGTGTTGATCATAAAACAATGTTGATCAAATTACCACTACGATATTCAAGGCAGGGCTCTGGATCTGTTAGAATCTTACTTGGAAAAGAGAATTCAAAGGGTGTGTATCAATGGAACAAATTCGTCTGGCTCACTAGTAAAAATGGGCGTTCCACAGGGATCTATACTGGGTCCATTTCTCTTTCTGGTTTATATAAACGATTTACCCTACATGGTGCAGAACTTGTCGAACATAGTCTTATTTGCTGATGATACTTCTCTTATTTTCAAAACAAGTAGAAAGGCGCAAGATGTTGATGATATTAATGACAATGTAAATGACACTCTTCGACAAGTTCTGAACTGGTTCAGTGTTAATAATCTTGCTTTAAATGCAAAGAAAACTAAATGTATTAAATTCACTCTACCAAACGTTATAAATAATGAAAATAATATAACTTTAGATAATGATATATTGCATTTCACAAGTAATACTGTATTTTTAGGGATAAAGATTGACTCGAGGCTGCAATGGGGTCCACATATAGAAACCCTAGCGGGTAGGCTGAGCTCGGCAGCTTATGCAGTTCGAAAAATTAGACAGCTAACTGATATAGCTACTGCAAGACTTGTATACTTCAGCTACTTTCACAGTATCATGTCTTATGGTATTTTGCTGTGGGGCCGTGCTACAGATGTTGAGGCTGTCTTTATCCATCAAAAGCGGGCAATTAGAGCCATTTATAATCTGCGTTGTCGAGACTCACTACGACATCTTTTTAAAGATATCATTATTTTGACTTTCTACAGTCAATATATTTACGAAAATATTTTATATGTTCGGAAAAATTTGTCTCTCTTTCCCAAAAACAGTGACGTTCATAATTACAATACAAGAAATAAAAATAAATTAGTATTCCCACATTTTCGACTCAGTAAATTCAACACATCTGTCATTGGGCACTGTATACGATTTTATAATAAGATACCAGAGGATATTCTAAACTTACCAGACAAAAAGTTTAAGTCCCATGTTAAACAAGTCCTCTGTAAAAAAGGTTACTATAAACTCGATGATTATTTGAATGACCAAAATGTCTGGTCTTGACAATTTTACACTATGTAATGCAATATTGTATTTTAATTGTACTTTGTACATTTTGTTTTGTTTAAAATATGTGTGTTGTAGAGTTTCTGGCCGCATCTTCTCTCAACGGAACACCTTCCGACGCGGTGGTAGAGTCAAAAAATGACGATATTATTTTTAATAATTTTTTTTTGAATTTTTTGAATTTTGATTGCTAAGCAAAAAAGACGTAAGTCCATTTTTAACTAGTAATATGAATAATTTTGCTCTAAAAACATAAAAAACGTGTAGTCCTGTTTTGATCGATGAAAATAAATAACCAAACAAAAAACATAAAAACATGTTTTTCTTGAAACCGCTAAAACAGACATACGCCCTTTTGGCTTAGCACGGCAGTATTGCTTATATTTTTTTTATTACCAAAAAGTGTTCTAACCAGAGTAGTTTTGAAAGAACAAATTTACCACGTGTAGTTTTTTAATGATCGGTAGAGTAAAAATATGTTTACAAAAAAAAAAATCATTTGTGACAAGTTTAAATCAAGATTTGTTTGTAATTGCCCATCCAATTATTGTTTAAACTTATTGTGATGTAAGACTGTGTACTTAGGACTAATTCAAAACCAAAGTACAACTAATTGAGGCACTAACTTGTATGTTATGGACCTTTAACTGCACCAGTTCCCGTATGAACAAAAAAATTTACTTTTGATAATAACTTAAAAACTATGACACTTGTCATAATACTATATGTCGTTCAAAATGATCATAAAGGTACCCTCAATCAGCTCAGAAAATATCTACATCGTTCTACCAAACACCCTGTATAAGCTTTTCATGTGACGGCACGAACAACTAAACTCACCTGGTATCTGCCTCTGGACGCATTAATTTATCTAGAAAATAACTCAGACAAGAGTAATTACATTATTAGGTTAAACCAATATTGAAAAGTTTAATTTTTATCAAGATCAGTTTCTTAGACTACATTGAAAGGGACTATTGGTATTTTAATCACTGAAAGAACGTCAAATTCTGATAATATCTGGGGGCACGGTAGTGCCCCCACCAAGTCGAGCTAAAAAGCGGCACGGCCGTACCATCCTTTTCTCGTTTATTCTTGCAGTTAATCATTTGGTGAACTGTGACCAAAATATAGGTAGCTTTCCTTTTTCCATTTGAATAAACAAATTTGATTTTAAAATTATACCTCGGAATCTATTCCGTAGCTTTCTAAAGCTAGACAGAATAAAGCGCTTTTTTTAACGCTTGCTATATAGCTGGCTTATTAATTAAAGGATACGTACGGAGAACCGTAATATTAGGTACTACAATAGATAGCACATTTAATGGAAATTGGCTTACGGCTAGGTAACTTGGTATACCAGTAAGTAGTACGTTATTACTTAGTCTTTAAGCTGCTAAAATCTATTGAAATCCGTTTGAAAAAATACGTGTTTACAATTTTTCTGCAAACTACTTTTCGGCAAAGTGACCGTTGCGAGCTGATTCATCAAAAAAAACTTCAATACTTTTATTGAACCAGAGTATACCATGAGTTATTTTTCTTAATTAACTGTATTTACTTCAATTATTACAACATTATAACTGAAATATTTCAATGAACTCATAGTATCTATATAGGTTTGTCAAAAAATATAATAAAACTAGATGCATGGCACTGTGCTAATCATAGATTATATACTTTCAAATACTCTGTCTAAACTTAATTTCGTTTTCGTTTTTTTTAAAACAGGATTTTTTTATGAGTCTTTATAAAAGGGTTGTAAAAAAATAGCGTTAGTATAGACAAAAAAAAACGTTCAATTTGAAGATTAAAAAGGTCGATTTTCTATGGTTTTGCTTAATGACTGACATTTACATTTTCTGGCGTTGCCAGTAAATAAATTGTCCATCTATCTTAGATCTATCTATATAAATGAAAATTAAATGCTGTTTTGGTGGTAAGCGCATCACTTGAGAACGGCTGGACTGATGTGGCAAAATGTTTTCAGTGTTCGTAATATTTAGTCCGAAGATTTTTTAGATAAGACATAGTCTGCGGCTCAGCTAGTTACCAATAAATACGCAGTATAACATCTAAAATATTTGTCTGTTGTGGTCAATTCAAAGTATTAGGTACGTAACTATTAAATAATCTGTGGTATTATGTCTTCCACATTGTAAACATCAAAATCTTAATAATTAGTTAAAGCTTGACCAGAAAAATAAAAAACTAGTTTCATTCCAAGTATAAAAATGAGATCCAATGATTTACCGCAATATGGCGAGGTTTTTTATTTTTCTGATCAAGCTTTTAACAAATTCCTCCCTAAAATAAGGAAATGGAAAAAATATCTAAACACTAGATCCGACAGAACATTTTTGAGACTGTGTCGCCATCCAGTCAGTGTCATTGAACTATATTTTTAATGAAAACGCCTCATTATCCCTGCTCTTTTAGTTAGTTGTCAATAAAATTGAATTATTTTTATAGCAGTGGTTCCCAATTTGTTTTTCTATGGGACTACAGTTTTTGGAAAAACAATCCGGAATACGTCTGGAATAATCCGGTGTAGAAGAAATAACAAATTAAATTTCGTAAACAATTCGGAATACCATGTTTTTTTTCAGCTTTGCCCTCAATAAGCTCAGAAAATATCTACATCGTTCTACCAAACACCCTGTATAGATAAATAAAAAACCTTACATCTTTGCATAGGCAAAGGTTTTTTCCAAGGAGTTCAAAGATTTTTCTCGTCAGATAACAAAATATTATAGGTAAAATAGAGGTAAAAATAATTTTTTTTATTGATAAACACGATTAATCGCCAAAAAAATTTAAAAAATATAAAATAAATACAAAAGAAACTTGACAAGGCACTGAATTAGCTTCGTTATTTATTGACTGTTTATAGTTTATCATATTAACAAATTTAAGTATGATTAAATTCAGTCAGAAAAAATGAACAAACTCAAACAAAACGAATGAACAAAAATGTTTCATGATCAGTTGATCTTCCTACAAACATTTATAGATGATCAAATAAAGCTAAGTACTGCATTTTTTTTTTATAAAACTGTAAATGTCAATCAACCTATGCCTTCCACAACCTCAAAAATCGTATATCGTATCGGCATTTAAATAAGTGATGAGGTCTAAAAAAATCAATTTTGCCAACCGGCATTTTTATGAGCCTAGCCAGACATGATAAAATCGATAGAAGGCATGAAAACAAAACTAAAATGTCCTTTAGTAAAATCTCTTAGAAGGTACCAACCCGAGATATATAATGTGGACAAATACAATATTATCGAGATTGATTACCTGTGACGGTAGTTGAAAAGAAAAGGTGGAGAAATGGTAAACAGCTGAAAATGTGAGTACTTACTCGAAATTATGATTGTTTTATTTGAGTCACATTATTTAGTATGCGTTTTACTAAACCGGTGTAAGTTATCTAAATTTTACACGCTACTTTATACAATAATGTAGAAGAGATAGTAAGTCAGCAAAAAAAGTTCTATGGTAAAACTTTCTACAGCGTCTAAGAACCAAGATAATCAATCTCGATATTTTAGGTTTGTTTTCATAAATTTTACCTATTACCTGTAACTGTTTTCATGAGCTACAGTGGCGCCCTCATTTAATTTCTGCTCTTTCTGGTCAAGCTGTAGATATATCTATAAGGATCGAATAATTAAGTTTTTATTTGTACCAGTGTATGTTTAAAAGGATGCAAATAATATCAATTTCTCCCTGTATATTCGAATTTCCAATGATTAGAGAGACCAATAATAAAATTATAGCTGAAAAAAGTTACTTAATTTACAAATATTTTGGCATTAGTTTCTCTATAATTATTTACGAATAAGTACTCTATATTCCGGTAATTAAATATATCGTTACCAAAAAACCGAGACTCTGTAGCTCTTGATTGGAAGACTTAACGAAACGTTATATAGGGTCCTTCTTAATATGCTGACACTTTTTTAAGGGGATGATCAGACCGTCAAACTGAATAACTTCCTCTATGGGACCAACATCGAAATCGCGAAAAAGAAATCATCACTTCCATACAAAACTGCAAACCTACTCGGAGCCAAACGTATAGGACAACTGTTTTTTTTCGCGATTTCGATGTTGATTCCATAGAGAAAGTTGTTCAGTTTCATAGTCTGGTCATCGCCTTAAAAAAGTGTCAGCATATTAAGAAGGACCCTGTATAGTACAGGGTGAAATCGATATCATTAGCATCCTTTTAAACTAAGAGTCTACCCATCAAACTGAACATCTTTTAATATGGGAGCAAACCGATCGGAGCAACTAAAAAATCAGCTGTCCCATACTAAACTGCAATGCTTACTCGAATCAAATGTATGCAACAGCAGATTTTTTTTGCTCCGATCTGTTTGCTCCCATAGTAAAAGTTGTTCCGTTTGATGGGTAGACTCTTAGTTTAAAAGGAACTGAACAACTTTTACTATTGGAGCAAACCAATCGGAGCAAAAAAAAAATCTGCTGTTGCGATTAGAGTCGAGTAGTCAGTTTAGTATGGAACTGCTGATTATTTTTTTGCTCCGATCGGTTTGCTCCCATAGTGAAAGTTGTTCCGTTTGATGGGTAGAATCTTAGTTTAAAAGGATGCTAATGATATCAATTTCACCCTGTATAATATGAACGAATTAATAACATGATTTCAATACTTGTATTACTATGCGATAGATATATACTATGCACATAATTATGTTCATTCCTTGTGGAGCGTAACCCATAAAACCATCTCCCCTACCATAAATTGGGAAACACTGTTAGAGTAATAAAGGTCACTGGGCACCTTAGTATGAAACCTTTACCCACGACCTACAGATAAAAAAGTATACTATGTTTAGATAAATGTCTCTAGTCCATGAATATATATGTCGCATTAATGTAGACCATGGGATTCAGGCCAAAAACTAATAAAGACAAATGAAATATTTTGGTACATTTTTTAACATTTTCGTTCATTCTTACATTTTGTACATTTTAGTACATTTAGTAAATTTTCCCATGGTTTTTTTAATTTAATTTAAATTTTTTAGGAAAAATTTATTTAGCTCAGTCAGATTTCGCCCAATGACCTTTCAATTACTTTTTGATAGAAATAGAAAAAAAATCCAGCGCAATTTGTGCAGGCAAAACTCGGCATTAACGCACTATACGTATAAATTGATCTGCACACAGGCCAGCAAGATTTTATTATATTTTCGTATAATTTGTGCACCTTTTACCAGTATAAAGCCTAACCTTAAGGTCTAATTATTATCAAAACTGTCTATTATTTTAAGTTTTATTTTATTCGAATAAATAATATGTACTAACAACAGAAGTCTAAATACAGATTGAACCCGATTTTTTTCAAATTTTAAACTTTCATGTTTATAAATAAATGCTACACGATTGTAATTAATAATATACAACGTGTTAATAAATTAGCGCAAAACCTCATACACCCCAACTGATTTATAAAAAAAGAATTAGATTGAAACAATAAGTTCATTCTTTTGATACTTAAAATTTAAAGTTAATCGCATTTTAAGATTTGAGGTTTCAATGATTTGTTATCATTTCAACAATGAATGAAAGCGCTAACGTTCTCATGGATACATGTTAAAAATCTTGTTTTGGTAGTAAGTAGGTGGGTTGACATCGGGTTCAGAAAATTTAAAATTTTTATAAAAAATTATTTAATATTTTGACAAAAATTACCTTTGTTGAAACCATGATAATTCGATTCTGCTCTCGATTCTAAAACAAACTACTTTCTAGTTTTGCGTTAATTCATTAACACGTTGTATGTACTATAGCTTTATTTAATAATATTTTAATAAATGTTTTAATTATTTCTTTTGTTTATTTTAATCATTTATTATCAAACTATGAGTATAATCAAGTTTTGCAACACTCAGCCAAATGATTAGTCCGAGATCCGACCGTAAAATTATGCACCTATTTAATAGGCGAACGAAATGTGATTCTAGTGTATGTTTACACAGGAGTTAATTCAACGCCGCAAAGTTGCCTAGAAAAATCTTGCCGCAAGTACCTTTTCCATTATAATTTTTAGAATAACTTTTTCCATCTGTCTGTTAGGGAAGTAAACTAGGGTTGCCACCTCTCAATCTGTCGCAACTATAGGGTTGCCAGGTTCAAAGAAGTAATTTTTTAACCTGGCAACCCTATAGTTGCGGCAGACTGGTGGCAACCCTAGTTTTTCCAATACTTTAGATCAGTCTCCTTCCGATGGCACTTCATTTACTTCCTTAACAGACAGGTGGAAAAAGTTATACCAAAAATCATAATGGAAAAGGTACTTACGGCAAGATTTTTCTAGGCAACTTTGCGGCGTTGAACCCCTGTGTAAACATACACTACAGTCACATTTCGTTCGCCTATTAAATAGGTGCATAATTTTACGGTCGGATCTCGGACTATATGTAAAATGAACACAAACAGATTTCAAGTTCGACAGTTCGTTCAGTTCTATTCAGTTTCGACTTTAAAAGCAGCAGACAGCTGACAGCGGGACAGCGGGACAGCTTCGGGAAAAAATATAGATTGATCGAGCTTAATTTACTTATATAGGGTGTAACAAATCACCCCAGTAATATATGTATAAAGGAGTGGTTTAGGCCATCAAACTGAACAACTGTCACTATCGAGACGACGAATTAGCCGTCCAATGCATTTGAGACGAGAGGTACCGCAGTTTTGTATGAAACAACCGATTTTTTTAATTTTTGCTCTCTAGTTCTCCATAATGTAAGTTTTTCAGTTTAATGGTATAAGGTCTAACCACCACCAAGTTCACGCCTTTAAATAGTACTAGGGTGTTTTGCTACACCCAGTAGATATAACCGATTTGTCAAGCGGCTTTTAAACGCCCGGTTTTGTTTTGATTCGTCAAGTTCTTTAATGGTTCTAATTGGTCAAGTCTGTTAATGGTTCCAATTCGTCAAGTCTGTATTAAGTTACGATTCGTCAAGTCTATAGTAAGTTCTGTTTCGTCAAGTGAGCAACTTTGTGTGTGTGGGGGTGTGTGTGCGTATAAGAACGCGTACCTATGCGATTTTTCAGAATGATAGTAGTAGGGAATCTAAATATAGTAGGATACAGAAGTATCAGATTTATAAGTTCCCCTGATGTACCTGCGCAGCAATTGTTCCTGGTTTACAGGAGTTACAGCGGTGGGAAAGTGTGGTGGGCCTATTCCCGATAAAAAAATACCTTGTCATGATTGGCTTATTGATTTCGCGCCCCTTTCGCTGCTATCCGAGTTTTCATTTTACTTTTTAACCCTAGATTAATGCTCAGTTATTATTCTTTATGTGTTAAATGTTTGTTTTTAACGTTGCCAAATAATCCTCCAACGCGTTGGAGGTTTTTAAACATTAATAAAATTATTTTCTAATATAAAGGGGAGGCCTTTTCCCAGCAGTGGGATAAAATTGGCTACTATAACAATAAAAAAATTGCTTTAACGGCTGTGGACAGTGAACTGCCCCCATAGTTTTATAAATATAAATAAATATCTTGGAAATTGTCACACAAAATATCTAGTCACATTTAAAGTACCAGAATCTGGCCTGTAAGCCTCGCATGCCACCCCCGAGAAATCGACAAAAATCGAGATGTGACTCCATCCTTATTATTTTACATATGCTAGAAAGAGCGCGCATGACGTTTTTCTCGTTTAAACGCTTTGTCGTGGGTGGCCTGCTAGCCGTGCTGGACTTGTATTATGATGACTAGAAAACGATATAGAATCGTGACAAGAGATTGAAGGTGGCACATCCTGATTGGCCGATATAATTTCGCGCGCTATTAAAATTTGTCAACAGCGCAGGTAAACACAGTGACACATCAAGCTATACAAACCCAACATAAGCTGGCCTCGCGTAGGTCGAGTAACGTATAACGTCGCGCGGCCAGCTTATGTTGGTTTTTTATAGCTAGATGTGTCGCCGTGCGTAAATCGGGGGAACTTATAAATCTGGTACTACTGTATCCTACTAAATATAGTGGGATATAGTATAATTCTGAAAAATCGCATATGTACGCGTTCTTATACGCACACACACCCCCACACACAAAAGTGCTCACTTGACGAATCAGAACTTTATAGACTTGACGAATCGTAACTTAATGTAGACTTGACGAATTGGAACCTTTAATAGACTTGACGAATTAAAACTTATCATAGACTTTACAAATTAGAACCTTTAACAGACTTGACCAATTAGAACCATTAAAGAACTTGACGAATCAAAACAAAACCGGGCGTTTAAAAGCCGCTTGACGAATTGGAACTATGATCAGACTTGACCAATTGTACCCTAAATCGGTTTTTTTATTTATTGCAACGGCTTGTTTTTTATACAAGAAAACAGTGACATTTTCTCATAAAATGAGGACGTCGAAAGAAGGATGTCCACTTTTTACCTGTCAAAAAATTTAACAACTATCTGAACATGTATAACTTTTATTCCTCATTATCAAAGGACAACCGCCGCTCTCCCTTGAAAAAATACCTTAAAATGTATAGAAGTTTTGACTGAAGCCAAATGTGTAATAAATTATGAGGTTTTATAAAAACGACTCAGATAGTATCAGTAATTTTTTTTTAACGAGTTATTTAATCATTTATTCTGTGCCGTGACAGCCCTATCATGGAAGCACTGGTTTCGGTAAGTACCTACTGTATATGTGTAGGTAGTTCAAGGAATTCATACAAATGTAGAGACACCGACCGACTTAAACCGATTCTTACGCTTGTATAGATATGGGATAGCACATTTACTTTTGGCTTTAAATATGTTTAAATCGGACTAGAATTTATAACAAACAATAATTAACCAGTATTTAGACTTCTTACAAATGATTTCAAGGTTTTTCTTTTAATCCCATAGAATTTTCTTATGTGAATTTCGTTTATAAAAACTTAAGAGTTAGGCTTTACATTATGTTTTGTGCGTTCTACAATAAAAGCAGCAACGTTAGCAAAGTTGTAGTATTGTTGTTAATAGTGTAATATAACTTGTTAATATATTTTTTGGTAAAAGCGTTAATTAGGCAGTGATAAGTGTTTTGTTTATGAATCTGCACAACAAAATATTGACTGTAATATCTGTGTGTCCTTTACAGTAATCAGAACATAGGATCTTGAAAATATCGTTGGGACTACATTTCTATTCGTATTTGCTCATTCTGTTTTTTTATCGTGCTTTATACATAAATGTTAGTGTGCAAAAATAAGTTTATTTTCGTCCCTACCAGACCAGGTTCAAAAGATTTAAGAAAGGAATTAAAGTATTATTAAGGCTAAGGCTTTTGTTTATATGTTATATTTAGTAATAGCCATAGGGGTGAACTAATCGATAGACTTATGTATCAGTAGCCTATTGTAGCCTATTTATTTCAATTTATTTTAATAGTTAAACGTGTAGTGGTGTTAGTGAGGGTGTGTGAGTGTCGCCGCTCCCCGCAGCCAGTAGCAGCATGCCGCTAGGAATGATCAGCGCACTAACATCATTTACCTGTTTCCGGGACTTCTTGATCATCGGCTGCGGCTTGAGCTCCTCATCGGAGAAGGCACGCGTTCGAGGGTCAAAATCACGCCCGGACGACGCCATTGAAAACGCTGAAATGGAACCAATAGTATTAATCAGTATTTGTTGTTCATTACATATCTGCAATTCTGAAAAAAACTTTAGAGATGAAATTAGTTAAAAATAATTTAATTAATAACTAAGTAAGCTTTTATTTACTTATGTATTTGACTTTACAGTTGAGTACGATTGCACTCAAATGTGGCACTAGTCTTTGTAATAGCTGATAAGGATAAGATACATACTGGAGTCGGCGGGCGAGAGCGGCGGGTTGATGGTGTCAGGGCTCATGCAGTCGGAGGGCGACGGCGACCGCTCGCGCTTGGTGACCGGCGCCTGGAGGCCGAGCGCGAGCCCCGCACCTCCGCCGAACGCCGAGCCACCGAGGTGCGCGCCTCCCAGTGCCTCGCCCGGCATGCCATTCTCGGACAGGAACTCGTCCAAATCCACGTACTGCAACCGGCAATATAACAGTGTCACACAAACCTAGCCCGTCGGCTTGAACGCCCGACGCGCATGGCGTTACACTACGACATATCGGACACATGTACGCAGTTTTGGGTATTTACATAAACAATCGCAATCAGCCAATTCGCTAGCCATCGGGTAAAATAGTCACCGTCATTATTTTAAACATCGATACATTATTTAAATAACTTATTTCGACAATGGAAGGAAACTATCGTCTGCTTGGCAAAGAGATTTTTAAAAACAATTTCTGGGTAGAGCAGATTTATTATATGCAGACATCAGGGAACTATAAATTTTCACACAGATGAAACTCGCTATGCAAAACCACATGCTTAGGATAATCCCTTAAAATAAAGACAATACACACATTTGGCTGATAACAGCTAGGAAGCAGGAATGTTGAGGATGGAAAAGCGACTCTATTACCTAGTGCGGGTGGCAGCGGTTAGGAAGCCGATAACAGAGTCACACGACAGACACGCATTAGGTAATGAAGTAGCGATTACTGACTTCTTGTACCTTGAGATCGGGGTCATAAGGGAGCGTCTTGTCCCAGAGGTTGGGGCCGAGGAAGGCAGCCTGCGCCTCCCACAGCTCGCTGTCATCCTTCTTGTCTTCTAGCGTGTCCTTGCTGTTCACCGACTTGCCTGCAACAACATGCGTCAGGCCCGTCACTGGCGAGCTCAGGTTAACACTCACAACACAGCCCACTCGTCTCATGCCCTCTAAGGGTTAAGTAAAGATGCGGTTTTTACTCTGTCATTATTTCAGATGTTAATGCAAATTGTCTAAAAATCATCGTCTTATTTTTCGAGTTAAAGTATGAACTCATATAGTCTCAAATAGTAGTTAATCGCGTTTCAAATTAAGAATCACATGAGATGAGAGATAGGCTCATTTGTTGTCAGTATTGTCCTGGCATAGGCGTGCTACGTTACTGAACAAATATAATAATTATTCTATAGCAATCATAATCCAGTGGAAATTATACAACATACACTCGCTGAGCGTTTGCGCATTGTAATATTAAAGTAATAGTCGCGGTCGCAATGGGCAATCAATAAAAATATATTTGCAAATAAACTTATAAACAAATCTGAATTACAAACAAATGAATGCTGAACATATCTTATTTGTTGAGAAACTCAAGATAAGTGGCGAAATTGTACCCAGTCTTTTTAACAAAAACTAAATGCCGTAGAGTACAAGTGTCGGGTCATAATTATTTTAAACAAGATATTTTAAGGACATTTTTATTACTAGTAGTGATTACGTTAGTAAACTGGACAAATCAGTCAAAAAGCTTTTTCGTCAAATAAGAAAACTTAGAAAATTTCATTACGGAAAATTGGTTTGGTTGAACTGATAGTGTCATTCCCATTTCCTTTTCTTCAATTATCATAATAATTATACGGTTATCATGAATTTTCTTTAAAATAAAAACCATCAGGAATGAAAACAAAATTGAGTGGACTCTCTAATGAGAAAGGCTATTAGGTTCACACACTTGATGAAAAAGGTATCATAGGGGAAACACCTTTCCTCCAACATTTACAGATTACAACCAATTTGAACTATGTATGTTGTTAGTTGTTCTATTTCAGTCTACACGTATTGCCAAGTTTAAATTATGTGCGGTGTCTTTAAAACCAGTACCCAAAAAACAGGAGTACCCGCCATTCTTCTTTAGTAATGTTCGGAAGGAATAGCAAATGAAAGAGTTTTGTGATGAAACTCATCTTATGGAACCAATTTAGTGGTGTTCTAGTGGTAAGCATAGAGTCGACTAGCGCTGGTTCGATTCCCGCCGAGGCCTACTCATATAACTAATGAGTTTTAAGGAATTATGTAATACCACTAGGTTTAAGGAGAAAAAAATCGCGAGAAAACCTATTTGCTTCAATTTCGAGGCGTGAATTGTGTACACGTTGACGACCTACGTCGTACAACCCGGGCGAATTAACTTGGCACCTGGCTCGCACGTGGCTCGTAATTTGACACCCCTCCTGCAACCCCCCCGCGGGACCCCGCCGTCGCAGTGCGAGGCTAGTAGCATAGCATCTCAGTTACCGTTGCACGTGTCCCTTGCACTTTAGCATTGTATTCTTTCCGAGTTTTCCCACTCCGCGGTATTAGCACACGTGTTTTAAAAAAGATACCACAAAAGAACGGCGCAAACATATAACATCCATGACCAAGTCGGGATTCGAGCCTAGGATTCTGTTTCGGCAGAGCGGCATGGTAACCACTATACCAACCAGGTCGTGACAGCATACTAATTATAATATTTATTTATAATACCTCTGACTACCCTCTCGGGGAATGTTCATTCATAATGCATGCATGTAGGTTGAATAGATAAACAGAAATTGAGTAGGACGCGGTCAAGATAAGTCTTTAGCAACCCCGAAAGGGATTATGTTATAAATGTAAGTTTATGTATATAATTGTATGTAAATTGTCTTAGAATAGACGTATGTCCCCGAAAATGACCCACTGACCATGTCCTGAAACATAATTTAGGTACCAGACAGCTCAGCGACAGTTGAATAAATCTGCTTCCTTTATTCTGCCATAATTAAACTGTAGTCTTTGCCCGACATAAACTGAGTGAAACATAGTACCTTAATCATAGATTTATATAAGTAATATATATGTCTTTGACCTTAATATTAAAGAATTTAAATATTACTTCAGACTTTTATCAAACAACTGACAAACATTTTGTAATAGATTTATCCTCGGATGTAAGTTTGTACTAATGTTCAGGGAACATATTTTACTCTCTACTGCTACCATATTAATGCTACAAACCTTTGTTTCTGTTCATAGAGCAGGTAAAGAAAGGTAAATATTTATTATTTACGCTGTCAAAGATGTCATTTCTAAATTTGATTGTATTGACAGATAACGTCACATTGTTTTTTTATGGATTTTTTAACGCCACGAAGATGACATAGTGTAATGAATTTTATAAGCAGTCTCCATATAAACTGAAAGAATTTGTGGATCAAGTGCTCAGAGGAAGGGTCTCTATCAAGTGTTACAAAAATAAAAATAAACATAGACCATCAAACAAAACAACTTTCTTTTGTATTTGATTGACTTTGATCTAAGTTTGATTGTGTAGAATCAAATAAATGTGTTACTTCTTATGATCAAGCAACAAGCAACTACTATAGTTTCCGAATCCAGTCTTAAGGCTACTCCTCCCATCTGCAAGGCTCTCTCTCTCACAAGCAAACTTTTGCAATTAGCCATCCCGCTTCAATTGCGCGGCTCCGGTCAGAATTTTCCGATTTCTTTGAAAACCTGTATGATTTTATATGAATTTTCAAAAAATAAGAAAACCACATCATTTTATATTGTATTGTGAAGAATATTGTAAATTTTCATATTCTTTTGATCAACAATGTAAGAGTAAAACGGTTACAACTGGAAAAAAAGAGGTGACTTTGGAGTCGTTTTTCTTCAGTTTTATTAATTTAAATAGATTTCGAGAAAAACCACATCACTTCTCATATCCTGTAGATGGTTCAGTCTTATTTTCTGCTTAAATAGTGCCATAGTTAATTAATAAAATGGTTACAAAGTTACTCAAAACCGGGCGGACGCCCCTTAACTCAATACCAACCTTCTGGATCTAGACCACATTTATTTTTAGTCTATTTTACTTAGTTTATCGTATTTTGATTTGACCATATATAATAACTTTATGATTTTGACTTAGTTTATCCCATAGACATTATTATACTACGTTTATCCACGATTTTGTAAACATAATAAATGATCAAAATGGTAATCTAAGGAAAGAAAGTTATTTTTAAAGTACTTATAATATTTAAAATATTTAAAATAGTTAAATTAAAAAAGTTTAAGTTATTTTATTTTTAACTTTTAGTTTCTATGGCAGTAAGCATATTATGTAGTAAATAAATAGGTAATAATGGTATAAATAGGTATTAACGAATTATTAAGCATATCAAGTGCTTATAAAATTTTATGGGTATAAACAAATGAGGAAGCGAAGTAAAATTTTAATAGAAACTTCAAGATTTCACGTCTTCATAAAAATATACATGAGAGGGTGTAGACGGGCAAGGATAGTGAAGGGGTGGTCACGTTGAGCGACACGCCTGCTCAGGATAATCTGGGGGGCAAAGGGTCGCGCGGCTGTGTCGCACGGCAGGCCACGTGATGCAGCTATGAAATTACCACTACAGAGAGCGTATATAAAAACCGGTACATATACGATATACGTAGCTACACATCTAAGATTACATCTGCTATTACAGTTTATAATCAAGTGAAATAAATACTTACTTATTTTTTTAGGAAAAGGCATTCGTAACAGAATCATTTGTAATGGTTGTAGCTATGTCTGTCTTATATTGTGACTATAGTGACTATAGCTTGTTAACCATCTAGCTCTTTTCTTGTCACGACATCTACGTCAGTGCAATTCAATAAATGTTATATTTCTGTTATAATAGTTTATTATTTTAACAGATTGTACGTATTTAAAATGAAAAATGACAGATGCATTATAAGATATTCCGTGAGGGCATATTGCGTCAAGGTAATCAACTTATTTATACATAGCGTGTCAACGCCTGAACAACAACCGAGGTACTTCTAATCTTAAGTCAGTAAAATTTTGTATCATCGGTGAACAAGCATATTTACCGACTAGAAAATAATACCATTAGGCTTGTGAATCTAAACGCCCACTGTGAATGAGAACTTTCGCTTTCACTCTTCATAGTTTGGGCTCGAGAGTGGATTCTTTTACAATCGCCAGTTGCTCAGATTTTGCTCCAAATATTTGTCTTGTCCAAGATATTGTATTGTTTTTAACGGCATCTCTTCATAATGTTTGTATATGATAGAACCTACATCAAATGATTAGATCATTAATTCTAAGAACAGTAACACAAGTAAGTGTGTAATGTAAACGTCACGTGGAGTCTACGAGTAAAGTAGTGACACAATAACGTGGGAGAGACACGCGATCGATTGCGGTGCGGCGCTGGCGCATGTTTCCTCGTGAAAAACCGCTGCAGAGGGGGGTTGAGAGGGGGCAGGGGGCTACAGGAAGCGGGAAGTAACCCACTTGCCGGCGTTACGTGCGCGAAACGCTTTCCTCGCCGTTCCGCCCGTGCGCGTGCGCACTAGCACGCACGCTCGCTCGCTCTATGAGCCCCTCTCCCCCCCCCCCCCTCCCACAACCCCTGTCATTATGTAATAAATGATTGACTAAATAATAGAACGTGGAAAAATACTGTTTTTCTCACCCGTGACAGATTTAAAAGGTGAGTTATAATTATGACAGTAATCGTTGATCAAACTGTGTATCCAGGTTGATGTTTTTCAAGTTGCTTGCGTCCTACTAGCGTAACGGGAAAATTATACGAATAAGAGTGGGGCGGTTATTTTAATTTCTGGGACCAGATAATTTTCAGTTGATCGTACCTTGATTTACATGGTGACATATCACGTCACCCTAATAGTCATATATCAAACTGTGTCTTCAGGTTGATATTTTTCATTTTGCTTTTATCTTGTATGGTGGGATCAGATAATTTTCAGTTGAGACGTACCTGTAAGTACTTGTTCCATCCAAGTAATAATTATAAGATGAATTCCAGGTTATATAATATTCAAAACAGCGTAGTCGATGTTCTTCCGGAGGCCGGGCCCGGGTCGTAGGCTCACCGCACCGACAGCGCTCTCACTTTCATCGGCTAGAGAAAGTCCGCCGATGTGACGACATTACAATCGATTACTAGCAGATGTCGGACTCCAGAATGCATAATATACTTAAAAGTAACAAGTTGAAAAAACATATTAATCTTTTAAACTGCAGAGTTTTAATAACAGATTTTTGCAAGAAAACAAGAAGGAATAATTCGAATTAATTTCCAACAAACAAAACTAATATTTAATTTTGTAGATTATTTTCCAGTTGTTTTGGTATAGTACCCACATTGAAATTTACGCAGCTCCTAATAAAAATCATCAAAAATTTGTGGATCAAATTAACTGAAAACGCTCAATATTGTGCAAGATAAAAAAAACGGTTTTAAAAATTGGGTTTCCTGACCTACACGCAGCGCAGCAAGAGAAAGTGTCCGAATCAAGCGAGTTCCGCGGCCGGTGCCGGTGACGCGACCGCCCAGCACTCCAGCAGTCTCACTTTCTTCAGATAGAAAGTGACTTCCGAATTACTCTCAGCGCTAATCCGCAACATGTATAATTACAATGGATGCATTATCAGCAAGCGTTAAACTCGCTGTTAGTGGTCGCTGGCGGTAAATTTGCTTTTCAATTGTTATTTAATGACTTTGATCGTTAAGAACTTTCGGTGCTCGTACGCTCCCAAGCATTTTGGCAGTGTCATGAGTACTCATGAGGTCATGACTACCCAATTTCTAAACTATTATTTCTAAGCTTTTTAGGTACTTCCTGACCGGTGTCTATACTACAAACATCATCACTAATTATTCGCACGTAAAGGTGCCTGGTTATGTAGATGCAAGTGTTGGTGTCGCGATTGAAATGCTGCAACGGCGGTGGAAAGCTGGTTGCGTAACATTATCGCTTCCTGCTCGGAAAATATAGGTGAGGAGTGCCAGTAGGGGCGCGGGCGCAGGTGAGGGGCGGCGGGGCGCGGGGCGCGGGCGGGTGCTAGGAGTGGGGGAGCGGGAAGTGGCTGCTGCAGTTGCGCAACGGAGAAAGCCAGTGTTTTCCGGCGACGCGCGATCATTTTCGTAAACGTGTGAATTGAGCGAAAGTGAACGAGAAAGTTGTAACCGAAAGGCCTGCGCAATAGGTACCATAACTTACCAAAATTTTTAATGTCTCAAACAATTCAACAGCTGATTATTTATACGTAGGACACAATGTTGCTCTTATAACGTCAATTATTTACGACATCCTAAATAAGTAGATAATTATGTTCTATAAATAAGTCACAGCATACCTAACTCTATTTTAAATAAATCGTTCAATTCAGATAAATATCTAAAAAGAGCGTGTTATAAAACGCAAATAAATCATAATTTTAAATGAAAATGCCTCTATATGTTATCTAACCCTTTAAGGATCGACTCAGATGCACCTTTCAAAAGGTTAAAAGGTATGAGGACAGGTGTCCCTTCATAATAATATTGGATCCTATTCTAAGAAAGTCAATTTACTAACTAGATTCATCGATTGCCAAGTAAGTCACTACCTAGTGACTAGATCTCATCTAAATGCAAATATTTAGATAATCCAAACAAAAAAAAAAGGCTGTATGTTGATCGAATTAGCTTTATGTGAATTTGTGTTTATGTGAATGAAAATATAAAGGAAGTCCCTGAAAACAAACATTCCCCTTCGAGGGTTAAAATAAAAGGTCAGCTCATATTTTGTAGTTGTAGGTCTCAAAACATTGATCTGTCGTGCAGATGGTGGAGAAATTCATTAAAGTGCCAATAATGTTAAACGCGTTACATTTTAGCACAAAGGCAATCGAACCCTTTGGACGTTCAGACATGTGAACACCCATATCCCGAAAGGCTTCAGGGGGTGCTTCATATTAAGAAGGACCCTGTATAGTTAATGATAAGTATAATGGAAGTTCAAATTATTTAAGCACCAAATGTAAAAGGCAAGAAATAAAAAACTATTTTTAATTAAGGTCATATTTAGATGTTCTGGCGAGTAATGAGCACACGGGTCAGAGGCGGGTTAACGTTGGTCTACGGGACCATAATAAAGACGCATTTTATTGATAAGTATACAAAAGTTGTTCTTGTTTCTTTTTCGTTCGAATCGTAGTCGTTGAGACACAGGATCTCAAAAATTAAAAATAAGTTTTTAAGAACATCAATCAACCAAAATATTCCGAAACGTTTTAAACTGTTCCTGTCGTATGAAGCAGCGAAAATAACATGCGACGGAAATATGTACTCAGTTTTAAAAACACTCCGCTGTACCCTGTACCTACATATTCTATTCTTCTCATTTCAAAAAATAAGAAATTAGAATTTTCTAAAAGGATAATTGTATATTTTCCTTTTTCTATTGATAGGCAGTAAAAACTAGACAGTAGTTTAGAATAAAAAAAGACAAGAAGAGTGCTAATACTCCATACTAAGTAGCGCATAGCGGAATAAAATGCCCAAAAACCCGTCTCATAGATGGCGCTGACTCCTTGCCCGCGAGTTGATTAAATTGCCAATAAACGTTAAGAAATTTTTATTAGTCTTTCAATATTATGAACCAAACCAACTAGAGGTAGCATCGAAGTAGATTCGAAATTGTTGGTAAATCGAGATCGGGGGTGGGGGGGAATCAGTCGCGATCTCTGCCCACTCCTTTTTTTTCTGGCGTCTACAGTACAGACGCTACCGGTACATCGCTGGCCGGTTCTCACTGATCCCCACTACCCAATCGTAGCCCGCGTAGTCCCAGCAACGCCGATTGCCGAGGTCCTTTAGGGGTGCCCCTTGGCCAGGTTTCTTAAGAGGCTCCGCATAGATAAACGCTAGCTTGGGTCACATTTTACTGGTTTTTAGAAGCTATCTTCTCGTTATTTGGAAGACATACAAATAATTGAAAAGTGTAGCAATATTCTTCAACATCTCGCCTTTATTTGCTATAGATCATTTTTCTTATTTTTCTATAAAATACATATGAAACCTGTGTTCAAGGGAAAGCCTAAATATTGGAAAAAATCGGTATTATGTGCATCTACTTTTTAAGTTGAAGTTACATTTACTCGAGACACACACCTTTGTGTAGACAATATTAAGATCTAAAATTGCTATTTCGAAAAAAAAATTTAAGACCAATATTTAATGAGTTAATTAGATAATTGTTAAATTTGGGGTGAATTCTTATGATTTAAGAATGTGATTTCCTTGGATTAGAAGGCTCCACTGTGACATAATGAAGGACAAGCTAGTCAAAAATAGGTATACCTACTAAAATGACGTTGTTCAGTATAGGTGAGGTGGCTCTGAAAGAGTTAAGGTCGTTCGGTCAGGGAAACCCCTTAAGTTCATTCACTGGTTCGGTAGACCTACCAGGGCGCTTCGCCATCACTGGTGTGGTTCCCTCATAGTCCGCGTAATAAGCAGTCGATGCTCCCTGAGTAACGCTGTATTGGTCAATTCGAAGAAAAATTTTGTTTGTCGAAACTCGGGGGCAAGGAGTCAGCGCCATCTATGAGACGGGCTTTTGAGCTTTTACCGGTTCCGGTATACGCCACTAGTATGGAGTACAGCACTCTTCTTGTCTTTTATTCTATGATAGTAGAGATAAAACTGGTGAGAGATTTCGCTTAACGCCTAGGAATGGAAGATGAGAGTAGTCACATGATTGTGGAAAATTATACAAAACACTGAAACTATAAACAACTAGAGTTTACCCGCGACTTCCTCTGGACAAATTATATCTACCAAATTAATCATAAGCTTTCACACAAAAAAGTTTATTCGAAATCGGTTCTGTATTTTTTTGCGTGATGCTCGAAAAAACAAACAGATAGACAAACAGACAGACAAAAATTTAAAAAATTGAGATTTGGAGTCAGGTACACTTAGAAACCGTATCGTAATCTTCTTAAATCTTTTAAAAAAAATTTTTAGTTTAGTTGTATACTGAAAAACTCAATAGTCCACCCTTCTTAGTAATCTAATCTCAACTGTTATAAAACTGTAAAAGAAGTGTGTGTGTACATAAAAGATATTTACAAGAAATTGATTTCACGATATGGTTTTTAGGTGTCCCTGATTCCAAATCACCAATTTTTGTATTTTTTGTCGTGTACGTGTGTGTTGGTTCGAGCATCACACAAAAACTCCTGAAGCGATTTTGATGTTTGATTCGTTTGAAAGCTTATAGTACTGTAGCCACGGGACTTTTTTATTACAAAAAAGATTACCGATTGCCGTTTTGATATTATTGTAGGGTACGAAATGACTTATATAAAAACCCGAGTCTTAAAGATCACAACCCGCCGTAGCAAAAATAAACTAAAAAAAAATTCTCAAATTTTTGAATTTCGATGTTACCGTTTTTTTCTATACCATACCATACCCATACGTAATAGTAAGACTGTCTAAAGTTGCCATACAAAGCAATAAGACAAGATGAAAAAGTCAATTTCGATGGGTCTTATAGCTTTGTATGGCAACTTTAGACAGACTTACTATTACGTATGGGTATTGAACTAAGGTGAAGAACATGACAGTATAGAAAAAAAAACGGTAACCGCGAATTTCAAAAATTTGAGAATTTTTTTTATGTTTATTTTTGCTACGGCGGGTTGTGACTTGTGATCTTTAAGACACGGGTTTTCATATTACTCATTTCGTACCCTATGACAATATAAAAACGGCAATCGGTAATCTTTTTTGTAATTAGAAAGTCCCGTGGCTACAGTACTTATTATGATTTGACTTAAAATCTGGTATATAATATGTGCGGACTAAAAGCTCGTAAATTATTTAATTTTTGTTATTATTTTTCAATTCTCGATTTGGCATTTAGACAATTTTCGAGACAGGAAGATGCAACTTTCAAATGAAGAGTTTTTTGGATCTTTTTACTGATCATGCTATTTTTCTCCCGTACGCCGGAAGACGTAAATGACGGAAATGTATACGAGACGAGTATAATAAAGATTTTTTTTTACTCACTATAATATCAAATCGACATCTTTCTGACGTAATTTTTAGACTCTACCATACCGCGTCGAAAGGTGTTCCGTTGTAGAAAAGATACTGACAGAATATCCTATACTATCTAAAACATAGGTATTCTACAAAACTAAAGAATGAAAACTTTGCACGTATTTTGCATCAACTTACAGCAGTCGGAAGTTAGAACTGCATACATTAACATTACAGAAGCATTAGAAGCAGCAATGTGTGCGACCAACTGTACGGTGCGCAGACGCAGCGAATAATACGTCAGCGGAAAAGTAAAAGTCGGAAGGTGTTGCGGGGAGCGCGCGGGGGAGGGGAACACGGAAACTCCGACGGAAGATTACTTTTACTCTCGCTGCATCGCTACGGAGTCTGCGCCCGAGTTGAAGTACACACACACACACACGCAAGCACAAACACACACAAGTTACAACTACAACCGAGTTAAAGATAGTAGAAACCTACTGGACTCGGTTTAGGTTTAGAGGTTCAGTGGTAACGATATACAGGTCAACAAATGAAATGTCTAGATTACGTACAGCATTTGGAAGAAAACAAAACTGTTTATAGCAAACGTATCCTAGTATAATATTAAGGAAGAAGTCCTGACCAAGTATTTAAGATCGTGAAGTTAGAAACAAGCCTAAAATTAGTCGTAAATCTGCACTAAAATCTTTTTATCGAAATAAGTATTATGTAAAATCCAATTACTAAAATAAACACCACTACTATTCTAAATTAAATTAACGAATTGCAACACGACTCATAATATTCTGATCTTCTATTGCTGTAATCTAAAATTTTCCCTAAAATATCTAGACCGGTTGAATCCTTCCTAAATTTTATTCTGGAGCGTTGTTTTACATAAAATTGTAGGTTTGTACGTACAGAAGCCTTCAATATTCTAAGGGTGAGCCTTGTAACAGCTTCTTCTTCTTATCGTGTGGGCAGAGCCCTGGTGTCAGAGTTTTTTCAGACCGCCTTACGACCTCTGACGTGGTACAGCCGTACAGCGTGGTTGCTACAGCTAAACACTTGGAAAAGACCTACTTTTGGAAAGGTTTTTACCACACTGGAGGGGATTGTGGATTAAGATTTTGTGTGTGTACTTTGTTAAGATTGAAATATTTATAGGCGACAAAAGTTAAAGAAGGAAAAATAATAATAATAAGAAAGAAATGATATATGAGCTTATGTTATTCCAGGAGCCCGCAACGATTGATTTCTGGTCTAAACGAGCCTAAAATACTGGTAGCGTTGCCGCGTTGTATTGCCAATGCTATGCGTTGGACCAGAAACGAACCAGAGTGGGGTCGCAGCCCCTGTCCCGGAGCCGTCGGCTTAATTCTTTGACAAAGTCCTTTGCCTCTGCACCCCAGGGGCCGGCTGTCTCCACGGCGAACGGAACCAATATGTGGTTCGCTGCCAAGTAGGAGTATCTGGAGTGCTTCAGACCCAGCTACCTGCATATTACTGGGAAGGTATGTTGGTGCAAAGGTGCTCACCATCACCCTCAGGTGGCATCCCATAGGAGGCAGTGGACCTTCTGCCAAGGGATAAGGGTTAGGCCATCGGGCCTTCTGCCATCGGTGCGACACAGCTTAGAGGGCTCGCTGACGTTCGGAACGTTGGCTAAAATGAGCGCCCGGCGGATGAGGTCATTCAGCGTGTGATGGCGTGAAAAACGGCCCGCGGATTTCCGACAGCTCAGGGCGTGATGGCCGTGAGCAGAAATTATAATTGCTGTTATTACCTTACAGTAAAATTAGTTAAAAATTCTAATCCAATGTTCCCAGCTTTTATTTGAAAAAAACTTAAAAACAAGGGGAAAGAAGAATTATAAAACACCTATTATTGGTTGCCTGCAATACCTACCTAATAATAATATAATAACATTCAAATTATATTTGCTCAAACAAAGTTGTTGTTTCAGTTAATAGATTTTTTATGCAGTCGGGTTTTTTGTTTTTCTTAATAATTTAGTTTATTTCATACTTTTTAGTCTCGTGTCGAAATGGTAGCATATAAGTACTATAATAAATCGTCTGTTCACTAGCTTTCATTTGATATTAAAATTGAAATTGTAATTTTTAACAAAAAAGTAATTGTTAATTCCCCCTTTATTTTTTAGGGTTCCGAAGTCAACAAGGAACCCTTATAGTTTCGCCATGTCCGTCCGTCTGTCCGTCCGTCCGTCCGTCTGTCCGCGGCTTAGCTCAGAGACGCTTAGTACTGGAAAGCTATAATTTGGCTTGGATATACATATTAATCACGCTGACAAAGTGGTTAAAATAAAAACTTGAAAAATATTTTTTTTTAGGGTACCTTCCCTACACGCGAAGTGGGGAATGTACTTTTTAGACTTTATTAGCCGTTAAACCGTAGTTTAAAGCAAAAAACCTCCTAAGTCCATATTATATTGTGACGGGCAACTACGGAACCCTATCCTGCGCGTGGTCCGACACGCACTTGGCCAGTTATTTTAATTTGCAGACGCCATATTAAAATTATGTAGCCTACGTCACTCTCACGATTTTTACGAATCTAACGACACGTTTAATTAAATCCATCAAGCCGTTTATCCTGCAGGGCGTGCCAAAGAAATAGACATACAAACATACATACGCTCGTAAAACATAACCCTCCTTCTGGCGCGGCGCAGTCGGGTAAAAAGCCCTTTGTAACAGAAATCAAGCATTTATTTTCTTAGTACATACATACATACATATACATACATACATATTCTCACGCCTGTCTCCCACTGGGGTAGGCAGAGACAACGGAACGCCACCTGCTACGATCCTGACATACCTCTCTAGCTTCCTCCACATTCATAAGACCTTTCATGCATGCTCGTCGGTTTCGGTTAGATCTGACCTGGCCCTTCTTAAGCACGTCGCCAATTTGGTCCGTATATGTACGTCTAGGCCGTCCCCTTCCAACATTTCCACTTACGCTTGCCTTATAAATTGCTCTCGTCAATCTGCTCTCATCCATTCTTTCCACATGACCAAACCATCGCAACATACCTTTCTCTATTTTTGTCACTACATCCTCTTTCAGACCACAGCGTTCTCTAATAAAACTATTTTTCAATTTATCCATCACATTTACACCACACATACTTCTCAATGAGCGCATTTCCACTGCGTTAATCCTACTTTCATGCGTCTTCTGCCATACCCAAGATTCACTTCCATACATCAATGTCGGGACTAACACTCCATTATGAACTGCCATCCGTGCCTTTTTGGACACGTGTTGGCTTTTCACAAGAAGTTAAAATAAAGGATTCCGTCAAGTTTATGAACAAAAATCCTAAAAATGTAAATTATCTCCATACTAAAAAATCGTTAAGTACAATTTTTTTTGTCATGTTCCCTTTAAGATAGACTTTGTATATATTTATCATGTATTACTACAGTACAGATCTACAGATTTCATTAATCAGATTACCTAGATTTAAACATCCGTTTTAGATACCTCTATGTCCCTGAATTAATTATTATGAACCACTGTGCTCCGGGCGGAAAGCGTCAACTTTCGTCTAGCTGCGCTAAACGAAGTTGCCGCTTTCCGCCTCCGTCGAGGAGAAAAATAGTGTAGTAACTTCGGGCACTAAATAAGAAAAGCCTCAGGTCACATGGTTGTTGACCCCGGCTTCGCCACGACCAACAATTACATCAGATCTGAGACCTTTCTTACTTTCCTGCCCTCCGTGTGTAATCAACTACTTATTATGTCGTCCGGCCAGAGTAAAGTTAAGTAAAAACTTAAGTAAAGTTTAAACTTTTACAGTATTGTAAAATAATGACATTGCAGATAAGCTTCAGGAGCATAGGCTCAGGTGGTATGGACACGTGAAACGAAAGCCACCCGAATACGTAGGAAATATGGCACTGCAACTGTCAATTCCAGGACAGAGACCAAGAGGACGTCCGAAGACTAGATGGATGAACACAGTTCGTAGTGAGCGATATGACGGAGTTTAATGTCTCCGAAGACGACAGAGATAGGGCAAGGTGGAGAGAACAGATGCGGAAGGCTGAACCTACCACCATATGGGATTAAAATCCAGGAAGAGAGAGAGAGAGTATTGTAAAATAATGTTTAACTTATACCTAGTAGGTACCCAAGAGACTTAACCACGAAAAAAAATTACAGATTAGGCGTATTTTAGAATATACATACTCATATCACAATCACAACAATGTTTTTTTTAGGGTTCCGTAACCAAAGGGTGAAAACGGGACCCTATTACTAAGACTACGTTTTCCGTCCGTCCGTCAGTCTGTCCGTCTGTCCGTCTGTCCGTCCGTCTGTCCTACCTATTAAGGGCTGTAACTTTTGAACCGTAATAGCTAGATAGTTGAAATTTTCTCAGATTATGCGTTATTACGGCGGATTTGTTAACAAATAATAAAAATGTCAAAAAGTTAAAAATTAAATTTAGATTTTTTTTTTTTTAGTATATAATTATAACTGCGCTCCATAGCTCTTTGACAAACCTGCAATTTGGACTTTTGAACCTTTGTTAATGACCAAGTTTGAGCACCGTAAGTTAGGATGGGCAGAATACACATGTCGATGAGTCTGCTCTTGAGTGACAGTGGAAGGTCACCCTTCATCAGTTCCTTCATGGACCTGTAGCTCTTCCAGGCGTTGTCGACTCGACGAGCGACTTCTTTGTCCTGCCTGATTTCGAAGGATACTATTGGCCCAAGTAAAGGTACTCATCGACATATTGTATGACCTGCCCATCTACCTCTACCCTACGTTTCGTGCTGTTGGTCATCAACTGGGTCTTGGTACGGTTCATCTTAAGTCCAACCTCCAGGCTTGCCGTGCTTAGGTCTTGGATCATTGTGTTAAGTTCTGATGCTGATGGCGCGAAAGTACTATGTCGTCGACAAATCTGAGATTAGTTAATCTCTTGCCATCGCAGACGTCGATTCCTCTTGTCTCCCAAGATGGCCCTAGGTTTTCAAATATCTCCTCTAGAGTACTTGTAAATAATTTGGGAGATAGAGGATCGCCCTGCTTAACACCTTTTTCAATTTTAAAGATGGATCCGGAGGTCTGTAATTTGATGTTTGCTGTACTGGTATTGTAAATGTTGCGGATTAGGTTGATATAGGTTTGCTCTATGTCTTGACTGCGGAGGGCTGTGAATATAGATCTATGAGTGATACTGTCGAAGGCAGTAGCGGGCGGCGTGCGGCGTATCGCTACATGTAGCATGGTGGGCACGTGGGTATTTTTATTATTACTCGTGCGGCGCGGCTGCACGACGGCGCGGCGGCGCGGTGCCCGCTCCCTCGACACCCCTCCGCACCCGGCGACTCATCTACATCTACATCTACACTAATATTATAAAGAGGAAAGATTTGTACCTATTTTTGTATGTTTGTATGTTTGTAATGAATAGGCTCAAAAAGTACTGGGCCGATTTAAAAAATTCTTTCACCATTAGAAAGCTGCATTCACCCTGAGTAACATAGGCTATATTTATTGCTAGAAAAGATTAGACGTCCACCCGTGCGAAGCCGGGACGGGCCGCTAGTTGAAGATATACGCGCGCGGTACGAAAATTGATTACAAAATGTTGATTTTCAAATCTACATTTTAATAGATACTTTAAAAAACCCGTTTTATTTAGGTCTACTGTAACTTTTAAATTCATTAAAATAGATCGAAATATTTTCCGAAGTAAGTTATTGCCCAAAAATAATAAAACTGTGATCGAAAACGAAAACTTTTAGATTATTGTGCAAGACGATATCATCATCTTCCTGCCCTTATCCCATTACTTGGGGTCGGCGCAATATGTGGTCTTCCTCCATTCATCTCTTTTAGCCGTCATCTCAGCGCACACTCCCTTCTTACACATGTCATCCCTCACACAATCCATCCATCTTTTCTTTGGTCGTCCTCTCTTCATGCAGCCATCCACATTCATATCTAATACTCGTCTTGTAATATGACACTCCTCTCTTCTCATCACATGCCCATACCATGACAATCGGTTACCGCGCAGTTTTTCATTCACAGGTGCTACTTTCAAACTTCCTCTAATATAATCATTCCTAATCTTATCCATTCTAGTAACACCACACATCCATCTCAACATTCGCATCTCTGCTGCATGCAGTCGCTTTCAAAGTAATTAATACGTACAAAAAGACAAAAATTGATCGACTAAATTTCCTGAAGAAGTTATGGAACAAAAACGGTAGTTTTATATTTCTCCCTTCCTAAATTCTAAAATGTTCCTGGATACCGTCACATAATATGCTAATTAGTATATACTGACATATACCAAAGGAATTTCGGGTCGAACATTTTTCCACCGAGAGCTACGAGTGATTTTTATGTTTAGGTACAAATACCTAACTTCCGAATAAAAAAAATCTTTGATTCTTTGTCAACCATAATCTTTATACTTCACTTTATCACACTACAAAGTTTCAGGGATCGATAAATTATTGTTAGGGTGTCCATACAAGGAAACTGGTCAGTGACTAGACTATTGGAGTAATCTATAAAAGCTATGCAAAGGGTTTTTCGGAACTCGTTGAACTTTTCCATCACTTGGCTGAGGGTGTGAAGGTGGTC
Source organism: Agonopterix subpropinquella (assembly GCA_922987775.1). NCBI lineage: Eukaryota > Metazoa > Arthropoda > Insecta > Lepidoptera > Depressariidae > Agonopterix > Agonopterix subpropinquella. Next base: position 49,289,229 of record OV277693.1, on the reverse strand, counting down.
AGTGGTGGAGAAACTGGGCCGAAAGCCTGCTTGTTCAGGTGGCTGATGTCGATCTAGTTTTCCAGCTACGCGAGACTGGATGATCTTTATAAATGTCTTGTACAGATATTTATAAAGATCATCCAGGACATAGTTATAAATAGCAAAACGTTTTGTTTGTAATAAAACTAAATAAGTAGTAGTCTACGTAGTAGTACTTATTGGTTTTGTTCTCTTTAGCCGACTTCAAAAAAAGGAGGAGGTTCTATATTCGGCTGTATGTATTTTTTTTAATGTATGTTCACCGATATTTTCGTCAATTGTGAACCAATTTTAAAAATTCTTTTTTTGTTTGAAAGGGTATACTCCCGAGGTGGTCCTATTTTAATATTGTAATGATCTGATGACGCACTTCGGAGCTACATGATATAACTCCTCAAAAGTTGACAGCAAATCGTCTGCGATTGAACCATTTGCTTCTTTTCAATGTACCCTTTGCGTGTATAACTGATATCTGAGTGGAAATAACAATTTAATCAATAAAAATTATGAAATAAAAAACGTCGACTTCAGAAGTAATAAAGTACAAAATAATATTTCAGACTATGAATTTTACATTCGAATCTATACGAAAATTAATTTGTTTTGTTGGAGTCGGTGTCAAGCCAAGCCAAAAAATTACGGCAAGCCCAGTCGCGAATCGTACCTACCGGCTTGACAACGACTTCGACAATACAAATTATTTTCGTATAGATTCGAACGTAAAATTCATAGGCTGAAATATTATTTTGTACTTTATTACTTCTGAAGTCGGTTTTTATTTTTTGTAAAATTTTTTTTTTAAGTTTGGTTATTTATATTTGACAAGACATTATTTTCAGTGAAGGTAAATTTTTCTATGATCAGGAGTGCGATTTTTGAATCTCATTCGCTGAGTTCAGCCATTGAAAATGTCAAAATTACTATGGAGATAAGCATCTTTCTACTGCTGATTTGACTTTCAAAAATCGCACTCCTGTAGTATGATTTTTGAAAGTCAAATCAGCAGTAGAAAGATGCATATCTCCACAGTAATTTTGACATCTTCAACTGCTGAACTCGGCGAATGAGATTCAAAAATCGCACTCCAGAAACTCTTTGTTATGATTGTGGTATGAGTATGATTTTTGACCACTTTGCTGTTATTAGGACAATTCATTCAAAATCACTCTACTATATTTTGCTCAGTATACATACCTATATTTAAGCGATGTATTTTGTAGGGCTCCGTACTCAAAGGGTGCCAATACTAAACCCTATTACTAAGCTGTGCGTCCGTCCTAACACCAATAAGCTGTATGTTTTGAGTCGTAATATTATAGATAGAGAGATAAATTATTTACAGAATACTTATAATAAGAACACTACGTGTAACAAAATAAGGGGTGTGGGGTTTTTACGGTTTTTTTACGGTTTTTACAATGGATCAATAAAAAAAGCCTTGCATTAAAACCTTGATTAAATTAACAAGAAAACAAGAAAGAAAGACAAGAAATATCTTGTATGGACCCCCATACAAGATATTTCTAGTCTTTCTTTCTTGTTTTCTCGTTCTTGTTAATTTTATCAAGGTTTTAATGCAAGGCTTTTTTTATTGGTCCATTGTAAAAACCGTACTAGATACAGTGGTAATGTGATTACTACTGATTATAGAGCATACTCAAACTAAGATAAAACATCAAATAATAAAAACCAGCCGATTGTATAATATGTCGGGTTCGCGCTAAGGATCCCGGAGAATTTTTTTTGTTTGTTCAGGGAATTTAATTTCTACAGCGCTCCATACAAAACGAAGTTAAAGTTAGTTTAGCTTAAGCATTTAGATTTTAACACAATCTAGAAACAAATGTTTCCTTTTAAATATTTAGTTCTAAAGTTATTGTGACTCAAAGTTTATACTTAAGTTTGGCACTAATCTTAAATTAATCCTAGTATTGAAACAGTATGTTGAAAATCTGGCAAATGCAAAGCACAAACATTTTTTTCTAAAGCGTGTTTAAAAAAAATTATTGACTTTAATTGGTTAATACAGAAAATATTAAGGAACTTCGTTTGTATGCAGCGTGCTCAGAAACTTTTGGATTAAAATTCTCTTATTAATATGGTGGTACGGAACCCTCCGGTTTTGTTGAATGTCACCACAGTTAAACCTAAATAAACAAAATGGAATAACTAGTGGCGCTCGAAATAGTTTTTGTTTTTGTTCAAGCATGACTTTGAATTATAACTTATTGGGAATAGTAGTAAACCCAATTAATGAGAAACCTCCTCCTTTTTTGAAGTCGGTTAAAAATAGAGTTCAGTTTCAAACTTCACTTTTAAACAACGTTCATATACGTATAATATTAGGTATATATTATAGTTTAGATAATTGTAAAACTATTATCAATTAACAAGACGTTTTAATTCAAGTTCAGTATTGATATGGTCAACCATGACCCGAGATTACATTATCCATCGTATTTTTATGTATTTTGTACGTGATACAATAATCGAACAAAACATTATACCCTCCTTCTGGCGCAGTTGGGTAAAACTATAACTGTACAAGTAATGTAAACAATAAATTAATAGCACAGAAATGTTTTTGTTTTTTAATTATACCTATTTCCGCCAACGTAATAAAGACCAAATCTCATCTCGAGAGCCATTGTCAATTTTAAAAAGTAAAAGTGGTCGGATTGCCCACGCGCACGCGGAAGAAAGCACGTGCGAAGGCGCGGGGGGCGAGGGGAGGGGCAGGGGAGCGGAACGAGAGAACGAAGAGCGAGGGGAGGGGAGAAAGTCGCGAAAAGGTCGCCACTTTTTCCCAAATATTCGGAGTGAAAGTGCGCGCAGTCACGCTCGAATTGATAAAAAAGTTTTGGAGAACGATGATGCGGCTGCTTGAGTCTCTGCGCAAGCGCAACCTCAAAAGACCTTAATTATACTTTCCGGATATACCAACCTATAAGCTAAACTCATACACAAATAAAATAAAATAAATTCGAGGTTCGGTTTCTGAATATCAATGTGCAAAAACTGTTATTTGATTAAATTAAATTCTTTGAAGTTACAGGCAGTTAGGATAGACGGTTATAGCAACCTTTGCTAAAGTGAGAAATGAGTCGGAATCCTGAATTGAGATCCATCAAAAAAATTGTGCCATTTTGGTTTTGTATAGATTGATGGTAGCTAAAATATGAGAGACGTGTCCAATGAGTCATGATTATATTTGAAAACATTAATATTGATTGCGAAAATGGGGAGAGGCACATTTAAAAAAATAAATATTATGTGCGAAAATGAGGGTAGGCACATTTGAAAATAAAAACATAGGCTGCTTTAACTACTATCCACTAAATTGACCGAAGGAGCTTTCGATTGTTCACGAACCTCTAATATTATGTAAATTTAAAGTTACATCTACAACTCATCACGTAAGTAAGTAGTGACCTTAATTCTTCAATGACATAACCGCACACGTGTCGTAATTATGTCAATACACCACCCAATGTTCAATGCCAAGTTCACACTGAATGTTTATAAACACTGCTCTTCAGTCAGTGCTCTGAAACGAGAATCTATCTGTTGACATTAACTAGTCTAGGAACTGACTCAGGAAATTATAATTATGATTTGCGGAATAGATCTTTTCAATTAACTACCTATTAAGCTGATATTCCTGCATGCTTGCGTGCCTGTGCGCACTACATACAAACCAAGATTGATCTTACTTTCAATATAAAGTCAAAGACATTTGTCAGATTTCGGTTAAGTTTCAATTTAATTAAAAAATTAAGATTTTTATGGGCATTTTTGAGGTACTGTAACTTTTAAACTACTTACTTATACATTTTAACGAAAATCGGAAAAACCACAAACACAGGTAGGTATTAGTTTCTGCAGGGTGACATTAATACCATTAGCATCCTTTTAAACTAAGAGTCTACCCATCAAACTGAACAACTTTTACTACGGGAGCAAACCGATCGGAGAAAAAAAAAACTGCTGTTGCGTACTAAACTGCAATGCCTACTCGACTCAATTGTACGCAACAGCAGATTTTTTTGTTCCGATCGATTTGCTCCCATAGCGAACTTTAATGAGTTTAAAAGGATGCTAATGATAATGACATAAATTTCACCCTGAATATGCTGTACAAAACTTATAGTTACGTTTAAAATAGAATTAAGGTTACACGCTAACGGATATAATCCAAAACCTAAAAGTGGAAACAAAAACTTTAAACTACTTCAAAAGGCGTGGCCAACACGTTCTTACCCCTAAAAGGAATAAAAGAAAGTTTCACGTTCCACTAATCGGATTTACCGAAAATATTACGACAGGTGATAATAATAGTGATAATAGTCATAATGAGTGTCCCGTAGAGATTAGAAAGGCAACCTACCCAGCTAGTCCACCGGTGAAATGTACAGACAGCAGAGAAGTCGATACGATACACGCTGATCAGTCAGCTGATAACGAGCCTATTGTTCTTAGCCGATTGCCAGAACTTACGATAAAACGATCTAGAACTTACTTGTTCTAGACAAGGTTTATAATACGAAAGCCTCGATATTATAGTAGATTATGTACCAAGGGGATAAAGCAGTGTCTTTCATCACGGGCGCGATATTGAATCCCGAGCGTAACGAGGGATTCTAGGGTCAACTCCCGAGCACAGCGAGGGAGTTTAGAGTTAGCTCCCGAGCGAAGCGAGGGAGTTAAGACTAGAATCCTGAGTAAAGCGAGGGGTTCAAGCTCGCCCAAGATGAAAACACGTTTATCCCCGAAGACCATACTCTACTTTTCACACCCTCCGCGAGAAAATAAAAAGCAATACTGTTAGAAACCCAGGGAAGCGTGTAAATTCTCTATGGTTCGAAACCAATTATTTTATTAGAGTTTATAACAAAGGAGTTCAATAGTATACTTAGTATTTAGAAAACATTATTTTATTAAATTAAAAGTGAAAGTAGATATTTGAAACATTAGACCAGGAGTGCGAATTTTGAAACTCATTCTTTGAACTCAGCAGTTGAAAATGTCAATATTACTACGGAGACGCGCATCTTTCTACTGCTGATTTGACATTAAAAAATCATACTCCAGGAGTGCGATTTTTGAAAGTCAAATCAGCAGTAGAAAGATTCGTATCTCCATAGTAATTTTGACATTTTCAACTGCTGAACTCAGCGAATGAGATTCAAAAATCGCACTCCAGTTGTGGAAAGACATACCATAATAACTTTATGGGAAAGACAATGTAATATTTTTTATTACTTTGTTCGTAGCAATAGGTACAGAGATGTCTACGGTACAGAGATATGCAGTATTCGCGCCTTTTTTTCATTTTTTGTATTCAATAGTAACTATTAAATAATCTGTGGTTCAATACTCGTGGTGGCCAGTTCAAATTTCGAATGAAGTTCTTTTTGGTGCCTGTCTCCATGATAAGTTTTCATACGAATTTTAAGTAAGGGTCGTAGTAACTATTAAATAATCTGTGGATGCGGTTCCATATTCAAATCTCATTATTGACCAGCGGGTTATAATGAAATTCCTAGTGAAATTCAGTACAATATTATTGCACGGCTAGTCCCAGGGCTATAATGACTTGATTTAGGTTCGAGTTACATGACATATAATGTTCCATTTTCGAGCGGGTGGTGGTGTGAAAATACATTTATATCACTATCACTCTTAGACAATTTAATAGTAAGGACTGGCCTTGCGGTAGCATTTCCCCTCTGCCACGGTATGAGACTAAATTGATCCTGTGCATTTACACTCAATTTTATACATTATCACTAAACGAGACAGCCTATAATTGCGAAACAATAATTTTGAACTTAGAACGTTTGGTGTTCACACGAGACTACTTTTCATGATTTTTAACATTCAAAATTAGAATCTAAAGTTATAGGGCGTTCTAAAATCCAAAGTTGCGGATTTCATGTTACCTCGCCCCCCGCAAAAAGTGGCAGAAAATTTAGATAGGAGAATGACACGCGTTACGCGTCCATACTATTAAATTGTCTAAGCTATCACTACATAGTATAAAACAAAGTCTCTTCCCGTTGTCTGCTTAGATCTTTAAAACTACGCAACGGATTTTGATGCGGTTTTTTTTAATAGATAGAGTGATTCAAAAGGATGGTTTATATGTTTAAAATACATGCATAGTATCAGCATTGCACCCGTGCGAAGCCGGGGCGGGTCGCTAGTTACATAATACAACAGAGTATAATTATTTATGTAAATCGGATTATATTTGGATTGTTTTTTCCACTCTTCAAGCTGTAGGTATTTTCTATAAGTAATTTCTTTTCAATTATTCCATAACAACGAGGACAGTCTTTTCAAGAGTTTATTTTCTTTTTAAATTGTTATCATCCTTTACACAGCATAGCATAGCATAGCATACGCTCACGACTATATTCCCCGAGGGGGTAGTCAGAGATATTCTGAAACTTCAGAACATCCACGTTTCACTAGTAGTACCGAAACTCTGTCCAGTGTGACGGGGAGTGAGCCCGTCGCCACTTGTAATGAACAGTAGGTACAATACATGCCTCTAAATTGAAGCATGCAGGTTTCCTCACGATGTTTTCCTACAAAACAAACCTATCCTTTAAGGGGCGTCCGCCCGGTTTTGAGTAACTTTGTAACCATTTTATACATTAACTATGGCGCTTTCTAAGCAGAAAACAAAACTGAACAATCTACAGGATATGAGAAGTGATGTGGTTTTTCTCGAAATCTATTTTAATTAATAAAACTGAAGAAAAACTACTCCAAAGTCACCTCTTTTTTTTCAGTTGTAACCGTTTTACTCTTACATTGTTGATCAGAAGAATATGAAAATTTACAATATTCTTCACAATACAATATAAAATGATGTGGTTTTCTTATTTTTTGAAAATTCATATAACATCATAGAGGTTTTCAAAGAAAACGGAAAATTCTGACCGGAGCCGCGCATTTGAAGCGGGATGGCTAATTGCAAAAGTTTGCTTGTAAGAAAGAGAGCCTTGCAGATGGGAGGAGTAGCCTTAAATACAAAACAAATAAAGAACAAAGGGGGAAACAAAACAAAAAACAAATTACGAAATATCTAAAGGGCCCACAAACAGTTACGTTTATTGATGGTATTACACTCTAAAAACATAATTTAATTTACTTTAGTAATCGGACTAAGGATTAGGTAGAAATGCAAACGGAATTATGAAATAAATACTTAAAATGCGCCGTTTTGACTTTTTTTGCTTAGATTCTTTTTTCCTATTAAAACGGCCGATGTAAAGCAATGCGTGTATAGGAACTAAAAATAAAAAACTAATCTATCTCACCAAAACAAGATGTGCGCCAATTGCGATTACGCGACACTCCGTTTAGATGAGGTATAGCTAATATTACCACTATAATCTAGACTATAGATTCATCTCTAGATTCTAGAGATTATGAAAAACAAATCAACATGAGTTCCATAACTATACGCCAACTATACGCTAACATTTTTTTGGGGGCCTTGCTCCCATAGCCGGAGAAATTATCTCTTTTTGAAGCCAAATCCGTTAGTTTTAGTTTCCATATACGTTAGTTAGACCCTCATCGAAACGTCTTATAGGAAAGTTGTTCGTACCAGAGCCTTCGAAGAGGCTACCAGGTTTCAAGGAACACACCAAGTTTTGGGTCGCCGGGGTCCCTAAGCGAGTAGCTCGATGCAACATTTACATGCACTAATGGGGTAATTAATAAACCTCACATGATTTAACTTCAGAAATGTGTTTGTAAAGTGTGGTAGTCATGTAACATTGCCTATCTAAAGCCTATACTACATACAATTCTGAAATTTTGCATGCAAATGCAACCTTATCTACATCCAGTCTTACACATAGAGTGCAGCGATAGCAACCGAAGGCAAAAAGTTAAACTTGGATTGAAAATGGCGAAAAATTTATTACGTTTCGATGTTGCATAAGTATTGCAGCCTGGGGTAGTTACGAAAATTATAAGTACCTATACAGGGTGAAATTGGCATATTTTTTAGTTGCTCCGATCTGTTTGCTCCCAGTAGTAAAAGTTTTTCAGTTTGATGGGAAGACTCTTAGTTTAAAAGGATGCTAATGATATCAATTTTACCCTGTATATATTATTCAAAATATTTACATTTTACTAGCAATGCCCAAACTCTGTTCATTGAGACAAGAAGTGAGCTTGTTGCTACTTTAAATGTCAGTGGACACACCTGTAGCATGTATTGTTGAATTGTGCATGTATCATCTATTGTTGCATGTAGCATGTATTGTTGAATTGTTGAATTGTGCATGTAGCATGTATTGTTGAATTCTGCATGTAGCATGTATTGTTGAATTGTGCATGTAGCATGTATTGTTGCATTGTGTATGTAGCATGTATTGTTGCATTGTGTATGTAGCATGTATTGTTGAATTCTGCATGTAGCATGTATTGTTGAATTGTGCATGTAGCATGTATTGTTGCATTGTGTATGTAGCATGTATTGTTGCATTGTGTATGTAGCATGTATTGTTGCATTGTGCATGTAGCATGAATTGTTGATTTGTGCATGTAGCATGTATTGTTGCATTGTGCATGTAGCATGTATTGTTGAATTGTGCATGAAGCATGTATTGTTGAATTGTGCATGCAGCATGTATTGTTGAATTGTGCATGTAGCATGTATTGTTGCATTGTGCATGTAGCATGTATTGTTGCATTATGCATGTAGCATGTATTGTTGAATAGATCATGTAGCATGTATTGTTGAATTGTGCATGTTGGTTTCATCATGATGTGTTCCTCACATAAGACAGTAGTCTTTGATAAGTTATATGTCAAGATAGACAGTAGAAGCTACGAACGCGTAGAAATAAATTGCAACCAGTACTGGCCTCTAAACCCTATCCATATGATTACTGAATGACGCCTCACGCACACCAACCTAAGAAAGTTTTCCCCTTTTTTCTTATACGGTAAAAGCATGAGGCTCATTCTAGACATATACTATTTCTGAGACAGTAGTGCTACAAATTAGGACTAAATCATACGAATCATAAGTTCCTGAAAATTCATTGGAATATACTAATCCAGTAATCCTGACTGAGTTCAATTCCCCCAAAAATAGCACACATGCTTGCCAGTTCCTGTCGCTTGTTTGCTACTTGGGCCCTGTACGACTAGATCAATACTAATATATCGTGAAATTATATAAACTTTTTCTCTACTCTATTTTTGTCGTGCGATTTGTTAACAACTCGATCAAGTACTTTGATAATGGAGTACCTAATCATAATCATAAATGTTATCACGTTGAATGTGTGAAATCAATTGTAGGTAGTAACATAGAATAAGTCAGTTTTGTAAACAACAATTTATAGTTCATCTCACTACTACGCGTGAAGGTTTCCTTACTTGTGCGTCTATTGTGCATACACATAATAATAATTAAAGGTAAGTAAGTACAATAAGTATATTATTTCAAGCGTATGCAGAAGATTATTTCGTAATGACATAGTAGAGGTATTAAAAAACGTTATACTTGTATCGAAACGACATCACCTAGTGAACGTATTGATAGAAAACAAACATTTTAAAAATAAACAATAATTCGAGCACCTATTATTTGTGATGTTCCTCTCCCAATGGGTGCCAAGTGCCAACGGGTCCCTAATCATAAGTCTACGCTGTCCGTCCGTCTGTATGTCTTACCTACAATCTTTTGAACTATATTTCGCTTTTACCCACACTTACGTCAACCTAAACTCCAGGTTAAGGCGGTAACCTATGTTTTTTTTGTATACTTAGATAAATAGATAAGATAGATAAATAACAGAGAGAGCTGTTTACCCGGAGTTAATAGGTCAGTCAATCTTAATGCAGCTACGAAGGAATTAGGTAATTCCTTCCTTATTCGTAATATCTAAAAGATAGGGTTTTTTTTTATTTGTAGTATAATATTGTTGATAATGCTTAAAATTAATTAACTTGTCCAGAAAATTTTCATTGATGCCACGGAACCATCTTTTTGACCTGGTTATCATAAAGATATAGAATTCCCGCAATGTCTCTAGAAATTTTAGCCCCAACTGCTTCCAGTTGGGGCTAAAATAGCTAGGTATGTTTGGGGCTATCCATTCTAAGCTATCAATTAAATCTGATTATCTTGAAAAGTCCTGAGTGTCTTGAGTGTTGTTGTATTTTTTAGGTTTATTGTTATCGAAAGGAAATTTCAAACTGCCCAAACTGGTGGACCTATGCCCACCAGTTTGAGCACCCTACGCCACAGACCGACACAGGCGTCAAACTTTTTTTTCTTCGTAGGTTAAAATCAACTCTGATCATTTTGCTTTTTATCATCATTACAATTCGTCTCAATTCGTCGAAGATAGAGATCTTCTCATCATTAACTTTGATATCTATCACATTCGCATTTCTTCACAACTTATTCAGGTGTGTTTTCGACTTGTCAGTTCTCATGAAATAATTAGCATATTTGAAGTTCGTGTTTTTATCAACACAGTAAAAAATTGATAATTTGTCTTCTTCTAGGAACTAGTTCTAGACGATATGATGGCGTGTCATTGAATTTGATTTGCCGTCGTGTTATTAGGCCTTCTTGATTAAAATGTGAACTCTCAAATCGATTTCTTTCGAAAGTGTTTTTAAGTGATTAACAAACAAACAAACAAACAACAAAGACAAAAGCTATAGCTATAGACAAAGTGAGAAATCCTTGATGCGCGAGTTTTGCTCGGATTCGTCTTCTGGGCTCTTATTGCATGATGGGGTTTTCACTTCAATATGAATCTCTTCATAGTATGATAAACATTATGTCAACGGCGGACTTCTCTCTTTTGGGATAAATACTCTATGCCATGCCATGCCATGATTACATTCCATTCAATTTCAGACTTCAGATAATTGAAAACTGATTGGTATGCTATATGATCTTCGAAGGTACAATGTCTTTTTCGGGGTATCGTTTCCTCATGCCCAAAAAAAACCGGCCAAGTGCGAGTCGGACTCGCGCACCGAGGCTTCCGTCCATATAATATATTTGTGGTTTGTATTTACCAAACGAATTGTGTTTAATTCTTGTTTTGATAGAAACGGACGAACCTAATGTTGGAAACATCGACGAAAGAAAGAACGTTGAACATTACCGACCGCCTTGGCGGTACTCCTTGGAGTATTTTCATGTTTTACCGCTTATAAGGAGGATTTGTATTCATTATCGAAACAGGAAGGTGGCATATTAGATAGTTAAAGCTTCAGGTCACGAGGTTGAGGTTTTAATTGGTATTAAAACTGCTTACTTGTCGCTATCCGATGTTAACCGTGTATTTATACAGTATGCGATGTAGGTATTATGAGTATCCGTGCTAGTACGGCTTCCCTCCGCTTCCGAACTAATCGGGTTCGCGGCCAACCTACCTTCTGTACCTACTTGTCTTATGTCCGTATAAATTTACGAAACATATATTGCTCGTATAGGTTATTTGTTACTGTAAAAATTTTACTGCTCACAATGTAAAGCGAAACAAATTCAATTGATACGGAACAAAAAGCACGCGCCATGCCATGTGGACGAATAGTTAAAAAGGGAATGAATGATAAACAATGAGATAGATGGAGAATCAAGTCGTGTCTACTTTGAACGACACATAAAATGCCAATTTAACGATCTTAAATATATTTAAATACACACGGTTGATGTTGTGTGATGTGAACGTAATTCGGCCTTGATATGCTCAACTCTTTAATTATTGTGCCGTGGATTAGTATAGAATTAATTAAATTAACTGAACTTAGAAAAACCTATTTCTAACTAAGGCACAGATGTGAAGTAGGTGTATTGATTGTTTTGATTTATTTAGATGAAAAAACAATATCTAATAGGTATCTACCGGTTGTGGAACTCGCGCAATCATGTGTAATTTGTATGCAAAATAGGACATACAATGTGTGATCGGCGAGCAACATAATTCACTTTTGTAAAAAACTACTCTGTAGATGCGGGAAGTGAGGATTAATGGTATGGCAGGTGAAAGGACCAAACCATCTAAACAAAGAACTCTCGATCAACCGAAAAGTTCCGTCCGATATTGGCCTGCGCTCGCGCACTTTCTCTTTTTTTCACGGCTCTCTCGCGGCCGTGTCCGGGGGCAGTGGAGAAAGTGCGCGCACGTCCTGGCAGCGGCGACTGACCGTTGACGAAGACGTGCTGTCTCCAGATGTGGTACTGGCTCCAGCGGTCGTCGTCCTGGGCGTGCTGGTGCTGCAGCTGGGGCAGCGAGGGCAGGGGCGGCGGCGGGGCGGGGGGCAGCAGCTGTGGCGGCGGCGCCGGCGGCCCCAGCGGCACGATCGGTTGCGGGTGCTGGTACTCCATGTGTCGAGGCGCTCCGCGACGCGCTCGGTCACTGGTCACTCATCGCGGCGCGGGCGCGAGCGGTACGCGCAGTGAGCGTGCGCGGCGACGTGCGGCGCGCGACTGCCGCCTGACGACCCACAGCCGCACGCGCTACCTCCCTCCTCGCACCTCCTACTCCCACCCTGATCCGTCGCCGCTTCCGCCACTTCCTCAGCATAGTATTCAGCATAGTGCATAGCATAGTTTTTAATTGCAGTGACATAATACACGATCACTCTCGCCACCACCGATAACTGATTACTGGCCGTGTGCATGTTATGTTGTACGACTTGTACGTATACGATACGGGTGCACGTGTGTCGTGTCGCTTCGAGCGTGTAGGTACGTAAACAACTAGACCACTTCCCTGGTGTGGTGACTCCTTATTTTTTAAATTCTAACATGAGATTCATTTCATTAAATTAAAATAATTGACGTGATTTTATTTATAGTGGTTTAATGTTACAATTTTATTGAATAACTTTATAATTTAAACCAATTTAGAAGTAGGTATCTAAGTCCCTAACAGCTGACTTGCTAGTCTCCAAGCTACATTGTTTACGAACGCGTTGAACTCGTTTCTTCAGAGGATTTGAGCGTGCAGGCGAAGACATCAACGTCTGCTACAATAAATGAAAAATTAAAGAGTTCGAGCGAAATGTCTGTAAGTTTCCGTAAAATTGAAAATACGTGCTAAAAAAATACCTCTTACGCATCTCTTACGCTAGAAATTAGAAAAAATATTTTAAATAAACTGTAGGTCAAAACTCAAAACATTGCTATTTTGGTATTAATCTTTTCTAGCTTACCTCTGTAAATTGCATGTATAAGTGATACAATTTTTCGATCACTTATTATTATTATGACGTTTTTCTTTTGTTCTTCTATTTGATTGTAATTTCTCTTGTTTGAAAATGCGTAGTTATTAAACTTGGCATAAGATAAAAGTTTCCAGGATCACGCACCTACCGTATCATAGTGAAATGAAACTATTGTTAAGTACTTAGCATTATTTCGTAGTATCTAAGGATGAAAGACCTAGCCACCGCACAGGGAATCCTAGTTTGGGAGCTAGGCACTGTTTTTCAAATTGTACTTTAAGATGCATATAAAGCTATTTTTATTTATTTATTCTCTGATTTCGGTCCAGCAGTTTATGCCGAGGCCGCTGTACATGTATTCGACTCTAGTATAGTAATTGTTACATTGTTAGTTCTGTTTACAAAACATCAAATGTAGGTAAATCGGCTTTGGTCTGTATCGCGCGTATAAATGTTTGTAATTTCTTATGTCTTCCTATCTAATAGCGGCTTGCACCAAAAACAAATGTATTTGTTTTAAATATGATACTGGCATGCAGGTAGTGTAAGAGACAGAGTAAAAGAGTGTAAAATCCTAAAAACAAGTGTTGCATACATTTGAGTCGAGTAAGCATTGCAGTTTAGTATGGGATAGCTGATTTTTTAGTTGCTCCGATCGGTTTGCTCCCATAGTAAAAGTTGTCCAGTTTGATGGGTAGACTCTTAGTTTAAAAGGATGCAAATGATATCAATTTCACCCTGTAGATAATGAAGTAATTTTAACGATAATATTTTATATGCATGCCGAGCTTGTTTATAGACTATTGTTTAGTCACTGAAAAGCTGACCAAAAAGATAACAGAAAACTTAAATAAATTTTCCTTGTTATAGAGTATTATAAGAACTAGCATTGATTAAGCCAGCTGTGTTTACGTGTTAGGGCCCGAGGGGGTGTTAGGTTCTGCGCACGGGGTGGGGGGGGGGGGAGTACGCGTGCGATAGTAGGAACAATAGTGTTTAACTCTGCGTCACACTAACCAGCCGTCAGCCAGGTGTGCCTAGTAGTTCTAGAACATTGCACTTTTTTTTTCAGTTGGGAAAAAAAATTGTATTCTGAATTATGATGAGTCACTTTAAACTGGTGGACCTGCTGTTGTGATATACATATAATCAAGTATTCGTAGTTATATTTGATTAACATAATTACATTTACCTACGTAAGCATGCGCTACTACCCGGTGCTTTTTAATTCACGGGTTGTAGTAATTCAGAACATTCTTGTATTAGACATCTACCATGAGGAGTAATCGAAGCGCCAGTTTTTGTAAGAAATGGGCGGAATTGGAGATTCTGATAACCCTGAGGCTATCAGCTACTATCAAATTGACACTAACAACCCGATCTTGAACTTAAACGAATCGCGTATTCGCACTTTGATTACTCCTACTCCATTCATTTATAGAAGATAACATTATTTACTGAAACGCGTTTAAAAGGTACACTTATTTTAGCATCCCATAAAAAGACATCGACAAAAATAAAACTATTTATAACATTGATTTATTAATACAAATACGCCTACAGTTGTCTTACTTTCTCGTTCTCTATAGAGATGGTAAAAAAAGTGCTAAAGATTTACATGCAGACTACCTAATGAATCTGATGATGATGTTCAAATCTAGGTTGTATAAAGATACCCACAGATCGCAAATAGAACCGATTCTAAAACTTGCATTTTCATTTTACATCATGTAGCTAGTTACCTAAATCTTTCTTTAGAATCAATTACTAAATAAAAGGAACCTATCATGCAAATTGGCAGAGTCGGTTTTAGATTTTCGGTTGTATAAAAACACGAAAATAAAAATTTTGCTAATTTTTAGGAGTTCAACAGGTATAAAAATGTACCTAATAGAATATCGATTCTCGACAAGAAGAAAATTATCGCAAGTGCGCAAGTAACTGTTACTTACTTACCTGTTCATTAAATAATAAAAATATAACATTTGATCCAAGTCGTTAAGAGTTATATCCGAGAAACCAATTTTATACAACGTGTTAATAAATTAACGCAAAACCTCATACACCCCAACTGATTTATAACAAAATAATTAGATTGAAACAATAATTTCATTATTTTGTTAGTTAAAATTTACAGTTATTCGCATTTTAAGTTTTGAGGCAAAAATGATTTGTTATCATTTCAGCACTGAAAGAAAGCGTAACGTACTCATGGATACATTTTTATAATCTTGTATTGGTAGTAAGTAGGGTGAGTGTGCCTGTGCGGAGGGTTGACATTGGGTTCCGAAAATTTTAAATTTTGCGAACAAATTATTTAATATTTTGAAAAAAATTACCTATGTTGAAACCATGATAATTCGACTCTGCTCTCGATTCTAAACAAACTACTTTCTAGTTTTGCGTTAATTCATTAACACGGTATATTTAAAGTAAAAAAAATTTTTTTTTTTGGAGCTTTGAACCCTGAGGTTATGTCAATCCCATCGTGCCTTAACCTTGACTCTACAAAACAAAAAAATGAAACCTAACATTTCCAACCGAAAACACAACTAAACACTAGTATATATCGAGCCGAGCGCGAGGCCAAAGGCCGAGTTACGCGTAGGTGCGACGCTCCGAAGCATCTTCCCTGGAACCTGGTGGACCTGGTTTCCGGGGTCAGTCTGCCTGCCAAGCGAGGCTGCAGGCCCAGCGGGAATAATGTATAATTGAAATTATATGTATAATACAGGGTGTTAAGGTAAACAGTTTTATGACTTTAAGGGGTGATTTGATTATGTCCATGTTACTGATCAACTTTCCCTAAAAACCAATTGGAAATACGAAAAAATCCGACTTTTCATACACACGTTCGATCTGTTCATTGCATTTAGTATGGAAAATGCACAAATTTTTTTAGACTTTCCTATGGGTTTCTTAGGGAAAGTTGATCAGTATCATAGGTACAATAAGTTATGCAACTGTCTACCCTATGACGATAGGGTAGACAGTTGCTATAACTGCTGTATACAATATGCTGTACAGGGTATAACATTACACCCTAGTAATACTTAAGGGGGTGCTTCAGACCATCAAACTGAACATCTTTCACTATGGGGCCAACATCGAGAATAAATAAAAAAAATCTGCTGTCCCATACATTTTAGTCGAGTCGGTACTGCAGTTTTGTATGGGACGGCAGATTTTTTTTATTTTTTGTCGATGCTGGCCCCATAGTGAAAGTTGTTCAGTTTGATGGTCTGAAGCACCCCCTTAAGTATTACTAGGGTGTTATGTTACACCCTGTATACACACACACACATATTTACATATTAATGTACCTACAAAAATTGCTCACTTCAATTATTATGTATATAATTATATAATTTAAAGACAAACGTAGTTTTTAAAACCATCAATTTAAATAAATCTTAAGTTGTAAAACTTTCGCAAACTAACTCGCAGAAAAGTTGCCTCCTATTGTGAGGCCCAAATTGAAGGAGGGTTTTGTGAACGATGATCTTAACCTTGATAGCTCTGCTTAGTCTATTCTCACACTTTCAAGCTTGCTAAGTCAGTAACAGTATAAAAAATACGACACTTCTCCATCATTACATCTAGATTAAAATCTGTTTGTTCACCAAAAGACAGATAATTATTCACGACGTTATTTTGTTTACCCGGAACACGGTTACCGGGGCGGGTTACAATGTAGTACCTAGTATTTGTAAATTAATTTATAAACCCATGTCTACAATTCAAGAGCAAAATTAATTTAACCTATTTACCTTAGTATTATCCAAAACTATTTCAAATAATCTACTTATTTATTTATTTAGCTATGTTTGTAACATACCTAATTCGCATTAGTTCCCAATTGACAATAATAGTATTAATAGTGCATCGACATTGGAATGCTAATAGAAGTTCTGCAGCCGAAAACTGAGCGACCGGAAGGTTTCACTTTCATGGGGGCAGGGTGCGGGGGGAGCCGAATACTAGCAGGGGGAGCGAGGGGGGAAACCAGAAAGTCCGCGCCCGCGCAGCCTCTTACCACAAAAAATAAGCTACTTTTCCTTTCTCAAAAACACGAACACTTTCACCACAGCCGAAACTCACGAGAAAATATGCGCCGCAACTATAATGGCTATTAACATACTCGTAGATGCATATGCATATTGCGCGGTTTCACTGTCGTTAGGTTTATGCAACTTTTGTTTACATGACCTTAGCATCGAAATTTATATTAAATTGAATTAGGTATAAAGGGTGCAAAAATTCAATTGTATTTAAAGGGGAGGTTGAGACCAATAAACTTAACAATTTTCACTATGGAGCCAAGTGCCAACATAGAGAAAAAAACTTCGCTGTGCCATACAAACCTTCAGTATCCAATAAACTCAAATGTATGGGACAGCGGGGACAGCCAATTTTTTTATTACTTTTCCGATATTGGCTCTTAGTGAATGTTGCTCACTTTGATGGTCTAAAGTCTAAATCACCACTTCAAATATTACTTAAGGTGTTTTGTTACTCCTTTTGTATCTTCCTACTGATACTGGTTCTGATACAGCGTTTTTGCTGGCGAAAGGCTATAATAGCCAATAAAGGTAAGTCTTGCTACATTTGCCAACTTTAGAAGATAGGTGGTAGTTGTAGCAAAGCTTCTGACCACCCCTAAGCCCTAATGAGATTAAGGTCGTGAGTTTATGTATATGTAGTATTTACCTTATTCATTATTTGTACAGAATCATAAAAAGTAGTCCATTCGAAAACCGTAAGTAAGTACCTAATTTAAGCCAAAGAGAGATTTCGTTCAGGAAGAAAAAGAAAGTAGAGTACCTAACTCTTCTGTGAACATTGACTATCGGAAGTATACCAGTATACATGTACGAGTAGGAAAATACTAGTAAAAGGTCTTAAACAAAGGGTGGCTCCAATAATATCAAGTTAGGCAGTTTTAAATAAATATTGAAAACACGTTATTATACAGGATGCTTAGGGTAAACAGTTGCATTACTTTAAGGGGCGATTAAACCCATGATAATAAACAACTTTCCCTAAGAAACGTATATCAAATTCTAAAAAAAAAAATACGACTTTTCATAACAAACGATTGATCAGCTGATTGCATATAGTATGGAAAGACGAAAAACAAATTGCGATTTTCCTGTAGGTTTCTTTGGAAAAGTTTTTCTTTAAAATGGGTACAATCACCCCTTAAAGTAGTGCAACTGTTTACCCTACCCGGAATACCCTGTAGAGCGAATGTGCTAGGGGAAAGTGCACGGGAAATGCTAATGTAAGCCCAATGTCAGGGTTAGCAACGTTATCGCGACCACCTTATCAGCCCATTGTATAGCGCCTGCAATAACATGCGTGTTTGTTTACAGACTAACCAACACCTGGCTCTTACACTTACCACAATGACATTCATAACCTACTGAAATACTACTTTACTATTTATAATTATGTATATCTGACGTATGTTATGATAAGGACAATCATACAGTCGTAAGCAACCTGAAACTGAACTCCTTTATAACATTTCATTGTACCTACGGAAGAGAGAACAAAAAAAATTCAACATTTCCGATCGTATTGATCCAGGTCACGAAAGTCTTAACGAAAGTCTGAGATTTTTGAAAGTGAGAACTGGCGACCTTGACAAAAACGTCGTTTGGCTTTCGCCATGTTGGGTCTATTACTCTGAGCGTTCAGTCCTAAACCACAATATTTCTAATCTCGAGATTTCAGATTATTTTGAATACTAAACACATACATACCATACTACCATATGATACATAAAAACAAATTTTCAATATTACTGTAATACTTATGTTGGGGTGACTATAAAGGGAAACTGTAAATCATGTATAAATGAGAGAGAATTGCTAAAGATATTTCCTAGGCTGGATGCATTCTTATTCGTAGGCTGGATGTGATAACATTACAGGAACAAAATGTTTAATCACTCAACGAGACGTTTACCGAGAGAGTATTTCAGATGCAACGATGACTCAATCTCTCCGTACGTCATTGTAGCTTCAATGTCACGGAATAGAGAATCAATGTCAAGAGCGAGGGTCGAGAATACGGTAATTTTGCATTTGCAACACAATGAAATCATCATCCATCAATGTTAATTATGTATGACTTAGGAGGATAACTACGGTGCTGTCCAAGATCGCAACCTGTGGAGTTGGCCCCATACCCCCCATATCCATACCCCATACCCCACATAGGGGTGAAAGGAAAAGAAGAAGCCTGTAGGTAATTACGAGGAATATAATCGACGTAATAGACCAGGAATTTCAACGATAGATGTGACATATTTTAGTCAAACAAAACATTTTAATATTAAAGACGTGCAAAGTAGGTACTTGCTAAGCGTAATGATTTGTTTTAAAGACTGTTTTACTTTTAATCTATCTAAAGAGAGGTGTTTTGTATAACTCTTATCCCATAAACCTAGAAAGGTGTTATGAAAACGGCTTTCACCATTGTCTGATAACTGATAAGTGATAATTTTAGAGTACTAATATAAGGAGAGCGAATAGTTACAATACGATATTATGGAGGACAACATCGAAGCAGACTGTCATCATTTTGGCGATATTATGAACAGTCGCTTAAACTATTGGGGTAATAAATAAACACAAGAATCCTTTTCGCAGAATAATACAAAAGATGCAATCGAAATGGGGAAATGGTTTAGGCTGTTCAACAAGTAGGTACGAGTAGCTACTACTTTCGAAAAACAACATTTTTTGAATGAATATAATGCAATCGCATTCTCTTTCGCGCAATAAATGGCTCGATTTTTAAACGGTTTTATTAAATGGTATAATGGGGTCACATAATTTTTACAATCGCCCATACCTAACTCATTTTTGGGTCTTTTTTGATCTTAACTATTATAAAACTAAAATTGTAACAGAAAAGTGTCTGTACATTGAAGATAATTACCTACATGAAAAAGATTACGATATGGTTTTTAGATAACCCGGATTCCAAATCAACCTTTTTTAGAATTTTTGTCTGTCGGGCAACTACGGAACCCTACCCTGCACGTGGCACAACACGCCCATGGCCGGTTTTTCAAAATTACAACTTTTCCAAAAGCCAATAATATCACATTGTACCTATCCCTAGTTTAAAAAATCTGAACACAATGGATTGCTACCTATGGAATTGTATTATGTAGCAGTTTTGGGCAAAATGTAATTAACTACTAATTACATTTTGTAATTGTTAATTGCAATTACTCCATAACTTTTTTGGTTACCATCTATACAATTATACTAAAATCGTAAACGCAAGTCTGTTTGAACGTTCATCAGTCTTCACGCAAAAACCACTGAACGGATTTGGATGGAATTTAGTAAACAGATAGAATATGATCTAGATTAATACATAGGATACTTTTTTAAGGTCTTCACAGACTGAGTTATAAACTGAGGCACCGAGGCAACTGAGGCAACAGCGAATTATAAATATATGCTTTTCGAAACTAAAGTATGGTTACATTTAGGCTTAGATCCAGCTTAGATCAAATTACTAATGTCATTGCATTTAGGCATAAGTATTTCATAATATAAATAATATTATAAATGATAAAATATGGCTAATGCAATCATTTACAACCGAAAAATGCATACATTTATAATCGTAACTAAAAAGTAATTCAGTAATTACAATTAACAATAACATAATGTAATTAGTAAGTAGTTACTTACATTTTGTCCAACACGTGTTGCACGTGTTTGTTTTTTTGTATGTAGTAACTACGTTTAAAACCTCCAAAAGGGCGCATTTAAAAGAAGGGAAATTAAACGGGGGAGATGAAGAGCGAGAGGTGAGGGAGGGAGGGATCACGAGGCAGTAGTCACGTGGCCGTGGGCTATCGGGACCCAACTCAATACCGGCGTCCTTGATTCCTAAACATGGAAAGTCTACCTACGGGAATTAAATTACTAAACAATCCATAATTTTAATTCCAGACGTAGTTCCAGATATTGTTTGGTATTTATAGTTGAATATCATGTCTTACATTCATATACATTTTATCGTGTCTTTGAAACTATTAAAACTATTTGGCATACTTATGTGTGTATGTTTATGTACACATAGGCAGGTACCGATACTGAAAAAAAAAACTGTGGAAAATGTTCAGAATAAATAAAATAAAAATAATTCTAACCATCCCGAAAGGAATAACTGTGTGTATGTAAAAAGTCAAATTAAAAATTAAATATCAACGATTATCTGGGCATACGTATAGCGCCATCTCTCTATTATATAAGGAACTGCGTATCTACATTACGCGGTGGTAAAATATAAGGCTTCGAGCGAGGAAACTTGTCGACTCATGCAAATTATGAAGCTCAAGTGGCATCGCATCGCATCACATCGCCAGAAAAGCAGGGTTCTCTGGCAAATCCCCGAACCCAAAGTCTGGATATAATAGAATTTTTTTATGATTGTACACGGACCTGAAAAAAAGACGGACGGAATCTCGTCTAATCAAAAGTGAAGCACCCATTTATATGAGTGTGCGTGCTGTCGCCCTGTTGCGCGGGACAAAATGGCGGCGGGTTGTCGCACCTGCGCCTAGAACTAGTGCGTCTGTGTGAGTGTTGGTGCTTTGTAGAACAAACGAAATTTGTAGCACCTTGCTGCTTCACCTCTTTTTAATGTGACATTACGTCCGTCTTTTTTTTAGGTCCGTGTGATTGTATAAAATTTATATCCAAAACAATGAATGAACTACCTATGGTTAATGGTGTATGTGACAGCCTAGCAAATACTGAAACGGTGAACTCAGACCATCAAACTGAACAACTTTCACTATGGAGCTTACCACAGGACACGCGAAAAAAAATCAGCTATCCCATACAAAACTGCTGTACCTACCCAACTAAAATGTATGGGCCAGCTGATTTTTTAGCGTGTCCTGAGGTAGGCTCCGTACTGAAAGTTGTTCAGTTTGATGGTCTGAGTTTAGCGTTTGAGTTCTGCCACTTACACCCTGTATAGGTAAAGTCTAAACTTTGATAGGTTTATTGAAAATAAATATTTATTTTATTTTTTATTTTCATTTATATTCTCTTCTAAAAACTCCTTATTTACCAATGTCTATGTTAGCTAGCACGCGATGTTAAAACTCATGCGTTTGCGCATCTAGAAAACAACGATAAACGGAATCACGTGCTCCATTGCATTCGAACACGTGGCACCCACACTTGCGCAGACTTTGTATACAAACATACAGATACATGACATAATATATACAAACCATGTACAGACTATTGAATAGGTCGTTCACAACAAGCGCCTGATTTATCATATCAATACAGAATTACGATTTTAAATTGATTTCAATTCATTAAATCTCTACTACTTGTCATTATTAAAAAAAAATTATGCCTTGGCTGAAAAATGCAGTATGAAAACATTCGGTATCATAATGAGTTATTGTCGAATCAGGAGTGCGATTTTTGAATATCATTAGGTGAGTTCAGCAGTTGAAAATGTCAAAATTAGTATGGAGATACGGATCTTTCTACTCCTGATTTGACTTTAAAAAATAGCACTCCTGAAGTATGATTTTTGAAAGTCAAATCAGCAGTAGAAAGATGCATATCTCCACAGTAATTTTGACATTTTCAACTGCTGAACTCAGCGAATGAGATTCAAAAATCGCACTCCTGGAGCGCGCGATTTTTGAATCTCATACGTTGAATTCAGCAGTTGAAAATGTATGGAGATACGCATCTTTGTACTGCTGGAGTATGATTTTTTAATGTCAAATCAGCAGTAGAAAGATGCACGTCCCCATAGTAATATTGACATTTTCAACTGCTGAGTTAAAAAAATGAGATTAAAAAATCGCACTCCTGTTAAGCCTTGACCGCGACATTGCGACTGATGCACCACGTGGGTGTCAGTTATCTTTATTCGAAGCTGATAAGGGCTATTTTGCAATGTCTTCCTAATACTGAGACTGAGTCCTTGCTCGGACAAGCGTGATTTTATTGACAAATGATTTGTTCTAATAGCTACAAGAATACGCTTACTTAGTCACACGTATGACTCTAAAAGGTAGAGTACTAGTAATAACGTTGAATATTGCATACTTCAATTAAATATTGGGGCTTCGTTTGCGAATAGAAGGATCCGCCAGACACATCCGGAATTCCGAATCAGGATTACGATTTCGTATGAATTTTCCCCTATCACAATTTCGTTCGGTATTAAATCATATACAAAATCACAATACTGATTCAGAATTCCTTATGTGTGTGGCGGACCTAATAGATGACTGTGCGAGCACAGATCACTTGTCTAGTGCTGTCGTCTGTGCCACGCACGTAAAAAGACCCATATCAAATCTCTTATGTCCATGTCACAAAGACGAATTCTACTTGATTCAGGATACCATATATCTGTAGATTTCCTGTATTGTACGTATGTATACAGGGTGAAATTGATATCATTAATTCATTAGCATCCTTTTAAACTAAGAGTCTACCCATCAAACTGAACAACTTTTACTATGGGAGCAAACAGATCGGAGCAACATAAAAATCTGCTGTCCCATACTAAACTGCAATGCCTACTCGACTCAAATGTATGCAACAGCTGATTTTTTTATTGCTCTGATCGGTTTGCTCCCATATTGAAAGTTGTTCAGTTTGATGGGTAGACTCTTAGTTTAAAAGGATGCCAATGATATCAATTTCACCCTGTATAAAAAGAAACCGTGTGTTATTTACAAACAACTTTGCTATGACCTCGGCCGTGACATGGTGATAGACAAGACAAGATTATCGTCAGGACATACAGGTAGGTATTTATTTATCTTCCTAGGTAATCTAACACCTGACTATTAAGATGAATTTAATGAAAGGGTTAATAAATATAGCCACTTTAATTATACAGGGTGTATACTTAAATGCGTTACATACTTAAAGGGGTGTTTCGGATCATCAACTTTTACAATGCGATTAACATGGAAATCGCGAAAAAGTTTCGTAGAAACTGTTATTCGACCAAAATGCAGCTGATTTTTTTTCCCGCCCTAGGGCGTAGTAGAGTTTTCCTAATTGCGTACAATGGTATGGCCATTGTACCCAATTAGGAAAACTCTACTCTAGACCTTGGTATGAAATGAAACAATAAAAGTTATAGTTAAAACTTTCATCAAAGGTTATATTTGTTATTGTTACTAGTTTATGAAACTTTCCTGGAATCTCAACCTTGTAAAGCCCGAACTGGCCTTTATTTATTCCTATATTTAGCTTAAAAGCAGAAAAGTACATTAAACGATTTATTTTGTCGTAGTGTATGTTTAGCAAAATAGGCCATTTACTATCTAAATTATGTGCTAAATGCGTAGCCGATCGCTGAAAAGGATACAGTTTTATTAAATTAATCCATTTAGGATTCATATAATAAAACTGTATCACTTGAAAGCAGTTTTTAGGTATTTAATAGACTTTTGGAAACCAACCACATCCTAATAATTTCATTAAGACTGTCTGCTACAGAACATTTGCAATTTTTAAGAAGCATTTGAGGCATTGACCGGTGAGAGAGCGAGATGTACCTAGCGGCATCACTGTATAATAGAAAGAGATACGTGACGCGAGGCAATAGAACCTTTTTTGGAGATGTAGAGTCCTGGTAAAAATTCGGTTTCTGTAAATAATTGTGAACCTAAAGTGAAATCGTAGATAATTTTGTGAAATATACAACACTATTTCATTAAATTATCCACGATTTCACGTTACATTGCTTGCTTATCGTGTCGTGTGACGTTAGATTGATAGTTATACACAGAAATCGAAGTTTTACCTAGCCGAGGACTCCTGAAAACGTCCAAAAACGGATTCATTTGACAACTCATGTCACTTCCTCTATTCCGTAAGGTATAATATTTTTATGGCATTTAGAAAATGTTGCGAGTGCGAGTCAGATTTTTATAAAACTGGAATCCATAAATGGCTTCGATTTCGGCGCAAGTATTGTACCCACTGTCCATTATAAGTGACGACGGGCTCACTCCCCGTCACACTGGACAGAGTTTCGGTACGACTAGTGAAAGGTTATGTTCAGAGGTTTTAGAATAACTGTGAATACCCCCTCGGCCGGGGAATATACTCGAGAGCATGAGATTATTGAGTTAATAAAACTTAAATAAAATATACACCACTTACAGATGGAATCGCCTGGTTCCTTTGCCTTTTCTATTTGGTCTAATCTGGTTTTCAAAAATTAATGTTTTAATTTTAGTTATTAAGGTCAGCTTTGTTTCTCGTTTTCTCAATATACATAGGTTTTTTTACGAAAATTTAATATAAATTAATTATACAGAGTGTTAGGGTAAACAGTTGAATTACTTTAAGGGGTGATTACCTACTGAAAAACTCCCTAAGAAACCTATAGGAAATTCTCAATTTTTTTTAGACTTTTCATACAAAAGTTCGATCAGCTGATTGCATTTAGTATGCAAAGTCCAATTTTTTTTTGCTCCTACAGTTTTCTCAGGGAAGTTGTTTAGTATCATGGGTATCACCACCCATTAAAGTAATGCAACTGTTTAGCCTAACACTTGTATTTGTTTTTTTCTTCAGAATATCATATCAGGATATCAGAAACTAGACACCGAGTCGCGACGTTCGCAATGTCCGAACGCGCACGCGCAGCGCAATGAAGCCTACGAAAAGAGTGCGTAGCATCGTTACGTAGCGTGACGTAGCAAATGCTACGCATTTCCAGAATACATCCGAATTTATAACATTATTAAGAAATACTGTGTTTCGTTATATTCGTAAGTATCTATAGTAAGCAACTTTCGTAAATAATATAATAACAATAAAATGAACAAAAAAAGATTGAATTTAATGGAGTGTAAGATTTAAACCGGCATGGCATGGCACCGGGAGCACAGTATGAAAGAGTATGCTACTCCCCTATCAATCATTGGCCTATTAAATAGACACCACGACACCAAGGCCGTCTAGCACAAAAAGTATTTAGGCTTAAACATCTCACTGTCATTATATTATGAGCAGTGTGAGAGACAGAGCAATCACTAATTGATGATGTAGGTAACCGTGGTCTTTTTCAATAAAATTCGATTCTACTAAATACTCAGCCCAAGAATAGTAATCGCATTCAATTTTAACCAAGACATTCATGGACTCACTAAGTCATACGCTCGGCTGACATACATTGCCGCTGACATTCCAGTCCTTTCAAATGTCCTCTATCACTAAACAGTAATGTAAAACAATGAAGCTCAATTTTATGGTCCCATTAACAGCGCGCTGCTGCGAAGGTTTGACTCTTTCTTACAATGTGTTTCGTTTTTCGGCTCCCCCAACCAAAAACCATCTGGATAAAATGGATCTTCGGAAAATTATCAATATTTTTCAATGCAAAATTTTATCGGCATTGTTGGAAGACAAATGAACCTTTTTTTGAAATGAGAGAGAAAGAAGATACGAAATTAGCTAATATTATTATAGAAAAAAAAAATTTTTACGTCATTATCATCTTCCTGCCCTTATCCCATTACTGGGAGTCGGCGCAATGTAATGTCGTTAGGCACCAATTTTAAATATGTCAAGAAATCACATAATTCTAATAAAAAAAATTTCACATACAAGGAGAACGTTTTAATAATTTTTAGGAGAATAACCGACTCTATCCAACACCAATTTCTACACATCATTTAAAAAAGTCTTCTGGTAAACGAAGAACTACCTATCGTAAATCCTTAAAAAAGTTTAAGTCGGTCGGTATTATTCCCATTTCCTGTGCGGAGATAAGGGATTTTGATAGTTTCAGTAATAGCCAAACTGTTCGAAAGGAGGTGACATCGGCACTACAAGATGAAGTTGAAGAGAAAAGAGAATCCACTATTTATTAAATAAATTGCCTTCGTCAAAAAACTCTATCAAAAATATTAATGTGATATTGAACAACAATTCAATACAAAACCAGTTTAATTTAGAAATCTATTATTGAATACATTCGAAGGAATTACCCAAAATTACTGAAGTACGGGTTCAACAGGATTGTCACCGAAATAGATCCAGAAGAAGATGGAGAGAAGAGTGGATTCCTTCCCGAAGAGTTGGTCAACACTTATAAACAGACAGGATTGGAAAAAGAGGCGACAGGAATGGGCAATTCCCATACATTTGAGTCGAGTAGGCACTGCAGTTTAGTATGGGACAGCAGATATTTAGGGTTCCGAAGTCAAAAAGGAACCCTTATAGTTTCGACATGTCCGTCCGTCTGTCTGTCCTTCTGTCCGCGGCTTAGCTCAGAGACGCTTAATACTAGAAAGCTGTAATTTGGCATATCTATACATATTTATCACGCCGACAAAGTGGTAAAATAAAATCTTGAAAAATATTTTTTTAGGGTACCTCCGCTACACGTGAAGTGGGGATGAATTTTTTTTTTCTCGCATATCCCATGTTATGGGGAATCATTGGATAGGTCTGTTAAAAATATTGTGGGTTTGGTACAAACAGTTTTCAATTTAGGGATCCGTTAGCGAAATATTAAGCTTTAAAGCGAAAATTTTGGTTAAAGTCAAGTGTCCCCCCAGTCTCCCAGCTAAACGGTTGTAGTTGGAGATGTGAAAAAATTCACGGCAATAGCATATATAACACAAGTTTTAAAGGAAAACTATCACCGCTAAGTAGGCTTTACAAGTTTACGAGTAATAGTCGACCAAATAATAAAATGTACTTTTTAGACTTTATTAGCCGTTAAACCGTAGTATATAAAAAGCCTCCTTCTAAGTCCATTTATTATATTGTAACGGGCAACTACGGAACCCTACCTGCTCGTGGTTCGACACGCACTTGGCCAGTTATTTAGTTGCTCCGATCGGTTTGCTCCCATAGTAAAAGTTGTTCAGTTTGATGGGTAGACTCTTAGTTTAAAAGGATGCCAATGATATCAATTTCCTCTACGACTTATTGAATTAAAATGCATTTGGCGCTAAAACATTCATTTTATATTATTATTTTGCATACTATAATTTTCTCACCATCATGATTATAATTATTTCTTCAGTTAGTATAATTTCATTCTAAAATTGTGATGACCGTCGATATACGATAGTAATTTCTATAGTTTCGTACTCTTTTCCAATGAACGCTACCATTTAGTAGGTATATTTTACGATGTTATGTGTACGTACCGAGTGTTTGATTTATGTAGATACTTATATGGTTTGTAGTTTGTTTTATTTTTAACCGACTTCATAATATTACTGAAAGAAGAGTGGCGAAAGAGCAAGTCTTTTTTTACCCGACTGCGCGACGCAAAGGAAGGGTAATGTGTTTATCAGCATGTATGTATCTATGTATGTATGTAAGTTTGTTCCTTTGTGGCACACTAGAGACCAAACGCGTGGGCCGATTTTGATGATTCTTATGTCATTTCAAAAACCATAAGCCAGTGTGCCAGTGTCGGGTCATAATTGACAGCTATTTTTAACCGACTTCAACAAAACAAAAAGGAGGAGGTTCTCAATTCAACCCGTATGTTGATTTTTTCATCGAATATGATTACTTACTTAGTACAATTGATTTGAATTGTATTTTTGGTCGTTATGGAACGCCATTGGTTTGGTTAAACAAAAGGACCTTTTACTTTGATCTAAGGGTTGAACTGATAGTGTCACTCGTTTCGTTTTCCTATATTCCAACGAATAGATGATTGAGTGCAATCAAACTGAATGTTACTTAAGTTTATAGTTCATTTAATTGAAAAGGTATCAGAAAGAGAAACACAATTTTTCCTCCAACAAGTTACCAATAACTTTTTTGCTAGTTTTTAACTTTACACGTATTGCTAAGTTTCATTTATGTACGGTATCCTTTAAGATTTGGTTTGAAGTAACAGGTAAGAGACCCATTCTTCTTTTATTTTTATACCAATAGAAAGAAAAATTGTGTTCTTTGATTTGTTCTTCATAGTCTTGTTTTGTATTATTCCTATTTTTTTGTTCTGTTTCGGAATCCCACTCAAAATGTTCATCATCAGTACAGTATATATTATACTACCTAACATTTCTGTATACCTAATGATACCATGCACTTAAGGATGATCGGGAAGAAATAATTGTGATGTTTTATATAATTTTTCGTATACCTACTTACTGTTTTAATGAAGATAATTAAACGTATGACACGATCTATTCGATACGATATCGATGATGTTGTTGACATTTTTATAGACTATATTTAACTTCAATGTTATATTGTTTTATTATCATTATTTTTTATTTTGACATTACTATTTTTTTTTTTTTTTTTTTTTTGACGATCATGTTATGAATGGACATTTTATGTAAAATATTTATGTATGAATGTGACATGTTGTAATATGAAATAAATGAATCTAATCTAATCTATTGACTTTGAAGGAAGCGAGAGAGATATGTCAGAACCACCCAAAGTGGAGAAATATAGAGTCTGCCCTACCCCTCTTGAAAAAGGGCATGATTTTATGTATGTTATGTGTATGCATGTTGGTTATTAAAAAATGTGTAGTTTTCTCATTGTGACCTAAGGCAGAAAAAAATGCACCAAAACATGTTTTAATATGTTGATGTCACGTCATGTCACAGTACTAAGTGCTCATAACTAAAACTGCTCATACAAATGACAGCATCATATTTAAACATGTTTAAGCCTAATATCTAAGCCCTATACCCCACGTAGGGTTAATAGAAAAAGAAGAAGCCTTAATAGTTTTTGGTGCAAACCAGCCTTAAAATATCTTGTTGTTTGATTTGTTTTTTCATTTGTTTATTCATATTAAGTTTATGGTTTATTCATAATTCGTTTTTTTTTTGGATACGCCAAAAAGATAAAACCACCAATAGAAAAAAATAGCTTTATTTATCCATTGATATTATACATTAATAAAGAGTTATGTACTTTAAATGTTTAGTAACTAGGTATACAAAACGCAGCAGTCCTAAACATATTGATATCTTAATAATAATACTACGACACATTTAACTCCCAATCACTACCTACCTTAGTGTTTAGATAATGTTTACAACCAATAATAATCTCAGTGACCTAGGTTAAGATACAAATAGTTAAGACCAGTGTCTTCAATTTTATCACATTATTTTTCTCTGAGATGTGCTATAAAACAGTAATTTAACGGTTCTATAATTAGAATCATGTAACAAGTGTCCACTGGTGTAATTTGTAGCAAAACAAAAACCTGGTACAAAATAAACAAACAAAACATTGTTAGTGATGGTATACACTAATCAGCATTTAATTTTCTGTGTGATTGCAGTCGAGTGCAGTCTAGCTTGAGATTGCGTGCTTCGGTCACATTAGAACAAACACAATATTTAGCCTGTATTCGCGGCACTTGTCGCCGAAACGTATATTTCAAGAGTTTTGTGACGGAAAAGTTGACCACTGTGATGTTCACTTAGGTAGTTTTAAAGCATTTTCGGGTAATATTTATTATATTTACACCTTCATTATTTTTTAGTTTGGATCCTTTGGAACCAAACTAAAGAACCTTAAGATGGGTAATCTTTAACCAACATCCTTAACACTGTTATTTTCTTGAGTGCACATCCAAAACGAAGAAAGAAATCGCAACCCGTAAACAAAGAATATTGATACAAACGTAAAGACTAGACAGAAGATAATTCTTGTGTCATACCTGATAGAGGATGAGGTATGCGGCGGTAATGAACATTAGAGGATATCAACGTCGGCGCTGGTGGTTGGAGGAAGCATCTGTCTTGAATTGGAGGGCTTTGTTGTGAGGTACGACCCTGCGCCCAGGCGGGACCTTGCTCTACGAAGTCGGTGCCCATGTCTATATATCCGTGGCGGTCCAAGCGATGCGCGGGCCAGCATCGCGTGCATGCACCGCTACGTTCTTTGATGCACTCAATCTTTGCTAAACTTAGTCCAGATCCACAAATCAGAAAACGCGACCGGCTCGGGAGAGACGCGCGACAGGATTGAGGGATTCGCGGAGGTGCGCGGTTAGCACGCACCGCGCCACGTGCGTCCGCATGCCGCATGCCGGCCCACAACGTGCGAGCCGGCCGGCACGTGCCCTCCCCTCGCGTACGCTCTGTGCGCACGCCGCCGCCGCCGCCGCCGCCGCTCGGATCCTCCAAGGGTCGTCCGATGGCCGGTGGTCGGTGGTCGACACTGCTTCAATACTTTGGACACGAGCAAAGACTCGATAAGACGTATCTACAATGCGAATGATTAGCCTTGCACCATGTTTACATGCCTTTGATAAAAGATTAATGTGTGAACTAACCGTTGCTATTATGTTATGAATTTATGATTGACGTTAGGTGGCTGACCCAAACAACAGCGAATTTTACTAGGTAGACAAGTAGGACTAGCATGCCATTCAGGACAAAGCGGGAAAGCTGTCGTCATGCGCGTTCGGCTCATTTTGTCATATTCTCGGAAGCTACAAAAATTATGATAAAATTTTTGGAAACAGATTATTATACTTTTTTATAATGTTTACGACTGTTTATGTGCCTAATAAATAAATGAAATAAATGAAATAGGGTTCTTCTTAATATGCTGACACTTTTTTAAGGGGATGATCAGACCGTCAAACTGAACAACTTTCCCTATGCCACCAAGATCGAAATCGCGAAAAAAAAATCTGCTTTTCCATACAAAACTGCAAACCTCGAGCCAAATGTATGGGACCGACGAATTTTTTTCCTTATTTCGAAAATTAAAAAAAAAAGATGGGTTTGCTCTTGACCTCAATCTAGCTAGTCCTCAGGACAAAGATGGGGTCGAAGATGTAGCGAGCTTACACAGAAGAAGCCAATTAGGAATTCGGGTTGTAAGCGTTCGGAAATACTTACGCAGGCAGGGCATTCCACTCTTTGGCTGTGCGCATTATAAAAGATTCTGAAAGGCGCTTAGGGGCGAATATGTGGGATGTCAACCAAGTATAGGGGTGATATCCTGCGGT
This sequence comes from Agonopterix subpropinquella, assembly GCA_922987775.1. NCBI lineage: Eukaryota > Metazoa > Arthropoda > Insecta > Lepidoptera > Depressariidae > Agonopterix > Agonopterix subpropinquella. The sequence goes on along the minus strand of OV277693.1, from coordinate 49,256,958 downwards.
GCGCCTGGATGTCCGATAGTAGAATGTAGTAGAATGTTGGTCCAATAGAGAAAGGTGTTCAGTTGAATGGTCAGATCATTCCTTTAAAATGTGACACCTTATTAAGAAGGACCCTGTATTATATAGCATATAGGTAGCATCGGTTTCTGTAATATTGTTATGCTAGATGACTATTAATTATCGCTTACCTATTTCAAAGTTGTTATTTTATTTGCATTGAATCAGAGCCCCTGGGGATATATAATACCCAAACAAAATTTCTTTCTGATATTCTGTTGTTCTTATCGTGTGGGCAGAGTCCTGGTGTCAGAGTTTTTTCAGACCACCTTACGGCCTCTGACGTGGTTTTTATGAAACGACTACTACCACCAGAGATAGTAGCAGGGACCAACGGCTTAACGTGCCATCAGAAGCACGGAATCATTCTTTTCAGACAATCAGGTGATTCAGCCTGCAATGTCCTAACCAACTGGGGAAAAACGCACAAAGTGACATATCAGTAGGTGGAAATCGAACCCACGACCTCCGTGTCGAGAGCCCAATGCTTTTAACCATTAGACCACGGAGGCAGCAGAATATTTTACCGGGAAAAATCGACATAACATTTTAGAAATATCGTAGATCTTCTTGTAAAAATTATGTTTTAATTTATTAAACATACTTTTATTAAAAATGCTAGTCGTTTTATAGTTAGTTTTAAATCCCGGTAAGCAGTGAACAAAAAACCCAATAAACCCAACCAACAAACAAAAAAAAACCCAACCAACCCAAAAAACAATAAACCCAATAAACCCAACCCAACCCTTTTTGTGTCCCAATAAACTGTTTTTTTTTTGTATTTAAGGAACGCAGTGGCGAAATTGAACTCAGTCTTTTGTACAGGCAATAAAAAAATTGTTTTTCCAAAAATCTAATTTGTAAAATACTTCAATAAACAAAGAAAAAGGAGTTTTCGGGTCACAATTACTTCAAACACATAGCTGATATCTGATATACCGACAATAACTTTTTCAAGATATTTAATAAATGAATATTCTAAAAAAATAAAGTAACAATTATTAGTACCTACCTACGTACCTACTACTACCTAAATTGGACAAGTCAGCCAAAAATCAGTGCAAAACGCAACCGCATGACAGCAATTGTCATCTCATCTTATCTTCATCGTGATCACAGTATAAGAAAGAGTATTTATTACTAGATACGGTACGGAGTACGGGCACTCCCTTCCTCCCACCAAAATTTTACCTCACCCTCTGTAGGCCTAGCATGCCACCCCCGAGAAAACGACAAAAATCGAGACGTGCCTCCATCTTTATTATTTTACGTATGCCAAAAAGAGCGCGCATGACGCTTTTCTCGTTTAAACGCTTTGTCGTGGGTGGCATGCTAGCCGTGCTGGTTACCTCGCACTGGTTACTCGTTACCTACACGTAAGAAGAAGACTTAAGGTTCAATTTATTTGGTTTTGCATGTGCTGACGTCATCTTGTCGATTTCAATTTTTTTTATGCAGTGTCCGGGCTGTGATCGTGAACTTAGTTGATAGTTCGACTACCCTAAGATCATTTAGGATTTTTTTGGTCGTTACGGAAAGTCTTTTGTTTGGATGAACTGATAGAGGGAGGTTACACGGTCAGTATTTCATCAGTCTGGTCCATCAGTCTGGTCATGTATATTTGATTTGAAGGGAAACTGACTCGAGATTGACCCGACTAACATGGTGCTTCAGTATATCAGTTTCCCTTCAAATCAAATAAACATGACCAGACTGATGGACCAGAATGACGAAATACTGAACGTGTAACCGGGCTCATAGAGTCACTCATTTAGTTTATTTCAACTATAATTTATCCATACATACATATATGTATATGTATGCATACTGTTAAGCGTTCAAGGAACAGCACTAGTGAAAGGGGAGAGGGTTACTTCCGGCGCGAACGCATTGACAGAAAGAACGTAATTTTCGAATCCCGAGATTTTGGATAGAATAATTGTAAGTTATTAGAGATTTCTATTTACTTCGCGCGTGTATTAATACATATCTATCTATATATGTATATAATAAAAGTATAAACTTGGAGTGGATGTACATTGAAGATATTTGCAAAAAAATGTATTGGGGGCTACGATTGGGGCGTTTAGAAACGTAATGAAAACCATTTTTTTTTAGAATTTTTGTCCGGTTGCTTTTGTATGTGCATGCATCACTTAAAAACGACTGAACCGATTTAGGTGGGGTTTCCATAGAAACATAGGGCATAGATTGGATTAAAATTTAGGCTTTGTTTCATCGCAATCGGTTCGTTTACTCAAAAGTTATGAGTATTTAAAGTCAGTTGTCTGCGCGTACGGAATCGGGGGCGCCGCTAGTGCTAGTGTCAAAATAAAACCATGAATGAATAGAAGATGTAGAAGATTGAGTGGACTATCCAAGACTATGAGATTCATACATAAACCATCACACAAAAAAATCGCTATAGGTAGACAACATTTTTATTTACCTACTGTTATTGTTAAGCACCCATCAGCCCCAATTTGAAGCTGACAAGTTAAAATCCCGCTGTTTAAATTTTCTCATTTTTCTTCGTCCTTCGATGTTGTTGTTCGTATGTGACGTACCTACCGACTAAAAATAATAATCCGCGAGCCTGCAGAGGCGTCACGTTGTGAACTTCGATGTTTAGTGAAGCCTACACGGTACATAGTCACAGGTAGCCAACTATTTACCAAACACGTGTTTTCAATAACTGAAAACTAAACTTATAATGCTTAGGAAAACACACATGTTTGACCGTGAAAATAGGGGAAGCTTAGAAAACGATTTTGTCTATGATTTTTTTGACTATGTTCATACATGTAAACTTAAATGCGTTACATACTTCAAGGGGCACTTCAGACCATAAAACTGATCAGCTTTTACTATGAACCCAACTGTGAAATGTGAAAAAAAATCTGCGGTTTCATAATTATTGTCATTTTGAATGGAACAGCTGATTCTTTCTCGCGATTCCAATGTTAGTCCTATAGTTAAAGTTGTTCAGTATGATGGTCTGAAGCACCCCACAAAGTATGTAACGCATTTAAGTTTGTATAGGTGTGAGAAAAACGGAACCAAAACCAAAACAAGCCACCAAACACCTAACAAAATGTATACTAGTTTTACACTCTTGTTTTTCGTTACGAGTTCGAAAGTTTTTTGTTTGGTTACACTTGTATATTTATAAACTCAGCCTTTCTGGAACATTATATTTCTATGCTAGTACATTACCTAATATAACAAGCTTTATAAGATTATTAAGATTGTATAACCTGGAGGAATTTCGTGACATGTTAGTTATAGTTTGGCTAAAGTACAAAAGTTAGTAAGAATATGTAATTATACAAGGTATTAGGAAAAGCATCATTAACCTTTAAACCATATACTCTACCCATCAAACTGAACAAAGTACATGGGAGCAACCTGCAATACCTACTCGATTCAAACGTATGGTACAGCAGATTTTTTTGTTCTGACAGGTTTGCTCAGTAAAAGTTGTTCAGTTTGATGGGTAGAGTATGTGGTAATATGTACCCTGTACTTAGTACTCTTGTGGTAATATCTATTACATTCATCGATTAAGCAGTAGACGGTGTATATTTTTCCTTTTGGTTATTCTAAAATAAACGGCTTTATTTAGCTAAGTACCTACAGAAAGTTTTTAATGACGCATTCAAAGGAGTCACATTTTATAAAACGTTATTTTCTCAAAGAATTTCCTAACTAATATTATAAATGTGAGAGTGAGTTTTTTTGTTGCCTCAACAACTCAGTCACATAAGAATACATAAGATACCTACCCGTTCATGACTACAAGATGAAATTGAAATCATTGTCAAAATTGCTTACAAATGGTACTATGATAATTATTATATAAATAAATAAATATAAATATCTTGGACATTGTCACACAAATTATCTAGTCACATTTAAAGTAACAGAATCTAATACCTTAACAATATCTTGTGAATATGTTACTTATAAACTCTAATCATCATCAATTATTTCATCTAAGTATACATACCAGATTTCCTTGACATTTACTGAATATTTTGTGGCCTTGCATATGCTCACGACTTTATTCCCCGAGGGGACAATCAGAGATATTCTGAAAACTCAGAACGTCCACGTTTCATTAGTAATAGAAGTGGTGTTACAAATTCTGGCTAAGGTAGGGATCGAACCATGTCACCTCCTGAACAGAAGGCGAGGCTGTTTGCTCAACCAATTGCAATATAACACAGTTGATATAATGATTATAAAAAACCATACAATGTAAATATTTTCAAAATTGTTTTGCGTTCATGACGAATATTTATGAGGATTTACGAGTCATTTCGCGTGTGTTTTACAAAAAACATTCAGCCATTTTCTTCAAGGAGGAGACCAAACTTGGTGTGTTTTGAAAACTATTTTATTTTTTATATACCTAATTGGCTGAAATTATGTATATTTTAAGTGGAGTATGTATGTATATGGAGACTGATTGAATAGAGATATGTGGAAGAGTCTAGGGGAGACCTTTTCCCAGCAATGGGATGAAGCAGGATAAAAAAAATGTACATCCCGTGATCTCGCCTGAGTAGCCGCTGATGTAGAGACAGGCATTTTCTGTCAAAACATAGAATCTTATTTTACGCGGTCGAAACCGCGGGCACAATCTAGTTGTTACCTAAATAAAACCAGAAAAACTCGGAAAAAGTAAAAAGCCATACAAAACTCAAGTAGATTAACTAGTAACATTTCTTTCAAGTTGCAGAGTGACGGCTAAAAATAATTTAAGTATAGCAAGCTAATGCGTATAATTATAGACGCAATAATACAGAGTCCAATTTAATATTATTATATTATTATTATATCAGCCGTCGTTGTCCCATTGTTGGGCAAAGGCCTCCAAAGGCAAAAAATTTAATATGCCGACACTTTTTTAAGGAGATGATCAGACCATGAAACTGATCAGCTTTCTCTATGGGACCAACATCTAAATCGCGAAAAAAAAATCAGCTGTCCCATACATTCTGTTCGAGTAGGTTCTTAGTTTTGTATGGACGAGATATTCGATATTGGTCCCGTAGAGAGAGTTGTTCATTTTGATGGTCTGATCATCCCCTTAAAAAAGTGTCAGCATATTAAGAAGGACCCTGTACCTATATTATACACACGTCTCGTTGTGTAGGTACTAATACTATTGCTTTTTGGTTCCGAATAGATACTCTTTCTTATACTATGGTTCCGGCTTAGATTGGACCAGTGGGATTAGTATAATTAGTATCATCATCATCACAGCCTATACAGGGTGTAAGTTACAGCCTAGCAAATACTGAAACGCTGAATTCAGACTGAACAACTTTCACTATGTAGCCAACGACTGTATAGATAAATTACCCAAAATTGTTTTTTCCTAGTAGAAAAAATTACAGTCGCTTTTTTCCCAAAACTTAAAAAAAAAAGTTGGTGCTCCATACAAAACAGATGTACCTACCTACTCGACTCAATTATTTCTGAGGGTGGCTCTATAGTGAAAATTAATCAGTTTTATAGTCTTAATTCACCATTTCAGTATTTGCCAGGCTGTCATTTAGATACACCCTGTGCAGGGTCTGTCTTAATTGCTAACGCTTCTATGAAAATTCGTTTTTAGGGTTCCGTACCCAAAGGGTGAAAACGGGACCCTATTACTAAGCCTACGTTGTTCGTCCGTCCGTCCGTCTGTCCGTCTGTCCGTCTGTCCGTCTGTCCGTCTGTCCGCCTGTCCGTCCGTCCGTCTGTCCTACCTATTTAGGGCTGTAACTTTTGAACCGTAATAGCTATATAGTTGAAATTTTCTCAGATTATGCGTTATTACGGCGGATTAGTTAACAAATAATTAAAAGTTTCTTGTTGAGAACCTTAACCTCAACAAGAAACTAGTTTTATCAATGATTTTTCTTCTCGCTCTATGGTAAAAACGGTAATACATACAAGCGTCAAACTTGGTGTGTAGAGCAAACTCTAGTATAACAATAAATAATAAAAACCGGCCAAGTGTGAGTCGGTCTCGTGCTAAAGGTGCGGGAGTAAAAAAAAAATTTTTTTTACGGTACTACGTTGTGGTGCTGTGGTACGGAACCCTCGGCCTCGGTGCGCAAGTAGCCCGACTCGCACTTGACCGATTTTATTTAAACATTATCGCTTTCGAATTAACTACGGCATCGGCAGCAGCGCTTTTGCCTACAAATGTTCTGCGCCGTCCAGATTTTGCCAAATGATTTACCGGCTAATATAGGTATCGCACAGCAGTAATCAGAAGGTTCTCAGAAACTAGATACTTTAAACAAAACAACAAGAATAGTGTACAGCAAACAATAATAATGCTTTAAAAAAATAGATTGCTCGAAACTAGGTAGCATGCAACAAAATATAAAAATGTTAAGATTTTAACATCAGATCTATAGAGACATTGATGGAGTGGATTTGGAAGGTTTGAAAGACTCTAGGGAAAATTGTTGATTAGAAGGTATGCAAGTAGGAAATAGGATAAAATTAATGACAGCAGCACACACAGACACACCCACACAAACAAAAGTCAAAACTAACCGTATTTTTTGTTGAAACTCGCCCCGTGGCTCAGGAAATCTGCAGACAAGGATAATTAATATTTAAAATAAAAATTGCGAAAAAAGCCAAACATAGCAGTCATTTGTGATCTAAAATGTCTTAAATAAATTCAATAAAGCCTAAATTAAATATTAATGGGAAAAGCTATGATATGAAAAAAAAATATCTGCCCATCTACTTATTATTATAATAACAATAACAAATCTATATACTATCGAAGAAAGCATGTGGTTCAACTTTAGGTATTCCAAATCACTTTAGAAAACAGAAAATAGATGGTAATTATGTTTGACGAACATTATACCTACCTTACTAACTATGCCTATAAATTCGTATTATGGATTATACTACAGGGTGAAATTGATTATCATTAGCATCCCTTTAAACTAAGAGTTTACCCATTAAACTGAACAACTTTTACTATGGGAGCAAATCGATCGGAGCAACAAAAAAATCAGCTGTTCCATACTAAACTGCAATACCTACACGACTCAAATGTATGCAACAGCAGATTTTTTTTCTTCGATCTGTTTGCTTCTATCGTAAAAGTAGTTTAAAAGGATGCTAATGATATCAATTTCACCCTGTAGTACTCTGTGGTATTATTCAGGATTTTCAGTAATAAATAAATATCAGTAGTGTTGCCTAAAACTCAGTGCCCAACTGGACCACTTTACAACTTTTTGACCTTTTCAGCGCCATCTGTGAATAGTTTCGGATTTAACAACAGCTTCAAGGTTCGGTGTTTACGTAGAATGTTTGTTAATGATACTTTCCTCGCTACATAGATGGCGCAGTAGTAAATTTATGGAATTTAGCTTCACAAAAAAAACACCCGTTCAACTTACCATTTTTACTCATTTTGTCTAGAATCTTGACTAACTTTAAAACACCAAATGTTTTGACACTAATAATATTGGCAATTTATTAATAATCAAACATTTTGTCTAAAAGAAAGTTAAAATTTACTAAATAATGTGGCCGGTCACATGTGCGCACTATGATCAAAGTGTGCTTTGATGTTATTGGTTCGCTGGGCACCGTCGGTGAAGCAGCATAGGCTGGGATTGGTCGGTATTGCTGGAATCGGTCAAGGAGTGCAAGAAAAGCACGTGACAAACACGCTAGGGGCTTAACCTTTGCTTGATAAGTAATAGATGGCGCTACCGTACAAGTTGTTTACAATTCCGGCACTATTACCAATATGACATAATTTTGCATAATAGTCTGTACGCTGTAGACGCCAGTAATGAGCACAATGCGGCAACAAAGTGATAACTTGTCTTGTCGAGTATTTTCCTTACTTCGTATAACGCTGCAATTGACAAGATTTTAACCTTGAGCGTTTTGTAGAACATTAGCTAGGTACTATTGCTCAATGCTCAGTCATTTACGCCACGCCGGACTGCCAAACCAGGGTCCTGGGTTCGAATCCCGGTTCGGTCATGGATGTTTATAATGTTTGTGCCGTTGTTGTATGGTTTCCATAATAAACAGCCTATAAATAGTGCTTTCTTGGGATCATTACAATGTATGTGCCTGTGAGCGTTATTTATTTATTTATTATTATTTATTTAAAATTGTAAAAAAGATAGGTACATAGTATATAAGTACAATAAGTAGGTACTATTATTGCGAGATTTGCGAGCATAATAAGCATAACAAGTTCGATATTCACAGAAATAAATAATAACTAAGGTTTCATATAACTGACTGACTGACTGACAGAACCGCTGAAAATAGAAACATGCAATTGGACATTAGGTAGGGGTGCACTTGGAAAGGATTTTTGGATATTCTAATTTCACGCGGACGAAGTTGCGGGCAAACACCAACACAAGCGCTCAATAAAAAGGACTTGAAAAGATCTAGGTACTTACTACCTCCTCTCCTACCAAAATAAAAGCTACCTACCTACCAAAATTGGTCGTTTCCTTATATCCAGGTTCAATAATTAATCGAATAAAGCACTTAGAATAATTAACGGTCAAAATTATTAGAGGATAACACAAGGAACAGTAAGAGGAAAAAAAATTGTTTTTGCGACAATTTTATATTTATTATCAGCGTTATTTGGGTTACAGACTTGCCAGTCAGTTTCGAAGGGGACGGGAAATACGGAAACGGAAGCAGACGACCGAGGATGGGGAGGGTGGGGAGGGTAGGGTTCGTAATGTTTCTTTGTTGATTCTTTCACACCTTTTTTTATAGCAGTAGGCTAGACAAGCTTGGATTACGATTTTTTTTTAAATAAAATCAAATGAAATAAAATTGTGTTTTCATGTACATAGGTACATGTTTTGGTTTTAATACTTTTATATTTTACTTAAGAGGGTTATCGGAGTCCAGTGGCGCCCTCATCAATAAAGAAAGCCTAAATTAAAAAAATACTCAATTGACAAACAACAAAAGCCTTCAAGCTATTTTCATAGAATACTTTTATAGGTTTTTTTAAAGGTCGAAACATACACATTTAAAAAAAAGAAAAAAAACGGCCACTTTTGTTTTTATTCGAAACTGTCTAAAAGTGGAATGTTTAGAACCTATAAAAGTAGTAGTTGTAGTTTGTCAATTGAGCACTTCTTTAATTTAGGCTTTCTTGATTGAGAAATCTTTATTAATGTGATGAGGGCGCCACTGGATTCCGATAGCCCTCTTAATTAGGTACCTAGGGACCTACATTTTTTGTTCACCTTTTGTTACCTATTCATTTTGTCATTTTTCTATATTTTTGGTGTTTTAATCAGTAATATTGTATTGTTAGTTTTACTATGAATCTACTCCTAAGAGGAAAATTATTATAAAAAGTTATCTATCATTTATAACTGTTTATATACATGGTGAAATTGATATCATTATCATCCTTTTAATTTAAATTTAAACTAAGAATCTACCCATCAAACTGAACAACTTTTACTATGGTAGCCTTTTCACCCTGTATACAGGGTCCTTCCTAAATGCTGACACTTTTTTAAGGGGATGATCAGACCATGAAACTGAACCACTTTCTCTATGGGACCAACATTGAAATCACGAAATAAAAATCAGCTGTCCCATACATTTGGCTAGAGTCGGTTTGCAGTTTTGTATGGATCAGCTGATTATTTTTTCGCGATTTTAATGTGGGTCCCATATAGAAAGTTGTTCAGTTTGATGGTCTGATCATTACCTTAAAAAAGTGTCAGCATATTAAGAAGGACCCTATACAACGTGTTAATGAATAAGCGCAAAACCTCATACACTCCAACTGATTTATAAAAAAATAATTAGATTGAAACAATAATTTTATTATTTTGATACTTAAAATTTAAAGTTATACGCATTTTAAATTTTGAGGCAAAGATGATTTGTTATCATTTCAGCACTGAAAGAAAGCGCTAACGTACTCATGGCTACATTTTAATAATATTGTTTTGGTAGTAAGTAGGGTGGTGTGCCCGTGCGGTGGGTTGACATCGGGTTCAGAAAATTTTAAATTTAGCAAAAAAATTACTTAATATTTTGAAAAAATTACCTATGTTGAAACCATGATAATTCGATTCTGCTCTCGATTCTAAACAAACTACTTTCTAGTTTTGCTTTAATTCATTAGTTAACACGTTGTATACCTACAAACGAATTTTTTTAATATAGGTACCATACATAACATTGGAATTTCGTAGATAAACATCCTAAACAATGTTTTACCCAGTGTTTTACCGGTTTACTTTATATTAAAAATGGGCGGGGGTGAGAGAGGGGTATGCGCAGTACCTAGCACTTTCTCCTACAAATATTTATTTCTTTGCGCAGTCAATAAGATCTTGCTCACGATGTTGGCTGGCTAATAGGTATACAACGTGTTAATGAATTAACGCAAAACTAGATAGTATTTTATTTAAAATCGAGAACAAAGGATTTTTTTTTCAAAATATTAAATAATTTGTTTGCAAAATTTAAAAATTTCTGAACCCGATGTCAACCCACCGCACGGGCACACTCACGTTAGCGTCAGAACGTTAGCGCTTTCTTTCAGTGCTGAAAAGATAATAAATAATTTTTGTCTCAAAACTTGAAATGCGAATAACTTTAAATTTTAACTATCAAAATAATGAAATTATTGTTTCAATCAAATTATTTTGTTATAAATCAGTTGGGGTGTATGAGGTTTTGCGCTAATTTATTAACACGTTGTATATAAGATCACTATTGCAAAGGTTTTACCGTAATCTAATACATTAAGGGACTGTTTGTATGAAAAATATAGCTATAGGTCGACCAGAATCTCATGAAAAATTAGAAAATCTAATTTTAGAGTAAGCAACACTGGGGTAATTGGATTAGGGCCCTTCAAACACTGCGACTTTTTGCTACACTTCTGAAACGCCATAAAGACACGAAGAAAAACGTTTGTAATAAAATTCAGCTATAAAATTGTATGCCTTTTCTTATAAACAAGATGCAAATGTTCAGCCAGATGATTTTGAGTGCGATTTTTGAATGTCATTCGCTGAGTTCAGCAGTTGAAAATGTCAAAATTACTGTGGAGATACGCATCTTTCTACGGCTGATTTGACTTTCGAAAATCGCACTCCTAAAGCATGAATTTTAAAAGTCAAATCAGCACTGGAAAGATGCAAATCTTCAAAGTAATTTTAACATTTTCAACTGCTGAACTCAGCGAATGAGATTCAAGAATCGCACTCCTGGGCGTTCAAGTGATCTTAAATTTGCACCCATTAACAAACGCGCGTTTTTATCGCCGCAAAAAGTTGCAGTTTGTAAAGGACCTGCTTGATGACAGTTTGACATTGCCATGTGAGAATCTATATTTTTTTTATTTTTTTCATTTTATGAGATTCAGGAGTGCGATTTTTGAATCTCATTCACTGAGTTCAGCAGTTGGAAATGTCAAAATTACTTTGGAGATACGCATCTTTCAACTGCTGATTAGACTTTCAAAAATCGCACTCCTGAAGTATAATTTTTGAAAGTCAAATCAGCAGTAGAAAGATGCGTATCTTTATAGTAATTCTGACGTTTTCAACTGCTGAACTCAGCGAATGAGATTCAAAAATAGCACTCCTTGTCGACTTATATATACCAAACTATCTCTCAAATAAAGTTATCAAGAACTTATTCAGAAATGGTGAAACAGGCCCTAAAAGTATTAAAACATTGTTTGTATACTTACCAACTATCTATGTTGGTAGGCCGGTACTCTACTTACATTATCATTTGTACTTATACCTACCTTGTTTTTAAAACAGTGTAGATCTACTATCTACCTTACCTATCTCTATGTAAATTGTCATTTAATTTGTATTTTGTATTTATTTATTTACCAGATACATGAATTGACACGACTTAAATAATACATCACATAAACCAAAAGAGATTTTTAGGTGACATAAATAATTCTGCACAGTTTTTACAAATCAAACAGTAAACAGTACATTAACTAGATACAAAGCTCAGTTATAATAAATATAAATAGAAACATGGTAAAAGTTTCCTTCCATTTAACTTAGTTGGGATATGAAATAGGTTTTTAGTTTATGGTTAATGTTATTTTGAGATAATGCGTCCCTAACGTCGGTAGGTAAAGAATTAATCAGTCGCGGGATCAGGTACGCGCTAATCCGCTCGCCGTAGCAGTTGGTCGCTCGGGTGATGACGAGTTTTTTTTGCACAGTGTGTCTCGTTTGTATAGGGTGTTTTACAAAATTTTTTAAGTTGAAGTTGAAAAATTGTTCTTTTAGTAGGTTGTGTTTTACTTTAGTATGGACTGGTAGTGTATTGCAATGTTTGAATAAAAGTTTATCATTTTCGGTGTATTTCAACTTGGTTTGAAATGGGGTTATTAATTTTAAGATTTTCGTTCGTTAATATTCAACGTCTTCGGAAAATAATAAATAATATAATAATACATGAACTTTCTTACTAAAGTGAAAATAGATTCCGCGAAAGCGTTGCCAACTCAGCCCTCACCGTACCTATAGGAGCTCAACATTTTCATTATAAGGTAGATAACAAATGGTCGTGATTTCTGCCTACCCCCGTGGGATTAAAGAGTATACAGGGTGAAATTGATATCATTCTACCCATCAAACTGAACAACTTTTAATAAGGGAGCAAACCTTAGACAATTCAATAGTAAGGACTCGCCTTGCGGTAGCATTTCCCCTCTGCCACGGTATTAGATCAATTAATCTTGCGCATTTACACTCAATTTTATACCTTATCACTAAACGAGACAGCCTATAATAGCGAAACAATAATTTTGAACTTAGAACGTTTGGGGTTCACACGAGACTACTTTTCATGATTTTTAACATTCAAAATTAGAATTATTATTATTTTTATTTTTTTTTATTTTTCTCACAAAACACAGTACATAACACAGATACATTTTATGCCAAACTGCATAACAGTTTGTCGGCATGCAATGAGCTCTTGATAACATCAATCTAAAGTTATAGGGAATAAAATCCAAAGTTGCGGATTTCATGTTACCTCGCCCCCCGCAAAAAGTGGCAGAAAATTTTGATAGGAGAATGACACGCGTTACGCGTCCATACTATTAAATTGTCTAAGGAGCAAACCGATCGGAACAAAAAAAAAACAGCTGTTCCATACTAAACTGCAGTGCGTACTCAACTCAAATGTATGCAGCAGCAGATTTTCTTTTTGCTCCGATCGGTTTGATCCCATAGTAAAAGTTGTTCAGTTTGATGGGTAGACTCTTAGTTTAAAAGGATGCCAATGATATCAATTTCACTCTTATATTACAGAGTGTAAGGGACAGCCCTCCGCAAACTGAAACGATGAACTCAACTCAGACAATCAAACTGAACAAGTTTAACTATGGAGCCTATCTATACAGGGTGAAATTGATATCATTGGCATCCTTTTAAACTAAGAGTCTACCCATCAAACTGAACAACTTTTACTATAGGAGCAAACCGATCAAAGCAAAAAAAAATCAGCTGTTGCATACATTTGAGTCGAGTAGGCATTGCAGTTTAGTATGGGACAGCAGATTTTTTAGTTGCTCCGATTGGTTTCCTCCCATAGTGAAAGTTGTTCAGTTTGATGGGTAGACTCTTAGTTTTAAAGGATGCCAATGATATCAATTTCACCCTGTATAGGGTCCTTCTTAATATGCTGACACTTTTTTAAGGGGATGATCAGACCGTCAAACTGAACAACTTCCTCTATGGGACCAACATCGAAATCGCGAAAAAAAAATCAACACTTCCATACAAAAACTGCAAACCTACTCGGAGCCAAACGTATGGGACAACTGTTTTCTTTTTTCGCGATTTCGATGTTGATTCCATAGAGAAAGTTGTTCAGTTTCATAGTCTGGTCATCGACTTAAAAAAGTGTCAGCATATTAAGAAGGACACGTATATCTATTTCACGCGTACCTACCTATCCAATATACGTTAGAATATCGTCTTCAGCAGGCTGTATTCTACATACAAATATGCTAAGTATATTTAGAATACCACAGAGAACCTCGTGGGACATAGCCGTAAGCATATTATGCTTATACTTATTCTGCGTGTGTATTACAGAATGTTTTTCCATGCTATGATTTCTACCCAAAAATAACTGAACATTTATGTACTGAAAACTGACTTTTTGCTTCTAGATAACAGAATTTGGGTCACTCTTGAGGACTGAGGCGAGGGTTGAGTGTGGCGAGGAATGAAGCGGGGGAGGGGAGAGAGAAAACCCGGTAGCGAAGGTCGAGGACGCGCCGAAATCAATGGTCGGCCTTAGGCCGCGTTCAGACGACCCACGCCCGTCACGCACTCAACCCGCGTCCTAAAATGCATTGCTTGCAATTTGAGTCTTATGGCACAATAATAAATCTCGTATTGTATTTTGACGAGCGGTCGCGGGTCGAGCTCGGGGCGGGTGTTCCCCTAAAATACAATACGAGATTTATTATCGTGTCATAATCATAAGACTCAAATTGCAAGCAATACATTTTAGGACGCGGGGTGAGCGCGGGGCGAGTGCCGGTCGTCTGAACGCGACTTTAGGGTGGGTGCGGGAACGAGAGACGAAACGCGAGACGATAGATGAGGTAATCCTTTCATTCATTTCATTCTGCCGAAAAAAAATTTACTCGTATATAAACTGGGACCAATTGCTAGTTTCCAGTCATTGCGAATATACCTGACCTGCAAAGTGTACTTCAAATGGTGGAGTTTTTAAAAGGTTTTTCTCCATCAAAACCTGGAGTGCGATTTATGAAAGTCACACACTGAAATCAGCAGTCGAAAATTACCTAAACCGTATGAAGTATAAAGAAGTAACCTCACGATTCAAAATTCAAAATTCTTTATTAATCGATTTGAAGTGTTGCTAAATCTAAAAAATTGCTATGGTATCAAAAAAATGCAACTGATTTGAGTTGATAGCAAATCATGCGACAATTCGTTTCAAGGATCCGTTTATCGTGCTATCATTGTAATATGGCATGTGCGCAGTTCTTAGCAAACAAAGGTGTGCCTGAGCGTCACGACACATCAACTGTGCCCGACCAATGCCTGCCACTTCACAATACTTTTAAAAACTGACAGCATATTAAAAAGGACCCTAGAGTAGTACCGACACAGATATTGATTTCTAGATTGTGTAGGTAAGTAAACAATCCGAGGGTTCCGTACCACACCACCATAGACCACAACATTATTAACTTAGAAAAAAACATTTTTTGTCCGGGACCCTATCCTGCGCGAGACCGACTCACACTTGGCCGGCTTTTAGTAATTGTTGTTATTCTGTAGAGTTTACTCTATAATCACACTAAGTTTGACCCTTGTATGTATTACCGTTTTTACGATAGAGCGTGAAGAAAAAACGTTGATAAAAACTAGTTTCTTGTTGAGAACCCCCCTTAATTTTTAACTTTTTGACATTTTTATTATTTGTTCACAAATCCGCCATAATAACGCAGAAAAAAAAGATAAAAAAAATCTACTAAGAAAATCAAGGAAAATTTCAACTATCTAGCTATTACGGTTCAAAAGTTACAGTCCTAAATAGGTAGGACAGACAGACGGACGGACGGACGGACGGACAACGTAGGCTTAGTAATAGGGTCCCGTTTTCACCCTTTGGGTACGGAACCCTAAAAACGACGTATATGCTCAAAACAATCTCCACCTTTCCACTTATCAGTTACCATATCAGTTAAACTGTATATTTAATATTAGGAATCAAACATTTCTATCCATCCATAGCGATAATTTCCTGTTTCAGCGGAGAATAGGGCCAGAAGTGCGATTTTTGAAAATCATACGAGCGACTTGGCAGTAGAAAGATGCATAATCTCCATAGTAATTTTGACATTTTCTACTGCCAAGTCGCTCGTATGATTTTCAAAAATCGCACTTCTGTAATGAAAGTTTTTGTTACCTGCCTGATATCTCTATTGTTTGCCAGATGATATACCTACGCATTTTTCGGACTTATCAGAAGCAATCACTTATCTTAAATCTGACGTTCTTGTCTACATTATTATGATAAATATAAATATCTCGTGTGTACCCAAAGTCTACAAGTGAATTATCAAATGAGAGTGATACGGAAACTAGGTAAGTGAGTAAGAATGATAAGCGTTTACGCTAGAGACTGGCTGGTGTAATGTTCATTCTTATCTGTCACTATGCTGATTGCTAAATGAACAAAACTGATGTTCATCGTTGCGTCAAAATTATGTACTATCAGTTTAAAATAACAATGTGCATGACCTTGAAGGGCCGTTCGATAACTTCACTCGGTTGTAAAGGAATATAGACTCTATGTAAAGGAACTAATCATTTGAATGACTCGAGTGAAGTTCGTGTGATTGAGTGACGTCACATTTGCAGGCGAGGTCATGCACATTGTTATTTTAAACCGATAGTACAGGGTGAAATTAGCATCGTTTTAAACTAAGAGTCTACACATCAAACTGAACAACTTTTACTATGGGAGCAAACCGATCGGAGCAAGAAAAAAATCAGCTGTCCCATACTAAACTGAATGCCTGCTCGACTCAAATGTATGAAAGAACAGATTTTTTTTAAATCTAGAATTAAACATTTTAACGGGTTCTTACCGCGTTTTGGTATTTGTGATTGAGATTTTTTTTTTGTTCCGATTGGTTTGCTCCCATAGTAAAAGTTGTTCAGTTTGACGGTTAGACTTTTAGTTTAAAAGGATGCTAATGATATCAATTTCACCCTGTATAATAGGTAGAGGTATACTGCGTAAGAAACGTATTAGGTAGGTCACAGATTATTTAATAGTTCTTTACTAAAATACGTTTTCAATCGTTTTTATTTCTGATCCATACAGATAATATAAGTAAGAGCATATCAATTTAAAGCAATAAATTCTTTACTCAATTCAGTTTACTAAATATTGTATCAATGTTTACCTAATAATTATGTCAACTGCCTTCAATTTGATTTCCTAATAGAGTTTGTAAGAAAGATATACAGGGTGTTTGGAAGGTGGGTTCGGACCTTTGAAGGGACGTTAGTATAGACCATAATTAGAACATGTTGAGCCATATTTGTCCTAAACCAAGTCTGATATTTTTTTTTTAGAGTTCATACGTTTTTTGTGCCAAAAACCCAAAATTTGTCAATTAAGTGCTAATAACGTTTAGTTTAAGCTGAAATGTCTTTTTTTTAAATTGAATTTATTAGTCCAATGTGTCCTTTGTTGTACTGAAGCATTTTAGGGCACCATTGTGTCCAAAAAAGAAAATACAGACTACTCAAACTTAACAGAAAAATTTTAAATTAAAAAATCGTACTTTTAATGTCATTTAAAAAAAATAAATAAAATATCTACAGATGTTCAAAACATTTTAAAAAATGCTTGGTTGTTGCCCTTTCTTTCGAGGTATCATTTACTAAGATGTCTTTTCAAATTTCGAATAGGGTGCATGAACCAGTTAAGGGTGACAAATCCAAAACATCAAACAAATTAAAACGAAACAGTTTTTGCTTAAGTAACTTTAGATTGATCTCTTAAAACAAATTGCGAGATTATTTTTAGACTTACAGTGTAATAATAATAAACTTACCGCAACCAAATTAAAGAGAGAAGACTTAGAAAACTAAACAAAGGCCGTGGTGGCGCATTTGACAACAAAAAGCGTAACCTTATGAGCTTTAGTTATTAGTAGTATGTTTTCTTTTGTTATGGCAATACAACTTCGTTTTGAGTCATTTATGATTTTTAAGCAAATAAAAAAAACTGTATTTTTAGAAAAAAAAAATTAAATCTTGTTTTCAAAATGACTTCCGCCATTTCGTATACATTTTCTCGATGCGAGGATGCGAGCTCGTCCATGTTTTTGATTTTTGAGTGAATTTCACTCCAGGTGTAGAGTACACAGTTAAATTTCATTTCTTTTTAACATATTTAACTACTTTAACAGTTGGAAATCGTTCCCATGGAATTATAAAGTGAAACTGGAGTGATATGGGTAGAAGAGGGTGCCAAAACAAAAACCGCTCGACGCCCGAAGTCGAAGTTAATTGCGCAGAAGGTGATTCAATTTAAATAATGGGATTCTCTTGAGGTGCTCGAAATGTTAGCCCAGTCATTTTACGGTTTGACCCGGGACTAATTAAGAATTGATATACCTATATATAATTTAAGAGTCAATTTGAACCTACAATACACCAAAATTATAAAAAGTCGCGTCCCCATAAGTTTTGCATTTTATCTCGTTCTAAAAACACATTTTTAAGGCTTTACTGTTATGCACACTTTACATATCCCATACATTTTGCTGGAGTAGTTTTGTAGTCGACTCTCAACAGCTGTTTTTTTCTCGCGATTTCGATGCACCACAGAGGTCTGGTCATCCCCTTAAAAACTGTCAGCATAATAAGAAGGACCCTGTGTATTCCTCGTTTTTATGGAGCGAAGGCGCTATAACAAAATCAGCTGAAACTATTTTAAGGGGATGATCAGACCATCAAACTGAACACCTTTCTCTATGGGACCAATATCGAAATCGCGAAAAAAATTTGCTGTCCCATACATTTGGGTAGACATGATACTTGCAGTGTTTGGCCTGATCATCCCCTTATAATAGTCTCAGCTGATTCTGTTAGACCTTACAGGGTGTAACAAAACACCCAAGTAATACTTAAGGTTCTGCTTCAGACCATCAAACTGAACAATTTTCACTATGGAGCCAACATCGAAATCGAGAAACAAAAATACGCTCTTTCATACTAAACTGCAGTGCCGTCTCGACCCCAGGGGGGGCGTGGTATTTTCTCTATGGTCTCGACTCAAATGTACGGGACGGCAGATTTTTTTTATTTTATCTCGACGTCTCGGCTCCATAGTGAAAATTGTCACTCGGAATAGATTGATGGTCTGAAGCACCCCTTTAAGTATTACTAGGGTGTATTGTTACACCCTCTACAACGTGTTAATGAATTAACGCAAAACTAAAAAGTAGTTTGTTTAGAATCGACACCGCACGGGCTTACTTACCTTACTTACTACCAAAACAAGATAATAAAAATGTATCCATGAGTACGTTAGCGCTTTCTTTCAGTGCTGAAAAGATAACTAATCATTTTTGCCTCAAAACTTAAATTGCGAATAACTTTAAATTTTAAATATCAAAATAATGAAATTATTGTTTCAATCTAATTATTTTGTTATAAATCAGTTGGAGTGTATGAGGTTTGCACTAATTTATTAACACGTTGTATGTATATACTGACCTGCAAAACTAAGTATCACACTTTAGTTAGACGGCAATTTGAAAAGGAGTGTTTTTGTTTAAAAATATAGTATTTTTCAGGCATTCCATAAATGAAGATAATCGACTATGAAGTTTTTATATAAAACAAATAAAAAAAAAACGTTTTGTTTTGCTTCGATAATACATCTTGTGCACTTTAAAGGTTATTGCAATTTTAAAAGTGTAGTACTAAGTTTTGAAGGCCAGTGTAGTTAAGAGGACTTAACGACAAAGTATAATATTACTGCTCGAATTATCATCTAAACGATTATAAAACTGTAATACATTGAAGATATTTACAAAAAAAAAAAAAAAAAGACATGGTTTTTACCTGTCCCTGATTCCAAATCACCAATTTTTGGATTTTTTGTCTGTCTGTTTGTTTGTTTGTTTATTTGTTTGTTTGTTTGTTTGTTTGTTTATTTGTTTTATTTGTTTGTTTGGGTGTTTGTTTGTTCGAGTATCACGTAAAAACTACTGAACCGATTTTGATGAAACTTTTTTTGTTTGATAGCTTATCATCTGACTTAAAATCTGGTATACAATTTATGCGGATAAAGTCGCGGGTAAAAGCTCGTAATATTATAAATTGTAAATTGAAAGTAAACTCTTACTTCCTCTAAAGACCCCACACTGTGCCCATAAATTTGAAATTAGTAATTTTACGAGTAAGTTTACTGTCAGACACAATAGCGAGAGTATGTCTCCTCGCGTCATCTTACTGACCCAAACAATATTGTGAACTGAGTCTGACCTCATGATCTGACACCCTGGAAACATTGCGTTACTAAAACTGTAATTGCTTAATCCTGTTGGACACTGGAAGTGCGATCACGGAAAAACAATTAGGTTCCTAAGTTCCTTCAGTAGGTTATGCTAAGAAGGTCCTAAGTGCCAGGAAAATAATTCCGCTCGTCGCCGTACTCAAGGTATATAGAAGGATTTTGGTCAAATGTATACTTCGTGTTGTTGCAACATCATGTAGGTACAGTAAATATTTACAATATTTTAGTTAGTACTAAAACTGTTTATGTCGTATCTTCGTATTGATCTTCTGTCCACGTATTTATACATCTTTCTGAGGCTATCTGTACAGAGCTACGGAGTGGATTTTGGATTGCTTTGTTTTAATTTCTTCAATACTGCGTCCACTATCGGCACTGTCCACACCGTCAATTCCTTTCTTTAGTTCCATGGCATGGGTGCGTTGCAGCCGCTGCGGGCCAGTGGACGTACAGCTTTATTCAACAGACAGAGTTAAACTAATAGATACTCTTTCTTATACTGTGGTTAAACTTTCAAATGTTTACTGGAACCTGTGCTGGAACTATTATTACACAATCGCAAAAGCATCTTTCATGTGCTTCCCCTTAAAAGAATCGGAGCAAATTAGTACTAAACTGTTTATTAATTAGTATAATATCTTTGTAATTCGATGGTCTTTATAGAAATAGGTACGGAGTAGGGGATTCCGGCACAATAATTAATTAGGTAGGTACCTATACTTACGTCTAACGTGAAAGATAGAGTACTAAAACACTTATTCGAACATTGTTCGAATCCGAGAAATAAAATTTAATACCAGTTCTTCTAACTTCTAGTGAAAAAGAGTACAAATACAGTTGGGCACAAGCACAACTCGACTTGTAGAGTACCCTTACCAATATCATAATGTTTCCGGGAGCGACTGAAAGCGTCAGTCATTTAGAAGCACAACAACATCGGTACCCCATAACTAAGAATGCAAATGAAAAAGGCACATCGAGCAAAGGAGTTTGGTGCAGTTATGTAGGTCACGATAGAAATAGAACAGTCTCTCATTTTTTCAAGGTAGGTTAGTATTTTTGATGACGAGTAAGATGTTGTCGATGTCGGGGTGAATAGCATTTTTGCAAACCGGAACAATTTATGGAAATACCTCGCTGTTTTTTCGTCCGTCCGTCTGTCACAGGCATTTTTCTCAGAGCCCGTAAGACACATGAAGCTGAAAATTTGTACAAGCAATTTATGGTCCAACCAAAGACATAAATAAAGTCAAAAAAACGTAATATATAGAGGAGCAGTTTTGGGGGGCGGAACGAGAAAAAAAAAACTACAATAATCGTGTAGGGTATCAAATGAAAGCTTATAAAAATACGAGTCAAAAAATATATTTTTTTAATTTTTCTTTGAAACTATGTTTAACTTTTCAATAAACTCAGAAAAACTGCTGTCCCTACCGATAGTTAAAATAACTGGCCAAGTGCGTGTCGGACCACGCGCAGAGTAGGGTTCCGTAGTTGCCCGTTTCAATATAATATGGACTTAGAAGGAGGCTTTTTGGAAGTTTGGAGGTTTTTCACCTAACTTATTAAAACCGTAGTATAAATACTACGGTTTAACGGCTAAAAAAGTCTAAAAAGTACATTTTATTATTTGGTCGACTATTACTCGTAAACTACTCGTTCCTTTTTGACTTCGGAACCCTAAAAACTAGAGCCTTGTAACTTGTATTACAAATAAGGTGTAGATGGCGGGAAAATTATCAAGTTGGTACTAAACTTGAATGGATTTACCAAAAAAATACGACCTGTGTAAACTGATCTTCAGTTACTATGAGCTTACGTACTTAGGAAGTATCATCTTAGTACAGAACACAAATTGTCTGAGTTCCGACTCGCACTTGGTTGGGTTTTAGCTATTTTAGGTTCAAAAAGCATGCCTGTAACGCATGATTCTGATGTACTAGATAGTAGTGTAACCTGCGACATCATGCGATGTGACCAAAGATCTCACTAACATTGCCAGGGAACTTGTCCTGTGAAATTATTTGTATGAACAAAATACACGACAGCTATACCAGATATGCTGTGTGAAGTTGTAAGGTATCACTGTAAAACCCCAGACGATAGTACCTATACTATAGGTACTATCGTATACCACTTACAACATACTATAGGTCCTATAGTATGTTGTAAGTGGTAATGGTAGGAGTAGATACAGAAGGGCGGCTCCATACGGTCGAATCGTTCGACCAACTTGATCAGCGTTATGTCCCTACTAGTACGCAAGCACGCAGCGGTGTCCCCTTCCTACTTTTACGCAAGCGGCTCGTAGACAGTGTATTGAAAATTCGCTTTTCTCGCCGCAGTTCGCCCTGTCCCGTGGCACGGTGGCACCCGTGGCCAGGCGGTTAAGTATGTACGAATACGAGTCTACTTATGCTGTGTATCCTGCATCGGTCTGGAGTGCGATTTTTGAACATCACACGTTCAAACGAGTAGTAGAAAGATGCATAATCTTCATAGTAATTTAGAAATTTTCGACTACTCGTTTGACCGTGTGATGTTCAAAAATCGCACTCCTGTCAGCGTTTTGTACAAAGACATATATATCTAATATCTAAACTATTATAAAACTGTAATAGAAGTGTGTACATTGAAGATATTTACAAAAAAAAAATAACGATATGATTTTTAGATGTCCCTGATTCGAAATCACTAATTTTTGGATTTTTTGTCTGTCTGTTTGTTTGTTTGTTTGTTCGTTTGTTTGTTTGGGTGTTTGTTTGTTCGAGTATCACGCAAAAACTACTGAACCGATTTTGATGAAACTTTTTTTGTTTGATAGCTTATCATCTGACTTAAAATCTGGTATATAATTTATGCGGACGAAGTCGCGGGTAAAAGCTCGTTACATATAAATCTATGGTTTTGTACCTACCTCTTTATGTTATGATATTATGACCGCTCTTTCTCTCTCACCCGCATTCCTGACATCTTTCCTGTACCCTATATTCCAGTGACCTAAATTAGCTCTGTGTTTTTTATGACTCTAATTTAGATAAACTTTGAAATTAAACATTATCTAAACACAAAACTTCATCCAAATCGTTATACAGGTTGTTAGGGTAAACAGTTGCAATACTTTAAGGGGTGATTGTACCCAAGACGAAAATGAAAATGTTTTTTCCTCTGGACTTTCCATACTACATTTCAATGCAATCAGGATCGAAAGTTTGTATGAAAAGTCGAAAAATAAAATCCTGTAAGTATGTTTCTCAGGGAAAGTTGTTCAGTATCATATATGACCCCTTAAAGTAATGCAACCGTTTACACAAACACCCTGTATTATAATATAGTGAGTAACAAAAGTTACGTGGATGTTTTGAGTTTTCAGAATATCTCTGACTACTTCTTCGGGGAATAAAGTCGTGATCATATTTTATGCTATGCTATGATACATAATTATATTAAAGTACGAGCTTTAACCCGCGACTTCGTCCGCATAAATTATATACCAGATTTTAAGTCAGATGATAAGCTATCAAACAAAAAAAGTTTCATCAAAATCGGTTCAGTAGTTTTTGCGTGATACTCGAACGAACAAACAAACACCCAAACAAACACACAAACAAACAAACGAACAAACAAACAAACAAACAAACAAACAGACAGACAAAAAATCAAAAAATTTGTGATTTGGAATCAGGGAGATCTAAAAACCATATCGTAATTTTTTTTTTGTAAATATCTTCAATGTACAGACACACTTCTGTTACAGTTTTATAATAGTTTAGATTAGAGATAGGTATATCGAATGGTGATTTATTATAGACTAGCTTTTACCCGCGACTCCATCTGCGTGGACATATAAGCCTATGTATTATTCTGGGATAAGAACTATCTATATGCCAAGTTACACCGAAATCGATTCAGCCATTTTAGCGTGAAAGAGTAATAAACATCCATACATCCAAACAAACATTCGCGTTTACAATATTAGTAGGAAGTAGGACTGTTGTTGTACAAATGCGCTTTGTTAACATTATAGATAATGTAGTAAAATGTAAAATATGAAATGCAATATAAAGGTTTCGATTGGTTGTCTACCTCGCTCGCTAACAAATATTATATATATACAGGATGTCCTCCTTTTTATATAAACCGACGCGGAACGTCGACCCAACGGATGATGATGGTTAGATCATGTCAGACCAGAATACTTACAAAAAAAAAACAATCTATCTATATTTTACTTTAAGAGATATTGACAGTTTTATGAAATTCATGAAAATCATTACTTTTTTGAGTGCCACGGTTACAAATGGTATATGAAGTATTGTATATATATCTGGTAAGTATACAGTATCTGTTGTGTATTAAAACTATCAATAGGTATCTCGAAAATTATGGCACTTTTACTAAAGTAAAATTTTGATATTCTGGTCAGACATGAACTAACGTATCAGCATCCGCCGGCAGGGTTGACGTCGGTTTATGGGACACCCTGTATTTGGTTTAGTTAATAATAAAATTATCGTTTCGCAGTCTAGTCTGGAAAGCAGTGCTCTATTTGCATTCCATCGAATAATATCTGTCGGCTTCTTACGATATCTATGCATTATTCATAAGCTTCTTAGCTTATTTCTACTGATCCCATTGATTTGTTTTTCATTGGTAGTCTTCTTACACCTGCGATTCAGGCTTAAAAAATTAAAATTTTATAATAGTAGGTATAAAGACAGATAGATAATTATTTTGAGCGTAAAAGTTTTACAACTTACTAATTACACTTATGGTAGGTTTAGACGATGACAATTTTGCGGCGCCTCAAAAAAAGCACTGTATAAACACTTTTGGCACGACTATTTTACGGCACGGAAAAAATCACGCGTCGCTAGTGACCTCCGCCCGCGTCTCTCGCATCCCCCTTGCTAATTTTTAGACTCGTGTAAACGGGTCGTGCTAATCGTTAGCACGGTTTTCTCTAGCAAATCCATTCGCATGCCAACAAATTGGCGCTGGAAATTAGCAGCGTGTAAACGAAAGCGTGCCGTGCTTTTTTTTCGTGCTAAAAATAGGCGCCGCGAAATTGTCATCATCTAAACCTACCATAATTTACAATTTTAGTTAATTAATTAATTATAGTATACGCGAATTAAGAATTTTCAGGTGGATATACTTACAGGATGTAAGTGAAAGCCTAGCAAATACTGAAACGGTGAACTCAGACCATCAAACTGAACAACTTTCACTATGGAGCCTAGCTCAGGAAACGCAAAAAGAAAATCTGCTGTCCCATACAAAACTGCTATACCTACGCTAGGGGAGACTGGGTACGGTTGCATCAATTTTGCTTTGAACGCCCCTAGCACTGCCATTATGACACATTATTACAAACAAAACACTTATAATGAGAGAGTAGACTTTTGTTTTCAAATACACATTAGAATTCGAGGCTTAACTGCCATAGTTTTTAGATGGGAAGCGTTAAATCAAAAGAAGTGCCTCTGGTTCAACCGTCCCCATACCAGGGGCGGTTGAACCAGTGATGGGGGTCAGTTGAACCATAAAATAAAATCAGTTTCTATATTAATAATCAACAAAAATAGTTAAATTTCAGTATGGCACCATTTCTATCATTCTTAATAATTGAGTCGTGCCTGAATAAACACACAAGAACATAAAAAGAGCTCTGCTACTCTGGTTTAAACTAAATAATTAATAATCAGTCTTAATAATTGAATGATGTCTTTAAGATTCATTTTCCTTAGCTCAAATAATCTGTAGGAACGAAACCAAGCTGTTAAGCTTGTTTTCAAAAGCTCTGTCAATAACTAAAAATTTTTTATAAAATGTTGTTAAGATAACAGAGAACCGAAACAGATTAATCGCAGTTTTGAGTTCTTCATAAGCGTTTTCGTAGTGAGTTATATCTGATTCACCTCTAAATGTTTTTTTGACACGTTGTCTGGGCATCTACACCGAAAAAAGCAAACCTTATCATTGGTTCAACCGTACCCACAAAAATTGGTTCAACCGTCCCCATCCCCCTCAACCGCCACTAAAACGAACGCAGCGTCGAGACAAAACAACATAAACAAAAACCAATCACGGTTTCCGAATCTCTAAAGTCTCATAATAATAGAGAAAAACACTCAAATCCTAATTATGAACAAACCAATTAGAAAAAGAAGACAATAGAAAATACTTACTTTCAGTCAAAAAAATACAATAGGGTCCCCTGGAAACGTACAACGCGCGGGAAGTGCGACGCGTCACTGTAATTCATATCCGGACCCGCCGGCCGCGTATTTCTCTCATTGTACTCCTCACCGTACAGCTAATAGTTTACGAGTTATTCTCGTTGGTGCAACCGTACCCTGGTGCAACCGTACCCAGTCTCCCCTACTAAAATGTATGTATTATGTTCCTAACTCAAAATAAATTCTTTTATTTACTGCGTTTGATTGGGGTCTACCGTACCGATATTATACAGGGTGAAATTGATATCATTAGCATCCTCTTAAACTAAGAGTCTACCCATCAAACTGAACAACTTTTACTATGGGAGCAAGCCGAATGGAGCAAAAAAGAAATCTGCTGTTCCATTCTAAACTGCAGTGCTTACTCGACTCAAATGCATGCAATGCAACAGCTGATTTTTTTTTGCTCCGATCAGTTTGCTCCCATAGTAAAAGTTGTCTGTTATCTTAGTTTAAAAGGATGCAAATGATATCAAATTCGCCCCGTAGACTAGGAACATTATATTATGTAGATACTTATGTAGATAAGATCGTTCAGCCTGGTCTTCTATTCTATCCCTGTCTGTCAAAGCAATTTTTAGGGTTCCGTAGTCAACAAGGTACCCTTACGTCCGTTACACACATACGGAATTGC
This sequence comes from Agonopterix subpropinquella, assembly GCA_922987775.1. Lineage (NCBI taxonomy): Eukaryota > Metazoa > Arthropoda > Insecta > Lepidoptera > Depressariidae > Agonopterix > Agonopterix subpropinquella. The sequence continues at coordinate 49,229,889 of OV277693.1, read as the reverse complement.
AATCCGGAATCCTGATTCAGGATTCAGTGTTGTCAACTATAGTTACAAAAAATAATAGCGTGCTGTTCAAAAAATTACTAAATAAAAATGTATGAAACGCCAAATGAATGACAATAATTGCATTTTTAGGTATTTATTAACACGAAACAAACAATTTCTATAATAATAATTACTTTCATGTGAGGAGTTCAAGACGTTACGAATGTTACGATGATGATTTGTAAATTGTATTCCAATATTAATGCAACTATATCAAAAGCATGGTACAATAATATACTGCGCCTGGTATTCTCTTCCGATCGCGTGACTGACACAAGCCTACGTCATCATACCCTTTTACCATGTTTAGCGGCCATTTTTTTGTGACGTAGGCTTGTGTCATTCTGGGAATAGAAGACCTTGTTTTTTTAGACTATGATCAAAAGACTCTCGATAGTTTCAACATTAGACATAATCTGCATACAAAATGGCATGAACCATTATCACACAAGCAATTTTTGAGCGTAGGCGATTTCGCAACTATACCGCAACGACGTCGCAACTGCACCGTCACGATTCGGTACCGTTCGTTCCATCAATGCCTACGCTCAAAAATCTTTTTAAAACATGCCACCTAAGACATAAAAAAAATCACTAGATCTAGTGAAAAGTCTCTGAAAGCGGCAACACTCCATACAGAATCTAATTCCGAATCAGGTTTATTCCGGATGTGTGTGGTGGGCCTTATAGTTTCGCCATGTCCGTCCGTCTATCCGCGGCTTTACTAGAAAGCTGTAATTTGGCATGGGCTTGGGCATACATCTTAGACTACTTATTATAAGGACCGGCCTTGCGGTAGCATTTCCCCTCTGCCACGGTATAAGATCAATGATCATGTACATTCAACATTCAATTTTATATCTTATCACTTGATCACTAAACTAGACAGCCTATTATTGTGAAACAATAATTTCGAACTTAGAACGTTTGGGGTTTACACGAGACTACTTTTCATGATTTTGAACATTCAAAATTAGAATCTAAAGTCATAGGGAATAAAATCCAAAGTTGCGGATAACATGTTACCTTGCCCCCCGCAAAAAGTGGCAGAAAGTTTGTTAGTAGAATGACACGTGGTTACGCGTCCCAGTCTAGGGCATACATCGACAAAGGGGTAAAATAAAATCTTGCAAAATATTCAGCCTGCATTGCAGTGTGGCAACCCTAAAGACTACAACTTACGGAATATGTCTCCACCACTCAGACCGATTGAATTTCTTCCACAAAATTTGAGATCGGGAACGACGAAGACTGTCGTTAGATTGGCTGATACTTTTTAAAACTTCGTCCGGTCTGATAGTTCGTTTCATACACGAGGTCCCGCGGATAAAGCTGCTTTCGTTTTTGTACCTACGCGCTCTCACAGACGAGCGATACTTTACGGTCGCCGGGTGTCGCGGAGGGTCCGACCGTAAAATGTATGAGCGCGGCGCTCTGCGACCCACCGCGACAGCAAAGTGTCGCTCGTCTGTAAGAGCCCTACGGTCTTGGCATACGAGTTTTGTCATGAATACGAACCGTAGAACGGAATTGAACGTCCGTCCTAAACGCGCACAATCGATAATTTGCTAACCTGAAGTACCAACCTACCAATAATTTTTACTATCGATGTTTCTCGGAAAATGTTTTATTGAATAAAGCTTTTTCTCTTTCGGTACGACATTATTCAAACCACCACCACAATGTACACACGGCGACAGATCAACCTACCCATAGCTGAACTCTATGTTCATAGACATAAGGTCGAACTATGGGTACGTTGATCTGTCGCCGTGCGTACACAATCGTAAGGCGCTGTCCTATTGCCATCGCTCGCGCGATCATGCGTTCATCCGACGAAAATCATTGTGCCACTGTGCGTTTAAACATACTTATATCTGAATAAAAATATAACAATTCGATCGCATCTCATGATAGCACGACCTTCTATAGGATATTCCGCAGATATAAGTATGTTTAAACGCACAGTGGCACAATGATTTTCGTCGGACGAACGCATGACCGCGCGAGCGATGGCAATAGGACAGCGCCTTTCAGTTATTCATACACTCACAGGTATTACTTTGCTCATTATTTCTTTTTTACTAAAAATTTTTATACAGTTGCAAAAAGACATCCCCCGAAAACTCAAAAGGGTGAAATTACCCATCCATATGAACAACTTTTACTATGGGACCAATTGTGAAAACTCAGAAAGAATCTGCTGTTCCAAACATTTTGCGCGGTAGGTATATTTGAATATCAATCAATTATAAATATTCTTTATTTTACACCAAAACATAAAAAGTAAAATACAGAGAAAAAATACAAGAGGCACAAAATAAGGCGGTCTTATCGCTAAATATTAAATATGTAACTTTTTTTAGTTCTCGTACTTGGTCCCATAGTAAAGGGTACTTTCACCCCTTTGCGTTTTCGGGAGATTTCTTTTTACTTCCTGTGTGGACAGCAGTACCATTTTATCCCTGTAATTCAGAACAGACCACGTGGTTTCTCCACCACAAATTGATATCTCCACCATCTTATAAACTCGTACCTAAGTAATCAGCATTTTTATAAAGTACGAGTATCAATCGAAGCGGTATCTACTAGCGAGGTTATCTAGTGCTATCTTACTATGGTGACGCAGTGAGTACGCCCCTTGAACCCTTCGGTAGGTACCTCTACAGCGCGGCATAAACAATACTATTACTTACATATTTACTCTATGCTATTACGAAAAAACAATAGGAAACTGCCTTATTTTGTGCCTCTTGTATTTTTTCTCTCTGTTATTTACCTTATGTTTTGGTGTAAAATTACAGTTTATTTGTTTGAATTAGATAGCCGCTTTATTACGCGGGGTTAACCTACCTGCTGTGCCGAGAGTCGCGCGTTCGAATCCCGTAAGGGACAAATATTTGTATTATGAATACTAATATCGGGTGGTCATGGTCAGATCGTTAAACTGAACAACTTTCTCTATGGCACCAACATCGAAATCGTGAAAACAAATTCGCTCTTCCATACTAAACTGCAAACCTACTCGAGCCAAATGTATGGGAAAGCCAATTTTTTTTCGATATTTCGATGTTGGTCTCATAGAGAAAATTGTTCGGTTTAATGGTCTGATTATTCCCTTAAAAAGTGTCAGCATATTAAGAAGGACCCTGTATATTATGGTGTTTTAGGTGTCCGCTGGTGTCCCTTTCTTTTGTCTATTTTTTTTTACAAGCGTCACACAAAAATTTCTGGACCGATTTTGATGAAATTTTGTGTTTATATTTCAAAACTGGTAGGTATAACCTTTATAGCCGGTGCGGACTAATTTGCGAGCAGTATGTTGACTTCAAGCTCCTTCCTTCGGATTGAGGGTGGTGGGAGATACAAAGTACTGCCGCAACGACCCGGTGTGTGGGGCAGAGGGGAGGGGGAGGGGGGGGGGGGGGGGAGAGAGGGGCCAAGGGGGAAGGGGGTTCGAGTCACGCCGCAGCCGGCGAGACGCGTCGGCGCCACACGATCCCGACATAACAATACATTTCCCTATATCTATCTACAATATAAAACATTCCTATATACATTCTCTATGGATCAGTATTAAAATTGTGACATGTCTTGTAGTAGATTATAAAAATTTTAGCAAAAACCCTAACAGATTTACAGATATACCTAGCTAAATGAACACAGAGTACTTGTTCGCAATTTGCATGATTATGATAATACCAAAGAGGATATAAATTCTAAAAATAACAAAATGAAACAAAATTTCCTCAAAAAGGGGAACGTAGTAGTAGTAGGTTTGCCCTGTAATAAGGCCGTAACCTTCAGTTTTCAGCGGCGAGTCGATGAAATGTTTCGGGTTGAAGTAACAGCTGATTACGTAACGCATGACCGGTTCAATGCACTCTGAAGAGATTTAAACAAACAAACGTCAGTAGAATGTAGAATACTGATTAGATTATACAACATATAAATAAATGAAGGAAAACACACAAAAAAGAAAAGTGCTGACATCAAAAGCTGCACATTGAATGTATGTTCAAATTATTGTTATAACTGAGGGGGGGGGGGGGGGGGGCTATCCTTTCGCAAGACCTGGAGGTTATGAACAAATACTACCTGAGACGGCGACTCTGCCCAAACCCTACTAAGATAGAGGTTACAGCGTTCCACCTAACAAACTGCATGGCCGATAATGAACTTACAGTCGCCTTCGATAATGAACTTTAATATCTTGGACAATGTCACACAAATTATCTAGTCACATTTAAAGTACCAGAATCTAGCCTGGACTTGTATTATGATGACTAGACAACGATATAGAATACATACATAGATACAAACATCCATGACTCGGGTACAAATGTTCATATTCATCATACAAATATTTGTCCCTTACGGGATTCGAACCCGCGACCCTCGGCACGGCAGGCAGGTTCACTACCAACTGTGCTACCGGGCCGTCAAACTTACAGTCGCGGAAAAAGGGTCCAGCACAATTTTAACCCAAAGTACCTACCTGGGAATCACTCTGGACCGCTCACTGATCTTCAAGGACCACATGCGGAACACCAGCCAAAAAGTAAAAACTAGAGTCAACCTTCTGAGCCGTCTCGCTGGAACTACGTGGGGAGCCCGAGCTGACGTCCTACGTACATCTGCAATGGCGCTTGTCTATTCACTCAGAATTCAGGCAGAGTACTGCGCTCCGGTTTGGTATCGCAGTGCGCATGTTAATTAGGTGGACGTCCAACTAAACCGAGCCATGCGTACAATCACGCATATAGCTCCGCCGCATCTCAGACGGACAAGGGCGGCCTCTGGCGAATGGGCAAATGCGCGGAACAACTTGCAGCCATATCAGATGCCTATCAGGTCCTCCTGATAGGCATCCAGGGTCCTCCCTGGACGACGTTCCGAGCTCCCAACTACCATCCCGCAAACCCATCTGGTCAGACGAAGAAGCCAAGTCACCTTTCGACGTGAGTTCTCGGTGGCACTCCGTGTGGCAATCAAAAACGCAGGCAGGCACTGATCTGGGCCTCAATTGCGCAATTTTATACGGTTTTGGTTTGGTTTTGGTTTTGGTTTAGTTTTGGTTTAGATTTGGTTTAGCTGAAGTAAAAAAGCTATCGCGATATTTTTTTCTGAACGGTTAAATCGCACAATACAGAAAATTCGATCGAACGGACATCAAACGTTGCGCCAACGTATCTTCCGAAATAAAGCTAAATCGTTACCGTTAATATAATTTGCGCGATACGAATTGTGCATAACGTAACGTTTTTGGTTGTGGTTTTGTTTTGGTAGTATCGTTCAAACTTAGGGCGATCAAGGCCCTGGTCTCAGATCCCACAAAGCGGCTTCCTGGTTTTGAATTGGACCGAAAATCTTGGGTTGGCTGAACAGAATCAGAACTGGAGTCGCTCGGTGTAATCTGTGTCTCGGTGTGCATCTTCACAAGTGGGGTATAAAAGACTCACCCGACTGCGTGACGACTGCGGTGCTCCGGAACAGACTGTCAAGCACATTGTAAACGAGTGCCCTGGCACAAGATTCGACGGTGGAATCCGGGAGTTGAACAAAGGAACCCCGAGAGCCAAACTATGGCTCAAAACCATCGATATAAATTTGTAAAACCCGCAGGAATGAAACATGCCATACGAATAATAAGTAATAATTGTTTTAACTGGATTAAATAGATATCAGAGGATTCAGAGGAAGTTTGAAACCTTTCGTATCGTAAGGACACTTAAGCAAAAGGCCCTACACATCAAAATGACACAAGATCAAATTGACCTAATAGCGAAACGTCCTATTCAGCAAAATGACCTGTTAGCAAATAGGCCTAAAAGCAAAACGACCACTAAATAAAAATGTCACAGTAGCACCTGTGACAGAGAAACTGCGGGTAAATCCATAGGATCGTGGTTTATGGACGCGGAGAGCTAACACCCTGGATAAACCTGAAAAGTCAAACACTATCTATATTCTAGGTACAAAATATCATCAAAAATTTTTGAGCTATTTCGGAAAAACCATTACTAGGTAATAAGGATATGTGTGTATCTGCATTATATCTACACTAATAATATAAAGAGGTAAGTTTGTGTTTGTTTGTATGTAGGGGGTAATGGAACTACTGAACCGATTGTAGTACATTACTGCAGCGGCCAGCAACAGAGGCATTGATGGACGAACGTGTAAATGTGGGCCGAGGCGAAGCCGAGGCACACATACGTAAGTCCATCAATGCCTAGTTGTGGCCAAGGCTTGTATAGTACTTTTCTCAAACAATGCGCGGAAATTAAAACAGTAAATTTTCTCAAATAATTCGTGGAAATTAAAACTCTTTTCAAAATCAATGACGAACATCGAACAACAATTAGTTTTTTTTTCAATAAACAGCTTTCTATTTGCAAGGCAGTTCGAAATTTAAATAAAACCTTTGATAAGTTACCTCCTTGGTCGCCATGTTTCGGAGAAAAAGATCGTTCCATTTTAAAATTACACGACAGATATGAGTTTAGTATGTAATTTATTTGGTCACTAAACACGACAGATATGGATTTTCATACAACATTGCCGGCCGCTGCGCGCATGTATTTGGCCAGTACTGCAATTTCGATTTATCTCGAAGAAGGTTGTCAAAATAATGCTCACATTTCCAAGCATGTTTGAGAAAAAACTCTTTCAATATAACAGTAGCACAGAACAGAGTACTATAAAGCTACGACTATTCTTTTGCTTTTAGGAAATTCCGCGTTAAAGACATTTTGCGTTTAAGACATTTTGCGTTTAGGAACTTCCGCGTTTAAGACATTTTGCGTTTAGGAACTTCCGCGTTTAAGACATTTTGCGTTTAGGAACTTCCGCGTTTAGGGCATTTCCTGGGTAACATAGGCTATATTTTATTTTGATACGCGAACAAGGTCGCGGGCAAAAGCTAGAATATTATACACTAGCTATTGCTCGCGACTCGGTCTGCGTGGACTTTAAAAAAAGGATCCTATGTATCTATCCAGAACATATTCTATCAGTGTACCGAATTACATCCAAACCCGTTCATACGTGATTGAGCCACAGTCATACAAACTTACCAACCTCCAAAAATATTGTCACAAACTTTCACATTTATAATATTAATAGGATATACAGGGTGAAATTGATATTATTAGCTAGCATCCTTTTAAACTAAGAGTCCACCCATCGAACTGAACAACTTTTACTATGGCAGCAAACCGATCGGAGCAACAAAAAAATCGGCTGTTGCATACATTTAAGTCGCGAACTCGCGCATCGACATTGCGGTTTGGTATCGAACATCCGATTTTTTATTTGCTCCGATAGGTTTGCTGCCATAGTAAAAGTTGTTCAGTTTGATGGGTAGACTCTTAGTTTAAAAGGATGCTAATGATATCAATTTCACCCTGTATAAGGTTAAAAGACATTGCCCACGTGACATAAAGTATTCGTTTCGGGTCGTTTCGCAGCTGGCGAATGTATAGTATATATGATTAAAGAACAAATACAAATCGTATGATAGCTGAAATTATACACAGGATAGGAGGAATATCGTGCTTCCCAATGAAATGGAAATTATCCTTTTGGGATCCGAGTGGGATTTCTTATAAAATTCAAATTCATCAATACTAATTATAAACTTTGATTATGCTATCTGTTATCATTAACAAGTGCCATGGTTCAGCTTCGCCAACTAATTTAAAATAACCCTATATACAAAGGGTTAATGAATTAACGCAAAACTAGAAAGTAGTTTGTGTAGAATCGAGAGCAGAATCGAATTATCATGGTTTCAGCATAGGTATTTTTTTTTTCAAAATGTAAATACAGCACGGCCTTGATAATCCGTACCCCAGCTTGCTCGTCCGAACGCCTCTATAATCCGAACGACCCCCCTTACCCCTGCGCAACTGCCATTTCTCACAGTTTCTGTCCCGCAGTGCGATCCGAACGCTTCGTGCATCCGAACAGGGTATAAATTTTCGGTGTTCGGATCATCGAGGCCCTGCTGTAATTTGTTTGTAAAATTTATATTTACGTAACCCGATGTCAACACACCGCACGGGTACACTCACCCTACTTACTACCAAAACAATATTATTAAAACGTATCCATGAGTACGTTAGCGCTTTCATTCACTGCTGAAATGATAACAAATAATGTTTGCTTCAAAACTTAAAATGCGAATAACTTTAATAATAATAATTTATATTTATTTATTTTCTCAAACACAGACAAAAGTTACAGATACAGTAGGTAGGTACTTAGATTATATTATAATTAAACATTTTGTTGTGATGAGACTGGAGTCTGAGATAGGCTTTAAAAGTTCAAGACTGGTTCCACAGATCTACAGGCCCTCATCTCGGACATAATGATAGCTCTTAAGTCAACTAGTTAACACTTATAGGTATGATAGTTACATTTCGCTCAAAAGTAATGAAAAGATAAAATAAATAAATGGCAGTTTACTTTAAATTTTAACTATTAAAATAATTAAATTATTGTTTGAATCTAATTCTTTTGTTTTAAATCAGTTGCGGTGTATGAGGTTTTGCGCTAATGCATTAACACGTTGTATTATAATGTATGTACATACAAGGATCTTGCTTTTTTGGTCCCGCTCAATCTATTCGTTCACTGACGATTTAACAAAAGGGGTTTTCGATCTTTTATACTGACATAGGGCCATTTGCCTACTTCCTTTTAAAAAATCTGAAATTTTCTATCATATTAAACTCACGACCAACCTTCTGTTTGAAAATTTTGTAGTAGCAATGCTCACATTTAGCAATGAAAGTTTCAGGATGGAATTAAGAGGTGGTTTTCACTCACATAAACACTGCATAAGAAACTTTTGATCATGGGAAGAATTGGGGTAATCCATTTCAAGACGGAAACACACCGCAATTTCTATCATACTCATTCTCGTCAATACAGGGGTGTAGAATTAAATGCGTTACAATGATATCGAACAGGGTGCTTCAGACTATCAAACTGAAGAACTTTCAGTATGGGGAGAATGTCGTCATCTTCTTTTCGTGTCAATAGTTCTTCAGTAAAGATAAAGATAATTACAAGGTTTGACACTAAAGTAATAATAGAAGGGCGAGTCAGATGTGTTTTTATATTTTACTGGCCAGGTGTTCGGCTAGCCTGATAGCGTCAGGTGTAGCTGTATTTAAATCCTCTCTCCTACAGATGTTTGGGCACAACGGGCATTCTAGCAGATGACCCATCGATTGGATAGGTTCGCCGCAATCACACTGTGTTAAGCCAGGATCCCTATACCCCCATAATTGCACCAATTTAGTTTGCAACGGCCGACCTGAGTGCGAAGCCGATTTAAGGATTTCCACACTTGCCATTGCAGATTGTGTCCGGGACGTAGTTCTTCCTGTGGGGAAATGAATTCAGCTGGTGGAGGCATCTTTCCTTTCCAGAGAGTGCATCTTGTAGAAGACGGGTCATTATTTATAGCCGTCGTGCAACGTTGGAGGCTCCTACGACTCTACAAAAATGTCGTAATCGCGAACAAATATTAGCTGTTTCATAGAAAATGTTCACTCGACCATTCTTTGCAAAATGAGCAGATTTTTTTCGAGCTTTCATGGTTGGTCCCATATTTAAAGTGGTTCGGTTTGATGGTCTAAAACACGCTTTTCAATAATATGTAACGCATTTAAGTTTACACCATGTATAATGTCTTGTTATTTGTGTGAATTTTTAAAATTCAAATTGTAGTCATAGTAGGCTTCAAGCCTGCTGATTTCACCATTATATTTGACAACTATTGTTTACACGTTCTATCAAACGGTTAAGGAGCAAAGAAAATTAAACAAACAACAAAAATTAGGCTGGTTTTCATACAACCTGTAAATTTAACACATTTCAATCTAAACTATTATAAAACTGTAACAGCAATGTGTCTGTACATTAAAGATATTTACAAAAAATAAATTACGACATTGTTTTTACCTGTCCCTGATTCCAAATCACCAATTTTTGGATTTTTTGTCTGTCTGTTTGTTTGTTTGGGTGTTTGTTTGTTCGAGTATCACGCAAAAACTACTGAACCGATTTTGATGAAACTTTTTTTGTTTGATAGCCTGTCATCTGACTTAAAATCTGGTATATAACTTATGCGGACGAAGTCGCGGGTAAAAGCTCGTAATTAATAAACTTGGCTAAAACCATCGTACTCGAAATCTAGAACAGGTATCATTTCTACTCCACGGACCTGAAAAAAAGACGGACGTAATGTCACTCTAAAAAGAGGTGAAGCATGCAAGGTCCTATAATTTCGTTTGTTCTACAAGGGACCTACACTCACACAGACGCACAAGTTCTAGACGCAAGTCCGACAACCCACCGCCATATGTACCGCGCGATAGGGCGACAGCACGCACACTCATATAAATGGGTGCTTCACTTTTGATTAGACGAGATTCCGTCCGTCTTTTTTTCAGGTCCGTGTTCTACTTCTCAAAATGGAACATATTTTGTTATAGAACTTTATAAAGCTTTATGATTTTAATTGATCCCAAAAAAAAAAATTACTAAATAGTACCTATAGTATACAGGGTGTTTGAAAGGTGGGCGCGGACCTTTGAAGGGACGTTAGTATAGACCATTTAGAACATGTTGAGCCATATTTGTCCTAGACCAAGTCTGATATTTGAAATGATAGCTGAAATGTCATTTTTTTTAAATGAATTTATTAGTCCAATGTGTCCTTTGTGCATTTTAAGGCACCATTGTGTCCAAAATAGAAAATAAAGACTATTTAAATTTAACAGAAAAATTTTAAATTAAAAAATCGTACTTTTAATGTCATTTAAAAAAATAAATAAAATATCTACAGATGTTCAAAACATTTTAAAAACATGCTTGGTTATTGCCCTTTCTTTCGAGGTATCATTTACTAAGATGACTTTTCAAATTTCGAAATTAGGGTGCATGAACCAGTTAAGGGTGACAAATCCAAAATTTCAAACAAATTAAAACGAAACAGTTTTTGCTTAAATAACTTAAGATTGATCTCTTAAAACAAATTGCGAGATTATTTTTAGACTTACAGTGCAATAATAATAAACTTACCACAACCAAATTAAAGAGAGAAGACTTAGAAAACTAAACAAAGGCCGTGGTGGCGCGTTTGACAACAAAAAGCGTAACCTTATGAGCTTTAGTTATTAGTAGTATGTTTTCTTTTTTATGTCTATTTTTACTTCGATTTGAGTCATTTGCTTAAATAATTTTTAAGCAAATAAAAAAAACTGTACTTTTAGAAAAAAAAAATCTCGTTTTCAAAATGACTTCCGCCATTTCGTATACATTTTCTGTTTAAACTAAACGTTATTAGCATTTAATTGAAAAATGTTGGGTTTTTGGCACAAAAAACGTATGAGTACTCTAAATCAGAAAAAAATCTGACTTGGTCTAGGACAAATATGGCTCAACATGTTCTAAATGGTTTATACTAACGTCCCTTCAAAGGTCGCACCCACCTTCCAAACACCCTGTATATTTTCAATGTATTAGTTTTTATCCACTAACTTGGGTGCAATGTTGCCGTTTCTGAATGGCTTTCAGCACTTTCCCAAATTTCAAGAAACTACATTATTTTCTTGTATTAGAACAAAAATGTTGGTCCGTTTAAGGAGCAGGGATCGATACCTGCTTTAGAAGCCCGACCCGATTCGCTCGTAGACAGAGACAGCCTGTATAAATACTCCAGAGAGCTGCAATTCTATTACAGAAGTAAAGTAAGCCGGATGTCATATCAATGAAAATAAAAACTATTTACAACTTCAAATTAGACAATATTAAGCTATATCGAGTAAATTGCCTTCAGGTTGCACCTTTCAGTAAATGTTTTAACCTTTACCGGTTGCAAACCTTGAAGTTAACCTATAACATACTAATTCGTATCGATCGTTGAACCTCCTTTGATAGAATAGGCGAAATAAGGCATTTGCTACTTCGATTGGGTTTCGATGTTAAGAGGAAAGGCGGTCTGCAACAAATTTGAAGAATAGGTTTTTAATGGGACAACCGATTTTTTAGTTGCTCCGATCGGTTTACTCCCATAATAAAAGATTTTCAGTTTGATGGGTAGACTCTTAGTTTAAAAGGATGCTAATGATATCAATTTCACCCTGTATATGGCAAGTTTAGAATATCCTCTGGTACCTTATTATAATAGCGTATACAGTGTCCCATGAAATATGTGTTGGCTGACCTTACTGAGTCGAAAATGTCGCAACTCTAGGGTTGCCAGCTTCAAAGAAGTCATTTATTAACCTGGTAACCCTAGAATTGCGGCAGATTGAGAGGTGGTAGTTAACCCTAGTTTTTAGGATTCCGAAGTCAACAAGGAACCCTTATAGTTTCGCCATGTCTGTCCGTCTGTCGGTCTGTCCGTCTGTCGGTCTGTCCGTCTGTCCGTCTGTCGGTCTGTCGGTCTGTCGGTCTGTCCGTCTGTCCGTCTGTCCGTCTGTCCGTCTGTCCGTCTGTCCGTCTGTCCGTCTGTCCGTCTGTCCGTCTGTCCGTCTGTCCGTCTGTCCGTCTGTCCGTCTGTCCGTCTGTCCGTCTGTCCGTCTGTCCGTCTGTCCGTCTGTCCGTCTGTCCGTCTGTCCGTCTGTCCGTCTGTCCGTCTGTCCGTCTGTCCGTCTGTCCGTCTGTCCGTCTGTCCGTCTGTCCGTCTGTCCGTCTGTCCGTCTGTCCGTCTGTCCGTCTGTCCGTCTGTCCGTCTGTCCGTCTGTCCGTCTGTCCGTCTGTCCGTCTGTCCGTCTGTCCGTCTGTCCGTCTGTCCGTCTGTCCGTCTGTCCGTCTGTCCGTCTGTCCGTCTGTCCGTCTGTCCGTCTGTCCGTCTGTCCGTCTGTCCGTCTGTCCGTCTGTCCGTCTGTCCGTCTGTCCGTCTGTCCGTCTGTCCGTCTGTCCGTCTGTCCGTCTGTCCGTCTGTCCGTCTGTCCGTCTGTCCGTCTGTCCGTCTGTCCGTCTGTCCGTCTGTCCGTCTGTCCGTCTGTCCGTCTGTCCGTCTGTCCGTCTGTCCGTCTGTCCGTCTGTCCGTCTGTCCGTCTGTCCGTCTGTCCGTCTGTCCGTCTGTCCGTCTGTCCGTCTGTCCGTCTGTCCGTCTGTCCGTCTGTCCGTCTGTCCGTCTGTCCGTCAGTCCGTCTGTCCGTCTGTCCGTCTGTCCGTCTGTCCGTCTGTCCGTTTGTCCGCGGATTAGCTCAGAGACGGTTGCTGTAATTTAGCATGGATATATACATATATTAATCACGCTGACAAAGTGGTAAAATAAAATCTTGAAAAATATTTTTTAGGGTACCTCCCCTACACGTGAAGTGGGGAAGACATTTGTTCTTCGCGCCTACCCCATGGTGTGGGATATCATGGATAGGTCGTTTAAAAATATGATGGGTGTGGGAAAACCATTTTTTGATCAGAGGGATCCGTTAGCGAAATATTAAGCTTTAAAGTAAACATTTTTGTTAGAGTCAAGTTTCCTCCCCCTGCCAGCTAAACGGTTGTTCCTGGATATGTGAAAAAATTTATATAACGAAATTAAAAGGAAAACTATCACCGCTAAGTAGGCTTTACAAGTTTACGAGTAATAGTCGATCAACTTATAAAATTTACTTTTTAGACTTTATTAGCCGTTAAAACATTCGTGGACAGTGAACGAGACACAATAGAACTTTTATTGTTATCACTGCTATAGCCTGTCACTGTCCATTATTCTTTAGCAAGTCCATTATTTTTTAGCAAAACTTGGACAATAGCAGGAGACAAGTTCAAAAATTCTGTAGTCTTTACAAGAATGTTGGTAATGAAAGTTTCAAACTCCTCAGCCACTTCCGCCTCTGAGCTAACTACACCATGAGCTTAATTGAGATTTCCTCATAGAGTAAGAAGAGATGGCATATCGGCTTGTTTCTATAGAAAATGTTGTCGCCAACAAAGGGGGTGAAAAACGGGTGAGGGGAAGGGTTAACATTTAAATACGCTACTTCCCGCTAGATGTGTATGATATGACGTCAGGCCCAGTTGAGTATCTGTGCACAGTTCGATACAACATCTCTACCCCAGGGGAGCGCGTTATTTTCTCTATGGATTTCCTGTACTCTTTTAGGTTCAGTTTTATATTCCAGTTTCTCGGTTAGTCACATTCCAAACAGTTTTAACCTTGTTGTCAAATAATTGTCCGACTTCCTAATTTGATTGATGATATGTATAGGTTTCGAATTTTCGATGATATGCAAACTTTTCTAAATATGAGAAAGACTATGGCTATGGTTTTCCTTTTATTGAATCCGGGAAATGGACGTTCGGGTCAACAGTGGACGTTCGGGGAAAAGGACGTAACCGACCTGATCTGTTTAGTTTACTTGCTGGATGTCTGAACACAGCGGTAAAATTGGGCAATTTCATTTTCGAAGGCTCCTAAAAACAAAACATTCGCAGAGGTAACACACCCAGATTGCAAAATATTTGCTCTAGTGTCATTAACTCAATATCCAAGTAGGAAACAGGGGAATACGTTATCACTATTTAGGAAAGTGATGATATCGTTATCTCTGGAAGAGAATAGATCGACAATAACAATTTGTTTTTATTAATAAGTTTCATTAAAATTTATGTTTTAACAAGCTGCCACATTTAATGCATAATTTCATGTGAATTATTATGAAAGCGATATTTACAGGATAGCGTTACGTCGTGTTACTCTCGATAGACAACAAGACTTTATTTCAACCTAAAATAATACTTTTATAAACTGTATTTCCTTAATTTCCTAGAAAATACAAAATAGTCCTTGTTTTTATAGCAGATATTATATAGATTTAACAGGGCTTGGATTGCTGGCACATATTCAGCATGATAAAATTATACTGCGAGCATATAACAGAAATCAGTGGTCAGATTTAATGGGATGATTCACACCATTAAACTAAAAATCTTTCAGAATGAAGCTAATATCGAAGCCGCGCCATGAACTCGACAGACGAAGAATAAGAAGGTTAGGAGTCTAGAGAACCCTCCAGCGGCGGCGGGCTGTAGAAAGGCGGACAAAGTGTCTTGGATACTTGACCATGCTCGTTTCTCCAACTCCCCACTTCACTAGGGCCACAAAGCAGGCGTGCTGTTATAATATATACGAGGGCTGCTATTTATGTATCCGGAATAGCAAAGTGAAACAATGATATAGCAATAGTTTTGTTGCTTTTAAAACTATTCGCCAAGATGATCGATGCACTTTTTCATACGTTGGAACCAATTTCCGCAGTCGGAAAGAGGTATCTCCAAAACGCGCATTTTGAACGCATAAACAGCCTCTTCACAGCTCGAAACATTCAAACCGTGGACTGTTGTTTAGTTTCAGGATCGTAACGTATATATCCAAGATTCATCACCTGTGTAGATATTATAGACAGCTTGTGACGTACCCTGATTTTACTTTTGTAACATTTTTTTACACCAATCGACACGAGCCCGTTTTTGGTCAATTCTCAAGTTGTGCGGAATCCAACATGAAAAAAAAAATTTTACAGCTAAATGTTCGTGTAATATTTTATATTATACTCGTCATACTTATGCCCAAAGACACCTCTATCTCGCGATATGTAACATGAAGATCTTGCATTATTAGTTCCCGCACAGCATCAATATTTTCAGGTACAACAACCAATTTAGGGCGACCTTCTTTAAATTCGTCCGTGATCACATACCGCCCATGATTAAACTCACTAAACCAGTGATACACAGTAGTTTTCGATGGTGCTTCGTCCCCAAAAGTCGAAGTGAGTTGATCGATGTACTGTTTTTGAGTTAGCCCTCGCCGAAAATCGTAATAAATCATAGCACGAAAATTTTCACGAGTTAAGGGGCGTCCGCCCGGTTTTGAGTAACTTTGTAACCATTTTATACATTAACTATGGAACTTTTTAAGCAGAAAACAAAACTGAACAATCTACAGGATATGAGAAGTGATGTGGTTTTTCTCGAAATCTATTTTAATTAATAAAACTGAAGAAAAACGACTCCAAAGTCACCTCTTTTTTTCCAGTTGTAACCGTTTTACTCTTACATTGTTGATCAGAAGAATATGAAAATTTACAATATACTTCACAATACAATATAAAATGATGTGGTTTTCTTATTTTTTGAAAATTCATAAAAAATCATACAGGTTTTCAAAGAAAACGAAAAATTCTGACCGAAGCCGCGCAATTGAAGCGGGATGGCTAATTGCAAAAGTTTGCTTGTAAGAAAGAGAGCCTTGCAGATGGGAGGAGGAGCCTTAAATCCATGGTGATAAAGACACGCAATTTTCAAAATGACGCCACAAAGGATAAACAAATGAGAGCTACCTGAAACAAATTGTATTCTTCAGCCAAAGAGTTGCATTTTTAAATGTTATAATTACTTTTTTAAATATTGTTCTCTAACTGGCGAATTACGGATACATAAATAGCAGCCTCTCAATATGGAGTTAGAATCAAAACAATCATCATCAGCCTATAAACGTCCCACTGCAGGGCCTGTGCCCTGAGGGTAGGCCTGTGCCTACCCTCAGGGAGGGTGTATGGGGATTAGTCCACCACACGTGCCGAATGCGGATTGGTAGACATTTCGGATTGGAAAGATTCACATGAATCAAAACAATAAAGGAATAAAAATTAATATAATGCGAAATCCCTTTTCAGTAAATAGGTACAGGTCTATGTATAATCCTCCTACGGTAAAGGTATACCTATTCTGTGACGGTACCTTGACGGTACCTAGAAAAATAAACCCAAAACGTTTTACAGTTGCCGGCCGCACAATGCGTGTCAGAAATAACCGGTTTATGTTGACGCCAATCACTATTGGAGCAAAAGTTGCTGCCAAATCACATGATTCACGTTTTAGGCAGGTCACGAGGGACACCCACTAGTACAAATATGTTGACGAGCATTTTCTCGTTGTCACAATGGGATAGCAAATCGTCTACGGCAGAACACATATTTTATTATTAGTTCTACTTCAGCGAAATAGCTCGTCACACAAAATTGTACCGTTAAAATCCAGTGAAAAGTGTTTTCAACAATAGTTATTATTAAAATAAAAACAAAACACGTCCCAGACCGTTGTAAATAATTGTAATGGTCTATATAAAAATAGTTATCGTCCGGCAGCTGGTTGCCGCCGCCAGAAGCTTTCTGAAACTGAATAGAGATGGCACGCGACTCCGACAATCCGACACTATAATATGTCAATTTGTAGGAACAATTAAAAGGCTTATTAACTCATCAAACACTTTGTTCTAGTTTTAATTATTATGAATGTCGTATTAATTGTCACAACTCTGAAACGTAGCGCAATTCCCACGTTCGAATTTATACTAGCGGAGATCTTAATGTTAAACTACCTACTGTAACTACTGCAATGTAAGTGTACCTATACTTAATAAATAGTTCATTGAGTGTTAATAGGTCTTACTGAACATGTTAGTATCAGTAGGGCGGGCGGGCGGGCGGGGCCGCGTTATCGTCCGGCGCCGGCGCAGCGTGACTCTCGATCTCCTCGCTGCTATATTTTATTTTATTTTTATTTATATCAGGTAACAGTACAATATTGTATTAAAATCTAAAATACATATATAAAACATAAAACAAAAGTTAAATCAAACATAATCTATGCGAGGGCGAGGTGCGATGGGCAGGCGCAGCGACCGACACGGCCACTTGCGCGTGCGTCGCTGACGCGAGCTCAATAAAATTAATCTACCCAGAGAAGACGCTCTCGAAACTGTGTCAGTTATTCACATTCTCTATTTTTGTGAGCTATTTAGGTTTTATACATTTATTTGTATATTCTCTCTTTATTTGTGTAGCTCACGCGCACGGCATTCGGAAATTGTTTCTGTACTTATCTTAAAGTCATCTTCCGCGGCGATAACAAGACAACTAAATAAACTCACTAATTAAAAGTGTGAGTACGATACGCATAACATATTTCTATAGATACGTTTAGTGCACGTTTTAATTATAACCATAGGATACCTACCTACACGTAAGTATGCGGTATTGAGCACTATTGGGTGCAAAAATGTTCAAAGTACCTTTCCAATAAACCAATAAAAATGGATCGATTCAAGAATGTGTTTTAGCCTATATAGATACCGTACAAGCACCATCCTGATTTAATCTTGGCCTTACATATCTCGTAGATAAACTACTAGGTATGCCATGCCGACGCCGGCGCCGGCGCCGTTCTACGGAAATAATTCATTGCCAGCTCTCAAACGTTTTACATCAGCTGGAATAAAGCACGTGGCATTTGTTATTATGCGTAGGTGCTACTACCATGATTGGGTACTTTTATTACGACTATGTTGCTCTGCGCAACCTAAATTGCCGGATGTCCGCCAAAAATAATGGCAGTATCTATGGCCATGACAGTTTCTGGCCTCATGTTCTCGCGATAGAATACGTTCTGTCGACGCGTCGAGTTGGTGGATTATAAGAAAACCGGTCAAGTGCGAGTCGAGCTGCTCGCGCACCGAGGGTTCCGTACCACACCACCACAGAACACAACATTATTAACTTAGAAAAAAAAACTTTTTTGTCCGCGACCTTTAGCGCGAAACCGACTCACACTTGGCCGGTGTTTAGTATTTGTTGTTATTCTGTAGAGTTTACTCTATAATCACACTAAGTTTGATGCTTGTATGTTTTACCGATTTTACGATAGAGCGTGAAGAAAAACCGTTGATAAAAACTAGTTTCTTGTTGAGAACCCCCCTTAATATTTAACTTTTTAAATTTTTTATTCAAAAACCGTAATAACGCATAATCTGAGAAAATTTCAACTATCTAGCTATCACGGTTCTAAAGTTACAGCCCTAAATAGGTTCTACAGACGGACGGACGGACGGACAGACAGACAAACGGACAGACGGACGGATGGACGGACGGACGGACGGACGGACGGACGGACGGAGGAACGGACGGACAACGTAGGCTTAGTAAAAGGGTCCCGTTTTCACCCTTTGGGTACGGAACCCTAAAAATATCATTATAATAGGTGATACTTCATTCAAATGGAGGCGCCCATTTGAATAAATATCGACGGATTGGACGAATTGTGAAGGTTAGTGAACAACTGACTGTCAACGTATTTTCAAGTAGGTATTTTAATTTTATAACTCTTGACCTAACTGAAGGAAAATTCCATACGAAATGAAACGATTCGCTAACTATCCATAACATTATATCCATACCTATCCGTAAAATAATCCAAAATATCGTATCCGTATCGATCAGATATTTTGGATTATGTCGTCCATCTCATATCTCTTTTACTTATACATAAGTAATTATTATAAATCAGTTCCGTGACTGACTGATAGACAACGCACAGCCTAAAACGACGTTTGGAATATTACCTATATTCTACGGAGGGTGCGCTAAGAAAGGATTTTTTGATATTCTAATTTCACGCGGACGAAGTCGCGGATAAAAGCTAGTGTTTTATAAGTCATTATTTTTATTCGAAGTTGTAGTACGTTGTCCCTTGCCGATTAGTAGTCTCGATGAATGGACGCATTGGCGCGAGCTCTCAACCTATTTTCGTACAATTAAATTGGATTTTTTTCTGTAACCTGCCGGTAATACGTTGGTTTGTTTTGATCCATGCTGATTGCGTCATTTGGATGCTTGATAATTGTGCCACGACCTTTGTTCGTTGAATATTAATTTTATTCTAGTTGATAACTCTCATAAACTTACTTATCAGTACTTTGTGTAGTCTTAGCCATTAACTACCTATTTTTTTTAGTTCCCTTTCCCAAAAAAAATTCATTTCTGACGTCGACATTACAACTATACTTAAATAAAATAATTTCGTTAAGTTTTTCAAATAATACTAATAAGGCCTATCTAAGTCCATATAAGTCTAAAAAATAATATTTATACTAATATTCAATTAATAAAATTAAACACAAATAACTTAAATACTACCATCGTACTTCAACGAACCAACTGCTAAATAATGCTGAGCCTAATAGGTATCTAATAGTAATTATAGTAGTTCTCTGTGCTAATACTACTCGGTCGTATGATCCTGTATGATCGTACGCAACTTCAACAAATAAAAAGTAGGTACTCAATGGTATGTCGAATGAATATTTTTAGGGTTCCGTACTCAAACAAGGAACCCTTTTACTATTTTATTGTGACTTTATTTCATGTCTTTTGTCCAACTTCAAACTGGAATATTTTCCTGTATTAATAAACCCAAGGCCAATTTATTCAGAAATTCAAAGGATATATACAACTAAATATCATTTGTAAAAAAAATCTACCATAAAACGTTTCTTTTTTGCATTTTCAGGGTTCCGTACCCAAAGGGTGAAAACGGGATCCTAATACTAAGACTACGTTGTCTGTCCGTCCGTCGGTCCGTCCGTCCGTCCGTCCGTCCGTCCGTCTGTCCGTCTGTCCGTCTGTCCGTCTGTCCGTCTGTCCGTCTGTCCGTCTGTCCGTCTGTCCGTCTGTCCGTCTGTCCGTCTGTCCGTCTGTCCGTCTGTCCGTCTGTCCGTCTGTCCGTCTGTCCGTCTGTCCGTCTGTCCGTCTGTCCGTCCGTCCGTCCGTCTGTCCTACTTATTTAGGGCTGTAACTCAATAGTTACAGCCCTGAACGGATTACGGTTCAATAACCGTAATAGTTAGATAGTTTAAATTTTCTCAGATTATGCGTTATTACGGCGGATTTGTTAACAAATAATAAAAATTTCAAAATATTTAAAATTAAGGGGGTTCTCAACAAGAAACTAGTTTTTATCAACGTTTTTTCTTCACGCTCTATCGTAAAAACGGTAATAACATACAAGCGTCAAACTTGTGATTATAGAGCAAACTCTACAGAATAACAATAAATACTAATAACCGGCTAAGTGTGAGTCGGTCTCGCGCTAAAGGTCCCGGACAAAAAAAAGTTTTTTTTCTAAGGTTGTGTTCTGTGGTGGTGTGGTACGGAACCCTCGGTGTGCGAGTAGCCCGACTCGCACTTGACGGGTTTTATTTTCTTTTATAAAGTTGACATGATGTATTTACTTTCATTAACAATCATAGGTAGGTACCTAATTTTCATTTTATTTTTATTTACGTTCGATATAAGTAATCGAAAATATAATGTATACAGGGTGAAATTGATATCATTGGCATCCTTTTAAACTAAGAGTCTACCCATCAAACTGAACAACTTTCAGTATGGGAGCAAACCGATCGGAGCAAAAAAAAAATCTACTGTTGCATACATATTTTGTGTCGCGTAGGCGTTGCAGTTTAGTATGGGACAGCTGATTTTTTAGTTGCTCCGATTGGTTTGCTCCAATAGTTAAAGTTGTTTAGTTTGATGGGTAGACTCCTAGTTTAAAAGGATGCTAATGATATCAATTTTACCCTGTATAAACAGAGGTCGGAATCTGCCGGTCATTTATAATTTTTAGATATAATTAGGGCCCTCTTTGGCTTTTTGTTTAGAATCTCAAAATAACAAGGAATTCATTATTATAAATATTATAACTTTTTGCAAGATGGGGATAAATGAATATTAAAAAGAGGGCCCCATTCATATCACTTAAATGCGGACCTGGAATGACCGGCAGATTCC
This sequence comes from Agonopterix subpropinquella, assembly GCA_922987775.1. Lineage (NCBI taxonomy): Eukaryota > Metazoa > Arthropoda > Insecta > Lepidoptera > Depressariidae > Agonopterix > Agonopterix subpropinquella. Next base: position 49,208,185 of record OV277693.1, on the reverse strand, counting down.
TCTTCTGCTACGATGACATGGCCAGAGGTCCTACTGATATTTGTGTATAGTGACACCGCTCGCCGAGCAACAAATACTTATATACGTAATTTTATTTTTGTATGACTGACGTCCATCTCAGGACCTCAGCAAACACGTGAGACTTGCAAACACTTGAAAACACGTCGGAGGCGCGTTAATTTTGATGAAAACAGCTAAGACCTCTGAGAACCTGGCCCAGTACCCGGACTTTCGATTTTCGATATATCACGACCGTTTCGGTCATCATTGTAATATAGTTGACATTGGAACGAAAAAAGTTCGAATGTCCGGGTATAACCCCTGTCTCGTTAATTGATCTTCTATATCTGTTTCTTACATTTTAATACTTAATAATTGTAAAATAAAACCGGTCAAGTGCGAGTCCGGCTACTCGCGCACAGAGGGTTCCGTACCACACCACCACAGAACACAACATTATTACTTAGGAAAAAACCTTTTTTTGTCCGGGACCTTTAGCGCGAGATCGACTCACACTTGGCCGGCTTTTAGTATTTGTTGTTATTCTGTAGAGTTTTCTCTATAATTACACTAAGTTTGACGCTTGTATGTATTACCGTTTTGACGATAGAGCGTGAAGAAAAAACGTTAATAAAAACTAGTTTCTTGTTGAGAACCCCCCTTAATTTCTAACTTTTTGAAATTTTTATAATTTGTTAACAAATCCGCCTTAATAACGCATAATCTGAGAAAATTTCAACTATCTAGCTATTACGGTTCAAAAGTTACAGCTCTAAATAGGTAGGACAGACGGACGGACGGACAACGTAGGTTTAGTAATAGGGTCCCGTTTTCACCCTTTGGGTACGGAACCCTACAAATTATGATTTGTCTAAAATTTCAAATCAGCAAAAAATCTTCAAAATACAAATGTATTGTTTTGGCTGTTTTCTGTTCAACGCTATCCAATTAATTCGTACTGAAAGCAGCGAGTAAACACGACGCCAAGGTCAAGGTCACTAACGTAGATACAATACGAGTCGACGAATTTCAGACGCGATAAAAACACACGTTAAGTACGCCCGCCACCTCTGAGAATTTACTACGTATGTTCACACTTAAACCACAATCTGTAATGTTTGAAACAATATTTAACAATACCAAAAACCAGACTGACCCCAAACCATAGCGTAAATATAAATAACTAGTGTTAGCCCGCGACTTGGTCCGCATAAATTATATACCAGATTTTAAGTCAGATCATAAGCTATCAAACAAAAAAAGTTTCATCAAAATCGGTTCAGTAGTTTTCGCGTGATACTCGTTCAAACAAACAAACAAACAGACAGACAAAAAATCCAAAAATTTGTGATTTGGAATCATGGACACCTAAAAACCATATCGTAATCTTTTTTTGTAAATATCTTCAATGTACAGACATACTTCTGTTACAGTTTTATACTTAATTAAATTAAATTAAATTAAAATTAAAATAGTTTAGATAGTGAGCGCGCTCTATGAGCACGGTTACACGTTCAGTATTTCGTCATTCTGGTCCATCAGTCTGGTCATGTTTATTTGATTTGAAGGGAAACTGATATACTGAAGCACCATGTTAGTCGGGTCAATCTCGAGTCAGTTTTCCTTCAAATCAAATATACATGACCAGACTGATGAACCAGACTGATGAAATACTGACCGTGTAACCTCCCTCTATGGCCGCGACAGGCCAATAGTGCGCGGGACGCGGGAGGAACGCGTCTCGGCCCCCTCTGCCTGCGCGGGGTACCAATTCTGAACTTTGATTATTGGTACGCGCCGGCAGAAGTGTCAAATGTTATACTCGAGAGCCTGTCGAGAGCGCGCACTAGGGTTGCCAACTTTTTTTAGATCAAATATAGTATTTCGAGCCTTAGGGCCCGAAAAAATATAGTATATCGGGGAAAAATAAGAAAAAATATAGTATTTTTCGAATTTATTAATTTAAATTTTTCAAAAAGATGATTTTTTGCTACTTTTTGATTTGAATACCAAATTCTTATTTTTAAGGAACAATCATTTTTCTGTTTCGTATTCGCTATAGCAAATAATGCATCCTGTTAACGCAGAAGTCGCTGGATTCGATACAGATAAGTAATATAATTTCTAACAAAATAGATAAATCTGACTTTAGGAAAACTTGTTGTCACTTTTCAGTAGTATATTTAGTAGAAAATAGTTTATGGAACAAATGTGATGAAGAGAAAGACAATTGTTAAAAATAATGTTAAGTTATTGGTCATTTTTATTGGATCTAAGTAACAATATATTTAAATACTCTATAAATTATTTGCTCATCTAAATATAGTAGTTTTGCCTACTATATATTTTTCTCAGAATTATAGTAGTAGGATACTATATTATATAGTAGGGTTGGCAACCCTAGCGCGCACGTACCTTTACACGTATCTTTAAGACTCCGTAATATTTCGATAAATTGAAAACCAATCAGGACTACAATGTGCCATTCTTGTTTTTGGACATGTTGTTTAATTGTTTAAAAATAATTACTTAACACATAAAATACTTTTAAACAAGTAGTGGAGTTTTATAGCTCACTAAGGAGAGATTTTTCGAAATTCAACCCCTAAGGTGGTAAAAGGGTGTGTTAGGGTTACAACACATTGATTGACGACGATCGACGACGGTCCCATACTAATCGTGCTTTTTGTATGGTCACACCGTCGATCAACGTTTATCAATCTGCCTCCGTGGCCTAATGGTTAAGAGCTTTGGCTCTCGACACGGAGGTCGTGGGTTCGATTACCACGGGGGACACCTAGTGATAAGTCACTTTGTGCGTTTTTCCCCAGTTGGTTAGGACATTGCAGGCTGAATCACCTGATTGTCTGAAAAGAAAAATGATTCCGTGCTTCGGATGGCACGTTAAGCTGTTGGTCCCGGCTACTATCTCTAGTGGTAGTAGTCGTTACATAATAACCACGTCAGAGGCCGTAAGGCGGTCTGAAAAAACTCTGACACCAGGGCTCTGCCCACACGATAAGAAGAAGAACGTTTATCAATTTATCAGTTTAGGTTAGAGAAGAATTTGTGTCCACTTCTACTTGAATCTTAGTAGGTAAGACAAAAATAATGAAACACCTATTTCATATTGGGGTTGCATTTCTAGAAATATAAACTCTGACTGGTTTTGCGACTACACATTTTTCTTTCTTAGATTCTTCGACAATCTTTCTTGTACTTCAACTATAAAAATAAAGGATATATTTTTCTCAAAATTCAACCCCTTTGTGGTTTATAGGGGATTTGAAAAGATTGTACAATATTCATGAGTATTTTCTTATTGCCCAGTACAAGCTCACCTCGGTCCATGCCTATATAATGATGTACCTAATAAATTAGTGTAACTATGAAACTGCTTCATAAATCTATTGAAATAATTGGATTAGTGTCAAATGTAAATCTCATAAACGGTGAGTCAGAGCGGATTCCCCTGAACTGAGGTCGGACTTGGGCTTTTGACGTCCAACGCCCGCCGCAATGTTGGTTTGGTTATAGTTTAACCTCTAGGATTGTTAGTTACAGTACCTATACCTGTGCCTATACTAACAGTTTTGTTGCTCTAACTGTGAGATAACATGGCTTTTCCTAAATCTCTTAATTTAGAACGTGAGCGACATTTCAGCGGCCAAAGCTTTTATTAAAGACTAAAATAATAACTAGAACTAACGACTTTCTAAAACCATTCTTAAAAATTTTTACATTAGGCAATAAGTATCTTCCTAACAAATCACAGAGAGAATCGTAACGAATAGCGAAGTTTTGTGTGAAATTATTTTAAGCTCACGTCTCGCAGCGAGAGCTTTTTTATTTTTGTTTGTAAGGCCGACCGCGCACGCTTGGACTCTCGTAAAAGACGTAAATTGTCGGATCAAAACACGCGTCTATTGAATGAATAACCATGAATACCACGCGCCTGATTGGCATATTACGACCAGTTACGACAAATTTAATGCTCGCAGTACTTTTGTTACAACTGCTATTAATGTTTACACGGTACCTACATTATTGTCTTGTTTCTCTATAAAAAAATGATCGGTATCCAGCGGCAAATAATATTTACGATAAAGGACATTTATACAACTTTTGTCAGAAAATACAATTAAGTTCCCTTTTACAATTAAGAAATCGTTTCTCAATTACTCTAAGGTAAAATAAATAATAGTCTTTGAGTTAAATAGTCTACGTATGACATTAATTGATTTCAAAATGTTGTAGTCCTACAATCCGGATACATTTTGTGTCCTGAAGAACATGAAGAATGTGTGCTGTCATATGTTATGTATGTATGTGTGTGTCGGTTGGAAATAAATCAAGCAACTGTGTGGTTAGCGGGGCGAGAGGGGTGCGGGGTGCGGGTGGGACGGGGCGAGAGACACGGAAGCGATCGCTCTATTATTACCCGCGATGCGACCAAAACGTCCTCGACGACGCCGACGAAACTGCTCACCGCATGCGCATGCTAGACTAACTGTCTTATTGCAGAAAATGCTAGGGAAAATACTAAACAAAGTCATTAACAAACTCATCAAGAGATTATACACGGTAGTGTAATAAAAAATGTTGGAAACAATGTTGTGCAAAAAAAAACGGTTAACAATTTTCCGTTCCTTTGAATCTTTCAGCGACATTTTAGTCGGACTTCAAATTATTTACATATTTTCTAGCAGAAATGTGACATCCGATTATCCGATTAAGTCGATTTTATTTTCTGTTGTAAAATATTGTTACTTAATTACTAGTTTTATTATGACGGCACACTATACAGGGTAATTTGAAGTCATTTGCCTCCATTTAAACTAATACAAGCTAACTATTAAACTGAACAAGCTGTAGGTACTATGGGACAAAACCTGAAATCGCAAAAATCTGCACCCTACACACACCACACAAATTGATGACAGAAGTGATATTAATCCCATCGAATTAAGTTCACGTGTAAATCGCTACGTTAATCTTGTAAACGAATGTTTATTCGATCTTAAATCACAGCGGTAATAAATAAACCGGATGCAATAATTATATTGGTGATAAGTCTTCGTAAAATCAATCAGTTAAGACGCTTTTGGCTGCGTTCCAAGCGAAGTATAAATGAAAAGTTTGTTTGGAATGAATCGGTTAGAATGTTCGTTGGTGCTGTGACGGCCTATTTTTCGTCCTCATCAGCCGTCATCAGCCGTCATCGGCCGGCATCTTGTTGCCCTCGGCAGTGCCGGTGCCAACGGCTGACGATGTAGCTTGCACACTCACAAATAGAGCAAACTGCCTCACAGCAAACCGACCGGTTAATGTTTTCTTACAAAATAGTTTCTGTACAATTTTAATGTGATAGCTTTGAAATGAATAATAAATTTCAGACTGCAAATTATATTTTAATGTAACGTTACTGACTGTTTAATCCAATTCCATTTCGTAACCAATCAAATAACTCTATAATCATTGTCAATATTGACAACCATCCAGCTATGAACGATGTGCATTATTGAGAGGATCCCGACGACTGCCTATTATTTACTTAACAATAAAATTGATGAATACAACTTTTGTCTGAATAAATAATGAATCATTTTCATTAAAGGAAAATTGACACTGGAAAGGGTGGCGTTACAAATTAAAACCTGTTCAGATCGAAAGTGTTCCGTGTTTTTCTCGTTTCCCTAATTTTAGGGAGCAATTTGTTAATTCATAAATAATAAGACTTAGGTGGTTAAAATGTGAAGACATTTGATCAACTTTTTGTGAAATAAACAAATATTTGCGGTGTTATTGCGTATGTTTTGGTAGTGGAAAGTTTATCCATCGGCACCACTAATATTGTCAGTCGGATGATGATGATAAAACAAACATTACTTTTTACTTGACGAATTGGAACTATCATCAGATTTGACCAATTGTACCCTAAATCACTTTTTAACCGTCAGTGACAGGTTGTCTTCGAATTTTAATATTGTCATCTACTGATTTGTCGTTTGGTCTTTGAAAACGCCTCATTCAATCAATCAATCAATCAACATAGACAGTAAAATACAAGAGGCACAAAATACGGCAGTCATTGATTTTTCACAGCAACCATTTTTCGGCAATAAGTTTGTCCCATTTTAAAGAGTTGATCTGCTGTGATATTCGATTCGAGATGCACGATGCACGGAGCGCGATGCACGGTGCTCGATGCACGTGCACGTGATACGAATGCAGACACTATGTTATTACTTCATTATTGCCACCTCGCATTATATTCTTTGCATGAATGGCGCGCATCATTCAGACCGCTTTGCCTCTATAAATACTCTGGTGCGTCACGTCACGTCAGGTGGATCGCGGTCCGGTCCCGTGACTGCTGTGCTGCCTCGCTGTCTAAACCATATGCTTTAGCTTATTCTTAGGATTTTCACTAAAAATATTATAAATACCTAACCAGGTCAAAATATTAGGTTATCCATGGTTTATCTAAACTAATATAAAACTACTTCGTCCGCATAAATTATATACCAGATTTTAAGTCAGATGATAAGCTATCAAACAAAAAAAGTTTCATCAAAATCGGTTCAGTAGTTTTTGCGTGATACTCGAACAAACAAACCCACAAACAAACAAACAAACAAACAAACAAACAAACAAACAAACAAACAGACAGACAAAAAATCCAAAAATTGGTGATTTGGAATCAGGGACAGGTATAAACCATGTCGTAATTTTTTTTTTGTAAATATCTTCAATGTACAGACACACTTCTATTACAGTTTTATAATAGTTTAGATAACAGAAGTGTGTCTATACAGTGAAGATTGAGAAAAAAGATTACGATATGGTTTCTAGGTGTCCCTGACTCCAAATCAACCTATTTTATCATTTTTGTCTGTCTGTCTGTTTGTTTGCTCGTTCGAGCAACACGGAAAAACTACTGAACCGATTTCGATTACCTAATCTTTCTTGTTCGAATGCTTATAAAGACTTAAATCTGGTATTTTGTGTAGACGAAGTAGCGGGTAAAAGCTCGTCTTAAATATTTTTCTTAATAGCAGGCAACTATTTTAGTTGATTAAAACCGTATTTAAAACAGTTAATCAGCTCTTTTCTTCGTTTTACTCTAAACTCGTAGTTAAGAAGTGTATTACTAATATTTCCGCTATACGCTTATGATTGAACCTCATGATACTGGCCCATGACTACAACGAGTCACACGCTTCAGGAGTTCCTTTCCTTTTCGTTATTATACCTAACAATAACATTATTTTGACAATTTACTTGCTTTTCGATCGGGAAACAACTAACTACCTACCCACTAGTAAGTAAAAATGTATACCTAAGACTAACTATATCTAAGTTTATCTTTTTATTGTGATTTTAATCGGTAAAACATTGGCGGTGTCTTTTCTTCTTAGCGAGTTTATATAAAAATATTTTTAAAAAATTACTTGCCATCCAACTTTGCATCCTTTGATTACTAGAAACGCTTGCTATCTGACATTGCATTCTTTGATTACTAGAAACGCTTGCTATCCGGCATTGCATTCTTTGATTACTAGAAACGCTTGCTATCTGACATTGCATCCTTTGATTACTAGAAACGCTTGCTATCCGACATTGCATTCTTTGATTACTAGAAACGCTTGCAATCCGACATTGCATTCTTTGATTACTAGAAACGCTTGCTATCCGACATTGCATTCTTTGATTACTAGAAACGCTTGCTATCCGACATTGCTTCCTTTGATTACTAGAAACGCTTGCTATCCGACATTGCATTCTTTGATTACTAGAAACGCTTGCTATCCGACATTGCATCCTTTGATTACTAGAAACGCTTGCTATCCGACATTTTATTCTTTGATTACTAGAAACGCTTGCTATCCGAAATTGCATTCTTTGATTACTAGAAACGCTTGCTATCCGACATTGCATTCTTTGATTACTAGAAACGCTTGCTATCCGACATTGCATCCTTTGATTACTAGAAACGCTTGCTATCCGACATTGCATTCTTTGATTACTAGAAACGCTTGCTATCCGACATTGCATCCTTTGATTACTAGAAACGCTTGCTATCCGACATTGCATCCTTTGATTACTAGAGACAGAATGCCTTCTGGTTTCGACGGGGACTCGGGTCTGCTCAAACGAAAAATTATTTTCCTGGTCGGACTGTAAACGTTTTTTTCTGTTCCCAAATTCCTGAAAAAACTTCAAGTGAAACTAAAATGTCGGAGTGTTAATTTGTTCAAAACTCCCCAATCAGGGATTTCGGCACTCCGAACGCAAGCACCTCGGTTTCTATTACAAGATTTACGACCGAAATAGCAATGGAAATAAATCCTTCTAGTTTCCATTTATTTTAGAGTTTTGGACACATCCGTGTGCACTTGTAATTGTAATAACTACAAAATTTATACTCTGTTGCACAGATACTATCTGCTATTCATGGCATTTGTTATTACATATTTATGAACCATAATAATTTTGTTGGTTATTTAATAATTTGACGAACCTTGCATGTGGATTAATTATATGTAGGTATAGTGTTAATTAGGCTAGATTTAGATTTTCTTTTCTAGGTATTCAGAGTTGTACATAAAAGGGATGATCTTAAAGGAACTGTTTTTATGAATTAATTACCTACCAAAGCAAAACCTGTAGAAATCCACTGCAACTTAACGACCTTCTGCCACTAAAAAGGAAGTTCGTCATAATAACGCTCGTCAAAATAACGTCATTACGGCACTAGTTGGTCCTAAACTAAATATAAGCAGTTGATTTCCGAAACACCACCGAATGAAAAACCACTAATAAAATAGAGTTTGATATTTTCCACGGTACAAACTTGAATCAGGGCATTTAGGGATGACTCGACACGGCACCGACCTGTCTAGGAAATGAAACTGAGTTCCTATAAAGGTCGAACTAAAGGAGTGCCGGTTGACTATGAGAGTTTACTATGTTTTTTACGTGTATTTCCACTAGTGGTTTTTAGGGTTCCATACCCAAAGGGTGAAAACGGGACCCTATTACTAAGCCTACGTTGTCCGTCCGTCCGTTCGTCCATGTTTTTTAGTTTAGTTTTTATAAGTAATAATTTTGTCAGTGTGTTTTGTTGTTTGCAAATAAAAATATTTTCTTTCTTTCTTTCTTTCTTTCCATCTGTCCGTCCGTCCGTCCGTCCGTCTGTCCTACCTATTTAGGGCTGTAACTTTTGAACCGTAATAGCTAGATAAATGAAATTTTCTCAGATTATGCGTTATTACGGCGGATTTGTTAACAAATTATAAAAATTTTGGTGGTTCTCAACAAGAACCTAATTTTTATCAAAGTTTTTTCTTCACGCTCTATCGTAAAAACGGTAATACATAGTATACAAGCGTCAAACTTAGTGTGATTATAGAGCAAACTCTACAGAATAACAAAAAATACTAAAAACAGGCCAAGTGTGAGTCGGTCTCGCGCTAAAGGTCCCGGACAAAAAATGTTTTTTTTCTAAGTTAATAATGTTGTGGTCTGTGGTGGTGTGGTTCGGAACCCTCGGTGCGCGAGTAGTCCGACTCGCACTTGACCGGTTTTATTTCTTAAAGGCTATTCTACCGTTGGCGCGCTCCATACAAACGTAGTATGGTGATATTTTCAATACTATCCCATTAAAGTCAATGAAATTTTTCAAAAACAATCTAGTAACTAATTTCTATGTCGGTATGAAGTCAGATTTTCGATAAAATTTATAGTTTTAAAGTTACAGTGCCACAAATATTTCCATACAAATCTTAAATTAATCCTAGCATTGAAACTGTATATTTTAACGAAAATCTGACTACATACCGACATAGAGATTAGTTACTTGATTGTTTTTGAAAAATATCATTGACTTAGATAGTATTGAAAATATCACCATACTACGTTTGTATGGAGCGCGCCAACGGTAGAATAGCCTTAATTGTAGTAATGTTTTAACTGTCTGCTACAATACCATGACCTGTCTCATTCATTAATTTGTTTTATATCCACTAAGACACGACGTGTAGCGTAGGTATGAAACGTTCAAAACAAATTGCATTCTTGGCAAGATTAATATGGGGTTGCTCTGTCATTTTTGCATTCCTTATTCCACTTATCGCGCTTACTCTCGTATTTTAGCTACTTCAAGGTTATACCCAGTATCTTCTTCTTTTGTTAATGTATCTACTTTAGTTTTTAATGCAATATGAAAACCAATATTATTTTATTTCTACGTAAATCTGGAAAAGTCAAGCCATTCCATCCTGTTATTATTTATATGCTACGAGTAAATCATTTTGTAACTGGATTATTATATACTAAAAAATATATACCTATCTAAATAAATATTTAGTTTGAGCAAAATATAAATGTATTTTTTTTTGTTATTAAATTATTATTATTGTTATAATAGCAAAACGTGAGTTAATAAACGGTAGTAATTATAGTAGGTACTCTGTGATAATACTTAACTGAAATGGGAACATAGTGTGGGAATCGTTTTACCTAGTGAATTATGCATATACCTATTGTTAATATTTCAATATTTACAAATACCCTTGGGAAACATGGTCGTGGTCATAATTATGCATATTAAATTGCAATATTCAGTTAACAGACCTGTATTCATAAGGAATCGATTTAATTTTCAGATAATTTGCAAATGTTGACAAGATCTATATTACCTTACAAACTTACAAACATTTTTTTTGTATAGCCCTATATTTTCTGTCTTGAGAGCAAGACATAATTCGAGGTCGAAAAAACAATAATTTTGCAGAAACCGAATAACATCAAAAACCAAATGGTTCCGAAATTTGAACTTCACTAACTATAATTTTGTGGAAGCAACGCCACCGAATATAAAGTTGCATCGTGTCAGTTCACTCTCGCCGTGATTGATACCCAATCGAAACGCTCCATCGATAATCAATTAACGACATCGAAGTGAACCGCTTTGTCATTAAGTTTAGTAGTCCCGATCCATATATCCACCAGAAATGGCAGTACAGATTACGGTATGGCCTACAAATTTTATTTTTCACTTTTAAATAAGGTTAGTAAAGTATTACAACTATTAAATGATCTGTGGTATTACACTTTAATTTTGATAAGATAAGTAAATAATTATGTATAAGTAAGTATTATTACACTTAAGTTAATTTATATACTGAAACTGTTATTATGCTGCAAGGCTAGCATGCCACCCACGACAAAGCGTTTAAACGAGAAAATCGTTATGCGCGCTCTTTCTCGCCTACGTAAAATGATAAAGATAGAGGCACATCTCGATTTTTATCGTTTATAACCCAGTAAAATTAAGCTGAAATATACCAATCAGGAGAAGTAATTTCCGGAGTTCTGAAACTTTTTTTAAACGTTCCTTTGGTACGTAATATTGAAGAAAAAAAAAAGTCCTGGTGAGGGGGGGGGGTGAGCTCGAGGGAGGGGGGGCTCTAAAGGTGACTTTTTTCAGTTTTTCGCTTATTTCTTGAAATCTGAAAGTCGTATCGAAATACTTTGTATAGACAAATTAAACCTAACAAAATTTTCTACAAAACAAGTTGTATGCATTTTTGTCATAGGACTTAACCTTTGACGGCTACGGGGCCGAGAAAGTAACGACATTTCAAAAATTATGAAATTTGTATGGCGACCCTCATGAAAGTTGAAGATAAAAACAAAATGATTTCATATTCTTTATCAGCAGCCCCGAAAACCCCCAGATAAAAATTTTCAGTCGGTTCGGGGAACCCTTAAAAGCTGCATTGGCGTTTGAAATTTCCATGGCAGCCATCTTGGATATCGCAATTTTGGATTTTTTCACCGCCAACCAAATCTGACCAGGGTCCTCTATGACAATTGTTCAAGGTCCATAACCCTATCTGTCATAGTTTCCGCGGGCCGTTGACCTCATCCGTCAGGAGTCGACCTTCCGAGGAAGTCAAAGTTTTCCCTCTATCCCCAAAGCATCCATATTATTTTTTTCTTCAATATTACGTACCAAAGGAACGTTTAAAAAGAGTTCCAAAACTCCGGAAATTATTTCTTCTGATTTATCTAATTTTACTGGGTTATTACTCGGGGATGGCATGCGAGACCTACTGAATAACTTCATTAAATATTCGGAATAAAAATTCGCAATGGCATTATTGTAAAACATAGATTCCAAGTTAAGTTTGTAAATAACAATTAACAAATCAATACTTCAAACAAAGAGAAAACAGCAAATTAGCATTTTGTCGAAGTGTTCGTTAAGTAACTTAACAATGTCAAAGTTCAATACTGTACGCAATCTACCGAGGTTTTGATGAAATTCTCTTCGAGTCCTCAATGTCTTCAGCGAGAGCTGAACACAGAAGATAAACATTATTATATGATCTACCAACTAAAGCATAAAGACCTCGTCGTTATTTATTTCACACTAGAATAATTCTAGAGAAGGTATTCCGCTACAAAGTTGTACTTACCTTTCTCGTCGAATCAATATAGTAACACACTATTGATACATGGCGCTCACCTGAAACGAAAAGAATAATAATTTTAATGCTAATAATAAGATTTTGTCACATGACATAGAGATAAAAATAATTAAAGGGTAGCAACCATAACTGGCATTATATTATGATGGTTGTCACCTGAATTTCTTGTGAGAGAGATTCTTTATGTCTGTTGGAAACATAATGTACCGCAAGCACTTATCTGACTGCTATTACAATTCTACTAAAATAATGACTTCGGGTTTTGACTGGGACTGAGCGCAAACGAAAATTGCCGATTGGAATTATTTTCCTGCTCGTACTGTACCGACGTATATGTTTATTGTGTGATTGATAACAAATTTATCTTAAAATAATATTTAAACGGTTCAGGCTATACAGGGTGTAACAAAACACCCTAGTAGTACTCAAAGAGGTGCTTCAGACCATCAAACTGAACGGAGCCAACATTGAGAAAAAATTAAAAAATCTACTGTCCCATACATGTATGGGACATTTAAGTCGAGCCGGTATTGCAGTTTTGTATGAAACAGCTGATTTTTATTTCGCGATTTCGAAGTTGGCTCCATAGTTGAAGTTGTTCAGTTTGATGGTCTGAAGCAAACAGTGTTTGTTACAACCTGTAGAAAAAAATTATTATTATAGACACAAATTGAATCTATTCCTCGTTAAGCTCCAGGAATGAATAAAGCCAATTACTAGGTACAAACCGTTTGACGGGCGTTTGTAACTATTCAAAGATAAATTGACCTGCGTCAATTCGATTAAGCGACGACGTTTGTCCAACACTATTCATTATATCTACAGGGTAAATAATTGCATTACTTTAACGGGTGATTGTACCTATGATACTAAACAACTTCTCCTGAGAATCCTATAGCAAATTATTTAAAAAAAATGACTTTTCATACTAAATGCAATCAGCTGATCAATTCTTCACGGTCCTATGCTAATCTGATCCAATGCGATCCCTTACGTACAACGAGGGCTGCTATTAATGTATGCGGAATAGCAAAGTGAAACAATCATATAGCATTTATTATAGTTTTATTGCTTTTAAAACTATTCGCCAAGATGATCGATGCACTTTTGCATTCGTTGGAACCAATTTTCGTAGCACTTTTTCCAGTCGGAAAGAAGTATCTCCAAAACGTGCATTTTGAACGCATAAACAGTATCTTCACAGCTCGAAACATCCAAACCTATGACTGTTGTTTAGTTTCAGGATCGTAACGTATATATCCAAGATTCATCACCTGTGTAGATATTATAGACAGCTTTTGACGCACCCTGATTGTACTTTTGTAACATTTTTTTACACCAATCGACACGAGCCCGTTTTTGCTCAATTCTCAAATTGTGCGGAATCCAACATGAAAAATTTGTTTTTACAGCTAAATGTTCGTGTAATATTTTATATATACTCGTCATACTTATGCCCAGAGACGCCTCTATCTCGCGATATGTAACATGAAGATCTTGCATTATTAGTTCCCGCACAGCATCAATATTTTGAGGTACAACAACCGATTTAGGGCGACCTTCTTTTATTCGTCCGTGAACACATACCGCCCATGATTAAACTCACTAAACCAGGCATACACAGTAGTTTTCGATGGTGCTTCCTGCTTCGTCCCCAAAAGTCTAAGTGAGTTGATTGATGCACTGTTTTTGAGTTAGCCCTCGCCGAAAATCGTAATAAATCATAGCTCGAAAATTTTCACGAGCTAAATCCATGGTGATAAAGACACGCAATTTTCAACGTCACAAAGGATAAACAAATGACAGCTACCTGAAATAAATTGTATTCTTCAGCCAAAGAGTTGCATTTTTAAATGTTATAATTACTTTTTAGGGTTCCGAAGTCAACAAGGAACCCTTATAGTTTTGCCATGTCCGTCCGTCTGTCCGTCTGTCCGTCTGTCCGTCTGTCCGTCTGTCCGCGGCTTAGCTCAGAGACGCTTAGTACTAGAAAGCTGTAATTTGGCATGGGTATACATATTAATCAAGCCGACAAAGTAGTAGAATAAAATCATGAAAAATATTTTTTTTTAGGGTACCTCCCCTACACGCGAAGTGGGAATGGCATTTTTTTTTTCTCGTCTACCCCATGGTGTGGGGTATCGTTGGATAGGTAATTTAAAAATATTATGGGTGCGGGGAAAACCATTTTTCGATTTAAGGATCCGTTAGCGAAATATTAAGCTTTAAAGTGAAAATGTTTATTAGAGTCAAGTGTCCCCCCCCCCTGCCAGCTAAACGGTTGTTTCTGGATGTGTGAAAAAATTCATGGCAGTAGCATATATACCGAAATTAAAAGGAAAACTATCACCACTAAGTAGGCTTTACAAGTTTACGAGTAATAGTCGATCAACTTATAAAATGTACTTTTTAGACTTTATTAGCCGTTAAACCGTAGTATAAAACAAAAAGCCTCCTTCTAAGTCCATATAATATTGTTACGGGCAACTACGGAACCCTATCCTGCGCGTGGTCCGACACGCACTTGGCCAGTTATTTAAATATTGTCTTCTAACTGGCCAATTCTGGATATATAAATAGCAGCCTCTCGTAATACACTCATTAGTTTCCATAGAAATTAAAAGCAGTACTAACTTACAAAGTAATATCATTGACAAAACTACATATAATAACTAACTGCAAGTTAATCTTAGGTAATTTCAGATCAGATTTTCCCACGATATCTGATTGATTTTCAGAAACCACCCTCGATTTTTATGGTCCTCGGTAAGACAACCCCGCCGAGCGCCGCCGCCGATATCGTGACGTGACGCATCAACCCACATACAAACGTTAGGTACAATAAAGCCAGTGCGGCTCTACCGCCACTTTATGTTAGCTAAACTTGGTCGTTCACCTCACAGATATTTTATGTTGTTGTTCAAATATTTATTAACCTATTTCCTTTTTTTATTCACACACGCTGAACTAATCCCCGGATTTTAAACGTAGATAGTTTTAGCCTATCAAAGCCTGCAGTTCTGTCCATGAATTAACTTATTTATGTCGCAATTGTGTAAAGAAATAATAAGTTTACTATATTTATAAAGTTACGTTTACCTTATAGCAATAACAGAAGGAAGAACGATAGAAGCACATTTTACTACCAACGAAAATACGAATTATATCTTAATACCAAAAAAACAGTTCCGATACTGATTGACTGACTGATAGACATCTCAGATAGACTGGTGGCCGATAACAACCAACCCTTGCTTATAAGATTAATGAACAAACCCATTATGCACCTGAAGTATTTAAAACCTAACTTTAAAAAACTTGGTCTGCCAGGGCGCAGCTTGGCACGTTTGCCGGTGTGATGAAAAACGTGGACCCTGAAAACACCGCATTTTATCTCATCGAATTTAAGGACGGAACTAGTCTGTTGAACCTAAAAATCCTGGTTTGCCGCCGCCTATCCTGGCAGGTTCATGTGTTGATTGGTGCATAATGTGTTAATCTTATAAGGTAGGGTTGACTGTCGTCGGCCACCGGTAAGACAAGCCTATCTAAACCACAAAATTTAATAATTTTGAGTTTTCGATAGTCTTATTCTACGTGGACGAAGTAGACGGGGCAAAAGCTGTAGTAATTTATAAGTGACTTAGGAAAATATTTGTAATTCTAACACCACTCCTAATGTTCATTCAAACTTACATCCTTATTTCCCCCTCCATAAACTACTTAGTCCTCTTGTTCTAGTAAACTAGTTCTAATACTAATAAACATTTTACCACACTGATACAAACAAATTATTCGAAAAACATTTTCAAAATATGTCCATCACTAAAATCGTTAAAAAAAAGGCAAAAATATGTTGAAACCAATTAAACCTAAAAACAATTATCTTTTATTCTATTCGCAATATGAATAGAAGAATTTATTGATAAAACAAATAAAAGTGGATAAGTAGTACATTAAAAATAAATAAAAATATTGAGAACCTAAAACTAATTCGCAATATTATATTATGCTTTTATTCTCGTTCGACATAACTGAAGGTGCACTTAGGTTAAACCTACGATCTTAGAAAAAGAATTCACGTTACTACCGTATAAAACAAAAGGGGCCTAAAGTTTCATATACAACGTGTTAATGAATTAACGCAAAACAAGAAAGTAGTTTGTTTAGAATCGAGAGCAGAATCGAATTATCATGGTTTCAACATGGGTAATTTTTTTCAAAATATTAAATAATTTTTTGGCAAAAAATAAAATTTACTGAACCTGATGACAACCCACCGCACGGGCACACTCACCCTACTTACTACTAAAACAAGAGTATAAAAATGTATCCATGAGTACGTCAGCGCTTTCTTTCAGTGCTGAAATGATAACAAATCATTTTTGCCTCAAAACTTAAAATGCGAATAACTTTAAATTTTAAGTATCAAAATAATGAAATTATTGTTGCAATCTAATTATTTTGTTATAAATCAGTTGGGGTGTATGAGGTTTTGCGCTAATTCATTAACACGTTGTATAAAGTTTTAGTTATGTAGGTATGTGTACGTGTATATGGATAGAGTTCAGAGGCCAGGAGTGCGATTTTTGAATCTCATTCGGTGAGTTCAGCCGTTGTTAATATCAAAATAACTACGGAGATACGCATCTTTCTATTTCTGATTTGACTTTCAAAAATCGCACTCCTGAAGTATGATTTTTGAAAGTCAAATCAGAATTAGAAAGATGCATATCTCCAAAGTTATTTTGATATTTACAACGGCTGAACTCACCAAATGAGATTCAAAAATCGCACTCCAGTACTGGTTGCTATTTTTTTCGACGTTTTCGTAGCTTCGAATGTGTATCTTGTTCTTGACATATAACTTATCCAAGCCTACGATCACTCATGATCACAGTCTTGATGCATCACAGCTTCTGCCCTTACAAGATCCCCTGATCTTATTCCATAGCTAATGGGTAGATTACAGACCCTATTTTATGTATTAAGTGTCATAACAATATTTCATAGGAGGATTATAGGTACTTCAAGTTATTGTAGCACCGCAGGGACTAAGGTTAAAGATAAAGCAGTTTGACGGCCCGGTAGCACAGTTGGTAGTGAACCTGCCTGCTGTGCCGAGGGTCGCGGGTTCGAATCCCGTAACGGACAAATATTTGTATGATAAATATGAATATTTGTACCCGAGTCATGGATGTTTATATTTATATATGTATTCTATATCGTTGTCTAGTCATCATAATACAAGTCCAGGCTAAATTCTGGTACTTTAAATGTGACTAGATAATTTGTGTGACATTGTCCAAGATATTTAAAGCAGTGATTCATTACCATTAGGTACTGAAACTATTACTTAATAAAGTTTATGTGTCGATTTCAGCTTACGTCCTAATTGCCATTCGATTACAATGAGAATGATCTACGTCTAGTATTAATTTATAATGGTAATCAAATTTATCAAAATCACTGCGCCACACTTAGCGACCATCACCAAATCCATGGAGTTCAAAAATAAAAAATTTCTATTCTATCGCATCGATAGATCAATCATTTCATACAGATGCATATAATCGGTGAAACCAAGATTCATTAATTTCCAAAAGTTAATCAATAACCCTTTCTATCTATAGCGTCACGCTTCTTTCCCAGGGGGGTAGGCAGAGACCAGGGCGCACCATCTACTACGATCCTTACCTTAGACTAATTATATCCGGACCGGCCTTGCGGTAGCATTTCCCCTCTGCCACGGTATTAGATCAATTAATCTTGCGCATTTACACCCAATTTTATACCTTATCACTAAACGAGACAGCCTATAATAGCGAAACAATAATTTTGAACTTAGAAAGTTTGGGGTTTACACGAGACTACTTTTCATGATTTTGAACATCTAAAATTAGAATCTAAAGTCATAGGGAATAAAATTCAAAGTTGCGGATAACATGTTACCTCGCCCCCGCAAAAAGTGGCAGAAAGTTTGTTAGTAGAACGACACGTGGTTACGCGTCCCGATATAATTAGTTTAAGATCCTTACATACTTTCGCCTCATTTACATCCAAAAACATAAATAGCATCAAATAACTTGGCATAGGAAATGATATCAACTTGGTTGAAAGTCAAAATAAACGGCTAGCAAGGAAGGATAAACCAGTGGATAACCTGTAGTTACTACAATGAAGTTGAAACAATAAGTCTGTTCGAGCATAATTTTAAAGATCTTGCACTGGTTCCTATTACTGTACTTAAATGTAGTTAGAATTCACAGTAAATCTTAGAATCATATGGCTAACAATACCTATTAGCCTCTAGACTAAACTACATGTATGACAGAACGTAAGAGAAAGAGCTGGAACTTTATACTACTCCTCGAGCAAGAAGCCGTTTGCAAGAGAGACACCCTTGGTTAACGAATTCGCGAAGAAAGCTCAACTTTTTCGGCCACAATTACCCCATCATTCTCCTTTTATTTTATGTGTCGTAAAATTTATAGGAAGAAGGTAAGTCGTTAACATAACTCACAGAAGACACATACAAACATAAAATCTTAGTAACTTTAACTAAAAAACCGCCTTCAAAAAAACTAAAAAGTTAAAAAATAATATTGCAGCCGATGACTTTTTCGTTCGCATCATAAGAACATTAATTTGTTTTATCGAAGTCGCTGTCAAGCCGATTCGCGACGGGGCTTGCATTAGTTTTTTGGCTTGGCTTGACACCGACTTCTATAAAACAAATTAATGTTCTTATGATGCGAACGAAAAAGTCATCGGCTGCAATATTATTTTTTAACTTTTTAGTTTTTTTGAAGGCGGTTTTAATTTTTTGTTAAAATTTTGTTTATTTCACAATTTTCAGTGGTGAATTCATTAGTTTGATTTAACAGTAGTGCTTCAAATTAACAAACGCACTAGTCGGCACTACGATTTTCGAAGGGTCCCCTCGATTTCTCTGGGATCCATCATCAGATCCTAGTTTCCTTATCATGGGACCACCCTTGGGATATCTCCTTTCCAACAAAAAAAGAATCATCAAAATCGGTTCATAAACGACGAAGTTATCCGCGAACACACATTAAAAAAAAAAAAAAAATATATACGGTCGAACTGAGAACCTACTCCTTTTTTTGAAGTCGGTTAATACTCCTTTTTTTGAAGTCGGTTAAAAATGCTTGACACTTATTATTTTTGTGTGTTATAGTCGCAGATACTCAATCATTGCCTCACAAAAATAGCAATGTGACAAACGTTTTCATAGCAACGACGACGACGTCTACCGACGTCCTGACGCCGACCGATGACGTCCCGGCGGCGTACAATAACTCGCAACAAGAAAAAATGCGAAAAGTTGTGTTTCACGATTTTAATTTCTGCAATGTTTTTTGTTGTTGATCTATCGTAGAAACGGTATTTACTTACATACAAGCATCAAGCATACCTACTATGATTATAGTGCAATGAACAAACAGTGAAAACCAGCCAAGTGTGAGTCGGGCTTGCGCTAAGGATCCCGGGGACAATTTTTTTTGGTTTATATTATATTGTGTGGTGGTACAGAACAGGCCCAGTACCCGGACTTTCGATGTTCGATATATCGCCACTGTTTCGGTCCGCACTTCATTGTAATAGAGTTGACATTGGAACAAAAACGTTCACGCAATTGCGAAGCTCGAATGTGAGGGTAGAGGCCCAGAACTCGGTGCGCAAGTCACGCTCGCACTTGGCCGGTTATATTATTTTATGACTGCACAGAGATCTTATATCAAAAACAACTATAACAATTAATAAAAATATAGTGGTCTTATAAATTATAAAATTTTTACGATCGCAAACTCGGTGTCCAACATTAGGTATAATATGTACGAGCGGTGAACGCAAATATATATACAGGGTGTTTGGTGCATCGTTGTCAAAATTGAAATGTCGGATAGAAGGGGTCGTTGGCTATCTCGCCACGTCCCCAAAAAAAATTCCCGCCTTATAGATTTTTTTTAGGTGAATTTTTTAGGGGTTTTCTCAAAAAAGTCCGAAAATCAGCATTTAAGCTAGAATACAAAAAAAAGTTGTAGGCACAAACCCCAATTTTATTTTTTATTTAAATGTCCAATGTTTTACGGTTCTACGAAAGTTTAAATTACATGGATGCGACCTCTAGTTTTTTTTTATTGACCTTAACTTTTTTTGAAAGAGGAAAAATAAAATTTTAATTTCAACTTTGATTACAATTAAAAAAAACTAAAAGCGCTCGAGTTCTTCTGACTTTTTAAAAACTTCTCTAGTCTATCTTCTTTCTAACGAAATGCCATATGCCATGAAATCCGTCCTCTAACTTAGTTTATTTAATAATTTTGCGTGTCGGGGCGCGTTTTGGCCGATATTCGATATGCAGGATGAAAAATTTAAACACACGCGTAGTAGGTCGGAATCGCATCTCCCTTCTGCGCAGTGAACTCTGATTGCTAGTTCTTCCTTTTATTTTTATTTTTTTTGTAATTCAAAGTTGAGTTCAATATTTTATTTTTCCTCTCTCAAAAAAAGTTAAGGTCAATAAAAAAAAACTAGAGGTCGCATACATGTAATTTAAATTTTAGTAGAACCGTAAAATATTGGACATCCAAGTAAAAAAAAATTTGTGGTTTTTACCTACAACTTTTTTTTTATTCAAGCTTAAATGCTGACTTTTAGACTTTTTTGAGAAAACCCCTGAAAAATTCATCTAAAAAAATCTATGATGCGGGAATTTTTTTCGGGGTCGTGGCGAGAGCCAACGACTCCTTCTATCCACCATTTCAATTTGGCCAACGATGCACCAAACACCATGTAGATGTACGTGTATATCTTGAATTTTTATTATCTTGCAGTGAAAATTGAGCGTTACATACCTTGTCATATTATGTGACAAAATGTCTGCTTGCATGAATTTCCAATCGGTGTGTGAGTATGCATTGTGATTTTCAGATAATCCAAACAAAACATCTAAATCTAAACTATTATAAAACTGTAACAGAAGATAATCACAAAAAAAAATTACGACATGGATTTTACCTGTCCCTGATTCCAAATCACAATTTTTTGGATTTTTTTGTCTGTCTGTTTGTTTGTTTGTTTGTTTGTTTATTTGTTTGTTTGTTTGTTTGGGTGTTTGTTTGTTTGAGTATCACGCAAAAACTACTGAACCGATTTTGATGAAACTTTTTTTGTTTGATAGCTTATGATCTGACTTAAAATCTGGCATACAATTTTTGCGGACGAAGTCGCGGGTTAACGCTAGTATAGGTATAAATAGGAACAAAACATTTTAATACAATGTGAAGATTGCAGCGAAAATACCAGTTTAGCAAGACTGCAAGCTAGATGTCTCACGTCTGTACTCGTAAATTGTGGCAACATTAATGTCTTTTTATCCGACTACGGCGTTGCCAAGAGGGGGATAACGTATGCGTTAGTTGTTCATGTTCATGTTTGCCAAAAGCATTCGGTTGATCCCCCTAATCTTCGGTATTTTGGGTTGATTATCATCCCTGCCTATAGACGTTCACTGCTGGACGTCGTCCCACCAACAACCGGTCCTGCGCTGTCCTCATCCAAGGTTCTACCGCCTTCACCAGGTCATCGGTCCACGCTGCGTTTTCCGGTATTTTGGGTTAAAAAAGCAACATCTTAAGCTAATTATTCAGGTTCGCATATGAATGCAATGTTGTATTCCTAGGTACTAAGTAGGTACCAACTTTGAAAGCAGATGTTCCTTTGAGTCACCATCAAATTAGTTTGATACTGACAAATCATTGACCAGATTAAACAGGCTAATTCAAGTTCCCAGATGAGTATTGTGGGAACTTTGAGTATTTGCGAGGCAGCAACTGCCGACGATGCTAGCGAGGGCGCGGTGCGATGCCGCATGGCCCGGCCATCGATCGGCAACCAATCACGTCGCGGCCGCTGCCGCTGCGCGAGCCGAGCCGAGCAGACACGACGTGAACAGAATCTTGTGTACGTTCACCTTACCGCTGTTCACGTTGTTCACGTATCTCCTCAGGTATGCTCAAGTATTCTTGATGAACGCCTGATATTTGGAATACTGATAAGCGCAATATTTATTCGTGTCGCCGTCGAAGCGCCGGAATTTTTGACGGCAGGTTTCGCTCGTAAAATTTAGCATGTCGTCAGAATATTTACCTTTTAGGTTTTTTCACCTCTTTGTTTCTGATCGTCATGTTAAAGTTGAACGGTAGTAAAGATATACTCCAAAATCTTTTGAATTATGAAACGGCAAAAAATATTTTTCTAAATCGAGCTAAAATCATGTCATTCACAGGAAAATTATTCACAAAAAATACACAGCTTAAAAAACATTACGAATTTACAAAAATACTTAGCTTTGTTTTTGAGATTTTTCCTGTAAATGGCATAAAAAAAATAACAGCGCAAGCTTAGAAATTACAAAGACAACAAAATAATAAGGAATAATCAATAGTGTACACACGGCGACACGTCAAGCTATACAAAACCAAAGTAAGCTGGCCGCGCGTAGGAAGAGTAATGTATACGTCGTCGCACGGCCAGCTTATGTTGGTTTTGTATAGCTTGATGTGTTACACACGGCGACAGATCAACCTACCCATAGTTGAACTCTATGTTCATGGACATAAGGTCGAACTATGGGTAGGTTGATCTGTCGCCGTGTGTACAAATAACGAATCCGTAGCATCCTTTTGAAGGATGCGAAGGAAGAATTTATCGTGTATTTATGTCATAAGGCTGAAGCACTACCTATATCCGCTATATATAAGGGAGCAAACTGATCAAAACCAGTATCGAGTCAGATCTACTCTACACGACTTCGCTTCCCTCGTTTCCGCCCTAATTCGTTTAGTCCGCATCTAAGCAGCTAGATTCCACTAAATATTTTACAGATATGGCAGTATTATTGGAAAAATAATATCGACGAATTATAGTTTAACACTGTTTTTATACTTATAGCATAGTACTAAGTTAGTACGTCACAATGCAAGACACACTTATTAATCGCTAAATGTTAAATCAAATAATATTTCAGTGTGTTCAACACAAAAAGTATCATATAAATAAATTTTTTATTGTTACTTATTAAAATCTATTACGAGTCAAAAAAATATAATTATAATGCAACTTTTACAAGTTTAATTTGTCAGTGCCGATGCCGCGCTACGTGCGCGTGCGCGTGCCCTACGGACATTGACAGCCGCTAATTGAGTTAGCGCTCTCCGCCACTTGGCAGTCGACACCAAGATCTGAAGCACGCTGCATCTCCATTTAGGTCAGGAAATTGTCGCCTTCGTGTCATTGCCATCAACATTTTACTCTTACTATTCGAGCAGTGACATACTGAATACATTGTTCTATTATGTCTGACAAACTCACATAGGTACTTAATAAAGATATTCAAGATAATCAAGGACCTTAATTTTATGTTTTCATGCTGAGAGAATCCTTTCATTATGAAACTAGATCAACTATTGACGGGTAATAAATCTCTTTCGTTCAATGATGCAGCGATTCAAACTGAATCTAATTGTAAATGTGCATTACGAAACAAAAACACCGCACTTCATTATACCTATTCAATAGGACATAATCAAAGCTACCTATGAACGTGTATTCAGAACATCAATACAAGTTAATGATAATTCAAGCATCACATAACATTTTAAACTGATTCGTCAGAACGAGAACCTATTTCAGCACCCTGCACTGGTAGCATGCACACCCGCGATAGCCGTGATACGGCTTTATCACGTCTTTTATCTGGTTCTTTTGCGCGCGAACGAACGAGATAAAAGACGTGATAAAGCCGTATCACGGCTATCGCGGGTTGGCATGCTACCAGTGCAGTATTCGATTAGATTCATACAGGTACTACCTGCAGCGTAAAATTCCACTACATAAGGTATTCGGTAGTTTGTTAGCTGATCGAACGTTTATTATGAAAAGTAGTTTTTTTTTTGCGAATTTCCCTGTTTCCTTTTGGAAAGTTGTTCAGTATCATAACTATCTTATGCAGCATGATACTGAATGATAATGAGTGTAGATAGTTCTGTTGTCTACACTCACACCCTGTATATTACTATAATCTAGGCTCTAGGGTATGAGTGAGTAAAGGAATTGGAATAATTATTGTTTTCATTTATATTCCGCTTCATTAATTTTCTAACTTGAAGATTTTGAGCACATTTTGAGACATGTCTCAAAAAAACTATTTTGTAAACCAAATAATACATGATTTTATTAAGATTATGTATCACAATATTTATCTATACCATAATGACATCAATAACGTAATATACAATGGGTCGGCAAATGATAATGTAACACATAGTGTACACACGGGGACGGATAAACCTACGCATAGTTGAACTCTATGTCCATGAACGTAGCGGTGAACTATGCGTAGGTTGATCTGTCTCCGTGTGTGCACAAGTGTACCAGACAGAAGTTAGCGCTTACTCTGATGTCCACATTTTTTCAGGAGCTGTTTAATTTCACTATTTGATACTTTTTTTTCAGTCACCCATGTTGGACACTAATATTTTGTATGAAAAATTTGGAACTACTACTTGTTCTCTTATAATTATACTCCGTGCTACTACTTATTGCAGCCTCTGGTATACAGGGTGTAACAAAACACCCTAGTAATACTTAAGGGGGTGCTTCCGACCATCAAACTGAACAACTTTCACTATGGAGCCAACTTCGAAATCGCGAAATTAAAATCAGCACTCTCATATAAAACTGCAATACTGGCTCGACTCAAATGTATGGGACAGCAGTTTTTTTTTTTTTTCTTGATGTTGGCTCCATAGTGAAAGTTGTTCAGAGTGATGGTCTGAAGCAACTCCTTAAGTATTACTAGGGTGTTTTGTTACACCCTGTATATCTAAACTATTATAAAACTGTAACAGAAGTGTGTCTGTACATTGGAGATATTTACAAAAAAAGATTACAATATGGTTTTTAGGCTTCCCTGATTCGAAATCACAAATTTTTGTCTGTCTGTTTGTTTGTTTGTTTGTTTGTTTGTTTGATTGTTTGTTTGTTTGTTTGTTTGTTTGTTTGTTTGTGTGTTTGTTTGTTCGAGCATCACGCAAAAACTACTGATTCGATTTTGATGAAATTAAAATCTGGTATATAATTTATGCGGACGAAGTCGCGGGTAAAAGCTCGTAGCTATATAAAATAATCAGTGCACATAATATTTCCAATTTCTAATTCAATTTTATATGGACTAAATTGTACCTAAGAGAAAGTGATCATTGAATAAATATTGTTGTATTTGTACTTTGTATTTTTGTCTTTGGAATGACAAACAAAGCAGAGGTAGGTACTACGAGTAATTTATATATTTAAATAACGGCCAAGTACTTGTCGGACCACGCGCAGGGTAGGGTTCCGTAGTTGCCCGTCACAAAATAATATCGACTTAGAAGGAGGCTTTTTGCTTTAAACTACGGTTTAACGGCTAATAAAGTCTAAAAAGTACATTTTTTAAGTTGATCGACTATTA
This sequence comes from Agonopterix subpropinquella, assembly GCA_922987775.1. Lineage (NCBI taxonomy): Eukaryota > Metazoa > Arthropoda > Insecta > Lepidoptera > Depressariidae > Agonopterix > Agonopterix subpropinquella. The sequence continues at coordinate 49,182,145 of OV277693.1, read as the reverse complement.
CTCGTAAACTTGTAAAGCCTACTTAACGGTGATAGTTTACCTTTTAAATTCGTTATACAACGTGTTAATGAATTAACGCAAAACTAGAAAGTAGTTTGTTTAGAATCGATAGCAGAATCGAATTATCATGGTTTCAACATAGGTAATTTTTTTCAAAATTTTAATTTTTTTTTTCATAAAATTTTTAATTTACTAAACCCGATGTCAACCCACCCCACGGGCACACTCACCCTACTTACTACCAAAACAAGATTATAAAAATGTATCCATGAGTACGTTAGCGCTTTCTTTCAGTGCTGAAATGATAACAAATCATTTTTGCCTCCGAACTTAAAATGCGAATAACTTTAAATTTTAAGTATCAAAATAATGAAATTATTGTTTCAATCTAATTCTTTTGTTATAAATCAGTTGGGGTGTATGAGGTTTTGCGCTAATTTATTAACACGTTGTATATGCTATTGCCGTGAATTTTTTTACACCTCCAACTACAACCGTTTAGTCGGGAGAGGGGGGGACACTTGACTCTAACCAAAATGTTCGCTTTAAAGCTTAATATTTCGCTAACAGATCCCTAAATCGAAAAATGATTTGACCAAACCCATAATATTTTTAAAAGATCTATCCAACGATACTCCACAACATGGGATAGACGAGAAAAAAAATATCATCCCCACTTCGCGTGTAGGGAAGGTAAGGTACCCTAAATTTTTTTTTTTCAAGATTTTGTTTTACCACTTTGTCGGCGTGATTAATATGTATATTCGTGCCAAATTATAGCTTTCCAGTAGGAAGCGTCTCTGAGCTAAGCCGCGGACAGACGGACGGACGGACGGACATGGCGAAACTATAAGGGTTCCTTGTTGAAACCCTAAAAAAGAAGCTGCGCCAATATTCGTTCCAGAAACAAGCCAGGTAGTTGAGCCATGCAAACTTGCAAACCGTCTACGTCTCAAAGAGAATAGTCCGCTTAAAAAGACGCATATTTAGAACTTCCTCAATTTTTACATCGTTTTGCTGCACTATTTTGTAGCAGTGTAAACTTTATATTGAGGTTTTCTAACTATTTTGGTCAACGATTCAGAGACACCTAAACCATATAATTTAGAGCCCGCACAGGCCGATTAGTCCCATGACTACTATAGGAACTTGTACGATTTGTACTGGCTTTTCCGTGAAGGATATCTGCAAGTTCGGAAGCATGTTTCATGTCCACACTGTCGATTCAAAAGTGGTGTTGTTCGCACTGCCAGTCATACTACAAAGTTGCGCACTGCTAATGAAATGTTGATAATCTGAACAATGGTATCTTTAGCGTATATTTTCTTACTATTATATAAATAGGATTTCAGAAAATTGCAAAGCTTTTTCACGAGGAAAGTGCAGAATAATCTAGAACTCCTTACCTATTTTCCTTACCGATTTCTCGAGGCGCTAGGGTAAGAAAGCAATTTGTTTTAGCCTCCAAACGTTTGTTGTTTTGAATTAGCCTTGACTACGAACAATAAAATACGGAACATTCTGTTAGACGTATCTTTAAAATTTCAGTTCTGATGAACTCCAATATGTAGGGTCCTTTTTAATATGCTGACACTTTTTTAAGGAAATGATCAGACCGTCAAACTGAACAACTTTCTCTATGGGATATGGCACCAACATCTAAATCGCGAGAAAAATCAGGTGTTCTATACAAAAGTGCAAACCTACTCGAGCCAAATAATTTATGGGACAGCAGATTTTTTTCTCGATTTCTATTTTGGTCTCATAGAGAAAGTTGTCTGGTCATCCTCTCGGAAAACTGTCAGCATATTAACTTGGACCCTGTATAAATTTTTACTCATGCTATACTCAAGTAATATGCTCCATCGACGTTCGACGACATACGTTATGTGCAAAGAGTATTACAATTATTAAACGAAACAAAATAAAAGCGTGATCTGAAGTAACACGAGTCTCGCGAATGAACTCTTAAAGAGATTAATAAACTATAACTCAAAAAAAATAAGAGTTAAAAAAAATCGTCGTCATAGCTGTACAAAAACTACTTATTTCCTAGTATTTTTAATACTTTGTTTATTTACTCCGACAAAGTTTTTAGGAGTTTTATTGGAACTTACTGGCATTCGAATTGCAGAACGATGAAAATATAAAAAAAAGGTCTTGTTTGATTATTAGTTGTTTGTAGGTAATTAGTTTAAAACAAAATTATCGCCTACCTTGGCGGCCGCAATCTATACTTACGTTACCAACATAAATGTTATCAAGTCGGCATCAATATCTAAAAGATTTATCGACAAACTGACTACGGCTGAACCGGTGCGACGATGCCAGGGAACCGTGATATTAGATCAATATTAGATATCGATAAAAGTTTGTTGATAAAATATCATACCTACCTACGGAATCCAGGGACATTGAATATAAGAACGTCCCTAACAGAATCCTTTACGAAAATACCTAGCAATGTGCGGGTCGGGTCGGACACGTGTTATATTATAATTCCCATTATGAAATTTGTGTAATTTTCTATGAAACTTACAAAACTGGCCAAGTGCGTGTCGGGTTCCGTAGTCATCTGGATACCGAAGATTTTTGCGTTGAATTTCCTTGAAATAGAGACCTAAAGGTGGACTTCCGATGCTAGCGGCCGATGCGTCTGACGCGCGCGGCTCGCGGCCGACGGCCGATGCGGCCATACTAGTTACTATGAAGTCGTATGGCGCCGCTTCCGATGCCAGCGACTGACGCGCGCGTCAGACGCGCGCGGCCGATGTCTATCGCATCGGCCGCGGCCGCGCGCGGCTTTGCTCTGACGTCACGCAGAACAAGAATGTTTGCCAGAAATATTACGAAGTTTTTACCGAAAATTTGCTTAATTTTTACTATTTTATTTGTATTTTATTATCTGCAAGGTCACTCATCCACGTTGCGATAACACCATCTATCGAGCCACTTGAAAGTACTTTTTCTTTTTTCGGAAAACCTCTCTTGCCTACATAATTATTAGCTAGACAGCGATTCATGTACAGGTTAAAAAGCCAAGGGTCTAATTACTCCCAAAAATGTATTTTATCATAAACCCTGTAAAAAAAAATGCATTCATATATTCTCTAAACCTATCAATCTGTCAATCAATCAAATATTCTTTATTAAAATATGTATCGGTTTTTTTGTTTGTGGTTTTATGTTTTTGTTTAAGCACCGAAACATAAAAACATACTCTAAATTTCGGGGAAAATACCCTAAAGTGATAACACTCTGCACAATAGGCACGCGTCAGTCGCTGACCTCGGAAGTGAGGTCTGTCGTCGGCCGCGCGCGTCTGACGCGAGGTTCTGTCATATATGACAGAACCTCGCGTCAGACGCGCGCGTTAGTCGCATCGGCCGCTGGCATCGGAAGTCCACCTTTAATCTAATGTAACTAGTAGAATTGCGTTGGATTTTGTTGACTTGTAGCTGAGACAGGAGCAAATGAGACTTCGAGGTGCTCCATAATTATTATCAGAGAAATAACAACATGTTAACATTTGTCTTTATTACAGAAGTTGTCTTTAATCTATACCTATAATAAAATCGTAAACGCAAAAAGGTCTGCAGATAAGGTCAGTCTAATGAAAGAATGAACTTTATTGCCATTAATCCAAATCAGCAACCAAAGCAAGTATTCTTAATCAGCTATTTAGTAGAAAATATTAATTAAGATCAATTCAAACTCAAATTCAAAATGATATGTCCAAAATAATATCACAATGCTTCCAGACGTAATTTTTTGACTACACCACCGAGGTGTTGCGTTGTAGAGAAGATGCGCAGAAACTCTACAATTTTGAAGGCCGTTGTAGGCAAGACAGCACAATATCGAACACACAAATATTGTCAGGATCGGACAGAGAACGAGTAAACACATTACCGCAATTGATATGAAAGAGCAAAACAGTACAAAAACAAACATGTCAGCAAAATATCACTTAACATTCACTCTAAGAACAAATCTTACTGACGTGATCTCTTTTCTATCATAATAACCTCTTTGAAATAAGCATTGATTTTAGTAAAGTGCATTGCCCCGACAGGTGCAGAAGATGCAATGACCTACGCATCCCGTTCCACAAACGGAACTGAGAAAAGAATTGACTCTGATAGAGCAATACCGTCAGTAGTTGCCTACTGCCGAGCCGTAGGATTTGAGGTCAATGTTGTTTAGTTCAGGGATTCTTAAACGTTGGGTTTTTTCGCAAATAAAGCAACAGCCATATTGACTTTCATAATTATATCGTAGATATTATCGCATTGAATTCGCTTCGTTTTAGGAATAAACTACAGTATTTTTAGAGAGTACCGGCTCTGACAAAAATCGAAATAAGGTCAGGGCCCCTAGACAAAGTACTTTCGATTAGCGTTAACGACAGTAGACAACATAACAAATGTATGGACTTGACGTATGGTGACGAAAGCTAACGTCAAAATGTTTCGTTCGCCAATGTCAAATCCATACATTCTGTCATTTCTACTAGCGTCTACGCCAATAGAAATGTTACATTGTCTAAAGGCCCAGTATATGTTAAAAAAGTCCCTATTATAGGTGCTGGAAACTTTAAAGAAACTTTGGCTCGTATACGTACACACGGCGACACATCAAGTTACCCAAAACCAATATAAGCTGGCCGCGCGTCGGCATAGTAATGTATAACGTCGCGCGGCCAGCTTATTTTGGTTTTGGGTAACTTGATGTGTCGCCGTGTGTACATAAGAGCGTCCGCTTATAAGACATTCCTTTGTCACTACACTACAATGAAACCCCCGGTAAAGGTGGCGGTTGGCCGCCGACCGCATGCAGCATGCTGCAACAGCGTGTCGCTCCGACACTACTGGTTTGTATGGGTTTCTATGTAATACCCTGCGTAGCATCTGACACTGCGGTCGACGACACTGCTGTGCAGTCGAGCTTCACTGTCGCTCGACCGCAGACCAGTGGTGTCGTCGAGTGTTGTCAGACATTTGATAATTATCGTATTCAAAATAAATAAAACTGGGTTTAGCACGATAATCCATACAAATTCCACGATAATTTTTAATTTAATGAAATCACTATTTTCAACTACATTTTTCGTTAAATTCCAACGATACCTACATCATTTTCGAAACTTTTAGTTGGCAATGTTGTTTTAAAAAATGTTGATACCCTACTATCCTGTAATTAGTCCGTAAGTTTTCCTAAAATGAATAAAAAAAATGAATAAAATAAATAAATCATACGGGCGTATGTTATTGGGTAAAACAGTGTTAAAATATTACTACATAATTATATAAATACGAGTATGATTATTTTTGGCTATTTTTGAGTTTAAGAAGATATTCCTGCCAGCGCGCGCTGCATACAAACGAAGTTTGATCCTATTTTCAATGAAAAACGGAACCCTAAAAAGGTGAAATTGAACCAAGCTACTGTACTAAGATCACTGATGTTTGTAACAAGGATTCTGACTACCCCAAAGGGGAGCACGGGAGCACCCAAAAACACGCTAAGGAGAAATATTACCCCAAAAAACACCCTAAGTTTGCAACACTGTCTGTATTTGCGGTATGCAGCATGCTGCATGCAGTCGGCCGCCAATTCACGACCGCAGCGACGTGTCGATGCGTCACGTCGATACAGCATGTCGGATCCGACACGCTGTTGCAGCATGCTGCGTGTGGTCGGCCGCGAATTGGCACCTTAACAGTTTCATGTACTTATGCACGCGTCTAACTGCATTTACTGTTTTTTCATTATTTTTGTTCCCAGCATTTACATGATATTTATTGGTGGGATACGTGAGTACTTGGGACCTCCCAAGTAATAAAAGTTTGAGAGCCCCAGAATACTCCTTGCGTCAATCATAGTCGGGAGCACTAGGTCAGTGGCGACCGGCGCGGGCGCGGCCGGCGCGGCGCGGCGACGTTGATAGCGGACGCAACTGCCCAATTTCAATATAATATCAGTGTACCTACCCACGTTACTGACACGTGAACTTGACTGGTAGCAAGTGTTTTTAATTAACGATGATTATCAATTCTACGAGTATACTTTATTTGCTGCAAATCTTTTTTCTTCAATCACAACCACATACAATCTTTGTTTGCTGCATTGATCGAAAAAAAAAAACTGCTTTGCCTTTATATTGGAGGATATTGGATTTTATATTGGAGGTGAAATTTCTAAGGTTCTGGAGTGCGATTTTTTAATCTCATTCGCTGAGTTTAGCAGTTGAAAATGTCAAAATTACTGTGGAGATACGCATCTTTCTACTGCTGATTTGACTTACAAAAATTGCACTCCTGCACGGCTAGCATGCCACCCACGACAAAGCGTTTAAACGAGAAAACCTTCATGCGTGCTCTTTTTGGCATACGTAAAATAATAAAGATGGAGGCACATCTCGATTTTTATCGTTCTGTCGGGGGTGGCATGCTAGCCGTGCTGGAGTATAATTTTTGAAAGTTGAATCGGTAGTAGAAAGATGCATATCTCAATAGTAATTTAGACATTTTAAACTGCTGAACTCACCGAATGAGTTTCAAAAATAGCACTCCTGATAAGGAACCTAAGAATATGCAGATCTTAAAACTAAACAGTCGTGATCTTCGATTTGAGTCTTCTAAAATATACAGTAAAATAAAAAAAATCGTGAATTCGATTTTTCATTTCATATTTTAGTTTTTTTTTCGTTTTGGTGAAAGGAAAACGCGCAAACCCGTTTTGATTGAAAACTAGTTTTGAATTTGAATTTTATATGAAATGCCACGATAGAAAAGAAGGTATTATATCCATATCCTTGGGAAGCACGATATTCCTCTCAGCTATCATACTATTTTTGTATGTGTTCTTTGATCAAACACATTCGCCAGCTGCGAAACGACCCGAAACGAATACACTTCGTCACGTGTGGGCAATGTCTTTTCATATACTTACACATCTATACATACATATACAAGCAAGCTTCAGTGACACTGAAGCCAAAACAACAGAACTGTGCCAGTCAACTTTTATAAACCTAAAACTGAATATCTCAAAGAAAAACTTACAAACGGCACGGAGCGTTCTAAATGGCGAATCTAGATCCCAACAACCGCGGTTTAAACACGCACATGACTGTACCAACTGCGCTTGCGTATAATGTTACTATTTACTAACACATAAACACGTCTCCATGTTGGAGTAGTTTTTACCGGTACTGAGCAATGAAGACCGCACATGTACGGCTAATTCGGAAGTCGGTGTCAAGCCAAGCCAAAAAATGCAAGCCCTGTCGCGAATCGTACCGGCTTGACAGCGACTTCAATAAAACAAATTAATGTTCTTATGATGCAAACGAAAAAAATCGGCTGCAATATTATTTTTTAACTTTTTAGTTTTTTGAAGGCGGTTTTAATTTTTTTGTTAAAATTTCGTTAATGCTCCGATCAATTTGCTCCCATAGTAAAACTAGTTAAGTTTGATGGATAGACTCTTAGTTTAAAAGGAATCATACTGATAATTATCAATTTCACCCTGTATATGGTAGGTACATTTATAATAATGGGTTTGTATAAGGGACGATGCCCGTCCTCTATTATAGATAGCGATCGGCTCGTTGGCAAAGTGCTCGCAGTCATAGACCGCACCACGCCTTCATAACCCACTCCCCCCCCTGCCTCATCAACATGCAATTTTCTATATCATCTAATCGAACTCTTTGAAAGCCATTAAAACTACAAATAATTTATTAGGTGTAACATATTAGGCATATACAGGATGAAATTGATATCATTAGCATCCTTTTAAACTAAGAGTCTACCCATCAAACTGAACAACTTTCACTGTGGGAGTAAACCGATCGGAGCAAAAATAAAGTCAGCTGTTCCATACTAAACTGTAATAATGCCTACTCGACTCAAATGTATGCAACAGCTGATTATTTTTTTGCTGCGATCGGTTTGCTCCTATAGTAAAAGTTGTTCAGTTTGATGGGTAGACTCTTAGTTTAAAAGGATGCCAATTATATCAATTGCACCCTGTATATGAGCAGACAATTTGCTTTATTATAGGTATAGTGTATGGCTGGCGTGCTGGTATCTATGCAGACAGAGTCTGAAGTACTAATACCAGCGCCATTTCCTTCTAATAGGATCATTGTACATAATTATTAGTCTAAACAGTAATAATATTAATGAGCATAATCATTATTTATTACCACAAAGCCCACGTATAGACATTGAACGGTAAGGTTCAATTTCTATAGTAAATTGCATGCAAGCTCGCTAGCAATACGAGCCGGCAAATAACGAGCCTCGGATTAATTAAGCACATTACCTATAAAGCGTTATGCAAGAAATGGGAAACCTGAAAGGATATACGATAACATGCATGCCTTAGTTGTCTTTTGTTTAGTTCTACATGCTGTTATGCAGTATATTAACAAGCTGTGGGTCTGACATGTTGACAGTATAACTGGAGATCCAGGTAGTTGGACTGGCTCCTTGGGAGATATTTTGGCTATAAATAGAAAGGTAATAAGATATATCCACAGCGACTAATGACAGCTAAATATAGTACCGTGAATGACATCGGTTGCTAATGAGTTAATGTCTGTGGAAATGTACACAAAAAAGCTTGATGAGATCTCAAGCGAGAAGCAATGTAAAATGTAAGTAGGTACTATTCCAGCTTCGGAACAATTTAGATTAATTGTTGTCATACGACATTTCTGAAAAATGTTTTATTACTTTTATATTTTTGCGGAAAAACAACAAAACTCGAATGTTTCTGAATCTTTCACTGTCGCATAGAGAGCAAGACATTTGCAAGTGAGGGAGGAATTGCAATGCTTACAGTGCCGTCCCGTTCTACTCCCGTACCCAGGTGGAGTGGTAAAGCAAAAATTGGTGGAAAGCAGAAGCAGGCACACATTTTTACCCAGTGGACGAACTACCTAGTTCTTACTAGGTAGGCAGGTAGCTTTGCAGGCGGCAAAAGAACATTACAATCTGTAGTCTAAGCAAGGTTTACGAGGTTTAAAAAAACCACTTTAGTATTTTTAATAATAATAATAAATATCTTGGACAATGTCACACAAATTATCTAGTCACATTTAAAGTACCAGAATCTAGCCTGGACTTGTATTATGATGACTAGACAACGATATAGATTACATATATAAATACAAACATCAATGACTCGGGTACAAATATTCATATTCATCATATAAATATTTGTCCCTTACGGGATTCGAACCCGCGACCCTCGGCACAGCAGGCAGGTTCACTACCGACTGTGCTACCGGGCTGTCAGTATTAGGTTTACGTTTACGGCACGATCGTGCTGTCCTAATACGAAGAAAGTGAATCTAGTATTTTTAATAATAATAATAAATATCTTGGACAATGTCACACAAATTATCTAGTCACATTTAAAGTACCAGAATCTAGCCTGGACTTGTATTATGATGACTAGACAACGATATAGATTACATATTATATAAATACAAACATCCATGACTCGGGTACAAATATTCATATTCATCATATAAATATTTGTCCCTTACGGGATTCGAACCCGCGACCCTCGGCACAGCAGGCAGGTTCACTACCGACTGTGCTACCGGGCTGTCAGTATTAGGTTTACGTTTACGGCACGATCGTGCTGTCCTAATACGACGTTCTATAAAGTGAATCTAATTGTAACGTACGTTTTACGTTAACTAAAAGAATCAATCCAGTTACAAAATCGATTTACTAAAACGTATACCCGTAAAGTAATTAGTTTTTTGAAGGCGGTTTTAATTTTTTTGTAAAAATTTTGTTTATTTCACAATTTTCAGTGGCAATTTCATTAGTTCGATTTAATAGTAGTGCTTTAAATTAACAAACGCACTAGTCGGCACTACGATTTTCGAAGGTTCCCCTCGATATCTCTGGGATCCATCATCAGATCCTGGTTTCCTTATCATGGGACCTCACTTGGGATATCTCCTTTCCAACAAAAAAAGAATCATTGAAATCGGTTCATAAACGACGAAGTTATCCGCGAACACACATAAAAAAAAAAATATATACGGTGGAATTGAGAAACCTCCTCCTTTTTTGAAGTCGGTTAAAAACCAAATGTCTCAAATTGTGTTGTTGTATTTGCATATCCAAAACGTTGCGTAAATTGAAGAGTTTATTGCAGATGCGAGCAAGGTATTCTATTGGTATTTATTTCACGTTTGTGTGATTTTTCATACTGTTACGCCTGCCACCTTCCTGCCACATACATACGGAATTCCAATTCAAATCCATACGAAATCGTAATTCCGTCCGGAATAATTCCGCATGTATGTGGCAGGCCTTAAGCGGAATCATGTCGATTCGGCACCGTTGAGTTATTATTTTTAAATATATTTAACGCACACTGAACCACACTGAAAACTACTGTAATAAAATATACTTATATTCCGAGTGGAGATTTAAAATAGAATGTGTCGCATGAGGCGACTAAACAATATTAAGATTTACATAAGGAAAAAAATATACACAAACAGTACTGCAGTATTTTTCTAGGCGAAAGTCTAACGTCTATCTCCACTTGGCTTGTCGTTCCATTCTTAAACCCTAAATAGACAGACGTTCATTTATTTAAAAACAGTACATAATACATAAGCGAAGAAAAGAAAGGTAGGTATAATACAATACAAACATTAGCCAAAATCATTTACAGTATGCAACGTGAACCGTTCCAATGCATAGGATGCAACAGCGCTGTTAATATACCTATGCTAAACCCATGGATATATAGAATAGCTTCCTGGCTAAACCTAAATATAAACCACGTTTTAAAAATACTTCTGTATGTTTCATTTCGTTCCTTCCACTTTTCCATTCGAATGTACAAATTGACTCAAAACTAAAAATAGGCAACGCTATTTATCACTTACGTATACATAGCTGCAGCAGTAACAAATGAAAACATCAATTTAATTATACTAGAAAAAAACATGGTATATAACAATCAAATAAGTGCAGTCTGTACGCCGCGCCGCGGGGCGGCCGATAAATCAGCCCAGCGGTGGACACAAGCCAAATACCCGAGTAGCAGCAGTAAACTAGCAATAAAAACTATTGTGGAATTCCCCAGTTGATGTTTGAATAAACAGAGGGCATCTGCTATATAACAGAAGTGCATACAGAATAATGTAAGTATGAGCCAACCATACTATTAAAAGAATAAACGGTATCTGCCTCATAATATTCATATAGCTTAAAATAAATTGATTTTCTTTACAGTAGCTTAATTGCCTCTAGCTTTTGCCCACGACTTCGTCCATGAGGTAAGACAGGTAAGATGATGAATTAGCATCCATTTAAACTAAGAGTCTACCCATTAAACTGTACAACTTTTATATGGGAGCAAACCGATAGGAGCTAAAAAAAATCTGCTGTTGCATACATTTTGTGTCGCGTAGGTATTGCAGTTTAGTAGGGAACAGCTGATATTTTTGTTGCTCCGATCGGTTTACTCCCATACTGAAAGTTGTTCAGTTTTGGTTAGACTTTTAGATTAAAAGGATGCTAACTGGATGCTAATGATATCCATTTCACTCCTTATAACCAAATTAGCTAAAACTATTTTAAGGGGATGATCGTCAAATGTCTCCCCTCCCTGCCAGCTAAACGGTTGTTTCTGGATAAGTGAAGAAATTCATGACAGTATTATACATAACGAAATTAAAAGGAAAACTATCACCGCTGAGTAGGCTTTACAAGTTTACGAGTAATAGTCGATCAACTTATAAAATGTATTTTTTAGACTTTACTAGCCGTTAAACCGTAGGCGTAGTATAAAATAAAAAGCCTCCTTCTAAGTCCATATTGTATTGTGACGGGCAACTACGGAACCCTATCCTGCGCGTGGTCTGACACGCACTTGGCCAGTTATTTTCCGCTATTTCGATATCGGTCCCATAGAGAAAGTTGTTCAGTTTGATGGTCTGATCATCCCCTTAAAATAGTTTCAGCTAATTTTTTTAGACCTTATACAATGGGGACCTTAGACATTTACCTTAGACCTTGACCTTTTACAAAGACAACCGCTACTGCTCAGGCTCTGACAGACTTATTTTACCTCATCCACAATCCACATTCAGACGTCTTTTTATTATGCACTTATACGCACTTGTCATAATCAAACAATAATATCTCCCAAAGAATAGTTCTGCAAAGTGTTGCAATTTAACAGTCAGGTTCTTTCATATATTGCGCTTTGTGCCGCCATATAGGAAAGTATTGTAGTGAGAAAGATGGTTATCTTCATTTTCCCGGTCTTGGCAAGGATGTTGCTCGTTCGGAGCTTAGTCAGTAACGGTCTGGTGCAGCCGCAGTTTTTTAGATAAGTATATTGCTATAATCTACAGAAGTCATGGAGGACAAGATACGGATATTTTAACAAAAGTACGTTTTTTTTTAAATTCGTGTTTTGCAATTTAACTACTGAAACTTTAATTTACCTTAAGAGCAACTGTAATGACAGTAGGTAGGTATACCTAACCTACCCTATCACTGATCACCACGTTAGGTATTTTCTGTGTATTCAAATCCATAAATCAGAACATAACATAGCACCTTCAATTATACTTAGACACAGGTATATGACAGACAAATATATACTTATTAACTATTATAATTATATAAAATCAAATGTACCTATAAACTCATGTAAAGTTATAACAAAAAAGTTTCCCAAAAATACTAGTTTACGTCATTTACGTTTACGATCGCAAGCCTAAGATAAGTTTCAAACCGTTTTTTTCAATATTTCTAAACAGTATTTACAATATTAGGTACTTACTTCCAAACAGATAACTGCTTACTGTCGCCCTAAATTACAACGATATCGGTGATATGGTGCGATATCACGCAAATATCAACTGTTATATCTATTTCTGATTTAACCAAATCCGATACAGCGACCTTACAAAATAACGAAATAAATACACGAAAAGTATGGGAAATCGCTATTTTTTCTGGAGATTGTACAGTAATAATCATGATTGTTTACTAGCGCTTATATTTAGGTAGGTACGTTCCTACTTCATTGCACATCATCTTCAATGATGTCTATGATACATATTTACGTACCACATTGATTCTTTATTCAGTGTAAGTATCAATTAATACGTTATTCTTACTCTTTCCTTAATTAGGTACTATAATTAATTTTTTGTTTGTATTTATGTATCTTAATAAGGTAACTACCTAGTTTTAGTTTTCTTTCTTTTTATTACCTTGTATCATATGTATCTGTGTAATAAAGTTTATCGGTACCAACATTAGGCCTTCCATTCCTTGTAACAAGTATTAACTGATTTTGCATGGTCTGTATTAAAACCTCCTAAAACAAGTAGATACGTACTTACAACAATGTTGTAAAATTATGTTTAAGTTACTGCAAATAAATTACTTTTATATTTTTTTTTTTATAGTCGTGAGCTTACGTTATTGCGTTTAACCTTCAGTCATTTTACGGTTACGGAAACGGAACTAATTACGTTTTTTTTTCGAAGCGAACTCGAGATTTCACATACCAAGACAAAACGTTAGTAGGTGGTATGAGCCTAGTTATGCATGCTCAAACCCTTTAACTCAAACCATTATTCAAAGGATGGAGCGAGCGAAGCGAGCTCGAGATTTCACACACCAAGACTCAAATTGGTAGTGGGAGGTATGAGTTCCATTAGTCTATGTATGCTTAAACCACTATTCAAAGATTGGAGCGAGTGAAGCGAGCTTGAAATTTCACACACCAAGACAAAACGGTAACTAGTAGGTAGCTGGTATCAGTTCCATTAGCCTATGCATGCTCAAACCACTATTCAAAGGTTGGAACGAGCGAAGCGAGCTCGTTACAGCACTGCGACTAAGTTGTGAACAGAATTCTGACAGTTTAAAAATTTTACTTTAAAGTCGAGTGAACACGAAATTTCGCGGAGAAATACGACTCAGTTGTGAAAAGCTTTGCCAATTCGTATAACAAAATACATTAGCAGGAAGGAGTTAGCGAAGCGAGCTCGAAATTTTCCAGCTCTGCAACTCGTTCTGATTCTGACATTTAAAAAGAAGGTTTTGTCGTAGCATTATTTTTTTTTAAAAACCTAAAAAGTCTTTTATTGAAATAAAACTTGTAAACTAACAATTGCGGTACTGGCTCCTAAACTAGTCAAGTCTGAAGGTCCGGAGCCAAGCATAGTAGGTAGACCATAGTATACCTACGACATGATGAGGAGTTTGGCAGAGATGGTATTTGTGTAGTAGTGCTCCATCCACAACATGCATGGAACAAAACTTGGTCCTGTCCTGGTATAATTTCTGCGCTCCCTCAGGGTCTGCGCCCTGTGCCTGGGCACCGCGCGCACCGCCCTATTTACGGCACTGGTTTAAAGTTTGCAGTATATTAATAAAAATAACACAGACACTAATAGATATTATGTATTAACGTTTTTACGATAAATAAAATAAGTTTCTTGTATACCCATTTTTTTACTTTTTAGGGTTCCGTACCCAAAGGGTAAAACATAAACAAAGGGTGAATTATTGTATAAAGACATAAAACACGGTGTAGCATCTGTTTGCAGCAATAGGTACCAAAGTTTGTCTTCCCATAGACCTCTGCTCTAACTGCGTTCCAAGCGAACCAGGAGAACAACCAAAGCGGAGCGTCAAGTCACAGTATAAGAAAGAGTATCTTCTATTACTAGATACAGTACGGACACTCCCTGCCTCCCACCTAATTTTTACTTCACCGCCTTTATTGCCCTTGCCCTCCGATTACCTCGGCAGTTACCTGAAGCCTAGACTGACACCACAATTGACCCTCAGGAAGCTGGCATAGGTATTGTCTATACTATACCTTGGAGGGCACAAGCCGCCTAGGGAGTATTATATTCCTTGGGCACAAGCCAGGGGGAGCGGTGAATTCTCTATGGCACAAGCGGTGAAACATGATAATATTCGTTGGTGGTCGGTAATGATCATTCTTCTTCTTAAATTCCCGTCTATGCAGCGTCTATGTTTTCGACCATAGATATAGTAACTAGATGAAACCATACCGTGGCCGCACATGAAACAGCAATAATGTGACTTTTGCATACAAAAAGTCGGTTTGTTTGGCAAGATGTCATCAACATTCCATAGGTTTGACAATGGTTTTGTCAAACCATTGTGGCCGTGGCCGGTTTTTTTGTTTGGCAAGATGTCTCTTGCCAAACAAAAAAAACCGGCCACGGTGACCGAAACAAAAAATAATATTTCTGTCTTTTTTGTTTACATAAGTTTTTATAACTGGCTATCCCGCTCTCTCATTTCTTGGCTCCATCTTTCAGCGTAAGCGAAAAGTTTTTAATCTAAGTTTTCGACGTTACTTTGTCCCTTTTGAATCCAATGACCAAAATTAAAAAAAAAGTTTTTATTCCATTTTTGTTCTGATAGAAAAGAACACAAAATCGTTGGAAATATCGACTACGGAGACGTTCGAAAGAAGGTCGAACATTACCGACCACCGCCATGGCCAATTTTCGTGTTTCCATGCTTGTAAGGAGGAGAGGCATCCTTTATGATTCTAAAATCCTTGGTTTCGGATGTGCTGACGTCATGTTGTCAATTTTTAGTTTTTGTAAGCAGTGTCCGGGGTGTGGTCTAGTTTTCTCTTATCGGTCAAAACTATAGTTACCTACGCTTTACACTTCCCTATTCAAAAATTTCCACTCAGATAGAGGAAGACCTCAAGATAAGTAAAGATCGAACGTATCGGCTCCGTTATTTATAAACTTAGCGGTAGGATACGACTTTGTCAGAAGGTTGTTTCTGTAGTGATGTTTAATTTAAATAAATCGGCGATAAGCTTCGATAGTTATTTGATAGTGGTTTACTTAGACTTATAATTTATTTCATTTAAACATAATCATGTACAGTGTACACAGTTGCACGGATAATTTGATGAATTTGTTAGAGTGTAAAGGGTGCTCAAGCAAATCCGCGAAAGAGTATTTTCAAAGCGAGACAAAATGAAATATACATGGGGTAACACACATTTTTAGGATCCCGTACGCAAAGGGTGAAAACGGGACCCTATTACTAAATCTGCGCTGTCCGTCCGGTCTATTTAGGGCTGTAACCTGTAACCAGCGTTGCCAGACGTCCCGATTTTGGCGGGGCGTCCCGATTTTTAGCCCAAAATTGAATGTCCCGCGCTGGACAGGCTTAGACCCGCTTTTTGGGAATTACTCATCCAATTCAATCTGGAGCTATCCTGCGCAGAGTTTATCAACTACACTGACCTTCAAAACTTAGTGCCACACTTTTAAAATTGCAATAACTTTTAAAGTGCACAAGATGTAATATCAAAACAAGTAAAATAAGATTTTTCTTTTTTACCCGACTGCGGCATAAGGAGGGTTATGTTTTTCGAGCATATGTATGTATCAAAACAAAGCACAATCTGGCAGTGTGCCTTGTTTCGCTCTCAGTCGCTAATCGACCATGCCTGCAGCTGAAAGATGGAGTGTCATACTTTCAGTAGGTACCTAAGTATCGCTTTGTAATCACATTATCTTCAATATTTGTCATATATCATGGCATTTAATCGCATTTTTTCAATATTTTTGTTAATTTACAACCGCGCGGCAGGCACGCACCTATCCCTTTCACTCTCGCCTACGCGAGTATAAGCGAAAAAGAACCGAGGATTATGTCGCGGTACTATTCTAACGCACACCAAATTAAATGAGCACGTCTCGCTCCTGCGTGTGCTGTTCTCGGTGATGACCTTGGTGAGCGCAGTTCCAAATTGTAGTTATATCACATAAAAAAAGCATAAAAAAATATTTTTTCAGTTACAAACTTATATTTTCAGTTGGAACATCATAGTGGTATAACCCTGAGAGCAATAATCTCCATTATGAATAAAGGAGATTATTGCTATTAGCAGGGTCTTAGTATAGACCATAAAGTTATTATACCTGTCGGAACAACATACACCAACCACGAAAGTGATGCACGATCTTTGCCACAAACTTTTTGAGGAATCTACACTAATTCTACACAAAAACAGTTAACAACTCACATCCAAATATTTTTTGCAATGAAATGACAGCCAATGATATTGTTGCTAGTATAAAAATATTTCTAGTATTATCGTTTTTGTTCTTTTAATGATACAAAATATGACTGACCACGAAAGTGACGGCATTTTTCGGAACAATATATTTTGTAAGAAAATGATTAATTACAAGGTCTATTTACTTCTGGCTTTCATTTAAGATACTCGAATATACATTTATCTTTATGAGAACAAACAGAAAAGGTTCGTTTTGACTAATGTAGTATTTTTTATGAAAGCTTGAAGTTTTCAGTGTATATCTGAACAGGACCACGTAACGTGATTTTCTTGTAAAAAAATATGTTTTAATGAAATCTTCCAAATCTTTATGTATGTAAAAGAATACAATATAATTAACCCTTATGAAATATGAAAGTTTTTATTTTTTACGTTCATTAACGTCTTAAGTCATATAATGTGAAAAATATTACTCCTGAACAAAATTTTTGCACCTCAATTAATGACCCAATTGTTTATTTCAACTTCTCTGTCTAATCCAGATAATAATTGCGAGTTCTGTCTGCCTGGCTTCTGATATCATTCGACAATAATGTCTCACACTCAACACAGGGTTTGTTGACGTTTGATATAAATAAAACCGGTCAAGTGCGAGTCGGGCTACTCGCGCACCGAGGGTTCCGTACCACACCACCACAGAACACAATATACAGGGTGTACAATAAAATGGGACAGCTACTCAAAGGGGTGCTTCAGACCATCAAACTGAACAAGTTTCTCTATGGGACCAATATCGAAATCGCGAAAAAAAAATCCGCTCTCCCATACAAAACTGCAAACATAACTCGACTGAAATGTATGGGACAGCAGATTTTTTTTTCGCGATTTCGATATTGGTCCCATAGAGAAAGTTGTTCAGTTTGATGGTCTGAAGCACCCCTTTAAGTAGCTGTCTCATTTTATTGTACACCCTGTATTAACTTAGAAAAAAAAACTTTTTTGTCCAGGACCTTTAGCGCGAGACCGACTCACACCTGGCCGACCCTTTGGGTACGGAACCCTAAAAAAGAAAATAACATTAGGGTTGATAGGAGGAATGTGGCAGCAACGGCACCGGCAGTGCTGCGACCTTTCTTGCTCTAGCAAATGACGTTCCTGAGCGACAGAAAAAGATAGAGCGTGAAAAAATGCAGCTATTCGTGATGCCAGATGAGGTTCAACCCTCAATAAGCAGCTGGAGCTACTGACAGAGCCCATGGTGGGATAGAATGACACTGCATCGTTTGAGATAACGTGACACTAGTTGAAGGGAATTGGCAGGATTGCGACGACCGACATTGCGAAAGACAACGCACGCATCCGCGCCCGTGGCACGTGGTGGCAACTAATAAGTGACATCGTTAAAACTGACATAATAGTACGGGTGGTGAGAGGGTTTGAATCATGTCATATCCAGGGCGAAAACTGAATTGCTAAGTGCCTAGCGGGGTCATCAGAGATTACCGAAAAAGTATCTCAGAAGTTTCAGATATGAGCCCCGTGCACAGAGGGTACTTTTCAGACTTTCAGACATCGATTTTTATCTAAAAACGTGATGTTCAGCACCAACGATTTTCATACCATCGTTTGGGGCTTGACATTATAATGTGTTAAATGCAAATCTGACTATTAAAATGTGGGCTTTCGCTAAATCTGACGACTCTAAAATATTATTTTACTGCCTATCCTCAACATTTTTGTTTTCAACACAAAGACGCAAATATAGATTCTGGAGATGATTACAAAATCAATCACTTCTAGCCATTTATCAAAGTCTTCTAGCATAAAAATGCACCAACAAGTATTCATGAATACCATTTTTGGAGAATCATCATCATCATTGGAGAATAAACGACCTTATTTTATTAGATAGATTGGAGTTTTTCTAATCTTTTCCGTGTTTTTCTTATCTTTTAATGAGAAAATATCTATGTGTGTCACGTCGTTGCGTTGCTCAAGTCAAGTTTAGGAAAGAAGTTTGGCGTACGGTCATGTATTTTGAGACCCAGACTGAGGTCCCATACATGAATGAAACTTAGTAATATGAGTAGAGTGAAACAAAACTAACAAAAAATTAAATTGATTGTAACCTGTAGAAGTTGGTCTTTTGTACCAAGTGTGTGAAACTCATAATTTTTCTTATAAGATAGTCCACTCAATCTTCTACGCAATCATTGTGTTTATTTTAATGAAAACCGTACAATGTTATAATAATGGAAGAAAACGAAACGACACACACTATCAGTTCAACCATGCCAAATACGTTCCGTAACCACCAAAAAATACCTCAGTGATAATATTAGATGAAAATATCTGTCGTGGTTGCGATTTGCTACTGCTTTTTGGATGATTTGTCTATTTTACTAGTAATTTCTACTTTTGAATCCGGACTTCTGGAGATGTGGAAGTTTTTTAAAAAAAATCCTTATTTTTTTCTATTTATAATAATTATGACTGCCGTCCTGAATGGCTTTTAGTTTTCGTAAAAAATGGCTGGGTCGAAATCTGCCATTCTTCTTTCTTCACCTTATGGAGTAGGAAATTATGCTTTCATATTTATCAAATAGACACTCGTAGAATCTGCTTTATACAATTCAAACTTGAAACTCAACTCAAAATAATATTTTACATAGATAGCTTTGTGACGTTATGACGTTATGACGTAATTATTTTGACTCTACCAAGACTCTACCCACACCGACCGCGTCGAAAGGTGTTCCGCTGTAGAGAAGATGCGGCCAGAAACTCTGCAACACAGTGGCAACACACATCTTTCAAACAAAACAAAATATACAAAATTATGAACGTCACTGTTTTTGGGAAAGGGAGAGCCAACGTAAGCATAAATTTTGCTAGAAATTCATATTCTTAAATTTTGAACAGATAGGTATGAGGAGAAATATTTAAAAACCACATAGTAACGAGCGAGCAGATCCATCATAGAGCGTTCACTGAGTTGTGATCGCTGAAAAACAGGACTTTATTCAAAACTCGACCTTATCACAAACAAGTACGGTACCAAGGGTAGAGACACAGCATGATCGATGAAAAAGTGGCAACAACTACATCATTCGTACTTCGACTTTGTACAGCAACCTACAGCTTATAAATTATAATAAAAGTGTATTTTTTGCGACACACCTACTTCAATCAACATCGCGCTTGTCATTGTGTAGGTATATAGTGATAATAATTATGAAATATATTCCACTACGTACTCGTTACGTCAACCTTTTACGGTACGGTAATGTCTATTTTACTATCGTTTTAAATATAAGTAAGTAGTAGAAATATTACTTGGAGTGGAATTGATTAGAGTCGCTTATTGTACAATAAAAACGTGTTTGTTGTAGAAAACCAAACACGGTTCTGATACGGGGAAATATTTACTGGAATTCCCAGTAAATTGGGAATTAATTCATAGTCCGAGAAACAGTTTAAAAATTATCATAATCATCGTATTTAAGAGAATATTCCTGATAAAACGCTCCATACAAAACGATATTACGTCCTAGTTTGAACATTTTTCTAGTAAAAAATAATTTTGTTCACACAATCTAGAAACCAATGTCTGTAGTACCCATCGGCATGCACCTTGTCAGATTTTCGTTAAAATATTATGTATCTTAGGTATGTAGTTTCAAAGTACGAGTAGGTTTCAAAGTTACCGTGGCCCAAAAATTTCCATACTAATCTTGAATTGAACCTAGCATTGAAACTTTACCCACATTTTAACGAAAATTTGACAAAATAGCCCAGTCATTTTACGGTTTGAGCCGGGACTAATTACTAATTGCATTTTTTTTCGCTATAATATTGAAGAGCCAATTTGAGCTTAGGAATGTACTAAAATTAAAAAAAAATTACGTCAGCAACAGTTCCAATTTTAAAATATAGATATTATCTCGTTTTAAAAAACCTGACGATAAATTTTTTTTTGCACATATTTAAGGCTTTACCATCATACATACTTCAAACATGGTGTAAATATTTTTGCCTACTTAGAAGGTTTTGAAATATACATTCGTATTTTATAATAAATTCCTCATTTTTTTAATTTTAATGCCTATTTTATTGATCAAAAATAATGTATATTGTTAAATCTAATTAAAATGAGTGCATTGGTATTAATATTATTAATTTAAAAGCCTTCTGGGACACACAATTTTGATTTCTATGTTGCGTAGAAATTTTTTCTTTAATATTGTTTAGGATAGTATTTTTGTCACTAAATGGTGCCAGTTACAGTTTAAAAGTCCAATTAATAATTACTCCCTACCCCGCCTAACAAAACTCCGTAAAATGACTGGCCTAAAAATACAGACACAGAGATTTTGTTCAAAACATTAATTGGTTAATATTGAAAATAGGGCAAAAATTAGTTTGTATGCAGCTCGGGCACTTTATGAGTTACTTAAGCTATGCTCTTATCGGTGGAGTATTCGCAGACCCAGTAATCATCATCATCATCCTATGGACGTCCACTGCTGGGCATGTTGGATGAGTGAAGCGCAGGACCGGTTGTTATGGCGATCCTTGAGGGCCACCTATGTCTATTAAAAATTATATCCTATAAAAGGTGATGTGTAATGTGAAATCAATGAATTAATTAATTTTATTGTGTTTCTGCAATTTCGCACACCGGTTGACTATTCATGAAAAGGAAAAATTAATTGGCTGAAGGGAACTATAATGGAATCCCCTTGTTTTTCAAAACACAAATACAAAACAAAAATGCAGTAATGTATGTATGTTCTGTTTCGGTGTGCAATAAAGTATACCTAATTGAATTGAAAGCCCTACTCGTTCTCTCGTTCATTTTCAATAATATTATGTACCTAGGTACCTACAGAAGATATTTTTATATTGGTATTTATTCCGGTGTTTTTTTTTCCATTTTATGAATAGTAGTGAATGTGTTACCTACATACAGGGGCTGCATTAGCCCTCAAACTAAACAACTTTCACTATGGAGCCGTCATCAAAGTCTCGAACAAAATGGTTGTTGTTTTTTTTCGGGATTTAGATGTTGACTCCATAGTGAAAGTTTTTCAGTGCGTAGCGCATTTTTACAACTGTATTTATATTTAATATTGTCTAATCTAGGTTGATAACAAGTAATTTTCGTACTGTTTTTTTCGAAACGATTGAACCAAGCTGTTTTTTAGACAGTTTCTACTGTTCGAAGGCCCATTGGCAGAAGATACCTACATAACTACAGCACAGTATAAGCACAGAATAAATACTAGTACTAACCGTAGTATAAGAAAGAGTATTTATTACTAGATACCTACAGCGGAAAACTGTAACTCTTATTTATCCCTGAATTCTCACGGGAACGGATTTTATAAAATAAAACAGTAGTCGTGGTGTCTTACCAGTCTTAATTATAATAAGATATATTCAGTAGGTAAGCAAAAAATGTCTAATAGAACATTTGAAGGTCAAATAGGACGAGACGAGAGCCAAGTACAAAAAGTTTAACTTAATTACAAAGACATATATATTACTAGCGTATAATATATAAATCTATGCTTAATTATTATATTTTAGCCGGTTGGAGTAGATGGGTAAAGGTAAGTGTTACTACGAGTTCTTAAGAAACGTTTTTTATCTATTCTATCACAACACAAATGTATTCTAAAGTTATTTACCTACGCGGCATAGTGATTACAATTGCCCGCATTTAGAAACAAAGAAAATAATATTAAACCAACTGTTTTACCGACTTATTATTTATGCTCCGTGTTTCGAAGGAACAAAACTGACGTATTATTCATTTCAGCTTCACCACATTAATATATTTATTATGTTAGGGAAACGGCGATAGAGGATTACATAGACCATAGAGACACACAAAATTGAGATTTTTGACATCATAAAACCATAAAATGATGGAACCGAGTCTGAAATTATAAAACTAAGAAGTATAGAGGTTAACATGCAGTGTCATAACCAGGGGAGCGTGTGAATTCTCTATGGTCATAACTAACTTCAGGGATGGGACCACTATAATCCTATACCAGCATAATTACCACAATATTTCATATTATTAATTCTAATGACCTACTTAAAACGGCGTGACGTTAGCAACATTCAGAGAACTTTGGTTTACAAATATCTGTAGCTAGATAATAATGAGACGGCCTTGCGACTGCGCATCCATACTACGGTATAACTACGCCATTGTACCTATCTATGACGCGTGTCACACATCTCTAGCTAGCACGTTAAACAAACAGAAAAAGTAAGATACTATTTGCTTAAGTTTTATGTTTATCCGAACACTAAATTACTAACATAGATAGGTAGGTTTTATCTCACATTTTAAATAAATAAATCTCTACATATTATAAGAAAATTGTAAACTGGGACGGTAGTACGGATGTACTCTACATTGAAGATATATGCAAAAAAAATAATTGTTGGCGTTTAGGTTAGGAATTAGGACACGTAGGTAATGGAATGCATGGAGACCACTTTGTTGGTTTGTCAAAATTCAAAATTCAGAATTTTTTATACAAAATAATATCATATAGATAGCTTTTTGACGTCATTTTTTGACTCTACCACCGCGTCGGAAGGTGCTCCGTTGAGAGAAGATGCGGCCAGAAACCTTACACATCGTGCACATCTCACTTAAAAACTACTGAACCGATTTGATTGGGGTTATAAAATAATAGCATATAGGGCTTAATTTGAATTAATATTTAGGCTTTATTTCATCGCAATCGGTACATTCAAACATTTTTTTTGTGATCGATGTTGTTTCTTAAAAACCAAATAATTTCCTTGCTTTACTGGATGCTAGTGTAGGCCTACCATGAGCTCTTATAGCTATTCAGTTTAAGGCGTAAACTGAACAGCCTTGCTATTATGTACCATGACCTCATAATAGCAGGGCAGTTTACGTTCCTAAACCTTTCAGCGTTCAATTGTCGTGCACCTTTTTTTCATACTAAAATCGTACCATGACGTGCCAACTTGAGGCGATTTGCGCGGCTAAAGTGTCAAAATAAGCAATTCATAAAAAGTTACTTCACGAGTTACTTTATCGAATTGTTTGTAGATGGTTTGCAGGTTTTCAAGAATTTATAATGTTTTTATAAAGATTCGTTTTTAAAAGTAAATGTAGCTTGTGTATTTTGATATTTTTAATATCCTGAATATGTAAATTACAGTGAAATATTGTTTTTCAGATCATAATAATAAGCATTATTTATTTATAGTACATTACTGCAGCGGCCAGCAACAGAGGCATTGATGGACGAACGTGTAAATGTGGGCCGAGGCGAAGCCGAGGCACACATACGTAAGTCCATCAATGCCTAGTTGTGGCCAAGGCTTGTATAGTACTTTTCTCAAATAATGCGCGGAAATTAAAACAGTAAATTTTCTCAAATAATTCGCAGAAATTAAAACTCTTTTCAAAATCAATGACGAACAACGAACAACAATTTGTTTTTTTTTTCAATAAACAGCTTTCTATTTGCAAGCTAGTTCGAAATTTAAATAAAACCTTTGATGAGTTACCTCCTTGGTCGCCATGTTTCGGAGAAAAAGATCGTTCCATTTTTAAATTACACGACAGATATGAGTTTACTATGTAATTTATTTGGCCGCTAAACACGACAGATATGGATTTTCATACAAACATTGCCGGCCGCTGCGCGCATGTATTTAGCTAGTACAGCAATTTCGATTTATCTCGAAGAAGGTTGTCAAAATAATGCTCACATTTCCAAGCATGTTTGAGAAAAAATTATTTAATGGATGAATCGCAAATAAATAGCACTTTAGCGCCCTTTAAATATGTCTCCCCGTACCTAGGTAATAAGGGTTATAGATCTCTACTATTATAAAACTGTAATTTAAAAAAATATTTTTTTTGCTTTGTGTGTTTGAACGAGCATCACGCGAAAACTACTGAACCAATTTTGATGAAACTTTTTTTGTTTGATAGCTTATGATCTGACTTAAAATCTGGTATATAATTTGTGCGGACGAAGTCGCGGGTTAACGCTAGTAAATAAATAAAATAGGTTCTGAAGCTTCATGGGTTCGACTAATACTAATAGTAACGTTCAAAGTCACGTTAAGTCAAGGTAAGAGTGTTATTTTTTCTAAAGATTTTTGAAAAAAAAACCGTCGTATTTTATATTATACACAATATTTTGATTGTATTACTTCAAAGAATAACCCTTAATATCATTAGATTAATTATTTATAAAGTTATAAGTTATGAAAATCAAATAATTTAAACTTTCGTAAAATCCATAATATCCGAAAAACAATAACAAATATTGTTTCAGAATGGTCGTGGAGAGAATGAGGAGGCATAGTTCCTTCAAGTTCTTTCCAATGGATTCTTGTATATCTCCATCTCGTTCTTTCATTGAGTTGTAACAGGCCAGAGAAAAAAAATCAATTTTTAACCGTTCACCTCATAACCGAGTAGCGCAATAATCGTGCACTTGTCGTGCACCTTTCGGGAGGTCATGGTACGAGATAAAGCCTGTCAGTTTTAAGCATTGCAATTGAACTGCCTGGAATAAGGCCAGTTTTGTAAAAGCTCGTAGTAGGCCTCCAGGTTCTTTAAAGGATGATTGTAATTATGATACTGAACAACTTTCCCATAAGGAACAAAAAGCAAAAAGAATTTGGTCATGTCCAATGCAATCGGCTGATCGAAGTTAGAAGAAGCTCTTAAAAACGATTGAATGAAAAGAAGAATGGCAGATTTGAACCCAGCCATTTTTTACGAAAACTAAAAGCCATTCAGGACGGCGATCATAATTATTGTAAACAGTTAAATTAAGGATTTTTTTTTAAAATCTTCCACATCTCCCGAAGTCCGTATTCAAAAGTAGAAATTTCTAGTAAAATAGACAAATCATCCAAAAAGTAGTAGCAAAACGCAACAACGACAGCTATTTTCGTCTAATATCATCACTGAGGTATTTTTGGTCCTTACGGAAGTATTTGGCTTTGTTGAACTGACAGTGTGTGTGATTTCGTTTTGTTCCATTATCATAATATAATATGGTACGGTTATCGCGAATTTTCATTAAAATAAACACAATGAATGCGTAGAAGATTGAGTCGACTATCTAATAAGAAAGATTATGAGTATCACACACTTGATACAAAAGGTATCATAAGGAGAAATACCTTTCCCCCAACTTCTACAGATTACAACCAATTTACATATTTGTTAGTTTTGTTTCAATCTACACGTATTACTAAGTTTCATTCATGTATGGGACCTCTAAGTCTGGGTCTCAAATTACATGGCCTTCCGCCAAACTTCTTTACAATTTTATTTTCCTAATTTTCCAGTTCCTTGGGAAAATTTGGTTAGTATTATGAATATAATCACCCTCTAAGGTAAAAAAACTGTCTACATTTAAACCCGAACACGTAGGTAGAGAACAGTGCAGCAGCCAGCAAACGAATTAAATTAGGATAAAATGTCGAGGACAAGTAGCCTGGAACTGGTATTCGAGCCAGTGAGATCACGATAGAGCAGGGAGATAATCTGGTTTACTTTAAGTGTAGAAGCAGCTTATCATTTCCGGGCGGGGACAATCATTTTATAAAGCAATTCTTTTATCAAAAGCCGCATTTTGACGCACGCGTCTGATTCACTGTCCGTCCTTTTTACCTGATTGCGCCAGAAGGGGGGTTATGTTTCTTGCAGTTATTTTTTACATTACATTACATACATACAACGATATTCTACTGATTTACATTTATCTAAAAGTACAATTATATTTCTCCATTATCCCGTAGGAGTAGGTAGAAACTATGTCATTCACCTTTATAATGTATACAGGATGTAAAACATAAATGCGTGAAACACTTAAGGAGGTCCCTACCAACCTACCATTAAACTGAACCACTTTCGGTATGGTACTAAGACGGAAATCGTCAAAAAAAAACATATTTTCCGTTACATTTGAGTCGATTTTCTATGGAACAACCAGCTTATCTCGGTTTCACATACGAGTATGTAAAGTAACAAAAACAGAGGTGCATCCATATTTTTGTCAATTTCTCGGGGTTGGCATGCTAGGCCCACCGCAATATTTTCAGTTAGGCCTACCATGAGTTTACACTGTAGTAAACTACAGTAAAACAACTGTAGTAAACTACAGTTTTTGTATTGAATTTCGTACAGCGCTCCTAGTGGTTACGTTGAGAACGAATTCTGTCATACAAAATTGGCGCCGCAACTACAATAGTAACGTACAGTGAAAACTCATGGTAGGCATTCAGGATCCTACTACTTTTCATAATGTTGGTAATTGTGTGCGAGTAAAATTGGAAGACGTGGATAAAAACAAAGATAGAGCCGAAACATTTTATCATAACAAATAAAGCTAGTAAGAATTATCTTATAAAATTTTCAGAACTTATGTAGATATTCGAACGCGAAAGAAGGTGTTTTCGACGAAATTTTAGCAAATAACAAATTAACTATTTTAGGTAGGGTGCCTACACTTTTTCAATGTGACACGGAATGACCATCATCTTATGCATAAAATATGAGAAGAAATATTTTTTTCAAAATTGAAAAAAATTTATATTAAACGCTTTTTTCATTGAGACACTACTAACTGAATGAACCATTCTATTGCAGGTGATCGTTTGAAGTTAAATTGAGCATAGCAGCCCACCGTGCCAGTAGCTGTGCCAGGGGGGGAGGGAGGAGGGAGGAGGGAGGAGCGACCACCGGACACAGGTGGGACGGAGGGGAAGCTTTTGTTAACCGGATAACAACACAAAGAATAACAACAGTAACTATCAGGCTAATGGCAGAGTTCAGCTGCCATGAAATACAACAATTTGGAATCAAAACGCATCAAATTCTTCCTTTAGTAAAAAATTCTTAATGCTAATTTCGTACAGGTTTTAGTTACGTTTTTTCAGGTACCTAGTTATCGTACATTGCAGTGGGTGGGCAGAGCCAGTGACGAGTCTATCTATTATAAGGTCTAACAAAATTGGATGTCCCATACAAAACTGCTAACAAAACGCGACTCAAATGTATGGGACAACTGATTTGTTTTTTGCTATTTCTATATTGGTCCCATAGAGAAAAATGGTTCAGTTTGATGGTCTGATCATCCCCTTAAAACAGTTTTAGCTAATTTTGTTAGACCTCGTATAATTCTACCGTAGCAACACGTTTTATCTAGTACCTAGGTCTATATTCGGCATATATCCATCCCTGAGAAAATCAGTTTTCCCCCTAAAAAATGTCGCCGTGCGAAGATCAATCGCCCAGGTACCTACTATTGTTACACACACAGCCTTTATTATTCTTTTGCTGATCGCAATTTTTTTTTTTTTTTTTATTATCGATGGGTTCTCTCTTGACCTCAATCTAGTCCATAGGACAAAGATGGGGTCGAAGATGTAGCGAGCTTACCCAGAATGGCACTGGCACTCCTGCACACTGACGGAACGCAGCAAGCTGCTTGGCGCCAGACTCCGGCAGGAGGGTGGTCCCGAGCCAGGCGGCTCCTGGCAATTATGTTTCGAGTTTATAAACTAGTACCTATTTCAGCCTATTTATCTATCTATATTATACTTCTAAAAGACTTCCGTGACTGACTGACTAACAGACGACGTACAGGCTAAACCGCTGAAGATAGAAACATGTGGAATATACGTATATTCTACAGAGGATTTAGGGGTGCACTAAGGATCGAAAATCGACCCCTAAAGGGGTAATCCACGCGGACGAAGTCGCGGGTCAAAAGCTCGCTGGAAATAAGGATTTAGAACTGTTCCTAAATAAAAATAACGTTTAAAATTATCTTTATGAGGGAATTAAGATTTTATTGAATCGATTTGATCTAGTTACTGACGCAATAAATAAATAGGTATCAATAATACCTACGCACAAAGATAAGAGACAGACGATTAATTAATATCGACACCAAAAAGGGTTATCGATTCATAGCGTAGGTATTATGTATTATGTACCATCCGATCTAGATTCTAAAGTCATTTTCCGAATAATACACTGGCGGGCACTACCGTTAGTAATACATACGCTTTCTTATGCTGCGCGACCGTCCCCGTGCCCCCAGATCCAGTATTTCAATACAATTTCATCGTGCTGCCACCTTAGCGTTTTCGGCGCTAGATTTAGCGCCCAGAATTTAGCGCCTAGCGGAGAATCGCGGAAAGCGCTTTTTTCAGTTTTAACGCCCAATCGGGTTTTTTGAGGTAGCAGTCCTGTTTCATCTCAATGTAGAGTAGGTGCATAGCACTGCTCAGATTATAAAGGAAAACATCATGAGGAAACCTGCATATGCAGACGAAGAAATTCTGATGCTTATGTGAAGTCTACCAATCCGCATTGGGCACGCGTGGTGGACTAACGCCCAAACACCCTCCTAGAGGGTAGGCCTGTGCCCTGCAGTGAGACGTTTATAGGTTGATGATGATGATGACTGCTCAGATTCTTCAAACAGCTAAAGTCGTAGGCGCAGGCGTAGCAAGGGGAGGTCATGAGCTATACTACTACATTACAATCACCCAAGCTGTAGTGGAAAGATTAGCTATGGTGTTATCGAGGCCCAGGCCCAGTACAGGGTGCGCCAGAGAAACCGAGGTGCCGTCAATCGGGGAGGCTTTTTTCAGAATACACACCTATAAAAACCAAATCTGTAAACATTGTAAATATTGTAATGATCATTTCTCCTTGTATACAGGGTGTAAAATTAAATGGGACACTTACTTAAAGAGGTACTTCAGACCATCAAACTGAACAACTTTCTTTATGGGACCAATACCGAATTCGAGAAAAAAAAATCTGCTGTCCGATACATTTCAGTCGAGTTATGTTTGCAGTTTTGTATGGGATGGAATAGCGGTATTTTTTTCGCGATTTCAGTGTTGGTCTCATATTCAAAGTTGTTCAGTTTGATGGTCTGAACCACCCTTTAAGTAAGTGTCCTATTTAATTTTACACCCTGTATACTATAAAGACCCGTATGTACACATCTTTTTGATGCTAGCTGACTGACTGTCCTGTTAAGCGTTAATCCCTGTTATCGTTGACTCAACAGTTGAAAATGGAAATTCAAAACCACACTTATGACAAATTTTGTTTTCAATATTTAATTAAGTCATCGAAACCACAAGTAAGTTATCAACGATTGGTTTTTCCTGTATAAGCTACTAATATTTTTAGTAATGGCAAGTCTTACGGCATTGTTGGCTAAACATGTGTAACATAATACCTATTTTACGGCGGCGCGTTAATAATTTCTCGTGATTTTTTTTAGTTTTCTTTTAATGTGTTTGTATTCGAATAAACACTTCCATCTTTTGAGAAGGTTCAGACCATATTGCCACATACAGCGAACACATTATAGGTGTGCAGTTTATTTTTTTAGAATAATTTAGATAGACCAAGATGAACCACGAAATTAATTATCAATTATAATCACCTCCCACTACACAATACCCACATGAAGAAATGGGGGAGCATATATTCTAAATCGGGAACCGCGAGGATTTCCTGACTGTGTCACGAATAAATGTTTATCTCACTACTAATTTCATAATCCTAGTACCTTGTTAATGTATAGTATATTAGGTGTCAGAAGGATCGACCGGGTCAGAAACACCAACCTGCGCTCCAAGACCCACATAGCTGATGCAGGTGCAAAATGAAAGCTATGCTGATTCCAAAACCTAAAATGACTGGTATGGTCGAATAATAACATAACATAAATATTCTTCAATAATATTGAAACCTTTATTGAAACATACTTAATATATTTTAGCAATGTTACTGACCACCCTGAAAGGGATTACGGTCGTGAGTTTAAGTTCAGTAGCTCAACATCTATAAGCCTGAAAATTATAGTTTATATTATGTGTTTATGGGTTGAACCTCATCTGGCAGCACCGCATCGCCTTTTTCTGTTGCTCCATCCTTTTCTGTCACTCAGGAGCGTCATTTGCTAGAGCAAATAAGATAGACGGAACGCGATCGCGCGGCGATGCTGCCAGATGAGGTTCAACCCTAACTGTATTACTGTACCTAAGTGAAACTAGCACCACGACGTTTAATTTTTTTTCGTCGTCGTCTGAAAAGTATCCTAGTATATCACGGAATGTATTATAAATGATGATAGTCCAAAAATCATATTTCAAACTGTGCGCCACATCCAGATCCGTTCAGGTGCTTATTCGTGATCGAGGCACAACAAACAAACAAACATCCAATCATAAATTATTGTAATATACTTCCCCATTACAAATATAAATATGATCTAAATTACCCTCCTTCTGGCGCAGTCGGGTAGAATAGTTTAAGTACATAAGGGTATTTCATTAGTTAAGTACGCTACTAGACTTAAAATTTTGAGTCTTCTCTAAGGAAAGTAATTAGTGCAAGTTCGTAGTGGCTTGGGACACGGCGCGCTGGTGTTGCTGAATAGGTAACCTCTATCTTAGTTTAGTTTTTCATTGAGTTTTACCAACAAATTAAACCAACCAACACACCGGCACAACGCTGCCGGTCAAATTCATAATTCACGACCAATATAGACGTCAAAATTGGTCTCCGAATTTTGAATCAAAGTTTTTAGGGTTCCGAAGTCAACAAGGAACCCTTATAGTTTCGCCATATCCGTCCGTCCGTCTGTCCGTCTGTCCGCGGCTTAGCTCAGAGACGCTTAATACTAGAAAGCTGTAATTTAGCATATGTATACATATTTATTACGCCGAAAAAGTGGTAAAATAAAATCTTGAAAGCATTTTTTTTAGGGTACCTCCCCTACACGTGTACTGGGGATGAATTTTTTTTTCTCGTCTTTCCCATGTATACCATGTGTCCCGTGGATGTATGGGTATCGTTGGATAGGTCTTTTAAAAATATTGTGGGTTTGGTAAAACCATTTTTCGATTTAGGGATCCGTTAGCGAAAAATTAAGCTTTAAAACGAAAATATTCGGTAGAGTTAGGGATGTGAAAAAATTCAGGGCAATATTTAGCATATAAGTATATAACGAATTTAAAAGGAAAACTATCACCGCTAAGTAGGCTTTTCAAGTTTCCGAGTAATAGTCGACTAACTTATAAAATGTACTTTTTAGACTTTATTAGCCTTTAAACCGTAGTATAAAACAAAAAGTCTTCTTCTAAGGCCATATTATTTGTGACGGGCAACTACGGAACTCTACCCTGCGCGTGGTCCGACACGCACTTGGCCAGTTTTTATTTCTTGTTTCGGGTATCCTAAGCAATATGAATCATCATCGTCATCATAATAGAATTAAGGCGCATTATTCGATCACCTTGTTGTGGCCTTGTTATGTTAGTAGCAAGTCTGATCACCATCAGCATCATTCTCATCATTGATCCTCTCAAGCCATCCCTTATTTGACATGAAAACATGGTCCTTCGAGTCGGATATATGTAGATTGATTATCAAAATCGCCAAGTGTTTGAACTTCCCGTAGAGTCGCGTACATTGGGTTAAAGGAACAAAATTAAGTCCCAGTATTTCCTTTGGAATTTCCCATTAGTACCTTCAAAGGAACTGTCAAAAGGTACTTCTGGGAATTAACCGATTTTAATACAGGTGAAACACAAAAAAATTGCGGACTCCGCATATAATTTATGAGACTTTGTGATAATTTATGAATTTTATGATTCTGATCAACGATATCAATGTACTGTACCAATTCTGATGATAGAAGGCCAGATAAAAAAAAATCCTAAAAAGTTGAATTTTGGATTCTCGATAGATTCGAATTTTCAATTGAAAAAGACAACGAATTATTTAATAAAAAACATAATAGGTATATACCGATTTTTTTGGGATAACATCTGTGAGACATGCTTTTATTTTACGGTGATATACCTACGAAATCCTTTAGTATTTCAGGATGAAAATTCGAATTGGTGTTAATTCAAAACCTCCGGAAACCTTAATGTTTCCCGTATTTACAACTAGACAATACAAGTACAAATCCGGAACGTGTTAATGATTAGAAAATTTAGAAATGATAATGGCGATATTGTACAATTTTATTTACGAATTGATTATTATATTTTATTGTTTTTGCAAGACCAACAGCAGAATGCAATGCATTATCTTTAATTTGATAATATTACCTATTGCTAATTCTTTCAAGTTATTAGGATCGAGTTCATTACTTACTTTTAAAAACAAGTTTTTCAAGCTAAACTTATTAAAAGTAAATTTTTACTGTAGATTTAATATTATTTGATTTATTAGCTGCTAATTACTGTCAAGATTAGTAAGGCAAAACGTAATGCGAGAAGTAAAAACATGTTTGCTTAATAGAATGTCTGAAAACACATTGAAAAGATTTACAAGTAGCGGAAGCCGAACTAAATATAGAAAGACAAGTTATCGGTAGTAGAGGAGAAATTTAAAACTATTCCAATGATATATTTATGACTACATCCAAGTCTTTGCCAAAGTTTCGCACAAAAATAAGTTATAAATATTAAAATTTTTATAAAAATAAATCACGTGATGATAGCTTGTCATGGAAGTTTATGAATTCAAACTTTTCATACCTAATTGCTCTACATTTTCGCAGTTCTCTAAACCGCAGTAGCGGATCGACGCGGTGGCGCTGCCATGCCGCTTACTGCTGTATCTCCAAATAATAATTATAATAACACCCTCAAAATTATATTTTTTCGGCTTTTAAACCTAAGGTCAACCACTATCGATCCGCGGTAGCTGGGGACCGCACCAAAACGCCCCTTCTCGCTTCCCCAATACATACTACGACCTACTGCTAACTCTACATATGCCTACTCTGAAACATATTTACAAAAAGTCACCACTTGAGCGAAAAATATGATAGGTAGATATTTTATTTCTAACCAGCGCATCAGAATTCTTCGGTTCTCATTCAACAGCAAAGCATACATATCTGGCTGTACCTACAAAGTGAGCGCGTATAGATTTCGGGAAGGGGCTACAGGCGGGTCGATCGAACCCGCGGAAGCTTCAATGCGGCAAGGTTAACGACGGTCGGGATCCGCAGCGCGCGTGAGCCTCCAGCTAGCTAGTCCCCGTGGAGTTGTGCATGTGCCCGCTGACCTAGTGCCCTGCTGCAGTGGCGCTCGAGCACGCGGGCGTCGTCGGGCGCGCGCGGCGCTCGGCGTGGGGCGGGGAGGGCGGCACGAGCGCGTGATGCGCGCCCAACGCACGCGCTACACTATATCCGTCGTAGAGACTCGATGGTCTCGTGTTGGAACCACACTCAACTCACCGTTTCCGTTTATGAGGGGGTAGTCGTCGTCGTGTCGGCCGATGTACGTCTTCAGCGGGGTGTCCGTGAGGGAGGGCGACGACCTGTCCCTGTCGCTCATAATAGTCACTTAGAACACCGGGTATAGAGTGGATAGAACAACACTGGGTCGGGGAGACGCCGGCCCCGCACACTCGACCACGACCGACCTCCGGCCCGCGGCTCGCGCGGCGAATAAATAATTAAATACAGCGGCCGCACTCGGCACTCGCTCGGCAGCGCACTCCGCGCTCGGCACTCAGCACTCGGCAGTCGGCACGCTCCGCCTCCCTGCGCGCAATCAATCCGAGTCTCTACCGCGCTCTGGCTCTGGCACGCCGCAAGCCGCACGCCGCACGCCGCCGACTGATGGCCTCCGCCGCCGCCCCGGCCAGCGCCCTCTTGACTACAACCACGGAACAAAGTGCCGAGCAACGTCACCAGATGCCGATAATAGGCGGTGACGAACGTAATTCCTTCGTTGGAAGACAGATAGAGCTAAACTATAATTATTATCGACATTGCCATAGCAGAGAATACTATAGCCAATTTTTGTACCTACATAATGATATAAATTACATTAAGTACAAAAAATTACAATACAACTGACCGAACAATTTTATTAAGGTACACAAACAAATTCATGTGAAATCTGAAAATCGTTTTAACAGAACAGAAAGAAAAAGTTTTTACAAACGAGTTTCAGTTTTAGATTTCAGCAAAAGGCTACCTGCCACACATCACCCACTTCTAACGATAACTACGTTGATAATTTTAAAATATAGAGTCCTGTTTTTTAAGGGTATATAATCATGCTGTGTATACAGCTGCTTTTTTTTGCGGTTTCTATACCTATATTGGCCCGATAGAGAAAGTTGTTCACTTTCATGGTCTGATCAACCTCTTACTAAACCGTCAGCATATTAAGTTGGTCCTACATAATATGCTGACTGTTTGGTTTCAACTTAGTTGGACCCTATGTAGGTATATGGTCAGATTTAGAATATCTCTCACTACGCCCTCGAATAATATAGCCTTCATCATGTGCTGCTTGTAATACCTACAATAATGAACAGTATTATTGCCAGCCCACGGCCCCACGCGTTAGCTGCCACTCTTTATCCCTTACTGAAATGTCTAACTAAGGTTTCAATTTCTTTCCGTGAGTGTCGTATGATGCAACTAAGAGATATGTTTTCTTATGCAGTGTCTCTGTGAAAGAAAGACTAGCCCCTGCGGCTGTCACCACTAGACACGTGAAACCTTTCAAATGCTACAAAAAAAGATCTGGCTGTAACTGATTCGTATTGAGGGAAAAAAGTCCAGCTCGCTTTGCTTGGTCTAAGTTTTTATTTTTGCATAGATAAACCAAAAGATGTCTGACCACAACTCGAATAGATGTGCAAAAAATTTCGAGCTCTTCTAGGTCTTCTTATAAAGATAATGAGGTGGCAAAATCGGTCTTGTGCTGCGGGCGACATAAATCCATGCTACAACACTATCCAAAAGATGTATCTGTTGGTAGTTCTGACCACAAACTAAGTAATTAGAAAAAACTACCGTTGTTCTTACCACCCCGATACCAGGTCCAGCAAAATGGCGTCTGCACATGTGCACTTTGTGCAAACTGTCCATGACATTGCGTATAGGGTTGAAAATGAGGTTGAAAGCCGCGCTTTGCGTTTAACGTCATCTACATTTCGACTATTTTCGGCACTTTTTTTATTTTTCATTCTATTATTTAAAATAGTATTTGAGCTAAAGGATTACAGAAAATGTGAATTGAGCGTTATTTTTCAACGTTTTTTATGCACTGAAAAGGCACGGGTACGCGCGCCTGACTGAATTCCCCTGCTCGGCTCCCCTCAGGTTACCCCATAAAGTGTGAAGGGAGGTGGGGAATCTGAAGTCAGACAGGGCGGGGAGTTCGTATGTAGAACTATATACTACTAGCTTTTGCCCGCGACTTCGTACGCGTGGACATTTTATTTTTAAGTAAATTTTCAATTTTTTTAATGGTTATTCTGTTATTCAGGGCGGAGACAAATACAGCAAATCAAAAACCATGAAAATTGGTCCAGCCGTTCTCGAGTTATAAGTGTTCGAACAAACCCGACTTTCTTATATATATATATAGATTACTTATTCTGTGCCGATACTATACACCGATGGCTGATGGTCGTAAATTCGTAATTTGATGTACAATTATGTATATGTTAAGCCAAGAAAATGTTTAATGTAGAGCTCAAAAATCATGAAAATAATTTGATGTAAGTAGAGTACATACTGGGGTTCCGTTATTTATCTGTCTTGTAATATTGTATTTAGTCAAGATAGTAGCAAATTGTTTTACTGATATTGATATATGACGCAAGGGTTTTAGGAACAAATATTTCCCGTGCATTAGCGGGTGGGTACCAGACAAATCCACAACGGTAAACATTTCGCAATCAAGTTAAAGTGAACAAAAAGATCTATTTATATCTTTGTAAATAGTGTATTATTAAAACTAAATAAATAACATACTTCGAAAGTAGCAGTCGCATGGAGATGTTAGCGGCGATAAATAGCTTCCATTCCTTGACGAAGCTGTGGTCGACGGCGTCGGGAGGGAAGGTGGAAGGGGCCAGGGTAGAGCTGGGAGGGTCCTCCTGCTCGGGTTCGAGGCTAACGTCTTTGCGCTGGCGCTGGCGGTGAGCACCGAGCAACGCCTTCAGCTCACGTTCAGCTACACTTGCAGCTGTAGTCGTTGGGGGCGCTACGCAGAAAATAACCTAACTGTAATAAAATTACGAGGATATGCGTACTCCATACAACTGAAGTTTCATTTTATTTTAACCTAGCGGCGACGCCCGCGACTTTGTACGCCCAGAAAACTGACTATAAATACTTACTCATAATAACTTTTGATTGAATGAACTGATTGCGATGAAATAAAGCCTAAATTTTAATCCAAACTAAGCCCTATGCTGTCGTGAAAACTCCATATAAATCTGTTCAGTCTGACGTAAATTCTAAAAATGGTCTCAATGCTCAGTGAAAAAAAAAAATACATAATGGAATCCATTATGTATCCTTAACACCCCCAATTTTTTTTCAAATGTATGTTTCAAATGTACCTACATCCACGCCAAGTTTATAATTTTACGAGCTTTTACCCGCGACTTCGTCCGCATAAATTATATACCAGATTTTAAGTCAGATGATAAGCTATCAAACAAAAAAAGTTTCATCAAAATCTGTTCAGTAGTTTTAGCGTGATACTCGAACAAACAAACCCACAAACAAACAAACGAACAAACAAACAAACAAACAAACAAACAAACAGACAGACAAAAAGTCCAAATATTCGTGATTTGGAATCAGGGAAGCCTAAAAACCATATCGTAATCTTTTTTTTGTAAATATCTTCAATGTACAGACACACTTCTGTTACAGTTTTATAATAGTTTAGATTATATGGGTGGTTTGTCTGATTTACAAATCTTTAATTAATCCTAGCATGAAACTGCATATTCCGAATTCCGAATTCCGGTACCTCGGTTCACTTTTACAAAGCGATGGCGATATTGATCGAGACGTGAAACGCCGAATCAACTCCGGGTGGATGAAATGGCGACAAGTCACAGGAATGACCTGTGACTCCCGGATCCCCCTTAAACTGAAGGGGAAAATATATAAAACCATCATAAGACCTGTCGTCATGTATGGCTCGGAATGTTGGGCCGTTAAAGTGACGGATGAAAAGCGACTGCATGCAGCAGAGATGTGAATGTTGAGATGGATGTGTGGTGTTACTAGAATGGATAAGATTAGGAATGAGTATATTAGAGGAAGTTTGAAAGTAGCACCTGTGAATGAAAAACTGCGCGGTAACCGATTGTCATGGTATGGGCATGTGATGAGAAGAGAGGAGTGTCATATTACAAGACGAGTATTAGATATGAATGTGGATGGCTGCATGAAGAGAGGACGACCAAAGAAAAGATGGATGGATTGTGTGAGGGATGACATGTGTAAGAAGGGAGTGTGCGCTGAGATGACGGCTAAAAGAGATGAATGGAGGAAGACCACATATTGCGCCGACCCCAAGTAATGGGATAAGGGCAGGAAGATGATGATGAAACTGCATATTTTAATGGAAATCTGACAAACCACAAAGTTTTAAGGTCCTGTTTAATTTAAATGACTTTTGATTCTTCTTTATCTTCTTCTAGATTAACACTCAGTTGCAGAAACGCTCATTAGAGTTAATCCTCCATTAAATCTCTTGCTGTCACTTTTTGTTTTGTTGACGTAGTAAAAGCTAGCAAGAGACTTAATGGAGGATTAACTGTAATGAGCATTTCTGCAACTGAGTGTTAGAAAGTCACTGTCTTCTATCCATATAATAAAATTGTAAACTTGGTGTGAATGTAAGTAGTACATTGACCCATAGCCATTTGCATCTAGATAGTGTTAAAAAATGTTAGTACTTATTGAAAATAGAATCTAACTTCGTTTACGTCCTCTCACTCTTTTTGCGCTATGTAAAGTATGATATCTTTATGCAACATTGCAATATTTCAACAAACCTATCAGCACATAGTACTTCAGGGTGAAATTGATATCATTAGCATCCTTTTAAACTAAGTGTCTACCCATCAAACTGTCCAAACTGAACAACTTTTAGTATGGGAGCAAACCGATCGGAGCAACTGTTCAAAATCATCAAATCTGCTCAACCGACTGGAGTTATGCAGGCAGACCTAGTCCATCCCCATCACAGAGAACCCCAATAAACACTGAATAAGCCTTGCTGCTGATGGTTGCAAAAAGTACACTTATCTCTCGGAATATAAGGGTTTGTTGGGAACCCTAAAAAGATCATATGGGTTCAATGCACTTGAATTTCCAAGTATTTCGTTTACATTCAACCAAAGGGGTGTGGAGTTGGCGTCGCGTCGCTTTCGCGGCCACTGATGAAAGTTGTGGAGGACACTAAAGGAAACTAATCTTTCTATGAAGCACATAGCTCAGTAATAATATCGAGGCCGAGATAAATACAGAATGGATTTTTTAGAAGCGGCAGCAGGGCAAGTCCTTAACCGTTGTAGCTACAGGAAAACGTTCTTAGGAGAATGTCCTCAACTTTTTAAAACATTTAGACCTACCAGATTTAGGAAAAAAAATTACAACCAGCAAGAAAATGGGTAATATTTACTCAAACACTTTTTATTATGCGAGTCGATCTCTTTCTTATAAGGATCAAAAAACTGTATTAGGCCAACTAAGGTTAGAGTACTAGAAATGTCAGAAATTGAAAAAAACTTTCATTACATTTTGCATTGCAAAAACAATTTCATTTCGCAGGATACGAAACTCCTACTAAATCAAGGTCAATTTACGGGGAACGTTTTTTTGCGATTTCTAACATTTCGAGTAGGTACTCTGACCTGTTGGTCAAATAGAGTTTTTGATTTTTGAGGATCGATTGGCATCAAAAAAAGGTTTTGTATAAATTGATCAATTTCTTGCTGACAGTACATTTTGTTCAAAATCCGTAAATGCAGGTCTAAATGTTTCAAAAAGTTATGAATAGTCTTCTCAGAATGTTTTCCTGTAGCAACAACGGTTCAGGTACCTACCCTACTACCCCGTCCAAAAAAATCGACGCTGTATATCTCGGCTCCTATATGACTTATTAGAGCAAATTTCATTAATCATACTTGGGTATTTGAGTAGGGTTGCCAACCCTACTATATAATATAGTATCCTACTATATTAGGAGCCCTTCTAATATATAGTAGGCAAAACTACTATATTTTGATGAGCAAATAATTTATAGAGAATTAAAATATATTGCTACTTAGGTCCAATAAAAATGACCAATAACTTAACATTATTTTAACAATTTTCGTTCTCTTCATCACATATTTGTTCCATAAACAATTTTCTACTAAATATATTACTGAAAAGTGACAACAAGTTTTCCTTAAGTCAGATTTATCTATTTTTTTAGAAATTATATTATTTCTGTATCGAATCCAGCGACTTCTGCGTTTACAGGATGCACTATTTTCTATAACGAATACGAAATAGAGAAATGTTTGTTTCTTAAACATAAGAACTTGGTATTCAAACAAAAAAGTAGCAAAAAAATATCTTTTTGAAAAATTTTAAATTAACAAATTCTAAAAAATATTATATTTTTTCTTATTTTTCGCCGATCTACTATATTTTTTCGGGCACTAAGGCTAAGAATACTATATTTGGTCTCAAAAAAGTTGGCAACCCTAATTTGAGGCAATGCCAGGCCTATCTCACTCCTCAGCTCAGGTACGTTTGACAGCCGGACACCTCCGAGGTGTGCATCGTCGCTCATTGACATAAGGCGCATTTTATTTTTCGTTCCTGAAGTGCGCGTTCGAAATTCGAAAAATCGGGTTGAGTGAACTATCTGTTACGGTAGTAACTACTAAATAATCTGTGGTAATGCTACAAAACCGTAATAAGATTATAAGTGGCCACAGCAAAAAAGTTACACAAACCCCTTTATACATTTCGAGCGACAGCACTAAATTATAATTATGAATCGATGAAAATTAGGAGAATTAGGCAGAATAATGTAGATAGATAGATAAACTTCAATAAAACTGTAATTTTATAAAATGGTTTTATTACATAAATATTCCAATAACTTACAAAACGAATATAACTTAGTAAGCAGCACAAAAAAATTGACAACGTACGTCCAGTCCAGTACAACACGTAACCTATACAATACACCAATAATAACAATAAGTCAGGCTGATCTTGGTACTAATAGTCATAGGTTATCAAATGGTACCTAGCAAAATAACAGTAAATATCAAAACAACACTAACACCATGATAATTTGCAGCACTATCAAGTAAAGACACATCCACATAGTCGCAGATCATATCGTCCCAGTTTTCGGTAAGGTCCTGAATATTTTTCGCACTGGCTACAAGTTTATGCCGCATCAAGCGCTTCACCTTGGCCAGGCGGTCTGGAGTGTCACCTGACACTTCTCTGGCTCGTACCAAAGGCTCCATTACGGTCGGCGGCTCCACCATCACCACTGTCTGCATCTTGTTTGTCACCTGAAGAAGTACTGGAGGCTTTTTCGTGGTTGTCTCATTCCTCGAACTCTCTTTTCTCTGAGCTTTTTTTAAAATAGATAATCTTGACTTTTCGGCGATAGATAAAGCTTTCATATCAGCTATTGATCTTTCAGTGGTTGTCGTTGTAGTGGTTGCTGCAGACGTGGTGGTGGTAGTGGTAGTGGTTTTCGTAGTCCTCTTTATAGTGGGTTCAGTGGTAGTTTCTTCAAAGGCGGGTTCAGGAAACGGGGCTAAGGCGTAGGCCCGACGGCGTGGCATCACTTCATAAGGCACGCGGGTCGTCTTGCGGCGCGGCGGGGTTGTCCTCGCTGAGCACACATAAGCTTACTGTTAGCCTTCTCATATCTTCATGGCACATTTGAAGAAACTACACCAGGGGAACAATTCAAAACAAAAATATGTACCTATTTCAATAAATCATTGATACGAGCTTCAGCTTAGGCACGTTTTTCGTGATGATTAAAAATTAATTTCACAGTTCATTAGAAGCTAAAAGGATAAGTAAAGAAAACTTATGCTCACCTTTGGTTGTTCGTCGCAATAAAGAGGGCAGTTTATTTTTGATGTTATGGACTCTATTCATGTCGTAATACTCGCTGTATTCGACATCATCTTTCTGATTCAGCACCGGTCTAATTAGAGCAGAGTCTTCTTCATCAGAGTTGGTAGCGTAAGTGTTTGACGGGTTCCTGAACGTTTCCAAGGGAGCACCGGGTTCTTCCTCGTTTTGTCCTTCATATTGCAGACTTCGTCCCATTTCATCCTTCGGTATGAGGCGTGCCTCGATCAACTTATCAGGTTCCATATAATCTCTTGCTCTTTGCATATCTTCTCCACCTCGGCGATTTAAGAATTTGTCCCTTGGTTTCCGTCGAGCTACTCTCATCGTGGTTTCTTTATAAACAAAGCTACTTTGGTCATCTTCAAATTCATCTACTTTATCATCATGAAAATCATCTTTACTGTCAATGTTACTCATTTCAGTATCCCTGATTCGAACATAATTCACTGGTCGTTTGGGACCAATACTATCTGCTCTGCCAGAGTTCCTGGCTTTAAGACGAGGTCGATGCTTGGAGAAGCGATGACTCGCCTTAAATTTAGGTACTGTTTCATCCGGCCTGTACTTATCAAGAGTTTCAATATTTGAATCTATTGGCCGTGTTGGTCTTCTGTACTTTTTTTGAGGCTTCTGCCAATCTTCTGTTTCTT
Source organism: Agonopterix subpropinquella (assembly GCA_922987775.1). Classification (NCBI taxonomy): domain Eukaryota; kingdom Metazoa; phylum Arthropoda; class Insecta; order Lepidoptera; family Depressariidae; genus Agonopterix; species Agonopterix subpropinquella. The sequence goes on along the minus strand of OV277693.1, from coordinate 49,139,352 downwards.
CGATATCTTTCATCGGAGCTTTGTTAGTTTTGCCTTGAAACAAAGAGTTATGTTAGTTTTTACCAAATTATCGTTTCATAGTTACTGAGTAAATAAAACCCATGCTCATAGGGTAACACATAGCAGTCACTTATTATAATTCTCAAACTAACCGTTAACATCTTCCTCATATTTGTAGTCAAGAGGAGCGGGGGCGTCAGGTGGACGGTCGTGATAATCATCAGGTGTGGCGGATAGGTCGCGAGGCCCATCGTAGTCGGAGTTGCCTCCGTACTGTGGCATCTTAACACCTGAGTAGTCGGCGTACTGAGCCCCTGACGCCAGTGTTGCGAATGTCAGGGTGACCAGCATGACGCCCGCCATATCCGAACCAACTACGCCTACGCCACCTCTTACCCTAAGTCTTTGCGAGCGCTCCCGTTTTAACACTATGTCGACGGAACCCGACGATGGAAGTTGGGTAAAACGTACGAAATTTTCGGCATAATTCTACTAATGTGACTACGAATTTGACATTGAAAGATTTTCACTTGACGTGGTTAAAGTTGACAGATGGTTTTTTATTATTTTTTCTTTACCTGCCAGCTTGTACAAATTCATAACCTGGATTGTTACTATAACACGAGCCGTAATGCTTTAAGTTGGAGTGGATAAAATGCATATCGATAATAATATAGCGATATGATAGTGACAAACGTGACAGAATATCATAGCCCAGTCATTTTACGGTTTGAGCCGGAGCCAATTTGAGCTTGCAAATGTACCAAAATTAAAAAAAAAACACGTCAGCAACAGTTCCAATGTATCTCGTTCTAAAAAACATGATGATAATTTTTTTTTTGCACATATTTAAGGCTTTATACATACTTCAAACATGGTGTAAATATTGTTGTCTACTTAGAAGGTTTTGAAAAATGCATTCGTATTTTCTAATAAATACCTACCTCATTTTTTAAAATTTGAATGCCTATTTTATTGCTCAAAAATAATGTTTATTGTTAAATCTAATTCAAATGAGTGCATTGGTATTAATATTATTAATTTAAAATCCTTCTGACACACAATTTTGATTTCTAGGTTGCGTAGCAATTTTTTTTTAATTTGGCTTAGGATAGTAGGTATTTTTGTCACTAAACGGTGCCGGTTACAGTTTAAAAGTCCAATTAATATCAATAATATGCCCAATGACAGGGATTTTAAAATAAATATAAGCGTTTTGATAAGTAATGTAGGTAAGCGCGTAAGCGAAAATTTCGTCTATGAGGTAAGCCCAAGGTATGTACAAAGCCTCTGAGTAAGCCTAGAGATGGCCTGCCTAGAGTAAGCCGAAAAGTTTTTAATCTAAGAGTAAGCCAAAATGCAGGCGGCTCTAAGAAGGCGGCCCTAGAAAGAAAGGTAAAACAAGAAGCTTGAAATAAAAAATCATAGACGAAGAATTTTTCGCACTGTTCGTCTATTAAAAGGAGGTATAATCAAGAAGCTTGAATTACTATATAGTTTACATTCTGTAGGTAAGAATTATTCAAGCTTCATATAGTCTATGCAGGCGGCCATGAAACTTGAAGAAATTGAACCGAAAAAAAATTCTTCTATGACTTGAACGCAACTTGAAAAAATCTCAAAACAATACCTATGCCAGCAGATATGCTAGCTTCCCAACCGCTTCCTGACTTCCTGATCAAGTAGGTACTCTTTGTTCCTGATCTCAAATAACAAAAGGCCCATAGAGATAGTAAGTACCTTAGATTAAAAACTTTTTTACTATATCTATGGTAAGTACTATGCAAAAACCGCAAAAACGAGGCAAAAACCATGCAAAAACCGGTCTTGTCACTGCGAAAAAAAAAATCGTCTATGCTTGTCACTCAAAATTTGTAGTTGCAATTAAAATTTTGTTAATTAAATGAAACGATGAACCTAATTCCATCCTTTGTTTCCACTACCATGATAATAAAATAGAATAGAAGCCGTTATGAGTGGGAAAAACAAATGCGATAAACGGGAGGAAGATTACGCGAAGAATCGTACTGCGAAGGCTTGCCCCCCTGTCCGCAACATCACACATCCGCTGGTAGGCCATAAACCATAACTATGCAGGCACAATATTATAATGATGGTACGAAACGGGAACAGATAGATCCAGGATAAGATTGTAACTAGGCTTCGTTTTCAAATATTAAATATCGGCGATAGAGATTACGTGTATGTGATTTTAATTTGACCCAGGTTCTGCGACTGCCGCAACTAAGTACCATGATTTTAAGCGTTAGAAAGTATTAAGGGCACACGCTAGCTAATTAAGTAGCTTTTTTACGAGGTTTGGTCGCGGTAGATATGTAATTTGTGTTTAGACGCAACATTTTCAAATTTCATTCGGTTAACTAGTTCCGTCTTTCGGTTTTCAGCGTTACTACGAGTTCACGCAGGATGAGATCAAAGCTTTAGAAGAATGTGACAAGGAAAGTTTTTATCGGCGATGTTTGCCGTTCAGCACACTTTTTGCTGGCATCACATACGCTGCCATAAAAAACGGTTAGTGAACATTAACTAAGAATTTTCACTAGATTGGTAGGGACAGACGCCACGAAAATTTTCATAGAAGTAAGAATTTTATGCTTTATTTAATTGTTGCTATAAGATTTGATTAATCCTTTTTTTTGGTGTCGTTCCTTCCACGTATGCTTCTTACTTCTATGAATTTTTTCCTCTTTAAGGTGCGGTAAAACGAAATCCACACTTCGGAGCTGTGCCCAAGGTTTTGTCAGCAGTGTTGATCGGTCACGTGGCTGGGCGAATAGCATACTCCAGTCATTGTGAAGAAAAACTGCGCGACTTACCTAGTGGTAGTCACCTCGGACAAGTAATGCGGGAACACCATCTAGCAAAATATCCTCCGCCGCCGGATCCTAAGAATCCTAAAAAATCAAAATGAAAAGAGTTGGTCTGAAAAACTAAAAGTACCTACAATTTATTTCCATCCAGACAAGCATTCCATGAAACCATTGCAGGTTCCAAAAAAAGAATGGGACTTAACATTATTTTGTACCAAGTTCTTTTTTAAATCAATTGCCTACTTTTTTAAACCCCTTCATGTTTCATTACTTTTTCGTTTTAATGTAAATTTTCATCGACTATTGACTGGACCACAAATAAAAAATGATACAAACAAGATGACAAATATTTCCTATCTTTTAATAAATCTAAGTATTTTGCTTGAGTCCGATTGTCGATGTTCTTTTTTATTTTAGATCTTATTATGAACAAAAAAGCGTTTTGAATGTGTATTTCCAAAAACCCATAACACATACCAATACCTACCTAAGAAAAAATAGGCACATAGACTTATTAGAAAATGGGAACAATCCAATTAAAATACTTTTACCTACCTATTCGTTATTCGGTTTAGTGGGTTTTAATTTTTAGAAATAAACATTTTAATTGAAATGTGATTCTTCGTTTTCCTTACAAATGACCTAAGAAAACATCTCATTTTCCAAACCAAACTCAGCCATAAAAAATAAAAATATTTGCTTTTATGAAAACTTTATTCCGATGGGTTCTGTTTTTACGCGATGCGTAGACAAACAAAATAAACAAAATTGCATTAGAATGATTTACTGATCCTTTATCTAACCCAATTAATTTTTTAGCTATTATTTTCAATATCAGACCATAGAGGAAGGAAGTATAGAATGAACATCGCCCTTCATGACGTTGTCCCATTCAACTGCAGCGATATAGGCCTCGATTCGGAGTGTACCACGACTAAACTAAACTAAATGTATTCCTGTCACTTTCTAAAATAAGATTAAGAAAAGAGACAGAAAACCAACAGCTGACTTTAGTGCTGTCAAAGTGACGTTAAATGCGCAAAATAAGATGCCATCATAATGTACGCCATCTTATTTAAGTCGTTTTTGGGCGTTTAACGTCACTTTGACAGCACTAAAGTCAGCTGTTGGTTTTCTGTCTCTTTTCTTAATCTTATTTTAGAAAGTGACAAGAATACATTTAGTTTAGTTTAGTCGTGGTACACTCCGAATCGAGGCCATAGTACTCTGGCATTTAGTCGCTCTCTCACTGCGGTCACGTGTAGCAGTTACATTGAAAACAATTTAATCTGCGTAAAAATGCCGTGGTGAGTACTGATGATACTGCACAAACAATTCAAAAGGAATATCTTTTCATAGGTAAGCAAGATGAAATAATTATTAAAAAGGTTTTTTAATATTATTTTAAACAATATTTTTTCCCGCCCTCGAAAATATTAAGCGAATGCAAATAAGGACAAACCTATATGCGAAAAAGAGAAGACAATAGATATTGCCAGTCATATCACCGGCTGCCGCACATAGCGCATGAATTTTGTTTTTCGCACTATCTCTATAGGTACTTCTTTCCTCTATGTATCAGACACATCAAGGGGAAACTGGGGACAATATACGTCAGAATAAAAATCTTTACATAGCAAGCGGTATCTTGGTTATCTGCGTATGAGTCACCAGTTGCTTATTTTAATTAAAAAGTAATTTGTCTGAGATATCTCTAATGCAACGAAAAGTGGATTTCATACCATGTGTCCCCGAGTATGGGAGACTCGGGCACACGGGCTACAGACACAGATTTGTTAAAGCAAATTTTTTTTATAATCTTTTTTAAAACGACTACTTTATACAACGTGTTAATGAATTAACGCAAAACTAGAAAGTAGTTTGTTTAGAATCGATAGCAGAATCGAATTATCATGGTTTCAACACAGGAGTGCGATTTTTGAATCTCATTCGCTGAGTTCAGCAGTTTAAAATGTCAAAATTACTATGGAGATACGCATCTTTCAGCTGCTGATTTGACTTTTAAAAATCGTGCTCCTGGATTATGATTTTTAATGTCAAATCAGCAGCAGAAAGAAGCGTATCTCCATAGAAATTTTGACATTTTCAACTGCTGAACTCAGCGAATGACTTTCAAAAATCGCACGCCAGGTAATTTTTTTCAAAATTTTAAATAACTTTTTCGTTTTTAAATTTACTTTACCCGATGTCAACCCACCCCACGGGCACACTCACCCTACTTATTACCAAAACAAGATTACTAAAATGTATCCATAAGTACGTTAGCGCTTTCATTCATTGCTGAAATGATAACAAATCATTTTTGTCTCTGAACTTAAAATGCGAATAACTTTAAATTTTAACTATCAAAATAATGAAATTATTGTTTTAATGTAATTCTTTTGTTATAAATCAGTTGGGGTCTTGGGGTGTATGAGGTGTTGCGCTAATTTATTAACACGTTGTATAAGCAGCTTCTTTTAAATATTTAGCAAAGTCAGATTCTTCGTGCGTAAAAATTTTAGTTTGCTTTAATTTGATTCGTACCTATAATACCTATGGAGGATTCTGCTCATGTATAATAATTGTACAATTTATTTCCACCCAGACAAGCATTCCATGAAAGATTCCATGCAAGTTCCTAAAAAAGTATGGGACTTAACATTATTAACTATACAGGGTGAAATTGATATCATTGGCTTCCTTTTAAACTAAGAGTCTACCCATCAAACTGAACAACTTTTACTATGAGAGCAAACCGATCGGAGCAACTAAAAAATCAGCTGTCCCATACTAAACTGCAATGCGTAGTTACTCGACTCAAATGTATGCAACAGCAGATTTTTTTTGCTCCGATCTGTTTGCTTCCGTAGGTAGTAAAAGTTGTTCAGTTTGATGGGTAGACTCTTAGTTTAAAAGGATGCCAATGATATCAATTTCACCCTGTATACAGGGTGGATTTTTGAGACGGGGCAGTAAGGGCAGGTTCCTTAACCGTTGCAGCTACAGGAAAACGTTCTTAAGAGACTGTCCTTAACTTTTTGAGACATTTTGAACTGCAATCACAGATTTTCAAAAAAATTTACACTCAGCAAGAAAATTGTTAATTTACACTAAAACTTTTTTTGATGCCAATCGATCCTGTTTCTAATAAGGATCAATAAACTTTATCGGACCAACCAAGGTTAGAATACTAGAAATATCAGAAATCGCAAAAAACTTTTCCCATACATTTCGTAGGAAATGAGACTCCAATTTACTTTTATACTTCACAAAACTTTTTATTATGGTTAGACTGGCCGCTAAAATGAAGACTAGAATGCGATTTTTTATCTCTCAAAATCATGACCGAATGGTGGATAATCTCCATACCTACTAATTTTGATATTTTCTACTGCTGATTAGAACGTGTGACTTTCAAAAATAGCTCTGTATTTAATAATAGATGTATTTGGATGAATTCCATACAGTTCTTTTCAAAGCTAATAAAATTCGTTCGAAATTTGACATTGTATGTACATTTTTTATTCTTTTTATTAATTTTCGACCAGGAGTGCGATTTTTGAAGGTCACACGTTCAAATCAGCAGTAGAAAATATCAATATTACTATGGAGATTATTCATCATTCGATCACGATTTTGAACGTGTGACTTTCAAAAATTGCATTCCAGTCTTCATTTTAGTGTCCAGTCTATCCCTAATAAAAAGTTTTGTGAAGTATAAAAGTTAATCGGAGTCTCATTTCCTACGAAATGTATGGGAAAAGATTTTTGCGATTTCTGACATTTCTAGTACTCTAACCTCGGTTGGTCCGGTAGAGTTTATTGATCCTTACTAGAAACAGGATCGATTGGCATCAAAAAAAGTTTTTGTGTAAATTGACAATTTTCTTGCTGACTGTAAATTTTTTTGAAAATCTGTGAATGCAGTTCAAAATGTCTCAAAAAGTTAAGGACAGACGGTTAAGGTACCTGCCCTTACTGCCCCGTCTCAAAAATCCACCCTGTATACCAAGTATTTTTTTTAAACATATAACAACTTTTTTAAACCCCTTCATGTTTCATCACCTGGAGAAAAATAAGTAAAAACTCGAATATTTAACTCACCCCAAAAGGAGAATGGTCATCTGTGACCCAGGCCCGACAACAAAGTGACCTATCCCAGTTTTTTTGTGACATTAAGTATAACTAAAATGTATAATTTTTTTTTTCAATTTGTGTGGCTAACACCTAAATATTGCCTGGTGAATTTCTCCAGGCGCAATACTAAAAACAATACTTTTCACACACTTCTAGCGATTATATCTATTAAAGACTCTGCAGATGCATGTGATTCTGATGACAATATAATAATATGGTATTATCCAGCTGATCTGATGATGGAGCTGGAGGTGGTTAGTGGAACTCTTGTTTGGCTACTAGCATACCCATCAGGTTTGGGCTCATTGAAATCGTCTTGATGAGTCTTATGTATTGCAGTTGGTATCGAGGGTCTGATGATGGAGCTGGAAGGTGGCTAGTGGAACTCTTGGGTGGCTACTAGCATACTGAATCGTCTTGATGAGTCTTATGTATTGCAGTTGGTATCGAGGGTCTGATGATGGAGCTGGAAGGTGGCTAGTGGAACTCTTGGGTGGCTACTAGCATACCCATCGAGTTTGGGCTCATTGGAATCGTCTTGATGAGTCCTATGCATTGCAGCTAGTATCGAGGGTCTGATGATGGAGCTGGAAGATGGCTAGTGGAACTCTTGGGTGGCTACTAGCATACCCATCGAGTTTGGGCTCATTGGAATCGTCTTGATGAATCCTATTCTCTGCATTTTGTAACAAGTAGGTATCTAATGATAGAGCTGGAACGTTTTTTGTAGGCATAGAATTAATGCTGCAACTTATCAAGACCAGCAAGCTCCTGGCTGCTGCCCCTGCCCCTGCCCCTGTTACCATTCCAAAATGGTAAATGTCCAAGATGTTAGGCGAGCAGGTGGTTAGGTTTTAGATATTTCTTTGATAATTGCAATAGCACCCAACTTTGACAAGTGCCTAATTCGATAAACGTGAATCTTCGCAGCTGCTAACAGTTCTTTGTATCCAATGTTGCCTACATTTGCCTACACCTTTGACATACTGAATACACCCATAAAGTAATGTAGCATGGAGGTCGGTTATGCTACTACTGGCTGGTTTTGGATTCGAATTTGAAACGCCTAGCCCCCCTAAACTAGTTTGCTTAAAACTAGGCCTACCTGCCTACTGCGAGCTAAGGGGTCATTATTATGAAGGCCACTGACATAGCCTCCGGTCACCGGATGTCAGCTACTAGCAGTAGCTGGGCCGGCACCCATGCATAGCTTAATTTAAGATGTTCCCACCTAGGTAGTCGTATTAGCGTAGGGTAGGCAGGTAGGCCTAGTTTTAAGCAAACTAGTTTAGGGGGGCTAGGCGTTTCAAATTCCCAGTAAGGGGGGGATGATGTAGCATGGAGGTCGGTTATGCTACTACTGGCTGGTTTTGGATTCGAATTTGAAACGCGCATCCCTAGGCTCGTTGTTCGTTTATTTTTCATTCATAAGACGATCGAGAGCAAAGCGAGTGCAAAAGATACAAAGTCCAATAAAATCCAAATAATCTGGATTAATTCGTTTTATTTTGCCCATCTGGCTGCGCCTTCACGCTATAGTAATGTTAGTAATTATAAACTAGCATGTTGTAGGCATAAAAAAACCGACTGCATACAAATATAGCAAGGTGCTTCAGACCATCAAACTGAACAGCTTTCACTGTGGAGCCAATATCGAAATCGCGAAAAAAAATCAGCTGTTTCATAAAAATTAGGGATGCAACGATTCGGCCATTACGATTACGATATTAATCGTTATTTATTACGATAACCGATGCATTACGAATATTTAAACAAATTTAGTTGAGATTATCCTCAGAATGAGTTCTCATAGTGTTTCTTTGCATTCAAATGAATGTTAAATCATTGAAAAAAAATAACTAAAAAATTCCAACGACAAAACTGTCTAGCGACGTACCCCTTGTAACCCCTCTGTTCCCAAGCTGTTGCTCGGGGTTTCCCGGACACTGCCTAGTGCCTACATAGGTAGGAGAGAAGTCACAGAAAGTGGCAAGACGATGACGTCAGCAAATATTAGGGCTGCAAGAACTATGGTTGTTTGCGGTACAATTGATGAACCGCGGGTAGATGGCGCGAGTGAAATTTAAAATTTATATGAATAACTACGCTCAGCGACAAAAAATCGTCGACGATGTTCAAGACAGAGCGAAGTGGAAGAAACAGACTAGGAAAGCAGACCCCGCTACCCAGCGGGACAGCATTAGGAAGATGATGATGACGCTCGGCGACAAAAAATCGCACCTTTTGAAAATTCAACTTCAAACAACTATTAAACCTTTTCAAACCTACTTGGACAAATACTTTGAGGCATAACCAAATAAATAAATAAGGCTCACAGGCACATACAATGTAATGGTCCCAAGTAAGCACTATAGATTATAGATTATAGATAGCCTTTATTTACGACCTCTTATTTTTAGGTACATTGAATAGCATGCGATTCTTGTAACACTTGCAAAATTACACTTACATAATTATTAAATTATTATTTATTACAATTTCAGTCCAAATTCTATATAATATAATTGTTTATCAATAGGTACATTACTGTTTTTATGCTTCACTCATCTTTGATTAATTAAACTTTGTAAATTACATTACATACTTGATTGTTTTTCATTTACGAGTTACCTTGGTCGTCTTGCCTTACGGCATAGGCCTCCCCTAGGGATTTCCAAAGTTTCCTGTCTCTTGCACTTCTCCTCCAGTTTGCTCCTCCTATCTTCTTTAGTTCATCTTCCCATCTTTGATACTGTCTGCCCCTTCTTCTCTTACCATCTCTCGGATACCATTCCGTTATAACCTGTGACCATTTGTTCTTTTTTGATCTCAATATATGGCCTGTCCATCTCCATTTCAATTTGTTCACCACATACCCAACCTCCATGACTCTTGTTTTGGATCTTATGGTGGATAATTTGACTCTATCCCTACGTCTTATGTTTAACATGCTCCTTTCCATACTATGCTGGCATGTTTGTAACATTTTTAATTGTTTTTTGGTGAATGCCCATGTTTGGCATCCATATGTCATACATGGTAGGATACATGTATTAAATATTTTGCTCTTGTCTTTGAGTGATATATCAGGATTTTTCATGATTTCCTTGAGTGACCAGTAAAGCTTCCAAGAAATATTTATTCGAGTATCTATTTCTTTCTGGTTTAGATTTTTCGAGCTTATAACTTGACCCAAATATGTGTACTCTTCCACAAAATTTACTTGGTTGCCATTTACTAATATAGTGGTTTTATTAAGTAAGCACTATAGGCTTTTAAATATTGAAACCATACAACAATGACAACGAGTTGCCGCATTTCAGAAGCTTTTGTTCTTAGCAGTATGGGCCCAAAACTAATTTTGATTAAAATTAAAAATTAACGATTAAAATTTTAATCTAAAAAGTTGATTAAAAATTAATTAATTTTAATCTTTTTCGGATCGATTAAAAATGTATTTATTCTGATTAAAACTAATAAAATTAATCAATTGATAAAAAATTTATGGATAAATGCCCACACTAGTTCTTAGGTATGGCGGAATCTAGTGGGAGCGCAGGCAGCGATGACCAAAAAAAATCGTTGACTATAATAATGTCTACAGTTTTTATATGACCGCGGCGCTGGGGGGTGGGACGTTCAATGAAAAATGTTCGGGGGTTATAAGGTTAAGTTACTCGTCGTGACGCAGGCAAAACAGTTTTGTCTTACTTGGTGTGCGCCGCGTTTGAAACAAAACTGTTTCGAAACAGTTTTGTCTGCGTGCGACGAATCTGTCTTACAACTGTTTTGTCTCTAGTCTGCGCTCGCTCTTGGCCGCGCGAAATGACAAAAATTAGAAAAAAAAAATTTGGTATCCCAGAGATGTTCCAACCCCTTTGATGAATAAAATGACGTATCAAAATCGCAATAACTCTATCGGCGACCAAAAAATTCGATTGGCGACCGGTCGCCATTTAGGCTAATATCCAAAATTAAAATATGCGATTTTAGGCTATATTAAGAAAAATTTGCTATTTTGGGTAATTTTAGGCTATGTTAATATTATACTCTGGAATATTATACCTACTTATTGTAATAGAAAAATAATATGATTTACTTATCGCAGACTGTATAAACTGTACACACACTATAACACACCATGTACCACATAACATACGTGTTCGTTATGTGTTAAAGCTATTTTTAAGTTGTGAGAAAAGAATGCAGTAAAAAATAGTACATTACTGCAGCGGCCAGCAACAGAGGCATTGATGGACGAACGTGTAAATGTGGGCCGAGGCGAAGCCGAGGCACACATACGTAAGTCCATCAATGCCTAGTTGTGGCCAAGGCTTGTATAGTACTTTTCTCAAATAATGCGCGGAAATGAAAACAATAAATTTTCTCAAATAATTCGCGGAAATTAAAACTCTTTTCAAAATCAATGACGAACAACGAACAACAATTTTTTTTTTTTCAATAAGCAGCTTTCTATTTGCAAGCCAGTTCGAAATTTAAATAAAACCTTTGATGAGCTACCTCCTTGGTTATGTTTCGGAGTAAAAGATCGTTCCATTTTTAAATTACACGACAGATATGAGTTTAGTATGTAATTAATTTGGCCGCTAAACAGGACAGATATGGATTTTCATACAACATTGCCGGCCGCTGCGCGCATGTATTTTAGACTGGTAGATTATGCTATCATTTTCAGCGTCTAACGGCGTTTTGTGAAACTTTTTGGCACCGGGTTTTTTTAGACTAATTCTACCCCGCTGAACACGATTCTGCCCGGTGCCAACCCGTATCCCACTTCCTTAACCCCCCACCCCCCAAAATGTGTCCCGACCCGCGGTTTTTTTAGTTTTATACAAAAACTATTAGAGAAAAAAGAAAACCGTCAATGACAAAAATAATCTCCATTAAATTCTCTACAATATTTGTAAAAACAATTTTTTTGATAGGAATAATAAGTCAGGAAATATGTGTGTCCGAACTGCGTGTAAATTTTGGGTTTTGCAAATTTTTGCATTTGCTTTCAATTTATGGAAAAACGGCCGAAGCTGTGATAGAATGGCCTAGAAGCGAATTAATCTCGATACATTTACCTACAAAACGAGACCTTATTTCGTCGTATCCTAAGAATAAAGGCGCAACTGCAAACTGCCAACTTTTCAGGAGGAAGTTTTTTGTATTTTATTTCAATACTAACAGAGATTTTTGAGATGTTAGCTTTTAAAACAATGTTAAACTACTCTGGGATTCTAGCGAAACTGCAACTAAGACTATTATTTCATTATTTCTGGTAAATTTGTCCCTTATGTCCTTATTCGCTGGAGTGAAATGTGTTCTCCTAGACGTAAGTAACGTTATGCCTTTTTTCTCCGGAATATGACTGGTCGTAAGAGCATTAGGGGCTATTAATCGTTTTCATCTGAAAAATATGTTAATGAGTCTTTATTTTCTACAACCACATGGTGTAGATAAGCAAAAGTCAAGAAATGAAAAATAGTAAAGAAAAAAATAAAAAAACACTTTAATATCAATTAAATCACAGACATATTATTATAAATTAGTACAATACCTTAAATTAAAACAACTAAAATCAGGAACTTAATATTCTCAACCTCTGAGAAAAAAAATACAATCTGTACTACAAAGTTTTTGTGTGGTTGAGTTTTTTGATGGTGAAATTGTATTTAATATATTTTGAAGATCCGTCAAAGGCGTGTCACGTTTTTTATATTTGTCATGTGGTGATGGCAGTGCGCTTATTTTGTCAACTTTCTTTGTAGCACAAATGCTATCATCTTCTTGATCCTGCAAGCAATGACAAAGACCTAACGTTAACAGTAATATAGATAGTGTCTTGCGTTCTTTATGTAACTTTAGTTATATAAAGAAAACAAAAATACACAACAGTAAAAAATCTGCCAAGTGCGAATCGGACACGCACACAAAAGGTTCCGTTCCTGCCTACCATCGTATAAAAATTAAAAATCACGTTTCTTGTCCCTTTAATTTCACTTTTATAATTTTTTGGTTTTGGCAGCAATAGAAATACATGTTCTGTGAAAATTTCAACTGTATACCCATTTACGGTTCATGAATTACAGCCCGCTTACAGAGAGATGGAATTGATCCCCTCCCATCCGTTCCACTTCCAAATGTCCCAAATGGGTTGAACTGGGAATGCCAAATTAATTATTATTTTTGTTCCCGCTATGACCCACTTCATTTTTTTCGCATTTATCTACCAAATTACATCAGAAAGAAGAGTTTACGGTAGTATTTAGTTGTATTTTTTATTTACCAGTATTTGGGGACATTTCTGCCATATTATCAACCTATTATTTTGTCGTACCTACTTTTTTTTTGTTATCATAAAGCTAAGCTTATTATTATCACACACTTTTCATTTAACATAAATATCATAAATTTAGCATCATAGTAGGTATAGACTTTTCCTACAATTTATAATCTTTTATTTTACATCATTTATCAGCTGATCGCCTGGAGCTCCTGGGCATCAACATATCGTCCGATTTGAATTTCGGGCGGTATATTGAGTCCATGGCGAAAACCGCAGCGAAAAAACTGGGCGTCCTTTCGAAGGTCAGACGGTACTTCACTCCGGGACAGCTTCTACAACTTTATCAAGCACAAGTCCGATCGTGTATGGAGTACTGCTGCCATCTTTGGGACGGGTCTGCCCAATACCAGCTGGCCGCGTTGGACTCAATCGACAGGCGTGCCAGGAAGCTCATAGGTGATCCAACCTCTGTGGCGAAGCTACAAAGTCTTGAGCATCGTCGCAAGGTAGCCTGTCTATCTGTTTTTTATAGGATACATTTCGGAGAGTGTGCGACGGAATTACACGATTTAATACCTCCGTCTCCCTTTCATCTGCGGGGGACGAGACGCAGGCTGGGTTTCCACCCTTACGTCGTTGACCTACCAGCAATTCGCACGAAGAAGTTTGCTTCTTCTTTTATAGTGCGCACGGCTAAGGAGTGGAACGCACTGCCTGCGGACCTGTTCCCTGAGCAATACAACCTGGGCCTCTTCAAGGCAAGAGTGAATAGGCATCTTTCTAGGTAAGCATGCTACATCTTCGGCCTCATCATCACTCAACATCAGGTGAGATTGGGGTCAAATGTTTACCTATCGAACATAAAAAAAAAAAAAAAAAAAAAATTTAAAAGTTCATCATAATTTTGTTATTATACCTTACTAACCTACTGTACGAAGCACGTACATCAATTATCGGGGTCAATCTGTAGATGTTATTTCACAGCACAGCATTGGACATTGAACGCGGACATCATGCGACCTCGATAAAAGTGCATCGTACATAGGGCGCTAACATTACTTTTTAAGAGCATTTATATTAGCAAATCAGTGTTCGAATATACGTGGATACAACAGCAACTCTCAGCCGTTTCATTTCCTTCGGCCGTATCCGACTTCGGCACTCAAGCACCAGCATAGCATAAGGATATCGTTATCCGTAGCAAATCATTAGCATATTCGTGTGAGAGACGTACTAACCTCTCATATTATTTTGGTCCTTCGAGCGTGGACCTTCGGTTCGATTATTTTGCGCCGTCGTCGCGAGAAAGTTGTACCCTAGGTCTTTCCTAAGAACTAGCGACCCCGCGGTTGTACGGTATCGCGAGTAGCAACGGAGCAGCAATACAGCAGAGCAGAGCAGCAATACAGCAGAGCATCAGCATGAGCCTAGCAGGGGAGAGCATAGCAGAGCATCGACGCAGCGTTAAGTTCCAAAACCTCAAGTAAGATCTATCCATTCATCTTACTTTATCTATCAAGTATGGAGACCTTAATCGCACGTCAAACGGAGATCCTGGATGAGATCAGACGGATCTACTCGAATTTTAAGAGCAATTTTTCTGAAAGTAGGAAGAGTACCGAGTACCTGAAAGCAAGGGTAGAACGGTTGGATGAATTATGGACGGAGGCCCAGCGCAACGACGCTGAGCTATTTAAAATGGAGGATCCGACCCAGCAGTATTTCGCCGAAAACATCATCGAAGTCATGACCGGGTGGTTCGAGGGCGCTCGCAGTGCCATCACATCGCATAACCGTAAAGAGATGAAAGCAGCAGGGTTGCGGCAGACCCAGTACGCCAACTTTAGGGCATTCGATAAGTTAGCCGACAACATTAGGATGGACTCCCTGTCTGAAAAGTGGGAGATTGAAGACAAACTGAAGTCCCTAGAATCAAGGTGGGAGATAATCGACGAACACCATATACAAATAGATGTTATTTTAGAGGGTTCGGACGATACGTACTACGAGGAATTTTACAATAAAGAGGTAAAATTCAAGCAGTTAAAACGAGCATTAAATATGAAACTACATTCATCAGTAGTACAGCAGCAGCAATCTAGGACAAAAATTGAGATTCCAACAGACTGTGGTAATTATACTCAATTGCCAATGATCAGAGACTTATACTCTGAAGCTCCCTATAACAACCCCTCTCTGTGGAAAGCACAGAAAATTCAAGAGTCGGACAGGAGGCAACCAGAGTTTATGTTTAACATTGAGATGTTTCCTCACGAGAAAGAGCCGAGCAAAGAGGTGTCAGTACCGCCAACGCTAGCACCACCACCTAACAAGCCAGAGTCTCCACCACTCAAAGAAGTTCAAAACGAATCTGTGTCAATGGATGAGGACAACCGCCACGTGCGGACGCACAGCATCGAGGACCACACGAAGTTTGAGGAAGTCGAAGATACTAACGAACAACCAGAATCAGCAATGACGTCACAACTTAGTGCAGACAAATATGACAAAACCACAAAGCGATCGGAGAACAGTAGATGCGTCATAGTGAGCCTACCAATGAAACAAAAGTGTAAAGCACGTTTAGGTATGACAAAAACGCAAGCAATAGCACAATGTATACAAAAAGAGCGAAAGGTCGATGAAT
Source organism: Agonopterix subpropinquella (assembly GCA_922987775.1). NCBI lineage: Eukaryota > Metazoa > Arthropoda > Insecta > Lepidoptera > Depressariidae > Agonopterix > Agonopterix subpropinquella. The sequence goes on along the minus strand of OV277693.1, from coordinate 49,123,439 downwards.
ATGAGCAGCCATCCACAAGGTACAAACAATTCATGTGGATACGATTAGAGTTTGCTCATACGAAGAAACTTGTGCGATGCAAGGACTTCAATTGCGACTTTCCACACCATAGAGTGATTAAGAAAGATCCCTTCAGAGAAAAACTTATAACAGTGCGTAACGACCCGATGACATTGGTTTACAAACGATTTAAAGTGCGACTAGTGAAACATGGGCAGCCTACTAGTGCGTGTTATAAAAAATACGCCCGCCCTACAGTGAAAATGAAAAGGACATCTTAATCACGTACTTTTTAAAAAACTATATCAATAAGTTGTGGAACAATGATCATTTACTAACCTAGTTACATTTTAGCATACTTACCTACCAACATAAAATCGAACAATAACTTTTGCTTTGAACAGCACATTCCGATTACGGTCAAATCTATAAATATCGTTCATAATCAGCATTTTTATACCTTGTTACTATAGGTACCACAAACAAACTTAATAATCATTTTTACTTTTTCTTTATTTGTACTAGATTAGATACGATTAGTACCTAACTACGGTCAAAGTTATAATTATAACATTTACTTTCACATAAACAGCAATTTCTATACTTCGTTACTATACTCGTAGTTACCTAAATTATTCTAATATCTTTACACGTTTAGCATAATTAGCATTTCTGTACCATACCTACTTTAATCAGAAATTCAGAATTGAGTTTATATTTGTTTACATTTTATAAAGCAAAGTTAATACGTTTCACGTTGTATGGAACCCTTCGAAATACCAATTTAACCTTAAGCAATTTCGTTTATAATAATATCATGATCAAATTTTAATTCTATTGCAATAGTTTTGCATGTCTATATTTTTGAGACTTTTTAAGCTATATTACTTCTATAAAATCATTTTACAACAGCATTTTATACTTTTTTACTACGTTTTGTATTATTTTACGTTTCTAGCATTCCTAATTGTATAACAGCATATTTTAATACCGCATTTAGCGAATCAATTTATTACAATTCAATTCAATTCTTTGAGTTGGCAAGATGTGCAATGCATGCACATTTAGCATATTTTTTACATTGTTTAATTTTTACATGTACATTGAGCAAATTGTTCACCTAGTGTTAAATGTTTACTATTAATTATCACCTACTTTTAAAGTTTTGCTGAGCACAGGTCAAATCCATCCTATTGGTCTTTTATTGACCCTAAATTCAATTATCTACTTAAGCATGCCACCTAACAATTGAAACTTTCAAGGTAGGTGGTTAAGAAAGATTCTTCTTTATCTTCTCTTTTCTTTCGTTTGAGTGGCAATATGTACGAAGCACGTACATCAATTATCGGGGTCAATCTGTAGATGTTATTTCACAGCACAGCATTGGACATTGAACGCGGACATCATGCGACCTCGATAAAAGTGCATCGTACATAGGGCGCTAACATTACTTTTTAAGAGCATTTATATTAGCAAAGCAGTGTTCGAATATACGTGGATACAACAGCATCTCCCAGCCGTTTCATTCCTTCGGCCGTATCCCACTTCGGCACTCACAGCATTTAGCATATCAGTGTGAGAGACGTACTAAGCTCTCACACCTACCTATAAACAATTTGGCTGGTACATGCAAAATTATATTTTACCAATGATAAGCAAAATTCCCCACTCTCTCGCCCTCCAGAATACCTTCATTCCATTTTAATTTTGTTTCTGACTGTACTTATCTAACGTTTTATCAAAAAAAATGTAGTAGGCCATAGCATAACGGAAACAAAAAATATAATTAATTTGAGATTCCCAGTTCGGCCCATTCAGGCCATTCGAAAGTAGGACGTTGGGGGAACGACTCGACAGACAGAAGGACAGCGGAGGCTAAGTATAATTTCTGCGGTAATAGGGTCCCGTGTCCCGTTGGCATTCATTGAGTAAGGAACCCTAAAAACAATGCTTGTAGTGGTAGACATTTACGACACTTACAAACAGGATACAAATGTAGCTAAATATATACCTATTCCTTCTTTAATACAGAAGTTAATAAGTAATTTGTATACTTACACTATTATTGAGGTCTTTTCTTAAATGTTTCAGTAAATATGAAACTTCTTTTTCGTTTCCCTTTGGTACCGGGGACTTTTTTTGCATTCGAGTATCATCTAAAATAAAAAAAAATGCATTCGAATTTGTTAGTAAAAGCTAAAAGAAAAATATGCAGCACACACAATTCCTAATGGTAAAAAGCCCCAACCGCCACAGCACACACAATTCCTAATGGTAAAAAGCCCCAACCGCCACAAAGGCTTCTCAAAAAAATCATTAACAAAGCTATATAATATGTGTTATCTTGTATTTTACATTATTTTCAATTGTAAAATGTTAGTTAATCTAGTAATTTCATACATACAAACTGCATAATGTGCAAAAAACATACAAAACAAAATTAGTACATAGAATAAGGCCACAAAAGCGATTAGGGCTGAAAGCTCTTCATACTAAATATTTTACCACTTCATTAGACAATTCCGTGGAATAAAGCCACTGATGCAATAGCGCCTTTTTTCTACGGAGATCCCAAAATTACATTGAAAACGATGAATATATTTCTTAACATCAAGCGAGTTCAAAATAAATCACTATACAACCTAATACCCTTAAAATGTTTCGGTTATTCTCGGTTTTTATCATAATATATGCATAATCAATTAAATGTTACAAAAACAAAAAGCCAGGTTGTAAACATTGTTTGTACTTACTTTGACGTGTGTTCCTCTTTGGTCTTTCAACTTCAATACGAGCAATTTTATCCTTTGACAGTGATAAGTATATCCACTAGTTTATGTCCTCGTCGTTTCATTGTTGTTTACGAAAACTTATCATTTAGGTATCGCGAAGTAATTATTGGTACAAAACAACAGCGACGACAACGCAAATGCGCGGGACGCCAGCCAGCGAGCGAAGCGAGTGCGCGGAGAAATGGCGGAGTGGCGCGTGCGTCCGCCCCGCCCCCCGCACGTCGTCATGCTCCCGGGAAGGAAAAAGTCACTAGCACTGTTATTTTCGTCGGATAATTCCAGAGATAGCAATAGTGGCTTTTTTAAACCTTGATTTTCTGGTTGATAAATTTGATTTTGAGGTGATTTATTGAATGAAGTAGATATAAAAAGGGTAGCTGATTTTAAATAAGCAATAAAAATAAAAAGGCACAACAGCAAGAGTGCCTATATTCGTAGGATACGACGATTTACTGTCTTACAAGTATTCGTTTACGATTTATAGCTCAGTGCAGACAGACTCTACCGCGAGTTTCGAGTACTGTGCTACGCTCTATGCTCGATGCATCAGAAAGTTATGCATTTGTAATAATAACTATTTTATTTATATTAACATTTTGTTGGTGACATTAAAGAGACGGAGGGTTTATGGGCGTTAGTTCACCATGCATGCCCAATGGCGATTGGTGGACTTCATAATAAGCATCGGAATTTCTTCTTCAGCGTATGCAGGTTCCTCGCGATGTTTTCCTTCACCGTTTGAGAGCAGTCGGTATTACGTACACGAAATAAAAGACTAATATAAAAGACTAATATTTTGATATATTGGATCGATGTCTTTGCGCAACCGCTATATTATGCTGTTGAGTTGCAATAGCAACAGCTCGCAAAATCATAATCTTTATTTGCATTTACGATTTATAGCTCAGTGCAGACAGACTCTACCGCGAGTTTCGAGTACTGTGCTACGCTCTATGCTCGATGCATCAGAAAGTTATGCATTTGTAATAATAACTATTTTATTTATATTAACATTTTGTTGGTGACATTAAAGAGACGGAGGGTTTATGGGCGTTAGTTCACCATGCATGCCCAATGGCGATTGGTGGACTTCATAATAAGCATCGGAATTTCTTCTTCAGCGTATGCAGGTTCCTCGCGATGTTTTCCTTCACCGTTTGAGAGCAGTCGGTATTACGTACACGAAATAAAAGACTAATATAAAAGACTAATATTTTGATATATTGGATCGATGTCTTTGCGCAACCGCTATATTATGCTGTTGAGTTGCAACAGCAACAGCTCGCAAAATCATAATCTTTATTTGCATTTTCTTCTTCTTTAAATTCTGTAAGCATCTCTACGGTTCGAAGGCTGCGAGAGACGAAAACTGCGGCCCACAGAGCTGCAACAAGCCCCAAATTAACTGCCCAACACCGCAGAGACCGGTGTAGCAGCCTGCGACCAAATCAACAAAGTAAGGTTCTCTTCTCGGATAATACGAGGTTGTGCCTTTTCTGCAACGACAGCTTCGAAAGAGTATACAGGAGTCAGGGAGACCATTTTTCTAAAGCCTGTATAGAGAAGAAAATGAACTACGGAGGTGGATCGTTCATGTTCTGGGGCGGCTACTCAATCGATGGCAAAACCGAACTCGCACGCGTTTCCAGGACTGGTCCAAGGGTCGTTGTTTGCTCCTCGGTACATTGCAGAGATCCTGGACCCTGGATGTACATGTGGTCTCATATGTAGGTTTTGGTGGGTATGGGTTCACATTTATGCAACACAACGCCCGTTTCCACATAGCATCGTGTGTCTACAATATAGATTGGGACCCTTTTATGCAGTGGCTGGGGCGTGAAGTCTAGACCTGAATTTGATTGAACACCTTTGGGACGAGCTGAACCAACAAGTTCAGGCCCATGGTCCTACCCATATGCCACCCTTCAAGACCTCCAGGATGCCGTCTTTGCTGAATGGTACGACATGCCTCAACAACTCGTAATGAAATTTGTTAGGTCTAAGCATGACGGAAAGGAAGCAGTAATCAGGGCAAGGTAAGGGGCTAGGTGTTAGCACATTTTAAGAATCATTTTTGACGATTAAATTGTGTAAATAAACGTGCACATAAACATTTTAAAAAAAGTTATAATTCCCCTTTTACTATTAATTTTGTTCTTAAACCGTGGTTAAAAAGCTCGCGGCGGCATCTGTACTGCAGCCACTGCAGGCTATACATCCTTAACTAATACTTGTATAACAATAAGCTAGGTGTTGTTTTGTAGGTAAATGTATCAAGAATAATTCACTTCTTTACTATTTTATCACAGCTTCGGCCGTTTTTAGATAAATGAAGGAAAACATCTCGGGGAAACCTGCATACATTGAAGAAGAAATTCCGATGCTTATTGTGAAGTTCACCAATCCGCATTGAGTATGCGTGGTGGACTAACGCCCATACACCCTCTGTCTCTTTAATGTTACCAACATAATGTTAATATAAATAAAATAGTTATTATTACATGCATAACTTTCTGATGCATCGAGCATAGTAGTGTAGCACAGTACTCGATACTAGCGGTGGAGTCTGTCTGCACTGAGCTATAAATCGTAAACGAATACTCGTAAGAAAATAAATAAGGTCTCGTTTTGTTCGTTCGTTTTTCTCGTTTAATTCGCTTCTTGGCCATTCTATCACAGCTTCGGCCGTTTTTCGATAAATTGAAAGCAAAACCAAAAATTTGCAAAACCAAAAATTTACACGCAGTTCGGGCACACATATTTCCTAACTTATTATTCCTATCAAAAAAATTAATTCACAAATATTGTAGAAAATTTAATGGAGATTATTTTTGTCATTGACGGTTTTCTTTTATCTTTAATAGTTTTTGTATAAAACTAAAAAAAACGCAGTTAGGGACACATTTTGGGGGGTGGGGGGTTAAGGAAGCGGGGGACGGGGTGGCACCGGGCAGAATCGTGTTCAGCGGGGTCTAATTAGTCTAAAAAACCCGGTGCCAAAAAGTTTCTCAAAACGCCGTTAGACGTTAAAAATCCAATACAACTTGAAAAAAATCTACCAGTCTATTTGGCCAGTACAGCAATTTCGATTTATCTCGAAGAAGGTTGTCAAAATAATGCTCACATTTCCAAGCATGTTTGAGAAATAGTACATTACTGCAGCGGCCAGCAACAGAGGCATTGATGGACGAACGTGTAAATGTGGGCCGAGGCGAAGCCGAGGCACACATACGTAAGTCCATCAATGCCTAGTTGTGGCCAAGGCTTGTATAGTACTTTTCTCAAACAATGCGCGGAAATTAAAACAGTAAATTTTCTCAAATAAGTCGCGGAAATTAAAACTCTTTTTAAAATCAATGACGAACAACGAACAACAATTTTTTTTTTCAATGATCAGCTTTCTATTTGCATGCGAGTTCGAAATTTAAATAAAACCTTTGTTGAGTTACCTCCTTGGTCGCCATGTTTCGGAGAAAAAGATCGTTCCATTTTTAAATTACACGACAGATATGAGTTTAGTATGTAATTTGTTTGGTCGCTAAACACGACAGATATGGATTTTCATACAACATTGCCGGCCGCTGCGCGCATGTATTTGGCCAGTACAGCAATTTCGATTTATCTCGAAGAAGGTTGTCAAAATAATGCTCACATTTCCAAGCATGTTTGAGAAAAATATATTTTTTTGTCACGGGCAGCAAATGTAGCATTTATGTTGGCCAATTTGTCGACGACTTTAGGCTACTTGGCCCGAGATTTTTGGCGATTCAGAATGGCTGGGACTTGGCAACACTGGTCAGTGTCAACGTCAACAAAGTGTCAAGCGTGTCAAGTGTCATGTCAACCTCAAATGGCTGGACTGGATCACTGAGCAAGTAATCACGGATGGTGATCGCAGTTTCCAAAGTGCCTATTCTTTAATTTGAGACAGTTTAACATACACCTCGAGCGTAGTTACTAAATGTTCTAAGTGCAATGAACGAGTCAAATAGTCTCGGTTACCAGGATGATGCGTCGACGGAGCTAGCGCCGCCGCCGGCGCCCTCCGGGCCTGGCTTCCCGGTGAGCTTATTACCATTTTCATTTGCCGTCAAACATACTAGTTTATTTCATATATACTTACCTTTATTTCCTCTGTTTTAACGAGTCATTTACTTGTCTCCTGGTGGAACAGATAATTCGGTTAATTTGTTGTTGTTTTGATTGGTTCCCAAAATAGCCTCTGATCGGGCACGTATCCACATGGGAGGGGGGGGGGGGGGATGCCCAAATCCGAATATTTGTATAGAAAAGTGTTTTTTTTTCATTGTTTTTTGGTGAATATCCTCCCACGAAACAAAATTCTGGATACAGTACTGCCTCTAATGATTGTTTAGTGAGCAAGATAAGCTCTTCTCACAATCTTTGTACTTACCCCAATGACATTCTATGTACATGGACTCACCACATCAAACAATAAAAAACGCAAAAATGGCATGTCTTTAACACTTTTGCTGCTAAGCTTAAAACAATGATATTCACGCAGTGCTAACACTGGAATGCTATACAATTCTGACTCAACATTTGAGTCGTGCGCACTGTGACCCATTTCTCACTGACCTACCATGTACGTCGTCAGCAGTTAAAGTGTTAATGCCGCCTTAGTCATGGATTTTTAAACTAATTAATGCAAATCCTTCTTACAAGCATTGAAACATGAAAATTGACCATGACGGTCGGTAATGTTAGTCCTTTCGTACGTGACCGTCATCTGTTTTATCCATTTCTGTAAATTTTTTGTTGTTGGATTAGAAAGGGATAAAGTTGCCATCGGAAACAATGACTTCTTCTTCTCGTGTGGAATTGTCATGTCTTCTTCAAAGCGTCAATTTCCAATATCTTGCCACCTCTGTCGCTGGCTGATGCGCTCATAAGGTCCTCCTCTCCACATTGTGGTCCACCTGTACATATTAGGTACGGGCAGGCCTAGCTCATTCCGCACGAACGACGATTTATAAAATAATATAATAATATTCATAATCGAGAGATTGCAAAAAAATTCTCCATCGTAATTGGTTGTTTGGCCCGAATTTTATCTATTTTTGACTTATATGAATCAAAACCGTTGGCCGAGGTCAATGACCCCCAGCCCCGATCATAGATTTCTTCCTCGGTCGAGCTTAACATTCGTTCGTTCGGAATCGAAACGCACTACTGACATCCTTTGCACCAGAGTCCATGTGTGCATGACATTCACATACATAGAGTCAATGTGTACATGTCAGCCGTGCTTGGAGCGAGCATTCGTTAGATAGTGATATTAGAAATCATCAGGCTTTCACTGTGTTTTTGCCTGCCCGCAGTGCAGAAACCGAATAATTTCTAAACTAAAAGCATTTTGATTACCAAATGACTTTGATTTGTTTAAATACAGGTAATTAAAACAATTAAAAGTCATTGAGTAAACAAAATGCTTTTAGTTTAGAAATTATTAGGGTTTCACTGTCTTTCTGCCTACATTCTATGCACGCACCTGCCACACAGGCCATTCCTCCCTCCCTCCGGGGGGTAATGTGTATTTGTGTTGTTTGTAATTTACGAAAGAAGGACGAACAATGACGACCACGAAGGAGTATTTCCATGTTTCACCACTTGCAGTATGTACTCCAGGTATAGACAATACCATTTCCAGCTTCTTCGCTTCAGTTGTGCTTGGCTGTCATACATTGCTGCTGACTTATCACATAATTCCAGACCTTTCAAGAAGAAAGAAATGCCTTCGGTCACTAAGCAGTAATGTAAAACAAGTAAGCACACTTTTGCGGTCCCGTTAACAGCGCACTGATGCGAATTCGTTGTGTATTAGAATGTCATTGACTCACCCTCACTCAGGATTACTTTTATATGCAGAATAATACCTAGAATTTTAATGCATGGTACAGGTGCATTCCTATTTACATTATTTTATTGGCCTAGGGACAGGGATACAAGTTTTCTCCGGAGGAGTTGAGGGTGCTTGCACAATGTAACCAGGAGAGTTTCTTCCAACGATCATTGCCGATTGGGACAGCATTGGGTCTGGGGACAGTTGTTGCTATTCAAAAAGGTATGTTTCTTATACGTGGGGCACACTGAAAGTTTCAGGACAATAAAAAGTGTGTATAGAAGTAGGAGGTTGGGAATACTTTTAATATTTTTAGAAGTGGCCTCCATTCCATTTTATGTATCGTCCCGTTCAATGGAACCTCTGTGAGAAGCAGTGGACCCCCTCTGCTATTCTATGAAATTATTGAAATCGTTTAAATTATGGGGTATTCATCTAGTACAAAGCTGCCCTACGCCTTAATATTCGTGTAGGATCTTTTGCACTTGACTCATATCAATGCTGAAGTTTGCCTGAATCTGCTGGTAGGTCACTCTCTTATCAGCCTCTCTCATGAGCTGCACAGCATTGGCGTTTTCTTCAGTTGTCGCCGTTGAACGACATCTCCCAGGTAGATCATCACTGAGATTGCTCCGATCATGCCTAAACTCATTTAACCAGTTGTAAACAAGTGTCAAGGGACAGGGCTTCATCATGAAATACCAATCGAAGTTTATCATTAACTTTGTTATGGTCTAGGACCACGACGAAATTCGTAATAAATTGGGGAGAAAACATTGTTCCCTGCTAAATTCGTTTTGCCTCGCGACACTCACTTTTCAAATTGCCGCCAAATCGTTAAAACAAATGACAATCGAATAAAATTTTTGGCTATAGGTTGATAAAGAGTTTTTTATTCGAAATTAAAATAAAAGACATCATTCATCAATGTATGGGCCGTCAGGCCAATTTGTGATATGCATGCATATGCATGTGATAGCTTTTATATACGCATTTTAATATAGACAAATATAATAAAAATACAAACCAATTGCTATAATAGCTACAAATAAAGTCGTTTCGTGTTACAAAATATTTAAAGTAATATGATGACAGCTCGAAGTAATTACAAATAGCGCAGTTAGCAATATAAAAAAGCGATCTTTACTGTAGTAAAACTTCTTGGTTAATGATAGCGTCATCAAGGAGGTAATCCTCAAGGAGGTGAAACTACACATTACTTCCTTTATGGATAGCGCACTCTGAATCACTCTGAATTTTGCAAGAATTTTGCTCTGAAATGGCTCTGAATCAAAGAGTACTTTCTCTGAATTATCCAGTGGAATTATCTGATGTTTTTGTTCGATTCGGCTGCGCTTTAGTTTTTCTGTGTTTTTCTGCTTTATTAATACTTACTTACTAATACTTTACTTATTAATGAAAGTGTGATACAGTCGTAGGAAGATAGCATTTGTGTTATTATTGTAGCAGTGTTAGTGGTAAAAGGACTGTGGGGTGTTGTGCATACTGAAGGTAGTCTGGTACATGGGTTGGGCACGATACCAGACAAATATTGAGCCTCTTGCTGCATATATCTGGATGATAAATAATTGTTAAAGAAGATGTGGAAAATGAATAATAATTATGTTTTTTAATCAAATACTGTTTTATTTCACCATTTACCTATACTAAAGGCTCCCCCACACAGTTGCGATTTTATCGAGCAATAATATCCCGGCGACTTTGTGACCGCGTCGCATGTCCTACTCCTACCACACAGGTGCGATTTTGCGATCAGCGTCACGCGTCCGCCCCACCAATGAGAATTAATAAGTATAGTCTGAGATAGACATACTTTTGGTAACTGTCGCTAGAAAGGCTTTCCTAAAAAGAAAGAGTTCCCTCATATGGAGACATTCCTGGCTTTAGGACCAGATCTTGGTTTAAATGTTAGTTTTGCTATTAAACCCAATAGTGTTCAAAAAATTTGAAGCTAATGCTGTACTGAAAATAAAAATTGTAAAATCGCAGCGATATTATCGCTCGATGAAATCGCACTTGTGTGAGGGGCCTTAATAGAGAATTAGAGAAATAAAACCTAAAAAAAAATTATGTCAATGTCAAAATATGTCAATCAATTTATTGTCAAGGCCTTCTTTTTTCAAAAAGTTTGTGACTACTTGTTCTGTGTTTTTTTCGCCATTTTTTTCACATTTCGTAACTAAAATATCCAAATTCAATTCAAGATATCTCGTTTGTACCATAAAATATAACGTTGAAATAATTAGTTTTAGTAATATGAGTATGTGAACTATTATTTCCATATTTTTATAACGCTGTAGAAAAAGTTGGTAGTACAAAAATGGCCCGATTTGGAGGATGTCTTTTTTCATTGACATCGTCATTAACTGCTCCGTTCCCGAAACTTTCAATGTGCCCTACGTAATGGTTTATTAAATTATTTACCTATTGTGTTCAGAGTTTGAATGTCTTGGTTTATATTGCGTTTGTTAATTCTTAATTGTGAATAAAGTAATTGCTGCACTGTGAATGACTTTTTAATATTTTACCTTCATGTTTTAAGATAGTTTTATTATCATAGATTTGTACTTAGTGAATATTTTTTTGTTATCCCTACAATTTGCCGATGCAGAACTACCTATTTTTGTTTTCAGGATAAAAGTAGCCTGTTCCCGTTTAATTTTACCTTTCAGCAATGAACGCAATTTGCGTTCACTGCCTTTTAGCCAATTTTATCCATTAGTTTAGGTATGAAAAAATTATAGACGGACAGTTAATTAATTTATTTAATCAGGAATGAGGATTTATTTTTATATGAAAAAATTATAGACGGACAGTTAATAATTTATTGAATCAGGCGTTAATTTGCGGAAATCCATGATAGCAAGATGGTATCTCAACTTCCTCTCCTATTAAACAGAGTTGTATCACAGTATGTAATACAGCGTCGGTCTGGGACTCAAAAAACTACCGGGATTTTTCAAACAAGCGGCCCACTGACTTTTTCCCCAACTATGGCAAAGTCAAAAGAAAGGGCATGGATGAGCGTAGCAATTATTGTTTCCCAGGGCGTAGGGGGGCTAGCTATAGATCAAGGTCAGGTTGCAAAACAATCTAGGAGCCAGGAGAGCCGGAGCGAGCGAAGCGAGCTCGAGTTTTTCACGATCTAAAATATCCGAGCTAGCGAAGGATGCTTGAGATTTTACTACAATACGACTAGGCCGTTACAATAAAAAACGCGTGTGACAGACGAACGGACGTACTGACACCTACATGGTTTCATAAGACTAAAAACCAGGAGCTAGTGAAGCGAGCTCGATATTTTACTATGATATTTTGGCCATTCCAAATCTGCAATAAGATCGATGTAAATCCTGGAGCGAGCAAAATGAGCTTGAGATTTTACTCCAATAAGGCTAGGTCGTAAATCAAGAGCGACTGAACTCAATCCAGGAGCGAGCGAAGCAACCTCGTAGATTTACTGCAGTGTGACTTGGGACTAGGTTGCTGTAATACCACCAAGAACAAGGAGCGAGCGAAGCGAGCTCGAGAATTTACTACATTATACAGGATAATATAATAATATGCTGACGGTTTTTAGAGGGATGATCCTGTGATAATTTTACCATTTTGATACCAGATTTCGATATTGGTCCCATGGAAACAGTTACTCAGTTTGATGGTCTGATCATCTCCATAAACCACCGTCAGCGTATGAAGAAGGACCCTACGATACGATATGCTAGAATGCGTGCAGAATGTTTCACCGCAACAGGATTTAAAACCAGGAGCTTTCAGCTCATGCCGAAATCGAGTAGACACGTAACAGAAAGATTCAGCGAGCGAAGCGAGCTCGAAAATTCGTCGAATATTTTGACTGTCTTTGACTCAGTTACTTAACATATTTTGGCCTTGTTTTGAATTTGATCAAAAAGGTTCTCCAGGTTTGGAGGCCCCTTCATCCAAATCTATGATTAGAGAGCAAAACAAAACTGAACGAGCGAAGCGAGCTCGCAATTTCGCAAAAAGCAAATTTTTCTGAATTTCCATGACTTTTTATTGTAGAATTTTAAAGTGTCTTTTTAATCCTGGGGTGGGCCGGAAAGATTTTGGAGTGGGCTGTGCCATTTTCTGTGGGATGAAAATAAAGAGGGAAGAAGAGCTGGGCCGGCCGGACCGGCCCACAGGGGTACCGGCCCACCGGGAAAAGTCCCGGTGTTCCCTGGGGCCAGACCGACGCTGATGTAATACAACCTGAGCACTGAAAAATTATACTCTACATATATTTCGCTCCACCCTCTGATGTAAGACCTATGAACATTCATTATGCTGAAACATGGCTGAAACCATATTTACGATTAGAATTCATAATCCTTTCAAGTGCCCGATGTATTTTTTTTCATAATAACTAAGCTGGTTTTTTTATGTTTGGTGACATTAATTTACGGTATATTATTGTAAAATATTTAGTCTTAGCATTTAATAGAAATTCTCTTTTTGCGGAGTCCATTTTCATGTATACACGTATCACAAACAAATTAAGAGTGAACACCATAATGAAATTTTTTTGAAGGGTGAAGAAATAAATACGTATATATCTACACAAAAGATCCCATTGGGTTGAAGTGTAGCTGGCAGTCATCCCCCATACTATAGAGAGATAAGAGAGTGAAATCTTCAATGGGATCACAAATGTGTTGATGTCATGATGGTACCTTGACTTCACTTCCAGTCCATCGAAACGTAATCAACTGTCCCATACATGTAGGTTAAGGTTAAGTAGTAGGTTTGCGATTTTATACGGATGTTCATTTCATCAAGAAAGTTGTTTAGCTGTCATATTATCCCCTTAAAAAACCGTCAGTATATTAAGAAGGACCTTCTAAACAAACAATAATTGCTCATTTTACAGGATTTTAGAAGAATTTCCGATAATTTCAATTAGAATTGCTTTGTGATTCCAGGTCACTTAAAACCGAACGCTCGGTTTGGCGTTATACCAAAAGTAACACTGGCAGTGGTGGTGGGCTACTTCCTTGGCAAGCTTTCATACCAAGAGGCATGTGCGGAAAAGTTAATGGCGCTGCCTGGGAGCTACATCGGGCAACTACTTAAGGAAAGAAAGGATGGAAAGATTAGGGGGTATGTAAGCGCTCTTACAGTCGAGCGACACTTTGCGATCGCTGTGGGTCGCAGAGAGGCGCGCTCATAGAGTTTACGGTTACCGAGAGTCGCACGACAGTCGCGTAACCCTCTGCGACCGCAAAGTGTCGCTCGTCTGTAAGAGCGCTAAATGAAACACAATAAGTGAATAATAATAATTAACTTTTGACCGCGCCTTCGACTGCGTTAACTCTGAAAAAGTATCTAATGTGTTACTCCAGAACTTTCTCATTTTCTGCATTCACATTTCGTAGTTTGAGTATGGTTGCTAGATAAGAATACAAGTTGTGAACAAAAGAACGCAAAAGACATCCTCCAAATCGGGCCATTTTTGTACTACCAACTTTTTCTACAGCGTTATAAAAATATGGAAATAATAGTTCACATACTCATATTACTAAAACTAATTATTTCAACGTTATATTTTATGGTACAAACGAGATATCTTGAATTGAATTTGGATATTTTAGTTACGAAATGTGAAAAAATGGCGAAAAAAACACATAACAAGTAGTCACAAACTTTTTGAAAAAAGAAGGCCTTGACAATAAATTGATTGACATATTTTGACATTGACATAATTTTTTTTTAGGTTTTATTTCTCTAATTCTCTATTAAGGCCCCTCACACAAGTGCGATTTCATCGAGCGATAATATCGCTGCGATTTTACAATTTTTATTTTCAGTACAGCATTGGCTTCAAATTTTTTGAACACTATTGGGTTTAATAGCAAAACTAACATTTAAACCAAGATCTGGTCCTAAAGCCAGGAATGTCTCCATATGAGGGAACTCTTTCTTTTTAGGAAAGCCTTTCTAGCGACAGTTACCAAAAGTATGTCTATCTCAGACTATACTTATTCATTCTCATTGGTGGGGCGGATGCGTGACGCTGATCGCAAAATCGCACCTGTGTGGTAGGAGTAGGACATGCGACGCGGTCACAAAGTCGCCGGGATATTATTGCTCGATAAAATCGCAACTGTGTGGGGGAGCCTTTAGTATAGGTAAATGGTGAAATAAAACAGTATTTGATTAAAAAACATAATTATTATTCATTTTCCACATCTTCTTTAACAATTATTTATCATCCAGATATATGCAGCAAGAGGCTCAATATTTGTCTGGTATCGTGCCCAACCCATGTACCAGACTACCTTCAGTATGCACAACACCACAACACCCCACAGTCCTTTTACCACTAACACTGCTACAATAATAAATAACACAAATGCTATCTTCCTACGACTGTATCACACTTTCATTAATAAGTAAAGTATTAGTAAGTAAGTATTAATAAAGCAGAAAAACACAGAAAAACTAAAGCGCAGCCGAATCGAACAAAAACATCAGATAATTCCACTGGATAAATCAGAGAAAGTACTCTTTGATTCAGAGCCATTTCAGAGCAAAATTCTTGCAAAATTCAGAGTGCGCTATCCATAAAGGAAGTAATGTGTAGTTTCACCTCCTTGAGGATTACCTCCTTGATGACGCTATCATTAACCAAGAAGTTTTACTACAGTAAAGATCGCTTTTTTATATTGCTAACTGCGCTATTTGTAATTACTTCGAGCTGTCATCATATTACTTTAAATATTTTGTAACACGAAACGACTTTATTTGTAGCTATTATAGCAATTGGTTTGTATTTTTATTATATTTGTCTATATTAAAATGCGTATATAAAAGCTATCACATGCATATGCATGCATATCACAAATTGGCCTGACGGCCCATACATTGATGAATGATGTCTTTTAGTATTCTTATTTTAGTATGCAAATATACTATTGTTGAAACATCTGACAAAGATCAGTCAAGATTATTTTTTTGCTTAGTTTTGCTATCTATAATCGTTTAATATGGTTCATTTTCCTCACAGGACCAAAACTGTAAATCACAATAAGACATTCAATTTTAACGTACCTACCTAACTTATTAACTTTTTGTACCAAGTTCAAGTTCTGTATTTCCTGTTTGTTTACTCTCTGCATACTATGGTTTTGGTGTAAAATAAATCAGTATTGAGTGATTGAACTAACATCAAAATTGGTCTAAGTATGATTTGCAGTTTTGTTCGGATTCGTCGCTTACTTGATGACTTGGCTTAACGACTGTTTTGTTAACAGCACTTCAATGCACAAGCAGTCGCCGACCATGTTCGGCGCCGGTCCGAACGACATCTACTCGGATGCCGGCCCCGGCAGCTCCCTCGACCTCGACACCGACCGACCTATGTTTAACGACGACTCTTTGCCTCCCACTGATGGTAACCATTATTGTTTATTGAGCCTGGATCTATTATGTTAAACGTGTTAGAGGTGACACGACAAACAAACGACATGCGCCAAAAGGTTATAGGGTTGAACCTCATCCACAGTTTAATAATAAGTTACTACCTCATCTGGAAGCACCGCCGCAGAATAGGTAATTGTATAGGTTCTACATACAGAACTGCCACCCCCCGCCACACTCTGACTGCAGATACCCCACCTCACCTCACACTTTCTGGGGACACTTGAGGGGGAGCCGAACAAGGAAAAGCAGTCAGGCGCGCGCACCCGTAGTATTTGTAACGTAACGAAATATAGATGATGTTCATACGATGTGTGGTACCCTACACATATGTCATGCACAATTTGCCAAAGTGCATTTCAAGTACTTAGTATATAATAACTCAATGGTTTTTTAACAAACGTTATTTTAGAAAAGTTCATTCATGCCTAAGCTCACGACTGATTGCCCCCTTTTTTGGCTGTCAGAAACTTTGATTCAATCACATTAATAATAAGCGTGCAGTTTGTTTCATACATTTTGATCAAGCATAGCTGTTGAAATTTTCTAGGGACATGAGATTTTTTTTGCGATTTCCATGTTGGCTCCATAGTGAGAGTTGTTCAATTTGATGGTCTGAAGATCACTCGGTTCGAAATGTAACGCATTTAATTTTATTGCAAAACTAAAAGGTGAACATTCGCTTTGGCGTATTGCATCAACTATACAATCATATTGGTTCAGGTGGTGTGAGTGCAAACACCCCAGAGCCTACGCCTCGGTCTTCGATGTCCTACGACGAGCTACGGCGTCGGAACCGCGGGGAACACGCAGAGTCTAAACAAGACCCTTACAGGTGGGAAAGCGTTCAGCTAACTCTTTATGTGGATATGGTGCAATTTTTCAAGTTCAATGTAATTTAAACTTACATCCGCATTCTCAGTCGTTCCTCAAGATTTCCTCCACTCGAGTTGACGTACACTCACTCAAATTGTGTGTTAAAAACTAAATTTCCTCAGTCGAGTGGAAAAGGGCTTAAAATTCCACCATTACTATTAATTCTTTGACTCAGAATACAGATTTTGAGGATGATTGGAGCTTTTTTGACGGAGTTTGAGTCGAGGTCTCCATCACTGAGAATGAGGGTGTAGTTCCTTCCCCTTGGAAGCTAAAGCCACAACAAAAGCTTTGCATGTTGGCACTACTAACTAATGTACTGATGTATATCACAGAGCATTATAAAGAGGGGTTAGAAGTGCAAAATAGGCGTGGTACGTGTCGCCCCACGGTTATGCAAAGATTGGCATACCACCATAAGGCGTGCGGCGTGGTGCGAGCGAGAGGGCATAAGTAGTTGGAGCAAGGTTGGGCTCATGCCCGCTCATGCGGGAAGACAAGTGGCGATAGTCGTCTCCGAAAAAAAAGCGCTACTTTGCATTTCTAACCCCTCTTATAATGTTCTGTGATGTGAATGAACTGACCTAATTAAGATTAGCCTGATTGTCAAATTTTATCATCGCACAATCAAACCAAAATAAAGTCACAAAGCAATTTTATTTTCGTCAAAATGGTTACACTTCGCTTTAGCAGAATATTTTGTTGATACAGGATGGATCCGTCGTCAGTCCCCCCCATCGCGCGTCGGCCGCCTCCTCCACCTCCATCCTCTTCCACGAACAAATATGGTGACGTTATGGAATAGATACCTGCTTCCTTTGGCAATCGTTGCGAAGACTGACGTGTCCGCTGTAGTATATCAGTAATTCAGTAATATATAAAAGCAATAAACAAACCTGGATATCCATTCGAATGGAAAAGCGAAAGTGCAGAACAGTGGTCAATCTATTAAGTTCATTTCGGTGTCATTAACATAGTTGTTTTTTGTAATATTTAGGCAACTTGTTACAAATATTTGTACATACTGCATAGCTTATGTTATCTTAGCTAGAATTGAGATGCACCGAAAATGGACTCGGTAAGACAGTTCGTCCACATTTCTGTCATTTTGCTCGCGTGGCGATATTTTATTAATTTCGATAAAAATATGTGATTCCGAAATAGTAACTTTATGCTCCTTTTCAATGTTAACTATAACTATTCTATGTAACTTATATTTTGCTAAAGTAGACTATTATAATTCATTGAAAAGTATCCACAATATCCGGGAAATTGCATTTTTTTATAAGTTGTAGCTTCGTGTACAAAATATTAAATCAAAACTAATGTATCAAATTGATGATAATGGAATAAAGTAGTTAAGTGAGGTTTTTCTTGTTTATTTTTCATATATTTTATGAACTTTATTCCTCATAAGTCATAACCATTGCTCATAAATAACCATAATTCATAATCAGCACATCATACAATAACATACCTCAATACGACTCCCGTATTGGGACCTATCAAATTAAAGCATTCGCATAGCTTAAATAAAAGACAACTTTCAAAACACTTTACGATTTAATAAACTAGAATATTTTAATCAAAATAACAATGAAACTTTTTACAACGTAACTATCTGAAATGTGAATGCATGTTTGCGTTACCCCCGAATTCATGGAATTCCGTTTGATTCTGCGTTCTGGGTTTACTGAAATAATGGGGATAAGACAACAAAATGGCAAATTCACCAACAACAAAATAAACATTAACTTACAGAAAAATAAGTAGAAGTTTTATCTGTCTGTATAACAAATTTAAAAAATGATAAACTAAATTTCTTTAACAATTTTATATTACCCTGTAGGTTTATGATCATGATTAAAATTAACATAACAATCAAATTGTCATTAAATCCCTTCAGTCATTATCATTATTATGCAGGTAAGGTAATTGTATTATTTTAGATTATTTTATAAAATGTGATAGTTAATGTTTTGCTTCCTCCACTCCGCACATTTGCGCGAGCTTCCTTAAGCTCCGGCTGTACATTGTAGCTTTTATAAAATAAACTAGTAACAATCACTTTACAGGCGATTCGATGTACAGCAGACTATCGCAAGTGTGTGGAGGAAGTAGATCAAATATACTGCTCGTGTGAACACAGGTTTCATTACAAAGATTTTTTTATATTTGTGTCTACTAGACAATACCTTTCCCATCTTTCTGGTGTCTACACTACAGATGCGTCATTGAGGGGCCAAGTAAATTCATTTTACTTTAATTTAAATTTATATTCTGTTACAGAATATTAAATTCTATTCTATTCTATTTTTGTTTAATGGCGTTTCCTTGGTGGATTTTGCCAGTATCTAGTTTAAAAAGAGCAATTAGTGCTTGACGTTGTACGGTAATTGGATATGGCGATCTCAAAGCCCTGTTTTTATACAAAAACACACACTCGAAACCGCCATAAAATGGCGGAGCCGCGTGGCTACTTAAATCGCGAGCCAACGACAGACGTCCACTCGGAAGCCCTCCAGCCACGCGACTCCGAATATTAAATGCTATAAGTGGGTCCACCATCGGTCCCGGATAATGGAAGGTATTTGATAAAACCTCATGTCAATGCCAGGAGACACGAATTTAATAAAATCCTCGACCTCGTTGCCTGTGGGGACACTGTTTGGGGAAAAACTATCGACTGCAATTTAGGTTTGTAAATAAACGCTATGCTATTGCACTACAAATTATCATATTGTCCCATTTTGTAGGCGGAATTATGAAGTATCTTTAAAATTCATTTGAACATAAAAGTTATTCCACATTGGAAATAATTTAATTTCTCTAAGATCCACGAGTTCCATGACTATTGGTCTTACAAATCTGTTCATCTTACCTACCATAATTCACATCTTTACATCTCTACTACAGGGTGTTAGGGTAAACAGTTGCATTACTATAAGGGGTTATTATATCCATGATACTGAACAACTTTCCCTGAGAAACCCATAGTAAATTCGTAAAAAAAATGTTGGACTTCTCATACTAAATGCAATCAGCTGATCGAAGTTTTGTATTAAAAGACGATTTTTTTTGCGAATTTACTTTGGGGTAGTTGTTCAGTATCATGCCCTTAATGCAAGCAACTGTTTACTCTAACACACTGTATACAATTTAAAGTACATATATTGCGAATGTTTAAATTTCAAACAATATACTTACATTTCACTAATATTTGTAAAGATTTTGCTCCACTGTGATACGCACCGTGCCCATTTAAAAGGGTATCCGATTATAGTAGGTTGTTAGCGACTGGAGTACCCAGACGTTTATAACAAGTAAAACAAAACTAGCGTCTGTTCCTGCAGGGCGCGGAACGCTGCATAAAAGTGGAATAACACCTTATAATAAAACTAACTCACGATTCATACATACTTCAATTCGAAAAATGTATTTGGACATTTCTCTGACAACATAACATTATGAATGCATTTACACATAAAATAAAGCTACACACAATGTAATTCAAATAAAATCGTGATTGTGTTTAGTTCAATATATTACTTATCTATTTACATAAAATGATTTGCTTCTATGAAACATTTGACTATTACATTTTTACTTAACTCTATCATAAGGTTGTTCCCAAAGATGAATTATCTAATTGACGCAATACATGTTGGCGTCTAAAGACCGGCCAAGTAAAAAAATTTTTCTAAAAAGAATTATTCTGTGTAAAATATAATTTATTATTTATCATTATCACCGTTTGATTTAGCTAATCGTCTCGGGCCTATTATATATATTAATAATAATTGATAGGTACTGATTATTTGGATAATAAGGCCACGTTTACTAACTCGTTTAATAGAAAACGTATGCCATTCTATGAATTTGAACTGGCTTCTGAGAATCTTGTACGAAATTACAGGTATCCAATCAAAATAATAGCAACAAATACTAGCAAAGCAAAGCCTTGAGCAGAATTGAAAAATGATGCTTGTGTACGACGTACGTCGATCAGAAATACCACCATATATCGGAAATCTAATATAAACGCAGTAAAGTCCCGAAAAATGGTTTAACCATAAGGTTTAACCCAGGAAGCTGGCATATTAACCACAGATACTCTTTCGTATACAGTGGTTTAACTCGTATTATTTATTCGTATGTTTAACTTTATAAAGTCCGCCCGTAAAACGTTAAATATACCCATAGTGAAACACGACATTGAATAAACATATAAAATACAAATGGGGGGACCTGAGGAGACAAGATCATGTATTTTTATTTCGCATTATTATATCGTTCAATGAATCTAGCTATCCTGGTATTAAAAAATTAAACACTAGCATAGTAAAAGTTTCAAACAATAATTACTTAATCACAGCACTTTCGCATTATCTGGATCCGAGTGTTTTCTACCCCGTTATCAAAATAAAAATATAAACCCATATTGTTAGTTTTCCTAATCATTTCCATTTACCAATTTAAAAAAAACGGAGAACAAAAACGGAACAAATAATTGTTACTTCATTTGAATGTCAACTTCTTACAACTAGATATACAGGGTGTAAGTGACAGCCTAGCAAATACTGAAACGGTGAACTCAGATCATCAAACTAAACAACTTTCACTATGTAGCCTACCTCAGGAAACGCGAAAAAAAATCAGCTGTCCCATACAAAACTGCTGTACCTACCCGACTAAAATGTAGGCTCCATAGTGAAAGTTGCTCAGTTTGATGGTCTGAGTTCACCGTTTCAGTATTTGCTAGGCTGTCACTTGCACCCTGTATTTGACACTCTAGAATGGCAAACTATTAGGGCAGTGGCCAGGGTAAGCTGGAGAAGTTAACGGGTCCCCCGAGTCCAGCGTCGGCCTCCAGCAGACTCATGATAACGGCCATAGCGGCCTCCCCGTTGCCGTCGAGACCTAGCGGTGGGAGCGGGGGCGAGGCGGACGGGGTGGTGCCAGTATTTGTGTTATTCCCCGACTCTGGAGCGATGGGCGAGTCATCCCCACCAGCAGCACTGAGAGACACGTTGTTCCGAATCTGGGTAAATGCGGGAACGTCGTCGCCAAGGATGTTCTCCACCAGAGACGCCTGCTCGTACAGGTTCGCGGTTAATTGCCACTGTATTTTAAAAGTAAACTTTTTAATAGATACTCCTTGCTAATAAATAAATGTATTTTGCCAATGATTAGTCGTTTTCTAAGAGTAACAAAATATTTAAATCTAATAATTTTCTAACGGCTTTTATTAGTATGGGTCTTCTATTTCTGACATATAATGCCTAGTCTGAAAAGAAAAATGTATTTTTGTTTACTTTACTGATACATAGTTATGTTAATTCAAATTAATATTCAATATAATGTGAAAATGCAATTGATAAATACATACATATAAGCTTTACCGACTACCATAATCCCTTTCCAAAATGACTACTTAGACAAAAAGTTTAAGTCTCATGTTAAACAAGTCCTCTGTAAAAAAGGTTACTATAAACTCGATGATTATTTGAATGACCAAAATGTCTGGTCTTGACAATTTTACACTATGTAATGCAATATTGTATTTTAATTGTACTTTGTACATTTTGTTTTGTTTAAAAGATGTGTGTTGTAGAGTTTCTGGCCGCATCTTCTCTCAACGGAACACCTTCCGACGCGGTGGTAGAGTCAAAAAATGACGTCAAAAAGCTATCTATATGATATTATTTTGAATAAAAAAATTTTGAATTTTGAATTTTGACTACTAAAAACTGTCTTGCAGGCAGTTGTAGCAAGGGTCAGTTTTAGCATATTGAATGCTTTTGTTATTATAGCAAAAATATAAACGAACGAACGTGATTTTATCATATCTGTATTTTTATTGATGTTGGTGACTTTAGACTGGCTAATCACCGCCTGCATCGAAATATACCTGCTGGTTGAAAACGGCATCTTGCAGCAGATCGGCGGGGAGATCCGGCGAGAAGCCAGACGACGACCTCAGGGCTTCCTCCGCAATCGCGCTGCCGATCTTGTGTGATTCCACTTGCGAATCGATGAGCCTCTGCATTTCGACGTCCACCTCTGAAAATTTCACCAATGTCACTGACGCCCTCAGCAATCGGTATTGCGTCTGGTAACAAACTAGACGATTTTTACGACCTGCATGGGTAGCATGACAACTCATGCTACCCATGCTGTCATTCTTCAGACAGCTATGAAACGCTACACAATGAAAATATGATATGGTATGGTATATTTGACGCATGTTACATATTGTAGGAGTGTTAATAATAACATAGATGATGGTATGGTGGGTGACGGCGGCAGGCTCCCTTAGTGGACAGCAATATCAGCGTTGTGGTACCCAGTGGATAGTAGTAGAAATTATAAGAGAATTATTATATTCCTATAACTTTTCTCCTCGTGGTACAAACATGAGTGTTATTTTTGAATTGTACCTTCAGGTTCTAATCTGTACACTTTTACTACAAGTGCTCCGACGAACCCACTCGTATTTAAATTCCATCACTCGTAGGGTGTAAGTGACAGCCTAGCAAATACTGAAACGGTGAACTCAGACCATCAAACTAACAACGTTCAATATGGAGCCTACCTCAGGAAACGCGAAAAAAAACCAGCAGTTTCGTATGGGACAACTGATTGCTAGGAGTTGAATGCTAGGCTGTCACTTACACCCTGTATTTGTTTAATAAAGTCAAACCTAAGTGAAAAAAAAAACGTAATACTCACTCTGTTTATACGTGTCGAAAGAAGCCTGAGTTTGATTCTGTAATTGCGAGGCTGGTATGTCGGTCACGATTGTATTATTTGCTACGAGACATTCCACGTCTTTCGTCCACGGGTTTCTGTAAAATAAAAAGGAAAAAAGTAGATCGGAAATCTATAAGTACATTATAATAAAATTATTAACTTGGCGTGGATTGATGATACGTAACGGAAATCATCGAGACCCTTTTTTATTAAAATATACAGTTTCAATGCTAGAATTAATTAAAAATTTGTACGGAAATCTTTGAGAAACACTGTAACTTTGAAACTAAGTATACAGTTTAACGAATATCAAACCAACCACAAGCATAGGGATTACTTACTAATCGTGTTAAAAAAAATCATTGGCTTTAATTTGTTAATATCTAAAATATTATAATAAAATTTTAATTGTATGGAGTGCGCTAAATCGTTTTATAACTTCAGTAACATAACATAAATATTCTTTACGAGCTTTTACCCGCGACTTCGTCCGCATAAATTATATACTTACCAGATTTTAAGTCAGATGATAAGCTATCAAAGAAAAAAAGTTTCATCAAAATCGGTTCAGTAGTTTTTGCGTGATACTCGAACAAACACCCAAACAAACAAACAAACAAACAGACAGACAAAAAATCCAAAAATTGGTGATTTGGAATAAGGGACAGGTAAAAACCATGCAGTAATTTTTTTTTTTGTAAATATCTTCAATGTACAGACACACTTCTGTTACAGTTTTATAATAGTCTAGATTAATCAACATCTCATCATCATCTATTTTTCTTATATTTTTTTGTTCAGTAATATTTTCCAATACCAAAGCTCCGCACATACTCTTTCTTATACTGTGGCTCCTCTAACTACAACGATCGCCTTTATTTTTACCAAATATTTCTACATTACGTACCTGAAAGGCTTGAAGTGTGTCTGTATCCTAACAAACGTGCCGTCTTTGCGCCTGAACGGGTACGATGGTGTCTGGAACGCTTCTCGTTGCAGCAGCGCTTGTTTATGCGTGCGCGCAACTGCGCCTAGCTCGGGTCCGCTCACGTACTCATACAGGCTTGTTCCTAGCAGCTCTTGCGGCAAAAAACCTAGAGCTAATGTCACCCTGCAAAGCAAAATAATTTTTTTTAGCTTTGTATACAACCATATTCCAATGGTAAGGTAAGAAAAGTTTTCTACTATGCATACTATCGATTTGAACAACATATAATTATAGTACTCTGTGAAGATACGATCTTGGCATCTTAAAGCCTGAATGGATTGGATGCGATAGCACACCTAACGGAATCCATAGAACGATCTCACGATACAGAAATAGCACTACTACAGAAACAAAATTGCATCAGCACACGCGACGTCCCGCTCGCACGCGCGGCCTTCTTTCATGTGCTTCTTGCTGACTCCTATAAAATCCCCTATTACCAGAAGTGACAGGCAGGAAGTGGCTATTCTATTATACGTAGTACTACTAGTAGAGATGCTAATTTAAAGAAAGTCGACAAATAAACGAGTTCGTGGGACTAAGTAGTTTTATACGGACATGTGGTATCGTTGCATTCAGTATAGTTTCCTGAGTAGGAAAAATCGGTGTCGCTTTCTCAATGAGCGTTTTTCTTTTCTTTTTTAATTTTAGTTCCTAAAAAACTCGACAGATGACATGATTATCGCTCCATAGAGACCGTTAGTGTATTACATAGTCTAAGATAGAGACGTATGATCCTGTCAAAATCATGTCAAGACTGTGCCTGACTTTTTTTTAAAGGCCAAGGGATCGAGCCCATACAACAATGTCAGACGTAAAAAGTTTTATATTTTCGATTAAAATGATTCGTAAATAATAAAATATTAAATCAAAAGATGAGTTGGCATCTTATTGATCATCTTCTCCTTCTTTATTATTTTAAACAAACACATTTTGATATTTTGACTTTTATTCGCACAGACCGTAACGCCATCTATCGATCCACTAGAAAACCAAAAGAAAAACGCTCATTGGTGGAGTGGGGAGTTATGTATGACGTCATAAATTTTTTGTATGAGGTTTAACAATTTTTTTTTTTGCACCTTTCTTGTGGGTTATCAAATTAAAGGGCTTCATGAGCCGGTTCTAAAAATATACTACACCATTACCTTTCAGCTACTTGTTTTCAAAAAATCTAAAAAGTATTTTCAAAACATACCAAGGTTGGGCTCCTCCCGGTAGGAAACGGCTGGGTAAATTTATGTAAAACTCCTAAAATTGATGACGTCATAACTCCCCACTCCACCAATTGAGAAAGCGACACCGTCATTTTTCCTACTCAGGAAACTCTACTAAATGCAACGATACCACATGTCGGTATAGAACTCTACTCAGTCCTACGGAAATAATCATTCAATTAATTAGCATCTGTACTATACATGGTACACTAGTTTCTTAGGGAAAGTTGTTCAGTATCATGGGTACAATCATTCCTCAAAGTAATGCAACTGTTTACCCTAACACCCTGTATACAGGATGGTCCAAACAGTGAGGTCCAAAAATTGTTTTTAGGTGTCCCATACATTTTAGTCGAGACGGCCGATTAAGCCGCCCTGCTCTACCTGTCCCTTTTGTGCATATATTCTTACCTTGGATAAGTTATATGTCAAGATAGACAGTCGAAGCTACGAACGTGTAGAAAAAAATTGCAACCAGTACTATTGCTATTGGCCTCTACAGGGTGTAACAAAACACCCTAGTAATACTTAAGGGGGTGCTTCAGACCATCAATCTGAACAACTTTCACTATGGGCACAGAATAGGTAATAGTATATAGTTCTACATACAGAACGGCCACTCCCCGCCCCCCACTGACTTCAGATACCCCACCTCCCCTCACACTCTCTGTGGTAACTTGAGGGAAACCGAGCAAGGGAAGGCAGTCTACATAAAATTTGACAACATAAAATATATTTTATTTTTCTCCTCACAGTAAAAATAAACGTTAGAAAATAACGCTAAATTCACATTTTCTATTATTCTTTAGCTTAAAAACTATTTTTAATAACAGAATGAACGATAAAAAGTAACGAAATGTATAATGTAGTTCATACGATGCGTGTTAAGTCAACCCTACACATATGTCATGCACAATTTTCGCAAAGTGCGCATGTGCGAACGTCATCATGTCAAATCTAAAAAATTGTTTGAAGTGCCGGTCCTGTGCTATGGGGCCAACATAACATCGAGATAAAATAAAATAAATCTGCTGTCCCATACAAAACTGCAGTACCGACTATTAGCGACTCGACTAAAATGTATGGGACAGCAGATTTTTTTATTTTTTCTCGATGTTGGCTCCATAGTGAAAGTTGTTCAGTTTGATGGTCTGAAGCACCCCCTTAAGTATTACTAGGGTTTTTTGTTACACCCTGTATTAGTAGAGCTATTTCCCGCGATAATTGTGCGCTTCGGGTTAAAAGCATCAAATTTCTACCATGGATAGGGTGTTCCTCGGTGATCATTTTCAGATGTGGAGGGAAGTCTGATTCGTCCCCTGTGCGCGGGGGGAGGGGGGTGAAGTACGTATCTGGATCATTGTTTTCATTATTCTTTTACGGATCAGTTAATGCTACTAGGGCTTGTGTGGTATCGTTTTCGAGTAAAACAGATACAAGGAATTCATTTTTACTGCATAATAGGCATGTTTCCGTACAGTAAAATAATTTTTTTCACGAAAAAGTAAAAACGATTGCCTTGATTTTTTTTTTAAAACATCTATATCTTTGGAAATCTTGATAAATATAAGAAAACAAAATTGACCAAATAAAGGTTATTTAGTCTAGTTTATAAAAACATATAGTTGTTGGACACTTATCATACAACAACTACAAGAAATAAATTCATTTACGCGTCGAGGTAAAGCAGCATAATTCGTTTACTGCGGATTACGAGTGATGGTTTGGAGCTAAACATAGTTTGTAACTTTATAATTTCGATAGCAAACGATTATTTGTTGAAAATTAAATAGAAAAACAAATTAGGCATAGTCTTAATTGGATATAATAAGGAGCGGCAACAATTTTAAAGGGATATAATTCGGAGCGCGCTCCATACAAACGAAGTCTGGTTATATTTCCAATATTATCCAATTAAAATCAATGAAATTTTACAGAAACAGTCTACAAACTAATATCTATGGTCGTATTGTATCAGATTTTCGTAAAAATTTATAGTTTCGAAGTTACAGTGCCTCAAAGATTTCCATGCAAATCTTAAATTAACCCTAGCATTGAAACTGTATAATTTTAAAGAAAATCGGGCACAATACAATTATAGCGATTAGTTTCTAGATTGTTTCTGAAAAATTTCATTGACTTTAATTGTTTAGTACTTATTATAAAATCAGACTTAGTTTTTATGGAGCGCGCGAGGAGCTTACGCTCCTCAAAAAAAAACATTTAATACTTAATTGTTAAGAATATAGAAAAATCGACAATTATTGCCGACTCAAAATCATAGCGCTGAGCATTTGGAGTGCAGCTGCGGTGTAAATGCACCGACCAGTACCTACCAACATCTTTTGTAAAGCAGCACTATATTATTGACACTGCAGATGTAGTTTCTGCCTCGGGAAGAGTAGTCTAATCTAAATTGAGTGCCATTCGACTGTATCCTTCGTCCGTCCATCCCTAATGAAATGAAATGAATACCTAGCTATTTAGCGGAAGCTTTAACTATAACCAAAAGCAGCAACTTAGAGAGAGCTAGCTGTGGCTTTTTCACTGAGGTGCGAATCATTCTTCTAAGTGCAATGGGCACGCAACATCCATTAAAATATACGAGTGTCAGCCTCCTCGGGTGATCATGGGGCAAAATGACACAAATCTGAGGCAGAGGCAGAACAAACATCTTTATTCCCATTTGTCGCGTCAAAATTGCCATGAGAGAGCAGATAGATGCCACACTTTTCCTTGTACCTCCTACGGATGCAATGCCCAAAAAAAATTATAGGTAAAGAAAGAGAGAAATTTTATTTCTTCGAGTAAATGAAAATAGAACCGAATTGTTCTCATTCTTGTTACAACAACCAGTTCTTCCAGTCTAGAGGCAACAGAAAAAGAAATCTCTACGCAACGAATGGGAGTAAAATTCTTTGTTCTTCCGCTCAGATTTGAGTCATTTGGCCCCATGTTCGCCCGAGAGGAGGCTGACACTAGTAACTTTTTCAACATGGAAGATTCAGTGCAAAAAGGACGTGGAAGTGTGATCATACGCAACTGTAGACACTGATGTATCGTACTAGAACCTACTAGTTGTTGGTTTTTTTTCAGTAAATTAGCTCTCTCTGAGTTATGGGTTTGCTTTCGGTTTTGTTTCAAGCTTCCGATAAAGAACAAGGTAGGATATTCATGAATCGGTGGTGTCAATGAATTTGACACAATGCAGGTATCGGCCAATACACTGGCCTGCAAAACTAAGTATCGCTTTAACCGGTGTGATACGGTATGTGGTTCTTTTCAGGAAAGGGAAAAAGAATGGCTTAGGACACTTGGAAATCTTTACCTAAGCCTGAAGTAAATAGGGCCTTTGAAGAACTCAAACGAAATAAGTGAGGACTCAATTCCTAATAGAAAGATTTGTAGTGTTGATGTATGACCGCAATAGTTAAAGCTTCATTGACTGTCTATGAAACTGTGTGGTACCGGCTTAGGATGGACTACCCAATTTCTTCACGTGGGTGTCGCACGAGGCGACTAAGTGATAAAGTTTTTTGCAGTGTTTTTGTGGGCGAGAGATTAGGCCCCTGTCATCACCTGACATGTCATTTCATCGTGAAACCTTCAACGTGAAACCTTCAATATGATCGAAGTGAGCCTTGCTACAACGCACTGCACGCTTAACATTGTTGTTGGTCGTTGTAGCAAAGCTTCCACCCCGCATGGGATTATGGTCGTGAATTTATGTATGTATGTATTTCAAGAGCGAGCCTAGATATTAGTTTGTAGACTGTTTCTGTAAAATTTTATTGATTTTAATTGGATAATATTGGAAATATAACCAGACTTCGTATGTATGGAGCGCGCTCCGAATTATATCCCTTTAAAATTGTTGCCGCTCCTTTTTATATCCAATTAAGACTATGCCTAATTTGTTTTTTTATTTAATTTTCAACAAATAATCGTTTGCTATCGAAATTATAAAGTTACAAACTATGTTTAGCTCCAAACCATCACTCGTAATCCGCAGTAAACGAATTATGCTGCTTTACCTCGACGCGTAAATGAATTTTTTTTTTGTAGTTTTTGTACGATAAGTGTCCAACAACTATATGTTTTTATAAACTAGACTAAATAATCTTTATTTGGAAAAAATTTTTTTCTTATATTTATCAAGATTTCCAAAGATATAGATGTTTTAAAAAAAAAACAAGGCGATGGTTTTTACTTTTTCGTGAAAAACATCATTTTATTGTATGGAAACATGCCTATTATGCAGTAAAAATGAATTCCTTGTATCTGTTTTACTCGAAAAAGATACCACACAAGCCCTAGTAGCATTAACTGATCCGTAAAATAATAATGAAAACAATGATCCAGATACGTACTTCACCCCCCTCCCCCCGCGCACAGGGGACGAATCAGACTTCCCTCCACATCTGAAAATGATCACCGAGGAACACCCTATCCATGGTAGAAATTTGATGCTTTTAACCCGAAGCGCACAATTAAAGCCAAAATGTATGAAGAGAATCCTCTACTATATACCCTATCCATATACACGCACACATACATAATTTGTATGACGCCTCACGCACACCAACCTAAGAAAGTTGGCCCCTTTTGTTTTATACGGTAGAAGCATTAAGCTCATTCTAGACATTTTCTAAGATTCTTACCTCTGATCAACAAACAAAAATTTGCCATCAGTAGCGTGCCGCGACACGTACTGTAAGAGTCGTGTCGGTGGAGTGGTGGTTGTCGGGAAGGGGCCCGGCATCAGGTCGGGCAGCGCTCGGCCGACGGCGACCAGACACGACAGGTTGCACGCCTCGCCGTCCTCGCCGCCCTCCGTGTTACCGCTGCCGTCGGACATGTCCGTGGCCGACCACGACTTTCTGTAACCTGTGGGGTATTCATTCGATGTCAATCAGCTCCTGTAACATGACAGGGGTGAGAGCGACACAGGTCACTTCTAAACCTCAAAAGTGAGATGGCGGTTATATACATAGTATCTCATTGAAATTTGACGTTTAGAAGTGACCTGTGTCGCTCTGACCCTTGTCATGTTACAGGGGCTGGATGTATATCCAGAATAATACAAAATAAAGTCACTTTATTCTTATAGATCCGTACCCAAAGGGTGAAAATGGAACCCTATTCATAAGCCTATGTTGTCCGTCCGTCCATCTGTCTGTCGGTCTGTCCTACCTATTACGGTTGTCACTTTTGAACCGTAATAGCTAGACAGTTTACATTTTCACAGAATGTGCATTACAAATAAGAAAAATGTCAAAAAGTTAAAAATGAAGGGGGGTCTCATATACAAGAAACAAATTTTTATCAACGTTTCTTCTCGCTTTATCGTAAAAACAGTAAAACATACGAGCGTCAAACTTGGTGTGATTATAGAGCAAATTCTACAGTATAACAACAAATAATAAAAACCGGCCAAGTGTGAGTCGGTTTCGCGCTAAAGATCCCGGAGAAAACAACAGTTTTTTGTATGTTAATATGTTATGTGGTACGGAATCTCGGTGCGCGAGTAACACGACTCGCACTTGACCGGTTTTATCTGTCTTGGTGACAAAGAAGTGGTAAGAATAATACCTGTACATTGCACGACGCAGTACTTCTTCTCGTGTTGTTTTTTTCTTATCTTCGCGTTAGGTTCCGACTCTTCCTTGATCGTTGGTGTAATGTTAGTTTCAGTTTCAGGTAAAGCTTTGCACTTGATGCGGCAGAAGAAAGAGCGGCGAGCTCCGGGGCAGAAGCGAGACGCCCCCGCCACCACGTCCGCTCTCACGGGTAACATGGCTGCACATAAAATTGCATTTGAGATTAGAATATGCTACTGACTTGATTACTATGCTAAACAGTGTATCTACAGGAGACAATCGCGCTAAATAAATCTCCACTCAACCGTGACTGGACCGCGTGCGAACCACAGCCGTCCGTTGCCGTTGCCGCCGTTGTGTCAGGTCGCTCAGACGGTAAAGGCTGTCAGTCACTTAGTAAATAAGTCAGGTTAGCGCGACACCACAGTATAGGTATATACAGGGTGTTAGAAAAGTAAAAATAAACATTTCAATCTTTTATGGGGGTTGTTGAGACAATCAAACTGAACAGCTTTCACTATGGGACCAACATTGAAATCGCGAAAAAAAATCTTTTATTTCATCATCAGATCGATTCGTAGGAAAAGCTACGTATTCTTAACTCGTAGGTACTAATAATTAATCAATAGTGGACTGTCAGCAAAGTATGCAACAACACTTGATCGTCATACGGCGACGGGACAAGTGCGAATGAGACAAGCATAATTCAAACTAAATTATATGGTACCAACTTTTAATATCGATGAGCCGGTCTCGCGGGCTGAGGTCTGACGAAGATAGCTGCTCTTTCACTTTGGCGACGTCTTTTGGATGTAAGATATCGAATAAACTTTGACCCACTAGTTCTGACTGTAATAATATACAAAGAATTATTAAAACATGCAATACTATATTTGATTAAATCCTGTAAGTTATATATTATTAATATTTCAAAACATAGTGCGTATCCACAACAGGTTTCGTCAATAGTGTATTAAAATTTATAATTTTCCATGTAAAGATATGAAATAATTTTAAACACACAACACGATTTTGGTTCACAAAAGAGATAATATTATCAATACGTTTTTTGAAGAATAATCTTGCATAACAACTTATAATTTTTAATCTAAAAGCCTTTACTTTATCCGTGTACAAAATCTCCAAAACTATTACAAAGCCTACAAACTTGAGGCTCTTACGTCTTTAGCTTCTTATAATTTTTCGATATGAGTGTGAAAAGAAAAGATAGAAGCTTGTATCGAAATTTGGCTATTCACCATAACGTAGCACGATCCAGCTAGTTAATAAAAATAAAGCATTAAAACTCACTTGATCATAATGTAACATCCTCTTCACGGAAGCGGAGACGTACAACAGCCTACCCCTATCGCAGCCGACGACTAACAGAAAGCAGTCATGTGCCGCATGCAGTATAAGCGCGTTTAGTTCCCTCTCTGAGAGGAACGCAGGTCTCGGCCGCGCGGTCAGCGGGCACGCGGATAGCGCCCCCCGCACTGATCTCAGGTGTTGCACCGCCATGCGCAGGACGGTCAGTTTGTCCAGCTTCCGGGCCATCGCGCCACACATCGGTATCATGGAACTTAGTTCCGTTATGTACGTGTTCATTTTATCTCGTCTGCGCTTTTCTATCTCGCTGTGGTTCTGCCTGTTATGATATAAATTATGTTGAAAATTTATTGCATTTTCTAACATTGATCTAGGTTATACAAAACTATACGTTTAGTTTGTAGGTGTCCATAATTTGTAAGACCGACCTGAAAAAATCGTATATACATACATAAATATACTCTCGCCCGTATCTCAGAGGGGTATAGACCAAGAAAAAAATCGTGGCGATCTGCTACGATTCTGACAGGTTTCCCTCGCTTCTTCGACATTCATTAGTCTCTTCATGCATGCTTGTCGTTTTTGGGTACCTACATCTGACATGTATAACGTCATCAATTTGGTCAGCGTACGTACGCCTAGGCTAGTACATACTCGGGTAAAGCCACGCACTAAACTTACTCCCACATGAAATTACAGTTTTCCCTGAATATTGTTTGTAGGAAAGAACAGACAGAACAGTTTCATATTTTGAGTTCACAAGCTAGATAGAATAGATAGTGATATAGATAGTGTAAACAACAATGTGGGTACAAAGTTAAATTAATGATGGAGACAATTCCTTACTTTTTGTCAGGTAAGGTCCGAGAAGATTTGGAGTCATCATCATCGTCATACACGCTGCTGGTGCCACTGAAAGTCGAAATAAATCAGGATTAGAACACAGCTGTTCAAAACTTGAAATGTTGGCATTCTGTCACAGGTGTTAAAAAAACCGGTCAAGTGCGAGTCGGGCTACTCGCGCACCGAGGGTTCCGTACCACACCACCACGGAACACAACATTATTAACTTAGAAAAAAAACTTTTTTGTCCGGGACCTTTAGCGCGAGACTGACTCACACTTGGCCGGCTTTTAGTATTTGTTGTTATTCTTTAGGCTGCCTGTCCATTGAAGCTGTGCGAGCTGTGCGAGCTGTGTAGCTGTGTTTCTTTAACCAATCAGGAGCTCGGGCGAGGCGCGGCCGATCTCGCCCGAGCTCCTGATTGGTTAAAAAAACACAGCTACACAGCTCGCTCAGCTTCAATGGACAGGCACACTTAGAGTTTGCTCTACAATCACACTAAGTTTGACGCTTGTATGTATTACCGTTTTTACGATAGAGCGTGAAGAAAAAACGTTGATAAAAACTAGTTTCTTGTTGAGAACCCCCTTAATTTTTAACTTTTTGACATTTTTATTATTTTTTAACAAATCCGCCGTAATAACGCACATTCTGTGAAAATTTCAACTATCTAGCTCTTATAGTTCAAAAGTTACAGTCCTAAATAGGTCGGACAGACGGACGGACAGACAGAAGACAGACGGACGGACAACGTAGGCTTAGTAATGGGTCCCGTTTTCACCCTTTGGGTACGGAACCCTAAAAATCAATGTTGGGCCTTAACACTAATTTAGCAGAATATTATCGACAATCAAGAAAGTGGAACATGTTGTTTGTCCTATACAGCGAAGCATATGTGTAGATATTATCATCGTTTGTAACTTGTAACCGAAACTAGACCAAGATTGCTTAACCCTTAGGGTCATCTCCCCAAAGACATTACAAATCATAAAGTTGTATTACTAATTAGAAATCTTGGGATCAAACATCGTTACGGTGAATGAATAACATCATATCTGTAGTCGAATTGAATGGGAGATTTATAATTATATACATGTGATGCATTAAGCACCAAATATTTCTAAATGCGAGTCGGACTCTCGCACCGAGAGTTCCGTAGACACAAAATAATATGTATTCCAATTTTCATGTTCATTTCATTCTATCTTCATTGGTTTAGGCTGTGCTTTTTCTGTCAGTCAAGGAAAATAGCAGTATTGCCAATCTAAATACAGATCGGTTCGATTTTAACAACACTTCTTTAATAAAATAGTTCCTGGAAGAATTTCTAATCAACTAACTTTGTTTGACAGTCCATTTTCTAAAATCATTTCCAGATCGAAGAAGCCTTTTAGTTGTATGAACGTCGTCAACTCCCGTGGGCCCCGTGGCACTCAAGTTTTTGTACAATGCAAGCCAATTAATCTCGTTAAAAATATCAGGTGGTAGGGAGAAGGGAGCACAATTTATACAACAATAGTATTTTTTTTAATGGGACAACACTTTTGTAAAAAGTTCGTTTTTGTCCGGCTTTTCGGTTATTTTATGCCCGTTGTTGGGATTTAGTTAAGTTTATGTACGTGCGAGCACGTGCATGTAGACTTGGTAGGCACATCATCATCAGCCTATCATCGTCCACTGCTGAACATAGGCCTCTCCCAAGGCGCGCCACAAAACTCTAATTTTCTGAGCTATGTCAACCAATTTAGTTCTCTGACGTATCACTTCACTCCTGATGTGATCTATCAGAGAAACACCGAGCATAGCTCTCTCCCTTCTCTCTCCATAGCTTGCTGAGCGACTTTGAAATGATGACCTAGTTCTATCGAGTAGGGTCTACGTTTCCGCACCATAGGTAATCACTAGCTGGTAGGCTAGGCACTTGCCGAACTATTTCTACAAAATGGTGTAGAGGACCAAAGAACTCAAACAATTATATTTCTGCATCAACAATAATTTTTTTAAACGGACACACGTTTAATTTGCATAGTCGTTAAAACGTGCTCATTAGTCAAAAACAAAGTGACAAACAATTCAGCGATAACATAAGAAAATGCTTAGCTATTATAACCTCCTCAATAATTATTATAGAAAGATAAAAGTACTTACTATGAAGAAGTTTTACGTTTCCTAGTAGCGCTTTCAGGGACGGCTAACGGGGGTGCAGGCGGAACGGGGAGGGGAACCTCGCAGCTAGCCATCTCGTACCCTTCCGAACCGCTGAAAATCAGTACCGTAAATTTCTTTAAATATAGGGTCCTTATTAATATGCTGACGGTTTTTTAAGGGGATGTTCAGACCATCAAACTGAACCACGTTCTGTATGGGACCTACATTGAAATTGGGAAGAACAAAAAATCTGCATTTCCAATACAAAACTGGGGCAGCTGATTGTTTTTTTGCGATTTCGATGTCTGTCCCATAGAGAAAGTTGGTCAGTTTGATGGTCTGATCCCTGATCATTACCTGTATTATGATGACGTAAGTAAGAGTATAATAATTATGATAAACTGCCACCATAGTCTATTAAACCGCGTCTTCCGCGCCTCCCATTCTATTAGTGATAGTGATAGATCTAGTTTAAAAACTTACAAGGCTCCTTTTTTAGTTCTATGATTGTGGGGCGAGTGGGATGCGTGGGCGGCGAGAGGAAGCGGCGGTTGCGTCGCGTGCGCGTGCGCGTGCGCGGTGCCGGCGCCCGCCGCCGCCGCCGTGACCGCGCACCCACCGCTAGCGCCTGCCGTCAACTCATATGCCGGCGCCGCGCTTTGATTCGCCCTAAAACCAAAATACGTACATCTTTAATCTATTACACCATTATAAAACTGTAACAGAAATGGGTCTGTACATTGAAGATATATATTTACAAAAAAACAATACAAAAATCAAAAAAAGAATCCAAAAATCTGTTATTTCGTTCGTACCTAACGAACGAAATCACAGATTTTTTGATTCGGACGCGGACTAAAAAAGCTTGTAATAAATATATCTCTAGTTTTGTAAACTAGAGATATATTTTTGACGGTGGTGTTGTACACCACTATCATAATTGTATTTATGATACAACGGTTCATAATGGAGTGTTAGTCCCGACATTGATGCATGGAAGTTAATCGGGATGGAACGATCTTTTTCTCCTAAACATGGCGACCAAGGAGGTAACTCAAAAAAGGTTTTATTTAAATTTCGAACTAACTTGCAAATAGAAAGCTGTTTATTGAAAAAAAAAAAACAAATTGTTGTTCGTTGTTCGTCATTGATTTTGAAAAGAGTTTTAATTTCCGCGAATTATTTGAGAAAATTTACTGTTTTCATTTCCGCGCATTATTTGAGAAAAGTACTATACAAGCCTTGGCCACAACTAGGCATTGATGGACTAACGTATGTGTCCAATCGGGTATGGCAGAAGACGCGCGAAAGTAGGATTAACCATAGACATGGATTAACGCCGTGGAAATGCGCTCATTGAGAAGTATGTGTGGTGCTGGTGTGGTGTAACGTGATGGCCAAATTGAAAAATAGATTAATTAGATAATGTTGTGGTCTGCAAGAGGATGTAGTGACAAAGATAGAGAAAGGTATGTGGAGATGGTTTGATCATATTGAAAGAATGGATGAGCACAGATTGAGGAGTGCAATTATTAATCTATCACACACATTGACGAGTGAAATCTATAAGGCAAGCGAAAGTGGAAATGTTGGAAGGGGACGGCCTAAACGGCGTAATATACGAGCTTTTACCCGCGACTTCGTCCGCATAAATTATATACCAGATTTTAAGTCAGATGATAAGCTATCAAACAAAAAATTTTGCGTGATACTCGAACAAACCAACACCCAAACAAACAAAAAAATAAACAAACAAACAGACAGACAAAAATCCAAAAATTGGTGGTTTGGAATCAGGGACAGGTAAAAACCATGTATAATTTTTTTTTTGTAAATATTTTCAATATTTAGTACAGACACATTTATGTTACAGTTTTATAATAGTATAGATATACAGACCAAATTGGCAAATGCTTAAAAGGACCAGTTCAGATCTACCCGAAACCGACGCTCATGCATGAAAGTACTAGGTACCTAATGAATGTGGAAGAAGCTAGAGAGGTTTCTCAGGATCGTAACATGTGGCGTTCCAGTGTCTCTGCCTACCCCCAATGGGAGACAGGCGTGAGAATATATATCAAAAATAGAAAACGTAGGTAACGCACAAGCGGAAGTTAAAAAGATCTGAAAACTTTGTTAATTTCATTGGATTCTTTAAAAATATGTCGTACTTTTAAAAGCACACGTGACTGACGGCACGTTTTAGAGTTTGCTTCCTTCGGGCATAACAATAATGAAACCCTTCACGTGAAGGGGTAACCAATGTAAATTATACTAAAGTTACCTACATCGCATTCGCAAGACTCCAAAAGATAATAGATTCCCCTGTTATACTTTTTCACACTATAAACATAATAAAGTTTCTAAGTAGGTATGCCGAATATTATCTGTCAAACTCTTGAGAATATCATGGATCATCAGTTGAAAGTTAGTTACCTGTATCCTATTATCTACATAATTAAATAAAAGGTAAGTAATATGTTTTAGTATGCAAGTATGCTGCGAGGTTCGGTGGCGCCGCGCCATGTACAAATGAGTTAGGTAATACCGACTTCTTTCAAACGTTGAAGGAAAGCATCGTGAGGTAACCTGAATACGCTGAAGAGGAAATTCTGATGCGCATGTGAAGTCTATCACTTCGCATTGGACCCGCTTGATGGACTGACGCCCATACAGCATACAACCTCCCTGAGGATAGGCTTGTGCCTTGTCTGCAGTGTGACGTATTTCCTTTTAAACTAGGAGTTTACCCATCAAATTGATCAACTTTTAATATGGGGGCAAACCGATCAGAGCAAAAAAATATCAGCTGTTCCATACTAAACTGCAATGCCTCCTCGACTCAAATGTATGCAACAGCAGATATTTTTTTTGCTCCGATCGGTTTGCTGCCTTAGTAAAAGTTGTTCGGTTTGCTGGGAAGACTATTAGTTTAAAAGGATGCTAATGATATCAATTTCACCCTGTATAATACTACTATATCAGCCTATGTATTCAGTATTCAGTATTTATTTGCAGTATCACAATAATGAAGTGCATACATACGTGTAACACAAGATCTTATTTAATTATTGTGACGCCCTGTTAGGGCATGGCAATATAATTGCAGAGGGCCTGAATGTTTTATTACATTACAATTAGAGGGGGTCATACCTATTTTGTCTGTTTTCGAACCGATTTTTGAGAACCAAATTATTACATTTAATATATATAGTTCACATAACGGTGTAGATACGTTCTTTCTGTAGGGCATCTAACCGTTGAAAACACGATTCTATTAAATTTTCTCGATAGAAAAGAGGAGCAAAGTAAGCTCGATTTCAGATTTATAACCAGTTTTACAAGAATCACACTACACCATTTCTTCTGAATATACCATCATTTGAAAGGTAAATAATTATAGCAGGGCTTCTAACCGATGGATTTTTCCCCAAACACCCAAGAGAAAAGATATTGATGAAAAATGCGTTTTTTTGCGATCTTGCTTTCAATTGAAGCGGGATGGCTAATTGCGAAAGTTTGCTTGTTAGAAAGAGAGGCTTGTTCTACTAATACCCAGCCTTAAGTAATAGAGATGTCGACGTTAACGTCAAGAGCCTAAAATATTAGAACAATGTTGTCCTGGAGAAAATCATTAAGGTTGTAGTAACTTTTTGAAATGAGGAAGCTTTTTAGTTTTTGTGCAAAAGAATTCTTTGTCTCAATTTTTTTAATTTCATTAGGGATAGCGTTAAATATTTTAATTGCCATTAAGTGTGGTCCAGATGTAAGTAATTTTAGTTTTGAGAAGGGTTTTTTTAGTTGGTTTTGGGTACGATTATTTCTTTTTATTGTTTTAACTGGGGAGTACAGGGTTTCGTGGGTCCTGACAAATTTAAATGCCTCTAATATATAGATTGATGTTAGTGTGAGGATACCATGTTTTATAAAATACGGTTTGCACGATTCCATTTTGATCAAGTCTAGTTAGAATTCGAATAAATTTTTTCTGTTGAATAAAAATCTGATCGATATCAGTGCAATTTCCCCATAGGATGATTCCATAGGTAAGTCTAGAATGAGCAAAACCGTAATAAGCCGAAAGGGCCGTTTTGAAATCCGTGACATTTTTCAAATGGGAGAGTGCGTAGCAGAATGAGGTTAGTTTGTTAGATAATTTTTGAACTGTTTTTGAATATGTGTTTTCCAATTTAAATTTGTGTCTATGTCAATACCCAGTAGCGTGTTTTTAAAACCTGTATGATTTTATATGAATTTTCAAAAAATAAGAAAACCACATCATTTTATATTGTATTGTGAAGAATATTGTAAATTTTCATATTCTTCTGATCGACAATGTAAGAGTAAAACGGTTACAACAGGAAAAAAAGAGGTGACTTTGGAGTCGTTTTTCTTCAGTTTTATTAATTAAAATAGATTTCGAGAAAAACCACATCACTTCTCATATCCTATAGATTGTTCAGTTTTGTTTTCTGCTTAAAAAGTGCCATAGTCAATGTATAAAATGGTTACAAAGTTACTCAAAACCGGGCGGACGCCCCTTAAGTAGCAGGTTATGGCATTCAAGCCAGTCTATTATTTTTCCTAGTGTTTCATTAAGTTTTCCTTCTAATTCAAGAGTGTCGGAGCAGGTTAACAGAATAGATATATCATCTGCGAATAGAGTGCAATGTTCGTCTAATATCTTGGGCAGATCGTTAATGTAAATAAGAAACTGATATAACGCTGATGATGATGCACGTATGTTTACGTTGATCGAAAGAATTAGAGCACCTAATGTTTTAACCAACTAATTCTTAACCAACCAACCAGTGATGGATATTTTATTTCTCAAATAAATAAAAGTTCCTATTTATATTATATCCACTCTTCACAGTGGAGACTACAAATAAAATGCTTATTTCTTTATTCGTAGTCTCCACTCGTCATTGATGGAGAAATCTTACGGTCGCTAACCATTCGACCTCTTACCAATTATTGGATAAAATAACATTGCCTTTGGGCATATCGTTCTGTATGTATCTAGGCGACAGGTTCAGTGAAATCGAGTTGGTCACAGTTGTGCGGAAGGTAAAATATTAAAACTTAATTGGCAGCCTTGTAGAGTTTCACTTTGAATGCTACCTCTAGGGTGATATTGTGTGAGTTTTCTTTGAAACTGGGGTGACTTACAAGGGAAGTTTCAGAAACGTTCGGCCGTTTCGGTAACTTTGGCATATAAGCATAACGTCAGCAGCTCCTTTATTTGTCGCCCACTCTGTAAATATAATTGCATATGGTTATGCTCAATTTACATACTTCCTCGAAACGGCCAAGCCTTATTTATAACTTTCATTGTCAAAGACTTAAGACTCACTCAAGGCTTGGCTTGGCAAGACTCTACATGACATCTCATAACTTTTAAGAGTAAAAGGACCGTGAGTCTTGGCTACGTTTTTAGGGTTCCGTACCCAAAGAGTGCCAACGGGACCCTATAGTACTAAGCCTACGTTGTCAGTCCGTCCGTCCGTCCTAACTATAGAGAAATTTCACGCTCCTCTAGTCCTATCCTAACTCTAAATTTAAATAGGACGGTATCTTTTGAACCGTAATAGGTAGCGAGTTGACATTTTCTAGACATTATCACATATGTGTTATTATTTCGGATTTCTAACAAATAATATAAACACAAAAATGTTGTGTACACGAAACGTGTTTTTTTCAAGGATTTTTGTTTTGCTGTATCGGAAAAACGGCATGAAACCATAAATAATAAAAACCGGCCAAGTGTGTGTCGGGCTGGCGTTAAGGATCCCAGATCTTTTTTTGCGGTTCATATGAAATTTAATTGTGCGTTAAATTAACCGTAGGTACATAAGGCTGTAAATTAATGTAATTATAAAACCATTTGACATATTATTTAAGTTCTATTTATTATACCTTCATCATTTGTGTGACATTGTCCAAGATATTTATTTATTTATTTATTTATTTTTATTTATTTGTGCTATTAATGGAAAATGATCGTTCTAGTTACAAATTGTGTGGCAAAACTGAAAATGCTCTATCTCACCGCTTCGTATATTTTATCTATAACGTTAACGTCAAACCTATATCGCACCAGTTAACGTGCCTCATGATATAAGTCTAAATACTCACATAACGCGGAGGACTAACGTTCAAGATTATCTAGTATTCGAGTGTAAATAGTGCCGGAGCAAATGCACTAGCGCGTTGCCGCATCGTGCATAGTGCATGCGGAAGCACCGCGACCTTGCACCGAGCCTCTCCGCCCTCCGCCCCACTCCCACTCCTCTCCCCGCGCTCTTCTATAGACTAGACACGTCACTCCCCGTCCTTACACATATTATATCAGTTCTCAGAGTAGATCAGTGGTCACACATCGTTAAATAACAGTTTTATAATGTTGTAAGAGTAAATATGATTGTGCAAGAGCCTTTAGAATGGGACATCATCCATTTAGACATTATGAACATGTTACAGCCATGTTGTGCTATTCAAATCAAATTGAAGATTACAAAATGTAGTCTCGGACGGGATTTGAACCTTCACCTGCCTGCCTTTTTAATTTGATCATTAATTTAGATCACGGGTGTCAATGACTTCACGGATGCACCAACATAAAGATGTGAAAAAACCTTATTTCACAACGTGTCAGCAGTTTTATGAAAACAAACCCCCTTTAAAATTCAAAGGCAAGAGGCAATTAAAGGCTTTCAGTCACAAAGAGTTTTAGCGCGATGCTTAATTCAGCACAGTTGAATAGTAATTGGATTGCAAAGTGATTAGAACTGAAATTGGATTAGGATTGAACTTGGATGTTTTTAATTAGCGCGATTGCCCTCCTTTTGGCCCAGTCCATAGACTCCATAGGCACGCTAAAGTAGGTACGTACCT
Organism: Agonopterix subpropinquella; assembly: GCA_922987775.1. Lineage (NCBI taxonomy): Eukaryota > Metazoa > Arthropoda > Insecta > Lepidoptera > Depressariidae > Agonopterix > Agonopterix subpropinquella. The sequence goes on along the minus strand of OV277693.1, from coordinate 49,080,672 downwards.
AGCATTATTGGCATATTATTGGTTTCAATTGCGAATCGAGGCCTGTCATGTGATGTGCTTCTGATATACGATATTACACTGTGTAATACCGGTTCAAACGTTTAAAAAACAGTAATAAACGAATCAATGCAATGTAGTTAATGCAGACTTACGTAAGTAAGCATCGTTATATGCGAGCAATTTTTCAATATACAGGGTGAAATTGATATCATTTAGCATCCTTTTAAACTAAGAATCTACCCATCAAACTGAACAACTTTTACTATGGTATGGGAGCAAACCGACCGGAGCAACTAAAAAATCTGCTGTTCCATACTAAACTGCAATGCCTGATGCCTACGCGACTCAAATGCATGTAACAGCAAATTTTTTTTTGCTCCTATCTGTTTGCCCAATAGTAAAAGTTGTTCAGTTTGATGGGTATAGACCATGGTACAATAATATACTGCGCCTGGTATTCTCTTCCGATCACGTGACTGACACAAGCCTACGTCATCATACCCTTTTACCATGTTTAGCGGCCATTTTTTTGTGACGTAGGCTTGTGTCACTCTGGGAATAGAAGACCTTGTTTTTTTAGACTATGGTATAGACTCTTAGTTTAAAAGGATGCCAATGATACAAATTTCGCCCTGTATAAGGTACTTAGTACTAGTTAATCAATTATGTAGTTAGGTCATCGAAAATTTTGTATTTATTCTGTATTAGATTTGCTAACAGTTGCTACATCGATTCATAAGCAGGATGTAACAAAACACCCACCCAACAATTACAATGGGACCGATATTAAAATCGCAAAAATATCTGCTATTCCTTAGGGTGGAGTGGTCACTTTTTTTTCACAATTTCAATATTGGCCCCATAGTAAAAGTGGTTCAGGTTAAAGCAGGACTTTTTATAATGTGAATCTAATCTAAACTATTATAAAACTGTAACAGAAGTGTGTCTGTACATTGAAGATATTTAAAATAAAATTACGACATGGTTTTTACCTGTCCCTGATTCCAAATCATCAATTTTTGGATTTTTTGTCTGTCTGTTTGTTTGTTTGTTTGGGTGTTTGTTTGTTCGAGTATCACGCAAAAACTACTGAACCGATTTTGATGAAACTTTTTTTGTTTGATAGCTTATCATCTGACTTAAAATCTGGTATATAATTTATGCGGACGAAGTCGCGGGTAAATGCACGTTATATTATAAAGTAAAAAATAGGGGGGCATGAAAATATTACTTGTAAGTTACAGGATGAAAAATTAAATGCGTAACATATTAAACAGATAGATTTTTAATTTCGCGATTTCAGTTTTGGCTCCATAGTTAAAGGTGTTCAGTTTGATGGTCTGAAGCACCCTCTTAAGTAGGAATGTAACGCATTCAACACCCTGTATAACCCGGAGAGGCGCGACGGAAAAATTGTTGGGAAACCCTGCACCAAACTATGTAACATAATTAATTTTAAACACTGTATACAAAGACTCTGTATAAAGGCAATTTAAATATTGTAAATTAGCGTGCGACTTGTAAAAACTCTGTTATTGTGTTGATTGATAGATGCACTTCGTCTGGAAACCGGAAACCATATTGTGAAGGATACGTATGCAGTATTCGTTCAATAGCTATAATACATACGAGCTTTTACCCGCGACTTCGTCCGCATAAATTATATACCAGATTTTAAGTCAGATGATAAGCTATCAAACAAAAAAAGTTTCATCAAAATCGGTTCAGTAGTTTTTGCGTGATACTCGAACAAACAAACACCCAAACAAACAAACAAACAAACGAACAAACAAACAAACAAACAGACACACAATATTGTGAAGGATACGTATGCAGTATTCGTTCAATAGCTATAATACATACGAGCTTTTACCCGCGACTTGGTCCGCATAAATTATATACCAGATTTTAAGTCAGATGATAAGCTATCAAACAAAAAAAGTTTCATCAAAATCGGTTCAGTAGTTTTTGCGTGATACTCGAACAAACAAACACCCAAACAAACAAACAAACAAACGAACAAACAAACAAACAGACAGACAAAAAGTCCAAAAATTCGTGATTTGGAATCAGGGAAGCCTAAAAACCATATCGTAATCTTTTTTTGTAAATATCTTCAATGTACAGACACACTTCTGTTACAGTTTTATAATAGTTTAGATGCATAAACTCACGACCATAATCCCTTTCGGGGTGGTCAGTAACATTTATGGTGACCAGGTTACTGGGTTTGATGATGTATCCAAAATAAAGTAGAACACTTATAATCCGTGAGCCGGCCGCATGGTTACCTACGTGACATGACATTACCATGAAATGCATGGCACACGGTCGAAAAAGTTGGACTAAGCGAAGATCAATTGAATTATGCACCCAAAATTGGCCGGAAGTACGAAAAAAATCAGAATTTCCGGTCAAATTTTTAAGCCTCATTTACGTCATATGACATCATTATGAAACTGCTGGCATCATAAAGCCCTTCATTCGTAGAGAGGGGAAACATAAGTCTGTCAGTTCCCAGTTGGCCGGAAGTACTTGGCAGACTGCACCAAAAATCACAATTTTTGACCTTTACCTACGTCATATGACATCTCTCTGAAATACATTGTAAATTGTAGGTAACGATGGTGTCTTTAAGAATACATAAGTCTGCCAGGGCCAATCTGGCCGGAACCCCTTTAAAATCAATCGTTTAACAGTTAGGTGTGAACGAACAAATCATGTCAGATGAGCATGATTTAACAAACCAAGGCTAGGAATTTCGACTTACCAAATCTGTAGTATCATGTGAAAGACCTGTTAACAGTTCCATACCCCAATTTAGGGTAACCGAGGGTAATAATGTCCATTATGTAAGTTAATAACATAGATTTTTTTAGTTTGCCAGCGGTTGTCCGTCCAATATTGGAACTAAATGTGACGAGAAAAAGGACGTAACAAAATCACATTAACACAATAAACTAAAATTAAAAAAAACTCGAATGAAAATAAAACGGCCAGTCATTGTAAATGGTAGGTAACGATGGCGTGTTTAAGAATACATAAGTCTGCCAGGGCCAATCTGGCCGAAGCTCCTTTAAAACTGATCTGTTTAACTGTTAGGTACAAACATACCTAGGTTCATGCTGTCGTTTTCGTTAGTTCATCGCAATATCAGTTGAATTATGCACCCAGAATTGGCCGAAATACGAAAAATTTTCGAACTTCCTGTAAAATTTTAAAGCCTTATTTACGTCATATGACATCATTTTGAAACTGGTGGCAACATACAGGGTGTAAAAAGACTACTCCCGAAAACTGAAACTATGGATTCAGACCATGATACCTAACACTTTGGCACTGAAATTTTTTTTTTTTATTTTCACAAATTTAATTTTTTTTCGGACCTTTATTTCTACAATTATGAACATTAAAGCCTACCAGTGACATAATGCAATACAATTTTAATTGTTAAACACAAGCATTTCGAAAATAGCAAAAATCCGCAATGTAAAACGCACTCATCAAACTCGTCGCCAAGCTACGGTCGCGCGCCACACAGCTGTAAGGTCACTGCCCGCTCACCCGAGCGAGCGGGCAGTGACCTAACAGCTGAGTGGCGCGCGACCGTGACTACCGCGCGCACCTTGGCGCGCTTCTTCTCTGCTACAGTTTGTACCTACATAACCGCAAACGGTCGTGTGACGTAGTGTTACGACAGCAGCGTGTTGTACGCTTTACATTGCGTGGCAAGAAAATGGAAAAATCACGAATAATTTTTTTAAATTTAAAAGGTTAGCGCCATTAATTTTTATATAGGTTCAGTGATATGTTCTTACGGCCTAAGGCAGCGAAACTCGAGATTGATTAGGGTTATCGCCTCCTTGGTCGCCAATAAAGGTAATGGCCGTCAGATAACGACATCAATGAAAAATATCCACAAGGTTGGCCCTGACAGACTTATGTATTCTTAAGGCTACTCCTCCCATCTGCAAGGCTCTCTTTCTTACAAGCAAACTTTTGCAATTAGCCATCCCGCTTCAATTGCGCGGCTCCGGTCAGAATTTTCCGTTTTCTTTGAAAACCTGTATGATTTTTTATGAATTTTCAAAAAATAAGAAAACCACATCATTTTATATTGTATTGTGAAGAATATTGTAAATTTTCATATGCTTCTGATCAACAATGTAAGAGTAAAACGGTTACAACTGGAAAAAAAGAGGTGACTTTGGAGTAGTTTTTCTTCAGTTTTATTAATTATAATAGATTTCGAGAAAAACCACATCACTTCTCATATCCTGTAGATTGTTCAGTTTTGTTTTCTGCTTAAAAAGTGCCATAGTTAATGTATAAAATGGTTACAAAGTTACTCAAAACCGGGCGGACGCCCCTTAAACACACCACCTATCATTTACAATATACGCACGGCGACAGATCAACCTACCCATAGTTCGACCTTATGTCCATGAACATAGAGTTCAACTACGGGTAGGTTGATCTGTCGCCGTGTGTACCTATTTCATTGAGAAGGTCCCAGATGGTGATATTTGATACAGTCTGCCAAGTACTTCCGGGCATCTGGGAACTGACAGACTTATGCATTCTTAAACACACCATCGTTACCCTACTATTTACAATGTATTTCATTGAGATGTCATATGATGTAGGAAAAAGTCCTGGATGGTGATTTTTGATGAAGTCTGCCAAATACTTCCGGCCAGATTGGCCCAGGCAGACTTATGTATTCTTAAACACACCATCGTTACCTACCATTTACAATGACTGGTCGTTTTATTTTCATTAGATTTTTTTAAATTTTACTTTATTGTGTTAATGTGATTTTGTTATGTCCTTTTTCTCGTCACATTTAGTTCCAATATTGGACGGACAACTGCTGGCAAACTAAAAAATTCGATGTTATTAACTTACATAATGGGCATTCTTACGCTCGGTTACCCTACATTGGGGTATAGAACTGTTAACAGGTCTTTCACATGATACTACAGCTTTAGTAAGTCGATATTCCTAGCCTTGGTTTGTTAAATCATGCTCATCTGACATGATTTGTTCGTTCACACCTAATTGTTAAATGATTGATTTTAAAGGGGTTTCGGCTAGATTGGCCCCGGCAGACTCATGTATTCTTAAAGACACCATCGTTACCTACCATTTGCAATGTATTTCATTGAGATCTCATATGACGTAGGAAAAGGTAAAAAATTTTGATTTTTGATGCAGTCTGCCAAGTACTTCCGGCCATCTGGGAACTGGCAGACTTACGTTTCCCCTCTCTACGAATGAAGGGCTATATGTTGCCACCAGTTTCATAATGATGTCATATGACGTAAGTAAGGCTTAACTAAACGGCTAACCTAACCTAACAGTTAAACAGATCAGTTTTAAAGGAGTTTCGGCCAGATTGGCCCTGGCAGACTTATGTATTCTTAAACACGCCATCGTTACCTACCATTTACAATGACTGGCCGTTTTATTTTCATTCGATTTTTATTAAATTTTACTTATTGTGTTAATGTGATTTTGTTACGTCCTTTTTCTCGGCACATTTTGTTCCAATATTGGACGGACAACCGCCGGCAAACTAAAAAATTCGATGTTATTAACTTACATAATGGACATTATTACCCTCGGTTACCCTAAATTGGGGTATGGAACTGTTAACAGGTCTTTCACATGATACTACAGCTTTGGTAAGTCGATATTCCTAGCCTTGGTTTGTTAAATCATGCTCATCTGACATGATTTGTTCGTTCACACCTAACTGTTAAACGATTGATTTTAAAGGGGTTCCGGCCCAATCTGGCCGGAGATGTCATATGACGTAGGTAAAGGTCAAAAATTGTGATTTTTGATGCAGTCTGCCAAGTACTTCCGGCCAACTGGGAACTGGCAGACTTATGTTTCCCCTCTCTACGAATGAAGGGCTTTATGATGCCAGCAGTTTCATAATGATGTCATATGACGTAAATGAGGCTTAAAAATTTGACCGGAAATTCGGAATTTTTTCATACTTCCGGCCAATTTTGGGTGCATAATTCAATTGATCTTCGCTTAGTCCAACTTTTTCGACCGTGTGCCATGCATTTCATGGTGATGTCATGTCACGTAGGTAACCATGCGGCCGGCTCACGGATTATTATGTTTGGGCTCACTTTTGTCCTCAACCCAAGTAAGGATTTATAGAAGCAGAGAATGGCACTAGGACTAGGTGGATAAAAATATGCATATTTTTTAGTTTTTATAAATTCGTGTAGTAATTTGAATGACGTACTTACCTAGTGTCTTTCTTGAGTCAGGCACCAGTCTCCACAATACAAAACTGTTCCATAGTGTAAATAAAATCAGTGATGAAGCTCAGTGGTCGCGTGCGGGGTACGGCGGGGGACGGGCGTACCATAACTCAATTCGTTGTTAGGGTAGCGCGCAAGCAGCGCGGGCCGGGACGCACTCCTCCCGGCCCCCGCACGCCCCGCATGATTGGCCTGCCGCGACCGCTGAGCTTCACCACTATTAGTTATTAACACTATGACTGTACGCTCTAAATATTTAGTTCTAAAATATTTCCTGTATTTGTGGAGAACAAAGTAAACTTTATTTATTATTATTAGATTGAACAACAAGGAACAACTGTTCATTTAAGCTTTTCAAATTTATTTTCAAATCAATATACATATCTTTTTTATCCTTTAAATATGTAAACCTAACCATATATTTTTAGGTATTATCATTTCACTTTTTGTTTTGTTCCTTTTTATAATTTGTTAACTTGATCTACCATTTGTAATAGTTATAGAAGAGCGGAATATCCCCACACAAGCAAATTTTTTTGCTAAAAAGGACATAACCATACCATAACCTGATTTGTATCGTAGATTAAGTTACTGAAATAAACACTTTTTTTTTTATTTAATAGATTTTTGCTGTCCTCGTAATTGTAAATTTATTTTTACACGTGGATAACAAGTTACTCATCTCGTCTCGATTGTTGTGCGATTATGAAGGCTATGTTTAAACCTTCTGTCACCATTCTAGGCTCACCATTTATTTGGACCGGGCCAATTTAATTGTTTTTACATATAAATAATGTAAATCATATAAATGTACTACGTACTTACGGTCATCGACAGAGGTGCTCAAAATATTGAAATCCATACTAACACCTATTAAAAAGTATTTCATGTAGGTATAAACTAGAGGCATTATTTCATCTTTCTGTTAAACCCTTTAGATCTAGACGATAAAATATTGGAAAACATGCTCACTTGCGAATTTCAATAAATGGCATAGTCACTACCTATTTCCCTTTTATTTGTTAGTAAATTTCCCACATCAAAAACGTTTTATATCTAACAGAAAACGTTGGAGCCGATTATCAGAGAAAACAGGTGTATAACGCAAACTCGGTATGCTATGTTGTGAGGTAAGGTAGAGTAGCTTATACTGCATAATAGTCGTAACTAGGAAATAGCGCGATTGCGTCACCCGGATGAGAAAATGCCATAACATTTTACGCAATAAAATCATTCACATCAGAATGCAATAAATGTTTTCGCTTGGCGTTTCTGATTTTAATGGAAATGTAGGTAATAATTTGTAGACCTCATCAATAAGTATTCAAGTTAGTAAGTATATAGCTATACAGGGTGTTAGGGTAGACAGTTGCATTACTTTGATGGGTGATTGTACTCATGATACTAAACTTTTCCCAAGGAACTGGAAGATCAAAAGGAGAATTCGCAAAAAATATTTAAACTTTTCGTACAGAAGTTCGATCAGCTGACTACATTTAGAAGGTATGGGAAGTCTAAAATTTTTTTTGCTAACCTATAGGTTTCTCAGAGAAAGTTGTTCAGTATTATGGGTACAATCATATCATAGTCATAGTCATAATAGTTTATTGCTTCATGTGGTTACATAAGGTGGACACATAAAAACTAGGGATGCAACGATTACGAAGCGGTGCATCGTTTTGCATCTGTAATCGTAATAATCAGGATAAATAACGATGCAATGCACCGTAGTAAGAATCGTACGATTATTAAATCGAATTGAAAACGTCAATCGGATTGCACTTGTTGTCAAATACCAGACCTGAATACTAGATTCTAGAGCCAAAAAACAACTCAAAAAAAAAATCGGATCTCTCACTGCCATTTTAGCTCATATTTTGGAGCAAAATCTATTTTTTTTATCAGATTTGATTCCAATTTTTTTGTAATTCTACTGATTCCTATGATTTGATTTTCGGTTTGAAGTAAGGAATGCATTCTCGTTCTCGAGATATCTCGTCCTCATTTTAAAACATAAATCTCCCACGTAAATCGGACGAGATATCGCTTGATTAACGAGATTATACAGAACCATGTTACATAATTTTTTTATTTTGTTTTTCAAAGCAAATTGGCCTCTATGCATCCAAAAATCAGAATCCTGACCAAGTGAGGTGAACAAATTAGAAGAAAAATAACAAAATCTTGGAAATTTTTAAAGTTTTTTTTAATGATTTATCTTTCATTGGAATGCAAAGAAACACTAGGAAAACTGATTCTGAGTATAATCTCAACAAAATTTGCTTAAATAATCGTAATGCATCGGTTATCGTAATAAATAACGATTAATATCGTAATCGTAATCGTAATGGCCGAATCGTTGCATCCCTAATAAAAACCCCTTAAAGTAATGCAACTATGTACCCTAACCTGTATAGCTCCATCTCCATATCCATATCGCTATGTGGCTACGCTGAGGCTCTGTGTGTGTGTACGCTAGTGAGTAAGCGAATATTCTTGGTCAATGGGTCTACATCTACGAAGGCCTACATATACATTTCGAGTAGCACAGCACATGACAGTCTCGTGTCACTTCGGGAGGTGTTCCAGAAGGCGTGGCGTGCCGATGGGCCGTCTGTACGAAGACACGCCCCCAGCTTTCACTCGCTCTCCATTTTACTTTCACAAAAAGGCTTGCGATGTCTATTACAGTCGTATTAATTTAATTGGTGTATAAATTCTATCTGGATTTTGGACTAATCTGTACATAGTGAAAAAAAATCTGCTGTTTTATACAAAACTGCAGTACCGACAAAGAATCAATCAATCATTAACCTTTAAACCACAAACTCTACCCATCAAACTGAACAACTTTGACTATATGAACAAACATTTCAGAGCAAAAAAAATATCAGCTGCTCCATACTAAACTGCAATACCAACACGACTCAAATGTATGAGACAGCTGACTTTTTTTTGCTCTGACCCGTTTGCTCCCATAGTAAAAGTTTTTCAGTTTGATTGGTAGAGTATGTGGTTTAAAGGTTAAGGATACTTTTCCTTACACCCTGTATAGTTCTACATACTCGACTCAAATGTAATGTACCTACATTTGAGTTTCTTTTTTCTCGATGTATGTGTGTAGACATGTTGTGATCCATTTATAATTGTGTAAAAATTTTTATTGTATGGTACCTTATTTCAATAGGTATGGTACAATATTTTAAATGGTGAAAATTTCTCCAGCTATGGGAAAAAGGCCACCAAAATATGTTAGCTTATAGTTAGCGTATAGTTATGGAACTCATGTCTATTTGTTTGTCATAATCTCTAGATTATAGTAATAATATTAGCTATACCTTATCTAAACGGAGTGTCAAGTAATCGCAGCTGGTGCACATCTTGTTGTGGTAAAATATGTTGGTTTTTAGGGTTCCGTACCTCAAAAGGAAAAAACGGAACCCATATAAGATCACTTTGTTGTCCGTCTGTCTGTCTGTCTGTCAAGACCCTTTTTCTCTGAAACGGGTTGAAATTAATAACAAATACTAAGATCTCCGGTCCCTTGGTGGAGTAAAAAATTCAAGCTTCCAAGTCAACTCAATCAAAAGATACGAACGTTTGTTATCGAATTTTCATACTAGCAGCTCGCAAACAAAAACCAATAGGGTACTTCCCGTTGACATAGAATCATGAAAGAAGGCCCTGTAATTTGAGACCCAGACTTAGAGGTCCCATAATTCTCTCTACATGGATGTCGAGATGAACTGATGACCTAAGGGTCAGCGCACACCCAGCGTAAAACTGTTCGAGCATGCGCGAGCAGGTTTCATTGATTCAATTGATAATGAACTCTATTTCCATTGAAATAAAGTTGAAAATAGCTTGCAAGTGATTAAATCCCTTCAGCGTCTGTTCGAGTATGCTCGCGTATGCTCCTCGCGGCGACGGGAGCAGTCGCGAGCATGCGCGCGGATGCTCGCGCATGCATGAAATTTTTGGTAGTACGGAACCCTCGGTGCGCGAGTCCGACTCGTACTTGGCCGGTTTTTTTTATATTCGAAACAAATAAGTTCCTTTTTAATATGAGTACACATTGCACTTTAGCGTGCAGGGCCCGTTTATAGTGATCCAATATTTTTTAGGTTTACCTAAAAAACTATTCAATTATTATGAAATTTACTTACCTACATGTTCTTATATTGCATACAAAATGGTCGCGTCTGATTTCGAGTTTGTATGAAACGATTTCGTTCGAATGCCTAAAAGACACACAGGTAGGTCTGTCATAGTTTTTATCTTCATATTGGTTAGACTCTCATGGGAATGCGATGAAATGACGCTCCCGACTGAATCTGTTCTTACTTCTTGAAGGTTGACCTTATAAGATAATATACTTTTTTTAAACCGTTTTACTATAATATGTCGCTCGTTGCCTTCTACAGTGTGTTAGGCTAAACGAGTGATTGTACCCACGATACTGAACAACTTTCCCTAAGAAACCTATAGGAAACTCGCAAAAAGACATTTCGACCCAAATGTATGGAACAAGATTTTTTCTTTTACTCGATTTCAATGTAGGACCGGGAGTAAAAAAAAATTAATGGTCTGAAGCACTCCCTAAAGTATGTAACACATTTCATTTTACCCCCTGTATACACTTCTAACTTTTAAATCGAAAATTTAAGCGTAATATACGCCAGACAATGAAACTAAACAATTTTCCTTAATTACCTACAATTGGACGAAAATCGAGAAAAATGTTAAGGCCTCTCATGAAAATAGATCGCCTGATCCGCAAATGTTCTCGTTGTTTTACCCATGTTTACTAATTAGTTTTTTTCTAAATACACCCTTAAAATTTATATTACTGGTTATAACTAAATTTATAACCACCTAGAAATGGACGGTCGCGAATCTATGTAATTTAACCACATACATTTTTAATTACCGACCAGTTACTTTATCAATGCAACATATAAAGGAATCCTATAAATGTATTATTTTACAGTCTTAAACGATTTTATATCGTAGTTCTTAGACATAAATTATGTCGTATCGTGTGGGATCCGCTATATGCCGCTATACAAGCTTTTGATTTGAAGCGATTAGAGGACGGATCGGATTGACACAATTTTAAACTGAACAACTTAACGAAATTGAGAAAAATAATAACATTAAACAACGTTATAGAGCAGTTAGGTAGATACTGGCGTTATTACCTACAGGTTAGAGGATTATTGTATTGATGCGTGTTGAAAATATTCTAACAACAAGTTTAACCACTAGGTTACCTACGATTATTCATGGTATGCCCTGGTAGGTTGATGATAATGATAATAATTAGTAGAATAAATTATTTTGTGTGCGTGTGCCCAGCGGGGCCTTCGGTCCTAGGGCTTTAATAATAATAATAAAATAGTTTATTTCAGACATGAAGTCCATAAAATTTGTTAGTATACATAATAAAAACTTAGAAAACTAATGTTAGTAGGTACAGAATATTTTAATAGGTACAGTTACATTTAAACAGCATGCAGCTGTATCCAACGCTTTAGCATAGGGGAGTCCCATCGCTCTGCCAACACGCTCAGGACACTGTTGGAGCTGGCTCGCAGGCGGGTCAGCACGGACGCGCAACGTTTCCTCATGATGGCGTGGAAGCCATCGGTGCGCGCCTCCGCGAACATGCCCGACGCGCTACACCACCGCGGCAGCCCCATCAATGCCCTGAACGCGTTGTTATACTGGACTCGCAGATCGCTGTATGCCCTCTGCGTAAAGTTGACCCACATACTGCACGTATAAAAAGACTGGCAGTACGCTTTAAAAAGCGTGACCTTTACTGGCTCAGTACAATGTGCGAATCTGCAAACTGCTTTGAAACCTAGCTTATCATTTAGTGCTTTCGGAATATGTATGGCTTATATTTAGTGCTTCAAAGATAACTGAGTTACATTAAATCTAAGCTAGCGTCCGCCCAGCAGCGGGGTCCTTCTTTAATATAGATAAAAATGATAAAAATGGTATTAGGGTGGCTCACGGTTGTATGGGATTTTTTTTTCTTGTTATGGATTTCTAATAGTGCGGAAAAGTTGCAGTATGGTAAAAGTGTAAAGCATGATTTTTTTTTCAATTTTTTATCTAAACCTGTAAAGCCCCCGCATCGGAAACGAAAAATTGAAAAAAACTGAAAAACTGACATTATTTCAACGTTATCTCTGACAAAAATTATCAATTTTTTCTAACTGAATATTGTGTGAAAATATGCGTTAAAACTCAAATATTTATTTTAATGACAAAATATTGATATGGCAGTAGCTATATAATAATCATAAAATTATATTGTTATTCTGCCTTAAAATCTCTCTAAAGAATCAAATTTCCGCATTATTTTTCTCAACGACAATTTAGTTTGAATTGACCCTTCTCTCGCCTTTTTTGTACATAGCATGGCTGAAGCTTCGGTCGTGATTTTCATAAACCGTTCAACGGCCTGTGTGTGTGATATGGGAGGTGTAGAAATGCAGCTTCGTCCCTGCTTTGGCCACCAGATAATATTTCAACATTTGTATGAAGAGCTATCCAAAAGAACTCGACTGTTTGTCAAAAAATAACTGTTTTTTTCATCTGTAAGACTTTTTATTGATTTCATTAAATTTTTAAACTGAAGATCGTACGCTTTTAACATTTGAATAACCCTTGTATGAGAAACGGTTGGCAGTGACGCTATTAGCCATATTTTTCTACAATGGATGAAATCTATTTAGGCAATAATGGAAAAAAGAGGTTTTTTAGGGTTTTTCGATTTAAGTTTAAGATCGTACCTCTTCCATTGCGATTGTTTCATCACATATTCGTAAGTCGGAAGAACGTTTCCTTTTAGGGGCCCAATTTCACCAAACAAGGAGCATTTTATAGCACAACGTTTTTTTTTTCCATGTTTCAAAACAGTCCAAAAATAGTTAAATACTGGTTAAATAAAGTAGCCTTAGCCTTAGTAGCCTTTCACCTTAATCACAAAAGATCAAATAGAGCAACAACTAAAGGCCGCCCGTACGCGCATTGCCTCATCCCCCGAGCCTCATCCTCTATATGCAATGTTAACGATAACCATGGGCAAAACGTCAAGAAACTTTTTTTTCAATATGGGGCGATACAATAATTTATGAAATAGGACGAAAAACATGAAAAAAATATGATAATTAGTATTAGTAATTATTTGTCAAACAGGAGTCTGAAATTGACTTTTCTCAAAACTTCAGAGGCTTTGCGGGAGCACTTGCACTAATCTGATTATATTGAAGCCTTACTAAAGTTTTCATTTGAACCAAAAATGCAACTTTTTTTCACTATTAGAAATTCGAAATCCCGTAAAAAATATTTCGGTGCTTGATGCCAGGTATCTTACCATATAGTTACATTACACATTCTGCTTCTAATAAACCTGGAAAATGCAATAACATCTCGTAGTTATGATTCATATAAAATGACATTTCGTAGACAGTCGGAATCAGAAGTAGATGAGAGTGGGGCCGCTGGGCGGACCCTAGCTTTAATTTAATATAACTCAGTTATCTTTGAAGCACTAGATATAAGCCATACATATTCTGAAAGCACTAAATGATAAACTAGGTTTCAAAGCCCTAGGATCGAGGGCCCCGCTCGGCACACCATTATTTTTATGTTGCCAAGCAGTGGTAAGATTTTGGCTTTTACATTACGGCTACATTTTAATAGCGCGTCTCGTCTTTAATCGTTTCCATCCCATTTGATCAGATACATGAGGATCCAGCTTAAACCAGTCTCAACTCTTGCCATTTGCGAAAATGTAGTTTTAGTAAACAAATCTAAAGTGTTGTCACCAATACGCGAAACGCTGCTAAGGTTTCAGACGATCAATAAACCCACCTACCTCGGGTACACTTGTACAATATCACTAATTAACTTTCAGTATAACAATAACCGACCCCCTACGTCACTAAAACAACTTAACAAAACACAGAAGCTGTAGAAACGCTTTAAATTAAACATTGCACGTAGTGGGAGCCCAGAATTTTAACTTTGAACTATAGTTCAAAGTTCCCTAACACCCTGTATTATATATCATAAAGGGTGTTAGGGTAAACAGTTGCATTAGTGTAAGGGGTGATTGTACCCATGATACTGAGCAACTTTCCTTAAGAAACCTATAGAAAATTCGCAAAACAAAATTGTGGCCATTCCATACTAAATGCAATTAGCTTATCGAACGTTTGTATGAAAAGTCGATTTTTTTATTGCGAATTTCCCTTATGTTCCATTGTGAAAGTTGTTCAGTATCATGAGTACAATCACCCAATACGGTAGGTAATGCAACTGTCTACCCTAGCACCCTGTATATTCAGGGCGAAAAAATAGCTGAGGAGGTAGTAGGGGTGGATGAGAGATTACCAAAAAACTATCTGTGAAGCTTCAGATAGGAGCCGAGGCATTTTCAGACAAATGTCAGATCTGCTTACCAGGAAAAGATGTAATGAAAAAAAATTTACGATTATTATTATAAGCAAATCAACACAATCTTGACCACTAAAGAATAATAATTATCATAAAGCAGGACGCTGCGCTGAAAAATCTACGTAGTACGTAGTTAGTAATAGGGTCCCGTTTTCACCCTTTGGGTACGGAACCCTAAAAAACAAAGTCAAAAGCTTCCAAAAAATTATAGATGAAAGAGGTGAAAAAACCAAAATAGCACAATCCAAATGAAGCAGAGACGACGTGTTTTGATTATGTGTTAAGTAAACATAGGTTACAGAAAGGATACAGGCAGGTAAAGACCTGGTAGTACCTAGCAACAACCAGGGCTATGCTTATTATGCTGCCGCCCCAGCGTAAAGAGCAGTAAGATTATGTTGCATAATTTCAAGAAATCGACACTAAGGTACAGATTTCGTCACATTTTTGACAAATTTTATTTTTTGACTAAGTTAAGTATACGTAATATAGTCACGATGTATGAAGTATAATTAAAACTCGCGCCTGGGCTATAAATGTCCGGCCTTGTGTTGTTACTGGGATTATCATTAGCAATATTACAACATGAATGTGATTATCATTAGTAACAACATTTCTACCAGAGACTGATAGCTATCTCTAGGTCTTGACAATTTTACACTATGTAATGAAATATTGTATTTTGAAATGAAATGAAATTGTATTTATTTCAGGTCACTATGAACCCATATAAAAGCACAAACATAGTACATTATTAATACATTTATTATTATTAATAATTTTAATTGTACTTTGTACATTTTGTTTTGTTTAAAAGATGTGTGTTGTAGAGTTTCTGGCCGCATCTTCTCTCAACGGAACACCTTCCGACGCGTGGTAGAGTCAAAAAATTACGTTAAAAAGCTTCGATCAAGTATAGGTAGATTTTGAAACGCCGCTCGAAAAATGGCACCATCAAAGCAATGCACAATCTGGCAGCGTGGCTTGTATCGCTCTCAGTCGCTAATCGACCGTGCCTGCAAAAACAACTCACGAAAAGTGCAAAAAACAAGATGGAGTGTCATACTTTCAGTAAGTATCGCTTTGTAATCACATTATCTTCAATATTTTTTATATATCATGGCATTTAATCGCATTTTTTCCAATATTTTTGTTCATTTACAACCTCGCGGCAAGCACGCAACTATCCCTTTCACTCCCGCCTGCGCGAGTATAGTGAAAAAGAACCGAGGATAATGCCTTAGAACAAGGTCGAAGGAGTCGTCATTACTTTTTTTTTTTTTTCTTTTTATTGTGTTACATTTTAATGACTTATTTGATTGAATGTTTCGATCATTATTGTTTTCCGCAAAATGAAACTTAACTCTAATAAATTAATTTTGAAGTTGAAAATATGTATTTATATCTGTATAAGTAAGAATTGACGCGGCGCGCCGCAGATTGGGTTTGGTTTAAGCGAGCGCGCATGATGGTTTTCTCGTTTTGTCGCTTTGTCGTGCGTGGAATGCTAGCCCTACTGTTTATCTACCCTGTATTTGATCGCAGCCTACAACCGTTCCTTTTATATTTGAGAGTCAAAGCAATATTACTTCAAGTTTACTATTCACCCTAATCAATTGCATAATAAGTGCAAAACAAAGGTAGGTACCTAATCAGGGAAGCACCATAATTCTTCACCCAAGAAATACAAGGTTTTATAGGGAATAGGGCTAAAGATGCATTCAGTGTCATCCAATATTTTTTCTTCACATAAAATCTTATCACAAAGAATCGCTCTTCTGATGAGATTTGTTTAATGAAATTGTAATTTTATCACGTATTATTAGTTTTTATAAACTAAAAAAAAAATTTTCAGCGACTCCACACCTCCTATAATCCATGTTCCAAGCCACAGTGACAAGCACATGGCGCCAGTGTGACCAGATACAATTTTACGAAAATACCGAGCCACCGAGGAAAACATCATGAGGAAACCTGCATGCTTCAATTTCGATGCATGTATTGTACCTGTTGTCCGTTACAAGTGGCGACGGGCTCACTCCCTGTCGCACTGTACAGAGTTTCGGTACTACTAGTGAAACGTGGATGTTCTGAAGTTTCAGAATATCTCTGACTACCATCGGGGAATATAGTCGTGAGCATATGCATGCATGCATGCCGAGGCACCTCAAAAAATACTGAAATATACCAACTTGCACAGGGAAAATATACCAATAACAATACTGATTTTCAAATCAAGTTTTATTCATTTAACATCACAATAAATGTTAGAATGGATATTTTAACATTATATTCGGTTCGGAGGATTAAAATGACAAAAACGTAGATACTACTAATTTGGGGAAATTCCTGAATTATCGAAAGAAAAACCTCAAAGATTAAGTCAAGTGTCATGTCCTATCTGTTACTTGGGGTGGTTGGGGATCTACCTCCTAGTGGTCCACCCTGGGCAACGCCGCCACAGACTACAACAAGTTCGTGGTGTCGGCTGAACGATCCCCCACAGCGGTGGTAGGCTCCGCAAGGAGCCGCCTGGCTCGCGACCACCCTCCTGCCGGAGTCCGGCGCCAAGCAGCTTGCTGCGTTCCGTCGGTGTGCAGGAGTCCCAGCGCCATTGGGGAATGGGAAAAAGTCAGTTGCGCTACTCAGAACCGGTCTTGACCTCTGAGCAACACTGTACCGGGAAACTCATTTTGGAGGGTAGCGGGATCCGAAGCACGGTGACAGTCGTTGGCCGACCGCAGTTAGTAGGGGGCCCAAGTAGTGCGCTAGCCACGTGTGAAAGGCTGCCCCACACAACTTGCGAAAAATCCCGCAATGCTCCACCGTGCCAGTTGGCGACTGGAAGGGAGGACCCGGTGGCCATTGCGGGGGGGTTCGGGCGTCCCCGCAGTCTCCAAATGAGTTTCCCACCAGTCAGTCGAGCTCATGAGGTCTTCTAGGGTACCTGAGTGGCATCTCGACTTTTTTTCCACCTCTCCACCACTCGACAAACTATGAAAAACAAAGTCACAAAAAAGAAAATGGTTAGACAACGGCTGCACTTCCTCCCACTCAAAGTGCACCTCAGTAACATACGAGGTCTGCACTCAAATCTCGATCCGGTCCACCACCACCTCGAGACCGAGAAGCCACACCTATTCTTTTTAACGGAGACGCAGATAGCAACCCCGTCTGATACGGCGTACCTCAACTACCCAGGATACTCGTTGGAACATAAGTTCAAGAGGCGAGCTGGGGTCTGTGTGTATGTTCGCGACGACATTTGCTGTCGGCGTCTCCGTTGCTTTGAGGTTTCCGGGTTCTCCGTATTATGGCTTTTTGTAGACACCGGAATGGAGAAATCTCTCTACGTCGGTGTCTATCGATCGCACGACGGTGACCAGGAGACAACCAGGCTCATGGAGTATCTCACTGAGACGGCAGAGACAGCCCAACGAAGGTATCCAACGGCGGAGCTTGTTTTTCTGGGGGACTTCAATGCCCACCATAGCGAGTGGCTGTTCCCGTTCCAGTTAACTGACCATGCTGGGAGAGAGGCGCGCAAGTTTGCATTATCGCTAGATCTCACCCAGCTGGTGAATCAAGCAACGCGGGTACCGGATGTTGATGGTCATACGCCCAATTGTTTGGACCTTCTGCTGACTTCAGATCCAGACAGGCACTCAGTATCGGTCTCTGCCCCGCTGGGAACGTCCGATCACTGTCTGGTGAAATCCGTGTCGATCTGCTCTCCTCCCGATGACAGCCCTAAGGGCACGAGGCGAGTCTGGCGATACGGGTCGGCAGATTGGGATGAGATGCGGCATTTCTTTGCGTCTTACCCGTGGCGGCAAGTGTGTTTTTCTTCGAGTGACCCTGCTAGTTCGGCTGATGCGGTTGCGGACGTGATACGACAGGGAATGGAATATTATATTCCTTTCTCTGACATCTCACTCGGTCACAAAGCCCAACCTTGGTACAATGCGGATTGTGCTCGCGCTGAGGCTAAAAAAGAAGCCGCCTACCAAGCATGGGTCCAAGCTCGCGACCGCAAAGTTAGAGCTTGTAGGGTTCGCGCGAAGAAGAGGGCCTTTAATTCTGCCGCCAAGTCCTGCAAACGGGTGATCCGGAGGGCTCGATTCGACCATGTCAGCCGCATTGGAGCCAAACTGGCATCCTACCCTTCTGGTAGTAAACAGTTCTGGTCCCTTTCAAAATCGGTCGAATCCAACTTCTGCCGTCCCACTTTGCCTCCCATGCAGAAGCCTGATGGGTCGCTGGCTCACTCCGCAACTGAGAAAGCTAATTTATTTGCTTCTCTGTTTGCGAGCAATTCACGTCTGGACGCTGGTGCCAAACAGCCGCCAACCATCCCTCGTTGTGATTCTTCGATGCCGGAGGTCACAATACATACAAAAGAGGTCCGCAGAGCATTGCGTAGTCTGGATGTGAATAAGGCCAGTGGTCCTGATGGTATACCTGCAAGAGTGTTGAGATATTGTGCGCCTGAGTTGTCTCCTGTTCTAACACGCCTGTATCGCCTCTCTCTCAGAACAAGAACGGTGCCTAAATCCTGGAAGCTTGCGAATGTGCAACCGGTACCCAAGAAGGGCAGTCGTGCCGACCCCTGCAACTACCGCCCTATCGCCATTACTTCCATTCTCTGTAAAGTCATGGAAAGAGTACTTAACAGTAAGTTGCTGTCATACCTAGAAGACAATGATCTACTCAGTGATCGCCAATATGGCTTCCGCCGGGGGCGATCGACTGGGGATCTTCTTGTGTATGTGACGCACTGCTGGGGCGAGGCCATCGAGAAGCACGGTGAAGCACTGGCTGTATCACTTGACATCTCGAAGGCCTTTGACAGGGTATGGCACGCTAGTTTGCTGAGCAAGCTTCCCGCTTATGGCATCCCCGCTGATCTTTGCAGCTGGATATCTGATTTCTTGAGAGAACGGTCGATTAGAGTTGTCATTGACAGCTGCTCTTCTGACCTTATGGCAATTGATGCTGGAGTTCCTCAAGGGTCTGTTCTCTCCGCGACACTTTTCCTGCTGCACATCAATGACCTCCTTGTGTCAGGTATTGTTGGGTATGCAGATGACAGTACTGTCATGGAGAGATATGTATCTGGCGCAGGGGCCAGCGGGGATAAAATACGCTCGCAGAGGGAGGCCATGGTTGAGCGGACAAACTTGACTTTAAGTGTTGTCTCCCAGTGGGGTGACAATAATTTAGTCAACTTCAACGCCACCAAAACACAGGCATGTCTGTTCACCGCAAAAAGGAGTCCGTTTAATCTGACTCCTACTTTCCGGGGTACATCTGTCCCTGTTTCCGACAGTCTTGGGCTTCTGGGTATAAGCTTGACCACAAAACTCAACTTCGGCGCTGACATCGAGTCTAAGGCTCAAACTGCGGCCAAAAAGCTGGGCATCTTAAACAAGGTGAAGCGGTACTTCACTCCTGGACAGCTCTTAGTATTGTATAAAGCTCAGGTCCGATCATGTATGGAGTACTGCTGCCACCTGTGGGATGGCTCAGCCAAGTATCAACTTGCCGCACTCGACTCGGTTGAACGCAGAGCCAGGAGGCTCATTGGCGATAGTAAGCTGGTGGAGGCCAAGCTTCATAGCCTAGCCCACCGCCGCAGAGTGGCCTGCTTGTCGGTCTTCTACAGATTGTACTTCGGTGAGTGTGCCCTAGAGCTGCATGAGCTCATCCCACCTTCCCCTTTCTACTATCGGACTTCCAGACGCACCGCGGGATATCACCCCTTCTTGGTTGACATCCCACATATCCGCACCAAGCGCCTTTCTGAATCTTTTATAATGCGCACAGCCAAGGAGTGGAATGCCTTACCTGCGTCAGTATTTCCGAGTACTTACAACCCGAATTCCTTTAAAGTACGAGTGAATAGGCATCTTCTGGGTAAGCTCGCTACATCTACGACCCCATCTTCGTCCTGAGGACTGGATTGAGGTCAAGAGCAAACCCATAGTTAATAAAAAAAAAAAAAAAAAAAAAAAACTTACTGATCTTTGCTCCAGAATGAAAATGTGGACTAAATCCGGGAAATTCCCTGAAAATGTTCACGAGGACGATCGCTACGGTGCTGCTATACTTAACTTTTTATGCAAAATATACAAAAAATTCTGACTTCCGCCACTACATCTACAAAAATACTTATGCTCGGAAAAGTCGATAAAATATACCAAAAAAGTATTAAAATACAGAATCTGGTCACACTGCATGGCGCGGCGGCACGGATTATTGCGGCGCATCGCCATTTTGCCGCCATTGGCTATATATCGCCTTACTATTCTAACGCACGTCAAATTAAATGAGCACGTCTCGCTCCTGCGTGTGCACTGTTTGGTGAGCGCAGTTCCAAAATGACGTTACACGCATATCCTTTGTGACGATTTTGTACTTTATTACTTTAACCGTAAAGGTCATTTCAAAATGAATATTTTTTAATAAGTAAAAAGTGAAACAACTGGCTTTCGACGTTATCACTGCGCATTAAGGTCTATGTTAAAATGAAAGTCTGACGAGGTATATACCTGAATAAGTATGAATTGACGCGGCGCCGCAGATTCGGTGTGGTTTTGTATAAGACTGTACGTCTATCCTATATTTGGTCGCAGTTAAAAAGCTATCTATATGATATTATTTTGAATAAAAAATTTTGAATTTTGAATTTATACTTAATTTATACTAATTTAACTTGTGTTTCCGTGCTTGTGTGTAATGTATCAACAGCTGCAGTCAACGGTCTTGCAAAGAAAAGAAAATAAAACATGAAAATAAGCCGAAAAAGAAAAAGGTGGAGACACAATACGGATGCCTTCTTGGCTTCTTGGAAAGTTCGTCAGCAGTTGCAAACAATAGAGAGGACCGGGGAGTAAAAGGGGTGGCCTTCTACCCGCTTCTAGAAGCGGGACAAAGAGACTACATAAAAAACAACGGGTTGCACTCCGGGAGTGCCGGCAGAAGTGAAAACTTCTTAGTTTCTCTCGTCTCCAGAGATCTTTCGTCTTACGAATGTCCCGTGGATCTTACGTCATCGTCTTACCAATTTTGTCTTACGAATTTTCGATCACGATCAGGGTGACATCACGGTCCTGACGCGAGTTTATCATGTTTTACCCATCCCAAAAAGTACACAACGCCGCTAAAGAAGTTTTCACTTCAAAAATGTATGTAAGTGCCGCTGCACTAACAAACCCATAGCAAGTACACTAATATTGTTACTTATACTAAACAACCCTTGCTATGATGTAGACCATAGTGCCATTATCATGGCATAAAAGTTTCCGGTAAGCTAATAAAATTAGGGTTTGTATAATAATATTTATTGTAAACTCAATTTAGTCAAAAATATTACTTACCTGCTCTTTACGCAAGAGCTGCAGGCAGAATACAACTTTGTGCCAAGAGCATTTGGTGTCTTTGCAAGGACAACACAAGATGCAAATAGGCATTAACTTGCAAATAGGAACAGACGCTGAACCAAACCTACAGGTAATGATTACAGGAGGGATATTGCTAAAATATCCTTGCGATGCGAATATGAATCAAAGAAGATGTTACCTATTTTTTCTTTAAAAGAGTTTAATAACAAAATAATATAACAAACGGAAAAAAAATAACAATTTTAACGATTTGTCCTACAAAATTGTTAATTGAAGCTCCAATTAAAAGTTTTTAATTTATTTAACTCTTTCTCTCATTTACGCGTATAGAAGCTAGTTAGAAGTTTCAATACTTTTTTCCCTTTTCCTACCGATCGCTGAATTATTAGGGTTCCGTACCCAAAGCCTACGCCTACGTTGTCGTAGGTCGTAGACGGACGGACCTTTTGTCTGTCTGTCTTACTTACCTACCTATAAAGAGCTGTACCTATCTTTCGAACAGGATATTTTATGCGTTATTATGGCAGATTTACTAACAAATCATTAAAAAAAAAAAGTAAAAACGGATCCCCATACGAGAAACGTGTTTTTTCAACGTATTTTGTTTATTTTATTTTGTCGTAATATTGTATGGTGGTACGGAACTCTCCGTGCGGAGTACAACTCGCACTTGGATGTTTTTACGGAACCCTATAGAGACGTGTCTTGAACTATCACAAAAGGTTGAATGTATAATAATAGTGCGACAACACATTATGTGACGGACGACGATGCCTTTATATACTACAGGTTTCTTCTTAATTTGCTGGCAGTTTTATAAGAGGATTACCTTAGACCATCAATCAATCTCAATGGGACAAACATCGAAAACGCGAAAAAAGAATCAGCTGTCCTACAGGGTTATTTGTAATTCGACGTATTCCTTTCAAGACGTTAAAGGGCAGCCTAAATGCAATTATGTGAACCCCCATATTTGGGGTCGGAAATCAATAGTTTTCGAGATATTTGGAATTTAAGGTTTTTTACCAAAAAACCCATTTTTTTACACATGTTCTTAAATTTAAAAAAATTTGCTTATTCTATGGCGTCAATTTGAATTTTAATTCATAGCCCTTTTTCCGAGATTTTTTCAGTAGAGGACGGCCAATACATGGTCTGCAAGAAGCCCCGACTTGACTCCATGTAATTTTCATGTCTGGGGACACATGAAAGACCTTGTTTATCAAACCACAGTAAACGACGTAGAAGAGTTAAGGCAGCGCATAATAAACGCAGCGGAGGTAATGAGATTTTACCTTTACTTCAAGAATAACTAAAAATGAACTAAGAAAGTGCTTGCGTGTATGTGTTCGGAACCGAGGGGCTCACTCTGAGTAAGATGTGTAGATTTAAATTAATAAAAAAATTTATCTAAAAAAAAATCATACAATTTTTCTCCAAGAGAATGTTGCCTCTACGTATCACGTACTAAGTAAAAAACCTTTTTTGATATTATAATTCCAATTATTTCTAGAACATTTATACCTCTTTAGAAAGCTAACAAAACGAGAAAGTTATTTTAGTAAAACGCACACTTTGCTCACAAATTGCTCGATTTCAAGACTTTGTAATTTTTTTCAAAAATTAACCGTCATTGTTATTGATTTATGAAAAAATCTCGGAAAAAGGGTTATGAATTAAAATTTAAATCGAAGCCATAGAATAAGCAATTTTTTTTAATTTAAGGAAATGTGTGAAAAAATGGGTCTTTTGGTAAAAAACCTAAAATTCCAAATATCTCGAAAACTATTGTTTTCCGACCCCACATATGGGGGTTCACATAATTGCATTTAGGCTGCCCTTTAACGTCCTAAAAGGAATACGTCGAATTACAAATAACCCTGTATACATTTGACACCATGATAACATTTAAGGAGTGGAATGCCCTACCTGCGTCAGTGTTTCCGAGCGCTTACAACCCGAATTCCTTTAAAGTACGAGTGAATAGGCTTCTTCTGGGTAAGCTCGCTACATCTTCGACCCCATCTTCGTCCTGAGGACTGGATTGAGGTCAAGAGCAAACCCATCCTTAATAAAAAAAATTAAAAAAAAAGTCGAGTAGGTTTGCAGCTGATTTTTTTTCGCGATTTCGGTGTTGGTCCCATATAGTAAGTTGATCAGTTTGATGGTCTGATCATCCCCTTATAAAAGTGTCAGCATATTAAGAAGGAGCCTGTATATTATATAGTTTGACGAATTTATCAATAAAATAGATCATCCCCTTATAAAAATGTCAGCATATTAAGAAGGACCCTGTATATTATATAGTTTGACGAATTTATCAATAAAATACCATAAATCAATTCGCATTATGACAATAATTTATAGCTGGTCGTTCTCTTCGATCGTTTTTCTGCGCATACCTATAGACTTAACATTGTTATCTCTTTAATTCTACCAACAACACAGCGGACCCTGCGATCACAGTCAGCCAACCAGAATGTGACAGTTTAATAAAGAATATCTACATAGAACCTATATGCTACGGTGACAAGAAATAGGAATTTAAAAAGTCTAGGAAGCATCGATGTGGGATGCTATTTGTATTACCACAATTAGACGTAATCTGTACCGACCTTGCTACACAGAAGGTTGAGTAATGTAATCAATTATGACCTTGTCTCTTCGCAGCAGGTCATGTGTGTTTAATTGATTGCATGCAACAAAGGTGAGAAGTTAGCGCTAAGATAAAAGGCGTTGAAAAAATTATATTCCGTTGTGAGAAGCCATGTGCTCACGGCTTTAATCCCCGAGGGGGTAGTCAGAGATATTCCGAAAACTTAGAATATCCGAATATCCACGTTTCGCTAATAGTACCGAAACTATATCCAGGGTAACGGGTAGTGAGCCTGTCGCTCCTTATAAACATGCATCGAAATTAGTGTATGTTTCCTTACGATGTTTTCCTTCACCAAAAAGTCAGTACCTGTCAGTACATAAATTCCTAAGAAACTCATCATATTTGGTACGAGTCGCCCTGGACGGGGTGCTAATCGAATCCACCCGGTAACCTACACAGAGCATATCAAAGGGGGTGCTTCAGAGCCAAAATCGAAAACGCAAAAAACAGCTTTTCCATTGAAAACGTCATTGGCTACCCGACCCGAATGGACGGAAAGCTGGTTTTTAGGGTTCCGTACCTCAACAGGAAAAAACGGAACCCTTATAAGATCACTTTGTTGTCCGTCTGTCTGTCTGTCTGTCAAGACCCTTTTTCTCTGGAACGGGTGAAGGTATCAAGTTGATATTAATAACATATACTAAGGTCTGCGGTCCCGTGGTGGTGTAAAAAATTCAAGCTTCTGAGTCAAAGATTTAATTATTATTTAGATAAGTACGTGTATTATATTTATATCCCTTTCTCAATTTTATATTTTTTGTACATTTTTTATATCATGTAGAAAGCGATTTAGATCTAAGTTGGCTATAGTACTGTAGCCACGGAACTATCTAATGAATCATTTATATGAACGGGTACTTATACTTAATAGCAAAAGTTGGTTTGTTATGGAAACTACATGAAACCATTACCGTAGCTGATTCTTGTGTGCAGCTGGACGTAAGCAAGCGCGCGCAAACCATAACATGGTCAGTATATTTTCTTCGAGATGGTGAAATAGGGCCAGAAGCTATAAGCTATAAGTGAAGATCGATTTAACTCCCATGGTTTTCCAAGAAAGTTATAATTTAAAATCTCATCTTCTTACATTTTCTCACACGTATTATCTATAAGTAATGTAATCGGTTTAACACTAAGTAAATATGCGTTACATCTTAAGTAGTTTAAGTACCCCCTGTACTTACTTCAGACCATCAAACAGAACAACATTTACTATGGAGCCAACATTGAAATCGCTACCAAAAATCTGCTGATCCATACATTTGGGTCAAGTTTTGGTCAAGTGGAAGTAGGTGAGTTTTATGACGACATCGTTCAATAAGAGAGGGTTTTTTGAAGTAGAACTTCTTTAGGCGCGACCACTGGCGCGACACTCAGATTTTTTTTCTGACAGAAGTTACGCTCAGTATTCTATAGTCTGTGTAGTTTCCGCTATTCAAAAATAGTAAACGTCAAAGAAGTTTTACTTCAATCGCGCGTAAAGATTACACGCACATACATTTTTTTAACGCATCCCCTTAAAAAAAATTATATGGTGAAATATATTGATTTGCATTGGATTTAATTTAAACTTCGTACAAATAGCATAGCAGCTTCAGAAGATCTGAAGGATGATCTGGATGTAAATAGGGAGCGCAGGGCATTGTCGGTGAGGGGTAATATGCTGGTTCAAAGGTTTGCTGGTTGTACAGCAACAGTCAAACTAACGCTTTTCAAAGCATACTGTCAATCTTTCTACTCAAGCGCCCTTTGGACTGATTTTACCCAAAAAGCCTACAGTGCCTTGCGTATTCAATACAATAACAACTTCAGGGCTCTGTTCGGGCTCCCTCGCTACTGTAGTGCCTCCGGAATGTTTGCTGATGCAAGTACAGATGACTTTTACGCAATTATGCGAAAGAAACTTGCATCAGCGGTACACCGTGTTCGTGCGAGCTCGAACAGAGTGCTGAAAATGATTGCTGACAGAATGGACTCCCCTCTGCTTGGTAGATTTACTGAATTACATGTGTTCGGCATGCGGTAGATCTGCCAGGTAGGGAAGTAAGTAGCCACCTCTGCTTGATGTTTTATTTATTTATTTATGTTATAATCTACTAACATAGTTTATAAGTTCTCCAGTACCTACTAACATTTTTTGTATGGACTATGTTGTCTGAAATAAAAGATTTTTATTTTTATTTTTATTTTATTTTTTTTATTATAGCATATGCTCAAGAGTATATTCCCCGAGAGGGTAGTGGGAGATATTCCTAAACCTCAGAACTTCTACGTTTCACTAAGTATACCTACTGAAACACTGTCTAGCGTGACGGGTGAGCCTGTCGCTTCTTATAATGGACGGGTAGGGCAATAACATGCCTCGAGATTGAATCACGCTGGTTTCCTCGCGATGTTTATATATTTTATGGCTGAATTTGGAGAATTTGAAATATGTCTGTAACATCTTATAATACCCAGTTTAAAGCGAATAAATGATTATGATTATGATTATATAAATAATAAATAATCTACTGTAAAAATATTAAACACTTATTTAACCGTTTCTCGAAATTCATCTCTTGAAGATAGAAAGGAGCTGGCAATGTTTTTATTACAAGTAAAGAACATAAAGCACGGAATTATAAAAGTACAACTTAGCATTTCATTTCAAGCTGTGTATTAATTGCAAACAAAAAAAAATTACGAAACACCTATTTCAATTTCAACATTTTCAACCAGCTACGTACTACGGTTCTAAAGCCATTTAAAGGTAGGACAGACAGACCTACATCCGACATCCGTCTTTCTATCTTTCAGACGCTTACGATACAGGGTGTAAGGAACTGTTTCATTAAATAAGAATCATCAAAATCGGCCCATGCGTTTGGTCTCTAGTGTGCCACAAAGAAACAAACTTACATACAATCAAACACATTCCTTTGCGTCGCGCAGTCGGGTCAAAGAAATATTTTTCTGAAAAAGGACAGAGTTATATTGTATAGCTACGCTACGGCTACGGAACTATATTACGGACATATCCGACATGCTCTCGTCTAACAAGATTTTTTTTAAATTAATTTATGAAAACTGTTACCTAACTATGCCTTATTTTCTTTTACTTAGATCGCAAATTATTTTACCGAGAAAACTTTATTTGCTTGATTATCATTTTTCTTATTTTGGGATTTTATTATCTGTCAACATGCCAAAAGACAATGCAACTTTTCCTTGTATGTTTGGCCCAATTTTTTTTTATGAAAACCTTTGCTTATTGATAGACCGTATCACCAATAGTAACTTTTAGTAAAGCACCCGCAAATCCATCCCGGAGGAAAAAAGATATAGCCATTTGAAAAAAAAAAAATGTTTTTCTTTTTTTATTAAAAAATGAATTTATTCATGTGAAACGAGAACAAAGCTACTATATTATATTATTTAGGACCTAACCTAACCTAACAAATCCTCTTTTACTCTTTTCCTCTTTTTTTGGACCTATCCAGGGTCCAAAGATGAAACCTATGCTAATAGACCTTATCACAAAAAGTAACTTTTACTGTAGCACCAGGAAATCGATCACAGAAAAACAGATATGGCTAGAAGAAAAAAAATGCGTTTTTCTATTATTTAAAAATGATTTCATTCATGTGAAACGAGTACAAAGCTACTATGTTATATAATTTATGTCCGCAGTCAGTGAGTAAAAGAGGATTTGTTAGGTTAGATTAGGTTAAGTTGTCGGGTTAGGTTAGGTTAGGTTCAAGGCCTAAAGATGAAACCTATGCTAATAGACCTTATCAACATAACACCCGGAAATCCATCACAGGAAAAAAGATGTGCCCAGAAAAAAAATTGTTTTCTTTAATATTTAAAAAATTATTATATTCATGTGTAATGAGTACAATGCTAATATTGTATTATTTATCCGCGGTAAGTGAGTAAAAAAGTATGTTAGGTTAGGCAAGGTTAGGTTGTTAGGTTAGGTTAGGTCCAATGCCCTAAGATGAAACCTATGCTAATAGACCTTTACATTTTTTTTTTAAATGGCTATATAATTTTTCCTCCTGGATGGATTTGCGGGTGCTTTACTAAAAGTTACTATTGGTGATACGGTCTATCAATTAGCATAGGTTTCATCTTTGGGCAACACCAAAAAAAATTTTGGGCCAGAAAGTTGCATTATCCTTTTGTTCCAATAGATGCAAAAATGAGCAAGTAATGAAGTGGCGCATACAGACTACAGACAGAATTGGACGAAACCATTAGGGTTCGTTTCTTTACCATGGAACCCTAAAAAAGAATTATAGGTACAGGGTAAACTAGATAACATTAGCATCCTTTTAAACTAAGAGTCTACCCATCAAACTGAACAACTTTAACTAAGGGAGCAAACCGATCGGAGCAAAAAAAAGTGAGCTGTTCATGTTCCATACTAAACTGCAATGCCTAACTCAAATGTATGCAACAGCAGATTTTTTTTGCTCCGATCATCGGTTTGCTCTCATAGTATAAGTTGTCCAGTTAAATGAGTTGTTTTAAAAGGATGCTAAGCTAATGATATCAATTTCACACTGTAGTATAAGGTACACGGTTCGGAAAAAACAGACACTCAGAATGAAAATTTTCTGATAAAGTAGGAATAATACAAGGTAAGTACAAAAATAAATCCAAGGGAGCTGTTTATATTAAATTGAAATTGCATATTTTAGAAGACGTAGACTAGAATACCTTGACATATTTGCGTTTAAGAATACTCTAATCTTTAAAATTATTCTAGAGCTTCAAACAATACCCAAACTCGAAATTTTACCTAACTGAAGGTTAATTTAGCAAACAATTGTTTAATCTATTCACAACCCACAGAAAAACTCACTGGTGGTCAAACTGGTGATAGTGAGGAGGTGGAGGCTGCAACTCGTGGAGCTGGAGGTAGAACTCGTGGACGCGCGCGTACTCGCGCGCCATGCCGCGGGTACACACCGCGCACGCTCGCGCTCGCACGCGTCCGCACCGCGCGGCGATGTCACTCTACTGAACTGACTGAACCGACGCGACGTGACGCACAAACAACACCCCTACGGCAAGGGCTTTAGTAAACAACAGATTTTTCGAAAGACGGTTTCCTCGCTTCATCGTCAGCTTGTCAACTCTAACAAAGTCAATAACGACATGTTTTTTTGCTTTTGGGAGTATAGTCGAAGTAACCCCTTTTGCATAACGGCATTAAAACATGGCACATTTTCCGTAGTTATCAAAATCTGTAAGAAATTGACTGCCAGCCAGTTACAAACCCCTGGCGAAAAGAGACTGTTCTTCAGCAGTGAGTAGATATTACAAAACTAAGTTCCAGTTCCAGGGTTACCGAAGACGGGCTGGAGTGAGCGCGAAGCGATTAATGCAGAAACTATTGAAGTTCAACTTTTTTCACACGACTGAAATTGGTAATATCGTAACGAAATAAAATCATACTGGGAGACTAGATTTTATAAAGTAGGTAACTTCTATAAACCTATAGATGAACAGCCGCGTCTCACAATACCACAGGTCCGGCACTTCAAACAACGTTTTAGATTTGACATGATGACGTTCGCACATACGCACTTTGCGAAAATTGTGCATGACATATGTGTAGGGTTGACTTAACACGCATCGTATGAACTACATTATACATTTCGTTACTTTTTATAGTTCATTCTGTTATTCAAATAGTTTTTAAGCTAAAGAATCGCAGAAAATGTGAATTTAGCGTTATTTTCCAACGTTTATTTTTACTGTGAGGAGAAACATAAAATATATTTTATGTAGTCAAATCCAACGGGTGCGCGCGCCTGACTGCATTCCCTTGCTCGGCTTCCTTCAAGTTACCACAGAGAGTGTGAGGGGAGGTGAGGTATCTGAAGTCAGAGGGGGGCGAGGAGTGGCCGTTCTGTATGTAGAACTATACATATACTATTACCTATTCTGTGACAATACTAGAAAAGGAAGTCCAGCGAGCCCAGGGTATGAGTATGACTCTAATCTCTTTTGCAGTGTTGTCTCCCGCAACGAATTTAATCAAAGAAGATAAGAGGGGCAGAGAAAAAACCGACATCCCTCAATTGAAACCGAAAAGACAGCAATAGAAAAAGCATAGTTATTAGTAAGCTACTCGTAACTCAAGAGATTAACGCCAGTGTCAGTTGAGGGCAACAGGAAATCTCGAAAATAGTTAGGTACTCGTAGCTTCCAGTAATAAGTAAGTCAAAAACATCTGAACGCACCGAAGTTATCCCTAGATGCAATAAAAAGTAAAACCTATGTATTATGGGACAAGATTTGATTGAGTCAAGATTGGAGTCAAGCATGGTCTGGCGCTCACTGTGCTAAAGCTTACACTCCTACAGAATATGACGAGTGGTTTGTTCAAACTCGTAACTGGCGAGCATTCACATAAAGGTGACGACGCCGACTTAAAATATAATAGTTATCCCCTAAAGTTACCATGTCCTCTCAGAAATTGGGCTCACGGCCCATCGGATATATGTATCTACTCTTGGATTTTACCACAGCGCGCGAGACTTCCTTGAACACCGATCCGCACACTATTGTGACTTTAGATGAATGATTGGTCTTCGCTGGCTCGTAGTTTATTCAAAGAAGTATAATAAACTTTTTGTCATACTTGCAACCATCAAAGTCCATTATCATCATCAACATAATTTTCCATCCATCTCACATCACATCTTTTATTAAAATACCTATAATATTATAGAACATACAAAATAATTGAGCACAACATTGAAAATCACATAAACGTAACATTTTGTCAAAACCAGGCATTTTGATCGTTCACATACCTATTGAACCTAGAACTGGAGCTGTAAAACTATAATTTCAGGATTTTGTGATTAATTCGAGTTGCCAAGCAACCGAGTGAAATAGCTCTCTTTTTACCAGTATCTTGAGTTTGAGCACCATGAAAATTCTGAGCTAAACTATTGCTATTATCAGATCCAATTAAACTGATAATGAATTTCGCTCGCTAGAATTGATCATATTATACTATAGACCTTCATCCACATACAATGCACAAAGGCAATATTGTATTTGTCTTAACCACAAAATACAATATCGATGTACATGAGAATGGCAAATAAAACTACAGTTTCTGAGAATATTGTAAAGTACCTACTCTTGGGGGAACATCTCAAGAATTCATCTGTTTTCGAGGGCTCGAAAGGGGATAACGCTTCACGGACCAAATTTACTTGCTAGATAAGCTTTTTCTATTTTTTCATAAGAAAACGGATATGAATTATGCTGCTGTGCAACTATTGTTAACTTTCCAGAATTCAATTTGTTTCCTTATTTATATCTGACTACGCTATGAAAATAAAAAGGGGAATGTCCGGAAAGTCCAAAAATAATTTAATAATTGCCTTTTACAGGCGGAAGCCGACGCTTAAGTGATTCAGTTCAGTTTTTTTTTTTCAATTTAGGTATGGAATGCTAAAACTAGCCACAACGAATTGTTTAAATATTTATTATTTCGCAAGCAATCATCTTCTTCGTACTAGAAGTGAGCCGCCCCAAATGTCATTATTACCGCCCGCTTCGGCCCGTCCCTAGGCCCGTCCGTTCCCGCCCTCTATTTTTTTAGAGTTCATGCTCATGTCTGTCGAATGCTTCCTGAAAGATAGGCAAAAAAAATCAGCTGTTCCATAGAAAACGTCAATCGCTACTCGACCCAAATGTAGGGAACAGCTGTAGTAAAAGTTATTCAGTTTGATGGTCTTAATCACCCTATTTAATATGCAACGCATTTAATTTTACATTCTGTAGATTGGATTCGCAGCTATAAAATAGCAATAAATTATAGTGCAGAAAAGGAAAGTGCGTAAAACAGTAAAAAATTTAAATAACTTAGTATGTAAAAAATTTATAACGCAATTTAATAAAACTAACAAACTACCCATACGACATCAAAGCCAATTCTTGCGTATGAAACTGAGCTATATTAACAAATAATAGGTAACGTGTTACCTAGAATACACAACCTCAGATCCCGACACAGAAACATCACTAGCAAAACAGAAATGTATAACTTATTTACCTACTGGAGTCGTGAGTGAAATAATATATGCACTTCCTACTGAATATTACATAGAACTCAAGATGACGGTCACGAGCAGCTAAAAGTGCATCGCGACGTCTCGGTCGCCTTGCCCGTGAACCTGGTATTCATTATCAAACACCCACAATCGTATATAATCACTTACATTCCCTTCTAACTACATTTACACCGACTCTTAACAAGGCAAAATAATAGTATACCGACTAAAGAAACCAGCAACGTAGATGGTTGTATGACTAGTATAACGCATTTGTGAGCTGCACTGGTGCAGTGCCAACTTACACGTGCCGCTGCTAGTAAACATAGCGTAATATTATGCAACTGACGAAAGAATTAAAGTGAATATAATAGGTATAATGCAATTACAGCGACCGCGTGATGACATTGTCAACGATATCACTGTTTTTTTTTCCAGCGGAATGTATTGTTTAGAACCGAAACATTTTTATTTTAATGAGGTTGGTAAATGAATAATAAAAACATTTTTGTATAATGTATTGTATTGTGTAAGGTATTTTAACCAGAAGTGAACGAAAATGTCATCGAAATGTAAATAATTTTCATCCATTGCTTAGGTTGGATTTGCAGATAGCAAAAAAATTTAGCTAGGTAGTAAAAACTAATTCTAGTGTTTTTATGCGTATCAAATTAGAAATATTTTAGAACAAAGAACAATCGATTATACCTGTAATAAAACTGAATCTGAGCATAGTGTTTCAAAGCAAATATTTAAAAGAACACAGAACGTTTTCTCTACGAAAAACAAGTGAACAAGAAAAATATAGTGCACAAAAACCCTATACTTAGGGGTGAATGTGCCACCCAATACTACCCATATTACGAACTCAAACAAGGGCAATCTCGGAAACTTGAAACTGTCACATGAAACTGGTCAATCGGGTAATCGAATGCCGCTGATTAGAAATTTTGATTAAACGTAATTCCAACCATGAAACAATAAATACCGAATGTTTACGTAGTTATCAGTACACATAGGGGGAACAAAGTTTTACGCTCCCAAACCGCAATATTGGGGTAGGTACCCCATGTATCTTAAATCTAATCGGTATAATAGGTACTAAGTTGTTCGTCAAACAAACAAGATTATATATAAATAAGGTTTGAGTTGTAGATGGTAGAGCAGATGAGCAAACAATGGCAGCATAATATTTGGAAATACAATAATTGATCTGAACTAAATTGTTATCGCAAAAATTTGTTAAAATAGGATTATAAAAAATTGTTACGACGAGCGACTGACAGATGTACTTACTTAAAGACAGGGTGAAATTGATATCATTAGCATCCTTTTAAACTAAGAGTCTCTCCATCAAACTGAACAACTTTTACTATGGGAACAAACTGATCAGGGAAAAAAAAACAGATCTTCCATACTAAACTACAGTGCCATGCATGCCAACTCGACAGCAGTTTTTTTTTTGGTTTGCTCCCATAGTAATAGTTGTTCAGTTTGATGGGTAGACTCTTAATTTAAAAGGATGCTAATGTTATCAATTTCACCCTGTATAAAAGAAAATTACATATAAATCTTTATATTGTTTCTAAACAGGTTAAGGATATTTTATACGTAGTGAATAATTTATAACAAGATATCGATACAACCGTTCCGTTTGGACTAGTTCTCCAAACCCTCGTCTCGAAATGTCTAGATGTATCGGAAAACCTTTCGTTTTTTACGTTGTATTACCAGATGTGTTACGCTGCAGTATGCAACAAACAGAGTAGCATAGTCCAACCCAATATCAAATAAAACCAACCATCTGCGATAGCAAAACTCTGAATTAGCATATTTTCCAATGTCCGATCCTCTACTCGTGTCCCACGACCGTTTCAACGAACAAAACAAACGGATACCTGTTGAATCTGCTACTGACAGCCTCCTTGTACAGCCCCTACACAAGTACGTCAGCTCAGCCCTCGCATTTACACTGCATACCTAATTTTATATCGTTACTACTGTATTATTTCATGAAACTCTATTTAAACTACATTTGTACACAACCAAATAGCACAGCTTCTACAGGGTGAAATTGATGTCATTAGCATCCTTTTAAACTAAGAGTCTACCTATCAAACTGAACAATTTTTACTATTGGAGCAAACCGATCGGAGCACAAAGAAAATCTGATGTTCCATACATTTGAGTCGAGAACGCACTGCACTTTAGTATGGAACAGCCGATTTTTTTTCGCTCCGATCGGTTTACTCCCATAGTAAAAGTTGTTCAGTTTGATGAGTAGACTCTTAGTTTTAAAGGATGCTAATGATATAAATTTCACACTGTATATTCCAGTAGACGTACCATATTAATTTAAAATTTAAATTCCATCATTTCATAACATATACACATAATTCATAATCATTTATTGCTTCATGTGGTGTACATAGATCTTATATGGGTAATTACAGTTCGCAACATGAATTGTAAGGGCATTGCAATTTACATTTAAAAGTAAAATATTATAAAACTAAGAAAGAAACAAAATATTATATATCATATGATTATACATGCATAACATAATTATTTTCACACTTCAACTCCTTGCATGTAGACATAAAATAGGTACACTATGAAATGTCCAACTGCATTAGGTTAGACAATACTACATAAAATC
The DNA here is from genome assembly GCA_922987775.1 of Agonopterix subpropinquella. Lineage (NCBI taxonomy): Eukaryota > Metazoa > Arthropoda > Insecta > Lepidoptera > Depressariidae > Agonopterix > Agonopterix subpropinquella. Next base: position 49,045,120 of record OV277693.1, on the reverse strand, counting down.
TGATGGGAATTAAATTTATTTCGCCTACTACAAAATTGTTTTATGAAACATGCACTAATTCCTTTGAATGTTAGCGCCCGTTTCATACATTTTGGATATCAGTCACGACCAGTTTTTAGTATGGGACTCCCGACTCTTAAAATATACCTACCTAGTGAGTTATGCCCTTTTCACACGAAGGCAGGGCACTGCCCTGCCCTCATGTGAACAGCCGCGCCGAGGCAGGGCCGTACTGGCAGTAACCAGAGCAGGGCAGTGAATAGACGGCCGGTCTATTTTTTGAGGGCAGTTCGCTTCACCCATTTTGCTCGACAGCCTCGTAGCTGACCCCGTGTGAACGCGAGGGCAGTGCAGTGCAGCAAGATATTTTATATTTTGTGGTTATCCTGATTGTTTTTTTTATCACAAATGCATCCCTTCAAATTGAGAATGCGTTACAGCTTAACATAAAAATGATAAAGGTTTAAAAAGTAAATTCGATTTTATAAAAAAGTTATTTTATTGAATATAAAAATATACTCTTGTGGGACTCTCAGATTTAGAGGAAAAATAACTAGAAATACTTACCGAATATTACTGTGAAAGTTATCAAAACGAAACACAAATTATCTTAGCTCGTGGACTGAGCTGCCCCATCCAGCTGCCCGAAGTGTGAACGCCAACTGCCTTCCCAACTGCCCTGCCCCACTGTCCTTCCTCACTGCCCTGCCCTCGTGTAAAAGGGGCATCACATTCTCTTCCGTCGCGGCTGAGTTGATATTGGAATAGTAGGTAGTACCCCTATAAAATATTACTGTACCTATCTGTAATATCTCAAAAGTTTGAGTACAGATTCAATTACTTTAAAATACATTGATAAAAAAACTCATTGAATTTACAAATAAAAACGTTTCATACCAACTCAAGAATTTACGCAAGCCGTAAATATTACCTGTTATGAATTACGAGTACTTTATGTTATTGTTCAGGTCTGGAGAAACGGTTAGTTGGTTTAATGCATTAATTTCGTATCAAGATGTAGACCAATAATGATTTAATATTGTACCTATTTTTGATAAGACTTTGCAGGGCAGACAACCAAACACAAGTCAAATCATTTAAGTTTTAGTGAAGAATATTTGCAGAAAACTCGTAGTAATAGCAGTTCGCCGTATAATATTGTTCATACATAAACTAGCTGTCAACATCACATCGACCTCCCGTCGGTTTCACTTCGATATGCAGGGCCAAATGCAAATTTAGGGTATACCCCAATCATTTTAGCGTGTTTAGTATGGAGGACGTCGAAGTAATCTTTATTCGTACTTTTAAATCGTAATTGGCATCATTTAGTGATGAAAGTATAGCCTGAAAAATTATTATACAAAATATTTGTATGGAACATAGAAAAAAAAATTAAAACTCCTGGAAGGCTTGTAACTCACTCAGAAAGAAATCTAAAACCCTCATTTTAATTAGAGTTAAATGTGATTTTTGAACATTAAAATTGACATAATAATTAAAAATGTGTTGTTTTGGGTTATTCGTTAAAAAAAGATTATGTAATTTTCAATGTTTTTTCAGTAGATACAAATACTAATTCCATATGTAAAGCGTGAATAGCCTTAGAAATAATAGTTTTATTCTATTTTATCATTCTTAAAACTAAATAATGAACCATTCAGCCTTGATTAAAAAAACCAAAATCATTATTAATATCATAATTTTAATGACTAGATTTCTTTTTAACTATGTAGAGCATTATTTTACAAAATATCTTACATACAAATAAACAAGATACGATGTCTGCTATTTATTTGTGTAAAATATTGCGAAATTTAAAAATCGTCGTGTTGGCGCCACGTTTTCATTATGATGGCGCGTTGGCGCGCAAGGTGGTCGCGGGGGTGCAGGCGGGGTGGGACGCGTGGATCCGCACTCGTACGGCCCATTGATCTTGATCGTCGGCCGGCCTCTCGCCCGGTCGTGGAATGCGTTCGCGCATTTAAGTCTATATTTTTAGGGTTCGGTACCCAAAGGGAGAAAACGGGAAACTATTACTAAGCCTACGTTACCCGTCCGTCCGTCCGTCTGTCCTACCTATTTAGGGCTGTAACTTTTGAACCGTAATAGCAAGATAGTTGAAATTTTCTCAGATTGTGCGTCATTACGGCAGATTTGTTAACAAATAAAAATGTCAAAAAGTTAAAAATTAAGGGGGGTTCTCAAAAAGAAACTAGTTTTTAACCGACTTCAAAAAAGGAGGAGGTTTCTCAGTTCGACCGTATATATATTTTTTTTTTTTTTTTATGTGTGTTCGCGGATAACTTCGTCATTTATGAACCGATTTTGATGATTATTTTTTTGTTGGAAAGGAGATGTCCCGAGGGTGGTACCATGATAAGGAAACCAGGATCTGATGATGGCATCCCAGAGAAATCGAGGGGAACCTTCGAAAATTGTAGTGCCGACTATTGCGTTTGTTAATTTAAAGCACTCCTATTAAATCGAACTAATGAATTCACCACTAAAAATTGTGAAATAAACAAAATTTTAACAAAAAATTAAAACCGCCTTCAAAAAAACTAAAAAGTTAAAAAATAATATTGCAGCCTATGACTTTTTCGTTCGCATCATAAGAACATTAATTTGTTTTATAGAAGTCGGTGTCAAGCCAAGCCAAAAAATGCAAGCCCTGTCGCGAATCGTACCGGCTTGACAGCGACTTCAATAAAACAAATTAATGTTCTTATGATGCGAACGAAAAAGTCATAGGCTGCAATATTATTTTTTAACTTTTTAGTTTTTTTGAAGGCGGTTTTAATTTTTTATCAACGTTTTTTCTGCACGCTCTATCGTAAAAATGGTTATTTATACAAGCGTCAAACTTAGTGTGATTATAGAGCAAACTCTACAGAATAACAACAAATACTAGAAACCAGCCAAGTGTGAGTCATTCTAGCTCTAAGGTCAAAGGTCCCGGACAAAAAAGTTCTTTTTAGGGTTCCGTACCCAAAGGGTGAAAACAGGACCCTATTACTAAGCCTACGTTGTCCGTCCGTCCGTCCGTCCGTCTGTCCGTCTGTCCGTCTGTCCGTCCGTCCGTCCGTCTGTCCTACCTATTTAGGGCTGTAACTTTTGAACCGTAATAGCTAGATAGTTGAAATTTTCTCAGATTATGCGTTATTACGGCGGATTTGTTAACAAATAATAAAAAAGTAAAAAATTTAAAAATTAAGGGGGGCTATCAACAAGAAACTAGTTTTTATCAAAGTTTTTTCTTCACGCTCTATCGTATAAACGGTAATACATACAAGCGTCAAACTTAGTGTGATTATAGAGCACACTCTACAGAATAACAACAAATACTAAAAACCGGCCAAGTGTGAGTCGGTCTTGCGCTAAAGGTCCCAGAAAAAAAAGTTTTTTTTCTATGTTAATAATGTGTTCTGTGGTGGTGTGGCACGGAACCCTCGCTCGGTGCGCGAGTAGCCCGACTAGCACTTGACCGGTTTTATTCTAAATTAATAACGTTGTGTTCTGTAGTTGTGTGGTACGGAACCCTCGGTGCGCGAGCAGCCCGACATGCACTTGACTGGTTTTATTTTATCTTGCAATCACGATAACAATTATTTATTATAGATTGGTAGTTAGGCTTAGGTAAGTACCTCACTGCCGAAATAAATTACGTTGTTACAATTATATAAAATTATGTAGGTACCTATACCTACCTAACTAGTTAGACGTCGTTACACAATTGCTTATTTCGGTAGTGAATAGTGAAGTGAGGTACCTACTCGTATCTACCTACTTAGCCTTACCTACCTACCTAATTTCAAACCTGCGCCCGCGGCATGGCGGCGCGATAAAGCGCTATCGCGCCCTAGCTCTCTTTCTTTTTGCGTGCGAAAAAACGAGTTAGCAGGCACGATAAAACGTTTATCGAGGCGCCATGCCGCGGTCGCTGGGAGCCTAGGATGTAGCTAGGATGCCACTCTCGAGAAAACGACAAAAATCGAGATGTGCCTCTGTCTTTGTTACTTTGCGTATACGAAAGCGAGCGCGCATGATGGTTTTCTCGTTTTGTCGCTTTGTCGTGCGTGGCATGCTAGCCCTATAGGGTAGATACCTACCTACCTAACTAAAGCTCATAAATTACACGTAGTATGAGCAAAGCATGTAATTAGTGGGCATAACTTTACGGAGTGATAAGTTAGTTTAGTAGGTACCTACCTGCCTACTTTATGCAATATTATAGTACTCTGTGCTACCTACCTACTGCTTTAGCAAAAATACCGTCATAGGTACGGGATTCGTTATGCGGACATAATATGGACATGCCCTCGAATCCCGGAATTTTATGTTTTTGTTGTTGTATGTTTTTGGTGTGGAAATAAAAAATTATGTTATGATACGGAGTTGCCATAGTGAAAAAATCTAATCGTCTTTCATCTTAAGGCGTTTCCCCGATGGAGCGACCTTGAGCATTTCAGTTCCTCCTCGCCCCGCCTCACCTCTACTTAACTACGTAATTTTAGTAGCGACACCTATTGGTAGCTGACTTGTACTTCATTACGTCACTGTGGTGCCATCTAGCAACAAACTGTGTAGAACCTCTGACATTGGCTAAATTGCCTCATAGCAGATGCCAAAAAAAAAAACAAACTGTCAAAGGAAGCCCAATACGAAAAGCCTAAGAGTCTAATAGAAGCGGCAGCGTACAATATATTTTTTTTAACAATACAAGAAATTTATTGAGCGTCAGGATGTCTGGACCAAGCCGGCGATTCGATTTTTAAGCTATGCACGATTTAGTACCTATTTAGTACTATTTGATACTTATCATCAAATATTAAGTACCTCGCTACAAACGGAGTAAAATAGAAAAACAGTGGTTTAGTCATCCTGACGACCATTGTCTGGACCATTTTTTTTACCTAGTTGTAGTCCTCCTACCTTTTTTATTTTTACATAATGATTTAGTACCTAATTAGTACAGGCAAAAAAAAAATTTGCCAGATTCTTTAGATGTACCAAAAAAAAAGTAGCATCTGAAAATCAAGGTCATGAGAGATATTGAACTTTAAACAATACTAAGTTTTAGTACGGATTAGGTAAGTACTAAATTATACTTACCTTCAGATACTTAGTACCTCGCTGTAATCCGAGAAAAATAATAAAAACAGTGGTCTAGTCATCCTGACGGTCAGGTTGTCTGGGCCATTTCGTTTGACCAAGTTCTAGTCTTCCTACCTTTTTTATTTGTCGATTTGTACAACTATAGGTATTATATATTTTTCCAGATTCATTAGAAGCACCAAAAAAAGGGTAGCATCTGAAAATCAAGGTCATGCCAGATTGAGAGATATTTAACTTTAAACAATACTAAGTTTTAGTACGTATTAGGTACTAAATCGTACTTACCTTCAGATATTTAGTACCGTCCCACCCATCGTTTCGTGCGTATGTGTTTGTAATGGTTGTTATTACAAATAATTAATATTATCACGATATTGTGCTTAGAACCAGATACCAAATGTGTCTGTTAAGTTTCCTCATCTTTTGCTCGGATTACCGTGAGGTACTAAATATCTGAAGGTAAGTAAGATTTAGTACCTAATACGTACTAAAACTTAGTATTGTTTAAAGATAAATTCTCTTATGACCTTGATTTTCAGATGCTACTGTTTTTTTTATGCTTCTGGAAAAAATATATGTACATGTACAAAAAAGTTACTAAATCATCACGGAAAAATTAAAAATGTAGGAAGACTAGAACTTGGTCAAACGAAATGGTCCTGACTGTCAGTTTCCCGAATTACAGCATATGGTAAGTACGATTTAGAACCTAATACATACTAAAAATTTGTATTGTTTAAAGTGCAATATCTCTCACGACCTTGATTTTCAGATGCTATCCTTTTTTTTGGTGCTTCTAATGAATGTGGAAAAAATATATGTACATCTCAAAAATAAGGTACTAAATCATAATGGAAAAATAAAAAAGGTAGGACGACTAGAACTTGGTCAAACGAAATGGTCCAGACAACCTGACCGTCATGATGACTGGACCACTGTTTTTATTATTTTTCTCGGATTACAGCGAGGTACTAAATATCTGAAGGTAAGTACTTTTTTTTGGTACATCTAAGGAATCTGGCAATTTTTTTTGGCCTGTACTAATTAGGTACTAAATCATTATGTCAAAATAAAAAAGGTAGGAGGACTACAACAAGGTAAAAAAAATGGTCCAGACAACCTGATCGTCAGGATGACTGGACCGTTGTTTTTCAACTTTTCTCCGTTTGTAGCGAGGTACCTACTAAATATTTGATGATAAGTACCAAATAGTAGTAGTAATAACGACCCGGTTGGTGTAATGGTTACCACGCCGGACTGCCAAACCAGGGTGCTGGGTTCGAATCCCGGTTCGGTCATGGATGTTATATGTTCGTGCCGTTGTTGTATGGTTACCATATTAAAAAGCCTAATTAACTTGGGATCATTACAATGTATGTGCCTGTGAGCGTTATTTATTTTAATAGTGATCCCCCCATTTTGGGGGAGGCTTATGTCCAGCAGTGGACGTCTATCGGCTGATATGATGATGATGACCAAATAGTATTAAATAGGTACTAAATCGTGTATAGCTTAAAAATCGAATCGCCGGCTTGGTCCAGACATCCTGAAGCTCACGAAACTTAAGAGGATGATTTGACCATCAAACTGAACAACTTCCATTTTAGTGCCAACACCGCAATCTCGGTACTATGGTTACATTCACCCCTTAAAGTAATGCAACTGTTTACCTTAACACCCTGATAAATTTACATTTAGATATTGCAGTTTTATATGAAACAGCTGATTATTTTTTTTGCTTTTCTTGCGATTTCAATACAGGGTGTAACAAAACACCCTAGTAAATACTTAAGGGGGTGCTTCAGACCATCAAACTGAACAACTTTCACAATGGAGCCAACATCTAAAGCGCGAAAAAGAAATCCGCTCTTTCATACAAAACTGCAGTGCCGTTTCGACTCAAATGGATGGGACGGCAGATTTTTTTATTTTTTCACGACGTTGGCTCCATAGTGAAAGTTGTTCAGATTGATGGTCTGAAGCATCCCCTTAAGAATTACTAGGGTGTTTTGTTTTGTTTTGATTGTCTGATCATCACTTAAAAAGGAACGCATCTGATAATGCAAAATCGCTAACGCCCTATACAAGGTCTTTCTTAATATGCTGACGGTTTTTAACCGACTTCAAAAAACAAAATTTTAAGAAAAAAATTAAAACCGCCTTCAAAAAAACTAAACAATTAAAAACAATATTGCAGCCGATGACTTTTTCGTTCGCATCTATAGGAACATTAATATGTTTTATTGAAGTCGCTGTCTGTTTTTAATGTTAATTAATGTCCCTATACAGGGTGAAATTGATATTATTAGCATCCTTTTAAACTAAGAGTCTACCCATCAAACTGAACAACTTTTACTATGAGAGCAAACCGATCGGAGCAAAAAAAAAGTCTGCTGTTCCATACTAAACTGCAGTGCCTACTCGACTCAAATGTATGCAACAGCTGATTTTTTATTTGCTCCGATTAGAGCATGGACACCGGTTTTCGATACTACCGAAAAACCGGGATACCGGACCAAATATGCGATATTAAAAAATTCGGTATTGGAGCGACAAATACCGGTTTTTCGATATTTAAGTAAATTAAATTAAAATGTCAAATATTATTGATTTTAAACATGTTACAGCCATGTTGTGCTATTTCGAATCAAATAAAGATTGAAAAATTAAGTCTCTTGAAACCGGACTCTTCCGCTCACGTCCCTGAAGACGCAATAGATTGAAAAAATTCGCACCTGGTTCGATTTTGCGTTTCTATTGGATAACGCAATTCCCCAAGGTTTGGAAAAGTGCGGGTTCAAGTCTCGTTCAATTTCTTAATTTTTTCAATCTTTAATTAGAAATTAAAATGTATTTTATCAAATAACTCCGATTCATATTTTTGTAACAATAAGTTACGACTAAAACGCGTGCGGACGAACGCACAACAGCGATGGGATCGCAGCAGATGCAACGTTAATTTATTGACCTAGGTCAAACGTAGGTAATGGCGAATCCCGCCAAGCGCAGCGACACCACTGTGATGTGCAAGCTGTTCGCCTTCGTGCAAAATAAGCTGGACGTGATAGAAGAGCTTAGTCTGGAGCAGATATGAACGTCGAGCTACATGGAGGACTAGATCCACGCCGCCATGGTGGTGCTGCACGAGACCGCCGCGACATGACCCGTGCACCTCGTCACCAGCGGGACTAGTTCGCCAACCCGCGATAGCGTGATATAGTGCTTACACGCTTCCACTCTCTTTCTTTTTGCGCGCGAAAGAACGAGATAATAGACTAAATTTGACAGATGGATGTTAAATGTCGCTATCGCAGGTTGGTGTACTAGCCCCGCAGGAAGAAAGACGGGCGCGGCAAACAGGACCTCCGAGAAATATTCGGGGTGTTGATGGTGTTGGCCCTGACGATATTCCCACGTACGTGATGGGGAACCTCAACAAGCTGTCGCCGGTGACCTTCGATCACGTCAACGTCACCCGGTTGCTCAAGGACATCCAGCTGTTGAGGGCCGACATCACCGATATTCGAGGCCAGTTGGTTGCCTCGGAACGAATCCGCGCCGAGTTGCAACATGTGGTGACCACATTACAGGCAGTGAGTGCTGCGCCCGCGTTTTCGCCTTCGCCAAATAAGCGAAACGAAACCGTGCGGCGCAGCGCTGCCGCGCCACCCGACACCTCTCGTAACCTGCAGCGGACCCAGTTCACCCGCGGGCCGATGCTCCCACCATGCCGCGCGCTCGCGCCATCCCTGCAACGAGCTGAACTGAGCAGCATCCTCCCATGACCCACATGAAGCCAACCACATTCAGACTCTCGAAGGAGATGTACAAGGTGTTGAGCCTATGTCGCGCGCCCTGCATCCACTACGGGGTTCCGGGCGCGACAGCCCCAACATACGCGGTACCGCACCGGCTACCGCTTCCTGCATCAAGGCGGCCACGCTGACGGCTCCAGTGTACATCTCCCACATGGACAGAGAGAGGATTTCGGACGACATGCTGCGTCACCTCTGCACCAGGTTTCATGTTCGGGGCGGTGGGTCTCTGCCGGTGAAGGTGCTTGAACTAGAAAGATTCAGATCGGAAAGATCTTCTGATTTCAAGGCCTTCAAGCTCCGAGTTCCCGCCGCTCACCTGAAGAGTTTCCTGACTCCATACGCATACCCAGACTTTTGTCTATGCAGGTTTAAAAGTAATTAAAAGTAGAATTTTCAATAGATGATATTTTGACGCAGAGTGTAGTTAAAATGTACTTTTATTTCTAAAATATCCATCTTTTTCAAATGATTACGAGAATATCGAAAAAATATCGAAAAACCGGAAAACCGGTATTTAGAAATATCGATATCGAAATAATACCGGTATTGTGAAAGCCGCCGATAGTCCATGCTCTAGCTCCGATCGGTTTGCACCCATAGTAAAAGTTGTTTAGTTTGATGGGTAGACTCTTAGTTTAAAAGGATGCTAATAATATCAATTTACCTTGTAGATGCGAACGAAAAAGTCATCAGCTGCAATATTATTTTTAATTTTTTAGTTTTTTTTAAGGTGGTTTAAATTTTTGTTAAAATATTGTTTATTTCACAGTTTTTAGTGGTGAAATACATTAGTTCGACTCAGATATCAGTTATACATGGTGTAACAAAACACCCTAGTAATACTTAAGGGGGTAGTTCAGACCATCAAACTGAACAACTTTCACTATGGAGCCAACGTCGAGAAAAAATAAAAAAAATCAGCTGTTCCATACATTTTAATCGAGTCGGTACGAAGTTTTGTATGGGACAGCTGATTTTTTTTATTATTTCTCGATGTTGGCTCCATAGTGAAAGTTGTTCAGTATGATGGTCTGAAGCACCCTCTTAAGTATTACTAGGGTGTTTTGTTATACCCTGTACACGCTAAGGGTACATCGATACGAAGAAAATGTTGCTGACGGTTGACGGATGACGGTTTGCTGTCTTATTTTGAGGAGTTCTATTGTGTAGCTCCGAAGCGCGTTATCAGATCTTCACCAAATTGAAATGGAACTATCTCGGCGCTAATTCCTTCAGAACTAAAAAGGCTCATCCGAATCTGTCAAGAAATGCCGAAGTTATCGCGTAAATACTTACAAACCAGACCATTACACTTACACGTATAGTCCAAATCTTGAAAACTACTGAACCGATTTCGATGAAACTTGCACTGTTCCCTAAGTTGGAGTAAATATAAGCCAATAAAAAATGCTCACAATCCGATTAATAATTTCGGAGAAATGCTTGGATACATTCGATATATTCGGGTAGACTTAGGCTTGCTGTTTTGTAGGGAACAGCATTGGATATGGAACGATTTCCATGTTGTTCACTTAGAGCAAGTTGTTCAGTTTGGTGGTCTGATCATACATACCCTTAAAATACTTTCAGCGAATTGATGAAAAAATAAAGCGAATATCGATGCTTCAAAAACTAAATTATTAAGAGGGTACCGAGTCTTTGGTGTATGTGTGTGTGCAATGAGAGATCACATCGCGAAATCGTAAATAAAATAATGCAGGTTTTAGCAGTAGTTCTAAAACAATTGTAGAATTGCGTCCTAGAATTTTAAAGAGATAATTAAAAAGATACAACCTAAAATGTGTGATCTCTCAATCCTCACAGAGGACCTTCTACATCTGGGAAAGTATTAAGTTTAAACAAAGTTTTTGCTTGCGGACATTTAGAAGTACTTTATTTACAATAAATCTACCATATTTTATAACAAGATACAAAGCATCGTATTGGCTATGTGCGAAGTGGGTATTGGGAACCGTCAAGTCGATCGCATTCGATCGCAGCTTGAATCTATGCAAATCCGGACACTCACTCAACGCTCAAATACCTAAAACTACAAAGACTCCTAACTTAAATCTGGCAGGGATGTTTTTATTGTCATCTACGTGTTCACCAAAAAATATTTTTCGCAATTCAACCCCCAAAGGTGTGAAAACGGGGGTGAAAGTTTGTATGAGAATTTCGTAACAAACAATGGGAATTTCACCTAGTTAGGTATAATAATATAATTTTTAATAGCGACAACATTGCTCATTTATTTAGTTTTTACTTAATTTTAATATAAAAGAACAAACTTTATCCCAACATTTTATATACAAGTAACTCACGGGGCTGTACTGCGCTAGATGGATCTAGTCTGGTTAAGTAACTTGTTGTCAGCATCTGACCATCAATTTGTCTTTGTTGAAACCGAACTGTTATTTAGCTGTAAGTTCTCCAAAAAGGAAATAAATAAAATAAATAGTGTCGTGCATATAACCAATACATTTTTTACTGTGCTTTCAATCCACACGCTGCATCAAGAAAAATGTAGAAACTCAAGAAAAATGGCTTAGAAATTAACAAAACAATACGCGTTTGGTAAATGTGTTTAGATGCCCATTTAGACTGACATAATGACTAGTAACGGGGGTAATTTTGCACATAAAATTCATTTCTTAATTTCTTTTCATTATTTTTTGTTTTTTTTTTCATTGTTAACATTTTTAATAATAAGAAGCGTTATTTTAAACATTTTTAAAATCTAGATACCGAGAACATATAGGCATACTGACATCGACCAAAACATCTGATGCGGAGGTCACGTACTTGACTGAAGCCAAAAACTCCTGGACAATTGCTGCCGGTCCGAACTGCAATGTCCCCGTAAACCCGGCCTCGCAGAGGTTATGGGACGAGCCACTCTGCATTCAGCGTCAACAAACCCTTAGGGACAACGCTCTCAATCTTGCAGAGAAAGCCCGCCTCCTAGCCTCAAACGAGCCAGAGTCTGGCTATTGGTTGAACGCGTTGCCTTCATCGCACGTGGGAACACTCCTCGACAGGACTTCTTTTTCGTTAGCAGTAAGCCTGAGACTCGGCATAAAGACAAATGAGCCTCACCGGTGCCGCTGCGGCGCCAGCGTCGATCCACTCGGCCACCATGGCCTCTCCTGTCGACACAGTGCCGGCCGCCTCGCTCGCCACGCCACCTTAAACGACGTCATCCGTCGGGCCCTTGTCAGCATCAACGTGCCAGCCATTCGCGAGCCCAATGGCATTTCACGGGACGATGGCAGGAGGCCCGATGGTATGACCCTCATCCCCTGGAGGAATGGCAGAACCCTGGTGTGGGATGCTACCTGCGTCGACACCGTAGCGCCCTCACACCTCTCTGCCACCTCTCGAAGGGCCGGCTCGGCGGCGGCTGCTGCAGAGAGCGAGAAGCGGCGCAAATATGTAACCCTCGGCGAGGGTTACTTATTGGCGCCGTTCGGTGTGGAGACTCTGGGGCCATGGGGACCAGACGCCCGACAACTATTCAAAGAGCTGTCGTCGCGATTGGTCGAAGTGTCCGGCGACCGAAGGGCTGGCGCGTACCTCGGGCAACGGATATCAATCGCCATCCAAAGAGGTAATGCTGCCAGCGTCGTCGGCACACTCCCACAAGACGGCAGCCTCGAGCACATCTTCTATTTAGCATGAGCCGAGTAGAAGATGTGCTCGACGAAGACCCTCCCGGGACCCTGTGCTCCTTTGCCTTTATGTCTTATTTTTTCTATTTTATAATTATTATTTTTTTAAAGTTTTTTCTCAGTTTGACTAGGCTAGGCTATTGTTAAGATTATTGTTAATGTACCTACACTGTAAATATTGTAAATAAATAATAAAACATCTGTATTATCTTCCATTTCTCTGGTTTCCACTTTAGTTTTCTTAGCGTCCTCAGCACTTTTTACTAGTTTTTTAACCGGCTTAATATCTGCATCCAAGCGGTCCATGGTTTGAAATTTCTTGCAATTTTGAAAAAAAGTGGGTAACTGACACTATTCTTCTTCCAACAACTTTTTCTTTTTCTTCTCTTTCTTTTTCGTACGTTTGAAACTGCAAATAAAATCAATACCTAGTCAAAAAAGTGTATTAGTGTAGAAAGTTTCTTTATGGAACCAACACCGAATCGCAAAAATAAAAATTAACTGTCCCATACATTTGGGTCGAGTAAGATTGCACTTTTATATGGAACAGCTGATTTTTTCACGATTTCGAATATGCAAAAAACCGCAGCATATAAAGAGGACTATCGGAGTCCAGTGGCGCCCTCATCACGTTAACAAAGATTTCTCAATAAAGAAAGCCTAAATTGAAAAAGTGCTCAATTGACAAACTACAACAGCTTTAAAGCTATTTTCGTAGAATATTTTTATAGGTTTTTTAAAGGTCGAAACATACACATTTTGAAAAAAGAAAAAAAACGGCCGCTTTTGTTTTTATTCGAAACTGTCTAAAAGTGGAATGTTTAGAATCTATAAAAGTATTGTATAACAATAGCTTAAAGGCTTTTGTAGTTTGTCGATTGAGCACTTTTTTAATTTAGGCTTTTTTTATTGAGAAATCTTTATTAATTTGACGAGGGCGCCACTGGACTCCGATAGCCCTCTTAAGAATGACCCTATAGATCGTTCATGACCTAGATTAACAAAAGGCTACATTATTGGGATATTCCCGTTGTTCCCCACCGCTTCGGCCCCGGTGGGCCGAAAAAAATGTTATGAATTCGAATACAACACTTACACTTACAACAAATCAATATTAATAAAACTGAAAATTTTATATAGTTACGTTATTCGTTACGATTAGCGAAGTATATTACGAATCTTTCTTCAAAACATAAATAATTAATATGTGTTGTATTCGAATCTATAACATTACAAGTTAATTATTAATGTTTAAAGCACACTATATTATTGAAAAAAAAAATCAAAATACAGTTGATTATAGAACTATTTTCAGTGGTTCCCTATTAAACGCAACTTTATAACCTTTAGCAACGCAACCTCGTACGGCACGTCCGTCCCGGTCGCTAATATCGCTTTTAATTTTAAATTTTTATTTGCTTTTTATATTATTTTTTGTCGACGGGACCAGTTAATGTGCCTGTGACGAAATTTTGTAACGGTCATCGACGGCCAACTCCAAGCAAACGGGTAGTATTTTAGTGGGGGACATCGATCATTTGTTTCCCGTTGGACACCACTGGGGCCGAAGCGGTGGGGGACAACGGGAATAATCCACATTATTACATGTCAATGCGGACAAAGACGCGAGCAACAAAAGCAAGTAACACACAACAACACATCAACATAATACAGGTTACAATATGGTTTCAAAATATTGTATGTAGGTACACTCACCAATTCAGAATCTTCATACTCAGTATCTTCATGGGTTTCAGTGGCGTCAGTCCCGGTCTGCTTTAATTCTTCGAGTTTCTGCGTTAAATAATACACTCGAGCACCGATCGCATTCAGTCTGCAATAATACAAAGTATTAGAGTTCACCCGCGACTTCGTTCGCACAAATTGTATACCAGATTTTAAAAATGATGAGCTATCAAACGAAAACCTTCTTGGATTGCGCCATTTTGAATTTTTTTTCACCGCTAACCAAATCTGACCAGGGTCCACTATGAAATTTGTTCGAGGTCCATACTACTACTATCTGTCATAGTTTCCGCGGGCTGTTGACCTCATCCGTCAAGAGTCGAGGAAGTCGAAATCATTATAATCATTTTCCTTTATTCATTACAATTATTCCCATCGTCGCAAACAAACAAAACACGAAAAGAAAAAAGAGAGAACGCTGTGCGTGTCTGTTGTTTTCATAACTCTATGGATGCGTTCTGACAAATAAATTTTATCACTTGTTATCACTCATATCCAAGGAATATAATACTCCCTAGGGAGCTCATATCACTTATCAATTATCATAAGCAGATCATTTAGTGAGTAAATCTTTATTAGTACTCACCCGTTATCATATTGTTGAGATTTGGATGATGACATGTCATGTTCTTTGGATTTATCTTGACCTGTCGTTTGCATATGCCTAAAACAAATATCATAATTATTTATAGTTTACAGATGTTTACAGATAGCATGCAGCTTGCATGATTTGTAGGTTCTTAGGGGGGTAAATACAGGATGTAAAATAAAATGGGACAGCTACTTAAACCATCAAACTGAACAACTTTTACTACGGGACCAACACTGAAATCGTGAAAAAACATTCCGCTGTCCCATACAAACTGCAAACATAACTCGGCTGAAATGTAGGTATAGGACAGCCGATTTTTTTTCGCGATTTTAATATTGATCCCATAGAGAAAGTTGTTCAGTTTGATGAAATAAAATTTACACACTGCAACTAGGTAATATAAATTACTTACATTTTCTGTGCATTCCTTATGCTCGCTCACTTTTGTCTTCGATATTTTGTGATTTTCACTTGGATAATAATGTCCAATTAAATGTCCAAAATAAATCCAGCACAATTGAATATAAAACAAATTCACAGCTTCCTTCTCGGTAGATATGTTAGAAAAACGTCTTTTATTACAGATGATTAGCACAACTTTAATCCACCTCTAACAAAACCATAAAATCCATAAATGAAATATAATTTCACGAAAAGAAAATTCGAAACGGCCGACGGGTGGCAGCGGACGCGAGAGTGACACGTACGTCTCGCATAAGCGCCGGAGGCGAACTGCGAAACCACCCGCCCGTCGCCCGCGCACTCTCTTCGTGGACGAGATTTTAAAATTTTCAAATTAACTCATTAAATATTGGTCTTAAAAAAAAAATTTCAAATAGCAATTTTAGATCATAATATTGTCTACACAATGGTGTGCGTCGCAAGTAAAAGCGACTTCAACTTGTAAAGTAGATGCACATAATACCGATTTTTTCCAATATTTAGGCTTTACTTTGAGCACAGGTTTCATATGTATTTTATAGAAAAATAAAAAATATGTTGTATGGCAACTAAAGCCGAGAAGCTGAAGATTATTGCTATACTTTTCATAAATTTCTATGTCTTTTAAATAAGGAGAAGATAGCTTTTGAAAACCAGCAAAATATGGCCCGGCCGTGCACATGCCATGAGGGAGCGTCTTAAAAGTACCATTGGTATTTTTCTATTATTTCTATTTAAGGTGCGCCACACACATAATTATTATGGGATTTCGAATCAAGATTGTGCTTTTGTATAGGGTTTGATGCCGAACAGACGGAATTGTGGAGGGGGAAACTCTATACGAAATCGTAATCCTGATTCGGAATTCCGGATCGGAATTCTGTATGTATGTGGCGGACCTATGAGCTTGGGAACCATTCTGGAACAGATAATGTTAGTGAAATGTTTAAATACTTTCTTCGGCATAATGAATACCTACTCCATTTTATCGTTAGCCTAAGAAAATTCCGTGCTTTGATCAAAAGTTGAGATTTAGTTAATCTTTTGATAAAATTAATTTTTATTGAGTTTTTTTTTTTTTTTTGGTTAATTTTGGTAGGAAATGAGTAAGTAAGGAAAGTAGGTAGGTTAATATAACATGTCCCAATTTTTTGTGAGCGAGTCGGTTCGGGTCTTAAGCAATTAGTTTTCCGTGGCTACCTACTGAACTGCTACTATATGTCAAGTTGAACTGAACTCTATGTCCATGAACTCTATGTTCAACTAATGGACGGAGAGCTGGCTACGTAATTAAAAATTTTTATGTAGAAACCTTCCTTACTGGCTAACAAGTACATTGCACTGACTGCCAGAAGTCTACCCCGGGGAGGGAAGCGTGGGCGTGGGGTCAAGCACGTCAATTTTAAATCAAAATAAAATCATCAAAATTGACGACCCGGTTGGTGTAATGGTTACCACGCCGGACTGCCAAACCAGGGTCCTGGGTTCGAATCCCGGTTCGGTCATGGATGTTTATATTGTTACGAGCTACGGGTTCCGGGATTGGAGTGAAACGCTAAGTCCAACTTTACAGAGTTTATTTGGGATACACTTACAAACGGTCCACCTCGCGGAGGTTCCCCTACACGGTTCACTTCACCGGGTCCTCCTCGCAGGGATTCCCCGTGCACCACCTACTGTCACTGTCCACAGTCCACTACGTCACTACTGTGACGACACGACACGCGTCACGGCTATGAGATTTGCTTTGTTCAACCTCTCGCCGGATTTTGGCGAACTCACCCTCCACGCGATCCAGCCTCCCTTCTACAGCTTCGACTCGTCACGACGTACGACACTATGACGTCACGCACTACACTGACACTATGACGTCATGCACTACACTGACACTATGACGTAACGTACTACACCGACACTATGACGTCACGCACTACACTGACACTTGTCTACTCACTGTTCCACTGAGCACTTTTCTCTTCACTAGTACATTTCCACTTTTACTTTTCTTCCTTTTGTTTCGCACTGTTCACTGTTAAATCAAGAACTAATCCATCAGCCCGAATTCGCCGCTTTTTATAGCCCGCAGAATATTCCGGAATACCCTTTTTCCGATCTTCTTTTCTTTACTCGATTGTTTTCCTCCAGATAGTTCTAACCCCGCCTTCTTTTCTCGATACCGATCGAAGACACGCCCACTTTTCTGGTTCTTTTCAAATATTCGTAATTTCGCCTCCTTTCTCGAAGTTCCTAGACACGTTCACCTTTTTGTCCCTTTTTTAAATATTCCTTCTCTCTCTTCCTTCTAGAACATTTCTAAAAACACAAAAATCTAGAAATATTTTTGGCGCGGATCGGATTCGAACCGTCACCCCCCAGCATGGGAGGCGGAACCTTAGACCGTAAGACCACGGCGGTTGTTAATGAGCCGGCCGAATTTTCGAATGCCTTCTTTACGTTTGACATTTGACAGCGGCCGTGACAATATGTTTGTGCCGTCGTTGTATGGTTTCCATAATAAACAGCCTATAAATAGTGCTTTCTTGGGATCATTACAATGTATGTGCCTGTGAGCGTTATTTATTTATTTATTTATTCGGTGCAGTTCTGAAAATTTGTCGTAGTTATAGTTTTTAACAGTAGAAATAGCGTAAAATTATTGCCAGAAGTCTAGGTCGGGGATAAAATGTTGCCAGAAGTCGATAAAGTTGTTAAAAAATATTCAAAATAAAATGATAAGGTGCAGTTCTGGCAATTTAGCTTTTACATAATTCATGGCTTCAAACAGCTGTTCCCTTTCCTTCGATACCCCATGTAGTGTACAGCAATAAAGAGTAGTTAATGTGGAAAGCGCCGGTAGCGCCGTCTATCGGCGGACGCGGTCTGTGGTGAATATCTATCGTGCATTCGCTCGGTATTCGTGCACCGACCGCCGTGCTGCGTGGACGTGTGCCAGTCACATTCACTAGTGAAGACTATATCTGTGTTTCATTATATACATCAACCTCAACCAACCCTTAGTAGAAAGGTGTATTCTACATTGGCGACGAGGATGGGATTCGAAATTCACGTGAGTAAAGTGCTTATCAGTTTGTTGAGAGTTGAAAATTTAAAAATGCAAACGGTGCCTACGAAATAAAATTACACTGTTCCTTTAAGGAAGCTAAGCGATTTATTTAAACACAATCGAAGACGGTTTCTACTAGCGTTGCTTTGTTTATTGCCTAAAAAGTTACACAGTGTTAAAATATATTTCAAAAGAAAAGTAAAAATAGTTTTGTCCCGATTTTAAATCGTTTATTGGGAATTATCTTAATTATCTGGTGTCTGCTAGCGTTGCTTTATTTTTGCCTAAAGTTCACAGTGATAAAAATATATTTCAAAAGAAAAGGAAAAATAGTTTTTTGTCCCGATTTTAAATCGTTTATTTAGAATTATCTACATACTGTATTTCTTTTCCCACATGTCGACCATCGAATGCTGATGCTGGAGGAAAGAGGGTAGACCAGACAGGAGTAAGGTGTGGGACAACACGTGACGGCGCGGCGCGGCGCCTAGGATGGACAAATGTACGCCAGCTGCGGACATCAATCTTTAAGGTCACGTAATCATTCTGTATTACTTTACACGATTAAAAGAATTTATTCAAAGCATTCCGCAAATATAAAAGGGCCTCGTAGTCCGTAGCTCCAGTTTCACTGCCCGTTACACGTGACTGGACGGAGTTTCGGTGCTGGTGGGGCAAGGGTGTCCTGGGGTTTTGGAGTCTCTGACTGCTCCTCGGGGAGTGTAGTCGTGAGCATATACTAATGCATGCTTGTAGTCCGTCATTATGGCCTAATAGGTATCCAAAATACGCCCATTAACCTCTCGTATGCCGGAAAAACCAGACACAATAGAAATAAATGGTTTTCATCATGCTGATCCGCGTTCTGGCATACCAAAGGTTAAGAATAGTGTCTTGATTCGAGACGAACAGGATTAGGTAACTAAGATATGCCAAGTGAGTTTATTCCAATTGTTTTTTATACTTATATTGACGCATTGTCATTTTAAGTAATTGTCGTACTTCGTAGTTGTCATGGTCTCTAATAAAAGTTATTTATTACCATTATGCGTACCGAACATTCTACGTATAGAACATTCGGCGTAACGGATGTTCGGCGTAACGAACATTCAGCATAACGAACATTCGGCGTAACGAACATTCGGCGTAACGAACATTCGGCGTAACGAACATTCGGCGTAACGAACATTCGGCGTAACGAACATTCGACGTAACGAACATTCGGCGTAACGAACATTCTGATGTCACAAAAACTTTAAGTTGAAATCCAAAGTTTTACGTTTTAAACGTTTTACTTATTGGACATTCTCAGTGTAGGTATGCGAGAACAATAATAATATACAACACATTCGGAGCTTATTTGGTGGTACTAGTTCATGAAAATATTTCAATACAAACATCAATAGTACCAACATAATTGCCAATCATCATCATCATCCTATTTGTTACCGGAACTTGTTTGACGTAATCTATACTTTATAGAACTTCAATTCTTATCTTTGCAACATTGTTGTTAATGTCATAATTATGGATGTAATCACTCCAGGCGAAACTAATTAGTTTCTTTGGCTATTTGAGCAAGGAATTTTATATTTTAAGGATCAATGTTAATTCAGACAATTATTTACAAAAAGTATCAAAAAGGATCAGAAAATGATCAGGTGATTTCATATTAAATTTGGTATTTCTTGAAATACCTACTCACATTTTAACAAGAAACGCTCATCTCAGTTGAGAGAAGATTAATAACTATATCATATTCAAGCATCATAACATTCATAACCAAACCGATAATACTGGTTAACAATTTTGTTCGCAGATTGTATGTTCCTAGATGTCACAGAAAAACCAGCCTTCAACAGGACGACTGCTAAGGCGCCGATTGAACCATACCTCCTTGCTTTAGTGCTTAATAAAGAGAAAATGTCTCCAATTAATAGCTAAGAGGTTTGAAATGGTCAGGGTGATTACTCTCATATTGTCAGCTTGTAATGTTAATGGTTAGTGCTTTGCCATGTACAACAAACAGTTATTAGCAACGTACAGTTGGTCATTCAATTGACATTGGCAGCTTTTAGCTGGTCATTCAAATGACATAAGAAACTTGTAGCAGGTCATTCAATTGACATTAGCATCTTTCAGCTGGTCATTCAATTGACATTGGCAGCTTTTAGCTGGTCATTCAATTGACATTAGAAACTAGTAGCAGGTCATTCAATTGAAATTAGCATCTTTCAGCTGGTCATTCAATTGACATAGGCAGCTTTTAGCTGATCATTCAATTGACATTAGAAACTTTTAGCTGGTAATTCAATTGACATCAGCATCTTTCAGCTGATCATTCAATTGACATTGGAAACTTTTAGCTGGTAATTCAATTGACATCAGCATCTTTCAGCTGGTCATTTAATTGACATTAGCAACTTGTAGCTGGTTATTCAGTCATTCAATTGACATAGGCCGCTTTTAGCTGGTCATTCAATTGACATTAGCATCTTTCAGCTGGTCATTCAATTGACATTGGCATCTTTCAGCTGGTCATTTAATTGACATTAGAAACTTGTAGCTGGTCATTCAATTGACATTAGCATCTTTCAGCTGGTCATTTAATTGACATTGGCATCTTTCAGCTGGTCATTTAATTGACATTAGCAATTTGTAGCTGGTTATTCAATTGACATTAGCAACTTGACATAGTAACTTGTAGCTGGTCATTCAGTCATTCAATTGACATAGGCAGCTTTTAGCTGGTTATTCAATTGACATTAGAAACTTGTAGCTGGTCATTCAATTGACATTAGCATCTTTCAGCTGGTCATTTAATTGACATTGGCATCTTTCAGCTGGTCATTTAATTGACATTAGCAATTTGTAGCTGGTTATTCAATTGACATTAGCAACTTTCAGCTATTTATTTAATTGACATTAGCAACTTGTAGCTGGTCATTCAATTGACATTTGCAACTTTTAGCTGGGCATCAAATGCTATCAAATTTACTATCAGCAGCTTGTAGTTGGTCATTCAGATTACAAGTCAAATAAATAAAATAATTATTAGCAACTTGCAGCTGGTCATTCAATTGAAAAAAAAAAACTGTTATTTCATTATCAGCAGCTTGTAGTTGGTCATTCAAATGACAAGTCAAATAGATAATTATAAGCAGCTCGTAGTTGGTCATTCAGATGACAAGTCAAATAAGTAATTATTAGCAGCTTGTAGTTGGTCATTCCATTGACATTAGCATCTTTCAGCTGGTCATTCTATTGACATTGGCAGCTTTTAGCTGGTCATTCAACTGACATTAGAAACTTGTAGCTGGTTATTTAATTGACATTGGCATCTTTCAGCTGGTCATTTAATTGACATTAGCAATTTGTAGCTGGTTATTCAATTGACATTAGCAACTTTCAACTGTTCATTTAATTGAGATTAGCAACTTGTAGCTGGTCATTCAATTGACATTTGCAACTTTTAGCTGGGCATCAAATGCTATCAAATTTACTATCAGCTGCTTGTAGTTGGTCATTCAGATGACAAGTCAAATAAGTAATTATTAGCAGCTTGTAGTTGGTCATTCCATTGACATTAGCATCTTTCAGCTGGTCATTCAATTGATATTAGAAACTTGTAGCTGGTAATTCAATTGACATTGGCATCTTTCAGCTGGTCATTTAATTGACATAGTAACTTGTAGCTGGTCATTCAGTCATTCAATTGACATAGGCAGCTTTTAGCTGGTTATTCAATTGACATTAGAAACTTGTAGCTGGTCATTCAATTGACATTAGCATCTTTCAACTGGTCATTTAATTGACATTGGCATCTTTCAGCTGGTCATTTAATTGACATTAGCAATTTGTAGCTGGTTATTCAATTGACATTAGCAACTTTCAGCTGTTCATTTAATTGACATTAGCAACTTGTAGCTGGTCATTCAATTGACATTTGCAACTTTTAGCTGGGCATCAAATGCTATCAAATTTACTATCAGCAGCTTGTAGTTGGTCATTCCATTGACATTAATTATTGTGAGTAGCTACGCTATGAATAACTCTAAAGGAATTAATGACTTACTGCACTTTCTTCTTTGTATAGATAAAATCTGTATCTTACCTAATCACTGCAGGCACTGCACTGTTAATTTAATCATTTGTATGTGTTAAAGTATACTATACTGTACTTGAACCAAATCGGTTAATCATAAATTCATAATATTTTAAATAAAGAACATAATTTCAGTGCAAGCAAGTCAAAAAACAAAATGATTTGCAGTTCTGTAATAATATGACGCCAGGCAATTAAGTTTAAACAACAGTTGCACTTAATTCATGTAAATTGTAATTAAAAATAGCATTATTTTTTTAAAGCCTACCAAATGATATAACTGTATGGTTCGTAAAATAGTATCTACATATTAAACGGGTCCATTAAATTGAAACTGCTGATTTCTCAAAACTAGTCTAGTCGACTAACTAAAGGTAACTACTGAACATAGCTGGTAACGAAAGCGACCTAGTGTACCTTACTTAATATTGTTGTCAGTCAGCGTTATATCAGCATTCATGAAACTGTAAAATTATATGGGTTATAAGACCATGCAACTATGAAGTTGTTAGCGAAAGCTAAAATATCATGCAACAATAAAATGATATGGGTTACAGAGCCATGCAACTATCAAATTGTTAGCAAAAGCTAAAGGGTCATGCAAATAAAATAGCTGTGAGTGCTTTATTGCAATGGCTGGCACCCGCCAGAATATTTTGAACGCATAAATGTATGTGCTTATCACAGATTCACTCTTTTGTCCTTACCTCCTTAATTTGATAAAACGGAAATGGATACGATCTTGAAGCAGTGACTTTGACTAGTAGTTAGCCAAAATAAATAAAAAAGAGATAATAAAGATCTATGGAACGTTATTTTTGTAGGTTTACTTACCTACCTATCAATAGAAAAATATTTTTACAGGGAAGGGATAGTATAGAACAGAAGTAACAATAACTCAAATGTGTTAATATAATGAGATTGTAATTTCCATAAACATTGTTTATCGTTGAATTTGGTGTTTGACAATTTCAGATCAATATTTGAAAAATATCTATTTTCTGTAAACAAATTAGTCTCAATAAGTAATTCGTAATTTGTTTGATGTAATAGCTTTGATAACAGTCAACACTGTATTGTAATAAGATTTAAGAGATTAGCTAAACTGTGGAGTTTCTTGCGCCGCTTCTTCTCAACGGGCTATACATTCCGAAGCGGTGGTAGATTCGAGTAAAGGTAAAAAATAAATTAAAACAAGAAAGAGATGTAGTGTACAGCAATAAAGAGTAGTTAATGTGGAAAGCGCCGGTAGCGCCGTCTATCGGCGGACGCGGTCTGTGGTGAATATCTATCGTGCATTCGCTCGGTATTCGTGCACCGACCGCCGTGCTGCGTGGACGTGTGCCAGTCACATTCACTAGTGAAGACTATATCTGTGTTTCATTATATACATCAACCTCAACCAACCCTTAGTAGAAAGGTGTATTCTACACCCCACATGATATGTTTGAAAGATTATTGTTTTTTCTTTTTGCTGCCATACCTATTCATGACGTCACATTTTCTACCCCCACAGTCTGAGCGCTTTTCATCTCATTTATTTGTGTTCAGGACGTTAAACTGAACGTATTGATACCAAAAATACCATATCCGAGACGATGCACAGTGGGTCGATACAGTTGTTAAGAGGATACGATTCGGAGCACTCTCCGTACAAACAAAGTCTGTTTATATTATCAAAACTAACCAATTTAAGTTAATGAAAATTTTTAAACACAATCTAGAAACTAATATTTGTGCTTGACATTTGTCAGATTTTCGTAAAAATGTGTAGTTTCAAAGTTATCGTGGCTCAAACTTTTCCACACATTGAAAAGACTTTTTTTGCTCGGCGCTCTAAGTTATAACCTTTTAATTTTTTTCTAATTTTAATTACAAGGTGCAGTTCTGACAATTTCATTTTTATGTTAGTAATGTTATGGAGGTGCTACTTGGGAATGTTCCTCCATTGAAAAGGGAAGTACTTCCGCCAGGCTAGGTGTGATGCCTGGGGACCGGCCGTGGTCCAACAGTTCTTAGTTGGACCTTGTATATATATCGAATCTCTGTGATTATTTCTCTTGCGCGATTTATGTCTTGCATTCGATTGTGAACCTTATTTGTAGTAGGTTACGAGTTACGTATTTACGATGAACGTTGTCTTTGTATGGAGCATATTTCCGCGAGCGACGGTATCGCCATCTGTTGGCATCTTTGCTATAACTTGTGGGTGCTGACCATCTGTAGTAGTTCCCCACAATGTCTTAAAAAACTGACTACTAATTGCCACAAGGCAAGAGGATGACTGTATGTACAAAAATGATAATATCACTGTAACGGAAAGCTATTCATTGAAATTATAATAATAAATAAGGCGCAGTTCTAGTAATTTAATTCTTTTCAATAATTATGCTATTAGTTAGCTATAATATTTATGCAAAGGCAGAATGCTAAGTGCGGGAGTTAAGAATATATTTTCGAAGACGCATCCCTCAGCTCACTCAGCTGCCAAGTAACACTGAAAAAAAATATCTAGCTACTGTACTCTAATCAGGAGTGCGATTTTTGAATCTCATTCGCTGAGTTCAGCAGTTGAAAATGTCAAAATTACTGTGGAGATCGCATCTTTCTACTGCTGATTTGAGTTACAAAAATCGCACTCCTGAAGTATGATTTTTTAAAGTCAAATCAGCAGTAGAAAGGAAAGATGCATATCTCCACACTAATTTTGACATTTGCAACTGCTGAACTCAGCGAATAAGATTCAAAAATCGCACTCCAGAAATTTTGTAGCTTTGTAGCAGAGAGTAATAAAATTATAGGATAAATATTAATTAGTTGTAGCAGCTTCAGGGTGTTACGGTAAACAGTTGCATTACTTTGAGGGGTGATTGTACCCATGATACTGAACAACTTTCCCAAAGAAACCTATAGGGAATTAGCATGAAATTTTTTCGACTCTTCATACAAAAGTTCTTTTCTTATTTATTTTTATTTATTTAGGATATCAACAGCCTTAGTTACATGTGTTACAATATTGATTACATTTTTGATGGCCAATTATAGCTATCCATAAGGTAACTTATTTCGATCAGCTGATTGCATTTAGTATGGGAAGTCCAATTTTTTTGAAACTAATTTCCTATAAGTGTCTTAGTGAAAATTGTTCACTATCATGGGTACAATCACCCCTTAAAGTCATGCAACTGTTTACCCTAACACCCTGTATACAGGGTGTAAAGAAAAGTATCATTAACCTTTAAACCACATACTCTACCCATCAAACTGAATAACTTTTACTATGGGAGCAAACCTGTCTGCGCAAAAAAATCGGTTGTTCCATACTAAGCTGTAAAAGCCTATATGACTCAAATTACAATCACGACTCTAATTGCCAGAACTGCAATTAGTAGTCAGTTTTTTAAGACTTTAATAACATAAAAACGAGATTGTCAGAACTGCAACATGTAATCAAAATTAGAAAAATAATTAAAGGGATATAATTTAGAGCGCCGAGCGCGCTCCATACAAAAAAGTCTGGTTATATTTTCAATACAAACCAATACTAAGAAATGTGTGGAAAACTTTGAGCCACGATAACTTTGAAACTACACATTTTTACGGAAATCCGACAAATGTCAAGCACAGATATTAGTTTCTAGATTGTGTGTAAAAATTTTCATTGAATTAATTGGTTAGTTTTGATAATATAACCAGACTTCGTTTGTACGAAGAGCGCTCCGAATCGTATCCTCTTAACAACTGTATCGACCCACTGTGCATCGTCTCGGATATGGTATTTATGGTATCAATACGTTCAGTTTAACGTCCTGAACACAAATAAATGAGATGAAAAGCGCTCAGACTGTGGGGGTAGAAAATGTGACGTCATGAATAGGTATGGCAGCAAAAAGAAAAAACAATAATCTTTCAAACATACCATGTGGGGTATCAAATGAAAGGGCTTTCTGAGTAGATTACAAATATATAACATTCTATAACATTTTCACTACTTGGTCGAACAAATTATAAGAAAACGTAAAAAAAATCCACAATTCAAAGTCATTTTTTCATACACTTAGCCACCATTTAGCCTTCTGGCAATTTATTTACAGCTGTTTGAAGCCATGAATTATGTAAAAACTAAATTGCCAGAACTGCACCTTATCATTTTATTTTGAATATTTTTTAACAACTTTATCGACTTCTGGCAACGTTTTATCCCCGACCTAGACTTCTGGCAATAATTTTACGCTATTTCTACTGTTAAAAAGTATAACTACGACAACTTTTCAGAACTGCACCGAATGATTTTATTTTGATTAAAAATTGACGTGTCTGACCCCACGCCCACGCTTCCCTCCCCGGGGTAGACTTCTGGCAGTCAGTGCAATGTACTTGTTAGCCAGTAAGGAAGGTTTCTCCATAAAAATTTTTACTACACCTTATCATTTTGAAATATTACGTAGCCAGCTCTTAGTCGGTAGGTTGATTTGTCACCGTGTGTGTACCAGTATAAACTGACACTTACTAAATATGTAGTCACATAGCAACTGAAGATCCATTTATCCTGGTAATATTTATTTTTAAATAAAGTTATCCAATTTAGTGCCTTTCAAATAGCAAAATTTTCCTTCAATCGACACCCCCTTATCCGGACTACCCCTACTACCCCTACACTACTAATATAAGGTCCTTCTTAATATGCTGACACTGTTTTTTTGACAATTCGTCGAACTGAACAGCTATCTCTATGGCACTAACATAGAAATATACGAATATAGATACGGTGCTATTTGAAGAAGTTGAAGTCACCTTTCAAAGCCTAAAGGAATGTGATCGTGAAGGATTTGTCAAAGATCATTAAGAAATAGGTGAGAATGACATAGATCCTTTAGGAAGCTTAGAAAAACCAACTGAAAATTATGATCTGAGCGACGAAGATCTGGAAAAAATCAGTACGGTCCATTTACCGGTACTTTCGATTTTTATTTTATGGATGTGCTACTTGGGAATGTTCCTCCATTGAAAAGGGAAGATCTTCCACCAGGCTATGTGTGAAGCCTGGGGATCGGCCGTGGTGCAACAGTTCTTAGTTGGACCTTGTATACAGGGTGTAACAAAACACCCTAGTAATACTTAAAGGGGTGCCTCAGACCATCAATCTGAACAACTTTAACTATGGAGCCAACGAGGAGAAAAAATAAAAAAAATCTGCCATCCCATACATTTAAGTCGACACGGGACTGCAGTTTAGTATGAAACAGCAGTTTTTTTTCGCGATTTCGATGTTGGCTCCATAGTGAAAGTTGTTCAGTTCAGAAGCACCCCTTTAAGTATTACTAGGGTGTTTTGTTACACCCTGTATGTATCGAATCTCTGTGATTATTTCTCTTGCGCGATTCATGTCTCGCATTCGATTGTAAACCTTATGTGTAAGTAGGTTACGAGTTACGTATTTAAGATGAACGTTGTCTTTGTATGGAGCATCTTTCCGAGAGCGACGGTATCGCCATCTGTTGGCATCTTTGCTATAACTTGCGGGTGTTGACATTTGTGACAAGTCCCCACAATTTCGAGACCGTTTTGGTCCAAACTTCAGTGTCATAGAGTTCACATTGAATCGAAAACGTTCACTCAATTGCGAAGTTCGAATGTCCGGGTAGATGCCCTGTATTGTATGACGGATTATCATCCGTAAAGGTATTATATCTTACCTTTATTTTATACGTACCTATTATTTAAAGCGTAGTATTTAAACTATTTGAAATATTGAAAAATCTTTGTATACCTACTTTGTATTGTATTTGTCGAGAGATTTAAACTTTACTGTAAGACTGAAATACTGAAAAAGCTGGTGCCATAATTTTATTATAAGACAAATATTTCCTACGTAATACAGTACCTACGTATTTTACAGGGTGTTAGGGTAAACAGTTGCATCACCTTTGACTGCCAAATGACCGACAAACAATGGAAAATCTATTGTTATTGTGACCCGCCGGCGTTCAACGTGCTAATGGGGTAATTGTATCCATGATATTGAACAACTTTGCCAGAATCCTATTGGAAATTCGCAAAAATATGTTTCGACTTTCCATACTAAATGCAATCAGGTGATCGAACGTTTGTATGAAAAGTCGAAAAAAAATTGGTTTCTTAGGGAATGGTTTTTAGTATCATGGGTACAATCACCCCTTAAAGTAATGCAACTGTTTACCCTAACATCCTGTATAGTACAGAAGCCAATTTAAATAAAGTATTCAGTTAAAAACTTTCGTAGGACTGAGTAGTTTTATACCGACAAGTGGTTTCCTGAAGAGTTTTAAAATTGCTTTTTGACCTTCGATATGAGGATGTTATGAGTCATTTGGCGTAGGTTTTACAAAAGTTTTACCATCAATTTCGCACCGGGAGGAGCCCAAACTTGTATGTTTAGAAAATACTTTTTGGATTTTTTGAAAACCAGTGGTTGAATGGAAATGGTGTAGTATATTTTTACAACCGCCTTGAAGTCCTTTCATTTGATTCCCCACATGACAGGTTTCAGAAGAAAATAGTTATTTGTTATGCAAGGCTGCAAAGTTGCTTTTTGGCGCGGATTCTAGGATTGAACCACGAGCGAAGCGAGTAAACACGGTTGAAATACGTTTTTTATCGTCTTCTATCTCTTTCATGCAAAACAGATTTTTGTATAACACTTCGTTATTATTTGTAAAATACGAGAGTATGACGTCACTCCCTTTATATCTGCCTCTCACTCTAACCGTAAATTTTAAACACTTATATTTCGGTTATTTTTGAAGATATTAAAAAATCTGTTTCACTTTAGTGAAAGATACCAAACAGTTTTTAAAAAAGATATAAAATATAAAATTTTCATCATCCCTATTATTTGGCTTATCTACAATAACGTAGAAAGAGAATAACTATAACAGACATTAAAATGATAATAATAGTTGTTTGTCCCTTTCTATGTTGAAATTGCTTCCAAAATCATGCAACTTAGTCAGACAAAGGTACGATTTTTCATATTATAAGATTTTTCATATCTACGTTTATTAATAAAAAAAGAGACACCCATTTTCACCTATTATCCATTTAACATTACAGTAGCTAGATTATTTAAATTATTTCCTTTCAACGAATAAATGAGAGGGTATGTCCACGCTATGTCGATATTCGAATCCCGGGAAGTGGGTCTACCTTTTCCATTCACTTACAACTACTTGTGTATACTTTTTTGACGGCCCAATAGCTCAGCTTAGCTGGTAGGCCTGCCTGTTTATACGAGGGTTGCGGGTTCGAATCCGTAAAGGGCAAATATTTGTATGGTGAATATATGAAAACTTGTTGGTACTCAAGTCATGTATGTTTGTATCTATAATAAATATGTATTCTATAAAATGATAATAGTCTTATCATTAATTAAAGGTACATAATATTTCATTCTTTTCCGTGCTAGATTCTACTAACTTTAAATGGGATTCGATAATTTGTTTGTATGATAATGTTCCACATATTTATTTTTTATAGGTAGGTACTTACTTAGTAATACTTACAAAAAAAGCCGTGGTGGTCTGGATTGTAGACTTGTGTGGATTGCTGGACTAGACGTCTAGTATTTCTCTACACGCGCGACTCGGTTTTTTATAAGTCGCGACAAGCGCGGCTTTTGCTCTTCGAAAAGCGAGGTTACACCACGTCTAGTATGATTTCTCTACTTGCGCGCGTCTCGACTTTTTTCCGTACTACATTTCTCGGCAAGCGCGGTTTTAGCTCTACAAAAAACGTGGGTACAAGCTAGTTTATAAAGGCGCGTCGCACGCCTGTAGAGAAATCTATACTAGACGTGCTGCACACATAAACTTCCATATCGCATTATTCTCGCCTTATCCGCACAATCTGGGCCCTGTTTTTTAAACTAGACAATGACAATTTGACAATGACAATTCAGAGTACATAGCTGCGAATGAAAAACACATGACTGTAGCACTGCAAGTTTAGCGTCATTAGTAACCAGCAATGTACTTACTCTGAATTGTCGTTGCTATTGTCGCATTTATTAAACAGGGCCCTGCACCGCCACCGCACCCCTTAGAAAATGATGAAAATCGAGATGAGATCTTTGTTGTTTTGCTAATGCCAAAAAGAGCGCACATGACGCTTTTCTCGTTTTGTCGTTTTGTCGCGTGGGTGGTATGCTAGCCGTGCAGTACCATGATATCAAGTGCACATAAAGTCCACCACGTACATACGGAATTCCGAACCGGAACTCCGAATCAGGATTATCTACGATTTATTTCGTATGGATTTTCCCCCTGCAGAATTCTGTTCGGATTTGCGTAGGTACCTATCAAATCCTAGGTATACAAAATCACAATTCTGATTCGGAATTCTGAATTCTATATGTGTGTGGCGGGTCTAAATCACCACCAAATAATATTTTTTTCGAAATTCGTGTTTTCTTAATTTTTTTAATGTTTTGAAGCCGTTTGTCATAAATCACAAAAATAGCTATCCAAAAAAAATTACTTTGGTACCACTTCAGGCAATCACACACATACCTTCTAATAACAAGCTAATAACAGTAACTAGTGAAATACCGACTTATTTTTGAATATTAGGTATACCTACCTATCTACCTATCTATATTATCGGGAACAATTTTGATAACATGAACATTCTACACAAACATAATTATTCGAGGAACATCGAACTACCTTCCTTTTCCGATAGGATTGGCACACGGTCACGGTCAGTCGTCTATGCTCGACACCACTCCGCCCGCTTTTAAATTTAAACTCTATTGCTACCCGCGTAAAGATGATATCGCGCTGCGTACTTTTATTGTATTCTTTATTTATTATTATCCATGAGAATTTTATTTTTATAATAGTGTTTACAATTGTTTAATGTACTAAATGCAATTATTAAAATAAGATTTTCCTCTTACTAATCCATCTTGAACCATAAATCATGTAAATTACAGATTGAGGTACTGCTTGGAGCAATCTTTCTAAGAATTGATATCTTTTGTTTATAATATAAGATATAAAGTATTTATCAAAAAATATTGCAATTAAGTATTACGGCTTAGGCACCATAAACAAATTTCTAGTTTTGACGCTGCAGTTGTTACTTCAAGCATATGCAGTCGATCTAAGTTTTTAATTTTCTGATATATAAATAATAGCAATTAATTTAATGAAATGTGCAAAACAACAATGCCATAAATATTGTAGATCGGGATTGCTGCAATTAAATGCAAAATGTAAAATTTAGGACTGTTGCTGACGTAATTTTTTTTTAATTTTGTTCCATTTCTTGGAGAGGTTTGTTCTAATCTAAGATTCCGAAAAAAAAATGCAATTCTAAATTATTCCCGGGTCAACGCGTAAAATGACTGGCCTAGTACACGGCCTCTGTATTTTAATTTCTATTATATTATAACCTACTAACCAATAACTAGTTTTACTTATATTACTTAGTTCATTTTTCATTTAAGTATCTTGAGGTCATTTGCGTTTAGAATACCTTGCTGAAAAAAAAGTTGGCTGTCACGGGCACTCGGCAGAAGTGAAACTTTCGCAGCTGTCAAATTTAAATTTCGAACTTTTGTCACACGAAAAGGTAGCAGATCCAAATTTCAAAGCTCTCTTATAAAAAGTTTTTCACTCATAAAGGTATCATATACATAGAGGAATTGATAGCTGAGAGAGCGAGATGTACTTAGCGGCGCCACTGTATAATAGAAAGAGATACGTGACGCGAGGCAATAGAACCGTTTTTGGGAACTTGTCAGCACAATCGACTGGGTAAATATTCGTGCTCTGTGAATAATTAGTGAATCTAAAGTGAAGTCGTAGATTATTTTGTGAAATATACTAACACTATTTCATTAAATTACCTACGATTTCACGTTAGATTCACAATTATACACAGAACTCGAAGTTTTAGGGTGCCGATAAGTGCCGACAAATGCACAAAAAACGGTTTCATTTGACAACTCATGTCAGTTACTCTATTCCGACAGGTATAATAACTTTATGGTTTCACTACAAAAAGTGTTTCACTTCAAAAAATTGTTTTACATGAGTTTCTTACCTTATTTCATCTTTGAACATTATATCTAACACAATATGTCGCTATGATGATGATAAGGTGAGGAGCCCACAAAAAAAAATTGTATAATGATATTATACAAATGTATAACACATTTCATGTAAATATGCAGCAGCATTTTCGATGTTGGGTCTACCATAGTGAAAGTTGTTCAGTTTGATAGTCTATAATCTCTATAACAACCTGTTCAATATGTAACAGATTAAGTTTTACACCATGTATAAGTTCCCAAGTTCTTCTTTTCGTGACGGCATAATTTTTTTTGCTGCCACGTCAACAGAATTCTGTTATATCCCTACGCAGAACGTCTCACGCTACATCGCTAGATACCAAGGTTATGAGGTGCGACGTATTTGTGAAAAGATCATAAATTTAATACTGTAGTAATGTTAAGTTTATGGAAAAGATCAATGACTGTTCTGTCTGGCACGATAATGATAAAACACCACAATACTTGATTTATGCAATTCTAGCCGAAACTATCTGGCCGTATCTGTATCTAACCAAATCTGTATCTGAACGAATCCTTATCTGACCTAATCTGTATCTAACCTAATCTGTATCTAACCTAATCTGTATCTAACCTAATCTGTATCTAACCTAATCTGTATCTAACCTAATCTGTATCTAACCTAATCTGTATCTAACCTAATCTGTATCTAACCTAATCTGTATCTAACCTAATCTGTATCTAACCTAATCTGTATCTAACCTAATCTGTATCTGACCTAATCTGTATCTAACCTAATCTGTATCTGACCTAATCTGTATCTAACCTAATCTGTATCTAACCTAATCTGTATCTAACCTAATCTGTATCTAACCTAATCTGTATCTAACCTAATCTGTATCTAACCTAATCTGTATCTAACCTAATCTGTATCTTTCCTAATCTGTATCTGACCTAATCTGTATCTGACCTAATCTGTATCTAACCTAATCTGTATCTAACCTAATCTGTATCTAACCTAATCTGTATCTAACCTAATCTGTATCTAACCTAATCTGTATCTAACCTAATCTGTATGTAACCTAATCTGTATCTGACCTAATCTGTATCTAACCTAATCTGTATCTGACCTAATCTGTATCTAACCTAATCTGTATCTAACCTAATCTGTATCTAACCTAATCTGTATCTAATCTAATCTGTATCTAACCTAATCTGTATCTAACCTAATCTGTATCTAACCTAATCTGTATCTAACCTAATCTGTATCTGACCTAATCTGTATCTAACCTAATCTGTATCTGACCTAATCTGTATCTAACCTAATCTGTATCTAACCTAATCTGTATCTAACCTAATCTGTATCTTTCCTAATCTGTATCTGACCTAATCTGTATCTGACCTAATCTGTATCTAACCTAATCTGTATCTAACCTAATCTGTATCTAACCTAATCTGTATCTAACCTAATCTGTATCTAACCTAATCTGTATCTAACCTAATCCATATCTAACCTAATCTGTATCTAACCTAATCTGTATCTAACCTAATCTGTATCTAACCTAATCTGTATCTGACCTAATCTGTATCTAACCTAATCTGTATCTGACCTAATCTGTATCTAACCTAATCTGTATCTAACCTAATCTGTATCTAACCTAATCTGTATCTAACCTAATCTGTATCTTTCCTAATCTGTATCTGACCTAATCTGTATCTGACCTAATCTGTATCTAACCTAATCTGTATCTAACCTAATCTGTATCTAACCTAATCTGTATCTAACCTAATCTGTATCTAACCTAATCTGTATCTAACCTAATCTGTATGTAACCTAATCTGTATCTGACCTAATCTGTATCTAACCTAATCTGTATCTGACCTAATCTGTATCTAACCTAATCTGTATCTAACCTAATCTGTATCTAACCTAATCTGTATCTAATCTAATCTGTATCTAACCTAATCTGTATCTAACCTAATCTGTATCTAACCTAATCTGTATCTAACCTAATCTGTATCTGACCTAATCTGTATCTAACCTAATCTGTATCTGACCTAATCTGTATCTAACCTAATCTGTATCTAACCTAATCTGTATCTAACCTAATCTGTATCTTTCCTAATCTGTATCTGACCTAATCTGTATCTGACCTAATCTGTATCTAACCTAATCTGTATCTAACCTAATCTGTATCTAACCTAATCTGTATCTAACCTAATCTGTATCTAACCTAATCTGTATCTAACCTAATCTGTATCTGACCTAATCTGTATCTAACCTAATCTGTATCTGACCTAATCTGTATCTAACCTAATCTGTATCTAACCTAATCTGTATCTAACCTAATCTGTATCTGACCTAATCTGTATCTAACCTAATCTGTATCTAACCTAATCTGTATCTAACCTAATCTGTATCTGACCTAATCTGTATCTGACCTAATCTGTATCTAACCTAATCTGTATCTAACCAAATCTGTATCTAACCTAATCTGTATCTAACCTAATCTGTATCTGACCTAATCTGTATCTAACCTAATCTGTATCTAACCTAATCTGTATCTAACCTAATCTGTATCTAACCTAATCTGTATCTAACCTAATCTGTATCTGACCTAATCTGTATCTAACCTAATCTGTATCTGACCTAATCTGTATCTAACCTAATCTGTATCTAACCTAATCTGTATCTGACCTAATCTGTATCTAACCTAATCTGTATCTAACCTAATCTGTATCTAACCTAATCTGTATCTGACCTAATCTGTATCTGACCTAATCTGTATCTAACCTAATCTGTATCTAACCTAATCTGTATCTAACCTAATCTGTATCTGACCTAATCTGTATCTAACCTAATCTGTATCTAACCTACTGTATCTGACCTAATCTGTATCTAACCTAATCTGTATCTGACCTAATCTGTATCTAACCTAATCTGTATCTAACCTAATCTGTATCTGACCTAATCTGTATCTGACCTAATCTGTATCTAACCTAATCTGTATCTAACCTAATCTGTATCTAACCTAATCTGTATCTGACCTAATCTGTATCTAACCTAATCTGTATCTAACCTAATCTGTATCTGACCTAATCTGTATCTGACCTAATCTGTATCTAACCTAATCTGTATCTGACCTAATCTGTATCTAACCTAATCTGTATCTAACCTAATCTGTATCTAACCTAATCTGTATCTGACCTAATCTGTATCTGACCTAATCTGTATCTAACCTAATCTGTATCTGACCTAATCTGTATCTAACCTAATCTGTATCTGACCTAATCTGTATCTGACCTAATCTGTATCTGACCTAATCTGTATCTAACCTAATCTGTATCTGACCTAATCTGTATCTAACCTAATCTGTATCTAACCTAATCTGTATCTGACCTAATCTGTATCTAACCTAATCTGTATCTGACCTAATCTGTATCTAACCTAATCTGTATCTAACCTAATCTGTATCTGACCTAATCTGTATCTAACCTAATCTGTATCTAACCTAATCTGTATCTAACCTAATCTGTATCTGACCTAATCTGTATCTAACCTAATCTGTATCTGACCTAATCTATATCTGACCTAATCTATATCTGACCTAATCTGTATGTAACCTAATCTGTATCTGACCTAATCTGTATCTGACCTAATCTGTATCTAACCTAATCTGTATCTAACCTAATCTGTATCTAACCTAATCTGTATCTAACCTAATCTGTATCTGACCTAATCTGTATCTAACCTAATCTGTATCTGACCTAATCTATATCTGACCTAATCTATATCTGACCTAATCTGTATGTAACCTAATCTGTATCTGACCTAATCTGTATCTAACCTAATCTGTATCTAACCTAATCTGTATCTAACCTAATCTGTATCTGACCTAATCTGTATCTAACCTAATCTGTATCTAACCTAATCTGTATCTGACCTAATCTGTATCTAACCTAATCTGTATCTGACCTAATCTGTATCTAACCTAATCTGTATCTAACCTAATCTGTATCTAACCTAATCTGTATCTGACCTAATCTGTATCTGACCTAATCTGTATCTAACCTAATCTGTATCTGACCTAATCTGTATCTAACCTAATCTGTATCTGACCTAATCTGTATCTGACCTAATCTGTATCTGACCTAATCTGTATCTAACCTAATCTGTATCTGACCTAATCTGTATCTAACCTAATCTGTATCTAACCTAATCTGTATCTGACCTAATCTGTATCTAACCTAATCTGTATCTGACCTAATCTGTATCTAACCTAATCTGTATCTAACCTAATCTGTATCTGACCTAATCTGTATCTAACCTAATCTGTATCTAACCTAATCTGTATCTAACCTAATCTGTATCTGACCTAATCTGTATCTAACCTAATCTGTATCTGACCTAATCTATATCTGACCTAATCTATATCTGACCTAATCTGTATGTAACCTAATCTGTATCTGACCTAATCTGTATCTGACCTAATCTGTATCTAACCTAATCTGTATCTAACCTAATCTGTATCTAACCTAATCTGTATCTGACCTAATCTGTATCTAACCTAATCTGTATCTAACCTAATCTGTATCTAACCTAATCTGTATCTGACCTAATCTGTATCTAACCTAATCTGTATCTGACCTAATCTGTATCTAACCTAATCTGTATCTGACCTAATCTATATCTGACCTAATCTATATCTGACCTAATCTGTATGTAACCTAATCTGTATCTGACCTAATCTGTATCTGACCTAATCTGTATCTAACCTAATCTGTATTTGTTGTACATGATTGATTTGATTATTAATAAGTTGGTAAATAAAACAAGCAAAGAAGCTTTGATAACTTCAGTAGCAACGAAAACACTTAAGGTGGTTTCAGTCCATACCAGAGTCTAAAAGAACAAGGTCTTCTATTCCCAGAGTGACACAAGCCTACGTCACAAAAAAATGGCCGCTAAACATGGTAAAAGGATATGATGACGTAGACTTGTGTCAGTCACGTGATCGGAAGAGAATATCAGGCGCAATATATTATTGTACCATAGTCCATACAAACGTTTTACGCACAATACGCGTAGACGGAATTAATAAAAGTATCTAGATGTCGCGTATCAAATAAAATTTGCAATTTATAATATAATTACAGATATAAAGCTTTGAAAATGTTGTATGAAAAATTTCAAAGCTTTATATCTTCGTAATTATATTATAAATTGCAAATGTTATTTGATACGCGACATCTAGATTGTCTAAACTATTTTTCCATATAATATACAAAGTTACTTATATTAATACCGTCTACGCGTATTGTGTGTCAAAGTTTTGTATAAAATTGACCCCTCTGCAACCGCCTTAAGGTATCTGAATTAGCTAATAATTTTTTTAAAGAAAAATGTTAAGTCAATTCGAGATTATTTCGGTTTAACGTCGCCTTTCTGGTTTTAAAACTTAGAATTACGGAATAACAAAGGGGGTTCAATTGAGAGAGTTAGTTCGCCGTGCGTAGCGCTGACCGATGACGTCACATTTGAACTAACGAGCTTAACGTTATAAACCGCGAGGTCAAGGATGCTATACTGTATGCGGCATAGTGACAAATATAGTATACAGTAATTGATGTCCTATAATACAAAGTAGATTTAGCATGCAATCGTAGTAAAAAATTTAATCGATGTTAAATATAGCCATCCATTGATTGACATGTAGCCATCCAAGCGTCCAAGGATGCATATTATTTAATTGAATTAAATATTGTATGCATTACTTGGGCAGATTCGCTTCAGTATTCGTACTTATATCTCAACGCGTCTCCAGAATGCATTTGTAAATCACATAAGGTTAGCGGTCACGGTTCAAAGCTTGGTCACTTAGCTGTCATTTCATACAAATGGGAAAATTTGAAAAAAAAGAGTTAAGCAAAGCATGAGCATGAGCGACACTGAGTGAGTGCGAGACAGGAATATGCTATTGCTTACATTTTACCTTGCATTTTCCTCCATGCTTCCTGTCAGAGGGGGTGAGGTTAAAATTGGTGGGGGGCAGGGAGTGTCCGTACTGCACGTAGCTAGTATTAGATATTCTGTGGAAGAGGGCTGCTTAAAACTACATAGCTGCATAAGCAGGGTTGGCCACAAACTTGTCTCCACCAATTAACGCTGCCAGCATGTGGAATAATAATAATAATGGTCCTTCACATTCTTTAGTGAAATGCGTGCGTTCGTTACTGTGACGTATACAAGATATACAGGGTGTACAATAAAATGGGACAGCTACTCAAAGGGGTGCTCCAGACCATCAAACTGAACAACTTTCTCTATGGGACCAATATCAAAATCGCGAAAAAAAATTCCGCTCTCCCATACAAAACTGCTAACAAAACTCGACTGAAATGTATGGGACAGCAGATTTTTTTTTGCGATTTCGATATTGGTCCCATAGAGAAAGTTGTTCACCTCTTTAAGTAGCTGTCCTATTTTAATTTACACCCTGTATAAATAAATATAATACAAAATAATGAAATTTTAATAATTGTATAAATAATTTAAGCAAATTCGCCGTAATAACACACATTTTGTGAAAATTTCAACAGTCTAGCTATTACGGTTCAAAAGTTACAGCACGAAATAGGTAGGACAGGCGGACGGACGGACGGACAGCGTTTTCACACTCTGGGTACGGAACCCTAAAAAGTAGTGGTGTATGTGGAGCTGATAGTCGTGATAAAATATATACCTGATGGATCGGAAGCGCGTCATGACTCGTGCCAGCTTCGGCAGGGTCTCCCGGCACCCCTACCTGAAAACAGAGTAGACGCTCAAACCCGCTAGTTGATTCTCTTCCGCATTCGGACTGTCATAGCAATTAAGCTCGGCCCGTTTGTCCCGGCTACTACATCTGATGGTAGTAGACGTTACATGAAAACCACGTCAGAGGCCGTAAGGCGGTCTGAAAAGTGCGGACACCAGGGATTGCTCCCCATACCATACGATACGAAGAAGCAATT
Source organism: Agonopterix subpropinquella (assembly GCA_922987775.1). Lineage (NCBI taxonomy): Eukaryota > Metazoa > Arthropoda > Insecta > Lepidoptera > Depressariidae > Agonopterix > Agonopterix subpropinquella. The sequence goes on along the minus strand of OV277693.1, from coordinate 49,005,497 downwards.
AAGCAAACCTCAGATCACTTTTTAGGGCACCGCAGTCAAACAAGAAAGAAGAAACCCTTCTTTCAAACTTCTTAAGCTTAAGCTTTTATTTCTTTTATTTTGTTTTTTTTTTGACTTTTAATTTTTTCTGATCTTCCAAAGGCACAAACTATTACTGATTGTAACACTATTAAGTTATTGTACTATTTTCGAGAGGAGAGACCAGGTCTTCCAAAGCAAGGGCAATGCCTAGTTTGGACTCCTGTCTCCCTTTACAATATTAACTAGAACCTGTATTCTTAGTTTTACATATTTGTATTTCGTTGTATTTATGGGAGAAAAATAAACATTATCTTATCTTATCTTATCTTATCTTAAACCATTTTGTCTGTTTGTCTGTATGTCCCGCTACAATTGGCTGGTGTCTATCTAACAGGTCTGTTAGACCCTTTTTCATGGAAGTCTCCACAAACATAATCATGTATGAAACTGTATAAGTAATTAATAGGAATGCTTGCTTGTATGTTTTTGGTGAAAAAAAAATGATTTTTTTTATGGACTTGGCTTGATGGATAGAGTTGTGTGACTATAGGAGTGTGTGTGTGTACGCATCCGACCAACACGGTTAACTCTTATGCAATGACTGGGGCTTATGGAAGACTGGGGTTTAACCATCTTATTTATAATTTTGAGATTTAACAGGAATTTATACAAAAATGAAGATTGTCCAGTACAGATAAACCATTAGCTGTCAAAGGTCAAGCAAAAACGAACTTATCAAAAAAATTTGCGGCTGTGATTAAACGTGGCCTGCAAGCTAAATTGGACTAAATGTTCGAAATATAGGACAGCAAAACAGTTTGATTGACGCAGTAACTGGTTGAGCAAGTAGACAAAACCAGTATAATTGATGTATCCGACAAGCGCGAAAAAAGACAACTGCGAAGTTACAATATATTTAGATTGGTAGTTAGGTGTATCAAACTACATAATAAAACTTTTAAATTTAAATAAAGGCAGCAACAAATAGATAAATCGTGCAACGGGTATCAGGGTCGAAGACATTTTCAAGTCTCAAAAAGTAAGAACTAAGCGTCTTAGAATACCTCATTCTAAAAGACATAATATTTGTAACTGTGATGGACAAATTGAAAAATAGTTTAATTAGAGAACGTTGTGGTCTGAAAGAGGATTTAGTGACAAAGACAGAGAAAGGTATGTTGAGATGGTTTGGTCATATCGAAAGAATGGACGAGAGCAGATTGACGAGTGCATGATAGATTGCACTCGTTTGCAATTGACGAGTGAAATCTATAAGGCAAGCGTAAGTGTAAATGTTGGAAGGGGACGGCCTAGACGTACATAAACGGACCGAATTGCCGACGTGCTTAAAAAGGGCCAGGTCAGATCCACCTGAAACCGACGAGCATGCATGAAACGACTAATGAATATGAAGGAGCAAACTAAAGAGGTTTGCCAGGGTCCGTTGTCTCTGCCTACCCCAGTGGGAGACAGGCGTAAGAATATGTATGTAGGTATATATTTATTTAGAAGTTATTACTTTAAAATATTTAACAGAAAGTCGTTCAGTATCATGGGTACAGTCAAGAGCACGTCAAGCTTGAAACTTTGGACTTTGTACCGTTCTTATTTAGTGCGCCATAAGCGTTACAATCGAACTGCAAGTGTAAAGCTTGATGTGCTCTTGACTGTACAACCACCCCTTAAAGTAATGCAACTGTTTACCCTAACAGCCTGCGGATGCGAATATAAAAGTCGTTGGTTTATTATTATTTTGTACTGAAGATACAAACGGACGGACACGGACAGAAGGACAGACTTATTAGATTAGAAGTCGGTTTTAATTTAGTTATTTCAAAATTTTCAGTGGTTGGTACAATATCAGGGTTGATATTGATATCAGTTGTACATCTAGGGGTAGGTACATCGATATTGCATCGATACGGTAACTAAATCGCCAATGATTTTCTACCACCTTCGAGGCGTTCCATTGTCAATCTCCGAAGCCCTTCATTGGCTCTTTACCAAAATGCGGGACCGACTCTGGAGCAACTTCTTCAGAACCAAAAATAAATGGAAAGGAAATATAAGGATCAAGAAATGCCGAAATTATCGAGTAACATACATTAAAAATAGAAAAAAAAAAAAACAGACGAATTGAGAAAATCCTCCTTTTTATGAAATTGCTTAAAAAGGAAACATTTCAATTTCGATGCATGCATAGGAAACGTACATAGGGCGTCCCACACAGAACGCAGGATCACGGGGAAATTGCGTTAAGTTCGTTAGCAGGCGATTAAGCTTGTTAGCCCTACCCTGCCCCTGCCCTGTGCTCTAAGCCACTGACAAACCGCGCTGCCGATGTTTGACATTTAATTCAATTCTATTTTTAAAGTACTAGCTTTTTCCCGCGGCTTTATTCGCATAATTTCACTTTATTATGATAAAAAGAATTCCATGTCCGTCTCCACATTATAGACTAGGTATCTGCAAATATTTCATGGTGATTGGTTGAATTGTCTGTTGAGACATGAGAGTGGAACAAATACCTGTAATAACGTAAAAGTTAACTATTAGGTACCTTAGTTCGTATGAAAATTATAACAAAGCTAAGACGCGGCAGCGAAATGATTAGGCATTGATTTCAGATTATCAACTGCACTTGTAATTTAGCTAAATCTGTCCAGTCCTATATTATGTATATAGGCCCGTATAATTATACATTAAAATTGCAAAGCGTGATGTAGTTCTGCATTCTTGATATGTTGTTAGGATCAGTTAAGGTAGTGTACACCCAAGTTTGCAGCTTCGAAAAACCTGTGCTAACTTTGCAGCTCTCGAAAAACCATCCCGTGTTGTGGTTTTATGCTAACATCTCGATGTCTATAAGTCGCATCTAAAAGTTTTGTAGGTAAAAATTAAACCTGACAAAATTTCCTACAAAACGAAATAGTATGCATTTTTGTCATACTCTTAACCTTTGAGGGCTACAGGGCCGAGAAAGTAACAACATTTCAAAAATTATGAAATTTGTATGGCGACCCTCATGAAAGTTGAAGATAAAAACAAAATGATTTCATATTCTTAATCAGCGATCCCAAAAACCCCCAGATACAAATTTTCTGTCGGTTCGGTGAACCTTTAAAAGCTGCGTTGGCGTTTGAAATTTCTATGGCAGCCATCTTGGATATCGCAATTTTGGATTTTTTTTACCAGCAACCAAATCTGACCAGGGTCCTCTATGACATTTGTTCGAGCTCCATAACCCTATCTGGCATAGTTTCTGCGGGCCGTTGACCTCATCTATCAGGGGTCGACCTTCCGCGGAAGTTAAAGTTTTCTCTGTATCACCAAGGCATCCATATGATGATCCCCAAATGTAATTCTTGTACAATAAAGGAAACCTGGAGATCAACTGGAGGTATCTGGTCGATCCCCACCACTTTCCATAGATAGTAGATAAATACCCGGATAATTGTTCACATTCTCGGCCCTGTAGCCCTCACAGGTTAAGTCCTATGAAAAAATGTATACAACTTGTTTTGTAGGAAATTTTGTCAGGTTTAATTTGTACATACAAAACTTTTCGATACGACTAATAGACTTCGAGATGTAAGCAAAAAACCAAAAAACGGGATGGTTTTTCGAGTGCTGCAAAGTTAGCACAGGTCTTTCGAAGCTGCAAACTTGGGAGTACACTACCCTAACTGGTCCTAACAACATATCAAAAATGCAGAACTACATCACGCTTTGTAATTTTACCATTATTTTATGAACAATTTTACTGGCCTAATAGTTTACTATCCATTGTTAAGTTTTATATTGGCCTCGATTCGGAGTGTACCACGACTAAACTAAACTAAATGTATTCCTGTCACTTTCTAAAATAAGATTAAGAAAAGAGACAGAAAACCAACAGCTGACTTTAGTGCTGTCAAAGTGACGTTAAATGCGCAAAATAAGTCGCCATCATAATGTACGCCATCTTATTTAAGTCGTTTTTGGGCGTTTAACGTCACTTTGACAGCACTAAAGTCAGCTGTTGGTTTTCTGTCTCTTTTCTTAATCTTATTTTAGAAAGTGACAGGAATACATTTAGTTTAGTTTAGTCGTGGTACACTCCGAATCGAGGCCACTGTCTTCAATTTAGATAATAGGTACATTGACTATTTTTCTTTTCATCATAATTTAATCTAAACATTTTGACTAGCAAAATGCAAAAGCTCAGATAGGAGCCATTTTTAGACCCTGTACAAATGCACCTACACGCCGCCGGACTGCGAAACCAGGATCCTGGGTTCGAATCCTGGTTCGATCATGGATGATATATGTTTGTTCCTTTGTTGTATAGTTTTCATAATAAAAAGCCTATAAGCAGCTTACTTGTAAATGTATGTACCTGCAGATGTACCTGTAAGCGTTATTTACCTACTTATTGTTTAAAATCAAAGTTTTCGAGTGTGCTCCCGGAGCAGGAGGCAGGAGTGCGATTTTTGAATCTCATTCGCTGAGTTCAGCAGTTGGAAATGTCAAAATTACTGTAGAGATACGCAACTTTCTACTGTTGATTTGACTTTCAAAAATCATACTTCAGGAGTGCGATTTTTGAAAGTCAAATCAGCAGTAGAAAGATGTGTATCTCCATATAGTATAAGAGATAAGTGTACTTTTTGCAACCATAAGCAGCAAGGCTGATTCAGTGTTTATAGGGTGTAGAGCATCTCTGTGATGGGGTTGACCTCGGTCTGCCTGCATATCGTCAGTCGGTTTAGGAGATACAGCCGTTCAAAGGTGAGTTATTGGTGCAAAAAATGGCCGATCAGCAGCAAGGCTGATCGTATGATACTATTGTAATATGCACTGAGGCTATGTGAACAGTACAAAAACTGACGTGGTTCATCAGTCGGTTTAGGAGATACAGCCGTTCAAAGGTCAGTTATGTGTGCAAAAAACGGCCGATCAGCAGCAAGGCTGATCACAGGATACTATTGTAATATGCACTGTAGCTAAGTGAACAGTACAAAAACTGACATGATCCGTCAGTCGGTTTGGTAGGTACAGCCGTTCAAAGTTTCAAAAATTAATGGTAATAAAAAAATAATCATCTCCCGAAAGGATGATCATAGGATATTATTTTAATATGCACTGTAGTTATGTGAACAGTAAAAAAACTGACATGGTCCGTCACTCGGTTTAGTAGGTACAGCCGTTCAAAGTTGCAAAAATTAATGGTTACAAAAAAATAATGATGTTCCGAAAGGATGATTGTAGGATATTATTGTAATATGCACTGTAGTTATGTGAACACTAAAAAAACTGACATGATCCGTCACTCGGTTTAGTAGGTACAGCAGTTCAAAGTTGCAAAAATTAATGGTTACAAAAAAATAATGATCTCCCGAAAGGATGATTATAGGATATTATTGTAATATGCACTGTAGTTATGTGAACACGATAAAAACTGAGATAATCCGTCACTTGGTTTAGTAGGTACAGTCAGCAGCAATAAGTTGCATACACTTTTGTTCTACGCCGTAGTACTAAAGCGTATAATAACTTATTGCTGCTGACTGTACAGCCGTTCAAAGTTGAACAAATTAATGTTTAAAAGATTTTATGACTACCGGAAAGCCTGATCATATGAAAGTATTGTCATATACGCACTATACGCAGTAGATATGTAGACACTATTAAAACTGACATCATTGTCTAACAATTCACCGGTTATAAACGCTAAAATGAAAAAAAAAAAATGGGTTGCACTCCGGGAGTGCCGGTAGAAGTGAAAAATTGAACACTAACGTTGTGCATTTTTGATATTTTGCAAAGGTTAGGGAATAATTTCGCGCAAATTGCTTTAATTATCAGTATGAAAGTATTTATGAGGTAAAATAAAATATTCTTTTATTTGCGCTACCGAACACAAACATGACAATTTATGCCTGCCGCTTAAACGAAACAGCAGAAACAGGTATACATTTTCGAGTTCGGTGACAACTCGCCAGTAAAAAATCTCGCCTTGCGGCGAGTTGCCACTCTTTAGAAATAGGAACGGGACATGTCGCCTTCAACACAGGGCGAGTTCGGCATTCAGAAAAAAGGTAGACCCGCCCGGATTTGTGAAAAGGGCAAATTATAAAGGGGGAGGGGTAGGTAGGTTTGTAGGTAGTATGCAGGTAGCTAGGTTTGTAAGTATGTTTGTTATGTAGGTAGGTATGTAGGTATGTATGCAGGAAGATATGTAGGTAAGTATGTAGGTATATAATGTAGGTAGGTATGTATGTAGGTAGCAGTGTGAGTGTGTGTATTCGTTAATTTAAGTAACGATTTAAAAGTTTACCATGTCATTCTAAATTAATCCAAGAATCCACCGAAAACCTGGGCTGAAAACACACCTCCACATACCCCCCCCCCCCTCCTTCCCTCCCGCATACACTCATGAACGAACGCACATGTCTGATCTGAATCACATGGTGCTTTCTTTAACTCTTTAGTTACTAAATCGTTTGCTCCTAAATTCGATATAATGAAGGTACGCGTGGACTCCGAACATCCCAACTAGGGATGCCAACTTTTTTTAGACCAAATATAGTATTTCGAGCCTTAGTGCCCGAAAAAAGTATAGCCAATAGGGAAAAATAAGAAAAAATATAGTATTTTTCGAATTCGTTAATTTAAATTTTTTCAAAAAGATTTTGTTTGCTACTTTTTGGTTTGAATTTTTAATTTATTGGTTTTTATTTTTAAGGAACAATCATTTCTCTATTTAATATTCGTTATAGAAAATAATGCATCCTGTAAACGCAGAAGTCGCTGGATTCGATACAGAAATAATATAATTTAAAAAAAAAAGATAAATCTGACTTTAGGAAAACTTGTTGTCACTTTTCAGTAGTATATTTAGTAGAAAATTGTTTTTGGAACAAATTGTGTAGAAGAGAAAGAAAATTTTTAAAATAATGTTAAGTAATTGGTCATTTTTATTGGACCTAAGTACCAATATATTTTAGTTCTCTATAAATTATTTGCTCATCAAAATATAGTAGTTTTGCCTACTATATATTTTTCTCAGAATTATAGTAGTAGGGCCCCTAATATAGTAGGATACTATATTATAAAGTAGGGTTGGCAACCCTAATCCCAACCAATGATATCTAATGCATCTTGAACTTTTTTGTTTCTCAATCAACCGATTGCTTCCAAAACCTGAGGGTCCGTGTGGACACCGAACATGAATCCAATGTCAGATTTGAGAAAAGTGGCCACCATCTTTAACTTTTTGTTTCTCGACCGATTGCTTCCAAAATCGATGTCTGGGGGTTTCTGTGATCTTTTAACACGAATCTGACGTCAGATATAAGAATAATCATATTATATTATATTATATATTATATTATTGTAGTGTGCACTCTAGCTATGTGAACAGTATAAAAACTGACATGATTCGTCAGTCGGTTTAGTAGGTACAGCCGTTCAAAGGTCATGGCTGCAAAAATTTTTTACCGCCATTAAGGCTGGTTATAAGACGGTATTATTATTAATTATTAACAATCCCAGGATCGTTTCGAAGACCCGGGATGGCTGAAATATCGCTATTAGAACTTGGTCGTGGTCGAGGTGTTCAAATGAACAACTCGAACAACATTAACAACTCGAACAACATTAACAACTCGAACAACATGAAAAACTCGGGCAACATAAACAGCTCTGACGATTTGGTCAACTTATACAATGTTGTCAGAGTTGTCCAAGTTGACCAAGTTTTTCATGTTGTCCGAGATGTTTTGTTGTCGAAAGTACTAAATTGGACAACATGAACAACTTGAACAAGTCAAATCATTTGACCGAGTTGTCCGAGTTGTTCATGTTGTGCAAGTTATTCTACCTACGAGGTATGCTCGGATCATATCTAACTACCAAAAAGGATAGACTAAGTTTTCACTCCAAAATTTCCTTCGGCACAGTCCTCGGTTGTGTTGTGCCCCTTGATATTTTCAACGTAATCGTAACTCACCTCCCTCTGCTAGCAGTGATTAAGACTACGGTTTACGTTAGTATATGTATATAATTATTCTTTGACTACGAGTAGTATGTTCCTTGATAACTACTGTACTGACGGACTGACATAAGTAGCATGTCAGTTTAACAGTACTTACATTGCTACACCACATAATCAGCCTTTTATTGGAGATCGTTATTCTTTTGCAACCATGAGCTTTGAACGACTGTATGTAATCTGATTGACGAATCATGTTCATTACAAGCACAACATAGCATAGTGCTTTTGACTATATTCCCCGAGGGCATAGTCAGAGATACAAATCAGGAAGATATCAAAGAGATAAAACTCTGAACATTCACTTTTCAATACTAGTACCTAACGAAACTCATAACCACTAAACTACTTCTAATAATTTTTAGCAGTAAGTTTCTTTTTAACTAGGGGTTAAACCGACCGACATTATCATGTCAGTTTAAATAGTGTTAACATAGCTACTGCGTATAGTAACTACAGTGCATATTACAATAATATCCTATGATCATCCTTTCGGGAGATCATTATTTTTTATTGTAAAAATTAATTTTTGCAACTTTGAACGGCTGTACCTACTAAACCGACTGACAGATCATGTCAGTTTTTGTACTGTTCACATAACTACAGTGCATATTACAATAATATCCTATAATCATCCTTTCGGGAGATCATTATTTTTTAACCATTAATTTTTGCAACTTTGAACGGCTGTACCTACTAAACCGAGTGACGGATCATGTCAGTTTTTTTACTGTTCACATAACTACAGTGCATATTACAATAATATCCTATGATCATCCTTTCGGGAAATCATTATTTTTTTTTTATTACCATTAATTTTTGAAACTTTGAACGGCTGTACCTACCAAACCGACTGACGGATCATGTCAGTTTTTGTACTGTTCACTTAGCTACAGTGCATATTACAATAGTATCCTATGATCAGCCTTGCTGCTGATCGGCCGTTTTTTGCACACATAACTGACCTTTGAACGGCTGTATCTCCTAAACCGACTGATGAACCACGTCAGTTTTTGTACTGTTCACATAGCCTCAGTGCATATTACAATAGTATCATACGATCAGCCTTGCTGCTGATCGGCCGTTTTTTGCACCCATAACTCACCTTTGAACGGCTGTATCTCCTAAACCGACTGACGATATGCAGGCAGACCGACGTCAACCCCATCACAGAGGTGCTCTACACCCTATAAACACTGAATCAGCCTTGCTGCTTATGGTTGCAAAAAGTACACTTATCTCTCGTAATAATAGTAATTATGACATTTCCAACTACTGAACTCAGCGAATGAGATTCAAAAATCGCACTCCAGGCTCTGCCATTACCGACAAGTCGGATTTTGATATAAATTTTGACTACTGCACTGGTAGCATGCACACCCGCGATAGCCGTGATACGGCTTTATCACGTCTTTTATCTCGTTCGTTCGCGCGCAAAAGAACGAGATAAACGACGTGATAAAGCCGTATCACGGCTATCGCGGGTGTGCATGCTACCAGTGCTGGAGTGCGATTTTTGAAACTCATTCTTTGAAATCAGCGGTTGAAAATGTCAATATTGCTATGGAGACGTGCATCTTTCTACTGCTGATTTGACATTAAAAATCATAGGAGTGAGATTTTTTAAATTCAAATCAGCAGTAGAAAGATGCGTATCTCCATACATTTTCAACTGCTGAGTTCAACGTATGAGATTCAAAAATCTCACTCCAGTAGTCAAAATTGCCGTGAGACGGGAATAGGGTCTCGACAAACGGACAACAAAGTGATCCTATTAGGGTTCTTCTTTTCCTTTTGAGGTACGGAACCCGATAAAAGAGATCTAATAGCATCGAGGTTTTTAAATAGCCGGGTCCACACCTGACGATCCATCGCGCTCCGATCGCGCGCGGCAGGAGAATTTGCAGGCGTTTGGATGTGCCGCGCGCGATCGGAGCGCGATGGATCGTCAGGTGTGGACCCGGCTAATAAGATGCAATCTAAACTATTATAAAACTGTAACAGAAGTGTGTCTGTACATTGAAGATATTTACAAAAAAAAGATTACGATATGATTTTTAGATGTCCCTGATTCCAAATCACCAATTTTTGGATTTTTTGTCTGTCTGTTTGTTTGTTTGTTTGCTTGTTCGTTTGTTTGTTTGTTTGTTTGTTTGGGTGTGTGTTTGTTCGAGTATCACGCAAAAACTACTGTACCGATTTTGATGAAACTTTTTTTGATTGATAGCTTATCATCTGACTTAAAATCTGGTATATAATTTATGCGGACGAAGTCGCGGGTAAAAGCTCGTAAAGTCGTAATACAATACAATTACCTATTACAATTGTGCTATAGACACAATCACTCCACTAACGTTACTAAGGATTTTAGAATCATAAAGGATGCCACTCCTCCTTACAAGCATGGAAACACGAAAATTGGCCATGGCGGTCGGTAATGTTCGACCTTCTTTCGTACGTCTCCGTCGTTGATATTTTCAACGTTTTTGTGTCCCTTTCTATCAGAACAAAAATTTAAAAAAAACTTTTTTTTGTCTTTGGATTAGAAAGGGACAAAGTAGCGTCGAAAACTGGTCGAAAACAACGAATGGAGTTTACGAAAGAAGAACGATCATTACAAACCACCAAGGAGTATTATCATGTTTCACCGCTTGTAAGGCGGTCTGTACTCCAAGGTGTAGACAATACCTATGCCAGCGTGATGCCAGCTTCCTGACTGTTACCTTACTCTCCCAAGAAACTACAGACAAGTCCCTAAAGTTTCAAGAGAGTAAACAAATAAAAAGGTTTTTGTTTACTATAGAGCAATAAAGCTACGAATCCCTGCCAATATTGAGCAAACATTGATTTCAAATCAGAACCAAACCTGTTTAGAAGAATATTTTTAAGGTCACAAAAATAGCTTAATGTAGATTTTGATTCCACGCTAAAAATAATAACGAAACAGGTTTTTCCTCATTTCTCAATGGACGTGCCTATCAAGACAAGATTAATTCCTTTTTTAGGGTTCCGAAGTCAACAAGGAAACCATAGTTACGCCAAGTCCGTCTGTCCGTTCGTCCGCGGCTTAGCTCAGACACGCTTAGTACTAGAAAGCTGTAATTTGGAATGGGCAGGGCATACAAGCGGAGAGGAGATGTGGGAAATAACGAAACGCTATTGTTTGCGACACATTTCCGTTCTTCTCCGCTCCGATCTGGTTCGGTAAATTCCGAGCCCGAAAGGCTAGGGGCGATGAAACATTGGACGCTCACTATGGAAACTATGCACAGAATTAGATGCTGCGCATGAGCGCTACTTTTAGACCGCGTCACAGACGTCGAGACGTCGATGTTGGACGTCGAAAAAAGGGAGATCGAATTGCCGTGTTAAATTGGCGGCGAGCGGGACATGTAAACGAACAGACGGCAGATGGAGCAAAGCCTTCACCGAGATCAACCAGCAGCAGATATACTGATGACTCGGGTGGATAAAAATGAAAAAAAATGTTGGTATCCAGCTAAATCTAAACTATCTAAACTATTATAAAACTGTACTAACAGAAATGTGTCTGTACATTGAAGATATTTACAAAAAAAAAATTACATGGTTTATAGTGTTTTTACCTGTCCCTGATTCCAAATCACAAATTTTTTGATTTTTTGTCTGTCTGTTTGTTTGTTAGGGTGTTTGTTTGTTCGAGTATCACGCAAGAACTAGCGCAAAAACTATTGAATCGATTTTGATGAAACCTTTTTTGTTTGATAGCTTATCATCTGACTTAAAATCTGGTATATAATTTATGCGGACGAAGTCGCGGGTAAAAGCTCGTTACCTATAAAACTGTAACAGAAGTGTGTCTGTACATTGAAGATATTTACAAAAAAAATATTACAATATGGTTTTTAGATGTCCCTGATTCCAAATCAACAATTTTTGGATTTTTTGTCTGTCTGTTTGTTTGTGTGTTTGGGTGTTTGTTTGTTCGAGCATCACGCAAAAACTACTGAACCGATTTTGATGAAACTTTTTTGTTTGATAGCTTATGGTCTTATGGTCATGGTCCCCCCTTAAGGGGATGTTCAGACCGTCAAACCGAACAACATTCTCTATAGCACCAACATCAAAATCGCTAAAAAAGTATCGGCTCAGCAGTTCAATTACAATTTCACCATTTCAATTACATATTTATATTTTTTTTCCATGAAAATACTCGTTAAGAAATCCTAAATAACCCTGCCAGTAGTCTCAATGTAAAATAGTGGTACGCTTTTCACAGAAAACCCTATGTTTTATCAGAAGTGCGATTTTTGAACATCATACGAGCGACTCGGCTCGGCAGTAGAAAATGTCAAAATTACTATGGAGATTATGCATCTTTCTACTGCCGAGTCGCTCGTATGATATTCAAAAATCGCACTCCAGGCTTCTGCGGTAAATGTTTTTCTTCTTTGGCAACATTGAGTCTTCACCCTGGATAAAAAAATTATAGCGCTTACCTGGCAAGCACTTGGTACTTCTGCTTTAAAAAAAATATTTTTTTTTTTTAATTATGATTAAAATTAAAAGATTACATAATAATTTTTATGTGAGCCGTATTTCAAAGATTTTAGTAAAATGGTGAATGTGACTTAACTATACATTAGTAAAAAAATTAAAAATGTGGTAGGTACCAAATTAATAATATTCAGAGTGTTAGGATAAACAGTTGTATTACTTTAAGTGGTGATTGCACCCTTGATACTGTGATGTGTAGGCCTCGCATGCCACCCCCGAGAAAACGACAAAAATCTACATCCTTATTATATTACGTATGCTGCAAAGGGCGCGCATGACATTTTTCTTAGTGGGTGGCATGTTAGCCGTGCAGAACAACTTTCTTAAAATAAAAAAAACTGGCCAAGTGCGTGTCGGGCTACGCGCAGGATAGGGTTCCGTAGTTGTAGACCTAGCGGTGATCTTCTGGTACCTAGAGGTGGTTTTCTGTACTACTGTTTTTTAGCACTACTGTCATGAATTTTTTCACATACCTATCCAGAAACAATCGTTTAGCTGGCAGGGGGGGAGACACTTGACTCTAACAAAATTTTTCACTTCAAAGCTTAATATTTCGCTAACGGATCCCTAAATCGAAAAATGGCTTTCCCACACCCATATTATTTTTTAACCTCATATCCAACGATACCCCACATCATGGGATAGACGAGAAAAAAAAATCCTAAATAGTACTAATCTCCATATTCTCCATTCAGGAATTCGAGCGACAAAATGTAAACAACAGTGATACCAGTGTAGAAAATACCATCTCGAGACGGAAGAAAGCTTATCTCCGGATTGAATAATAGTAGATTATCTATTCTACTCGCAAAGGATTACGACAAATGATATGTTAATTTTATATGGAAAATAATTTTAAAAAACGCGTGTTATAATTTATTTTAGATTAAAAGAAAGCGTGACTGTAAATATTTTATTTCGTGCTCTGGCAACAATCAGATATTTTAGACCTTTGGTCCGTTTTAACAAAGTTCTTAATGAAAAAGATTTTTTACCGTACACAATAACGTAAACGCGTCTCTTGATTGTTTAATACCTTCGTCTGAGTTCGGGCGCTATGCGCGGATGCTACGCATATCACAAAAAGCCCACCAGACGGTGTAGCGGGCTACATAACATTAATTTAAAAATTTCATTCAAATGAGCGTTTTTCTTTTCTTTTTTAAATTTAGTTCCTAAAAAACTCGACAGATGACATGGTTATCGCTCCATAGAGACGTAGGCAAGATCCTGTCATAATCATGTCAAGACTTTGTCAAGACTGTGCCTGACTTTTTTTTAAAGGCCAAGGGATCGAGCCCATACAACAATGTCAGACATAAACAGTTTCATATTTTCGAGTAAAATGATTTCTAAATAATGAAATATTGAATCAAAAGATGCGTTGGCATCTTTTTGATCATCTTCTCCCTCTTTGTTATTTTTAAGAAACACTTTTTGAAATTTTGACCTTTATTCGCACAGACCGTAACGCCATCTATCGATCCATTAGAAAACTAAAAGAAAAACGCTCATTGTCACGATTGTTTTTATTATTTATAGATAGACATTAGACAAAACGTTTTTAATGTCATCGCAATTTATTATATGCCGTGCCGAAATAATTTTATTCCAAAATAAAAATGCACCAAAGGTTTCTGACCACGTAATGTCACTTTGACAGTGACGTTTCTTTGTTTACATTTTGTCGCTCGAAATCCTGAACGGAGTCACAGAATAGGTAATAGTATATAGTTCTACATACAGAACGGTCACTTCCCGCCCCCCTCTGACTTCAGATACCTCACCCCCCCTCACACTGTCTGTGGTAACTTGAGGGAAGCCGAGCAAGGGAATGCAGTCAGGCGCGCGCACCCGTTGGATTTGACTACATAAAAATTTTAACAAAAAAATTAAAACCGCCTTCAAAAAACTAAAAAGTTAAAAAATAATATTGCAGCCGATGACTTTCCCGTTCGCATCATAAGAACATTAATTTGTTTTATTGAAGTCGCTGTCAAGCCGGTACGATTCGCGACAGGGCTTGCATTTTTTGGCTTGGCTTGACACCGACTTCTATAAAACAAATTAATGTTCTTATGATGCGAACGGGAAAGTCATCGGCTGCAATATTATTTTTTAACTTTTTAGTTTTTTGAAGGCGGTTTTAATTTTTTTGTTAAAATTTTGTTTATTTCACAATTTTCAGTGGCAAATTCATTAGTTCGATTTAATAGTAGTGCTTTAAATTAACAAACGCACTAGTCGGCACTACGATTTTCGAAGGTTCCCCTCGATATCTCTGGGATCCATCATCAGATCCTGGTTTCCTTATCATGGGACCTCACTTGGGATATCTCCTTTCCAACAAAAAAAGAATCATCGAAATCGGTTCATAAACGACGAAGTTATCCGCGAACACACATAAAAAAAAAAATATACGGTCGAATTGAGAAACCTCCTCCTTTTTTGAAGTCGGTTAAAAATATATTTTATTTTTCTCCTCACAGTAAAAATAAACGCTGGAAAATAACGCTAAATTAACATTTTCTATGATTCTTTAGCTTAAAAACTATTTTTAATAACAGAATGAACTATAAAAAGTAACAAAATGTATAATTTAGTTCATACTGCACAATTTTCGCAAAGTGCGCATGTGCGAACGTCATCATGTCAAATCTAAAACGTTGTTTGAAGTGCCAGACCGACCTGTGACGGAGAAGCGTCTCTGAGCTAAGCCGCAGACAGACTGACAGACGGACGGACATGGCGAAACTATAAGGGTTCCTTCTTTATTTCGGAACCCTAAAGACGAGAAAATATATTTTCACTTTTCATATAAATGTTCCATCAGCTGATAGCATTTTTAGTATGGAAAGACCAAAATTCTTTTTGCTAATTTCCTATAGATTTCTTAGTGGTTCAGTTCGAGAGAATTGTCAAATTAAAATATTATTTACCTAAGTATGTTAGAGATTTTTAAATGAAAGGAATATAGATATTTTTAATAAAATAATGTTGTTTTTCAAAAAACCGCGTGATGTCACTCCATGGTAAAGTTAAAATAACTGGCAATTAACCTCTCGTATGCCGGGAAAAACCAGACACAATAGAAATCAATTTCGTCACGCGGATCCGCGTTCCGGCATAGGTACCAAAGCACAGAATAGGTAATAGTATATAGTTCTAACCAAAGGTTAATTAAAAAAAATATATTTCAGAATTTGATGTTTGATTCTGTTTCTAGCATAGAGTTACAAAGAGAAATTTTGTGTCTTATTTTCAATTCTATGTAAAGAGTTTGTCCATGGAGTGAATCATTGTCTCGTGACCATTTTTGGATAATTTCGAAATCATAGAGTAAGTAACTTAAAATTTATATAAACCCCATTGCATAGCATCGAAGCACAAAAAAGAAAAGATAAATAAATTAAATTATAAAATAAATCCTTAAAAATATAAAATAAATACCAAAAAAAAACTTTGACATACCAAATTGTTATACAGTAGGTAAGGGAGTTTTAATTGGGTTGCGTTTGGTTCTAATAATGGGCATCCATGCAATGTAGGTAGTCCATCTTGATTTTAGATGATTTGGCCAATGTCGAGTTTAAGTAGCAAAAGTACTTGACGTATGGTTTTAGAAGTATTTTGGTGACTTCAAGGGTTGTTTTTAGAAAAGAACACTATCCTGAGCCACCGCTGGAGCTTTGTTGTAGGCTGGGAAGACAGCAACTGACGAACGACATGCAATGTAAAGTACCCAATAGCATACCTACAACGCGACTCGAACATCATGTCTCGGAATTAGAGCTATGTAGTTTATTGTTTTTACACCTGTCCCCCACGATTTATTAGCGTGTGAGATGGGTGACTGTAAGCAGTAGTGTACGCAGACCCTCTGGTCTACTTGCTGTCAGTCAAAGGGTGCAAAATTAGGTACTCTATTAAATCTTTTTCTATCTTTTTTATTTATTTATAATTAATGGACTCTTGCTTGTGCAGTGCTTGCGTTAGCACTGCATTTCCGCCGGTGACAAGTAGTTTATGGGAGAATCTATCCCAATCACAGGGATTGTTTTTGGTCAAGAACAAGAAGAGATTGAGGATTGCGGAGCCTCATAGCAGGCAAAAACGCTCGGGTCAGTTCCTGCAACATGACTCCTCTTTTTCTATGTTGCTCAATGTCAAATAGCAGACTGACGGAAGCTTCGTCTATAAGCAAACCAGGAAACTATAAGTAAATAGCGGCAAGGAATTTTAAGCACATGAAAGTTGCAAATCCTGATTGGTCACTATCATTTCACACACTATTCAAATTTTTCAACGGCTTATAAATGTAATAGTATTACTGTATTCCCTTCTCACTCGCACTCACTCTACATACATGTGCTAGCTACTTCTAGTCAGTTTAATAAATAAAGAATCATAGATTGAATTCATCATTAGTTCTGAAAATTATTTTCACTGAAGACATTTTGTAGAAAAACCTCCTCTAAACATCTTCTTATAAGCTATCAGATAAGTTTTATGGACAACATTTCTAGATAGTATCTTAGTTCCTATAAGTACAATCAGCTATTAAAAAACAAACAATCTGGATGTTTGTCTTGAAGAGGAAGGCCAAAGAGAAGATGGATCGAGTGTGTGAAGGATTATATGTGTAAGAAAGGAGCGAGTGAGTGAGAGTCTTGGCGGCAAAACGCATGTGCCTCCTCGTTGATGGATATCCAAAACCGGGAGATCTTAGGCTTCTTCCCCTCAATGGTATTGCCTCCTTCATTGACCATGTTTTTGAAGGGTGAAGACAGTAAAAAGTATTGGGGCTAACATAAAAGATCCCACTGGGTCGAAGTGTTGCTGGCTTGCCAGCCCCCTCAACAAGATAAGAAGGAGTGAGTGCTGCGCCCGCGGCATGACGGCGCGATAAAGCGCTATTGCACTCTGGCTCTCTTTCTTTTTGTGCGCGAACGAACGAGTTAGCAGGTGTGATAAAATGTTTATCAAGGCGCCATGCCACGGGTGCTGAAATGAAATGAGATGGCTAGGAGAGATGAATGGAAGAGGATCTGCATGGCTAGTATGCCAACCTGCGATAGCTGTGATACGGCTATATCACGTCTTATATCTCGTTTGTTCGCGAACAAACGAGCGAGATAAAAGATGAGATATTGGTACTAGTTTACGGGTTGGCATACTAGCTAGGCTGGATGACATATTGCGCCGACCCAAATAATGGGAAATGGGCAAGAGAATGATGATGAAGATGATCTTTGTTTCTTTCTTCTGCTAATTTATACTCCTACAATCGGAAATTTGCATAATAATGATGAAACAGAAAAATTTATCTTAGATAGATTGTAATGAATGACAAAGTACTTGATTATCATGTTTCCCAGCTGATCGCAATGTAATGTTACAAATAAGCATTATAAGTACATGCAGCTATTAAAAAACAAACAAGTACTTACTGCTTAGACTTCGATATACTCGGCTGGTTACCAAAACCGTCCATCCCGCGTTAAAAAGCATGGAAAATTCACGAAATACACGTCTTGCTACACTCGCTATTTACCACAGAGACTTATGTAGAAACGCCACGAAAGTTAAGTTTTGTATAATTTACAATTGTATAATATCTGCAAACGGAACACAATTTATCAAAACAAGTCTTTCTAATATTGCATTACGCAAAAAACAGCTCTTCTGGAAACACTTCATGCAAAGTTTACGATTAGCAAATGTCAAAATATCAATGTCAGTTTGTCAGTTATGTCAGCTGTTGGGCTGCGTTCACGACCTTTGCGTGCGGTTGTTTTTTCAACTCGCTGGGCTGCGTTCAGAACCTACACCCGTTGTGCACCCCGAGTGCAACTTTCGCACTAACGCCGTTCAGAGCCTCGGTGAAAAAACGCTCTTTGCAACTCGGTTGTCACAACTCAACCGTTCCGAACCTCTGACGGGTTGCAACTTTTAACCGTCTAATTCGATGGTTGAAAAACACTCTGACGTTTGTATTATCTGTGGTCACTTGAATTTTCGCTCGTTTTGAATTAAAAGATTGTTTTCCAAATTATTTTTTGATCCGCTAACATGGAAGACGAGTTTTTTATTGTATTGGGAAATGATGGAAGCCCTGGAAGCCCATTTTACCGTCAATGTCAAAATTTGAGGTTATAAAACAACCGTGATCGTTCCGTACCTTATAGCGAGTTGAAAAAACGCCCTGGCCGTTCCAACCTTAGAGCGAGGTGAAAAAACAACTGCACAAAAACGTTCTGAACGCAGCCCTGTATATGGTAGAACCAAGGATAGGTATGTGATAGTATGGTGGTATGATTTTTCACCGAGGCTCTGAACGGCGTTTAAGCCCCCTTTAGGCGGGCAATCGATTGTGTGCTTCCTGCCGAGCCCGAATCACGCGGCAGCAAAATTGCTCGTCTAAAGGCCGAAAGCACGATCGCAAGTCCGGTCCCAGCCAATATTTCAACAATTTTTGTGATTTGGCCTTGGCAGGAAGCAGCGATCAGTTGCCCGTCTAAAGCTCCCTTTAGTGCAAAAAGTTGCAGTCTAGGTGCACCTGGGGCATAGGTTCAGAACGCAGCTGTTGTGTTTTTTTTTAATACAATTTATCCTTTCGGAAATGTAATGGGAACTAGCCCTTACAGCATGGTCATAAGTTACATTTTTCTTTGTACTTAAAACTAACTTAACTAATCTTACACCTAAATATTGAAATGTGTGGGTGATACACACATTCCAAGTTCAAGATAAGTTTTACGCGAGGATCAATCCGAATCAAACGGGAGCGCCTTCTTTATTTCAAAACTTTTACTATATTGTTCTTCATTGATGACACATTATTAAACTAATTCCACCACATTAACACAATAATAGCCACGAAAAACTAATCCAGAAAATTAAGAAACAAAGCCCGTCCTTATCCTCATGATTCCCGTGCAAAACTATCCTGATGACGATGGGATGATGGGATGATAGGATGACGATGAAATTGTGGATGATTTTGTAAGCTCGCGCGATGCCGCCAAAACCACCATGTACGAGTAAACTTGCACCAAAACTTTTGTTCTTTCTTCGTATGTATTTGAGATTCCTGTTATGTTCGTCGATCTACGCAACCTTTTGGTACACAATCCGCACGAAATTATGTCACAAATATCACTAAAAACCAACTTTCACAAATATCAAATACAGCCACAAACGAACAAAATAATGGCGGCAAGCAAAGACATACAGGGTGTAAAAAGACATCTCCCGAAAACTTGAAGAACATATCACTGAACCTATATAAAAATTAATGGCGCTAACCTTTTAAATTTAAAAAAATTATTCGTGATTTTTCAATTTTCTTGCCACGCAATGTAAAGCGTACATCGCTCGGGTGAGCGGGCAGTGACCTTACAGCTGTGTGGCGCGCGACCGTAGCTTGGCGACGAGTTTGATGAGTGCGTTTTACATTGCGGATTTTTGCTATTTTCGAAATGCTTGTGTTTAACAATTAAAATTGTATTGCATTATGTCACTGGTAGGCTTTAATGTTCATAATTGTAGAAATAAAGGCCCGAAAAAAAATTAAATTTGTGAAAATAAAAAAAATAAATTTCAGTGCCAAAGTGTGAGGTATCATGGTCTGAATCAGTAGTTTCAGTTTTCGGGAGTAGTCTTTTTACACCCTGTATATATTTATGAGCTTGTTTCTATGAAGAAGGTTTTTGTAAAATATGCTGACGGGCCTATCCTTACGCTAGTAATATATAAATCTATATATAAATCTATGGCGGCAAGCCAACCCCCGCAGCCGTTGTTGTTGGTGTTTAATTTTTCTTCCGTTCGGAAAGGCAATAGGATTAGGATCTAACCAAAGATAAGATCTAACCTACTGCACTGGTAGCATGCACACCCGCGATAGCCGTG
Organism: Agonopterix subpropinquella; assembly: GCA_922987775.1. Classification (NCBI taxonomy): domain Eukaryota; kingdom Metazoa; phylum Arthropoda; class Insecta; order Lepidoptera; family Depressariidae; genus Agonopterix; species Agonopterix subpropinquella. The sequence continues at coordinate 48,984,991 of OV277693.1, read as the reverse complement.
ATACGGCTTTATCACGTCTTTTATCTCGTTCTTTTGCGCGCGAAAGAATGAGATAAAAGACGTGATAAAGCTGTATCACGGCTAACGCGGGTGTGCATGCTACCAGTGATCTAACACTTACCCATGACCATAGATATAGTAACTAGATCATAAAGTTACCTTTATGAACTACAACCCAGTAAAATTAGATAAATCAGAAGAAATAATTTCCGGAGTTTTGAAACTTTTTTTAAACGTTCCTTTGGTACGTAATATTGAAGAAAAAAAAAAGTCCTGGTGAGGGGGGGGGGGGGGGGTGAGCTCGAGGAAGAGCTCTAAAGGTGACTTTTTCCAGTTTTTCGCTTATTTCTCGAAATCTGAAAATCGTATCGAAATATTTTGTATGGACAAATTAAACCTGACAAAATTTCCTACAAAACAAGTAGTATGCATTTTTGTCATAGGACTTAACCTTTGAGGGCTACGGGGCCGAGAAAGTAACAGTATTTCAAAAATTATGAAATTTGTATGGCGACCCTCATGAAAGTTGAAGATAAAAACAAAATGATTTCATATTCTTAATTAGCAGCCCCGAAAACCCCCAGATACAAATTTTCAGTCGGTTTGGGGAACCCTTAAAAGCTGGATTGGCGTTTGAAATTTCCATGGCAGCCATCTTGGATATCGCAATTTTGGATTTTTTTCACCGCCAACCAAATCTGACCAGGGTCCTCTATGCAGGGCCGGATTAAGCCATATAGAGGCCCCTAGGCACTTCAAGCCTCGGGGCCCCTATCCCCGTGGGCCGTGGGATGGATTTGTCTCTGTGTCCGGGGCCAGATACAGGCTAGGTGGTCGCAGTAACATAACTACAAAATAACATAATCCACTAAAATGTGGAGCGATCTCGAGCTCGAGATTTTACTGCAATATTAGAAGTCGTTGCGCAATGCGATTTGAATTCTAAATCAAGGACCGAGCGAAGTGAACTCGAGATTTTACTGCAATACGACTAAGTCAGCTCATTATTTTCCTACATATTATGTTTATTGCACCTACCTAGAGCTCATGTCAAAATGGACTTGATTTGTGTATGAGACGAAAGCATCGAGCGAGCAATAATAGCTCTCGGTATATTAAACACGATATAATAACTCGATTACAGCAAGAAGTCTGTTTTAAAGCCGAAAATAAAACAACAAAAATGAGCGAGTGAACCGAGCTCGAAAATTTGCAATAAATATATTTTAAATACCTTTTTTAATGACTTTCACAGACTTTTTAATAATTCGATAAAATTTTGGGGTGAGTTAAATCTTCGAGTTTTTACTTATTTTTCTCTCAGGCCGCGGGGCCCCTAGACTGCGCTGGGCCCATAGGCCCGTGCCTACTTTGCCTCTATAGTTAATCCGGCACTGCCTCTATGACAATTGTTCAAGGTCCATAACCCTATCTGTCATAGTTTCCGCGGGCCGTTGACCTCATCCATCAGGAGTCGACCTTCTGAGGAAGTCGATATATTATTTTTATCGCCAGGGTATCTTTATGATGATTCCTAAAATCATTTTACTATACGTTGAATGGGGGAAACCCGGTGAACAATTATACGGGTATTTATCTAATATCTATGGGGGGGGGGGGGAGCGGGGGGGTCAACCAGATACCTCCAATTTATCTCCGGTTTCCCCTTACGGTACAAGGATGACATTTGGGGATCATCATATGGATGCTTATGCATACTACTTGTTTTGTAGGAAATTTTGTCAGGTTTAATTTGTCCATACAAAATATTTCGATACGATTTTCAGATTTCGAGAAATAAGCGAAAAACTGGAAAAAGTCACCTTTAGAGCCCCCCCCCCCCCTTCCTCGAGCTCACCCCCCCCCTCACCAGGACTTTTTTTTTTCTTCAATATTACGTACCAAAGGAACGTTTAAAAAAAGTTTCAAAACTCCGGAAATTACTTCTCCTGATTGGTATATTTCAGCTTAATTTTACTGGGTTGCTAGATGAAATCTGAGATGAAACCATACCTTGGCCGCACATGAAACAGCAATAGTGTGACTTTTGCATACAAAAAGACGGTTTGTTTGGCAAGATGTCATCAACATTCCATAGGTTTGACCATGGTACAGTCGCCATCAGATATATCGTAGCATACAAGATGTCCAAATATTTCTGAGCAGTGCTAATTTTCATTAAATTATTTACAGTACCTAAATGTTACCAATTATATCTAAACGTGTATTTTGTCATAAATATGTGAACAGCGAATTTTCAATAATTTCTTTACAATGTTATTTAAAATTAACATGTAAAACAACGGAGTAAGGATTTTTAATCCGAAACTGTTCAGAAGTTTATGGCCACCAGTACTGCGTCGATATATTTGATGTTCTCGGCGTTCCTATATTTTTGATTGACTATGAGTAAAGAAATTATTGAAAATTAGAACTGCTTAGAAATATTTGACCACCTTGTTTGCTACGATATATCTGCTGGTGACTGTACAATAATATACTGCGCCTGGTATTCTCTTTCGACCACGTGACTGACACAAGCCTACGTCATCATACCCTTTTACCATGTTTAGCGGCCATTTTTTTGTGACGTAGGCTTTGTCACTCTGGGAATAGAAGACCTTGTTAGGGTTCCGTTCCCAAAGGGTGAAAACGGGACCCTATTACTAAGCCTACGTTGTCCGTCCGTCCGTCTGTCCGTCCGTCCGTCCGTCCGTCTGTCCTACCTATTTAGGGCTATAACTTTTGAACCGTAATAGCTAGATAGTTGAAATTTTCGCAGATTATGCGTTATTTCGGCGGATTTGTTAACAAATAATAAAAATGTCAAAAAGTAAAAAATTAAGGGGGGTTCTCAACAAGAAACTAGTTTTTATTAACGTTTTTTCTTCACGCTCTATCGTAAAAACGGTAATACATACAAGCGTCAAACTTAGTGTGAGCATAGAGCAAACTCTACAGAATAACAACAAATACAAAAAACCGGCCAAGTGTGAGTCGGTCTTGCGTTTTAACGCTAACGCTTTTACGTTTTAACTTTTTTTGGTGTGGTGGTGTGGTACGGAACCCTCGGTGCGCGAGTAGCCCGACTCGCACTTGACCGGTTTTTATTTTTTTAGACTATGGGTTTGACAATGGTTTGACATCTTGCCAATCAAAAAAACCGGCCACGGTGACCGAAACAAAAAATAATATTTCTGTCTTTTTTGTTTACATAAGTTTTCATAACTAGCTATCTCGCTCTCTCATTTCTTGGCTCCATCTTTCAGCGTAAGCGAAAAGTTTTTAATCTAAGCCCAAGACCCAAGAACATTATACAGGGTTACTTGTACAGTCACCAGCAGATATATCGTAGCAAACAAGGTGTTCAAATATTTCTAAGCAGTTCTAATTTTCAATAATTTCTTTACTCATAATAAGTCAAAAATATAAGAACGCCTAGAACATCAAACAAAACAACCGCACAAAAAGGTTCAGAACGCAGCTTAGAGGAACTGACAGCTGAGAGAGCGAGATGTACCTAGCGGCGCCACTGTGTAATAGAAAGAGATACGTGACGCGAGGCAATAGAACCGTTTTTGGAAACTTGTTGGCACAATCGACTGGGTAAATATTCATGCTCTGTGAATAATTAGTGAATCTAAAGTGAAGTCGTAGATTATTTTGTGAAGTATACTAACACTATTTCATAAAATTACCTACGATTTCACGTAAGATTCACAATTATACACAGAACTCGAAGTTTTAGGGTGCCGATAAGTGCCGACAAATGCACAAAAAACGGTTTCATTTGACAACTCATGTCAGTTACTCTATTCCGACAGGTATAATAACTTTATGGTTTATTTATACTGTATCTTTTTGTTAATAATATTAATTTTTTTTTTTTTTTGGAAAATCCGTCATTGTATTTTATTGACCGACTTCAAAAAAAGGAGGAGGTTCTTTGTTCGCCTGTATGTATTTTTTTTATGTACCTATGTTCAACGATATTTTCGTCAATTGTGAACCAATTTTAAAAATTCTTTTTTTGTTAGAAAGGGTATACTCCCGACCTCCCGAGGTGGTCCCATTTTAATATTGTGACGATCTGATGACGCACTTCGGAGCTACATGATATAACTCCTCAAAAGTTGACAGCAAATCGTCTGCGATTGAACCATTTGCTTCTTTTCAATGTACCCTTTGCGTGTATAACTGATATCTGAGTCGAAATAACATATTTAATCCATAAAAATTATGAAATAATTTTTTTTTACAAAAAATATAAAAACCGACTTCAGAAGTACAAAATAATATTTCAGCCTATCAATTTTACGTTCGAATCTATAAGAAAATTAATTTGTTTTGTTGGAGTCGGTGTCAAGCCAAGCCCAAAAATTACTGCAAGCCCAGTCGCGAATCGTACCTACCGGCTTGACAGCGACTACGACAAACCAAATTAATTTTTAAAACGTAAAATTGATAGGCTGAAATATTATTTTGTACCTTAGATTAAAAACTTTTCGCTTACGCTGAAAGATGGAGCCAAGAAATGAGAGAGCGAGATAGCTAGTTATGAAAACTCAGAGACTATACAAAATCTCTGTGAAAACTTAAGTAAACAATTGCGACTTCGACAAACCAAATTAATTTTCTTATAGATTCGAACGTAAAATTGATAGGCTGAAATATTATTTTGTACCTTAGATTAAAAACTTTTCGCTTATAATGGAGCCAAGAAATGAGAGAGCGAGATAGCTAGTTATGAAAACTCAGAGACTGTACAAAATCTCTGTGAAAACTCATACTACGGTCCAAAATGCGCAAATATGCGCTATCGGTAGAGATAGCATGCACACAATCGGTTCATAATGCGCGAATGTGCCGATACGTTTGCTGTCTGACGTCATCAGTGACGTTATTAATTTGCGCTTACGCTGCACACGAAAAATAGGTAGTGCAGCATATGCATGTCAAATTGACAGCTGGTTCAAATTGTACAAATTGTTTAGCAGTGTACTTACTAACGTAATGTTGTAACTAACTAACTAACTAACGTAACGTGATGTTTCGAACCGTAGCATCAGTGAAAACTTTGGGTATTTTTTCGTTTGTGACGTGATCACTTGCCGTACTATGGAAAAAAACAGAAACAAGTAGAGGTTTGCAGTTGTCAAAAGATGTCAAAGATTGAATTTGTTCGCCATTTTGTATGGTAATCAGACTGTTTCATTTTTACTAAAATATTTCTAAATTTTGCCGTGTAACCAAAGACATATACCTATATTACTAGCGTAAGGACATGGCCTATGAGCTTGACTATTGTCCCCAGTTCGTTGGCTCTAAAATACAAGGAAAAATGTCAGTTTTAGAGCACTACAAATATATGACACGATCAAAGACATATATATTATATTACTAGCGTAAGGACAAGGCCTGTGAGCTTGACTATTCAAGTGATTCCATTCTCTTTGTGACTATTGTCCCCAGTTCGTTGGCTCTAAAATGCAAGGAAAAATTTCAATTTAGAGCACTACAAATATATGACACGATATAGTTCGTATACGAGTTATGACAGATGGCGCAAATTTTTGTTTCTATGAAGAAGGTTTTTGCTCTGGGTTTTTGTAAAATATTCTGACGGGCCTATCCTTACGCTAGTAATATATAAATCTATGGACACGATATAGTTTGTAATTCGTATACGAGTTATGACAGATGGCGCAAATTTTTGTTTCTATGAAGAAGGTTTTTGTAAAATATTCTGACGGGCCTATCCTATGCGTGTAACATAATCTTCTAAAAATGTTCCTAAAGTATTTTTCGACAAACAGTGTCCGGATTTTACGCGATTACTAAAATAAATTATATGAAACGTACAAAAAAACGATTCATTTGATTTTTAAGTAAAGGCAGATCTTTTATTATCAAAATAATACACTGGATTTGCAATAGTATATCACTGAAAACAATGTTCCTGAAAGTTGGGGTTTTTGAGAATATACCCTTAAGTAAACAATTTTGTACCTACCTTTTTACTTCGGTTTTTCTTTTTTTTTATCTGTAGGTATGCGATGGGTATATGTATAGCCAAAATATATGCAGCCGCTATCTTCTGTAAAAAAAAAAAACCGTCGTACGTGAATCATCATCATCAGCTTTTGCCCACCCCTGCAGGGTACAAACCTCTTCCCTACTATGCCACTCTTTCCTGTCTTGTGCCAGTCTCCGCGTTTTCCAGCTGCCTTTGCAATATCAGCCCACCTGGCTGTTGGACGATACTCCTCTCTTGCCTACTCTCTGCCACCAGTCGGGCAAGGCTTTGCTCCATCTGCCGTCTGTTGTTCTAGCCTCCCGCCCACCGCCATTTCCATTTTACCTTAGCTCGTCGTCGGATCTCGACGTTTCTGACACGGTTTAGAAGTGTTACGCCAGGAAGGTGGCAATAGGTTTTGGCATTCAGGGTATTGGTATCTACACCTACCTACTTAATATCTATACATATAATAAAATCGGAAATTAACGGCCCACCCCAGAATCCCTCTGGCCCATCCCAGAAATCAAATTTGATTTCGAATCGCAGAGTACCTATAATTACTACACTTTACACTTACTAAAAATAAGAGACATCTACAATAATAAAATATTATTTTCTTGTGTTTCGTTTCTCGTGTCAATTTTCTTGAAAAGTTAATGTAATCAGAATGTACTTCGAAAATTCGAGCTCGTTTCGCTCAATCGCTTTTTTAGTGGGTTTACGATCTTTGAGACGGAGCTCTTGCTACAACCGAGTCATTATCTTGGTTTATATTTTAGAACTCGATTAGTTCGCTACAGTTTTTTATAACTATTATTTTTATTATTATTTGTTACGAGCTACGGGTTCCGGGATTCCGGACGTCACGTACTACACCGACACTATGACGTCACGCTCTACACTGACACTTGTCTACTCACTGTTCCACTTAGCACTTTTCTCTTCACTAGTACTTTTCCTCTTTTACTTTTCTTCCTTTTGTTTCGCACTGTTCACCCTGTTCACTGTTAAACCAAGAACTGATCCGTCAGCCTGAATTCGCCGCTTTTTATAGCCCGCAGAATATTCCAGATCTACGAATTTCGTTATTCTTTTGTTCTCTTCCAGATACCTCTCTAATCCCACCTTTCTGGAAGTTTCCTTTATTTTTCTGTCCCTTTCCAGATATCCCTCTCATTCTCTCTCACATTTCTACAAACATTAAAATTAGGGATGCAACGATTACGAAGCGGTGCATCGTTTTGCATCTGTAATCGTAATAATCACGATTAATAACGATGCAATGCACCGTAGTAAGAATCGTACGATTATTAAAATTAATTAAAAATGTCAATCAGATTGCACTTGTTGACAAATACTAGACCTGAATACTAGGTTCCAGAGCCGAAAAACAACTTTAAAAAAATCGGGTCTTTCGCCGCCATATTTAGCTCATTTTGAGCAAAATCTGACTTCTTTTTGGTTAGATTTGACTCAAAATTTTTTTTATTTTAATTCTACTGTGGTCTTTGATTTGATTTTCGGTTTGAATTATTACAATACATTCTCGTTCTCGCGATATCTCATCCACATTTTAAAAAGATTAATCTCCCACGTAAATCGGACGAGATATCACTTGATTAACGAGATTATACAGAATCATGTCCCATACAGGGACCATGCAGATTTTTTTTATTTTTTCTCGATGTTGGCTCCATAGTGAAAGTTGTTCAGTTTGATGGTCTGAAGCACCCCCTTTAGTATTACTAGGGTGTTTTGTTACACCCTGTATAAATTAAATTAAAATTAAAAAGTATTATTAAAATTAAATATTGTGTTTTTCAAAGCAAATTAGCATCTACGCATCCAAAAATCAGAATCCTGACCAAGTGTACATTTGACTTCGATCTCAAATTAGTAGAAAAGTTACAAAATCTTGGAATTTAAAAACAATTTTCTTTAATGATTTTACTTTCATTGGAATGCAAAGAAACACTATGTGAACTCAATCTGAGGATAATCTCACCTAAATTTGTTTAAATAATCGTAATGCATCGGTTATCGTAATAAATAACGATTAATATCGTAATCGTAATCGTAATCGTAATGGCCGAATCGTTGCATCCCTAATTAAAATCTAGAAATACTTTTTTGGTTTTTGATCGGATTCGATCCGTCACCCCCCGGCATGGGAGTCCGAGCCTTAGACCGTAGGACCACGGCGGTTGTTAATGAGCCGGCCGAATTTTCGAATGCCTTCTTTAAGGTGGACTCCGATGCTAGCGGCCGACGCGTCTGACGCGCGCGGCTCGCGGCCGACGGCCGATGCGGCCATACTAGTTACTATGAAATCGTATGGCGCCGCTTCCGATGCCAGCGACTGACGCGCGCGTCAGACGCGCGCGGCCGATGTCTATAGCCGGGTCCACACCTGACGATCCATCGCGCTCCGATCGCGCGCGGCAGGAGAATTTGCAGGCGTTTGGATGTGCCGCGCGCGATCGGAGCGCGATGGATCGTCAGGTGTGGACCCGGCTTATCGCATCGGCCGCGGCCGCGCGCGGCTATGCTCTGACGTCACGCAGAACAAGAATGTTTGCCAGAAATATTACGAAGTTTTTACCGAAAATTTGCTTAATTTTTACTATTTTATTTGTATTTTATTATCTGCAAGGTCACTCATCCACGTTGCGATAACACCATCTATCGAGCCACTTGAAAGTACTTTTTCTTTTTTCGGAAAATCTCTCTTGCCTACATAATTATTAGCTAGACAGCGATTCATGTACAGGTTAAAAAGCCAAGGGTCTAATTACTCCCAAAAATGTATTTTATCATAAAACCTGTAAAAAAAAGGCATTCATATATTCTCTAAACCTATCAATCTGTCAATCAATCAAATATTCTTTATTAAAATATGTATTGGTTTTTTTGTTTGTGTTTTTATGTTTTTGTTTAAGCACCGAAACATAAAAACATACTCTAAATTTCGGGGAAAATACCCTAAAGTGATAACACTCTGCACAATAGGCACGCGTCAGTCGCTGACCTCGGAAGTGAGGTCTGTCGTCGGCCGCGCGCGTCTGACGCGAGTTTCTGTCATATATGACAGAACCTCGCGTCAGACGCGCGCGTTAGTCGCATCGGCCGCTGGCATCGGAAGTCCACCTTTACGTTTGACATTTGACAGCGGCCGTGACAGTACCTACCTACACAAATACAAATACCTACTCGAAGTTATATTCCTTGACCTACTCTATTTCAAGATGAGCTCTACAATCGAGTTATTATGTAGTGAAATAAAATTATAAGCTCGTTTCAGCTATTTGGAGCGAGCGAAGCAAGCTTGAAATTTTCATATAGCACCACGATTGGAACTCTAGTATGGGGTATGCAATAATTAAAACTGAAATTAAGAGCGAGCGAAGCCAGCCCAACTTTTCTCCAAAATACAAATCGGCTTTAGCCAGAAACTCCTTCGTCGGTACAAAAAGCAAAGCAGGTCGGCGAAGCAAGCTCGATATTATTTGCACCACGACAGCAGTGGTCAGGAAATATTTTGGATATGTATAAAACGGGGTCTCCTATTCTCGTGTGTTGATTTTTCGGCTGTATATTATTTATTTCAAAGATTTTGTGACATTATTTAATTTCAGGTTAGTAACACCACATCCTGGGAAGGGCATCAGACCATTCTCGAGTGGTATTGGCACTAAAACTTATCAAAACTATTTCAGTTCAGTAAAATTGATTTTTCAATGGTTTTAATTTCGAATGAACTATCACAATCAGCTTAAATTAGAAAGAGATACAATTCTCAAGTTTATCATCTCGCTCGACACAGTTCTTGGAACTAAGGGGAGAATTTCTTATAACTACAGCAATGGCATTCAGTTCAACCTGAGTTCAACCATAAAACGTCATTGATCTACAGTATCGAATGTCAAACTCACCGTACCTTTTACTTTTTCATCATTAAATGTCGCCAGGATAACAACAAAGAATTTATCTCAAACGCCTTTTGGCCGTTTTATTAATCAAATGAATACTTAATACTGATACAATTTCAACAGTATCTGTGTCAGAGACGCGCTGGCTTGGGTCCAACGCAGAATGGCCCACACATTGAAAAATACCAGGAAACAGTGTTCTGGTCATTATTTACATAACTAACTTTAAAGTTAATCAATTCCATCAGAGCACAACAATGATCAAAATTTTCTATAATTCAAGGACAACCACTATATTAATAAACCCATAAATACTTTACCAGATTTGATATCATTACAACTGTATTTCTTTTTTTAAACCGAAGATAATCAATTTTAAAAAATCCGTATGAGGTTGCAAAGTACATTGGGATCGAACAGGATTATTAATTCTAAGATATTCGTCTTATCACACCCTGGACACTTCAAACAAACGGGCTCGCACCATCAAGGAGAGGCTAGTACACATCATACTAAGTGCAAGTGAGAGGACGACACATTATTGCTTACTGTCGTCTAAGGGTCAGGACACATTGACCGAAGGCGAACGACGCGACGCGACGGGCCCATACAAAAAACAACGCTTAGTATGGGAACGCGTTCGGCGCCGTTCGCCGCGTCGACGGCGGACGGCTTCGCATACTAAACGTGCTTTTTGTATGGGCCCGCCGTCGGTCAATGTGTTTCAACTTTAACTCACGTACCACCGAGAGGTGAGGTCAACATTGGTAGGGAGCTGAGGGTGTCCGTACTGTACGTACTTACGTACTCTTTCTTATACTTTGATCTTATCATAAAACTTAATATTAAGCTTGTAAATTATAGACTTTTGGTTTACCATAGCCGGCTATAAATAATGATATAAAACTTCAAAAAATGTATAATATAAATAGATTTTTCATCACTCATACTCTGAAAGTAGGTCATTGTTTATCTAAGAAGCGGGTTGAAAGTGATACATTTCTTCCCTAGGGCGGAAAAGTAATTTAAAAAAAAATCTACGTCAATACCACAGGTCTATTAACCACTCTATACTGAGCAAAGGCAGAAACCTATACAGCCACACTTCGATAACATTATATTAAAATTCTTAACTTTAATAATTATTATGATAAAAATATTGGAATTTAGTAATAATAACAATAATTAGCTACATTTCAATACTTTTATATAAATTACTACCCGTTCACGACCAGTTGGCCGTCGATGACCGTTACAAAATTTCCTCACAGGCACATTAATTGGTCCCGTCGACAAAAAATAATATAAAAGGCAAATAAAAATTTAAAATTAAAAGCGATATTAGTGACCGGGACGGATGTGCCGTACGTGGTTGCGTTGCTAAAGGTTATAATAAAATTGCGTTTATTAGGGTCTCTTAGGGGTGCGGTGCGGGGAAGCGGGAAGGGAGGTAGCGGCCAACTCGAAGTGAATGACTAGTATACGCATTTTGTTTTCTGCGTGAAGAAAAAGTACCTAATTTAAAAAAACAGTTTAAAAAAAGTCATTAAGTTAGGCTGCGTTCACGAACTTTGGGTGCGGTTGTTTTTTCAACTTGCTCTATGGTAGAACGTTTTTCACAGAGGCTCTGAAGTGCGATTTTTGAACATCATACGAGCGAATCGGCAGTAAAAAGATACATAATCTCCATAGTAATTATGACATTTTCTACTGCCGAGTCGCTCGTACGATGTTCAAAAATCGCACTCCTGAACGGCGTTAGTGTGAAAAGTTTCACTCGGGGTGCACCTGGGGCGTAGGTTCGGAACGCAGCCTTGCGCGAAAAAGAAAAAAAAGGGAGGGAAAGCACATGTTGCTAATTTTGCGGATCCGTTTCAAAACGTGTAAAAATCACTAGGGAATAGGGAAGTATATTTGTCTCACTCTAGCATCCACTATCTTCCTATGTTTTTTTTCTACTTCGTATTGGTACCCGAGTGATTTTCAAACGTTTTGAAACGCAGCCTAAAATGAATTCATCGAGCTAATAGCGATTCAGAAATTGATTTTTCAGTATCTGGTTTTTGGTTGATTTCCTCGTAATCGTGATGAAAAGCAGAGTGTTTAACTCGGGTGAAAGTACCCATTTCACACTCGAACTATGGGCGCCCCTCACCTTTGGTTCGGGGCGCCAAACATCTCGTGTGAAATGGGTCACTTTCATCCCTTGGTTAACAATCTACTATTTCATCACTCATACTCTGAAAGTATGTTATTGTTTATCTAAGAAGCGGGTTGAAAGTGATACATTTCTTCCCTAGGGCGGAAAAGTAATTTAAAAAAAATCTACGTCTATACTGAGCAAAGGCAGAAACCTATACAGTCACACTTCGATAACATTATATTAAAATTATTAATTTTTATAATTATTATGAACAAAAATATTCGAATTTAGTAATAATAACAATAATTAGTATAACATTTCGATACTTTTGTATAAGTTATATGCATTTTGTTTTCTGCGTGAAGAACAGGTGAAGAAAAAGTACTTAATTTAAAAAACAGGCTAGTTTAAAAAAAAAAAGGTTTTTCTTTTTCGCGCAAGGCTGCGTTCAGGACCTTTGGGTGCGGTTGTTTTTTCAACTCGCACTATGGTAGAACGTTTTTCACCGAGGCTCTGAAGTGCGATTTTTTAACATCATATGAACGAATCGGCAGTAGAAAGATGCATAATCTCGTAGTAATTATGACATTTTTGACTGCCGAGTCGTTCGTATGATGTTCAAAAATCGCACTCCGGAACGGCGTTAGTGCGAAAAGTTGCGGTCGGGGTGCACCTGGGGCGTAAGTTCGGAACGCAGCCTTGCGCGAAAAAGAAAAAAACTTGAAAAAGAAGGAGGGTAAGCCACATGTTGCAAATTTTGCGGATCTTTTTCAAAACGTGTAAAAATCACTTGGGTAGTATATCTGTCTCACTCTAGCATCCACAATCTTCGTATGTTTTTTTTCTACTTCCTATTGGTCCCCGAGTGATTTTCAAACGTTTTGAAACGTAGCTTAGAATGAATTCATCGTGCGAATATCGATTCAGAAATTGATTTTGCATATCTGGTTTTGGTTAATTTCCTCGTAATCGTGATGAAAAGCAGTGTTTAACTCGGGTGAAAGTACCCATTTCACACTCGAACTATGGGCGCCCCTCACATTCGTTCGGGGCGCCAAATATCTCGTGTGAAATGGATCACTTTCATCCTTGGTTAACAATCTACTATTTTCGTTATAATAATATGGTCTGGATTTTGAATGCTTACAAAAACAGACTGGAAATTATTGCGAGGGATAGAGGGGAGGAAATCTTTGCCCAACAACTGGATGGAACAGATTAATTAAAAAAAAATACATTATTTCACGTATAAGTACTTACATTTAACTGTGAATTTGTGATATCCAGATATTTTAATATTAACCTTAAAATATATACTAACATAGATAATTACAATTAACATATCTGGAGCCCTTAAAACCAGTCTTTACGATTTTCCATTAAAACAGTCTGTGCAAATAAGAGGGTCATACCATTATTACTAATAAATAAACAAGTAAATACCTTAAATTTATCACTATAAATTCATCATGAGTATAATGTTGATTGATTATAAATTTAAAACTAACGTGTTTGGCCACATAATAGCAGTGAAAATATATTTAACACAAAAATATAATATGTAAAATTTAGGCATATAATGGAGTTATTGATAACACGTTCAATTTTGGGGATTACTTAATACCTACACAAAAATATAATCCTAATAGATTAAAATAACAAATTATGACAATCCTGTTAAAATGGGATCTATACAGTCAGAGGATAGCCCTCAGAAGAATGAAACGGTGAGGTAGGCTCCATAGTGAAAGTTGTACAGTTTGATGGTCCGAGTTCACCGTTTCAGCGGCGGGTTGTCCCTTGCACCCTGTATGTACGGCGGCCGTAGTATGGCAGTGTGATATAGCGCTATCACGACTTAGCTCTTTCTATTTGCGCGCGAACGAACGAGATAAAAGACGTGCTATAGCCGTATGGCATGCATCATGCTACGACCGCTGGTCTAGATAAACAAAACATTTCAATTGCTCTTCTTAATTACGGGATCTGAGAAGTTTTTCATCTAAGTTTGCAACGTCGAGCGACAAACAGCGTCTACGAAATCAATCAATTTTGTGGTCTGTATGATTTTCGTTTACCAATAAGTCTAATAAATACATAAGTAATAATGAAATAATAAGGGTTATTATGAAAAAATAAAATACACAAGAAGGAAGGCCGGTTCTATTCTTCGTTTGTGCTCTACAGGGTGTAAGTGACAGCCTAGTAAATACTGAAACGGTGAACTCAGATCATCAAACTGAACAACTCTCACGATGGAGCCTACCTCAGGATATGCGAAAAAAAAATCAGCTGTCCCATACATTTTAGTCGGGTAGGAACAGCAGTTTTGTATGGGACAGCTGATTTTTTTTCGCATTTCCTGAGGTAGGTTCCATAGTGAAAGTTGTTCAGTTTGATGATCTGAGTTCACCGTTTCAGTATTTACTAGGCTGTCACTTACACCCTGTATAATACTACTTGGCATGCAACAATAATATACGATAGCACAACATAATTTGTGAGGCCGTGACGCGCAAAAGGGCGCTGTATAGTTTAAAAAAGTAAACTTGCTTATATTAAGACACTCTTTTCATTAGAAACCTCAACTAGTAAAAGAATACAGTAGGGTATTTGACTCAATTCGGTTTCTCAATTTAATTACTTAGTACCTGGGCGATCGAGCTTTGCTCGGCGTCTTACGAGTTTGGGAAAATCCGTTATAAACACCACGAAATTAAATGTTTTCTTCTAATTTTTCGCCCAATTTATTAGGATAGCAGTAGGCTGAAATGACCATGCGACGTGACTGTTGAACTTGTTAGGAATTAAACAATATCTAAATATAAAATTTCATTGAATCGTTAAAACCGTTTCCGAGACAGTTATATCCCTACTTAATATTATAAATGTAAATGTAAGTTTGTTTGGCGAAAACTACTTAACCGATCATCATGAAACATTCTACACATATTCTTGGAGATATTAAGAAGTAACATAGGATACTTGGGATTTTCCAAACTCCACGCGGACAATGTCGCGGGCAAAAGCTAGTAATTATACAAGGTGTTAATGAATTAACGCAAAACTCGAAAGTTGGTTGTTTAGAATCGAGAGCAGAATCGAATTATCATGGTTTTAATACAGGTAATTTTTTTCAAAATATTAAATAATTTGTTTGCAAAATTTAAAATTTTCTGAATCCGATAGAGCCTATGTCGAAAAATAATTTTAGCAAAACGGACGTGTGATAGCTTATATTACTGCCAGATGCGAGAGAAAGAGATGGGGCGGCGCGCGCGCCTGGAACGAATCAAGCGAAAAAAACAAACTTTATTTAATTGTGATTGTACTATTTATGTAAGTTCAATTCTGCTCTAATCAAAACTTAGATAATAGCAATCTCTTTTTTTTAAATCAAGTCTGATGTTTCTATTAATCACCGTTTAGCAGTTACAAGCGTTTATAGACAAAAACGGAGGCTACTTTGGCTTGTTTTTCTATCGAGAAAATTTGTCTTAATCGTGTTTTGGCTCTAATCAAAACTTCAATTATATGTTCAATTTACACATATCCGCAAATCATACTCCTACTGTTAGTACTTCATGATATATGGAGCTTTGAAGAATCCTATTTTTTTTACATAGCCCCTTAACCCACCGCACGGGCACATTCACCCTAGTTACGACCAAAACAAGATTATAAAAATGTATCCATCAGTACGTTAGCGCTTTCTTTCAGTGCTGAAATAATAACAAATCATTTTTGCCTCAAAACTTAAAATGTGAATAGCTTTAAATTTTAACTATCAAAATAATGAAATTATTGTTTCAATCTAATTATTTTGTTATAAATCAATTGGGGTGTATGAGGTTTTGCGCTAATTCATTAACACGTTGTATATACAAGAACAGCTCACTTAAAGATTTGATAGATAGTAAGATATTTTAAAAGTGAAAATAAAATAAATGTGAATACCGAAATCTATATAAAATTATAAAAGTTTCTAGAACAATTTCAATAACCAACGCGATTATATCCCTAACTCTTTCAAGAACTTCTCTTATACATTCTAAAGCACGCGATTAACTACCCTGTAAATCGGACCTGATTTCGGGTGGCTTGCACCAAAAAGTATTTAAATTAAATTAAATTGAGACACAGAACGATGACGTTATATGTTTAAGGTGGTTCGAGAGCTGCGACCGAGGCGCCAGCAGTATTAAAATTAATTGTGTCTGAAATACAATCATTTTCATGAATATTTTACGTTTCGCGACAGTCGCAACTGATTCTCCATTTTATAATCCATTATATAATAATTTACACTAAGCCTAAAAGCTATGTATTGCAAATGTGCTAAAAGTTCTCCAATGTGGCCACTTTTAGCACATTTGCAATACATAGCTTATATGCTTAGTGTGAATTATTATATAATGGATTATAAAATGGACCCATAGTTGCGATTGTCGCGAAACGTAAAATATTCATGAAAATGTTTGTATTTCGGACACAATTAATTTAAAACTGATGGCGCCTCGGTCGCAGCTCTCCGACCACCTTAAGCTTAAATACTAGGCACATTGCTTTATTTACTGAAACTCGCACTGTAGTTTAAATCGGGTCCCATTTGCAGGGTTGTGATAGTACCATGCTTAATACAGGTAAGCCCCCGTAGCACCCAGTAGTGTTTTCTCTTTCTTGAAAACACTATTCGTATTTTTAAATACTTTTTATATTAGTCAAATACCCTATTTGTCGTAACAGAGAAATTGCTGAAAAGTAAGAACTGCTATAATTATGTTATGTATGATAGTTAGCACTCTTTATAATTTTTTCTGTATTTTTACCATAATCATTTAGCGGACTGGCGTGCGGTTAGAATGGTGGACTACAAAATAAAGTCCAGCGTCCTAACCACGTTTAAATTATCACATTAGTCTATTTCGCGTAAAAAGTCACCAGACATAATTTTTTATTATACTAGCTTAATCTGCCGGGCTGGTTAAAGGTAAGTTAAAAATGATATAATTATGACCTATAAAGCCCGACCAGGTTAAAAATACACAAAAGACACGTTTTTCTAAAGATCCTTGAAGTAGAATTTTGTATCGTTACGCCGTGAGTGAAAATCACACAAAACACGGCGATTTTTGAAAATCATACGAGCGACTTGGCAGTAGAAAATGTCAAAATTACTATGGAGATTATGCATCTTTCTACTGCCAAGTCGCTCGTATGATTTTCAAAAATCGCACTTCAGTGGCGAAAATCTACAAACAAAGATATTTTTAGTAAATTTTATAAAAGCGTGTTAGACAATAAAGGCGGTTCTTTTTTCTTTTTGTAAGGATGTATTATGTATTCCTGTATTGATGTATTCCTCCTTCCACAAAAACGGGTAAGAGAGAGTAACTTGTAATATGAAAACAAAATCAGAGCAAATTAATCAAAGATTATTAAACAGAACACCTTTCATGCCATAAAAAAGTCAATAATGCTATTTAGCAACTAGATAATTAGTGAAATAGAACCGAATACTTCTGATTCTTTTAGCGTGTATTATGTAATTGACGTCTTTTCTTTCCCGGCTGTGAATTTTTGCCAAAGTAAACAAAAATAAAGAAAAGGCGGAGTATTTTTAAACCTGGTCAAGCTTTAATAACAAGGCTGCCTTGACATTGACGTATTTTGCATCTATTTATGCTTTATGCAGCACAACAGTGGAGCGAGGACAACTTTACAAGATTCAAAATTTTTCAATTGAATACTCTGTCCAGTGTTCAATTGTGCTACTCCCATAGAACAAATATAAGAACTGGAGGCATCGTGTCATGTATAAAATATTTTGTACGAATTGACATGTTTATCGCAAGCGCGATGGAGCAATTCTAAGACAAAAGTGCCCTCAGATATTCGTTTGGGGGTAAATTTTTTGATGGTTGATTGTGTATCTAGTTTTTTTATTCTTGATCGAAGGTTTCTCCATACTCACTGCCTCCCCCGCTTACAAACACAAGTAGGAGCGCTGTTGTAGCGGTATACAGGGTCCAATTTAATATGCTGACGGTTTTTTAAAATGACGATCAGGCCATCAAACTGAACTTTATCAAAGGGAACAAAGACGACATCATCAGCTGTTCCATACAAAACTGCAATCCTTTTGGACCCTATTGTATGGGACAGCAGATTTTTTTTTTACAGCAGATTTTGGTCCCATAGAGAAAGTTGTTCAGTTGGTCTGATATTTTCCTTAAAAAACCGTCGGCATATTAAAAAGGCCCCTTTGTATTATAAAGGTATCTCCCACTACAATGCTCCTTAACAGGCCATTAGGCAACCAACCACCGCCACTCCGTATTTGCTTTTCTTTTTAATATTTGTCACATGTAAAATATCCAGGAATTCGTTTCTAACTATTTAACAACGTATTTAAAGAACTATATTTAGAACAATCCATGGGAAATATACCATGGAATAAATGCCAAAATGCACGGCAGCCCATGCTCTTTAAGGCTTTGACTGCCAAATGATCGACAAACAATGAAAAATCTATTGTTATTGTGACCCGCCGGCGCCGTTCAACGTGTTAAACTAACGAATATAATGATGTTCTGAACCTAGCTTATGCATTCAATGACAGCACTAGTTTTTTAGTCAGTTTTTTTTAAATCGCACTTGCATAGAAGGAACATACATACATTCATGGAAGTCGTGGACAGAGAGATTCTGAAAACTCAGAACATCTATGTTTCACTAGTAGTAGTTACACCTAACGAAACTCTGTCCAGTACCCATAGAAAGAAAATAAATTAAAACACGGAGTGACACCGGTTTGCTGTTACTTCCGTCTTAACCGTCTAATGAAAAGGCAGACTAAATTGCATTGGTAGTCCACAAAAGTAGATACAATTACTTCCATTAGGTCCTGAATTAGAGTTACTGATAATGATAAGTGATAACCTAGCAATACGGCTAATTCCTAGATAGTATCGTGGCTGATATTTTTATTATGAATACACTGCTGGTGGAAACTTTTACTTTTTAGAGTTGGATCCTTCTTTGTTTAGACGGTTTTCTTGGAGCGGGATCTGTAATATAATAACTATTAGTTACTACATCGAACTTAAGCCCTAAAAAGAAGTATGACTCAACAAACAAAATACAAATATTCGGCATAGTGCTGTGTATCATTATCAGCCTATACAGGGTGTAAGGAAAAGTATCATTAACCTTTAAATCGCATACTCACAGAACATCTTTTACTATGGGAGCAAACAGATCCAAACAAAAAAAAAACTGGTCCATACTAAACTGCAATGCCTACTCAACTCAAATGTATGGAACAACAGATTTTTTTGTTCTGATCTGTTTGCTTCCATAGTAAAAGCTGTTCAGTATATACAGGGTGGAAAGTTAAGATGGGGCACAAAGGGCAGCTACCAGAAGCATAACAGCTACAAGAAAACGTTCTTAGGAGACTAACCCTAACTTTTGGAGCATTTCACTTCTGCATTCACAGATTTTGAAAAAAATGTACAGTCATCGAGAAAAACGGCAATATTCACAAAACTTTTTTTTCATCCCATTCGATCCTCTTACTGACAAGGAACAAAACTCTCTATGAGGTCAACCGAGGTCGAGGCACTAGAACTCTCAGAAAATGCTAAATTGAATTCCCATACATTTTAGTACGGACATAACCAAATCACCAGCCTAGTGATGATTTTGTAATCCTTTCAAATTTTCAGGGGTTGTTCAGACCATCAAACTGAACAACTTTTACTATGGGAGCAAATTTGAAATCGCAAAAAAAAAATCTGCTGTTTCTTAGTAAATTGCTAGGACTAGGTACTAGACTCTTTTTTTTTTGCGATTTCAGGTTCGCTCCCATAGTAAAAGTTGTTCAGTTTGATAGTCTGAACTACCCCTGAAAATTTGAAGGGTTTACAAAATCATCACTATAGGTGATTTGGTTATATTATGTCCCTACTAAAATGTATGGGAATTCAATTTTGCATTTTCTGAGAGTTCTAGTACCTCGACTTCGGATGACCCCATAGAGACTTTTGTTCCTTATCAGTAAGAGGATCGAATGGTATGAAAAAAAAGTATTGAGAAAATTGCAGTTTTTCTCGACTGTACATTTTTTTCAAAATCTGTGAATGCAGAAGTGAAATGCTCCAAAAGGGTTAGGGATTAGGGTTAGTCTCCTAAGAACGTTTTCTTGTAGCTGTTATGCTTCTGGTAGCTGCCCTTTGTGCCCCATCTTAACTTTCCACCCTGTATAATTGTTTACCCTAACACCCTATATAAGTTATGGAAACAGATAGTACCTATTTAATAAGTATACAAATGAAGCGTTACCGTGGCTCTCTGGTCCTCCATGCGGCCAGCCTGCGCGCGCATTAATAAAGCAAAGAAATCATCGTCCGGGACTGTTTTAGGACGCTCTTCTGGTTTAGGCCGAGGGAGTTCTGAACGCTGGTCCTCGAGGCGGGAACCCTGGGCAGAAGAGAACATTCATCAAATTGCATACAATACGTTTATCAAATACTACAGGTTCTTAGAAAAATTACTAATGGTAATTAAATTACTATTAATTATTATAAATGTTTGGGTAAGTAAGTAATAACAGTTTGTGAGAGTTACGCGGTTATTATTTAATCTAACATTAAACATTTTACCTGGTTCTCACCGCGTTTGAGTAGAGATACAGAGATAATTATACCATATTTCAGTTCCCGATATTTCGGCAGAAAGCCGAAAGCCGAAAGGCGGTCTGAAAAAACTCTGACACCAGGGCTCTGCCCACACGATAAGAAGAAGATTAACTCACATAATACCAAAACGCGGCAAAAAAAAAGGTTTAAATGTTTAATTCTAGATTAAAAAGGTAATAATCGGAAAATCGAGTTTCAAGATTTTTACAATAATCAAACTTAAATGGGAAATTGTGAAAGTAACAGAAACTTTAGAAAAGAATCATAGCTTCGATTAAAAAAAGAACTGAAGATTTACCTGTACGCGAGCAATCATGTCGAGGAAATCGTCTTCAGGTTTAGCGCTAGTGGTCTGCTGCGGACGTAGACCTGGCAGAGAAGCACCCTTGGTCTCCTTACTCAACTTCTTAGCAGGCTGCAGCTCCGCGCGTTGCGAGTCCATGCGTTCCGACTGCAGATCCGTTATCATGTCCAACATCGCGTCATTCGGACTGGAACTAAGTTACGCAAATGTTGAATAATATACAATATTCTAATTTTAAATAACAATAGGAGTCGACTATGCTGGAACAAAAAAAAACGTGTAACATTTTACATACTTCCACTCTTGGTCAACTGATTTCATATTACTGTTCCTTTCAAACTTGCATAACAATCAGTAAACAATGGAGCTAATCACTGCCACTCGAGTGTTTAATAGCTTTTTGAAGTCGCGTTAGTCAACTGTACCGATAAACTTGTTCAGGCGGTGTGTATAGATATAATGTTTACACGGAAGGACAGAAATATCGTCAGTTTTTGACAGTATGATAATATCGTGCGATAAACAGAATTGTCTGTTCGACGACACTACGATAATGTCAACCTGTCACGCTATACCGACTAAGCGGCTTAACATTTTCACAGAGATAATGTCGACCTTGAATTGTTGTAAATCGCCATGAAATTAATGTACAGCTATAGTTTTCATAGTTTCTTGCACGTGTTAAAAGATGAACACTTAGCCAAAATTTGTACAGTCATTATTATATGTGTAACTTTCACTTGTCATCTACACAACCATTTCCACATAAGTAACATTAGGTATATTTCTTCACACGTTTTACAAATCGGAACATGTAGTTGTCGGTATGTCAATTGCGTTATTTTCACTTGTAAACTACCGAATTTGACAAGAGACAAGAGAGTAGGCTGAAACGACATACGATTGTAGCATCACTATCAGGGCTGCCAGATTGTATAATTGAATAAAAAAACTGGGTGTGCGAATAAACATATTTCTATTTCTGTTTGTCAAAAACTGTATAATTGGGTGTGCGAATAAACATATTTCTATTTCTAATTGGGTGTGCGAATAAACATATTTCTATTTCTGTTTGTACCTTCTCTGTATCCTGGAGTCTCATGTGTAAATTGAATAAAAATCAAAAACAAATTTTACTAACTCAAGAGATCTATTTGAGTCAGAAAATCGGAGACCAGTAACATAAAACCCACAACTCAGTCACGTTGTTACAATTATGACTCGGTCTTTGCTGTGTCACAGATTACTTAATAGTTACTACCCGTAACATTACAGATACTGTATACGACCCGATTACGCGCGCTTTTTCGAACCTTTTTTTAACCTATGTTTGTATCCAGCTAGCCAATCTAAACTATTATTTTTATAATAGTTTAGATTTAGGCAGGTATTATTATGTACAAATATTACAATATCTAAACTATTATAAAACTGTAACAGAAATTTGTCTGTACATTGAAGATATTTACAAAAAAAAATTACGACATGGTTTTTACCTGTCCCTGATTCCAAATCACCAATTTTTGGATTTTTTGTCTGTCTGTTTGTTTGTTTGTTTGTTTGTTTGTATGTTTGTTTGTTTGTTTGTTTGGGTGTTTGTTTGTTCGAGTATCACGCAAAAACTACTGAACCGATTTTGATGAAACTTTTTTTGTTTGATAGCTTATCATCTGACTTAAAATCTGGTATATAATTTATGCGGACGAAGTCGCGGGTAAAAGCTCGTTTTGTATTATTTCAGTGATGAGACAGAATAATTAAAAAAAAATTACTGGCAGCCCTGATCGCTATTGTCATCGAGGAATTTAGAACTTTTACGCGGCAAAATTGAAACTGCTAAACATATCTATCGAACATAACATTATTTGCATTTCTTGTTGATATTTAACGTATTATTCAGATATTTATTCGTGCAATCTACACTAATATTATGAAGAGGTAAAATTTTTGTTCGTATGTAGGGAACAATCTCTGCAACTAATTAACCGATTCTAAAAATTCGTTCACTGATAAAATGCTATACTATCTGCGAGTTATTCGGTATGTCAAGTTTGTTTTTATATTAATTTTATATTTTTACGGATAGTAGATGGGCCATCATTTTATTCAGGGTACAATTTGGTAAATTTTTTTTTTCTTTTAATGTATAAATTCTGTAAGTCTTTTTTTACCGTTTTATGTCGATTTCTGTTCATCATTGTTTATAGAAATCATTAAAGACATTTGCAGCGATATTTTCTTGCTACTTCTTACTTTTATTTATGTTTTTTCAGCAAAATAACCACTGCGTTACCGTCCCTCAAAATTATATTGCATTTCATACCACAAACAACCGAGTTACCGTAATTTTCAAAAAAGTATAGTATTTTACTACCTACGTTTTTCTTAGACTGGTTTCTTATTCGGTAGCTACCGATAATAGTTTTATTTTGGAATTTACCTATTTTACTAACAAAATCGCCTTTGAAGGGGACTGGATTATGGTACCCTGAATAAAATAATGACCCAAACCAATTTCTTTTTTATTGCGATTCATCGAGTTTATTCATAGAAATTTAATGTTTAAATTAATTTGATTTGTAATCTATAAACGTATTTGTAGTGGTCACGAGAAAATTATTCGAACTCCATGGCGAAAAACATATGCTAATCTAAACTATTATAAAACTGTAACAGAAATTTGTCTGTACATTGAAGATATTTACAAAAAAAAAATTACGATATGGTTTTTAGATGTCCCTGATTCCAAATCACCAATTTTTGGATTTTTTGTCTGTCTGTTTGTTTGTTTGTTTGTTTGTTCGTTTGTTTGTTTGTTTGTTTTTTTGTTTGTTTGGGTGTTTGTTTGTTCGAGTATCACGCAAAAACTACTGAACCGATTTTGATGAAACTTTTTTTGTTTGATAGCTTATCATCAGACTTAAAATCTGGTATATAATTCATGCGGACGAAGTCGCGGGTAAAAGCTCGTTTAAAATAAAAGCGTTCAAGTGCGAGTCGGGCTACACGCGCACCGAGGGTTCCGTACCACAGAACACAACATTATTAACTTAGAAAAAAAAAATTTTTTTTTGTCCGCGACCTTTAGCGCGAGACCGACTCACACTTGGCCGGTTTTTAGTATTTGTTGTTATTCTGTAGAGTATGCTCTATAATCACACTAAGTTTGATGCTTGTACGTATTACCGTTTTTACTATAGAGCGCGAAGAAAAAACGTTGATAAAAACTAGTTTCTTGTTGAGAACCCCCCTTTATTTTCAACTTTTTGAAATTTTTATTATTTGTTAACAAATCCGCCGCAATAACGCATAATCTGAGAAAACTATTTCAACTATCTAGCTATTACGGTTCAAAAGTTACAGCCCTAAATAGGTAGGACAGACGGACGGACGGAGAGACGGACAGACGGACGGACGGACGGACGGACGGACGTTGTGAATATAAAAAAGTGCCGTCACTCGTCGGACCAAAAAACAATGTTATTTTATTTAAAAAAATATCTGTAATCCTTTCATATATCTGACATAAATATAAATATTTTCGCGTTTACTGAGGTAGGCTTCATAGTGAAAGTAGTTCAGATTATTGGTCCGAGTTCACCGTTTCAGTATATGGTAGGCTGTCACTTACACCCTGTATTTTATTAATCTATACTTATAAAAGAGTTCCGTGGCTGACTGACAGACAACGCACAGCTTAAACCGCTCAATATATATATTCTACACAGGATGGAGGGGAGAAAAGATTTTTAGAAAATCGACCCCTAAAGGGGTAATCCTCGCGGACGAAGTCGCGGGTCAAAAGCTCGAGTTATATATATGTATTATTTATCTTTATTTATTTGTGATATGTACCTATGCATATTAGTATTCTGTTGTCTTCTTTTACATTTATAATAATTTTTTTGTAACACCGACCCATTCTTTGTTATATTTCCTCTACCTTAAGGTTGTATGGAAGAAATCGCTTTTTAGTGATAACTGTTAAGACTATCTTATTAGTACCATTATCTTTGTTTCCTGTGCAATGTAATTTATTTTTGGTGTAAATAAAGTATATTTCATTCATTATTCTTATGCAATACATAACACCAAATAGTAGGTACTATAAACTGCGACTATAAATAATACTAACCTATTGTTCTTGTTTCCACTACTGGCCGACCGCTGAAGCTTGTTCGTGCTGCTTTTAGGTTTAGGACGATTCTCCTTGTTAGCATTCAGAGTAGCTCGTTGCTCATCCATGCGTTCTGATTGGCACCTACTCAGGAGATCAAAGAACGATTCGACAGGATTCTCTTCCGATTCTGTTCTAACGACTTCGATTTTCTTTGTTGCAGGCTCATCTTCGACTTCTTTCTTTTTGCCATCTGGAGTTATCTGTAGATGGAGTAAATATTTATAAATTCAAAGCTTTATTCGAGTTAATAATACATCTTATAAACGTAATAACTGTTCATTTATTTAATTGCAATGTTTCACTAAAATACAACTAATATTTTATTTTTTTATTTTATTCATTTTAGGAAAACTTACGGACCAATTACAGGATAGTAGGGTATCAACATTTTTTAAAACAACATTGCCAACTAAAATATTCCAAGAGATAAGTGTACTTTTTGCAACCATCAGCAGCAAGGCTGATTTAGTGCTTATGGGGTGTAGAGCTTCTCTGTGATGGGGATGGACCAGGTCTGCCTGCATAACTCCAGTCGGTTTAGGAGTTACTGATGATTAAAGGTCTGTAAAAAATTAACGTATTAATCGTATGTTATTGTTGTAGTATGCACTGTAGTAATGTGAACAGTACAAAAAATGACATGGTTCATCAGTCGGTTTCGGAGATACAGCCGTTCAAAGGTCGGAACTTTGACTGGCTGTATCTCCTAAACCGACTGACAGTTTTTGTACTGTTCACATAGCTACAGTGCATACTACAAGAATATCATACAATCAGCCGTGCAGCTGATCGTAAAGAAGCATGTCCACTTTTTACCTGTCAAATAATTTAACAACTTTTAACTTGTATAACTTTTATTCCTCATTGTCAAAATAAAATAATTATTACTGATGTAAATGGAATCAACCTATAGTTTTCCTATCTAAATATTAACTGTATACTTCAACCTTTAAGTATTATAAGACTTCAACTAAATAAAAAATAGTTTGATAGGTAAACGAATGTATGGGAAGTGGTCGTTCTTCTTTTTTACATTATGTATGGGAAGTGGTCGTTCTTCTTTAGACCTTTAATCATCAGTAACTCCTAAACCGACTGGAGTTATGCAGGCAGACCTGATCCATCCCCATCACAGAGAAGCTCTACACCCCATAAACACTGAATCATGCTGTTGATTGTTGCAAAAAGTACACTAATCTCTTATACTATAAGAAGGAGGTTATAATTATAAGTTATACATAACTCATAATAAGCCACCAATAACGGTGATCAACGAACTTAAATAATGAATTAAGCACAAAATAATACATCTGATAGGTACAATATGAACGAACATACATAATATACATAAACTCACGACCGCAATCCCCTTCGTGGTGGTCAGAAACATTGCTACAACTAGCAACTTTCTGTTTGAGAATGTAGTTGTAGCAATGCTCACATTTAGCAATAACGAGCTTTTACCCGCGACTTCGTCCGCATAAATTATATACCAGATTTTAAGTCAGATGATAAGCTATCAAACATAAAAAGTTTCATCAAAATCGGTTCAGTAGTTTTTGCGTGATACTCGAACAAACAAACAAATAAACAAACAAACAAACAGACAGACAAAAAATCCAAAAATTTGTGATTTGGAATCAGGGACAGGTAAAAACCATGTCGTAATTTTTTCTTGTAAATATCTTCAATGTACAGACACAATTCTGTTACAGTTTTATAATAGTTTAGATATATGAACATATGTATTTATTAACTAAAGCATCTCAGTTCTACGAGATGTTGCACTGACGCTGTTTAGAAACAGTGCAAGATAAAACGGTTTTCTTATTGTAATTTAATATTAATGAAAACTAGTCTGTTTGTTTCTCTAAAAAGTTTAAAAAATCAATTTTATCAGTTACTAGTTTACCCGCGACTTCGTCTGCACAAATTTATTACCAGATTATAACTCAAATCATTAGCTACCAAATAAAAAAAAATGTCATCAAAATCGGTTCAGTAGTTTTTGCGTAATGCTGTTACAAACAAATACGAGGGGCACACTGAAAGTTTCTTGACAATAAAAAGTGTATAGAAGTAGGAGGTTGGTAATACTTTTAATATTTTTAGAAGTGGCCTCCATTCCATTTTATGTATCGTCCCGTTCAATGGAACCTCTGTGAGAAGCAGTGGACCCCCTCTGCTTTACTATGAAATTATTGAAATCGGTTAAATTATGGTGTATTCATCTAGTACAAAGCTTCCCTACGCCTTAATATTCGTGTAGGATCTTTTGCACTTGACTCATATCAATGCTGAAGCTTGCCTGAATCTGCTGGTAGGTCACTCTCTTATCAGCCTCTCTCATGAGCTGCACAGCATTGGCGTTTTGTTCAGTTGTCGCCGTTGAACGACATCTCCCAGATAGATCATCACTGAGATTACTCCGATCATGCCTTAACTCATTTAACCAGTTGTAAACAAGTGTCAAGGGACAGGGCTTCATTATGAAATACCAATCGAAGTTTATCATTAACTTTGTTATGGACTAGGACCACGACGAAAATCGTAATAAATTGGGGAGAAAACATTTTTCCCTGCTAAATTCGTTTTGCCTCGCCACACGCACTTTTCGAATTGCCGCCAAATCGTTAAAACAAATGACAAACGAATAAAATCTTCGGCTATAGGTTGATAAAGAGTTTCTTATTCGTAATTAAAATAAATTTTTCATTGGCATTGTCACTAACTGGTCCATTCTTGAAACTTTCAGTGTCGCCCTCGTAGACAAAAAGACACAAAAATACCAATTGATTTGATTTTCAGTCAGGGATACCTAAAATTCGTTGTATTTATGTAACTTATAAGCAGTGATCGGAATAGGTAGTGCAATTCAGGGTAAAAGCGTGAATTATACAGGGTGTTACAAAAATACAAATAAACATTTTAGGGGTTGGTTAAGACTATCAAACTGAACAACTGTCACTATGGGACCAATATCGAAATCGCGAAAAAGAAATCTTTTGCTCCATCACCATCATCATATCAGCCGATAGACGTCCACTGCAGGGCATACGCCTCCCGCAAAATGGGGAGATTTGCCATAAACGCCATGATTCGATGCGTGTTCGATGTTCCATAAACTATCTACTTGAGCTAAATGTATGCGACAAAAGATTTTTTTTTCGCGATTTCGATGGTATTTTCATAGATTTTGAATTGCCGTTCATATTTATGTAAGTAACAGAAGTACGCACCTGTATCAGAGAGAGTTGTTCCATGCTCTGTCTCCGCACACGCAGGGCGTTGAACGGGGTGTGGGCCATCTTGTCGTTCTCGACGTCAGCCGCGGGCGCGGGGGGAGAGTCGCTCTCTGGCGGCCAACCGAGCACTTTCCGAAGGTCGCTGATGTTCATCTGCGCAGTCGCCATACCGAGTACGTCACCCAGCTGGAAACGAGTTTTAACACATCAGTTCAAGTCGTTTATTTCATTAGGGGTGACTGTAAAAATGATACTGAACAAATTCGCCTAAGAAACATATAGGAAATGCGAAAAAAAAAAACTACTTTTCATACAAACGTTTGACCAGCCGATTGCATTTAGTATGGAAAGACCAAAAAAAAATTTGCAGATTTCCTATAAGTTTCTTTAGGAAAGTTGTTCTGTATCATGGGTACTATCATCCCTTAAACCTTAAAGTAATGCAAATGTTAACACCCTGTATACTCAACTCACCTCATGATCACCGGTCATATGTAGGGAAACTAGGGAAGGAGAGGTAGAGGATACATGCCTACGAGAGGGACCGATGCGGTCAAAGAAAATAACGAGGCAACTTCAGGCCAGCAAACACATGGCCCAAGATTGAGCGGCCTGGTGAGCTGTGGTGGAACCAAGCGGCCCGAGATGGTCATGCCCACAGCCATGAGGCTACAACCATAGCGTAAATAAATTAGTATAGTAGTATATATGTACGAGGTTTTTTAAATCTATGAATACAGATTGTGTATCTAGATTTGTATTCTTGATCTAAGAATACGAAACATCATGTTTAACTCACCTCCTTCGAAATACTATAATGCTCATTAGCAAAATACAGCGCCTTCTCATGATTTCCCAGAGCCGCGTGAGCATTGCCGAGGGACCAGCACGCCCTGCCTTCGCCGACACGATCCTGGAGCTTCCTCGCGGCTGCCAGGTGGCGAGCATGGTACTCCTCAGCGACTCGGTACTCCCGCAGGAGAGTGTAAGTGTTGCCGAGCGAGTAGCAGGCTTGGGCTTCCACTGCAGCGTCGCCTAATTCCTCGGCTAATGCCAGAGTGCGTCTGTCAGATGAAAATGAGGTATAACTAACTTGTATTGATTGGTTACTAGCTATAATACCGCCTGATTTGTATCTACTTTTAGCTGACAATGATAAGTGTATATTTTGATATGGTTTGTAATAAAGTGCAACTGAATTGTATTTTTAAAATTGTAATGGACAAGACTATTCTATTTTTTTTTTATGTTATGATGTACCGGTCGTTGTGGTGATTCTTGGGGGAGGCCTATGTCTAGCAGTGGACGTCCATCGGCTGAGATGATGAATGAAATACGATTTTTTTTAGTTAGGCTCTTTGTGTCCCTCTTTTCCTCCAATCCTCCCTATGCAACGAAAATTTTGTCCAACCGTTCAGGTAGGTCCAATCCAAGTCAATAATTCCAATAATAAAAATAAATCATCATCATCTTCTTCCTAGCTACTGTCCCTCCGGGTAGCGGGGTTCTGTTTTCTTCTCTTTTTCCTCCACCTCTACCGTCAATGAGAGCTTGCAACTATTCAATAATCCATATACTTTTTAACACCACCAGACCATCAAAGTTTTGGTTTGCTTACGCACGAAACATTTAATTAATTAAAGAATTTATTGACAAGAATACAGTCAATTTATAAAACGTGCGTGCATATACAAAAATTTTCAATTACAAAAGCTATCATAAAAATAGGTATCATGATTTAAAATAACTACATACGGTGATAGATCAACCTACCCGTGGTTGAACTCTATGTTCATGTACATTCATAACTATTTATTAATTGACATCATAAACTAAATTTTCATTTATACCTTAAAAACAAATTTCCAAGAGCCAACTACTTAATATATTCAAACAGTTTGCCATTTAGCAGTTATGTTTTTATTATCACGGTCAATAGACCGAACAATAGTTGATCACAAAAAGCTAATGTTGCATACATTTCTTCTGTAAATATCTGTACTGGAAGAACGGGTATGGTTGATTAAAAATAATTGAAATTCGCGAGGCATTACACAACATGACGTTTACAACTGTAACATGAATATGAAAAACAATTACGTAGGAGTAAAGTAGCGGACTGCCAAACCAGGGTCCTGGGTTCGAATCCCGGTTCGGTCATGGATGTTTACATGTTTGTGCCGTTGTTGTATGGTTTCCATAATAAACAGCCTATTAATAGTGCTTTCTTGGGATCATTACAATGTATGTGCCTGTGAGCGTTATTTATTTATTTATTAAAAAGTAAACACAAATAATGATACTCGCAACGCTGCGCTGAAGCACAGTATAAGAAAGAGTATCTATTCTTACATAGCTGAAGTATGCTCTGCTAAATGATAGTAATAGTTCTGTTCACAAATAGAAAACATACATACACATATATAAACTCACGACCGTAATACCTTCCCTAAAATATTGTTTTATATTATTCTGATTGCAGTCCTTATGGCGATCCTTGGGGAAGGCCTATGTCCAGTAATGGACATCCATCGGCTGAGATGATTATTCTGATGATGTCAATTCTGACAGCATCTTCTTTCTACACAATTTAATTTGTTATCCTAGTCTACTAGTATCCATTATTTTACATTACGAATATTTGGATGGATGTTTGTTACAGATTCACGCTGAAAAGCCTGTACCGATATCATTGAATTCATCTCAGAGTAGAACATAAGTTACTTTAGATTTCGGGAAAAATCTATGGCCACGCGGACGAAGTTAAAGGCAAAACATGAGAAAAGGTAGGCTTTCGATTTACAGTGTTACACAAAATTATTTAAAGCACTTTTCTAGGTGTTTGCTGTAATGGACAATACAACAATAGATTCGTTTAGGCAGGTATTATTATGTACAAATATTACAATATAATTAAATAAATATCTTGTACATTGTCAAATAGATTTTCATGTCCCATTTCAAGTAAAAGAATCTAGCACAGACTTCTATTAAGGCTACTACACACATGCCGGCGGCAGTGCCCGCCGGGCAAGCCGCCGATTACCCGGCGGCATACAAATTCGAGCGGTAGGTGTGCGGTTCTATGTGACTGTCACAACCGGAATGATGCTTGGCGGCTTTGTGCGGCTTGTGCCGGCGGCGATAATGAGATACAAAAAATCGATGGCTCCAGTATAAATATTAATATTCAGCCGTTATTCAGCATACAAATATTTACCCATTGCGGGATTCGAACCCACGACCCTCGGATCAGCTCGGTTCACTACCAACTGAGCTATTGGGCTGTCAAATACCACCATCGAAAGAGTCATGTCATAAGCCATCATGAAATCAATAAAATCAGACACAAAAAACTTTGACAATTTATATAGGGACTCGCCTTGCGGTAGCATTTCCCTTCTGCCACGGTATAAGAACAATTGATCTTGTGCATTTACACCCAATTTTATACCTTATCACTAAACGAAACAGCATATAATAGCGAAACAATAATTTTGAACTTAGAACGTTTGGGGTTCACACGAGACTACTTTTCATGATTTTTAACATTCAAAATTAGAATCTAAACTTATGGGGAATAAAATCCAAAGTTGCGGATTCACTGCCACACCCCATGTTACCTCACCCCCCGCAAAAAGTGGCAGAAATGTTTCTTAGTAACTCGTCCCTATACAAAAAACCATTAGAACAAAGTTAGCCGATGATCCTAGCTGAACCGATTATCATCTGAAATAGCGGCCAACTGTTTTGAAAATACAATCACCCAGTGATATTTTGTTTTCCATACCAGAGCTTTACATTCCACAGACAAACACTTTTAACTACTGTTGTCGGATTAACAGTATGATTAAAAACCACATTCTTAAATTTTTACTACACATCAAGTAGACATTATAATTCGTTAAGCACCACATCAAACATACATAATTATTTAATTTACTCCTTCGCTTTGCGCATTACTCTACAATAGCCATAAGGCACGGTTTATACTGAAAAGACGCCCGCGCCTTCAGGGGCGTAACTCTCCAAACGACGCTATGCAACGTACTATAAGGTTTATATTTGTGTAACTTTGACTATCCGCCACCGCCAGACGACTCTTCTGTATAAACAGCACATAAGAATTAATTTAAAGGTATACCTACCTATATTAAAATTGAAAAAAAAAAGTATTCGCAAGAAATTAGAGAATTATGTCATAATCACGACCCTATGTTGGTTGGATTATATGTATTTGGATTTAGTTGACATTTCTTGTTACTAATACACAAACAGTACCTACATATTATTATTAGAACACCATTGAGAAAAATTCTGGAAGCACTTTACACACTACTCCCTGAGACCATCGAAGCGATTTAAGGTGAAAGTTGTGTTAATTGATTTTCGACGTTATTCCAACGCAAGCAAAGTCGATAATGGTTTGGCAGTGAAAAATTATCTGCGCTGCGCTTAGCCAGGTGTGTGTTAAATCGTCTCCGACATAATATGTTATTGTTTACTGTCTAATGATTAGACAATACCTCCTGACCGGACCTCCTGGTCATACAGTCATAAAATAACCAACACTTCTTTAGAAAAAATTTGTTAATTAAAAAAATAAAAAGTCTTGACTACCTGCTTGCCGGCAAGCTGCATTTAACGGAGGCGGCCAAATATATTTGCCCATGGGCACAACATTTGATAATACACCTCTGACAGGCAGTACGATCGAATGAGACTACTTACGCATTGATTGCAATTAAGGTATTTGAATGTGCCTAGGTTGCAAGGCATTTTGTTATCGTTTTAGGGTCGCGACCTCAGTAAGTACGAAAAACACTGGTTTAATTTAATAAATACAATGAAATAGCTTACTTGTAATGCTCAGCAGCGTTCTCAAACTGTCCGAGAAAGATATGAGAGTTGCCAAGATTGCTATTGGCTCTCCTCTCGGCCGCTTTGTCGCCGAATTCTTGTGCAATTTGTAGTCGTTCGGTGTGGTAGCGAATGGCTCGCGCGAAATCGCCGAGAAGGTAGCAAGTGTTGCCAAGGTTGCCGCAGGCGCGACCCATCGCTTGCCGGTCTCCGAGGCTTCGCATGAGCTCCAGGTTCTCTCTGGGTGTAAGGAAATAGAAAAAATATAGATTGTTTCATTGATACAAGTTTTCATGGGCACGAATGAGCTTTGATTGGAAAGTAATTTTGGTTTATTATAGCTATATCACAGTATAAAAAAAGAGTATCTTGTATATAGTACTATAGTGTCTACTGTATATAGTACATACAGTAGACACTCCCTGCCCCCCACCAATTATAACCTCACCCCCACTCTATAGGAAGCGTGGCAGTAAATGTAGGAAATGGAATATTCCTGTATCGCTCACTCAGTATGAAATGACAGTTAAGTCTCAAACGAGTGCCTTTTTATGTTTATGCATAATACTCAGCGTTTAAAAATTTTTCTATTTCTTGGTTTCAGGAAATAAGATAAAACAATTAAGTTCATTCAATATAATACAAATCTTTGACATAATGTTATTAGGATACTTACTCGTAATAAGCGACAGCTTGATTCAAACAATCCCTAACTTCTTGTGGGAAGTGGCCGGGATCATTCTGACCGACCCTGCCCAGCTGCTTACCCTGAGCATGATAAACATTGCCCAGGTTATACAAAGCTCGTCCTTCGCTCAGACGGTCGCCGAGCGAGCGTGATATCTCCAGATGTCTCTTGCAGCATTGTATGGCTTCAGTAAACTTGCCCATAACCTTCAATGTATTGCCAAGGTTACCTGAAGCTTTTGCTTCACCCAATTTATCATTCATTGTCCTGCAATTTATAAATTGAATAATGTCAACTTCATTCTATTTTAGTACAATATTTATTATTTAAATGACAATCATCCCACTGCTGGGCAAAGACCTCCCCTTTAATCCTCCAACCATCTCTGTCTTGGGTATGCTCAGCAGTGGGATGAAATAGGCTAGGAAAAAAAATTACAATCATATATTATGCTTAATGTAGTACCTGGGCGAACCAAGCTATACTATATGCTTAGTGTCTTCCAAGTTAATCTAGATAGTCTTCATCCCTAAGAAAATCGGTTTTCATAGGTATGACAGCTTCTAGATTAACATGAAAATCTAAATACAAAATTTCATACAAATCGGTAGAGCCATTTCCAAGACACCATATACCAATATACTATTATTATAATAAAATATATTTATACAAGATTAGCTCATTTAGTATTCGATTTCCGATAAAATATATCTAGGCTAGACTTGAAGTTGAAGCCTTCGGTTTATGACATCTAAAGACCAAAATCCTCCAGTCACTTACAACCTTACATTAAAATATTGTCTAAAAACTACAGAAAAATCACAATCATTATTATAAAAAATTCATTCTAATATTACTTGAGTTCGACTTACCTAGCTAAAGTCAGATCATGCTTGTGGTATTGCATGGCCTTATTATAATCTCCTAAGTAGAAATATGCATTTCCCAGTTGGCTGTAGATCGCGGAGAGTGTGCGAAGATCATCCGTACCCGCTTGGATCGCAGCCTGGAAGAAAGCCACTCCCGCTCGGCAGTCGCCAGCTTTGCAAAGGCGCTCACCTTCCAGCGCCAATTCCAAACACATTGAGCCTCCATCGCAACTCTAATCAAAAGACATACAAAATATGGTTGATGAAATTAATTTTTTTTATTAACGTTAACCTAAATTTTTTCTTATACATTAGAAAACAGAAATGATTGGTTCTCATGACCTAAAAACTAAATATCCTGTCTTCGGTTGCTTTAGTCTAGTTCATTAAACAGTAAATTGCAGAATACAGTAAGAAATACCATAGTAGGTGGCCAGGCAAAAAAGAAATGGCTCTGAATCTGAGAGATGGTAGCCTCCAATATACAAAAGAAACAGTATCCCCAATCTACAAGATAGATTTAAAAGCACAGAGTAAAAGACAAGACAGCCTATAACTCCCTAAACCCTCGGGATGAATGATACTTTTATCAGTGAAAAGAGTGCTTATTGTTTTAAAAACACATTGCTATGAAGAATCCACAAAATTTTCTTTAAACATGCCATTGTAGTGTTAGCGGGAATGTGGTTTCTGGCGGACTCCTCTGCATCGCCCTTCTGCCCTCTGAATTTGAGAAGACAGTTGTCACTTCCTCCCCGCTCCCCGTGCGACATGTATAAAGCAAATCCATACCGCTCCGATTGTATATAATTATTGGGGAAAAGTCTATTAAAATGTGTTTAAAACTGTCCAGAGAGTTGTTAAGTTGATAGTAAATTTAACAGTTGTCTGTTGAAACAACAGTATAAAAAATGCCTGTGACAGACGGTCAGACAGACAGACAAAGAGCTGATTCCATAAGTGTTCCGTTTTGCCAATTTTGGTACAGAACACTAAAAAGAGTACCTACTACCTACATACATAGAGTACAGACATGACACTTCACTCCCCCCACCAATTTGGACCTCACCCTCACGGTGGTAGGGGAGGTGGACAATCGTAAGCACTGGTGTATACCAATCAATCAGCATACATAGTAGGTTTTTCTTGTTAGTGCGAACGTGTTTGTATGAAGTGTTCATGTTCATATTCTTGCTGTCCTAGATATAATAAAGTGTGCGCATAATGC
The DNA here is from genome assembly GCA_922987775.1 of Agonopterix subpropinquella. NCBI lineage: Eukaryota > Metazoa > Arthropoda > Insecta > Lepidoptera > Depressariidae > Agonopterix > Agonopterix subpropinquella. Next base: position 48,948,824 of record OV277693.1, on the reverse strand, counting down.
AGAATGCATGCCACAAAGCAAGTTTTTGTTCGTATTGAAATGCACATGAATCATTTCAAAAGAATTTGTTACATACTTAAAGAGTCAATTTGTATTATAATAATACAGTAGAATTACCACAATCCTTGAATAAGTGATGCTTCCTAAGATAACATTTGACCCAACTTGCAAAAAGATAATTTATAATTATTGTACCTAAAGAAAAGCGATGATAGTCTATATGTAAGAGAGCTAGAAACTCAATCATGTGGTGGTGGTTTGATTCCTGGTAGGGTTGCCAACCGTCCCGCGAGAGGCGGGACGTCCCGTTTCTGGACCCATAGAGGATGCGTCCCGCAAAAGATGTGTGTGGGACGCCTATTGTCCCGTTTTTTGGCTTACCATTCTGGCAGCAGTAGTTGTGAGCTTAGTTGACTCAGAAGAAGCGATTTAAAACTTTATTAAGGTTCTTTTCTAATTTATGCAGTCTTTTTAAAATTCCAAAATTCAAATGTATTTAGATGTAAGTATTCTTCTTCTTTTTCTTCAAAATTCAAATTTTCAAATTTATTTATTAATATATGAATAACATAACAGCAAATGCCAAGCGTTATACACATTACTTATAAACTTTTACATTACTTTCTTCTTCTTTCGTGTCAGCAAAAATAAATTGTCATCCGATATGGCTTATGCCATATCGGATGACAATTTATTTATGGTGTATTGGAAAGTTTTGCCTTTATTTTTGCATCTATATAAATCAAAAGATCACAACTCTAATAGTGGAGCTAAAAAATTTCGACCTCGCTTTGCTCGCTCCCTTATTTTTCGTGTAGGTCTTCTTATAAAGAGAAGGGGGCGGCAAAATCGGTCTGTCCCGAGCGGCAGAAACCCACACTATGCCACTGCTTCGACAGCTGGGTCCCGCTTTTTTTAGCTACGTCCCGCATTTTGATTGCAAATATCCCGCTAATCCATGCACTAAGGTTGGCAACCCTAATTCCTGGCCGTACCTGGACAAAATATACTGTCAATGTATGATTTTTGATTGATCTTTCACATTTGGTTGCAACCAGGAACTGGCCCTCCCTGAAAAAAGTTATTGCTAGACCATACAGGGCCCCTGCACCAATGTCAACTTTTTGGCCCATCTAAATAAAATCTTGTATATCAATTTCTGGGAAGAGGTTGGAGAAGGTTTTGTTATGACATAGGTTTTATAATACTTAGAATGAGTTTGAGTGACTATCATACGAATATAAATAAAATAAATATCTTGGACAATGTCACACAAATTATCTAGCCACATTTAAAGTACCAGAATCTAGCCTGGACTTGTATTACGATGACTAGACAACGATATAGAATACATATATAGATACAAACATCCATGACTCGGGTACAAATATTCATATTCATCATACAACTATTTGTCCCTTACGGGATTCGAACCCGCGACCCTCGGCACAGCAGGCAGGTTCACTACCGACTGTGCTACCGGGCTGTCAATATAACTACTAATAGGTCACGGTTTCCGTACAAGTTCCCCCACGATATTACGTGACTCATAAGGTTCGAGCAAGTACTTTTGAAACATAACTATAACCCGTTATTGGTAAAAACAAGTAAAATCTAGCTTGTTACATCTTCGCTTTCGTGTTAATTTGTAGTTTGAATAAATTATGTAGGTGCTAAAATTTCGTTGCAATCAACAAGCAGCAAACTCACCTGTGCATCTGTCGACAGGTTTTCGGCACTGGCGCTCACAGACATACTTACAAATAAACGAAAAGTTTTTAAAAACGCAAAAGAACTAAAAAATCTAAATAGAACTATTAATTTTTAATCATAGTTTTTGTTTTTGTAAATAAATTTGCGTTGGGCGTAAGAAATGTCTTCAGTTGCGGGAGTCGAACCATAGATTAAAAATAAAACTAACGTTAGACCCAGCGTGACCACTTTTTTTTCAGAGAAACTACCAAAATGACTGCTGAAATCTACCAAAATCTACCAAGTCCTGATTCAAATTCTACTTAAAATCTACTAACTACTATTTATGCGTTTCAGATGGTTAAAATTCAATATAAAACACGTTTTTGAACAAAATATTATCATTTTTATCTAAGCGCTCATCATTACTCATGTTATTTTCGCATATTTGTAAAAAGAATCATCGATTTTTATCACTTTTTTCAATTTCCAAATAAATATTATTGGTCGTCCCTATGCAAATTGAAAGTTGGTACAGTTTTCTGTGTCTTATATTATAAGCCCTCTTTTGTAAAAAAACAGCATTAGGCGATAAGATTAATATCGCTGCACCCTGCACCACTAAAGCTTTACTAGAAGTTCCGGAAAATCCCCGTTTTTTCACCTATTTATATTGCCAGCTTTGATTTTTTTGCCAAAATCCTTGAATTATTGGTTTAATTTTTGAATACCGAATTTCTACCAAATCTACTAAACTATTTCCCACTACTAAATTATCGTTTTCTTTGCCCTAAATCTACCAAAAAAGTAGAAATCTACTAAAAGTGGTCACACTGGTTAGACCATAAACAATAATCAGGGAACTTGAAGTATCCGTTTCCAGAACATTTCTTAAGGTTGGTACACGTTGGTATTGAAAAAGTATTTAGACGGGCAATCGATTGTATGCTTTTTACCAGGAAGCTGAAGTGCGATTTTTGAAAATCATACGAGCGAATTGGCAGTAGAAAGATGCATAATCTCGATGCAAGTCGCTCGTATGATTTTCAAAAATCGCACTTCTGGCAGAGGTATTGTTAATACCTTGGAGCCGTCTTGGAGCGCAGACTGCCTAACAAGCGGTGAAATATTCTGTGAAATATGATAACCAAAGATTTTTTTTGGTCTATCGACTAGATTCCGCCCTTCCTAAGAACAAGGGCTCCTAAAATTCGGCTCCTAAAATTGGAGCTTCAAAAAATAATGTTGCAAACTTCTAAAATTTTACCCGAATTAAATGAAAATTTATTAAACAACGTGTTAATGAATTAGCGCAAAACCTCATACACCCCAACTGATTTATTACAAAATAATTAGATTGCAACAATAATTTCATTATTTTGATACTTAAAATTTAAAGTTATTAGCATTTTAAGTTTTGAGGCAAAAATGATTTGTTATCATTTCAGTACTGAAAGAAAGCGCTAACGTACTCATGGATACATTTTTATAATCTAGTTTTGGTAGTAAGTAGGGCGAGTATACCTGTGCGGTGGGTTAACACAGGGTTCAGAAAATTATAAAGGACAACCGCCGCTCTCCTTTGAAAAAATACCTTAAAATGTAAGTATAGAAGTTTTGACTGAAGTCGAATGTGTAATAAATTATGAGGTTTTATAAAAACGACTCAGATAGTATCATTTATTTTTATTTAACGAGTTATTTAATCATTTATTATTAATAAATTATAAAAAAGCAGCAACCCCAACATGGCTGTCAATGTTGTTTAGTAGGAGTTGGTAGGATGTGTTGCAAGCACAATGTTTTTTTATATAAAAATGATTAAAACTAATAAATCATTATAAAATAAACGAATGCCTGCAGTTAGTTTCTAGTGTTCCATAGTCCATAATAAAAATAGAAGGACGGTTATACATTTTTAGGTATTATGTGACGGATGTCCTTTGCAAAATAATTATTTAATATTTTGAAAAAAATTACCTATGTTAAAACCATGATAATTCGATTCTGCTCTCGATTCTAAACAAACTACTTTCTAGTTTTGCGTTAATTCATTAACACGTTGTATATACAGCCCAGGTAGTTAAGTTCCTTTTTTTATAAGGGTTCCGTTCCCAAAGGGTAAAAACCTTTGTACAATAAAGAATCTATGAACAGTCATTGGTACCGATTCGGACTGTGCCACGACTTAACTTAACTAAATTTATTCCTGTCACTTTCTAAAATAAGATTAAGAAAAGAGACAGAAAACCAACAGCTGACTTTAGTGCTGTCAAAGTGACGTTACACGCCCAAAATAAGATGCCATCATAATGTACGCCATCTTATGCATGTAACGTCACTTTGACAGCACTAAAGTCAGCTGATGGTTTTCAGTCTCTTTTCTTAATCTTATTTTAGAAACTGACAGGAATAAATTTAGTTAAGTTAAGACGTGGCACAGTCCGAATCGAGGCCATTATAATAAATCAATACGGTTAAAGTAACGGATGAAACGGATTGTATAATGAACACGATTTGATCGACGATTTCAAGATTTTAAAAGACTTGTGTGTACCCTATTCCGTACGATTTCCGAAATCATGCGACTGGCAACACTGGTTGCTAGGAGACGGGAAATAATACACCACATCGGATTAAATCTGTACCCTTGGTGAAAAACGCGCTAAGTCGAGTTGTATCAAAATTAAGTTTTTAAGACATTCTTCATGTATGTCAAATGATCTATCTTTCTGTCCTATCTACGTAGCTGTAGCTCTTCTAGATTCGGAGATATTTTTCGTGTATAATGTTATAAGTTGATTATTTTCATCAAATGGAGTTTAAAATCTCGTGTAATGTGATACAATTTGATAAAAACTGATTAAAGAGCAACCTGCCTTAGTGGCATACCTACTGTCCGCCATTTTGAAAAAATCACGATTTTGCGGCCACTCATGAAACATATGCCAATCGACAGGGAAAATGATTGCAAACAGAAAACATCCTTTGGTAAAATGACCTAAGTGGTATACTTTCGGAGATATAGGGGTTTGAATATTAAAAAAAAAAACATTTTTTTCCACCCAAATTGACTTTTTTGATCAGGAAATAGATCAGCGAAGCTCAGGATCGATCAGGACATAGTATAATTACATAATATTAATATTATAAATAAGTTTTATTCATTTATTAAGCTAAATAAAATACCTATCTACATGCAAGACAGCTACTCGAGCAAGACGGTTGTTGTAGCAGTGTTGCTAACTATTCCGAGAGGGATTTATATGTATTTACCTATGTATTAAATACTTGATCATCATCATCATCATCATCTCAGCCGATGGCCGTCACACTGCTGGACATAGTCCTGCCCAAGGATCGTCACAACGACCGGTCCTGCCGGTGTCCTTATCGAACGGGTTCCCGCCGCCTTCATCAGGTCGTCGGTCCACCTTTTGGGGCCCAACCTACCCACTGCTATTTATTACCCGGGGTGCGGGATGCGGGAGCTACCCAAGCTGCGCTTTCCGGTATGCGATCGCCACTCAACGGCTCTTCGGCCCCATCGGTTTTGCGAGCAATGTGCCCCGCCCATTGCCACTATAGTTTAGCAATTCTTTGGGCTGTCTCAGCGGATCTCTTCATTTCAGATTCGATCTTGCCGTTATACTTCGAACATAGCCCACTGCCCAGTGCCCCACTGGGAACGTCTGATCACTGTCTGGTGAAATCCGTGTTGATCTGCTCTCCTCCCGATGACAGCCCTAAGGGCACGAGGCAAGTCTGGCGATACGGGTTGGCAGATTGGGATGAGATGCGGCACTTCTTTGCGTCTTACCCGTGGCGGCAAGTGTGTTTTTCTTCGAGTGACCCTGCCAGTTCTGCTGATGCGGTTGCGGACGTAATTGGAATGGTACTGATACTGGGAATGGAATATTATACAGGGTGTACAATAAAATGGGACAGCTACTTAAAGGGGTGCTTCAGACCATCAAACTGAACAACTTTCTCTATGGGACCAATATCGAAATCGCGAAAAAAAAATCTGCTGTCCCATACATTTCAGTCGAGTTATGTTTGCAGTTTTGTATGGGAGAGCGGATTTTTTTTTCGCGATTTCGATATTGGTCCCATAGATAAAGTTGTTCAGTTTGATGGTCTGAAGCACCCCTTTAAGTAGCTGTCCCATTTTATTGTACACCCTGTATTCAATTCTCCGACATCGCACTCGGTCACAAAGCCCAACCTTGGTACAATGCGGATTGTGCTCGCGCTGAAGCTAAAAAGGAATCCGCCTACCAAGCATGGTTCCAAGCTCGCGACCGCCTAGATAGAGTTCATAGGGTTCGCGCCGAAAAAGAGGGCCTTTAATTCTGCCGTCAAGTCCAGCAAACGGGTGATCCAGGAGGCTCGATTCGATCATGTCAGCCGCATTGGAGTCAGACTGGCATCCTACCCTTCTGGTAGTAAACAGTTCTGGTCCCTTTCAAAATCGGTCGAATCCAATTTCTGCCGTCCCACTTTGCCTCCCATGCAGAAACCTGATGGGTCGCTGGCTCACTCCGCAACTGAGAAAGCTAATTTATTTGCTTCTCTGTTTGCGAGCAATTCACGTCTGGACACTGGTGCCAAACAGCCACCAACCATCCCTCGTTGTGATTCTTCGATGCCGGAGATCACAATACGTACAAAAGAGGTCCTCAGAGCATTGCGTTGTCTAGATGTGAATAAGGCCAGTGGTCTTGATAGTATACCTGCAAGAGTGCTGAGATATTGTGCGCCTGAGTTGTCTCCTGTCCTAACATGCCTGTATCGCCTCTCTCTCTCAGAACAAGAACGGTAGCTAAATCCTGGAAGCTTGCAAATGTGCAATCGGTACCCAAGAAGGGCAGTCGTGCCGATCCCTGCAACTACCGACCTATCGCCATTACTTCCATTCTCTGTAAAGTCATGGAAAGAATACTTAACAGTAAGTTGCTGACATACCTAGAAGATAATGATCTACTCAGTGATCGCCAATATAGCTTCCGCCGGGGGCGATCGACTGGGGATCTTCTTGTGTATGTCACGCACTGCTGAAGCGAGGCCATCGAGAAACACGGTGAAGCACTTACCGTATCACTTGATATCTTGAAGGCCTTTGACAGGGTATGGCACGCTAGTTTGCTGAGCAAGCTTCTTGCTTCTGGTATCCCCGCTGATCTTTGCAGCTGGATATCTGATTTCTTGAGAGAACGGTCGATTAGAGTTGTCATTGACAGCTGCTCTTCAGACCTTATGGCAATTGATGCTGGGGTTCCTCAAGGGTCTGTTCTCTCCGCGACACTTTTCCTGCTACACATCAATGACCTCCTTGTGTCAGGTATTGTTGGGTATGCAGATGACAGTACTGTCACGGAGAGATATGTTTCCGGCGCAAGGGCCAGCGGGGATGAAATACGTTCGCAGGCCATAGTTCGCAGGAAATAGGCCATGGTGGAGCGGACAAACTTGACTTTAAGTCTTGTCTCCCAGTGGGGTGACAATAATTTAGTCAACTTCAACGCCACCAAAACACAGGCTTGTATGTTCACCGCAAAAAGGAGTCCGTTTAATCTGACTCCTACTATCCGGGGTACATCTGTCCCTGTTTCCGACAGTCTTGGGCTTCTGGGCATGAGGTTGACCACGAAACTCAACTTCGGCGCTGACATACTAGGGCCAAAAAGCTGGGTATCTTAAACAAGGTGAAGCGGTATTAAACTCCTGGACAGCTCTTAATGTTGTATAAAGCTCAGGTTCCATCATGTATGGAGTACTGCTACCACCTGTGGGATGGCTCAGCCAAGTATCAACTTGTCACACTCGACACGGTTGAACGCAGAGCCAGGAGGCTCATTGGCGACAGTAAGCTGGTGGAGACCAAGCTTCATAGCCTTCATAGCCCACCGCCGCAGAAGTGTTACTGTCGAATCGTTGGAAAGCTACGTAGTCTCCTCACGTCCAAAATACCGCAGTGTCTCAAGATGAATTACGGAACTGAGACGTCGGTCGTCGCTCTCTCAAGGCTTCATAAAAAGGTTGAAAGTCATCCAAAAGGCAATGGGCTATGTTCGGAGTATCCCGGCAAGATCGAATCGGAAATGAAGAGATCCGCTGAGACATAGCCCAAAGAATTGCTAAACTATAGTGGCAATGGACATTGCTCGCAGAACCGATGGGGCCGAAGAGCCGTTGAGTGGCGATCGCTTACCGGAAAGCGCAGCGTGGGTAGCTCCCGCATCCCGCACCCCGGGTAATAGCAGTGGGTAGGTTGGGCCCCAAAAGGTGGACCGACGACCTGATGAAGGCGGCGGGAACCCGTTCGATAAGGACCCCGGCAGGACCGGTTGTTGTGACGATCCTTGGGCAAGACTATGTCCAGCAGTGTGACGGCCATCGGCTGAGATGATGATGATGATGATGATCAAGTATTTAATACATAGGTAAATACATATAAATCCCTCTCGGAATAGTTAGCAACACTGCTACAACAACCGTCTTGCTCGAGTAGCTGTCTTACATGTAGGTAGGTATTTTATTTATGTTAGTAAATGAATAAAACTTATTTATAATAATAATATTATGTAATTATATTAAATCCTGGTCGATCCTGAGCTTCGCCGATCTATTCCTGATCAAAAAAGTCAATTTGGGTGGAAAAAAATGTTATTATTTTTTTTAATTTTCAAACCCCTATATCTCCGAAAGTATACCACTTAGGTCATTTTACCAAAGTATATTTTTTGTTTGTAATCATTTTCCCTGTCGATTGGCATATGTTTCATGAGTGGCCGCAAAATCGTGATTTTTTCAAAATGGCGGAAAGTAGGTATGCCACCTTCCATACTGAACGAACCATACTTCCTTCCTTCTTTCCTTCCTTCCATGTTCGAAGCTCTTTGCAAATATTATTTAAACAGGAAGTGTAAAGGAATATAACTCAAATAAAATTATTTAACACAATGAAATTATATTCGTATACCGTTGTTACTAATAATACAACTAAAATAATATTAGCTTTCACAACACCATTTCTCATTAACTCGTATGTGTATGATGATACAATTCTATAATAATCATTAAAAACGTAGATATAAATAAAAAAAATCGGTGTATACTAATATATATAGAAATGTATTATTTTTCACGAAACCCTGATCCATACAATGGATTTGTGTATAATGATACAATTCAGTTATATCAAGAAAATTACCAGTTTTTTATCCGGTTTAATTAAAATTTGTAGCGTAAAGTGATACAAGTCTCTATCCTTCTCTAAAAAGTGAGCGTTAGACAAGGTAGAACGAGATGGATGCATGTTCGCGGGGGAAGGGGGCTTTCTGTATTAGGGGGGAATTTCTGTTATAGAAATGACTTATGAGGACTTATATTATTTTGCAGATTTTTCTAAAAAACAACTGCAAGTAAAAAAAGCAAACTTCAGTGGACAAAAATTTGTATGGTCAAACGTGAACATATTGAAATATACCAAGGATCAAATTCCTACATTTGGATATAAAGAGAACTACGCGGATGACAATTATATTTCGATGTCATACGCGAAAAGAAACAAGCATTCTGACAGAAAATGTTAACATATTACAATGAAAAAATACCTATAGCAGCAGAAAAAAAAGCAGATCTCATCTCTCTTCTGGATTATATTGACCCGAGCGTCCATGAGTTTTATCTATATTTGCCCTCGACTGCTGATAAATCTCCTTATGTAGATCCTGATTTGAATCAGGAGGCTGATTTTTATACTGATAATTTTTAGAAGACTTTTTAATAACTAAGATTACCCACGTTCTCGTTAAAAAAATGTTTTGTTTACTTTATTGTATTACCTGGCGTTGAAGTATCGAGGCTTTTAGGCTACTTTGCTCGTTTGATTGAGCGTTTAATTGATTTATTAATCCACCAATTTAGATCCTGGGGGACTATTACGGTTCTTAAAACCATTGATGCATGCATGCATGCATGCATGCATATGCTCACGACTATATTCCCCGACGGGGTAGTCGAGATATTCTGAAACCTCAGAACATCCACGTTTGACCATTGATAATATCATAAATTGCTTGAATCATAAATGACTTTCTTTGCTTGATTTTGGCAGGTTACTTTTCTAGTTAGTGCCAGATCGCGCAATGGATGTCGTTCTTAAGTCAAAATTGATCTTATCATGAGTGGTTTTGAGAACGGCTATATGCCCACTGATTTGATGAAAGATATTTTAGAAGATTTTTATTTGTTATTACTATAATTATGTTTTATAAAAAAGTTTTTTACGTTATTGTATTTGGTGAATTTTGGTAGCGTTGAGACAAAAGCATCACGCAAGCTTTATAATTTAAAATAGGATATACTCACTCAACTCATAGATAACTTTGGATTACAATTCTTTTTTTAGTTTGACCGTTGATTCATCTACTAGGTAGGTATACCTACCTATATAATATCAGAGAAAGCTTTGTGTTTTTTAATATATTTAGGTAGGTTATTAAAGATTAGGAATATTTACATTTACTAAAAATGTGAACTATTAGGTATCTACTGAATTACTTCGTTAACTCACTATTATCATGAAATTTACAGATTTATTTACATTCGTAAGATAAAACGTGCCATAATTGATTGCATTCTGTGAATCGTTATAACTTTTTAAGAAAAAATTATAGTTTATTACTTAGTTGTAAAGAATCCACTGATGTCGTTATATCGCATAGAAACTCACTTGTGTTTTGAATTTTGATTTTGAGCTACATAAAAATAATTAATACTTCTATTTGATTTGATGGGATTATTCAAAAATGATAAACCTAATCCAACTGTAAATTAATCTATTTATGTTATTTTATTTAAAAAAAGAACCAACATTTGTGCCATTTGTAGGTGAAATATAAAACTTCATGTGGTATTAAATTAAAGATCTCCTGATACATTCCTAAGATGTAACTTAAAGACTGTTGATTGTTAAAGTCCTTAGTTAGTCGAGGAGCATTATGCATTTTGATTTACTTTTTCAGCAGTGAAACTGCTATTTATTTTGAGATTTTTAATAAAAAGTAAGTACTGATTTTACATGATTTATTATTTGCTAAATAACCTTCCATTTTATTGCGTTCATTAACTATTTTTGATCATCAAAATTTACTGCCCTGCCTTTTAGAGTTGAACTACCACCAACTACCATAGAGTTACACCATTAGACACAAACATAAACAAAAATCTGTAATAATACAAATTAAAAAATATCATTATACACAAAAAAAACTGAACATGGTTGAGGTGTATTTTAATACATTTGTCTTATTTTTGCCCTTTTGTTTATTTTAACTAATTCAGAGAAAAGGTATTCATAAAATATGAAAGTTTTATTTCACAAGATTATTTTATTTACAATAGACAACAATTTACATTCATTTAAAGTTATAGTTATACCATTATTCACCAATGGCTGTCAAGGCACCAGTGGTTATGTAAAATGATATGATTGTTAATAAATCACTTTACACATCCTCACTCTAAAGTGGCAAATGATATAATTTGCTGTTTTTGTTTATTGATCATAATTTATTTACTTTATCGCTATTATTGATACACCACATTTTTTCTACTAAAATTATTAACCAGTAGCATTAACTCGGTTAAAAATATAATAAATAACAAAAAAGTTATGAGGGTCTGAAGTTAAAAAAAAAACAAGTCCTTTTTTCTCGAAACACGATTTTCTGACTTAGCTCTCTTTTCACCAAAGGTACAGAAATGTCGGCGGTATCTAGCATAGATATCCAATAGAGGATTGCGCTGTGCCAAATTATCTTTCTCTCGGTTTAATCAAAAATAATCCATAGCCCAAACACATAAAAACTGAAAATATTTGGCACGCATAAAGTTGACCATGCTAGAAGAAGAAGGCATGAGTTGTACCCGGTGTCCCATTCTACAGTGTACTGGTGTTGCCATATGTATATGTTATGATTTCAGCCGAATTGGTAAGATCAAATGAAGCAAAAATGTATCAAATCTTTTTAAATTATTTGTGTTTTGCAAAGCCGTGGTAGTAAAAAAGAAAAAAATTGACAACCCAATCTGCCATATGTAACTTATGACCATGCTGTAAGGGCTGGTTCCCATTGCATTTCCGAAAGGATAAATTGTTTAAAAAAAAAAAAAAACCAATCTGCCATATTATTTGAAATTGTCGCTAGCCGTCAAATTAATTTTTATTATTTTTTATCCACATTTTATGTTAAAATGGTTCGTATTTGCTTAATCGACGGCTGCAAAAGCGAATATTTTCCAGATTGTGGCTTATCGTATCAAAGGTTAGTATTTTTAATATGTTTGGTTGGGGAGCAAAGAGTAATATAAGTATATTAGAAAAGAGAGCCCACTCGTGGCAACATTATGCATCCACCTTATGTCAAATTGAAGGCTAGCTAGCGCCATCTGTGTTTCTCTGAAAATTATTCTACCTATACTATACATACCTACTTATATATATACTTATATACTCATACCGTTGTTTGAATGCTAGTTTTCGTTCAATCCCGCACCGATCGAGTGAAATTCCAGTATCCTTACTATTCCTGTAATCTGTACATTGGTAAGAGAACAACTGAAACTCCAGAACATCACTAAATCGGCACAAAATTGAACAAAAACTGCAAACAACACGCACATTACGCAAGGTAGGTCGCCATTTTGTAAATTTGTCAATTTGACATTGGCATAGACAAAATAATCTTTTTTTTTCATAGTAAAAGATATATTTAACAGATGGCAGCACATTCTATGCAAACTGAATCGGAAAAACCACCAAAAGGCAAATGTCCTGCACGCTGGTGCGAAAAACTTTTTAAATGCCTCATACGTTCGAAACATTGTACGTTCGAATTATGTAGTCGCGAAAACCGTTCTAGCGAAGCACTCTGCTGCGAAAAACTTTTTGATTGCCTCCTCGTACGTTCGAAAACTTGTGAGATTGAATTATGAAGTCGCGAATGACGCTTTTATTATATTGGAATTTTGGAATCGATAGTATTGAGATGCAATAATATCGATAGTATTGCATAAAATCATATCAATAAATAGTGTTGGTTATTCTGAGGTATCGATAGTATTGATACTATCGACAACATTGTCGATATCTATCTAAAGGGTCGACAAAAAATTTGCTATCCTATATATACATTTGGGCCGAGTAGGATTAAGTCGTCTGTTGTCAGGTACTTTTCGAGGCCACGATAGTATCGATTTTTTTTCGGGACTAAATAATAATAATTTATAATTCAAAAAAAATCAAAAACAAAATCAAATAATAATTCAATCATTAATAATTCAATCTCACAAGTTTTCGAACGTACGAAGAGGCAATCAAAAAGTTTTTCGCAGCAGCGTGCTTCGCTACAACGGTTTTCGCGACTACATAATTCGAACGTAAAATGTTTCGAACGTATGAGGCAGTTAAAAAGTTTTTCGCACCAGCGTGCTTCGCTACGACAGTTTTCGAAACTGCATATGACTCCCGTTTGGTTGGTCTTGAAAATATTAAATTAGTTAGGGTAACAACAAACATAGAAGGTAAGCATCGGACGCAAAAAACATTTTAGTTGAATTAAAATCCAATCCTTCATATACCTATATTATGATAAAAATTACGAAGATAAAACTGTTCTAATATCTGTGATAAAACATGTAGGAAGGTAGATACGCGCGGCCAGCTTATTCTGGTTTTGTATAGCTTGATGTGTCGCCGGGCGTACCTACCTATGCGTTTAGGGTAAGAGGTTGTTTGTTTGTTTGTGTGTGCCAACGAATGTTCCCATTTATCTCCAAAACGGCTTGACCGATTTAGATACGGTTTTCTGTAAAGGGTTTGTGATTTGATCAACGGTGGTTCTTAGATAGGTGTTACGGTTTCATTTGCCAGGGGGCGCTGCAGTAAATATTTTTCTTTCGTCAAAATGAGTTTTTGCGCATTTACACCGAAACGGCTTGACATAAGGTCAAGCCGTTTCGGTTCGGCTGGATGATTTTTTTACCGTTTCGAATCTTTCAGGGGTGGTTTAGATCATCAAACTGAACAACTTTTACTATGGGAGCAAATCTGAAATCGTAAAAAGAAAATCATAGTAAAAGTTATTCAAATTGATGGTCTGAACCCCCTAAAAGTTTCGGAACGGTAAAAAAAAACAGAAGTGCGATTTTTGAACATCATACGAGTGACTCGGCAGTAGAAAATGTCAAAATTACTATGGAGATTATGCATCTTTCTACTGCCGATTCGCTCGTATGATGTTCAAAAATCGCACTTCAGGGTGTTCGCGTTAGGTACGCCACACACATACGGAATTGCAATCCGGAATTCCAAATCAATTGTGATTTTGTACAGGATTTGACAGCTGCGCAATTCCGAATGCAATTGTGGAGGGGGGTAATCCATACGAAATCGTAATCCTGATTCAGGATTCCGGATTGCAATTCCGTATGTGTGTGGTGGACCTTAAGGTACCTAGTCCATAGAAAATTCTGCTATTGTGAACCTTTTTAGTCACATACCGGTGATCCAAAAGGTTATGGTAGGCTGCCATACCTTTTGGATCACCTAGTACTATCACGTCTTTGCTCTCTTCTATCTATTTACACGCGCAACATGCTCCGGTTTCAGGATTATTTTAATGTCAATAAATAGTTCCTTAATAGTGCCTAGTAATTAGTGCCTAGGTCAGATAAAAATAGTGCCTTCCACGAAATGAAGTTTACGAAATATTAATTTTTTTACCATAGTACGCTAGTTTGATGTCAAAGTAGCGTAAATATGTTAGGTATAGATATATAGATACACATTTTCTGTAGCAAAGCAAAACGACTACACAAATAGTGAAAATATAATAAAAGTCCTAAAAGCATAATCGCATTGTCACCCTACTAAGGATAGGGACACCGCGTCCAGGCTGCTTTATCCCGCTCTTCACAATATTCCGAGAAGACCGCATTCCAGGTTTTACGTAGTAAATTAATATTTCTATGGTATCTAGTCGTTCGTACTAGTCGTATAGACAAGGTATAGACCATAGACATGAACTCTAGCGATAGACAAGCACGTTCAAACAAACAAGTTGTTCCAAAACTCTTGGGGAACATTAGTGCCAGCTAGTTTACATAAAACAGAAACTACAATAATTTGGTCAAAGAGCATCACCGGCCAAGACAGATGCGACAGTTCATATTTATGTTAGGTATTATACCTACTATCTGGGCATCCTCGACTACTTACGTGCAGACCACTGAAATACGTACCTGTAGAATTAGATACTTATTCATAACTTTTGATTGTGTGAACTGTGAACAGATACTACAAAACAAACATCAGTTCATCATCATCAGTTAAAAAATATACACAAATTAAATAATACCATGCGAATGAAAAGAAAAATAGTAAGGATACCACGGAGATTTTTTTTTAAAGAAGAGATAATAACTATCCTAGTAACTTTTATTCTTTCAGTAAAATCTATGGGATGCATGGTTTATGAGAAAAAAAATTATACATTTTTTTTGTATGGAGAAGAACACCTTTTATTTTATTTCTTGACTTGGTTCAATTTGGGACGGGATTGGCTTACGTTTTATGAAAGACCAAATAATACTGGACCCAAAAAATATATAACTAGTGCAGTCACTTTTTTTTTACTTTGCCGATTTCATTTTTGTAATTAAAGAAAAGGGACTACTATCGGTCAAGGAGTAATAGATTAAGATGGGTGAACAATCCTGCCATCGCAAATTGAAACACATAGTCCGGTGACTAGTGGTGACCGGTGATAAGAATGACTTTAAATTATTCATTGTGCTGTTAATATACCCAAATTAGGTATTCATTCTTATCCTGTCACTTGACTGTGAAAGGAAGAACTATGTGTTTCAATTTGCGATGGCAGGATTGGTCACCCATCTTAATCTATTTCTCCTTGACGCTAGTAGTCCCTTTTCTTTAATTACAAAAAAGAAATCAGCAAAGTAAAAAAAAGTACCTGTCATCTTGATTATTTCTGCCTAAAAATGACATTAAAATTTTTAATTTAGCAGTGCCGGTACACGAAAATATTCAAAAAGTTTGGCAAAAACGTGCACTCTTTGCAAAATATGCGAAAAAAAATGAAATTTTTGACACTTAATTTCTCGCTTCGCTGCAAGTGACTGCACTAGTTATATATTTTTTGGGTCCAGTATTATTTGGTCTTTCATAAAACGTAAGCCAATCCCGTCCCAAATTGAACCAAGTCAAGAAATAAAATAAAAGGTGTTCTTCTCCATACAAAAAAAATGAAAAAATTTTTTTTCTCATAAACCATACATCCCATAGATTTTACTGAAAGAATTAAAGTTACTAGGATAGTTATTATCTCTTCTTTAAAAAAAAATCATCACGAAATTCCGACTTCAGGTCCTAAGTCCGTCTTTTTTCAGAACGGATCCACTGTGCCGGTTGGCGGTTAACAACGAGATTTACATCTCCGTGGTCCCCTTACTATTTTTCTTTTCATTCGCATAGTATTATTTAATTTGTGTATCTTTTTTAACTGATTATCTTAATGTTTGTTTCGTAGTAATCTGTTCACAGTTCACACCAACGATATCAATGTACTGTACCAGTACTAGATACGGTGTTCAGTAGGAACTGCATGTTACTCTGCAATGCGGTGTACAAACCGCATTGATGTTAGTTTACTCTATGCTAATGGGAATGACAAACCAATCTGAATACCAATCTGTCATTTTATTCAATAATCATTTTAATTTTATATTGATGTATTTAAATTAGTTATCACTATAAAAACCGCCTGAAAGTTGTTTTAAGGGATACTTTTATTCGAATATAAGGTAACTATGTAAAATTATAAGGATATGTAATTATTAATTTAAATTTTAGAAAATAGGTAAGTCTATTAATTTCCTCAAGATTGGGTAAGTCCATTACTTTTTGTCTCGTTTCGGCACCCAAAAAGCGACATTTAAGGAAAAGAGACGGGTATTAATGATCATAGATGAATCAAGAGACTTAAATCAGAGGGCACAAAATAGGCACAATACATGCACAATATAATGAACTTAAGGCGGGTGCCAGACGAGGATTGAAATTGAAAATGACGCTAAGATCGTTCATATTTGAGATTATATTTTTATACTTGTTCATGGGAAAAAAATTAATGCGAAAAACAATTATTTGATTTACCTTTTACCTCGAGATGAAAAAGATTTATTGACAGCTAAAGTCATCATCGCGACTTAGCGTTTTAAATTCTCATTGATCGCGACCAGGCACAGTGGATCCTTTGTGGAACTTTTGATTGTGTGAACTGTGAACAGATTACTACGAAACAAACATTAAGATAATCAGTTAAAAAAGATACACAAATTAAATAATACTATGCGAATGAAAAGAAAAATAGTAAGGGGACCACGGAGATGTAAATCTCGTTGCTAACCGCCACCCGGCACAGTGGATCCGTTCTGAAAAAAGACGGACTTAGGACCTGAAGTCGGAATTTCGTTATGATTTTTTTTAAAAAAGAGATAATAACTATCCTAGTAACTTTAATTCTTTCAGTAAAATCTATGGGATGTATGGTTTATGAGAAAAAAAAATTTTCATTTTTTTTGTATGGAGAAGAACACCTTTTATTTTATTTCTTGACTTGGTTCAATTTGGGACGGGATTGGCTTACGTTTTATGAAAGACCAAATAATACTGGACCCAAAAAATATATAACTAGTGCAGTCACTTGCAGCGAAGCGAGAAATTAAGTGTCAAAAATTTCATTTTTTTTCGCATATTTTGCAAAGAGTGCACGTTTTTGCCAAACTTTTTGTATATTTTCGTGTACCTGCTGCTAAATTAAAAATTTTAATGTCATTTTTAGGCAGAAATAATCAAGATGACAGGTACTTTTTTTTTACTTTGCTGATTTCGTTTTTGTAATTAAAGAAAAGGGACTACTATCGTCAAGGAGAAATAGATTAAGATGGGTGACCAATCCTGCCATCGCAAATTGAAACACATAGTTCTTCCTTTCACAGTCAAGTGACAGGATAAGAATGAATACCTAATTTGGGTATATTAACAGCACAATGAATAATTTAAAGTCATTCTTATCCTGTCACCGGACTATGTGTTTCAATTTGCGATGGCAGGATTGTTCACCCATCTTAATCTATTACTCATTGACCGATAGTAGTCCCTTTTCTTTAATTACAAAAATGAAATCGGCAAAGTAAAAAAAAAAAAGTACCTATCATCTTGATTATTTCTGCCTAAAAATGACATTAAAATTTTTAATTTAGCAGCAGGTACACGAAAATATACAAAAAGTTTGGCAAAAACGTGCACTCTTTGCAAAATATGCGAAAAAAATGAAATTTTTGACACTTAATTTCTCGCTTCGCTGCAAGTGACTGCACTAGTTATATATTTTTTGGGTCCAGTATTATTTGGTCTTTCATAAAACGTAAGCCAATCCCGTCCCAAATTGAACCAAGTCAAGAAATAAAATAAAAGGTGTTCATCTCCATACAAAAAAAATGTATAATTTTTTTTCTCATAAACCATGCATCCCATAGATTTTACTTTTTTTTTTTTTTTTTTATTAACTATGGGTTTGCTCTTGACCTCAATCCAGTCCTCAGGACGAAGATGGGGTCGTAGATGTAGCGAGCTTACCCAGAAGATGCCTATTCACTCGTACTTTAAAGGAATTCGGGTTGTAAGTACTCGGAAATACTGACGCAGGTAAGGCATTCCACTCCTTGGCTGTGCGCATTATAAAAGATTCAGAAAGGCGCTTGGTGCGGATATGTGGGATGTCAACCAAGAAGGGGTGATATCCCGCGGTGCGTCTGGAAGTCCGATAGTAGAAAGGGGAAGGTGGGATGAGCTCATGCAGCTCTAGGGCACACTCACCGAAGTACAATCTGTAGAAGACCGACAAGCAGGCCACTCTGCGGCGGTGGGCTAGGCTATGAAGCTTGGCCTCCACCAGCTTACTATCGCCAATGAGCCTCCTGGCTCTGCGTTCAACCGAGTCGAGTGCGGCAAGTTGATACTTGGCTGAGCCATCCCACAGGTGGCAGCAGTACTCCATACATGATCGGACCTGAGCTTTATACAATACTAAGAGCTGTCCAGGAGTGAAGTACCGCTTCACCTTGTTTAAGATGCCCAGCTTTTTGGCCGCAGTTTGAGCCTTAGACTCGATGTCAGCGCCGAAGTTGAGTTTTGTGGTCAAGCTTATACCCAGAATACACAGAATACCTTATACTGAAAGAATAAAAGTTACTAGGATAGTTATTATCTCTTCTTTAAAAAAAAAATCAGCACGAAATTCCGACTTCAGGTCCTAAGTCCGTCTTTTTCAGAACGGATCCACTGTGCCGGGTGGCGGTTAGCAACGAGATTTACATCTCCGTGGTCTCCTTACTATTTTTCTTTTCATTCGCATAGTATTATTTAATTTGTGTATCTTTATTAACTGATGATGATGAACTGATGTTTGTTTCGTAGTATCTGTTCACAGTTGACACAATCAAAAGTTATGAGTAAGTATCTAATTCTACGGGTACTTATTTCAGTGGTCTGCACGTAAGTAGTCGAGGATGCCCAGATAGTAGGTATAATACCTAACATAAATATGAACTGTCGCATCTGTCTTGGCCGGTGATGCTCTTTGACCAAATTATAGTAGTTTCTGTTTTATGTAAACTAGATGGCACTAATGTTCCCAAAGAGTTTTGGAACAACTTGTTTGTTTGAACGTGCTTGTCTATCGCTAGAGTTCATGTCTATGGTTCACACAATCAAAAGTTCCACAAATAGTAGAGGATTCTCTTCATACATTTTGGCTTTAATTGTGCGCTTCGGGTTAAAAGCATCAAATTTCTACCATGGATAGGGTGTTCCTCGGTGATCATTTTCAGATGTGGAGGGAAGTCTGATTCGACCCCTGTGCGCGGGGGGAGGGGGGTGAAGTACGTATCTGGATCATTGTTTTCATTATTATTTTACGGATCAGTTAATGCTACTAGGGCTTGTGTGGTATCTTTTTCGAGTAAAACAGATACAAGGAATTCATTTTTACTGCATAATAGGCATGTTTCCATACAATAAAATAATGTTTTTCACGAAAAAGTAAAAACCATCGCCTTGATTTTTTTTAAAACATCTATATCTTTGGAAATCTTGATAAATATAAGAAAATTTTTATTTCAAAATATAGGTTATTTAGTCTAGTTTATAAAAACATATAGTTGTTTGACACTTATCGTACAAAAACTACAAGAAAAAAAATCATTTACGCGTCGAGGTAAAGCAGCATAATTCGTTTACTGCGGATTACGAGTGATGGTTTGGAGCTAAACATAGTTTGTAACTTTATAATTTCGATAGCAAACGATTATTTGTTGAAAATTAAATAAAAAAACAAATTAGGCATAGTCTTAATGGATATAAAAACGAGCGGCAACAATTTTAAAGGGATATAATTCGGAGCGCGCTCCATACAAACGAAGTCTGGTTATATTTCCAATATTATCCAATTAAAATCAATGAAATTTTACAGAAACAGTCTACAAACTAATATCTATGCTCGCTCTTGAAATACATACATACATAAATTCACGACCATAATCCCATGCGGGGTGGAAGCTTTGCTACAACGACCAACAACAATGTTAAGCGTGCAGTGCGTTGTAGCAAGGCTCACTTCGATCATATTGAAGGTTTCACGTTAAAGGTTTCACGATGAAATGACGTGTCAGGTGATGACAGGGGATGACCTAATCTCTCGCCCACAAAAACACTGCAAAAAACTTTATCACTTAGTCGCCACGTGCGACACCCACGTGAAGAAATTGGGTAGTCCATCCTAAGCCGGTACCACACAGTTTCATAGACAGTCAATGAAGCTTTAACTATTGCGGTCATATATCAACACTACAAATCTTTCTATTAGGAATCGAGTCCTCACTTATTTCGTTTGAGTTCTTCAAAGGCCCTATTTACTTCAGGCTTAGGTAAATATTTCCAAGTGTCCTAAGCTATTCTTTTTCCCTTTCCTGAAAAGAACCACATACCGTATCACACCGGTTAAAGCGATACTTAGTTTTGCAGGCCAGTGTATTGGCCGATACCTGCATTGTGTCAAATTCATTGACACCACCGATTCATGAATAACCGAAAGCAAACCCATAACTCAGAGAGAGCTAATTTACTGAAAAAAAACCCACAACTAGTAGGTTCTAGTACGATACATCAGTGTCTACGGTTGCGTATGATCACACTTCCACGTCCTTTTTGCACTGAATCTTCCATGTTGAAAAAGTTACTAGTGTCAGCCTCCTCTCGGGCGAACATGGGGCCAAATGACTCAAATCTGAGCGGAAGAACAAAGAATTTTACTCCCATTCGTTGCGTAGAGATTTCTTTTTCTGTTGCCTCTAGACTGGAAGAACTGGTTGTTGTGACAAGAATGAGAACAATTCGGTTCTATTTTCATTTACTCGAAGAAATAAAATTTCTCTCTTTCTTTACCTATAATTTTTTTTGGGCATTGCATCCGTAGGAGGTACAAGGAAAAGTGTGGCATCTATCTGCTCTCTCATGGCAATTTTGACGCGACAAATGGGAATAAAATTTTTCTATATTCTTAACAATTAAGTATTAAATGTTTTTTTTCTCAAACATGCTTGGAAATGTGAGCATTATTTTGACAACCTTCTTCGAGATAAATCGAAATTGCTGTACTGGCCAAATACATGCGCGCAGCGGCCGGCAATGTTTGTATGAAAATCCATATCTGTCGTGTTTAGCGACCAAATAAATTACATAGTAAACTCATATCTGTCGTGTAATTTAAAAATGGAACGATTTTTTTCTCCGAAACATGGCGACCAAGGAGGTAACTCATCAAAGGTTTTATTTAAATTTCGAACTGGCTTGCAAATAGAAAGCTGTTTATTGGAAAAAAAAACAAATTGTTGTTCGTTGTTCGTCATTGATTTTGAAAAGAGTTTTAATTTCTGCGAATTATTTGAGAAAATTTACTGTTTTAATTTCCGCGCATTATTTGAGAAAAGTACTATACAAGCCTTGGCCACAACTAGGCATTGATGGACTTACGTATGTGTGCCTCGGCTTCGCCTCGGCCCACATTTACACGTTCGTCCATCAATGCCTCTGTTGCTGGCCGCTGCAGTAATGTACTATTTTTTGAGGAGCGTAAGCTCCTCGCGCGCTCCATAAAAACTAAGTCTGATTTTATAATCAGTACTAAACAATTAAAGTCAATGAAATTTTTCAGAAACAATCTAGAAACTAATCGCTATAATTGTATTGTGCCCGATTTTCTTTAAAATTATACAGTTTCAATGCTAGGGTTAATTTAAGATTTGCATGGAAATCTTTGAGGCACTGTAACTTCGAAACTATAAATTTTTACGAAAATCTGATACAATACGACCATAGATATTAGTTTGTAGACTGTTTCTGTAAAATTTCATTGATTTTAATTGGATAATATTGGAAATATAACCAGACTTCGTTTGTATGGAGCGCGCTCCGAATTATATCCCTTTAAAATTGTTGCCGCTCCTTATTATATCCAATTAAGACTATGCCTAATTTGTTTTTCTATTTAATTTTCAACAAATAATCGTTTGCTATCGAAATTATAAAGTTACAAACTATGTTTAGCTCCAAACCATCACTCGTAATCCGCAGTAAACGAATTATGCTGCTTTACCTCGACGCGTAAATGAATTTTTTTCTTGTAGTTGTTGTATAATAAGTGTCCAACAACTATATGTTTTTATAAACTAGACTAAATATCCTTTATTTTGTCAATTTTGTTTTCTTATATTTATCAAGATTTCCAAAGATATAGATGTTTTAAAAAAAAAATCAAGGCAATCGTTTTTACTTTTTCGTGAAAAAAATTATTTTACTGTATGGAAACATGCCTATTATGCAGTAAAAATGAATTCCTTGTATCTGTTTTACTCGAAAACGATACCACACAAGCCCTAGTAGCATTAACTGATCCGTAAAAGAATAATGAAAACAATGATCCAGATACGTACTTCACCCCCCTCCCCCCGCGCACAGGGGACGAATCAGACTTCCCTCCACATCTGAAAATGATCACCGAGGAACACCCTATCCATGGTATAAATTTGATGCTTTTAACCCGAAGCGCACAATTATCGCGGGAAATAGCTCTACTAAAAGGATCCACTGTGCCTGGTCGCGATCAATGAGAATTTAAAACGCTAAGTCGCGATGATGACTTTAGCTGTCAATAAATCTTTTTCATCTCGAGGTAAAAGGTAAATCAAATAATTGTTTTCGCATTAATTTTTTTTCCCATGAACAAGTATAAAGATATAATCTCAAATATGAACGATCTTAGCGTCATTTTCAATTTCAATCCTCGTCTGGCACCCGCCTTTAGTTCATTATATTGTGCATGTATTGTGCCTATTTTGTGTCCTCTGATTTAAGTCTCTTGATTCATCTATGATCATTAATACCCGTCTCTTTTCCTTAAATGTCGCTTTTTGGGTGCCGAAACGAGACAAAAAAGTAATGGACTTACCCAATCTTGAGGAAATTAATAGACTTAACTATTTTCTAAAATTTAAATTAATAATTACATATCCTTATAATTTTACATAGTTACCTTATATTCGAATAAAAGTATCCCGTAAAACAACTTTCAGGCGGTTTTTATAGTGATAACTAATTTAAATACATCAATATAAAATTAAAATGATTATTGAAAAAAATGACAGATTGGTATTCAGATTGGTTTGTCATTCCCATTAGCATAGAGTAAACTAACATCAATGCGGTTTGTACACCGCATTGCAGAGTAACATGCAGTTCCTACTGAACACCGTATCTAGTACTGGTACAGTACATTGATATCGTTGGTTGGTATAGACCAAGTATAGACCAAAAAAATATTTGATAACGATAACGTATAGCATTGGAAATATCGATGACGGAGACGTACGAAAGAAGGTCGAACATTACCAACCGCCATGCAAGAAGCTTGAAATTTAATCTTCTTGCCGCCATGGCCTTAGATTAAAATAAAAACTTATAGCCATAATTTCCTTGTTTGGATGCTTGTACAACCCGGGCGAATTAACTTGGCAACTGGCTCGCACGTGGCTGGGAATAAAAAATTCGGAAAACTCGGAAAGAATAACTTGAAAATGCTAAAGCGCAGGGACACGTGCAACGGTAACTGAAATGCTATGCTACGGCCTCGCACAGCGACGACGGCGAGGTCCCGCGGGGGGTAGCAGGAGGGGCGTCAAATTCCGAGCCAGGTGCCTAGTTAATTCGCCCGGGTTGTAAGGAGGTTTATCATTCTAAGTCCATGCTTTTTTTTTACCAATCGCCCAGCAGCAAAATTGCACATCTAACTAAAGGCCGATCGCACGATCGCAAACTTGCACTAGTAGCATGCCAACCCGCGATCGCAGTGATACCGCGTGATACGGCTTTATCACGTCTTTTATCTTGTTCTTTTGCGCGCGAACGAGCGAGATAAAAGACGTGATAAAGCCGTATCACGGCTATCGCGGGTTGGCATGCTACCAGTGTTGGTCTTAGCCAATTTTAATGTATCTGCTCAACCAGCACTGGTAGCATACCAACCCGCGATAGCCGAGATACGGGTTTATCACGTCTTTTATCTCGTTCTTTTGTGCGCGAACGAACGAGATAAAAGACGTGATAAAGCCGTATCACGGTTATCGCAGGTTGGCATAGAGGAACGGGTGGACATAGAGGAGGAATGGGTTCGCCTGGTCACAACCTGCACTGGTTGCTACCAGTGCAGGTTGTGACCAGGCGAACCCATGATCGTGTGAAAAGAAAGATGATTCCGTGCTTCGGATGGCACGTTAAGCCGTTGGTCCCGCGGCTACTATTACTAACCCATCCGGTTTCAGGGGATATTCATTTTCGGGGGAGGGAGGGGGAGGGAGGGGGAGGGGAATTTCTTTGAAAAACGAAGAAAAAATTACAGTTTGGGAGTGACGATAATAAAAATGGAAAAGTTTTTAAACGGGTAGCTCTATGTTATTGTCATATCCGGCGTGAGGACTACAAGAGGACTACAAAACTTTTAGATTCCGTTGCTCATGATAATTAATAGTAGGTAGGTCATGAGTAGGCTTTTCCTTTCCTTAGGTGAACCAAGCTATAAGTAGCTAGCCACCACATCAACTATCATTTCTGCCACGGAGTCACGTCACAGGAAGTTCGGCCGGCGTACGCGTTCTGTTTCCTCGATTACAGGATGTTTTGCGAGGCACTGCCGATGCCATGCCGTATAGGCACACCTTGGACACTGTCAGCCAAGAACATGTAAGTGTAATTATATTATACAGGATGGTCGAGTTAAGATGGACCAAAAGAAAATCTGCACTGGTAGCATGCACACCCGTGATAGCCGTGATACGGCGTTATCACGTCTTTTATCTCGTTCTTTTGGGCGCGAAAGAATGAGATAAAAGACGTGATAAAGCCGTATCACGGCTATCGCGGGTGTGCATGCTACCAGTGCAGGGGTAGAGGATATCATTTTCGACCTTTTTGGTTCTATACAGGGTGGTCCAAAAATTTACGGTTTCAAAGTAATTCAAGTTTTTGTTATTTTTCACCGATCTGCTACCTTGTCCCTCTAAACTCGTTACTGTGTTCAAACTAGTAACTATTTTGAGCTGAAATTCGGCATGAAGTAATTTATCTATCGACCGACATTAAGATTATTACTAAAATATCAAAAAAGTACAAACAAAAAATTAATTTTAAAAAAAAAACTTTTTTTTGAGAAAAATCTAACTTTCGGAGGCGTATTGTGAAGAAAAAAAGTACTACAGTTGATGTGCCCGTTATCTTAAAAACTACCTCGGTTTATGAACATTTTCTGTAAATTATTGTTTGTTAATAACTTTTTTATTTTGTGGTATCATTTTGTTCACATAACACAACAATCTTTAAACAATTACTGAAACAATTTTTTAAAAATAATTTCATCATTTCATGAACTATGTCGATTTTAAAAATGTTCTAACTGTGGAGCGATTTTAATTATTCCTCCAAAGAATAACCATAAACCGAGGCCGTTTTTAAGATAACGGGCACATCACCTGTATGTAGTACTTTTTTTCTTCACAAGTTTGATTTTTTCTCAAAAATAAAAATTAATTAATTTCATACAATTTAATTTTTATTATTTTTTGATATTTCAGTAATAATCTTAATGTCGGTCGATACATAAATTACTGAAATATGTTCATGCCAAATTTCAGCTCAAAATAGTGATTAGTTTGAACACAGTAACGAGTTTAGTGGGACAAGGTAGCAGATCGGTGAAAAATTACAAAAACTTGAATAACTTTGAAACCGTACATTTTTACATCATCCTGTATAGAACGTAAAAGGTCGAAAATGATGTCTTCTACCCCAAATTTTCCTTTGGTCCATCTTAATTAACTCGACCATCCTGTATCAGCTGATAATTTCATACAAATGGTAAACATTTAAAAGAAGAGTAAAGCATGTGCGACACTGTTGCGTGCGAGCGAGACAGGAATAGGTAGATTCACACCAGCGCTGGGCTATTAGGTAGGTACAGGGTAGGTACGCCAACCCACGATAGCGAAATTTAACCAAAGTTTAACCTCATTTAACACATCCATCTGTCAAATTTAGTCTTTTATCTCGTCCGTTTGCGCGCAAACACAACGAGCGGAAGCGTGATAGCGCTATATCACGCTATCGCGGGTTGGCGTAGGTAGGTACTAGCACCGCTGAAGAGTATCGAGGAGCATTTTTGCTCGCATCATAACTATGACTAGTGAATAACATTTATTTGGAGCGATATGCGACACGAGCAGCACGGACCGGTGCCCGCCGCCCGCCGCGCAAGTATACCTAGGAACGTTCTCTATAATATAACTATAAGTTATAAGTTTAGTAATTTAATAATTGTTTATTTGCGCGAATAAGGTTCCTGCCACAGAGAAATGACACGCTCCCCTAGGGTTCCTCCAGATATCTAGTGCAGACAGATCCGTGGGATGCAGACGACTAAGAAGGTACGATATCAATAAGTTTGATCTTGATCACTGTAGTATCTGAATAAAGTTGGCGACTATGACGGAGTGGTAGAGCGAGGCGATGACAACGAGGCACGTGATCGGTGGGATGGCGAGCGCGAAGGTGGCGTCGCCGGCCCGCGCCGCCAGCACCGTCGCGGCCGCAGCGAGTGACAGCAGCGCCGCCCACAGTGCCGCGACGCCGCATAGGAACAGCTCGAGCAGCGGCCGCGAGCGCGCCCAGGCCGCGCCCGCCACCAGCGCGTGCAGCCCCACCACCAGTACGCCGAGAGCACCGTGCGCCAGCCGCAGCGCGCCGCCGCCCTCGAGCAGCGCGTACTGCGCTACGTGTGCCGCACCCCACCCCGCGCCCCCCACCGTCGCGCCCACAAGCACCCCCGTGCGCAGCCCCACACACCCGCAACACCGATGCACCGTCGGCCACCACTCCGTCGGACCCATTGCTCCGCCTTCCGCTTGCGCTCCCGACACTCTCGCAACGGTCACGCACGAAGCTGCGACGTCGGACGAGGCGCTAGGTAACCTAGTACCTACACAGTGTGTTTACTGAAAACATCCACAACATACCTACTATACAGTGTAACTAATATCACTGGCGAATCTCGTGGAGAAGACTGTATAGATCTGCCGTCCGTTACCTATAATGCCGTTAACCAACATCTGCTCGATTTTCACTTTTTGATGTCATCATAATCACGAAACGATTCTCTATCGACCTAGCTAACTCATATTTTCCTATCTTATCTAGTTTCTGAAATAATTAAAAGAAAATTGCAGTTAAGTGCCTGATTTTCCAATGCATACACAACTATAATGCGTCTAACTATAATTACATGACTAAAATGCCTTCATAACTGATTTCTATTCTCAATGGCGTAACTTTATTGCCGTTAACATATTTTTAATAATCTACAGTGCGGTTAAAGTACATTTACTGTATATAGTTATAGGTACTAAGTTTAATTCTGTAAAATGTACTACTCTAGACTATAATGTCGTTAAATGAAAATTTTACACAAGAATGCTATTAAAAGATCTTAACGGCAATTTAGAAATTTATTGCCGAAAAATTATTAGAAGAAGTCATAACTAAAATGTGGTTATCCCACATTACTTCACTAAAATGCCGTCAACTGCTGAACATTTGACTCCCCAATGGGGATACCTATAGGTAAATAAATAACTTATAAGTTAAAAATGTTCCTATTAGTTATAGATTTGTTAATTACTAAAGTAAGTAATAATTGTTCCTTAAGCCGTTGCCGCGCTCCATACATACGTAGTCTTGTGATATTCTCAATACTATTCAATCAAAGTCAACGACATTTTTCAGGAACAACCTAGTAACTAATTTCTATGTCTGTATGAAGTCAGATTTTCGTTAAAATGTATAGTTTTAAAGTTACAGTGCCTCAAAGATTTCCATACTAATCTTTAATTAATCCTTGCTCTAAACCAGTATATTTTAACGAAAATCTGACTTCATACAGACATAGAGATTAGTTACTAGATTGTTTCTAAAAATTTCGTTGACTTTGATTGAATCGTATTGAAAATATCACCAGACTACGCAGTACCGGATTAACCATAGAGGCAAAGTAGGCACGGGCCTATGGGCCCACCGCCGCGTAGGGGCCCCGCGGTCTGAGAGAAAAATAAGTAAAAACTCGAAGATTTAACTCACCCCAAAATTTAATCGAATTATTAAAAAGTCTGTGAAAGTCATTAAAAAAGGCACTGAAAATATATTTATTACAAATTTTCGAGCTCGCTTCGCTCGCTCATTTTTGTTGTTTTATTTTTAGCTTTAAAACAGACTTCTTGCTGTAATCGAGTTATTATATCCTGTTTAATATACCGAGAGCTATTATTGCTCGCTCGATGCTTTCGTCTCATACACAAATCAAGTCCATTTTGACATGAGCTATAGGTAGGTGCAATAAACATAATATGTAGGAAAATAATGAGCTGACCTAGTCGTATTGCAGTAAAATGTCGAGTTCGCTTCGTTCGGCCCTTGATTCAGAATTCAGATCGCATTGCGCAACGACTTATAATATTGCAGTAAAATCTCGAGCTCGCTTCGCTCGCTCTTTGGTATTAGATGGCATTGCAACGACCTTAAGTAATATCTCGATCTCGCTCTTGGTTGTGATTGTGTCGCAAGCGCAACAGCGCAATAATCTTTGTTCGCTCCAGGGCTGAGAATTTAGATCATATTGCTGATTGGCAATGACCTATAAATATTATATTGTAGTGAAAGCGCTTTTTGTAGTCGAAATATAATGTTTCGTGGTTTTCCGGGGATTTCAGATTTTACTGAAATGTCCGGGGTTTTTGAAGACTTTGTCCGGCGACGGCAATTTTGCTGACGGTAGCCCTAGATCGGTATTAAAAGCTCGAGATCGCTCCACATTTTAGTGGCTTATGTTATTTTGTGGTTATGTTACTGCGACCACCTAGCCTGTATCTGGCTCCCGGACACAGAGACAAATCCATCCCACGGCCCACGGGGATAGGGGCCCCGAGGCTTGAAATGCCTAGGGGCCTCTATATGGCTGAATCCGGCCCTGAGACTACGTTTGTATGCAGCGCGCATTTACGCTCTCGGGATAATATTCTCTTAAGCAAGTACGTTTATATTTTTTGAGAGGTTTTTACTTTTTTGTTTGATTAAGAAGAATTTTTATTATTATGAACACTTAAGCAGGCTGAGCTGTTTTTTTTTGAGTTTTTAATTTACTTTAATTTTTGTTTAATTTATCTGAAACATTTAATTACATATAGGTATAAGTTTAATTACTACATTTGTTAATTCTAAAGCAAGTAATAATTGTTAAGTTTGTACTTTTATATCTTTTGAAAAGTTTTATCTTTTTGATTTAGAATTGCTTTTGTTATGATGAACACTATAATAAGCAGGCAGAGCTGTTTTTTTGAGTTTTTAATTTACTTTTTACACTTCATATTTTTTTCTTATGGATACAAATAAGTTGTAGGTAATGGTTGTGTTAATTTTAAACGTCAGGAGTTGCACCTTTCTGTTAAGGACTACCTAACCTAGATAAAAATAATGCTAAAAATAATATGATTTAATCTCTATTGTAATTACCTACACTATATTAGAAAACGCCTAAAATATAATGTTGATTGTCTAATAAATAACAAAACCGAATTTAAGACTGAGCTGTTTTATTTTTGCACTTTAAATACATTTTGTTGGATTCTTTCAGTTCTCTCTTATAGTGTTAACAAAGCTAAATTGTCGTTATGTCTAAAGGTTTGAAAGTTAACTGCAATGTAGTGTTGCAATAATCCCACAAAAGAAAATAAAAAACTATTTGATAAAATTTACACTTGAATAGCATGTCTTAAATGCCGCTAAAGGACTATAGGAGCATTTTGACAGAACAGAAAGTTTAAACTTAAATGCCGTTATAGTACTTACCGGCATTTTAGTAAAGCATTTATAAAGAGAAATTTAGAATTTTACAATACAATAAAATATATCGAAAATGAAACGCTAAAATGTCGCTAATATAACGTTAACGACATTTAAGTGGTGTTATTTTGATCAAAAAAATAAACTGATACTAAATGCAAACAGAAATTTCAAAATATTTCCGTAACGCTTATATATTACGCTATGGAAATAAAAGCATTGCAAAGATCACATTAATTCCATTTCAATGATATCTCGAACTTGTTAATAGCTGGTTTATTTATCAAACAGCATCCATTTTACCTTAAATCCCGCGTAAATCGAAAACTCATTTTCGTAGATAACGGCATTATAAGTAATGGACGGCAGAGATAGGCATTCTACATAATGTAATAGGATCGTAATCAAAACGTAATAAATAAAATAACTAAGAAAATAATGTATATACTTAAGTTTACGTTAGTTGTCAGCAAATTGTCAGCATATAATAGTCTGTGATTGTCAGCAAAGAGAATATAATCATTAATCACTAATTGTCAGCAAAGTGGCCAAAGAAAATTATATACTCTAGCGAGAAAGTGGCAAAATAATAAGCGAAAAGTTTTTAATCTAAGGATTCTAAAGGTAGCATTCCGATCCTAGCGACCGCGACCGGCGACCGCGACGCGCGACCGCGACCGGCGACTGCGACCCACTGCTTTCCTACACGTCGCGCGACTCGGTCGCTAGCATCCGTCAGCACTTCATATTAATTCATATAAAGCAGTGGGTCGCAGTCGCCGGTCGCGGTCGCCCGTCGCGGTCGCTAGGATCGGAATGCTACCTTTAGGTAGAGAGTAGTATATTCCTTGCAAAATAATAAATAAAGTACCTACTCTTTGGTGGCAAAGACTGATCAGCGCAAAGAAAATTATAAACCCCTGAGGGAGATATATTTGATTAGAAGGGAAACTGACTCGAGATTGACCCGACTAACATGGTTCTTCAGTATATCAGTTTCCCTTCAAATCAAATAAACATGACCAGACTGATGGACCAGAATCACGAAATACTGAACGTGTAACCGGGCTCTAACGCTGAAAGATGTAGCCAAGAAATGAGAGAGCGAGATAGCCAGTTATGAAAACTTATGTTGTTTCGGTCACCGTGGCCCATAAAGTTATTATACCCGTCGGAATAGAGTAACTGACATGAGATGTCAAATGAAACCGTTTTTTGTGCATTTATCGGCACTTATCGGCACCCTAAAACTTCGAGTTCTGTGTATAATTGTGAATCTAACGTGAAATCGTAGGTAATTTAATGAAATAGTGTTAGTATACCTATTTCACAAAATAATCTACGATATTGCTTTAGATTCACTAATTATTCACAGAGCACGAATATTTACCCTGTCGATTGTGCCGACAAGTTCCCAAAAACGGTTCTATTGCCTCGCGTCACGTATCTCTTTCTATTTATACAGTGACATCTCGCTCTCTGAGCTGTCAGTTCCTCTATATAATACCTTCATGCCGTGATGCTTTGGCAAGATGTCAAACCTATGGAATGTTGATGACGGTTGCCAAACAAATCGTTTTTTAGTATGCAAAAGTCTTGCTGTTTCATGTGCGCCGGCCACGGTATCGTTTCATCTAGTTACTATATCTATGGAAGCTGGCATCTCTTAGATTAAACATTTTTTTTTCGCTTATACAATTTTCTTTGCGCTGATCAGTCTTTGCCACCAAAGAGTACCTAGTTACTTTATTATTTTGCCACTTTGCTGACAATTTGCTGACAACTAACGCTGAACTAACGTAATGTGAGAAATCCAGAGAAATCACTGCAAAGGTCTGGCCAAAGACTACAGTTTAATATACGGTCTGGCAAAGGTAATATAATAAGTAACTCATGTTTTCGACGAAGTTTCGACCACAAACTTATGTAAGTATACATAAGTTTGTGGTTTCGACGTTACTTTATCCTTTTCTAATCCAACAATCCAACGATACAAATAAAAAATAAAGCTTTTATTTAATTTTTGTTCTGATAGAAAGGGACACAAAAACGTCGAAATTTCGACTAAAGAAGTTCGAACATCACCGACCGCCACGGCCAATTTTCTTGTTTCCATGCTTGTAAGGAGGATTGTCCTAGCGGCACCCACAGACTATTATAGCGGCACCCTATCACAGGCCCGACACTCCTCGTACGTGTGAGTCCCCGCGTCGGTGACCTTGAGGCGGCGTGTGTATGCAATAGGGTTGATACTTGCGGAAAACGAATAATGTGTAAGTTTTCACTGGTGCAACGAAATAATAAAAGATAAGTAGGTACTTAATTTTTATTTACGTAAATTCAATTTAAATTATTCTAGTGCAATTGTGGGCATTGTGGCATACTTGATAGAGAATTTTTAGTAATTAGGTAGTAAGTAGGTAATTGAAGTAAAATGTAGGTAGGTAACCTACGCGTGCATTTAAAAAAATCAATGTACCTAGGTATTTAAGATACACGACTCATACAAATCTTACTACGTATGCGTAGGTACACACGGAGACACATCAAGCTACCCAAAACCAAAATATAAGCTGACCGAGCGTAGGCATAATAAGGTATAACGTCGCGCGGCCAGCTTATTTTGGTTTTGGGTAGCTTGATGTGTCACCGTGTGTACCTACCTAGCTACCACTACCACCTAATATCGTCAATGGTTAGTAAGGAGCATTATCGATACTCCATCAAAATTAATATATTTTGAATTCACTTTTTGTAGGTAGGAAGGGAAAGTACAATAGAATAATAATGTAACTTACCTTTCTGGATCATCATTAGGTAATGAACAGAAACTCTTATCACTGTTATCTTTCTGATTGTTGCCACAACCGTAAAAACACAACAATAAATTGCACTTTTCATGATTCGTATTATTTGGCGTCGCACGCATCGTTCGCCGTTCGTCGAGTCAAAGAAAATATTTATTTCAATGGCTGAGTCGTGCCGTCATGCGAGCAAGAGCAGCCATGTCATTCGACCGTCAATGACATGACGTCCCACCCGCTCGCAAACCCGCGCACCCCCCTGCGCTCGCCCGACCCGCACACATAGCCGCGAGCGCTTTTACGAGCACACATGCATGAGTGTCGCTTCTTTTCGCGTAGTGTATATTTTCTTTGACCCTATACCGGTTTAACAATTTTGCTACGTAAGGGCTGGCTCTCAAGATTCTTGTTTCTATTACGAAGAAGCTCATAATCTTCTGTCAGCTATCCTTAGTTCGTTAGTGTTACTATACGATTAGACCGGTACCTTACCAACCTACAGCATTCGTTTAAATAACAACAGAAAAAAAAATCTAGGAGATTAATTGATATCAGAGATAAAATTATCTCGAGTGATAGAATAAGATAATAGAACAGTTCTATTTCTAGAAAACAGGTGTGGCGCATTAACGTCGAAATTGTGCTGCTTCCAGAATGCGAAGGTCAATGTTGCATTGAAATGTTTATTCAAAACAAAGAATGAAACGTGTTTGATTTCAGTCACACGCAGAAAATGTTTAACTTTAGGGCGGAGACTTATAATAAAATCAAAACCCCTTACCTATAAAATAAGTAACATAGAATGAGGGCTACAGGGTCGAGAAAGTAATAGCATTTCAAAAATTATGAAAGTATGGCGAGGGCGACCCCCGAAAGTTGGAGATAAAAACAAAATGATTTCATATTTCATATTCAAGCGACCCCGAAACAGATTTGTACCCGGAAGATACAAATTTTCAATCGGTTCGGTCTTGGTTCGGTGAACTTTTAAAAGCTGCGTTGGCGTTTGTTTCTATAGCAGCCATCTTGGATATCGCAGTTTTAGATTTTTTTCACCGCCAACCAAAGCTGACCAGGGTCTTCTATGACATTTGTTCGAGGTCCATAACCCTATCTGTCATAGTTTCCGCGGGCCGTCGACCTCATCCATCAGAAATTGACCTTCCGAGGAAGTCAAAGTTTTCCCTGTATCACCAAGGCATCCATAATTATGATGATCCCCAAGTGTCATCTTGTACAGTAAGGGAAACCTGGAGATCAATTGGAGGTAGGTATCTGGTCGATCCCCACCACTTTTCATAGATAGTAGATAAATATCCGAATAATTGTTCACTTTCTTGGCCCTGTTATGACAAAAATGCATACTACTTGTTGTGTATGGAATTTTGTCAGGTTTAATTTGTACCTACAAAACTTTTCAATACGACTAATAGACTTCGAGATCTAAGCAAAAAACCAAAAAACGGGATGGTTTTTCGAGTGCTGCAAAGTTAGCACAGGAGTGCGATTTTTGAATCTCATTCGCTGAGTTCAGCAGTTGTAAATGTCAAAATTACTATAGAGACATGCATCTTTCTATTGCTGATTTGACTTTCAAAAATCATACTTCAGGAGTGCGATTTTTGAAAGTCAAATCAGCAGTAGAAAGATGCGTATCTCCATAGTAATTTTGACATTTTCAACTGCTGGACTCAACGAATGAGATTCAAAAATCGCACTCCTAGTCTTTCGAAGCTGCAAACTTGGATATAATTGGTAATGGTCCGAACAACATATTAAAAAATCGGAACTAGACGTTAGTTTGCGATTTTAGCGATTTCTAGTGTGAGATATGACTGGAGTATATTATTATAGCCTGTAGACGGTATAAGTTATAGTAGGTACCTATTCTGTGGTACTTATTTAAGTATTTATATTTATTTATTTTATACGTATAAAATACATGTCGACGAATATTTACGCTTGTTTAATCGAAGGTCCCAGGCAACGGATGGACGAACGAACGTTTGATTTTATTTTACTAATTAGTATTGATTCGTCAAATGAACAACCCCGTTGTACCAGGCTAACAGAATGATGGAAGCAATTGTCTGCGTTTCCGCTGCACTAATGACTTACAAATGAGAGACTCACGACATAAACTATGTATGAGTTGTGTAGGTAGGTACTTATATTTGTAGTACAGAAGCTATCGACGTATTTTGTCCAACAAAGTAAAATACAAATAGATTTCACAATAGGGACAATTTTATTATCTTAGTTTCATCACATATTAATTAGCTGTCTTTCAAGTTTTAATTTGGCTACTTTACTTACCTGCCGATCGTCGTTGCATAAAATATAGGATCTATCTATGGCGTAACTGCGTTATACAGGGTGTAAAATTAATAAGGACGCTACTTAAGGCTGCCTGTCCATTGACGCGAGCTGGCCGTGCGAGCTGTGTAGCTGTGTAAATATTAACCAATCAGGAGCTCGGCCGATCTCGGTCAGCTACACAGCTAGCACAGCCAGCTCGCGTCAATGGACAGGCAGCCTAAAGGGGTGCTTCAGACATCAAACTGAACAACTTTCTCTATGGGACTAATATAGAAATCGCGAAAAAAAAAATCTGCTCTATCTACATTTCAGTCGAGCAAAGTTACTAAAACATAACTATGTTTTGTATGGACAGCGGGATTTTTTTTCGCGATTTCAGTTTTGGTCCCATAGTAAAAGTTATTCAGTTTGATGGTCTGAAGCACCCCTGTAAGTAAGTGTCCCATTTAATTTTACATTCTGTATTATTGTCCAGGTAGGTATCTCATTTTACTTATTTATTTTATTACTTAGAATAAGTACAGTCATAAACACAATCAAAATGCCATATAAACGGATATTAAACTGAAAACCTTGAACTAATTAGAGATGACAACAGTACCTATTGCGATTTAGGTACCTATTCATTTATTTTATCTGTTTACGGTTTTCCCAAACAATTCGTTTTTAGGGTTCCGTACCCAAAGGGTGAAAACGGGACCCTATTACTAAGCCTACGTTGTCCGTCCGTCCGTCCGTCCGTCCGTCCGTCCGTCCGTCCGTCCGTCCGTCCGTCCGTCCGTCCGTCCGTCCGTCTGTCCGTCTGTCCGTCTGTCCGTCTGTCCGTCCGTCCGTCTGTCCTACCTATTTAGGGCTGTAACTTTTGAACCGTAATAGCTAGATAGTAAAAATTTTCTCAGATTATGCTTTATTACGGCGGATTTGTTAACAAATAATAAAAATGTCAAAAAATTAAAAATTAATGGGGGTTCTCAACAAGAAACTAGTTTTTATCAACGTTTTTTCTTCACGCTCTATCGTAAAAACGGTAATACATACAAGCGTCAAACTTAGTGTGATTATAAAGCAATCTCTAAAGAATAGCAACAAATACTAAAAACTGGCCAAGTGTGAGTTGGTCTTGCGCTAAAGGTCCCGGACAAAAAAAGTTGTTAAAAGTTTTGTGGTCTGTGGTGGTGTGGTGCGGAACCCTCGGTGCGCGAGTAGCCCAACTCGCACTTGACCGGTTTTATTTTATTTTTATTTCTTTGGCTACCGCTTATTGCTAAGTAATTGTTTCACTGCAGACGTCACAGAAAAAACCCATAGGTAGGTACTATAATAATTAGTTATAGTCAAAATGCGAGACCCGACTTTGGACAACTTAGGTCAAAATATCAGTTTAATAAATTATTCATGCTCATTGTTTACTAATTTCGACATGTAGCCTTTCTACACTTATCTCGAACAGTTAGTTACTCTTTTAACCGTAGGTACCTACTACTTACCTACTTAAGGCTGGGTGTCCCTAGAGCTAGCCTCTCTTTCTAACAAGGAAGCTTTTGCAATTAGCCATCCCACTTCAATTGAAAGCAAGATCGCAAAAAAACACATTTTTCATCAATATCTTTTCTCTTGGATGTTTGGGGTAAAATCCATCGGGTAGAATCACTGCTATAATTAAATACCTTTCAAATGATGGTATATTCAGTAGAAATGGTGTAGGGTGATTCTTGTAAAACTGGTTATAAATCTGAAATCGAACTTACTTTGCTCCTCTTTTCTATCGAGAAAATTTAATAGAATCGTGTTTTCAACGGCTAGATTCACTGCAGAAAGAACGTATCCACAATGTTATGTGAACTATATAAATTAATTGTAATAATTTGGTTATCGAAAATCGGTTCGAAAACAGACAAAATAGGTATCACCCCCTCTTAAGTACCTACCTAATAAATTAATTTTTCAATCAAGCGAAAAAAATAACCGGCTATTTGCATGAAAACTTGAGCACAGGAGTGCGATTTTTGAATCTCATACGTTGAACTCAGCAGTTGATAACAAAAAATTAAAACCGCCTTCAAAAAAACTAAAAAGTAAAAAAATAATATTGCAGCCGATGACTTTTTCATTGAAGTCGCTGTCAAGCCGGTAGGATTCGCGACAGGGCTTGCATTTTTTGGCTTGGCTTGACACCGATTTCGATAAAACAAATTAATGTTCTTATGATGCGAACGAAAAAGTCATCGGCTGCAATATTATTTTTTTACTTTTTAGTTTTTTTGAACGCGGTTTTAATTTTTTATTAAAATTTTGTTTATTTCATAATTTTCAGTGGTGAATTCATTAGTTCGATTTAATAGTAGTGCTTTAACTTAACAAACGCAGTAGTCCGTCGGCACTACAATTTTTAAAGCTTCCCCTCGATTTCTCTGGGATCCATCACCAGATCCTGGTTTCCTTATCATGGGACCACCCTTGGGATATCTCCTATACAACAAAAAAGAATCATCAAAATCGGTTCATAAACGACGAAGTTATCCGCGAACACACATAAAAAAAAAAAAATATATATATACGGTCGAATTGAGAAACCTCCTCCTTTTTTGAAGTCGGTTAAAAATGTATGGAAACAGGCATCTTTCTACTGCTGATTTGACTTTAAAAAATCATAGGTACTTCAGGAGTGCGATTTTTGAAAGTCAAATCAGCAGTAGAAAGATGCGTATCTCCATACATTTTCAACGGCTGAGTTTAATGTATGAGATTAAAAAATCGCACTCCTGGGCCACGAATGCGCTAAATGGATCATCATCCATCACTGAACTCTGATTGGACCACGTGCGAAGCTAAACCTTTTTACACATTCGGTATCGCGCTAATCATTTGACAGTTGTTTGAAAGGTCGTTCAGACGATTCAGCTGTCAATCATATAGGTAATAAATCAAGTTTAGCCAAAAGTTGAATAGTAACTGGATTGCAATGTGATTAGAACTGAATTTGGATAAGGATTGAACTTCGATTTTTTTAATTACCACAATCGGGGGTCCTGAATAGTCCTGAAGGGCGATTGCGCAAATATTAAACATCCAAGTTCAATCCAGCTATCAAATGAATAGCGCAATACAGATTGTATTAAAAGTTGTGGTTCGCACGCGGTCCAATCATGGCTCAGTTGCGATATACAGGGTGAAATTGATGTCATTGGCATGCTTTTAAACTAAAAGTCTACCCATCAGATTGAATCAGAAATAATCTAGAAAAGAAACTAATCTCTTTGTTTGTATGAAGTCAGATTTTAGCTAAAATGTGTAGTTTTAAGGTTACAGTGCCTCAAAGATTTCCATACAAATCTTAAATTAATCCATCTAGCGAAGTACTTTAATTGGATAGTATTGTTTTTAAAGATAAACGTAATAAACGTAGCTTTTTGTAACTAAGTACCGACTTAACTTAACTAAGTACGATATGTACTCATGAATTTTACATAATATGATTGTGTCGAATAGTTTTTGGAGTTGAATTTCCTATCACAGCCGGACAGATACCGAAGTGATTCCATACATTGTTCTCTCTTGTTAGGTACATTTTTAGTACCAACTACAAAAACTACATAAATCTAAAGATAACAATTTTTTTATGAAATAAATCGTAAAGTACAAAACAAACATTAGCATAATTTATTCGCAATAAATCTAGGCTTATACATGTAATCGTGTATGGCAATTAAGTGTACCTTTATCTACACCATTGTTGCTTCCACACAGGTCCTCTTTGTTGGTTCGGTCACGACAGAAGAACAGAGAAAATCTCACTTGCTGGCCGCCATAGACTACCTACTATAATAGTCTAATAAATAAATTCTGCAAAAGTAAAAATACTCATCATTACCGCGGATGGCATTTATAGTATAGGTTCCTTCTTAATATGCTGACACTTTTTTAAGGGAATGATCAGACCGTCAAACTGAACAACATGGCACGACCATCAAAATTGCGAAAAAATCAGCTGTTTGTATAGACAAAACCGCAAACCTACTCGAGCCAAATGTATGGGACAGATGTTATTTTTTTCGCGATTTAGATATTGGTCCCATAGATAAAGTTGTTCATTTTGATGGCCTGATCATGATCACCCTCTGCATGTTGTGTATAGGTGATAGACATCCTCAGGTTGGTTTTGTTACAGAATGATTTTGCTGAATAAATATAGGTTATTTATTATAAGAAGATATATTATTTGAAATAACTTCTTAATTCT
This sequence comes from Agonopterix subpropinquella, assembly GCA_922987775.1. Lineage (NCBI taxonomy): Eukaryota > Metazoa > Arthropoda > Insecta > Lepidoptera > Depressariidae > Agonopterix > Agonopterix subpropinquella. The sequence continues at coordinate 48,909,124 of OV277693.1, read as the reverse complement.
TATGTCTAAATATAACAGGTGTAATAATTTCTACTTAGGTATCTAATAGGTGTATATTTTTCAGTGCGAGGCATTTCAGCTACTGAAATAGGTAATATCTGATATACATAATAAAAAGTTAAATGTTCAATGAGATTTTCTTAAAATTAAATATTTGCTTTTGCGCTGACCGCTCGATTTTTTGGCCAAATTATTTTTTTTAGCAGTCCATATTTTTATGTTCTGTGGGTACTTTTAAGGCGGGTGCCTTCATTATTTTATCTCTTGCAATCTTCGCGGCTGAGCGTGCGCAGTCGCTAATTAGCGAAGGGCAAGAATGTGAATAGACTTAACGCTTTGAGAATGCTGATGGGTGAGAAAAGGGTATAATTAATGATCTTGCACGAGGTAGAATAGAAAGCCAAGGACAAAGATACTGAGCTAACAATACATTATACAAACTCACGACCATAATCCCTTTCGGGGCGGACATGAATTTTTGAGCATGAATTGATTTGGTTAGTCCAACTACCTATTTTTTACAGAAAATTACTTACTCAGAATGTCTCGACAAGAAAACGACAACATTATAATGACGTGCATAGAAAAAGACCTAGTTCGCCTCGTTTTTACACAAATTTCACATTTTATTATGTGCTTTAATCTTTATCTACTAATTTCTTTTAGATATTAACATATTGAAGGTTTAGGATGGAATGATGTGACAAGTGGTGACAGGAGATCTAGCGAGAAATTTGTTAAATTTTACAAGTAGTTAAGAATACCTGTCCAGTTGATTGAAAATAAATAAATAATTTAAGCACTTTCATCATTAGGTTTATCGTGACAAAGTGAGAGCTCAATCTGAAAGGTCCAATCGGAACATACAAGCTTTCACGACTCGAATGCAGATACTAGTAATTAAAACAGCACTCATAAGTAATAAATCTGCGCTCGATGATACCACTGCACTGCTTAGTTTTATATGCAAGCACACATCGCTGTTCGTCCCACTATGACTAACTTAAGTAACGTCTCCATTAACTTCAATGCTTAAGGGGCGTCCGCCCGGTTTTGAGTAACTTTGTAACCATTTTATACATTAACTATGGCACTTTTTAAGTAGAAAACAAAGCTGAACAATCTACAGGATATGAGAAGTGATGTGGTTTTTCTCGAAATCTATTTTAATTAATAAAACTAAAGAAAAAAGACTCCAAAGTCACCTCTTTTTTTCCAGTTGTAACCGTTTTACTCTTACATTGTTGATCAGAAGAATATGAAAATTTACAATATTCTTCACAATACAACATAAAATGATGTGGTTTTCTTATTTTTTGAAAATTCATAAAAAATCATACAGGTTTTCAAAGAAAACGGAAAATTCTGACCGGAGCCGCGCAATTGAAGCGGGATGGCTAAGAAAGAGAGCCTTGCAGATGGGAGGAGTAGCCTTAACATAATGGACCATTCGCACGTGCGTAATTCTATCCCGCGATGAGGCAATTTTCTATGAATCTGAATAGAAAAGCCAATGTCTAAAACTCCCGCCTTTTTTCTTTTTGCCTATTTTTTTTAGGGCGGCCCTCAATCAAACTTCAATATTATAGTTCAGAATAAAGTTACAAACAAAATTTGTATGGCAAGTAGGTATATCTCTGAACTCAGTCCGAACGGAGATATAAAGGCTTGAAGTAAACGTAATGAGTATATTAACACCTTCAAGCCTTTATATCTTTGTTCGGACTGAGTTTATGGATATACATGCTAATAAGATTTGTTTTTTACTTTAATCTGAACTAAAATATTCAAGTTTGGTTGCTGGCCACGCTTAAAACAACAACGAAAAATAAGGCGCCAACCTTACATACAAAACCCGCATTGCCTTTTGTCCCATCGTGAGATAGAATTACGCCAGTGCATTAGGGCTAGTACAAACAAACGTAATTATAGTCTCGATGTCGTCTCTCAAATAATTATAATTTCGGTCACTGTACGAAATTTTATTTCGCTTCTACGCTTGTAATGTAGCACCATTAGGTACAATTGTAAAATCGGTAGTAAAATTAAATTTCGTACAAAAATGTTCTCCCCTTATCACTTTTTGGTCTCTAAACCTTATTTGCATGGGCGTAATCCTAACGTGATATAATTATTCTATCTAATGATCAAAATTCTGTTCAACTAATCACCATGAAACTATGGTAGGTAAGGTACCTGGGCCATTATTTTATTCAAGGTACTATTTGGATACAATTTTATTTTCTTTGTATAAATTCTATAAGTCTTTTTTTACCGTTTTATGCCGATTTTTGTTCAACATTGTTTATAGTAATCATTAAAGACATTTGCAGCGATGTTTCCTTGCTACTTCTTACTTTTATTGATGTTTTTTCAGCAAAATAAACACTGCGTTACCGTCCCTCAAAATTATATTGCATTTCAAACACAAAACAACTGAGTTACCATAATTTGCAGAAAAGTATAGTATTTTACTTTAAGTCCTACGTTTTTCTAAGACTGGTTTCTTATTCGGTAGCTACCGATTACAGTTTTATTTTGGAATTTACCTATTTTTCTAAAAAAATCGCCTTTGTTCCGTTGCCTTTGAAGGGGACCGGATTATGGTACCCTGAATAAAATAATGACCCACCTATTGAGTTGAGTAGGTACCTTTGACGCAGCGTGCAGGAACGTAGCTAGGGCCTCGAAACTCAACCTAATATTAATATCTTAAACTTGTAAATTGACAGAATTCTAGCTTCTGTAAAATACACGTCTGTAAAATCTATTTATTTATTGTTTTTTTTTTGTGTAAATTGACAAAAACCTGGTAAATAACCGAGTCGTAGTTATGAGTGAAATTTGGAGCTCGATTTGCTCACTCCAACTTATTAAATAGTTCTCGATACAATTAAGTCACAGTACTGTATAATTTCGAGCTAGCTTTGCTCGTTCCAGTTTTTGAAAGCATTTGATTACTTAAAGGGCATAGGCTAATGGAATTTCTAATCACAACCGTTTTGGGTTGATGTTTGAAAATTACATCTACAGGGCCCCGAAAATTTTCCTCTATAATTACTAAATAGAAAAACGATTTCACCAAATTAAAGATCTAATGTGGTATATAGCCTTCCTTCCTATAGGTACCCTTGCACCCTCACTAAACGAACCCGTTTAAATAAAACGGATTCGCAAAAGTTAGTACAATATTTATATCTGTAAAATAGGTATTGTCTGTAAATGTTGATAGAAATAATAGACGTGAGAGTATTAATTTTGATATTTCTGTAGAAAAAAAAAATGTTTTATGCATTTCGCTGAAAAGCTTCCATTACGTCATGTTCATAACTCTCCAAACAAACATCCATCAAATTAAATAGTCTTCAACACACATTTTTCAGCCCACGCTAACCGAATCAAAGGAATTCTAGAACAAAAGAAGGATAGTAAAAGTAACCATAAAACTGTAACAGTCCAAATTAAGGGATTACATATAGGTAGGTATTAAACATAGTTACAATGCGAGACTGGGTTATCTCCGATGGACGGTGCTTGAAGTCTGAAGAATCTTTGATAAAAGCAACCGGAATCTCTTGAAATAATCTATTCTATTTTTGTTTAATGGCGTTTCCTTGGTGGATTTTGCCAGTATCTAGTTTAAAAAGAGCAATTAGTGCTTGACGTTGTACGGTAATTGGATATGGCGATCTCAAAGCCCTGTTTTTATACAAAAACACACACTCGAAACCGCCATAAAATGGCGGAGCCGCGTGGCTACTTAAATCGCGAGCCAACGACAGACGTCCACTCGAAAGCCCTTTAGCCACGCGACTCTGAAATAATCTAGCTTATGCAGAAAATTTATTAAAAGTATGGACTGTCACTGTCAACCATTTTGATATGAGGCTACCCTTCAGACATCACAATCGCCTAAGCCTTAGGTAAGTATATTAAATTCATTAATCTTTTGTTCAACAATGTTTAGGTACCTGCGAATAGTTTGCTGTGGCATGGTTCTACAGTGGCCTTTATTTCTAATTGGTTGACAATACCTAACCATGACGATTATGAGGCATTACCAATGTACAATACATATGGTATATTTAGAATACACCTCTGTCTAACCCCCGAGTGCATCGGTGGCGCGTTCCGGAGAGGAATGGGACCTCAGTCATAAATCGTTCTGGTGGCGATTAACCTTGCCTACCGTTTAGGAGGCGATGGTTCGATCCCCGTTCAGGCCGACTCGCTCGTACCAATGAGTTTTTTTGGAATTTATGTGCGATTTTGTAACACCACTGGCTTTTCGGTGAAGGAAAACAGGAAACCTGCATATTGTATTGCCCACTGTCCATTACAAGTGGCGACGGGCTCACTCCCATTGTCACACTGGACAGAGTTTCAGTACTAGTAGTGAAATGTGGATGTTCTGAGTTTTCAAAATATCTCGGATACCCCCTTGTTGAATATAGTCGTGAGCATTTTTTTTTTTCATAATTGGTTTGTGCTTGGCTTCAGCTCACCTGATGGAAAGTGTATGACAACGTATGGGATGCAGTCTCGCACTACGTCTTGTCGTACGATGGTGGAACGGATGGTGGAATCAGGTCATGTAGCTCCCGGGCACATTCGTCGAAGTGTATCCTATAAAACACCGACAGACAAGTGACCAATCGTCGGTGTTTTGTTTTCTTCATTTACCCATAAAGTTTAAAAAATCCAATTAGCACTTCATACCTACTGCTACTTATTTGTTCATTTATCGAATATGTTAATATTGCTCTAACAAATGTAAGTTAATAACGCTAAATGGTTGAAACAACATCAATGTGCATAGTTTTGGATTTTCTTCAGTTTACTAGCTATGATTTTTAACGGTGAAACAGTGAACAGTAGCCGGTCCATCGGTGAGTCTCAAATATTAATTTGAGACTCACCGATGGACCGGCTACTGTTTGAATGTGACCTAAAAACTTATCAGAGAACCCAGAGATGATTAATTAATGCGAGGATTAAAAGTAGGTATGTGAGATATCATTTTATTAAATTAATCAAAAAGTTATATTATTAATTGTTGTATAAAATAAAGTAGACCATTGACAAAAAGTTATAATATCTCGTAATTGATGCTATAAATATTGTAGCTTAGGTACCTACCTATATATTAATCTAAACTATTATAAAACTGTAACAGAAGTGTGTCTGTACATTGAAGATATTTACAAAAAAAAGATTACGATATGATTTTTAGATGTCCCTGATTCCAAATCACCAATTTTTGGATTTTTTGTCTGTCTGTCTGTCTGTCAAACAAACAAACAAACATGTTTGTTTGTTTGTTTGTTTGTTTGTTTGTTTGTTTGTTTGGGTGTTTGTTTGTTCGAGTATCACGCAAAAACTACTGAACCGATTTTGATGAAACTTTTTTTGTTTGATAGCTTATCATCTGACTTAAAATCTGGTATATAATTTATGCGGACGAAGTCGCGGGTAAAAGCTCGTTGTTTATACAATTTGTTCATGAATTAACGCAAAACTAGAAAGTAGTTTGTTCAGAATCGAGAGCAGAATCGAATTATCATGGTTTCAACATTTAGTGAAAGTTGTTCAGATTGATGGTCTGAAGCACCCCCTTAAGTATTACTAGGGTGTTTTGTAACATCCTGTATAAACTCGAAATGTAGCTGTGGACAAACATAATTATACGAATAATGTACCGTCATTGCTGTATAGTTTACAATAAAAGATGTTCAATTGAATAACGATTTTATTGTGCGCTGGGGACAGAGGGGTCCGAATAAAGAATGAGGTTGTGCATTATTTCGGTCACTAAAGATTACATTTTTACGTAAGTATGTTAGCATTATGACGACGACTACATGCATCTCTCTCTTTTTAGGGTTCCGTACCCAAAGGGTGAAAACGGGACCCTGTTACTAAGCCTACGTTATCCGTCCGTCCGTCCGTCTGTCCTACCTATTTAGGGCTGTAATTTTTGAACCGTAATAGCTAGATAGTTGAAATTTTCTCAGATTATGCGTTATTACGGCGGATTTGAAATGTTAAAAATTAAGGGGGGTTCTCAACATGAAACTAGTTTTTATCAACGTTTTTTCTTCACGCTCTATCGTAAAAACGGTTATACATACAAGCGTCAAACTTAGTGTGATTATAGAGCAAACTCTACAGAATAACAACAAATACTAAAAACCGGTCCACACAAACCAAGTGTGCGTCGGTCTTGCGCTAAAGGTCCCGGACCAAAAAAGTTTTTTTTTCTAAGTTAATAATGTTGTGTTCTGTGGTGGTGTGGTACGGAACCCTCGGTGCGCGAGGAACCCGACTCGCACTTGACCGGTTTTTCTGTAGTTACTGACCTACATTGATGACTTCGAATAAAATAAACCGAGAGAAGTGGAAGGAGCAGACGATATCGCGGTCAAGTCAGTGTGCTCGTACCAGAAGAGCTAGAAAGATCTAACTTTTGATGGAAATATTGACATTGAAACTGTTATCTTATTGATCAACCTATAATGGGATAGAAGAGTCATAATCATCATCATCTTATTTAAGAGCCATGCTCTTGTCGGCGGAGCATTCGCCAATCCTGTCTCTTTTCCGCCCGTGTTTTGAGTTCCTCCTGATATGACATGACATCAATCTTTTCCTTCACTTGGGTTGGATAAGTCTGTTTAGGTCTTTCTCCGCCTAAGGGAAGATAGAGGGCTATCTACCCTTCCAGTATAGGTAGAAGAGAAATGTGTGGTAAATTGGTAATGTCTTCAACAACCTGCGTTATTATTTACTAGTACCTAACGCTAGCTTTTATTCTCGTGCTTGTACAGGAATGATACTAATAACAAAATCTTGTGGACTTGTATTATCGAAATAAGTTTTATAGAGAGCTACTGAATCAGTTTTATGGTTTGATAGTGGTTTTTCTTCAAAATATAGTCCCATTAGTTTTTATGTTTCAAATGTTGCAACTGCGAATATAATTTTTCAACGACATCGTTAGCGTCAAACGGGTTGGAGTTTTATATGCAGTTTTATTTATACTGATGTGTAAGATTAGTTATAGGCGTTATTTGTAGGTAGGTAAGTCATATGTCGAGATAGACAGTCGACGCTACGAAAGCGTAGAAAAAACTGTCAACCAATTCTGGCCTCTAAACCCTATCCAATACTATCCATATACACGCACACAGACATAATTTGTATGACGCCTCACGCACACCAACCTAAGAAAGTTGGCTCCTTTTGTTTTATACGGTTGAGTTGAGGCTCATTCTAGACGTAATACTTTTTCTAAGGTAGATACTGTAAACTATAATATATGTATATACTTACTACTTAAACTGTACACGAATTTTTTTGTTGATATGATTATAAAAAAATTACTAATGGTAATTTTTTATTATATAATTATATTTTTTTTTTATAAATCTCGTCAAGTGTAATAAAGATAAAAAATAAACAAACAGCGTTTCACTTTTATGTTACTCTTATGTGTATGATATCTTAGGCTGCGCGTTGTCTGTCAGTCAATCATTTCGTCAGACACCGAACTGTTTTTATAAGTAAACGAGCTTTTACCCGCGACTTCGTCCGCATAAATTATATACCAGATTTTAACTCAGATGATAAGCTATCAAACAAAAAAGTTTCATCAAAATCGGTTCAGTAGTTTTTGCGTGATACTCGAACAAACAAACACCCAAACAAAAAAACAAACGAACAAACAAACAGACAGACGAAAAATCCAAAAATTGGTGATTTGGAATCAGGGACATCTAAAAATCATATCGTAATCTTTTTTTTGTAAATATCTTCAATGTACAGACACACTTCTGTTACAGTTTTATTTAAGTACCTATATAATTTTGACGCATATTTTATAATTTTACCAAGTAGCTCTTTCTCAGCAACTTTGTACCTCTACAGGGTGCAATTGATATCATTAGCATCCTTTTAAACTAAGAGTCTACCCATCAAACTGAACAACTTTTACTAAGGGAGCTAACCGATCGGAGCAATTAAAAAATCTGCTGTTCCATACTAAACTACAATGTCGACGCGCGAGTTCGCGACTCAAATGTATGCAACAGCTGATTTTTTGTTGCTCCGATCGGTTTGCTGCCATAGTAAAACTTGTTCTTAGTTTAAAAGGATGCTAATGATATCGATTTCACCCTGTATACTACCTATGTCAATTAAAAAGTTTCATTGATATTCACCAGGAAGGGTGCCATAGGTATTGCAGAAGAGGGAACTCGGCTTTGGTTACTGTGTTCTATAGTGTCATTCGCCCATTTTTAGCGCGATCAATTTGATCCAATCCTTTCAAACAAATTAATTTCAATGCTTTCGCCCATTTTTAGCGCGATCAATTTGATCCAATCCTTTCAAACATTTTTATTGCAGACAAATAACGCATTTGAATATTTTTTATTGTAAAATTTACATATCCGCCGAAACTCTTTGCAAAATTATATTCACTCGATTTTAACGATTCATAAAGCGAATGATACTCGATGCACATAATTTCCACCGACATAATATCGATGTACCAATGGCAAAATGTGTTTTAACATTTTTTGACACAGGAAGATGTTAACAACCGGATTTATAATAAAAACACATTTATAGGTTATTGTTGTCTCGTTGTTGTTTTAGATATGCAAATATTAAGAAAGGTAACCTTACCTTTTAAAATACCTACAGTCATTTGTTTCTAATAGATGTTTGTTTATAATCATGTTGTTTGTTGACTTTCAGGATAAAAAACATTCTAAACCAATGCAGATACACAACTGGGCCTCAATTGTGCTATTTTATACGGTTTTACCGTTCGGACGGAACGTTTTGGTTTTGGTTTAGATTTGGTTTAGCTGAAGTAAAAATGCTATCGCAATATCTTTTTCTGAACGGTTAAATCGCACAATACAGAAAATTCGATCGAACGGACATCAAACGTTACGCCAACGTATCTTCTTCCGAAAAAAGCTAAATCGTTACCGTTAATATAATTTGCGCGATACGAATTGTGCATAACGTAACGTTTTTGGTTGTGGTTTTGTTTTGGTAGTATCGTTCAAAATTAGCGCGATTGACGCCCTGGTCTCGCACCTATCAATTGAAACGAAGTTTCATATATCACACTTGCATACTTATTTTTACTAAATCTCTTTTTAATTTTATTATGTGTTTAGCTCAGCAACAGAAAATTTTTTAAATTGCAAAACATACAAGAAAGCTTCGATTCCCCTTAGTGTAAAGTGAAATGTCTTATTTTGTATTTTTCTCTTATCTTTCGACTATTGTTTTATTTACAACCCGCGAAAAGATGATGAATGCGATCGGACGACACCCAGAAATATTATAAGTAGGTGTATCTATAGTAATCTTGGTTACCTATACTTCGTAGCATTTTCATAATTTCAGCAAATATAATTTAACATTCTTTTTTTATTGTGGGATTTGACCAAAACCATTGTTATATTTAATTTAGTTAAATACTGTTTGTATTGTAGTTCTTAAAGACTGTTTAGTGCGCCTATCAATCAATTGGTATGTAATCGGTTTAATCGAATGCAATTGTCTTGGCCTTCCTTCTGAGAACAGCGCTGACGATTCCTTGGCAAACATCATTAATTATTGATTGACTGACTCTTAATTTTATTTTAGACAAACAAAATTGGTAAGAGACCCGAACAAGAGGGATGGCACGAATCTGAATGCTTTAAAGAACTGATTAAAGTACAAAAATGAACGCAGGGAGAGTACCTACAGCGGAAGGCTTTTTCCCAACAATGGGACAGCTACGGCTGATGATTTAAAAGTAATAGGCATTATATAAATTATTAATAAATACAATACAAATAAACGAAAATATTATAATCTAAACTATAATAAAACTGTAACAGAAGTGTGTCTGTACATTGAAGATATTTACAAAAAAAAGATTACAATATGGTTTTTAGCTGTCCCTGATTCCAAATCACTTGGATTTTTTGTCTGTCTGTTTGTTTGTGGGTTTGTTTGTTTGAGTATCACGCAAAAACTACTGAACCAATTTTGATGAAACTTTTTTGTTTGATAGCTTATGATCTGACTTAAAATCTGGTATATAATTTATGCGGACGAAGTCGCGGGTAAATGCTCGTAAATAATGTTACTGCACATTAAAGATACCAATAACATGCAAATTGGGCTTTTAATACCTATTGCAATCGGTATTGGAGACACTTACGGTCCAACGTGGGTACCTATAGCACAGAATATAATAAGAGTAAGTGCTCTATAATTTTTTAATCGCAAAGTTATCGAAATTTGTTTTTCGGAGGATACCAGTTTTCAATTTATTTTAGGTAAGTAGGTACCATAAAGGTATCATATAGAGGAACTGACAGTTGAGAGAGCGAGATGTACCTAGCGGCGCCACTGTATAATAGAAAGAGATACGTGACGCGACGCAATAGAACCGTTTTTGGGAACTGGTCAGCACAATCGACTGGGTAAATATTCGTGCTCTGTGAATAATTAGTGAATCTAAAGTGAAGTTGTCGATTATTTTGTGAAATATACTAACACTATTTCATTAAATTACCTAAGATTTCACGTTAGATTCACAATTATACACAGAACTCGAAGTTTTAGGGTGCCGATAAGTGCCGACAAATGCAAAAAAACGATTTCATTTGACAACTCATGTCAGTGACTCTATTCCGACAGGTATAATAACTTTATGGTAGGATTGGTAGGTACATTCAATAATTTGTGAACTTACCTAACCTCTAGTACCCAATGGAGAGAACTACTACTTGACTACTACACCAAAAATCGAACACATTTATAACAATAAAGTTGGATCATCAAGTATCAAAACGTTTGCATACCAAAATCAAAATGAGATCTTAGCATGCAACAAGCATCCCAAAGTAACATTTCGTCGGTCTGGTGACCCGTTTTCGTCTACAGCTTTCCTTCCTCATAGCCAACAAAAATAAATACATATGCCGCTGCCAATATTTTGGCTGTTTACCCGATCCCGAAGTTTTTATTCGATCTTCGATAGTGACATTAATACAGTGGTAGAAATTATTTTGTCATTTAGAATTACACCTTGTCTTATAAAATACTTAAAGAAAGCATTTTGATGGTATTGACCAAAGACTTCTTTGGTTTTGACATGTATACAGATGGTGACGGTTTTTTAAGGGGATGGATTGAGACCATCAAACAGAAGCACTTTCTCTATAGGGTCAACATATAGAAATCGTGTATAAATTTAATGTTTCCCGTGATAGGGATATCAAGGGATTAGCCGTAAGGATGTAAGGTAAATGTGAACTGTAACGACGGTTTTCAAGCTTTTCGTTATACTTAGTTATGTTTTTAATTATTAGAAAAATTTTAAAAGGACCTCAAATCTAAAAACCGTGTGTATAGTCGAGAAAGTAAGTTGAAACCTTGGTAGGTTTCAACTTACTTTCTCGACTATTCAAACAATGGTTTGTTTGAATATAATTCAGAAATTAATCAACTTTTTCGTTGCCGGCTGGCCGAAATCGACGACTGACAATAAGCATAAAGCATAGCAAAATGTGGTTGTGTAATATGATAGATTTTTTTAAAATGTAAAAGTTCTAAACTCACATGGAGATCACACTGTTTCAGTTGTTTCTAATTACTAAAATTCATTAGTAGGCACAGACTTCTGTATTACAATAAACAGAAGTCTGTGTTTAGTAGGCAATTACATTTTTTTTTGTTGAGTTTGGAAAACCCCAAGTATCCTATGTTACTTCTAATACCTCCAAGAATGTGTGTACAGACTACAGAGATTCATGATAAGCGTAAAAAACATACATTCACATTTATAATATTAGTAGGGATTATTTGAGGGGTTCGTGGCGCGGCTAGCCGTCTGTACTTTCTATTCAAACTCCAGCCGCTACCATCTCGGTGTGAATTGAGCCTTCGTAGGTTCCACAAATATTAAATAGGATTTGATATGCAATATACTTACTTACCTGCAAGAGCAATTGTTTATTAAAACAATGCATCGACCAACATCGGTAAGCAAGGTCGCGCCTTACCCGATAACTGATTGATTGCTCTAGACACCAGCTGCATCGCAAACATGATCGTACGTGGTCTTATGCAATTTTAAGCTAGCCTTTAATCTAAGGTTTAACAGCCGATATCATCACATACAGAGTCTAAAGTCTTTCTTAATGTGCTGAAGGTTTTTTAAGGAGATGATCAGACCATATTTGGGGTGGTTGGGGATCTACCTCCTAGCGGTCCACCCCGGGCAACGGCATCACAAACTACCAAGTTTGTGGTGTCGGCTGAACGATCCCCCACAGCGGTGTGGTAGGCTCTGCAAGGAGCCGCCTGGCTCGCGACCACCCTCCTGCCGGAGTCTGGCGCCAAGCAGCTTGCTGCGTTCCGTCAGTGTGCAGGAGTGCCAGTACCATTCTGGGTAAGCTGGCTACATCTTCGACCCCATCTTTGTCCTGTGGACTAGATTGAGGTGAAGAGCAAACCCATCGATAATAAATAAATAAAAAAAACCATCAAGTTAAACAACTTTCTTTATGGGACTGATATAAATACAACGAAAAGAAAAATTAACTGTTCCTCCAAAATTAACAGGTGATCCGTGTGATGTCATACTTATTTAATGAAGATTTTTTTTTTACCGATATCAGTTGTTGTCCTAACTCTACATTTATATTCTATTTATTATTCTGGCTCAATGACGTTCTGGCTAGATAAACTTGGTTGTCTAATATCATTCCTTCAATGATTAATAAATTGTGTTTTCCTCACCCAGTGACACATCTACATGCCTCTCAGAAACGGAAGTACAGGCAAGGCACGGACCACGGAAGCGATTAATTTGGTTAAAAAGAGATTCTTTAAGCGCGAGAGACGCGTGCGCTTCCGTCCTTCAAAAACTTACACCGTTCAGTTTTTTCAAAAGTCCAAATATAGAATAGTTTGGTTTTTTTGCTTAACTAGGTATCCGCTGGTTGAAATAGCTAAGTCCGATGCTTAATGATGTCCTGCTGAAGTTTGAATGTATGGAATATATTGTATACTTTTACAATATAGTATGTGAAGTGACCTTTAAATTTTTTCTATAGAACTTTAGGTCTAAAAGAGAATGTATTAAATTGTGATAAAATGTAAAAAAACTTAGGTTCATTGATAGTGCGTGTTCATAGAAGATACCAAATGTATGAATAGGATTTGTTTAACATACTAAGTTTGGCGTAGTAATTTCGATCAGCAATAATGTTTATTTATATGCGTAAAGTCGTCATATATCTAATCCATTAAAATAGTTGACCTGTCCTTCTTGAGTCCTTCTTTCGTTATAAACCCAATGCTACTAAAAGTTACTTTAAAAATAAAGCCGGCCAAGTGCGAGTAGGGCTACTCGGGCACCGAGGGTTCCGTACCACACCACCACAGAACACAACATTATTATAACTTAGAAAAAAGAAACTTTTTTTGTTTGGGACCTTTAGCGCAAGACCGACTCACACTTGGCCGGTTTTTAGTATATGTTTTTATTCTGTAGAGTTTGCTCTATAATCACACTAAGTTTGACGCTTGTATGTATTGCCGTTTTTACGATAGAGCTTGAAGAAAAAACGTTGATAAAAACTAGTTTCTTGTTGAGAACCCCCCTTAATTTTTAACTTTTTGACATTTTTATTATTTGTTAACAAATCCGCCGTAATAACGCATAATCTGAGAAAATTTCAACTATCTAGCTATTACGGTTCAAAAGTTACAGCCCTAAATAGGTAGGACAGACGGACGGACGGACAGACGGACAGACGGACAGACGGACAGACGGACAGACGGACAGACGGACAGACGGACAGACGGACGGACGGACGGGCGGACGGACGGACGGACAACGTAGGCTTAGTAATTGGGTCCCGTTTTCACACTCTGGGTACGGAACCCTAAAAATACCTTATGCTTTGGCCCTCCACGTTATGCACTAATTGTAAACAGTACAACCGAGATCAACAGTAGCAAGTGTTCATAGCACGTAGCATTAACAATGAAGTCCGACAAGTCCGTGAGATTCCTATAAACTGTTCATCACAGGCTTGGTATTAGTAAAGCAAGCCTCCCTTTCTAACAAACAAACTTTTGCAATTAGCCATCCCGCTTCAATTGAAAGTAAGATCGCAAAAAAACGTATTTTTCATCAATATCTTTTCTCTTGGGTGTTTGGGGAAAAATCCATCGGGTAGAAGCCCTGCTATAATTATTTACCGTTCAAATGATGGTGATGGTATATTCAGAAGAAATGGTGTAGGGTGATTCTTGTAAAACTGGTTATAAATCTGAAATCGAGCTTACTTTGCTCCTCTTTTCTATCGTGAAAATTTAATAGAATCGTGTTTTCAACGGTTAGATGCTCTGCAGAAAAAACGTATCTACACTGTATGTGAAGTTGTGAACTATATAAATATTAAATGTAATAATTTGGTTATCAAAAATCGGTTCGAAAACAGACAAAATAGGTATGACCCCCTCTTAAACTACTATATTAGTATACTACACTAGATTATGACCGCGCCTTCTTCCGCGTGGGGAATACAAACTTTGATTGATTTTAAACTAAGATGTTTTATTTTAAACGGTTGTTCTTTGTTTTTTTTTCAAGAGTAGGTATAACGTATCTATCATAACATAAGTTTCAATGAACGCAGGGAATACGATTTACACATGCAAATTCAATACCCCGTTCGTTGCACCCTTTGTAAGTGTTGTTAAAAAACACATTTCATAATTTATTTGTAAGAGTATGTTTGTGTGAGAGTATGTATGCTGGTGTACTAAGTTACATGTTGAACACGCGGTACGCAACTTTTATAGGTATACAATAAATGTAGGAAAAACTGTTCATTATGCCGATAAGAAAACGCTTTTCCACAGTAAGTTAGCCATGTCAAAAGCTACCAATACACGTTGTGACAGACAGACGGGCGCGAAGCATAGGAAGTCATTAGTTACGGACGATACCAGCTATACCTACTACGACAATGATGTACTTATTTTTAACGATTTGGTATTCAGAATATAATGTATAATAAACTAAACATTAGTATAATTTGTCATGTGAGGGAAAACCGGTCGGTATGATACTTACTACCAATTGCAAGGTCCTGTGTTCAATTCAAACACGATGCTTTTTTTGAGACTTTGTAGCCTTATTTTAGGGTCCGAATAAAGTAGATGACATTGTATTTTAAAATAGAAAAGATTTACTTTTTGGTAGTCCACTTTCGTAGGTTATTATCGCTGGAAATCTTATTTTCGTCCCTTCCTGTTCAGGACAGTAGCCTCTAGGGTCCAAATAATCCTATGATAGCCAAGTAGGAGATGGCACCAGACGTTCATCCTAACAATTTTATGCTTTACACAAAAGGAGAATATTGCTTAAGATATTAAGGGTAGTTTCCATCAAAAAGTATAGTTGAATTGAAAGTAAATAAAAGTTGAAATATGATGCTCTGAGACAAAAAGCTATCACCCGGAAGCAGGGAAAGGTATTGTCCTATCGTGTCACTGAATACGTTTAAGTCTCAATACCTACTTTTTGGTGCAAACCAGCCTTAGTCCAAATAAAGGAAAAATTTAGATCATATAACTAGGGACCAGGAGTGCTATTTTTGAAACTCATTTGCTAAACTCACCAGTTGTAAATGACAAAATTGTTATGGAGACGTGCATCTTTCTACTGCTGATTTGACGTTCTAAAATTATACTTCAGGAGTGCGATTTCTGAAAGTCAAATCAGCAGTAGAAAGATGCATATCTCCATAATAATTTTGACATTTTCAACTGCTGAGTTCAGCGAATGAGTTTCAAAAATCGCACTCCAGCCTTACGTTAGCATTTCCCCTTTGCCAAGTTACAAGATCAATTAGTCATTTGCATTTACATTACATTTTTATACCTTATCTTATCAGTAAATAGGACAGCCTATTAATTGTATAACAATAACTTCAAACTAATCTCGTTTGGGATCATGATTTGGGGTTCACACGAGATTTAACAATCAAAAATTAGAATCTAAATTTATGGAATAAAATCCAAAGTTTCGGATTTCATGCTACTTCGTCCCGCGCAAAAAGTAGTAGAAAAGTTTGTTAGTATAGAATTACACGCGTAACTCGTCCATTTGTTATATGGTCCAAGGATAAAATCGGTGTTGTGTCGTACTGGAGATCCAGATACTTGATGATATCTTGCGATTGTTCCACCGACTGACGATACGAGCTAGCCGCTCTCAAATAATATAAAGACGATGTTATAAGTTTAGATTAACAAAGCGAATAAAATAATACAGGTTAAAAATGAATGGTTCATTACGAAGTTGAAATGACAATGCATGTGTTTTGTTGTAAAAATCGAGATAATTGATCATCTACAATGCACTTTTACATTAACGTGTATTGTACAGTAACGCCTACGTCCAGTAAACCCACATTTTGTACAGTTAATCTATGTTTAAGCCTACGCTACCGGCGTGATAGCCAATAAGCTGGTGTAACAAGATAGTTTCGAAAATTTATTGATGATTTACTCACTACTTACAGAAAATTCTAAGACAAACTACGACTGAACCGTTTGTATACGGCATTGGCCAAGAATTTTCGCTTACTGTTTATGGTTTTTTTTTTTTTTTTTACTGATTTAAACAGCTTTATTTACAACAGAATATATACATATACAAATATAACCCTAAACCTAAAGAAAAATAAAAGAATTAAAAACAAAACTTATACCTACTATAAATAAAAAATATCTTCTAAATTGCCGCCGCTTGGCGGCAGGGTGCCCAGTAGGCTGGCAGCGTTGCCTCTTTGTATGGCCAGACTGATTCGCTGGCCAAGGTAGCTGCCAGCCCTCTGGTCACCCGAGGCCTCGATTAGGCGCGCCGATAATTATTTAAATAATCGCGTTTATGTTGACTTTGTGGTGACGAAACTTCATTTTTAGGGTTCCGTACCCAAAAAGGGTGAAAACGGTACCCTATTGTTAAGCCTACGTTGTCCGTCCGTCCGTCCGTCTGTCTGTGCTACCTCTTTAGGGCTGTAACTTTTGAACTGTAAGAGCTAGATAGTTGAAATTTTCACAGAATGTGCGTTATTACGGCGGATTTTCTAACAAATAATAAAAATTAAGGGGGGTCCTCATACAAGGAACTAGTTTTTATAAACTTTTTTCTTCTCGCTCTATGGTAAAAACGGTAATACATACAAGTTTGACGCTTGCGTCAAACTTGGTGTGATTATAGAGCAAACTCTACAGTATAACAACAAATAATAAAAAGTGGCCAAGTGTGAGTTGGTCTCGTGCTTAATGTCCAGGAGTAAAAAAAAATTTGTTTACCCTAATATGTTGTGGTGGTATGGTAAGGAACCCTCGACCTCGGTGCGCGAGTAGCCCGTCTCGCACTTGACCGATTTTATTTGTTGTTTTTAAAATGACAGTTTTTTAAATGCGTTTTACAAACTTCAAGCAGTAAAATATTTCCCACCATTATAAACCTAAGTAAATTATTGTATACTAGCTTACATGAAAATTTGCATTTTAATAATATACAGGGTGTATAATAATAATTAAGTACGGTACATATCAAAGGGCTTGCTTTAGAAACAGAATAACTTTCACTATGGAGTCAACATCGAAATCGCGAAAAAAAAAATCTGCTGTGTCATAGAAAAAAAAATGGCAATAGCTACTAAACCAAAATAACGAAACAGCAATTGTTTTTCGCCAATTGAAAGTTGGTCCCATTTGCATTTGAACTATCAATCGCTAGTAAACTTATGATTGAAATACTCGTGTATCTAATACTTGACGAGGCATGTTGTTGCGGATGCCTATTGTTGTATTTGTTTATGTATTCTAGAAATAGAGGTTATTAAATATTATAAATATTTTTGTTTATTTTTGACCACAGAGTAAGTACTAGGTTAGACGAAGATTGCATGTGGATAATTTTACGTTTTTTTTAGAATGGTATCTCTGCCGATGTATGTTGCGGAACGTTGATAATGTTTTACTTTTTTTACGAACCCTACGTTTCTGATTCTGACATTTTGTAAATTTAGTTGTGCTTTTTTACAATTTTTCCTAATAATAACTACACACTAAATAACACACTATTGCGTAGTAAATCGAGAGAAAACTGTATTTTGTTCAATCAGTCACACTACCTATCTGTAAATAAACTACTTTCTTATAAGTTTACTTGCATAATACGGCACCAAATGTATGTTATTTTGAATATGTAATTCGAACAGTACTTTTGAATTTACCGGATTGGATGCAAATCTGTCGTAGTAAAATTATGGTTTGTTTTGTGCCAGGTGGACATTTCATGAGTTGTCCTACCATATCGGCTTTAGACATCAAAATAGCCTTTAGTCAATTCTATTTTATGGCTCGGTTGTATTAATAATGAATGACACATCGTATTGCTTCGTATGCGGTTTATTACTGAGTGGTGCGATTTTTGAAACTCTAACGTTGAACCAGTTGAAAATGTGAAAGTTACTATGGAGATACGCATCTTTCTACTACTAATTTGACTTAAAAAATCGCACTCGTATGATTTTTGAAATTCAAATCAGCTGTAGAAAGATGCATATCTCCATAGTAATTTTGACTTTTTCAACTGCTGAGTTCAACGTGTGAGTTTCAAAAATCGCACTCCAGTATCACAATTTAAAAGTTTAGAAGGACAATAGGTACCTACGTACCTATATGGTTTTTTAAATGCAGAAAAGGAATCACAAGGACAATATTGTTTAATGGTTTACTGACTTGTGGTTCGATTATGAATGCAATCTAACTGTAGGAGGAGGCTTGCACTTTAAATATTTTTTAAGTAGAACCTAATTAGAAACGCTAGATTTTGTTTGAGTTAATTATTAGTAGGTAGGTACCTATAGGTAGGCTAGTATTACTATACTTTTAAGACAAGAACTAACTTATCATTCTTTTTTCGAGTCCACTTTATTTAAGTAGCTGAAACGAATACTCTAAATACCGGGACTGAATCCAGAAAACTTTTCTAGACATCTAAAGTAAAATGGCTACAAAGGTACTATAGATGTACTTACAACTCTCAAATAAACGGAATATTCCTCAAGTAATGTATTGAATCAAAACATGAAGTGAGTGGGCGATACGTTACCTTTGTATTGTAAAGATAGCAATAATGTATGAAGCCGTGCACAGCGTGCTTGTTCTCATTATAAAACTGATAAAACTATAAAAGGAGGAGCAGGTAACTGACCATACAATACTAAATAATTATGGAGTTTAGTAGTTTTTTATACTATGAATTCATTTTAAAGGCTGGAGAATTTTTGTCTATGAAAAGGAAATTTAGCAAAAAATAATTTGTACTTTCCATATTAAATGCAAAGCTGATCAAACGTTTGTACGAAAAGTAGATATTTGTTTTTGCGAATTTTCCTTATCATTAAATGGCGAATGTACTTGTTAAGAGCCTATGTCGAAAAATAATTTTAGCGAAACGGACGTGTGATAGCTTATATTACTGCCAGATGCGAGAGAAAGAGATGGGGCGGCGCGCGCGCCTGGAACGAATCGAGCGAAAAAACAAACTTTATTTAATTGTGATTGTACTATTTATGTTAGTTCAATTCTGCTCTAATCGAAACTTAGATAATAGCAATCTCTTTTTTTTAAATCAAGTCTGATGTTTCTATTATTCACTGTTTAGCAGTTACAAGCGTTTATAGACAAAAACGGAGGCTACTTTGGCTTGTTTTTCTATCGAGAAAATTTGTCTTAATCGTGTTTTGGCTCTAATCAAAACTTCAATTATATGTTCAATTTACACATATCCACAAATCATACTCCTACTGTTAGTACTTCATGATATATGGAGCTTTGTAGAATCCTATTTTTTTTACATAGCCCCTTAAATAGATAAATAGATAACTCGTTTAGTTGCTCGTTTTTTTCGAGGTCATTCCTGTAATGGCGGGTTTAATAATTTAATTTAGTTTTTATAAATAAAACGTCAAGATGAATCTGCACGAGAATATAATGGGCCTGTTAAAAGAATTATTTCCAGGTTTAAGCACAGTTTCTTAAACCAGGAAATCCTTGGTTCTGGTTAACTAGTTCGATATTATTATGAACACCACCTATTCTGTGCCTGAACACTATAGGTACTATAGTATACTTATTATGCAACTATATTATAAGTTCAGTGGTTCTACATAGTTCAGAGTCCGAATAGCCTTAATGCAAGCCAACCTTCGTTAGGAGATGGCGCCACAAGAAGAAGTATAGGTATATAAATTGATTCAAGAAGTTTTGCTAACTGCGATTTAAATTAAAAGAACAAAACGTATTCGTTATTGTAAGTTCATTAGTTGCAACATGCACAATTACTTAGTGCGGTGGTAGTTATGGAACGCAGGAAGTCTTGTTTTAGATGCTAACCTAATGTTTGTTATTACAATGTTAACAATTAGTGCTACTCGCCGGAAATAATATGTAGATGCAGAATTTAATAACAGAAAATTATTTATCCACAACTGAAAAATATAATTAGCTATTTGGCATTTAGAGTAAGAAGTAGGTAATTTTAGTTTAGTTTATTTTGTTAATCCCCCGATGCTGAGTGACGTTATAAGGTTTGTCAGGTCTGTCTGTGTGTGTGGTGTGTGTGTGCGTGTGTGTTATTTAATAAATTGGTAACTTAATTCATATAAATGTATGTTATCAAGATTGCTTTTAGCTAAAGTATTTGCTCCGTTAAACGAATCTCTACATATCATTGAGCAAAGTTATTACGAGCTCTACTATAAAATAGTAAATGAGAATTGTATAGGTTATGGTCAAAGTGTGAACATAAAACCTCCAAGCTTCAAAGACATAATGTTAAAACAATATTTTCAATGTAATGACATTTTTATTAATTGTTGATTACAAAAAAACGACTTACTTAAAAATAATAATGTATACTTATTTGTAAACCTTCTACAATTGACATCCAACATTGTTACAAATTCTGTTGATGAATTAGGCATTTTGGAATTATTTAAAGATTTGAAGGAAATGTGTTAAATGTGTAATAAATGTGTTTCTACCAAACAGTTTGAGAAACATCAATAAAAATAGCTGAGACTACATAATTCTGCTCTAAATGAAATGGGGCGTATATTCACGATCAAAAGATTGCAGTTCATAAAAGCATTTATTAACAGTTCATTCATTCGCCGTTGTTGTTCAGAGCCCTAAGTATAGAGCCGGGTCTTTAAATAGACTTCATTCATTCCGAATATTTCGATCACTCCTATTAATCATAGTATTTTATCGATTCAGCATCAATGACCACTAGAATCCAATTTGTTTAATGTTAAGTTATCGACTATGAAAACATGAGATGAGTTTTAAGAGTGAATTCCCAGTTTGTTACATATCTTTCAACGCGAAGCGGTCTGGAAGGGAGGAACTTAATTTACTGTAAATGGCCTTGGCTGCACTACAAATGGAATTTAAGAATAATTTGAAACTAATGTTGTTTCCATTGCTTCGGAATACACGGAAGCCGGAACGACAGATGGACAGACGATCCGTAGAATAGATACAAATTATCTTCCTAGAATTAGTTGCCGAAGGAAATTCACATCCTCTTTCAAAAATATGGTTTCTTACAATCACACACCCCTTTTGCGGCAATGATAGGATGTCCGGATGGGCATGGACGAGGCGGTCTAGATTGTCTCTCAATTTATTAATATTTAGATTTTTGCTGTTTCGTAGATCACAACATTATTAAGAGTGAATTTAGACGGTGATTCACGGTCATGCACTGTTGTATTCCCGTCGGATCTCGCTTCTTTCCACGTCGAACATTAGTCAGTGGTTAGTTTCTTAGAAAACTATACAATTAACATTAACATTTTCTAAAATTGTTTACCACATCCTTTACAATTACAATACTAACTTAACAATCGATAATACCTACATAATGTTTTGAAATGCCTATTATGTAGTAAGCAGGTAGAATAGAATCTATCTGCTTACTAATTTCAAGAAAATTCCACCATTTCACATTGAACAGACGCCAAAGTTTGTATAAAAAAACGAAAACACAAGAGTAATTAATCAACAGACAAGTAAATCATAGGGAACCGTGTCAATTACATAACGAAATGTACAAGTTACGTTTTCCTCTAATTTTCACGCAACGACATAGAGTTGGACAAAGACAGAAATAAAACAATTGCCACGCGTGCCGTCCAAAATGTTTGTGAAGAAAGAGATCGACATGATTGCCACAGTTGCAGTCCGCGGCCTGCGCACACGCAGTGCTACGCCACCGCTGAAAGCTCTCCGCTGATTATCTCTCCTTCAGTCACTCAGTCAGTCTTAACGCGAAGCTCGAGACGTACGGTTGTCCCACCGAATACGTTTTCCTGAAAATTGACTTTTTGACGTCGTCATTTCAACGGATTTTGGAACAGAACCGTGTTGAAGTGACTGTGACATTAAATTTTCTGTGGCAATTGATTCTGTTTGATAGACTATTTTGCCGTGTGATATTGCCTTCGTTTTGCGGATGCCCCTAGTGGGGATTGTATTCATTCCGAGAAGCTGGTAAGCCGATTTGTGTTATTTTAAGATATAATTAAATATAGAACGGCGGCATATATGAAAACGTAATTAGTTTCATATTCTGTATGATTCACGATTTCTAGAATTGGTATTGACATTGATTTGAAAAACTCCTTAAATAAACTAACTTTTGCGAATTCGAAGTACCTAGGTATTTGGCGGGAAACCGTAAGCTTACATTACGTTCCAGGAGTGCGATTTTTGAATCTCATACGTTGAACTCAGCAGTTGAATGTATGGAGATACGCATCTTTCTACTGCTTGCTGATTTGACTTTCAATAATCGCACTCCTGGAGTATGATTTTTTAATTTCAAATCGGCAGTAGAATGATGCACGTCTCCATAGTAATAATGAAATTTTCAACTGCTGACTTCAAAGAATGAGTTTCAAAAATCGCACTCCTGGGATCCAGTGCCAATTGCAACAATAGCGTAATAATAGGTAGGTACATAATATAGTTTGAACTTTTTCAGATTGTATTTTTTTATGAAAAGCTTATTTATAAGCCGTGCTGCTACAACTGTTCGTTTTAAGATACCTTTTACCGTTCACTGGCACAATATTAAAGATTTCTCAATAATGAAAACCCAAAATGTACAATATTTTTAAAGGTTTTAAACATTCCACTTTTATAAATATCGAAATAAATGTAAAAGTAACAGGTTTTTCTTCGTTTTTCCAATTTGTATGTTTAAACCTATAAAAAGCCAATGTACATTGTATAATAATAGATTTAAGGCTTTTGTTAATTGGGAAATCATAAATATTGTGGTGAGGGCGCCACTGAATGGTAAAAGGAGCTAGTCAGTTCTTTGTTGTATGAAGCTAAATTTGCAACTACCCTTAGTACCCACGTTTTTACAAAATACAAAACAAAAACTTAAGTAAAAATGTATTTTGAGGTCAAAATAATTAACTTCTAACTAAACGGTTTTTATTTGCATAGCAGTAGTGGAATAATCCCGCCGACTTAGTAACTATTTCAAAAACTCATAAGTCTCATAACTCAAAGACATAAATTAAAATTCAGAAAAATTTAATTTTTTTTTAGAAATAGAAATTAAAATTAAAATTTATAAAAATGTAAATTTAGAAACGTACAATAATTTATTTTATCTTTAGTAAAGTACTACTAAAAAAAGTTAAAACATTTTTTATTTATTTTACTTACCAAGGTCTTCAATGCTCATCTTATTGAATAAGAATCGAACTCAAGACCCTATAAGCATTCATTCGGCATCATAACGCATAACACGTGGCAAACAATGTGTTTTTGTTACTAAAGCAACAGAGAAATGAGTAGAGTCGCTCGTTTACAAACAATACTATCTGTTACGATTACGACAACGCACAACTACGATTTCTAAAATTTGAATATAATAATTTATTTGCATTTTTCTTTAACGTATTTACACAATACAAGACGCAAATCCGCTTTTTGGCTTATTAAAGACTGGCGATTTTCTTTAAAACTTGGACCCCTAAACCAAATCTGGAATTACCATAGTCAACGCTCACATTACTGTGACATTAGGTCAATTAGTATAAAATTTTGTAAAAATCTATTCGTTTTGGATTAAACTGGTATTATTATAGTTCACAAGCTAATTTAAGCACAAAAAATGCCCCACAGGTATAATTTTATTAACGAATATATGGACCTGCCGGGTAAATTGCGTCGTTATACATGTCAAATCTCCATACATGCACTTCACTGCCTGATACCCGGCAACTAGGACGTTTGAAATTGAAATTTTCAATTTCGACACGTTAAATGATATTATAATGTCATGTCGCTCACTGACTTTTTTTTATTTGTAAATGTTTATGTATTTACACACATTGAATAAGGAAACAAATATGGAAACACTTTGGTACCTATTGATATTAAAACGACAGTGAAATATTTGTTAACATCTCATCGAAGTCTCTACCTTTCTCGCGCCATGCCATCTACCATCCCTAGCGTGCTGCCGATGCTACAAATTTAATTTCTTGCGAAAATAATTACGTATATCACTGACAATTTTTAAATCACAACTCATCATAACTTTTTGCACTTTACAAATAATTAATTTAATTCAATTCTGAACAAGGATCCAACAATAAAAAAATTGATTGGGTTCTGAAATGGGATTTAATTTACCACAATGGTCATGCGTGGATTAAATGCTGCTGCTAGCTGAAGAACAACTCATTCTACAAGAATCTCTAAATACGATTAACAAACCAAAACTTTTAACACAATGGTCGTCTCTTCTGAATCCATGCGACTCTGTTCTTTCCGGTAACCCATAACGTGTGCCGAACACGTGGTTCCGAAGGTAGCAAAAAACAAATGAAGATGTTATTCTATTCGTCCCTGCCTGTCGTAGTTTACTTACCGCTACATGTCAAGCTGACTAGTAATTAAGATTACATTTTTCATATCATCATAGTCATTTACTTGTTGTCCTTCGTCACCATGGATCATAAATTCATTTGTAATTTAAAAGTAATAAAGCTAGAATTTTTACAGCTATAATGGAACGTAGATACAATAGTTTTGGTAGTTGATTTTTTGTGGCTGACGTATTTACCTATATATATGTTCGAGCTCCACATTCGTTCTTTTGATATTTCAGGGAAAGGAACTAGGGAATTCAGGTACACTACACTACATTCAGACTGTTTTGGTTACGATTAGTATAAAATAGTTTACGTCACTTGTATCATCATCATCATAATAAGCCGACGACGTACGCCCCAGCGTAAGGCACATGCCTAAAAAAGAGGATGTGAGGTGTAGGTATTTGTGTGAAAATGATAATTTCCTTTGTCGGATTTTTTGATTATCTTAAATAGTAGGTACGTGTACCATAAAACTCGTAACTTCGGGCTTCGCCCACTTTTACTGATTTCTAATGCATGTTTTCGATGGGGTAAACAAGGGTAAATGAAATATGTACAAAAATAAAAACATAATTTTGTAATTCGTAATGAAACTCGTAGTCTGCTGCTACGGTAGAACAAAAGACATCAACGCTACGGAATCATTCATTATTTTATTATTTTGGGTCGGTTTATTTACAATTTTTGAAAAGTGATTATTAGGTACACACGTCAACCTATACAAAACCAAAATAAGCTGACCGTGCGTAGGACGTAACGTATAACGTCACGCAACCAGCTTATATTGGTTTTTAGGGTTCCGTACCCAAAGGGTGAAAACGAGACCCTATTACTAAGCCTACGTTGTCCGTCCGTCTGTCCGTCCGTCCGTCCGTCCGTCTGTCCGTCCGTCCGTCCGTCTGTCCTACCTATTTAGGGCTGTAACTTTTGAACCGTAATAGCTAGATAGTTGAAATTTTCTCAGATTATGCGTTATTGCGGCTGATTTGTTAACAAGTAATAAAAATGACAGAAAGTTAAAAATTAAGGGGGGTTTTCAACAAGAAACTAGTTTTTATCAACGTTTTTTTCTTCACGCTCTATAGTAAAAACGGTAATACATACAAGCGTCAAACTTAGTGTGATTATAGAGTAAACTCTACAGAATAACAACAAATACTAAAAACCGGCCAAGTGTGAGTCGGTCCTGCGCTAAAGGTCCCGAACAAAAAATGATTTCTTTCTAAGTTAATAATGTTGTGTTCTGTGGTGGTGTGGTACGGAACCCTCGGTGCGCGAGTAGCCCGACTCGCACTTGACCGGTTTTATTATTGTATAGCTTGATTTGTCGCCGTGTGTGTATGCCGCCTACTTATATAGAACTGATTAAAAAAAACATATCTTTTTTTTGTATAAACAAATCAACTACACATAAAACCTAAGCAAAACAATATGGCCTAAACTTAGATAATAGGTATCTAAGTTCTGTCCTTTTTTTCTTTTAAAGCTTTTTTTTTGTTTTTTCACGATTAGTCATAATAGGACAAATCTTATATCAGAGATTAGATTAACTTACACAAAATTATATAAAAATAACATCTGATGCTCAGATAAGGGTCGCACGCGTATCCAATAGGCAAACAATGCTAAAAAACGATTCGTTGTGTTTACTGTCCAAGACCTACAAAAAGGAGAACATTGTAAAGTAAAAGTACGCCATATCGGTGATGATTTATGAACTGACGAATGAAAGGCAACAAAACTGAGGTTAGTCACTCTGTGTCGTCGACTAGATTTAAATAGATTTGGAATTTGTTGACTCGTTTCTAGTAGGTCACTTCGCTTGCATTCATATTATATTCAACTATTTTATTTTATTTTCTATGGATTCTTTACCAAAATCCAACGAATCAAAGATCATAAAAATAGGTCCTAGGTGCCGTTGTTTTTGAGTTAAAAATGGTGTAACTAACCCAACTTTGTTCTTCTAATATGCTGAAGGTTTTTTAAGAGGATGATCAGACCATCAAACTGAAAAACTTTCTCTATGGGACCAATAACGAAATTGCGTAAAAAAATCAGTTGTCCCATACATTTGAGTCGAGTAGGTTTGCAGTTTAGTATGGAACAGCAGATTTTTTTTCACTTTCACTTTTGACAGGAGATTCATAATTAGGTACAACGGCGACACATCAAGCTACGCAAAACCACAGATAAGATAATACTATAGCAAAACCAAAATGAGCTGGTCGCGCGTAGGCAGTGTAATGTATAACGTCGCGCGGCCAGCTTATGTTGGTTTTACGTAGTTTGATGTGTCGCCGTGTGTACGATAGAATTACTTAGATTTATGAAGTCTTCTACGTTATAACAACGACCGGCTGCACGCCGACAACACTAACAATTGAACGATCACTATGCATAATTGCATATAGCCAGGTATAACCTATTTATATTTTCTAATGATGCAAATAACCACTAATTTCGGTAGAGCTATCATTATTTTTACTAATAGACCGCAATACGCTTACAGCCTCATAACAACATAAACTATAGGTACCAATGAGTGATAGAATCTATAAATGAACTCATTCCTTAAAAGCTTTCGGGAAAACAAGTACGAAGCATGAAATAAAATCTAAGAACAATAAACGAACAGACCAAAGTACTAATGGTTCCTGGTATTGGATGAATATTTCCCAAGACTCATTTTCTTTTGAATTAATTTTCTTTGAACTAAGACTAAATAGAATTTATGATTTTGCGGTAGTGTTCTGATTCTTGAACGTAACTAATAAGTAGCTTAATTTTCCTACTGCTGTCTTTGTTTTCCGTTTAATTAAGCTAAAAATTCTTGGTTAACATGTTTGTTTAGTGTTACGGTCACCGCAGTTGGTCCTAGTTATATGTACATGGATAATATACCTACCTCTATAACCCATGTAGCTATAAATATAACTTCTTATCACCCGAGACTGAGCATCTCGGTAGTTAGTTTGGGTTAAACCCAATTAATTCACAGGCTAATCATAATCAGACATCGAGTTTTGTTTTATCTTTTCTTTTTATTCATTGTCAAATAAAAGAGTAACAAGAAAATGCAGTTTTTTCATACAAATCGGGAAGCATAATTATATGAACTGAAGTAAGTACTATTTTAATATTCTTAAATACATTTTTATAACAAAAAAATTTAATAAATTAAGTATGACATCAAATAAAATTACAAATCAAGGAACACTCATTTTCGAAACACATCAAAAGAAATAATCACCACTTTTGTAGGATTGTATTAGGTATAAAGAAGAACGACCACTTCCCATACATTCGAAAACCTGTAAAATTTTTATTTATTTCGTTAAAGTCGTATCATACTCAAATGTTGAAGTATACAGTTATTATTGATATAGGAAAACTGTAGGTTGATTCCATTTACATAGGTAATAATTTATTTTAATTTGACAATGAGGAATAGTACATTACTGCAGCGGCCAGCAACAGAGGCATTGATGGACGAACGTGTAAATGTGGGCCGAGGCGAAGCCGAGGCACACATACGTAAGTCCATCAATGCCTAGTTGTGGCCAAGGCTTGTATAGTACTTTTCTCAAACAATGCGCGGAAATTAAAACACTAAATTTTCTCAAAAAATTGCGGAAATTAAAACTCTTCAAAATCAATGACGAACAACGAACAACAATTTTTTTTTTTCAATAAACAGCTTTCTATTTGCAAGTCAGTTCGAAATTAAAATAAAACCTTTGATGAGTTACCTCCTGGGTCGCCATGTTTCGGAGAAAAAGATCGTTCCATTTTTAAATTACACGACAGATATGAGTTTACTATGTAATTTATTTGGCCGCTAAACACGACAGATATGGATTTTCATACAAACATTGCCGGCCGCTGCGCGCATGTATTTGGCCAGTACAGCAATTTCGATTTATCTCGAAGAAGGTTGTCAAAATAATGCTCACATTTCCAAGCATGTTTGAGAAAAAAAGTTATACACGTTAAATAGTTGTTAAATTATTTGACAGGTACAAAGTGGACATCATAATAATATAACCAAATAGTTTTATTGGCGTCGCTGTCAAGCCGGTATGATTCGCGTTATTTTTTGGGCTTAGCTTGACACCGACTCCATTAATAGTACATTACTGCAGCGGCCAGCAACAGAGGCATTGATAGACGAACGTGTAAATGTGGGCCGAGGCGAAGCCGAGGCACACATACGTAAGTCCATCAATGCCTAGTTGTGGCCAAGGCTTGTATAGTACTTTTCTCAAATAATGCGTGGAAATTAAAACAGTAATTCTGAAATAATTCGCGGAAATTAAAACTCTTTTCAAAATCAATGACGAACAACGAACAACAATTTGTTTTTTTTTTTCAATAAACAGCTTTCTATTTGCAAGCCAGTTGAAATTTAAATAAAACCTTTGATGAGTTACCTCCTTGGTCGCCATGTTTCGTAATAAAAGGTCGTTCCATTTTTAAATTACACGATAGATATGAGTTTAGTCAAAGTTTAGTATGTAATTTATTTGGCCGCTAAACACGACAGATATGGATTTTCATACAACATTGCCGGCCGCTGCGCGCATGTATTTGGCCAGTACAGCAATTTCGATTTATCTCGAAGAAGGTTGTCAAAATAATGCTCACATTTCCAAGCATGTTTGAGAAAAACAAATTAATGTTCTGATAGATGCGAATTTAAAATACGCTGGATGCTTATATTATTATTTCAGTACTTTTTAGGGTTCCGAACCCAAAAGGTGAAAACGGGACCCTATTACTAGGCCTACGTTGTCCGTCCGTCTGTCCGTCCGTCTGTCCTACCTATTTAGGGCTGTAACTTTTGAACCGTAATAGCTAGATAGTTGAAATTTTCTCCGATTATGCGTTATTACGGCGGATTTGTTAACAAATAATAAAAATGACAAAAATTTAAAAATTAAGGGGGGTTTTCAACAAGATACTAGTTTTTATCAACGTTTTTTCTTCACGCTCTATCGTAAAAACGGTAATACATACAAGCTTCAAACTTAGTGTGATTATAGAGCAAACTCTACAGAATAACAACAAATACTAAAAACCGGCCAAGTGTGAGTCGGTCTTGCGCTAAAGGTCCCAGACAAAAAAAGTTTTGTGGTGGTGTGGTACGGAACCCTCGGTGCGTGAGTAGCCCGACTCGCACTTGACCGGTTTTTATTTAGTTTTGAAGTCGGTCTTAATTTTTGTTAAAATTTTTTACTTCATAATTTTTTTCACAATTTTCAGTGTTGGTATTATATTGGGTTGACATATCCGTTGGGCACATAAACTTATATAGTATAATAAGTTTATGGTTGTACATGCAAGGGGAACATCAACACGAATTATTTATTTCAATCGCCGATGATATGCTATACATTTTTGAGGAGTTCCATTGTCTATCTCCGAAGCCCAGATTTTCACCTAATTAAAATAGGACCACCTGTGAAGTATGATCTACCAAACAGAGAAAGAATCAACTACTCTGTAAAAACTTATGCATGATCATACATAAAAAAAATATATAAATATACGCGTTGACTTGAAACCTCCTCTGTTTTTTTTCGTCGGTTAAAAATAATTTTCTACCAAATAACAGTCACTGTTGATTCCTAGGATTGTTTTAAATAACGTTTTTTTCTTTGCTGAATTTCAAATTATATAGGTGAGGAAACGACAGTTTGTGGCTATTTGTTAACCACAAGCTGTCTAAACAATAAGATTGTACAAATAGAAATATAAACTCAGTAGAAAATAACTCTCATTGAGATATTTCAATTTAGAATGCGTTAATTTAGATCCCTTTTCATTGTCACAGGCGGTCTATTTTGGTGTCGGTATTCTATGCTGTACACAGCATTCCGTCTTCCTTTGCGTGTATTGATTTAATGTAGCTTACAACAAAATATGCAACATGAACCACAGAAATTGATTACGGAATACCTAAAACAATTACTCAGTTACATTTTGAAAGTGAGTCCTATTGGTTTGTAGTAGATTTGATAGTTCCTTAATTATTACCAAACCTTCTGTACTTACTCATGAATGTCATATTAAGGTTCAACGAATTTCCTTGAATTTTAATGTATCTACAAATAGGCATTAACTAATTTGTATGGGTAGAGATGTTCATCATTATTTTTATTCCCCGATATACCTACGTGCCAAAACATGTATTGCATAAAAATCTATAGATAACTACTTATTAGATAGAAACTTGTATTCAGATGTCATGCAAATGATCGGTCATAGATACTACCAGGTACTTTTAGAGGAAACTATAAATTATGTAACTCAGTACTTAATTAAAGCTACCAGCTATCGACACAAATTATGATGCTGACGGATTCGTAGTCAATTTCGACAACAACGACTGCAAATCTGTATAGAAAAGCAGTCAAGTACGCAGGATATTTTAAAGAGCATAAACGCCCTAAGCACAGATGTACTCTCTCGTTCTTACCATTCTATGTCTAATGAAAAGGGAGAACGATATGACCCGAGGTCGGGTTAGATCTTAGACTAATTATATCCGGACCGGCCTTGCGGTAGCATTTCCCCTCTGCCACGGTATTAGATCAATTAATCTTGCGCATTTACACCCAATTTTATACCTTATCACTAAACGAGACAGCCTATAATAGCGAAACAATAATTTTGAAGTTAGAACGTTTGGGGTTTACACGAGACTACTTTTCCTGATTTTGAACATTCAAAATTAGAATCTAAAGTCATAGGGAATAAAATCCAAAGTTGCGCATAACATGTTACCTCGCCCCCCGCAAAAAGTGGCAGAAAGTTTGTTAGTAGAATGACACGTGGTTACGCGTCCCGATATAATTAGTCTAAGGGTTAGATACAAATAAGTCGTCCTGCTAAAAGGTAAACCTATCTAACAAAGCAATTACATTAAATTGTACTTACATTAAATACAAAGTACGTACATATTTAATTAAAACATAATTTCTGTTAACTATGTCTGCGCTTATGATAAAAATCTTTACCACTCCACAATATCTACGAAATTGTAATTAAAACTCTGTTTTACGACGGAAAAAAGTTAAGTAATTTGACTAACGAGAAAATAAGCAAAAAAAATCATAAAACTAATCTAAAACGCTATAAAAACCAAAGCTCCAAGAAATTAATCTTATGTCCAATTAGCTACCCTTGCAATTAAGCCCTGCCTAGACTTTACCAGTTATCAAGCAATAGGTCAAATGCGACAGTCTGTCACTATCACAATTTCCGCCAATACATCATAGCTTCCTCATAGATACGATGTGTGCATGATAAGATTCGCAAGGAAACCATTATTGGACTGGACGTGTGGACATGCTCACTGATTGACATATTACAAGATGGAAGTCAATATGGAAGTCATACAGTGTGGGCATAGTTCTGCTAGGTATATATTGTTTAGATTTTATTTGTAGTAGTCGAAAATTTATTTTTTTATTTTTTTATTTCAAAGTTATAACAAAACATTCAACTCAATATATGAGAAACTATGAGGAAGGTTCTAAATTTACGTTTGAGCGTTTAATTAATAAGCATAAGCGAATACAATGTTTTACCAATTGCGAATGCGAATTTCAGAGCGAATTCATAATTATTTGAAAGTGACATTAACTGTATGGAAATTTTGTATTATTCATATAGATACATACTGCGACACATAAAGCTATACAAATACAACATAAGCTGGCCGCGGGACTTTATACGTTACTCGAACTAGGCGCGGTCAGCTTATTTTGGTTTTGTGTAGCTTGATGTGTCGCCGTCTGTCCTTTTGCAAAGATTTTTTTGGTATATGATATGCTCATACCAACAGCGAAGACCAAAAAAATCGTTGCGCAGCGAAGACAAAAAAAATCGTTGATTTTATGGGTGGGTTATCGTTTTTTTATCTGTCGCAATAAAAATGTTAAAATCAGGATGACTGAAATTCAAATATAGCTCTTATCTCCAGTAGTGAAAGTATGAGGTTTCTATCGTAACATTAGCTTTTCGAATAAGAATTTTTTGATCTTTTGGATATCGAAGCATCAAGTAGTCGAAAATTTAACATTATGTATATCTTTTGATTTAAAGATAAATGCAACTCATTTGATGCAATTACACATAGAGAAACACGTACTCCTCAGGAAGGAGTGGACTTACGCATAATTTCCCATACTTTCCCCTCTGTCAAAGCCTCACCCCCGCGATGGCCACGTACTAGACCCGATGGGCTACTTAATTCCATGCGTTTTACTGTTATTGTCATAGCAACGGTCCCTCCCCCCCCCCCCCCCCCCCCCCCCCCGCAAAAAATGGCAGAAAAATGTTCTATGGAGAAATAAACAATAGTTACTCCTTTCCGGGTGTTGACAGGAAACACGTTTTTCTCTATGCAATTACATGATAACTTCGAAAATGCATAAACTCTTACAAATTATTGTCCGTTCGGAAAACATCAATTATAAGATTCTGACATAACGATATGATATACAATAGTTTTTGTAGTGGATTTAAAGGTTTTATAAAAGTTGAATTATGCTATAGCTTCCGAAAAACAGGTCCTGGCAAGATGTTAGAAGACCAAAACGTACAGCGTATCTGTGCACAGTTCGATACAACATCTCTTCCCCAGGGAAGCGCGTTATTTTCTCTATGGTTTAGACGACAAGAATTTTAGTCTACTTATGAGTGCGCTTCGATCCCAAACATGAAACCAATTTATGAAACCAAAAGCGACCACAAACAATATTAAACAGTTAATTCAATGAAACAAAAGCGGTGCGGCGATTGTCTCAAATCACATGAGTGCAGAGCATTATCTTCGATTGTCCAACGACAATAAAATATTAACATCTACACTAACGAAACGGAACGAACGCTTCACAATATTTCATACCACATTCAACGATGTTACCTTTACGTTAAGATAGAAAATCGCGTGGGTGGACGTAGGCAGTAAGTGTCATTTTACGTTCCGATTTGAGGATGAGACGCAATAAATTTCAATTAATGCCGACGACAGGCTCTACGATGTTGTCTTACTGCAGATATTGGGCTAGAACTGATTCCTTATAAGGATCCTACAAGAAATAAGGACAATATGCGTGGAAAATAAAGGTGGTTTGTAAAATATCTAACAATGCAGTCGCAAATATTTAAAACATATGCTTTTTTGATTAATCTACAAAAATTTTATATTAACTTTTACTCGACAAAGACAATATTTGTCACACGGAACGGTACAAAAACCAAAAAATCTGTTAAATTTGTTGCAGATGTCATAATGCGAGCCTTATCATATTAATTGACAACATTTCATTTATCATTTGTTAGTGAAATACGAAAACCATTTCGAGATTTTTGGATGCTTATCATGATAAATATTTTTATTTATTTTTTTATGTAATAGTTTTCAAAATATTTTGAAAAAACAATAAATAATACAGAGGTAGGCATCACCCATCAGATGTCCTTTGCCTTCTGATGAGCAGGTAAGTTAAAAAAAAAGTCTTGACATTGACAAGTTGACAACATTAATGTCAAGGGGAGTTCGCTTGCCGCCATTATTTTGTTCGTTTGCGGCTGTATTTGATATTTGTGAAAAGTTGGTTTTTAGTGATATTTGTGACATAATTTCGTGCGGATTGTGTACCAAAAGGTTGCGTAGATCGACCAACATAACAGGAATCTCAAATACATACGAAGAAAGAACAAAAGTTTTGGTGCAAGTTTACTCGTACATGATGATTTTGGCGGCATCGCGCGAGCTTACAAAATCTTCCACAATTTCATCGTCATCCTATCATTCCATCATCCCATCATCATCAAGATAGTTTTGCACGGGAATCATGAAGAAAAAGACGGGCTTTGTTTTTTAATTTTCTAAATTAGTTTTTGTGGCTATTATTGTGTTAATGTGGTGGAATTCGTTTAATAATGTGTCATCAATGGAGAACAATATAGTAAAAGTGAGAAATAAACAAGGCGCTCCCGTTTGATTTGGATTGATCCTCGCGTAAAACTATCTTGAACATTGGAATGTGTGTTTCACCCACATATTTCAATATTTAGGTATAAGATTAGTTAAGTGCTGTAAGGGCTAGTTCCCATTGCATTTCCGAAAGGATAAATTGTATTTAAAAAAACATTTATGTTAAACTGTCAAACCAACGACAAAACGGTACGTTCCGAATCACGCTACGATAAATATCGATCCGATTTGACGTGAGCGCGACCACGATCAAAAACATCTTGCAATAACAGTGCTCACAGCTCGGAGGGTTAGCTCTGTGAGCGAATTATTAAAAGTGACGTTTGACAGTTTTGTTGTGGTAAATTTTTGAGTGAATTTTTAAGTGACGTTTGACAGTTTTGTAGTGGTAATTAATTTATGGTTTGTTTAAGTCTCAATTTAGGTTTCTTTAGTAGCATTGGGTTTGATCATGTACTAAAAATGACGAATAAAAGATTTATAACGATTAAGTGATGAAAAAAATAATAGGAATATTTGAATGTTGTGATGTGAACGGTGTGAACGCGATATCTAGCGTTCCGAATTAGTAGGACGCTATCAGCACTGTAAGCGCGATAACGCAAATGGAACGGGTGCCAGCGCTGTAATCGTTCTCAACACTGTTGCGTGATTCGGAACGCACCGTAAGCAAATATACATTTTATATTTTGGCACATTTTGGGCAAAGCATATGCAAAGGTATTACTTTTATACAACTTTTATACAGCCAACCTCTGTAACTTACGTCAAACAATTTTTTAGTAGATATTTTCTCTGAAACGAAAGAAAACTAAGAAAAAATAAAAAATATGGGTCTCGTATTTAACGGTAAACTATCCATAAAGCAAATAAAAATAGTGTTTTTTAAATTTTGAAATGTTGTCAATGTTCACATTTAAAGTTTCGAACTATTTTATAACACCTCAACCATTGGCTACTATCAAAATACGAAAGGCAGACGAAAGGAAACAAAGTACCTATTTATTCAAACAACTATCTCGTTTTTATCCGATTTACATGTAAATAA
Organism: Agonopterix subpropinquella; assembly: GCA_922987775.1. NCBI lineage: Eukaryota > Metazoa > Arthropoda > Insecta > Lepidoptera > Depressariidae > Agonopterix > Agonopterix subpropinquella. Next base: position 48,872,970 of record OV277693.1, on the reverse strand, counting down.
ACGTCAATAGATTATCGATTCACAAAGTTATTTATTACTCGGTAAGTGCGCAAGCGCACGCGCAACGTCATTGCACAAAATTGATACACGTGCCATACTACCATAGTTATCTCTTCGTTATTCAATCAAAGGTTAGGTCAGTAGAAGATACAAAATTTTATTGATCACCAGATTGTGTTAAAGATACGGTGTTCAATCAAGTAGGAAAATATAATCAAGTTACCAATTACATATAAATAATACTCGTATCTTATATACCCACACTATTATAAAACTATAACAAAAGTGTGTCTGTACAGATATTTACAAAAAAAGCTTACGACGTGTTTTTTCGGGCAGCACTGAAAGCCTACTTGTATTTTTATCTCGCTACGATAAATGATGGGAGCTGGTGGGGAAAAAGTTGCGGGCAAAACCTATTTAGGTACAATTAAAACTGCTGGGCTTGTGTCTATCTAAATGTATCAGTATTGACACTATAATTTGATTATTCAGCCCTCGTCCATGTATCCATAACATAACAATTATGAAACACCCTTTATATTAGACACTATACTTACGTAATACTCAAAAATATATCTTTCACATTCAGTTGAGCACACCCGATTAATATTTCTATACCGACATCAGAAATCATTCCCGCTTCCTCGTACGTGAAGTGCATTTTGTTGGCCATTGTCCATCCTCGTCTTACTTAAAATTTTATTCATATGCGTGAGAGGGATGGAAGAGTACACCAGTAACGTCTTATTGCAGTCAATCATCTAGTATTCGTAGTAGCTAGTGGAATATTATCGAAACTTCCGCTTGACTTAAGTCATTGACTTGAAGAAAGGTTCAGCCTAGTTGATTGTTGACTATGTGTTCTGAAAATGGGCACTCATCTATTATAATATCTATACACATAAATATATAATTAAAGCGATGTGGCTTAGAATGGATCACTCCATTTCTTCCCGTGGGTGTCGTACGAAGTGACTAAAACAGATTCTAGGTTTCTTATGCAGTGCACCAACACGTCATTTCCATTCAACCTAAATTGCTAAATGCATTGCTACAACTAAATTCTTAAACAGAAAGTTTGAAGTTATAGCAATTTTTCTGACCACCCCGAAAGGGTTTATGTATGTGTGTATGTATGGATTATATTGCATCATCGAAAATGACTGACTGATGTAAACACGTTTCAGCCAAAACTAAAAGACCTGAAATTGTGGGCGGAGAAAATGGTCACAGAAAAATTACAGATTTATCGTGGCCAGGATGATCTAAAATTAATATCGTCATTTAAATTGACTGAAACGACTTAATCTGGACAAGTGGTCAGCAGAATCACCGCTTCCATTGTAGTTTAATTACTTTCAAATATAAAGAGTTCTTGTGAACCGATGACCGACCGTAACGATAAAAAATTGCACATGTTAGGTAGGTACCTTTTTAGTGGTCCGTACCAAAATTTGAAAAACGGAACACTTATGGAATCAGCTCGGTGTCTGTCCGTCCGTCTGTCACAGGCATTTTTCTCAGAGACCTTAAGACATAGGAAGTTGAAACTCGGTACAGATATAGAAATTGGTGGTCCAATGTCATAAATTAAGTAAAAAAAGCTAAATTTTAATATTGGGGGGCAATATCGGTAGTAAGAAAGGGCCAATAAAAAAAAAAATTTCTACCCTGTGGTGTGGGGTATCAATTGAAAGCTTATAAAAATACGAGTCTAAAAATATACTTTTCAAATTTTTAATAAAAACTTTGTTTAACAAAATTTTCAATTCAATCCGAGAAATTGCTGTCCCCACCTCTATTTCAAAAAATATAGCCGTGTAAGATCTGAAAAAAATCATGAACATCAGAAATAACGTGTAGATGGCGGGAAAATTATCAGGGTGGCTCTAACTTGGATATTTTTTTTTCTATACCCAAAAAACTAACACCAGGGCGACCAGTGTAAAATGATCTTCAGTTACTATGTGACCACATACTAAGTAAGTGTCAATTTATAGTGGTTTTCTCAATGACCCATGTTAAACAACTGGTAGTACGGAACACTAATTGCCCGAGTCCCGACTCGTACTTGGCCGGTTTTTTTATTTAAAAATCTCTGTCACAGACACAATCTTTTCTTGAAAGACATGTGTTTCTTAAATACAAGGGTATTAATTGTCCTTTACATGAGGAATGTAAAAAAAAAAGTTGCACTTGACGACAATAAGTCACAGACGAAGGACAAGTGCGACCACTTGCTTGGGGTACAATGGGACCACTTTATTGCTCTGTAGTATCTTACTTTAATGTACTCTGTCCTGGGACGTTCAGAACAAAGTTGCACATGGAGTCAAATTGTTTCATTTTGTTTTACTATAAAGTTATTGTTTAATTTAGGTATTACACTGCCGAAATTTCTTCACCTCTACAATTGTTTCAAAAATTGACCGTGCGTGTACCGACATCATTTCTTTTTGATTCTTATCAAATTTCTTTTAAGCATGAAGCTCAAATCAGGGAAACTAAAACTTAACAACATATCTACAGGGTGAAATTGATATCATGACCATCCCTTTAAACTAAGAGTCTACCCATCAAACTGAACAACCTTTATTATGGCTATTCTACCGTTGGCGCGCTCCATACAAACGTAGTATGGTGATATTTTCAATACTATCCAATTAAAGTCAATGAAATTTTTCAAAAACAATCTAGTAACTAATTTCTATGTCGGTATGAAGTCAGATTTTCGATAAAATTTATAGTTTTAAAGTTACAGTGCCACAAATATTTCCATACAAATCTTAAATTAATCCTAGCATTGAAACTGTATATTTTAATAACGAAAATCTGACTTCATACCGACATAGAGATTAGTTGATTGTTTTTGAAAAAATTCATTAACTTTAATTGGATAGTATTGAAAATATCACCATACTACGTTTGTATGGAGCGCGCCAACGGTAGAATAGCCTTATGGGAGCAAACCGATCGGAGCAAGAAAAAAATCAGCTGTTCCATACTAAACTGAAATGCCTACTCGACTCAAATGTATGGAAGAGCTGATTTTTTTGTTGCTCTGATTGGTTGGCTCCGATTGGTTTGCTCCCATAGTAAAAGTTGTTCAGTTTCATGGTTAGACTCTTAGTTTAAAAGGATGCTAATGATATCAATTTTACCCTGTATGTGATAATATCGTTAATCGGCTAAGATTGAATAATGTGGTTTAAAAACGATGTTTTCTTTATTGTAACAATGTTTCCGTGGGTACTTAGAAATGTATTAAAATTAAAAAATATGTATTAAAGTCAACTCCATGTACGACTGTAGCAATCATAAGTCAATCCATAGTCTCCCCCTAATCTAAAAACGCAGTCGCAGTAGTCGTATAGTAGGTACGTACATCTTGCAATAAGACAAGAATAACGTCTTTATTGGTAGGTAAGTATTATCTTCGTACCTACATAGTGCTACATTAATTTAAAATTATGTGAATTGCGCACCTACGCAGTATTCTTGTATTATTTTATGGCATACTTGCATTCTGAGATATAAGGACCTTATAAATACAGAATAAAGCACACATATTAAATTATATCTTTTCCACGTTATCGAAGCTTTTATTATAAGGCCTGAATGCTAGGTTATACTCGTATTGTTCATGTACTAACCAAAATGCCTAATACCCAAACCCCTTACTCTTGAATTCTTGATAAGTGAAGGAAATTTTCATATTTTGATAATAGGATGAGCTGAAATAGTTACCTTGAATATTATTCCCCTGGTTTTATGGTGTCTTCATTAATCTCATACTAAAGGTATAATTTGTACTGACTACAGTTGTTAAGGTAACCACAAGAATATGGTACACCAAGTAACTAGTAACCATTATGTACGTGTTAAACATACTGATGGGTACCTGTGCCATATATATCGCATAGCTTACTTATACGCCGTTAGCATACCTACCGTTAATTTTTATATGCCACTGTTTTTTTAATTACCTGCGTCTTCCTTTACTAAGCAATATAGTTGTTCTCATGTTCTTCTCTTTCGTTATCTAAGATTTAATTATTGTGCAGCTTTATTAAGCTTTACAATAATGTTTAAGGCAACTTCAGGCTACTCGTTAAGCTTTTAATGACTCCTCCGCAACATATATATGGTTCTAATAAAATTGTAAGTTTATATTAGTGAAGAATAAAGATACGTACCTAACCTACCCTACCTTTGTACCTACATAATAAAACTCAATTTTCGCGTGAGGTTTGAAATTATCGTCCCTAATATAATATGGATGTTCAAAGAATTTAATCTTATAAAAGCATTTTGTTATGTTCCCAAAATGTTCCGCTCAAAAGTAAAGTACTAACCCACTGTTATTGCTGATTCTAATGATTATGTTTTTTGAAGTAAGTACCTTAATTGTTTAAATATTATAGGAATAGTCACGCAGTATGTGTATTGCTATGCTAAGTATGAGATTGGATTGCATTAGTGTGTCGAAAACGGTAAATTTTTAATATCCTATTGAACAATGGTTTCATGAAGTTTACAAACAACCAGTAGATTGACTATGCACTAGAAACATCTCGTATGAAAACTTGCACTACTTTAGACGAATTTTCATTAAGAATGCGGTCACGCAAAAAGGGTCCAATTGCCGGCATTTTAACCCAGCTTTTTATTTGTTCCAATTATTATCATGTGACTAATCTAGATGCCGAATCTAACCTTAACTCAAAACCCGACAACTGGACCCTTGTTGCGTGGACGCCCACATTTTATGCCAGGACATTTAAATAAAATAACGCTCACAGGCACATACCTACATTGTAATGATTCCACGTTAAGCACTATAGGCTTTTTAACAACCATTAACAACCATTATTCTCTTTTCACAGGTAACATGATGTTAATGATTTAGTAAACTCGAAATTTGTACGATTATTTAGTAAACTACCCGTTTGTAGCAACACGACAACGAACAAGAATTCAAAACAAGCATCGGGAATGCTAATGGTTGTTGTCGCGTGAAATCGTCTCATTTGTACACGATTGACGCCTTGTAACTTACGTTTAGAGAGTCCGAATTAGGTCACCGTGGTATATTTGCATTTTTTGTTTACATAATTTACATGTTACTTTGTTTTTAATGTCACGATGACCTGTATTTGAGACCAATTATCAGTATATACTCGTATATAAATTTTTTCATATTTATTTACGGCTGTAAGCCCTTTAACAGTAACTTCAATGCAAATAAAGCAATATTTCTATTGGTACATGACTTATGAACAGTCGGTAAACCTTTATAAGGTGTTAAACATCGCACCCCCTATTGTCTATTCGGAGATTTTAATCTCCTGTCGCGGTGATTGTCATTCGTCGTGCTCACGCGACGCTCCGTGTCCTCGCAGGAAAGCTGTGAGATGAATCCAGAATAAGGATATTCAATTCTTAGAATAAAGCGTTTGTTTGAAAAAATGTGTCGATGCCCGTAAAGTATTCTGTTGGGTAGTAGTAGTACGAGCATCGAATGAACAATGCTCCTTTTGTATTTCATTTTGGGGCTAGTATTGGCCCGACGATTAAGAGTGTTAAATGGGACTACGTCATTCACTGAAGTAAGGAGAAATTAACGATATTGTAGCTATGACACATTTTCTATAGAGGGTGTAAGGAAAAGTATCATTAACCTTTAAACCACATAATCTTTCCATCAAATTGAACAACTTTTACTATGGGAGCAAACCTGACATGTTTGTTCCCATAGTTAAATAGTTTTTTCGCGCTGACAGGTTTGCTCCCATAGTAAAAGTTCTTCTGTTGGGTTTAAAAAAACTTTCTGAAGTGTGTCGACAAGGTATTGGTGAGGGTCCTCGAGCTAGATGTGACCTCTGGCGAGAAAACAGTACGCTACCTGACCCCTCGCAAAACCTTTTCAGGGCATGAACTACCCAGGTTCGATTTGGAGGTCTTTAAATAGGCTCCGAACGGCCGGAGTAAGGAGAACCTGTCCAAATGGGGTTTTATCGATGGATCGGACCTAAGGTGTGAATGTGGTGTTGCCCCTTAGACTATGGCCCACCTCATATCTTGCCCTTCCTGCCCGCAAACTTGCACGCGAATGAAGCTTGTGGCAAAATACTGGGCTGGAAAAATATAAAACGACATGCCATCGACTCGATAGAAGAAGAAGAAGAAGTGGGTTTAAAGGTTATTGATACTTTTCATTACATCCTGTATTAAATGCGTTACATATCGTTATCTTTAGTTTAGACCATCAAACTGAACAACTTTTACTACTACAGGACCAACTATGAAAACGCAAAAAAAAAACTGTAGCACTGACATTTTCTTTAGAACAACTGATTTTCTTTTTTTGCGATTTCAATGTTGGCTCCATAGTGAACGTTGTTCAGTTTGATAGTTCGAAGCACCCTGTTCGATGTGTGTGTAGAGCCTTTAATTGTACACCTCGTATAAACTAGTTTGTGTACCTTGCCGGTGATAGAGCAGGCAGTCGAAAGTAAACCTAAGCAACCAAATCACTCATACCTAAAACAAGCCAGAAGACGACTACTCCACTCGAATTGCTGTACAGGCTAGTTAACCAATCTAGCGCATTGACTGGCCCACATACAATGCCCCTATTGTTTTAAGTACATGTTTGGTTTAGGCTTAAATTTTGATCGACCTAATTCGGAGAAATCTTTTGAGAAAGGTTCTAGTAATCTTTATTATGTTTATACAACGTGTAAATATACGCAAAACTTGAAAAGTTTGTTTAGAATAATCGAATTATCAAGGTTTCAATATAGGTTACAATTTTACAAAATACATAAAATAATTTGTTTGTTTGTTTAATTCAAATTTTACTGAACTCAATGTCAACCCGCCCCGCACGGGCACATAATAACAAAACATCTGAGCATGATAGCACAGTATACGAAAGAGTATCTATTACTATTACTAGATAATGATAGAGTTTTCATTCATTGCTGAAATCGTAACAAATAATTTTTTGCATGAAAACTTAAAATGCGAATAACTTAAAATTTAAATTTAATAAAATACCGAATGAAATTATTGTTTCAATGCAATTATTTTATATTAGTTGAGGTGTTTGAGGTTTTGCGTTTATTCACACGATCGATGTACCTACCTATATCGCAGTTTATATATTAAAACTATACATGTACCTACTAGTTTAAATTATTGAATAGAATAGCCAGAAACAGAACTCGTTTAACTTTAATCTTAAGATTATTCAAATAAAATCAACGAGGCGCCTGATTTAGTTTAATTATCTACATAATGCGCATTCGAATGATGCCAATTTCCTTATGTATCGCACCAGTGCCAGAAATTTGAAATTCTACTTCATGATAAAAACAACGCGTCAAAAGCAGTTCTGTTCCCATTATATAAGGGTTAAATTAATTCGCTACGATCAAATGTCATAAAAGATAGAGATGAGCTTGTATCTAGATTGTTTTTCGAAAATATTTTACGTCTGAATGATGATATGAAACTTTTAGTATGGTCGTTAATGTTCTAAGAGTTCAGATTCAACGAATCTCCAACACTGTCAGTTTTATATATAGAAACTACGGAAAATCGCTGTGGAAAGTGAAATAAACAAGGTTTGTTTACGTAGGAACACGGAATTCATTTCAAGAACTCTCATGAGGTAGGTATACCTACCTAGTACCTACATTTTTAGTTGTTTCAAATGCATGCATGAGACCGCGAACTGGTAGGCGGGCGTAGTGTGGGACGCCCTGCTGCTGCCCGCTGGAGAGACGACCTAAAAAAGGTAGCGGCGAGCGACTGGATGAGGAAGACCGAGGACAGAGTTTTGTGGCGCGCCTTGGGAGAGGCCTATGTTCAACAGTGAACGATGATAGGCTGATGATGATGATGACATAAAGTACGCATCTGAATCTCTTATTTAGCGTAGGTACGCAGGTTTCCTCACGATGTTTTCCTTCACCGTTTGAGAGCAGTCGGTATGAGGTACGTACTGTAGACTGTACTGAACAATTCTTTTGTCGTTTTTGTGTAGGCCCGTGCCCATAATAGCTACGTGTTTGTCTAACTAAAACTTCATCCGAATTTTGAGCGTAAAACATAATTATGTAGGTATAAAATATGTAGATAAAATTATACAACGTCCCTCTTTTTTTAATTTGTAACAATTTAAATCAAATCGCATCCACTTCCTAGTTAAAACTAAAAGTAATAAATTTTGAACAGAAATGTTTGTGGTTACATCGAAAATAAACATCTAACGGATATCCTTAAATGAAGCTTAGTTTTATTGCCCGACATCTGAGAGGTTCGGTTGAAAAATATTTAATACGACCGCAGAGTCCGCAGAAGACTGCATTTAACACCTTGTTATGTAATTCAACTTTGTTACTATTTTTTAATGTTTAGATTATGTTTCTTCGGAACCACTGAGCAAGTAATCACTACATTTTATTCTAAACATTTTAAAAATCAAGCTTCAAGCTCATGCCGAGCAATCGATCTCATCGAGCTTCTACCTATTTGATTTGTCTTTGGTTAGTTAACGATTTTTTTTTTAGATTTTCATTAAAAAATAATAAAAATAACTGGCCAAGTGCGTGTCGGACCACGCGCCGGGTAGGGTTTATTAGTTGCCCGTTACAATATAATATGGACTTAGAAGGAGGCTTTTTGTTTTATACTACGGTTTAACGGCTAATAAAGTCTAAAAAGTACATTTTATTATTTGGTTGACTATTACTCGTAAACATGTAAAGCCTATTTAGCGGTGATAGTTTTCCTTTTAAATTCGGTATAATTATATGCTATTTCCGTGAATTTTTTCACATCTCTAACTACAACCGTTTAGCTGGGAGAGGGGGACACTTGACTCTAACCAAAATTTTCGCTTTAAAGCTTAATATTTCGCTAACGGATCCCTAAATTCGAAAAATGGTTTTCCCAAACCCACAATATTTTTAAAAGACCTATTTAACCACAACATAGGATAGACGAGAAAAAAAAATCATCAACCTACTTCATGTGTAGGGGAGGTACCCTAAAAAAAAATTTTTTCAAGATTTTATTTTACCACTTTGTCGGCGTGATGAATATGTATACATATGCCAAATTACAGCTTTCTAGTATTAAGCGTCTCTGAGCTAAGCCGCGGACAGACAGACAGACGGACGGACAGACAGACGGACGGACAGACGGACGGACATGGCGAAACTATAAGGGTTCCTTTTTGACTTCGGAACCCTAAAAATTGTTCAGCTGGATGACGTTACGTTACAATCTTAATTTACCTGTCAGATCTCAGTGTTTCCGTATTTTTCTAGACTCTCTAATTTTGGGGAGAATTCATAAAAAGGATTATTGTGGTTACACTGTGAAATACGTTTGAATACTTTCATTTGATAATTACTTTTTATTATTCAGTGGATGTTCAACAGACTATGCATAGACTAACATTTTCGGTGTTATCCATTAGCGGGCATTAGGCGTTATTGATTATTGGGCAGCTTACGAATAAGAATAGAAGAATAACTCTAAACAAAAATCAACATAATTTTTGGTTTCTAATGAAAACTGACATGTTTTATGAGTTTTGGCGGCAAGGTACAGTTTTTAAAGAGCACGGTACAGTTTTTTTAGTGCCACTTTTTGAGCTTGATTTACACTTCTATACATTCTTTGGGCAGCATGAAACTATAAGTACTTTTTTGGGCAGTCCAGCCTTTTTTACCTGAGATTGACTTGATCTATTGATTTTCCTTTTTACTCATCTTGGAAAACGCCTCAGAATAGCAGAAAAAGTTCATAGAGAGAATAGAGCATTCTACCTACTAAAAGCGATTTTATTTTTGTTTTTAGGATACCAGTTGGTGTACAACTTAGGTACAATTATGTATACTTCTATCGCACTATCTGCCTGCATTTTTATTATATTAGCTGGTGGCGGCACCCGCGACTTCGTATGTGCAGAACACTGAAATATAATACTTGATTGAGTAAGCCGATTGTGAAGAAAATAATAATATTCTCTAAAGGTTACTCTAAATTAAGCTCAGGAGTACGATTTTTGAAACTCACGCGTTGAACTCAGCAGTAGAAAATGTCAAAATTACAATGAAAATATGCTACTACTGATTTGACTTTCAAAAATCATAAATCAGGAGTGCGATTTTTGAAAGTCAAATCAGTAGTTGAAAGATGCATATCTCCATAGTAATTTTGACATTGTCAACTGCTGAGCTCAGTGAATGAGTTTCAAAAATCGCACTCTAGATCATCAAACTGAATAACTTGACGTATACAACCCATACATTATACCTAATTGGGACTCATATTATTTTAATCATTTATTTTAACCAATTTAAAATTGGCTATGCGAACTTATTTTCTGATAAATATAAAAAGGAAGAGCTTTCTTCACTCGTAGGCAGATACTTTCTGAACATCTAGTAGTTTTATGTTAGCACTACACAGTATACAAATCACTGTGAATTTATTACAGTGAAGACAAGGTAACAACCTAAACAAACACATTTAATTCGTAATTACACAGACATAAAGTATATATATATTTTAATAAACATTAATTACGGTTTGAAGACAGATTTGCGAGATTCGTAACGGAAGGTTAAGGAAACAGTAATTAATTATTTAGTCAAATCAGTAGATCAAAAAAAGTGTTTAAATATTAAATTGTAGGTATTGGCCTATATTTTAATTCCTAGAAAAATTTTAAGGGTATATTCAGATAACGAAACTAAACAATTTTCCCTAAGGAACATGGGTCTTAGGAAATATTTGTCGATTACGGGATTCAAACCCGTGACCCTCTGCACAGCAGGCAGGTTCACTACCGACTGAGCTATCGGGCCATCTGTTATTCAAATTAGGTACGTTGCAATACCGCAATGTATTATTTAGTACACATTGTGATCAGTTGTCGAACTGTAGTCAAACTCCTGCGCATCGGTTTTCAGGACACGTATTAGATAGTGGTGGCCGTTATGGCAGTCGAAGCTGTCGAATTGAATAAATAAATCTGCGCGGGCACAGAATGTGGATAGCTGGTGAGTTAGATTATTTTATTATTGTTACGTTGATAGGTTGTTTTTAAGGTTCCGTACCCAAAGGGTGAAAATGGGACCCTATTCATAAGCATACGTTGTCCGTTCGTCCGTCGGTCTGTCGGTCTGTCCGTCTGTCTGTCTGTCCTAGCTATTCAGGGTAACTTAACTTATAGTAACTTTGAACCATAAAAGATAGACAGTTAAATTTTTCACAGAATTTGCGTTATTATGGCGGATTTGATTACAAATAATAAAAATGTTAAGGAGGGTCCTGATACACGAGACTAGTTTTTAACGTTTATTCTTTTCGATCTATCGTATAAACGGTAATACGTACAAGCGTCAAACTTGATGTGATTATACAGGGTGAAATTGATATCATTGGCATCCTTTTAAACTAAGAGTCTACCCATCAAACTGAACAACTTTTACTATGAGAGCAAACCGATCGGAGCAACTAAAAAATCAGCTGTCCCATACTAAACTGCAATGCCTACTCGACTCAAATGTATGCAACAGCAGATTTTTTTTTTTGCTCCTATCTGTTTGCTCCCATAGTAAAAGTTGTTCAGTTTGATGGGTAGACTCTTAGTTTAAAAGGATGCCAATGATATCAATTTCACCCTGTAGAGCAAACTCTACAGCATTACAACAAATAATAAGCCAAGAATGAGTCGGTCTCGCGCTAAAGGTCCCGGAGAAAACAAAACTTTTTTGTATGTTAATATGTTCTGTGGTACGGAACCCCCGGTGCGTGAGTAGCCCGACTCGCACTTGAACGGTTTTATTAGATATTGTCGAAAAATTTATGATAACGATAGGTAAGTATACAGGGTGGAATGTTAAGATGGGACACAAGGGGGGGCAGCTACCAGAAGCATTATAGCTACAAGAAAACGTTCTTAGGGAGACTAACCCTAACTTTTGGAGCATTTTACTTCTGCATTCTCAGATTTTGAAAAAAAATTACACTCATCGAGAAAAACTGAAATTTTCACAAAACTTTTTTTTCATCCTATCTCAAATTTCCTAACCCGAATACATAAAAAACTTTGAAATATCTATTTTGTTTTCTATCTATTCTTTGCAGGTAGGTCTTACTTTTATCAATAACTATTTTCAAACGGCACATCACTGGCAATTCTTCATCTACTTATCGACGATTTACAAATTGTTGAGACACACAATAGGTCGGACGTCGTTCGCATAGGGGACGCCATTATCTCGACAAGGACGATAGGGGGATTCGATAGTTTAATAGTTATTTAACTAAAAACGGAAGCTTTTTTCCCAATCACTTCGGTCGTTTGATTGCTATTGTATGGGGCATAAACTGTATTTATTAGGACAATAATGCATTGTTGCAGATTTAAGTTATGTAACGTGAGAAAATGATTACCGTTTTGTGTCATATTTTTATTCGACAAATGTGTTACCCTTAAGATTTTTACTCTGATAAATAGTTAGTTTTTATTTTAGATAAACGTCGAAGAATTAAGATGTTATGAACAACCGTTTTATATCTAGAATTTAAATAGAAAATATTTTAATATCTCCGAGGCACGAACAAAATAAATAGGTTGCCAACCTCTAGATTTCAGCGAAACTTTATAGTATCTATTTTCAGTTCATAACTTGGGTTAATAGCGCATTTGGGCTAAAATTTAGCAGAACGCACGGACAGACACAAAACAGCAACCGTTGATTATGAAGCCTCGTTTACATTTTAGTAATACAAAGCTTGTTTTAGACAATATTTGGGTCAACGTTTTTTGATAAAATATTGTTTACTACTTGCTCTAGCTTTGTGTAATCTTGCATAGATCATTATTATCTGTTTTATTAGAAAAAGAACATAAGAAGTTAGAACTAGGGCCAACGCCAACGTGAGGTAAACGTGGCATAAAGTACACAATCTACAGAAATAGCATTCTACGTTCAACATTTGACCGATCGCTATCTAGAACATAGTATAATTTTATTTGTAGATAAAGACGATTTGGCCGTTTTAAACAGATTATTTTGGAGGATAATTAAAAAAAGAAAATTATTATTTTATGTTTCTTCTGCATCAATTTTTAAAGGTATATATTTTGTAGTAGAGATATTCGAATAATGTTCAATTTTTTTACACACGTATTTGAAATAACAAAAATTCAACTGAAAGTACACGAAACTATGTATGTATTTAATGTTTTGTTTCGAACTAATTTGAAACTACATAATGTCAAACAAAAATAAGTTCTTCATTTATATTTTGATTAACTTCCATATTATGAAAATAATAAGGACTTTAATTGATTATGGCCTAATTCTATTACGTTTTTATTACCCCGTGAAAATTCTAACAAGGAAATATTCACAAAAATGACTGAGTGAACCGAGTGCAAGCAATTTGATTTGAAGTGTAGTAACCCTTTAGTAAAAATAACTATGGGCTACTTTGACTTATCAACAGTTGTCCACTCAAAAGCATTTACTTTCGAAAGTTCGACTCTCATCTCATTTAGAAAGATATGGCGGCATACCTTAGGTAGGTACTGTTCCTCATTTGAAAAAAAGAAATAATGCATCTGTGGTACATTGAAGGGTACATTACCTGCCTCAGTTTAATGGAAGCATTAAAAATAGAACTCTCAAGAGCTCTCGTACCCCAAACGTTAAGGTTCGTGGTTAATGTTCCGGTGAATGTTAACAGACTAACGTTGTGTCGTCATAGATTCTTTAAACTACAATTATAATTTAATGACCTACTATTACAGTCTAGACATACTATTCAATTCTGTATTGATGCAGATTTTATTTTAAATTCTTTAGCTACAGTCGTTCAAAAATGACCGAAAGATATAATGAATTATAACTATAATACTCTGTAATATTTAATCTAGTCGGTAGTTGAGCTTTGTCTACGCCGCCATTAGCTGGCGCTTGCTGTATGTAAGGTGCGCGGGCGCAAGGCAGGAAGTTTACGAAGCACGTGCGCGCGCTTCCTTGCACAGGATGTTTTAAAATCCGAACGCGAATTCAGCCACAATGGGTCCATCGAACTACAGTCGATCGTTTATTGAGATGTTGTGGTCGATTGGTTTAATTGTGGTTGTGTTGAGAGAGAGTAAATACCTACCTAGAGTAAACAACGTCTCTACTGCGTCTCTACCACAAGTTGTACCTCTGTTTATGAATTCGAAATCACATGACTCTAAATTATTTGTGGTTTACATAATTACTGTCGGACTAACATGCCTGCATGTCTAATAAAAAAGTAGTCGATTCTGCAGTAGGCTAGCTAAATAAAAATAAAAATTAATTGCTGTAAGTACTTATAAAAACTTTTCTTTTTTAACGAAACAGCAATAAAAATATCTGTAGACTGATGTGCATTCATGTTGAGCTCACCATTATTGCAGAAATTCTTACTAACCAATGTTTATTGTCTCAAGTAATGGTAAACGCATTAAAGGAATTACACAGTTTTGCATTATACGTCTAATATTAATTATTACTTATATAGCCGACAGATAGTACCCGCTAATTGCATTTCTGCAATCAAATATGTTTATTTGTAACCGGTAATGTGGTTTCTAAATAGATTCTAAATAAAAGATTCAATGTCTTTAGGTAAGGAACCTTTATTACTTTTCATCTATAAAACAGTTATCTACCCTTGCGAATAATTATTAGTCATCATAAAGTATCTTCACTTGTACGCCAAAACATTAAATTTAGGCAGAAATTGTAATATTTAAATTAGGTATAAATAGTATTTTTCATATAACCGTGTTATGGAACTTATGTCGATTTGTTTCTCATAATCTCTAGATAAACGATTTTTAATTTAATTTAATTTAATTTAGATTATAGTGGTAATATTAGCTATAACTCATCTAAACAGAGTGTCACGTAATCGCAGTTGGCGCACATCTTGTCATGGTAAAATATGTTGGTCTTTTATTTATTTTTATTTTTGTATGAACATCTAAGACGTTCCTATACACGCATTACTTTACATGTGCCGTTTTAACAGGGTTTTAGCAAAAAAGTCAAAACAGTGAATTTTTTACTTGGGTATTTGCTATTTGACTACATTCAATATATTTTATTTTTACCTACTCAATAAAAAAAGGGTTAGGTTAGGTTAGGTTAATAACGCTAAACTCCCATTTTCATTGAGTCTTTAGCTTGAATACTATTTTTAATAACAAAATAAACCATAAAAAGTAATGAAAATGTTGATGACGTCACAACTCAATATTTAGTACAAATCTACAAAGCGCATGTTTTGACGTCCGATAAAGAGTAGCTGATTTGACTAGTTGTCAAGTAGCCAATTCCGTTTGCATTTTTACCTAATCTTTCGTCCAATTACTATAATAAATTAAATTATGTTTTTAGAGTGTAATACCATCAATAAGTTATCGTTTGTAAAATAAATCGACTCCTTTTATAAGCCATTTTAAATACGCAGAATGAAAATGTAGTTTTCATACAAACATAAGCATTGACATAGATTTGCGTAATTTTTGCACGTGTATGTATTCTGTAATGAACAATATGTTCTTCGGTTTTTATTGATATTTAAACAAAACACAACAGTTTTAGAGGAGTTATAAGTTTAAAGTTACCGCATAAAATCATCCTTTAACTAACCTACCATAAAACAATGTTTACTAATATTCGTATAAAAAACCGCCGAGCGTAAGCCATCTGGTGACGGTACAATATTATGTTATACAACTATTTGTTTTGCTTTGAAAACATCACCAATAACTTAGTTGGTTTTAGAAAAACGTTCAGTTCTAACTAAATGTTAACAATTATTTTGTTATAGTCGCGAACTTTTGATGAAAATTGAAACGAACGAACATTTTCTTCCTTTTCGATCGCAAGTTGCTACGCGATAAAATTAGAGACATGATAATTAGAGCTATTTACTTTTACACAAATATACTTAGGCGGATTTAAAAGTTCGCGGCCTAGTCAAGAAAACAGAAAGAACACCCACAAAAATATTATTATTTCTCGACGTAGTCTCCATTTAGCTCTATGCATTTGTTTCACCTGCCTTCCAAAGCTTCCATACCAGTTTTAAAAAAAGATTCCTCAAGGTCTTCAAAATACAGGTTTACTGCGGCTTCAACCTCTTCATTCGATGAAAATTTCTGCCCACCGAGGTGTTTTTTTAGGTATGGAAACAGATGAAAGTCCGAAGGTGCCAAATCAGGAGAATAAGCCGGATGAGGCAGCAATTCGAAACCAAAATCACGAATTTAAGCCATAAACTCAACAGACGTGTGAACTCGGGCGTAGAAATCTAGGGACCTACCTAGCGGAAACCTTAGAAAAGCCGAGTTCATTGACAATGATGTTTTGCGTTCGTTCATATGCGATGCCTATAGTGTCTGCCAATTCTCTGATAGTCAATCTACGGTCTTTCAATAAGAGATCATACACTTGGCCGATGTTTTCTTCGGTCGTAGACGTCATGGGCCGGCCGGAGCGAGGGTCATCTTCGATGTTCTCTCGTCCACGTTTAAATTCTGCAACCCATTTTTTCACAGTGGTATAAGACAGGGCAGATTCCCTTAATGTTGTTTGCATGTCATCATGGATCTCCTTTGGTGTTAATCTTTTTTTAAACAAATATTTAATTACTGCACGGTGTTTCAATTTCTCCATTATTGAACATCTGTTCTACACAGGTATTTAAATTGTTCGTGAAATTTTATTTAAACAGGATTACAAATTGAAAATTCGCGGGCTGACAATTGAATAATGACAGTTCAAAATGGTGGCAGAAAAAAATACTAACCACCCACGTAATATAGTTTCGTGTTATACCTATAGGCTGTGGCCACTTATAAGAAGATTGATTAGGCTAAATAACTGACTTATGTTGACGATCCATACAATATATAAACTTGGAAATCTTGGAATAACTTTATGGATGGAGGATATTATATTATATATTTTATGGAGAGCAATGGGGATTTTAAATTACTATTGAACATTGAACAAATAACTACTGCATTAGAACCGTTTGCATCTTTATTATCACAATTTCCATTTCTACATTAAATATTATTTAAGTACCTACCTACGTGGCGCAAATAAATCAATGAGAGAGGATTGTTGAAAGGGTTATTTTTAAATGAGGGTTACAAAACAATAAAAAGTTATTAACCCCTCAACAGCTTGATGTATCCATTTTTAAATATGGCGGCCAGGTTAACCCTTCAGCGCTATGATATACGAGGTAAAGGCACGTGTTATATGATCTAATGAAAACCAACATTAAACAGGACTTAAGCGTTAAAAAAGTTTCCTCTGACGCCCTTTTTGCTGTTCGTATATTTAGTTTTTTTACGGTAGATCATAAACTGTTTCATAACAAAAACAAATTCTAAGCAGTACGCAGTACCTAAGTAGTAAGCTTGATTTGTTATATTAACTCCATTTGAATTGTGTGATAATGATAATTTATTTTTATACAAATATAATATAGGTATTTTCATGTTATATAGGCTGTAGCCACTTAGGTATAAGAAGATTGATTAAGCTAAATATCTGACTTATGTTAACGAGTAGGTATCATTTTTATCCAGTAACAAATTGAAAAACGATAATTTATTTACATAACGGAATCTACCACTGTTGTTTCTTTTTTTTTACCAGAAGGAACGTGACACCAATATTAAAGTATATTTAAAACCATCCCCTTTCATTAACTCATGATGTTAACCAGTGAATCAAAACCTGAGTTATTTTATATGCTTGTTTATTTTAATGTTTAATTTTATACAGTGGCAACGACCTCTCAACGGCCGTGTACTGGAAGCAACGAAAGTTAAAATTATATCTAAAATGCGACCGACTGCAGAAAATGCATTAAAAAACTTTTCATGTCTCATCTTGTGATTGTAAAACAGTCGCGCTTGTGTAAATTTGTCCCATTTTATGGCCAAACGTAGTTGTTTAATATAGTACTTCCACTCTCAGGCTTTCAGTTTTTAGGGTTCCGAAGTCAATAATATAGTTTCGCCATGTTCGTCCGTCTGCCTGTCTGTCTGTCCGCAGCTTAGTTCTGGAAAGCTGTAATTTGGCATGTGTATGCCATGTTAATCATACTGACAACCGACAAAGTGGTAAAATAAATCGTTGGATAGGTCTTTGAAAAAATGTTTTGAGTTTGGGAAAACCATTTTTGGATTAAGTGATTTTTTAAGCGAAATATTAAGCATTGTTACTTACATAAAAAACTTAATTGCAAATTTTTGTTAGAGTCAAGTGTCCTCCTCCACGAGTAATACCTAGTCAACCAAGACTTTATTAGCCGTTAAACCGTAGTATAAAATAAAAAGCCCCTTCTAAGTCCGTATATTATTATCTTCTTTTTCATGTTTATTATTGTGTTTTTTGTGTATTTTGGTGTGCAAATAAAGAATATTTATCTTATCTTATCTTATATTGTGACGGGCAACTACGGAACCCTACCCTGCGCGTGACCTGACACGCACGTGGCCGTTTTTTGATTAATAACATATCTACACTAATATTATAAAGAGGAAAGATTTGTACCTATTTTTGTATGTTTGTATGTTTGTAATGAATAGGCTCAAAAAGTACTGGGCCGTTTTAAAAAATTCTTTCACCATTAGAAAGCTGCATTCACCCTGAGTAACATAGGCTATATTTATTGCTAGAAAAGATTAGACGTCCACCCGTGCGAAGCCGGGACGGGCCGCTAGTGTATTATATTTTCTTATAAAATAACGTTACAGTAAAGGTTTTTTAAAACCTTTTATCGTTCACAGTAGATGGTAAAGAGATAACGTTCTTATAGAGGAAAATTTTGAGCGGTAAATATATCATGGGCGGGGTAGTAACGGGAATGCATTTTGACATTTATTATGTTTCACTCACTCTGTATTTTAGAGGTTACAGCTTTGCAAGCAACAACGTGCATTACGTATTGAATTTTATAGCCTATGTTTGTATGTTCTTCTATTTTAGGTCTTCTTACAGATGTTCCATTCCGAACAATGTAAGTATGTAAGCTGCACAAAATGTTCCTACAAATATTTCTTATACTTTTGTTCGTAATATTTGCCCTATATTTAAAATCTCTTTCACACGTTAGTCAAAACTTCGTTGAGCAATATTTCAGTTTGAAAATAACATTATGATTCTGAACGTCAACTAGGAGAAAGTATGGCCAGTAAGCATTAGTATAATGATCAAGCTTATTTCTCAACCAAAACATTTTAATTTTTTTTTGTACATTGAAGTTTTTTAGCTGTTATAAAATTTGTTTGTTGTTTAGGGCTTTATTTATTTGATACAATTTAATTATATGTGGTCAAGCATCACATTAATGATGCTGTTTCTCATATTTTTGAAACTCTAGCTATTTACACCCTGGGCGAACCTGCTCGCACGTGGTTCGGTATTTGACACCCCTCCTCCTGCTACCCCTCCTGCTACCCCCCCGCGGGACCCCGCCGTCGCTGTGCGAGGCCGTAGCATAGCATTTCAGTTACTGTTGCATGTGACCCTGCGCTTTAGCATTTTCGAGTTATTCTTTCCGAGTTTTCCGAGTTTTTTATTCCGATCCACGTGCGAGCCAGGTGCCAAGTTAATACGCCCGTTGTACCTTATTTTCAATATCGAATCTTTACTTGAGACTATTTTATCATGCATGACTAAATGTAGTCATCTTTTGTTTCAGAAACTAATGGATCCCAATAAGAAGAGTTGAGATTCAATCAGAAACATGACACGAACAGCCACCACGTTCTGGCGCGAAATGCCAATCGCTGTCACTTTCGTTCTACTGGCCACATCATGTGTTGTTTCTGCCAAAGATATTGTTTTAGGTAAGTTTTTAACGCAATTATGATTTACTAGGGGACGCACTGGATCTTGAAGCATGCAGAATCTACCTCCTTATAACACACTTCAATGGACATCTGGCACATAATACCAAAAAATGTATAACAGTACTTCGATTTTTATAATGGACTATGGAACACTAGAAACTAACTGCAGGCATTAGTTTATTTTATAATGATTTATTAGTTTTTATCATATTTATATTTAAAAAAAAATTGTGCTTGCATCACCTCCTACTAATCAACATTGACAGCCATTTTGGGGTTGCTGCTTTTTTATAATTTATTAATAATAAATGATTAAATAACTCGTTAAATAAAAATAAATGATACTATCTGAGTCGTTTTTATAAAACTCCATTATTTATTACACATTTGACTTCAGTCAAAACTTCTATACATTTTAAGGTATTTTTTCAAGGGAGAGCGGCGGTTGTCCTTTCTATACCTTCTCGTGTGAGTGGCGCCACGCCATCCAATGCTCAAGGATTTCCCTCGCAATGCCACTTATTTGTAATAAATACTTAATCATGTCAATTGACACTCTTTGTATGTTTTTTTTTTTATTATTGCTATTAGACAGTGTGACCCAATAATTCGGTACCTATGTCAGGTTTTTTTTATCTTTATTTTATATTTTTCATTGATAGAAGACATCATTTTCAGAATCAAATTAAAGATTGAAAAATTAAGTCTCACTTCCCTGGTTTGGAAGGGTGCGGGTTCAAGTCCCGCCCGAGACTAAATTTTTCAATCTTTAATTTGATTCGAAATAGCGCAACATGGCTGCAACATATTTGAAAATCCATAATATTTGAAAATCCATAATATTTTAAATCATTTTAAGAAACTAATTTCATTTCTTTTTTATATTCGTAGAGTTTCCTTCTTAAATGCTGACACTTTTTTAAGGACCATCAAACTGCAAACTGAACAACTTTCTCTATGGTACCGACATCAAAAGCGCGAAAAAAAAAATTAGCTATCCTATTTGGCTCGGAGTAGGTTTGCAGTTTTGTATGGACGAGCAGATACGTTATTTCGATGTTGGTGCCATAGAGAAAGTTGTTCAGTTTGACGGTCCGAGTATCCCATTAATAAGTGTCAGCATATTGAGAAGGACCCTGTGTACATTTATTTTTTAGGGTTCCGAAGTCAACAAGGAACCCTTAGAGGGAGGTTACACGGTCAGTATTTCATCAGTCTAGTCCATCATTCTGAATGACGCCAGAATGACGCCAGAATGATGCCAGAATGATGAGTGGGTTACACGATCAGTTTCCCATCAGTATTTCATCATTCACAATGGAATGACGGAATTAATTTTCATCAGTCTGGATGGAGGTTTACCATCATTCCGTTAGTCCATCATTCTCCCATCATTCTCCCGTCATTCAGACCGACTGATGGACCAGAATGACGAAATACTGAACGTGTAACCTCCCTCTTATAGTTTCGCCATGTCCGTCCGTCTGACAGTCTGTCCGCGGCTTAGCTCAGAGACGCTTAGTACTAGAAAGCTGTAATTTGGCATATTAATCAAGCCGACAAAGTGGTAAAATAAAATCATGAAAAAAAAATTGTTTAGGGTATTTCCTCTACACGCAAAGTGGGAATGGAATTTTTTTTCTCGTCTACGGCATGGTGTGGGGTATCGTTGGATAGGTAATTTAAAAATATTATGGGTGTGGCATAACCATTTTTCGATTTAGGGATCCGTTAGCGAAATATTAAACTTTAAAGTGAACATTTTTGTTAGAGTCAAGTGTCCCCCTCTGCCAGCTAAACGGTTGTTTCTGGATATGTGAAAAAATTCATGGCAGTAGTATACATACCGAAATCAAAAGGAAAACTATCACCACTAAGTAGGCTTTACAAGTTTACGAGTAATAGTCGATCAACTTATAAAATGTACTTTTTAGACTTTATTAGCCGTTAAACCTCAGCGACCCTTAGTACTAGAAAGCTGTAATTTTAAAGGGTATACATATTTATTACGCCAATAAAGTTGTAAATTAAAATCTACGTATAAAATGTACTTTTTAGACTTTATTAGCCGTGAAATATAAAACAAAAAGCCTCCTTTTAAGTCCATATTATATTGTGACGGGCAACTACGGAACCTTATCCTGCGCGTGGTCCGACACGCACCTGGCCAGTTATTAAAGGTAAAGCTGCCGAATCTCTGACATACAAATTATTGTTATTAAGATAATTATCTTGAAATGGTTTTCGATTCAGCGCTAGAGAAAAACTTGACTTACCGAATTATCGGCATTATTCTACGTAGTCTGGTCAAGGAATTACAATGTCAAAAAACAAAAAATACTTGGATGTTGAGTCAAGACATAGTATTGGTAGCTCATAATGTCAATGGATAATTTCTTTTTGGTTCAATAATAATGTGCAGGTAATTTCAATTGCACCGTCTTACCATCATTTACTATTTAATCATGGTACAATAATACACTGCGCCTGGTATTCTCTTCCGATCACGTGACTGACACAAGCCTATGTCATCATACAATTACCCTTTTACCATGTTTAGCGGCCATTTTTTTGTGACGTAGGCTTGTGTCACTCTGGGAATAGAAGACCTTGTTTTTTTAGACTATGCTATTTAATCATAGTCAAGCTAGATTATAGAAGAACTCTGATAACCAATACCTATTCCAACTTCCTACTGATAACGAACAATACGACGAGATAAGACAAGTAATTGCTTTTCTTATACATACACGATACGTAAAACTCTGTAGGTTTAATGTAACGCTTTTTACTAAAGCGTTGATCAGATCATCAAATCGAACCAGCTTCCTCTATGGAGCAAAAATCGAAATCGCGAAAAAAACAACAGTTCCATACACAATTGCAAACCGACCAACCCATTTTTTCGCTATTTCGACGTTGGTACCATGGATGAATAGAGTTATTGGATCTCCTGTTCGCGTTTTTCATATCAATGTTGCCATGAAATCAGGTTGCTTTAATTAAAACACATGAAAAGTGTCGAGGGATGAATGTCGTGAGTTTTATGCGCATGAGAAAAGTGTACTACAATATGTTCGTTAATGTGTATGTTATAATAAAACAAAAAATAGAAGCAGGATCCTGGGCAACCACACACAATGTGAATAAATCTCAAATTAACACAGATAATAAAAATTAAGAAAAGGAAAAGGTTATTACTTCACGGGGACAAATCGATTGCTCTCCAACCCTCTCTCATTTGGTTCTCATTAGGTGCGCCGGATGCATAGACAATTATTTTAATGACCAGCCAGTTGAGAACCCTTTGCTTTCTTTTCGAAATCTTCCTGTTTGGTAATTTTGGAATGATTAGAAAGGATAGAGGTCTTTTATCGTTGGTCAACTTTATTAAGTTTAATTTTACGTTGGCTACTTCAGTTTTGATGATAATTGAAATAGTTGATTTGTCATTCTAGGTAACTAGTTTTTTGTGTGTATTTTTGTATATTTATTTTCTGTAGTCTGTAATATCAGTTTAATCTTCACATACTTAATGTATCTTATCTAAAAGTTTTCTATTGACACTTATGACATTCTGCGAATGTTTTTTTACAGCTATTTGACTAATGTTGGTCCTAAACAAACACCTATAAATTCAAAGTATGTCGATAAACATATTTACGAGTATCTATGTGTAACAATAAGATAAAGTTGAGTGCGTTGATGTTTGGTTTTTCTTTCACATTCACTACATAATAAAGTCTTTCGAAGTGTTTGTCAAGCTTTTAAAAATAATTCAAAAGATTTTATTGCTAAATAAGATCACCTGTGGTTTTACCTGACTGGGAAAGTTTATTTCCTTCAATTGTTTTCTTTCATTTCCATAGAAAAGTGCATACAGTAAGTAGCTATCGGTTAAATAATAAACAAAATGTTTTCGATAGATTTTTATAAATTATTGTAAAATATGTACAACATTAGCATGTTTGGTAGCCCAAACAGCCTACGTACTAGTATTGTTATGTAAGACTAGATAATATTGTTTACAAAATCAGTTATTATATTATGTACCAGGCCATTTTTAAGTAATATTTTGTGTTTGTGATCATCATAGGTAAATTGTTTAACATGATTAACTAAATATTAAAACACAATATCACTAAGAATTGCCAAAAAGCAGAATCATTGCTGATTCGATACCGATTGAATCGGGTAGTCACGAGTACTCAATAAAACTCCAGGGACAATGCATTTTTGGTGTCTGAAGAATATCTAAACGATCTATCGAACAAAAAATTTAAGAATGAAACACAATTTTAGTATAGGATACAAATAATAGCAACGGAAGTCGGTATCTTTTGCAACAGTGCTGCAATCTTGACGGACGCGGGTGGTGCGCGCGCGCATCCTCTATCAACTTACAGCTTCGGTACGCCAAGCGCATGTGCAATAGGTGCGCTGGGAAAAACGTGATTATTCGCCGTTTATAATCGTGACGTCCTTACTCAACCTTGGAAATGTCGTGGCCGATACGCATTTGTATTCTTTAAATGCCATTAAAAATAAATACTTACGTACTTACGTACTTAGAAAGCTCTGGTCCCATGCATTGTTTCAGAAATATTTTAATATTCCAGTTAGAGCTTATGTTTAAGAAACCTGATCATGAATTCTGAAAATACGTTGTGAATATCATTAAAGTATTTGCTAACATGAAAGTTAATATTTTACAGTCATTCCCTAGATAAACTTTGGTATGCTGTATAAAATTCATGTGACATTTACTAGCATTTAGTAAAATGCTAGAAAATAAAACATTAGTAGGAATAACAGGTAGCCTATACAATATAATTAATAAGTATCTAATGGAGACATCTTCGCGGGACTACAATTTAGTTATAACAAAGCGGTTCTATGCTAGCCCTCAAGTATTTCACCATATCCTAAAACATTATTTAGATTAATGTCACATTTTACAACCATATCATTGGCAGCCTATTACTCTACCGCAGTTGATTCCCTCGTAGCAGCAGTAAAATAACATAATACTTTGACATTCTCTATAAAAACCCACTAAGACTAAAACAAACACATTCTATCCCACCGGCAGTGACTAGTCACGAAATATAGTTCCAAAGTGGAGATGATGCTTAAATTGTCGTAAACATTTTATAGTTTAAAAGAAAATAAATAGATTTCGCCCTGTTCCATTTAAGAGTTATACAATAAAATCTTTACAACTGAAAGAAAATAGGCGCCCCGTTTCGTAACATGGAATTCATCTGTTTTTGTAACTGTTTATAAGAAGAAGAAAAAATAAAGTAAAATGGACCGTGACGGAATACTGACTTTCAGGCAGCGAATATGCAGCGAATAGTATTTCTTATTCGTAGCTTTCAGGTCACGTGACCTCCTATCCCCGATATTGGAATAGGAATGCGAATTAATTAATATAAAGAAAATTAAGTAATAATGTGTGTTTTATAAGTGAAGACTATTTATATTATCAATGCGTTAACTGTATTATTTAAATTATAATCAAACAAGTTGCTGTTTTCCCCTGAAATGAAAAAAAAAGACTACCTAATTAAATGATAAATTTATACCTCAGCAGGTACTTTCAGTAACGTACGGTATGTTATGTCAGATAAAGATAATACTCTAGGCACTATCTCTATGTACTATCTTTATCTTCCCTATTACTGGAATAGCAACATTTACGCGAAAACTGAGTAACTACCTAATGCAACATTTATAAAGACTTCAGGCTAAGATGTGAAAGATAACTTGTCTCGAAATAAACTGACAAGTTGATACATTATCATACCAAATAGGTATACTTACTAACTCAGGGAAATTTCTCAGAGCCCAGCATGAAATCTCGAGAGTGTATGTAAACCTAATAAATTAATGTAATTTTCTCTCTAAACGAGACCGAATCTCAAGAAAATTTTATCAAGAACGGGCCTTCGTGCTCTGGCTTAAAGATAGTAATTAATTAAAGGCAATTGAACCTAAGGATTTACATCAAATTGAACATTAAGATTAAGTGTGCCATTAGTCAATATGGCTTGATTGTTAAACCCGGTTTCATGACATTTAACCTAAAATAAGTGTTTATAGCTGCAAAATTATATATTTGGAAGAACCAATATCAGAACCATAAACTCACATAAAATGCGTACACAAAATTTATATCCCAAATACATGGTTCTCCGACTTTTTGTATGACTACTAAATTGTAACCAAATAAAGAATTTTAATTTTTTTATTCAAAATCATACCTATTACAAATTTTACGTAAATACCTAAAGTAATGTTCGTAAAATGTCTAACATGATTTTTAATTGTGTCGTATTTATACAAACGAAATTAATTATAAATCTTCGATACTTATTTATGACAGAAGACAAATTATACAGAAGAAATATAATATCACATATTTTGTTATAGGTAAACATTTTTAAATTAAATTAAAATCATGCAGTTTTAAATATTAAACATATTATAAATAAAAATAACAAATGAAGGAACCAGTTCATTACATCCCAATTTTTTATTACCATACACATTTTAAGGGTGTATTCAGATAATGAAACTAAACAACAAAAACGAGCAAAAATTTTAGACTTTGATGGAAATCGATCGACTGATTATAAGTTTTGGATGGAAGTTCAAAAAAATTATTATCAATTTTTGACCCATGTTCTTTTCTTTCGTTGCGTTTCTTGGAAGTTTGCTATACCTTTACTATCAACAAAAGGCGAAAGCAAGTTCTCACAGTTTTCTCGGTGATCTTGCTTTCTCCCTCTACAAATTTATCAACAACTTTTTTACCATCCTGTAATATACAGGGTGTAACAAAACACCCTAGTAATACTTAAGGGGGTAGTTCAGACCGGTCATCACGGATCAGAGTTTTTTCTCGACCTTGGCCTCATAGTGAAAGTTGTTCAGTTTGATTGTCTGAAGCACCCCCCTACGGTGTTTTGTTACACCCTGTATAAACTAATAATAAAAGAATTAGCACCTTGCGTCAAATTGGTACCAGCAAGGAGCTAGAATAATAAATATGGAAACTCATTTAAAGGCAGCAATAAAATGCGTATAGCAGTTGCAAATAATTTCACATTTCATTTAAAACCAGCTGTTCATTTAAATTTTCTGTCAGCTGTCAATAGGTAATTCATATAAAGAGCATGCAGATTTATATTACTTGGATTGCACGAGACAACCGAATGCAATAAATTTAAAGAACAATTATTTTATTTCCATAATTATTGTGGATAATTTTAACCTCTCTGTCAGCCGTATTGAGATGTTCGAATTCGAGAAGAATTTGGTATTCAATTAAATTGAGACATTGATAAAGTATAGTAGATAAGTGTACGAGTACAAAGGCATAATTATACAGCCTTTTCGCATACCTACTTTTACATAATAAATATACCTAAATAATATTATTTTTACAATGTGTCCGTAGCTTAGTATTTTGTCATTGATGTATTCGCGGCAAGTTGCATGCCGACCTGCGCCGGCGCAGCTGCCCTCTGTAAATATTTGCTACGCCACGCTATGATACTACAGTTCATTGAGCTCAAAGATCTATATTTGTGATCGTAGTTAAGGAAACTGCATCTGCATCCATGTTTTCCTAGATTTGATATACGGCTAACGATCATGATATTTGTTCAGGACAGAAACAAAACACGTCAGAGATTTCGTCAAAACATAACTTATTTCAAAAAAAATTACATTTTGAAATAAAATCTATAGGTTCTTACATGTTCATAATACAATATATAAATGTATATATCGATAAATACTCATCATCATGACCGTTATCGGTTACAGCGACTGTCTACTCACAGCTGAGAGAGACGGTCGTGTGCTCACAGTAGCTGAGAGAAAGAAGCAGAAGAAAAAGATTAATACTATCACAATTATAACATTATTTTTGTATGGGGATTTCAAAATGTAATAAATTAAATTCCAATATCCAAATCCAACCTAAAAAAATTCACGTACAAAAATATTTAAACTACCATAGGTATTCTTAAAATTTATTTGAATTATCACATCAAAGATCAGTTTTCTGAAGACTTTTTCCGCTTAAACCTAAAATGGTTTTGGACCGCCCAAATGAACATTAGCACAAGAGCGAATCGTAACGTCAACACTGTCCGAAGCAAATGACAAATTATTCACTTACTAAAATTCACTCCAAGTTTCACTCAAACTCGTCCTTCCAGCCGTCAAAACTTCCTTAAATTCATTGCAGTAGATTTCACTTTCCAGTAGCAATCAAATTCATAATAATATTGCAAAAGCAATGTTGCTTGCATAAAATTTTTGAAGGCACATGGTGTCTCCGTTTTCATTTTACAGTCTGCCGCTATTCTAGGAATAATATTCCTCCATATCTTCGGGTATTTTGGGTGCAGGTGCCCAGATGTCGAAATGTTAGTCCTTTACCATTCGTTTAGTTTCTTTTGCTGAAATTTCAGCAAGGGGTATGATATGTTCGCCGCAATTTGTCGTCTTATTTGATTTCTGGACGCATCTGTCTGGATTTATTAGCTTAGTGTTTTAATAATTTATTTTGTGCTATTTATGAACTGAACTTGATCCCAATTACAGTGCACTGACTAATTGCTGATTAACGCTGTTTCGATTCTTTGTGTCAGTGTGTTAGTTAAGTAGCTTTAGTTTAGTAGTAGCACTTGTTTTCATCAAAGTGAAATACTATTTTTTCATCAATGCATTTATTTGATATGACCCGCGACTACGTCCGCGTGCATAGATTACTCCTTTAGGTGTCGATTTTCGAAAAAATACTTTCTTAGTGCACCCCTACACCTTCTTTAGAATATACATTCCAATCATGTTTCTATCTTCAGCGGTTTAGGCTGTGCGTTGTCTGTCTGTCAGTCACGGAACTCTTTTATAAGTATAGATTTAAGCACTATTTGGCTTTATCAGTTTTAGGTTCAAATAACCATCAAGGATGTTCG
This sequence comes from Agonopterix subpropinquella, assembly GCA_922987775.1. Classification (NCBI taxonomy): domain Eukaryota; kingdom Metazoa; phylum Arthropoda; class Insecta; order Lepidoptera; family Depressariidae; genus Agonopterix; species Agonopterix subpropinquella. Next base: position 48,844,011 of record OV277693.1, on the reverse strand, counting down.
TTTTTATAAATCTTTATTATTAAAAGGTAGCCAATGTTTTTGCGCGGGCGCATCAGCAGCGGTAGTCGGTGCCGGACAAAGAAATGCAATGTGTACATTATGATTTTTCTCACGAGCAACACATGTGACCAGAACTGGATGTCTATCGAGTCTGCAACTTTAACAAAAAATTAAACTTGAATCCATTGTTGTAAGCAAGATTTCAATTTGTCCGTTTAATTTATCTTTTATATTTTTGAAATTTAATTACCATATTTAACTAAATATGTTATGTTAGATAAAACTAGCTAAGGATTGATACTATCAAATGCTCAATAGACGGTTGTTTACAATAACATTGCCAAAGAAACCTTATCCATTAGGCGCTTTAAAATTGTAATAGTCGAAAGATTTAATTTTAGTTTGAACCAAATAAATCAAATTCTTGGCGACTCTTTCCGTTTCTTTAGCTTCAATTTTCAACCTGTAGATTTATTGCCGCTCGTTTTTTGGCGTTCTTTATACGTTAAAAAGACGAGTGTCAAGTTACGCAAAAAAATTACATTAAGCTCACGTTAGAGCAACATCTAAACTTAGCAGTGATTTCGAAAGAATTTGAAAACAAATATTTTTGCTATAAAATTATCAGTTAACGCGAATATTTCAAACAATTTACAATTTTTTTTAACTATTGTGTTTCTGTGAAGTTCTATAGGGATAGTTTTAGCCACAGATGTAAATTTTACAGGGAACCCTTGTTTTTAAAACAAACAAGCTCGGATAGTGTTACTCCACGGTTTGCCTTACAACGAAAATAGTAAAATTGTAGCAGTCTCTATCTACTGGATATATATTATGCTAGCTTCCTTCTATACGGCTACTTTCGTGCTAAGAAAAGACAACTTACTGGTATAAGGCTGGTTTCGTGCTAAGAACAGTAAAAGATAATTTAAAAGTTACTCATTTTTAACAGAACTTATCTTTTATTACTAACTTATTATTATAGCCAACGAGATTTCGATAGGGTCCTTCTTAATATGCTGACGTGATCAGACCATCAAACTGAACAATTTTTTCAATGGGACCAACATCGAAATCGCAAAAAAAACTGCTGTTCCATACAAAACGCTTACTTAGGACAGCAGATTTTTTTTCGAAGTTGGTCTTGACTTGGTCCCATATATAGAATGTTGTGTTGTGCTGATAGCTTATCACTACATAGTATTTATAAAACAAAGTCGCTTCCCCCTGTCTGTCTGTACCTATGTGTGCTTAAATCTTTAAGACTACGCAACGGATTTTGATGCGTTTTTTTATAGATAGAGTGATTCAAGAGGAAGGTTTATATGAGCATTGCACCCGTGCGAAGCCGGGGAGGGTCGCTAGTTTGACGTAATTTTCATACAAATAATTATGTCGAAAGAGCTGTTACTTAAGCTACCAAGAACTTATCAAAAATTGGTGAAACGGGCCTTAATGTGTCTAAAAAGCGTGTATTTCTCTGTGGTCTAAGACAAGCATCGTAGAGGGCTAGGAACTTCATCAAGTAAGCCGAGTGATAATTATGCAGCGGTACTGGAGTGAGTTTTTAAATCTGATTCTTTGAACTCAGCAGTTGAAAATGTAAATATTACTATGGAGACGTGCATCTTTTTACTGCTGATTTGACATTCAAAAATCATACTCCAGAGGTGCGATTTTTGAAAGTCAAATCAGCAGTAGAAAAATGCATATCTCCATACATTTTCAACTGCTGAGTTCAACGTATGAGATTTAAAAATCACACTCCTGGTCCGGTAGGTGCATGCACGACAGTAAGCAGTGGTGTATTTCTCTTTTACTCGCACTTACTCAGCATACAATGTGCTAACTTCTTCTTGTCAGTGTAAGCACAGATTATTTAATAGTTACTAGCGGTGCAAGCCAGTTTGTTTGAAAAGTCCAGGGTGTGACATTAAGTTCAAAATTATTCGCCGAGAACTCCGAGATATTTGAACATAATTCAGATCATCCGCATTCACTAACATTGCCCAAACGTTGTCCAGAGTGACAGGTAGTTGGCCCGTTTCTACTTTCAAACAAAACAAATAGCTAGGTACTTATTTACTTTCATTGTGTCCATAGTCGAACGTCTGGTCTAAAATCGTTTTACAAAGTAAATATTTGTTCGGAATTGCTCTGCTCATGCCCTTGAACTTACAGTTAATGGGTTAAAACGGGACAGGGAGCGAAAGTGTTGGTTTCTTGAAATAGCCTCTGAGCCAAACATCAAACCATGGTCAATATGTATGATCGAAACGAAATAATCTAAGATTATGTAGGGTCCCTCAATATTACGTTAACGATTTTTAAGGGGATTATCAGACAACCAAACTGAATAACTTTATAGATGGGGCCAACATCGATAACAAGAAAATAAAACCGGTCAAGTGCGAGTTGGGCTACACGCGCACCGAGGGTTCCGTACCATACTACACTACATATTAACTTATACAAAAGTTTTGTTTTCTTCGGGACCTTTAGCGCGAGACCGACTCACACTTCTTCGTCTTCTTCTCTTCCTGTTACCCCTACGTAGGATATAGGGCTCGGATGATAGCTCTCCACCGGTTGCAATCTTGGGCAGCACATGGGTAAGTCATGCTGAGGCTTTTAGCCTCTACTTCCACAGAGCGGCGCCAGGTTGTTTTATGGCGTCCCCTCTTTCGTTTGCCTGGTGGCATTCTAAGGCTGTCTTGGATGGGTGATCGTCAGGCCTCCTTAATACATGGCCTAGCCACTGCCACTTTCGAGTAAGGATCACTTTCCCTATAAGCTGCTGACCCGTGCGTCTCCATAGCTCTTCGTTTGGGATGGTGTTTGGCCAGAAGATCTTTAGTATTTACCTGAGGCATTTGTTAATAAAGACTTGGAGTCTATCTGTGACCGCTTTTCGGACGAACCAAGTTTCACAGCCGTATAGTAGAACCGTTTTGACGTTTGAGTTGAACAGCCTAAGCTTTGTCATCCTAGTGATTGTGGACGACCGCCATACGGGTTTTAGTTGACCGAACGCTGCTCGAGCTTTATTTATACGTGTCTCCACATCAGCTTCTGTACCCCCGCCTGGATCCACAATACGTCAAGATAGCAGAATTTGTTTACCAGCTCTATGCTTTCGTCCTGGACCCGCGTTATTCCGAGAGATAAGTGTACTTTTTGCAACCATCAGCAGCAAGGCTGATTCAGTGTTTATGGGGTGTAGAGCTTCTCTGTGATGGGGATGGACCAGGTCTGCCTGCATAACTCCAGTCGGTTTAGGAGTTACTGATGATTAAAGGTCTGTAAAAAATTTACGATCAGCTGCAAGGCTGATCGTATGTTATTGTTGTAGTATGCACTGTAGGTATGTGAACAGTACAAAAACTAGCATGGTTCATCAGTCGGTTTAGGAGATACAGCCGTTCAAAGGTCGGAACTTTGACTGGCTGTATATCGTAAACCGACTGACAGAATTTGACAGTTTTTGTACTGTTCACATAGCTACAGTGCATACTACAACAATATCATACGATCAGCCGTGCAGCTGACCGTTAATTTTTTACAGACCTTTAATCATCAGTAACTCCTAAACCGACTGGAGCTATGCAGGCAGACCTTGTCCATCCCCATCACAAAGATGTTCTACACCCCATAAACACTGAATCAGCCTTGCTGCTGATGGTTGCAAAAAGTACACTTATCTCTTATACTACGTCTGAGCCGTGTCGGATGAGTTTAGACGCATCTCTTTAGTCTTGGAGACTTCCGCTGCCGCTTCCCGGATCAAGTCATCCACTTTTGTCTGTAGATGATGCCGACTCACACTTGGCCGGGTTTTATTATTTGCTGTTATACTGTAGGTAGAGTTTGCTATATAACTACACCAAGTTTGACGCTTTTATGTACTACCGTTTTTACGATAGAGCGAGAAGAAAAAACGTTGATAAAAACTAGTTTCTTTGTATGAAGATCCCCTTTTCGATCGATTTTTTACTATTTACCATTTTTGTTATTTTGTTAGCAAATCCGCCGTAATAAAATAACGTACATTCTGTGTATCGCACAACGGTCTAGATATTACGGTTCAAAAGTTACAGCTCTAAATAGGTAGGACAGACGGACGGACGGACAGTGTATGCTTATGCATAGGGTCTCATTTTTACCCTTTGGGTACTACTTTGGAACCCTAAAAAGAAACTATTTCGTACAAATCTGCAATCCCATTTTGGTGGTCCGAACCATCAAACTAACCAACTTTTTCTATGGGACCAAAGTCGAATTCGAAAAATTCTGCTCTCCCATACATTTGGGTAAAATGGGATTGCAGATTTGTATGAAATAGCTTCTTTAAAAAAACCCTTTAAAAAACTGTCTGCATATTAAGTTGGGCCCGTATATTATACATTAAAATACAGTATGATTATCAATTTAATTTTTCAATTCAAGTCAATTATTTATTGCCATTAATTACATGTAGGTAAGTACAAATTGTAGGTAGAAAGGATGGTAACAGTACAGCATGTTTCAACGTTATTTTACCCCAGGGTGTAGCAATGCAACGTGCATCTAATCTCAATATCATTGCATCGTGGAGTTAACTAAATACAGTCTTTCTTTAAAGTTCAAATTATGTACCTATCTATAAAAAAATGTGTAAATCATGAGTAATTCGTCACCTTTTTCTATGTCTAGGTTTTTTGTCAGTCTGCGCCAGGAAACGGTTAGAAATCTGTGATCGGGTTATTGTTCACAAAACGTGAAAACCATTAGCTAAGTATTTTATACGTAAGGTGGATTTAAAAATCATCATCATCAATGAAACTAAAAGTTTTGTTTTAATTTGTTCGCACGTACAATATCATCATTCATCATTCATCTGTTAATTAATTAGTAGATATGCGGATTAATAGAAAGTAGCTTAAATACGATTTTGGCACAAGTCATCTCTGGATATCTCGGTATATATGGCATCAATGTATCAATGTATTCAGTATGACCTATTGAACACAAATAAATGAGTTGACAAGCGCTCCGATTGTGGGGGTACAAACTGTGACGTCGTATGAAGATGGCCATACAAAGAAAAACATTATTTTCATTTCAATTTACAAATCGAATTTTGAAATCTATATCCAATATAGAAAGAATTTGATATCTAAACACTTTAGATGCAATTTTTTTTGCCTCTTTCCCGATGAGAGGAAAAAACATTGGACAAATTGATACGAAACGACAATTTCTTTAAAACTATACTGGAAGGGAAGATAGACGGAAAGAGAGGCATAGGAAGACCTAGACAAAATTCTAGCCCAAGTGAAGGAAAACGTTGATGTCGTGTCGTATCAAGAATACAAAAGATAAGCGGAAAAGAGAGAGGATTGGCGAATACTCCACCGAAAAAGGCGTAGATCTTAAATAAGATGATGGTGATCCCAATGAGACAGATTTTTTTATATAGGTACATGGCATATGCTTAGTAATAAGCTCCCATTGGCGCTCTTTGAGCACAGAATAAATATACTAATACTACCCAAAGGTACAGAACCCTAAAAACGAGAACACTTGTAATTTGACTACAATATTATTAGCAATCCTTAGAAATCCAGAGTGGATCAACATGATGCCATAATATTATGTTTCTAACGTTTGCTAAACTCTTGAAACTTTAATGGTCAATGATGGACTGACGACCGCAGTTGACGCACGGTAACGGCTTAGAAAAAAAGTGAAGTCAAGTGCTTTTGAGGTAGCTAGACATACATGTGAATGATGAATGACACTTCTTAATAAAAGCGGTCAAGTGTGAGTCGGGCTACTCGCGCACCGAGGGTTCCGTACCACACCACCACAGAACACAACATTATCAACTTAGGAAAAAAAAAATTTTTGTCCGGGACCTTTAGCGCGAGACCGACTCACACTTGGCCGGTTTTTAGTATTTGTTGTTATTCTGTAGAGTTTGTTCTATAATCACACTAAGTTTCATGCTTGTATGTATTACCATTTTTATTATAGAGCGTGAAGAAAAAACGTTGATAAAAACTAGTTTCTTGTTGAAAACCCCCCTTAATTTTTAATTTTCTGACATTTTTATTATTTGTTAACAAATCCGCCGCAATAACGCATAATCTGAAAAAATTTCAACTATCTAGCTATTACGGTTCAAAAGTTACAGCCCTAAATAGGTAGGACAGACGGACGGACGGACGGACGGAAAGACGGACAGACAGACGAACGGACGGACGGACGGACGGACGAACGGACGGACGGACGGACGGACGAACGGACGGACGGACGGAAAACGTAGGCTTAGTAATAGGGTCCCGTTTTCACCCTTTGGGTACGGAACCCTAAAAACTAAATATTTAAACATCCCAATTTGGCACTTGTCCGAAACTTGGATTATTTGTCCGAAAAAGATAGACACATTCATAGATATATGGACACATTAAAAACTAAGTCCTATGCTTATGTGAAAACCCCTAACCAAATTGGTATGCGTGCACAAACAAACAGATAACCAGACAACAATTCTAAAAATACATCCACGCCAAGTTTACCATTGTATCATAATTATGTATAGAAGATGTATAGATTTTGGGTGGCCCACTCTTCATGACTCTGACTCCACTACGTTATGTAGTAGAGTAGTAGATACTCTTTCTTATACTGTGACTACGCTACGTTAAGAAATGACTGAACTATATCATCCGTTCCGTACGCGATGTCCCATGAATTAAGCTATTTAGATACCTTTTGACTAAAGTGTAATGTAAGTTTTATGACAGGATTCACTGGGCTTGATGTAGAATTGACAGTCTTGTTCCCCGGAGTCTGCGCATGCGCATGCACGACACGTCTCGGAGCAGTCTCGTCGACGAGGTCGAATGATTCACTACATTTTGATTGCTAGACTGTGTTAAGTACTGTTATTTGATTTTCAAGTTTAATTAAGGCGTCCGCAATGTAAAGTTTTTGTGACTAAAGAATAAAGACGTGCGTGGGCCAGAGCGAGACAGGGGCGTTAAAAAACTTCGAAACCGAGTCTTTACTGATCAGTATTATAATGATTTATTTATTAAGTATTAGCTTAAAAAATGGATTTCTTTCATACGTCATCATAATTTTTTTGCGACAAAGCTTTAGTCAATTTATAATAATTTGGCCAAGAGCGTGTAAAGCACGCCCATTCATAGGGTTCCGTAGCCATTGTATTTTTTCTGTCCTTGTTCATGTATATAAACGTAACTTCACAGATATACATGCACTGTGTTCAGAAGAGACATTTTTCAGACACTACAAACTTTAAAATGCAGCAATCATCAATAGTCATCAATCTTAGCTTTGAATAACTATACCTTGAGCAGATTTTCAATTCTACTGTAATTGTCAACTCGAAATAATAAGATCAAGTAGACTTACTCCCGAAGGATCTCCATGAGTCATGTACAAAATATTCGACATGCGCGGGAGTGGTGTGAGAACAAACGGAAATACCTAATCTTTGCATTAGTCTATATCGCAGACATCGCACTTGACACGTGTGGTGTGGATATACCCTTAATAGTAAGGAGGAATGTTTACTGAAAACAGCGGGGATCCGGTTCATAATGGATCTACATACCTATACAATGAGCTAACAAGTGAACACAAAACAAGAAAGACTTTTTGTTGTAACTATAGGCACAGCAATGCAATTTACTAAGCGCAAACATCGCCACAACACTGAAACATCGGCGAGCTGACAATTCGGTATTCGCTATGGTTATGTCATGAATGTGTCAAACTCATATTATAAAAACTTCGACGATCTGAAGGATGCAAGAAGGATGCTACATTTGTGAGCTCGTCGATGTTTTCGACAGCGATGTGACGCTTAGTGAATTACACTCCAGATTATTAATCTATAGGTACCGAATCGGTAGATAAAAAAATGCTCAATAATTTTCATTAATAATTATTTTAAAAGTCAAAATAGCAAAGCAAATCAAATCATCTGTTCTGACACTTCCTCATGATGGGAAGAAAATACGAAAACAGGAATAAAAATACTTATACCTACTTATGCCACAACGGTACATAGCACACAAAATTTATTTAGGTATACGTACACACGGCGACAGATCAACCTACCCATAGTTGAACTCTATGTTCATAGACATAAGGTCGAACTATGGGTAGGTTGATCTGTCGCCGTGCGTACATGAATAATATTTTTGAATTTCACACATCCTAATTCTTATACGAAAACTGCAAAAATGCCATAGAGACATACTGTATACTGTATAGTATACAAAACAAGTCATGGATGTGTTATTTATAGCACTCCCTGTTTGACACTTTTCCCACTGTCTCGAAACAGATCCTACTTATGTATGGTTAACTATCTACAACTAAGAACAATTTTATATACTTACTTATTTACTTTTACTTGAGGATATAGTCTAGTCTAGACTGCCGTTTATTGATTTAATCAAAAGTCTCGCAATTGTTCCTGTAAGTTTTTCTCGGTCAAGATGTTTCGCACAACCTATACAGTCTCATTATCTTTTTGTTTCACGTGTTGGAGAAAAACTCGGTAAGATACCTACGTTTTCTTGACGAATCGATTAAGATTGATTTATCGATCAAGTTTCTGTATAACTTTCTTGAGGAATATAGACTTTACTAAATTGTACCTATGATTGATTCTTTCTATGATCTAGGATTATCACAGGAAATGCGTTTTAATCATGATGTGAATAAAATGAACATTTATACAATTACAAGAGTTTACCTGCGACTTCGTCCGCACAAATTATATACCAGATTTTAAGTTAGATCATAAGCTATCAACCAAAAAAAGTTTCATCAAAATCGGTTCAGTAGTTTTTGCGTGATACTCGAACAAACCAACACCCAAACAAACAAACAAACAGACGGACAAAAAATCCAAACATTGGTGCTTTGGAATCAGGGACATCTAAAAACCATATCGTAATCTTTTTTTTGTACATTATCTTCAATGTACAGACACACTTCTGTTACAGTTTTATAATAGTTTATTCCACCGTTTCTTGAATACGATTTATTGTTCTCTCAATCAATATACAGGGTCCAACTTAATATGCTGACGGTTTTTTAATGGGATGGTCATACGTCAAACTGAACAACTTACGCCTTCATCGAATCGCGACAAAAAAATCAGCTGTCCCATACATTTGGGTCGATTAGGATTGTAGATTTGTATGGAAAAGTTTTTTCTTTTCGCGATTTCGGCTTTGGTCTAACTGGTTTAGTTTCGTGATCTGATTATACCCTTAAAAAACCGTTAGCCATTATTGCTCTCCGATCTTTGATCATTGCCATGATAATCAATCATCACAGCCTATAATCCCACTGTAGGGCACGGCCTACCCTCAGAGCGGGTGATAATCAGGCTTCGCTGTAATTAAACACTAACGAATTTAATACTTCATGTCAATGTTTACGCATTACGTATCTCATTGGATACAAAAGATAGATTTAATTTGAGATACAGATTACCTACCATGAGTTTACACTGTAGTAAACTACAGTAAAACTACTGGAGTAAACTACAGTTTTTGTATTGAATTTCGTACAGCGCTCTTAGTGGTTACGTTGAGAACTAATTCTGTCACATAAAATTGGCGCCGCAACTACATTCGTAACTACTGTGTTCGGTTATAGTTACAGTTTTACGTGTAGTATTTGCCAAATTTGGTAGTGCTTCCTGATGATCTAGACTCTAGAACAGGAATAAAAAAAACTTGATCTTTATCAAATCACTAATCACTAGATATAATTATGTAATTTCCAGCTCCAACAGAGAGCGAAGGAATTTTGTGGCATTAATTTTCAGAAAATATTAAAATTGCATTTGATGCAAGGGTGGATGAAGTGGCGGCTGGTTACGGGAACGATTTGCGACTCCCGAATCCCCCTCAAATTGAAGGGAAAAATATATAAGAGTATAATAAGACCTGTCGTTATGTATGGATCAGAATGTTGGGCCACAAAAGGGACGGATGAGAAACGACTGCATGCAGCTGAGATGCGAATGTTGAGATGGATGTGTGGTGTAACTAGAATGGACAAGATTAGGAATGAGTATATTAGAGGAAGTTTGAAAGTAGCACCTATGACGGAAAAATTGCAGGGTAATAGATTATCGTGGTATGGGCATGTAATGCGGAGGGGTGAGTGTCATGTTACGAGACGAGTGTTAAGTATGAATGTGGATGGCAGTGGTAGGAGAGGCAGGCCGAAGAAAAGATGGATGGATTGTGTGAAGAATGATATGTGTAAAAAGGGGGTGAGTGTTGAGACGACGGCTAAGAGAGATGAATGGAAGAGGATGACATATTGCGCCGACCCCAAATAATGGGAAATGGGCAAGAGAATTATGATGATGATGAATGATGATTAAAATTGCATTTGGAGCTGTCCAAATATTGATGCTAAATCATAGTGCGCGGCTACTGAGAAATAATCAAACACCTACATTATAAATAAATCTTCCTATTATTGTTCCGCTGTAATCGTAGTCATTGACGCAAACTTTCCGTTCCCGGCGCGAGCGCACGATTCGCGAGAACGATGACGGATCGACACGCAGTGTTTATAATATTTATAATCTTACACGTTTTTCCTCACACCCTATTTATATCTTTCGGGTTACTATAAACTTTATCGCGCAGAAAGATCTTTTCGTAAAAATTTTGTTTTCACAAGTAATTGAAACATGCATTACTAAACTTTTTTTAGCTTTTCTTTCACACGACCAATTACAAGCACAAAGTTGGTCGATAATATTGGCTACAAATTAAAATCGTAAAAGGTTTCCCATAACCATAATATTTCATAATATCCTAATTAATGATAAATCATCTAAAAAAATGAACAGCATTTTTTTTATTCGCCAATCGCGTACCTACACATCGTATTGTAAGTAGGTACGTATTGAATATAGGCAGATAATGTGGGGAAATGAAAGTTCTACCTAGTTCGATTTTTTATTAAAATTCATAATTCGTACGACCAATATTGATGGGAAAATCATAATATGAATGGACCCATTCATAACACACACATCCATTGAAAATAAATATAAAAAAATATTGCCGAATTATGATTCCGAGGTTAGCCATTAACATAACATAACATAACATAAATATTCTTTATTTGCACACCAAAAACATACAGCAACAAAAACAGAATAAAAGAACGTAAGGGTACAAATGGCGATCTTATCACTAAAAGCGATTTCTTCCAGACAACAATAAGTTTCCTTTAAATAATGTCAATGATAGTTTTGATAATCGCAGTTATCAAAAAGGCACATGATTTACAATGAATACTCAAATTAATAAGTGTTTAGAGCTCTTTTGAAACCTAAACCAGTAGAATATCCCCTTCCCACGTTTCATCATAGTATTTAATCCAGACGTCTAACCAAGGCACTCTCCCATTATGGGTAAGTATGTAGGAAATGTGCTGAGAGCTAAATGGATGGGCGCAGTAAAAGCTAATGTTCTAACATTATAAAGCTATGTTCGTAGTAGGTAATTATAAAATTATACCGTTAATCTGCAAGCTCAGTAATTGCACTCAACGGGCTATTATACCTATTAGTCTAGCTCCAGGATCAGGTTCCCAAGTTACGCTGTACTAAGTAAACATACGATAATTGCTTTTGATAATATTTCCCGAAGTATTTTATCTAACGTGATTGTAGTAGTAGGTTTAAATTATCGTTACAATTTACGTTGGTCTCTTGCTGATCAAAGATTACCTAAGAAATAATTTGTTCTTACTTCAACGTAGCAAGAAGCGATGAAGTAGGTTTTTATTTGTTTTTATTTCCATTATATCCTATCACCCCGGTAAGTGTGATGGTTCAAAAACTCTGAGTTTGAGTCTCTGTTCGGTCCTGGCTGTAGGTAGGTATACAAAATATAAAATGTATATAATATAAAATGCTATTTATGCCGTCGTAAATATGAAGATCTTTAGCTTGTTATCGTCGTTAAAATTAGAATTACTGATAATTACCCTTCTATTATAATTACTTATTAAGTAAAATCTTCTGATTCAATTCAGATTTATCGCAGATAACATGTGAATTTTAAGTTTTTAAACATATGGATTTGGCTCTACGTACGTACAGTAGTGAGTGTGTGTATTTCGTTGATCTGCGCGTACGAAGTCGCTGGCACGGCTTGCTCCTAATAAAGGTGTCCATCCCCATCTTATCCAGCCTAAACTTGTGCATTTTGCCCGGGAAGTAGAAGCCGTGACTAACGACTTCCTACTTGCCAGTTATTTAGTTAGATGGAGCCGTCGACAGCTAAATTAGCTGGCCCGGAAGTAATCTCTGCTAGGAAAAAATTTATTAAATTTCTCGGCGAACTTCATTCTAGATCTCCTCGGTCGCAGTTTCATTTAGGTACGTCATTTAAAATATTACTTAATTTATTCATATCTCAGTGAACTATAGATACAGTTTGTAGGCAAAAAGTGATAAAAATTTATGCACAAATTTTAAATTGTATATAATCGATACTTGAACTAAAAAATCATTCGATTCCAAACATTTGCGAATCTACTTTTTTTTTCGACATGGCCAATCTGTATGAAAATTAGTTTCTTTTACTTATTTCAAGACCAAGGAAATATGGCGAGACGAATACGATAGTTTCCTAAAGAACTGGCCTATCGAAGCGCAAAAACGCATGGAGAGAACGGAGGGAGGCCTTTGCCCAACAAGGGGACAATGACGGCTGATATAAAAATACTTATTTCATGTAGTTCCATACCAAATGGTGTAGGTATTTACCTACTTACCTACTTGTGATCGATTCTTGTCAAACTGGTTTTTCGTTTATTTCATTATTTGCACGTCTTGCAACCTAGGTAGGTATACGATAATATCGTTATAATTTTCAGAGAGAAATATGAATTTTACTAATAAGTCATCCATGCCATGCCTGGCATATTATGTTGCAATGCCACTTCTGTAAGAAGCCTTCCGCGCACATCTACCCATCAAAGTTTTATACAATACGACGAATAGTAGATACCTAATAGGAACGCATAAAAGACAAAAAAACAAATATTGATGTAGGTATATAAGGCGGTGACTCCTGTCAATGTTTTTCAGCACACATTACTCTAAAACATAGAACAAAATGGCATCGACCCATACAATTTAAATTAAAAAAAGATGGCGGACGACCAAAAGTGAAGCTATGTTTTGTTTTCTTCATAGGAAAAATTAGCAGGAGTCACGCCCTTAGATAGATAGGTAGATAAAAGGGTCCCTACATTATATCCAGTAGGTACCTACTACATCGTTCTTCTCCATTCCATTCCTCTCGGTCGACAACCAGAAGTCGAGCGCAATCCGTGCTAGGCGAGGCGAGGCGACAGAGAAATTAATCGTTATGTTTAATTAATTCTATTACAGCAATAAATAGATGTTATCCGTGATTGGAATTTTGTCATTTTGCATGGTTCAAATCAAAGGGAAATTATACGGATAGGTAGTTACATAGTAATATAGAAGACATCAACGCGATCATAGAGTTTTTAGATATTTCGCTTAATTTTTAAATTCAAGATTCACTGAAATATTTCAACAAAGAAATGACCGCATTGCCTGTCGTAGGTTTAAATCTTTTATATTTTTAGTTTAAAGATTATGTAACATGTTCTGATAGGATGGCTAGCTTTTCACTCACAAAAAAAAACTACAAAAGAAGCCACATCTTATAATGTCCTCATAGTCGTATGATACCATCCCAATTCTTCCCGTGGGTGTCGACCCACATAAATAAATGGGATGGTCTCCTATGCATACTAAACGGCTACCTTAGGTATGTTAGATATGCTACTAAATGCTTACTCAATGCTAGTTTCACATATCCCCAAAGAAATACTTTTTTAATTTGTATGTAGATGAGTCCAGCTAGTCAACAAATAAACTACGGTATAAGACAAGAAAGTGAATTTGGCTCGCCACCTATACCACGCAGGAAGCGTCTCGAATCTGTTACAGACGGCATGCGCAGGAGTTGATCTAATGTGACGCAGTCAATTATGCGATGCCTGGATTAGTTTACACGACTTGAGTCGGCTAGTGGACATGGATGTAAATTGGCGTTATAAAAGCTATAATTTTATACTCTTAGCTAGCTTATAATCTGTACAGCTTCTCATCTTAGGTACATTAGGAAAAAAGTTTCCGAATATATTTATATGAATTTACTTAGGAATTTAGCAAGTAGGTATACAACATCATTATGTAGGTTTTAAAAAGCTAAAACTATACTTCGTTTTACCAATACTCTATGAATTAGAAAGATTGTGTGTGTTTTAAAAAAGGTGAGGGAATATCTTTTACTCGTTTATCATAAAATAAACGTTGAGTTCCATGAAATCGATTTCCCACAAATCAAACTAATTGAAAGCAACTAAAAGAAACTCGCGCACGAGTTCTTCTAAAAATAAAATCAAAATGGCGGTCGACCCTTCGTACAGAGCATGTGCAGTAGACAAAAAATATTTAAAAGGTACACTTTCTAAAAGAATGTATGATTATGAGCTGGAATGTTGATTTCAGTTAAACCCTTTATAATAGGTACCTATACAAGACTAGTTTTATCATTATCATATTCGGGAAAAAATGTGTCGTTTTTAGGCCGCTATTGAATCTATGAAAACTGATAAGAACACAATTTAGATACACTGTCCACGGATATTCTGTTTTTAATATTTTGGAAGATGCAACTGATTTTGCATACCGATGTAATTTTAAATGAACGGAAATCGTATATCGCATTTCGATTTGAAACTTGCAAACGGTGGCGATCTTCCGCCATGCTGGTCGCCATATTTAATTGGGAAAAACCGCGCGACGAAATTCGAATTTCAAATGTGAAAGGAAACGGATGTGTCGGTGTCGCTTTTTAATAATTCTATTTTATGTCGTGGCTAGGATAGTTGTGATTAAAAATAAAAATCTTTTCATCTTTGCGCCTACAACTCTCAAGTATTCATGTATAATAGCTTCCTAACTCTCAGAGAGTGCTTTTGATGTTGGTTACAGTTCACAATATGGTTCCTAACGAGATTCGGACACGAATAACTTAACTAAATCTTTCTTTTAAATCTTATTGTATCTTGTCATTATTTTTAAATGCTTTTGATTTGCTAAAAACATTTTCTTTTGAAATAAAAAACAAGGTCCTTAAAATAGAACAAAAAAAAATATTCAAATTCACGTGAGATATCTTGAGGCGTCAAATATCAATGTCGGTTCTAAAAACGATACCACAGAATGACAGAACATACCTCACTATTTTCAGATGACAAAATATTTTGCTATTTGAAATTATACCTTATAACCTTACTTATAGTGGTTTAGATGGAATAGTAAATAGCAAAACGATAAAGTTGATGTTTTGCGTTGTGAGTATATCATGTGACAAAAGTCACGCGTACGAGTAGGTATGACGTTTCAGAAATAGCACCGTTTCCTGTATTACCAATAATACGCGATGGTGTAATATTCCGCCCTTACAGTTTTGAAAACATAAAGTACTATTGATACCACATTTGGAATAGCTCGAGAGGAACGTCGCTAAACCACAATAAGAAGTAGGTAGGTACGTAATATTTTTTCACCTTTTCAAAATCATTGGTAATCAAGTGACCAATATCAAACCTTTTTGTAATTAGTTATTTTTGATCTCGCGAGCTTCTAAATAATGAGTTTAACGCTACGCAGTCTAGCTGAAGTTGGTATTAATTCTAGATCGTAGGCCGATATAAAACTGCTCAAAACACATAAAATCGAAAACATAAAACTACCAAAATCAGCTGTCAGCCAACTGTCAGCACAGCAATCAATAGATCCTGCTTAGGACACTGGGAAACGGAAGTCATCTTACGAGTTCGGTCATTGAAATTTGGTACTACCTAAAGTTCAATTTCAATGTTGGAATAATTATTTCTTTCTCGTTACCATTATGATCCCTACAAGTTTGTACCTATGTAAAGAGAAGGTAAAATATTGTAGTAATTCCAGATACCTACCTATAGCGAACATTTATCTATTGTTTTAGTAGAATTTGTTAATTGATGAATATAAAATTCAAAATTTCTATTTACCTAAATCAATTTTGATCGTACATTGCCTTTTTTCGCATATTTTACATATTTTTGTAAAAATTTACTTAAACTACTTAATTATCACTACTTACATACTTAATACATTACACATTACATACATTACTACATTACTTACTTACTTAATTTACTTTACTTACTTATGTTTTAGCTAAAATTATGCCTTCCTGTAATACCTAAGTACATATAATTTATGTTTTCATTAAAGTGATATCCATAAACTACTTATGTGTCTAAATTGTACCTACAATTCTTCTTTGTATGATTCTTTTGCCTTAAAGTATTTAAGGTCCATAATGAGACCACCTAAATTTAAGCTGGATTTAGAACCCATTGTTTTAAATTCGTATAATACTTCCTTTAATGGTTCAAGATTGCTTGTATTAAACAATAGCTTTAGCAATTAACGTACCCTGTCATTGTCAATGAAAAGGGACGACAACATTCATTGAATTAGATACAAATTATTTGACGGAACCCTTTTATCTTTAGCTTATGCTTAGCCAAAATATTGCACTAAGTAAATACACCAAAATGTTAGTTTCATCTTTGGCTTTTGTAGTATACTGTAGAACTTTTAAAATTTAGGCTTTCTTTGTTGAGAAATGTTTAATATCGTGATTAGGGCGCCACTAAACGGTTATAGTAGCCTTTTTTAGTTGATTGAACGCAGACAAGTTTCCCTAAGATCAAAATTATATTCAAAAATTACGAGTTTATATGAAACGTGAATCTTTTGTAATTCAGTGCTATATAGCTTTTTGATTGCTTGGACCAATTCCAAAGAGATTTTTTCGCGTGGGTGTCTTTAAAATCGGTCTGTCTACCACATGCTGAATGCCCGTCATTGGCAATGGGCGATGTTTAATAGTTAGATTACAACAATGTAGACAGGGCATTGCTTTTCTTTTAGTTTGCCTCCTTGAATTTTTAGTTCCAAATTAGACGCAAGTACATACTTTTTAGACCATAACATTTGAAAAAAAAAATTCTATCCATTTTTTTTTAAACGATATGGTAGAGCTACCAATACTTTTAATACTTAGATAATACATTAATAAAGAAAGAGACGTTCGATTTCTATGTGTATTGTAAATAAATAAATAATCTTTGTAATAAAATTTATTGCATTAATAATGGAATGAAAGACGATTCTCCGCTCGCTTCCGAAAGTCGTTTTTCACATAAACTGCGTTATTTGTCTCACACCTAGCATCATGTTTATTTTAGTGCTTGATACATTTTCTTCGTTATCGGTAATTTGTGGTCACGTCAAATGCTTACGTTTCTCTTTTGTTTATTAAATGCATCGACATCAAAATTGCCACAGAACTTTACACTTGAACCCCTCTTATAGTAGAGCTTAAAGAAACGTATGTAATGTAAGTATTTACCTTAATAAATACATACCAATGAGCGACAGCAAATAAAATATTCCAGTTTTAAAAAAAACGCAAGGACTCGCCTCTGTTTTGAAAAGCACCATGACTTTGTGATTGAGATTTGAGGACGATTTTTTTTTTGTTTCGGACCCAGGGGTGCATAGCCTGCATCTGCTCAGCACATGCAACCACTAAATCGACCTTAAGAAGTTTGCAAAACGAATAGTGTTGTAAAAGGTATATTTAAACGATACTTATCTTTCGTAGTCTTTAAATTTAGCGAATACTTTGAAGTTTAACACTATAAATAAACGTAGGTAATTCTAACACTATAAAGTTTGAACCATATAGAGGAACTGACAGCTGAGAGAGCGAGATGTACCTAGCGGCGCCACTGTATAATAGAAAGAGATACGTGACGCGAGGCAATAGAACCGTTTTTGGGAACTTGTCGGCACAATCGACTGGGTAAATATTCGTGCTCTGTGAATAATTAATGAATCTAAAGTGACGTCGTAGATTATTTTGTGAAATATACTAACACTATTTCATTAAATTACCTACGATTTCACGTTAGATTCAAAATTATACACGAACTCGAAGTTTTAGGGTGCCGATAAGTGCCGACAAATGCACATAAAACGGTTTCATTTGACAACTCATGTCAGTTACTCTATTCCGACAGGTATAATAACTTTATGGTTTGAACACTTGACTCTAGCAAAAACCTTAATATTTCGCAAACGGATCCCTGAATCGAAAAATGGTCACATACCAGTAACATTTTTGTTTTGAACGACCTATACAACGACATCCCACGTCATGTGATAGACGAGAAAAAGCAAACATTCCCACTTCACGTGTAGGAAAAGTAGGTAGAAACACTAGAAACCCAAAAAAAAAATTTTTTTTAGCTTTTATTTTATCACTTTGTCGTTTTCTAGTACTTAGAGTCTCGGAGCTAAGCCGCGGATGCTTATTGACTATGGAACCCCAGAAACTACGTCGTCTCTTTAGATATCTTTATATCTTTTTGAGTAAACTGGGTACTAATATCAAACTGATGATTACTGTGTAAGTTTACAAAACGTTCAGCAGTTAACATACTTCAAACGTAAAAAAAAGAAGAAACATTTTCTGCTCGCAGCAAAACTTTATCGATATCGATAGAACAAAGGGATGTCTGTTTCACGGTCATAATTTACAAGCCACAAATCTCGATGGCCGTTAAAGTTTCAACCCAGTCCACTTTCCAAACAAAGCAGTGGAACTGACTGACAAAAGTTAATAAGAATTAAATTGTTCGATGTCCTGTACTTTTAACATACTGTTTTTTAAAAAGTGTTTCAAGACGTACAGACCTACCTAGGTATACTGTTAAAATAATTTACGCACTTTGTTTATTTATGTCCATTTTGTTCGCAATAAACTCTGTAATACCAATTTAAATTGCCACTTAGTTTCGGTACCAACATTAATCTTGTATCGTATTGATTTTATACTTGTATTGATTTTATACTTGTATTGATTTTATACTTGTATTGATTTTAACGGTCACTAAAATGGTTATCGCAATCATAATTATTCATTTAACTATGCTATGGATCTGTAAAGGAAATTAATGAGTTGCGACTTAACTTATCGTACTTATATCAGTATTTAATACCGTACTTTGTGCGAAAATAATACAGGGTGTAAAATTAAATGCGTTACACCAGACCATGAACTGAACAAAAAAAAAAAGTTGTCCGTTGAACAAAACAAGCTTCAAAAATTCAGCCGAATCCAATACGTGACATTTCGGGAACATAAAATTTAGTGCAGTTCCATAACGACGTTGCACTCGCTTGGTGGATTTATTTTTTATTTGAGTGCTCATGTGCAAATATAAACATTTTGCATGTTTGTCATACAGGGTGTAAAGAAAGACCATACTAATATTGAATGGGGTGTTAAGTTTAGACCATCAAACTGAAAAACTTTTACTATGGACCCATCATCTGAAATCTAAATCTGCTGTTTTCGAATCGGACTACAGTGTTTTATGAAACAACCCACTTTTTAAACTTTATTTTGTTATTGGCTCCATAGTGAGAGTTGTTCAGTTTGATGGCTTATACTAATCTAAACCACCCCATTAAATATACCTAGGGTGTTTTGTCACACTTACTACTCTTGTCTATACCTAGACCTACTACTGATACACAGGTATATTAGTAGTAGGTAGGTACGAGTAGTAATTCTTAACACAGATCTTTTGTAATATAACTTATTATATTATAAACTAGCGGCCCGTCCCGGCTTCGCACGGGTGGACGTCTAATCTTTTCTAGCAATAAATATAGCCTATGTTACTCAGGGTGAATGCAGCTTTCTAATGGTGAAAGAATTTTTTAAATCGGCCCAGTACTTTTTGAGCCTATTCATTACAAACATACAAACATACAAAAATAGGTACAAATCTTTCCTCTTTATAATATTAGTGTAGATAAATAAGCAACATAACGTAAACTTTCGAACGACGACTCTCTTTTATCTTTTTTGCCGTTAGCATACGAAAATACAATTTCTGTCTAGAATTTGACCCACATAGCATTTAGCAAGCAAACGTATTTTTAAAAAAATTCACCCTCCTTGTTATAGGAGACTTACGAGACTGTAAGTAGATTAAAATCACGTTTGCCTCCAAAAATAGCAAGTCGAGTTCGCAACGGAGCACCTGAAGGCAATAAATATCTCGTATATTATTTTAAAGCCAACCAGAGTATCTATCGCCTTATTACTCTATTTCTTCTGATGCTACCTGGGCCTGGGGTTCTAGTTACGACATTTCTATTTCCAAAACTAATTCTATTTCAAAGTTTAAGTAGGTAAAGTAGTTTACCTATCCTATAACTTAACAAACCGTCCTTTAGGTCTCCTTTTTCCTATGATTTTATTTTTTTAATAGAGTTACCTTCTATTTATCTTTTTATCTAAATATTATAGTAGGTAATAGAGATTTATCTAAATTATCAATCAACCGCAATTCAAAAAGAAATTATATTAAAAATACAGATTGTAAAACAATTGACACCTTAGAAGTATAATTATTGTTGTATCTTAAAACTTGAGCTAAACCAAGAAACAATAACGAATAATATAATACAGAGATTGCCTCATTTGTATTCATAGGCGACTGGCACTGCATTCAGTTTATGACCTGAGAACGTTTTTGTAATTGAAAGAAAATTTATTTTATCTGAGTTGCCTTTTTTCTTCGTACAGCATAAACTTCTCACGCTAAAGTAAATAAATTTTAATTTCAGATGATACATACTCAGTGATAGTGGCACAAACAAACGAAAAACTGCGGTTGATATGCGGCTTGAAACCAAAGGGCCAGACGCAAACAATACGGTGGTATAAAGACGGACAGCTTCTGGACAACTTGGGAAAGGCAAGGATGACTCAGAAGCAATGGTAAGCAAATATTGCATTTATGAAAGCTGTACCGAAAATAATTAAGTAGGTATTGCATATATGTACGAAGTTGAAAAGGGTGAATTATATTTAATAGGTGTGACATTATAAACAAAAAGAAAAACGACATCGATGATTTATTAAAATTTTAAAGAGCTAATTATTCCAAACCAAACAAGTACTTTGCGTACTTGTTTGGATTGGAATAATTAGCTCTTTAAAATTATTTTTGTTTATAATTTTAATAAATAATCGATGTCGTGTTTTTATTTTGTTTATAATACTGACTCATCTTTTGCATTCCATTTATAATCAGTGTCGTTTCAAAATATTTTGCAGTCATGGTGGTGTGCTAACAAAATATGTAAACGCAGACTTAGTTTTAACACAGGCTAATATCAATATTTACGCTGCTCTATCCAGGGACGCTGGAAATACTCGCAGTAATTCATACGCACCGCGTCATGTATTATGGTGATTCTATTTGAGGCATCAAAACAAACTGCCGATCTAAATAACGTCACAAATCAATCATCTACAGTAATAGTTTGGGATTTAACCGTCACAGCCTACTATAGGATACTACCTATAGGAATTAACTTGTAGTACTGCCAAAAGAAAACATCATCGGTAGGAATTGAAAATTTATTGTGTAGCTCTAATACTCATATTTTATTACAGGAGGATAAAAAGCTTCCAAGCAAAAGATGCTGGTATATACACTTGTCTAAACGAAGAAGATAAAGGCAAGGAATTGAGCGTCACTATAAAGTACAAGGCCGATATGGAGCTGGCAGGTATTGCTGTTGTTTTTACTACACAAAATAATATTATGCAAACATTTGTGTGAGAAATCTTATCCAGAATCATTATATTTTTAACATCTTACAACAAAGCTTAAAACAATAAAGTCATCTGACAAGTAAAAAATATTTGTTTGTCGTTAATGAATATTTACATTATTAAATATATTGGCGTCTTTAATGATAATCCAGATGTGTAAACAACGGTTCAAGACTCAATCTGGAGTGCCTTGCTAATGCTCTGCAATATTGCACTTTTGTGAGAAAATATTATTTATCAATTGCTACTGGAACGTTAATGTCGTGGAGTTGATGACCTTATTTCATGGTCTATTTCATTAAAGGCGTTTAATTTGACTGCATGATTTTCTTTAAACAATTTCAGAATATCAATCAGATGCGGAAGTCAGACGACAAATGCCAGAAATTCTATCGCAGCATCAAGCCGCTCCATTAGTGCAAAACACGTCAACGATAAAAAATCATAACAAAGATGATGAAGTTACAAAAGACGACGACGAAGATGAAACAACCGACATTCACCATGAAGTAAAAAATACAGGAGTTGAAAACAGTACCGATGTCATATTCGCTCCAAGATTCAAACATCCATTAAAAATGTATAAAATGGATATGAAACCAGCTGGAAGCTCTATTCGATTTAGATGTGCTGCAGAAGGTGCTTATAACCATATTTTCTTGAATTTTCGCCTTAGGATTTTCCCTATAATAAGACAGCACGTCCCTGAGTATGAGCGCAATTATAGTACTCTGTGATGAGCGTATGGCCTGTAGCTTACGAAAATAACTTAAAGTATTTTTATTGTGTCGTAAACTTTTGCAGGGAATCCTATGCCGAACATAACGTGGTTCAAAAATAATAACGGGCTGCCTATTACGAGGCCATACTTTCCTCCTATTTATGGCAAATGGGCGATATCACTCGAGGAGTTAACGAAAGCTGATAATGGAAACTATACTTGTCTTGTGTGCAATGAGTTGGGATGCATAGAGCACACGGTTGTTCTTCATGTTCAAGGTAAACTATTCTATACATTTGTGTTTTGATTGTTTACAATAATTTCATTGACGATGATAAACATTCAGTTCTTTTATAAACTGGATCCATCAGAACGATACCCGTCGAAGCCGTACATAAAGGAAGGGCACCCAGGCAACAGAACAGTCGTGCTGAACACCACAGTCCAACTGTCCTGTCCACCGGTATCCGATTTAGAACCTTATCTCTACTGGATACGGCCATATAACTTTTCTTTGAAAGACGCCGAGGTTGGACCAAGCGATGCACCTATACCTGTGGGAGATGTTATAGAGGTCTTTGAACAATACCATTTTGGTGGTGGTTATTGTCAATATGTTGGTTGGTACACTTGGTTGAGGTCATATTTATATAAAATGCACATTATAATACTGAGCAATGTAGAAAGACAAAACTCGATGGATTGAAAGGCACCGTCGGTAACACGCATAAAGTTACTATACCTGTCGTCTAGTATTCCACAATGAGTCCTATAGTGAAAGAAGTTAAAAGTAGCATACAAAATATGTTTCTCTGCCAGGACGACAGTTGATAGCTTTGTTCGGACTCGAAAGACTGACAGGCTGAGTGCTAGCAGACCAGGTGATGGTCCATGGGCGTACCGAGGGGGAGGAGCAGAAGAGGGCACCCCCCTGGTTCTGGCTAACCCGTACATAAAAGTTCTGGTCACACCCAAATCATAATACTGAAAAATGTCTATTCAATTCATTATGACACTGCTATGGTACATAGACAAACAAGGGTTTGGGCCCAGCAAAGTCGTAGTGTTAGAAACAAATTTGAACACACTACGCTCTAGTTTCTATTTTACTGTAGCACTGCTTGCTTTATTTAATAGACCGATAGAGTTCCGGTCCAGCCAAGTCACTCCAAATTAAACACTGGGTACCTGAATCTTTTGAACACGCTTCCCGCTGTTACTAGTGCAACGATGCAGTCTGAAAAAATTCTTCAGATTTGGATGGAACTGTCAAAAATTGTAAATACGCCACTCTGTATACCTATACAGGAAATACCAGATTTGCCCCCCCCCCCCCCCCCCCTCCCCTAGCTAGGCCAAAAGCTTGGTACGCCCATGAGTTGATCGATGCTAGATTACCCTATTGGTTTCATGCTGCTACTCAATGACGTCAAACTTTCCAATGAATATTAGGTATAGTAAATTAAAAGAATAAAAGATTCCGAGGCTTATAATATCTGTTGACATAACATACCTAAATTGATATAGTCTAGCTTAAATCTTTAGTAAATAACTGTAATGGTGGTGACGGGCATTGGTGGTGGTTTACTATTATTATTTATTACTAATAAGTAGGTACAGTAACGGCAAAAGTCGATGATGATGATGATATTTATGTAGAGATCTTTATTTGAAAAAGTTATACATATTACGTGAAAGAATGTAAAATTACCTTAATTTTTAGCCAATAAAATAATTTAGCTAGCGAAAAAACACTTTTATTATTTACTTTTGATGTTTAATGTACCTACTTTTTCACACAATAATCGTTGTTTTAAGACATCATTGTTACACCCTAGTAATATGTATGGTGTTTTGCCCATCACTTTGGAGCAAACATCGAAAACGCGAAAAAAATCCACTGTTCCATGCAAAACTGCAGTACCGCATCGACACGATTAGTAATACGACAGTGGATTTTTTTTTTGCGATTTTGAATTTGGCTCCATAGTGAAAGTTGTTTAGTTTCATGGTCTGAAGCACCCCCTTAAGTATTACTAGAGTGTTCTGTTAACCCTGTATAACTTTAAAACTAATATTCTTCATGTAACACGTATTTTTGGTATTATAGAGCGTCTGTATGCGAAGCCTGTTCTTACTCACGGTGCTGTCAACCAAACGGTTCTTGTGGGTAAAACCGTAAGATTCAGCTGTGAATTCCTCACTGACATGCACCCTTATGTCTTCTGGATGTATTTCACAAAAGACGAAGTGGTTTACCATGACGCTACAGAGCTTAGCGAAGCATATGATAAGGAGTTGGTGGTTTACGAAGATAAAAAAAAGATTAAAGTGGTGAGGGTATAGTGACTAATGCATGCGGATCATAGTTAAAAAATATTGTGTTGCATTGCATGTATAGCTTTTTCTACGATTTCTTTTATGATTACTGATTAGAAAATACAAAGGTAGGTCTTTAAAGTAGTAACTGGGTGCGGTCAGCAACGAAAGTTATCGAACATTTTCAGAAACTTATTCTTAAATAGAAATAAACATGAGAAATACCTACCTACTTATTTTCGATGACTGTTTAACATTTTCATTTTCACTGACCAAAATTCAGTGACCGATCGGCATTAGCCAATTTTGGCTTCCTCATTCCTTACCTTGCCTTATCTTTGCAAAAATTTTCTGCGAATAATTTAATTTAAAAATATTCTCAAGCAAAATCTCAGTATAAGAAACAGTACTACATAGTAATATCATAGATTGAAGCGTGTTGTAGTGTACTTGCAAAGTGTAGTCTATACGTAAAACAGATATTATAAATAATACTTTGTTTTCAGAGCCAAAACCCAACAGATATGCCAGAGCAGTTAACTTTATATAATGTAACAAAAGAAGACGAGGGTTGGTATGTTTGCGTCGCATTAAACACTCTTGGAAATACAACTGCTAAAGGATATTTAACTGTGTTGGAATGTAAGTAAATGAAACTGCAAACTGACTGCCAACTTCATGCATGGGCAACAAATACTATTCATAAGATCAACATAATTATAAAAATGAAAAACATGATTTTAATTCGTGGATTGAGCTACGCCACGAGTACAAAATACACAAATTCCAAATGGCCATAAGTTCCAAATATACCTTTTAGTTCTTTTGATATGAATTTAAATTCTTACTGTATCATTTTAGCATTGCCAACAACAGAACCTCTTGATCATGGAAAGCACACGCTACTTATCAACATTCTCACAGCTGTCCTTGGAGCAATGTTCTTTGTAGCAGCCATCATAGTAGTGATGGTATTCAAGAAGCTGAAACGTGAAAAGATAAAGAAACAGCTGGCCATAGAAACTGCGACAGCAGTTATTGTTACTCATTGGACGAAGAAGGTTACTGTCGAGAAACCACAAATTAGTGGGACACCTAATGAATCAGCGGAAGGTTTGGTAAGTTATAATATAACAATACCTTTAACTTATATTCATCTCGTAATCAATCACCTATATTTAAAAATAAATAATTTGAATGATCGATTGCTTGAACTAATAATATATACCTATGACCTAAGGGAATAATTTTGTGTTTTTGCAGATGATGCCTGTTGTCAAGATCGAAAAGCAAAAGCTTTCACAAGTGCATAGCAACACAAGCGATTCCATGATGATGTCAGAGTACGAACTACCAGTGGATATTGATTGGGAGCTCCCGAGAGAGTCATTGTGTTTAGGTAAAGTACTTGGAGAAGGAGAATTCGGGAAGGTAGTAAAGGCTGAATGCGTCGGAATATTAAAACCGGGTGTACAATCCGTAGTGGCCGTAAAAATGTTAAAAGGTATTTAGATCAAACATTTTAATTAACATGTACTTATTTAAATACTTAAGCTAAAAACCTATGAAGCTTATAAGAACCTCGACTTTGATTATTTGCAGAAGGCCACACAGACGCCGAAATGATGGCATTGGTATCAGAAATGGAGATGATGAAGATGATAGGAAAGCATGTAAACATAATCAATTTGCTAGGTTGCTGTACTCAAGAAGGCCCACTATACGTTATTGTAGAGTATTCCCCGAATGGTAACCTAAGAGAGTTCTTGAGGAATCACAGGCCCGGAAACAGGTACGCAATTATTTTTTGACGCTCTTGGCATAATAATTTTACCTTTGACACATAATAATATGTGGTACTTGCAGGTACGAATCACCAACAGAAGATTTGAAAGATAAGAAGACATTAACGCAGAAGGATTTGGTTTCGTTTTCGTATCAAGTTGCAAGAGGAATGGAATATCTGGCATCTAGGAGGGTATGTAATCTTTAGCAATATCCTTGTGGTAGCCCCTCAAAAGCATACATAGTTGATAAGTCTTGACTTGAAGAACGGCGTAGAACATGACAAAACGAATGGTACTATGCGGATTCTTTTCTCTTATCTTTTCAGTGTATCCATCGTGATTTAGCAGCGCGCAATGTCCTCGTTTCCGATGATTGCGTCCTCAAGATCGCTGACTTTGGTCTTGCTAAGGACGTCCACAGCAACGACTACTATAGAAAGAAGACTGAAGGTCGTCTCCCGGTTCGGTGGATGGCTCCAGAGTCTTTGTATCACAAGGTGTTCACCACGCAG
Organism: Agonopterix subpropinquella; assembly: GCA_922987775.1. NCBI lineage: Eukaryota > Metazoa > Arthropoda > Insecta > Lepidoptera > Depressariidae > Agonopterix > Agonopterix subpropinquella. The sequence goes on along the minus strand of OV277693.1, from coordinate 48,816,794 downwards.
ACTGATGTGTAAGTTAGCTGGATGGATAGGTATTTATTAGGATTATTGTTGTACCTAGTAATCATTGTGAGTTTTTAAACAAGCTTGGCGAACGATTCATCAGCAAAGTGAGCGAATGACATGCCTACTTTAAGCTGAAGCGAACCTAATATTCTTCCATGCAATGCGATTTGTTCTTCTATATGATTTCTTTACTTTGGATAACAGGATGTATCTACTTTTTGTAAATGGAATCTGTAAAATAAGAGTATACCTAACTATAAGCTATAGCATGTCCTGTTTGAATTTCGACAGTTGGTCATTCGGCGTGCTGCTCTGGGAGATAATGACACTTGGCGGCACCCCTTACCCGACGGTGCCTGGGCAGTACATGTACCAGCACCTGAGCGCTGGCCACCGGATGGAGAAACCACCGTGTTGTAGCTTAGAAATGTAAGTTGTAAAAGTTAACAAATGTTCCTGAGTAATCCTTTTTGCTGAAGCTACTCGATGTGTTTAAACGGAATAAGTATGATAACGATCTAATTGCTTCTTCCACAGTTACATGCTAATGCGAGAATGCTGGTCGTTCTCGCCAGGTGATCGACCATCATTCACAGAGCTGGTCGAAGACTTGGACAAGATTCTTACAGTGACAGCGAATCAGGAATATTTGGACTTAGGATTACCGCAACTCGATACTCCTCCATCTAGCTATGACGGTTCTGGAGACGAAAGTGATAGTGAATTCCCTTTTATAAAATGAACTTAGAAAGAAAAAATTGTTTAATTAATTATCTACATTTATGTAAATACAGAGATTGTAAACGAGCCCTCTGAAAGGACTCTCAAAGCTATAAATATAAATGTGATCACTCGTGTTGTGAGTAAGGCCTAAGGTAATTCGATTGCTGCACGGATGCATAATTGTATTTACCTACGGAAGTCAGACCCTGAAATAATGTAGATTGTATTTATTTTCCCACCTTATTACTATGCTGTGTGCTATGAGTGGATTTTAAAATTATATACGTATATAATTTAAAGGTTAGAAATAGAAATGTTTTATTATAAAAGATTTTGTTCGTTATCGTTTTACAATATCCAAGAAGACCGTTGTATATAAGTACCTTTCTATTGCTGTATATTTTATATGAAACTTTCATTATCTTTGAACAAATTATCATTAGAAGAACAAAACTAAAATGCCAGAGAAATATGCGTTTATCCAAATATTATTAGTTATTACTTATAGTTTGATTTATTTATTTTTTGATCATACCAAAAAGTGTGACAAAGTATTGCAAAATAATTTTATAATTGTAAATATTAGGAGATAATTATACCAATATTTTAGCTAAATTATAGTCTTTCTTATTTTATGTATCTGTTGTAAATATTCTGCTTTAGAACCAAAGTGTTTTAGGTAATTTGAAGTTAAATCATTACATTATGTTTAGTGTCAATATAATATTTACAGTATTTTAGTTTGTATCTGTAACATAGATACAAAGTATGGAATTATGAATTATGTGACTGTGACGAAAAAATTGCGTCTAGTCTCTTACACTGTCCTTTTTAAGGATACATACAAGAAATAAAAAAAAATACTGTTATTTTTTTAGCTCATACGTAATTAGGTTTATGTTGGAGTAATCGTGCATTTTCTTTGGTGTTCTTTTCTTTTATTACTAATTTATCATATTTTAAATTAGTAATAAAAGAAAAGAACACCAAAGAAAAACGGAAAAGAGAATCAATTTCGCCAGAAACACAACCCCGGAAGCAACAAACAACAAACAGTAAGGATGGCCGTCTCAACGCTTTTGATTTAATGCGAACAAAGTCAAACTCCTCTTCGGCATCCTTTCAAAAATAAAAATTGTAACCACTACAGGAAAACCTTCCCCAATACGGCTGGTCACCGCGGGGAAGTAGACTACCACCCCCTAGAGAATAATAGGTAAACTTGATAAACAAGAAAAAAGTTAAGATAACTAAACTCGAGGGGAGGCCTATGCCGCACAAGGCAAGACGACATAAGCGTAGGACATAAGTGAATAGTCAAGGATGAAGTTAAGTTTAGTTTTAGTTAAAACCAACTTATGTTTACAATGAAATGAAATTCTATATTTAATATAATAAAATAACATAATGAATAGTACAGAATGAATGAAATGAAAAACTTATATTTGAAATTAACTTATTTTTATATACAGTTATATTCTATAGTAAAGAAATATAGAAAATAATGTAATGATGTTCAATTATTGTATACTTAAATATTTAATGCATGTGAAAACAAATGTGTATTTCTTGAGAAATCAAAGCATGTAAAACAATGTAATGAAATGATACTATGTGGTCGTAATAAAGGCTGTAATATAATATAATATAAATCGTGCATTTTACCACCAAATTTTTATTTGTACTTAACTAGTATTTAATAAGTCAATATTGTAGTTTGTCAACATTGTTTCATTTATCGTAATAATGATTAAGTATAAGTAACAAAATTAATATCAGTAAAAGATATTAATTTAGAAATCGTTAGATTAACTGTAAATGGGACACTTACTTAAGGGGTGCTTTATCAAATTGAACAACTTTCTCTATTGGACCAATATCGAAAAAGCAAAAAAAAAAAAAACAGCTGTCCCATAAATTTCATGACAAATCCCAGTCGAGTTATATGTTTGCAGTTTTGTATGTGGTTGAATTTTTTTTTAGCGATTGTTTTGGTTCCATTTCTATTTGATGGTTTGTAGCGCCGCCCCTAAATAAGTATCCCATTTAATTTTACATCCTATATGTCTATTTCAAATTGTTTGTAGTGTCATCTGAATTGTTTTCGAGATCTCTTGTTTTTAATGACTTCACGAAAGTCTGATCTTACGTACCAAAATTGACTAGCACTACAACACTTGACTCTCGGTTATGAGTTATGACCATCGCGTTATTTTCTCTATGGTTATGACTATAACACTCTTTCGAGGTCTAGATTTTTTGTTCACGTGCTTTAATATTTTTTCGCGGGTAGATAATATCAGAAAGTCAACAATTCAATAGAATTCATTCCGAATCAATCAGAACTACGAATGATATCAAAAATTAATAAATCAATCAAATAATCAAGAAATCAAGTACGAAAGGCCAAAATTTGGTCCATCAAAATTTCTTGGCCAAATCGTTCAAAGGCCAATTAAAAGATAGTTTCAAAAATGATCAAGTCATCGACCTCCAGTTCCAAAATAAATGTTTTTATAGAAGGTACAGAATTTTTGATATATAAGATGGTTTTACGTAACAAGTCTTGTTACGCTAGAAATCCTAAGATGAGATTTTTTAAAATTAAATCATTCATATAATCTCTTTTTAACCGACTTCAAAAAAGGAGGAGGTTTCTCAATTCGACCGTATATATATTTTTTTTTTTTTTTTATGTGTGTTCGCGGATAACTTCGTCGTTTATGAACCGATTTCGATGATTCTTTTTTTGTTGGGAAGGAGATATCCCAAGTGAGGTCCCATGATAAGGAAACCAGGATCTGATGATGGATCCCAGAGATATCGAGGGGAACCTTCGAAAATCGTAGTGCCGACTAGTGCGTTTGTTAATTTAAAGCACTAGTATTAAATCGAACTAATGAATTTGCCACTGAAAATTGTGAAATAAACAAAATTTTAACAAAAAAATTAAAGCCCCCTTAAAAAAACTAAAAAGTTAAAAAATAATATTGCAGCCGATGACTTTCCCGTTCGCATCATAAGAACATTAATTTGTTTTATAGAAGTCGGTGTCAAGCCAAGCCAAAAAATGCAAGCCCTGTCGCGCATCGTACCGGCTTGACAGCGACTTCAATAAAACAAATTAATGTTCTTATGATGCGAACGGGAAAGTCATCGGCTGCAATATTATTTTTTAACTTTTTAGTTTTTTGAAGGCGGTTTTATATTTATTTTGATGATACTGAGAGCGTATGTGCAAATACGAGTTGAAGATTAACCACCTTTAAATTAAATTACACGTGATACTGAGAGCGTGTGTGCAAATACGAGTTGAAGATTGATCACCTTTAAATTAAATTACACGTGATACTGAGAGCGTATGTGCAAATACGAGTTGAAGATTGACCACCTTTAAATTAAATTACACGTGATACTGAGAGCGTATGTGCAAATACGAGTTGAAGATTGACCACCTTTAAATTAAATTACACGTGATACTGAGAGCGTATGTGCCAATACGAGTTGAAGATTGATCTGATCACCTTTAAATTAAATTATACGTGACACAATTTGATTATCAACCACTATAATAAAGTTTGGTTTATTTTTGTTTGTATATTTGATGGTTAAGAAAGAACGTAAGAATTAAATATTTGTTGTACGAATGCTATGTAAAATATTATACAAAATGAGTATCGTCTGCATGAAATTTTGTTTCATTTACCTAACTTAACTACATATTCTAAAACTGTAACAGAAGTGTGTCCGTACATTGAAGATATTAATAACAAAAAAAAGTTAAGTACATGGTTTTAAGGTGTCCCTGAATCCATATCACCAATTGGATTTTTTATCTGTCTGTTTGTTTGTGTGTTTGTTTATTGTTTGATCGAGCATCGCGCAAAAAATACTGAACCGATATTGATGGGACTTTTTTTGTTTGATAGCTTATGAGTTATGATCTGACTTAAAATCTGGTATATAATTTGTGCGGACGAAGTCGCTGGTCAACTGTAGTTAAACATATGGGTAAGTATACCTACTTTTAATTAAAATTATTTAGTACCATAGTAGCAGATCAGCATCACCTACAATATACTGGGCCTCTACCCGCACATTCGAACTTCGCAATTGCGTGAACGTTTTCGTTCCAATGGTGAGAGTGTGTGTGTGTTGAGTTGTCATTGTAATAACAATGAAGTGCGGACCGAAACAGTGGCGATATATCGACAATCGAAGGTCCGGGTACAGGGCCTGATCTGGAATTTTTGATCGTTTACTTAAGAGGGTACCGAACCTCCGATGCTGACCTCAATCGATTTTTTTTTCATTTGTAAACAAAAAAACAAGAATATCATAATATTCACTTCGATGGTCTGATGTTATAAAGAAGGAAATGGACAACTGCGAGCTCTCCGTCGACGATGTTCAGGATAGAGCGAAGTGGAAGAAACAGACTAGGAAAGTAGACCCCGCTACCCAGTGGGACAGCAGCTAGGAAGATGATGATGATCATAATAATCACGATATTGAAGTCATTGTGATTTTCATTTATCGAAACATAAATTCAGTAATAGTAACGTATTTATGACTATAATGGCCTCGATTCGGAGTGTACCACGACTAAACTAAACTAAATGTATTCCTGTCACTTTCTAAAATAAGATTAAGAAAAGAGACAGAAAACCAACAGCTGACTTTAGTGCTGTCAAAGTGACGTTAAATGCGCAAAATAAGATGCCATCATAATGTACGCCATCTTATTTAAGTCGTTTTTGGGCGTTTAACGTCACTTTGACAGCACTAAAGTCAGCTGTTGGTTTTCTGTCTCTTTTCTTAATCTTATTTTAGAAAGTGACAGGAATACAGTTAGTTTAGTTTAGTCGTAGTACACTCCGAATCGAGGCCATTATTGGCAATTTAAAAAAATTGCCTGTTAAATCTTTCCACTCCGATGGCAAGTCAAAGAGTCAAACTTAATGACGTGCTATCGACACTGAAAATAATAATATTATGTAGGTACTACCCTAATTTGGATGAGTTGAGTAATATACAGGGTGAACTTGATATCATTGGCATCCTTTTAAACTAAGAGTCTACCCATCAAACTGAACAACTTTTACTATGTGAGCAAACCGATCGGAGCAACTAAAAAATCAGCTGTTCCATACTAAACTGCGCCCGTCGCCGCTGCCGCTACGCAACTCAAATGTATGCAACAAACAGCTGATTTTTTTTCGCTTCGATCGGTTTGCTCCCATAGTAAAAGTTGTTCAGTTTGATGGGTAGACTCTTAGTTTAAAAGGATGCCAATGATATCAATTTCACCCTGTATAAGGTACAGAGTACTATAATTACTAGGAAGGTGTGTGTTATTTTATTATACATTGTCTATGAATAATGATAAAGAATTAAATTCACTGTCGCCATCTAGTAGCCATTTCCTATTGAGTATGCTAGATTTAGCTGAGTTGAACACTGGCGCTCTCTAGTGATTGTATGCATAAAGACATTCATATTTAGTTACGATGAAATCTTGAGTATACGTAAACTACAATGCAGAGGGCGCTAATACTAAGCAAAAAGGTACAACTTATTTTATTAATGGCTATTATTGGTTTTATTTATGTGGAATGTAATATCGATTTAATGATTAAAGTACAGTGTCTCCTCTCTAGTACAATGCATTTATGGGGTAGAATTTATTTCTTGGGGAGAGCCTGGAAGTCAATAAAAGCTTTTTAACAAAAAAATTCAACCGCCGAAAAAACTGAAAAGCAAAAAATAATAATTTATTTTACCTTAATAACTAAATTCTTAAACTAATGTAAGTAAGTATATCAAAGTATATAATATTATTTTGCAATTATTTTGAGTTTTTAATTAACCTTAATAACTAAGTTCTTAAACGAATGCAAGTATACCTAAGTAATTTTGAGTCGGCGCCAAACAAGAAAATTAATTAATTGCGTGATGCGCGCCAGCAACCCGAACGGGCACACACCACGTAACGTAACCAATATAACATCACTATCCACACAGGCCCTGTACCCGGACTTTCGATTTTCGATATATCGCGACTGTTTCGGTCCGGACTTCATTGTAATAGAGTTGACATTGGAACGAAAACGTTCACGTAATTGTGAAGTTCGAATGTCCGAGTAGAGGCCCAGGTGCATACGTCCCGTCTCGTTGCTAGTGGTCGTGCTGAGAGCGCATTTTTTTGGAATGTTAATGTTAATCCCTGAAGATTTTGGTTATTTCTTTAAATTTAAGGTTATTTAGTGATCTTTGTTTATTGATTGTTTGGCGCCGACTCAAAATTACTTAGGTATACTTGCATTCGTTTAAGAACTTAGTTATTAAGGTTAATTAAAAACTCAAAATAATTGCAAAATAATATTATATACTTTGATATACTTACTTACATTAGTTTAAGAATTTAGTTATTAAGGTAAAATAAATTATTATTTTTTGCTTTTCAGTTTTTTCGGCGGTTGAATTTTTTTGTTAAAAAGCTTTTATTTTATAATTTTTTGTGGCCATAATCTTCTAATTACTACATGCATAATTTTCGATTACTTTTAAAATAGCTACCATATACCAATAGTATACCACAGTATAAGAAAGAGTATATATTACATACAGTATTGTCCATAGCCTCCCTGCCTCCCACCAACTTTTTACCTCACCGCCTCTGGTTACCTCGGCAATTACCTGTGTTTTGTTACAACCAATTTTTTTTTTTACGCTGTGAAAAAATGCATTACGCATCCGCTCCCGTTGGTGGATGGGAGGGGCATGTGGGACTCCCTGGTGCGTGTCACCGGTATACCCACTAAAATATACCTGCGGCACTCTATCTTCGCCCGGATGGCAGGGGACTGGGAGACCAGCAGAGCCTTTACGTCCTGTCCCCCGCCGGCGAGCTTTGTTACACCCTGTGTTGAGGCCTGTTGAGCTAGAAAATATAAGTCTGGCAGAATTTGCTGTGCGATACGAAACGATTCCAAATAGTATGTGGAGTGAGGAAGATGGTGATATCGAACTGAGAGAACCTGTTGATGAGCCTATAAGAATAAGATATATACGATTGAGGGACGGTTCACGCATGCGAGTAAGAAATAAGCCAGCTGTATTACGTACACGTTACTACACACTCAATAGTGACAAAAATGGGTACTATTACAGCTTAATTGTTTGCCATATTCCGTTTCGTGATGAAAACCAACTAATGTTGGAAGACGAGACTCCAGAATCTTGTTTCCTTAGATGAAAAGATGAATTAAGGCCTCTGTTGACTAACGTTAGTACCGAAGATTTCGCTCATGCAGAACAGATCATTCAACAGGCACTTACACAGGCTACTGCTTTAAATGTTGGCCGTGAAACGCGTTGCGAAAATGATGCCCGTGAAACCGGTTTCGAAAATATCAGGGACGATCAAATTATAAACGCCGATGAACATATTAATCAATATCAAGACGACTACTGTGAAGATGTAGAAGAAAGAGGTGCAATGACTGATGATATTTTTTTAAATAATATCGGAGGTCTAAACCTACAGCAGAAGGATTTATTTCAAAGAATTTCTACGGCCATTGAAATAGATTTACATGGTGATGAAGAAAAGTTGTTTCTTTTTATAAGTGGAGGAGCTGGCAGTGGCAAATCATTTGTTTTAAAATTACTCGTGGAGCACATCAAGAGGTGTTATGCGCCTACAGTTGATTTGCTTCTAAAGCCTAAATTTTTTGAGACAGGTTCATTGACTGGTGTCGCCGCCCGCGAGGTACTTGGGAAAACATTGCATTCTCTTTTTTCTCTCCCCATCGAAAAAGGTAATTCAACTGCTTATAGACGCTTAACTGGTGAAAAGCTAGAACAGGAAAGACGTTAATGGCGTAACATAAGTTGGTTAGTGATTGATGAAGTATCTAGAATATAAATAAGAGATACGTTAATGAATCAAGAACAATGAACTAATCAATGATTTTCAATCGTAAGAACATGACAACAAATATGATATTATTTTGTAAGACTTAAAAATCCATGACAATAACACATATACCTACCCTTTGTTGTATCGTACACATTTTGGCCCAATCATTATTATCATCAATTGAGCAAATGTCATGGAAAATGGCTACGCTTAGAAAGCTTTCGTAAACGCGCGCAATCAACAAAAGTTACTACAATATAAAATGCTGAAAACTAAATTTAATAATAATAAGCAGCAAGAAATTCCTTAATCGTCTTATTAAGAATTAGTTTAGTTAATATTTTTCCTCCTATCCTCACAACCACTTATCCATGTGCTTATAAAGTGATCCCAAGACGTAAGTCGTACGTAGTGCACATAAACATTTTATATTTTGTCACACGTATTCATCCAACCCCTGTCTACACACACCCACAAACACAGACACCCACACACACACACCCCCACATACACAAATACAAACACATCCAAACACACCAACACATGAGCGCGCTTTAGCGTGCACTGTGCACTCATATGCAACAGATCTCTGCACCCCTCTGGCCTTATGGCAAAGTATGTAACTATATAAGGAAGCTGATGCTTTAATCACAGTTTTACTTTTTAAGCATCAGCAGCTGATTTTTGAGGAGTTCTATTGTATATCTCCCTTTACCAGATCTTCACCAAATTAAAATGGGACCATCTCGGAAGTATGACCTAAAATGGAACATGAACACGAATCATTTATTTCAATAGTCGATGATATGCTTTATATTTGAGGAGTTCTATTGTCTATCTCCGAAGCCCTTTACCACATTTTCACCAAATTAAAATGGAACCACCTCTGAAGTATGACCTAAAAGGGAACATGAACACGAATCATTTATTTCCATAGTCGATGATATGCTATAGATCTTAGAGGAGTTCTATTGTCTATCTCCGAATCCCTTTACCAGATCTTTACCAAATTGAAATGGGACCACCTCTGAAGTACGACCTACCAAACAAAAAAAAAATTATCAAAATCGGACTACTCTGTAAGAAGTTATCGGATCATTTATTTCAATCGTCGATGATATGCCATAGATTTTTTGCGGAGTTTTATTGTCTATCTCCGAAGCCCTTTACCAGATCTTCACCAAATTAAAATGGGACCACCTCTGAAGTATGACCTACTAAACAAACAAAAAATTATCAAAATCGGACTACTCTGTACAAAGTTATGCGTGTTCATACATAAAACATAAAAAAAACAAATATACGCGTCGACTTGAGAACCTCCTCCGTCTTTTGTTTTTTCGTCGGTTAAAAAGTATCTAAACTATTATAAAACTGTAACAGAAATGTGTCTGCGAAGACTTCTAGTCTTTGTGTGTCTGTACATTGAAGATATTTACAAAAAAAAAATTACGACATGGTTTTTACCTGTCCCTGATTCCAAATCACAAATTTTTGGATTTTTTGTCTGTCTGTTTGTTTGTTTGTTTGTTTGTATGTTTGTTTGTTTGTTTGTTTGTTTGTTTGTTTGTTTGGGTGTTTGTTTGTTCGAGTATCACGCAAAAACTACTGAACCGATTTTGATGAAACTTTTTTTGTTTGATAGCTTATCATCTGACTTTATGCGGACGAAGTCGCGGGTAAAAGCTCGTTACTTATAGAACTACTATGCACCTAAAGAAATTCGATTTACAATCCATGATGAGATATACAGGGTGTTAGGGTAAACAGTTGCACTACTTTAAGGGGTGATTGTACCCATGATACTGAACAACTTTCCCTAAGAAACCTATAGGAAATAAGAAAAAAAATGTTGGACTTTCCAGACTAAATGCAATCTGCTGATCGAACGATTGTATGAAATGTGGATTTTATTTTATTTTAAAGAAGATTGTTTGGGTACAATCACCCCTGAAAGTAGCGCAAGTTTTTACCCTAACACACTGTATTAGGTTAGGTACTACCTATACACGCGGTTAAAATGTAGGTAAGTAGGTAACGTTAAAATACGTAATATATAAATATCTATAAATATCTTTTTTAGGGTTCCGTACCCAAAGGGTAAAAACGGGACCCTATTACTAAGCCTACGTTGTCCGTCCGTCCGCCCGTCTGTCCGTCCGTCTGTCCTACCTATTTAGGGCTATAACTTTTGAACCGTAATAGCTAGATAGTTGAAATTATTACGGCGGATTTGTTAACAAATAATAAAAATTCCAAAATGTTAAAAATTAAGGGGGGTTCTCAACAAGAAACTAGTTTTTAACAACGTTTTTTCTTCACGCTCTACAGTAAAATCGGTAATACATACAAGCGTCAAACTTAGTGTGATTATAGAGTAAGCTCTACAGAATAACAACAAATACTAAAAACTGGCCAAGTGTGAGTCGGTCTCGCGCTAAAGGTCCCGGTCAAAAAAAGTTTTTTTATGTGTTCTGTGGTGGTGTGGTACGGAACCCTCGGTGCGCGAGCAGCCGGACTCGCACTTGACCGGTTTTTTATTTATAAATTAATGGACTCTTGCTTGTGCGTTAGCACTGTATTTCCGCCAGTGTCAAGTAGTTTATTGGGAGAATCTATCCCAATCTCAGGGATTGTTTTTGGACAAGAACAAGAGATTGAGGAATGCGGAGCCTCGTGGTAAGCAAAAACGCGACGCGCGAAACCACGCGAGACGAGTGCTCGGGTCAGTTCCTGCAACGTGACTCCATAAATATCTTAGATAGATAGATTATTTAATATCCAAGATATTTAAACAGGAAGATTTTTTTATCACCATCCAAATTTTAATAAAATGTTTGTTTATGAAAAAAAATCGATACGTGTTTTTTCTTTTAGTATCGCTCAGTACTAAAATATTGAGATATGACTACGCGAAAAACAATTCGACTGGACACAGTATGCACCTACCTGTGCCACAGATTACTTATTAATAGTTACTACAACTCGACCCGATTTCGCGCGCTTTTTCGAATTTAGAACTTTGCTTTTCAAGAACGAAAACTAACGAACGAATCTCTGTGGTCAGTAATTTTCTTTGGGTCAGAGCCTTTTAATTCTTAGAAAAAGTTTATGTGTCATTGTGTCATTCAAAGAGTACTTTATTATAACCGTGTCATTGAACAAAAATAAACAAAATAAGGGACTAGTATAACATTTTAACAATGTTTTGAAAGTGTTGTGTGTTCCTGTTAAGTTTACAATGCGTGGGACTCTGAAGCTAGGGCTCCGCCCCCCGGTCCTGCCACACCCGGTAGGTACGAATATGAAACTCGATGACCAAGCTTTATGGAAAATTCTGTAGGATAAAATTTTTAAATGTGCAATTTTGACCTGCCCTTTTTTTTAATGAAATGAGTTCTATAAGTGATACCAAACATGTAGAAAGGTACCTACCTTCCTGTTTGAGTTCCCGATACTTTGGCAGTGTATCAACTGACGTCATTTCGTGATTTACGAGTATGTCAGTCATTTTTACTAAATTGATAGGTTAGTATGTAGGTAGGTACTATGATCTCCAAAACTAAGCCCAAAACTAATTACTACTATTATAATCTTTTTTTTTTAACTATCTATGGGTTTGCTCTTGACCTCAATCCAGTCCTCAGGACGAAGATGGGGTCGCAGATGTAGCGAGCTAACCCTGAAGAAGCCTATTCACTCGTACTTTAAAGGATCAATTGAGGAGTGTCTTTTCAAAAGGGTTTATTTCCATATTTTCTCTTTTTAAATCTGACAATGCCATTCGATTCTCCATAAAATTTTACATCGCCTACTCTTACTGGTTTTCTTCAATGAGTTTTATTTCATTACGAAACATGACTACCAAAAGTGACTTCCGCATCAAAACGGCTTTATTTTTTTTGTAATGTGTATCCGAACACTTCGTAACACTCTTCGTTAACGAAATTTTCCAAGCAAGTGAAAAAAAACAAAAGCTCTCAAAAAGTGTCCGTTGAACTTTTTACCTGTGAAGTTTTTTGTTAAACAGTATTTCATTGTTTTCTCAACGATTATGGCAGAAAAAACAGTAGGGGAGTTGAATACAGGTGGCCGAAAAAGCAGATCACGTTACAGAAATGTCGTAACAGGAAGTGCTTAATTATTATTTGTTTGGAACAAAACCGCTTATATCTTTCAGACTGCATCAAAAGTGCTTATTTCCATCTGACCGATGTGAGTAGTTTGGAAATAGAATGGATTTGAAACGACACAAAGACATAAAAGTTATTGTTTATACATCTTACATAATGTTGACTCAAATTAATTTTAAAAACTGGATTCATTTTTGTGTAATGAGTTTTTCACTTTTTCTGAAAAAATAGACTATTTGGAAATAAGCCCTTTTGAAAAGACACTCCTCAATTTATCTTATTTATAAATGTGATTTAACTTTTAATAAGTTTAACTTTAAGTTGCTTGGATTTTGGTAAAACTTGTCATATCTGGAGATAATTATAAACCTTCACTATACAAACATGATAAAAAATATAGGTACTTATACAGGGTGTAAGTGACAGCCTAGCAAATACTGAAACGTAGAACTCAGTCCATCACCAAACTGAACAACTTTCACTATGGAGCCTCAGGAAACGCGGAATAAATTAGCTGTCCCATACAAAACTGCTGTGCTGAAAAACCCGACTAAAATGTATGGGACAGCTGATTTCTTTTCGCGTTTCCTGAGGTAAGCTCCATAGTGAAAGTTGTTCAGTTTGATGGTCTGAGTTCACCGTTTCAGTATTTGCTAGGCTGTCACTTACACCCTGTATATCAACGAGGACAAGGTAGTGGGCAAATAAATTATTATTGTAACGTAACACAAACACAGCTAACCAAATAATAACATTTTCTATAAATATGAATAATATTTTTCCAGTCCTATTCAATAATTATTTACTTAAGTAATAAATAAAAGTTGTAATGAAATGTAAAATGTTTATTTTAAGTTCAATTTATTTTCATTTTTATTTTGTCCATTTAATATTATGGCATAATTTTACAAAATCGAATATACAAATGCTCATACAAAATTATGCAAATTACAATTATTAATGTTCCTCCTTATCAATTAGGTACCTACTTTTGTTATGAATTATTAAATTGCCATACTATATTTGACTAATGTTCACAATCTTCAAATTTTTGTAAATTGTGAGTTATAACTCACAATTTGCAAAAATTTGAAGATTAACAGGAATCTAGAGAAATTAGTTGTTGTAATAATAAAAAAAAAAACGTAAAATTTTTAAAACAATAGGTTCATTTCAAAATTTTATGATGTGACGGTACGAATTAACTATTAAATAACATCAAATAAAAGTTAATTTCGAAAAAAAACTATCGTTTTAACGATAACAAGAAGGAAATACATAATTTGATAATAATAAAATATAAAATATTAAACTAAAGTAATGGTAATGGAGAGGGATGAATGTGTGACTGATTGTTGTATAATGATTGGGAACGAAAAAGTGCAACAAGTGAATGAGTTTGTATATTTAGGATGCATGTTTACTAGAGAGTAAACATGCATCTGTCAGACTGTCAGAGGGTCTTTCTGGTAGTATGTTGTCCACTGCTATACAGAAGACACGGGTACGCGCTCCCGGCCTCCTCGAGCTATCATTACTGATTTCCCATTCCTAGCCACAGTAATGAAATCCTTAATCCCCTTTTCTCCTTCCTTTCAAAACAAATCCCGTCTTTCACCAAATCCTATTCCTCTCCGCCAATCCAAGGTCGCCGTGCCGAGGGATGCATGGCTAGGGGCGAGCCTAGTCATAAGCGAGCCTGATGTTCGGGACCGGGTGAATCCGAACACTATGTAGCCTTGCTTCCGCATGCGGGGCTCTGTGGAAGTGGACCGTATATTTCCCTTGCTGATCGTGGGAACACAATGAGGCCAAATAATTTTATAGAACTCGGTGGCGGCGGTGGAGCTCGCCACTCATCACGCCAAGGTGTACCACGGGGCGAAAAGCGGGTTGCGGAGTGTCGCATTGCTACGCTGAATGTTCAGGGAGGAATGAAAGATAAGATGGATGAAGTTTGTCAGGTAGTGAATGAAAGATGTCTTGATATTTTATGTGTGAGTGAGACCAAACGAAAAGGGAAGGATGTTACCCACCATGGTCCACTGACTGCTATATGGTCTGGTGTCGGTCAGACGGAAAGAGCATGTCAAGGTGTAGGGGTCATCCTCTCCGATCGGATGGCTCAATGTCTGAATGGATATGAATGCGTGTCACCCAGACTTATTTGGGCTAGACTCAAATTAGGGCTAAGCCGCATATTCTTGCTGGCTGTATACGCTCCAGATACAAAGCTGTCCATGCCGGAAAGAGAGAAGTTCTGGGACAGTGTAAGAGACATCCTTAATACATGTGAGATGAATGAAAGGATTATTATGTTGGGTGATTTCAATAGTTGGATCGGAGTAAAACGGGATTTGTATGAAACAGTTTTAGGCAAGTATGGCGATGATAAAGTGAATGAAAATGGTGTAAGCTTGTTAGATATATGTCTGGAGAAGGATCTCTTTGTGACGAACACTTTATTCGCACATAAGAAGATCCATAAGTACACATGGGAAAGGGGAGAAAGTCGAACAATGATTGATTTTGTTATTGTAAATCGAAGGCTCAAAAGTAAGGTTGTCGACACCAGAAGCTTTCGTGGAGTCAGCAGTGTGGGAACGATTAGTGGTCTGTTTAAGTCCTGGCGACATAGACCACGTAAATCAACAACCTGCCTCGAACGCATCAGGGTTGAAAAGTTACAAGAGAAGGATGTGCAAGAAGAATATTTGAAAGAATTGCGTAAAAGGACTTCCCACGTATGGGAAGACTTGTATGATGGGGGAATGAAAGAGCTTTGGGAAACTGTGAAGACTTCTTTAGTTGAATCAGCTACCGAAATATGTGGAGTGGTGAAAAGGAGGCAAGGAAGAAGGATGGATGAGAACTGGTGGGATGATGAGGTAAAAAAGGTCGTGCAAGAGAAGAAGAAAGCCTGGCTAGACTTTCTAGCAGTAAAAGCTAATGGAGACGTTAATGCGGTAGCGAAGATGGATGCTTATAGAGAAGTAAAAAAGAAAGTAAAGAAAGTTGTGGAGCAAAAGAAGAAATGCATAAAAGAGAAGTATGAGGTTAAGCTCTCTGACGATTTTAGAACCAACCTTAAACTGTTTTGGAAGCAGGTTAAGGTGGCTCGTGGAGCGTCGGGAGCGACGAAATTAAGTGTTATAAGGGACGAGGATGGAAGAGTGCTGAATGACGAAAGACTGGTTTTAGAGCGTTGGAAGAATTACTTTGAGCAGCTTTTTGATAGTAGCCAGGATGAGGCTCCCGATAGCGGAGAAACCTCAGAGCCAGCATGCTCAGAGATAGGTATGGAAGAAGAAATTACGGGAGATGAAATAGTGAAAGCGTTAAAAAGTATGAAATTAGGTAAAGCTGCAGGTTATGACAGGGTAAATGTCGAAATGCTAAGAAGTGGAAAAAGTGTAGTGACAAGCTTGCTGTGGAAACTTTTTAATATGTGCTGGAGGGACGGTCAAGTACCAGATGACTGGTGCAAAGCCGTCATTGTCCCATTATATAAAGGCAAAGGTTCACAGCAAGAATGCAAGAACTACCGCGGCATCAGCCTTCTTAGTGTAGTTGGCAAACTGTATGCAAAAGTTTTGATTGAGAGAGTGATGAATGTAACTGATGAAAAAATGTGGGACGTACAAGCGGGATTCAGAAGAGGTATGGGTTGCATGGATCAAGTCTTTTCTTTAAGGTGCATCTCAGAGAAATACTTAGAAAAACACCAAAAAGTATTCTGCGCCTTTGTAGATCTTGAAAAGGCATATGACCGAGTGAACAGGAGTAAAATGTGGTCGACACTGTCAGCATATGGGGTTGATGACCGCTTAGTGCAGGCTTTGAAGTCCCTCTATGAGGGCTCTAAAGCCTGTATCAGAGTTAATGGGGCGTACACAGACTGGTTTAACATCTCTAGGGGTGTGAGACAGGGATGTGTTGCGTCGCCATGGCTTTTCAATCTTTATATGGATAGTTGTCTGACTGATTTGAAAGAGATGGAATGCGGTATAAGAATGGATGAGCTTAGTGTCAAGTGCCTTTTGTATGCTGACGACCAGGTGATACTTGCGCCGTCGGTGACGGAGTTACAAGACATGTTGAATGTGATGAATGACTCGTTGAAGAAGAAAGATATGAAAGTCAATGTATGCAAGACAAAGGTAATGGTTTTGGAACGTGAAGACGATGTTACAGAATGTAACATTGTTATGGAAGGAGACAGAGTGGAACAGGTGAATGAATTTGTATATCTGGGAAGTTTGTTTAAGAGAGATGGAAAGTGTGACGGGGATGTGGAGCGAAGAGTGACTGCGGGAAATAAGGTAAATGGGGCCCTGCACGCCGTGGTGAGTAGCCGGTCGGTATCAAAAAGGGCACGTCTGGCTATTCACAATGGTGTGTTGGTGCCTACGCTAATGTATGGGAGTGAATGTTGGGTATGGAATAAAAGGAATGAAAGTCGAGTGAATGCAGTTGAAATGCGCTCCTTACGAAGTATGTGTGGTATTACTTTGGTTGATCGAATCAAGAACAGTGTGATAAGGGATTGGTGTAAGTTGAAGGATGATATAGTAACAAGGATTGAGAGGGGTATGCTTAGATGGTTTGGTCACGTAGAGAGAATGAATGAAAGAAGACTTACGAATGAAATTTATCGAGCACAGGTGAGTGGAAGTGTTGGGAGAGGCCGTCCGAGGAAAACATACCACGATCAAATCAATGATCTTTTCCGAAAAGGACAAGTGCGTAGCACCCTCAATCGACGGAAGTGCATGAAAAGATGTATGAATGTCAATGAGGCTAGAGAAGTGTGTCAGAGTCGTAGCGTGTGGCGATCTGTGGTCTCTGCCTACCCCCTTGGGACAATGGCGTGAGCTTATGTATGTATGTATGTATGTTTACTAGAGATGGGAAATGTGAGGGTGATATGCATAGGCGAGTAACAGCGGGAAACAAAGTAAACGGTGCTCTGCATACTATTGTGGCTAGCCAAGTAGTGTCCAAAAAGGCACGACTTGCTATACACAGTGGTGTGTTGGTTGGTGCCTACATTTATGTATGGCAGTGAGTGCTGGGTATGGCAGACGAAGCATGCAAGTAAAATTAATGCTGTTGAAATGCGTTCCTTGCGAAGTATGTGTGGTGTCACGATGAGAGATAGAGTGAGAAATTGTGTAATAAGAGATCGATGTAAATTGAAAGAAGATGTTGTGACAAGAATAGAGAAAGGTATGCTTCGTTGGTTTGGTCATGTGGAAAGGATGAGTGACAGCAGATGTACGAAAGAGATATATGTTGCTAATGTGAGTGGAAGTGTCGGCAGAGGGCGCCCTCGTAGGACGTATGCTGATCAAATCAGTTGCGTCCTACAAAAAGGGGAGGTGCGGAGTACTCGAAACCGACGGGCATGTATGAAGAGATGTATGGATGTGCATGAGGCAAAAGAGGTATGTAAAAATCGTAGTAAGTGGCGCGCCCTGGTCTCTGCCTACCCCACTGGGAAAGAGGCGTGACGTTATAGATAGATAGATAGATAGATAGATATAGATAGATAATCTAATCACAAAAATAATAATTGGTCTTAACACTAGTTTAGATTCATAATAATTAATACTTGTCAATTTCGTTACGATTTGGTTTAAATAACATGTTCACATACCTAAGTAAGCTTATTTTTGTAGTAAATACCTACTTACGTCAAAAAGTATTATTTTTATATTAATGATGTCAAAGATACATAATTCGAAAGGTATAAATTTATCCATATTTATCCATGAATGGGATTTATCTGATTCGAACATCGGTCTAGAATCTAGATGTTCATTGAAATTAAATGCATAGTACACAAAAATACCAGAGGATTCAGATACGAATATGTTATCCATCACATCAACCAGGAGTGCGATTTTTGAAATTCATTCGTTGAACTCAGCAGTTGTAAATGTCAATATGGAGATAAGCATATTTCTACTGATGATTTGACATTTAAAAATCATACTCCAGGGGTGCGATTTTTGAAAGTCAAATCAGCAGTAGAAAGATCTCCATACATTTTCAACTGCTGAGTTCAACGTATGAGATTCAAAAATCGAACCCCAGTACCGTAAACTCCATTGTTTTGAAACACTGTTCTTCGTATGAATCCAAAACATATAGCCATTATTTTGAAATTGTCATTGTATTTAACCGGACAATGTCTTGCATGGTGTACTTAACTAAAATCGCAGTCAATATTCAAACGATATCTGTAATAACAAGGAGCTTTGCTCGTCCATGGAATTCATATCACAATATGTTTCTTCAAAATAGTTTCATAATAGCAACAGCATAATTATATATACGATTGGTATTTAAAAGGTCATACTTAACATTACTAATCCTGCATGTGATTATCAATCACATGTTCACACAACGTAGTTTCTTCTCTGGTACCCGGGAGGCGTATTGGTAGCTGGGCACGACTGCTTTCACTTCAGGTTTGTTCTCCTCCTGTTTCTGTTCAGTTTCTCCTATTAACGTTTTTAGGCAGATTCTCATATCACAGGCAAACTTCCTAACGAGTCGTTCTAAAGAAAAAAGATGTTCGTCTAAAGCCTCTGGTATTTCTTCCCTCATGAAATCCGCTAGTCTTAGAAGGTACTCCGCATTAGAACCTGAGGAGCCACGGCATTCTAGAATCTGTTTAGCCACATCCGGTAAAGGGGCAGAGCCTAGCCAATGCCTGTTTTCTGGGACTGCTATGTAGAGTAATGCATCTTTTTTTTCATCCTCATTTTGACTAGTGCTGCTTGAAGGTAGAAAGAAGGAAGGGCGAGGATGAAAGTTGACTGTGTACGTTCTATACCCTCCTAGTTGACATTCCCTGGTTGATAGATAAGGCAAAGCAGCGTTGTCTTCTGCTGCAATTAAAAACGCTTTGCCCCATGTGATGCCCTGGAACAAAAAAATAATCATTTCAATAAGTGGTGCAGGAAGAAAGAACTGATATTTCAATGAGGAACTTGCATGGCTAAAGTAAAAAGTCGATGTGTGAGTAGAAATGAAATGAAAGTGTATTGTAATAATAACACAGTCTAATATAAATATAACAAAGGAGGCAAATGAAACAAAAGGTGCAATCAAACAAAGGTTCATTGTACTTATAAAGGAGTACAACAGGCTTATCCTATGAGATGAACTTTAATTGTACTGTTTGTAACCTGTACTAGATTCAGAATTATTGTAAGTATGCAAAATGGGTTTGACAACCTGTTACTGTTTTGTCACGCATTCGTTCTATTCTCTTATATAATGTATAATTATGTATGTATATAAATAGAATGGAATTCGAACTGAATTTTAACAATGTCTGAAATTGAAAAGTTGTCTAAGCATCTATACTTATAGTTCCGTGATTGACCGACTGACTGACAAACAATTAACGCACAGCTAAAGATAGAAACATGTTTAGAATATATATTTTACAAAGGATGTAGTGGGTGGTAGGGGTGCACAGAGAAAGGATTTTTCGAAAATCTACCTCTAAAGGGGCAATCCATGCGAACGAAGTCGCGGGTCAAAAGCTCGTATATATCATATAGGTACTTCGATCATTTCGGATAGGAATGAGCGTTTTTCTTTTCTTTTTTAATTTTAGTTCCTAAAAAACTCGACAGTTTTGACACACTTTTTGATATTTTGACCTTTATTCGCACAGACCGTAACACCATCTATCGATCCACTAGAAAACCAAAAGAAAAACGCTCATTGCAGACCATCTGGCCAGAATATCTTGAAGTTAACATAGTTTTGCATGGGTGGGTATCCTCAATAAGGTTAATGGGGTTTTTTGAGAATGCTAAATATTTGGTTTAAACTGTTTTATAATTAGGGCGTCTTGAATATGGGTCACGGACGTTGCTCTTTGCATGTACATGTATAAATACGCGAGAACATAATGCGAATCACTGCACCTCGTTTGTTTACTTCAGGCTCCAGCACCAAGAATAACTATGACTAACTTTTGAATAAGTCAGCCTTAGGTTTCGGTAGAATAAAGGAAAGAAAATAATGATAAGTAATATTATAAGCTGCTACGTGTGAATCATGTTATTGTCAGATCTTTCAAAGATTTTGTAAGGAAAATTGAACTCACTGAGTTCACTGTCTTCTATCTTGTGCGTCTGACTGTACGATGAAATCCACTTATCTTCTTTGTAAGGTAGGTATATATATTGAATAAGACGTAATTTTACTTTCTGTTAGGTAAACAATGCCGAATGTATATTTATTTGCCAATGCGACATATTGATGAAAACACTGTTTTGTTTTTCGCATTTGTTGTGGTACTTTATTGTTCATATTTTTTTGTTCAGAAAATAAAACAAAAACAACTAATTATGTTATTAATATATACCTACATACTTATCTGAAATAGATAATTTTCGAAAGCAAAGCCAACATTAATCTACAGATTATTATCGCACAACGCACAGCCATGTTACGATAGTACCTACCTACATGATATCTATAGGTGTAATGTACTAGGTACTTGAAAACTTGATAGACATCTAAATCTAGTCATTATTAGGACATCTTATCTAAACCTTTGATAGGTGATAGCCGGCTAGTTGGTGATATTTTATATTTGGAAACATTTTTTTTTTAAAAAGCCTCTTAAGCCACTATTGTAATAATTTTTGCACTGTCCTTGTTCATGTTTGTACTATCGCGGACTCTTCCGCCTGACCACCACTAGGCTCATTTTTGCTTGAATACTAAAAACTAAAAGCGATGTCTTACCCCGCCCTGTTGATGAATAGACCAATTACTTAATAATAGTTTTTTCTCAAACATGCTTGGAAATGTGAGCATTATTTTGACAACCTTCTTCGAGATAAATCGAAATTGCTGTACTGGCCAAATACATGCGCGCAGCGGCCGGCAATGTTTGTATGAAAATCCATATCTGTCGTGTTTAGCGACCAAATAAATTACATACTAAACTCATATCTGTCGTGTAATTTAAAAATGGAACGATCTTTTTCTCCGAAGCATGGCGACCAAGGAGGTAACTCATCAAAGGTTTTATTTAAATTTCGAACTGGCTTGCAAAAAGAAAGCTGTTTATTGAAAAAAAAAAAATTGTTGTTCGTTGTTCGTCATTGATTTTGAAAAGAGTTTTAATTTCCGCGAATTATTTGAGAAAATTTACTGTTTTAATTTCCGCGCATTGTTTGAGAAAAGTACTATACAAGCTTTGGCCACAACTAGGCATTGATGGACTTACGTATGTGTGCCTCGGCTTTGCCTCGGCCCACATTTACACGTTCGTCCATCAATGCCTCTGTTGCTGGCCGCTGCAGTAATGTACTAATAAACAATAAATTTTGGGCGAAATTATGCGATTTTTTTCTTAAGTGGTCAGGTGGAAAAGTCCCCGATAGTACATGAGTAATCTTTGGAGGACGCGGAATTCTTTGTATGAAATTCTATGACACCTCGCACGCTTAGCCGCGGCGAATCGAACGAATCGTCAGAAGAATTAAAAGGAAATTCGTTTCGATCACCTCCTCCTGGAGTGCGATTTTTTAATCTCATATGTTGAACTCAGCAGTTGAAAATGTATGGATATAAGCATCTTTCTACTGCTTTTTTGACTTTCTAAAATCGCACTCCTGAAGCATGATTTTTGAAAATCAAATCAGCAGTAGAAAGATGCATATCTCCACAGTAATTGTGACATTTTCAACTGCTGAACTCAGCGAATGAGATTCAAAAATCGCACTCCTGATCCTTCGCCGCTGATAGATATGCGTCCACCCTTGCTGCTACTTTCCTGACACACTTTGTTCAGAAGATTTTTTTTCTGAATCTTTAATAGGTTCACAGATCCTTTATAATTTTTATTGAAAGTACTTACTAAGAGTTACATCCCAAGTATATTTACAGAGCCTCTTTTTCTTTGAGCGATAGATGCAAAAATATAAATTACTGGTCCCAAATAACGTTTTATTCCACTCGATGGAAGATTTGGTTTCGATAGGTATATTTATTGTTGAATGGGATAGAGGGACATTACATTATGTTACGTTCTAAATATTCTTTTCTTCCTAGATTTCACCTGCTTTTGGGTTATTATTATCCGTTGTTATGTCAAACTTTGTTTCAATAGACGCATAAATGAGAGAGTAGTGAGTAGCCCATACAGACAGATAGAACTGCGAACTGAGCTTCCAGTAAAAAGTCCGATTCGGAGCGGATAAGTGTGCTAGGTTTCATAGGATTTCATACAACTTAATCTACGCCGCGGACAGGTATGCGATCACCTTAAAAGTTCCTTGTTTGACTAAGGAACCCTAAAAATACCTAAAAAATCCAGAAAATATTTAATAAACAAAAAATTGCACGATAAGATTCCTACAAACAATTTTTTAATTAAACCAAAAAGATTTGTATACGAAAAAATACAAATCGATCGATCTTTCTCTAAAAAGCCGTTCTTTTAATAAACATTCGAGTAAAGTAGAGTACTTAGAGGAAATAATATTCCTACGAAGATGGGATAAATGTGCGTGACGCTCTACGGGTGGATGGAAATAAAGTAGGTACAATCAAAAATAAATAAAAATCTGCATCACAATTTACAGATATAATAATGACTACCTAAGCTTACTAAATAAAATAAAAATACTAAAGTAGATTACCCACTTATTTTTTGTTTTCTGAAGAATCAAGATAAATTGTGTCATGAAACGCTGATTTGAATAGAATAGAATAGAATTTTCTTTATTTGTCTTACAAAACACATTACAAAAAACAATATATTACACAGTCAGTAGGTACTTACAAATATAATGAAAAACACAAAAAATAAACATATTCAAGACAAAATGGTCTGTGACTTCAGTATACGGTAGTTGGTCAGACCAACTACCACTGCTATTATTGTCACAGCCCAACTTAAAATAAAAAAAAACTTAAAATTGAGTCGAAGTTTGCATCAAAATATTAAAACTGATCGGAATAGAAGAAATCATTTTCCATGATGAGCCTGGGCAAAACCAACCCGAGGCTTTAAACACCGATAACACGCTGATATAAAACAAAACAGAATTGTTAAATAATCAAGAATTGACTATTGATAAGCTATCAGATAGCTGTTGTTATTACTCCACAAGCAAAAATTAACAACAACCGTAAGATCCAAGTACCAAATCATCCGAAGATAATTAATCCATCCGTTAGTGATAAGATAACCTAAAGACCTAAACAAACCGTTTTACTAAACGAGTCATACTATGCACCCATAGATGATACCCTCATTGTTCCAGTGACAATGGTAGAAATGACCTACGAGCCATAAAATGATTTTTGTTTTGTCCATGATAATACTTACAATAAGTATTTTATTCCACAATCAACATGGTCTTCAATACTTGAAGAGTAGGTAGGTACGTTGAAAATAACAAAAAGGTAGTGTTACTATAACCTACTAATGTAAGGATGTGTTAATAATCGATAGCAATCGTTTCGATCGAAGAAGACATATTTGTAAACATCATTGATCTGAGACAGATAATGGTTGAATACTTTGGATAAGTAGGTACTCTAATGGAAGGATTTGCGTCATCCATTTTCTTCCAGTTTTAATTGAGTTTTTTCTCATTATAAATCATTCAATCAAACATTATAAAAAACTAGTTTTTTTCTAACCTGCTGTGTCCCACTACTTAACAAAATATTTCCCATAAAGTCTTCCATAAATAATGAATAGTAAATTTTAAAACGTAGGTACTTATTACATAAACGAGTCGGGCACCTATTCAAAGTATAAGTTTTTAGTTTTGCCCGTGAACTACGCGACCTTTAAAGACTATAATAAAAATAATTTGCATGTCTATAAAATCAAAAATATCAAAGTCGTTTATTTTCTGTAGTTTATCGTCACGTGTAATATTTATAATGTTATCCGACACTAATATAATATTATCACACGGGTCACGCGCACTGCCTATCTACAAATTGGCGGATGCAATTTTGCCGAGTCAAGACATAAATGGATGCAATCATTTCTAGGGAACTTTGATTTGTCGAATATGTTACTGTTAACACACTGCGCATGCTCGGCGTTTAAATAAGGAAGAGAGAAAAAAGAGAAGGTTTTGTCTGTCATTAAAGATGTGAAGAGAACTGTGTAAAGAAATATGTTAACACACTGCGCATGCTCGGCGTTTAAATAAGGAAGAGAGAAAAAAGAGAAGGTTTTGTCTGTCATTAAAGATGTGAAGAGAACTGTGTAAAGAAATATGTTAACACACTGCGCATGCTCGGCGTTTAAATAAGGAAGAGAGAAAAAAAGAGAAGGTTTTGTCTGTCATTAAAGATGTGAAGAGAACTGTGTAAAGAAATGTAAAGACCATGTAAAACGCAAATTGTTACAATATTAAATAATCTAGAAGGTTATACTAGTTCTGATTGCACACCTGCACCTACCCTGGGTCGATGGCCAACAGTTACCGAGTTATTATTATTACAATTTGATACGGCTTAGCGAATACGTTTAGATGTATGTACTAAACAAAACATATATAGTCATTCCTTACAGTCGCACACAGATTGCCATAAGAGTGACAGAGCTAGATTAGACGTTAATCTGGCGTCTGTTAAACAAATGTACCACTTTTTAAGCAAATTCAAGCAAAATTCGTTCTTAACGTAAGGAAATAGCTGAGTCTTCCAGCTGGAGTTCTGGTGACAAAATGATTCAAGACGGTTCCGTTTATTATTGACATTTCACTTATTCTAATGGGCGGTTGTCATAAGTGTGAATGGATGTCAAGTAGCGTTTCTATGTCTTGCTTTATATTATTTATCTACCCCTATATTTTATCTTTGGTACTAAAATATATTTTAGAAGCCTGCGAATACGTTTAGACGTAGGCACTACAAGCCTAAAAAAGAATGGCGAATCTGAACCCAGTCTTTTTTTACAAAAACTACAAATCGCCCAGCCAACATTTTTTGAGTCGCGCGCATATAGAAATATTAATTTACTACGGTCGCGCGTCATTGTTTGAGTTTAGCTACTTTAAGGAATTTTCTAAAACAATTCCATATCTTTAGAAAGAAGTTTGGCGGAAGGCCATATAATTTGAGTCCCATACATGAATGAAACTTAGTAATAAGTGTAGAGTGTAACAAAACTAACAAAAATGTAAATTGGTTGGAATCTGTACAAGTTGGGGGAAAGGTATTTCTCCTTATGATACCTTTTGTATCAAGTGTGTGAAACTGATAATCTTTCTTATTAGATCAGTCCACTCAATCTTCTACGCATTCATTGTGTTTATTTTAAATGAAAATTCACGATAACCGTACCATATTGTCATAATGGAAGAAAACGAAATCGGTAACGACCAAAAATACCTCAGTGATAATATTAGATGAAAATAGCTGTCATGGTTGCGTTTTGCTGCCGCTTTTTGGACGATTTGTCTATTTTACTGTTAATTTCATCTTCAAAAGTAGAATCCGGACTTTTGGAGATGTGGAAGCTTTTTAAAAAATGCCTTAATTTTTTCTGTTTATAATACCTAATTATGACCGCCGTTCTGAATGGCTTTTAGTTTTCACAAAAAATGGCTGGGTCCAAATCTGGCAATCTTCTTTGCATTCGAATGAGTGTTTCATACACTTTGGTCGAGTAGCTATTGACATTTTATATGGGACAGCTAATTTAATATTCGCGATTTCAATGTAGTGAAAGTTTTTCAGTTTGATGGTCTGAATAACAGGTCAAAGAAAACGATCTCCATTATTGTAAGATATCTATGTAATGGAACATCTCTGGTTCAGTTGATGAGATATTTCGCTTTATTCAATCCTTATAATTATTTTACGGTTATCATGGAATGTCTATTAAACGAAAACTATGAATGAGTGCAAAATTGAGTGGACTATCGACTAACAAAGTTAACATTTCATATGATTATTATTTATGCTTTAATCCAATAATTAACATACGCGTGTGAAGAGAATACAATAATAGATACATGTATAACACGTGCAGATAGTATTCGTCGACTTATATATCTAATGATATTTATATGCGCATATGTTTGTTAGACAATCGTAGGTACTACATACCTATTACTCTTTACTTTGTTTAAGTTTCTAGGAAGCGATTTATTAGGGCCATAAATAAAAGTTACTTATACACAGAGCTATCTAATTAATTTATAATTCTGCCATGTTTCATTACTTGTTTATTTATCAATAAATTATTACTAAATGTGATAGTTCCACACAATCGGCGTAAGAAGGATTATTAATTATTGACATTTTGTACTACTAGCCTAATATTTGTTGCTGTGGTGTTTTTACTGGCTAGCCGTATGGTTTCGGCTTAGAATGGACCAATTCTTTCGTACGGGGCGAATAAGGGATAAAATGATTGGGCGAAAGGCTAGCCACCTTTCACCACTTGACACGACGTTCCATCCTGAAAAGAAGTTTGGTGGACGGCCATGTATTTTGAGACCCAGACTTAGAGGTCCCATACATGAATGAAACTTAGTAATATGTGTAGAGTGAAACAAAACTAACAAAAAAGTAGATTGATTGTAACCTGTAGAAGTTGGGGGAAAGGTATTTCTCCTTACGATACCTTTTGTATCAAGTGTGTGAAACTCATAATCTTCCTTATAAGATAGTCCACTCAATCTTCTACGCATTCATTGTGTTTATTTTAATGAAAATTCAAGATAACCGTACAATATTATGATAATGGAAGAAAACGAAATGACACATAC
Source organism: Agonopterix subpropinquella (assembly GCA_922987775.1). Taxonomy (NCBI): domain Eukaryota; kingdom Metazoa; phylum Arthropoda; class Insecta; order Lepidoptera; family Depressariidae; genus Agonopterix; species Agonopterix subpropinquella. Next base: position 48,789,219 of record OV277693.1, on the reverse strand, counting down.
TATCAGTTCAACCAAGCCAAATGCGTTCCGTAACGACCAAAAATACCTCAGTGACAATATTAGATGAAAATAGCTGTCGTGGTTGCGTTTTACTACTGCTTTTTGGATGATTTGTCTATTTTAATAGTAATTTCTACTTTCGAATCCGGACTTCTGAGAGGATTCGGGAGATCTGGAAGTTTTTTTAAAAAATGCCTTAATTTTTTCGGTTTATAATAATTATGACCGCCGTCCTGAATAGCTTTTAGTTTGCGTAAAAATGGCTGGGTCCAAATCTGCCAATATTCTTTTATTGGCAAATATGAGCATTGCTATAACTACATTTTTAAACAGGGCCTCTACCCGCACATTCGAAATTCGCAATTGCGTGTATTTTAATATATGTGGTGAAGGTTTTCGTTCCAATGTCAACTCTATTACAGTGAAGTGCGGACCGAAAAAGTAGCGATCATCGAAACATCGAAAGTCCGGGTACAGGGCCTGAATAGTGGTGGTTGAAGCAATGTTATTGACCATCCCGAAAGGGATTACGGTCGTGAGTTTATGTATGTGTATATAACTTAACAACACTTTTCATAACGATTTCTAATTAATCCAAGACATAAAATGTTAAATATTAAATGTTCTTTAATTTTAATTCTGGCGCAACATTATAAATTGCGCATGAGAATTCATACGTGGTAAACAACAAAGTCTCAGAAGGTATCGGAACAATACTTTTGCAATTCCCTGCGGTACTGCTTTATTCAAAGCACTGGATGTATGTATTTACAATATTTTGAGTTCGCGACGATTGGGTTTTCATAACAGCAAATACTATTTTATCTCTTTCAATACTGCATGTTTTAATTGTATGGTCAACAGCACAATTTTAAGTTTCGTTATGTAGAACCGTTACCTACTTATTATTAATTACTACATAATATTGAAGAAAATCCCCGATTGATTTAAAATTCACCATTTTAAAATAAGTTTTACTTGTAAGTATAACGTTTGTACGAAAAATTTTGAATTAAAAGAACGTTTGTTTGTTTGTTTGTCAGCAACACGTCTTGACGCTTTGTTACCTACCAAGAATCTTTGCAAAGGTGGTGATTCGACTCATGCTTACGGGTTAACGTTTATTTAACTTGCCTACACTAGAGCAGACCGATATAAATGCATGGTACGATTTCACTTGTTTTTAAATGACGTACCTACTTATAATACTCATTTAATTAGCAAGTCAATCGAAATATTGAGCAAACCCATCGTTTTATCATTGATTTAATTTCCACGCCAGTAATTAGGGTCACAAACTTGATCAAAAAGTCGGACTAATCCAAGAACAAAGAAGCCGCGTTAGGAACGAAATCAATTGATTTGACCTGTTAGCCAAAAACCAAGATGAATCAAGAGGCCGTAGGACACGGTTCGGATGATTATTACGAAATATGAAATAGTAGTAGCAATCCATGAACTAATCAGGGAAGTGAAGTTATGAAGAAATACATTGCTTAACCAATTTTATTGAACGCCACGACAAACAAGGGAAAACGCATTTTGTGCCTACGCAAAGGTTTCTGTGATAGTAAACACAGGAATACAAAAAACCGCTATAGAAAAAACTAGGTATTGAGATAGTTAAGAGGATAGGCGGGCTGAGAAGGAATTTGTAGAATAGGGCCCTTTTCCAACTGTATAAATATTTGTCCGATCCGCCCCACCCACACCCTGCCGACTAGAGTGTGAAAGAAACCACCTTAAGTGCTCGGACCGATTTTATCTACATAAAATCGACGAAATCAGCATTTCGTATTCCCCTGTTTCCTTCTCCAAAACTAAACCAATTTTAATGATTATTTCAAGAACGATATGAGAAAGACTTTAGCTATGTCCGTATGTTTGGTTTTTTTGTTTATATTCGTCAAATTTGTTTGCTGGGTGTCTGAAAACGAGCGGTAAAATTGGTAATTTTTGAAGGTCCTATATCTTACAGAAATTAATTTATGTAAAAAAGTAAAACATAGGGACATAGCAGAGGTAAAATAGATTATATAGTAAAAGTTTTTTTGCTCTTATAATGTTCTTATCCAGGAGTGCGATTTTTGAATCTCATTCGCTGAGTTCAGCAGTTGAAAATGTCAAAATTAGGTACTGTGGAGATAAGCATCTTTCTACTGCGAAAGATCTCTAAGAAGAAGTTTCTACTGCTGATTTGACTTTAAAAAAACGCACTCCTGAAGTATGATTTTTGAAAGTCAAATCAGCAGTAGAAAGATGCATATCTCCACAGTAATTTTGACATTTTCAACTGCTGAACTCAGCAAATGAGATTAAAAATCGCACTCCTGGGAGCAAACTAAACGTACTTATAGAAAAAACGGTACCTACCGGCCTAATATCTTTAATTAGGTATATATAAACAAACGTCGTTATACAGAGTGTAAACTTAAATGCGTGACTTAAAGTACATCAAACTGAACAACTTTCATTATGGGACATAATAATTATGTATGAGTTTGTGTTCATTTGAATAATGTGAAAATATTATTCTAAAGGGTTGAATAAATGTATATTGTTTATTAAACAGTTGTTGGTACTAGTATAATCTGTATGTACTTACTTCTTTATCTTCTATCAGGGTAGCAACTCTGCCGGGCTGAAACCAATAAATGAAATAGGTATTAGGTATAAGATATGACACAATACAAATTATTCACAGTTATTTTCGTCGTAAAATCCACTGAGTAAGGTAACAGTGTTATAATTATAAATTATGAGCTGAAAAATTCATACTTCACTATTCAGAGTGTAAAATTAAATGCGTTTCATATTAAACGAGGTGCTTCGGACCACCAAACTAAACAACACTACGAAGCAAAAATAAATCGAGCAAAAAAATCAGCTGATCAATACATTTGTGTCGAGGTAACCAATAGCCATTGACTTAATTCTATGAAACAGCAAATTTTTTTTGGGTATTATTTTATCAATTACCTAATGCATTTTCAGTCGACTAATAAATAATATTTGTTCCTGAAATAGTAGATCTGTCACCTAAATTGAATCACCAAATAATATGAAAACGCTTACCTAAATATTAAATAAGGAATTACTTTGAAATTATATCAATCATCAAATAATTATATTGGGTTTCAATTTCAATATAATAAAAGTGTCACTTAAACTGAATCACCAAACAATATAAAAAGCTTACTTTATTCTGATAATTTATACTTAGAGACAGTTTTGATAAATATGATGGCTAATATATTTCTTGGGAATAGATATTATTATTAGGGTATTGCAGATTAGTGACAAATCTAAACGTAGGTGACAGAAAATATTGTTCCCATTTTTTTTTCGCAATTTTTATTTGGTTCCACAGTGAAAGTTGTTCAGTTTGATGGTCTGAAGCATCCCCTAACATAATTATGTAACGTATAAAATTGTACAGAGGACATGCCCATGCCAATAGGTTTGGTCAAAACTTGCTTCCTTGTAGAACACGAATGCTATGCTCTCCCTAATAATGAGCATGGAACATAATAATACAACGTGTTAATGAATTAACGCAAAACTAGAAAGTAGTTTGTTTAGAATCGAGAGCTGAATCGAATTATCATGGTTTCAACATAGGTAATTTTTTCAAAATATTAAATAATTTTTTTGCAATATTTAAAATTTACTGAACCCGATGACAACCCACCGCACAGGCATACTCACCCTACTTAGTACCAAAACAAGATTATAAAAATGTATCCATGAGTACGTTAGCGCTTTCTTTCAGTGCTGAAATGATAACAAATCATTTTTGCCTCAAAACTTAAAATGCGAATAACTTTAAATTTTAACTATCAAAATAAATAAATTATTGTTTCAATCGAATTATTTTGTTATAAATCAGTTGGGGTGTATGAGGTTTTGCGTTAATTCATTAACACGTTGTATACAGGGTCCTCCTTAATATGCTTACACTTTTTTAAGGGAATGATTAGACCGTCAAACTGAACAACTTTCTCTATGGCACCAACATCGTAAACGCGAAAAAGAAATCTGCTCTTACATACAAAACTACAAAGCTACTCGAGCCAAATGTAAAGGACAGCTGTTTTTTTCGCGATTACGATGTTGGTCCCATAGAGAAAGTTGTTCAGTTTGATGGTCTGATCTTTGAAAAGTGTCAGCATATTAAGAAGGACCCTGTATGTACCTATACTATAATATTTTCGTAACAAACTGAGGGTAGATGCAATAATCCGAAGCCAAAATTAGTTTCACTAAAGGAAAACCGAGCTGTTTGTTTAGGTATGTGACCGAAATATAGTAGAGTCGATTATCGCCCATTCACGCGCTGTTATCGTGCGAGACCGCGCCAGGCGTGATGTAGGTATCTAGCCAAAATAGCTTTGACGTATCCGTTTACATAAATAGTACTCTATAGCAAGATTTAGTATAATTATACATTTTATCAGAATTTTCTTTAAAATCTGTTAAATCCCTCGGTCGGTAGGTATACGAATGTATGCATGACTTGCTGATAAAAAATTTGTTATAGGTACACGCATCACGTGTTTCTTATAGAAATGTAAACAACCACTATTATGATTATGGTTGTTTTGTTTATATTGGAAATTCGTAACGGGATAAATCCTAGTTTAATCAATCTAGGTTATGTACGCTTATTTCAGATTAGTTCTCTTTGAAAATTACACAAATCTGCAAATCTAGGTGAATGAACCTATTGGTGGTGTTTTTATAACATCTGAATAAATATTAATTTAAATGAAGATCACTTGGACAGAAATTATATCTATTTCTGTCTTTAAAATTGCTAGAAGACGCGCTAAAAACGTTGATTGCAGAAATAGTCCAATTTTGGTTGATATATAAACAGAATACTTATCTTTTTATCGTACAGTGGAACGCAATTTTTTGCTAAAAAATATTGTGTTCCCAATGACGCACGCGCACGATTCTGTTATTGTTTTCTTTCTCGTGCTTTGCCCTGGCTTGTTTTCAAACTGAATAGTTTTAAAGGTATTTGCCGATACGTAGGTAATAGGTATAGCTTTTATACTGACTGTTGTAATTTCATTATTACGAACTAATTATTGCATGTTTTGGAATAGTAGTGCACGCCGCGTGTGAAAGTGCATCAACCTCGAGAGCTCGCCAAATAGATGTTCAACAATGTCATTGTGTCAATAACATTGAAATGGCAAAAAATCTACGTTATTGTGGCCCGAAAATATCTATATTTAACTAAGAATTATAGATGTAGCAAAAGAATATGGAATTTACCTCAGCATAAAGTACGAGCAATAAAGGTATAGAGGAAAAATAACGAAAACATCGCTGTAAGTGAACAGGAAAGTGACTGAATAGCAGTATTTGATTTTAATTTAGCAGGTCACATCGTGGTTTACTACACTAAAACTTATAAAAGTGTAGAATTAAACATTTTAACGGGTTGTTACCGCATTTTGGAACACTCTGTGTACATTTGAGTTCCCGATATTTCGGCAGTGTGACAACTGCCTGCCATCATCACGATCACGGGATGACTGAGGACTAACTCAAATATATCAAATCGCGGTAAGAACCCGTTAAAATGTTTAGTTCTATATTAAATAATAACCTCGTAACTTTTATTAAAGGTATGAAATCGTATCAAAAAATTTAATATGACAGAATATACATTAGGTACATAGTTTGACTAATTATCGTTTTGTCACAGTAGGTAATTCTTTTTCGTTGCACCGTGCACGCAGCTCTATAACGCAATGCTTGAAAAATTTGTTGTGATTTCGTTAAGAACATTGGAGCAATCATGCGAGCCGATTGCGATAGTCTTTATTTGTAATAAAAAACGAAGATTTAAAAGTCGTGTTTTAGTCGAATTTAAAATAGGTACTAATAAATAGAAAACTGGCAAAATTCTTATCGACATAGACGTGCTATTTACATATAAATTGGTTGCATTGCAACATAAAAAGGACGTTGTTATTATCACCCTTTTTTACGGACGTTCACTCAAATGGCAAGTTTTCTGTGTCAAGTTAAGGTTCATCATTTAGCTCTGTTGTTAATTAAATTACGAGGATATAGTAGGTACATATAGAAGGCATTTTTCTGCCATTTAAATTCAAAAGTTCAGTCAAGAAAAACTTTAGAACGTATTATAGGTTGGTAAAATATATCGCCAAAGCAAATAATTTGTCTATAGAGCCAAATATGCGCCTATTTGTTTTTAGAGCCAAACTCGCCTTTCCTTTTTGTTGCCCATTACTATCATTACCCATTGAAGTCACGCAAATCTACCTTTCTTTCTTTCTTAGAAAGGCATATTTGCATGAAACTGGGGTCACACACTTTATCTGGCAAAATGGGGCCAGGAAATCGTTATTGATAAATGAGTCAATGCTAAGTTTGATATTAAATAAATGGTTATTACGATTCAACTTCGAACTAAGTATTCAGATTACGATTATTAATCATTTTATCTACGGAGGTGAGTAGCAAAATATTAAAACTGAATACTTTTTCCTTACTTTTTCTAAATAATTATAAAACTTTCTTTATTTTATTATTATGTAATGTGTATGCATTTAAAATGTATTCACATCTTTTACATCTATAATTTTTTTACAACACTTCTCACTAAAGGTTCTTTGTTATATTTCCTCTACCATAAGGTTGTATGGAAGAAATTTCTTTTTAGTGAGACCGCCTTATTTGTATCATAATCTGTTTTGTTTCCTATTGTTAGCCTATTTTGCGTCGTCTTATGTTTTGGTGTAAATAAAGTTTATTCAATCATTCTTATTTACTATGCATTGTTTTCCATACAACATATGCTGCTATCTTTTTAGGTAAGTAAAACTAAAATTAATTCTCAGTATGTATTAGCATTACTTACGATAGATAGGTACATAGCATGTTTATAAACGTTTAGGTAATTATTATAATTAACGATATGATTTGCTTGGAAACAAGATTATCTTTTTGTGTAAGTAGTTAAATGATATGGATTGAATTTTCGCACAGCAGCAGCGTACATAAAAGAAATTCACATAAATTTTAAAGTATACCAGTAAGTAAAATAATTATTTTGATGATAAAGAACCTTTTTCTTTTAGGTAAATACTTATGTCTTTTAGCAAAGCTGATGATTGACTTAGGTACCTTGGACTAAGGATATTTTTTGACTAGGTACTTACATAGGTATTAATTGTGTTCGCTAAACACAGATGCACTTTCTCATCATCAGATAAGGGGTAAATATATCAGTTACATATACCTACTTTAAAAGTGCTTGAAATAAGCATGCTCTGAAAGTGAATATCTATAGACCTTTTTTAGAAGATCGAACCTAAAGGTCAATTTTAAAGTTGCATCTCACCTTCGCTTCCGTGCCCCGGTGAGTGGTGTTTCCTTGCCAGAATCTTCTAGAAAAGCCTTTGACGTATCCAGCTACTGACTGTTGGTACTCAAACCCTGGATTCCAGCAAAGTGACCCGTATCCAAAAACCCAAAAGGGTTCTTTTCTTATTCTTACGTCAATCTCATTTTGTTCAGTGTTCAAAAAATTTCTGGATGTATCTTCTGTTATTTTATGTTCACAATCTTTTGTATTCTCCATCGTCTTTTAAAATACGCGGTTTTCTTAAAGATATCTTCAAAATCTTAGCAATATTTGGCTTGTGGCTCTAAACTAAGATTTACACCGTGAAAATGTAGAAAGTTTGCCGCGTTTCAAGAAAATATATCACAGATATTGGGTCACTTTTTATTCTACTTGTGTCTCATGGTGAGTAATTCAAATACGCGTACTAAATATTAAACTAGGACTATAAATGTAGAGAAATAAGTAAAATACAACCATCCTTTACGCTGTACGATAGAAGACTGGCTGGTATGATGTATGGTGCACGGGCTCTTGCTTGAAATGACATTGGCAGTCACGGAAACGGAGCACATGGTTCAGAATTCAAGTCCTCTCTGTGGTCCGATGTGTGTTTTTAAGCGCTCTGTGAGAACGAATATAATACTCACATCCATAGAAATAACATTGACTCGAGCATCGTTTTATGCATTCGGACCGAAGTGAGGTACGATTTACTGGGAGGGCTTTGTGTTTCATTCCACGAACTCGCTGCAAACCTCAATCGATCGTAAATATTACATGAATGTTTTTGATTAATGAAAATCTTTGGAAATAAAAACTTAGTATAAATTAGTACGAACAAAAGAAATAAACACTTTTGATAGAACATTCATTTATTTAGTGTTTAATGTATAGGATAACATTGCGAATGTGAAACCGAACGTTCGCCTGTTTCCATTTGTCGCCGCTCGCCCCTCACTCCTCTGCCCTCGTCGGTCGTCCGTCGCGTCGCGTCGTCGATCGATGGTTGCTGACGCGGGCTGACGCAATTTTTGAAACAGCTTGCCGCAGAAAGATGATGTAGTAAATTGCAGTTCGTAACGGTGAAACCCATTACAGTCTTAACATTATTTTGCGACAAAAAATAGCTAAAAAAGAAACACAGAGGTATCTAATTAAACACAGAGGTATTAACAATAAACACAAAATGTGTTGTGAGTTTCAGAATATCTCTGACTACCCCCTCGGGGAATAGGTATACCTAGTCGTGAGCATATGCATATGCTACAAACTACTTATCGTTGAGGTACCTTAGTAAAAAGACTCCTCATTCCTCATATTTCGTTTTAGAAATAATCTCTCTTGATTTCTTTAGATAATCTAGATCTAGACCTAATTTATCTAATTACATGTCTGATTTTGTTTTTGTTGGCGATTTCTGTATATGCTAAATTTTGTTTTTTGTTTTTGTAGGTATTATATTATTTTCTTCCTTATTGTTTAGATTAGGTTAGGTTATAATTAAGTAGGTACTTATACTTATGATATTTATAATTTAGTAGGTGAGAATAATTTTATAGCGTGTATATTTCAATAATAATAAATAAAGTTATTTTGTATGATATTTCGTAGGTACCTTTTTATATTCTACTTTCACGCCTCAACCGGTTTACTAATTGCCATGAAATATAAGCAGATAGCCTATGGCTCGGATAATGGTAATAATTTATGCCAAAAACGAAATGAAATGACTACTTGTAAGTACCTTACCTACTTACTTACCTACGTTAAATGATGTAGGTAGATGTAGGTCTAAATTTTTTTTTTTATTAAGGATGGGTTTGCTCTTGACCTCAATCCAGTCCTCAGGACGAAGTTGGGGTCGAAGATGTAGCGAACTTACCCAGAAGAAGCCTATTAACTCGTACTTTAAAGGAATTCGGGTTGTAAGCGCTCGGAAATACTGATGCAGGCAAGGCATTCCACTCCTTGGCTGTGCGCATTATAAAAGAATCGGAATGGCGCTTGGTGCGGATATGTGGGATGTCAACCAGAAAGGGATGATATCCCGCGGTGCGTCTGGAAGTCCGATAGTAGAAAGGGGAAGGCGGGATGAGCTCATGTAGCTCTTGGGCACACTCACCGAAGTACAATCTGTAGAAGACCGACAAGCAGGCTACTCTGCGGCGGTGGGCTAGCCTATGAAGCTTGGTCTCCAATAGTTTACTGTCGCCAATGAGCCTCTTGGCTCTGCGTTCGACCGAGTCGAGTGCGGCAAGTTGATAATTGGCTGAGCCATCCCACAGGTGGCAGCAGTACTCCATACAGGATCGGACCTGAGCTTTATATAACATTAAGAGCTGTCCAGGAGTGAAGTACCGCTTCACCTTGTTTAGTATGCCCAGCTTTTTGGCCGCAGTTTGAGCCTTAGACTCGATGTCAGCGCCGAAGTTGAGTTTCGTGGTCAACTTCATGCCCAGTAGCTCAAGACTGTCGGAAACAGGGACAGATAAATTCGGGATCATAAAGACAAAAAGTCGCTGCAGAGAGACCCACTGTAGAGAGAATCACTGCTAGGTCTATGCATAGCAGTGAGAAATCACTGCAAACTCATCTTTTGATCAGTGGCGTAGCTACGTACCGACTAGGTGGTGCAGTGCCCCGGGGCCCTAAGCTCAGGGGGCCCCTGGCCCGCAAACTTCGAACCAACCTCGCGACAATGTCTCTTACCTTCAGAACAACCAACCCTTTCTTCTATACCTAAATGATTAAACAATGACCGAACTTTCACCAAACACAATCAATGACTATGTGGCCGAGTCTGTAGATAATAATATGCCCTTCGTTGCTCGCTCCGCGCACCTTTCCTTTCGGTCATCCAGTGTTTTTAACCGGTATTCCGTTCAGACCTTATGAATTAAGATTTACATAACTTTCAGTCTGTTTAGTTATCTAAGTTTTTATTAAAATAGTAATGGGGTTGTGTATTAATAAGTTACTTTGCTGTCTGTAGAATAGTCATACATACAGGGTGTCCCAGAACAGAACTGATGATCCAAAATGGACGAGGGGCAGTGGAGATGATTTCCAATAATTTTGATTCCCTCCGAGCTGCAGAAACCAGGAGGAGGCCAGGCCCCCTCCCCCCCTGGAAAATAATCCTAGTTACTGCCACTGATTTCACACTTGATATACAACCTAACGAGTTCAAATAGGGCCCCCATTGCTTTTTTGCCCCAGGGCCTTTGGATACCTAGCTACGCCACTGCTTTTGATGTGAATGTCTGGTTACATAACTTGTTTATGTAATAAAACAAATGCAGTAATTTAATGGTCCATTTATTTAATAAAGAATAAATCACATTGAATTAAATACTTAATACCTATTCAACGTTTTAATTTGGAAATCATAATTATACTTAATTATAATAAAGTGGGAATTATTTAACGGATGACTTTTTGGCCTACCTGAAAACAATTTATCAGGATCTGTATTGCAATGTTCTACATGGTTATAATTTAGAATCAATCTTTTTTCAAAAGTTAGATAAACAGAATACTGTGCATGCAATCTACTTGTGTTAAGTATTTATACAATAAAGACGTAGGTACATTGATTACAAATTTAAAACATTCATATTATTTGTTTATTTATGGTTTCTATAATAATTATAGATACATTTATTGTAATGTGTTGATGAAATTGGACAGGTAACTACATAATGTTTGTTCGATTCCTTATTCAACACCCTACTACCATTAATCAGAATCTGTTGCGATACCTAGGTATAATCCGTACCACCACCCGTCGCTTGTCTGTTTATTAGGAAATAACACAATCATCAGTGATACTATGATTTTTTTATATTAATTATTTATTAACAAAAGACGACGAATGTTAAAAGCCCTGTACAGACGCCAGGCCACAGATTGAATGTTACTACTCAGGCACATCTTTTAGTCTGTGAACAGAGAATGTATGGAACTTCATATGGCAATGGCAATGACGCATCGGTTAAGATTGATTGAGATCCATCAAAAAGATTCCGTGTTGTTGGTGACTACGTCGTATGCGCAGGGACTTATTCGCGGGCATTAAACATTTTGTAGACTTGGTAAGTTCGCTCGCGTCACGCATTTAAAGGAGTGTACGTTTATGTACCTAGAAGTATAACGTTTGAACGCAAAAAACAATGCATTTGGTTGCATTATTGGCTAGGGATTTTTACTATAATAGAGATTATTATTGGATTAGACTAGGTATCTATTGCCAGTAGGTAAGTTGCATCGCTTTACGTGATTGTAGTAGGTACAATAAACGTAGGTATCAAATAAGTATCTTTTTTAAGGTTTTTATTTGGTACCGATAATTTGAAAACTGTTTTCCTTGTAAGTATATACAGTATTCTTAAAAGTGTAATTAAGATCAATACAATAAGACACTTTTCTTGTGAAATACACAGAATTTTCATTAAAATGTTGGTGAATAGCGCTGAGTAGTGTTGATACATCTATAATTACAGCTGTAATATCTATGGAATGATAAAATTGAGTCAAGGTACAGCAACGATAGTAGACTTTTTAACTTGCGGAAACGTACGGTGTTTTATAAGTTCTAATAGACTTGCTCAGTACTCACGGACTGTACGCGATCGTGGGTAGGTTACGGGTCCTTGTAGCTTATTGGTTCGTGTAGTGTCATTATCGAACTGATTGAACCAATACTGTATTCAATTATTATAGTATTTTAATATAATTGACGTGGTCTAAAGTCTAAAACCACCCCTAAACTTTTTCCGCATGATAAAATTCATCTGATAAATTCTCTGCTCATCTAAGACAACTGAACCAACTTATTTGTGATTTCCAAGGTAACCAAGGTGTTGTATATAGGAACCGTGCGATTCATATGCCATTTCAAGCAAATATGTGGTAGAACGTCGAAATGAGTACTTTTTGAACACATTTTGAACCATTTTAAATGGATGAATCGTGTAATTCCTGTATAAAATACCTTGAAGGTAACTAACAACAAACATACTATTACAATAATATTATAATTGAGATTACATTGTTTTAACAAAATTAATTTACTTATAGGTCGGTTTGTTATCTATTTTACTTACAAACTAATTTTCATTTCAGTGATATTTGGCTTTAACAGTTTTTCCTATTATAAGGAAATTATAAGAGTCCGTCGTCCAGTTTCTTTTGAATAATCAGTGCAGCATAATACAGGTATAATTTATATACAATTGATGCAAACATCACTGTATGAATTGTTATATGAATATAATAGACAGCAATTGTTTTGTTTATATAATAGATTGAGTATAATATTATATTCTTTAGTTAACAATTGAAAACGATACTAAAGAATATAAAAATACACGCAATAAATTTTGTATTGTAAATATTTAAATATAATCTGTATAAATATTTACAACCATCTTGATAATTTTATTCATTATTTATACTTTCAATAAATAGGGCTAAAAATCTTTCCGAACATGATTTTTAATTTGTGCAACAAACAGATCACTTATCTTTTGTTTATGCAATAGTTAGGTTACTTGTACAATAAATTTACTATTGTACCTAGATATTGACCAATATTTCAAAATTTATTTCATTACTTATCTGTTTCTGAAAACCAAGTAGGTATAAAATTATAAGTAAGGTAATTTTCTATATCGGTAATTTAGGTTCAAAGATACTTTAAATACCTTAGTAAACCGATGTCCTATTTCCGCGGTTACCTAAATAACTTTAAGCTTTGCTCTTGTATTATCCTGGGCCTGACGAAGTTAAATGGTTAAATATTTCAAAGTGGCATCCTCTTCACAACAGCAACTTTACCTATAATATAGTATCATAATAAAATTGCATACTGCTCGTGAGTTTCATTTATAAGATGTGATGTTTAGTCGGTATTTGGATGCCGATCAAGCCAGTTGTCATCCTCACGCCCACGCAAAAATCTTCAATACAACTTCAGTATTTCACTCGACTCAGAACGCACGGCACGGCTAGATCCTTCATCTTTAAAAACACTTTAGGATTACTTTCCCAACTGGCTGAAGCAAAACTTAATAAAGATTATACGACAATGCTTGTGTATCAATTCAAATCAGAATAGAAATACCGACCTTTATCTTTTAACGATTATCCACTAATTTTATGTACAATCAGACTTTTTACAATTTCAATATTATAAAGGTCAACATGATCAAAAAATCTTATAATTCAACTTACACACATACGTGTACAAATGCTTCAAATTTTATTTTATTTAGACATGTTATGATAAATATTGTATAAGTAGAATTCATAGTTTTATTTAGGTAGGTATATAAATATTTTTATTTATATTAATAAAATAGGTACCGATCGATAGTAACAAAGTACCAAAACTTAGTTACAGTACTTGTAAAATGTATTGTGCAATTATGTTTCGATTAATTATTATCTGATACCTAGTAGGTAAAGTACCTATTCCCAAGCTGCAAAGCAGCGCACTATTTTAAACAATTGTATTAGGGTGAACCTAACGTTCCATCTTAATTTTAGATGTCGTTACCGTGAACTGATCTTAAATATCGAAGAAAATATTCCCATAGAATAGACAGAAATTCAGGTACCTACCTGGTTTTTAGGGTTTCCGAACCAGGGCCCTACCCGCACATTCGAACTTCGCAATTGCGTGAACGTTTTTGTTCCAATATCAACTTTATTACAATGGAGTGCGGACCGAAACAGTGGCGATATATCGAACATCGAAAGGGTACAGGGCCAGTACTACTATAGGAAAAATCTGAACCCTTATAGGATCACTTTGCTATCCGTCCGTCTGTCCGCATTTCATGACCCTTTTTCTCAGAAACGTATAAAGGTAGATACCATACCAAGTTGTAAATAATAGGGACAAGATATTTGGGAAAAAAATCACAAAAATTTAATAACTATAAAACAGTAAATTTTTTATTTTATTATGGGGTCCAGGGTAGGTTGATTGATAATGATATAAATCTCAGAATTTTGTATGGACCATCTTAACCGGAACACCCTGTGCACAGAGTGTAAACTTAAATTCGTTACATACTTTCCGAAAGGTTGTCAGGCCATAAAACTGAACAACGTTTACTATGGGATTTAAACCTTTACCTTTACTATGTATTTTACCAAAATTCGAATTGCACAAATAATCGGATGTTTCATACCCAAATGTACGAAACAGCCGATTATTTTTGCAAGACAAATAGCTATTAACATTTTCTATGGAACAACCACTTTTTTATGCGCATTCAATATTGGTTCTATAGAACCAATGATCATTTGTGACTTGCAGCTTCTCCATATACTTTTTAAATGTCAATGAATATAATAATATGGAGCGCCTTTATTATTGTTCGAAACTTCTCGAAGCGCCTCTCAAATTCTCACAACACCTGCAAAACACATTCTACTAGCACGATACATATTACACTTACTCACCTATTAATAATCAATTGTAATATATATTAGGTACGTTACGTTACTCTTATAATTCACAATTCCACCAGCGTATGCCGACCTAAAACTAGAGCGATCAAATTTTTTAAGCGATTATGCTTAATATAGTTTAAGAAATCACATTGTTTTGATCAAAGTATGAACAAATACTTGATTAAGTGCTTGCGAATCCGCAATCTACAGAAAATACCACACATCGATCAGCATAAGCTGGTGCGATGACGTAAGTCCTGCACTAAGATATATATATTTTAATATGTATAATACTATGTTCCTGAAGACAGGACAGGTACAACAATATTTATTTTTTAATGAATAGGTAATATATAAGTACACAATAATATTTTATTATACATTTTATAAAATATGACTAGTGATATGTAACGATAACTTTACATAAATATGGTAATAAACAGACTAATTTTATTGATTATCTGTATTCGAGATTGCGCATTTAATTTATACCACAAACGTATTTCATTAATTTTGAATATTTAAAAGCGAGGTGCAAATATTTACATGCACAATGCACCATTTAGGGGATTTTATCCGAATCGGTAAAAATAAACTTAGTAAGTAGCTACCTATTACGAAAAATTACAATTATAAGTCAGGTTTTTGGTAGATCCCCTTGAGAAATTTAAATTAATTATCAAGTTAAAACTTGAGGTGGAGGTAGGTAAATAATTAAAAATAGATTGTAAAAATTATTATGCATTAATAATTATTATTATGACAGCTAACCTATCTAATTATATGGGTATCTCATCTTTTCTTTATTTACACGTAGGTATTTACTATATTAATATAATATAGGTAGGAATTTAAAATATCTATAGGTCTAACATAATTTGGTCACATCTATAAATAATATCATTGCGTGGAATATAATATTCACAAGTAGACTCTCGTGTGTTAGTTACTAATAAGTTGTATAATGTGCTGTTTTCTGACAGCTAGTAAATTATAGATCAATATACCCGATATACGACGTTCATGTGAGTTGGAGGCGAAGACGGAAGGCTAAAAAGTAAAAAAATATACGTGTCTGACTCAGTGAAGTCAGACGCATCCTTCGAAGAAGTATTCTGTTCATATTTTTTGCTTACTTAAAAACACGAATTTCTTCTATTTTTTACCCGACTGCGCCAGAAGGAGGGTTATGTTTTTATTTGTATTTTATTCTCCGCAAGGTTGTTCATCCATCTCGCATCAACGCCATATACCTACCGAGCCATTTGGAACTATTTTTTAATGGCTTTTGGGAAATCTCTTATAACGCATGAAATATTTAAGTAATACCACGTAATACTCTCTTCACGCAACTGCGTGTTTAGGATAACTATCCTAGAGAGTTGCCTTTGCATCCACAATAAT
This sequence comes from Agonopterix subpropinquella, assembly GCA_922987775.1. NCBI lineage: Eukaryota > Metazoa > Arthropoda > Insecta > Lepidoptera > Depressariidae > Agonopterix > Agonopterix subpropinquella. The sequence goes on along the minus strand of OV277693.1, from coordinate 48,772,958 downwards.
TCCACAAAAAGTTTAATCACACGAGAGTACAAAGCCTAAACGATAGGCTAAAATGGAACGTCCATAAACGTCATACCTAAGTCAAGTCTAATGAGGACTTGTCTCAGGCGGAATGCTTGGATCATACGTTTGACTCCGGCCCTTCGGTATTGTGCTTGAAAGAAGCGCGGATCCTTGCCAAATACAATGCACTGATGTGGCCATAGCACTTGTTGTACCACTCCGGTGTCCTTCCCCTAAAAATGAGAAAAAAGAATGGTTACAAAGAAAAAGAAAACACTTTTATTTCCCGAAAGGAAACATGTTAAAGGGAGCAGCTTTTTATATGTCTTGATAAGACTAATTACTTCTATGAGAAATATATTTGACCATTCTGGCTACTCTCTTCATTTTAAAGACTCTTTGGTCATTGCAAATAATGTTATAGGATATCCTCCCCTCCTCTACCCTCTCACATGCTCAAATTCATTTTTGATTGTTTTTTAATGTCTTGTATTTTGTACTATTTTTGTTTATAGTTAAGAGAGCACGGAATCGAAGTTTTTCAAGCTCTATCCTATTCTGTAGCTCAGGAACGACATTTGCTAGATCGAGAAAGGTTGCAGCACTGCCGGTATTGCCGCATGCTGTCGCTTCCCGAGCGACAGAAAAGGATGGCGCGTGAAAAAAAATCAATTCCTTGCTGCCAGGTGAAGTTCAGCCCTTAAATCAAAATTATACTAACATTGTATCAACTCGAGCCAAATGAACGAGTCGACTGCGGCCCTTGCCGGCTGGCTGGGCGAGGTACCGCGACGCGAGGACGACCCCCCTGGCGCTGTCAGTCGGTGGCGTCCCGTGGGCGACGGAGGTCTCCGCGACTGCGCACCACCCGCCACCACCACCGCCGTGCTGCCAGGACCTGCATTGTGATTAGAGCCGTTTGACAAAAACCATTTGACAAAGTCCGTAATACTATATAATTAAAAAAACCGTTTTCTCCGGGGGGTCTTGAGCGCAAGCCCGACAAACACTTCATCATCTCAGCAGACGTCCACTGCTGGACATAGATCTCCCCCAAGGATCGCCACAACGACCGATCCTGCGCTGCCCTCATCCACCATGTTCCAGCCGCCTTCACCAGGTCGTCTGTCTACGTCGGTCCTACCCACGCTGCGCTTACAGCCGGTACGCGGTCGCCACACGAGAACTCTTCGGCCCTATCGGCAATCGGTTGTGCGAGTAATGTGCCCCGCCCACTGCCACTTTTGTTTAGCAATTCTTTGGGCTACGGGGACACACACTCGAGCGGTTTTTATTATTTATTGTTTTACCTTAGTGTACGCACTATAATATCACCAAGTGTGACGCTTGTGTATATTGCTGCTTGTGTGTTAAATATACAAACGGGAAAGTATCTCTAGAGGACAAGCGATTCAAGAAGAGTTGGAGCAGAATCATAATAAAGTATTAGTAACTAACCGTAAAACACAATAATCTCTGGTCGGCAAGTTGAAGCTAGAAGCGGTTATGTACTGGAACACCTCAGCATTTGCACCCAGTTTCTCTGCCACACGCCATCTGACCAGGGAGTCGTCCCATATGTGCCGCTCCCGGAGTATTCTGCGGATAAATGCGTATTGTAGTCAATACTTTCTTTAGTTCACTTATTTTGTCTTCTTACTCGCCCATATTTCCCCATGGAATTGTATCTCTAATATATATATTTTATCTGTATTGGCAAACATAATAATAGTACCAAGGGCGGATCCAGGATTTCATATTGGGGGGGGCCCTCGGCCGACTCAGGCCACGTATTAAGATATAAAAAAATTAAGTTAGAGACACAGACCCGAGACGTCTTGTATACATACATAGAAAACTAAAACAATCAGCCCCGGATCTACGATTTTTCCGAGGCGGGGCAAAAACATGAGATTAGCGCCGCGCCTCCTCTACAACAGTGTAGTAATCATTTTTTCTTAGGGAGGCCAGGTCCAGGTTGAGTGGTTGCAATAAAACGTTTAACATAGAGCGAGCGAAGCGAGCTCGAGATTTTACTGCAATATGATTAGGTCGAGTCAGAAATTCGCAATATGATCGAATTCTGCGATAGGTAATTTCAATACAACAAAAAAACCAAGAGCGAGCGAAGCGAGCTCGATATTTCACTGAAATATAATGAGATGACTGCAATAAGACCTAAAACCAAGAGCGAGCGAAGCGAGCTCGAGATTTTACTGCAATATGATTAGGTCGAGTCAGAAATTCGCAATATGATCGAATTTTGCGATAGGTAATTTCAATACAACAAAAAAACTAAGAGCGAGCGAAGCGAGCTCGATATTTCACTGAAATATAATGAGATGACTGCAATAAGATCTAAAACCAAGAGCGAGCGAAGCGAGCTCGAGATTTTACTGCAATATGATTAGGTCGAGTCAGAAATTCGCAATATGATCGAATTTTGCGATAGGTAATTTCAATACAACAAAAAAACCAAGAGCGAGCGAAGCGAGCTCGAGATTTCACTGCAATATAATGGGATGACTGCAATACGATCATAAACCAAGAGCGAGCGAAACAAGCTCAAATTTTTTCCGCTCTACGAATTGGTTATGGACAGAGCTCAATCAATCTATGCCCTAGTAAAGTGCCGTCATTACTCAGCCTCGAAATTCAATGCAATCCGCAGAGGTCCGTGGGGGGGGCCATGGCCCCCTGGGCCCCCCCCCTGGATCCGCCCTTGAATAGTACATTACTGCAGCGGCCAGCAACAGAGGCATTGATGGACGAACGTGTAAATGTGGGCCGAGGCGAAGCCGAGGCACACATACGTAAGTCCATCAATGCCTAGTTGTGGCCAAGGCTTGTATAGTACTTTTCTCAAATAATGCGCGGAAATTAAAACAGTAAATTTTCTCAAATAATTCGCGGAAATTAAAACTCTTTTCAAAATCAATGACGACAACAACAATTAGTTTTTTTTTTCAATAAACAGCTTTCTATTTGCAAGCCAGTTCGAAATTTAAATAAAACCTTTGATAAGTTACCTCCTTGGTTGCCATGTTTCGGAGAAAAAGATTGTTCCATTTTTAAATTACACGACAGATATGAGTTTAGTATGTAATTTATTTGGTCGCTAAACACGACAGATATGGATTTTCATACAACATTGCCGGCCACTGCGCGCATGTATTTGGCCAGTACTGCAATTTCGATTTATCTCGAAGAAGGTTGTCAAAATAATGCTCACATTTCCAAGCATGTTTGAGAAATAGTACATTACTGCAGCGGCCAGCAACAGAGGCATTGATGGACTAACGTGTAAATGTGGGCCGAGGCGAAGCCGAGGCACACATACGTAAGTCCATCAATGCCTAGTTGTGGCCAAGGCTTGTATAGTACTTTTCTCAAATAATGCGCGGAAATGAAAACAGTAAATTTTCTCAAATAAATCGCGGAAATTAAAACTCTTTTCAAAATCAATGACGAGTAACGAACAACAATTTTTTTTTTTTCAATAAACAGCTTTCTATTTGCAAGTTAGTTCGAAATTTAAATAAAACCTTTTTTGAGTTACCTCCTTGGTCGCCATGTTTAGGAGAAAAAGATCGTTCCATTTCTAAATTACACGACAGATATGAGTTTACTATGTAATTTATTTGGCCGCAAAACACGACAGATATGGATTTTCATACAAACATTGCCGGCCGCTGCGCGCATGTAGTTGGCCAGTACAGCAATTTCGATTTATCTCGAAGAAGGTTGTCAAAATAATGCTCACATTTCCAAGCATGTTTGAGAAAATGATATTTTCTCTTTTGGATTTAAGTAACCTGTGTCATCTTCTCCAAAGTAGCACACAAACTCTTAAATTTTGACAGCTAGATAATAATTTGTATGCTACGCGCTTTTAAATCCAATTTTATATGTATACAGGGTCCTTCTTAATATGCTGACACTTTTTTAAGGGGATGTTCAGACCATCAAACTGAACAACTTTCTCTATGGGATCAACATCGAAATCGCGAAAAAAATATCAGCTGCCCCATACATTTGGCACGAGTAGGTTTGCAGTTTTGTATGGAAGAGCAGATTTTTTTTTTCGCGATTTCGATGTTGGTCCCATAGAGAAAGTTGTTCAGTTTGATGGTCTGATCATCCCCTTAAAAAAGTGTCAGCATATTAAGGACGGCCGCACATTATCAGAAATTTCTGACAGAAAAATTCTGACGCTCGCCGGAAGGCACTCTGTGCATACATTTTGTATTAGACCCCGCACACTGTCAGAAAAATTCTGACCGGTCGTCCGCTTCTGATGCACACCGGACGGCACCTCAGCCGGACGTCAGAATTTTTCTGACGGAAGGCGTGTTAGCCGTACATTTTGTATTAGGCCCCGCACACTATCAGAAATTCGGATCAGGTATTGCCAGACGTGCGATAATTATCTTAGATCTACGATATTTTTGAGTGTCATGTTCATGTGATAGAAATAAAAGTCAGGTATATTTATTTTCTGTAAACAGGTCATTTACTCAACGTTAATAGTTTCAGAGTTTTAAGCAAAATTCCGGAAAAAACAAACAGAACTTTTTGCGATTTTGTCAATTAAATTTTGTTAGCAAACCTCAGATTTGGATTCAGCACCCCAAAATACATATGGAATGGAAGAAATCAAAACTACCACAAAACTTTCCTAGTAAAAACACAATTTGACTGAATTATAGCCCCAAAAGGGCTAAGGTGGCAACACTGGGTCGATGTGCGTTGATTGAAATATGAAACACGACTGGGCTCAAAAGTTGCCGGATCAAAATTTCTGATAGTATGCGGGGTGCTTCCGGCGAGCGTCAGAATTTTTCTGTCAGACATTTCTGATAATGTGCGGCCGTCCTATGAAAGATCCTATATATGATCAACCCTATAGAGTATAGAGGGTTATCTCTAGTGTCAGATTATCCGTTTTCAGTCGTTTTTAGTCTGAGCTACGTTGCGGAAGGAATTTGTTAATTTGGTCATCATTACGACGCATAAGAAATGTCCATCACGCATTAATTTTGTATCTCAAAAGCTAACTAGTACAATGAGGATCCGTAATGCTACGGAAAATCCGTTAAAACTGTATTTCATTTTATTCTTTTTTATTTACCAATGATTACTCTTTTTGAATTTTGAAAATCGGTCCAGTAATTCCAAAGTTATTTAATTTTGAAGTGTGCTCGAAAATAAAATGCCCCGCGGACACGTGTGACGTCACGCGGCATTACTGCGTACCGGTTGCAAGGGTCTTTAGTATTAAAAATGTTATATCTCGGATATGGTGCGTCCTATGTCGAAAATTTATAGAACCAAAATTTCTTTGGGTTTAGGGTTATATTTGTATATGTATATATTCTGTTATAAATAAATGTTAAAAAAAAAGATGTCGCTAAACCCGAAAAAAAATAAAAATAAAAAAATTGAACCAAAAATGTTCTCGTGGATGTGTTCTACAAGATGCGTACATAAAAACTGGGAGTCATGCAGACATCTTAAATAAACCCCCACTTTTTATGTACGCATCTTGCAGAACACATCCACGAAAACATTTTTGGTTCTATAAATTTTCGTCATTGGACGCACCATATCCGAGATATAACATTTTTAATACTAAAGTCCCTTGTAACCGGTACGCAGTAATGCCCCGTGACGTCACGCATTCCGCCGCGTGGCCGACTGGCCGCCCAACAGTTGCGGCATTCAATTGATTGTAACTCGCTCATTTTTGGTCGTAGGAAAAAAATAAAAACACCAATGTCCAGGATTTTTAATGTACTTTAATACTACATTCAAAATAAAAATCGTTACGGATCCTCATTAATTTGAAACGTAAAATATTTAACTTTTCTTCTTCTTCTTCTTTCTTCAAACTTAAGTACTTATTGGTAACAATAGACGTGTTGAAGTTTCGCTAAGTTAAGCTATTGTTCGTTTAGTTCACCCTTCGAATTGACCTGTAGCGTTTAGACATGAAACTTCCATTAGTTAAATAGGTAGTAATAAATAGTGATTCGAACCTCTGCATAACCTCCTGTGGCGGCGCCTCCACGTCGGTGGTGGCCCTCCACAGCCGCAGGGGGTGGCCATCACCGACCTTCTTACAGCAGAGCTCAACGTGAGGTGCTGCCCCCGATACTGACATCCAGCCCCGGGATCTGCAAAATTATCACCATATTTTTAACTTAAGACCTTATCCCCCACCGAACGACCCTTTCAGAGCCTCACCTCTACTAAATTAGGTACTCTACATCATTTTAGTAGGTATACCTATTTTTGACTGGCTTGTCCTTCATTATGTCACTGTGGTGCCTTCTAATTCAAGGTAACCAAATACGAAAATCATAAGAATTCGCACCAAATTTTAAAATTAACTGACTCAATAAATATTGGATGATATTGGTCTTAAAAATATTATTTTATAGTATTTCTAGATCTCAACATTGTCTACACAATGGTGTGTGTCGCAAGTAAAAGTGACTTCAACTTATAAAGTAGATGCACATAATACAGACTTTTTCTTATGTGTATTTTATAAAAAAATAAGAAATATACTTCAAAGCAAATAAAGCTGAGATGTTGAAGATCATGGCTATATTTTTCATTAATTTGTATCTTTCAAATAACGAGAAGATAGCTTCTAGTAAAATCGGTCAAGTACGAGTCGGGCTACTCGCGCACCGAGCCCGAGGGTTCCGTACCACACCACCACAACATATTAAAGTTAAAAAAAAATGTTTTTACTCCGGGTCTTTTAGCACGAGACTAACTCACACTTGGCCGGTTTTTATTATTTGTTGTTATACTGCAGAGTTTGCTCTATAATCACACCAAGTTTGACGCTTGTATATATTACCGTTTTTACCATAGAGCGAGAAGAAAAAACGTTGATAAAAACTAGTTCCTTGTATGAGGACCCCCCTTCATTTTAACTTTTTGACATTTTTATTATTAACAACTCCGCCGTAATAACCAGGGGAGTGTGTAAATTCTCTATGGTAATAACGCACATTCTGTGGAAATTTCAACTATCTAGCTCTTACGGTTCAACAGTTACAGTCCTAAATAGGTAGGACAGACGGACGGACGGACGCACGGACGGACGGACGGACGGACGGACAACGTAGGCTTTATAATAGGGTCCCGCTTTCACCCTTTGGGTACGGAACCCTAAAAACCAGCAAAATATGACCCTGCCCAGCGTTTCCATAGTGGGAGCGTCTCTAATTGATTTATTTAAACGTATAAAGGTACCCTCGTAGCTTTATGTGTAAAGTACACTAATATATATTTTTTTTGTTACATATTTGTGTTTATGATTGAGGCATATCATGTCATCTCCAAAAACCTAAAACAACATCTCAGCCTCACAAAAATTAAATACTTAATAATAAAATACAACATGAATAAACTAAGTACCTATTCAATTAAGAAACTTAAAGATAACAATACAATACGATAACAGTACACCTAAGTGGCCACCTTACTAATGTGAATGGTGTGCATAGTTTGAATATAATGAGATATAGCTAACTACATCCTGTTCTTTACTATAACGAAATTGTAACTCGTACAAAAAAATTCCCAAATTACATTTTCGTTTTCAAAAAAGTCGCTATGAGCTAAGAAAGTGTTCAAAACATAAAGTTATACCTGTCGGAATAGAGTAACTGACATGAGTTGTCAAATGAAACCGTTTTTTGTGCATTTGTCGGCACTTATCGGCACCCTAAACCTTCGAGTTCTGTGTATAATTGTGAATCTAACGTGAAATCGTAGGTAATTTAATGAAATAGTGTTAGTATATTTCACAAAATAATCTACGACTTCACTTTAGATTCACTAATTATTCACAGAGCACGAATATTTACCCAGTCGATTGTGCTGACAAGTTCCCAAAAACGGTTCTATTGCCTCGCATCACGTATCTCTTTCTATTATACAGTGGCGCCGCTAGGTACATCTCGCTCTCTCAGCTGTCAGTTTCTCTATATGATACCTTTATGGTTCAAAACTAATGTTCTGTAGTAAATAAATAGTTTTGTAAAGAACAGAATTGAAAAATTCTAGGACAATGAATGTCGCTCTAAACACCGATATCTCACCTCTTTCCTGAGCGGCCACTGACTCTAAAAAAGCATGAAAAAAGTTAGAATCTATAAGATACAGTATTTATTCTAGATATAATTAGCACTAGGCACCTACGTATATACCTTGAGGATAAATTATGTGCTCCAAAATCCGAAATATCTACATTTACATTTAAAAAAAAACTGGAATCCGCTACAGAGATGAATGTTACATTAATATCATGAATAACTTACTTTTCTTTGGCTTCTTTTAGTAGAGCTTTAATGCAGGCTTGTTGAAAACCTCTCCAGTCCTGATTAAAGTCGCCTCCCAGTTCTTCCAGTGATACCTGAAAACAATTAAAATTAACAAATAAGTTGGTGCTATATAAAATAACCTGTTCAATGGGGAGGCACTTGGACAGCCAGTGCCACACTTGTCTAGACGAATCCCGCTTGGCCTGCGTGGTGAAGAATCGCTCCGTCTCTTTCTTATTCGTGAGAGGAAGCCAGCGCCTTTCAGTGAAAAGAAGGTATAAAATCAAGTAGGTTGATGATAATCAAATGAGCTTTACATGTCTCACCGTAAGGAAACCGTTCCTACTTGAGAAAGGAATACATTAACCATCCATTATGCTGCTCCAGTTGAGAAATAGTTGAGGGGGAGTGGTACACACAGCGTCAGATAAAACTGACCCCCTAAGTATTAAGAATTTGAGGCACAAGCTTCACGTTAGGTGAAGCAAGTGCCATCTATTAGTATCATCTATTAGTAGATGTTTCCGAGCGATAAACCTGTTCTCGCACTTCCTTTGCATTTCAGATACTATAGAATCATTCTGCCAATTCTAAATTTTAACAAACATAGTGAAAAATTTATAAAATAATCCTTCCATCCATGACCGAGATTTGAAGTCAGCACTCGCAGAATTCAACTCCATTAATTCAAGCGATCCAACCACTGAGCCAAGCGGTTACTTACTCAACCAAGTGAAATTGTGAACTGCCTGATACCAAACTACATTAATCGTTATAATTTTATTAAATGTGTTTGAGGGTATTACGCTTCGCTCGATCCAAGTTGTTGCAATCTAGTGCATACTTTCACATAACTGTATCGGAGGCATCATGTTTAGTTGTAAAATTTTTAACTATTGATTCATGCATTGATTTGGTGCGATTAAGTGGATTTTTAAAGGCTAAATTGATTGATCTTTGAGAGCAACACGAAAGTATTAAGGAATTTTACGAAAATTGGGCGTGACGGTAAGTAAATCTGAATTACCTAATAATAACATTAATAACCGACCTAGAAAATCTATTGTCCAGTAATTGAATATTTTATTTACTGTTTATTACAGGTTTACAAATAAATACTGTTCGCGTCTAATTATATAAGAAGACATCAGGAAATAAGCTATGTGAAGTGTAACCGCCAAGAATCACGGCCAGTGGTTCGAACAGATTCGAACGCCACCAAGAGTAATCAAATCCGATTAGCCGAGTGGTAGTTCTTTGCTAGCACTCACTCTACTGCTGAATTGTATGGAATTTCGCTTAGAAGACACTTGCATGCCGCAGGCATTCACATAACATAGGTAACATAGCATTATTTATATATATAATATAATTATATTTATATACCCTAAAACATAACATTATATACTAAGTATATTAACATAATTTATATACTTAGTATATTATATACTTATACATATTATAAAAGGTCATATTGTTACTTCTGTAATAATGTTACATAATTACTTCAACTATACCGTATTATAAAGTAAATGTAGATAATAACTTATTTTGTTGACTTTATTTACATAATTAATAACATGAATTATTTTTCAGCTGATGTCCTTCATGGGTCCAGCTGGAGAGCTACATAATTGCTTTGTTCACGACGCGTCACACAGTGGCTGGCTTCCCTACTGATATAACTGTTATACTGACTTGAACCCAATCGAAAATTTGTGGGGTCAAATGGTTCTTAATTGCGATCCTAGTGAAGTAAGGTCCAAGCAAAATTTAGATCAAAAAGTTAAAAGAACCTGTGAGTTAATGCGATATAATGATATTTGTTCTACTCTCTATTAGCTTCTATGTCGTATTAGCTTTTCAGAATCATTTGACTTCTCAATTATAAAGGGCTGATTGTATAATTTATCTATTTTTCTTTTATTGTACTGTTGTATCAGATTGCGTGCGAGAGATGTAAATTGTTATACTAAAGTTAACTTGTTGGTTCTCTCGCCAAAAATCTAAACAAATTTTATGCTTTTATTTATTTTCTCAAAAATACTTTTAATTAATATTTTTAAACATATAATTGTTTTCTATTTCATTGTAATCTATTTCTAGTTTCTTTTGTTCTTAGTTAAATTACATGGCCAGACAAGTTTAGTATTTTCATAAATTTAAAAATAAAATTCTCTTCATAGGATTTGAACGCACGTCCCACAGTTCTCTAGGGCTCTCTAAGCAAGCACTTGAACCACTGTGCTATGGCTGCTTTGTAATTTGATGTCATGTCTCGGTGACAATTTAAGAGGTTAAGAGGTTCAGTTAAGTTTCCAGAGATGGTACTTATTGTAAATCAATAGATTGCAGTTTTTATGGTTCACATCTGTGTCAAGGAACTTATTTAAAACCATTAGATTTATATAATTTGTCATAGATGGCGCTTAAAAGATTTAGATAGGGGGGTCAGGTTTCTCTGAAGCGGACTGTACATATACACACGTTTATAATATTATACCTTTAAACTTCTTTTCCTATGAATAATTCATCTCAACTCTCAACAGCAAGAAATTATAGAAATTTTAAAAGTTCATAATAATAATTATATTATTATCTTCTCATCTTCTTCCTTCGTCCAGCAGCCTTCTAGTTCTAGATCTAGGCGTCATGTACGTACGGTTGATCCTACCAGCAGTACAGTATTAGAAAGGTATCACATAGATAGATGCCAATCTGTTATCACTGCGCAGACTTAGGGAGGAAACGTCACGGAACATCCGTGACTGACTGACTGAGAGACAACGCATCTAGCTTAAACCACTAAAGACAAAACCGTGAAACTTGGAAATATCTATTATATTCTAATTTCCATAGTGCACTGACACAAAGAAAGAGTTTTTCGAACTGGACTCCACGCGAACAAAGTTGCCACAAAAGCTAGTAAAGTAGCTACTGTTGTACTCCTGATCATTATGATATAGTACTGTATGTTGACTGTATTAGTAGATTTGAGTATTTGTGTCTCTTGATTCCCGTCATGCATTAGTAATACTGAAAAAACCTAGTGAATAATTATTTTATATACTCACTGGAATACTTTCTTCAAAATAGTTGAATTTGCATCTCGACAACATGTCCGCTGGGGCCAAGAACAACTGGTGATGTTTTTGAATGAGCAGCAACAAGCACGCGTGCGCAGCTCGGCTCTCGCTTATCTGCCTTTGGTCTGCTACACTCTCGATCACCATTCTGAAATTGACACGGTTCATGAAGTCCGTAGCGTAGGCCTAGGAAATGACCTTTAGGTCAACAGTGATAGCTACAATAGATCCGTCCAGGGTCGCGGTAGCTATATTGGTCACTGACGAAGCCCTTACAATTAAATAATAATATAATAATAGATCAAAGTAACAGTAGAGTAGAGCGTCGGTGGCGCGTTGCGGAGAGGTATGGACACCCAATTATGAGGGTCCGGGTTCGAATCCGCACGGACAATACTCTTTCCGAGATGGGGGGGATGAAAAGTGAATTTTCGGTGTTGTATGAAAGTACCCCATTCGTGGGGCAGATTCGTATGATTTTCGGATGAAAGACAAATAAATCTCTTTTATTCAATAATCATTTATACAATTTTTTTTTCTAATAGCCAAATATACAACGTGTTAATGAATTAACGCGGTTTGTTTAGAATCGAGAGCGGGATCGAATTATCATGGTTTCAACATAGGTAATTTTTTTTATTCAAAGTATTTGTAATTGTATTAGTAATTTGATTGTAAAAATTTAAATTTATTGAACCCCGATATCCACCCACCGCAGCTGCAGGGGCAAACTACTTACTACCAAAACTAGATTATTAAAATGTATCCATGAGTACGTTAGCACTTTCATTCATTGCTGAAATGATAACAATAAATTTTTGCCTCAAAACTTGAAATGTGAATAACTTTAAATTTTAATCAAAATAATTAAATTATTGTTTCAATCTAATTATTTTGTTATAAATCAGTTGGGGTTGTTTTAGGCTAATTCATTAACACGTTGTATGTGCTATTTCAAGATGATTTCCATAACAATCTTCCTACATATGAAATTAGCGTTTTAAATGGAAAAAGTAGAACAAAAAAAAAATATTTGTATGAAATTATTATGTTTAGCAACCGAAGTATGTACGACCATTATTATCCAAAGATAATGATGGTCGTACATACTGTGTGACGAAAGTGGATACACTTTCGCCATTTTATAGGTAACTAGCTTTTGCCCGCGACTCCGTCTGCGTGTACATATTATAATAATATGTAGCCTATGTGTTACTCTGGGCTATGAACTATCTATATGCCAAGTTTCATCGAAATCGGTCCAGCTGTTTTAGCATGAAAGAGTAACAAACATCCATCCATCCAAACAAACTTTCTCGTTTATAATATTAGTAGGATTCGTCGATTCCATTGCTGAAAAAATTGTTGAAGCGAGAATCTATAAAAACTCCTAAACCGACTGGAGTTATGCAGACAGACCTGGTCCATCCCCATCACAGAGATGTTGATCTACACTATGAATACTCAATCAGACTTGCAGTTAATGGTTACCAAAATTCCTTTTATCTCTTAGACTAATATGTAAGGACCTAATAATACGATGATGTAAAGAAAACGGCAGTCTTTCACAAAACAATTTATGAATTTGCTAGCAAGGTTTAAATTCAATATTGACTATTACTATTTTTTTTCGATATCTGCTTTCCGTTCTATTTGTACAGTCTTCGTCTTTTCCTTATCGTATGTTTGATTGTGGTTACCGACTTTATGTTTCAATACTTTATTCAGTACCATCTGAAAGTCTGAGTAACTAGTAGGCGAAGGTTCCCATTCATTATTATCTGATACAGAAGGCTTAGTAATAACATTATTGGACAATGCCACAGTTCTGCGTTCTGCTGAAGTAAATGTATTAATATTCGTCGCATTCTCGAAGTATTTTTCGACGTCTTGCATGTTCATGTTTTGTAGATATCGGTTATAACTTTTGCCAAATTGTATGTTTATGTCATTTATGCCTCCTTTGTATCTCATTTGTGTTGGTTTGCTTACCGCTGTAGAATTATTTAATAGATAGCCTATTTTATCTGCCATATTCCGGTTCCACCTAATATCGTAGTCATCGTTTTTAGAAGACTCAAGTTTGCGGGGATATCCAAGCGTGCGTTCCATAATATTTATCAATTTTTCACGCTGTATATCTGCTTGATCATCTGGTAACCTGATGTATGCTCTTTTTTGCATTATACTTATGTCATTGTATTTTGGCACTACAAATTGAAAAACAATAAGAAATATTATACTTGTTGTGTTACCTACCTAAACACTAAACATACAGGGTGTAAGTGGCAGCCTAGCAAATACTGAAACGGTGAACTCAGACCATCAAACTGAACAACTTTCACTATGGCGTCATGGATGGACGATCAGGAAACGCGAAAAAAAAATCAGCTGTCCCATACAAAAATGTTGTACCTACCCGACTAAAATGTATGGGACAGCAGATTTTTTTTCGCGTTTCCTGAGGTAGGCTTAATAGTAAAAGGTGTTTAGTTTGATTTGAGTTTGATGGTCTGAATTCACCGTTTCAGTATTTGCAAGGCTGTCACTTACACCTTGTATTTTTTTACAAACTAAGAAGGAATATGGAGATCCTTGGAATAAATAATTGTGATGACTGATTATAAATGATGTAAAAGTTTAATATACATAGGTAGGTACTTACGCTTTATTATTTTGCTTGTAGTAAAATTAATTTCACCGCTTATGCTACGCGACAATAATGCGATAAGACATATATGTACCCAAAGGTTCATGATTATATTTTGTACGTTTTTAGGTATCGCCTGGATTGTTAAGGCCAACTACTGCATACTTATTGGTACAGTTTCAGCAAATGTGAGGAAATTAAATGCGGAAATTATAATTTAGTTTTGCATTTCTATTTCATAGACATTTTTCAAGTTTCAGTTGGTTCAAAGAGAATGTAAACCAAAGAGAACCAAAACCAAAGACCAAACACCAAAGAGAATGGAATCACTACGCTTAATTTCAGCCTTGATCATATTGTATACCAAACCGAAGCAGATATATCACTAGCGCGCGCAAAGTGAAGACTCGAAAACGTCCTATGTAGGATGTATTTCAATAGTCAACGTCAAACAATACTACGTGCTTGACGGCTGTGGCGCGGCACAATTTTACGCGCCATTTTCTATGGTAACATATCTTGTGTAAAATATAATTGGCCTTCATGTAAGCTTCTTGGCCTTGACACAAAGCCTCTGACGGTGACCGAAACAAAAATAATATTTCTGTCTTTTTTGTTTTCGTTAGTTTTCATAACTGGCTATCTCACTCTCTCATTTCTTGGCTACATCTCAGCGTAAACGAAAAGTTTTTAATCTAAGAGTATATTCCTTGTTTCATTCTCTTTAGTCCTGACACGTCGCTGCGGTCGTGAATTGGAAGCCGACCGCACGCCGCAACTGCACGCCGCAGCTACAGACAGTATTGCCAACTTAGGGTATTTTTTGGGGTAATAATTTTCAGTAGGGTTTTAAGATTTAGGATGATGCTTTATATCTACTATGCCGGAACTAAAGATTTTCGTAAAAACGAATAAGTAGAAAAAATTTCCGTAAAAAGTAAAAAAATGTTTTTTTTATTTGTTTCTCAAAATTATCATCTCGTATTTATTATATCTAGTAATATTTAAACACTGTTTTACCAAATACCAAACGCCAGTATGATTTATTGTTGGAATTTAACGGAAAATGTGGTTGAAAATAGAAATTTCATTAAATTAAAGAAATATCGTGGAATTTGTATGAATTATCGTGTTATACCCGACTTTTATGTTCTATCGCATGCCACTCAAAAATATCGTGAATCTAAGATAATTATCGCATGCTGGCAGCACTCGGTGACACTACTGGTCTGCGGTCGAGCGTCAGTGAAGCTCGACCGCACCGCAGAGAAGTTGAGCAGCGTGTCGCCGGCTGCGCAGGGTATTTTATAGAATTACATACAAACCAGTAGTGTCGTCGCGACATGCGGTTGAGGCGTGCGGCGTGCGGTCGCCTGTCAACCGCCACCTTTAGTCCCGTTTATACAAGGAATTTAACTTGAACTCAAGGAATATACCTGTGTATAACATACTACTCTCTACCGAGAGCTTGAACTACTCCATATAATACTGTTTAAATGACATGTTTGTAGTTGTTTGATGTGAATATCTATGACTACCCCCTCGGGGAATATAGTCGTGAGCATATGCTTATGCTTTGTTATAAAAAACGAATACTGGTGAGCCGGCGCGAGCACAGACTTTTTGGATTGGGTAGACATAAAATAAAAAACCGGCTAAGTGCGAGTCGGAATACTCGCTCACCGAGGATCCGTACCCCCCGAAGAATACACCTATTAATCATTCCACAAATTTTAGTTTTTCCCAGGACCGTATAAAAAAAGTACTCTTTGCCAGGACCCTAAACTCGAAACTGACTCACACTTTGCCAGTTTTTATTATTTGTTGTTGTTCTCTAGAGTTTGAACTATAATCACACCAAGTTTCAAGCTTGTATATGTTACCGTTTTTGCGTTGAAAAAAAATTCTTGTATTTTTTTTGTATTTTTATTATTTCTATTGTGAAAATTTCAACCGGCTACCTATTATAGTTTATAGTTCTAAAGATACAGCCCTCTGAAGCTAGAACGGACGGACGGACGGCAAGCGTAGCCTTATGAATAAATAGGGTCCCGTGTTCACCCTTTGGGTATAGAACCCTAAAAATCAAGACAAACTTACAGGTTGTATTAAAATCAAGACAAACTTACGGGTTGTACTTGCTACACCATGAGATCCTTTTTTTGCTTCAAATGATAGGTTTGTTAACGCACTATTTTGTCATTTTTGCAAACACACAATGCCCAAACCACAACAACTCTCACAGTAGGTAAATGCTTTCCATTATAAGAATAGAATAGAAATAGAATTATTAGAATAGAACAGAATTCTAAAACAAATTTCCATATCAGAAATCTAAAACACTTTTCCTGACTGCAATCGTTTGCAATGGTGACTTTTCAAAAAAAAAACTAATAAAATTTTCGTTAAAATGTATATGACAGAAAAGTGTTGGTATTGTAATTTGCACTTTAAGTAAAGAAACAATGCAGCATTTAACATTACAACGCTCGGCTGGCTCTGATTGGTTTAGACTCTGTCTTTTTTGTGGCTTGTGTGCGTGTGTTGTTTCATTGTGAGCCAAGTATTTACAGAAACACTACTACACTGTACTCGTGTACGTTACGAGACACACATGCATAATGTTAGAGCTTTTGATTCTATCTCTATAACGCTAGGGGCGCTACTGCAGCGTAAACTCAGTATTGGTGATACAGGTGATACAGTGCGCAGTTGCAGATTACTGATTAATGGCAAGAGGTGGCGTTCCTTACTAATTTTGTACCAGTCAATATAATTGAATTCCGAAATATAAATCGATCTGAAGTTTGTTTGTTTGTTGGTATATTAAGAATGCGTCAGTGTTTTAATTTACTAGGGTAGACAGTGTCTTTTTGGCTCTATAGAGCGCTCGCCACTGCTGGTGAGCCATTGATTAAATATAAGAACTATGTCTCATGTCATGAGTCTCAATCGATCACGTCGCATTAAGGAATATACTTACTAGCCTACTACATAGGCCTACTACTAGTACTACCAATGATATTATATACCAAACCGAATATGTTACTAGCGCGCGCAAAGTCAAGACTCGAAAAAGTCCTAATGAGGATGTATTTCAATCATAAAGTTTGATTTCAATAGTCCGCGTAGGCACAATAAGGGCACAATCAAAGATTACATCAAATGTACTCTTTGGACTACATACCTACGCGCCATTTTCTATGGAGGTATTTCTTCCCTTTTACGCCAGAGCGCCAGAGCAACATCGTGCTACAGTCAGCAAGAAGCTTGAAATTTTCCCTACAAATTTCAAGCTTCTTGACAGTCAGGCTACAGGAATTAAACTCCACTAAACTAAAACTTTAACTTTAAACTTTATTTATGTGCGGCATGCCACAAATTGAGGCATGAGTATCCTTGTTGCATGCTACAATTGCCAACATCATGCGGCCGATATAGCATGCGGCAGTCTATTTTACGCCGGCCGAGGCAACATTGTGCCTCGATAATTTTCAAAGCATTGTGCTATTTTTGGAGTGTTTTAAAGAAAACCTGGAAACAGTTTTGACGCATCAAAAATGTCGCATGGAATCCACCGTGTTCGGATACAACCTGCGACAATCTGCAACATGACGCAAGGTGTCGCCATGCCGCATGATTCTTGCCACAATGTGCGACATTTTTAATTATTGTGGCATGCGGCCTTGTCGCATGCCGCAATGCCGCACAGTTTTGCCTCGGCGTAAAAGAGCCTTAAAATATCATTGCCTACTACTTTCTACAGTCTCATCGTGGCAAGGGTACTGCATCGTGGTCTCATCACAGAAACGTTATGTAATATCTTTGCTCTGTGTCCGAATGTTAAGGCCTAATTCGCACCGAAATGCCAGCAGCCGCACGGCAGCGAAGAGCCCAGCAGTTTCAGTAGGTAACATAGCATTTTAAACTTTGTCTACACAGCTTAAAGTACCGTTTGAAGAGCTCGATGAAGTGGCGCGGCGAGCAGTGTAACGACTCTACTTATGACTGCGACATTAGTCTCATGGGGAAGGCTATGCGGCCAGAGGACGTACTGTGTTTTGAACAATACCTGTTAGAATTTCCTTCCTTTGTGCTACCAGTCTGAGGCGGAGCATGGTGTAGTCTCAGCAAAGTTGGAGCTAGACATACTGCCAAATTAGATGCTGTCATTTGATTCACCTCCGATTTCTCTGCAACCTTTGATCATATATAAAAAATAACGTTATATACCAGACTACAAGTGAAGTCAATTAACGAGAACGGTAGATAGGTAAGTATATTAGTAACAAACCTCTCCAAGGAAAATGAGCAATGAATGTAACGCCTCCAAATGTTCCTCTGGTAGCAACAGTAGGGCGCATTGTACTGCATCTGGCCTTAGGGGCTCAGGAACATCTAAAAACAATTCAAATAATGATATTACCGAATACCTACAACTTAGACTAATTATATCGGGACGCGTAACCACGTGTCATTCTACTAACAAACTTTCTGCCACTTTTTGCGGGGGGCGAGGTAACATGTTATCCGCAACTTTGGATTTTATTCCCTATGACTTTAGATTCTAATTTTGAATGTTCAAAATCATGAAAAGTAGTCTCGTGTAAACCCCAAACGTTCTAAGTTCGAAATTATTGTTTCGCTATTATAGGCTGTCTCGTTTAGTGATAAGGTATAAAATTGCGTGTAAATGCGCAAGATTAATTGATCTAATACCGTGACAGAGGGGAAATGCTACCGCAAGGCCGGTCCGGATATAATTAGTCTAAGACCTACAAGCATAAAACATAATTATCCGTAATGTTTCAATAAATTGAATACCAATCATGACTACAATGTGATATTTTGTATTTTTGGAATTGTTGTTTAATTTTTTAGAAATAAAAAAATACGATTGAGTGGAGCACAATTTAGGCTCAGTGTCCTCTGAGGTTTTTTTTTTTTTATTCTGTTTTTTATTTTATTTTAATTGGAGCTTTTAACCCTGAGGTTATGTCAGCCCCATCGTGCCTTAACCTTGACTCTACAAAACAAAACTCAACAATAAAATGAAAACCTAACACTTCCTACCGAAAACACAACTAAACACTAGTACTATAAATAAAAAGGTTTTACTTATAGTACTAGTGTTTTTAGCCTCTCCCGACGAAGGGGCAGCTAAAATGGTGACGAAAGGGCCTACATTTACAATATTTAGATTAATGGCAAACATTTTTAATTATAAATTTTTAATGCTTCAAATATTATTGATTATTAACATGTTGCAGCCATGTTGTGCTATTTTCAATTAAAATATTTAAAATTTTTGACATTTACTTTTTTTATGTCTGATGGGAATTGCTTACTAAAATGTTTATTATATAACTAGGTACCTACCTACCATTTGAAAAGAAATTGATTTTTCTGAAAATAAAATGTCCTTTTTCAATCTATTCCAATCTAACCAAGTTCTAATTACCTATTTAAACTATTTATAAGTCCCATTATTAATGAGGAAAATACTCACGTTGGAAAATAGCAATGAAAGTTTCACTGAGTTTGTTTGTCAACAACGCATCGGGCAGTTCTCTGAAGTACTGTTTTACCATGTCGGCGACATCATGGGCTTGTGATCCATCGAAATTTAAACTCGACTGGTTTGGATCTATTGTATTCATGTTTTCAATGGCAAAAGGAGCGTTAGCTGCGCCTGCTGTCTCTACAATAGTCCGGAGCTTCGCTATTCGAGATTTAACACCTGCTTTTCTGAATATACCCATCTGAAAAGTGAATTAGATTTGTTTGATAAGTATCAGCATGAATTTGAATAACCTATTAATTTCTGGGGCTGTTTTGATTTTTTATACTTATAGATATTTTATTGTTTAAGGAAATCGTATTTTAAGTGAAGCAATAAATGAGTATCCTAAGAATACGATAAAAGTGCATTTCACAATTAAAATTGTTATGTGTATGGTTACAGTGTTTTAAACTTAAGTAACAGACGTAGCAGACATAGGTTTTATTACTGTGAAATACTAGTGTGATATACCTAAATATTTGGTTTTTTTACCTGTTCCAAAGCATTGTTTTTAAGCCAATTTAGGGCGCTTTGGATGGGTTTTGGCAACGAATGACCGGTCCTTTGCAGTGACACCGTCAGTGGAACACCGAACACGGTTTTGTCTGAAATAGAAAAATGTAGGAACTTAATCATAAACATAATTTAGGCATTCGCATATTTCTCTACAAAGGGTAAGTTCACATTCGCATATCAAGTATTGTAGAGATAGGCCATGGAGAATAAACAATATTACTCCATGCGATGGGAAATATTTCGCTTTGCTATGGTACTGATAAACGCAGGCAGCAGACGACAGAAAATTCTGATACGGAGTAAAATTATTATTGTCTAGATATGAAAGCAAACATAACGAGTAACATATTATCACAGCCTTGGGATTTCGCAAATGCATTGTACACACACTTCTAAGATATTTTATGTTCAGATAAAAAGGACGGTATGATAATACCTATATTTTAATAATAATAATAAATAAATAAATATCTTGGACAATGTCACACAAATTATCTAATCACATTTAAAGTACCAGAATCTAGCCTGGACTTGTATTATGATGACTAGACAACGATATAGAATACATATATAGATACAAACATCCATGACTCGGGTACAAATATTCATATTCATCATACAAATATTTGTCCCTTACGGGATTCAAACCCGCGACCCTCAGCACAGTAGGCAGGTTCACTACCGACTGTGCTACCGGGCCGTCGAATTATGTTGTTTTATATTTCATTATAAAGCTTCAAAAGTAATTTAGTTATTGGTTCAATCTTGAAAACGAATATACGAGTTAAAACTTTGAAATGCGTAAAGGATCCCTTTATGGTCCGGTCAAACGAAAACAGAATGGTTTGAGAATTCTAACGCCAATAAAAGGGATAGAATGGGATCAAAAGTTTTCAAGAATCAGCTGAAGATTGTTTTTCTTTGAACTAAAGATTTTTGTTAT
This sequence comes from Agonopterix subpropinquella, assembly GCA_922987775.1. Taxonomy (NCBI): domain Eukaryota; kingdom Metazoa; phylum Arthropoda; class Insecta; order Lepidoptera; family Depressariidae; genus Agonopterix; species Agonopterix subpropinquella. The sequence goes on along the minus strand of OV277693.1, from coordinate 48,751,852 downwards.
TGATTATTCTTATTAGCTTTCTTATTTCAGGCTAGATTGAAATCGTTGGTGTGGAACGTTTCAAGTACAACCATACTATTCAGTTAGTAAAAATTTTCTTTTCGTTAATAAGTAAGTATAATTTTTCATCAAAATGCTGTGTCGTAAATTACCTTTATAGTCGGGGGTCTTGATCTTCCTGATCAGTTTAGGGAGTTCCCAGTTCCAACCAGATTTATGTGAGGGACAGTATCGTTCCATACATGCAGTCAATCGCAACAAGGCTAGTTTTCTCAGGACGTGCAGCTGCCCGCAAGAGAGGGACGACATTTGACGCGATTCTGTGGAAGAAGGAGAAGAAAGTAATTAATAAAATAAGAAAAAAAAGCTTAATGGAACAATCATTTATACTTTAGATTAAACTCACGGTAATTTTCGGGCTCCTTTTGATTAGTAGTTGGCTGCAAAGTGTTGTTGGCCTTAGGTCCACCATTCAGCGTGTGCGTTCTGAATGAATACCATCTTTGAATGCTACCTCTGTAAGAAACAAAATAAGTTATGTAGCCTAAATGTAAAACGTCGAGTTTTCAATTGTAGAAACTAATACGTTAAGTTTCATAAACGCAAGGATACTTAACTGTCATACTGAAAAAAATAAACACTTAAAAATAAACACATAATTATACAATAGCAAAACAGATTAAAATAATTATTAATTAACTATGTATCTTTGTTGAATTTTCGCAAAGCCGTTTTTATGTACAAAAGTCGTGAAATGTAGGTAACCAATATACTTAGGTATCTACATAGGTAATATAACCTAATATTAGGATAATCTGTTGAAATGAAAAAAAAAAATTTAACAATAAAAATTAAAACCGACTTCAGAAGTCAAAAAAATAAGAAATATTCTACTAGAAAATAAATTTGTTTTATTGAAGTCGCTGTCAAGCCGGTACGATTCGCGACTGGGCTTGCAGTAATTTTTTGGCTTGGCTTAACACCGACTCCAATAAAACAAATTAATTTTCTAATAGATTCGAACGTAAAAGTTATAGGTTGAAATATTATTTCTTATTTTTTTTACTTTTGAAGTCGGTTTTAATTTTTTTTGTGAACATTTTTTTATTTCGTAACTTTAAGTGATTACTAAATATGTTAGTCCGACTCAAATATCCATTATACACGCAAAAAGTACATTGAAACGAAGCAAATAGTTCAATCGCAGACGATTTGCTCAACTTTTGAGGAGTTCTATTGTATAGCTCCGAAGCGCGTCATCAGATCTTCACAAAATTAAAATGGGACCACCTCGGGAAAGCCTCGGGAGTATACCCTTTTAAATAAAAAAGTTTTTTTTAAATTGGTTCACAATTGACGAAAATATCGGTGAACATACATAAAAAATACATACAGCCGAACATTGAAGTATAAACAAGTTATTATTCGTAGCAGCCGAACATAGAACCACCTCCATTTTTTTTGAAGTCGGTTAAAAAAGACGAAGTTTCGAACAATCGAACGTGTTTTCTATTAATAGAAATATTATCGCATTAGCCACAACTATATTAGTACGTACTAAGTATAACATTCGCTTTAGCATTTTATTTTGCATTCGCTCACAATAGCACACTGGTAAGTTATTTTTCCCTTCCTAAAATCATGACAAATTCTTGTGTTTAAAGTTTGGCCAGAAAATGAGAAAACACATTAAGCATAGAAATTAAATTATAAGGATTAAGAGGATACTTAAAATATCTATCTACGGAATTTAATAAAAAAAAATCTTGTATCATGCAAGAATACAACTACTTACTTACTTATGGGTTTTCGTCATATTTCTGCCCAACTTTAAATAACATTATGCAACTAACGATTTAACTTACTTCTTATTCTTTAGATCCAGTCCATCATCATCATCATCTTGATCTCCATCTTGAGACTGAGATCCTGCAGAATGGGGACTGCCCTCCAGTTCTGAGCTCCTTGAAGCCGACTTGTCACGTTTGAGGCTCCTGTCACGGAACCTAGAACAATTTAATAAACTCTATTATAATCTTGAAAAGATTTAAAGGGTAGAAAATGTGGCCACTTGGGTAATGGAGGAGATTAATAAAGCTATTACAATCAGATTTCTATGTTTTCCAACTAAAGTGTATCAAAATGATAACACGAAGACTCAGAAAAAATTAAAACACTTAACTTCTTTAGGGTACTCAGTCGACGACACAGGGCTAGAAGCTTGCTAGAAGAATGGAACTCACCTATGACTCATCTACAAATTTACGGATACGGAAACACAAGACGACAACATTGATAAGCCAAATTCAATATTTTATCAATGTCCAATTGGATGGCGGATCGCAGATTTAGGAAATAGGAAAAAGTCACAAAAATACCTATGCCACCTTCCTGGGCCACACCTTATGAAGAAAAAGGCTGGGAGAAACATTTCGACGAGAAGACGACATTGATTTGCTACAAAACCCAGCAAACTACAGCCAGGACAGGCACTGCACGCTGCTACTGGATAGAAAATTAATCGAACTTTTGCAGTCACTACCCATTCCCCCTCTAGTTTATTGGACATTAAATATAGTATCTATCTTCCACATACTGGCTTTGTGATGAACTGCTCCGGGCTGGTTGCAACCTCCTTTCTCTCCTCTACCTGACTACGGAATCCCTACACTCCTGTCCTATCTACGTGGCTCACTGGTGATTGAATCGCTGTCTATATCGAGGACGCAAGTGCAGCATCAGATAGGAGGAGCAGCTCGTATGAACATAATTATTTACGTATAAATGATTAAAAGGCGAATAGAAGTAATGTTCCAAATCTAACTATTGACTATTGATGCATTGCATGCATCGCAATATTCTGAGCTCGCGAGCATCTCTATCCGCCGAATATTTATTTTCAACTTTTTATTATAAATAGTATATGTTATTGTGTAGCGCTGTTATAGGGACCGTGACCACTTATATTTAGTTTATTTGTATTATGCTTACGGATAGGATCAACAAAAACGTGATTGTTGATCGAAGGTATTTTAAATACAAAACTCCACTATTCGTACACACGTGCTACAAATATCAAGCAAAGATTGTTAAATTTATGTCCTTGTTACGAGTACACATTTAATCAACAGGATATGTGTGTTGCAACTTAATAACCTTGGTTTTAGGTGGTTAGTAAATGTTGATAGTTAAATTAGTTACACCACGTTACACTTACAACTAATTTCCCAAATTAGTATGTTAATTGCTAACAGAACGGTCGCATTTAAATGGATCATTTTAAAGTATGCTTGCGTAGGTGGATTGAGATCCCATGTATAATAAACATAGACAGTGCGTACAATCGACGAGAAATTAAATTATATTTCGAGACCTCTACTAAACCCCAGTGGGTTGACTTGCAAAGTGAATGCTGAAGTTACGAAGTTACTTAGCAAACATAGCTAGGCAGTAATCTCCGGAGAGCTTAAGAATAAAATGTTCAGCTGACTGCTTATTTATTGTTGTAATTAAGCAAATATTTTTCGTTGCCACTTGCTCAGTCGGACAATCATGTGGTTTATAGTTATAAGCGTAACCACATAATAGGTAATAGTATATAGTTCGCGTAACCTAAAGTTCAGTGATTTTGTAATTTACTAAATCTATGAAAACTAAATAACGAATTGAAGAAATACTTACTTTTGTCCATCCTTTCCTAAGTTGAGAGAACTCGTCCTGATAGCTTGGCGCCTGTGTGAAGTATGACCTGGTGACTTCTGAACTTCCCGAAGGACCTCTGGATCTGGTTTCAGCTCAATTGGAGATGGTGGTTCAACGTACACCTGATAATTTACATTACATTAAAAAAGTATTTATGAACCGCCTGCTTAACATATAAAGTCAGATGTGTTTGTTACCTCAGTATTACTCTTATGTTCCTTGTAATAATTGTGTCTCCAACTTGCTGGCTGGCACTCGGAATCACTCAACGCAGTAGCGTCATCATTCTTTAACCCTCGATGAAAAATTCTTTTGGCTTTTCCCAGTTTCGACTTGGTACTCTTATTGCTAGACCCCATGCTGCCATCCGATGCATAACTTGAACTATCGTCCCCAAAGGGTGGGTTTAAGACAAAGGTGTGTTCCATCGGAGCGATCGGAGATGGTGGCATCGTTGTCATCGGAGACGGGGGTTGAGTTCTAATAGCCGGCATGTGAGATGGCGAGCTATTGAATTCTGGGAACGGGAATGCTGTCGGTGTTGTCGGCGTCATATCGATGAAGTTCAAATCAGGATATTTATCCGACTGTGTGTCTAAGAAGTGTGGTGACGACACTATCACTTCAGTGCGGTTTTGGCGTTTTCGTCGACGCGTTTTGAGAGATTCCACTCGGCGGAGTAAAGCCTTAGCACCGCATCGGAGTCGTTCGGAGCCGGTGCGGCGGAACCTATTGCTTGAGTCATCGTCGTCTTCTTTGTCACTTGGTAATTGTATAGTTGGTGGCTGATGATCAGGAACAGATAGCCTGTAACAACATGATATTTTTGTTGATATGAAGAAAAATGTATTGTTATGCAGGATGTTAGGGTAAACAGTTGCATTACTTTAAGGGGTGATTGTACTCATGGAACTGAATAACTATCCCTAAGAAACCAATAAAATTTAAAATACCCCTAAGAAAAAAAAAGTTGGACTTTTCAATACTAAATGCAATCGACTAACTGTGCGAACGCTAGTAAAACGAAAAAAAATTAGCGAATTTCTCTTTGTTCCTTTGCGAAAATTGTTCAGTATCATGGGTACAATCATCCCTTAAAGTAATGTAACTGTTTACCATAACACCGTGTACACCACTAGTTTTTAATAATTAATTGGAACAAAATTTTAAGCGTGTATTCAGACAATGAAACTTTCTGAACTAATTAACTAACAAACTAACTGAGGAACATGGGTCGAAAAACGAGAAAATTTTCGGCCCGTGTTCCTCAGTTAGTTTCTCGTTTTTTCTTAGGGGATGATGTTTAGTTTAATTGCCTAAATACCCCCTAAAATCGGGTTAGTAATTCAAACTAGGGGTGTATACTCACTACAAATGTATACGGTATATCACAAAGTCTGCTCATTTAATGTCAGTACTATACTAGGTATACATCAACACTCTGTAAAACTTGTGTCGTTTTCGTAGCCACGTGTAATGCATATTAAGGTGTTTTAATTAAAACTAAAGCAATAACGTGTCTACAGGGAGACGTAAAAACCCTCGCTTCGTCGACCTTACATAGCTTTATTTACACATCGTGCGTCATTATTATGTATCTTACAAAATGACAACAATTTCCATCAGAAACCAAATTTTACATTTCATTGTTGAGTAAATAGTAAGAATTGCAGTGCAGGAGACAAGTAATTAGTAAAAGTACGAAGAAACTGTTTTTTTTTCTATTATTAATATCGTAATCGAGAACTAGAGTTCTGTTTAGTGATCGTTCCGTGTTTAAATGATAAAAAAAGTCAATTATTAGCTTCATCATTATTAATGTTTACGAATTAAAAACATTTTTAACTATTCTTCGTAAAAAACTTGCCGTGTTTATCTACTATCGAGTCAGTTTCACATTCTAACAATTAATCTTATACATTAGAGGTTTCCACTCCAAAAAACTTAACGCCCTTTAAGTAGGTTATTGGAACTGACGCAATTGCGATATAAAGCTGTGTTCATCTTGACTGTCCTCATAAAAATCTTTAACAATAGTAAGAAGAAGCACTGACAGTGCTTTCTTAGAAAAAAAAAATGTGTTCACAACACAGATGGGAAAACACTAACTAATAAAGTAAAACAACAACCAGTGAAACTCCGCTTTGTAGTGCCTTTCGCTAGCATTGGATCGCATACGCTCGGTAACAGCCTATCATTATTAGACTTATGGTTTGGCAATCCAAATTGGAAACGTGATAGGTGAAGGGCTAAGTACCCGAATAGTAAGTAGAACAAATGGCTGGTGGACTTAATTATAGTCATTGTGTTGGAACCCTTTCAATGCAATACGTAGGTTTGATAGACACTTATTCACGAATTTAGATAAGGGCCCAGCCACAAGGGCCTGTCCTAAGTAAACAGTTGAGGCAATTTGGACGCTTCTTTTCAACGCAAACAATATTTACGTAAGGTTAGGATATCACAAGCTACCAGTTTGTTTCTTTACATTCTTTATGTAATTAACTAATTAAGTATCAATTTCTGTGATGGTGCTATTGATAATGGTAAGAAAACAACCTAGAAGAAAATAAATCTTATGTTTATTATTTATAATTACATATTACCTAAAATAGTTTTTGATACTCAGCTCAAGATTATGAACTCGTTCTGAATGAATTAATAAAAAAAAAATCAATCTACACAGGGCAGGCGCATCAATCAAAAAGACAACAAAGAAATTAATAAGCTCGTCTCAAAGTCTCGAATCATTGACGCCAGCGTGTTAATGTATAATTATAACCGTACTTGAAGGCATCACACCAAAATCATTGGCCCTTGATTGCGCAAAGGTTCGATTGAAACGTTTGATACAAAAGAAGTTTCACCTTTCTTATAAGTAGGTACCATCCAATTTAAAAATACCTTTTAATTATCGGAGAAACCATTTTAAATTCGGTGATTTGAATGTCGGTAATAGTAACTGGGTGGGAGTGAATATCGATTTTGAAACATTTAAGTAATGATTTCTTTATTGTAATGTAAATAAATGGGCCGTTATGTCGAATCGTTGGTAATGGACACGCGGTAATGATGTACCTTACTACACAGTTATATTTACCATTTAAAAAAGAACATTAAATTATGTGCAATAGGTACCGCGGTAGTAACTGACATGGCGATGGTGTACTCACTAATACCTACCAGTGGCGAAGCTGAACCAGTGGTGAAAACTATCATAACTTTTAATTGAGTGACCCCATTGCGATAACTCAAAATAAAAACATAATTTTACGCCACACTAAGCCCTGTTGCTTTTTTTGAAAAACCAATTCTGATTGATTCAGTAGAAAGAATAGATTGTTGATTGGTTCCGTAGTGATGGATCACAGACACAGATTTTACAGATACTGTGTCCGCCCAATACACTTCACATAGAGCTTAAAATTTCATTATATTAGGTATGGTACCCATATGGTACCCATACTTAATAGACCTTAGCAAACACGAAACAATGTACAACGTTTTGCCACAGATTATTTGATAGTTAGTTTTGCTCTTTCTACACTCAACATTTAAACGTTACTTCAGAAACAGTGCCCTCTACTGTAAAAACACTCAAACAATACTTCAGAACTTTTCTGCACTTTCAGCTAAATGCCTGATTCAATTTTGTAGTAATAACATAAAACGTGGTGTCGAGCTTAAGATAAATGTATTTGGACGTCGATTATCATTTATCATTATCAGTCTGCTTACTTACGTACCGCAGAGATGTATTAATAATACAAAAAATTCAAGGCCGTACTTCCTTTCGGTGTGGTCAGAAACTTTGCTTCACTAATCAACCACCTTTTGTAAGGTAATTAAAAAAAGAATTGACCGAATTTGCATGACTAATTATTAACATTTTCAATTCTAATAATGTTTGCACACATTGTCTGCATGAATCACAGTATAAGAAAGAGTACTAGGTAGTACTAGTATTTTTTATTATGTGGTACCGGGGTACTAACGTAACGTCCAGAAACGTCCCCCACCAATCTTGACCTCACCCACTCTCACTGGCACAGAAGGTGGACACAGCCAGCAGCCCAGCACCAGTGGTGTGGTTCACTCGCGCTCACTCAGAATACATGTGCCTATGCGCCTCTGTCCCTCTATGTGTGTGTGCCTCTTCCTGTCAGTGCGAGCCCTTTTGTATGAAGCGTTCACGGTGTGGCAATTTTATTCCTCTTGGTAGTCAAAGATATTTCATGTAAAATTACTTTTAAAAAATCTGTTTAATAATCGTCGCCTTTCATACTCCACTGTTGAATGACTGTTCAACGTTTTGATTTACAAGACTGCCAATGCACTGATAATGTATTATCTAGGAGACCATAACATGGAAAATTATACAGCACTAGTAATATATAAATTTGGACTTCGCATACTAAAGTTTGGATCAAACGATTGATTTTGTATGGGAGGTCCAAAAATACTCAAATTTTTCGACCCAAGTTCCTTAGGGAAAGTTAGTTTCATTGTCAAGTGAATACAACCTTAAAAAAATGTTTTTAATTCAAAACTAGGGATGTATTCTGTACAGAGTGTAACAAAACACCATAGTAATACTTAAGGGGGTACTTCAGAACATCAAACTGAACAACTTTCACTATGGGGCCAACATCGAGAAAAAATATAAAAAATCTGCTGCCCCATACATTTTAGTCGTAGTACCTACTGCAGTTTTGTATGGGAGCAGTTTTTTTTATTTTTTCTCGATTTTGGCCCCATAGTGAAAGTTGTTCAGTTTGATAGTCTGAAGCACCCCCTTCAGTATCACTAGGGTGTTTTGTTACACCCTGTATAAGCACTACAGGGTGTTAGGGTAAACAGTTGATTGTACCCATGATACTGAAGAACTTTCTCTAAGAAACCTATAGGAATTTCACAAACAAATTTTTAAACTTCCCATACTAAATGCAATCAGCTGATCGAACGTTTGTATGAAAAATCTAAAAAAAATCGAATTTCCTATGGGTTTCTTAGGGAAAGTTGTTCAGTATCACGGGTAAAATCACCCCTTAAAGTAATGCAACTGTTTACCCTAACACCCTGTATAATGGAAAAAAATTAAATAAATTTTTTTACCGGTCCGAAACTTTGAGGGCTGGTTCAGACCATCACTTACTTACTTACTGACTGAACGACTTTTACTATGGAAACAAACATAAATTCGTAAAAAAACAGCTGTCTCATACATTAATTGACTCTAGTAGGTATTGCGAATTAGTATGGAACAGCTGTTTTTTTTGTAGCGATTTTAGCTTTGTTTCTTCAGTTCAGTTTGATGGTCTGAATAACCTCTGAAAGATTCGGAATGGTGAAAAAATCTTATGTTATAATACTGTTCACATATTGTAACGCACATGCATTTGCTTTTGTAGTACATTTTGATTTACTGTGGCAATGAAAATGAGACATAGCAGAAAGCTATGTACAACTTCAAACGTACATCCACGTGCGCGACAGCACGTGAGCAGTTTTACTCACAGATCAGGCTCCACGTCAGTGTAATGACCATCAGCATCGACAAGCCCCACCCTGATGGTGGGGAGGCTGTCGTCTTCATCGTCTTCCACCTCCCCCCTCGCCTCTCGAGCTTCTCTTTCTGCTATAGCCCGTGCTGCTATCACCTGAAATTAATATTTATTGTTAAAAGGATATCCGGCACATAATACCAAAAAATGTATAACCGTACTTCTATTTTTATTATGGACTATGGAACACTAGAAACTAACTGCAGGCATTAGTTTATTTTTTAATGATTTATTAGTTTTTATCATTTATATACATAAAAAAACATTGTGCTTGCGTCACCACCTACTAAACTACATTGACAGCCATTTTGAGGTTGCTGCTTGTTTATAATTTATTAATAATAAATGATTAAATAACTCGTTAAATAAAAATAAATGATACTATCTGAGTCGTTTTTAGGGTTCCGAAGTCAACAAGGATTATCATTATAGGGTATCATTAAAAACCTAGGTGGGTAGGTCTTTTAAAAATATTATGGTTTTGGGAAAACCATTTTTCGATTTAGGGATTCGTTAGCATTTTGGTTAGAGTCAAGTGTCCCCCCCCCCTCTCCCAGCTAAACGGTTGTAGTTGGAGGTAAAAAAATTCACGGCAATAGCATATATAACGAATTTAAAAGAAAAACTATCACGGCTAAGTAGGCTTTACAAGTTTACGAGTAATAGTCGATCAACTTATAAAATGTACTTTTTAGACTTTATTAGCCGTTAAACCGTATAGCATAAAACATAAAAAGCCCCCTTCTAAGTCCATATTATATTGTGACAGGCAACTACGGAACCCTATCCTGCGAGTGGTCCGACACGCACTTGGCCAGTTATTTTTATAAAATCCCATAATTTATTACACATTTGACTTCAGTCAAAAATTCTACATTAAAATTAAAATTATACATTTTAAGGTATTTTTTCAAGGGAGAGCGGCAGTTGTCCTTTCATACGTTACGCCTGTACCTAATAGAAGACCATAACTACTACATTATTAACAATGATATAATTATGTACCTATGTGTCAACCCATAGGAAGAGCTATTTATACGGAGCGGTCACTTACGACGTCGGTTTTTAGCGTGCGGTACAAATATGGTACAAAATTTAAAGAACAACGGTGCTTTTGGAATTAATTCGGTGTCCATCCCTTAGATATAGATAGATCATTGGTTTTTTCTCGCGAAATCATCAATCAAACGCGAAAAAAATCTGCTGTTCCATAGATAGAACACGATAAAGTTAACTTTACACCCTGTAAGTATAGAAAAGATAAAGCAAAGATAGAGACTTCATTGAGCAATCGAAATCGGTAAAGAACACAACTTATTCATGTTCAATTTGCACTTGGTCTTCTTTTTATTATTAGCCCAGTCATTTTACGGTTTGAGCCGGGACTAATTACTAATTGCATTTTTTTTCGCTATAATATTGAAGAGCCAATTTGAGCTTAGCAATGTACCAAAATTAAAAAAAAATTACGTCAGCAACAGTTCCAATTTTAAAATATAGATATTATCTCGTTCTAAAAAAAACCTGATGATAATTTTTTTTTTGCACTCATTTAAGGCTTTACCGTCATGCATACTTCAAACATGGTGTAAATATTTTTGCCTACTAAGAAGGTTTTGAAAAATACATTCGTATTTTCTAATAAATACCTCATTTTTAAATTTTAATGCCTATTTTATTGATCAAAAATAATGTATATTGTTAAATCTAATTCAAATGAGTGCATTTAATTTTAATAAGTGCAATTAAAATAATATTATTAATTTAAAAGCCTTCTGACACACAATTTTGATTTCTATGTTGCGTAACAATTTTTTTTTTAATATTGTTTAGGATAGTATTTTTGTCACTAAATTGTGCCAGTTACAGTTTAAAAGTCCAATTAATAACTACTCCCTACCCCGCCTAACAAAACTCCGTAAAATGACTGGCCTATATTGTCTAGACTTATTTCTAGTAACATAACATTTCACTTATGCTGTACAATGAAATACTTACCGGATTATTTCCAGCTTACAAAAGGTCGAGGGGCAACATGAATGCGAGAATATTCATGTGAAAATAAATTATTCATGGCCATAAAGGAATGGCTCTATTTTGTATGTGAATAGTAAATTGATATGGCTTCCAAATTACAATACAATGAAAGTATACAGAGTTGAACCGTTTTCTTTACGCTGCTCTGCTATCAACACTATACAGTCGTGAAAAAGAAACATTTGGGTATAGCAAATACCCGGGATCCCGATATCAATGTTTTTGCACATTTTCAGTGTTTATCCCATAGTTATTGTTGTTTAATTTGATGACTTCTTTGTAAATATATCGTGGGAATAGTAACACTGAACTGACATTTTCAGGGTTACTGGTGGACGCACATTTATCCGCGGCGAACGAGCCGAAGGAGGCGAAAAAAATCGAATTTTAGAATTCTTTATATGAAATTCTATGACACCTCGCACACTTATCCGCGGATGCGTCCACCCTAAAACAAACGTATGGATTTATAAGTAGACATCGAGATAATTAATTTATGTACACGAATTACTTGAGAAGTGAATAAATTATTATCTTAACTTATCTTATCGGATATTCGGATGCATATTTACCTAAACTTCATTTTTCACAAGAATAATGTGGACACTTCTTAATTCATTTTTTTTATAAAACAATTAGGATCGTTCTTACGTCCCGAGATTGCTAAAAAAAAAACTTGGACATTTGAACAACTCGGACAACATGAATAGGTAACTCGGACAACATGAACAACACTGAACAACACTGACAATTTGGTCAACTTATACATTTGTTGTCTGAGTTAACAGAGAAGTCCAAGTTGACCAAGTTATTCATGTTGTCCGAGTTGACCGAGATGTAAATTTTGTCCGAGTTGTCCATGTCGACCGAGTTGTTCATGTTGTCCAAGTTGTTCTACCTACTGTTGATACCTGATACTGATACTGATGTTACCTACGAGGACCAGTATGACAAAATTGTACAAAATTAAAAAAAAGGCATATCCAATTATTATGTTTTCTTGAGGAAAAAAGTGAAGTTTAGGTAAATATGCATCAGATTATCCGATCTCTATGTATAAGGCAAGCGAGTGGAAATCTTGGAGGGGACGGCCTAGACGGACATACACTGACCAAATCGGTGACGTGCTTAAAAAGGGCCAGGTCAGATGTACTCGAAACCGAAGAGCATGCATGAAGATATACTAATGAATGCGGGGGAAGCGGAAGAGGTCTGTCAGGATTGTAGCAGGTGGCGTTCCGTTGTGGGAGACTGGGGTAGGCAGAGACAAAGGATCAGGCGTGAGGATATAATTATATTAAAGATTTAAAATAGTTCGATGCTGGAATGATGTCAGAATGTGAAGCACGAACCTGCAATCGACGTTGGGCTTGAGGCGTGATCTCGACGACGCGCGACCATCGCCTCGATTTCCTCTCGTACTGCCACTTGTCGCTCAGGGCGCATTGGTCATCGTCTGAGTCGTTCTGTAGACAAACACAAATAGCTTAGAAAAAGTTTACTATTTAATTAACCTTTTACTAAAATTCAGTATTTTGACCTGGAGTGGAAAATTATAATTTTGATTATTTAAATCTAGGTCTTTATTCTTAAATTATGTGGTTTAATTATTTCTTGTCATGTGAGCATGATGAACTTGGTCTATTCATGTCGTTACGGACCCCGTGACATTCCAACACAGATACGGCTCTTCGAAACAAAAGCTTTTAGTCCTATACTGGTTTGAATTTGGCGCCTCATTTAGAAGCAATCAGCGTTCTATTGACATAATATTGAATTGTTCAATTTATATAAATTGTATTTGGTTTATATTGAAAACGCTATTTCTATAGGCGTAGCTCTTAATAGCATTTAGTCATGAATGCGACCGCAATTTGAAATAATGGTGCGAAATTTAATAGCGTTTTTGGTGTTCCGTACTAAAATTGGCAAAACGGCACACTTATGGAATCAGATCGGTGTCTGTCAGTCCGTCCTTCCGTCCGTCTGTCACAGGCATTTTTCTGAGATACCCTAAAGGTGGACTTCCGATGCTAGCGGCCGACGCGTCTGACGCGCGCGGCTCGCGGCCGACGGCCGATGCGGCCATACTAGTTACTATGAAAACGTATGGCGCCGCTTCCGATGCCAGCGACTGACGCGCGCGGCCGATGTCTATCGCATCGGCCGCGGCCGCGCGCGGCTATGCTCTGACGTCACGCAGAACAAGAATGTTTGCCAGAAATATTACGAAGATTTTACCGAAAATTTTCTTAATTTTTACTATTTTATTTGTATTTTATTATCTACAAGGTCGCTCACCGTAGCGATAACACCATCTATCGAGCCACTTGAAACTACTTTTTCTTTTTTCGGAAAATCCCTCTTGCCTAGATAATTATTAGCTAGACAGCGATACATGTACAGGTTAAAAAGCCATGGGGACACAACGCATCCCTGTCTAATTACTCCCAAAAATGTATTTTATCAAAATCCTGTTAAAAGAAATGTATTTGTATATTCTCTAAACCTAGCAATTTATCAATCAATCAAATATTCTTTATTAAAATATGTATTGTTTTTTTTTGTTTGTGTTTTTATGGTTTTGTTTAAACACCAAAACATAAAAACATACCCTAAATTTTGGGGAAAATACCCTAAAGTGATAACACTCTGCACAATAGGCACGCGTCAGTCGCTGACATCGGAAGTGAGGTCTGTCGTCGGCCGCGCGCGTCTGACGCGAGGTTCTGTCATATTTGACAGAACCTCGCGTCAGACGCGCGCGTTAGACGCATCGGCCGCTGGCATCGGAAGTCCACCTTAAGACATAGGAAGCTATTTGGCATTGATATAGCGATTAATGGTCCAATATAATTTAAATGAAGTCAAAAAAGCTTAATTTTTATATTTGTGTCAATTTTGGGAGATACCTAAAAAGAGTAGACAATTTCGTGTGGGTTATCAAGGTGTTAACAATTAAAAACTTATAAAAAATGAGACTCAAAAATATATTTAGCTTATTTTCGAAATAAAACTTTGTTCAACAATAAAAAACTGCTGTCACTACATCTATTTAAAATATAGCCATATAATAACTGGCCAAGTGCGTGTCGGACCACGCGCAGGATAGGGTTCCGTAGTTACCCGTCACAATATAGGGTAATATAATTATGAACTTAGAAGGAAGCTTTTTGTTATATAATACGGTTTAACGGCTAAAAACGTCTAAAAACTACATTTTATAAGTTGATCGACTATTACTCGTAAACTTGTATAGCCTACTTAGCGGTGACAGTTTTCCTTTAAATTTCGTTACATATACATACTACTGCCATGTATTTATTCACATATCCAGAAACAACCGTTTAGCTGGCAGGGGGGGAGGACACTTGACTCTAACAAAAATTTTCACTTTAAAGCTTAATATTTCACTAAGGGATCCCTAAATCGAAAAATTGTTTTCCCACATCCATAATATTTTTAAACTACCTATCCAACGATATTTCGCATCATGGGGTGGACGAGGAAAGAAAATCCATTCCGACTTCGCGTGTAGGGAGGTACCCTAAAAAAAAATTACCAGGCTACCACTAACATAGATAGTTTTATTTCTATACCCAAAAAACTACCACTAGTGTAAAATGATCTTCAGTTACTATTGTGAGGTAAGTGTCAGTTTATAATGGACGAGCTTTTACCTGCGACTTCGTCCGCATAAATTATATACCAGATTTTAAGTCAGATGATAAGCTATCAAACAAAAAAAGTTTCATCAAAATCGGTTCAGTAGTTTTTGCGTGATACTCGAACAAACAAACACCCAAACAAACAAACGAACAAACAAACAAACAAACAGACAGACAAAAAATCCAAAAATTGGTGATTTGGAATCAGGGACATCTAAAAACCATATCGTATTTTTTTTTTGTAAATATCTTCAATGTACAGACAAATTTCTGTTACAGTTTTATAATAGTATAGATGTCATGATCATGAACGACCAATGTTAAACAACTGATAGTGCGAAACACTACCTAGAATTTTTGAATTTTGAATTTTGTCCCGACTCGCACTTGGGCGGTTTTTTACATAGAGTAAGAAGAGATGGCATATCGGCTTGTTTCTATAGAAAATGTTGTCGCCAACAAAGGGGGTGAAAAGGGGGTGAGGGGAAGGGTTAACATTTAAATACGCTACTTCCCGCTATTATGACGTCAGGCCCAGTTGAGTATCTGTGCACAGTTCGATACAACATCTCTTCCCCAGGGGAGCGCGTTATTTTCTCTATGGTTTTTTACTTTCATCTAAGTGAATTCACGAATTTACGATACATAGATTTTACCAAGAGCATCATTAATGTCAAGAAATGACATCATTTTCAAAATAGAAGAAAACATGTTCTTCCATTTGAGCAGCAGATTCAAATACCTGCTCTAGACTGACCGTCAGCCAAATACTCGAAGACACAAGACACCCCAGTACAATTCAGATTTATGCAAATGAAGGAAATTGAAATGGCAACCTTTATCCCTGAAATAGCGGAAAATAGACAGGATTGGCGAATACTCCACCGACAAGAGCGTAGCTCTTAAGGCGGTTGCAGAGGGGTAAATTTTACACAAAACTTTAACGTACAATACGCGCAGACGGTATTAATAAATATAAGTAACTTTGTATATATGGAAAAATTGTTTAGAAAATCTGAATGTGCGAAAATGTCGCGTATCAAAAACATTTGCAATTTATAATATAATTACGAAGATATACTTAAAGCTTTGAAATTTTTCATACAACCTTTTCAATGCTTTATATCTTCGTAATTGTATTATAAATTGCAAATGTTATTTGATACGCGAAATCTAGATTTTCTAAACTATTTTTCCATATATCAAATATTACTTTTATTAATTCCGTCTACGCGTATTGTGCGTCAAACGTTTGTATGGACTGAAACCACCTTAAATAAGATGATGATGATCCCCGAAATATTGGCATAAGCGAAAAAAAAAATCGTCTATGTGTTTTTGCCTTTTATTTTGCATTGTGAGTAGCGTTTTTAATATTTTTGTGCGGTTACAAAAGTACGTATTTTATGCCGCATTTTCAATTTGTTCCAACATTGTAACGTTTGAAGACCTCTAACTTCAATAACATTAGTTTAAAAATAAGCAGCAGTCCAATAATTATTATTATGAACTAGCTTAACTGGTTTAATAATTGTAGGTTATTTTACGTATTGACCAATTAGTGACGATGACATGAGGAAAGCCAGTTTACAAAACTGGTTTGAAATTGGGTACCGAATAATAGTCACTTAATCATAATAAGTAATTGTGTGAGATGACCCTATCGATGACATTATTACATGTCTATTTGTGTAGTATTGTAGAGAAGCGACATGAGGAACTCTTTATAGCTAGAGCCTTATTATTGGTACCTAGGACCTATCTTCCAGTAGGAAATCGTATTTATCCACATCCTATATAAATAAAACTGCGAAATACATAAATAGTCGCATGCATAATGCTGCTAAATTATTATTAAAACAATTTCTCATAAGTACATACTTGGATCTCTAATCGATTGTAAGTATTTTGGTCAAATAAGGTCAAGTATGAGATGGTTCTTAAGTAACTCATCGGATGATATCACGCCTTCGTACAAGGTCACTAGGTATGTCTCAACCATGCTGAGATCACTATTTCGTAACATCATTTGATTGCAGATGAAATAAAGCTTGTATCAAATCACGGTTTAATTTTCTACTATGTCTGTTTATTGCACTTGTGCATAATGATCTTTATGATGCTAGGGACTTCTTCAATCGCAGAAGTGACTCACGTGGAGCGCGCACCACTTTGTGCATCAGTATTTTTTTCATGATTTTTCCTGCTATATGCACGTAATATAATTATACTCCCATTCCATAGGGTAGACTTTTAGTTTAAAAGGATGCAAATGATATCAATTTCACCCTGTAATCCTGTATAGGTAATATTGAATTATCTACAACATGATTGTAGTGATTTGTAATATAACTATCTTTTCAGTTTACGGAATACTTCGTTAGGAAACCTAAATGCTTTAAGTTTGAATCTACCAGCCTGATCGGTAAGGAACACACGAACTTAACGAACACAAAGTTCATTATAACCTATCAGATTGGATACTTACAGATTGGCCATAATTAGTGAAATGTGAAAATTTTGAAAATGGTAAATAGGTCACTAATCAGAATTTATTTGACTGTACTGTTGAATTTAGTCGTGACAAAATGTATGCTTTGCTTGCTTTATTATTATTTGTGCTTCGATTAATAACTTCACATAACAGTAAACCTAAAGTTCTAAACTACCAGCCGACCATAAACACAAGAAGACAAGACTGCGGGACATCGGTTTACGATAATGCTTATAAAACAAAGCCGAGATAATACTAAAAGCCTACCCTCAACGAGTTGGAAGCTTTACCACACCCTCTTTATGCATATCTCCGTAGATACGATTTGTCAATTTGTACATAATTGGCGGAGCAAAGTGTTCTAATACCTACTTACATTTTGGAAATTACTCATAGATATATCTCCCACTGCTTAGTGTTACTCGATTTACTATATCTACACTATTATAAGAGAAGTGTGTCTGCACATCTATCTAATCTAAACTATTATAAAACTGTAACAGAAGTGTGTCTGTACATTTAAGATATTTACAAAAAAAGATTACGATATGGTTTTAAGGTGTCCCTGATTCCAAATCACCAATTTTTTGATTTTTTGTCTGTCTGTTGTTTGTTTGTGTGTTTGATCGAGCATCACGCAAAAACTACTGAACCGATTTTGATGAAACTTTTATTGTTTGATAGCTTATATGATCTGACTTAAAATCTGGTATATAATTTATGCGAACGAAGTCGCGGGTAAATGCTTTACTTATAAAAGAGTTCCGTGACTGACTGACTGACAGACAACGCACAGCCTACTGCTGAAGATGGAATATGTAATTATATTCTACAATGGATGCAGGGGTGCATTAGTGCAGAAATAAAAGGATTTTTCGAAAATCTACCCCTAAAGGGGTAATCCAAGCGGACGAACTCGCGGGTCAAAAGCTCGTTGAAGATATATACAAAAAAAATTACGATAATGGTTGTAGGGATTAATTAGTTCTCGACCTGTTCGACCTGTTCGACTTTCGATGTAATGTACTAAACCCAAGGTGTCCCTGGCTCCAAATTACCGATTTATGAATTTTTGTCTGTCAGGTTGTTTAAGTTCTAGACTCACGCAAAAACGACAGGACTGATGTAGGTGAAACTTTTTGTTTTCAAAAGCTTATTCTTTTCGACTTAAAATTGTCATAATATTTTGTCGTGTTTTGATGACGGGAGGACGCAGGAGATACGGAAGAAATCGCGGGCGAAATCTAGTATCGAATATTTTCAACTTTAATAATTCTTTATACAGTAACAATATTTTCTGTTTACCTATCAAAATACAACGGCACCGATGCGATAGGTGCTATCGCAATATATAAACAGTTAAAAATGTTAATTAAATTATAATAATTTTATAGATCATAAAGATGGAAACAATCCAACTAATATTTTAAAAAGAAAATTCACACCTCACACACAATCACCCATTACAAACACCCAAATAATAACAGAGTGTACACACGCGTCGTCCGATTGTTTGAAATTATGCAAATATTTTTGGCGGGACGCCCGAGTACCTATCAGAACTCAGAACATGCTGATTACAGACGGAGGCTTGTCTGAGACGATCCATAAAATGAAACAGGGGCGTGCCGCGTAAACGTGGGCTTCGTGTTCATATCGAAGCCAGATTTTTTTGAACAAGCAAAAAAATTTTAACGCCCTATGGGAAAAAATAGGGTAAATTAAAACAATTGTAGAATACGCCATAAGTCGTTAGGTAGGTGTCTTATTAGCCGCAGGCTGCCGCAGGGCATCTCGCTTTTACACCTCGACACGACCAATTTTCTTTGACACGACTTATTTTGCACTAGCGATACAGATCTGTGAAGTGATTTTGCAGTTATCCATTTATAATTTTTGCACTTTATCTCCTTAGAGGTCCAAAAATGGTAGGCTAATATGAGACACACAAGTTTTCTCGGTAATTTAAAAACTTCATATATATAAATTAATAGAGAATGAATAATTATTATGATTGAGACTGTATTCAATTAATGTATTATAAATTATAATTTATTATCACTTTCGCGTAAATCTAAAATGGTGGTAACGCCCTTTGAGTCTAAAGATATCGAAATATAAACAACAACTCCAATTCGATAACAGATAACAATTTGGTTGTAAACAATGAAAGTTAATTATGATAATAATAAAATTCAAACATTAACATTTATAGAGTAATCAAAGGGAAACTCGGTAATTGAAACGCCAGTGGTTAAACATTTTACTTTGAAGGTTCTACTTTCCAATTGTAACGTTTAACGACCCTTTCGATGTTCAAGTTTGAGTAAGCAACCCTTCAGATTGTACTTTTAAACATTTAATGAGAATTTTAGGGCAAATTAATAAAGGTTTATTTATTTTGAACAGACTGCTTGAAAAAAAAAAAAGGTTAAATCATGGAAAACTATTTAGTTTTGATCATAGACAATATAAAAGGCTTTCCTTTTATATTGTCTATGATCAAAACCCGCCTTTGCTGGTTCCGTTTAGTCCATACAAACACACAAACCGTAGAAAGTGAAGGTACTTCGTCTATAAGGGTGCGTCCACATCTGACGAACGCGCCGCGAATGTGCAGCTCGCGAGCTGCTCGCGCGCCGTTTGCAAGCGGCTCGCAAACGGCGCGCGAACTGCGCAGCAGTGACACACAAGGAAAAAATGTACCCGCGCAGCTCGCGGGCTGCGCTTTCGCGGCGCGTTCGCCAGATGTGGACGCACCCTTATACAAATTTATTCCTCTGCTTCCTCCCTGGATCATTTCATGACACTAGAGCAAATATTTTTTTACCATACAATCTATGTTACATCTGCCATCAAATCTACTGTAAACTGTAGTCTTTGATCTACTGCACGAATAGGTACAATATTAATTGGTGACTATTAAAATGAGCTAAAAAGCTCTTTGTGGTTTGTACATACATATAATTATAGTTGTCGTCTAACAACATTTCCCAAAAGGTTCCGAAATTTGAAGTGCAGCTAGTGGCGTGAGCATAAAGTTCCGATGGGCGTGAGACAGGCTTTGTTACACGAGTAATTACTCTACCTAATAATAGCAATGAAGTTCACAGTGTGAAACCGAACTCCGAACTAATTAACTAAGCCTGGTAATAACATCAAAACTAACAATAAAAAAAATATATAAAAAATCATCCCACTGCTTAGCAAAAACATCCCCTTTTGCCCAATTGACACACGTCTGTTACAGTTTTATAATAAACGAGCTTTTACCCGCGACTTCGTCCGCATAAATTATATACCAGATTTTAAGTCAGATGATAGGCTATCAAACAAAAAAAGTTTCATCAAAATTGGTTCAGTAGTTTTTGCGTGATACTCGAACAAACAAACACCCAAACAAACAAACAAACAAATAAACAAACAAACAAACAAATAAACAAACAAACAAACAAACAAACAAATAAACAAACAAACAAACAAACAAACAAACAAACAGACAGACAAAAAATCCAAAAATTTGTGATTTGGAATCAGGGACAGGTAAAAACCATGTAGTAATTTTTTTTTGTAAATTTCTTCAATGTACAGACACACTTCTGTTACAGTTTTATAATAGTCTAGATTGTAAATTTCTTCAATGTACAGACACACTTCTGTTCTGTTACAGTTTCATAATAGTAATGATGGACGTACCGATCTCTTCTGATGATGATGTTCGAGCTTCATGCTGGCGCATCTGTTGAGAGCAGTCAGTCTCCTGAACAAAGACTGCAGGGAATCCGCATCCAGGAAAGGGTGGTCGTTCTGAACACCAGACACGTCGATTGGGAATTGAAGATCTGTGGAAGAGAAAACAAAGTTCATTGTCGTACAGCACACAGACTTAAAATAGCTACTTTATCCATCGAATGGAGTAAAGTATGATTACACCATTTCCGGCATTATTATCCGCAGCCTAATGGATTCTTTTCAAGATTTAAGTTTTTCTACTATTTCAACAATTTACGGATGTTTTTTTTTAATGGTATGAAATGTTTTCTTGTATAATATTTTAGAAAATCGATTTTGAAAAGAGATTTTGTAACAAAACGAGTAGTGCGTTGCTAAAAAAACCAGTCGTTTTAGGTACATTCATGAAACAGTATCGAGTGTGCTCCTAGTTATTTATCTATTGTTCACTTGTAACATAAGTAGTAGGTACCTCTTGCATATTGCAGGGGTATTATTTTAGATACGTTATACAACTGACGACCCGGTTGGTGTAATGGTTACCACGCCGGACTGCCAAACCAGGGTCCTGGGTTCGAATCCCGGTTCAGTCATGGATGTTTACATGTTTGTGCCGTTGTTGTATGGTTTCCATAATAAACAGCCTATTAAGTGCTTTCTTGGGATCATTACAATGTATGTGCCTGTAAAAAAAAAAAAAAAAAAAAAAAACTAAGATGATCTCCTAAATGAGAGGAAACATCACTCAACCTCAACGCAGTAATACAGATATTATAACATTATCATCTACGAGTATCTTTTCACAATGAAAGACGCCCGGGGTTATTGTTTCGCCTACTCATGTACGAGAGCAGGTGTTTAGTACAAAGTGTATCAAATGTGAACAAAATACAATGAAGCTTAGCTAGTTTCAAGCTATATTAGAAGGTATATTAATATTTAGAACTAGACAGTTTTTATTCATTTTCTCTCAGGACTATTAAGTATGTAGGTCAACATAAAGTATGATGTAAATAATTTAAGAGCACATCGTGTGTGTTTACCATAGATTTATAGTAATATATATGTCTTTGGTGCTTACTGAGAACCCGATAATCCTGAAAGAAGTTTGGCGAACGGCCATGTAATTTGAGACCCACCTTTAGAGGACCCATACATGAATGAAACTTAGTAATAAAACTAACAAAAAAGTAAATTAGTTGTAACCTGTAGAAGTTGGGGGAAAGGTATTTCTCCTTATGATACTTTTGTATCAAGTGTATGAAATTCATAATCTTTCTTATTAGATAGTCCACTCAATCTTCAACGCATTCATTGTGTTTATTTTCATGAAAATTCACGATAGCCTAACCATATTATGATAATGGAAGAAAACGAGATCACACACACTATCAGTTCAACCAAGCCAAATACATTCCGTAACGACCAAAAAATACCTTAGTGATAATATTAGATGAAAATAGCTGTCTTTTTTGCGTTTTGCTACTGCTTTTTGGATGATTTGTCTATTTTACTACCTAGTAATTTCTACTTTTGAATCCGGACTTCTGGAGATGTGAAAGTTTTTTTAAAAAATGCCTTAATTTTTTCTGTTTATAATAATTATGACCGCCGTCCTGAATGGCTTTTAGTTTTCGTAAAAAATGCCTGGGTCCAAATCTGCCATTCTTCTTTAATGTTTTTATCCGAACAATACAAATATTTGTGTGTTATGCCCAATCTCTACACCACTAGTTTAAAAAAAAATTGTATTCAGACATTGGAACTAAACAACTTTCCCAAAGGAACATGGGTAATAAAATAAACGAAAAAAAATGTTTGGCCCTCCCATAGAAAATCGAGCAGGAATGGTCCGCAATTTTGTATATAACGTGTTAATGAATAAATGAATAAATGCTGGCGAAGCGGTCACGTTCCTGGAGACTGGTGCAAGGCCGTTATCGTTCCTCTTTATAAGGGAAAGGGCTCAAAGCAAGAGTGCAAAAACCACCGTGGCATTAGTCTTTTGAGTGTTGTTGGCAAATTGTATGCTAAGGTATTGATTGAAAGAGTGATAGATGTTAGTGAAGAAAAAATGTGGGATGTGCAGGCAGGATTTCGAAAGGGAATGGGATGTATGGACCAAATCTTTTCCCTAAGGTGCATAGCCGAAAAATACCTGGCAAAGCACGCGAAGGTATACTGTGCCTTCGTGGACTTGGAAAAGGCGTATGATCGAGTGTGGAGGGAAGAATTGTGGTCTACGCTATCTATATACGGTGTTGACGATCACTTGGTGCAGGCACTAAAATCATTATACGAGGGTTCTAGTGCCTGTGTCAGGGTCAACGGGGCGCACTCAAAATGGTTTGACATCACCAGTGGAGTTAGACAGGGTTGTGTTGCGTCCCCTTGGCTTTTTAACCTGTATATGGATAGCTGTCTGACCGATCTAAAAGAATGCGAAAATGGTTTAAGAATGGGAGAGTTACTAGTCAAGTGCCTCCTGTACGCTGATGATCAAGTGATACTTGCATCGTCAGCGGGAGAGCTACAAGACATGGTAACTCTCATGAATACAGCATTGAAGAAGAAAGGAATGAAAGTGAATGTGAATAAAACTAAAGTAATGGTAATGGAGAGGGATGAATGTGTGACTGATTGTTGTATAATGATTGGGAACGAAAAAGTGCAACAAGTGAATGAGTTTGTATATTTAGGATGCATGTTTACTAGAGATGGGAAATGTGAGGGTGATATGCATAGGCGAGTAACAGCGGGAAACAAAGTAAACGGTGCTCTGCATACTATTGTGGCTAGCCAGGTAGTGTCCAAAAAGGCACGACTTGCTATACACAATGGTGTGTTGGTGCCTACACTTATGTATGGCAGTGAGTGCTGGGTATGGCAGAAGAAGCATGCAAGTAAAATTAATGCTGTTGAAATGCGTTCCTTGCGAAGTATGTGTGGTGTCACGATGAGAGATAGAGTGAGAAATTGTGTAATAAGAGATCGATGTAAATTGAAAGAAGATGTTGTGACAAGAATAGAGAAAGGTATGCTTCGTTGGTTTGGTCATGTGGAAAGGATGAGTGACAGCAGATGTACAAAAGAGATATATGTTGCTAATGTGAGTGGAAGTGTCGGCAGAGGGCGCCCTCGTAGGACGTATGCTGATCAAATCAGTTGCGTCCTACAAAAAGGGGAGGTGCGGAGTACTCGAAACCGACGGGCATGTATGAAGAGATGTATGGATGTGCATGAGGCAAAAGAGGTATGTAAAGATCGTAGTAAGTGGCGCGCCCTGGTCTCTGCCTACCCCACTGGGAAAGAGGCGTGACGTTATAGATAGATAGATAGATAGATAGACGTGTTAATGAATTAACGCAAAACTAGAAAGTAGTTTGTTTAGAATCGAGAGCAGAATCGAATTATCATGGTTTCAACATAGGTAATTTTTTTTGCAAAATTTAAAATTTACTGAACCCGATGACAACCCACCGCACGGGCACACTCACCCTACTTACTACCAAAACAAGATTATAAAAATGTATCCATTAGTACATTAGCACTTTCTTTTCGTCTTGAAATGATAACAACTCATTTTTGCCTCAAAACTTAAAATGCGAATAACTTTAAATGTTAACTATCAAAATAATGAAATTGTTGTTTCAATCGAATTATTTTGTTATAAATCAGTTGGGGTGTATGAGGTTTTGCGCTAATTCATTAACACGTTGTATAAGAGATCCACAAAAATTTTTTGTTTCAATGTCTGAATTTTATAGTAATTAAAAACTAGTAGTGTATATACCATAGGTTGTCTGCGTACCTACCAAGTGTCTTAGCGATTAACTGTAAATAGTAAGTGGACCAAACCAACAAAACTTACTTCCACATGCATAAATATTAATACGTATAGCACGTAAAGCAAAAGGTTGTAAAGGAAATAAGTTTTTCCTATTCCCAGCTTAAAGGTAAATAAAATAAAACAAAGGTCTCTATTTTTGGTGAATTGCATGAACTTTACATAGCACCTACGAAGAGTTAATAACGCACGACACTGTCCGGGGAATGCTTTCAAACAGTCTTTCAAAGGAAGGAGAAGCAAAAGTTGACTCCCTTGTCATAAAAGTTTTATATATTTGGAAATAAATTTCCTTTACATCATCGAGGCATTTTTCTATAGAGAAAAACTATAAGATAAAGTGTACTATTATTAACTAATATAAGGTAAAACCTATTTTAGAAAACGGATAACTTTCATATTGGTAAAAAGTTAACGCTTTTCACAATTTTATACAAGTAAATAAGGTTTGGTAGTAGCTATAATAATACCACAGAGTTCTAATAATAACTACTAAATACAAAGATATTGTACTATTTGTTTATTTCCAAAAAAAGTTTGGAATTCAAATAACTGAATTTAACATTATTATAAAACAATATCGAAACCAAATGTTTAGATTTCGGTAAATTTTCGCACACAAAGCACGTTAAATTGTACACTGTGCAGCTATCAATTTCGTCGTGATTGTGTTGACAGAGTCTGCTACTCTTGTATGCTTTCACTGTGCAAAGGAACGTCAGTACCTAGAGGACATTCGAAGCCCGCGAATATGAACGAGTGTGAACATTCTCAATGAAGCTTTGCTTAAATAATTATATAGGTAAACGTATAAAATAGTTCCATGACTGACTGACGACTATGCACAGCCTAAACCACTGAAGACAGAAATATGAAATGCTAATTCTACAGAGCATGTAAGGGTGCACTGACGGACTGACGGACAACGTAGGCTTATGAATACGGTTCCGTTTTCATCCTTTGGGTATGTAACCCTAAAAACGATAGAAGATCACAAAAGTGTAACAGGTGTATATTTAATTTGGATAGAAACTTTAAATTCGGTGCACAGTTACTACTTTTGGTGGGATACTAGGTAATTTGATGTAACAAACTGTAGTATAGCGCGTAACAAAACCCTACTAGAATGGTGTTGAATAAGCCCCATATAAAAGCAGCCTTAAAAGTTAAAACTGGGGCGTCTGTCAAAGTGTTCAGTAAGTAGTCGACGGATAGTTCCGGTCCACAGGTAACGCTATGTAGGTAGGGGTATCTGTAGGCAGCGGAAAGCCAATGGACATGACGAGGGTTCTGTCCCACTGTTGATATTACGTAGGTACTATTATCCAATTTTATAAAATAATACCCGCGACTTCGTCCGCATAAATTATATACCAGATTTTAAGTCAGATGTTACGCAACCAAACAAAAAAAGTTTCATCAAAATCGGTTCAGTAGTTTTTGCGTGATACTCGAACAAACAAACACCCAAACAAACAAACAAACAAACAAACAAACAAACAAACTAAATTCTTTTTTAAAAAATTTACAGTTTTATAATAATCAAGATGGAAATTATAATATTTGCATTATATTAATTCGTGAACAGAATCACTTTAAAGGGTAGGAAAGTTTGGATACATATCTCAAACGTTGTATTGAAAAAGGTTACCTGATAGTGACTTCAAAAAAGACAATTTTTCGTGGTTTCTTTTAATTCGTAATTTTTTATTCAATCAAATTTATTGATTTTACATGTATGCCATGTTAGCTTAATCAAATTAAAGATTGAAAAAGTCGGGCGGCGAGCGGGATTCGAACCCACGACCTGCCTTTTCGGGGCATGCTCCTCTCCAACAGAGCTGTCGGCGCCCCGCAGGCCACGACGAAATTTTCAATCTATATTATCGTCTTTAAGGGACGGCAGTGCCATCTACCAGACTTCATTCAAACTACTGACTCACAAGTCTAATGTTACAATTAGAATAGGGATGACGACTGATCCTGGAAATTCATATCTTATAACGAATTCTAAAAAAAGGCTAAATTCAATAACAAATTGTAAAAACGAAATTACAATCAAACAGAAAACAAAAAGTTATAAGCGATGGAAATACGTTTTTTATCGTGTTCTATCTCTTTCATGCAAAACAGATGTTTGTATGACACTTCGTTATTATTTGTATTGAAATACGAGGGTATGACGTCACTCCCTTCATATATGCCTCTCGCTCTTACCGTAAATTTTAAACACTTATATTTTGGTTATTTTAGAAGATATTAAAAAATCTGTTTCACTTTAGTGTTTAAGATATCAAACAGTTTTTAAAAAAGAAATAAAATAAAAATAATCATCATCCCTATTCATGCGATATAGATGTCACACCTTATTCCAATCAAATTTATTGATTTTACATGTATGCCATGTTAGCTTAATCAAATTAAAGATTGAAAAAGTCGGGCGGCGAGCGGGATTTGAACCCACGACCTGCCTTTCCGGGGCATGCTCCTCTCCAACAGAGCTGTCGGCGCCCCGCAGGCCACGATGTTTTTATTCAATGTCTAGAAATGAACTTTAAAAAAATCGGAGTAGGCAAGCCTCATTAAATAATGATGAGATGTCAGAGGAAAGCTATTTGATTTTGCTGCCCACTTTGCTTTGGGACAGGTAAAAACCTTTACGGTGTTTACGTTATCGATATATCGAAAATGAAAATTATATGCGTTTACACATTTATCTAAAAAATAGCAACAGCAAAAGAAAGAACAAATAATAAAATCAATTGTCCGATCAATGATCAGGGAAAGGCTATTGAATGCCCCCACTTAGCGCACTGATTGACAGACAGACAGACGGACAGGCAACTGTTACGCGCTAGTCGCTACGCTAAGTGCTACGTTAAGCCTCATAGATTTTTTTCCTATGAAAGAACCCTATTGATTGACTTTAGTTTTAACGGAGAATTACGGTCGAGATTACACGTGTTAATGAATAAATGCAAAACTAGAAAACAGCAGAATCGGATCATCTAAGTTTCAACATAGGTTAATATTTTTTCAAAATATTAACTTACTAACATAACAAGTTGCTGAAATAATAACAGATCATTTTTGCATGAAAACTTAAAATGCGAATCATTTAATAATAAAATAATCGACATTATATAAACCTACAAGCGGGCTTTATATTAATACTTATAAACATAACATAATCATAACCCAACACAACAACAACAAAAGTTAAGAGGGTATGTCAACAATTTGAAATAGGTTTGACAACTTGCGATGCGTACTCAAGAAAATTACTGTAGTTACCTACTCGATAACAAGAACCGTGTATGGCTTCTCGCAGAAAAACTTTTTTAATTTGACAGTAATGCTTCTAAGCAATTTGAGAAGTAAATATCCCACCAAAAACATTTTCATGCAAAATGTAAAAATATGTGGGTTGTGCCGAGTTGGCCGTTTCGTTACTACAAGAACTATTGTTGTACCTGTAACAGAAAAGTAATGAACAGTGAATACATGTTTCACCTTCCGCCCATGGCACCCCTTCTTGGTTGACATTCAACTTATCCGCACCAAGCGCCTTTTTGAATATTTTATAATGCGCACTGCCAAACAGTGGAATGCCCTGCCTGCGTGTGTATTTCCGAGCGCTTACAACCCGAATTCTTTTAAAGTACGAGTGAATAGGCTTCTTCTGGGTAAGCTCGCTACATCTTCGACCCCATCTTCGTCCTGAGGACTGGATTGAGGTCATGAGCAAACACTTACGTAATAAGAAAGAGTAGAGTGTAGAGTTAGAAACTTGCCATTATGGTCTCGTCTTGGCAACATTTTACATGAACATGTTTTTGGTGGAATTTCGCGTCTTTTTGTAAGTTTCTTATGATTTCTTTTTCTTAGTTTTAGAATTTTGTTGTTGTTTGTGTACTAATACTAGCTTACATACCAAATTTCAGCTTTATATAACTTTAGGAAGCACCCTAAGAATTTTGCTGATCACCAGTGAGCGACGAAATCGGGGTTTTTTTAGATATCAATAAAATCTAAATCACTACCTACCTCACTAACCTCACCCCCAGATACCTAGGTATTTACTATGAATGTTATAGTAACATTTATCCAGCTTCATAGATAAAACATGACACGAATGTGAGTGTACGAGTACATCCCCTCATTGGCCGTGTTTATAATTAGCACGTGGCCAACGAACTGAGCAGAGTACGCCCGAATGATCCCGCCTTTCATCCTAAATCGGTGTTTGTAAGCATATAGAAGGCTTTATATTGCAAATTGGTATTAATGAAACAACGCTATCATTTCGAGTTTACACTTTTTAATTATGTAGCATGTTTAGTTTAGCGCCCAAAGCGGGCAAAGGTTATCATTTTGAAGCCGGGACAGGGTGCTTCAGACAATAAAACTGAACAACTTTTACTATGGGGAAAAAAACCCAGCTTTTTCATACGTGTATGTTTATCGAGAGGCTATTGACATTTACTATAGCCTTATTTCCTTCGCCGGAATCTGAATTTAATCGCCATTTGTCATTTCTTTACATATTAGGCTAGTGATCGGTAACTATTGTGCAACTCGCAGCAAACTCTAGGGGTGACAATTGTAACACATATTATTGGTTAAGAATAACAATGTTATCATATCGTTTTCTTTTAGTTTTTTCTAATACGGCCCCAAATTAGAGTTATTTTAAAGTTTCTAATTGTTTAAATATTTCCTGTTTGTAAAAGGCAAAGGAAACTGACCTATACAGTCAAGCTGCCATATGCAGTCAAGACCACGTCAGGCTTGAAATTTGAAGTGCGATATTGTTTTTTATACGAACGGCATAAGAACAGTACGAAGATCAAGGTGTCGAACTTGACGTGTTCTCGACTGTATCTTTGTATCAAATACAAAGAACCGGACCAAACCAACCAATAGGTAATTTCACAATATAATTGAAATGGCACACCGGTTAGAACACATTTAGAACATGACTTGTAAGAATAATAATAAAAACTCACAGCCACAAAAAACTCGCTTATTACCAACCCTGAAA
The DNA here is from genome assembly GCA_922987775.1 of Agonopterix subpropinquella. Classification (NCBI taxonomy): domain Eukaryota; kingdom Metazoa; phylum Arthropoda; class Insecta; order Lepidoptera; family Depressariidae; genus Agonopterix; species Agonopterix subpropinquella. The sequence continues at coordinate 48,721,764 of OV277693.1, read as the reverse complement.
ATGCCGCGAAACGCACAATAGTTACCGATCTAAACATATTACCATAGAGTAAATAAATTATACACAAATATTACTGACATTTTCTTAATCAACATTTATCATCATTTGCGGCCAAGGTAACAATGGCCATAATGCCGTCCAATTTCAGAAAATAAAAGAAAACAGTCTTCTGTTTTATTCTTATAAAAATGAAAGAAAAAAATACGTATCGCTTATTTTAAAACATATTTTTAATTTATTTAATAAAAATTAGTGATACAAAAAATTTAATATTGTCCATTAGGAATTAAAGAACTATTTAGTGCCACAAAAGTAATCCTAATTCCCGGCGCTATTTTGCGCCCCGTACACATACGGAGACGGACAAAGGCCTCTCACTCTCACTCCCAATCCACTCTGTTCTATGCTAAATAACTCTTTGGGAACGCATCCTCGTATCGTATCCTTGTTACTCGTATACAGGGCGTAAGGAAGAGTATCATATACTTAGTTAAAGTTGTTCAGTTTGATGGGTAGAGTATGTGGTTTAAAGGTTAATGATACTTTTCCTTACACCCTGTAACCTGTATAACTAGTCATTTTGAAAACCATGTAACAAATGTTACGTTTTACGTTTATACGATATAGGGTGAAATTGATATCATTAGCATCCTTTCCACCCATTAATCTGAACAACTTTTAGAATGGGAGCAAACCGATCGGAACAAAAAAAAATTCTTCGGTTCCATACTAAAAAGTTACTTAACTCAAATGTATGCAACAGGCTGCTGATTTTATTTTTGCTCCGATCGGTTTGCTCCCATAGTAAAAATAGTTCAGTTTGATGTGTAGACTTTTAGTTTCAAAAGGATGCTAATGATATCAATTTCACCCTGTAGATGGACTGAATGACGCAAAACGTTAATTAACAGGTTGTCGGTCCTAGGCTTAGACTAATTATATCCGGACCGGCCTTGCGGTAGCATTTCCCCTCTGCCACGGTATTAGATCAATTAATCTAGCGCAGTTACACTCAATTTTATACCTTATCACTAAACGAGACAGCCTATAATAGCGAAACAATAATTTTGAACTTAGAACGTTTGGGGTTTACACGAGACTACTTTTCATGATTTTGAACATTCAAAATTAGAATCTAAAGTCATAGGGAATAAAATCCAAAGTTGCGGATAACATGTTACCTCGCCCCCCGCAAAAAGTGGCAGAAAGTTTGTTAGTAGAATGACACGTGGTTACGCGTCCCGATATAATTAGTCTAAAGGTCCTAGGGCACAAAGGAGGATTTTCCGAGAGACAATTAAAAAGAAAAAGAATTCTACATAATTCGATAGACGGCATTGATGCGAGATGTTTGTGCAACCTTACTGTTAATAAAATACAAATAAAATATTAAAAAAAAATGGCCCCGGACCTTCAGACCTGACTAGTTTAGGAGTTTTATTTGCCAATAATGCATTAAATTTAAATGCTGACACAATTAAATCACGTTTTAACAATTAAAATAATTCAAGTTGTTACTTTTAATTAACCTATAATAAGATAATTAAACAACGAAACGTAGGAACAACTTCGAAAAGGAGGCCGCTAGGCGCATCCAACTGGGATGGGCTGCTTTCGGGAAACTCCGGCATATATTCTCCTCGGCTATACCACAATGCCTCAAGACGAGGGTGTTCAATCAGTGCGTCCTGCCAGTAATGACCTATGGTGCGGAAACATGGACCCTGACGATAGGACTAGTTCATCAATTCAAGGTCGCTCAGCGAGCTATGGAGAGAGCTATGCTTGGTGTTTCTCTGAGAGATCACATTAGAAATGAAGTGATACGTCAGAGAACTAAAGTGGTTGACATAGCTCAGAAAATTAGCAAACTGAAGTGGCAATGGGCTGGTCATATCTGCCGAAGAACTGACAACCGGTGGGGTGTCAGAGTTCTAGAGTGGAGACCGCGAACTGGTAGGCGTAGTGTCGGACGCCCTGCTGCCCGCTGGAGAGACGACCTAAAAAAAGTAGCGGAGAGCGACTGGATGAGGAAGGCCGAGGATAGAGTTTTGTGGCGCGCCTTGGGAGAGGCCTATGTTCAGCAGTGGACGATGATAGGCTGATGATATGATGAAGATAATTAAAAGTAAAATACCTATTAACTTATTTTAACTGTTAAAAAATTAATTAATTACATAATTCTACATAATTACAATTATTGTATGTAGATGGTTATGTTGCTAGCGATTGATAGAAACTACTGTAATAATGATATTTATAATTCTTTATTAAAATATGGGATCTCCATATTTTTAGAAGTTTTCAATATTAGGAGTGGTTAAGTATTATGTATAAGTACGTCAAAATTGTAGGCTATTTCCCACTCAGCGGCGTACCAAACGACGGGAAAATGCTCTTTGCCCGCGGCAATGCATGTGGAGGACAGTAAAAGAAAGAAAGAAAAATCTTTATTCACCATGGTCGTATTCAAACCCCATGATACTATGGTACTACAGTTCAAAAAGGCTGATTTTTTTAACGAATATTGTTTACTAGACTTCGATTTTATCAATCTCGATTTAGGTACCATTTATTATAAGAACCCAGTTCCCTTTCAGTTTGATCAAAGTAAAATTATAAAAAGCAATAAAAGTTTGACCAAGTAATTCCTATCCGAAATGGAAGTGAAAACCCCCATAATATATTATTAAATACGAACCGAAGGTTTATTTTTCGATTTCTAACGCGTACTTCACGTTTCCTAACACGAACCGCGTACCTATTCTCGTTCCACGTTTAAAGTTTCGATAGCTTTTTAATTAAAAGTTTACCTTGTTTTCAAACCCCCAAGTTGTTGTTCGGCGGCAAAGTCCCAAAATAAAACCGGCCAAGAGCGTGTCGGACTCGCCCATGATAGAGTTCCGTAGCCATTGCATAAGTAAAATTAGAAAAAAGTAATCGTTTCAAAAACGGGTTTGGCTGCAGCATCCGTTATTATTTTCATTGAAAGTACTTACTGAAAGCTATATTTAATTCATAATCATTTATTGCTTCATGTGACGTTTGTGTGTATTTTATAAAATTTTCAGATTTTTACGTCAGTATTTTAGAAGTCAGAGGGGGGGGGGGGGTACATTTCAAAATCAAAAGGTGCAAACATGAGCAAGTTTTTGTTAAAGGGTTCCTTGTATGACTACGGAACCCTAAGAAAGTTCTCCCAATTTTAATTTCGTTTATTAAATTTCACGTTTAGCTCTATAATATGCGAGTATGGTTATAGGTACCATAATTTTTCTTATGCTGTGGTTCATTTCAGTGTTGAAAGGTCTACTGATTTTTCGGAAGATCTTTTGAATTTGGGGACCTACATGACCGTCCACCACCTTTTATGACCGTCCACTGAAATACTGATTTCACTGGCGATCCTCCTGATTTTTGGAAATAGTCTACAGAATGAGTTTGAATTTGAAAGTTTGTGATTAGGTATTTAAATTTTATCTCGCTGCGATGACGCGGTAACCGGTGCGAACGAAGTCAAAGGCAAACTCTACCTATAGTAAATATCTAAACCATTATAAAACTGTTAGAGAAGTGTGTCTGTACATTGAAGATATAATTACAAAAAAAAGATTACGATATGGTTTTTAGGTGTCCCTGATTCCAAATCACCCATTTTTTTAATTTTGTCTGTCCGTTTCTTTGTGTGTTTGTTTGTTTGATCGAGCATCACGCTAAAACTACTGAACCGATTTTGATGAATTTTTTTTTGTTTGATAGCTTATGATCTGACATAAAATATAATTTATGCGGACGAAGTCGCGGGTAAATGCTCGTTACCTATAAATGTGTAAGTTAATGACGAAGTTTGCACGAATATGGATGATTTAGGCTTTTAAAATTCAATGCAGACGAAGTCGCGGGCAACAGCTAGTTTATTTAAAAACGTTTGTAAGCGCTCACCTGTGAGTGATTGCCCGTGACGATGAAGTAAACATCAAAGGCTGTGTATCTGACAGTTATGAAACAAAAGAGAACAACGTGCATTCAAAATATAAATTTTAATTAATATTCGCGTCGTTTTCACGTTGCCGTTGCGGATACAAAATAACTCGTGGAATTTTGTAATCTACGTTAGAAAAGTTAATTGGTTTTTGCACTTCTTTCTTTCAGGATCCACGGCGTTATTAATATTATAATTATTGTTGCACACAATTATTTAGAACTTATACCCACCGTCCATTACAAGTGGCGACGGGCTCACTCCCCGTCACACACTGGACAGAGTTTCGGTACTACTAGTGAAACGTTCTGAGTTTTCAGTTCCTCCTCGTCCCCAAGGGGGCCCGAGGGGATATTCCCATATAGTCGTGAGCATAGTATATAGAAAATATTTTGTTATTTAGTACATCAGATGTGTTGTTACATATTACGCAGAACGAATTCTAAATATAACACTATAATACGATGCGGTGGTAGTTTTTTTTTTGTAAAATATGTGTTTGCTCTTGACCTCAATCTAGTCCTCAGGACAAAACCGACCAGGTGCGAGTCGGGAATTGGGCAATTAGTGTTCCGTACTGCCAAGTTTTTTATTAAATGGGTAGATGATAAACCGATGACAAGTTGTAAACTGAACTCTAACTACGTTAAGTATTTGGTCACATAAACAGAAGATCAAAGCCGTGGTGGTCCAATGGCGAGTAACCTTGCCTGCCTTGCAGGAGGCGATATGGTTCTATGCCTGCCCTGGCCGACTCGTACCAATGAGTTTTTACGAATTCATGTACCTACGATTTGTAACAGCACCGGCTTTTCGGTGAAGGAAAACACCGTCAGGAAACCTGCTTGCTTCAATTTCGAGGCATGTATTATACCCTCTGTCCATAATAAGTGGCGACGGGCTCACTCCCCTTGACACTGGACAGATTTTCGGTAAACTAGTGAAACGTGGATATTCTGAGGTTTCAGAAATGACTAGCCCTCGGGGACTATAGTCGTGACGTGAGCATATATTGTAATATATTATTTAATAGAAGATCAGTTAACACTGGTAGTAGGTACTTTTTAACCGACGAAAAAAAACAAAAAACGGAGGAGGTTTTCAAGTCGACGCGTATATATACAGGGTGAAATTGATATCATTGGCATCCTTTTAAACTAAGAGTCTACCCATCGAACTGAACAACTTTTACTATGGGAGCAAACCGATCGGAGCAACTAAAAAATCAGCTGTTGCATACATTTGAGTCGAGTAGGCATTGCAATTTAGTATGGGACAGCAGATTTTTTAATTGCTCCGATCGGTTTGCTCCCATAGTAAAAGTTGTTCAGTTTGATGGGTAGACTCTTAGTTTAAAAGGATGCCAATGATATCAATTTCACCCTGTATATATATATACATATATATTTTTTGATATAGAAATAAAACTGACCACTTTCACTTTAGCTTCAATTTATAGGTACCTCATAATTATAGTCATAATCATAACCAATGGTCATGATTTTTTTCAGATATGAATAAAGATAGATAGTTTTTGAAATATCGTGGGGATAATATATAGTGGGACAGCGTCTATTAAAGGATTTCTGAGTCTTTTTTTTGACTACTTTTGGACTTGCTTTTTCAAAAACGTTCAATTGAAATATAATGTAGAAAAAAAATTGTTTGTTAAATCTTTCTGCCTCCCTAAATAGCCTCCTAATCTTTTTTGTCTTCATTTATGTAATTAGGCTATTATTTGCTAGAACTATGATAAGTTTCAGTGTCATAATCTTCATATATCTACGGGTCTCTGAAAAAAAAACGCGTGTGACAGAGGGGTCTGTCCAACAGAAACTGAGGCTGGGTTTCCCTCTTCTATTGTTAAGCCAATTCTGTTATGGAATACTAGAAATGACGTCACGAGGTTAATATTGTTATTTATAGGCCATAAATTGTAAAGCGGGCACTTCATTCTTTTTTGAAAGGCGCTCACGAAACGAGAATAGTCGGGAGAGGTAGCGGGGTTGTGCGCGTGCGCTCAGCTCGGGGGCGAGCATTCTGTAATCGCTTTCATTCCGTAAATGGAACTTCAGAGTTAGCCTTCACTCGCCCGAGACTCTTGTCTCGACTCTGTATACGCATTACACCTACAAAACTGTACGTACACGTGTTAATAATAAAAATGATAATAAGATTTTTGAACATCGCACGTTCAAACGAGTAGTAGAACATGACAAAATTACTATGGAGATTATGCATCTTTCTACTACTCGTCTGAAGGTGTGATGTTCAAAAATCATACTCCTGTACATGTATGGTTCCGGCATAATTTTCCTTCTATAACTCGTAAAAGTTTCGGACACCCAAAACAATTTTCTTAGAGAGTTCCCACTATATCCCACGAACGGATCAAGCATGGCAAATGGTCTGGCTGATAAATCACCCATTATTATAATGATTATAGTAGTTTAAAAAAAACAGGCGTTTGTTAGTAACACACTAAAAAGTATAAAATAATGTTTGAACCCTTGACAAATCAAAAAGCATGGGGTGCTTTGTCGAAATGATAGTAAGTACGTAACTCTTCTTCAGTCTGGGACGAACGTACTGACAGACTGGACGAATTCATCAGGGTTCCATTCAGACTACGGATCCCTAAAAAACGGTCATTCGATGAACGACGAGTCGACGACCACTTATAAGGGTTTAATCGAATCTATGGTCGACTGACCACGGGCCTTTGTGGCGAGCTTTTAATTACAACAGTACAAGTTTGGTGCGATACAATATTGCAAATTGTCAATTTGCTAACACAATGTAAACCTACTTACAGTTCAGGAACAAAGTTGTTCGGGGCTGTAATTGTTTTGTGTGCTTCAGTTATAGGTACCCGTGGTAGAGACATTGTGCCCTGTAGTATACTCTTATTAGATACTCTTTCTTATACTGGCTTTGTAGTTTCTAGCTTCAAATAACACCAATCCAGATTGGGTGTACAAAGAGGCGACTAATTCATTCAACTGCCTTCAACATCTCTGTTTCCCTTACCAATGTCGGTTATAGTACCTATGGAAACTGCATCCTACTCATAGATAATTTACACGCTCCCCCTGGGATCCTACCTTACCTACCTATGATCGCATCGGTTTAAACAAAACACCCCTTAAGGGGGGGGGGGGGGGGGGGGGAACTTTCACCGCATGGAGCCATCTTCGAAATCGCGAGAAATTTATCAGCTGTTCCATACAAAACTGCAGTAAAATGTATGAGGCAGGCAAAGACATATATATTACTAGCGTAAGGACATGGCCTATGAGCTTGACTATTGTCCCCAGTTCGTTGGCTCTAAAATGCAAGGAAAAATGTCAATTTAGAGCACTACAAATATATGACACGATATAGTTCGTATACGAGTTATGACAGATGGCGCAAATTTTTGTTTCTATGAAGAAGGTTTTTGTAAAATATTCTGACGGGCCTATCCTTACGCTAGTAATATATAAATCTATGGAGGCAGGTGATATTTTGTACGCGATTTCGAAGTTGGCTCCATACTGAAAATTGTTCAGTTTGATGGTCTGAAGCACCCCCTTAATTATTACTATGGTGTTTTGTTACACCCTATATTAGATTTCACTTAAAAATATACTGCGTCGTCGTACCTGACTGCTTTATACGAAAAGACGAAACTTTGTAATACCATTATTACCGAACCAGAATTGAAAATCCATACTCAATCCATAATATTTAGTATGGATTTTCTATTTAGGTTCCATTTTATTGTCAACTAGAGACTAGAGTCTACCTGCGACTTCGTCCGCACAAATTATAAACCAAAATTTTAAGTCAGATCATAAGTTTTCAAACAAACAAAGTTTCATTAAAATCGGTTGAGTAGTTTTTGCGTGATGCTCGATCAAACAAACAAACAAAGTTCATTTTTAATTTTAAATTTACAGTTTTATAATAGTTTATATTAGATTTTAGTATACCTATGCCAAGAAAGTACTCAACCTTTAATGTGCCTATACTTTGCTATGATTCTATTATGGACTATTTGTGATCACCTTTTTACTTGTGATGGTGAAAGTAATTGCAATAGATTTACGAGAAAAAGAAAAGAATATTAGTAACGTGCCCTTTGTTAGAAAGTGAAAGGCGATTGTATTTCAATCGATGAAGTGAGATCAAGGGAAATTGGTGGAAAGCTTCGCTCGTGGACAATAAACACTGCCCGTATAGTCACCGAATCTGTTAATTGGATAGAGATAGGCAGACAAATGCTCAGGTAACAGCCTGTATAACTAAATGCAGCCTTTGTTACATAATCTTAGGTCAAATTTCTATTGAGGCGCAGTAATCTCTACATACAAACAATATACAACGGCAACGTTGGTCTGTTCTCAATAAGATATCATGAGAACCTCTGATCGAGAAGAAACTTAAATGCGTTACATATACTTGATGGGATGCTTCAGACTTTCAAACTGAACAACTTTTACTCAGGGACCAATAAAAAACAACAACACATTCCCTTTACAAAATACCAGAAAATGTACGTATAGAAATTTTGACTGTAGTTAAATTTATAATAAACTAGAGTTTTGTAGGTGTTACGGTGTTCATTTGCCAGGGGGCGCTGCAGTAAATATTTTTCTTTCGTCAAAATGAGTTTTTGCGCATTTACACCGAAACGGCTTGAACTTATGTCAAGCCGTTTCGGTTCGGCTGGATGATTTTTTTACCGTTTCGACACTTTCAGGGGTGGTTTAGACCATCAAACTGAACAACTTTTACTATGGGAGCAAATCTGAAATCGTAAAAAGAAAATCATAGTTAAAGTTATTCAAATTGATGGTCTGAACCCCCTAAAAAAAACAGAAGTGCGATTTTTGAACATCATACGAGTTTCAAATATTATTGATTTTGAACATGTTACAGCCATCTTGTGCTATTTCGATCATACGAGTGACTCGGCAGTAGAAAATGTCAAAATTACTATGGAGATTATGCATCTTTCTACTGCCGATTCGCTCGTATGATGTTCAAAAATCGCACTTCAGGGTGTTCGCGTTAGGTCCGCCACACACATACGGAATTGCAATCCTGAATTCCAAATCAGGATTGTGATTTTGTACAGGATTTGGCAGCTGCGCAATTCCGAATGCAATTGTAGAGGGGGGAAATCCATACGAAACCGTAATCCTGATTCAGGATTCCGGATTGCAATTCCGTATGTGTGTGGCGGACCTTAAGGTACCTAGTCCATAGAAAATTCTGCTATTGTGAACCTTTTTAGTCACATACAGGTGATCCAAAAGGTATGGTAGACTGACATACCTTTTGGATCACCTAGTACTATCACGTCTTTGCTCTCTTCTATCTATTTACACGCGCAACATGCTCCGGTTTCAGGATTATTTTAATGTCAATAAATAGTTCCTTAATAGTGCCTAGGTCAGATAACAATTAGTGCCTTCAACGAAATGAAGTTTACGAAATATGGTTTATGGTTTAAGATATTTATTTCTCAAAAAGAAAGAATACAATTCACTTAAAATATTGAGAAATACAAGGTAAAAAATTAAACAAAATTTTTGAACGTACAGATAACAGAACGATATTTTAGGTTAGGTATACATACACGTACAGGTTTAGAACTTAGGTAAAGTAAGGGTATAAGCAATATCTCAAAGCAAAGCTCCAATACATACAATACAAACACTCAAAGGTGCCCAAAGCATATACAGGCATAATACAAGAGATTACAACAACAACAATATGCAGCGAATCATAAAATATTTGAGGGTAGACAAAAATAAGAGATGAGCAAGTCAACTTGACGAAAGGAATGTATTACGTGTCATATCAATAGCAATTTATTACTAATTCTATTGACACTAACAATAGAAATTGTTCTCTATCGATATCATCAAATAGAAATTGTAGGTACCTTTCAATTTGAAAGAATTCAAAAGCTAGCCTCCCCGAAACTGTCACTGAACCGTCATGAATTATAACAATATCGCAAACGTCAGTCTCTAGACCAAAGAACACTGATATTATCTTATCCCATCTTAAACCCTGAGAGATCCCTCAAGATGTGACTCTTCAACACTTTTTTGTATAATGGGAAAGATTGTATCTCTTTTATGTCTTTAGGCAAATTGTTATAAAGCTGTGCTCCCTCAAACAAAATGTTTTTTTTTCCGTAATTTGTGCGCGGTGCTCGCAAACAAAGATGATTTGCTTGTCTTGTTAAACGTTTTTGAATTTGTTTCTTCTTGGTAAATGATGTTTGTGTGTGTATCTGTTTGTTTAGAATTTTCCTTATAAGTATGCAAGTGTTATATTTATAAGATTGTGATACTGTCATCAGCTTTTTTTCTTTGTAAATTTTGGCAGTTGGTGTGAGATAATCATAGTGAAATAGCATCTTGATAATTTTATTTTGTGTTATTTGTACTGGTTTGATATTTGTTTTTGCTGCAGAGCCCCAGATTTCAATTAAGTAGTCTAAATGAGGTTTGACCATGGAATTATATATTAAATGGCGAACAGAAAGTGGAAAACAGCGAACGATACCACGAAGAGAGCCCAATAGGGATGACAACTTTGAACGTAGCTTTTCTAAGTGTGGTGTCCACGTTAAACGACTGTCAAGAATAAGTCCAAGGTACTTTTCTGAATCTACTTTTGTCAGTGGCTCATTGTTGATTGTTAAGGGTTCGTACGGTTTAATTTGTTTATTTTTTGCACAAAAAATTATGTAATTTGTTTTTGCTACGTTGATCGTTAGCAGGTTATACTGAAACCAGGTATGCAGAGAGTTAATGTCTTCTTGGGCATGCTTGAATATAGTACCAATGTTATCACCGAAATAGAATAAGCTTGTGTCATCTGCGTAAAGTGATATGTCCCCTTTTAAACCTATCTCACTAATATTATTTATATAAATCAAGAAAAGCAAGGGTCCAAGGATAGATCCTTGGGGGACACCACAGACTATCAAACTTGGTGTACTCTGAATATCTCCAATTTTGACAACTTGATATCTATCGGCCAGGTAGGATTGAAATATATTAAGTGCGGTTCCCTTGATGCCAATCTGTAGCAACTTCTGCAAAAGCAGTTCGTGACTAATAGTGTCAAATGCTTTTTTTAGGTCAATAAAGATCCCCAGCGCGATTTTTTTGTCATCGATGTTGTTTTTAAGGTTTGTAACAAGATCGTTAGTAGCGGACAGAGTGTTCGATTGGGGGCGAAAACCATATTGCTTATTGAAAAGAAAGTTGATAGATGTAAGATATGTGTAAAGACGATTGTAAATGATCTTTTCAAATATTTTTGAAAATACGGGAAGCACAGAGATCGGGCGATAGTTCCCTGGATCTGTTTTTTTACCAGACTTATATATTGGGCTAACCTTCGCAACTTTCAGTTTGTCTGGGAAAATACCATTCTCTAAGCATGCATTAATACAGGTTGTTAATCTATCAGTAATCAAATTCTTAACACACTTGACGGCTTTGCAACTGATGCCATCTAGGCCAGTGCTAGTGTTGGGATTGAGGCTATCTACTATCTTGTTGACTTCATTAATCGTCGTTGGCTTTAGATTGGTTAGCTCAAAGTTAGTGTTGTGGGATGTGCTGTATAAGTACCTGTAAGTAGAGCTGTTGTGATAAGTCGGATCGATTTTATTCGCTAGCATTGAGCCAATGCTTGCAAAGAAGGAGTTGAAACATTCGCATATTTCACTGATACTAGTAGTTGTGCCCGATTGTGTTTCAAGTATTGAGGGAGCAGAGCTTGTTTTGTTTTTGTTGTTTGCTAGGCTGTTAATTAATGTCCACATCTTCAGGGGTTTCCGCTCACAATCTTTAAAAGCTTTAAGGTAGTACCGACTTTTCGCAGTTTGGATGTTTTCTTGTACTTCTTTCTTGAATGCAATAAATTCTTTCTTTGTATTAATGTCGTCGAAATGTGTCTTCATTCTTTTATGTAGTTGGTTTCTTTTATTTAAAGCTGAAATAATATCTTTATTGATCCAATCAGTTCTGGGTGGATTTTGTACTTTGGTTTTTAATAATTTACTGCTGTTAACGGCTTCCTTCATTTTTCCTTCTAGATTGTCATAATTGGTGTCATAATCATGGGTTTGTATACTCTCCATATTTTTATATAGTTTGACGTAATCTATAGCTTGGTATTGAATCCTGGTCTTTGCTTCTGGTATATATTTAGAGACTTCAAGGTAAGCTTGTTTGTGATCAGACATTGCAGAATTAACCATCGCGAGGTGAAACTTTAAATTTTTAATATTAGAGCAGACATGGTCAAGAATAGTTTTTGTAGTGGATGTTTCTCGAGTACAGTAATCTTCACTTATCTTATTCAGCACGGTATATCCATTTTCATGTAACGTTCGTTTGTAGTTTTTGGTCAATCGATCCGCTTTCAGGAGGTTGTAGTTAAAATCACCAAAAGTGATAGCTCTCTTACGCTTAAGTAGTTGTTCTGAAAATATTTCTAAAAAGTTACTGTCGTTTGTTCTTTCTGGCTTATACACTGCACCGACGTCCAAGGAGAACTTACTCAAGTGTACCCACAGGTAGTGATTATCATTTTCGCATAGGTCTTCAATAAAACTGTGTTTCAAACTATTGTGGACATAGATAGATACTCCACCTCCTTTGGACTTCTTCCTGAAGTTGTAGTAATGCGTATAGCTGGGTAAAGTTAGTCGCTCAGCTTCTGACTCTGATTTAATCCATGTCTCTGTCAAAACTATTACATGTACTAAATGGGGTATTGATTTTAAGATACATTTTAACTCATCCAATTTACCTTTTTTTACTATGCTGCGAACATTTGCATATAGAAATTTTAGGGCTCTGGGGTCCTGGCCTAGAGTGAGATAACTTGCTGTAACTTTGTGGGTTGGTGATCGGTTTTCTAAGTGGGCTTCGGATTGTTGCTGTTGCTTGGATGGTTTTTTGATATCTTCGGAATGCCTTTGGTGTATTTAATGGTAAGGTCTTCTTCTCCATCGTCAGTCCGACGTTTTAGTTCATCACGCAGGCTTTGCATGTATTTCCTTTGTTGTGGAGTTTCGTCAGAATAGATTCTTATGTCATCTTTCTTCAAGTTAGACCTATTGCGCAAGATTGATTTGGCGGTCTGTGCTGTACTAAAACGAACCCTTAACGGACGACTTTTCTCGGCATTATATTTGCCTAAGCGGAAGGTCTTAGTGGGAGTCTCACAATCTGGAACAATCGTTTTTATTATATTATTTACCTCGCTATAGTCGTGGTTGCGCCGCTCCTGCGAGATTTTTGAATGAATTTCGGGAATGCCGTTTATGATAATGTTTTTTTCTCTTTCGTTTCGTTCTTGCATTTCGGATATCAGGTCTTCGTGAGTAGTAGACAGCGGCGACTTAGGAGGGGCAGACCTTAGCAAGTTTACATCCTTCACGATGGCATCAACTTTGCTTTCTATATCTGATTTAAAATTAGTCAGAGTAATTAGTTCCAGCTTTATGTTGTTCTGTTCAGATATTAGATGTTCCGTTGTGGATTTAATCTCTTTGATTTGATCTTTTATGACTGAAACATCTTCTGATATCTTTTTTAAGTTTTCTGCTTGCGTTTTTGCCATATTCGTAAGTAGTAACATCATGTTATTCTGGAAGACATCAAATTTTGCAGAAAGATCATCATCCGGTTGTTTCCTTTTGTTCCGAGGGGGAAATTCTGGATTGGGTTTGCGTAGGTCTGGATGTGATCCCGTATGCATCGCGTTCGCAAGAAGATTGCTATCGTCATACGTATTTGATGCAGCTGACGACGGTGATCGGTAGGCACTCATGTCAAGTTATAGATGTAATTATGTTGCTAGCTGTTCGGAGCAAGTCTTTTGCGAATTAGATAATAAACTTAATGGCTTCCACACGTAGGTTTACTTTACTGTGAACGATTTTTTAAATGTTAGCAAAAAAAAAACCGGCGACACGTCCACTCCGTACGCTCTCTCGAGCAAAAGTTTATCCCCTTGGTACATAATCTACTATTATCGAAGTCGCTGTCAAGCCGGTACGATCCGCGACAGGGCTTGCATTCGTTTTTTGGTTGGGCTCGACACCGACTTCGATAAAACAAATTAATGTTCTTATGATGCGAACGAAGGAGTCGTCGGTCGGCTGAAATATTATTTTTAAATTTTTTATTTTTTTTTAATTTTTAGTTAAAAAGACACTGCGTGTTTTATATGTAAGGTTGGCGCCTTATTTTTCGCAATTGTTTTTGGCGAGGCCAGCAACCAAACTTGACTATTTTATTTCAGAATAAAGTAACAAACAAAAATTATTAACGTGTACATCCCTAAACTCAGTCGGGACGGAGATGTAAAGGCTTGGAGTTGAAAATATAACCATTACGTGCACTTCAAGCCGTGCAAATATCTCAGCTCGGACTGAGTTCCGAGATATTTGTACTAACAAGTGTGGTTTTTAATTTTATTTTGGATTATTATATTAAAGTTTGATTGATGGCCGCGCTAAAAAAATAGGAGAAAAGAAAAAAGGCGCCATTTTCAGGCATAGGGTTTTGCACTTTAAAGCTTAATATTTCGCTAACAGATCCCTTAATCCAAAAATGGTTTTTAATTTTATTTTGGATTATTATATTAAAGTTTGATTGATGGCCGCGCTAAAAAAATAGGAGAAAAGAAAAAAGGCGCCATTTTCAGGCATAGGCTTTAAATAATTATTTTTTTACCATAGTAGGTACGCTAGTTTGATGTCAAAGTAGCGTAAATATGTTAGGTATAGATATATAGATACACATTTTCTGTAGCAAAGCAGAACGACTACACAAAATAGTGAAAATATAATAAAAGTCCTAAAAGCATAATCGCATTGTCACCCTACTAAGGATAGGGACACCGCGTCCAGCAATCGTTATCCCGCTCTTCACGAAATTCCGAGAAGACCGCATTCCAGGTTTTACGAAGTAAATTAATATTTCTATGGGAATTTCATGTTGAGTTTGCGGTTTCAAATTCAAATAGAAAATCAAAAAGTCGTCCCGGTAGCTCAGTCGGTAGTGAACCAGCCTGCTGTGCCGAGGGTCGCCGGTTCGAATCCCGTAAGGGACAAATATTTGTATGATGAATATGAATATTTGTATCCGAGTCATGGATGTTTGTATCTACAGGGTGTACAATAAAATAGGACAGCTACTTAAAGGGGTGCTTCAGACCATCAAACTGAACAACTTTCTCTATGGGACCAATATCGAAATCGCGAAAAAAAAATCTGCTGTCCCATACATTTCAGTCGAGTTATGTTTGCAGTTTTGTATGGGAGAGTGGATTTTTTTTTCGCGATTTCGATATTGGTCCCATAGAGAAAGTTGTTCAGTATGATGGTCTGAAGTACCCCTTTGAGTAGCTGTGCCATTTTATTGTACACCCTGTATATGTATTCTATATCATTGTCTAGTCATCATAATACAAGTCCAGGCTATAAGTTAGGAAATTCAGTATAATATTATTACCTGGCTAGACCGCCTTTGGTTAGACTAGCATTTTTCATGTAATTTAACTACTTAATATCAGTCTATAATGTTTCTCTGGTCATCTTTGCCGTAATTTCCTCCAGTTTTGTTAGTTACAGCAACTGTACGTAGCTTGTTATTAATTAATCAAAACGACAATGTCCAAGCTCAACGCAGCCCCAAGTCAAGCGTACCGCAAACCGCAAGCGACGCTGTGGCAGTAGAAACATCAATTAGGTAACATTGTGTACTTACTAACAAGACGCGGTTTACTAGTAATTGTGGTCAGTTAGTAAGTACCTAACTGTAGCCGCAGAAAGGGACTCAAAGACTCTATCGTTATAGTACTGTAGCCCTGGGACTTTTTAATTAAGAAAAAGGGTACCGATTGCCATTTTGAAATGCTTGTAAAGTACGACATTACTAATATAAAAACCCAAGTCATAAAGAAACCGCTCTAACAAACAAAAAAAATCTAAAACATTTTGTCTTATTTCGAGATTACTGTTTTTTTTTTATACTGTCATGTTTTTCACCTTAACCCATACGTAATTAGCGAGACTGTCTGAAGTTGCCATACAAAGTTTTATGACCAGATGAAAAAGTCAAAAAAAAACCTTTTTTGTACGGTCATAAAACAGAAAAAAAAATAACACAAGAACATTTTCATTTCAGCATTGTTACGACCGCCATTTTAGCGAACCTTCATCGGAATTTTCTACCAAATAATATTGTACACAATACATTTAAACCAACATGTCGAATAAGAGACCAATTCCTAAAGGTCCGAGATCCGACCGTAAAATTATGCCTATTTCTTTTTTGAACGAAATGTGATTCTAGTGAATTATTATTTACACAGGGGTCCATACAAGTGCCTTATGCTGACACTTTTTAAGGGGATGATCAGACCATCAAACTGGACAAATTTCTGTATGGGAGCAACATCGAAGTCGCGCATAAAAAACAGCTATCCCATACATTTGGCTCGAGAAGGTTTGCACTTTTGTATGGAATAGCTGATTTTGGTGCCATAGAGAAAGTATTCAGTTTGACGGTTTGATCTATTAATAAAGTGTCAGCATATTAAGAAGGACCCTATACATATAGGGTTTTTAAAGGGGATCATCAGACCGTTAAAATGAACAACTTACTATATGGCACTAACATCGATATCACGAGAAAAAAAAGCTCTTCCGTACTAAACTGCAAACCTATCCTAGACTACTAAAACCTAATGTATGGGACAGCTGATTTCTTTTTAGCGATTTCGATATGGGTCCCATGGAGAAAGTTGTTCAGTTTGATGGTCTGATCAACGCTTTAAAAAAGTGTCAGCATTATTAAGAAGGACCCTGTATACACTTTAATAAGTCCCTTATTCGTCAGGTAGGTATATAGGTACCACATACGTTAATTCTGGCAGAAAAAGATTAATTGCATATGACAGAGATAAATGGAAAAGGAACAAAGGTTGCCCTTGCCCTACAGAGCGAGATCGATGACTAATATTAACATAATTATAATAATTAATTAGTTTTACGGTTGAATGGTTTAAACCGTCTGTTTTACATCATCGTTTTTCAGTGAGCAAATAAAGAGTACAGTTTAACTGAATTACTTAATTGCAATAATAATTTTGTTGACTTATTCAGTAGCATAATCTATTATAAATAATATACTCGACCTAATGAGAACACTAACCTTTACCTAAAATTAAGGATTATCCCAGAATCTGGGTGCGGTAGGCAAGTTCGGTATTTCATTTGCAGTCAGACTAGTTCTAAGTAGCTAAACATCTGGAACCAACGTGGCTTCCAAAGCAGGATGGCGTTCGATTAGAATCTTTTAACACCTAACAATTTTTTTAAAAGCAATCAATATATTATGGTATATTGAACCCAATAATATCTTTTAAAGGACACATTGAAAGTTCTATAAATAAATGCACTTAAGCCTGTATGTGTGATTTCAAGCGAAACGGCCAAGGTCAAAACCATAATTATGATTGCATACATTGAATTATTCAAATTACACCATATAAAATGGTAATATTATATACCAAGAAATTATGATTGTAACGAGCTGTTCGTATTGGCGGCAGCATGGATTCAAATGCTCCTAGGGTACATCCCTGATTTACTAGCCTTTACTGATCTATCCTCGACTAAGATCAAGGAACTATTTGATCCTTGATCGGAGTATAATAGAGATCGATATTGATATCTCCCACCTCTGTGGTCTGACCTGAGGGAGAGGAATCTTATAGAGCCTTATTTGCTTGAAGGGTGTATATTATAATTATTACTTAGCATAAGTACGCTGGGAGTAATCATAACAAAAAACTTACCGTCTCGAAGAGTGACATTAAAATTATGCAATTCACATTAACAATTTTCGTCTAATCCACCATCAAAGTAAAGGACTGTCTACACCAACGAACAAATATCCACTGAATAGGATCAGTTACCTGCACTAATCAGAGGCACAAGTAAAAAATATTTTGACAGACACGTTCTATTCGCCTGTCAAAAATACCGACCCCCTACTGCCCTTATGGCTCTACAAACTTATCTGAATAAGTCAGAAAAACAAGGACGGTCTTAATAACATAAATGTAAGGTTGAGTTTGTATAAGAAACAATTTATTTAGGGGTATAACAAGTATGTTATCGAAAATACCAAAACCCCGCTAAATGTTGCCTGTAAAAAGGTTTAATACCGTAACAGGTATGCAATAAGTCCCAAATTTGAATAGCTAAAACAATTAACATTATTGAATGGAATTTAGTCATTTCAAGAAATGTTTACCTGTGGTCGAGATAAGGCTAATCGGTTATGTTTTGTTTAGTTTAGAAATGACGTAAACTATCATTTACTGTCAAGTTATGATATGACCGTTTAGATAGAGTGTACCTCGACTAGTAGGTAGGACGGTAGGCGGACACTCTCACTTAAGTTTTTGTTTGGAACCTTGTATTTTTTAGAACTTGCCGTAAATTGTTTCATTTGGCATTCGATCAGGTGAAGCTTACCTTTTTTAAATGTTTGTTTGTTTTCATTGAGTATGGGTGGGTTATTTATTTTTAAATTTAGCATCATATATAAACTACTTTATACGTTCGTTATCTAATCTTATAGATTATGGTAATAATTCTGAGACCTTGAGCCGGTCTCAACCGAAAATAAAGATTTCTATCCTGATAACGAATTATTATTTTTAGTTAGGTGTGTATATACAAAATTATTTGTTGTAGACAGAGCAGAAAACAATAATTTGCTACTATCATTATAGTGCTTATACAGGATGTTTAGTAATGAATGGCGAACTTGTCACTGCTCTGCTAAATGTTAATATTGTTGTTTTATAATTATTCGTCTGAAACTTCACTTAGGGTAAAGGTTAATTACTTTCTAGTTTAAAATATTATAAGCCTCCATAATTCAAGAATAACTATGCGTTTAATTTCCATATAAGACCAAAAAATAATAAAATGTTTACCTACCTAATAAATAAGAATGAGTGACAGCGCACGTCTAGTCCTTTGGCCATATTAAAGGATAATTTACTTTTATATTGTCATCGTAAGACGAAGTAATAATATGGATACGGTATTTTAAATTAAAAAAATACGGTATTTTAAATTAACAAAATCGCACGTGCAAACGTTTTTCGTGTGCAATTTTTAAATATTTGTTTTATTTATTGTATAACAATATTTGCTACACTGGACGCTGTTAGGCTCGCCGAATATCTGGCTAATAAAATATAGAAACAGTAGTAGAACTATTGACACGAAAATAAGAAGAATGTTCTAAATAGGTACTAATACTAAATTGACCACTTATGTCATCATAATGAAATATTATAATTCTTCAGCATTATTATGATGTCAAAACATGAGTTTTTGACTGTTGTTTCGTCAATAGGTATGGAACTTTGCATATGAAACTAAGTGCTGTGAATGCATTATTCTTGTGGCATGTTTGTACCTACTTACAATACATTATCGATACTTAGCTATAATTAATTACACTGAATCATAATATTCGTAATACACCACCATTTTTAATTAGAAACACATTTTTAAGGGTGTATTCATAAATTAAAACTCAACAACTTTCCCTAAGGAACATGGGTCGGAAAACGAAATGTTTTTTTGTACTTCCCATAGAAAATCGATCGGCTGATTTGTACTTTTGTATAAAAAGTCCAAAAAATATTCTCGTTTTTCGACCCATGTTCCTTCGGAAAAGTTGTTTTGTTTTATTATCTGAATATACCCTTAAAAATATGTTAGTAATTAAAAAATAGTGGTGTATTATGTCGTTTACGGTAACTACTTCAAATTACTCAAATTCATAAAGTACTCCGTTAGAGATCATTGCACTCCACGGTAAAGATTAGCTCAGTAAAATCTAAGTATATAGGGTCCTTCTTAATATGCTGACACTTTTTTAAGAGGATGATCAGATCGTCAAACTGAACAACTTTCTCCACGGCACCAACATCAAAATAAAAGAAAATAAATCACCTGTTCCATAAAAAACCACGGAATATACAAAGGTTACAAGGTTAGTAAGAGACAAAACTGCAAACCTACTCGAGCCAAATGTATGGGACAACTGATTTTATTTCGCGATTTCGATGTTGGTCCCCCATAGAGAAAGTTGTTGAGTTTGATGGTCTGGTCATCCTCTTAAAAAGTGTCAACATATTAAGAAGGACCCTGTATAACACGCAATAAACGAATAATACGCAATAGAAAATTCAACTTTCCAAATATTAAATGTAAAAGAAGATTTGACCATCTTTTGTAAATGTTATATGTCGATTTGACTGTTCTAAAATAATAAGTGAACGAAGAGAAGCAGCAACTTCTCTTTGCCATAGATTGAAGGTATGTCCACACTATCCTGCCCAAAGTGTATTTGAAGAATAGTGGTCAATTGAGAGGGATTTGGCGTCGACTCTATAGCTGTGCTTCCATATCATTTTATTTAAGTGATACAGTGTGATGTTTTCATTACTAAATGTTTAGTGTTTCGTCCCAAGAAGAGGAAAATACTGTTGTAGTGAGACTTCATTGTTCGTCCATTTATGAGGGATTATCTCACACCTCATACCCCTCGAAAAGGTGAGGTGAGGGTTAATAAGGTACCACATCTGATGAAAGTGCTTTGGTTAATCATTATTAAAATCGTTTGTATAATTTTAACCCAGAACGGTTAATTTTTCACAACAGGGAAAACTTCAAGGATTAAGGATAAAGGTCAGTTTACTTAACTTTTATCTACTACTATGCATCTGTTCTTATTATATTTGTGATCGATGGTTTAATCACAAGTCATTACCTCCATATTTCTAAATGTTTAGCCGATTCGCAGTAATATTATACACCCTGTTTGTAGGACAAACTGCACGTTCTAGCAGTAAGTATGATTAATGGATTCATAGGGACAGGTCAGGACTGCATTATTTCGATTGTGAGAAGAGTCCTTTCTAAATCGTTTCTCGGGAACACTATTAGTAAACCATTTATGTGTATTAAATGCATGAAGAGTCTCTTTGCATATGAATTCCTAGTTCATTCTTATATTTCCCGGCGTACGCTCTTTGAAACCTGTCAAGCGAAGGATCTATTGTTTCGTAGGCCTACGTCACGTGCAGTTTGTAGGTATTGTATGTAAGTATAACTAAAAGTTCAAAGTTCCTAACTATTCAGTTAGGTAAGTCTAACTTCGAGAAAGAGATCAAGCGTCGAATCCAACTCGGCTGGGCAGCGTTCGGGAAGCTACGTAGTATCTTCACGTCCCAAATACCGCAGTGTCTTAAAACGAAAGTCTTCGATCAGTGTGTGTTGCCAGTGATGACGTATGGAACAGAGACGTGGTCGTTCACTCAAGGCCTCATAAAAAGGCTGAAAGTCACCCAAAGGGCAATGGAGAGGGCTATGCTCGGAGTTTCCCTGCGAGATCGAATCAGAAATGAAGAGATCCGCAGAAGAACCAGAGTAACTGACATAGCCCAAAGAATTGCTAAACTTAAGTGGCAGTGGGCGGGGCACATTGCTCGCAGAACCGATGGCCGGTGGGGCCGAAAAGTTCTCGAGTGGCGACCGCGTACCGGAAAGCGCAGCGTGGGTAGGCCCTTCACACGGTGGACCGACGACCTGGCAAAGGCGGCGGGAAAACGTTGGATGAGGGCAGCGCGGGACCGGTCGTTGTGGCGATCCTTGGAGGAGGCCTATGTCCAGCAGTGGACGTCCGTCGGCTGAGATGATGATGATGATGATGATGATAACTAAAAGTAACAACTTATAAAATCGAATGTGAAAGATACAGAGGAAAGTAATGATGACATAATCTTACTTATTTAGTAACGATCATCAAGGCGAAGCTATCTTTACCAACCAGATGAAACGGAAAAGAAAAAACATCAAGATAGTTTACTCGTTTTATCTTAGGTATAGCTATCGAATCAAATGTCTAAGTTTTAGGAAGTTGGGCAACGGAAGTGGAAAGTAGTAGCATTTCAATACAGCTCAGGGTTGTCTCTTGTTAGCCAGCTCTATAGAAAAGTTGCAGAAGCGTTTCTTTTGTCCGTACATGGAACTAGAAACTCATACAAACATTCAATGACGTATTCGATACGATACTCTAGAAACCCTGTAGGGACTAGAGCAACTAAAACAGTAAACTAAATTGAAAATCTATCTCTAAACCGGATAGATACGGAAAATAATCAACTTACTTTCCACAAAAACGCTTTAATAGATAGAACAAGTTTAGTGATCTGTGAAAACTCGATTAAGTTACGATTGTGTAGCTCAGTTCGATGGAATGCACTTACCTTCGTACATCTGTGCATACTGCGGGAAACCAGCCGCTCGCAGCCATTTGCAAGCCTCCACCGCTTCGATCTCTGCAACAAACGATTCAGTTCAATAGCCAGTTTAATTGAATTTTACAAATAAGAAAAAAACGCTATGTTGGGGTTATTAAAAATGATTCCTTAGCTGCTTGTAAACCTATGGATATTTATTTCGACAAATAACAATGACAAGCTTGCTTTATTAAAATTGCTTAAAACCATAGTATCTGAGTAACACATAATTTGACTCTTCACACCTACGCTACGTTAAGATGAGAGGCCCTTTCTCTGTTAAAATTAAAAACCAAAACAAAAATAATGTATTTAAATCCCATATCTTACGCAACACGGCAAAAACCAAAAAGGGCTAAATTACAATAGACACAAACAAAATGCCTTTCTCCTAATAAATATTAATAGTTAATAACCAGTATAGCAGACCCTTAATCTGGTAGAAAAATTGTTTGGTAATACGAAGTGTATAATGTATTAGAGGTCTATTTAAGATGGTAATGCGTATTATGTTACTGACTAAGCTATGTGTGGGGCAAAGGGCCAATCAGTACCATTGTGGGACTGACATCTACAAATGTCCTAATAATGGAGAGAAAAGCAGATAGAAACGTTGACGTTTTTGATGTGCAAAGATGATCCGTGAATAATCGATCTGGTTTAATAAAATATTTTGTTTTTTCGCAATAAGCCATATTTACTGACTCTTTAATAATAAATTACTATCTACGCCCCACTTTGCGCCAACAGGTTAGCAATTAACTCTGGGTTAAATAGCTAACTCAGTCTTTTCCTATAATCAAAATCATGAATTACTAACTTCACCTAGAATTAATTGCTAACCCTGGTTGGTTTAGTCAGTGGTTGGTAGGTAGCTAAATGTATTTCAAATACCAAAGTTTGCTAGAAACAAGTGTTTTATTATAATTTTAGACAATTTATTTATCATACCAATCTTTTTATAATTTAATTTGTTTTCCGGAGCGGGGGTCACATTTTCGCTCCCTAAGTCGACGCCCAATTTCAGAAATGAAGCTTTTAGCCTCGGCTCACTGGTCCCCACACCCCTGAGGTCTCCTCTCCACGGCGACCGGAACAAAGATATATTGGCGCTCCAAGTCTGAGTACCAGACTCTCTTTTTTGTGGCAGCAAGATTTGCGGCTGCTCCAGACGTCCGTGAGGTCCTGGTGGTAAGATTGGCCATAGCAAAACAACGCGGCAGCGCTGCTAGCGTCATTTGCCACCTTTGCACCTGGATCGATACGGGGCGGGCTATTTGATTAAGTTCAAGGAATATATTATTATGTTTATTTGTCGAGTTTATTTCCCTTTCTTTTGTTCTTAATTTGTTTGAATAAATCTAATGGTTTATTTGTTTTAGGACATTTTACATTCATTCAATATGTTGAGAAATCATTTCCTTAACAGCAAATTTTATTAACTAAAAAACATCTTATCATCATCATCTCATCTTAGCTTAATAAATAGATCGTTAGACATTCTTTAAACTCGAGAGCATAGTGTCAAGGTAAGTTAGAATTGAGTGAGAGGCTAATTTTTAGGGTTCCAAAGTCAACAAGGAACCTGTACGTCTGTCCGTCTGTCCGCGGCTTAGCTCAGAGACGGTTAGTACTAGAAAGCTGCAATTTAGCACGCATATATATATTAATCACGCCGACAAAGTGGTAAAATAAAATTTTGACAAATATATTTTTTTAGGGTACCACCCCTACACGCGAAGTGGGGAAGACATTATTCTACCCCACGCCCCACGGTGTGGGGTATCGTTGGATAGGTCGTTTAAAAATATTATGGGTGTGGGAAAACCATTTTTCAATTTAGGGATCCGTTAGCGAAATATTAAGCTTTAAAGTGAAAAATTTTGTTAGAGTCAAGTTTCCTCCCCCCCCCCCACATTCGCGGACAGTGAACGAGAGACAATATAACTTTTATTGTTATCACTGCTATAGCCGGTCACTGTCCGCGAATGTGTTAAACCGTAATATAAAACAAAAAGCCTCCTAAGTCCATATTATATTGTGACGGGCAACTACGGAACCCTATCCTGCGCGTGGTCCGACACGCACTTGGCCAGTTATTCATTCTAGTTTTTGTACACACAAATCATTTCAATACAATAATATCTATTGGTTATCTCATTATCTGCCACCGGTTACCTACCTATTCATACTTAAGATCTATGGAATGTAGAGTGAGCAAAGAATTATAATGTTAGTAAGGACTAGTTGCTTTATTTTTTTTAATTTCTAGAAAGTTATGTATGTACTCATTTTAAACATAATATAAGTTATCACAGTACCTATAGCTACTTTATGTAGCTGTAAAATTAGATCTGACGGCTTTCCTAAACTGTTCACACTTTTCGTCTTTCTTCGAAATACAAACTGCCTTTTATTGTATTATGTAGAGCTTCAACATATTGGATATTTTCTCTGTTGTAAAAAAGATAAAATTTTACCAAACAATATTTACTCAAGTCTATTGGATAAAATTAGTTTAAAACGGTCTCCATAGTAAGACAAAGAAAGAGAAATGCTTGTCAGTAATTATTGTTTTGTATATTGATTCTAAAGATAGATAGATTATGTTGATAATTAGAGCTGCAAAGTTAAAATATTTTCCTGCTAAAACTAGAACTGTGAAAGCAGTATACCTGTTAATTGATAAAGAGTTAAATTCGGAACACTCATTTCACTGCACTTGTCACTGAACACTTAAAAAATCTAGAGTCAACAGCTACTGTTATACTATGTGTGATCCACTCAGGCGCATCTTCAGAACACTGAAAGAAATTCGATCACCGCCTTATTATCGACTGTTTCTGATGAATTAACACGTTTTTAACTAACCGTTTTCCAGCTATTACACAATGAACCGGTTAAGTTACGGAAAAGAGATGGTGATGGTGTTATGACGCTTTGCTACTAGTTTATGCATTTTATTGACTATAATTTCTATTTGATAAGCTTGTTATTTTGTCTTTAAATATAAAACGTTACTTTTATTTAGAAACTTGACCATTTTATTACTTGTTGAAATATTTGAATTGGTTTTAAAACTTGAATTGGGTGTTAAATATTTAATGCCATTTCTTATGGAATGGATAAGAGAAACAAACGAGCGAACACTTGAGGAGTCGGCCTAGAATGAGATTATCAGTTTTTATCGTAACAAGTCGTTACGTCCTTTAATCGCTGAAGTCGTCACCGATAATGTGGACCGTGTGGAGTTAGGAAACTTACTTAACATTTTGATATGGCAATTTAATTAAACGTCACATAGGTACCTCGCTCAAAACGTAGGTTTCGTCAATTCTCGGTAATCGCTAATCAAGCTCGAACCCAAAAGTTTGTTTAATTTCAACTGTCAAGGTTAAAATTTGTGATGGTATGGTGAGACGATCGAACCGATTTTAGCTATACAGGGTCAAATTGATACCATTAGCATCCTTTTAAACTAAGAGTCTATATACCCATCAAACTGAACAACTTGTACTATGGAAGCAAACCGAGATCGGAGCAAAAAAAATCTCCTGTTGCATACATTTGAGTCGAGTAGACACTGCAGTTTAGTATGGAACAGCAGATTTCTTTTTTGCTCCGATCGGTTTGCTCCCATACTAATACTTATTCATTTTGATGGGTAGACTCTTTAGTTTTAAGGATGCTAATGATAGGAAAAGCCAATGAGGATAATGATAAAAGAGACTTGTATGAGACAAACCAAAGAGCTGCCTTTTGTATTAAATCCAACAAGATAGGAAAATGACGTATTAATTGTATTCCGAAAGAAAAAATACAAAATTTTAAACAACTTCTTAAAAGTACCGTCTCCGACTGCTTAAGACACATTATGTATTTATGAATATCTATTTGAACGCAGTAGCTTGACGAATGGGTTTAAAAATTAAGGAAAATATTTAGGAGTCACCGTTATCGCTGCTTGTCATTCAACATTGTTAGTAGAATAAACAGGCTTATGAGCAAAGGGCGTTGGATATTTTGTCGTCGGTGGGTACGTACCTACATTATTATATTCACTAGTATATTATAAATGTGTACATATATCTTTATATTATTTGTGATTTCCAGCCGTGTACTCAATAGTATCATGTGAGTGGGTCATAATCATAACACACGATGAATAATAATAATATTATAAAATAATATCTGTGTGACAATGACAAAAATATTTATTTAACTCTTATTTTCGATTGTGTTTACATCTAATACGTTTTATTAAAATACATTTTAGGCATTATAATTCATTATGTACATATTAGATGTAAACACAATCGAAAATAAGAGTTAAATAAATATTACATACATATATATTACATACATTTCATAATATGAAATAAATGAACAAACTATGAACAATCCGTAGGTCTATAATAGATTGTTATTATATTTATAGCTTATGTCTATTCGTTATTAAATGTTGAGATAGGTATGTTCGGGAGGAAACACGTCAATACCCAATGACCTACTTGCAACCGAAAATAAATAAAAGCCCCGCTCCCTATGGGAACACACCTCCCTAATTAATTTTCTGCGGTTTCGGGAAACGCAATTTATACGGGTTACACTACGAATAAGAATGTATAGAAATGTAAATCAAGCTTAAAAAGTGACCCCAAAAAAAGTACACAGTGTTCGAAATTTGTTCCTTAAAAACTACACTTTGCCGCCAAAACTCATACAAAATGTAATTTTTCAAAGGGTGCCAAAAATTCTTTAGAGTTATTCTTCCATAGTTATTCTTATTCGTAGGGGTTACCAAATATTGCCGTTTATTTAACCCTCTTTCTTAATAATGTCAGTAGGTAAAGTAAAAATGGTTTACATTTGCCTTGTCTTTTATTATTCTTATTCTTAAGTAAGTACTACACAAACAAATGCACATTCATAGCCAAACGAGCATACGAATTCAACCAGTTTCCGATAGCGAAGCAGTTAAAACTGATTGTTATCGGTAGTCAATAAACTGGTGAGTCACAAAATGTTTCTACTACAGAAGAGAGCCCATGACTCGAGCCATTTTATCATTTACTAGCGGCCCGTCCCGGCTTCGCACGGGTGGACGCTAATCTTTTCTAGCAATAAATATAGCCTATGTTACTCAGGGTGAATGCAGCTTTCTAATGGTGAAAGAATTTTTTAAATCGGCCCAGTACTTTTTGAGCCTATTCATTACAAACATACAAACATACAAAAATAGGTACAAATCTTTCCTCTTTATAATATTAGTGTAGATGAAGTACCCAGTATAAATGTTTTCTTCAGGGTAAATTATACGGGATTATATAGAGAACTTCAAAATCATGTATAGTAACTATATTAGTCATATACTTACATACAATACAGAAGCAGTTACCATCGCATCATTAATACAACACAAAATAAGCATTTTGCACTTACGTCACGACTCACGACAATACCTACCTGCGATTCGATGAATGAGAGAGGTGATTCATTATTTAATGGAATCTGTTGTGATAATGAAAGATCTATTATTTATATGTTCACTTATCACTATCGCTTATCAGTATCACAGATTTGATTTTACTCAGTCGATGGAAGAATGCGGAAGATGATCTTATTAACAAGAAATAAATGCCAGAAATTTCAATCCGAAAAAATTATTTATCACTTTTATGAAAAAAAGGAAGAAGAATTCCATAAACAAACTGATCAGGACCGGTCGTTGTGGCGATATCTTGATATCTCCAGCAGTGTACATCAATCGGCTGAGATGAAGATGATGATGATAAAATATACAATAGTGCATGTACTTACAGTAAAAGTTCTTATAGGAATTAATGGAACATAATTCCTAAAAGAACACTTTAAATTTCCGCCCTCCCAGCCGTTGGCGATGTTAAAAAAATTCATGGTAATAATATACTGCATGATTTTTTTTACCTTTCCGACACTTTCAGGGGTGGCTCAGCCCATCAAACTGAACAACTATTACGATGAGAGCAAACCTGAAATCGAAAAGAAAAATCATCTGTCTCATACATTTGAGTCAAGTAGGCATTGCAGTTTAGTATGGAACAGCTGATTTTTTTTGCGATTTCATGTTTGCTCCCGTACTAAAAGTTGTTCAGTTTGATGCTCTGAACCATCCCTGAAAGTTTCGGAACGGTAAAAAAAATCATCCAGTATATTATAACGAATTTATAAGAAAAACTATCACGGCTATGTAGGCTTTACAAGTTAACGAGTTTTAGTCGTATCGACCAACTTAAAAAATGTACTTGGAGTCGTTTACAACGGAGAATAAAACAATAACACTGGTCAAGTGCGAGTCGGGCTACTCGCGCACAGAGGGTTCCGTACCACACCACCACAGAACAGAACATTATTAACTTTTTTGTCCGGGACCTTTAGCGCAAGACCGACACACACTTAGCCAGTTTTTAGTATTTGTTGTTATTCTGTAGAGTTTGCTCTATAATCACACTAAGTTTAACGCTTGTATGTATTACCGTTTTTACGATAGAGCGTGAATAAAAAAAGTTGATAAAAACTAGTTTCTTGTTGAGAACCCCCCTTAATTTTTAACTTTTTGAAATTTTTATTATTTGTTAACAAATCCGCCGTAATAACGCATAATCTGAGAAAATTTCAACTATCTAGCTATTGCGGTTCAAAAGTTACAGCCCTAAATAGGTAGGACAGACGGACGGACGGACGGACAGACGGACGGACGGACGGACAGACGGACAGACGGACAGACGGACAGACGGACAGACGGACGGACGGACGGACGGACAGACGGACGGACGGACGGACGGACGGACAACGTAGGCTTTGTAATAAAGGTCCCGTTTTCACCCTTTGGGTACGGAACCCTAAAAAGCCCCCTTCTAAGTCCATAATATTGTGACCGGCAACTACGGAACCCTACACTGCGTGTGGCCCGACACGCACTTGGCAGGTTTTTTAATACATAAATGAACATTCACTGTACAAAATGTCTATGAATTCAAATATACGTCTTTCATATTAAAAACCAGTTAAAATCATAATAATATCGACTCATTGCTCGTTAAAATTAAGGAACCGAGAAAAACTTCTTATATTGGTGTGCGTAGCAACAGCATTATACAACTTATCTCTGACACCATGCACGGGAATTTATTAGCTAATGGTTGGCTGATATTTTTGTCGACGCGTTCGCAGCTTCGAATGTCCATCTAGACATAATATTATACTATATCTAAGCTGTCAGTTAAGTTTGTAAGATTGTAACGTCATCCTTCCAGTGTCTGAAAAAATGCCCCATTCAACAAAATTTTTCTAAAAAGAAAAGGAAATTTAGCTTGAATTATAAATATGCATTGTGCGCACCAATAATGTAGTAAAAGCACAACGGCAACGTGGCAGTGACGTCTTTTGTCTGGCAAAGTGTTGATGTAAACAAATCAAATTTTATTTTGCGTTATTTCTTGTAATCTAGAAGCAAATACAATTGATAGTTAAATCGAATTCAGAATGTCAATAACAAAAAGAACAATACGAATAGTAGTCAGCCAGTAATTCAACCTGCCAATCACTGGTTGTCAATCTCTTAGGTCTTTTTTACTGCAATGACGCGCGACGTACCGTAGTACGGTTGAAATGGAAATAAAAAGATATATTTACGGAACCATTGGTGCAAGAGTCCGTCTCGTACTTGCCGTTTTTTTTATCTATTATTGCGATACTAAAATAATTAATATTTAATGTAGTTTTCATAATTTTAGTAGGTACGAGCTTTTACCCGCGACTTCGTCCGCATAAATTATATACAAGATTTTAAGTCAGAAGATAAGCTATCAAACAAAAAAAGTTTCATCAAAATCGGTTCAGTAGTTTTTGCGTGATACTCGAACAAACAAACACCCAAACAAACAAACAAACAAACAAACAAACAAACAAACAAACAAACAAACAGACAGACAAAAAATCCAAAAATTGGTGATTTTGAATCAGGGACGGGTAAAAACCATGTCGTAATTTTTTTTTGTAAATATCTTCAATGTACAGACACATTTCTGGTACAGTTTTATAATAGCTTAGATTGCAAAGGCTATAAACTCAACAGACTAGCATAATTTTAGTTGAAAAGCATAACGTTCTGCAACTTTTTTTTTAAATATTTCTTCGTCTCCGAAAATTTTCAAGGTACCTTAATAGTCCTGTGTCATGGCTTAACCAATAATTAATTACAGCGCCATCTAACGGAACTATCCGGGACCAACACTTAACGTGCCTTCCGAAGGCGCTCGACATTAAATGCCACAACGTTATGGTCACATATCCAGAACCTAATTAGGTACTTATTATTTTATTTTTAAAACATAACGAATGCAAAGGCAAGGAGGCAAGCCTATGTTAAATATAAATTTATAATATTTAAATCCACAAAGCTTGAATAGGTTAGGTTAAGTACCTAAACATTATACTAGATTAAAATATCTCACACATTTCACTAATTATGTCAGTGGCATTAAGTCATTCATATAAACACATTATCAGTTTTGTAGTAGTTTGTAGTTGAAGATAACCCTTTAAGCTAATTATGCATTTTGTAGTTAGATAAATAAATACTTCATTAGATCGGAATAAACTTATTATAACATAGAATTTACTTATAGTTGTAAACGCGTAGCTTCGATTCCTTTTCGTTTTCCAGTTGGTACAATTTTATTTAGAATATTTATCTTTTGAAACATGCCGTGTTATGTTATGGAAGGGTTATTAAAAACTGAAAAAAAAACTACTTTCATACAATGATCCTCGATTTAATAAGTTTAACTGATTCATTTTGGAATAAAGATAATTTCAATAAAATTTTGGACTATTAAACTACTCCATGTTTTACCCAATATGAATTTATTTGGTAAATGAATATAAGTAGGTACTTGATATATTTTTTGTCTGATATACTCAAACATTGTGATATTTAACGCCGCTATCAAATAATAAAGAAATATGTTAAAATAAGCATTAAATAAAAAAGTATGTTAATGCGCATGACGTACGGAATCACTTAAAATAGCGTTTTGTATGACTCTACTGGAAAACAAAACTAGTTAGTTGTACTCATACAAATTAATGGTCCCACATAGGGGGTTTCAGCCATAAACCATGGTGCTACGACATTTTTACGATACTGCGTGACTGGCCACGCACTATCCGAGATCTTGATTTTATTTGTTGTTTAAAATTCCGATGTTTAGGAGATGAAATGTTTAGTGGTCGTGATTTAAGTGTTAGGATAAAGTCTTTATGTATGTTATTATATTTTGTAATCTTCACAAATTCCCATTCGAATAGCAAATGAGTGAAATTTTATACCATTGCTTATTTTAAAAGTTTTAACAGAATATTCAAAGCTATTTCGCAGCGGACATTTTACAAAATGCTTATCTAAAACATCATAAACTTGATTTTAAATTGCTTAAGAAAGTGACAGTGACAGGGCGAGTAGTCCGGCTAGTTTATAGCCAATTTACGCCTAGTGAAGATGGTCATCTATTTATTGTGAATTTTTAATAGTGTTTGTTTCACGTGTAGTGGCGAGTAGCACGACGATATAACGCGCGCTTTCGTTTTTTGTAAAAACGTATAATATTATATTTATCCTCCCGAAGCGGACGTTTTAATATGAAATATTTTGCAATTGTTCTCTTTTATGAAAGGGTAAAAGCTGTATTTTGTATCTCGCCTTATAAAACATAAATATACAAAAATTATCCTGTGAAAATACCTAATGTCTTCTAAAATAATGGGAAAGATACAATAAACAAACGTGTAAAATATAAATTCAACATTATCTATATCTAGACTATTATAAAACTGTAACAGAAGTGTGTCTGTACATTGAAGATATTTACAAAAAAAAGATTGCGATATGATTTTTAGATGTCCCTGATTCCAAATCACCAATTTTTGGATTTTTTGTCTGTCTGTTTGTTTGTTTGTTTGTTTGTTTGTTTGTTTGGGTGTTTGTTTGTTCGAGTATCACGCAAAAACTACTGAACCGATTTTGATGAAACTTTTTTTGTTTGATAGCTTATCATCTGACTTAAAATCTGGTATATAATTTATGCGGACGAAGTCGCGGGTAAAAGCTCGTATAATATATAAATGAATCCCTGTTTCCCTGGGTCACATCATCAGCATCATGCCAGGGAAGGTTTATTAAAAAAAACTGAAAAGCGGTACGAAGTTCGCCGGGTCAGTTAGTATTTTATTTATAAACGAGCTTTTACCCGCGACTTCGTCCGCATAAATTATACCTATACCAGATTTTAAGTCAGATCATAAGCTATCAAACAAAATAAGTTTCATCAAAATCGGTTCAGTAGTTTTTGCGTGATGCTCGAACAAACAAATACATAAACAAACAAGCTAATAGACAAAAAGTCAAATTTGTGATTTCAGATCAGGGAAGCCTAAAAACGTAGCTAAAAACCATATCGTAATCTTTTTTTTGTAATAATCTTCAATCTTCAAATCTCTACATTGAAGATATCTTGGACAATGTCACACAAATTATCTAGTCACATTTAAAGTACCAGAATCTAGCCTGGACTAGATATTTACAAAAAAAAGATCGTACTGTTACATTTTAGACACTTCTGTTACATTTTATAATAGTTTAGATGTTACCATGTCCATTGTTTAAAACTATAGCTAAAAGCTGTTCTAATCTGATTAGATTTCATATCGGCAACATGTAGGTGACCATTTCTCTGTAGTACCACTGAATATCAAGCAAAGGAAAAGTCTGCCAATTCAAAGATTAATTCCTTTTGACGATGTGATGGAACTGTGCAATTGAAATAGGCAATCATAAATAAATGAAAAAACTTGTCTCCTATCTGGTGACGAAGTTTGTCTGCCGATGTTTTTTTATTTTTACTGAAGTGGAAATATTTAGCTGGAAATAACCTTTACTTTTGATTGCCTTTGAAAGTAGAAAACATATTATGGAGATACGCATCTTTCTACTGCTGATTTGACTTTCAAAAATCGCACTCCTGGATTATGATTTTTGATTCCTGTGAAATAAGAATACAGAATTTTTTTATTTTTGACGTCAATACAGTAGAACGTCATTGCTTGACATGCCATGCCCATAATAGAAAAATAAAAAACAACGGCTTGCACTCCGGGAGTGCCGGCAGAAGTGAAAACTAAGAGATCTTACGTCTTACGAATGTCACGTGATCTTACGTCATCGTCTTACCAATTTTGTCTTATGAATTTTCGATCAGGATCAGGGTGACGTCACTGTCCTGACGCGAGTTTAACATTTTTTACCCATCGAAAGAAGTTTTCACTTCAAAAACAAGTTGAATCACTGTAGGCTTAGCTTATATCGATCTCTTCTAATAAGTCAAGTTGCGAAACCATTAGGACGTCCATTACATTACTCTCTGCTAAAGTGTCGAAACAGCAAATAACATCTGTTTGGTAAATGTAAAATGGTAAATTAGCATCTGCCTACGTGCTCTTCCTACGAAGATAATGGTTACGACTAACAGCTAGTATATTATTAACAATATATTAGGCAATCACACCCAACACCCTTTGTTTCGACAGGGAATTCGGAAAATTAGGTTACGGCGATCTTGCATGCGATTAGCATAAGTCCATGAGAAAAAGATGAATACCTGCATGGGTAGCCTGCCACCGTGATACAGCGTTATCACACCTTCGCTCTCTTTCTATATGCGCGCGAACGAACGAGATAAAAAACGTGATACAGCCGTATCACGTGTAGCATGCTACGGCTTCAGATGAAGTCAAAGTCAAAATAATGTATTCAATATAGGAACTTGAAATGTCAAATCTTTGTATTGAAGCTATACACCGACACCGTGTCGAAACGTGTAGTCGCTGTAGTGAAGATGCGACCAGCAACATAACACGACTTATAACGTCTTCTTAAGCTTAGGTTATGTATACAGTTAAACAAAGAGTGAGAGTCTATTTAATTTAATAATCAATAGGTAGGTACTATACACTAAACTTAATAATGACACTCATGATGATGGTTAAAATGGAGAAGAGTAGTTTTCTTCAATAATGGTAGATTTGATGTTTATTAGAATTTCAACTGCTAGGCGGTGATGGAGAAATCTGTTGGAACTAATTAGGTTTGTACAAAGCGATAAATTAGCAACTCTACGAATGCAAGAGGAATACTAATAATTACGTGCCGCCGCATTCTAAATTGAATTATTTCTGACCTCCATATTGAATCTTATCGCGCTTTTAATTAATGTACACATTTGCAGTATTTTAAATCAGTTTTGTAGATTAAAAGGTTATGCGGATTGCAGAACACGAACTTGACGAAAAAGGTGATTGTCGAAAGTCGTGTCGATCAGTTGTGTTTACTTGACACTTTTTGTGGCAACCATTTCGATTTTGTTGCTGAATAGAGATAGCTTAGACCTCTTATAAAATTTATTCTACCAATTTATCGGCGTTATCAATGCCAAATTACAGATTTCTAGTACTAAG
This sequence comes from Agonopterix subpropinquella, assembly GCA_922987775.1. Classification (NCBI taxonomy): domain Eukaryota; kingdom Metazoa; phylum Arthropoda; class Insecta; order Lepidoptera; family Depressariidae; genus Agonopterix; species Agonopterix subpropinquella. Next base: position 48,686,798 of record OV277693.1, on the reverse strand, counting down.
CGTCTCTGAGCTAAGCTGCGGACAGACGGACGGACATGCCGAAACTATAAAGGTTCCTTGTTGACTACGAAACCTTAAACACTACCATAATATATTATTTTTTTATTTAACATAAAGATTTTGTGAATATGACTAACTTATGTGCCTAAAATAGGTGTTTGCGGGCCTTATCCTCATCACTCCAAATCCTCATAATCCTCATTATTACATTAATGCATCTCTACATTTAACCTGATAATAGCATAATTATAAAAAACGCCAAGGAAAACAATTCTATAATAAATTATATTGAAGATCGATGAATTTAAATGTTAATCATGATTCGTAATACCGACTTTCCCGAATTTAGATTTCAGAAGAAACCGAGACAATTTTGTCGGATCATACATTTTTTATTTCACTTTGTAACATTCTTGACCAAACATTAAATCTTAAACAAACATTAAAGCGAGACGAGTGACATCATCTTGCGCTTGAGCACGCGTAGTACTCTATAGTCACTCTGTTTAAATTGTGATCTAAATAGCAAACGACAAGCGATTTAAAATCAAAACAAGTGTTTTAATCTACGTCCTGTAACTTCAGCTTCTGTTAAACATAGTCTTCTCACAGGTTGGACGCATATTCTTAGTTACACCAGCTGTGGAAGCGATTTTGTACGTCTGAAATTGTATTTTTTAGGGTCCCGAAGTCAACAAGGAACCCTTATAGTTTCGCCATGTCCGTCCGTCTGTCCGTCTGTCCGTCTGTCCGCGGCTTAGCTCAGAGACGCTTAGTGCTAGAAAGCTGTAATTTGGCATGGATATACATATTAATCAAGCCGACAAAGTGGTAAAATAAAATCATGAAAATTTATTTTTAGGCTACCTCCCCTACACGCGAAGTGGGAATGGATTTTTTTTTCTCGTCTACCATTGCGTTTACCCCATGGTGTGGGGTATCGTTGGATAGGTAATTTAAAAATATTATTATGGGTGTAGGAAAACCATTTTTCGATTTAGGGATCCGTTAGCGAAATATGCACCTGGCCAGTTATTGTTATCTCAGCTTCTACTGGATCAATTTATGATCTACTAGTGGCCCGTCCCGGCTTCGCACGGGTGGACGTCTAATCTTTTCTAGCAATAAATATAGCCTATGTTACTCAGGGTGAATGCAGCTTTCTAATGGTGAAAGAATTTTTTAAATCGGCCCAGTACTTTTTGAGCCTATTCATTACAAACATACAAACATACAAAAATAGGTACAAATCTTTCCTCTTTATAATATTAGTGTAGATAACACTACTGGGCCGACTCCGGGTCCAAGTACTATCTATGTGCTTTTTCTTGACACACACGTTTACTCATACTAAATAAACAGGGCGACAACAGAGAGATAAAAAACAATTTAGACGTTGATGATTTCCTCTTATATTAGAATTTATATCAGTGTTTAACTGTTAATTTTTAAAAATCATTTGAAAAAAAAAAAATGTTGATTCATTTTTTCCACCAATGTGAGGAAAAGTTATTTAAAATACTGTAACAGCTTTCCAGAAAGTTTTTTAAACCCGCTGCCGCTTCCAACTTGGAACATTTCTTTAGGTCAAACGCGGACTAATGTGTTAGGTACGTTTGTTGAGATAAATTACAATCGCACTTACAAAATATTCACACAAAACCTAATCTTGTGGGACAATGTTTATTCTTTGCATTCTTGCTTGTGATGAGATTTCGGAGGTTGTTTTTAATAAGTAATTTCCTATCTATAGTGTGATAAAATAATGTAGCTTAGTGGATATTTGATGTCAATTATCGAACACCTGGTTTTTTCGTGTTTTGTCAAGTATTAGGTTAGCAGTTATGTACAAATGTACACAACACAAATGTATTGCGATCGATAACTAATACCGAACAAAAATCTTACAACCCCATTAGATGAGATTCTATGAAGCAACGTCAATTTATTTTTGAGGGAACCACGCCCGGAAATCATTTACGAATACATTTTGAAAGAGTTTGTTACATCGTACCTAAACTCCATGCTTCTTTACCCAATGTGAATTTAATGAATTTTAACCCATTCTTATTTCAACAAAATTATCTTAAAGGTCCTCCCTGCCTTTGTGAAAGTACTTATGTGCTGTTTGTTTTAGTCCACGAAGTTAAGTACCTTGGGCAACCCGCATCTATATTTTTGTGTGTAAGCGAATTTTGTCAGGGATGCCACCTATTTAGATAAACTTGGAGTGTAACACTTTATCTAAACACAAAATGTCACTCATTGGAGCCGTTTGAGCGAAACTAATTTTATATCTTAAAATATAAAAATCCAGTGTCATGATGTATGTTCCCAGTGAACTCTTCACCAAGTCAACCGATTTTGATGGAAGTTGGTATTTATGTGTATTTTGGTCCAACTTGAGAGATCGGTTAGTTTTTATGGCAGGACAACTTTTACTTCCTCGTGGACCCACTAATTTTTCCCACTGGTGGGTCCACGAGGAAACCTTGTTCCTCGTGGACCCACTACTACGTACCGATGCAAAAAATAACAATTCGAACGTCTGCCGGGTCAGCTAGTAAGTATAATTTAGGTTAACAATACAAGGAACAATTTACATTCGATTAGTTAAATAAGCAAGTTAAACACTAACTTGCCTCCATGAATGCGCACTGGGCCCAGGTGGTGTATGGCCCACTCCCTCTCATTCTCATCCTTATTAAGTATATAATGAAAAAAAGGTAAACTATTATGTACGTTTATTTTAGTTACGTACTCTCCCCCTAAGTATTTTTCACAGAGGTTAGTATCATGCACCGAAAAACAAAAATACATCGTATTGTTTGCCTAAAGTAACAGAGTCTTAAATCTTGTTTGTTCAAAATGTGGACAAGGGGCCGCACAAAAAGGTTTAGACACAAGTTGTATATTATTTAAACTTTAAACAAAGATTGTTATATTGTCCCGAGCTAAAATATTACAACCGATTTTAGCTTTCATTACTGTAGGACATATGAATTGTTTTGACAAAGCAAAGGAGTGAAATTATCTTTTATTTCTGTAAGCAAAGGAATATGCGAAATATATGGAATTTACTCTTCATGAGTTTACTTACTCCTTTTTAAATTAACATTTGCTGTTTTTAGTTATCTTAAAGTACCCAAAACAAAGCGCATTTTATCTCATATTAACTAAATAACAGTAGCCACAAAAGATAGATAAAATACCATAGCTTGATTCTCACTATTGTTCTATCATTTCCCATGGAAGTGCATTAACGGATGACATGTTGTCGTAAAGGTTCATCGATATAACGCAACAAATAGCTCCTACTAATATTCTGTGTACAAACATACACGTTCGAGTTCGTCTGTCGAGTTCATGTGATGTCGTTTTTTATTATTGACTAGCTATCCCGGCATGCATTGCAATGGGCCCTTTTTTAATAGTCGTTTTTTTGTCATAAAATTACCCGGGTATGCGCACAAAAACCCAATAAAGAAGATTGGCAGATTTGGACCCAGCCAGTTTTACGAAAACTAAAAGCCATTCAAGACTGCGGTCATAATTATTATACACAGAAAAAATTAAGGCTTTTTAAAAAAAAACTTCCACATCTCCAGAAGTCCGGATTCAAAAGTAGAAATTACCTAGTAGTAAAATCGACAAATCGTCCAAAAAGCAGTAGCAAAACGCAACCACGACGGCTATTTTCATCTAATTCATATATCTTCTATATTCTATATTCAATATCACTGAGGTATTTTTGGTCGTTACGGAACGGGCTTGGTTGAACTGATAGTGTGTGTGATTTCGTTTTCTTCCATTATCATAATATGGTACGGTTATCGTGAATTTTCATTAAAATAAACACAATGAATGCGTAGAAGATTGAGTGGACTATCTAATAAGAACGATTATGAGTTTCACACACTTGATACTAAAGATATCATAAGGAGAAATACATTTCCCCTCACTTCTACAGATTACAACCGATTTACGTTTTTGTTAGTTTTGTCTCACTCTACACGTATTACTAAGTTTCATTCATGTATGGGACATCTATGTCTGGGTCTCAAATTCTATGGCCTTCCGCCAAACTTCTTTTCATCACAATCGGTCAAATTGTTTCTGTCTTTTAATCTCAGATATAACAGCATACATTTCTATACAATAAATATTTAGATGTTGATGTTACGGTACAACGATGGTTTGTCTTTCTCGCAGATAAATGACATACTCCTCTAGAGTTTTTCTACACAATTTAATACTTCTACAATACAACTGCAGTCATAGAAGTATTAAGTATTTAAGAAAGATTTTTAATCTTGAACATTCAAGGCTTTCATCCTAAACTTTCCTAAGTTTAGGATGAAAGCCTTGAATGTTCAAGATTAAAAATCTTTCTTAAGAGACGACAAAAATTACGGTAGTCAGCTATGAAAGATAGTTTGGATTTTGGAATACGTAAACATATACAAATAGCACCGAAAACCAATAGTTGTGGTTGTTTAAGATCAAGAGATTCCCGAGCATCGCAGGCGCGGACAAATCCTCAGTAGCCACTATTTGTCACATTGTACAATGATTTGTCAAATTTTGTCTGATAAACCTACAGACAGAGTGCCTACCACAATTTCCCGATAAGAATCTTTAATTCATAAATAACGTTGAACGGTATTTGGTTAAATATTTTCTTAGATTATATTGAACTAAAAAAATGTTTTTAAGGGTTACGGGTCAGAAATGAATCAAATTAGCACAGGATCGAGAGGAAAGGCGTAGTAAAAAGGTGTGTTTTGATGTGGGTTGATTTGATTGCTACGAATCGAATTCTGATGGGATGAGCAACTACCATAAATATTAAACGTCATTATAAATAGGTCTTCGGTCTATAAGTACACGGACAAGTGGCGACACCCATTATTAATATCGCTTACGAAATGTGTGTTTCGTTTTGATGTCTGCTACAAGTCCTATCTCTCTCTAGTTTATTCTCAGACAGAAATTAAATCCGCAGAATAATAAAACTCTTAAAATAGATTTTTCTTCAATTGAATGTTCGTTAATCATACATTTAATAACATAAAGGGGTAGATGCATTTCCTCCACCCCCGCTCGACACCGCCCTATCCACCCACTTCCCTTTCAGAATATTCTATAGGTAGACAATTTACTCCACATGACTAGGTTTGAATTTAATGTGTGGGATGAATTCCTGTTGAATACACTATATTTCATTCCATGTTTCAACATCAGGTTTCAATTATAAATTGATAGCATTTAGGTTTAATTTTACAAAATAAGTGCTATATAATCATATAGCACTTATTTTGTAAAATACACAGTACAGTACAGTACGTTACAGTAGATTAATTCTTCCCATATTGATTAGGTATAGCAATAATGTTCCAACAAAGGAACAGAAGAAGGGAATAATATATTGAACTATTAAGCCATTGATTATTCACAGCAATAGCTAAGTACTACGCTCACCCACGCAAGAACCGAACTGTATCATTACAAAACTTACACAACGAGGTTGCATAAAAACGCATTCGAACCAATAGCTTCGGCCATGTTTTATTCATGGCGAATATATGCGTGTCTCATTGTATTCAAATGTGGTAAACTTTCGCCAATTATAATGATGCAGTTAGTGCTTTCGCGAGCAAAGACTGGGTTGTTTCTAGTCGGTGGGAGAGCTTTCGAAAATCCAAGGCAATGTCACAAAGTTGGTGAAGGATATCTTAAGAAAGCGACTAGCATGTTTAAAACAAGTCCTAAATAAAGGGCAAATTGAACTCGAATTACAAATACCTACATATCTATCGATAGAAATTAAAGACAATCGTCAGATTTGTTGATAACAGATGTTAACCTATGATATTTTTGTTGATGACAGTACATTTTGTTGGTAACAGCTATTAAATAGTAATAAACAGGTTTTATTCTGTAAATCATCTCTAATGAGTCGAAAATATTGGGTTGGCTAATTAACAATTAAATAAGTAAGTACTTAATTATTACTCAATGTTATATTAAACGTATTATGTATATAAAGAAATTATTCCGAATGTTAATAAGTGCAGCTATAAGTTGGATATAAAATGTTTAATCAACTTTTCTCAATCTCGCAAATCATTATATCCTGAATATACTAACTGCATGCAACCTTACCGCACTAGGCATGATATTTTTTTAATCAATTAAAAGAGAATTAAAATTTTTTTGATCGTAATGCATGATAAAAATCCCATTAGTGTATTGCTTATAATTGATTATTCTGTCTCAAAAGTTTTTGCTTTTAATTGTTTATATGTATACAGTGAACGTTTATATAAAACACCTGAACATCTCAAACCAGTTGCGCAAAGTCAAAATGCTAGCAGTCAATGCGTCCTGCCGTTTTTTTATCGTATTGACTCGCAATCTCGTTGCAATGTCGCTTGTGTTAAAAAAGCTTTAAGATAAGATAAGATCAAGCAACAAGCGAGGAGCGATAAAGTTTAAACTTATAGGGCTAGTTAAAACGGCAAGGGAATTTTTCGTTCTTTACAAAATACCCTATTTTTTTAGGGATTTTACTGTTGTTGTAAATTGTATGTCAAAGTGGTGAAACAACAATAATATTAATTTTGTTAAATTTTTTAATGAAAATATGTTTTGCTTTTTTGCTATAACTGCACGCTTCAAATATTGTTGGTAGTTCCAGCCAAGTTTCTCTTTATGATCGCAAGCTTTATATGCGTGCAAAATACGCTCTCAGTTTCTACCTTAATACAAACCAAATTATAACGAATTATTAAACGAATGCTTCTGTAAGTACGTAATGAAAACTGATAGTCGTTTCTCCTCACGTCCTCTGAATTGTACGGTAAATTGAAAGACTTATAATTGATGAGTTTAATTAGTTGTGATTGCTTGTAATCGCAGTGACATCAAAATAGTGAGAAGCTGTGACATCTTTGTGAGCCCACAATTATTGAGGAATTGGCTTTCCCTTCCAAAATTCTTGCAGAATTTGGATCTTGCTGATGTGATTTAAAAAAAAAGGAAATTTATTAATTTTTTAGGGTTCCGAAGTCAACAAGGAACCCTTATAGTTTCGCCATGTCCGTCCGTCTGTCCGTCTGTCCGTCTGTCCGCAGCTTAGCTCAAAGACGCTTAGTATTAGAAAGCTGTAATTTGGCATGGGTATCCATATTAATCAAGCCGATAAAGTGGTAAAATAAAATCATGAAAAATATTTTTTTAGGGTATCAGCTCCCACTCCACGCGAAGTGGGAATGGATTTTTTTTCTCGTCTATCCCATGGTGTTGGGTATCGTTGGATAGGTAATTTAAAAATATTATAGGTGCGGGAAAACTGTTTTTCGATTTAGGTATCCGTTAGCGAAATATTAAAGTTAGCTTTAAAGAGATTTTGTTAGACTCAAGTGTCTCCCCCCCTGCCAGCTAAACGGTTGATTCTGAATATGTGAAAAAATTAATGACAATAGTATACAGCGTGAAATTGATATCATTGGCATCCTTTTAAACTAAGAGTCTACCCATCAAACTGAACAACTTTTACTATGGAGCAAACCGATCGGAGCAACTAAAAAATCAGCTGTTCCATACTAAACTGCAATGCCTACTCGACTCAAATGTATGCAACAGCCGATTTTTGCCGATGTTTGCTCCCATAGTAAAAGTTGTTCAGTTTGATGGGTAGACTCTTAGTTTAAAAGGATGCCAATGATATCAATTTCATCCTGTATATAACGAAATTAAAAGGAAACCTATCACCGCTAGGTAGGCTTTACAAGTTTACGAGTAATAGTCGATCAACTTATAAAATTTAGTTTTTAGACTTTATTAGCCGGTTAATTAAACCGTAGTATAATATTAATGCGTAGGGGACCGCTATGAAATGATCATAGTTTTTTTATTCGTCAATCACTTGCGGTCCCCGACACCTTATTTGACCTAAAATATCGTAAAGAGAGTTAAAAAGTAAAACATACATTTGCTTACATAAAAAACAAATAGGTGACCGAATTATTTCTTATTTTTTAAATGTTTGTTTTTAGCGTAGGGGGTTGTTTAAATTTTTCATTTAATGTTATTTCATAATTTTTAAAATTACTAAAAAACTACTGAACCGATTTTAATGAAACAAGAATCTAAGAACTCTCCCGCAAAAATGAGCTTTCTATTAAAAAAAAACGCATCGAAATCGGTCCTCCCGTTTGGCTGCTACGATGCCACAGACAGACAGATCCACAGACCGACCGACATAGGCGTCAAACTTATAACACCCCTCTTTTGCGTCCTCCTTCTAAGTCCATATTATATTATGACGGGCAACTACGGAACCCTATACTGCGCGTGGTCCGACACGCACTTAACCAGTTTTTCACTTGTGAAATCGTTTATAAAATATGGTATTGAGCCGATATAAAAATGAAATGATATTTATTGCTACACAAAATATTATTAACAAATTCTGTAAACGTGAAATTAAACCTGCTTTTCGATATGGCAGCTCAAAGTCCTTCAATCAAGTTATTTGCATGGGTGTGGAAATTTTAATTACCTTTGATAACAATGTGAATCATTTGGCTGTTACAAAGCCCCGTGTTGGCTGCGCAAGATAACTACCAAAGTCTACTTACTGCTCAAACCACTATGAAAAGCTGATAGAGCTGGTCCAAATTGCATGTTAATCCCCTTTGGAAAACGAACGTCTATTTTTGTCAAAACATACTTTTGAATAATAGTTGTTCAACGCTCTTGTGTAACATAAAATATAGGATCCTTCCATAGCTGTCCCCAATATAGATATTTGGGTCGAGTAGGTTTGCAGTTTTGTATGGAACAGCAGTTTTTTTCTGTGTTATTCCATAGAGAAAGTTGTTTAGTTTGATGGTCTGACTATCCCCTTAAAAACCCGTCAGTATGTTAAGCAGGACCTTGTATTTACTCTACAAAATATCTTTAACATTTGATGCAAGTTTAGTCGATTGAGAGTCGAAGAAGGGATATTTAAAAGTGGGTTTGTCCAATTACAAAGTAGTCAGTTCCGAGTTCACCCTTTATGGCAATGTTGAATGAATTGAACAGACCACATATTACGTTTGTAGAAAAAGTAGCGGGCGTCTTACTGTAGCAGCAGAAAATAAATTTGCAAAATAAAATTAAGTCTTACATTGTCGATGTTGAATATTGATATGACAGCTGCGAAAATACAATTGTGAGAGTCTGAAATATCCAAAACCTTTTTGAGCACGAGGAAAGGGATTTCGCTTGCCAAAATTAAATGTGCCGTACCCGATACCGCGGTTTGACTTCTGTAATGTATTCTTGAGGTCACAAGAATGTGTAGTTTTTATGTTGCTAGCAAGTTTTGCGGGCCAAAAAATTTGTATGCCGTCATCATTTTTTTTGTACGGAATTTCATTTCAGAACCTAACAAAAAGGTTTTGTGAGTTGATTCCAAAAAATTTCCTACATCTTCATTACAGCCAATTAGTTTTCTACAAGCAAAAATCATTTTTAAAACAAATCAAGTTTGGGCTCCTCCTGGTACAAAATGGCTGAATGAAAAGAATGAAAAAATGGAAGAACATTTAAAAAAAACACGTTAAATGACTCTTAATATCGTCATATCTAACGTAACGAAATCAATGCAGTTTTGAGCTAATTTATATTTCCAAAATTCTTTCAGGATTGTTTTAAAAACAAGCCATAATTTGAATTATTTAAAACGTTAATGTTTAAAGTGTAAACCGAGATTTTGAAATCGACTTAACTTTTTCTATGCGTGTTTTTTTTTCTGCTGACCTTACACCAAAATTTCTTTCCAAAACATTGAATTGAATGCGGACGTGATTTTCTGAAACAGGACAAGTATCTTATTCACGAATTGTCCCCGAAAAAACAAAATAATGTAATGCAGGACTTGTGAATGGGAGTCCAAAAAGTTACTTGGATTCCCAGAGGACATTGTCTGTTTAAGTTTTTAAGACGTGCGCTTAAAATACATAAAACATTTTCACATTGGTCAGTATGACGATTGAAAAAACCCTTGGCTTTAAGTAATCACATTCGTTCCGTTTATACGGCTCGGCTGCATGAAGTTAAATAAGTGCTTTCGACGAATTAATTGAGCGAGGAATGTAAATAAAAATTATAAATAATGTTATTCAGCTTATATACCTGCTATCTTGATAAAACAATAAAATAACAAAATACTTTTCAGTTTAAAAGTTACCAAGCTGTTTGCTGTTGCTGTTGTACTCGTGCACAAATTAATATTCGTTTTTATCAGAAACAGCAATATACTTACTAATTAAGTTTTATGATTGTGTGCCTACGTAAACACAATTCGAACTACAAACAAATACTGATATTTTATTAACCAATCTTTGCCAGAATTCTTCCAGAATGCTTTGTCTTATAGAGAAGGAAGATTATCGTAATTAAGAAGCATTTTGTATTTATTTTTATTTTATTGGAGAAATGAGAATAGGTTTAATATTGTCTTTTCTCCACTTTTTTGTAAGGAAGGTTGGCGCCTTATTTTACGCCGTTGTTTTTGGCGCGGCCAGCAACCAAACTTGAATATTTTATTTCAGAATAAAGTAACAAACAAAACTTATTAACATGTACATATCCCTATAATTTCAATTGTAAATAAGACTCAATGAATTGTGTTAATTAATGTTATAAAATTGTTTTGTTTTGTTATTATAGTTTTTTATAAAATTCTAATTTAATATTGTATAATTTAATATAATTTGATATTGTTATAAATATTTTACCTACATATTTTTTTACTTGCAATTTTAATTGCGTAATAGCGACTTTTACCTAATTCAATTTTTTTAAATAAATGTAATCTTTTAAATTTTCAACTTTTGGGCTATTCACCCAGTTTTGCTGTGCATGCAGTGCATGGGCATGTAATTTGTATGCCAAAACCAAACATGGAGGACTTTCTAAAACCTGACATCTACTGTAGTGTATACCATAACCTAGAAGTAAATCTAAATAAAACCAAATTAATTGAATTCAGACTCTATCAAAAACAACCAACAACAACAACAACCAACAAACAAACAAACAACCAAACAACCTTTAAACATAAATTACACATTGAAGAACACAACATTGGAATGCGTAAACTCATTTAAACTCCTAGGCCTAAATATTGATACAAATATAAACTGGAAACAACACATGATGGTAATCACCAATAAATTAATTATCTAGCTTCACATATGCGTTACTAGAGCTGAAAAAATCTACTGATGCTAAAAGTGCAAAATGGCCTATTATGCGTACGCTCACTCTTGGCTCCAATACGGAATTATACTATGGGGAAACAGTACGGACGCTACAGATTTGTTTATACTCCAAAAAAAAGTGTATTCGCATTATTACAAACATCAATCAAATGCAAAGCTACAGAACATATTTCACTAACTTAAAAATTCTCACTTTAACATGCTTATACATAATTGAAATTGCGAAATTTGTACGGAAAAACAACCATTTTTTTATTCAACGTAAGGAACTTTTCACCCGTCCCTATAATTTACGTAACCAACATCAACTAGCACTTCCTCAGTCTAATTTACAAATGCATCGGAAAGGACCTTATGCTATGTGCGTAAAGATTTATAATAAGCTTCCAGGCTACATCCAAAATGAACCTAAGTTTAGTACATTTCAAAATAAATTAAAGAGTTTTTTAGTAGAAAAAAGTTACACCCTATACATTGCAAGAATATTTTAGTGATAACTTCAAATAATACGGTTACACCCTTTCCATTGTTATCCTAGAAGACCATAAACTTTGGTCTGGATCTAGATCCTGTGTATAGAATTTATTTAATTCCGTTTAAGAAAATTGTTAAATTATTTTTATTAATTTTTATGTGTAGGTTATAAGTACAATTTATTTTATTTCAACTAATGCAAATTGTTAAAGTTTCATTTATTTTTTATTTTAATAACAGCTGAAAGATTCTATTGATAAAGTGTTATTAATCTGTGCTATGCACAATTTTTTTAAATTTTTATTATTTTTTGTTTTGGCTCCTAGCCTAGTAAATGTAAATGTATGTATTTTTTGTTGTTGTAAATGTCGATTCTTTTGTTGCCAAATTTGTTATTTTGTTATAATGTTGGTATATTTTGGTATTTCAGAAATCAGAAAGTTTATTCATTCATTTTAATAGTTTTAAGGTATAATTATTTTGCAGCCCTACCAGGGCTCATGTGTTGTACTAATATTTTTTTTAAGACCTTGTAAAACCACTTGAAAGCAATAAAGATATTATGATTATGATTATGATCATGTTTCACAAATAAATGATCCTTATTCTTATTCTTATTCCTAAACTCAGTCCGGACGGAGATATAAAGGCTTCAAGTTGAAAATATTACCATTTCGAGCATTTCAAGCCTTTATATCTCAGTTCGGACTGAGTTCCGAGATATTTGTAATAACAATTTTTGTTTTTAACCGTATTCTGAACTATAATATTCAATTTCAAATATTATTGATTTTAGACATGTTACAGCCATGTTGTGCTATTTCGAATCAAATTAAAGATTAAAAAATTCAGTCTCGGGCGGGACTTGAACCCGCACCCTTCCAAACCGGGGAAGAATAATAAAAAAATAATTAAATAATAATAATAAATAATAATTAAATAATAATAAAATTAAATTGATTAATAATATTCAAGTTTGATTGATGGCCGCGCTGAAAGAAAAAAGGCGCCATTTTTTGGCATAGGCTTTTGTTTTGGGATCATTGTTGAAAAAACAACAAACCCCGAATGAGTAATTACTGTGAATCTAAATCAAACACCGTTTCCATTTTTATGCAGCAAGCTCTAAAATATTAATACTTGCAAATATTATACACAGGCTTGGTGACTTAAAACATAGGTCTTTAACACTTAGTGCATGCACCAGTCTCCACATACAAATTACAATATGTACAATCTTTGCATACAACTTGATACAACAAAGAAGAAAGAAACATCCTCACTCTCTGACTCATTACTCTTTAGTTCATGTCTGTCGTCGACCTTAATTTTGCTAAGAACAGATTACCCCAAATCTAACCACCAAGAGAAGTCTAACGAAAGAGTAAATGAAACTGGACAATGAAGACAAGAGCAGTAAAAATTTAAATCAGAAAATGTCAGTTTTTAAGACTGGATACCTAATAATAATTTTATTCTGTTTACATTGATAAGTAATTAACAAGATTTTGTAAAGTTAACTTAAAATATCGGCTTCTGTAGTTGAATATTTCCTTTACTGCCCCATTAGGTATTGGAATGAATGAATGGAACTAATGTGCCTTTAAATAAAATAAGAGACCTACTTGAAACCTGTTTTTCTGTAAAGAGTGCAACATTTTAAACTGACGAATGACACAGGCAGTTTTTTCCAATTGAATTTCCACTGCGCATGCTCGTAAGACCCGTTTATTGAATTATGTATTGTGCGCAAGAGTTGAGGAAAAACGCGACTCAACGTCAAGATAAATTCGGTTTACTTGGTCGTTTTAATTTAATTGGTACTTAAATATGGATGATGCAAGATAAATCTGCTACTACTTGATTTAAAGTTTATTTTGATACAGATTGAGTACCGTAAAACTATACAACTATAATATAGTCCTAGGTTGCATGTATGGTCCAATTTTCCTGCCTTACTAAATTGCTACACATAAGCCATGTAACAATTTATAAACTCCTTTTGTAAAAAAAGATAAAGTGAACAGAAAAACTGATTAGATGGCGTTGTTTCGCAATTTGGGTAACTGAGTAGTGACCGAAAATTGGACCATACTTAGTACAGCTGCTTAGATAATTTATATAGGGACGAGTTACGCGTGTCATTCTACTAAGAAACATTTAGTTCTGCCACTTTTTGCGGGAGGCGAGGTAACATGAAATCCGCAACTTTGGATTTTATTCCCCATAAGTATAGATTCTAATTTTGAATGTTAAAAATCATGAAAAGTAGTCTCGTGTGAACCACAAACGTTCTAAGTTCAAAATTATTGTTTCGCTATTATAGGCTGTCTCGTTTAATGATTAGGTATAAAACTGGGTGTAAATGCACAAGATCAATTGTTCTTATACCGTGGCAGAGGGGAAATGCTACCGCAAGGCGAGTCCCTATATAAATTGTCTAAGTACAGCTGCGACTACAATCATGTTACAGGAATTCAAGATTATAATTAGACAAACATTAAAATTTCGTAGTAACGTCAACTTAACATCTGTTATAATTTACAATTTATATTCCCACATTATTAATCTATCCGACTTTAGTAAAACTCAATAAAAGGCGTGTAGAGTTGTATGCGAGCATTCCAAAGGATTTAAACGCACTTCTATATTTATTAGGATAATCCTCTTATGGTATACAGAGACACGGGTTGAGCTGAACTTTATGGTCGGCTACATAGGGTGTTGCAGTGATTCTTTATAACCACACTCGCCAAAAAAGATGGGTATTAAAAGTAGGTACAATTATGATATACTTGTGTATAATGACCAGTGATCAGAATAGGTAGAGTCTTAGACTAATTATATCGGGACGCGTAACCACGTGTCATTCTTCTAACAAACTTTCTGCCACTTTTTGCGGGGGGCGAGGTAACATGTTATCCGCAACTTTGTATTTTATTCCCTATGACTTTAGATTCTAATTTTGAATGTTCAAAATCATGTAAAGTAGTCTCGTGTAAACCCCAAACGTTCTAAGTTCAAAATTATTGTTTCGCTATTATAGGCTGTCTCTTTTAGTGATAAGGTATAAAATTGGGTGTAAATGCGCAAGATTAATTGATCTAATACCGTGGCAGAGGGAAAATGCTACCGCAAGGCCGGTCCGGATACAATTAGTCTAAGGGTAGAGTCGATTAGGTTAAAGGCGTAAATATTTGTGTGATGAATATTAATATTTGTATTCGATTCATGGGTGTTTGTATCTATACAGGGCGTAAAATTGTATGCGTTCTATATTAAACGGGGTGCACGCCCTTTATAGATGCCCTACACCTAGGAATCGAATAGAAGTATTAATATTCATCACACAAATATTTACGCCTTTAACCTAATCGACTCTACCTATTCCGATCACTGATAATGACCAACGGCCAGAGGTTGCCTAACCGAGTGGTGGTGAAGAGTAAAGGGGAAGTTTTTGCCCAGCAGTGGTTCAGCAGTGAGTCTATGACTCTTAAATTCCCAGTGTACCTTACAGATTTTGTCAAAGATAAGATTGAGAAATAAACTGTAGGGAACAGAATATAATAAATCCAAAATCAAGCAATCGTACGTAAATATGCCAATTCTATTACCATAGAATTAACTAATATACGAATTATTCTTATGCCATTACATACATACGTTATAAAAATACATAGAAGTATTTTAAATAACTTTTATTGTTATTATATCGAGATAGATCGAAATAGACCCAGAAAAAGGAGGAGATACAATACACAACTTGGAAGCCTTCTTGATGAAGAGTTAGTCGGTATTTGCACACAATAGAGAGGATTGAAGAATGAAAGTGGAGGCCTTTCTTAACCCAGCGGTGGAAGACAGATCACGTAGCGTAAAATAATTGTTATTATGCTTTACCTAAATTATCTATTGCAAAAAAAAAGCGTATCATTTCAACGTTATAATCATAAATATTAAGCATACCAAAACTTACCCAATAATGTAGGTATTATAAAACTTTTACCTCAATTTTATAACAGCCTGTATAAAATAAGATGGTTCCTAAAGTATTTAAGGACTAAAGAATTTTGATGGAGAGCATTAAAATCTGTCGGTAGCCAGTTTATAAAAACTTATTTGTCGGTAGATAAATCGGTCATCGATTTCATAGCTTTTTTAACGTGTCTCTATTATTCGAGGAAGTATTTTAATTGTATAATCCATAAGCAACAAAGTAATGATGTCGATGTGATTTCATTTTGTATAGCTGTTATAGTAAAAACCCGTTTTTAGTAAGAACGTGTCGCTCGCTACCTGTTACCGCGCTCCATACAAACGAAGTTTAATTCTATTTTTAATAGCTTCTACCCGCGACTTCGTCAGCATGGATTTTGGAAAACTTCAACACCCCTTTGCACCCTTTTAGGGTGAAGCCAAACGAGCGTCATTTTGTGATTTTGAGTCCGTTTCATATAAAGGCTGAGGTCATAGACAATGCATTCCCGGATTTTATATGAAACGGACTCAAAATACGCGACTCACAACTCACAAAATTACGCTTGTTTGGCTTCACCCTTAGGGGTTGATTTTGCAAAATCCTAATTAAGTGCACCCCTACATACATCCTATGTAAAATGATTAAAAGATTGCCTCGTTCATATAAACTTCATGTAAGATATTATTTTATAAATTATTGTATAAATAAGAGTGAATAATAATATTTTATACGAGCTTTAACCCGCGACTTCGTCCGCATAAATTATATACCAGATTTTAAGTCAGATGATAAGCTATCAAATAAAAATAGTTTCATCAAAATCGGTTCAGTAGTTTTTGCGTGATACTCGAACAAACAAACAAACAGACAGACAAAAAATCCAAAAATTTGTGATTTGGAATCAGGGACAGGAAAAAACCATGTCTTAATTTTTTTTTGTAAATATCTTCAATGTACAGACAAATTTCTGTTACAGTTTTATAATAGTATAGATATAGCTAAACCAATTCATTAATAAACATTGCGTTACATATTAAACGTGGTGCTGCAGACCATCAAACTAAATAATTTTCACTATGAACACTTGTAAACTTCAGAGAGCTACTTCCACAGTATCATTCTTATGGTATTTCGCTGTGGGGCCATGCTACAGATGTTGATCCTTCAAAAGCGGGCAATTCGAGAGATTTATAATCTGCGTTGACGAGATCTTTTTAAAGATATCAGTATTTTGAGTTTCTACAGTATAATTTACGAAAATATTTTATACGTTCGGAAAAATTTGTCTCTCTTTCACAAAAACAGTAACGTTCATAATTACAATACATCTTTCATGGGGCACTGTATACGCTTTTATAATAAGATACCAGAGGATACCTATTCTAATCTTACAAGACAAAAAGTTCAAGTCCCATGTTAAACAAGTCCTCTGCAAAAAAAAGGTTACTATAAACTCGATGATTATTTGAATGACCAAAATGTCTTGTCTTGACAATTTTACACTATGTAATGCAATATTGTATTTTAATTGTACTTTTTGTACATTTTATTTGTTTAAAATATGTGTGTTGTAGAGTTTCTAGCCGCATCTTCTCTCAACGAAACACCTTCCGACGCGGTGGTAGAGTCAAAAATGACGTCAAAAAGCTATCTATGTGATATTATTCTGAATAAAAAATTTTGAATTTTGAAATATCGTCATCATGAAAAAAAACCTCTGTTCCATACATTTGGTTCGAGTATCGGTTGACGTTTCTCCAGTCCGCCTCTAATTATTTTCATTGTTTTATGTGTTTTATAATTATTATTTTCTTAAATCTAATTTTTCGCATTAACTATAAAACTATAATCTCTGCGTGTCTCATACATTGAAAATATTTGTAAAATAAAGGACAAATTATTAAAATTTACGTTCGGCGTACAATAACTTACTGGATCAAAATCAAAGGATAATTCAGTCGACCAAATCCTTTGATATTTATGTTTGCGTTTCCACGTCCAGTATTTTAACAATGAAAGCAAAATGAACTCGAATGTACGCAGATGTATTTAAACAACGTACACGTGTATCTAGAAAAATAAATAAATATAGGTGGAGTAAAAATGCAATATCGGAGAGCTTACCTACGCTATAGTTTTTTTTTATTTACGTTACGTTAACAAAGGGTATTCTCGACTTTTAATCGTCTTTACAATTACGACCCTATATCCAATTACAGAGATTATCTAAAAAAGTAATCATATACATATAAATAGAGCTATTGTTTGGTCGTCGATCGACGGTTTAACCCCTACGAAGAACATTAAGTTAAGAAAATCCGTATTAAGTAGTCATGCATGCAAACTCATGTTAATATTTATAATTATGTTTAAATGTGATGTTGTTACTGTCATTAGCAGTTAAATGTGAGAGACAAATGTATAAGTAACTATAAATACGATTAAGCATTATTGTGAAAAGGCTAAGTAGGTAGAGTACCTAAAGTTTCTGAAATTACGAAGATTTATATTTCCTCATGTAACGGTATGTGTTTTATAAAATGAATTATAAGTTTGTAAAGGGTACCGTTGAAAGAAAATTACTTTGAATGAGTAATTAAGTATTTATAGTGACTGTAGAAAGCTAGAAATGTGAATCGGTCGCAAAATGATATTGATTCAATAATAATTAATTAGGTATACCTATATTAAGTAAAAATAATCAGTTAATTATAATTATTTGATATATTTAACTTATTATTTGAACATAACTGAACACTTAATTAAAGTTAAATAGAGATTACTAGTTTAGTTTACATCTTTAGAAAACAATAAATTTTAACGCTTTGTTTTACTTACGACGTACGGTATACGCAATAATATACCTAGTGAAGTTTGACTCTGCGTTGTTATAACTTCGTACAGCGCGCGACGTATGCGACGTTGCATTGCCGTCTGGAGCGGGTGGCGGAAATCAAGCAAGTACATCGGTCGGTATTTATCTCAAAACCTATGGCCGAGTGACGGAGGCCCTTTAGTTTGTAGCAATGTTTCAATAGAAACAGGTAAATGTAAAGATTTCAGTAAAATAATTAATAATGCGTTTGGCCGTTATTTTATTAGTGAACATTTCATTACTCCATGACAAGAACATAGCAACAAAGGTCGAAAATTAAAAGGCGCAGTCAACACTTGCCCGGACTGTAATATAGCGTATTTTTAAAGTTTATTATTGTGATAGAGTCAGGCGGATGTGCGACCATTGTCTGTTTGCCTATTCACCAGGATTTAATGGAAGGTCCCTTGTTTCGAACCCTTTATTTCATTTTTGATCGTATTTTTTAATCGAATACTTCGTTTCTGTAAATCATAAACTGCATAGTCACAATTTGAGGCGTTAGGTCATAAATTTTCGACAAATAGGTAGACACAATACACGACAAACGGTGGATGGAGCCGGTTCAAGACAGGGATGCATGGAGGAAAGGAGGAGACCTTTGCCCATCAGTGCGATGAAATTGGTGAACGAAAATAGGCACCTACCTACACAAAATAAAATGGCTCATTGTGATTAGGTAAATTAATTATTAAGTAATATTGTGATTAACTAAATATTAAGAAGCAAAATCGCCAAGAAATGTCAAAAACACCAGTTCGATTTATTATTAGGTACATATTGATATCGATTTAATCGAGCCTGAATTAACCTAACCTGGTCAGATGTAACTACCCGAATTAGACGATCATGCATGAACATACGGTTGAATGTCGACGAACCGAGAGAGGTTTGTCAGGATCGTAGCAAAGCAAGTGACGTTATTTTGTCTCTGCCTACCCAAAGGGGAATATGTATGTAGATTGTAGAGGTAGGTATGTGAAATCACTTTTTTAACATTTAATATTTATTTATTTGCAAATCACAAGCTATTTGGATGTTATCTAAACTATTATAAAACTGTAACAGAAGTGTGTCTGTACATTGAAGATATTTACAAAAAAAAGATTACGATATGATTTTTAGATGTACCTGATTCCAAATCACAAATTTTTGGATTTTTTGTCTGTCTGCTTGTTTGTTTGTTTGTTTGTTCGTTTGTTTGTTTGTTTGTTTGGGTGTTTGTTTGTTCGAGTACCACGCAAAAACTACTGAACCGATTTTGATGAAACTTTTTTTGTTTGATAGCTTATCATCTGACTTAAAATCTGGTATATAATTTATGCGGACGAAGTCGCAGGTAAAAGCTCGTATAATATAAAGTTGGTACAGGTTACGCCCTGTAAGGGCACAGCAAAACGTAAAGGGCTACTAGTTGTCATCATTAATAATTACATAATTAGTCAATAACAAATTATAGTATCAGTTAATTCAAATCACAATGTCAACGTTATAATTATAATGTTAATATGTTAAAAATTATAGTGAAAAACCGGCCAAGTACGAGTCGGACTCGCGCACCCAGGGTTCCGTACTACCATACAATATAATTTGGGGTCTCTATTTACCTACGAAACAAATTTTGTTGCATGAAAGAAATTAATTCATTGGCTCATACTTGGTTGGCCGGTTTTTTTGTGTTGTTTTACTTTAGATTTTCTCTATAATCACACCAAGTTCGACGCTTGTATGTATAAGGCGCCGCCCACCTTATAAAGTCCTTTACCCTCAGAAAAATCTAAAGTATTGAAGAAACAATTATATCCCATCAAAAACATTTCATGTAAAAAAATGGCAAAGACTCACAATCCTTTTACTCTTCAAAAGTTATGACAATTCAAATAATACAATTAAACATTTTATTATTTGAAATTATGTTAGCTTCAAATCTTTGTAATTTAAAATAAATGTTTTAGTTTGAAAATTCTACAGTATAATTACTAACCCAACAAAAAATACTGTTTCTGTTTTAGTGGTTTGATTGACATCAATCCATCACCAAGACATAAATAATTATTTCAATAAGCAGCATACTTTTTTATTTTCTATAATTATTGACATCGGTAGATATTCAAATACAGCACATCAGCGTAAGCGAAAAATTCTTCGTCTATGACATCACTACATTGAAATAACTTGACATGATGACTTTACGTTGGCTATGAATGATATCCACGAACATAGTCTCTGTCCACGAACAGGGTCCACGAAGTATTTGCAGCAAAGAGATTATAAAGAGATCCTTCCTCTGAGATTTGTAGGTAAAGTGAGCACTAAGAAGTTTGAAGTTTGGACAAACTTAACTTTGCGGTGGAAAAGTTTTTCTCCCATATAATCGATCTGTTCGATCTATACCACGGTTGATGCTCCAACTGAAAATGTAAGTTTGTAACCGAAAAATATGTTTTTATGCTATTTTTATGTGATATGACTACAAATTAACTATTTTCGGATTTTTTCCCTTACTTGTGCTTTGAGACCTAGCTTCTTCCAAATTTCATGATTCTGTGTCAACGGGAAGTACCTAAGTAGGTTTTGGTTTGCGAGCTGCTAGTATGAAAATTTGATAACAAATGTTCGTGTCTTTTGATTGAGTTGACTTGGAAGCTTGAATTTTTTACTCCACCAAGGGACCGGAGATCTTAGTATTTGTTATTAAGTTCAACTTGATACCTCCACCCGTTTCAGAGAAAAAGGGTCTTGACAGACAAACAGACAGACAGACAGACGGACAACAAAGTGATCTTATAAGGGCTCCGTTTTTTCCTTTTGAGGTACGGAACCCTAAAAATTAAAATGAATAAGTAACATCGTAAGTCAAAATTAATTGCTTGTCGTAGAGTCATCAAAGCATTTATGTATCTAGTTTATCGTCAAAGAATTCTAAAATATTGTAGTAGGATTTATTCAAAAGAAAATGTTTAAGGTGATTGGTTTTTTAATGATTTATATAATTTGGAATGTGGGTATATATTTTAATTACCATGTGGTGGGGGCCAGAAGAAACAAGGTACATTTTTGTGGAAAGTCTAAATAATTTATTTAAATTTCGATTATTTCATCTGTTATTGATCATTGGGGAGTACAAATTCATATTTTTCCTGACAAATTTACATGACTCCAAAATATAAACGGACGTGAGTGTCAATATCTGGTGCTTCACAAAGTAAGGTCTACAAGACACCATTTGGTCGATATTTGTTATAATTCTGATGCATTTTTTTTGAAGGACGAGAACATCTCCTACTTCACAACAATTTCCCCACAGAACTATTCCGTACGAGAGCCTTGAATGGTAGGCTGCGAGAGTAGTCTTTAAGTCTGTATACGAATAATGACTTTAGCCGCATTTTTAATGACCGACTAAGTATCATAAGTTACATCATTACCATTTACCAATAACACGTAATAAAATATTGAATTTGTTATTTAAAAGTTAATCATTTGGGGAAAACGTTTCGATTCAAATAACATACCCATAAAATACCAAGAGCCGTTCGCCCAACCAATAGGTGACCCAATGTTACCAAAAAATAAAGCAAAATTAAATCATAATTATGATGTCCAGCTATTTATTTACTTTATAACATTTTATTGTACACACGTATTGGTAGTATTGATACTTGATTGATATAAATAAAAGAGAGAATATATCGTACAATAATAGATTTTATCTAAAGTAAGTCTAAATTAATTTTATTTTCTCATGCTATCCTGATAAGTACGCTTATAATCGTTTCGAAGTGAATTATTATTCTATTAACAAGCATTTCTCTCTAATTTACTATCATACCTACAGGTACAGACTTTAAATCAAAGATCTCATTAAGTTTTTTAAGTAGTTTCCTTTAAATTTATATTTATGTCCATCGTGTTAAGTTTTTACTGTAATGGTTTGTGAACACAACAACATGATGCTACGAAGAAATGTTTTTATAAAATGTTTTTTTAGTCTAAGCAAGCTAAGATTAAGAAGAAAATGAAGTTCTTTGTGTTGTTTATAACGTAGGATTCATCTTGTCAAACCTGCGCTAGGTAGGTAAGGGGTTTCTTTTATGTAATCTACTCACTTGCCGTGCTCTCTCTACTCTAGTGCTTTCTTGGGATCATTACAATGTATGTGCCTGTGACCGTTATTTATTTATTTATTTATTTACTTTATTTATTTTACCTAAGATTAGAGCATTTCAAAAACGCTTTTGGAACAGAAGGTTAGGTCATTTAGCAAATTACACTAACATTTTATCATATTCATTTTATCAAACTATTCATTTTATCAAAATGAATATTGTTTGTAGATGAAAGCTTTTCTCCGTGATTCCGTGAACTTCGTGCGACTTCGTCCGCGTGGATTACCCCTTTAGGGGTCGATTTTCGAATCGCAATCCTTTCTTTGTGCCACCCCTCTGTAGAATATAATATATTCAACATGTTTCTATCTGTCCTTTGTATGTCAGTCACGGAACT
This sequence comes from Agonopterix subpropinquella, assembly GCA_922987775.1. NCBI lineage: Eukaryota > Metazoa > Arthropoda > Insecta > Lepidoptera > Depressariidae > Agonopterix > Agonopterix subpropinquella. The sequence continues at coordinate 48,663,682 of OV277693.1, read as the reverse complement.
CTTTGCTTTATCAAAGTTATGAACTTTTTCTACGCCAGGTTTTATCAAAATCATTATAGCCGCAACGTTTGCCCTGTTAATTCGATGAATGCATCTACACGGTGCATTCGATAAACTCGCGAGTATCTTAAGTCAATTTAACTCAGGTTTTGTTATTCAGGCTAATCATGATAAACAGCGTTAAGACTTCGCCGACAAATTGATGTGTGATATGGATGCATGGCTGCAGTATAATTGGCCCTATTCAGCTGGAAAGAAGCTCCAAGACTTAAATTATGTTATCTCTCATCTCTTGTCTTATTTAGTACTTTTAAGATAATGTCCGTTTATTATACTGTTTCTTTTTATTTATGTTACGCATTGGTATTTTGGTAATGAGCTCATTGAGTTCGAACGGTACAATATTCCATGTACATTATTATGTTTCCAAGGGTTTTGTATTTTCTTTATCGTAAAAACAGCAATACATTATAAGCGTCAAATTGTGCGTCGTTGGTGTGGTTATCAATCATACTCTAAAGTATACAGCACATAATATAACCCTCCTTCTGGCGCAGTCGGGTAAAAATTGCAAAATAAGCATTTGGCCGGTTTTTATCAGTTTCACAACTATTACGAGAGATAAGTGTACTTTTTGCAACCATAAGCAGCAAGGCTGATTCAGTGTTTATAGGGTGTAGAGCACCTCTGTGATGGGGTTGACGTCGGTCTGCCTGCATATCGTCAGTCGGTTTAGGAGATACAGCCGTTCAAAGGTGAGTTATGGGTGCAAAAAACGGCCGATCAGCAGCAAGGCTGATCGTATGATACTATTGTAATATGCACTGAGGCTATGTGAACAGTACAAAAACTGACGTGGTTCATCAGTCGGTTTAGGAGATACAGCCGTTCAAAGGTCAGTTATGTGTGCAAAAAACGGCCGATCAGCAGCAAGGCTGATCATAGGATACTATTGTAATATGCACTGTAGCTAAGTGAACAGTACAAAAACTGACATGATCCGTCAGTCGGTTTGGTAGTTACAGCCGTTCAAAGTTTCAAAAATTAATGGTAATAAAAAAAATAATGATTTCCCGAAAGGATGATCATAGGATATTATTGTAATATGCACTGTAGTTATGTGAACAGTAAAAAAACTGACATGATCCGTCACTCGGTTTAGTAGGTACAGCCGTTCAAAGTTGCAAAAATTAATGATTAAAAAAAATAATGATCTCCCGAAAAGATGATTATAGGATATTATTGTAATATGCACTGTAGTTATGTGAACAGTACAAAAACTGACATGATCTGTCTGTCGGTTTAATAGGTACAGCCGTTCAAAGTTGCAAAAATTAATTTTAACAATAAAAAATAATGATCTCCCGAAAGGACGATCATAGGATATTATTATGTCAGTCAGTTCAACAGTTATTACCCCTAGTTAAAAAGAAACTTGCTGCTAAAAATTATTAGAAGTAGTTTAGTGGTTATGAGTTTCGTTAGGTACTAGTATTGAAAAGTGAATGTTCAGAGTTTTATCTCTTTGATATCTTCCTGATTTGTATCTCTGACTATCCCCTCGGGGAATATAGTCAAAAGCACTATGCTATGTTGTGCTTGTAATGAGCATGATTCGTCAATCAGATTACATACAGTCGTTCAAAGCTCATGGTTGCAAAAGAATAACGATCTCCAATAAAAGGCTGATTATGTGGTGTAGCTATGTAAGTACTGTTAAACTGACATGCTAATAATGTCAGTCCGTCAGTAGTTATCAAGGAACATACTACTCGTAGTCAAAGAATAATTATATACATATACTAACGTAAACCGTAGTCTTAATCACTGCTAGCAGAGAGAGGTGAGTTACTATTACGTTGAAAAAATCAAGGGGCACAACACAACCGAGGACTGTGCCGAAGGAAATTTTGGAGTGAAAACTTAGTCTATCCTTTTTGGTAGTTAGATATGATCCGAGCATACCTCGTAGGTAGTTAACAGTAGGTAGAATAACTTGCACAACATGAACAACTCGGTCGACTTGGACAACTCGGATAAATCGGTCAAATGATTTGACTAGTTCAAGTTGTTCATGTTGTCCAATTAAGTACTTTCGACAACAAAACATCTCGGACAACATGAAAAACTTGGTCAACTTGGACAACTCTGACAACATTGTATAAGTTGACCAAATCGTCAGAGCTGTTTATGTTGCCCGAGTTTTTCATGTTGTTCGAGTTGTTAATGTTGTTCGAGTTGTTCATTTGAACACCTCGACCACGACCAAGTTCTAATAGCGATATTTCAGCCATCCCGGGTCTTCGAAACGATCCTGGGATTGTTAATAATTAATAATAATACCGTCTTTTAACCAGCCTTAATGGCGGTAAAAATTTTTTGCAGCCATGACCTTTGAACGGCTGTACCTACTAAACCGACTGACGAATCATGTCAGTTTTTATACTGTTCACATAGCTAGAGTGCATACTACAATAATATAATATATAATATAATACAATATGATTATTCTTATATCTGACGTCAGATTCGTGTTAAAAGATCACAGAAACCCCCAGACATCGATTTTGGAAGCAATCGGTCGAGAAACAAAAAGTTAAAGATGGCGGCCACTTTTCTCAAATCTGACATTGGATTCATGTTCGGTGTCCACACGGACCCTCAGGTTTTGGAAGCAATCGGTTGATTGAGAAACAAAAAAGTTCAAGATGCATTAGATATCATTGGTTGGGATTAGGGTTGCCAAACCTACTATATAATATAGTATCCTACTATATTAGGGGCCCTACTACTATAATTCTGAGAAAAATATATAGTAGGCAAAACTACTACATTTTGATGAGCAAATAATTTATAGAGAATTTAAATATATTGGTACTTAGGTCCAATAAAAATAATAATAATAATAAATAAATATCTTGGACAATGTCACACAAATTATCAAAAATGACCAATTACTTAACATTATTTTAACAATTTTCTTTCTCTTCAACACAATTTGTTCCATAAACAATTTTCTACTAAATATACTACTGAAAAGTGACAACAAGTTTTCCTAAAGTCAGATTTATCTTTTTTTTTGAAATTATATTATTTCTGTATCGAATCCAGCGACTTCTGCGTTTACAGGATGCTTTATTTTCTATAACGAATTTTAAATAGAGAAATGATTGTTCCTTAAAAATAAAAACCAATAAATTAAAAATTCAAACCGCAAAGTAGCAAACAAAATCTTTTTGAAAAAATTTAAATTAACGAATTCGAAAAATACTATATTTTTTCTTATTTTTCCCCGATCTACTATATTTTTTCGAGCACTAAGGCTCGGAATACTATATTTGGTCTAAAAAAGTTGGCAACCCTAGTTGGGATGTTCGGAGTCCACGCGTACCTTCATTATATCGAATTTAGGAGCAAACGATTTAGTAACTAAAGAGTTAAAGAAAGCAACGATGTGATTCAGACATGTGCGTTCGTTCATGAGTGTATGCGGGAGGGAAGGAGGGGGAGGGTGTATGTGGAGGTGTGTTTTCTTTCCACCCAGCCCAGGTTTTCGGTGGATTCTTGGATTAATTTAGAATGACATGGTAAACTTTTTAATCGTTACTTAAATTAACGAATACACACACCCACACTGCTATCTACATACATACCTACCTACAGTATATACCTACATACCTACCTACATATCTTCCTGCATACATACCTACATACCTACCTATATAACAAACATACTTACAAACCTAGCTACCTGCATACATACCTACAAACCAACCTACCCCTCCCCCTTTATAATTTGCCCTTTTCACAAATCCGGGCGGGTCTACCTTTTTTCTGAATGCCGAACTCGCCATGTGTTGAAGGCGACATGTCCCCTTCCTATTTCTAAAGAGTGGCAACTCGCCGCAAGGCGAGATTTTTTACTGGCGAGTTGAAAAAAAAAAAAAAAAATGAAAAATATTTTTATTTCAACATGCATAACAGACTAAGATAACAGAACAGGAAATGATACAATTAGAATTAAAATCGAATGTGTCCGGATCTTAACTATGCATGCTGGCATGATATATTTATAGGCTTTTATTTATAGGCAGTTGTCACCGAACTCGAAAATGTATACCTGTTTCTGCTGTTTCGTTTAAGCGGCATAAATTGTCATGTTTGAGTTCGGTAGCGCAAATAAAAGAATATTTTATTTTACCTCATAAATACTTTCATACTGATAATTAAAGCAATTTGCGCGAAATTATTCCCTAACCTTTGCAAAATATCAAAAATGCACAACGTTAGTGTTCAATTTTTCACTTCTACCGGCACTCCCGGAGTGCAACCCGTTGTTTTTTTTTTCATTTTTGCGTTTATAACCGGTGAATTGTTAGACAATGATGTCAGTTTTAATAGTGTCTACATATCTACTGCGTATAGTGCGTATATGACAATACTTTCATATGATCAGGCTTTCCGGTAGTCATAAAATCTTTATAAACATTAATTTGTTCAACTTTGAACGGCTGTACAGTCAGCAGCAATAAGTTATTATACACTTTAGTACTACGGCGTAGAACAAAAGTGTATGCAACTTATTGCTGCTGACTGTACCTACTAAACCAAGTGACGGATTATCTCAGTTTTTATCGTTTTCACATAACTACAGTGCATATTACAATAATATCCTACAATCATCCTTTCGGAACATCATTATTTTTTTGTAACCATTAATTTTTGCAACTTTGAACGGCTGTACCTACTAAACCGAGTGACGGATCATGTCAGTTTTTTTACTGTTCACATAACTACAGTGCATATTAAAATAATATCCTATGATCATCCTTTCGGGAGATCATTATTTTTTTTATTACCATTAATTTTTGAAACTTTGAACGGCTGTACCTACCAAACCGACTGACGGATCATGTCAGTTTTTGTACTGTTCACTTAGTTACAGTGCATATTACAATAGTATCCTGTGATCAGCCTTGCTGCTGATCGGCCGTTTTTTGCACACATAACTGACCTTTGAACGGCTGTATCTCCTAAACCGACTGATGAACCACGTCAGTTTTTGTACTGTTCACATAGCCTCAGTGCATATTACAATAGTATCATACGATCAGCCTTGCTGCTGATCGGCCGTTTTTTGCACCCATAACTCACCTTTGAACGGCTGTATCTCCTAAACCGACTGACGATATGCAGGCAGACCGACGTCAACCCCATCATAGAGATGCTCTACACCCTATAAACACTGAATCAGCCTTGCTGCTTATTGTTGCAAAAAGTACACTTATCTCTTATACTAAACGTTTCGTTACTGATTTTATTGTTTGGTATTACGATAACCGTGAAGAAAAAGCGAAACCAACTAAGTAAGCTATATTTTCACAGTGCTAAGGAAATACTATTATATTGGATTTAAACTTTAACTGTTTTGTGTGACATCATTATGAAATACAACGACCCAGATTATTTTATTGTTAGTCGCTTGAATAACTCCCATAAATCACTTTTATCACATTTTCAATTAAAAGTAATGACACAGATATTAAAGATGTGAGTTGACTTATGCCACAGTATACACAGGGTGAAATTGATATCAATTAGCATCCTTTTAAACTAAGAGTCTACCCATCAAACTGAACAACTTCTACTATGAGAGCAAACCGATCGGAGCAACTAAAAAATCAGCTGTTGCATACATTTGAGTCGAGTAGGCACTGCAGTTTAGTATGGAACAGGTAATTTTTAGGGTTCCGAAGTCAACAAGGAACCCTTATAGTTTCGCCATGTCCGTCCGTCCGTCCGCGGCTTAGCTCAGAGATGCTTTGGAATGGGTATACATATTAATCAAGCCGACAAAGTGGTAAAATAAAATAATGAAAAATATTTTTTTAGGGTACCTCCCCTACACGCTTTAAACTGAAAATTTCTGTTAGAGTCAAGTGCCCCCCCCCCCGCCTTGTTCGTGGATATGTGAAAAAACTCATGACAATAGTATATAATAACGAATTTAAAAGGAAAACTATAGCCTCCTTCTAAGTCCATATTATATTGTGACGGGCAACTACTTCTACACTTGGCCAGTTATTTAATTGCTCCGATCGGTTTGCTCCCATAGTAAAAGTTGTTCAGTTTGATGGGTAGACTTAGTTTAAAAGGATGCTAATGATATCAATTTCACCCTGTATTAATGTGGTTTTTTAATATGTATAATGTGGAGTGGTACGGAACCCTAGGTGCGCGAGTAGCCGGACTCGCACTTGGCCGGTTTTTATCTGATACGTGCACAAAAACGACGAAATCATATTCGTCATTCCGTTCATAAATATTTCTGCTAATAAAATTATCTATGTACAGACTAAAAGATTTCTGTTTTAAATAATACCTACAATATCGCAGTGAGATGGTTGAAGCCGTGATATATCCCTAGTTATTTATATATTACCAGTAAGACAGTAACACACAGTAATGAACCGCTTTCATATAGCTATATTACGGAACCTATACACATAGCCATGTCCCTAGGGATGTAACTATATCACGGCTTCAACCATAGAGAAAATAACGCGCTCCTCGCTTCAACCATCTTAATGCGATAGATAGGTACATAATTATAATTGGGAAACCATATACCTACACTAAGATATATCATATGAGGAAATATTCTATAACATGGTTTCAATAGGTTCCATACAAAATATTTTTTTTATTTTATGTTGACCTTCACGTTAAGTATAACATTCCATGCATTTCTCACGGTAATATTGGTGCGTAAGTAATGAGTTGATAGCCTTGTTATGTTTTGAGTAAAATTATTCTAGACCGGTATCTAATTATACTAAAATATAGTAGTTAGTAGTACACTGTGCTAAAACTTTGAAAAATAGTAATACCTAGTAATTATTAAAACATTGAATAGATACTGTCTTTATTCGGGGACGGTTATATTTTAGTTCCTTTCGGCTTGTTATTAAAAAATAGTTTCAATGTGCATTTTCATTTCAAATTCAATTTGTTTTAGGTTTTATTTGGTTTGCAGATTGCTTGCAGTTATAAAATATTGGATAACAATTTCTTTTAGTGCAACCGTCGAACAAGTGTTCCGTACCTCAGTTTTATCACCAAAGAACTACCACTAGATATTTATGTACTTCTTTTAAAGGTTGTGCACGTCCTCGTTCTATATTTACTGTGTAGGTATAGGGGAGGTAGGGGAGGGATGGGCACTTTTTCACAATTTAATGCATAAATAATCAGATTTTATAGATAATCAACATTTATTGCCAATTCTTATTGCACCACACATTTGGCTAGATATCTTAGAGAGAACTTTCTTAAAATTTTAGTCAGTCGGTCATTACGAGATAATTTCAGAAATTAAGTCAAAAGTGCCCGATGCTCCCTATGGTAGGGAGGTTTGGACACACCCTGTGGGAGGCTTGGGTATGGCCTATAAAACACTTTATATCCATAATAGTATCCAAAAATAAAATAACAACAAATAAAAAACATCTTAAAATAGTATCTTAACTAGAGATGCAACGATTCGGCAATTACGATTACGATATTAATCGATATTTATTACGATAACCGATGCATTACGATTATTTAAAATAATTTAGTGGCGATTATCCTCCGAATGGGTTCTCATAGTGTTTCTTTGCATTCCAATGAAAGTTAAATCATGAAAAGACAAACTTTAAAAAAAAAAACCAAGATTTGAAATTTTTCTACTAATTTGTCATGCCCAAACCTCCCTCACATCAGACTGCCCATTACTCCCTCTGTATACATTTTCAACATAAGTTACCGGTATTTTTTTTTAATTTAGGTATTTAAGCGTGTATTTCAGTTTTATTGATAAGTTAGTAAATATACAATAGATATATAATAAAAAATAGACATACCTTTAGTTAGTTGTCTCTTTATTATGATCCGAAACATCAACAAAATATTCACTTTTACGTGCACAAAACCTTCAAATGTGTCTGTGTTTAACAACTGACAGAAATCATAGATAGTCTATGGATGAACAGTGCTGCCAGTCGGTAAAGTAAACTACCAAATTAGGAAAATAATATAATCTGTGACCGGATCAGAATAAAAGGGGGGTGCCTATGTCTCCCGACTGCCCGTCCCTCCCCTACCTCCCCTACACCACTTTCTAGATTTTGGATATAACCCATGTCAAATATTTTTTATAACAGAAAATTCGGCCTTTTTGCTTCACTTTAATTTATAAACACAGTTTTTCCTTTAGGCATCTATAAGTATTATGAGCTTCTAACTAAGGTTCAACATGAAAATGTGTTTTAAATGTTAATGTTTAAGATTACAATTTGTAACCCCATCGATCGCTGAAAGTTTATCATCTACACTGAGCCGGAAGGTGTCAATTATAGATCTATGCGTTCGACACTCAATAATTATTGACCAGGACTGAATTTATCAAAGGCTGCTTTTAATTTAATAAGAACTCATTCCCACGATACAAGTTTTTATTGTAATAATGTAAGTATAATTTTATGTAGGTATGGTAGTCGGTATAAGAGGTTACAATGTAATTATAACATTAAATAAAAATAAATAAAACCGGTCAAGTGCGAGTCTGGCTTCTCGCGCACCGAGGGTTCCGTACCACACCACCACAGTACACAACATTATTAACTTAGGAAAAAAACTGTTTTTTGTCCCGGACCTTTAGCGCGAGACCGACTCACACTTGGCCGTTTTTTAGTATTTGTTGTTATTTTGTAGAGTTTGCTCTATAATCACACTAAGTTTGTCGCTTGTATGTATTACCGTTTTTACGATAGAGCGTGAAGAAAAAACGTTGATAAAAACTAGTTTTTTGTTGAGAACCCCCCTTAGTTTTTAGCTTTTCGACATTTTTATTATTTACTATCTAAATCCGCCGTAATAACGCATAATCTGAGATAATTTCAACAATCTAGCTATTACGGTTCAAAAGTTACAGCCCTAAATAGGTAGGACAGACGGACGGACGGACAGACGGACAGACGGACAGACAGACGGACGGACGGACGGACAACGTAGGCTTAGTAATAGGGTCGCGTTTTCACCCTTTGGGTGAAATTTTTTTGACTCAAGTGGGTTTTGCAGTAATGTATGGAATAGCTGTATTTTTTTCGCGATTTCGATGTTGGTCCCATACAGAAAGTTGTTCATTTTGATGGTCTGATCAACCCCTTAAAAAGACCCTATATACCTACTTCTGTAGGGAAAATAAGTTTAGAAGGTACCCTTAAAACTTAATCTAAACCCACTTTCTAAATTCAACCTGAATTATTAATATTATTATGCAAATGTTTGGTGCAAATTCTGTTGGGAAACGCTGAGAAGTTCATAATTTGAGTTAATCTCGTATGAGATGAGTTTAAGTGAAGATCTTTCACAATGAAGAATCAGTTTAAATTGATTTAAAAAAATCCTGTTATTTAATCATAAAACAGTCGATACGTAGGAAGTGGATCCAACATTTTTTTTAAATTAGATCAAACTCAAAATAATAGCTTATCGACGTAATTTTTAGGGTTCCGTACCCAAAGGGTAAAAACGGGACCCAATTATTAAGCATACGTCGTCCGTCCATCCGTCCGTCCGTCCAACTGTCATACCTATTCAGGGCTGTAACTTTCGAACCGAGATTAGGTAGTTGAAATTTTCACAGAATGGCGGATTACGGCGGATTTGCTAACAAATAATAAAAATTTCAAAAAGTTAAAATTAAGGGGGGCATTTGGACCCCCAAATACCCCCTTAATTTTAACGTTTTGAAATTTTTAGGTTACTATAAACTCGATGATTATTTGAATGAATACAAGGGTATGTATACCTATACCTAATTATTTTGTCATTCATATAATCATCGAGTTTATAGTAACCTTTTTTACAGAGATCTTTAACTTTTATTATTATTATATATTGGCTAATAAGGCCGATATATGCTAAAATACTATACCACACGCTAAATCTATCAAAGAACAACCAAGAAACATTCAATGAGAAACATGATCGATCATAAAGGTGTTGTTAATTTAAAGCAGGTGCAGTTATAGTAAAACAGTTAGATTGATGACCTACACTAATGTTTCATAGTAAATACGAAAATTTTATGTTGGACTATTCTCCTAAATTATTCCGCATTTTACAACACAAAGTAAAATGTTTTCATCAATATAATCGGGGGGCACGGCAGTGCCCCCGTCAAGTCGAGCGCGATCATATTATATTTAATGACGAACTATATTATTAATCAGATTTAAAATATATTTTGCTTAAACATTAATAAAGTAAAGTATAACGTAATGCTTGAACTCTGCCTAACGCAATCTCGAGCACAAAGTACCTAAAATGTTTTCATTAATATAACTACATAATATATAAGCTTGACGAACTTAATGACATTTAAAAGTATAAAGTTATTAACTGAACTCTGCCTAAAGTGATCTCAACCATCGGCCCTGACTCAGCGTTTAGCTAAGCGATCTATTCAATGTAAATAAAGCCAAAATGATGGATGACGGTAACCAGCAATATCCGGAGCTGTTGTAATATTTCCGTTCAACCTTACAATTACAATGATAAGATGATAATTGACGTAGCCCAGAATTCTTTTTGTTGCTTGTGATTCGGTTATTTTATCAAACCATTAATAATCACTTCAGCACACAGCATTCATAAGTAAAAGGATTACGACCGCATTATTCATCCTATCATTCACATTTAAATCTAATTATTATCTTTTTTTAAATCACTGACATAAACTCTAGCGATAGACACGCCCTTTCATAGAAGCAACATGTCACACAAAATAACACAAAATGGCACATGGCAGTCAGTCATTGCCATATACGAAATGAACTCGGAAACATCGCTAGAGTTTATGTGAGTGTTTTAAATAGACAAACAAAAACGCTATTAGATATAACGGTTGCACCGAGAATCAAGATTACGCCGATAGAACGGCTGCTGTGATGCTCGTGCGTCGATCGCAGAGCAAAGTTGCGCAACATTGTGTGAGATGCCGCCGTGTTACAAACGCTACCTTCTTTTTGTGTATAATTTTTTTTTATTTAAGGTATCTTTTTGTACCTTTTTATTATCTTAAAATTTCTTGAATAGATGCTGCTACCATTCTTTTGCACTGAAAACTTGCGGTACCCATTTCGGACGTTAGTCATATTAGAATATGAATAAAGTCCGCGTTCGAGATCATTTTTTGACTAGAGGAATCATACTAGGGTCAATTATCGAAAACAAAAAACAAGCGAGTACCGACTGTCTTTACTGCAGTGAGACTAGGTCAAAGAATGACTAGGTCATTGCAGTACCTACCCTTTGTTGGGCACAGGACAAAGGCGTCTTCTCTCCATAATAAGTTACTACGCCGTAGTTCGACTTGGGTTTTTATATTAGTAATTTCATACCTTACAACAATATCAAAACGGCAATCGGTAACCTTTTTGGTAATTTAAAGTCCCGGGGAGCGGCTACAATACTATTACCTCTATCACACAACCCAATTCACAACATAATAAAATAAGAACATGACCTCCAGCGAACAACCCATTTCATGACATTAAATTCCTAACATGACAAAACCAGAACATGAAAAAACCAGACTATGACCAAAGCAGAATATGACTTTACCAGAACATGACTAAACCAGAATATGACCAAAGCAGAACATGACGTTACCAGAACATGACTAAACCAGAATATGACCAAAGCAGAACATGACTAAGACAGAATATGACCAAAGCAGAATATGACGAGAACATGACCATACTAGAACATGACTGAACTAGAACATGACAAAATAAGAACATGACCTCCAGCGAACAACCCTATAATTTGTGCGGAGGAAGTCGCGAGTACCTAAACTATAGTTAGAAAATACTAATGTAGGTACCTAACTACCTATTTTTAAAAGCTTTCGAAGTAGACAAAAATATTTACTCCATATTTGAATTAGAAGTGTGTGTAAAAATATAGCCTTAAAAATGTGAAAAAAAATGTTTGCAAAATTTTAAAAGACGGGTTGTATGTAAGATTATTTTTCGCCGTTGTTTTTGGCGTGGCCAGCAACCAAACTTAAATATTTTATTTCAGAATAAAGTAACAAACAAAACGTATTAACATAAATTTATATCCCTAAACTCAGTCTGGACGGAGATATAAAGGCTTGAATTTGAAAATATTACCATTACGTGCACTTCAAGCCTTTATATCTCAGTTCGGACTGAGTTCCGAGATATTTGTAATAACAAGTGTTGTTTTTAATTTTATTCTGAAGTATAATATTTAAGTTTGATTGATGGCCGCGCTAAAAAAAGAAAAAAGGCACAATTTTTAGGCATAGGCTTTTGGGGCTGTGGCAGTCGCGTTTCTATTTTTATTTTGATATATTTCTAGGCACACTGGACATAATTTCGGTATTACTAGAGAAACGTGGATGTTCAGATTTTTCCGAATATCTCTGACTATTCCCCGGGGAATATAGTCGTGAGCATAAAACATATCTAATATCTAAACTATTATAAAACTGTAACAGAAGTGTGTCTGTACATTGAAGATATTTACAAAAAAAAGATTACGATATGATTTTTAGATGTCCCTGATTCCAAATCACCAATTTTTGGATTTTTTGTCTGTCTGTTTGTTTGTTTGTTTGTTCGTTTGTTTTTTTGGGTGTATGTTTGTTCGAGTATCACGCAAAAACTACCGAACCGATTTTGATGAAACTTTTTTTGTTTGATAGCTTATCATCTGACTTAAAATCTGGTATATAATTTATGCGGACGAAGTCGCGGGTAAAAGCTCGTAATTAATAAACTTACCGAAAAAAACAATTCATAATTAGGTAGGTACATACTTCCGGGTATAACCTTAAAATGACTGGGCTAAAGACCGCGGCCTCAGACCGCTTTGTTTGAGGTAGGTACATACACAGGCACAATACTCCTACGCCTTTAAACTTCTAACCTTTCGCCTCTTCTCAAAGGTAAGGAGAAAATTTAATCCGACACAGGAAATAAAATGCTCTTGACATTTAATAAATAAAACCGGTTAAGTGCGAGTCAGGCTACTCGCGCACCGAGGATTCCGTACCACACTACCACAGAACATAACATTATTAACTTAGAAAAAAAACTTTTTGTGTCCGGGACCTTTAGCGCAAGACCGACTCACACTTGGCCGGTTTTTAGTATTTGTTGTTATTCTGTAGAGTTTGCTCTATAATCACACTACGTTTGACGCTTGTATGTATTACCGTTTTAACGATAGAGCGTGAAGAAAAAACGTTGATAAAAACTAGTTTCTTGTTGAGACAAGAATAACCTTAATATTTAACTTTATGACATTTGTATTATTTGTTAATAAATCCGCCGTAATAACGCATAATCTCTGAAAATTTCAACTACCTAGCTATTACGGTCCAAAAGTTACAGCCCTAAAAAGGTAGGACAGACGGACTGACGGACGGACGGACGGACGGACAGACAGACAGACTGACGTAGGCTTTGTAATAGGGTCCCGTTTTCACCCTTTGGGTACGGAACCCTTAAAATATTACCAAAATAATTTTTTATAAAAATATCGATAAATATGGTCGTCATTAAAACCACTACCTATTTAATTTTAATACGGAGCTGTAGGTCTAGTATGATTTCTCTACACGCGCGCGACGCGCTTTCGCTGCATACAAAATAAACTGTTCCCGCGCTTTTCGGAGAGCGAAAGCCGCGCTTGCCGCGACTTGTAGTATGGAAAAAAGCCGAGTCGCGCGCAAGTAGAGAAATCATGCTAGAGGGTCTGGTTTAGCAATAGAGATAAGTTGGTGTTTAGACAATAGGCCGTGGGCGTCCCATTCAAAGGGTCACGATCTATTATTACGCTATACGCTTTTGGAGCTAAGCAGTTAGGATTTTGTAACTATTTAATATAATTGTAGTTTCCATAACGGATCATTTGGTTATGAAATTGGCTGCCTCTATGATAGAGTAACATTATTTAGAATTTATGTCTGATCTGTTTTATCATTTAGGTACTTCCAACTAGGTAGGTAATAAGAAAAAAATATAATAATAAAAACCCGGCCAAGTACAAGTCGGACTCGCGCACGGTGGGTTCTGTACCGGCATACAATATTAGCAAAATAAATAATTAAATACTTGTTTTCTCCGGGATCCTTAGGGCGAGCCCGACACAGACTTGCCTGTTTTGATTATTTGTTGTTATAATTTATTTTTTGTTCTTTTTATTATGTCTGTAAATCCGCCGTAGAAATTCTGTAAAATTTCAACTATCTAGCTTATACGACTCAAAAGATACAGCCCTTTATAGGTATGACCATTAGGACAGAAGAACGGACAGCGCAAGCTTAGTAATACGGTTCCGTTGGCACCCTTTATGTACTTACGGCACCCTAAAAAAATAGGAATCCTTTGAAAATTAGGGTCATGTCTCATAGATTCATGTATGTGTTTTACTTGAAACTAGCTACTAACTTTGAACGAGCAGAACACAGACATTAAATACTCACAACTTCTGTCCATCCATCTGTTCATAGGTACTTATGTATAACGCAGTATGTTTTACTTGAGCGCACTTTGAGTCATATTCTAATGAATACTTATCCGGGATCAATTTCCTTATAAAGTGTTATCACATAGAACAATTCAATCGTTCTAAGCATGTTCTAGTTTAGGTGATCAATGATCAAAGTCTGCATTTTTCAGAAGTCGCTTTTCCATTGATTTTATTTTCATAAACTGAAAATACCTTGTTTCAATGCCAACTTTGAATAGCACCATATAGCACCAATACAGATCACTCGATCGAGTGTCATGTTTGGAAATCTACCAAACAAAAAATTATGATTATCGGGTGAATAAACATTATCATCTGCTTAGGGCTCTTACAGACCAGCGACAGTTGTCTGCGACAGCTCGCGACAGGTTGAAGAGCGTGACGTAGTGTTGTATAGTCTGAGAGATAGACCTCCATATCCAATAGTTTGTAACATCCTATATACAGGGTCCTTCTTAATATGCTGACACTTTTTTAAGGCGATCACCAGACTATGAAACTGAACAACTTTCTCTATGGAATCAACATCGAAATCGCGAAAAAAAAAAAACAGTTGTCCCATACGTTTGGCTCCGAGTAGGTTTGCAGTTTTGTATGGAAGTGATAATTTTTTTCGCGATTTCAATGTTGGTTTCATAGAGGAAGTTGTTCAGTCTGACGGTCTGATCATCCCCTTAAAAAAGTGTCAGCATATTAAGAAGGACCCTATACAGGATGTAACAAAACACCCTAGTAATACTTAAGGGGGTGCTTCAGACCATCAATCTGAACAACTTTCACTATGGAGCCAATGTTGAGAACAAATAAAAAAATTTGCCGTCCCGTACATTTGAGTCGAGACGATACTGCAGTTTTGTATGAGCTGATTTTTTTTCGCGATTTCGATGTTGGCTCCATAGTGAAAGCTGTTCAGTTTGATGGTCTGAAGCACCCCCTTAAGTATTACTAGGGTGTTTTGTTACACCCTGTATAAGTATTTATAAATATTTATGTGTATAATATTATGTGTTATAATTATTAGTGTTGTGTTAAGTATTATTATTATAACTATGATGTATATTATAATTGCCCTATTTTCACCAGTCTGTAATATTTTATGGACTTGATGATGAAGATAATCAATTCTGGATTATCTATTATCTAAAGAATCTACGAAAAAATTATAAAAACTACCAGAAATATCAACCATGTTATTTTTTAGCCTCCGTTTTCTTCAAACTGAAATCTCTCAAGAACAAGACTTGTGCTCTCAGACTATGCCTACGTCACGGACGCGCGACGGTCGAGCGACGTCGCGCGACGGTCGCGCGACCCTGTCGCGAGATGTCGCAGACAACTGTCGCTCGTCTGTTAGAGCCCTTAAAGGTACAACAACATAAATGCAGAACTTGAGATTTTTTCACAGCTATAAAATTATCTTATTTTTGAAAAAAAAAATCACTTTATGTGTGAATTTTTATATTATCTTAGTGATGGAATATCCATTAAGAAAATCTTTGGTTTTTTGTTAGTTTGAGCACGCATCAAATACAAACTGCTGATCTATTAAAATAATATTTAAACGTAGTAAAAAATAAAAAGTCACATACCAAACAAAATATGAAAAACAGCAAACTCCTAAAGTATTTAGTAACCTCAAAGTCCTTACCTGTAACAAAAACATGTTATTAAAGAAGACCTTTGCCGTTGCGACGGAAAATATGGAAAAATAGGCAGCGTTTTTCTTAAATTTTTCCTTCTCTAGCAACTTATTAAATGAAATTTTTCATCACTCCAGTCCATAGCATACCGATACTTATTATTATGTACCTATAACTTAGTTTAAACTTTATAGAAACATAGGATATCCATAATTTAATATTATTATAGGTAAATGCGAAATTTTCTCTGTTTGTCTGTTACGTTTACAATTTTAGTTAGTTTGAACCCAGGACGTAGGTAGGTAGTTATACATTTAAACTGTAAGGAACAACATTTAAAAAGTTCATTACACGGGTAGAAAAGATTTCTTGAAATAAGAATTATACGTTTTCTTCGATATATATGAGAGCGCCATATTCTTGGTTGCAATTTGCTTTCAGTAATGACAATTGTCTTGTGTGAAAGCAAATTGCATTGAACCAAGAATATGGCGCTCTCATTGTATATATCGAAGAAAACGTATAATTCTTATTTCGAGAAATCTTTTTTACCCGTGTATAAAGATTTAGGGATATTCCCAAAATTGTTAGAAAAATGCTCACTGAAACAACTTCGTAGTTTGTACTGCCTACGTAAGTTTGATATAAATCTTTAAAAAAAAAAATCGAGAAAGGTCTAAACTTAATGATTGAAAAAACACGATTGACAGTCTCTACTATACAACACGATTAGAATTGCAATGAACACGTGGTGATGGCCGCGGCACCGGGGCAACCGGGGCGCAGCTAACCTAACGGGGCTTCTGTTACATTATTGATGCCTTGACACCCAGTTCAGACAAGTTCTTTTAACACAGTTTCTTCTAAAGGCAAACATAAAAGATTAACTTCCATCGTAACTGCAGTAAGAAGTTTAATTAGAAAATAATATTTAGCAGTGTAGCAATAAAGTTTTGATTATATCCCAGCAAGCTTCAGGCTGTGCTTCAGGGTAAATAAAAGGCATATTATAATATCTACTTTGTGAAACATGAGCACTTTAGCATATTCATCATTAAAGAATGTATTACATTCTATTGAGCTATCCTGTATTAATTGTTGTAATATTACATCATCATATCGCCGATATACATCCACTGCTGGACATAGGTCGGATCGCCATTTCGACTGGTCCAGCGCTGCCCTTAATACTACATGAGGCTAGGCAATTCATTTCTCCAAAAGCGTCAGGGCAAACAATGTATGTATACTGTGGTAAGGCTGGGTGCATACGAGCGAGTGAACATGACATTACCGGTCAGGCATTGTTCACGATCACCATTCGGCGTGGTTACCCGACCGTAAGTAATTACACGCTTTGCTGACAAGGGCCGCCATAGTTCTTCACAATTAGGCGATTGTTTTTAGATAGTTGACTGCGGACTTTTGTTAGCTGTACCGCAAATAATTCTATTAAACTTAGGTTGAATGGGTACAGAATATTTTTAATATCTCGTATTTGCTCTTGGTTTCGCCTGGATTCGTTTCATTTTCGGGATACAATATTTCTCAGTAATTTTAGAATGTTGTCGAGAAAAAGAAATAAAAGTGACGAAATGGGTTCTTTTATAAAATCCCTCGGTGCGTTACAATTAAGAAAATAGCCCTGTTTCATAAAATAATAATCTTTGGTCCGAATATATATTATATTATGTAGTATATCATGTTGAAACGTCATGTAATGACGCAATTTTTTTTTTCATATCAGATTTTGGTTTTATCGGTTACTGATACTTTATTTTATAAATAAATAATATTCAATTTTCTTTTTCAAATGTCATATTTTCGGTGTCTTATTTCGGAAGGTGTTGGCTATAAGAGAAGAATACCTACTCGATCTAGTTACATACAAACCAATACATAAACATAAAGCGTCTGCCATTGTGGTGGACAAACAATAACCTACTAAGTTCGTGAAGTACCTCAACCAGATCGTGTAAATGTTTCATTACCTAACCACCTAACCACACATCTCTTGAGGGAATGGTCCTTTGTCGTTTAGATATTCAGAGAATTTATTTACTACCTACATCTCTACTACGTGACGTATTTAGAGAGCCATAATAGGTCTTTAGACTAATAATGTAGTAAGGAAGCACATTCCAAAACTAATTTCAAGAAAGAAAATTAATGGCTTGTTGGTAAAAAAAAAGTTGTACGGGCAAATCTTCAACGATCTGCATCTGCAGTCAAAACAACCATGTACAGCTCTTACGTTTGAGGTTTCATTGTATGATTGCTGATTATTATATTAGCCGTATTGATACTGTTTTCCAATTTAAATAAGCGTAGAATATAATTGATGTTGACTTCATAATACATGTCATATTAATTTTTATGGCATATGCGGAAATAAAAATGAAAGATTTTTCTATTAAAGTCCGCTAAAATAAGAAGAAAATGAAAACTAAAAATATTTCTCCATGTAACTTTTTAATTAAATTAGACAGTTATAATTTATACGTAATACTCAATCCAGGAGCACTATGGTGGAAGTTTTTTTTCAAGGCGTGAATTAAAAGTTAAACAATATCGTTTGTAGTGTTCGCAACCTGATTGTGGGACAGGAAGTCATCCATTATTCGCCTAGCGAATGATCTATCTATGCAAATAGATTAGCTTAGTGGTTCAAGTAATGAACGACATGGTGGTATTAAGCAGGGTTCAATGATACTAAGTGATGTGGAGTCATCGACTTTATTTAGTTCCGCAAGTGTAACAATTGAAGAAAACTTTTAATTTATTCTGTTTTCTGCTTTCAAATTTTGCGCGCTACATTATCTGAGTGGTTTTCTTATGCACAATGAATAAGATTCCATTCCATACAAACATCACATTACATCCCAGTTGATTTTTAAAAAATCCTGTTGTGGTTGTTGGTTTAGTTTAGTATGTGCATTGTCTGTCAGTCAGTCAATCATAGAATTGTTCTATTATGTTAATAAAAAGCCGGCTATATATCTATTAAAATTTTATTAACGTGATGATAATTCAAGATTGAAAGCTATTATACTCAATTATTCAATACATTCGTAATAGATGAGATTCAAAACCAACAAAACAATGTAGGTATCTTAAATAATCATAAAGTAATTTGATTCAATCTCGATTCTCGGATTGTTTTCTTGCGCTCCATTGTCTTCTTCATTCATTGTCATAATTTCATCCATATGTTATATATTATATTGAAACATCGCTACATTAGGGCTTTCACTCTTGTATGTAACAATAGCTATATAAATTATGGTTATTGAGAAAATTTTACTGCCTTGAAAAATTTTTTTTTTTTTTTGTAGTTATACCTATGTAGAATAGAACACCCAAATTACCTAATATTCCTAATATTCCTATATACAAATATCTTTCTAAATACAATACCTAGACAAGTACTGGCATCATCAGTAGAATATTTTCACATTTAATACAGCAATATTTACGATCTACAGTTAAAAATAATCAATTCCCCTAAAACAATTTATTTTACAGTTAAAATCGATTTCCAAACGAAATAAGTGGGCACAATGAAATTGGCAAAAAAGCTAAATTGCACCCGCCTACGCAAAATAACAAAATTCTACTTTCATCGGGTACTCAAACAAAAACTTGAAGTCGGAACGTAAAAATTTTATTCAGAATAACTATTGAAGAACACAATATGGAATGTTTTAACAATTACACAGGACTAAATAACGGTAGCGACTTTAGTAATTTTCCACAGAAATAAAAAAAGACCGTTAAGGATATTGACATAACTTTAAGAAGAAGGCTATAAACCACTTTTACTTTTCTATGAGCAAAAGGAGCCGGCGCATTAAATTTTATATAATTATTATATATAGTTCTTGATTGGAGTGGAGAGGTCATAAATTTTGTTATTAGTAATCGGTCGTAATATCTAGGAGTTACGAAGATAGTTTATAGCTTGACGATTAAATTATTTATTAAAGACTTATGTTTGCATTTCTATAGAAATATTATTACTTGTGTAATAAATTTTAATGTTGCAAGAAATTCTCAATTTAATTATGTTTTTAATACTCTCCATTTTATTATATTTATCCTAGTGTTGAATCTGGTTTGAATTGAAAACTTAGGCAGATAATTTTCTATTTCCCAAAGATTTCGTTGTTAATCTGTGTTGTAGGTAGGGTCAATAATGTATTCCTTAGAGTGAATAATTAGCTCTCGTTACAGTTAGAATTTTTAATTCCCAATGAAATCATTATTCTACCCGCATAATCAAATGTGCATTCTGAGAGAGATAGCCTGATGGTGGGCTCCCCTCGTGGGGACAGTCCTTTTCTCAGCCACAGCTCACATGTGCCATATCACCCTACATATAAAATAAAAATAAAGTTTGTGTATTAGGTACTAACCACAGAGAAATGACACGATGTTACTAATCCTCTGGATCATGTTGTCTTAAAATGCTATTTTTATTTAATAAACTTCCTTTATTCAATTAATCTCTACCTTATATACAACACAGAAAAAAATCTAGTCGCTTACACGAGAGGTGCATTTGGGAAAAAATAACTTTTTGGTTGCTCTTGTAAGTATTGCACTAGTGCATAGCATAAAGCAGGGCAATTTAAGGCTGAAATAAAAAAATCATGAATCTGCGTGGGTCAAATCGAGGTATTTACTGGGTGTTAGAATAAACAGTTACATTACTTTAGGGGGTGATTGTGTACATTCCCTAAAAATTCTAAAGGTAATTTGCAAAAAAAAAATATTACTTTCCATACTAAATGCCTAAATGCAATCAGATAATCGAACGCTAGTATGAAAGGATAATTTTTTTTGCGAATTTCCCTTGGTTCCTTTGGGAAAGTTATTCAGTATCATGAGTACCTACAATTACTCATTTAAGTAATGCAACTGTCTACCCTAACACCCTGTATGCACACTGTAGACACACTGTGCAAAAAAAACTCGTCATCACCCGAGCGACCAACTGCTACGGCGAGCGGACTAGCCTGGAGTGTGATTTTTGAATCTCATTCGCTGAGTTCAGCAATTGAAAAAGTCAAAATTACTATGGAGATAAGCATCTTCCTACTGCTGATTAGACTTTCAAAAATCGCACTTCAGGAAGTATGCTTTTTAAAAGTGAAATCAGCAGTAGAAAGATACATATCTCCACAGTATTTTTGAAATTTTCAACTGCTGAACTCAGCTTCTGACTCAGCTAATGAGATTCAAAATATTCTAATAATCGCATTCCAGATCCCACGACGTTAGGGACGCATTATCTCAAAATAACATTAATCATAAATTAAAAACCTATTTCATATCCCAGCTAAGTTAAAGGAAAGGAAACTTTTACCACGTTTCTATTTATATTTATTATAACTGAGCTTTATATCTAGTTAATGTACTGTTTATTGTTTGACTATTGTAAAAACTGTGCAGAATTATTTATGTCACCTCAATTCATGTATCTGGTAAATAAATAAATAAATACAAAAATACAAAATAGAAAATGTGCCAATTCATTTTGGTACACCTTAGTAGAACATTATTTGTTGTATTAGGTATAAGTTATTATTATTTCTTCACTACATAGTATAAAACAAAGTCGCTTCCCGCTGTCTGTCTGTCCATGCATGCTTAGATCTTTAAAACAACGCAACGGATTTTGAGGCGATTTTTAAAAATAGATAGAGTGATTCAAGAGGAAGGTTCATATCAGCATTGCACCCGTGCGAAGCCGGCGCGGGTCGCTAGTGCTATAATAATGTTGGAAGATGTGACTAAACCGTGTAGAAGTATTGTTGTGGAATAATTTTTCGCCTTCTCGGTCTTCGAACGATCGTGAATCAATGCATGCACACTATAATAATTATTTTACAATTTTATCTTGTGCCCGATTATTTTATTTACAGTCGTGCACTAGGCGTCCCTACTGTGCAGGTCGTATAGAGGGTTAGATTGTGATAATCAGCAGCTTTGATTACTTATCGATGAATTAATTAAACTGACTCTGTTGTTGAAGATAGAGTATCTATAACGAGCTAAGATTGTTTTACCTTATAGTAAATTGTTCATCAAGAAAGATTAATATATTCTACGCTTTTGTATTTTTGTGTTATTTGAAATACATATTCATTTCTATTTCATGGGTATGCAGTTGTGTCGTTAGGTGTGTCGGTGTGTAGTTGGTAAGCCGTATCTCAATGCTGTTTCCCCTTATATTACAACTAGTAAACCAAAGACAGAAAACAAGTAAAGCCAACATGGGGAGGACCCCCCTAATTATTAACTTTTTGATATTTTTATTATTCACATTCTGTGAAAATTTCAACTGTCCAGTTTTTTTTTATTACGGTTCAGAAGTTATATTCCTAAATAGGTAGGACAGATAGACGGACGGACAACGTAGGCTTAGTAATAGGGTCCCGTTTTCACCCTTTGGGCACGGAACCCTAAAAAACAATAATCAGACAAGAAACTAATTTTTATTAACGTTTTTTCTTCTCGCTCTATTGTAAAAACGGTAATACAAACAAGCGTCAAAACAAATAATAAAAACGGGTCAAGTGTGAGTTGGTCTCAAGGAACTGGAGAAAAAAAAATGGAAACTCTCGGTGCGCGAGTACCCCGACTCGCACTTGACCGGTTTTATTGTTTCTGTAATAAAGTTATCGATGAAAACGCATCACTATCAATGAGTAGGATTATGCGGGCTTCGCGTGTACGTTCTGATATCAATCTATTTTTATCTGAACTCTATCCCGCACATGCTGGGCGTCACGTTCCCTTGTAAACTGTTCTAATAACCATAAACCTACCTTGGAACTGACTTAAATTGCCAAATGAAACCGTTTTCAGGAGATTATTTGCAGGAAAAAATTCGAGCACTGTCTATAATTCTCAGTCTAACGTGATATCGTGAAATAGTGTTAGAATATTTCACAAAATTATCTACGATTTCACTTTCAATTTGCATAATATTCACAGAAACCGAATTTTTACCCTGCGATAACACCCCAAAAACGGTTCTATTGCCTCGCGTCACGTATCTCTTTCGGTATACAGTGGTGCCGCTAGGTACGTCTCGCTCTCTCAGCTGTCAGTTCCTCTATTCCATAACTTTATGATAATAACTGAATTCCATGTTTCGTTTATGACTTTTCCAATGTTTATAGACTCCAGGTCTCATATAAAATCTCAGACTTTTTTAGCGTTCCGTACCCAGAGGGTGAAAACGGGACCCTATTATTACT
Organism: Agonopterix subpropinquella; assembly: GCA_922987775.1. Taxonomy (NCBI): domain Eukaryota; kingdom Metazoa; phylum Arthropoda; class Insecta; order Lepidoptera; family Depressariidae; genus Agonopterix; species Agonopterix subpropinquella. The sequence goes on along the minus strand of OV277693.1, from coordinate 48,640,161 downwards.
AAGCCTACGCTACTTTGTCCGTCCGTCCTTCCGCCTGTTTATCTGTCCTACCTATTTACGGCTGTAACTTTCGAACCGTAAATGCTAGCTAGTTTAAATTTTCACGGAATATGCGTTATTATGGTGCATTTGCTATCAAGTAATAAAAATGCTAAGAAGTTGAAAATGAAGGGAGACTCTCATACAAGAAACTGGTTTTTAATAACGTTTTTTTTCTCGCTCTATCGTAAAAACGGTAATACACAAAAGCGTCAAACTTGGTGTGAGTATAGAGCAAACTCTACGGTGTAACAAAAAATAAGAAAAACCGGCCAAGTGTGAGCCAGTTTTTTTTGTAAGTTAATATGTTGTAATGTTGTATTTAAATAATAAACTTATTTGGTATGTTTACTGCTAGTTGCCAAAAGACCTCTTTTGGCTCTCTACATTTTTTGGGCGTTGATCATTTGTGTACTTCTGTTATAATAATTAATAATATATTTACCTATAAGATATCGTGTTTCTAACACAACAAACTATTTTCATGATTTTAATCGACTATCTTAAAGATTTAATTTAATAACTAGAGATATATTTTCAACTATCAGAGTAAAGGTTACAAGATTTTATTCATCGATTCATTCACTAAAACGATCCAGTCGAATAAGCAATAATTTAGGTGAACTAAAACTCACATCTCAAATATTAAACTTATAAGATTGTACTAAAACAGACGAACCTTTAATCAATTAAGATGATAAACATACAGATAATTCGGTGGACATATACGAGGGTTGTGTCACATAATATACGGTATTTATCTTGATTTCAATTTTAATTAAAAAGAGAAAGTTGTTTAGTTTGATTGTTTATCATCCCTTTATAAACCGTCATAATTATGATGATAATAATGATGAATTAAAAGACCCCTTTCTACAAATTAGCTTTGCCATAAAGTTCAATTAAAATTAATTGATGTAGACCCACATTCATAAATGACCACTTCCTAATTCAATGTACATGTTTCCTCCTACAGTACTGTCACCCTTTTCTATTAATAGTGAAATGATATCAGGGTTATGATCATTACAACTTGTCACACAATATCTATTATAGTTTAATTGTACTTTTCCCTTCCTAAAACATAGAGAACATGGAAACTAATAATATAAATTAAACAAAACTGAATTGAATTCTCAGAATTCAATTCAATCAATTTGCGTGCTCTACCAGACTGTCAATTGCATCTATTAGAAATGCATGCTACTGGTTGTTAAGCCGTCTCGAATTCCCATAGTAATTGCTTTACCACACATTATATTGCGTGAGCGCAGTACTTAATCCATCCAGCGTTCTATAGCGGAAAACGTGTCCAATAATAAGTGGTTGTTCCCACAATCATGCCGCGTGAAATCGCGTGTTCAGACACAGAATGTTGTCCGGATCACTTTCTTACCATCGATGGTAGTATAACTACTGTCAATTGTAAAGACCCCTTTCTCAATTCAATCAATTTCACCGTAAACATTCGCGAAATGGTTGAGTCTATCGACACGTTAACGCGATCGGACGAGAGTGAAAATTTATTGCCTAAAGCAAAAACCAATCACAATCGATCGATCTGTTAGTATCCGCTACTGTTCGCTATCGATAAAAGAAAGGTGTTCACATCACTAATTTGCACATATTGATATGTTCAACTTAGTGATGTGAATGCATGGCACGACTGATTGGATACGATCGCTATCAGAGCGGCGATTGTCGATCCCAACTATCGAGCTGCTGTCGCCAGTCTATCGCTATTGTCTATTGAACATTGAATTCTTTTTTTTGCGATCCGATCATACCATAGAGAAATTACGCATGTATCATACAATGACTGCATAATTGCAGCAAAAATATAATGATAATTATTGTCGTGTTTGACAACTTACAAAGATGGAGAATAGGAACATAAATATAGTGTAAAGCACAGTTTAGTATTTATATTTAATCATTAATTATAATCGCGAGGGGCAGGCTTTAGGAGATACCTACCTCACTATACCAAGCTAAAATGGCTAATATCAGAAAGCCAAAAATTCATTTATAAAATTTTAAAAGAACTACGAACGAAATACACAATTTTAAAGGACCAAAATGTTTATTATTTTGATCAAAAGTACGAAAGGCCAAAAGTTGATACATATATCAAAATTTAAACACCACAATTCGCGCGCTTTAAAGCACGCGACTTCTTCGGATTGCTTACTGTCTTTGCATTGTGTTATTGTTCTAGGATTAGTAATTTGATATTCATTGAGTTTATAAAAGTATAAAAATTCAAAAAGATTATTTATTACTTAGTAGTAAATAAAGAACAAATATGTAAGATAAACACTTTGTTTTCGCATAGTAATTATTCAGTAAATATTTATTTTACTTTTCTGTACTCACCTACTATACCGAAACGCAACGAACGATATCAAAAAACATGATTTATTTAAATAAAAGCCAAAATAAGCATTACACGCATCCTAACTAATGTACCTACTTAGTAAACTATACGAAAAGATTTACGATGAGGGAAAAAAAGCCCTGAAATGCAATGTTGTTTCCCGGTCTTGTAGCGCACGACTTTAACTATGAAATAAAAGTAGGTATTAAGTACGGGCAGCTTCTCGCAGTTAACAATATTGACATGTTTGCACGAACGACAGCAGATTGTGATCTTGAATCGGAAAACGATTGTATCGACTTCTGGTATTCGAATAGTCGACGCTGCTGCGAAACTCTGTCACTGCGATTGTTATCGATATTAGATGCTTTGTAGTCGCCTTGTGGAGCGTGTTATTTATTACGAAGATTGGAACTTTTAAATCTGTGATAGAAAGTTAGCTTGTTAATTATGACTACCTACATAACCATAACATTATAATTACCTAGTGATATTTCAGTGTACAAAACAAGCATCGACGTAAGGAACCGCCGACCGACGTCTTTGATGTGATCGTTCTCGTGATATTTTATCTCGAGCGTCTTTGGAAGTCACTTTATTAATTGATATTCATTCTTATTTACAACACTCCTTTTCTTATTATATGTATCTCTGTGCCATAAGATTTGCAATCCAAGAGACTATTGTCAAGCTTGACGCACCGTCGAGTGTATATACTTATCCTTTAGGTATAGTGGTTACTAGTACTATAACAACTATACCTACCTACTTACCATCTTTCTATGGTATAGTTCCCAAGGGTAAGAGCCAATTTTCCGTTCATAATAGTTAAGTCAACGTTCAAAAGATACGTTTTTAAAATATATTAAAACGTAAACTTGAGACACTTCTTGTGTAGGGGTTGCTGTCTATGGATGCTTTTGTTAACTTTACTGAAGCGAGTACAAATTCCAGGATTCAACCACAGTGAAATTACACGCTCCTCTAGGGGTTCAACACACTGATCCAGCAGAAGCATATTTTTAGAGATACATTTATTTTTTTAACCTCTTGTCAGTGAGCGGCCATTTTATCTACCTTAGCCCTAATTTAACCGCTTACATATGAAATTGGCATTTTATATGGAAAAAGTAAATTATTATATTTAATCAATCGAAGTATGTATCATTATTATCTATGCACTTTCGTTATTTTACAGGTAGTCCGTTGATTCCATTGCTGAAAAAATGGTGGGAGCGAGAATCAATAAAATCTATAAAGGCAATTTGAACTGTGCTATCGGAATTGAATTTTTATTCTTCCAAGAAATTGTCCAAGTTGCGAAAAAAAATGGTAATCTGTTGTAGCAAGGTCTGGGGAGTATGGTGGGTGTCGGAGACATTCCAATCGCAGCTCCTCCTGGTCAGATCTTAAGAAGCTGTAGTATATGTCACTAGCACTGGGCCACCAAACATTTACCAATACCTTTTTCTGAGTGAACTTTTGCTTGGGACAGGATTTAGCCGGTTCTCCTGGGTTCAACTACTGTACTGAGCGTTTCTGATTTTTGTACGGGATTGATTTTTCATTACAAGTAACATTACGATTCAACATTCTGCCCGCGACAGCCGAGGCCGCCAGCAGCGGCGCCCGCCGTGTGCCGTCAAACTGCCGGCCGCGCTGCACGCTGCTCGCTGCTGCCTGCCGCTGCCATTTTGGTGTGTATTGAGCCTAAGTCTGTCTGTCTAAGTTCAGGTAACGGCAGCCAATCGAAAGGTGAATCTCATGGATGCTATCAGTATATCTGCGCAAGCGCATCGTTAGGCGGTAAAAGTTGATCGCAATCTTGGGTCGAGTCGAACCCTAGTGTGTGCTTTGCGGTCCCCAGCTCCGTTGACTTTCCTTTATTCTACAACTTTAAGTACTTACATTAATTGGCTTTTGTTGTCTTGAAAGATTTATGAAGCTGTTTTCTTTGTGCTTTTCAATAAGATGAGATAAAATCAGCGAAAAAATTATGATTACCTATTTTATTTTATCTACATGGCTATTTGGTTAGAATTTTGAATAGGTATGTAATTTATACTTTGTTATTGCCTACATTTCGGCAGAGTAGGTTTTTAGTTTTATATGGAATAGCTGTTTTTTTTCGCGATGTATATTTAAGACACATAATATGTAGTTTCTCTGTTTTAGTTTAATGGTCTGATCATATTCTTAAAAAACCGTCAGCATATTAAGAAGGACCCTAAGGGTTGAGACACATTGACCGACGGCTATTGACGGCGCGGCCCGTACAAAAAGGACGTTTAGTTTGGGAAGTCGTCCGCCGTCGTCGCGCCGATGGCGCCGAACTAGTTTCCATAAAAACGTGCTTTTTATATGGGCCCGCCGCGCCGCCCCGTGGATCAATGTGTCCAACCCTAATCCAGTCACTAAATAGTATAAAACATTAATATGTATGCTTAGATCTTAAAACAAAGTCGCTTCCCGCTGTCGTATGCTTAGATCTTTAAAACTACGCAACGGATTTAGATGCGGTTTTTTTAATAGATAGAGTGATTCAAGAGGAAGGTTTATATCAGCATTGCACTCGTGCGAAGCCGGGGTGGGTATCTAGCTATACATAATTATAATAATTATGTGAGTATATCAAGATTCATGTCACAATAAGCAAGGTTTTATCGTAGACACGTCACTATAGTCAAGTGTAAGTCCATGTAGTATCTTAGAATCTGTCAGTCAGACCTTGATATTAACTTATTAAACATTAATATTTTCTTGTACCTACTTATACCTAACGTTATAAATATCAAAGAGATCATGAATTTAAAAGCAGCTGAAACTGAAAGAAAATGTACGTATGTTAATTCATTTACGCGATTTTGTCTTTAAGTATTTAAAGAGATGTAAGTAATGTATTTTCCTCTTTTAAAAAAAAACGTTATTAACATACATTATTTTTGATACAAATATTTTTTTATAGTGGCCCAGTTTCGTAAAAAAAAGTACATAATGTCTACGTTTGTTTTTGTTGACGATAAATCAGAGTTTGCTTTGTTCATCGATATCTACTGTAGATGTCGTCGATAGTCAGACAACACTAGATACGTCGATGTTGATGTCGTAGTGCGGTGAAAACAGATGGCACGATAAACAGCTTTTTGAAATGCGGACGTGTTTATTTATTGAAGACGTGGTAAGGATCACAATAGCTTGAGAAAAGTTAGCGTTATTTATTAAACGTAAAAACTACGCTAAAAACAACAATACAACGAAGCTAAAAAAGGACTCAACGAAAATATAAGTTTAGGTCGTAGACTTAATTTAAGAGTCCTCATTTAAGAATTTTAATATCCCACTAGTTTTTATTCACTTACAACATTTTAAGGGTCTATTCAAACAAAGAAACTAAACAACTTTCCCTATGGAACTTGGGTCGAAAAACGAAATAAATGTTTGGACCTCCCATAGAAAATCGATCGGCTGAGTCGCGCTTTAGTCAAAATATTGTTTTCGTTTTTTCGACCCCCATGTTCCATAGGGGAAGTTAGTTTAGTTTCATTATATCCCGCAGAAAGTGGACCGACGACCTGGTGAAGAGACGGTGGGAACACGTTGGAGGCAGCGCAGGACCGGTCATTGTGGCGATCGTTGGGGGGAGGTCAGATGCTACGTCCAGCAGTGGACGTCCATCGGCTGAGATTATGATGACAAACTAAACCCTATGCTTTTGTGAAAATCCCATCCAAATCGGTTCAGACGATATTATTGACAACCCGGTTGGTGTAATGGTTGACACGCCGGACTGCCAAACCAGGGTTCGAATCCCGGTTCGGTCATGGATGTTATATTATGTTTGTGCCGTTGTTGTATGGTTCCCATAATAAAAAGCCTAAGGCTTACTTGGGATTATTACAATGTATGTGCCTGTGAGCTTTATTTCTTTTATTCATTCATTTATTATCTATCCTAAATATCTTCAATGTACAACCATGCCAAAATTAAAATATTGTTAAATATTATAGATATAGAATAGAATATATAGATCGATGATTTATTAGAGAGCTATCGAAATTATATCTTGAATTGACGATAAGGTTCTATAGACTGTTAGACACATAGAGAAAATAACGCGCTCCCCTGGGGTAGAGATGTTGTATCGAACTGTGCACAGATACTCAACTGGGCCTGACGTCATATCATACACATCTAGCGGGAAGTAGCGTATTTAAATGTTAACCCTTCCCCTCACCCGTTTTTCTCCCCCTTTGTTGGCGACAACATTTTCTATAGAAACAAGCCGATATGCCATCTCTTCTTACTCTATGGTGAGACATGTCAAGACGTACCTACTCGAGTTTCTAGCTTCCTAATAATATTATTGTCATCATGACCTAGAAATCTAATAATTAATTCAGTTAAAATTTGCTTTTGCTGTAAGCTTCTGTAGATAATAAGATTTATTCGTTCAGCAAAGTGCATTATAAGCTAAGTTCATACATGTTGCTAAGCCGTAGAGTAACAAACGTGGGTCGGTCGTAAACATCGCGGGGGCTAATTACACTTGTTAACTTCTGCACTCTTCGGTTAAGGATAGTGGAGTGTGCAAATAAATCTTACTCAGAATACTAAAAGATCGACGTGCATAAAATAAGTAGGTAAGCTAAAAAAACAAATTACTATTGAGCGCTGATTTTCATTCCATGTCTGAGATGTATATTCTGTTTCACTTCTAAACCACCTGTTAGACTTTTGATTAATAAAATAGCACTCATTAGGGTGAAATCTATCAATTCACTGGCTTGCATTGATTTAATTTTGAAATAACTTAATGGACTTTAATAATATACCTACAGAAAGAGACACATTTGAATAAATATGTACTACCGTGTTAATCGTGTGCTACTACTTTTAGATTTTCGCTTTTGGTTTAACCACGCATCGAACAGTATACTATAAATAATGCTTTAAATATCCGTCGCTAAAAGCCTAGCCCTAAACCGAACAAACACTAGATCTACCTGCCAGTGAACGGACGTGTAAAATCTTTAAAAGCCCAGTTATACCGTTTTATTTGCCATGTGCAACCGCTGGCCTCGACATAACTACATTTCAGTGAGCTATCTAGTGATGTTCACTGGATGAAAAATCTATATCGAAACTATAATCAAGCAAAAGAAATCTGAAGTATTTTGTTGTTGTTTTAAGATCATATATGTATTTCTGCTCACTACTGCTTAGTGCTGTAAATAAAAACTTAAAACCTCCGATTTAATTAGTTAATTGATAGTTATCAAATTGATGTAAAACCTGAAAAAAATGATAGGTAGGTATGAATAGAGACAATAAGTGACCACTGACCAGACAAAAGCTTGAGAAACGAATTCTTAGTTCTATTATACATAATAAATACCAATAACTTTATCACCCAGTCCTGAGAATTACGGCATGACCTCATCAGTCAGTTGGAGAACGCTTGAGTCCAAAAAAAAACATTATAATGAACATTGATTATTGCGACAAAAAATATTCGGAGCGCTCATTGAGCGACTTACTTTTGTGAACGAGATTCATTGACACACATCTCCGATAACCCTCCTTGACATGACATTACATTTATTACGAATACATAACGTATTTAAAAGTAGGTATTGACACGTCATGCCTATCGTACCTATTCAATGTGTTCAATGTTATGCTGTATTTGTGGCATTCGCAAACATTTTTGAAACCGGTCAGGGGACGGACCTTCAAGGGTCTGCGTGCAATACATGACCACGCACGCTTAATTCAATCATAAGGTGATAGCTTGGTGATAGACAACTCATAGATAATTAGTAACAAACTTCGTACTAATTTACCTTGTTTATTTTCAGAAGAAAAGTAACCACGCAAAAATAGAAACCGGTTATAAATAAATAAATTTAATCTTTAGTGTGTTTTCAGTAAAGGCGAACAACTGTCATTAGTCTGGTTTTGCGTATATATCCAATCCTTCTACTACCACATCTCTGTGGTAGACTTGGTAAACTAAAGATGTAGCTTTAATCACGAACTTACCTACCTATATAACAGTGCAGTATAAGTTCATCTCCAAGACGAGATAGTTCAGGCAAGTTCAGGTTTGTCTTAAACTTGGAACTCTCAATCAATAATCAAATTAACATTAATCGATAACTGATATGGCACATCCCTCGGTTATTTGCCATTGCCCGGTTGCAAAAACCACAAGTTCGACGCGTCATGCAGTCTGCATCGTATCACGTCAGGCAAGGTCGCAATGTAAGAAAAAACTAACATTCACTTTAACTACCGGACTTGCAATCTTATCTGATTAAATTAGGAGTTTACTTTTTAATTTTAATATTACGTGAGACTTAAAAAATTTAATTTCACCATAATGTGGGCTTAATTTGTTTGAATTCTTTGTTATTTAGCTTAGCAAACAAATGAAAGATGAAACAGGTTGTGTAAAAGCTCTGTGAATACGAAAAAGGTGCAGCCGATATCATGCGCCGCTGCAGTAATAGGTACTTACATAGTTTTGTTTCATTTTGTTAAATTGAATGTTAATTTGTTAAACTTTGTATCCTATCAGGTTTATACATATATCAATTTGATACTACCGTATTTTTTTAAACTAATTAGCAACGTCACTGTAGCCAGCGGCGCAAAGCTTTTATATTTTTTTTGTTAAATCTGTTTCTTTCTTACTTGTCCCCAGTGCTTTGTTCTTGGAGCAATTTCTTACCTGAAACAAAAAGTTTATTCTTTGTTATAAAGAAACATAAAAGTTTTATCAGAATCATACAAGAGCGTCGTCGGTGGCGCGTTGCTGAGAGATATGGACACTCAATAACAAGGGTCAGGGTTCGAATCCACACGGACTACTTGCAATGTACGCAATGTACTCAAACGGTGAATGAAAACATCGTCAGGAAACGGCCTTACGAACGGAACGGCTCCCCTCAAAGATACCTCTTTGAGTGAGCTTAGGAGGGGAGGCCCACGGATGTTATGTTCACACATTTAGTAAACCTTCATCGTCATAATGAATACGACAGGAATATAAATTGTTGACTTTGTAACTCATTCGTTTCGTCGCCCAACGCATTTGTTAACAGACTTCAAAAAAAGGAGGAGGTTCTATTTTTCTATTTCTGTTACCCGCTATCTCAACTCATCCACTTCGGGTTTATCGCTAATCGAATTAAGTTCTAGTTAAATATAAATAACGTTAGCAGGTCAGTTTTTTGCGAAATTGTTTATTCATTCATTCACATGATGCCATTATCTATAGGTAGGTACACCAGCAGCTTCGATAAACAAGCGGAGTAAATATTGAAGTCTAAAAGGTCGCAGGTTCATGATACTGATTCTAGGTTACCTTATAAACGGAGCCCTATGAGCGGATAAAATCTCATCAAAGGCAAGTGTAAACTACATTTAGCTGTCTGGCTCATCAAAACCAAGCACGAGTTCCCCGGGGCTGCTGGCTAGAAATAATTATCGTAAGCCTTCGTACATCGTTCTGTCTAGACAAAAGTAGGATTTTGTATGAAAGTATATTTTTTCACGGCTTAGTGAGCCTCAACATAGTCGAGATTTATTTTGTTACTTTGTTATAATAAATAATAATAGCAGATGTAGAACCTTAATCTCATCGAGGGTTTGTGCGTACATATCTAAAGACTTTGAAAATTTGATTGAATCGAGTTATTGTAGCTACTTAAATTGCATTCGACATTCATTGACCTTCAGGATATGTCAACATGCATGGATATTGTTTCAAACGTCACCTTTCACTTTCGATTTGGGCATTGTAGTGACCGATAGTATGAAGTAATTATCTAATCTTAATCATGTATCTAGATGGAATAGATATAACTACGTCTACTTCATACAATCGCAATCATTACTTAACAGTTCTGTCCACTATTACAATAAAATCATTACGTGAAAATTCTTTTTAAATAAATTGAACGAACTCAATTGACCCAATTTTGTTCAATATTGCGAGCGCGTGAACACTGAACAGTATAAGGTTCATCTTGCCTATTATATTTTTATAAATTAACGAGCTTTTACCCGCGACTTCGTCCGCATAAATTATATACCAGATTTTAAGTCAGATCATAAGCTATCAAACAAAAAAAGTTTCATCAAAATCGGTTCAGTAGTTTTTGCGTGATACTCGAACAAACAAACACCCAAACAAACAAACGAACAAACAAACAAACAAACAAACAAACAGACAGACAAGAAGTCCAAAAATTTTTGATTTGGAATCAGGGAAGCCTAAAAACCATATCGTAATCTTTTTTTTGTAAATATCTTCAATGTACAGACACACTTCTGTTACAGTTTTATAATAGTTTAGAAGGTATTTGTTTTCAGTAAGTGTTTCTAATTTCGTTTTCTTAAGAGGACTGTGCAGCAATAAAAAAACGCCAATCTCCGTACAAAAAACGAAAATATTTAACCTCACCTTACAGATAGTTTAAACACCGGTATTGTCAGTTGCTTCCTTGAACTCTGACTGGACTCAACCATAGCCAAAAAATTCCTCGACGCCTCCATGAAATCTGTATATTCTCTCAGTCATTTAGATATAATCTCGAGGTTCGTCCATTGGGGTTAAGACTTTGTTATCACTATGCGTAAATATTAACATGATCATGTAGTAATTATAGTACTCTGTGATGCTCATAATACATGAATACATGTTGTGAAATTCGAAAAAATCGCAATTTGCAAATCTGGCGATTTTTCATACCAAAACATTTAAACATGTTTTGAGCTGAAGGAGAGCAAAATTCTTTGTTTAGTCAGAGGTAGTCAGCATTACAATCCTCTTTTAAACAATTTTCATCTGGTATTTCATCACAGCAAAAATGTTTCACATAAACTCTATTATCGAATACAATAGTGAATTCTTCCAAGTGTTTCCATTCTTTTTGAATTCTTCTTTCTATATATTTTGCCAGTTCACACTAGCATGCCACCCACGACAAAGCGTTTAAGGGGCATCCGCACGGTTTTGAGTAACTTTGTAACCATTTTATACATTAACTATGGCACTTTTTAAGCAGAAAACAAAACTGAACAATCTAAAGGATATGAGAAGTGTTGTGGTTTTTCTCGAAATCTATTTGAATTAATAAAACTGAAGAAAAACGAATCCTAAGTCACCCCTTTTTTCCAGTTGTAACCGTTTTACTCTTACATTGTTGATCAGAAGAATATGAAAATTTACAATATTCTTCACAATACAATATGGAATGATGCGGTTTTCTTATTTTTTGAAAATTCATAAAAAATCATACAGATTCTCAAAGAAAACAGAAAATTCTGACCGGGGCCACGCAATTGAAGCGGGATGGCTAATTGCTTGTAAGAAAGAGAGCCTTGCACTAGGGAGGGAGGGCCATAAACGAGAAAAACGTCATGCGCGCTCTTTCTGGCATAAGTAAAATAATAAAGATGGAGGCACATCTCGATATTTATCGTTTTCTCGGGGGTGGCATGCGAGCCCCACTGCTGTTATATACACCATACTGTGATACAGTTAAAAGAGCAAATTATAATTACTTTCAAACTTAAACTCTTGCTCGTTACCAGTTTGAAATGCACCTGTTTATCTACTTACCCAACTTCTTTAATTATAAAAGTATTCAGTTCAAACTGAACTGGGCTAACAAGCATAAATGTCGGAATTCCTACCTTCGATCGATCGACGGTAAACATAACTGTCCGCCACCAAATGAATCTACTAATGATTTGACGACACGTCCACCTAAGCGTTCATTACTAAACTAATTAATTCCCCTTGATGTTAACCGCAGTTTTCACATAAGTACTGTGTGACTTGTCGCACTATCACTAGTTTAATGTGAGGACTGAATGCTAGAAAGTCTACCATGAATATTGATAGAATTTTCAAATTCCTAAATAAGACTACTGATAGTGATAGTACATATTTTGACATACGGGAAAATTAATGCAAACTTAAAAAATGTCTCTGAATGTTGACCTTAGGTGGACACTCAAAAATATTCAATGAGCTCACTTAAAATTATCTAAATGATCCTGTCTGATTGACGTTCGAACAAATCTTGATTATTATTTATTTGTGCAGATGGAAAGTAATTAAATGATCTCTAGGGGAGACCTTTGCCCAACAGTGAAACGAAGTAGGTTACAAAAAAAAATAACTATTTTATAAATCTGACTAACTTTAACAATAGCAAACCATAGTTTAAGAATTACCAAAAATGCAATCATCTAATAGAGAATAGTCCTTCTTTTGTTTTTAGGGTTCCGTACCCAAAGGGTGAAAACAGGACCCTATTACTAAGCCTACGTTGTCCGTCCGTCCGTCCGTCCGTCCGCCCGTCTGTCCGTCCGTCTGTCCGTCTGTCCGTCTGTCCTACCTATTTAGGGCTGTAACTTTTGAACCGTAATAGCTAGATAGTTGAAATTTTCTCAGATTATGCGTTATTACGGCGGATTTGTTAACAAATAATAATAAAATCGGTCGGGTCGGGTCGGGCTACTCGCGCACCGAGGCCGAGGGTCCGTACCACACCACCACTACATATTAACGTAAAAAATTTTTTTTTACTCCCTGACCTTTAGCACGAGACCGACTCACACTTGGCCGGTTTTTATTATTTGTTGTTATACTGTAGAGTTTGCTCTATAATCACACCAAGTTTGACGCTTGTATGTATTACCGTTTTTACCATAGAGCGAGAAGAAAAAACGTTGATAAAAACTAGTTTCTTGTTGGGAAACCCCTTAATTTTTAACTTTTTGACATTTTTATTATTTGTTAGCAAATCCGCCTAAAATTTTAACTATCTAGCTCTTTCGGTTCAAAAGTTACAGCCGTAAATAGGTCGGACAGACGGACGGACAGACGGACGGACTACGTAGGCTTAGTAGTAGGGTCCCGTTTTTACCCTTTGGGTACGGAACTCTAAAAATGTAAAAAAGCGAAAAATTAAAGGGGTTCTCAACAAGAACCTAGTTTTTATCAACGTTTTTCTTCACGCTCTATCGTAAAAACGGTAATACATACAAGCGTCAAACTTAGTGTGATTATAGAGCAAACTCTAGAGATTAACAAAAAATACTAAAAACCGGCCAAGTGTGCGTCGTTCTCGCGCTAAACGTCCCGGACAAAAAAAAAGATTTTTTTCTGAGTTAATAATGTTGTGTTCTATGGTGGTGTAGTACGGAACTCGGTGCGCGAGCAGCCCGACTCGCACTTGAGCGGTTTTTATTTAAAATTAGAATAGAATAAAAAGACTTCAAAAGATGAAGATCATTTTAGTTCTTCAATGTACCGTAAATAGTTCCTACTTTGCTCCAAAATTGGCTCCAGTTTTATTAACTATGTCGTAACCTTTAGAAAATTGCAAATTTATGATCCTGCTTATGATTCGATCACATAGAAACATTCTCCGCTTTTAGCGTAATATGAAAATTATTGAAGTTAAGTGTTTCTTTTTTAATATAAATTATGTTTGGAGCAAAGCGTAGGCTTAGTTGGTCCCGTTGGTATCCTTTGCGCTCGGAACCCCAAGAACATAAATACTTGTATAAACAGTAACTTCTTTGACATAATAGTTATAGGCTTCTTTGACATAATTGTTGTGAGAAGGTCTTTTAATAGCTTTTAAAAGAAATAATTAAAGATCCTGCTACAAAACTTGATCTCCCATTGACGATACCATTACTAGTGCCGTAAAAGTTTTTACTAGAAATAAGCTCTAAATCATTCTTAACTAAATAAACATCGGGTAACCACAGTTGAATAATCGATGCGCATGTTACGAGCAATCGACTCTCAGATCAAAAGAGCCGAATCGTTTCATAGCAATTTATGTCGAGCCTGAGTTAATTTTAGATCAAAAGCACGCATCTTGAACTTATCGATAGGCAGTGTATTTAGAATTGGTCTAAATTTAATAAAACCGGTCAAGTGCGAGTCGGGCTACTCGCAGACCGAGGGTCCCGGGTTGTTTACTTCAACCAACATCATGACTCCATATGAGCCTGTCAACATCATTGTTGGCAATTCAACATTAAATTTTTATCTATGTAAACACCTGATCTGATCTGTCAGTGTCAAATGTCAATGTCAAGGGCTGCGCCCCCCTCTCTCTCTTCAACCCTCGCCTCACCGGCTGCTATGGTGTGTCTGTGCCGTATTAAAACCATATAAAAGAAGATTCAGCTGTTTCCTTTCTTCCGCATCCAGCCAACAGTAAATACAGTCCACTAGCCCAAGATCAGGAGTTCAACAATCATGACTTCTCCGACTAAGAGAACTTTGTTAAACGAATTCGGCTTGTTGTTACAACTAACCATCTTTTGTTTTTAGTAAACAATCATAACGTCATTTCAATTATTTTGGTGCTAATTAAGAGTCTTATTATTATTTGTGGTTGGGCTATTGTAAGCAAGGGTCGTTGTAACACGGAGACCAGCGCTGGTCCTTTTGTGTTCGCCCCAAGCTCACCCATATTTACGCATACCTCCGAACTTATGGTATTTTCTTTTCATTCTCGGGAATGCAGGTTTCCTCACGATGTTTTCCTTCACCGCCGAGCTAGTAAATGATAAATACAACCGTACATAAATTCCGAAGAACTTAGTGGTACAGGCCAGGAATCGAACCGCGAATTAAGAGTCTTAGTAGGCTCGCATTTTTTTCAGTGCACACAACATATTCATCATCATCATTCATCTCAGCCGATGGAGACGTCCACTGCTCAATTGACGTAGAATAGAATACGAATGTTCGCAACATTCGATATTTAGTCCGAATTGTGAATAGGTCTAAATTGTAACCTTGATTTTTAGGGTTCCGTCCGTCCGTCGTCCGTCCGTCCGTCCGTCCATCCGTCGTCCGTACGTCCGTCCGTCTGTCCTACATATTTAGGGCTGTAACTTTTGAACCGTAATAGCGAGATAGTTGAAATTTTCTCAGATTATGCGTTATTACGGCGGATTTGTTAACAAATAATAAAAATGTCAAAAAGTTAAAAATTAAGGGGGGTTCTCAACAAGAAACTAGTTTTTATCAACGTTTTTTCTTCACGCTCTATAGTAAAAACGGTAATACATACAAGCGTCAAACTTAGTGTGATTATAGAGCAAACTCAATAAAATAACAACAAATACTAAAAAACGACCAAGTCTTACGCTAAAGGTCTCGGACAAAAAACGTTTTTTTTTTCTAAGTTAATAATGTTGTGTTCTGTGGTGGTGTGGCACGGAACCCTCGGTGCGCGAGTAGCCCGACTCGCACTTGACCGGTTTTATTTAAATGGTATTGGCCTTATAATGGGAAGCATTGCGATTTTAACTATATTAGTATAATACTGAAGCAGATACCTACTTATCGTTGATTAAACATAGATATAACGGTACCAGGTACCTACTGCCTATATTTAAACCGCAGGTTTAAGTCAATACAGTATATCCTGGATTTGCCTAATTCGGTTCACAAAAGGCTTACCTACCAATTTAGTTCCCCCAGTCGTTAACGTCAGATGGTGATGGATGGTCGACCATTTTAGCATTTTCACAGCGTCGGATTTATAAAGAGAAAATATAAATATATTCTTTGAGTAAAGATGATTTAGTGGATGCTCTTGTTACAGTTTTTCTGGTAAATCTGAGCCTTGAATAGATAAATAAATAAATAAATAAAATAAATAACGCTCACAGGCACAGGTACATAGATACTTAATTATTTTAAATGTGTTTAGTGAATATGACAAAGGTCATGCTCATGATGACACAACATAATCTAATGACATTTTAACATACGCTCATGCATAATGTTCCTCGAGGGGGCAGACAGAGACATTCTAAAAAATATATATATGTTTAAAACCACATTTTACTAGAAATGGCCAAACTATGTCTTTTGTCTACAAAATAGTACTGTATACCTGTAGGTAGCGACGTACTTAAAAAAAATATTTATTAACCAATTGATACGAAACATCCGCAGTGAAAATGCAAGGTATCGAGTTGTATAACAAAACCAGATTTGTTTAAAAATTGCAAATGTCGAAACTACAGAGTTAGAACATTCAAGAAACAATTTGAACATTTTATTGCTTTTTAAATAGCGTGAAACGGCATTCACCTTCGCGATGACTGTGTAAAATGACAGGTTTTATGACTTTTGGGAATTTTATGTGACAAGATCTCAAGTCGACTTTCCACACACTTTATTTCACTTTCATTCGAGTTTTATCACAAATTTATCTGTATTCTAATTCCATTTATTATATATTTATCTGTGATTTGAGATTATTCCTATTAACATATTGAGTGTATTTTTATTTCTTATTTTATTTTATTTATTTAAGGACTGCCAACAAAGTATACACTATTACATTCTGAATACATTTTAACATAATTATTAAGTGTTACTTCCCTTACAGGCTGTCACAACATACATTGTAGCTTAAGTATACATAATTATATGTTAAGTCATACCGCGACAGAAAAATGTCGGTACCTACACAAATCAGTTGATAGTTGCATTTGCACTTAGATCTATTTATGTTACAAATTAATTGTTTACTTCAAGCCATAGATTTATATATTACTAGCGTATAATATATATGTCTTTGCTTAAAGCACTGAACAACAATAGGTACTAAACATAAATATTGATATTAATAAGTATAATATAGTATAGTATAATAGTATAGTATAATATAGTATAGTATAATATAATATAGTATAATAATAGTTATGTAGTCGGTCCTCTATCTTATACCGTGGTATGGTACCTGGTAGTTTAACAATGTCATTAGAATAAATATGTAGCCGAAATTCGAAATGAAATGAAAGAGATGAACTCATCAGAAATAAATTCATGCTGCCGGCAACATGATCATGGATAAGTTTATGTAAAGATTTAAAAGTAAATTATACCTTTACTTAATTCCAAATTAGGGCGATAAGATTTTCCTATTTAGCTTTCTGGTCAAATAAACATTTATTTATCAGAAAGATAATATTATAATGTACCGTAATAATTATAATATACTCTGTGATACGTGTGACGTGTGACGTTCATAATTACAATACAAGAAATAAAAATAAATTAGTATTCCCACATTTTCGACTCAGTAAAGTCAACACATCTTTCATGGGGCACTGTATACGCTTTTATAATAAGATACCAGAGGATATTCTAAACTTACCAGACAAAAAGTTTAAGTCTCATGTTAAACAAGTCCTCTGTAAAAAAGGTTACTATAAACTCGATGATTATTTGAATGACCAAAATGTCTGGTCTTGACAATTTTACACTATGTAATGCAATATTGTATTTTAATTGTACTTTAACATTTTGTTTTGTTTAAAAGATATGTGTTGTAGAGTTTCTGGCCGCATCTTCTCTCAACGGAACACCTTCCGACGTGGTGGTAGAGTCAAAAAATGACGTCAAAAAGCTATCTATATGATATCATTTTGAATAAAAAATTTTGAATTTTGAATTTTATAACTATCCGATATCACTACATAGTATAAAACAAAGTCGCTTCCCGCTGTCTGTCTGTCACTATGTATGCTTAGATCTTTAAAACTACGTAACGGATTTTGATGCGTTTTTTAAAAATAGATAGAGTGATTCAAGGGGAAGGTTTATATCAACATTGCACCCGTGCTAAGGGCTCTTACAGACCAGCGACAGTTGTCTGCGACAGCTCGCGACAGCGGTCGGCAACCGTCGCGCGACATTTGGCGACCGTGACGTAGTGTTGTATAGTCTGAGAGATAGACCTCCATATCCAAAAACAGGTTTTTTTGGTAGTTTGTAACATCCTATATACAGGATCCTTCTTAATATGCTGACACTTTTTTAAGGCGATGACCAGACTATGAAACTGAACAACTTTCTCTATGGAATCAACATCGAAATCGCGAAAAAAAAAACAGTTGTCCCATACGTTTGGCTCCGAGTAGGTTTGCAGTTTTGTATGGAAGTGATGATTTTTTTTCGCGATTTCGATGTTAGTCCCATACAGGAAGTTGTTCACAGTTTGACGGTCTGATCATCCCCTTAAAAAAAGGTCAGCATATTAAGAAGGACCCTATACAGGATGTAACAATACACCCTAGTAATACTTAAGAGGGTGCTTCAGACCATCAAACTGAACAACTTTCACTATGGAGCCAATGTCGAGAAAAAATAAAAAAAATCTGCCGTCCCATACATTAAATTTGAGTCGAGACGGTACTGCATTTTTGTATGAAAGAGCTGATTTTTTTTCGCGATTTCGATGTTGGCTCTGAAGTCAGACCGTCAAACTGAACAACTTTCACTATGGAGTGAAATTTGTTCAGTTTGATGGTCTGAAGCACCCCCTTAAGTATTACTAGGGTGTTTTGTTACACCCTATATACGTATTTATAAATATTTATGTGTATAATATTATGTGTTATAATTATTAGTGTTGTGTTAAGTATTATATTATAACTATATAATATATATTATAATTGCCCTATTTTTACCAGTCTGTAATATTTTATGGACTTGATGATGAAGATAATCAATTCTGGATTATCTATTATCTAAAGAAACCAAAATCTACGAAAAACTTATAAAAACTACCAGAAATATCAACCATGTTATTTTTTAGCCTCCGTTTTCTTCAAACTGAAATCTCTCAAGAACAAGACTTGTGCTCTCAGACTATACCTACGTCACGGTCGCGCGACCCTGTCGCGAGCTGTCGCAGACAACTGTCGCTCGTATGTAAGCGCTCTAAGCCGGGGCGGGTCGCTAGTATAATATATCTTGGACGTTACCTAGTAAAGCTGTTCTAAGAATTAGTAATGTTTCTGTAATTCAAAATTGGAATGGAAGAGAGAGCGCGCACGAGCAACTTTTGTCTCCACAACTAAACACAGGGTGTGTATGAAAAGTCGCTACATGCGTCGCTACATGCGCGCACTTTCATACAAACCCGTAGATTTGATGTGAGAGACAAATTAGTTGCGTAGACATAATTTGCTCGTGCGCGCTAGCTATCTGTTACAAGGTATAAATTATGAAAGGCTTGTACCTATATGTACAAATTTTCATTTGATTTTTATCCCTGGTATTTTCAACTCGTACAAAATTCGGTAAAAATCATGTTGTTCGTCTATCTCGTCACCTATCGCCTAGTATTTTTTTTCCTACATATTAACTAGTACCTTACACTGCGTTGGGAATTATGAAATAGGAAGTGTTGAAGGTAACACTAGGAGCGACATCAATACTCGTGAGTCAATCTTGTAGTGTGGTATAAGTAATAGGCTTCTTATCTTATACTTAACTAGCGGCCCGTCCCGGCTTCGCACGGGTGGACGTCTAATCTTTTCTAGCAATAAATATAGCCTATGTTACTCAGGGTGAATGCAGCTTTCTAATGGTGAAAGAATTTTTTAAATCGGCCCAGTACTTTTTGAGCCTATTCATTACAAACATACAAACATACAAAAATAGGTACAAATCTTTCCTCTTTATAATATTAGTGTAGATAATTACTTACAACTATGTTCGTTACCTCACGGTAACGAGGTGGTGGGCGAGGAAAAAATACACCAATAGAATATAGTCAATTTCCTTCCTTTCGAGGTGATCGAGCGAGCTACTGGTGTATTTCTTTCTCTTTTTGTATGTCTTTTTAGAAGGGTCAAGCCAATCAATGGGATTTTTGGTCTTCATCGGACGCTCGTGTCTTAAAATCAATGAGAACTGACGCAATAGGTACAAAACTTTATTTATGCGTCTCTGATATTCGTAATAGAAAATGATATCTCACAATTCGATTTATTTGAGTCATAACTTTACCCCATTGTGCTTTTGTCGATGATTCAAGGAAGATGTTATGCAATGGTATAAATCTTATGGAATGGTGGGTTTATCTTTCTATTATAAGAGGGAATGGGAGATCAAGATAGCACCATGAGAAAATAGGTGATGGACAACGATTTGTTTGGGTCGTTATACATATCCAACAAACCAATGCATTATTAAAACGCGAGCATAGTTTTAACTATTCTAGTGTAAAATTGTTAGACATTTTAGATGTTTTAATAATGCATTGGTTTGTTGGATATGTATAACGACCCATCAAAGATTTTTTTTGGTTGGGTGCTATCTTGATCTCCCATTCCCTCTTATAATAGAAAGATTCGTTAGTTTTAGTTACTGTAACTAAAACTAACGGTCGTAAATTTTCATTCAAAGAAAATTTCATTCAACTCCACACAAAATATTGTAACTATGAATATCATTAGCGCATTACATTGTTTGTCGTCTTGTTAGTTTTCTATTTCGGATGAATTTTAATCGGTATGCAGGAACATTGCATTTGATTGCTAATAGCTACTTTATTTATTTGCAGCAACTATAGTAATCCTCATGTAAAGCTCATGAAATGCTACGAATAGATTTGAAGAGCACAAAAATAGCGCGCTCAATTGCTATAAAATACGAGTTACGTAATAGAACGATGCGCATGACTTCAAGTTGATTATCGAGGCGATCAACCTTTTGACGTGAAAATTATTTTGTGGCGATCTCTCACGTAGATTGTTTTGTTGTGAAGGTTCAAGTGCAGCGTGTCATTGTCAACGAATGTGCAGTACCTACATAGCATCTACCTATACATGGTATAAGTGACAGCCTGGCAAATACTTAAATCGTGTATTCGGGCCATCAAACTGAACAACTTTCACTATGGAGCCACCCTCAGGAAAATTAATATCTAAACTCGTAAGTACCTAATCCTACGGTTTTTGTGCAAACAGATGAAATTCTGATTCAGAATTCCAAACCAACCCGGTCTGCTATATTAAAAACTGGCCAAGTGCGTGTCGAACCACGCGCAGGGTAGGGTTCCGTAGTTGCCCGTTACAATATGATATGGACTTAGAAGGAGGCTTTTTGTTTTATACTGCGGTTTAACGGCTAATAAAGTCTAAAAAGTACATTATATTATTTGGTCGACTATTACTCGTAAACTTGTAAAGCCTACTTAGCGGTGATAGTTTTTCTATTAAATTCGCTATACTTATATGCTATTGCCGTGAATTTTTTCACATCTCCAACTACAACCGTTTAGCTGGGAGAGGGGGGGGACACTTGACTCTAACCAAAATTTTCGCTTTAAAGCTTAATATTTCGCTAACGGATCCCTAAATTGAAAAATGGTTGTGGCAAACCTATTATATTTTTAAAAGACCTATCCAACGATACCCCACAACATGGGATAGACGAGAAAAAGAAATTCATCCCCACTTTACGTGTAGGGAAGGTACCCTAAAAAAAAATATTTTTCAAGATTTTATTTTACCACTTTGTCGGCGTAATGAATATGTATACATATGCCAAATTACAGCTTTGTAGTATTAAGCGTCTCAGAGCTAAGCCGCGGACAGACGGACGGACGGACATGGCGAAACTTTAAGGGTTCCTTAAAAGTCCGTCTTGTTAAAAGATATCATCTGATTTAGTCCAAAATGTGAAAGAGCAGGCAAAAAACAAAAAACCTTTCCGTCTAACTAAAGCATTAATTATTAATTTATTATGAAAGCTGTATGCCCATTCTCCTTTGTTTTATTTGTGTTAGAAAAACCTGACTTTTCATACAATTTTGATGAAATTAGCTAGCCTAGGGCTTTATTCTGTTAGAACTTGTCCGTCTCAGTACATATTTTAATATAGTACAAAAGCTGTGTGTATATTTTCTTTGGTGTAGGGCAATTATCCTTGGTTTTATTTAAGTTTAATTAATTTAGCTTTTTCATATATTTTTGATCTTAAAGCTAAAGCTACAGCTGCTATAATGCTTAAAAGGACAGGTTCTAACGGAATATAGCATTCGTTTTTGTTGGCCGGTACTTTGACATTTGTACCAAAAATGTATGAAACGCGTATGATGTCCTTTCTAGAAATTGGACAGTCTGACAGAATTGCAACTTCAATATAGGCAGCCGAGAAGAATAGCAGCGATACCCGTGGCGACTTCGTACGCACAGACCACTGATATGAAATACTCATAACTTTTGATTGAATGAACTGATTGAGGTGATATAAATCCTAAATAATAATCCAAACTAAGCCATAAGCATAGCTTATTTGAAAACGACGTTCAAATCGGTTCAGTAGTTTTTTTAAGTGTTGCATGCACAAACAGACGAAAATTCTAAAACTGATCTTAATGCATTCCACTACGAATATCCTAACTAAACGCTCCCAATGAATATTATAACATCCACGCCAAGTTTACAATTTTTATTATAATTTTGGAAGCAGCAAAGCATCGCTGCGGTGGGAAACGTCTTAAGCCGAGATGAGAAATATTCATAAATATAAGAGTATTCTCTAGAGAAATAAGTATCTCGCTTCCCTTGAAGACACAGATTTTTATATCCGTCCGTACCGTACTAAGTAGGTAGTCCATGAAGTAAGAAGTAGCAAAGACAGTGTAGTATTTATAAAGGATAGTACTTACCTAAAAACGGAAAATCAAGTTTTAATATTACTAAATATTATCATATAGGGTCCTTCTTAATGTGCTGACACTTTTTTAAGGAGATGATCAGACCATCAAATTGAACAACTTTCTCTTTGGTACCAATATCGAAATCACGAAAGAAAATCGGGTCCTCCATAAAAAACTGCAAACCTACTCGAGCCAAATGTATGAGATAGCTGATTTGTTTTCCGCGATTTCGATGTTGGTCCCACGGAGAAAGTTCTTCAGTTTGATAGTCTGACCATGAGCTTAAAAAAGTATCAGCATATTAAAAAGGACCCTGTTTATTTATTTCACCCCCGATGCAAAAAGAGGGTTGCTATAAGTTTGGCCGGTCTATTTTATTTTTATAAACCGTTTATAATGTGAAAGTGAACGAGCCCCATGCTCGCCTACGCATACGCGTGACTTTTAACTTTTAACCTTTTCCAACTAGACCTTTTTTGCGGGACGTGTGCAAATTGATATTGGAACCCATTACATGTTATAATTATAATACAAAATTAGCTGAAACTATTTTAAGGATGATCAGACCATCAAACTGAACAACTTGCTCTATGTGACAAGAATAATATCGATATCGAGAAAAAAACAGCTGTCCCATACATACATTAAATTACATCTCCCTCCTTACATTAGAGTCGAGTTATGTTTGCAGTTTTAGTTTCAGCTAATTTTGTAAGACCTTATACTCTACATGTAACATATTTTTTCAAGCACGACAATAGTGAACAGATTTTTGCTTATATTGTTATCTTACCCAAAGAATGATGTTTATTAAAATGAAAAGTGTTAGTTTTGCTACGATGCGCACGGTCGTTGATTTAACGTGAACGTATATGACAGTGGGTTGCTTTTGGCTTATTGTTACACACTACACACTTATTTTATTTTATTTGATAGAGAAAGAACATTATACAAAAATACACCTTTTAACAATTAAATTAATCGATCTCGATGAACTCTATAAACGAACACCCCAATGGTTGGTATATAGTATCTGACAACCCGCAAGTTCACGAGTTTTGATAAAAACATGAGATTACTTATTGCTCTGAGTAGTAGAATAAGGCTAAAAGTTAGTCCGACCAGTAAGTAGGTAGTTTCTGTGTTTTCGTCCCCAGTCCTCATCAATGATGCATCTTCTCATTACCGCGAACGAGCCGTAGAAAAAGTGAGCAAAAATACGAAAAGAGTTTTAGACGTCATCAAATAACATACCTACCTATAGCAATGAGAATGTTTTTCGCAAAAATAAAACTTTGGTTTGAAAATACGAATTCTGTTTAGTTAGTCAACAATGTAAGAGTAAAATGGTAACAAATGAAAAACTTTTTTCATTTGTAGTCTAGTGTTGTTGGTCCCATAGTGAGCGCTGTTCAGTTTGACGGTCTAAACAACCCCTTTAAAAGTTTTAAATGTTTATTTTTTTTATCGATTCAATTCAATTGGTGTATTTTATTTGTTAGTATACTGTGTTTTGTCTAGTTATATTTTATTTTTAGGATAATTATGTTCATTTTGCTTTGTAAGTGATCTACTTACTAATAAAATACACCAATTAAATGTTTATTTTTACTTTTGTAACAACTTGTACATAAACTATATTTTTGATGTAAAATAAAGCATAATTGAGTGATTGATTTCAATATTGAAAATGTTCGCGACCAAAACATACAAAAGAACGTGACTCAAACTAAACGCCAAGCGTCGAAACTTTATATAAATAAAATTATATCGCTCCTTTACCGTCCATCTCCTGCATTTCTTACGTTTTGGCTTTCGAATTTCTTAACTCTCATTTTCGCATTATATTCGCTTTCTTGATCCCAATTTAAGAAAGTTTATTTACAAATAATGTTGTCCAGAAATGGTAAAGACTACAAGTACAAAAGAAAAACAGCTCGAGCACAAACTGTTTATTATCGGCCTTATACGTCGGCCATCGCGTGTGGTCCTTATTTTTAGCTACATGAAAACAAAATTAAGTTATTAACCAATGCAAATGAGAGAGATATAATGTTAATGGAAATAGTGGTTATACGTTTTATTCGGCATATAAATAGTTTGGGTCAAAAGGAATAATTATAATGAATTCATTATAATCTGAATACCAATGGTTTATTTCACATTTGCTATGAATGACGTTTTGAAGGAATGGGGCAAAATCTAGGATAAAATGAAGGGAATCATTACTCGCGACTGCACAAAAATTATATACCAGATTTTAAGTCAAATCATAAGCTATCAAACAAAAAAGTTTCATGAAAATCGGTTCAGTCGTTCAGTGTATTTTTATCCGAATGACATACGGTTGCAAAGTTTTAAATAGATATCTATGATTCTATACCTTATTCCTAATTTCCTTGATTTTATGCAGATGTCTAATACAAACAATTTTGAGTCTTTTGAAAAATTTGTGGAAAAAGGGATATAGGTACATTAAAAAAAATCTGTTTGAACTAGCACTTTCATAAGCTTTAAATTAATACCACACTAGCTATACTACTACACTAGATGGTATCCTCCAAATCTGCGCCGCAATATATCTACATAGATACATTTTTGACTGCATTTTTTAAATTGCTATGCTAATTTTCAGTATATCTAACGATTATGGAGAAAACGCGTGTGACTGACGGACAGACACCGAGGCGAGGTGATTCCATACCATAAGTGCACCGTTTTACCATTTTGGCTCTGAACACTAATAAAACGACAGACCTTTGTAATCTTTACTTATAATCTCTTTTGAGTAAGATATGATAATAATTAATGATTGAATGATTTTTATGCACATTATTTCTTGACGTCTTTCAACGTTTTGTGGTGCGTTAGTTAGCGTACAGTTTCTTTAAAAGGTTTAAAAGTGTTTTTCGCGGATATGACACGTATTTATTTCAACTTGAACAGAATAAAAAAAGTGATTCTTGCTTACGATTACACCCTAAATTATGACTGATATATAACAAATTTTATAGTTATCCACTCCGAAAGAGGGTGATTGTGACGTGAACAACGTGATTTTATGTATGTTCAGGGGAAAAAAAAATAAAGGAGGTCAATTATTTTTACTATCCTACTTATGTACCGGGTTGTAACAAAACACCCTAGTAATACTTAAGGGGGTGCTTCAGACCATCAATCTGAACAACTTTCACTATGGAGCCAGCGTCGAGAAAAAATTAAAAAATCTGCTGACACGTATTTATTTCAACTTGAATAGAATAAAAAAAAAGTGATTCTTGCTTACGATTGCACCCTAAATTATGACTGAATTTGAGTCGAGACGGTACTGCAGTTTTGTCTGAAAGAGCTAATTTTTTTTTCGCGATTTCAATGTTGGCTCCATGGTAAAAGTTGTTCAGTTTGATGGTCTGAAGCACCCCCTTAATTATTACTAGGGTGTTTTGTTACACCCTGTATATTTCATACGCAATCACTTAACTTTCACAAGCTTCACTTTTATATGTGTCTAGCTACATTGTACTTACCTTTCATATTGATTTGTTCAGGATTGTAAAGGCCAATGTATGAATAGGATTAACAAACAGAAAACTTTGGTATTCACTTGTTAATACAATAGAACTGTTTTGTGGGGTAAAGCTGCCTCAAGGAAAGTTAATTTTGCGTTTGAAACTGGCCTTTGAATTAACTGGAAATTTTAAAGTTCCAATTAAATTTAATTTTACACTGGAATCAAGCAGCACCTATAGAAAATTTGGTACTTAAAGATTTCGAACGACAGCTTCCAAACTTTCGAACAATTATTAAATTATTTACATTTGGACGGCTTCTTTTCAACAACTTTGCAATTTCAAATATTATCGTTTCAGTTCAGAAGTCTTGAGTAAAATAAGCGTTAAACATTTGTTCTTGTTCAATCAAATGAGTTGTATCGAAATATTTCATGATCATAAATCCCAATATTATTAGGTTTTCTGATGTGCTCAGGGAATAGCTTTCGGCTCTACCAATATTTCCGTGTTTCTATCAATTTAAATTCCGATTTCACACCGATATTTACGTACCGGGTAGATATAATTAAATTATGTCAGAATAATTCATCTGGACACAATGACTTTTTTGTCTGGAAACAATTTTTTTTACTATTTGTTTGTCTGAATGGATTATCCACAGACATTAAGCATGTTAAGCGATAAATAAGATGATATATTCAGACAAATTATAGAAAACAACGTCCTGATTAATTAGTTAAACAAGCATCCATCCTGTCAAGGTATCAAATTGATTTTTAAGTAATAAAGTAGGTACCTATTAAGGCCCTATAATACTTTTAGAATAAGAGTCCAGAGTACCTACCTTATGTTTCGATAATTACAAGGTGGTATGAAATGATAACCCGCAGGCTACTCGCTTCGATTCGCTTTCCGACATTACTTTCACCGGGCACGAACCGCAAGTGAATAATATTCGGGGAATGCAGTTTAGGGCTATTTTTTGCCAAATAATTATATCTACATTCAAGATACAAGGTCTTTTTAAGAATTATCTGCATTTACTTATCAACATCACTGTGGAAGGTGCGACCTAGCTACTTACATTTATTTAAGGGTTCCTTCTATTATTTTTAAAGATGATAAAAGAGAGAGAGAGAGAGATTGCGGGACCCTTTGCTATCACGCATCTGCACTTGGCAGTTCTTAAATGGGTAAAGGGAGTGACGCATAAACTCAAAAAATCTGCTATCCGTGTGTATCGAATTGCTTCCGCGAAAGCTTATTCATTTCTTTGGTATATTCTTTTACGCTTTGCGTAAACATATAAGAGAAAGACGCCGCCCTGATCGACTGAGTCATCGTGCTAGATCCGGCCTATACCTTACCTATACGGACTCAGAAATACAAGGCATACTTATGTAAAAGAAAGATGTTCGGATCGACTAAGTCATCGTGCTAGATCCGGCCATACCTACGGTCTCAGAAACACATGGCGTTGTATCTAAACTTTTATAAAACTAGTAACAGAAGTGTGTCTGTACATTGAAGATATTTACAAAAAAGATTACGATATGGTTTTTAGATGTCCCTGATTCCAAATCACCAATTTTTGGATTTTTTTCTGTCTGTTTGTTTGTTTGTTTGGGTGTTTGTTTGTTCGAGTATCACGCAAAAACTACTGAACCGATTTTGATGAAACTTTTTTGTTTGATAGCTTATCATCTGACTTAAAATCTGGTATATAATTTATGCGGACGAAGTCGCGGGTAAAAGCTCGTGTAAAATAAAGATGTCCGGAATTAGGTTGTATGGAAGAAATCGCTTCTTAGCGATAAGACCGCCTTATTTTGTGCCTCTTTTATTTTGTTTTCTCTGTATTTTACTGTTTGTTTTGGTGTAAAATAAAGTATATTTGATTAATGTCCCGATGGACTCAGCCATCGTGCTAGATCCGGCCTATATCTACCGACTCAGAAATGCAAGGCGTATGTAAAGTACTACGTACAAGTCATAATGTAAAAGAAAGATGTCCCGATCGACTGAGTCATCGTGCTAGATCCGGCCTATATCTACCGACTCAGAAATACAAGGCGTATGTATGTATGTAGAAGAAAGATGTTCGGATCGACTAAGTCATCGTGCTAGATCCGGCCATACCTACGGTTTCAGAAATACATAACAAGGCGTATGTATGTAAAAGAAAGTTGTCCCGATCGACTGAGTCATCGTGATAGATCCAGCCTATATCAACCGACTCAGAAATACAAGGCGTATGTATGTAGAAGAAAGATGTTCGGATCGACTGAGTCATCGTGCTAGATCCGACCTATACCTATCTACCGACTCAGAAATACAAGGCGTATGTATGTCGAAGAAAGATGTCCCGATGGACTGTGTCAACGTTCTAGATTCGGCCTATACCTACCGACTCAGAAATACCAGGCGTATGCATGTAAAATAAAGATGTTCCGATCAACTGAGTCATCGTGCTAGATTCAGCCTATGACCAAAAATCTAGGCGTATGTAATAATATTAAGAGGATAATAATTATATTTATGTATTGGCGTATTAATTTAGCCCCTTGTATACGTGTTATGTATAATTCACGTAGTATTATACTTTGTTGTACAATGGCCTCGATTCGGACTGTGACACGACTTAACTTAACTAAATTTAATCCTGTCACTTTCTAAAATAAGGTTAAGAAAAGAGACAGAAAACCAACAGCTGACTTTAGTGCTGTCAAAGTGACGTTAAACGCCCAAAAACGCTTTAAATAATATGGCGTACATTATGATGGCATCTTATTTTGCGCATTTAACGTCACTTTGACGGCACTAAAGTCAGCTGTTGGGTTTCTGTCTCTTTTCTTAATCTTATTTTAGAAAGTGACAGGAATAAATTTAGTTTAGTTAAGTCGTGGTACACTCCGAATCGAGGCCAATGTTATATCATAGAGTACTATAATTACTAGGTGAACCATACGATCATTATTTCCGAGCTTAACCCTAACGATTTACCTACCCTAATAATGCACTGGATTGTTACCCGACACACACTTGGCCATTTTTGTTACGTTTTGCCTTGTTGTTGTTGTTGTATTCCTTAGACCTTTCCTGGTCCTCCACGACTATTTCAAAACCAAAATTAGCCAAATAGATCCAGCTGTTCTCGAGTGATGTCGTGACCAACGAAAATAGGGATTCATATTATATTGATTGTTATCATTGAATATACGGATACACTCTAATACTCTACAGACTTTAAAACCTTATATTATAGATGAAATTTTTTAGATATCAGATAATTAATTCTAAACTTTATAAAATGGTCTCAAACTGTACTTGCTGTCATTAACGTCCGATGCTGCATGCCAAGGTAAACGAACACGTCAACATTTGCCAATAGACAACATGATCGCCAACATTATGCAATAACTTAGCAATGCCAATATTTGCACAATTTGGCGTTCCATGCCAACAGTTGGTCCTCAACTGCTACTTGAATTTAAACCCGCAATGTGTAACTTGAAACTTTAATAACAACCATCATCAGATGTCTCCAATAATATACGCATAGCGTAATCTATAAGTACACACGGCGACACATCAAGCTATACAAAACCAACATAAGCTGGCCGCGCTACGTTATACGTTACTCGACCTACGAGCGGTCAGTTTATTTTGGTTTTGTATAGCTTGATGTGTCGCCGTGCGTACATCTATATCTCTATCTATAAGTACATCTATATATCTATATTAATTGCAAACTGGGCGTAGATATACAACACATTGAACTTTGCAAATCAGGACACGTATTGGAATGTATTGAGATTGAGACCTTTTTATTAGAATTTTTGTTTGTTTGTTTGTTTGTATTCTTTGTATACGCGTCACCTCCGCCGTGACCGCGTGACTGAACTGATTTGGATGGAGTTTTCACAAAAGCATAGTTAGCGAGGTTGGTTTGGCTTAACATTTAGATTTTACTTCATAGCGATCGGTAAATTTGGACATTAAAGAAGCTCATCTCGACACCGACACAACACAAAACCGTGCTCATTGAAGAATAAGAACAAGTAAGGCCGGCCCCAAGTGAATGGGACATGGTCAAGGAGGATAAAGAAGAAGATACAAACTTTGAAATCGTAGGCTGTACTAATGAAAATCTGTAAAATGTTTAAGGTATTGCTTGCATTTTCGAAAATATCGTTGTCATTTTAATTGTGATATCAAAAATGTATGGGTAAAAACTATCCTGACTGTTTTCGATTACAGTACTGAATGCGTAAATAGTTCGTAAATATCTACAGGGTGTTGGGGTAAACAGTTGCATTACTTTAAGGGGTGATTGTACCCGTGATACTGAACAACTTTCCTAAGAAACCTATAGGAAATTCGTAATTTTTTTTTTGGAGTTCCCCTACTAAATGCAATCAGCTGATCGAAGTTTTGTATGAAAAGTCGATAAAATTGCGAATTTCCTTTAGGTATCTTTGGGAAAGTAGTTCAGTATCATCACAATCACCTCTTAAAGTAATGCAACTGTTTACCGTAACACCCTGTATAATTAACAAACACTTCTCTTAGAGCATACAAATAAGAATGGTACCCAGAAAACCATGAATCAGTACAGCGTGTGATGATAGAATCGGTGAGCAAGTGTTAATAGATGAATCAGAGCCAGAGAAATCGTTTCGAAACATGTAAGAAAACACTCTAGGTGCTGGAATAATTTACCGTTCAGTTTCAATTAAAAGTAGCTGTGCCCGTCATACTTTGCAATGCCCCTTTTTTCGTTTTCCCATAAAAACCAAATTCGGACCATTAGAAAAATTAAAAAAAATAATCCTTTCCAAATCTGTCCAGACCCAGACATTCCCAAACTTACCAATGAACCATTTCATTTATACATATCTAATCTAAACTATTATAAACCTGTAACAGAAGTGTGTCTGTACATTGAAGATATTTACAAAAAAAAGATTACGATATGATTTTTAGATGTCCCTGATTCCAAATCACCAATTTTTGGATTTTTGTCTGTCTGTTTGTTTGTTTGTTTGTTTGTTCGTTTGTTTGTTTGTTTGGGTGTTTGTTTGTTCGAGTATCACGCAAAAACTACTGAACCGATTTTGATGAAACTTTTTTGTTTGATAGCTTATCATCTGACTTAAAATCTGGTATATAATTTATGCGGACGAAGTCGCGGGTAAAAGCTCGTTTATATATATTATCAATATAGCTAAGGATAGCGTCTACGTAGTAACGATATTTTGTCAGTCGCTTTTATCTTGGCACTAGGTATTTCATTTTGTTATTGAAATCATCCGATACAAGTTCTTGAAAGATTTATTGCCTTCCTTTGAAGTTCCGCCATAAGAAACTACAAGAAACTTTAATTACCCGTTAAAATCTAAAAGGTGTTTTAATAACTGGGGATTTTGAGAAGCCTTATTAACAGGGTAAATTCGTTGCTAAATGCAGCGGTTGAGCGTATCATGTATGTATGTAGACAGAGAGCAGCAGAGCAAAGCATACTCACTGTACACACATCATGTTAATATTCAGAACGACCGCTAACGACTCGTGTAGTTTTCCCATTAGCTAAATCCTTGACTCAAAAGACTCATATTTAAATAACATGTAAAGTGATTTGAAACTGCTATATTAAGTATACCTACCCAGCATTTGCTTGGATTGGAAATTAGTAAGTATTACTGTATAAAGGTATACTAATTTCCATTCCGTAGAAATCTTCATAATTTGGATGAAAATGATTTTTTAATCAAAATGATCATCAGTTTACTACACGCCATAAACCAATTGTATCAATGTACAAGTAAAGTTGTAGAAATGAACTAATAGGACAAGATGAAATTAACGGAATGTTTCTCGATGAAATCTAGAATTACTGTTGCTCTTCATACTTCTACGTGCATGCAAATATTTCACTTTAGTATAGAAATGTAATCGAACTCAATCAGAAAATATACAGGGTGAAATTGATATCTTTGGCATCCTTTTAAACTAAAAGTCTACCAATCAAACTGAACAACTTTTACTATGGGAGCAAACCGATCGGAGCAAAAAAAAAATCTGCTGTTGCATACATTTGAGTCGAGTAGGCATTGCAGTTTAGTATGAGACAGCTGATTTTTTAGTTGCTCCGATCGGTTTGCTCCCATAGTAAAAGTTGTTCAGTTTGATGGGTAAACTCTTAGTTTAAAAGGATGCCAACGATATCAATTTCACCCTGTATATAGAAGTACATAATATTTAATATTGGATCAAGAAGCCAATCGAATACAATAACAGTATTATTTAAAACGGTTTCAATATACGTGCACAAATTGAAAAAAACAAAACACATTTGCATGATTCAATTTACAATATTCATCCATTTTTACGAGTAGAATCTCAATTGATTCGAACAATAGGCCGTTTGGGCTTCCGTCATTACGTGGCCTAGGTGTTAGAAGATCTGCGCACGAGAATATTATGAACAACATTCACATAATATTAAGCCATTTCGTTGACTTTTAATGGCAATAAATAGCTCTTGTTATTCGTAATGACAGTTATTATAAAACAAAAGAAGAGTAGAGTCGCGTGGCTAGAGGGCTTTCGAGTGGACGTCTGTCGTTGGCTCGCGATTTAAGTAGCCACGCGGCTCCGCCATTTTATGGTGGTTTCGAGTGTGTGTTTTTGTTTAAAAACAGGGCTTTGAGATCGCCATATCCAATTACCGTACAACGTCAAGCACTAATTGCTCTTTTTAAACTAGATACTGGCAAAATCCACCAAGGAAACGCCATTAAACAAAAATAGAATAGAAAGAAGAGTACCTACAAAAAAAATCTTTGAGTACCTACAAAGAGACCAAAAAAAATCTTTGAGTACCTACAAAGAGACCAAAAAAAATCTTTGAGTACCTACAAAGAGACCAAAAAAAATCTTGAGTACCTACAAAGAGACCAAAAAAAATCTTTGAGTACCTACAAAGATTTTTTTTGGTCTATTCGAAGTACCTACCTACTGTAAGTATGTTGAATAATGGCAAATTGAAATCGCTTGACGCTAATCACTTGGTCTTAATGACAGTAAACGTTGAGCTGACCACAGTTTGTGGTAACCCTGTGGTTATTCTAATGGGCACTACTCACTGCTTAGCTGCTGTAATTACTTCCTGAACGACAACGGTTGCGAACGAATTAGTGCTAAAACTAAGCTGTTTAACTTAAGGGGGTGAGCAACAACACAAAACAAGGCAATTTTAGCACTTAAGATTAATGCTAGACGAAGAAATACATATTATGCATACTTTCGTATAATTCGCGTTTTATCTTTGACCACCCAATTCGGTTTAATTAAAAACTTAATAATGTTATAAACACGCATACATACATAAACTCGCACCATTTTCCCAGAGGGGTAGGCAGAGACTGTATCTCCACTATGGGTACACTTCTGACACACCTCTCTTGCTTCTAAGTCCATATTACAGTCATCTTGTCATACATTTCCGTCGATTTCATATACTATTTACATTAGATCTTGATTAGGTTTGGTTTTTCGAATGACCGTATTTTTTATAACTTGGATACAACAATCTAAATTGACTTTATTTCTCGGGTACGGAATACTAATTGCAACAGCTGATTTATATTTTGCTTCGATCGGTTTGCTCCCGTACTAAAAGTTGTTCAGTTTCATGGGTAGACTCAAAGATTTTTTTTTTTGAGAAATCTATGGGTAGACTCTTAGTAGGTATATAAGGATGCTACTGATATCAATTTCGCCCTGTTTGTGAAACAGTGTTGTCTATGTTGGCTCCATACTGTTGTGTAACGCATTTAATTTTACACACTGTAAGTCGATGTTGTTTTTCAATTAGTTTGATGTTCAAAATCCAATAATCCAGTGATCATTTCATGTTTTATTACTAGGTAAAGGGCTAACGCATCGCACTATTGTTTTATTTATACACCAGTCATTAACAGTCGATGCAACAAATCAAGAAGTTGATATAAAAGCTGTTGGCATCTAATGGCAGGATATCAAGTTAAGGCGGTCCACAGATGGCAGTAAAACTGTATGGGGTTCTTAAACTTTGTGTTTATTGATCATAAACTATGTCGTGTGTCGACGCCCTTATGGGTTTAGGATAGGATTCCAATGTTAGTACGTTATTCAATGCTAATATAATATTGTGGGTCGTGGACCTGGTCGGTTAGATGCAAGAATTTATAATGGTACACAGGTTGATCCACCACTTAGAGGTTAGCCTATTGTGCTGCCATCAATCGTATTTATTTACTTCTAAACAATAAACAACATTCCGAAAAACAAGAATGTCACATTGTAGTCCAGATTGGCTTTCAATTTATCGAAACATTGACGGATTATTATGTTTTATGCTTGTAATTATTATCGTTAAAAAACAGCACGAAGAGTAGCCACTTTTGGCGGTTTTAACTATAATAACTACAAACATTATAAAAACAAATCCGCAGTGACCCGATAAATTGAAAATCAGCAATGACTACAATGTGACATTCATGTTTTTTGTTAATGTTGTTTAATTGTTTAGAAATAAATAAATACGATTGATGGCAGCACAATAGGCTAGGTGCCCCCTTAACAGTAATATACCTACTCTATTGTAGTGTAGTAGAGATAGGTTATTGATACAATATCAGATTATTTATACAAGAAGCAAGGTATGACGTAAGGACGTGACTTTTATAAGTTAACACTAAAATCGAAAAAAGTTTAGTTCCTCATACAAATAAATTAGTACCGTACAAATCTGATGATAATTTTTTAGCTGACCATTTGTTAGCGATTGCATTAAGTATCTCATAGTGAAATTTACTGTTTTTACCCGACTGCGCCAGAAGGAGGGTTATGTTAATCGAGCGTATGTATGTATGTATGTATGTATGTTTGTATGTCTATTTCTTTGGCACGGCTTACAGCCTAGACAGCTTGATGGATTTTGACGTACGACGTGTCGATAGATTCTTAAAAATTGTGAGAGTGACATAGGCTATATTATTTCAATAAAATGGTCACGAATTAAAAAAAAGAGGGGGTATAAACATTTTTTTTTTAAATTACAATATGGGTATCAAATGAAAGCTTGTAAACAGAAAATTCCAAAAATATATATGTTATAGTACTTTTATGCTACCATTTCGACATAAGACTAAAAAGTATGAAATAAACTAAATTATTAAGAAAAACAAAAAACCCGACTGCATAAAAAACTATTATATTAACTGAAAAACGAGAAAAACAAGCTCTAGTAGTCACTAATCAGCTAAGTATATCAACTTTGTTCGAGCAAATATAATTTGAATATTATTATACTCCATTCCAGATAGGGGCGAAAAGAAGGTAAAAAAGATTCTTTATAGTACACACTTTAAAGAAATTATGAATATTGTATCAAACAACAAAATGGCGATGTTGAAAGACCTAAAGAAGCAGTGGTGCGCACATGTGGTTCGCCTTTGTTTCAATGAAGCTTTTTTAAAGACTGTTATGAAAAAAATCCGTCAGGTGGCGCTAGTAGTAGCTATATTGACAAATCGAAAAAAACATCTTGAAAAATTCTAAAAAATTGTACTAAAATTATTACGACTTCATTTAAATCGTTATGATCGTCATCGTGTTATTAATGTATGAATCAATTTGTCTCTAAACTTGGAAATCTAGGAAAATACGTTTGGCAAGCATTCGTTTATTACTGTGGCAATTTTTTTTAACCAACTTCAAAAAAAGGAGGAGGTTCTATGTTCGGCTGTATGTATTTTTTTTTAATGTATGTTCACCGATATTTTCGTCAATTGTGAACCAATTTAAAAAATTATTTTTTTATTTGAAAGGGTATACTCCCGAGGTGTTCTCATTTTTTTTAACCTGCTTCAAAAAAAGGAGGATATATCCTATGTTCGGCTGTATGTTTTTTTTTTATGTATGTTAACCGATATTTTCGTCAATTGTGAACCAATTTAAAAATCTTTTTTTTTCGAAATTTTTTGTTTGTAAGGGTATACTCTCGAGGTTGTCCCATTTTAATTTTGTGAAGATCTGATGACGCGCTTCGGAGCTACACAATAGAACTTCTCAAAAATTGACAGCAAATCTGCCGTGCAATTTATAAACGCAGTAACCAACAGTTTGATAGTTTCGAGTAAAACGCGCTCAAAGATTCGACCGTGTTTTGTGGTGCCACGAATTCTACAGTAACCTTTAGTCTATTTGAAGTCACTTTTTATATAGAAAAAACAGTGTAGATTTTAAATTTTGCATTAAATGTACTTAATTGTAGTAATTAAGCATTAAAGTAATCCAAAATTACTTTATACCTAGAATCACATTAGTTTAAAAGCAGGATTAAACAACGCATGAATGCAGTGAATTTGTTGCTTACTGCGCTTATGCGTAGCAATTTCATATAAAATGCATTTGAGCTATGCAGTAAAGTATTGTACTGCGTTCATAAGAAGGAAGTGTCAAAACTATATCAAGCAAGTCGATAGTATAATTTTTTTAAAGTGAAATTAAAGTGAAATTAAAAAATTCTGGACCACTATTTTCCTTAAATAAAAAAAAAATATGCTTATTCTATGGCGTCGATTTGAATTTTAATTCATAGCTAACACTTTTTCCGAGATTTTTTCATAAATCAATGTCTGATCATACTGAGCAATTTAAATAAATCGATAACAATGACGGTTAATTTTTGAAAAAAAAATTACAAAGTTTTGAAATCATGCGGTTTTTCTTTTGTATGAAAAGAAGTGTGCGTTTTACTGAAATAACTTCCTCGTTTTGTTAGCTTTCTAAAAAGGTATAAATGTTTTAGAAAAAAATGTAATTACAATGTCAAAAAAGGTTTTTTACTTAGTACGTGACACGTAGAGGCAACATTCTCCTGGAGAAAAATTTTACGTTTTTTTTTTAGATAACATTATTTATTAATTTAAATCTACACATCGTACTCAGAGTGAGCCCCTCGGTTCCATACACATACACGCAAACACTTTCTTAGTTCATTTTCGGTTACTCTTGAAGTAAAGGTAAAATCTCATTACCTCCGCTGCGTTTATTATGCGCTGCCTTAAGTCTTCTACGTCGCTTACTGGGGTTTGATAAACAAGGTCTTTTATTGTGTCCCCAGACATAAAAATTACATGAGATCAAGTCGGGACTTCTTGCAAGCCAAGGAGTGGCCTTCCTCTACCAATCCCTAAAATGGTTATGGTACGTTGCTGGCCCGACTTGCAACTTATTCGAATAGATGGATTGGTAGAGGACGGCCAATTCATGGTCTGCAAGAAGCCCCGACTTGACTCCATGTAATTTTCGTGTCTGGGGTAACATGAAAGACCTTGTTTATCAAACCTCAGTAAACGACGTAGAAGACTTAAGGCAGCGCATAATAAATGCAGCGGAGGTAATGAGATTTTACTTTTACTTCAAGAGTAACTAAAAATGAACTAAGAAAGTGCTTGCGTGTATGTGTTCGGAACAGAGGGGCTCACTCTGAGTAAGATGTGTAGATTTAAATTAATAAATTATGTTATCTAAAAAAAAAAAAATTTTTTCTCCAGGAGAATGTTGCCTCTACGTATCACGTACTAAGTAAAAAAGCTTTTTGACATTTTCTAAAACATTTTATACCTTTTTAGAAAGCTAACTAAACGAAAAAGTTATTTCAGTAAAACGCACACTTTTATTTGTACAATTTTTTGAGAAAAACGCATGATTTCAAGATTTCGACGATTGACATGATTCAAGGAACCGAGGGGCTCACTCTGAGTAAGATGTGTAGACTTAAATTAATAAATAATGTTATCTAAAAATAAATCGTAAAATTTGCTCCAAGAGAATGTTGCCTCTAAGTATCACGTACTAAGTAAAAAACCTTTTTTGACATAGTAATTCCATTTGTTTCTAAAACAATATACCTTTTTAGAACGCTAACAAAACGAAGAAGTTATTTCAGTAAAACGCACACTTCTTTTCATACAAAAGAAAAACCGCATGATTTCAAGATTTTGTATTTTTTTTTCAAAAATTAACCGTCATTGTTATCGATTTATTTTGAATTGCTCAGTATGATCAGACATTTATTTATGAAAAAATCTCGGAAAAAGTGTTAGCTATGAATTAAAATTCAAATCGACGCCATAGAATAAGCATTTTTTTATTTAAGAAAAAGTGTGAAAAAATTGGGTTTTTGGTAAAAAACCTTAAATTCCAAATATCTCGAAAACTATTAATTTCCGACCCCACATATGGGGGTTTACATAATTGCATTTCGGCTGCCCTTTAACATCCTGAATGCAATACGTCGAATTACAAAATGTATAAAACATATAAAAAATAAACGCGGCAAGAGTTTGCACTGCATTTATACTACGGATGTGCTCTAGTCATTTATGAATATAGTTACGTATGAAGAATCCTTACCGTAACTACTGCATTTATGCTATGGTATGTTTGGAAAAAAATATTATTTGTCATTATTTATAAGCAGTAAGATTACTTACTGCACACATTTATAGGGTTCCCAATGTCGAGGGTGCCTTTACTGCATTTATGGTTTTTGCTTTACCTCCTTCTAAGGTACTTACCGAAAAACGGGTCTTTTTTTCCGAAAGATCTCATCGCGAGGATGCCAAATATGTAATAAACTCAATTTTGAAAAAAATGCACCCACTGCGTTTATAAATTGCGGGGCAGAAATTGTCTGCGATTGAACCATTTGTTTGCCTCGTTTCAATGTACCCTTTGCGTATATAACT
The DNA here is from genome assembly GCA_922987775.1 of Agonopterix subpropinquella. Classification (NCBI taxonomy): domain Eukaryota; kingdom Metazoa; phylum Arthropoda; class Insecta; order Lepidoptera; family Depressariidae; genus Agonopterix; species Agonopterix subpropinquella. The sequence goes on along the minus strand of OV277693.1, from coordinate 48,600,905 downwards.
GATATCTGAATCGAACTAACATATTTAATCACTGGAAGTTATGAAATAAATTTTTTTTACAAAAAAAGTAAAAACCGACTTCAAAAGTAAAAAAGTAAGAAATAATATTTCAGCCTATGACTTTTACGTTCAAATCTATAACTTTTTTTGTTAAACATTTTTATTTATCAAAACGCCTCATTGATATAATCAAAGAACATTATAAGGGGGTTGAGAAATGCAAAGTAGCGCTTTTGCTTAGGAGACGACTGTCACCACGTATCTTCCCACTCACGCTGCTACAACTACTTATGCCCTCTCGCTCGCACCACGCTGCGCACCTTATGCAAATCATTGCATAACCGTGTGGCACGCGCTCCATGCGTAATTTGCACTTCTAACTTCTCTTATAATGTTCTGTGGATATAATCGTCACGAGATAATGATGACAATTAGGCGACAGACTACAGAAGACTAATAGGTTTTTATTCACACACGCTATACGCAAGACGGAGCGTCATACGGCAGCCCGTCATTTGTGAAGCAAGGAGTTGTATGAAACCGTACGTAGGAGCATACACGGTGATGCATTGCCACTGCGTCAATTCAGCAGCCGTCACCGCGGCGATGTCGCATGGTATGGCACACGAGTGATGCAGTGACGTCATAGATATATTATACAGTGACGTGCGTAATGTTGCCAGCAGATAAACCATAAAGTGACCTTCAGCTTCAGCTCTGCATTTTCGATTAAAATTATGAAACATTGTAACATATTCTAAACTAATTGCTGCAAAAGGAAAATAAATAATGTAGTTTCTGACCAATCGCAAATTTAAATATACCTATAGGAAAATGTATGGTTTCTCCGATCTTCGAACACGAATCTAAAGTCAGAAATTCAGAAAAGTGGCCGCCATCTTGAACTTTTTGTTTTTCAACCGATTGCTCCCGAAATCGACATCTGGGGGTTTCTGCGATCTCTGAACACGAATCTTAACTCAGAAATTCGAAAAAGTGGCCGCCATCTTGAACTTTTTTGTTTTTCGACCGATTGGTTCCAAAATCGATATCTGGGGGTTTTCGCCATCTCCAAACACGACTATGAAGTCAAAAATTCAAAAAATCGGCCGCGATCTTGAACATTGATTGATGGCAGAAACCCCCAGATATCAATTTTGGAAGCAATCGGTTGAAAAACAAAAAAGTTCAAGATGGCGGCCACTTTTTTAAATTTTTTACTTCTGATTCGTGTTTCGAGATGGCAGAAACTCCCAGATATCTATTTTGGAAGTAATAGATTGAAAAACAAAAAAGTTAAGGATGGCGGCCACTTTTCTGAATTTCTGACGGATTCGATTGAGTGCGTCCATACCACATCACACTACCGGCAACGCTCTGCGCGATGCAAGTAATACCAAATAATATTGATGTTACAAGCAGACGGATTAAATTCCAATGATTTCTGCAACATGGATATTGCAACTGCATTTTTGAAAAAAAATTGTTACAAATTTGAGTTTGCTTGAGACATTTTAAGAGATATTAGCTGATACCGACTTGATCTATTTTAAGATGTATTTTAAGGCTTAAGAAGAACTCGTTTAATACGTCTTCAAAATCGATTGTCAGCGCGGTTTATTAATACGGAATAACGGACATTAGTGAGCACCGGTGGCGTAGCGTGAGTGTCTTGTCTATCCCCCGGAGCACACACCGATTTTGCTGCCTCCTTATCTTTCTACGTTAAACATAAAGGAGAGACCGAAGCAACCGAAGCCAGCTCGAAATTTTTTACCACAACCCGAACGGGTTGTGGTCTGACATCTTTAGGTGATTTGGTTTGGTGGGGTTAGTTATCCATTCAAAAATAGACTTTACTCTGCTCTACGAATTGGTTAATACAAGTTGTTTATGGTAAGTAGTTGCATTACTAAAAGGGGTGATTATACTCATGATACTAAATTTTACCTAAGAAACCTAAATAAAATTCATAAATTTTTTTTGGTCTTCCTATAGTAAATGCAAGCAGCTGATCCATTATTTGTATGAAAAGTTGAAATTTTCATACAAACGTTAGATCAGATGACTGAATTTTGCGGATTTCCTATAGGTTTCTTCATAAACGTATTTCAGTGTCATGGATACAATCACACCTTAAAGTAATGCAACTGTTTACCCTCACACCCTGTAGTTCAGTCAGAGCTCAATCAATTCATATTTTTGCCACCTCTGGTAAAGTGTCGCCCGGTGCCCGGGGCATTTGCCCCCCCTCGCTATGCTATTAGTGAGCACATACATAACATACGTTTTCTTATTTTTCCATCAACTCCGATAGTGTGAACTAAAATATGCCTAAGTATGTGAGTATACCCGGTGACAGCGTTTTAGTTCTAATAAATGCCAGTGCGCTACAGACTTATTGGCTGTTTCACTCGCTCTCCCTAATTCTTATATTCATCAGTCATCAAACACTGACATAAGTGTATCGAATTTTTTATAAAATGATCACGGTCTGAAAAGGTTTCGTAACCCTGCTTCTGTGATCTTCTTTTTTTCGTCTTTAATAAAAATGGAGTATAGGTAGGTATTGCAGGCGGGGACAAACCAAGGAAGGTACCTAAGGTATGTTTTATAATTCTTCTTTGTCCCCGTTTGCGATACCTACCTTATAGCATTCAAATTATATTTGCTCGAACCAAGTTGTTATACTTAGCTGATTAGTGACTACAAGAGCTTGTTTTTCTCTTTTCAGTTAATATAATAGTTTTTTATGCAGTCGGGTTTTTTGTTATTCTTAATAATTTAGTTTATTTATTAGTTTAATCTCACATTCACATAACTTTAAATCTCAACATCGATAATCAAAATAACGTTGTGTGGGGACTTGCTACAGATGCAAAGATGCCAACAGATGGCGATACCGTTGCTCTCGGAAATATGCTCCGTACAAAGACAACGGTAATCGTAAATACGTAACTCGTAACCTACTACACATAAGGTTCACAATCGCATGCGAGACATGAATCGCGCAAGAGAAATAATCACAGAGATTCGATACATATACAAGGTCCAACTAAGAACTGTTGGACCACGGCCGGTCCCCAGGCTTCACACATAGCCTGGTGGAAGATCCCTTTTCAATGGAGGAACATTCCCAAGTAGCACCTCCATACGTTGCATGTATACAAATACAGTGTCAATAATTAAATAGAGACTAATATTGTTTTTTTTCCCTGGGTGCTCAGTGTCCCACGGCTGGACAAAGACCACCGCTTCTACTTTCCAAAAAAGAGACTTATCTTGTACTCCACTTTTCAATCTCAAAATCTAAATCACCGTTTAATTATTTTAATTCGACCGCGATTCGTGTCATAAGTGAAATGGTGCTATTTTCATGAACTAATTATATTTAACATTAAATAAAACTGGCCAAGTGCGTGTCGGACCACGCGCAGGATAGGGTTCCGTAGCTGCCCGTCACAATATAATATGGACTTAGAAGGAGGCTTTTTGCTTTATACTACGGTTTAACGGCTAATAAAGTCTAAAAAGTACATTTTATAAGTTGATGGACTATTACTCGTAAACTTGTAAAGCCTACTTAGCGGTGATAGTTTTCCTTTTAAATTCGTTATATATGCTATTGCCATGAATTTTTTCACATCTCCAACTACAACCGTTTAGCTGGGAGAGGAGGGGGGACACTTGACTCTAACCAAAATTTTCGCTTTAAAGCTTAATATTTCGCTAACGGATCCCTAAATCGAAAAATAGTTTTCGCAAACCCAATATATATTTTTAAAAGACCTATCCAACGATACCCCACAACATGGGATAGACGAGAAAAAAATATGTCATCCCCACTTCGCGTGTGGGGGAGGTACCCTATTGGTATTGGTTGAGCGGGCTCATTTTCCGCAACTCGACGACTTAGGCGCCTATTTTGCGTTGGGTGGGAATGACTACTCCTGCCATCCCAGCTCCTCCAGGAAGCCCACCAGCTTGTTAATGCTGTTGAAGACCTCTGGAAGGGACCCCGGTGATCCGAGGTGTTGTGCCCGATAGTGTGCTAGCCCGTTGCATTCCAGCAGCACGTGCGCAGCCGTTTCTTCAACCTCCATGCACACCCTGCATAGAGGACTGTTGGTAACACCAATATTGAACAGATGTTTGTTAAAAGGACCGTGACCAGTCAGGGCTCCAGTAACTATGCGTAGTTGAGCTCTCCTGAGACGCAAGAGGCTCTTGGCGAGACGAGGGTTCACCCTAGGTAGAGCACTCCTCGCCTGTTCGCATTCTGTTAGTGCAGCCCAGAGTGCGTCCCGTTTTTGACTGGTGCGCTTCCGTAGCTGCGAGCGGATCCAGCCGAAAGGTAGCGGTATAATGGGCTCGGGCCCTATTGCGACTGTGCTGGACCCGCGTCTCGCCAGTTCGTCCGCTGCATCATTACCACGCGAATTGCTATGGCCTTTTATCCATTGCAGGGTGATGTGGTTACCTTCACATACCTCTGCTAGGGCTTTATGACATTCCAGAACTATGCTTGATGTGATAACATTGCTCTGGAGTGCCATTAGTGTGGACATACTATCCGATAAAATTCTGATTGAGTGATTGGTAGTCGCTCTATCCTTAATCGCTCTGGCTGCTAGGGTGATGCCCATGCATTCAGCCTGAAACACCGTATTATGTGTCCCTAGAGGCGAAGATATTTTGATATGCAGGTCTTCCGAGAAGACCCCGGAGCCTGTACCTGTATCAGTTTTGGAACCGTCAGTGAAGATTCTAAGATCTCTGGTGTTTAAGCTCTCGAAATCTTCTTCATACAGTTGTATTTTGTATTTTTTGTCGAATACGAATTGGGCTGGTATCCTGTCATTTATAGCCGAGCAGAGGGGGATATCCTCTATTGCGTTATTGACAATTTTAGCGTGTGGGACACCAGTGTTTCTCCAGAGTTTAAGTGTGCTCATGCGGATCGCAGAGCTGGCTGCCTCTTGTTGAATGAATAGCTGTAGTGGCGGAATATCTAGCATTGATTCTAGGGCAGCAGTGGGTGCCGTCCTCATGCATCCCGTCGTTGCCGTGCAGACAGCTCTCTGGAACCGTTGCAATTTACTTATGGTAGTAGCGAGCTTCGTCCTTGTCCACCAGACTACTGCTCCATAGCTGACCATCGGTCTTATTACTGCAGTGTAGAGCCACAGCGTTATTTTTGGAGATAGGCCCCACTTTTTGCCCATCATCCTTCGGCATTGCCAAAAGGCAATGCTCGCTTTGTTTAATTTATTGTTCAGGTGGCTGTTCCAATTCAGCTTGCTGTCTAATATTATGCCGAGATATTTTACTTCAGGCGATAGCCTTAGCTCGGTGTTGAATAGTTTAGGCAATTGATAATTGCCTAAGTTTCGTTTGTTGGTGAACATAACTAGTTCCGTTTTGTCCGGATTAACTGTTAGCTCGTAATCTGTGCACCATTTCTCAACTATGCGAAGCGCTGCTCTTGTAACGTCGCATATCGTGTTTGCGAATCGTCCTGTTACGAGGATACCCAAGTCATCGGCGTATCCGATAGTATAAAACCGTTGGTTATTAAGGGTTGTAATAAGGTCGTTCACAACTAAGTTCCAGAGCAGCGGAGAGAGGACACCTCCCTGAGGACATCCCCTAGCGACTAGTGCCCGTTGTGACTCATTTCCTTCAATTCTTACCACCCTTTTACATAACATGTTACCTATCCAGCCAGATATAACCTCATCTACTCCGTGTCTGGCTAGGGCGGCGTTGATGCTGGTAAAGCTTGTTCTGTCAAAGGTACCCTAAAAAAATATGTTTCAAGATTTTGTTTTACCACTTTGTCGGCGTGATTAATATGTATACCTATACCAAATTATAGCTTTCCAATACTAAGCGTCTCTGAGCTAAGCCGCGGACGGACGGACAGAGACGGTCGGACATGGCGGTCGGAAACTATAAGGGTTCCTTGTTGACTTCGGAACCCTAAAAAAGGCAACCTAATCTCCAAACACTTTCCTTCGGAACTTTTATTTTTAGTATGGTTATGGAACACTTAAGCTTTTGTTAGTTTAGGACCACGAATGTGATATTATAATCTATAGCAAACGTAGATAACAATTTCAACAAAAAACTACTGACTAACCAATTAATAATTTTATGAGCTACCCTATGTAGTTTACTACAAAAAAAGAACATAATATTTCTTTCGTTGAACCACATTTATAAATAAACAAAAGCAGCAAAATACCATTCAATACCAAAAAGGCCATCTTACAAACAAGTTTTTGATTAATATTAAGCTAACAGTAAACACGTCAAAATTTAGAGATACTTGTTAACATGAATAATCGAAGTTCGTTAGTACCCGATGAATTATTCATAATAATTTATCAACTGGTAACAATAGAAAACTCTTTTATAATATGAACAGACAAATAAATGTTTCAAAATGATACAATAATATACAGCACCGTTTATAAAGTAAATATTCTTTAAAAACCTTACTTTGTATTACTGTATGGAGTTGGGTCCCTGGATGAAATAACAATTTACTTAGTTTATATAAAATTAAATTACGTTTGCGAGTTGAATCATTTGTATAATTGTGTCTATCTGGATAAGGGCTGTGCAAATGAACGAATCGAACTTACGCTTCGTTATCTCCTGCATTATTTCGAGAAATATGATTCTGGAGATTGCTGCCGGCGCTGGCAACCAAAAATAACGCCATTGGGAACTGGCGGCACTGATAATTATGGATAACCAGCGCTGGCAACCAAATCAGCGACTGGCGATGGCGCCGTCAACAGAGAGTATTCCTGCATTTTCCTTGCATCCCGAAAAATATTTAAAAAAGATAATTTTAAGAATCCGCTTCCATAATTTTATAGCCAAAAATGAAGTTTAGGTAAATATGCATCCGAATATCCGATCTCTAATAATAACACATCATCATCATCTCAGCCAATGGACGTCCACAGCTGGACATAGGCCTCCCCCAAGGATCGCCATAACGACCGGTCCTGCGCTACCTTCATCCAACGGGTTCCCGCCGCCTTATTAATAACACATATTCCGTGAAAATTACAACCGGATACCTTTTACACTTCAGAAGATACAGCCGTCTAAAAAGCTAGGACGGACGGAGAAAACGTAGGCTTCTGAATAGGATTCCGTTTTCACCATTTGGATACGGAACCTTAAAAAAAACATCTGCGCAGCCCCTATCGAAACATATGTCCCAAAGATCCATATCTGAATGACCATTCTTCGACCCAAAAATCCTATTCATACTCAACAATAAGCCAAAAACAAATACGGATTCAATAGCAGCTCTATATCACAAAAGGTATACTAATTTGTACGGCAGATGCGTTCTTTTTGCCACGTGCCCTTATTCTGTAGACTTGTAGAACGTGCATTATTTATTCTAACACTCCTCATTTTAAAACTAATTCTAGAGAAAAAAAAATAACCTCAGAAACTTACCTATAATAAAAATTTTGTAACACCTGCGGCCGTAATATGTCAGCGTGATAAACGCGTGATAACTGATAAGGTAAAGCATATATATTTATTTTTATTCATTATGGGTTTGCGCTTGGCTTCAGCTCACCTGATGGAAAGTGTATATGAAGACGAGGATGTAGCGCGCTCGCCCAGCTAAAGCCTATTGACTCTTCTTTTAAAATCCTGAAAACAGACCCAGGGAGAGAGTTCCAAACCTTACCGGTTTTCATTATAAAAGAGCCTCATGTATATCATGCCTTTTATCTTGTTCGCTCGCGCGCATAACATAAAAAGAGAGCGAAGGCTCGATAGCGCTATATCACGCTGCCGCATCGAAATTGCGAAAAAAAATCAGCTGTCTTATATTTGGATCGAATAGGTTTGCTTGCACCTTAGTATGGGACAGCTGATTTTTTAAAAAATAAATAAATATTAAATGGTGGAATTTAAATAATGTAATTATTGACAACATTTATATTGAATTTACAAAAACAGGTCGATATTTTTTTCGTAAACTAGTAATTATCGGTAATACATATTGCAGGTCAATCTGGCTGATTGTTTAAGATCTGCGCATATTACGAAGAAATTTTTGTAACTTAAAAAAAATGGCCAAGCTCGTGTTGGTCACGCGCACGGAGGGTTCCGTACCTCCAGAGAGTATTACCAAAAATTTCCGAGATTGATGTTCTGATAAACCGTCAGCTTAGCATATTAAGTTGGACCCTGTATATTTTATTATTCTATTCTTATAACACTTATAACACAAGACCCTATAATATGACCCAATTCAGAAAGGAAGTTTACTTCTGTTCGAACTCTCGATTCTACTAAATGTCACACGCAAACATTAACTTCGAAGCGGAGCTAATTCAAATAGCTAGTATATTGAAAGTTCAATATCCTTAGGAACTTGCATTAAAGTTTGTCAACACTAATTTATCTATAGGTATAGTATAGGTAGAGGTTGCAGTCTAGTATTGTAAAGTTCCATTTATATTAAAAGTGTTTTTTAGATGAATGACCCATTACGGTGTAAATGTTTCAATATTTGACCACTAACCTTCTTCTTTCGTGTCAGCATAAATGATCCATATCGCATTACAAGAATACTCATACAGCACAGATCAGTATATAAGCAAAGTATATACTTTGATATAAGTATTGAACACGAATAAAAAACAGATAGATAGGTATATAATTAGCGCTCCAAAAATGGCACAAGACTTTACATGAGATTGTGAATATACTTGGTTCTTTTATTTATGATCTTTGTAACTAAACATGCTTTCGATTTCTACGTTTCCTAAAAGGCTTATATTTTTCGCGGAAATCATAATTAAATAATTATAATAGAGGTTATAATTATTATTTTAAGTCCCACAAGGACCGAACCTGCACCACATCCTAGGTTAGTTTAGTTTTAAGTCACTTTATTTATAATTTTATTTAATGCTACTATTTTATGGATCTGTCGAATAAATAAAAGAAAACCTTTAAGTTTCATTTTATAATGAAATTATTACATACCTACATAGGAATATTGAATAAGTCATAATTCGAGCTTTACATATTTTGCTAAATTAAACGCACGAGTAACCAAGCAAAGTACGTTTAACCGACATTTCTATTCGCTTTGTTTTGCCTATGTTATTATTTAGTAAAATTAGGGTTGAGGAAACTGAACAAAGAATATTAATGGATTTACATATTTTGACCAGTTTGTTGAAATAGGATAACGATATTTGTTTGCCAAAGTAATTTGACGTGAGATTTAGAAAAAAGTTAAGTTTATCTTGTAATAATGTATTAGTATCTTTTCTGTTAATAAAATAATAATGAAATATTCATTTCTATTTCCCCTTATTGAATCGGTAGCAGTTTAACTTACCACTAAAATTAACATAATAACATTTTTGTGGCACGCCATGCATTGAATATCAAATATTAGTCGGAATATTAGAATCAAAACTAACCATTTTCTAGTGAAATATTTGTAGGTTAAGCCACATTAATTTGAATTAATGGTATGTCTAAAACTATTGAATTCATTAATATCTAAATAACCTATTTAGATACTGGTAATAAATTGGTTTAGCTCAAATCGGTCACGGCTTCATCATGTCGTAAAATTCACATTAATCATGAGAAAGTTTTAGATTCAATGTTTTATTATATAATTTGCTGTAATACAACGGATGTTTGACTCAGAGAAATCTATCAAATAGAAAATTGTTGAACCCCATTTGAGTAAGTAGGTACTAAGTAATTAAGTATTACCTAAGCTAATATTGAAACTAGGTAGGTAAGTACATACGGCGACACATCAAGCTACGCAAAACAAACATAAGCTGGCCGCGCTATGTTATACATTACTCTTCCTACGCGCGGCCAGCTTATTTTGGTTTTGCGTAGCAGCTTGATGTTTCGCCGTGTTCACGGTGTATATTATTTTAGTAGCAATCAATAATCGTTGCTTCATTAAAATTTTGAATTCGTCTTATTTCAATGTTATTATAATGTGTGTTACTGTATAATGTGGTAGTGTATTTCCGTCACTAATCAGTACGGGTATCGGTAGGAGGGAAACTCTTTCTTAAAAATATGCTGACGATTTTTTAAGGGGATGATCAGTCCATCAAACTGGGACTTTTCTATTGGACCAGTGTCGTTTTCGTCGTAAATCAAGCCATTATTAGGAAGGTATATAATTATATACAGGGTGTAACAAAACACCTTAGTAATACTTAAGGGGGTGCTTCAGACCATCAGACTGAACAACTTTCACTATGGAACTTACTTCACGAAATCGCAAAATAAAAATTAACTGTTTCATTCAAAACTGCACTATCGGCTATCGGCTCAGCTCAATTGTATGGGACAGCATATTTTTTTTATTTTTTCTCGGTGTTGGCCCCATAGTGAAAGTTGTTCAGTTTGATGGTCTGAAGCACCCCCTTAAGTATTACTAGAGTGTTTTGTTACACCCTGTATAGTAGGTATATATCTCCTATATATTTTATTGTACTCAAGATCTGCTTCAATCCTTCAACCACATTAAACACGAAGAAGAAGAATACTTATTATTTTTGTAAAGAAAACTGGGTAATAGGTAGGTACATATCGAAAGTAGGTAATTTAAGTTCATATCGTGTTTATGATCAAATTTTCGTCTTAACGTTTAAGAAAAGCTTTTAGTAACTAATTGATAATTATATTTAAACGGCTAGTTGGTACTAGTGACTAGGAAACGTATTAAATAATTAAGTATGAGAAATGACAAACGTCAAGTGCTCATTAATTCGACTATAGAATACTGTGAGATTACAAATGTGTACATATTTCAATAATTTATGTTTTCAACTGAGACACAATGCCAGGTAAAATGGAAATTATAAACCAAGTTAGTTGATAATACTTAGAATTTAAAATTGCTCTAAACACGTTATTAAGAACACATATTTTATACTTAATAACAAAAGAGCAAACCAAAAAGAGTTGGACATTTTTTAATTAAGCGCACTAAGCAATTAATATGTTTGCAAAAGTGGTACTTCTGCAAAACCTGTTCGACAATTTCAGCTGCATTTTATTCGTCGTCCAATGTAGCAGTGAAACACGTTCGTTCGTAACCCAATATCAAAGGGCAAGGTGTCTATGCCCAGTAGGCCTCCCGCCGAGCACCATAATGCGAACGACAGTTGTAATACCGTACTTTACGCCGGTCATTAGAGCCGATGCTATATCCACGCTTAATTTTATTACATATTTAATTGACTATTTGTCCACTTATTGAGGAAAATATTATCGAAGCACAGTAAAGATAAAAGTTGAAAAAAATTAGCTTGAAAGGAACAAAAATATGGTATGCTCCAGCACGATACGTTGCCTTGTTAGGTTAGGTTAGTAGTTAGTTCATCAGAAGCTTATGACAAAGCGCCACGAAACAACAAGTTTTATTCAACCATGGGACTGCTCGTCAAAGTTAAATTAGCACCTAGATATTTTGAAAACAAGATAGAATTCGTATGCCAATGTCATGTTTACATCAACATTTTGGTGGGTTGAGCAAGAAAATATTTCTTATTTTGGTAATGATTCGGCCACACGCATGGAGACCGACACAAGCCAAGCAACCAACCAACGCTTTGAACAAATGTTATTTTTGTTCAAACAAAATATACATAGGCACTCATAGTAAATTATGTTTTGATTCTTTCAAATTAATCAAATAAACAACGACAGGAGTATTTCTGGATTGTTTTTTTGTGAACGGAAGTTAGGGAGTTAGGGAGTTAGAGAAGTTAGGGAGTACAAAACCGCAGTACCTATCCGACTCAAATATATGGGTCAGCAAGTTGGCTCCATTGTGAAAGTGGTTCAGTTTGATGAGTAGAATACAATATGCTGAAGTTATCTGCAGTTTTACCCTGTATAAAAAATGTATGTTAATCTTCAATCTTGTAACTATTATTATTGAGACCATTAGCTTAAAATGGGATTCGATTCAGTCGTCTGAAAAAACCGAATTGTGTCCGAAATCTACTTCGCGCTTGGAAAAAAATTCAAATGCATTCCCTAACGTTAAGTCTAGAGTTAATCAGCAAGCTAGGTCGTTGGCGAAAGAAGATAGTGTTGCGATATTGGTTAGGGAATTTATGTCACGAGCCCTTAGAAGGTTAAGGTCAAGGAGAGAGCTGTCAGGTTTACGAATAAACATGTACGAAGGCTTTTGTATCGATGCCAATTTATCACTCTAACAGGTCAGCGTTTTATTTACAAATTTACGACGCTTAGTTGCACATAACATTCATGCAAGTAAGATTTATTTCTAAAATGCACAGAGCTGTGTTCCCGTTTGTATACAAGCATTAATTTATACTTGCTCCCGGTATGTGTCTAATTTTTAATCTTTATTGGCTATTAAGCTTAGCAGGGATTCATGTTGTAGGCAATTATTTTATGTCACCTGGACGGAACAAAGCCCTTTAACTTTGCTGTTTACGTTCAATATGTTTTGTAACGGAGGTAGGTAGTACTTTATACGACGAAAAGGTTATTGTGTAAGGAATGGGCGAATGTAATATTTAGAGGCTAGACAGCTTCTTGAAAGGTGTTAGAAATAGGAAAAAAGAGCCAAATCCTTGTATAGTATAGAAATTTGTAATAATCACGATCATTTCTATTTACATACCTAAATACACCGTAATTCTTTTTGGGGTGGTCAGAAACATTGCTACACAACTTTCTGTTTACGAATTTAGTAGTAGCAGTGCTTTTATTTTCTTGCCATATACCATAACATATAAGTACATAAACTCATGGGTCGTCTGAAAAACTGCTAAGTACCACTACCATAATATACCTATAGCTGTCTTGTAACAAGGCTCATACTTTCAGCGTAATGAACCAACAAATTACTAGATATACAAAAAGCTGATATAAAGGTAAAACAACTTGAGACTAACTAGAAAGATAAAGACAAGAAACTCTAGTTACATCAATGGATACACCCACGCCAGACGCTGCTGACCTATATATTAGGTGTAGGTAGGTGTAGGTTACCTACGTTTTACTACAACTCACCAACATTTTATAAATGAGCCCTCATTATAGCCAATGCTGAATAATAAGTGATCGCACAAGTGCTACTACTTTATTTACGTCGAAATCCCTAATAATTTATTGACACTCCGATATTAAACGACGAATCTAAAATAAAACCGGTCAAGTGCGAGTCGGGCTACTCGCGCACCGAGGGTTCCGTACCACACCACCACCAGAACACAACATTATTAACTTAGAAAAAAACTTTTTTTGTCCGGGACCTTTAGCGCGAGACCGACTCACACTTGGCCGGTTTTTAGTATTTGCTGTAATCCTGTAGAGTTTGCTCTATAATCACACTAAGTTTGACGCTTGTATGTATTACCGTTTTTACGATAGAGCGTGAAGAAAAAACGTTGATAAAAACTAGTTTCTTGTTGAGTCCCCCCTTAATTTTTAACTTTTCGACATTTTTATTATTTGTTAATAAATCCGCCGTAATAACGCATAATCTGAGATTCCAACTATCTAGCTATTACGGTTCAAAAGTTACAGCCCTAAATAGGTAGGACGGACGGACGGACGGACGGACAACGTATTCTTAGTAATAGGGTCCCGTTTTTACCCTTTGGGTACGGAACCCTAAAAAAGGAATCTAATACAAGCTTGCCTCCACTCTTCCGAGAGGCGAAGCGCGAAGTGCGGGGTATAGAATTAGATAAGCCAACTAAATTAAATAATTAGGTCATCATCATCATCATCTCAGCCGCTGGACGTCCACTGCTGGACATAGGCCTCCCCCAAGGATCGCCATAACGACCGGTCCTGCGCTGCCCTCATCCAACGTTCACCAGGTCGTCGGTCCACCGTGTGAGGGGCCTACCCACGTTGCGCTTAAATAATTAGGTGTACCTACTTTATACCTACGTATTGTAAAAGGGGAAGATGCTGCCTCTCACTACACGGTTTTCCGACTTTGGGACAGGGTCTCAAAATGTATTCAAATAAAGAATTTTTATTTTGTATTCTATATCGAATAGTGCTTGTGCTGGTGCTTCAGGCCATCAAACTGAACAACTTTTACTATGGAGCCAAAATCAAAATCAGGAAAAGAATCTGCTGTTTCATGCCAAATGCTACACGACTAAAATGTATGAATCAGCGTTTTATTTCGCGTCCTCATTGTTGGTCCCATAATAAAAGTTGTTCAGTTTGATAGTCTGAAGCACCCTGTTCGATAATGTAACGCATTTATGTTTACACTCTGTAGATTAAACATGTTACAAATAAATTAACATCGCTTATTTTATTACTCATCTGAAACTGCATTTTAATATCTCAACTTTGATATCTATTACAAACAGCTTTGTTCCATTACCCGACCTTGAACAAAGGAAGTTCTTTATAGAACTTTGTGCCTGCTATAGCAAAAACACTATTACGCAACTATGAAATTGGTTCCGTTATTCGTTAGCTACAAAAAGGCTACAAAGAAGCAGTGTAAAGAACCGATGCTTCGATGATCTACATGTTAAGGTTGTCTACAGACGAGGTATACGAGGTAACCTATTATAAAACTGTAACAGAAGTGTGTCTGTACATTGAAGACATTAACATAAAAAAAATTACGATAATATGGTTCCTGATTTAAATTTTTATCTGTCGATTTGTTTGTTTGATCGAGCATCGCGCAAAAACTACTGAACCGATTTTGATGAAACCATTTTGTTTGATAGCTTATGATCTGACTTAAAATGTATTTTTATAAGTATAATTATAACAATAACCTCAACGTTTTCATAAACTTGAAATGTTTTATTAATTAAATACAATTCCATTATTTGTAGAAGACAATTATTTTTTTGTTCTCAAAAAATAACAGTTATTGTTTTCTTTTATTAAATCCGGTTCCAAGGTTACCATCTGTTTACACTATCTAATATGGTATATACTTTATGTATACATAATTTTCGAACTTTTTTATTTTGTAATCTAATTAGATTAACCTACTTAATTAGGTAGGTTACAAGTAGTGGGTTAGATGTTCTCCACTCTCCACAAAGTTTACAGCCAAAGTCTGTTATATTAATTAAATAAATAAATATCTTGGACATTGTCACACAAATTATCTAATCACATTTAAAGTACCAGATTCTAACCTGGACTTGTATTATGATGACTAGACAACGATATACAATACATATATACATACAAACATCCATGACTGGGGTACAAATATACATATTCATCATACAAATATTTGTCCCTTACGGGATTCGAACCCGCGACCCTCGGCACAGCAGGCAGGTTCACTACCGACTGTGCTATCGGGCCGTCAAATGTTAATGTTGATTAACACTAATCGACCAATTTACTTGTAGGGTTTTAAATGTAAATGTTGTCAATTCCATATTCATTCTAAGCTTTACACGATGGATTACAATTGCAATCCGAATAGAAAATTTACATTTAAAATGCTAAATAAATTGTTATTCATCACACAAACCACGAGAGAGTAGATTCATCGCATCCTGAAATTGGAATGTGAAATGCGATTGTAGGAATAATTGTAGAACTCAACGTGTCGTCTGAAAAGGCATAGTTTGACCGGCCTCGCCCATTGGGCAACAAGCGTGGCGTCGCGTCGCGCCGTGTCGCCGCAACAATGCACTTTGACGCTCACAGTTAGACGAGAAAAATGAATGTCAACTCTGCGGTGTGACCTTAGTTCACTTTAACTGTTAGGTTGTTCGTAAATGTGGTCACGTCTGTTTAACTGAGAATGTTGAGTAGGAAAATTTGGTTCAATATTGAGCATAATATAGCTCAAAAAGTATTGTAGTTTTCTAGCGTGTCAAACGTGTCAACATATTTATTTTTGTTTTCTCGGAATATCTATTCCAGTTCCATTTATGGAGGAAAGAAGCGGTGCTCGAAATGTATAGTAATTCTAGTACTTGATACGACTGAGGCGTTTGAGGCTGTCTTTTGTGTAGGCCTTACACTATTAGGCATAGGGCATTCAAATTTAAAATTATACAACGGTGCTGCAGATATTAAAACTATAGAAAGAAGATGTGGCAAGAAATTTGTACATTTATTTATTTAAGTAATTGGTTCTTAGTTATTATAAGCATTGTTTAAAAATACATACGAGTATTGAACAGTATCTTTATAAACCAAAATCCTTGGCCTACTTGTCTCAGTAATGTTTTTACTCTAAATGGACGAAAATATTTAAGATCTAACATGGACATCAACTTTACTGAACTTTACAATACTGTGCGTCACACTTCTTTTAACAAAGGTGACCATCAGTATTTATTTAGAACACGCCCCGAACAGAGCAGCAATACGGAATTAATGTATTTTCTCGATTTCAATATAAGTTAAAAACATAACAGTAAAAAGATACCGAAATCACAGATTATTTAATAGTTACGTCCGAGATCCCTGATTCAAAAAGTGTAGTAGTTACCAAAACAGTAAAAAGACACCGAAATCCCCGATATAGCAAAAAGTGTATCAACAGAACAGTAAAAAGACACCGAAACCCCCGATATACCAAAAAGTGTATTAACAGAACAGTATAAAAGACACCGAAACCACTGATACACTAAGAAGTTAATCAACAGAACGGTAAAAAGACACAAAGACCCCGGTATACCAAAAAGTGTATTTACTGAACAGTATAAAAGACACCGAAACCACTGATACACTAAGAAGTTAATCAACCCCGTTTCAATAATATTATATCAACAGTCCAATAAAAAGACACAGAAACCCTTTATACCTAAAAAGTGTATAAAAAGAACAGTATAAAAGACACTGATGCCACTGATACACTAAATCAGTACTGACACTAAGCCCGCGTGATAGATAATTAAATTACCCGTGCTCGATTACAATGATCACTACCATTGACACACGCAGCAAGGGTTATCAGAACCAAAAATTAGATTTTTGTCCCAATTCCCGTGTTTTCAGTAAATTTCTTGACCTTTTGTTTATATGTGGTATCTTGTTGTGGGGGCTGGCAAGCCAGCAAAACTTCGACCCAGTGGGATCTTTTATATGTGGTATGTTGTAAGATCAGATATAAGAGAATTTTTTTAATGGGCATCCTTTCAAACAACTGGAATTGATTTTAAAAACCTATAAGCTCAGAGACTCAGAACTGAACAAAATATACAAGGCTCTCCTCTTTACAAATCGTTAAATTTAAAAACATGTTTTGTTACTTATATTTTCCACAAATACAAAAATTCCTGAGAAAATCAAATTTTCCCTGTTTCCCTTACAGAGGACTAAAATTCCGGACATTTTTGTCAGGAAAAGAACTGTCGTCTGGTAACCCTGCACGCAACCGTTGACGGGTGCTTTTCTATGCAAGTACCTACCTGACTGATTGACGCACCGAACGAGTTGTGTGTAGGTATTATCTACATAGAAAAATAGGAAGATGCCACTCCTCCTTACAAGCATGGAAACAAGAAAATTGGCCATGGCGGTCGGTAATGTTCAACCTTCTTTCGTACGTCTCCATCGTCGATATTTCCAACGTTTTTGTGTCCCTTTCTATCAGAACAAAAATTAAATAAATTTTATTTTTTTAATTGTTGTTATTGGATTAAAAAGGGACAAAGTAATGTCGAAAACAACAACGGGAATTTACGAAAGAAGAACGATCATTACCGACCACCAAGGAGAATTATCATACACACAATGCCGTACATTTATTTATTTAGTTATAAAATCGTTTAGTAAAAACATAGTTAATATAAAAGAGAAAAAAAAAAAAATGTCTATACCTAAGTACTTGTTAAAACTTTTTATAATTTAAAAAACACCTCTATCAGCTCGCTTTGAACTATATAGCTTACGATAAAGTAGATATGTCAATTACTTAAACTAGCGAAACCTATTATTAGCTAAGGAAGTGTTAATATTATTCTTGTGTATATTTTTTGTAAAGCTGTTGGTTTTGTCAATAAATAAATAAATAAATAAATAAACAACGCTTGCTAGGCACTTACTGCTTTAATTGTACATAATGTATCACATACAGTCTTTCTTAATAATAATAATTATGCAGACGGTTTTTAAGACGGTGATTAGACGAACTGAAGTAACTGAACAAACTCTATGGGACCAAAAGTAGTCAAAGACCAAAGCTGAAATCGCTAAAATAAAAATCTGCTGGTTCATACAAAGAGATTTAACACAATATAGCTAGTTATTATTGAATGTCTTTGGTTCCATACAAAACTGCAAACCTACTCGACCCGAATGTCACGGCTGGTTTTTTTTTTCGGCGATTTCGACGTTTATCCCATAGAGAAAGATGTTCAGTTTCATGGTTGGATTGGTTCAGGATCACTTAGAAAACTGTCAGTTGGGTTCTACTTATAAGATTTCAGACAAATTTCAAAGTAGCACAGAAAATCGATACAGAGACACTTAAACATAGGAGGACCATGATTGTAAATCTCTAAGGACTAAATTCCTTTCAAAATAAACAACATCAGCATACGTTCAAGCTCAAGATACCTACACTTGAGAGGCTTGTCTTGAGACTACGGAAAGTGAAGAGTAAATATAAACAGCCGAGAGAATCGATGTATAAAAACAAATATAATACGTTTGTAAGTCAAAGCGACGATGGAATGTCAACGCGGGTGGTGATTGACAATTGACCTTTTAAGGAGCAGATAATGTTAGAAAATAAAATACACTCGAGAGCAATGAAAACGGGTCACCAACATACCTTAATATCTTGGAAACTAAGAATGATAGCTTATTAAAATAAAAAGTATTTCATAGACTATTTAAAACTTCTTAAATTATGGATAACATTTTTAGTTTTCTTTAGTTTGACTTAATTAAAATACATCAATACAAATGCGTCAATTCAATCTCAGACCAAAAATTGAAAATACCCATTTCCCCATATTTTTGTGTAAGTATACTAAAATTCTAAAAATTTAATTTTCAAAATATCTTTTATTTAGGTTTTAGCCTTTTTTATTGGCATTACTTTATAGCATCTGGAAATATTCATGTAAGTAGTAGTCTATAAAATACTTTTTATTTGAACAAGATGTGATTCCATAATCTTTCTATTTTTCCCAATTTGCCATATAATGAACAACTAAAAAGACAAGTATTTCATGTAATTCACAAAAACAGCAAAGCGCATTGCTTGTGAGTGTGAGCATTTAAAAACGTACAATTCTTGATCTCGAAAATGCTTTCATTCTCGGTTTAAAATGGGCCTCAATTTAAACAAAGATTTCCATTATCTAATAAACTTTTAAAAAAATTACCTTTCCTTTGCGTCGCGCAGTCGGGTCAAAATCCAACAGGCTACTTTAATATCTCTGCTTCGTTCCTTGTATTACCAGGAAGACATTAGAAATCAAGTATCGTCTTTGCCTTAACAGCACTAAACGGCAATTTAACATTCAAAACCCGCACGCATTCCTCGACAAGCTTTTGTCGGTCGATCTAGGAGCGTCTCCACTTATATTCCTTTCAGCCGAAGTCACGTGAATCGAGCCAATTTCACACTTATGCCGTGGACACGAACACTTATTGTGCTATAAGTACTAGGTACTTGAAAATGTACACAAGTATGTATATTATACAAGGTGTTAATGAATTAGCGCAAAACCTCATACACCCCAACTGATTTATAACAAAATAATTAGATTAAAACAATAATTTCATTATTTTGATAGTAAAAATTTAAAGTTCTTCGCATTTTAAGTTTTGAGGCAAAAATGATTTGTTATCATTTCAGCACTGAAAGAAAGCGCTAACGTACTTATGGATACATTTTTATAATCTTGTTTTGGTAGTAAGTAGGGTGAGTGTGCCCGTGCGGTGGGTTGACATCGGGTTCAGAAAATTTTAAGCAAAAAAATTATTTAATATTTTGAAAAAAATTACCTATGTTGAAACCATGATAATTCAATTCTGCTCTCGATTCTAAACAAACTACTTTCTAGTTTTGCGTTAATTCATTAACACGTTGTATACATTATATTAAAGGCTCTTTCATTAGCTGACTGTTTTTAAACATGACCTCTGTAAGTAGGTAATAAAGTTCACATTGACATAAAACATACTTTGTTATATCATTTAGGACAGAGACCCAGAGGACATCCGAAGACTATGGAAAAAGAAAAATTAGCAGTAGGTACCTATTTATCTCCGAAGATGACGAAAGGATATAGATGAAGTAGAAAGATATAGGTGAAGTAGAAAGAATAGAGGCAGAACTCGGCAGAAGGCAGACCGACAATAATGACATTAACAAGCCAGGATGTGAGAGTTTTTCATAGTTTAGTTTATATTTTGTCCTAGAATGCTATTCATTGTCATCTCATCATAGGCATTTATTGACGTCTGTTACAGATATGATCAAATCAAATCAAAATATTTTATTCAAAATAATATCACATGGATATCTGAATTCTGATGTCATTGTTGACTCTACCACCGGGTCGGAAGGTGTTCCGTGTTGTAGAGAAGATGCGGCCAGAAACTCTACAAAAATATCTTTTAAATTATTAAGAAAAACAAAAACCCGACTGCATAAAAAAACTATTAACTGAAAAGAAAAAAACAAGCTCTATAGTCACTAATCAGCTATAACAACATTAAGCAAATATAATTTGAATGTTATTAGGTAGGTATCGCAAACGGGGACAAAGAAGAATTATAAAGAAACATATCTATTGGTTTGTATGCAATACCTACCTAATAACATTCAAATTATATTTGCCCCCTCTTTTTTTTAATTCGCAGACGCCATAATAAAATAATATAGCCTATGTCACTCTCACGATTTTTACGAATCTAAGAGGGAGGTTACACGGTCATAATTTCATCAGTCTGGTCCATCAGTCTGGTCATGTATATTTGATTTGAAGGGAAACTGACTCGAGATTGACCCGACTAACATGGTGCTTCAGTATATCAGTTTCCCTTCAAATCAAATAAACATGACCAGACTGATGGACCAGAATGACGAAATACTGAACATGTAGCCTCCCTCTAACGACACCTCATTATGTCGAAATCCATCAAGCCGTTTAGGCTGTAGGCCGTGCCAAAGAAATATACATACAAACATAGATACATACACTCGAAAACGCTCTATAGAATCTTTAATATGCTCGGAAAAAGACTTTCAGATCAGCCTATGGTACTTATTTACATCATTCTGAAGACTGCAGAATCATTTTGCGCCTTTCTTCTATGAGCTTATGTGGGTCTCAAATAGTCTCAATGAACTAGAACCTGACCACAAACCCGTTACTATAATCATCCATGCTACTCCCTTATCGTGAGCGATATTCGGCTGTATTTATTAAGTAATAAAATAATACAGAAATCTAATGAAAAGTACTATTTTAACTAATTAATAAATTTTTCTATCACTCTATTGATCAATAATAATTTTTTCGACATAATGTTAAGTCTTTTTCTTCGACCAAATGGCGATTTTTAAATATAATTTTCGAGTACCGTTAGTACCGAAATTCCCGGGAAATCCCGGTTCCAAGTCCAGTACCGGAAACCCAGTCCCGGTTCTTGAGATAAAACCGGTACTGCACCCCCTACACCATACTTACTACCAAAACAAAATTATAAAAATGTATTGAGTATATAAAAATGTATCCATGAGTACGTTAGCGCTTTCAGTGCTGAAATGATAAAATAAATAATTTTTGCCTCAAAACTTAAAAAGCGAATTACTTTTGAACTATCAAAATAATGAAATTGTTGTTTCAATCTAATTATTTTGTTATAAATCAGTTGGGGTGTATGAGGTTTTGCGCTAATTCATTAACATGTTGTATACAAAGTACAAATACAATATCGAATGCAGAGTTATGATATTATGCCCTAAAGATTTCGCTAGGTATCCATAAACTTGAATTTAAACGCCGCGGTAGTAAACATTACTCTTATCTTACGGCAAATTGTCACACATCTGAGATAGCAGAAACAGTGACGTCTCGGCGCGGGCCGTCTGATGAACGGATGAACAATATGGCGGCTGATGACGTCACACTATTCATACCGAACATCTGTTGCGGAGGGCTACTGAATAGATATGTTGCTTTGCCTGGCATAACAATGTTTTGTACGCATTACTATGGGTAATATTCAATTCGATGCCTTCAAGTTCAAAACTTTAAATTCGATTCAAATTCATGAGAAAGAAGTAATTGTTTACAGAATTATCTTTTTAGGGTTCCGTGTAACTAGACAGGAATAACAGATCCCTTATGCAGGGTGAAATTGATACACAAGTGTCTACCCATCCAACCGAACAATTTTTACTATGGGAGCCATCGATTGTTGATCGAAGATGGGAGCAAACCGATGAGCACAAAAAATTTGTTCCATACTAAACTGCAATGCCTACTCGACTCAAATGTATTAGTTTTCCTATTAATTTCGTTATTATATACTTATACTGCCGTGCAAAATGCTTAATATTCACGTATCCAGAAACAACAGTTTAGCTGGCCAGGGCGGTCAAAGTCCCCTCGACTTTGACTCTAACAAAAACTTGCACTTTAAAGCTTAATATTTCGCTAACGGATCCCTTAATCGGAAAATGGTTTTCCCACACCCACAATATTTTTAAAAATAATTACGAGTACAGTGTCACAAATTAACTCTTCTTACGCTTTCTCTTTATAAATAAAACCAGTCAAGTGCGAGTCGGGCTACTCGCGCACCGAGGGTTCCGTACCACAACACCACAGAAGACAACGTTATGAACTTAGAAAAAACATTTTTTGTCCGGGATCTTTATTTAGCGCGAGACCGACTCACACTTGGCCAGTTTTTAGTATTTGTTGTTATTTTGTAGAGTTTGCTCTATAATCACACAAAGTTTGACGCTTGCATGTATTACCGTTTTTACGATAGAGCGTGAAGAAAAAACGTTGATAAAAACTAGTTTCTTGTTGAGAATCCCCCTTAATTTTTAACTTTTTGATATTTTTATTATTTGTTAGCCACACATTTTGTGAAAATTTCAACTATCTAACTAACTAGCTCTTACGGTTCAACAGTTACAGCCCTAAATAGGTAGGACAGACGGACGGACGGACGGACGGACAACGTAGGCTTAGTAATAGGGTCCCGTTTTCACCCTTTGGGTATGGAACCCTAAAAACTACAAAATGAGCTAAGACGAATAGTCAGCGACACTGTCCAAACTTGCAGCGGTAAAAATAAAGGCATTGTCCACATTACATTACGTTACGACATCCATCCAGTAGGCGTACTATTTGGAAGCCAGATGGCGCGATTGCACCATCCAGATGTGATTGTTTTAGGACTGCACTTTGCCTTTTGTACTGGTATTCATCGGTTGACCTTCTTAAATTGAAATCTTCTTAAATCAAAATCGAAATTTTTAAAGATCTGGCTCTGAAATACAGGGTGTTAGGGTAAACAGTTGCATTATTTTAAGGGGTGATTGGTACAACCACCTCTTAAAATAGAACAACTTTCCCTGAGAAACCTTAAAAAAAATACACCTAAATTTTTTGCAATGTTTGTATGAAAAGTCGAATTATTTTTTGCGAATTACCTATTTTTCTTACTTCATATTCTTAGGGAAAGTTTTTCAGAATTATGGGTAGGTACAATCACCCCTTAATGTTATGCAACTGTTTACCCTAACACCCTGTATAAAGTACTTAGATGTACGAAAACATCATGAAGTTTATTTATTTTTATTTCATTATAATCACTTTAAATTTCGTGGAAATACCAACAAGCTAAATTCGTCCAGCCGCAGTACGAGATACTTTTAATATGCAAAATATACGCCATTTAAAAATAAAAGCGTTTGCTGAATCTCAATGATTACGGTTACCTACACAAAATAAAGTGTTTTTGGTTTAAGGCTGGGTATTAGTAGAAAAAGGCTCTCTTTCTAACGAGCAAACTTTCGCAACTAGCCATCCCGCTTCAATTGAAAGCAAGATCGCAAAAAAACACATTTTTCATCAATATCTTTTCTCTTGGGTGTTTGAAAATCCATCGGGTAGAAGCCCTGCTATAATTATTTACCTTTCAAATGATGGTATATTCAGAAGAAATGGTGTAGGGTGATTCTTGTAAAACTGGTTATAAATCTGAAATCGAGCTTACTTTGCTCCTCTTTTCTATCGAGAAAATTTAATAGAATCGTGTTTTCAACGGTTAGATGCCCTGCAGAAAGAACGTATCTACACTGTTATGTGAACTATATATATTAAATGTAATAATTTGGTTATCAAAAATCGGTTCGAAAACAGACAAAATAGGTATTACCCCCTCTTAAAGCGCTGTCGCAAATTACTCAACTCGAATTAGATTACAATTCAGGTTTCGTTGCTACGATATCATGAAATTACAGTATTGTATAATCGGAGATTCCTCACCATTCCGAAAAGGGACACCTATGTGTATTAGGGTAAAGTTGCATTACCTTCATTAAGGGGTGATTGTACCCATATGATACTGAACAACTTTCCTTCAGAAACCTAAAAAGGAAATTAGCAAAACAAATGGAATTTCTATACTAAATGCAAGCAGCTGATCGATAGATTGTTTGAAGAGACAATTTTTTTTTTCAAATTTCCCTTTTTTCGTTTGGGAAAGATGTTCAGTACCATGAGTACAATCACCCAAATCAACAATGTACAGTTTTTTAAAGCATTTAGCTAGTAACTAATGTATAATCTATGACAGGCTAGACACAATGTAAACCCCTCGCAGGTTTAAGGCTATTCTACCGTTGGCGCGCTCCATACAAACGTAGTATTTTCAATACTATCTAATTAAAGTCAATGAAATTTTTCAAAAACAATCTAGTAACTAATTTCTATGTCGGTATGAAGTCAGATTTTCGATAAAATTTATAGTTTTAAAGTTACAGTGCCACAAATATTTCCATACAAATCTTAAATTAATCCTAGCATTGAAACTGTATATTTTAACGAAAATCTGACTTCATACCGACATAGAGATTAGTTACTTGATTGTTTTTGAAAAATTTCATTTCCTTTAATTAGATAGTATTGAAAATATCACCATACTACGTTTGTATGGAGCGCGCCAACGGTAGAATAGCCTTAAGTGCCAAAACACAGATGTTACCTATTTATTGTTTTTATGATGATTAAAATTATAAAAAAAAACATTACAGTAATGCAACTGTCTACCCTAACACGCTGTATAAATTTGCTATGTTTATTGAAACAGAATACGAACCAGTTGAGTAGTAACAATAGGTACAAGAAAAGTTTGCGTATGTATGACCTATAACGGTCGGGGTTGCCACAATAAAGATCGGGAATAACGAAACGATAAATCAAAGTGCAATTCTGAGAGCAGTGTTGCCACTTGGTAACCATAAAACGTAATTGAATAATACCGTGGACCCTTCGGTAACCGCGAGAAAGGAAGCAATAAAAATTAAGAAAAAATCTTTAGCATTCCACCGGCAAAGGTATTTTATGACGCCAATTTGGCGCCTTGTTATTTTTACTACATTTATGAGCTTATTGAATTCGCAAATACTGGTAATGATAGTCGACAGCCAGATACGAAATATATTCATGCTCATCATGGGGAAAAGAAAACACTCAGTATGAAGATACGCTTGACCAGTGTTCAGCAGTCCAGATTACTTTATCTACATGCATCATCATTATCATCATCAGCCTATACAAATAACCTTTTTTTTTTTTTTTTTTTAACGGACACATGCACATACATTGTTATGATCCCAAGAAAGCACAAACTGATCAAACTGAAAAACTTTTAATATGGGAGCAAACTTGTCAGAACTAAAGTGCTATGTGATTAGAAGGTTAGTGATACTTTTCCTTACAACCTGTATGACGTCCCACTACAGAGCATAGGCCTACCTTCTACCCCGCGTCGTACCACGGGTGCCCAATGTGGATTGGTAGACTTCACTTAAGCATCAGGATTTCTTCGTCAGCGTATGGAGGTTTCCTCACGATCTACATGAGCCTATGTCGAAAAATAATTTTAGCGAAACGGGCGTGTGATAGCTTATATTACTGCCAGATGCGAGAGAAAGAGATGGGGCGGCGCGCGCGCCTGGATCGAATCAAGCGAAAAAACAAACTTTATGTAATTGTTATTATACTATTTATGTAATTTCAATTCTGCTCTAATCAAAACTTAGATAATAGCAATCTCTTTTTTTTAAATCAAGTCTCATGTTTCTATTATTCACCGTTTAGCAGTTACAAGCGTTTATAGACAAAAACGGAGGCTACTTTGGCTTGTTTTTCTATCGAGAAAATTTGTCTTAATCGTGTTTTGGTTCTAATCAAAACTTCAATTATATGTTCAATTTACACATATTCGCAAATCATACTCCTACTGTTAGTACTTCATGATATATGGAGCTTTGAAGAATCCTATTTTTTTCACATAGCCCCTTAATTATGACTTGTTACTTAACATACAACATAGTTATTTCGTTGTCGAATAAAACTATACGTTAAGTGCCATTACAAAATTCAATTCCAGAATGACTCGTGCGCATCCTAAGTGTCAACTTTCGTAATCGTGACAACTTGATGTGGCATAATAGCGACCAACTTCACGTTAAGGCAAATAATTTGTTTGTTTTGCAAGAGAAAACAACATCGAAACCTGTAATTTTGTTGGCGGCATATTTGTCGCAGATTACATTCAGCAGTTTTAAAATATTCATGATATTTATTGTTGATTCAGTTTGGTTGCACATTTATTTTAACACGTCAGTTTAATAACGCCTATTAGTATTTAACCTGTTTATTAAATGTAGCATTTACGTTCTTAGACGGCACGATAGATCAATCCGTAGTGAACCTGCCTGCTGTGCCGAGGGTCGCGGTTTCAAATCCTGAATTCGAACCCATGCCTCGGGTACAAATATTCATTTTAATCATACAAATATTTTGTCCTTTAAACACCGAAACTTATAAATAGCACAATAATGCACGAGAGCATAAAATCTCCGACACTACAGTCATTGTTCCACAACAGTTATCGTTTGATATTTCGACTATCCAAAGCATTATTTTCACAATACTATACCGGCACGTGTGACTTTAATTGGTCGAATATCAAACACACCGAACACAAAAGAATGCAATGTCACTGCATACCAAAAGCTCAATGTTAAAATCATTGCCTACAAATAACTTTACAAAAAGTGTCATTTATCGATGGTAGGTAAGGTAATTCTGACACAACGTTGGACTGCTGCTGGTGGTATAAAGCAGAGGTCACACGTCGTCAAAACAATTTCGTCATACGCGACGTGCGGCATTCATGTATCAATTATCTATACACTGAATGTCTCTATTTGCATCCATGTGTTAACAAGAAAGTGTGACGTAAGGTATATTTGCAGGAAAGTGACAAGCGATTAGCGATAATAAATCAGGAGGTGCAAGACAAGATGATACAAAAGGCAGGTTGTATAATTTACGATTAACTATGATCGAACCAAATAATCATTCAAAAATAAAAAACTACGAAAAAACACTGAAATAAAACCTCTTACAACCTACTTGTAACGTTCTACCTATCCGTTATCTACCGCAATAAGCATATAAAATAAACGGAACTACAACTAAGGGTACAAGAAAACAAATGTTTGTACCTAAGTTCTTTTTATGTTATTTTGTATGACGAAAGTTAAAAGAATATATATATCTGAGACGCTATTTGATGGCCGAATTATAATATAAGCTTACGCTCACGCTCATTATTAACACCACACATTACTTAGCGTAACTTCTCTATTTCAAACTTGCAGCTAAGTTAACGGTGACATGACAGTATGGAGTAAATCTTCAATGTTTCGTCAAACTTAAGCGAACTTTAGAAACTGTTTCAAATTCCCTTAATTAAATTTGTTGTTCACTTACATAGTGTTAGCACACGACCTTGCAACTTTGCTTGGAATCTAGCTGCTGTAGTATATAAGTATAAAGCTAGGGTCCTTCTTAATATGCTGACACTTTTTTAAGAGGTTGATCAGACCGTCAAACTGAACAAGTTTTTCTAGAGCACCAACAATGAAATCGCGAAAAAAAATCAGCTGTTCAATACAAAACTGCAAACCTATTCGAGCCAAATGTTGATTTTTTATTGCGATTTCGATACTAAGAAAGAAAGATAGATCTCATAGAGAAAGTTGTTCAGCTTGATGTTCTGATCATCCCATTAAAAAAGTGTCAGTATATTAAGAAGGACCCTGTATAATTAGGTATTTCGTAGAGTGAGCACGTATTTTTGTTAAATTGTACCTTACTCTTTCAAATATCCCAGTACAAGTTTTCAGGGGGGATCTGAATACCTACGTATGTTTGTAGAACAGTTTTATTACAGCCTTTTCTTTTACAACGTTTCTTAATAAATATCGACCCGAAATATACAGGGTGTAACAAAACACCCTAGTAATACTTAAGGGGGTGCTTCAGACCATCAAACTGAACAACTTTCACTATGGAGCCAACATTGAAATCGCGAAAAATCAGCTCTTTCATACAAAACTGCAGTACCGTCTCGACTCAAATGTATGGGACGGCAGATTTTTTTTATTTTTTCTCGACGTTGGCTCTGTAGTGAAAGTTGTTCAGATTGATGGTCTGAAGCACCCCCTTAAGTATTACTAGGGTGATTTACACCCTGTATAATGAAATGTAACCTGAGAGGCAACTTCCAGAGATGACATCAAAAGAAGAACAAGAAAGTCTTAAATCTTGCGACGATGCCGAAACTATAAATATGCACATACTAAACGTATTGACAAACTGGTACTGGCATAACGATTATTCAAAACACAAGCCACTGGCACAGTGTGTTATCGAAAGAGACAAAGAGCACGAAATGAATTTGGGCAGCAATGGCGCGTATTACCAAAACTCAGTGCATTTCGGTGTCATCGACCCAAATACCGCGCGGCGGCGGTTACAGCACAACGCAACGCCCAGCGGACAGTAGGACGGTTGTGAATCAACGAGGAAGCTTGTGCTCTAATATATAGGCCATCTTTAAGAGTTAGTAGTGAAACGTTGTTGATAAAGCTATCGAATAATTAAATAACGTAGAAAACACGCAAATACAGATTAAACTTATTGTATTCCATCTTCTTATTCTACAGAATTGTGTATTCGAGTATCATAATTCATAAGTTCATGACAATTAGTATTATTATGGAAAATTTAAATTGGATTACGGACTGAAAAAGTGTCGACTTCGAAGGTAGGTAAACGAAGCTTTTGTTATTTTGAGATAACATAATTGAAACATCTTTATACCTATCTCATAATAAATCTGTTCAAAGGTGTTTTTCGATATCGACTAACGAACATCACTAAAGAGTCAGAATTGCATCACAGTAATCATTGGCATAAGATTTAGTCAGAGATGCGATGTTTTCTTTACCCAATTTTCATCGTATAATCGTTGTTTTAAACAATAAAATTATTTTTTTATTTTCCAGATCGTATAGCCTCATTCTCGTCTAATAGACAGAACAAAAGTAGTATTCTTTTCATTATTTCTTCTGCTGAGCTGACTTTCAAAAATCGCACTCCTGGATTATTATTTTTGAATGTCAAATCAGCAGTAGAAAGATGCATATTTTATCTCCACAGTAACTTTGAGATTTTCAACTGCTGATCTCAGCGAATTATGCTCTTAAAAATATGTGTCAGCTCAGCGTCAATATGGAAAAATGAAGCAGATAATTCAACTTTTCATTCCTAAAGTCGGTAACTACTTTCATGATGTTTCACGGTTATCCAACAAGGGACCTTCAAAAATTCCATTGAAAAGCAACAACTGTGTCCACATAGTTTGACGCCATGCTACTGTGTTTGGATTACATCACAAACTACGCTTTTTCATTACGCGCTCTATTCAATTGTTCAAGGTTTCTATTTTATTCATTTACTTTTATTGACCTATGACAAACTCTAATTTTATTATAACACATAGATACCTATATAAACTCACGACCATAATCAACATTCTGTGTAAGAATGTAGTTTGTACCTATGCTCATATTTAGCAATTTAAGTCTCCAATATTTTATTGTTA
Source organism: Agonopterix subpropinquella (assembly GCA_922987775.1). Taxonomy (NCBI): domain Eukaryota; kingdom Metazoa; phylum Arthropoda; class Insecta; order Lepidoptera; family Depressariidae; genus Agonopterix; species Agonopterix subpropinquella. Next base: position 48,570,689 of record OV277693.1, on the reverse strand, counting down.
TTTCTGATAATTTACACAATAAAGGTAAAAAACATTTAAGTCTCTAAATCATAATATTTGCAAAATGTATTTCAAATATGCAAAGATTCATTAGGTCCAAGTTCTACCTGTGTTTTACAAGCATACCTCGAGTACCTTAAGCTGACCCAAAAATAAATCAATTTCGGTCTCCCATTTTGTAACTAAGCGAAAACGACCTTAACAAAAATGTTTGTATGTTGTGTTAGGTACCTCTGTTAGGTACCTTTCATGTCTTCAATAACAATACGTCATCGAGGGCGACAGAGGGGTCGCGGCCCTCGTGCCGAACCAAGGTGCGCGGTAGGGATGACGCGGACAGGACGAAGATCGGGCGACTCGGGCGAGAGCGCAGACACAGACTGCCCGTAGCATTAGAGAGTGACGCATTGATATTTAAATTGTAAAAATACCTAGTAATAATGCTCCGATGACGACGGTTTCACCTTAGTCAAAAAGAAAATCCATCGCAGCCGAAATCTGCATGGTACCGCCCCGGCAGCTTCTTCCAACATCAAAGCAGCCACGATAACGACTCCGGTATATATCTCCCGCCTGGACAGAAGGACGACTGCGGACGACATCCTAAGTCACCTCAGCACCAGGTCCTCTACTAAGGATGGCCGGCCTCTCCCGGTGAGGGTACGGGAACTGGAGAGCAGGTCTACAGACTTCAAGGCCTTCAAGCTCCGGGTCCCAGTCGCTCACCTGAAGACGTTCCTGCTCCCTGAAGTATGGCCTACCGGAGTCGTGTTTAGACGCTTTAGGGAAGCGAGGTCAATAATCCCTAGGGAGTGTTAAGTGTTTAATTATTAAGTTATATTTTTATGTATTTTAGGTTAAGGTATTTATAATGTGGGCCCGTGATAATTTTATATTGTACTGTTGCCTGAATCTAATAAATAAATAAATTTAAAAAAATATACAATACTGTTGTGAAATGGATAAAACATATTTAATTTCTACCTGACCCCCAAATGGTCAGAAAGTGGGATCGACAAGAATAAATCCAATTTTCTTGCCACGCCTACAAAACATGGACACGTAAGTTTGATACCTATTGTTCAATTATTTTTTTTTTTTCTCTCTGAACAAAGAGAAGTAATTTCTACCTGACCCCCAAAAGTTGACATCATGTTAGGTATTTGCAGGAGGTAATACTAGGTATTATGTTACATGATACCCATAATACAGATAACATTAGCGGATAAACTAACAGTTCCCTTATCTAATAAGACTCGAGTTTTTACTTAAGATTCGTCGTGTGTGGCGCCAATGATTGAGTAAGTATCATTAAAAATAACGACAATAACAAATATATTCCCCTAATTTCTCTTGTTTAGCTGTTTAGGAATTTTTAAATTTAAAACTTGAGCCGTTAGAATAGCTACTATTTTAGGTAAAAAGGCTTTAGAAAGAAAATCTAATAAAATTTAATTGACTATAGTTAATTTTGTGAATAGCTCAGTAAGGCAGATGGCAGACAGCCCTGATTGGATAAGAAATTAAAATAAAGTATGAATACTAAGAATATTTTAACGTCATCGGCTAGTCACTGAATGATAAAATACAGTAGATCTTGTTCTTGAAAAAGATCCTCTTTTCCAAGAACTTATTTTAATAATGAGTCTGTTATTGATCGTTTTTTGTCAGACCTTAGGCGAGGTCAAAAGTGTTTGAACAAAAACATTACTTCCTACTATTATGATGAAGGCAGTGTTAAAATCTTCTATTGGAAACATAAAACCTTGTACATAGATTCTTATTTAAACATGAATTTTCCTTTTAGTTTGTATCATCAACAGATAACTATACTAGCCGTTTGCTTGGAGTTGGACGCTCCCTCCCTTCCCGCTTCACCGTACCGCACCCCTAAGAGACCCTATTAAACGCAATTTTATAACCTTTAGCAACGCAACCATGTACGGCACGTCCGTCCCTGTCGCTAATGGTACCGATTCGGACTGTGCCACGACTTAACTTAATTTATTCCTGTCACTTTCTAAAATACGATTAAGAAAAGAGACAGAAAACCAACAGCTGACTTTAGTGCTGTCAAAGTGACGTTACACACCCAAAATAAGATGCCATCATAATGTACGCCATCTTATTTAAAGCGTTTTTGGGTGTTTAACGTCACTTTGACAGCACTAAAGTCAGCTGTTGGTTTTCTGTCTCTTTTATTAATCTTATTTTAGAAAGTGACAGGAATAAATTTGGTTAAGTTAAGTCGTGGCACAGTCCGAATCGAGGCCAATATCGCTTTAAATTTTAAATTTTTATTTGCTTGTTATATTATTTTTTGTCGACGGGACCAGTTAATGTGCCTGTGACGAAATTTTGTAACGGTCATCGACGGCCAACTCCCAGCAAACAGGTAGTAGGTACTATAATTATGTAGTACTAGACTAACGGACTTACGGTAGTAATTATAGTACTCTGTGCTATGATATCACACAGAGCTGGCTATTGTCAATCATAATGTCAAATTGCCTTATTTTGCAAAGAACAGATTTGGGTACGTTTTTAGCCAAAGGGTAAAAACGGGACCCTATTACTAAGCCTACGTTGTCCGTCCGTCTGTCCTACCTATTTAGGGCTGTAGCTTTTGAACCGTAAGAGCTAGATAGTTGAAATTTTCACAGAATGTGCGTTATTACGGCAAATTTGCTAACAAATAATAAAAATGACAAAAAGTTAAAAATTAAGGGAGTCCTCATACTAGGAACTAGTTTTTATATTAACGTTTTCTTCTTCTTGCTCTATCCTAAAAACGGTAATACATAAAAGCGTCAAACTTGGTGTGATTATAGGTAGATCAAACTCGATAGTATAACAACAAATAATAAAACCAGTCAAGTGTGATTCGGTCTCGTGCTACAGGTCCCGGAGAAAAAAATCATTTTTTGTAAGTTAATAATGTTGTGTTTTGTAGTGGTGTGGTACGGAACCCTCGGTGCGCGAGTAGCCCGACTCGCACTTGACCGATTTTATGATAAATTCTGATAAGTTTATATATATCAATCAATACGTGATTCAGGACTCGTGAAAACGTTTAACAGTGTTGTAATCAACTAATCATATAGGTAGAAACACGTTTTTTTTAAATAGACTTGTCTTGAGAAATAAAAGCGGTCAAGTGTGAGTCGGGCTACTCGCGCACCGAGGGTTCCGTACCACACCACTACAAAACACAACATTATTAACTTAGAAAAAAAATCTTTTTTGTTCTGAATCTTTTTTGTCCGGGAGCGCGAGACCGACTCACACTTGGCCGGTTTTTAGTATTTTTTTGTTATTCTGTAGAGTTTTCTCTATAATCACACTAAGTTTGACGCTTGTATGTATTACCGTTTTTAAGATAGAGCGGGAAGAAAAAACGTTGATAAAAACTAGATTCTTGTTGAGAACCCCCCTTAATTTTTAACTTTTTGACATTTTTATTATTTGTTAACAAATCCGCCGCAATAACGCATAATCTGAGAAAATTTCTACTATCTAGCTATTACGGTCCAAAAGTTACAGCCCTAAATAGATAGGACAGACGGACGGACGGACGGACAGACGGACGGACAGACGGACGGACGGACGGACGGACGGACGGACAACGTATTCTTAGTAATAGGGTCCCGTTTTTACCCTTTGGGTACGGAACCCTAAAAAGACTAAACCATTGGTTGGAAATGTTGGAATCAATTTTCTTGTACCTAGGCTATAATTATGAATAGGTTAGGTACCAAATAAAAGTCTTTCATTAACATTTTATTTTTTATTGGACCGGTTCTAAATATTTATAACGTGGTATAATTAACTCGAAGGTTACCTACCATTGCAATTATTCTAGTAGGTAGTATATTAATTAATGGCCATAATTATGACAGTCGGCATTGGGACGAGTTTGAATGAATATAAGTTCAAATGTCAATTGGTGTAAGTATTTGGGTCGTGTGATATGCGTCAGGCATTTCATTCAAGCGTTTTTAGTTTTCATTGGGTGGGTAAGTACTCGTACCTTCAGAAATCATCTTCTTAATCCGCCCTTCATCACTCAGCGTTGGAATATCGTCTATGTTAGTGTTAATTATAATATAAGGTCCAAGTTAATATGCTGACGGTTTTTAGGGTTCCATACCCAAAGGGTGAAATCGGGACCCTATTACTAAGCCTACGTTGTCCGTCCGTCCGTCTGTCCGTCTGTCCGTCCGTCCGTCCGTCTGTCCTACCTTTTTAGGGTTGTAACTTTTGAACCGTAATAGCTAGATAGTTGAAATTTTCTCAGATTATGCGTCATTGCGGCGGATTTGTTAAAAAATAATAAAAATGGCAAAAAGATAAAAATTAAGGGGGGTTTTCAATTCACGATTTCTATGTTGGTTCTATAGAGAAAGTTGTTCAGATTCTGATCATCTTCTTAAATAAAACCGGTCAAGTGCGAGTCGGGATACTCGCGCACCGAGGGTTCCGTACCACACCAGCAGAGAACACAACATTATTAGCTTAGAAAAAAAAAATTTTTTTGTCCGGGACCTTTAGCGCAAGACCGACTCACACTTGGCCGGTTTTTAGTATTTGTTGTTATTCTGTAGAGTTTTCTCTATAATCACACTAAGTTTGACGCTTGTATGTATTACCGTTTTTATGATAGAGCGGGAAGAAAAAACGTTGATAAAAATTAGTTTCTTGTTGAGAACCCCCTTAATTTTTAACTTTTTGACATTTTTATTATTTGTTAACAAATGCGCCGTAATAACGCATAATCTGTGAAAATTTCAACTATCTAGCTATTACGCTTCAAAATTTACAGCCCTAAATAGGTAGGATAGACGGACGGACGGACGGACAGACGGACAGACGGACAGACGGACGAACGGACGGACGGACGGACGGACAACGTAGGCTTGGTAATAGGGTCCCGTTTTCACCCTTTGTGTACGGAACCCTAAAAAACAATCTGCTGTCCCATATATTTGGGTCGAGCATGTTTGCAGTTTCGTATGAAACAGCGGATTTCTTTTTCGCGATTTTAATACTTGTCCCATAGTGAAAATTGTTTAGTTTGATGATCTGATCATCCCCTTATGAATCCGTCAGCATATTAAGAAGGACTAACAACAACTTTTTCTATGGGACCAACATCGAAATTGCGAATAAAAAATCAGCTATCCCATATACTGCCAACCTAGCTCGACCCGAATGTATGGGACAGCGGATTTCTTTTTCGCGATTTCAATATTAAGTTCTTCAGTTTGATGGTATGATCATCCCATTATGAAACCGTCAGCATAATTATTAAGAATGACCCTCTATATATATTTTCTCAAACATGCTTGGGAATGTGAGCATTATTTTGACAACCTTCTTCGAGATAAATCGAAATTGCAGTACTGGCCAAATACATGCGCGCAGCGGCCGGCAATTTTGTATGAAAATCCATATCTGTCGTGTTTAGCGACCAAATAAATTACATACTAAACTCATATCTGTCGTGTAATTTAAAAATGGATCGATCTTTTTCTCCAAAACATGGCGACCAAGGAGGTAACTTATCAAAGGTTTTATTTAAATTTCGAACTGGCTTGCAAATAGAAAGCCGTTTTTTGAAAAAAAAATAAACTAATTGTTGTTCGATGTTCGTCATTGATTTCGAAAAGAGTTTTAATTTCCGCGAATTATTTGAGAAAATTTACTGTTTTAATTTCCGCGCATTTTTTGAGAAAAGTACTACAAGCCTTGGCCACAACTAGGCATTGATGGACTTACGTATGTGTGCCTCGGCTTCGCCTCGGCCCACATTTACACGTCCGTCCATCAATGCCTCTGTTGCTGGCCGCTGTAGTAATGCACTATTATTTCCATTTGTTCGTAATATCGTGTATTGCAAAAAAACGACCATGCCCGCACCACAGCTTCGTTCGTTACTGTGATCGCAGACTTCTTGGGTTTGAGACCTTCAGGTGAGTGGTTTTGCATATTTACGTTTACTTCGTAATAGTCGAATCCAGTTATGAGTAATAAACTAATAAAGGATCTGGATTATTTATACATGTTTTTGTACTTTTATAATAAAACAGTTAGAAAATCGTCGCCTTACCTTGGAGAAAAAATAAACTTCACGGGAGAGATAGTTGCCGACCACTTGCCGGCAATAAAATTCGAGCAAAACGACATGAGGGAACTTCAATACAAAGGTATTCGGATACATGCTTTTGTACAAGTTTATTAGGTAAACTGATTTCTGCGAATGGAAAAAGTTTATGTGAGTGAACAATGTCCCAACCTAAATGAGAAAAAAAACCAATGAAATGAACAGGAAAACGAATCCTACTTACTTATTTATGTTGAATCAAGCACCACATACTCCAGTTATGAATTTCATCTTTAAAAAGGCCAGGCCGCTTTTTGTTTGAAAAACATACAGAATTGTAGAAAAGTTAGACTAATTTGTACTAGCGTAATAATATTTGAATTATTTTGGGCTCTGTATTAGTCATTGAAATGATTTTTTCGTAGACACAGACGCTGTACCTAAAACTTGTGATTTTTTTGATCAGAAGACAAGGTCAACTAATTACTTGCTTAACATCAAATCTTCTATAATAACGTAGTATAACACAGTATAAAAACTTAATATAGAATACGAGTTCTATGATATAATTGAAGTCGTTAGACAAATTTCATGTCGTAGGTACCTAACGGGGCTCATCATTATTAAAAGTTTTATGTGTAGAACAGTTATCGAAAGCCTTGCTTGCGGCAGAGGCTCGTAGACAACGAATACCAAACGAATACGAAGGGACGAAGGCCCTACCCGCACATTCGAACTTCGCAATTGCGTGAACGTTTTCGTTCCAATGTCAACTCTATTACAATGAAGTGCGGACCAAGACAGTGGCGATATTTCGAACATCGAAAGCCCGGGTACAGGGCCAGATCATAGTGCCTGTTGTAAGAACAAACCATTCAACTATTAACCCATTCCACGCCACGGATTTATTTAGAACTCGCTCATCACACGCCCAACCCAAAATTTTTTACTATCTGGAAAACATATACGTACGTTGATAAGTTTATTTGTGATAAAAATAAAATAATTTTTCAACAATTTTTTTTGTCTGATATATTGGACTTTGGCGGCGAGGGCACGAAACTTAAACGTCTGATATATCAGACTTCGGCGCTGAAAAGGTTAAACAATCGTATGTTCTAAATATAGGTGTAGGAAAGTTAAATACTGCGAATGTTATGTGCTGTACTGCTGTAGTATTTCCAAAGCCTCAAATTAAGCTCTTTAAATACATTGCGTGCGTCATCTGAACTTCATACTCTTGCGATCGTCACTGAAGTAAAGCCAGAGCGAAACTGCCAGTCCGATTCTCACGCTCCGATCCCTAGATGGGTCTCAATAACGCCTAGTGGTACAATGGCCGCTATTGATTCGAGCACTCGAACGCCTTGAGAGCTGCGCGTGGGCATCGCTAACATCCTGCAATATTAGTTATGGGGTAAAACATTTGTGTACCTACCTATCCGCATATGCTCACGATTATATTCCCCGAGGGTGTGGTCAGAGATATTCTGAATCCTCAGAACATCCAGGTTTCACGAGTAGTACCGAAACTCTGTCCAGTGTGACGGGGAGTGAGCCCATGTACCTATTAAAATACATATTTATAACTTTTAAAGACTGCTGCAACATTTATGCAATGATAGAAGAGACTACGATTTTAAGAGAATTAACGACTGATTATTTCAACGAAAATCTGACAATGTAGCGATATCTAGTAATATAATTATACTCTTTCTTACACTTTGGTTTCGACACAGATGTTGGTTTCTAGATTGTGTTAACAATTCAAACTAGGACCGAACTTCGTTTTAAATGGAGCGCTGTACGAATATCCTCTGAAGAAAAGAATGATAGTATCCACTGTTTATTAATGTTGGATGGCTGCAGAATCGTTAGCATATGTTATTTTTCAAAGTTTCCTTATCCAGTCTGTTAAGTTCTAAGTTAGCAATTTTTAATAAAACAAGATTTTACCTGAAGAGTAACCGGTATCATGTGAATAAAATGGAAATTCCGCAAATAAAGGGAATCAGTGCCGGAACCATAAGGATTATCCTTCGTTTAATAGCATCCAGCTCCAATGTTTAATGAGTCATCAACATCGTACTGATCGCGCTTGCGTAGATGGGAGTAACATTAGGTATAATTATTTCTGAGACCTTGTGCAACGCAGTGGAATCTCGTTTTGCTAATTCCGAACACCTATACAAAGCATGTCATTGTATAGGGTTTCTGTGAATGTGATTGCATATTCTTGCATGTCGAGGTGAAATTATTGAATATAATTCAACGGATTCTAGTCTTCAGTCAGGCTAGACCTACAAAAATAATAGAGTTTTATGACAATGAAATTCCAGTAGAATTTATTGGAAGAGCCCACGTGCCGCGTGTCAATGGAAATACAGATTAAAAGGAATAGAGACAATGAAGCGGTCTGAGAAATGATGTGGACAGCTAAACATTTTTTAGGATGTTCGTATTTTCAGAATAACCATTGTCTACGAGTATTGATGTTTTTAGTTTTGTAAAAGTACATATGTTATTGTTTATTAATATAATGATAAAGTAACCTGAATGGGATCGAACTCTAAAGGTGATATGATGCCAATTCGCTGAAATGTTTTGAATTATACATATATCAAGTAGGTACCTATATATTTAGAGTCTCCTGCGGTTGCAAAAACAATGTAATCTAGGATTAAAACACATTTTATCACCCTGTGTATTTCGTTTAATATAGAACATGAAAAAATACGTACTAGTTTTGTTTGTTACCTGGTGTCGTCGTTATTTAGAAACAAATGGTTAAATAACAACAAAATACAACTAGGTAACTAAAATAAAACTAGCTTAATAATATATTTCGTCGTTATTTAATTAAATCAATTTCGACAATTGGTAGGAAACGTATTTTTGTAAACACTAGCGAATTTATAACGTTAGTAAGTATACATACTTTACCACATACTAATCTGAGTCATTGAATAAAAAACCATATTTTATGTTTATTTCTAAGAAGTGCGAACGGAAAAATTCTACAATTAACTGTATTCCGCCTTTATCTACCTAATGTATGGATCGGAATAAAAACAACATAAATAAAACTGTATCTGCTACTGCCTGTTTTTTTATTCATATTTCAATTTAAAGCTTCAAACTCTTCGTTATTTTTTATTCCATTCCATTATCCTTGCTTCATTAAGTAAAAAAAAAAGACAAAGAACTTTTTGATACATGAATAAAAGGATTTGCAACATAAAGAGTGCTTATGATCGCTACAATACTCCGGTATCTCATCACGAAGTTGTATGAAACAAATATTCAAATCTAATTTTAATACATGTAAGGTCTAAATGAATTCAACGCTTAGAAATCATTATTTTTTGAGTACAATTGGCTAAAATAATATAAGCTATAAGTAATGAAATTACACGTAAATAATTGTAATATTATATGAAATCTTATTGAAATAGTTGGCTAGCTATGCCCGCGACTCCATAGGCTCAGACCATTACTGTAACAATGTCAATAATGCGATACCATATGTTTTGATATCCTTAGATATACATATTTGCTTCAGAGAGCCGATTACGAGGTGCGGAAAAGACAACAATTTAAAAACCGATACCTCTTTCGCAGACACGCCAAGTTCACAGTGTTATTATATCTGAAATCCTAATCATAATAAAAAGTATAATAACATCTTCGCATCCCATGTATTTCCTTTCGATTAAAAAGATTTCTTCTGAGAATTTAGTCCCTAAACTTGGCTGTAACTGTTCACGCACCTTGCTCAATAGTTTATAATATCTTTACAGCTTGATTGACATTAATTCTTCCTAGTTACGCTTCTGATTATCATAATCATTCAACTGGTTTTTTATATGGACGGTATGACACTAATACAATAATAAAACCGGTCAAGTGCGAGTCGGGCTACTCGCGCACCGAGGGTTCCGTGCCACACCACCACAGAACACAACATTATTAACTTAGAAAAAAAACTTTTTGGTCCGGGACCTTTAGCGCAAGACCGACTCACACTTGGCCGGTTTTTAGTATTTGGTGTTATTCTGTAGAGTTTGCTTTATAATCACACTAAGTTTGACGCTTGTATGTATTACCGTTTTTACGATAGAGCGTGAAGAAAAAACGTTGATAAAAACTAGTTTCATGTTGAGAACCCCCCTTAATTTTTAACTTTTTGACTTTTTTATTATTTGTTAACAAATCCGCCGTAATAACGCATAATCTGAGAAAATTTCAACTATCTAGCTATTACGGTTCAAAAGTTACAGCCCTAAATAGGTAGGACAGACGGACGGACGGACGGACAACGTAGGCTTAGTAATAGGGTCCCGTTTTCACCCTTTGGGTACGGAACCCTAAAAATCATGATGACGATAGAATCTGTTATTACAACTTTATCTCGCGATGATTCATTATGTACGATAGTATAGAGTGGTTTAATTCGGCAAACGTCTTTATTCTTCAAATGTTTTCGACTTGTATCAGGCAGGACAGGAGTGACAGGACACAGGCATTCTATTATGCAACGCCATCACGCGGTTATACGGATTGGTCGAGCCAAGTTAGTAGTCTACTTGTATGAGTAAATTGCAAGCCGCCTTCATGGCTTAACGAATAGGTAAAGTAAACCGCCTTCTGTCGGCATTAGCCATAGTCCAGGACCAAGGTGAAACACCAAAAAAATTTGATTGTTTCTAATACCTACCGAAGCTCCAACTACGTGAAAGATCGACATCTTATACAGGGTGAAATTGATATCATTAGCATCCTTTTAAACTAAGAGTCTACCCATCAAACTGAACAACTTTCAGTATGGGAGCAAACGGATCGGAGCAAAAAAAAGTCAGCTGTTCCATACTAAACTGCAATGCCTACTTGACGCAAATGTATGCAACAGCTGATTATTTTATTGCTCCGATCCGTTTGCTCCCATAGTAAAAGTTGTTCAGTTTGATAAGTAAACTCTTAGTTTAAAACACTGACGTAAACTCTAGCGATAGACACGCCCTTTCATAGAAGCAACATGTCACACAAAATGGCACATGGCAGTCTGTCATTGCCATAGTGACAAAATGAACTCGGGAACATCAATGCAGTTTGGGAACCGTATTCAAGAGGAACATGTTGCTTCTATGAAAGGGCGTGTCTATCGCTAGAGTTTAAGTCTGGTTTAAAAGGATGCTAATGATATTAATTTCACCTGTATAGTATAATTAAAGTACCTACGAAACTAATTTTTTGTCACAATTACCTTATATAAAATTTTATTAAACTTACATAATTTTGATTTCTGTCAGTCATCACAAAAAAAACGGAGAAATAAACGAATATCGTACCTACCATGAAGGGTTAAAACCGGGAAAATTTTCGATAATTAAGATAAAACACAACAAACAGCGGAAATAATCACGTATAACGGAAAAAAAAAACTTAATTAGAATCTTGGCCAAAGTAAACTATAACGGGAAAAATAATCTTTAACTACTTAGTTGAAGAATTAAAGTTTTTCTATCAACCAAACGAATCTGTAGTAACAATCGCAGTTTTTATAATGCTTGGGTGGTCTGCGGGTTGATGGAACACAAGATGTCTTGTTACACTAGGTACAATACGATAATATACGTTTATGTTGCAAATAAACTATAATATTTAACTTTGACTTAACAGTCATGACGTGGTGTCAAGTTATCATGAATAAGTTAATATTTTTTCATGCTTACAATTGCGATCATGATCTAAAGAATCTTTGACCAATACCACTTCAAGTACCTACTTACTTATCTTTATGTTTATCAGCTTATATTTTTTCGTATTTTGTTTCCACTCGACCGTCATACAGTAGATGTAAATGCCTCACTTTCTAACGTCCCTTTTGCAAATAATTAATTTGGATGCCGTGTTCATGAGTGAGTGACGCAACAGCAAGTCTACAAGAACGACTGCACTTTCCTAAAGTAAATACAAGGTAATGGAGAAGAGAGTGTTTGTACATTACATGGGAGAGTGGCCGAAATAGTGAAATTCTTATTTTTTGAACGTGTGAAAATTGTTTTCTTTTTAGCTTTGTTTGTCACCTCGAAATTGGGTGTTTGATCGTTTTTGTTTCTTAGAAGTATGTAGTAGAGTAATCGGTTAGTATAGGTACAAATATATTGATATGATAATTATGATAACAAATTCATAAAGGCAAAGTGGCCACAAACAGGTTCGAAGAGAATGCGGTATGTCGACCTTTGACAAAGTCAACTTAGTAATAAATAATTTGGTCGTGACTAATTATTTTCGAAAATTCTAGCCAACCTCGTATAATTTTTAGTCCCATCGCATCGTCAATATCTCAAATGAGATACCCTAGCATGGCTAAAATAGTTTGTAATTTTTTTTTCGATACAGCTACCTAACAAAGAATCTTTAAAACTATTAAATAATATATAAAAATTGAAGAATAGAAAAGTCATCTATGAGTCATCATCTATTACAACCATATTCAGAAACTAAAGAAATAAACAATCGTTATACCATAAAAGTGGAAGACAGTTATAGCCATAAGGCAGCACCCTTTGACCGCAGTTTGAATATATTTTCTATAAGGAGTGGCACACGGCGGCAATGGGGGGTCACGATTTCACCATAAGATTTGCAATTTTTTACAGATTTATTTGATTTGTAGCAGTAACAAAATAGGTACTAGGTTTGTACAGCCACTATGGAATAAAAATGTATCGTGACGAGTGCACATTTAATTTAACTGGTAATGTATTCCGGATAACACGAAATAAGATTAAATTGGAAGAAAATAAAAGTTTCTAGATCCCGGCATATGGCTTGATTTAAAAATTCTGTACTAAGAGATTGAGAAAAATAAAACTTATGTACACACGGCGACAGATCAACCTACCCATAGTAGGTGAACTCTATGTTCATGGACATAAGGTCGAACTATGGGTAGGTTGATCTATCGCCGTGCGTACACTCATCTGAGTTTTTCTAAAATCTACGGCTTTCATTTTAATTAATAAAATCCTTGCCTTACTTTTTTCTGTTATCAAAAGTATTGTAACAATCGTAATTCCGGCTAGCATCATAACAATATGTTACTCTACGTACCTAAGGACCTACGCTCTTACAGATAGAATGCAATAGTAGTCATCCTGTAGTCATCGACATCACAACATAACATAGAGCTCTCTATGCTAAGCAAAGAGATACTTAATACATTTATCATTTGTATATACACTTGATAAAAGAAAAATTGATTTTACTGTTAAATTAAAAGAGTATTAAGACAGTCCGGTAGCACAGTCGGTAGTGAACCTGCCTGCTGTGCCGAGGGTCGCGGGTTCGAATCCCGTTAAGAGGGGGTGAACCTAAACGAGTCGGAGTCCATCGGAGTGGAGTTACCTATTTTGTCTGTTTTCGAACCGATTTTTGATAACCAAATTATTACATTTAATACATATTATAGTTCACATAACAGTGTAGATACGTTCTTTCTGCAGGGCATCTAACCGTTGAAAACACGAAAAGAGGAGCAAAGTAAGTTTGATTTCAGATTTATAACCAGTTTTACAAGAATCACCCTACACCATTTCTTCTGAATATTCCATCATTTGAAAGGTAAATAATTATAGCAGGGCTTCTACCCGATGGATTTTTCCCCAAACACCCAAGAGAAAAGATATTGATGAAAAATACGGTTTTTTGCGATCTTGCTTTCAATTGAAGCGGGATGGTTGGTTAATTGCAAAAGTTTGCTTGTTAGAAAGAGAGGCTTGCTCTACTAATACCTAGCCTTAAGGACAAATATTTGTATGATGAATATGAATATTTGTACCCGAGTCATGGATGTTTGTATCTATATATGTACCTATTCTATATCGTTGTCTAGTCGTCATAATACAAGTCCAGGCTAAATTCTGGTACTTTAAATGTGACTAGATAATTTGTGTGACATTGTCCAAGATATTTATTTATATTTCATTACATTCACATTATCGCATCATAATTATACATTTTAACGGGTTGGTACGCTCTACTCTTAGGTTAGTATATATGTAATTAAAACAGAGGTTAGTGAACTGCTAACGAAATAAAACTTCTCATAATGGTCATACAATAAGAAATATGAAAGTGAAGAAGATAACATCACAATGAAACCCGAGGAATAAATAAATACAGACACGCACGTACATACGTACATCTACCTAATATAATTAAGTATACAGAAGAAGTTTTTAAAGTAAGTATTATAGAACATTGACCCATACTGTAACTGTAACACGATGTGCTTCAATGTGCATTCTGTCATTTCAGATTTTACATCCAAAAAGAACTCTGTAAATCAAAATATTTCAGAACTGTTACTTGGTTCATTAGTTTCCACTTATATCATTTGTCCATAATCTACGACTATAACAGTTCTGAAGAATAGTATAAAACACAACCGCGAAGGTGCAAGGACGTCCGTTTCTTTTTTAATTTGGTTACGGAACACAACATAGGTATTGTTTATAAAAAAAATGATAAAATTTGGAATGTGTTATTGTACTTATTGTGTGCTTTATAGTGGAGTCCCACACAACCATTAGATTTATATCAGGCCGCAACATAACATGCGGAATTATTCCGGATGGAATTACAATTTCGTATGGATTTGTAAATCGAAACGGAATTCTTGATAATCAAATTTATACGAAATTCCGTATGTGTGTGGCAGGCGTTAACCAATCTTAGGCAAAGTACCCGCTATCTACGTAAGTAACCAAGTGCTTACAAGCAAAGCGAAGCAGATGCATCTGTTATCACGCGGTCGCATTCCACCAGCTTGACTGCGAGCTTGATTGATAACCATACTTATGTAATATTCACGAACCGTTAAATGCTAACATTACTAAAACGATAAATATAACCAACATTTCTTAACAAGACCTAGATTTTTTATAGATTTATCAAATTAAATTAAATAAGAACAACGATAAGCATAAAAATTTTGTTAAATTATATTTATATAGGATTATTCATAACATGACTGAAGCTTACAAGTTCCCAGTAGATAAACTTAATGTTAAAAAAATTATAACAATGATCATTAGGGCAAGAGAAGCGGACAACTTAGCAGATATTAATAACAATTTGAGTCCATTACTCTGTCTGTGAATTCGCCTTTAGCTATCCTTAATTACCTAGTCATCTACAGCATCTACCAGGTTATTAAGGTTCGCAGGGGTCTTTTGCGATATTCACGTGAGTTATACTTTTATGAGAAAGCATATAGATTCTAGTGGTAATGTTAAAGCTTATATCTGTTTCAAATGTTGTCAACCTTCTGGTATACTACTGTAGCCTAGCTGTAGCCCCATTATATGTCGTCTATACAACAAAACAAGAACAAATAAAACTGTAAATATTGCATATATTATAGGAATGCAAAAACTGGGGAAAATATCAAGAAAACATACCTAATTATTGGTATTTTTAATTACGTGCTTTATAAATAGTGGGTTTAAACTTGACTATAAAAAAAGCGCCGGTATTTTGATCTGAAT
This sequence comes from Agonopterix subpropinquella, assembly GCA_922987775.1. Classification (NCBI taxonomy): domain Eukaryota; kingdom Metazoa; phylum Arthropoda; class Insecta; order Lepidoptera; family Depressariidae; genus Agonopterix; species Agonopterix subpropinquella. The sequence goes on along the minus strand of OV277693.1, from coordinate 48,555,029 downwards.
ACCTTTACCTACCTATTCATGTGGCAATGTCCAAGATCAAATCAAATCAAAAAGCTTTATTAATTCCATACAAAATTACATAACAATAATAATTTCGATTTCGTAATCAATTAAGTAATAAATAAATTATAATTAACATTACAATAAATTATTTCTTGTCTATGTACTTACATGCATTTTTCATTACATTTAGGTATCATCTTATTAATTGTAATTGCATATTAGGTAGGTATAATATATTTATTAATGTATGAACCCCCTTAGGGTAAAAGCCTCCTCCAAAGAATGCCATCGCTCTCTGTCCTTTGCAGTGTTTCGCCAGTTTTTACCAGCATTTGCAACGATTTCGTTCTGCCATCTGGCGCTTGGCCGTCCTCTCCCTCTAGAACCGGGTGGTCCCTCCCATTTTGTTATCCGTGAAGTCCATCTGTCATCCGTGCATCTTGCTACATGGCCAATGTCCAAGATATGTATTTATTATTATTATACTGGGTGGAACGTAACGAAACGAGGGACTATCCCTTCAAGGCTGCATTCAGACAATGAAACCAAACAACTTTCCCTAAGGAAAATGGATCAAAAACGAAAAGAAAATTTGGACCTCCCATAGAAAATCGATCGGCTGATCCGCACTTTTCTATGGGAGGTTCAACATTTTTTATTTTTTTTCGTACGACACATGTTCCTTAGGGAAAGTTGTTTGGTTTCATTGTCTGAATGCACCCTTGAAGGGATAGTCCCTCGTTACGTTCCACATAATACTTGTCAACACTTTCAATGAAAAGTAACCTTTGCAGTCATTTTGCTAAGCTTATTAACAAGTTCACTGAACCATTCTCAACTAATAATAAATCGATAAGCAAAATTATATTTCGTTTGGATAGTATGCTTTCGTACAAGTAGATTTTCGGTAATAATTATAAACAAAACACCAGGTTTTTTTATAGCGAGATGGTAAGATGTAACAATATATTACTGTTACATGTTATTACTCTGTATCTACAGTTACCTACATGAATAGTGTTTTGCTAAAAAACTAAAAGCAATACGACTGATGATGATGGAACCTTTAATGTCGAACATACGAAAGTATTTGTGCTGATGACATCATCGTAACATTGGAGAGCTGACTGTGCAGCAGAGTAAGGCTTATTCTATACAGATTTATGAATATAAGTACAGAAGTTTTATATTGCTAAAACGATTCTAATTGAATTATAGGGAACTTGCTTAGTTATTCTACCGAGTTTAAAAGCGTTTAGAATAATGCTGCCGTTTAGTAATCTGCAAATGCACCTGAATGATTTATATGTGAATGTGTGAAAACGATTTCAACATAAGAATCTTTAGGTAGACCCACGGAATTGAGTAAGCTCTTTGAATTTATTAACTTAATCTGGTTTTAGAAAATAATGTTACGAGTAATATTGAAAAAAATATGACAGTAGGTGGTAAAGATAGGTTCAATGAAATAAAATCGCAGTAATTAATAAGAAGATAATGTACTTACATAATATAATATTTTCTATTTACCTAGTTAGTAATTCTAGTATTTTATTAAATAATAATAATAATTAATATCTTGGACATTGTCACACAAATTATCTAGTCACATATGGACTTGTATTATGATGACTAGACAGCGATATTGGTAATATATTTGTTGCCGAATTTGATAAAGCTTGGCATAGAAATTATGGTTTTGGTGAAACTTCATATGATACAATTACCTACCTATTACCTACATGGTCACGCAGAAGAAACGGTGGGAAAAAGCGGGTCACTCGAATTAAAATTGGATAACTTTATAATTGCATAATAAAGTACATTGCCTACGTTCTTCTCACTCAGTAAAGTTAATTAAAAATAAATCTTTCAATCAAATTCGTGGCTAATAGCGCAGAGGGACTTGAATGTTGAAATTACAAAGATCGCTATTTATACATAATGTTTGCATTGTGTTTGTTTTGCTATACGAGTAGTTCAGTCATCATCATTATCATTAGGTATTGGATCAGACTATCTCCGAGTTATTTAACTTTACTTAGCTATATTGTTTGCAAACACATAGAAATCGGTGTAAATCGTTATTTACTAGACATGTATATTTTAAATATAGACAAATGAATATCTAAAGAAGGTATTTTATTAATAACAAACTGTCAGTAACGAGTATTATTTTAAAAGCGTATTGTTTTCTCGTGCCCGTCAAATCAATTTTTTGTAAAGTTTTTCGCAATTTGCAGAGCTCTACAACATAACTTATTATTCAGAGGAATTAATTTAGCAACAAATATAACATTTTTATATTGAAGTCTTGAAGGTGCGAATAACAAAACAATTATTTTTGTTTTTCTCCCCCATTTTGCCGGCAAGACATACGATTAATTTCGCTTGACATTGATATTAAAATTAATGCGTCCTAAATGTATACTCAAAATATTAACAGATTCTATTCGTATTTAAATGAAGAGCATTCGTTTGTTAATTGTGAGTAGAGCCTTATGAGCCGCCGAGGTGTCACGTGGGTGTCATAATACTGTTACGATTATCAAAAGAATTTGAACCATGCTACATATTACTTTTGACACTAGACAAGTGCCGTTGATCAATTTCAATGCAATTTAATTTTAAAATAACATGCAATTTTAATTAAAACAAATTAGTAAAAATCTTCTGGGTGTCATGAACGAAAGGTTGGAAGGAAATATGATTGATTACTTTATTATTGATCCTATTATTATTATTTAACCACGTCTCAATGGCATGTTGACTCAATAAAATACCAACCATGATGAATTTATTATTTCTTATTTGCATTTAATGACGTCAGTAATTATTTCTACGAATAGCGCATAGTCATTTGAGAGGATTTTATCATTTTAGCGCTACATACAAATGAAGTTTGATTATATTTTCAATAATAATCAAAGAATATCAATGATTAAAAAAACAATCTAGTAATATATAAGCTTAACATTTATAAGATTTCCGTTACAATATTATAGTTTCAATGCTAGTATTAATTTAATATTTGTATGGAATCTTTTAAACCACGATAACTTTGAAACTAGGTAGATATATAATGGAAATCTGACAAATGTAAAGCAAGGATAATTGGTTTCCAGATCGTGTTTAAAAAATTACATTAACTTTAATTGATTAATATCCAAAAAAAATAATCAAACTTCGTGTAATACCCTCTTAAGTCAAAATATAGAATTGTATAAAAACTGGTTGTTTTGTTACTTACTATGACGTAATATTATACCTTAAATAATAGACAGCTATCTCGATTAATTTGTAGCATAAAAGAGATATTTAATTAACATTAATTGGTTTTCGGCTTATGAATGTTGTTTAATGACTAAAGCACATGTCATTCGACAATATTGCGTCTTTACGATGAAGTCCTCACCTCACCAAGATAAACATGCGACTCGCCTACAAGAATCTAGTTCACCTTGGGCATTATTTCCTACTACTTACCGCCTGTGGTTCGCAAGCATCGCGGGGCAAACCTCCGTGCCACTTTACTAAGAAGAATTTTTGGTTGAAAATAAATAAAGTATTTACTTAACGATTATAATTATGATTAAGACAACATTAAGGTATTGGAAAATGACTTTTAAAAATAGTGTTGATTTTAAGTTTTAAATACCTACTTAATGAGTCGTATAAACTACAATGATAATCGATGATGTTTTAATTTAAAAAATGAAAAGTTGAAAGCCAAGTCGCATTTATACTTATCGTTTACCTACCTACTGGTTCCCAACAATGTGAACTTTTAGACAGGTGTTTGTATCTTTGCACTTTACTTTATTGATTTAGCTTTAAGGTAATCATTAATTATCCTATAGGTCCTATGCTTGAAACGACTACATGCATTGCATACTTGTACATTGAATAATGTTTTATCAATTGTACTTTTACAGAATCGTAAAACACATGTTACAATATACTACTTAATATACATGCAGGTACCTATTAAAGAACAAGGAGCGTCATGTCAAAACATTGAAACTCACCGTTTTGCAACGAAAGAGCAAACAACTCGTCGTCTTGCAGCCATCGTAGCTCGCTAATTATAGACATATCAGCTTCGAAAGACATCAATGCGGCATGATAACCAGCATAACAACAATCACAACTATTCAAAATAACCGATTATCAGGTTACATGTCAGCACAACACTGCTAAATCGATTGATTCCGGTATCATCGCATCACTTTACACAACGTCAAAACATTTTTATGTGACTTGAATAATTTATAAAGAATCTCGCGCCATAACACAGTAAAACACTTATGAGGATATCGAGTCTTGTGTTCATTCAATAATTGTTCGAATGTTTTCCACTTCGTGCTAAAATCCACACGATAAACGTTTGTGAACTGTTACGAAACGTCAAATTTTGACAGCTGACGATCGTGAACTCGGGGTGAACGATCGACGTGCGCGCAGGCACCAACACTCGCGTGCAATGCGCGTGCTCGGATCAACCAAACTGACTGAACTGCGCCTGCGCCGCCGACGAGACCACTATACCAAGCGGGGGGCCTACCCGTATGACACGTCCTAAAAACGATGCCTTATCGGCAACTTCTGTTTAAAGCTGACAAACTTAACAGCACTAAAATTCGGTACCTCGTCGTGCAAAATAGAAGATTGTGGTATGAGTAAGGCTAAGGTTCTATGACTTTCATAAATGCTTAAAAAAGGTGTTTAGTAACGGTACATTTAAAAGGGCTTCTGCTGTTATTAAGGTAGTGTCTAAGGTTAAAACACGTTAGTTAATGGCTGTTTTAAATTTGCTAATTGTTAATTCGATGACCTCATTGTCTCTAGATTTTGTCCTTACCACTTACACCAATTACTAATGAGCAATCCTTATACAGATGATTTTTTTTAACGTTCCAAAACTTTCAGCAGTGTTTCAGACCATCAAACTTATTATCAAACAACAAAAAATGAACCACCTGAAAGTTTCGGAATGGTAAAAAAATCTTTCGGTAAATATACTATACAGGGTGTAAGAAAGCGCTCTCACAGACCAGCGACATTTTGCGGTCGCTGGGTGTCGCGGAGGGTCGCGCGACCGTAAAATGTAGGTATGAGCACGACGCTCTACGACCCACCGCGACAGCAAAGTGTCGCTCGTCTGTAAGAGCCCTAAGTGACAGCCTAGCAAATACAGAAACGGTGTTTTTTTTTTTTTTTTTAACTATGGGTTTGCTCTTGACCTCAATCCAGTCCTCAGGACGAAGATGGGGTTGTAGATGTAGCGAGCTTACCCAGAAGATGCCTATTCACTCGTACTTTAAATTCGGGTTGTAAGTACTACACAACTACAACTGCGGCGGTGGGCTAGGCTATGAAGCTTGGCCTCCACCAGCTTACTATCGCCAATGAGCCTCCTGGCTCTGCGTTCAACCGAGTCGAGTGCGGCAAGTTGATACTTGGCTGAGCCATCCCACAGGTGGCAGCAGTACTCCATACATGATCGGACCCGAGCTTTATACAATACTAAGAGCTGTCCAGGAGTGAAGTACCGCTTCACCTTGTTCAAGATGCCCAGCTTTTTGGCCGCAGTTTGAGCCTTTGACTCGATGTCAGCGCCGAAGTTGAGTTTCGTTGTCAAGCTTATACCCAGAAGCCCAAGACTGTCGGAAACAGGGACAGATGTACCCCGGAAAGTAGGAGTCAGATTAAACGGACTCCTTTTTGCGCTGAACAGACAAGCCTGTGTTTTGGTGGCGTTGAAGTTGACTAACGTATTCAGATCATTAAACTGAAAATCTTTCACTATAGAGCCTTCCTCAGGAAACGCAAAAAAAAATTAGCCGTGCCATACTTTTTAGTCGGGTAGGGTGGGACAGCTGATTTTGTTCGTGTTTCCTGAGGTTAGACTCCATAGTGAAAGTTTTTCAGTTTGATGGTCTGAATTCACCGTTTCAGTATTTGCTATGCTGTCACTTACACCCTGTATAATTAGTTTCTCGGAATCATCCTTGAGAAAATCCGTTTCTAGATAAATAAAATCGGTCAAGTGCGAGTCGGGCTACTGGCGCACAGAGGCTGAGGGTTCCGTACCATAACATATTAGGGTAAAAACATTTTTTTTTACTCCAGGACCTTTAGCTCGAGACCGACTCACACTTGGCCGGTTTTTATTATTTGTTGTTATACTGTAGAGTTTGTTCTATAATTACACCAAGTTTGACGCTTGTATGTATTATCGTTTTTACCATAGAGCGAGAAGAAATAACATTGATAAAAACTAGTTCCTTGTATGAGGACCCCCTTATTTTTTTACTTTTTGACATTTTTATTATTTGCTAGCAAATCTGCCGTAATACCGCACATTTTGTGAAAATTTCAACTATCTAGCTCTTACGGTTCAAAAGTTACAAGCCTTAAATAGGTAGGACAGACAGACGGACGGACGGACAACGTAGGCTTAGTAATAGGGTCCCGTTTTCACCCTTTGGGTACGCTAACCTTTGGAACCCTAAAAAGACGCCGAGATGAGCTCGATCCCCGGATACTTTAGTATAATGTTAACGATGAGAATGGAACCAAAAGATAGATCTTACTGTATTGACATAGGTACTTGTACTACCGTCTATTTGACCGAGGACAAAGATAATGTAGTTTAAACAGTCATCGACCGAAATTAGAATAGCGATATGAGACACCAAGGTTTCATCATACAAATTAAAAAAGATAAGTAGGTACTTGAGTCTTATACATATTCCGTGCTTGAGTTACCAAGTCTATGTTAAGAGGGCTATCACAGTCCAGTGGCGCCATAATCACATTAAAAAAGATTTCTCAATAAAGAAAGCCTAAATTAAAAAGTGCTCAACATAAAAACTACAAAAGCACTTTTTTAATTTAGGTTTTCTTTATTGAGAAATCATTTTTAATGTGATGAGGGCGCCACTGGACTGTGATAGCCCTCTTAAATAACTTCTGTTACGTAAAAATTACCACAAATTTTTTCTTTTAAAACTTTGTTTGTGTGTCTAACTTATAATAATTAAAATTCAGAGCAATACAATTGATTTAATGACTAAATAAGGGAAACGTATGCATCAATAAATCAATCAATTATTCGTATAGGAATAGCAACATGAAAATTTACTAAGAATTCTACAGGGTGTTTGGTGCATCGTTGGCCGAATTGAAATGGTGGATAGGAGGGGTCGTTGACTATCTAGCCACGTCCCCAAAAAAAATCCCACATCATAGATTTTTTTAGGTGAATTTTTTAGGGGTTTTCTCAAAAAAGTCCGAAAGTCAGCATTTAAGCTTGAATAAAAAAAAAATTTGGAGTTTGTAACTCCAAATTTTTTTTTGTTTCAATATCCAATGTTTTACGGATCTATTAAAATTTAAATTACATGGATGCGACATTTAGTTTTTTTTTATTGACCTTAACTTTTTTATGAAAGAGGAAAAATAAAATTTTAAATCAACTTTGAATTACAATAAAAAAAAAACTAAAAGCGCTCGAGTTTTTCTGATTTTTCAAAAACTTCTCTAGTCTATTCTCTTTCTAACGATATGCCATATGCCATGAAATCCGCCCTCTAACTTAGTTTATTTAATAATTTTGCGTCGGGGCGCGTTTTGGCCGATATTCGATATGCAGGATAGTAGGTCGGAATTGCATCTCCCTTCTGTGCAGTGAACTTTGATTGCCATCTCTTCCATTCATAGGGTTCTACCGGACCTAGGACTTGAAATAAAAAATAAAATCTTAATAATCACATTTTTATTTAAAAAAAAATTTAAATTATTAATCTTGCTTAACATTGCTATTAGCCTAATAGTATTAGGGAGCAAATTTCGAGCAAGATTTGTAATTTTGTTATGATACGAGAATTTTTTTTGGGGACGTGGTGAGATAGCCAACGACCCCTCCTATCCACCATTTCAATTTGGCCAACGATGCACCAAACACCCCGTATAATTAATTAATTAGGTGCCTGTTACTTTACAAGTAATTTACATCAAGAACAACACTTATTTATTTTTTCTAGTTGGTAAGTATGTAATTTTTCTTGAAGATCACAATTCCCATAGGAATTTTTGCAAATCTTCATAATTATGGAATCTAATCTATTTAACTATACTATATAGAAATCACACTAGCTACTTCCCCGAGCATTGGTAAAAATTCCAAATGCTTTAGCCCCATTTTCACCCTTTTAGGGGTTGAATTGAATGGGAACAAAAAAACATTTCAAGTTTGTAGGCTTTATACCTAGTTCTGGATATTATGTTTATTCTATTCCAGGATTAAACTTACACTTGATATAAAAATAATAAAACACAGCAAGGAATGTAGTTTATTGAAGTAAAAGAATGAAAAAGTAAAATCACAAGCGAAACTTACTTACCCTAAACTTAAACCATACTAAACAATCTAAAAACTTACCCTAGACTTAAATCATACTAAACATTCTAAACTAAAAATTTTACTAATTCTACTTAATTGAAATGCCCGCCCCAGGTCATACCTGGCCCAAAGGTGCCCATAATGCTGGCCGCATTTGCAAGGAATGTATTTTGGATAACTGGCTTACAAACAAGACAGTCAATTATTCATTAATATCGTTGTCTTTTATGTCATATAATTGTGTAAATCCCATAAAGGTATCATATAGAGGAACTGACAGCTGAGAGAGCGAGATGTACCTAGCGGCGCCACTGTATAATAGAAAGAGATACGTCACGCGAGGCAATAGAACCGTTTTTGGGAACTTGTCAGCACAATCGACTGGGTAAATATTCGTGCTCTGTGTATAATTAGTGAATCTAAAGTGAAGTCGTAGATTATTTTGTGAAATATACTAACACTACCTATTTCATTAAATTACCTACGATTTCACGTTAGATTCACAATTATACACAAAACTCGAAGTTTTAGGGTGCCGATAAGTGCCGACAAATGCACAAAAAACGGTTTCATTTGACAACTCATGTCAGTTACTCTATACCGACAGGTATAATAACTTTATGATCCTGCATATCGAATATCGGCCAAAACGCGCCCCGACATGCAAATATAGTAAATCCTATACCTAGGTACCTATGTATTTAAAAAACATACTCACTTAACGCAAAAACCGCGTAACCAATTACTGTTTCCGGAACTATAAGATGTAGAAATCCACTCCGCTTTGAGTTAATTGCCTTTGTGTTTATTTACATAATACGCTTGGTTTTGAATGTGATCATTCAAGCCTATTCACATATTATGTAATATAGCTTTCTTTCCGGTATGCATATTTTTATTTAGAGGAATCCACGAGAAAAATCTAATTTGCGCGTAAATTGTACATTCTTTTAATCTTAACTCTTCAAGTCTTAAATTTAAATCTGGTGCCGACATGAGAAACGCCATTTGTAATATTGCGTATAAAAATATGTTGTGCTACGGCAGGCCTTAAAATACCAAATTCCATTTACGTGTCCTTTTCCCTGTTCTAAAGTAGCTACATTTTGTTGATCCAATTTTAAAATCATCACATTCTTAACTGAACATGGTAGGTTTTAATTTCAAGCGCCTTAGTGCTTCAGCAAACATTTGGTCAGAAATTGTCGTTCGAAGGCATTTGATAAGCCAAATCAAAGGCCTCTAGAAGCCAGCATCGGACTAGCATTGTGGAGCATAGCCCAATCCTTCTTACCCTCTTTAGTGAGAGGAGGCCTTACCCCTGTAGTAGGATTCGACCAGGCTAACTTACAAACTCCGAAAGTGGACGTGGTGTAGTGAAGTACTCAGACCCTATTACTAGCTTCGATAGCAAGACTTATTCCCGACGTGTTCCACACAAAGCCCCTTAAACGATAAACGCCTTACTGCGAGAGCATTTACGGTTCAAAAATAAAATGAAACACATGACAGCAAAGCTATCAGTTTTAATCTTGTACCACACACATAGAAGTAAAATGTCGCGATTCCATGTCGTAGATTTCCTTTTGTGACTCGTTACTTGATTGCGAATATAACAAGCGTTTTGTACCTGTTTCTGAGATCGTGACCTGTGGCTGTGGGTGTTAGTGTTCAACACCTCTTTTTATCACTAGATTGCAGCTTGCATTGAAGTCTTGGACAGAATTCTTGTTGACTTGTACAATTGCTTTATTTTATGCGAATGCTCGAGTTGTCTATTCTTTTTTCGTAATTAGTTTTAAAACTTATCTTAAACATTGTTCACACTAGCGGTAGCGGTGCCCATTACATCGCACGCGCACACCACAGACTTTTAATACTCATAACTTTTTATTGAATGAATCGATTGCGATGAAATAAAACCTAAATGTTAATCCAAACTGAGCCCTATGCTTTTGTGAAAACTATGAAACAGACGAAAAGTCAGACAAAAAAACAAACAAAAATTCTAAAAACTTTCTCAATGCATTTCATTACGTATCCTAATCGCCGCCAATAATTTTTTTTGCAAATTTCTTCAGTGTACCAAATCTAACAAGATAGATTCTAAAATTCTGAATGTTACGTTTCATCGTCCTTGTCTCAGACGAACCAATGCTGTGGCTGAATTAAACTTAACTCATTCATTAAACAAATAATAAATATGGATAGCCCCTGTTCCGGGATACGTCTGTCGACGTAATAGTAATTCATTCCGACTATTTGTATGCAGTTCGAGAGTATAGGCATGGAATAATTTGATTATGTTCATTTGTTCTCAGAATACTTGATAGAGCCATTGAACTATGTCATATGGCAGTATGTAGGTATTTAATACATCAAGATGTAGTATTGGACGGATAAAACTAATTCATCCATTGTTATATTATAGCTTATGATTATGACTTGCGACTTTGTTGGATTACCCCTATAGGGGTCAATTTTCGAAAAATCCTTTCTTAGTGCACCCTTAGATCCTCCGTAGGTTATGGGATCATGACTTCTCACCGAAAGACATCTCGTCGAAACCCATTTGCCATTTGTTCCACGCCACTTAAATTCAATCAGGTTTCAATTTTCTGCGGTTTAGGCAGTGCGTTGTCTGTCAGTCAGTCAGTCACGGAACTCTTTTAGTATAGATTTGTGGTGTTCTTCTCGCAAGAGATATGGTTTCTCATGCGGTTTTGGTGAATGACAGACAAAGCCTAGCCATCTACAAAAATACAGTTGGTAGTTTGAATGCATTTTTTTGTTTCAACTTTACAATAAAAGGACATATTTTATTTATAACTAGCGTTAACCCGCGACTTCGTCCGCACAAATTATATACCAGATTTTAAGTCAGATCATAAGCTATCAAACTAAAAAAGTTTCATCAAAATCGGTTCAGTAGTTTTTGCGTGATGCTCGTTCAAACACACAAAGCAAAAAAAAATCTTTTTTTAAATTTACTATTTTTAACCGACTTCAAAAAAGGAGGAGGTTTCTCAATTCGACCGTATATATATATTTTTTTTTATGTGTGTTCGCGGATAACTTCGTCGTTTATGAACCGATTTCGATGATTCTTTTTTTGTTGGAAAGGAGATATCCCAACCCAAGTGAGGTCCCATGATAAGGAAACCAGAATCTGATGATGGATCCCAGAGATATCGAGGGGAACCTTCGAAAATCGTAGTGCCGACTAGTGCGTTTGTTAATTTAAAGCACTACTATTAAATCGAACTAATGAATTTGCCACTGAAAATTGTGAAATAAACAAAATTTTAACAAAAAAATTAAAACCGCCTTCAAAAAACTAAAAAGTTAAAAAATAATATTGCAGCCGATGACTTTCCCGTTCGCATCATAAGAACATTAATTTGTTTTATAGAAGTCGGTGTCAAGCCAAGCCAAAAAATGCAAGCCCTGTCGCGAATCGTACCGGCTTGACAGCGACTTCAAAAAAACAAATTAATGTTCTTATGATGCGAACGGGAAAGTCATCGGCTGCAATATTATTTTTTAACTTTTTAGTTTTTTGAAGGCGGTTTTAATTTTTTTGTTAAAATTTTTATAATAGTGTAGATATAAGCTACCGAAACCGAAGTAACTTAAGATAAAAACCGACAGTTTCATTTTTAGGGTTCCGAAGTCAAAAAGGAACCCTTATAGTTTCGCAATGTCCGTCCGTCTGTCCGTCCGTCGGGCTGTCCGTCTGTCCGCGGCTTAGGTCAGACGCTTAATACTAGAAAGCTGTAATTTGGCATATGTATACATATTCATTACGCCGACAAATTAGTAAAATAAAATCTAGAAAAAATTTTTTTTTTACGGTTCCTCCCCTACACGTGAACTGGGGATGACATTTTTTTTCTCGTCTATCCCATATTGTGGGGTATCGTTGGATAGGTCTTTTGGAAATATTGAGGGTTTAGGAAAACCATTTTTCGATTTAGGGATTCGTTAGCGAAATATTAAGCTTTAAAGCGAAAATTTTCGGTAGAGTCAAGTGTCCCCCCCTCTGCCAGCGAAACGGTTGTAGTTGGAGATGTGAAAAAATTCACGGCAATAGCATACAGGGTCCTTCTTAATATGCTGACACTTTTTTAAGGCGATGACCAGACCGTCAAACTGAACAACTTCCTCTATGGGACCAACATCGAAATCGCGAAAAAAAAACAGTTGCCCCATACGTTTGGCTCCGAGTAGGTTTGCAGTTTTGTATAGAAGTGATGATTTTTTTTCGCGATATCGATGTTGGTCCCATAGAGGAAGTTGTTCAGTTTGACGGTCTGATCATCCCCTTAAAAAAGTGTCAGCATATTAAGAAATACCCTATATATAACCAATTTAAAAGGAAAACCCATCACCGGTAAGTAGGCTTTACAAGTTTCCGAGTAATAGTCGACTAACTTATAAAATGTACTTTTTAGACTTTATTAGCCGTTAAATCGTAGTATAAAACAAAAAGTCTTCTTCTAAGTCCATATTATATTGTGACGGGCAACTACGGAACCCTACCCTGCGCGTGGTTCGACACGCACTTGGCATGTTATTATTTATAGAACAAAAAAGAAACCAACTATAATTTCATACAAACTTTCGTAACCTATATAGTACCACAGATTATTTAATAGTTACCATGGTAGTACAATGAACAATAAGGATTTACATATTATGCGGTAAATTAATAATATTGTTGAGCGTCAATGGAGAGTAAACACATTTTTAGTTCGAATACTACTTAGTTCAAAAGCATCATCAAACAATTTCGCGATGCACAGTGCGTGAATTACGCGTTAATTTTATTTTAAACACCAAAAAGTACTTTCGAATATATATGTTTTAAGTACTACTATAGCAAAGATTAATAATAACTTTTAAATTTACTCAAGGCTCTTAAAAGGTCTACCTACCGTTTTCTGCAGATATAATTTTATTATTAACTAGGTATGTGGCAATATTTATTAAACACAATACTTAAAATACTTAATCGATCTGCTATGAAAATATTTTCGTACAATCAATAGATTGATTCATGACTTAAAAATGCCTATCGTATTTCAGCCGGAAACAGACCAGCCACAGCGTGTGCGAAAGTAAACCAAACTCAAGTCACATTTAGTTATGTCTCACAAGTGTTAAGGGAAAAGCGGAAAGAATTTTCGTAGAAATGACAATGCTGGATGTCCACCATACATTATAGTTAGGCGTGCTGGGCCCATAACCTATTGGATTTGATGGGGTTTACAAAATGATACTGCGAGTAGATTTCTATAAACTACATATATATTGCAAACTAAATAAAGTTTTATCAGCCGTATAGTACTAGCTTTGGTTCAGCCAAGACAGATTGCTTTTCCCTTTTTAACTAATGTCATCTTCAAAACCTAGACAAATGTCTAATAATAATGTTGACATTTAAAAACCAAAAAAATACCGTTTGATAGTTATAAATATGTAACATGTTATAGTTTTAGTTAGTAACTTATTGTTTTATGTATTCCATCTCTCAGAGATGAAGGAATGAAACTAGTATTAGCACCGAGTACTATAATTACTACGTATTAGGTCAGGTCACTCTACATATCTACATACTCTACATACATGGATGAGGAAGGCCGAGGACAGAGTTTTGTGGCGCGCCTCGGCAAAGGCCAATGTTCAGCAGTGGACTATAATAGGCTGATGATGATGATGATGACTCTACATACCAGAACTAAAACCGGTATTTAATGCTATGATGGTTAAGAACAGCGTAAACAAGAAAAGTACAGCCATGTACGGTATTTCACGTACTTTCATCCGTCAATAAACAAAGCCTATTTTAAAAAGACGAAGTACTTACATTATAATATCTCATGGTACCTACAAAACAATCTCTTTTAGAAAATTATGGGTAATATTTTACGCTTAAAGTTGATGACTTTGGTTCATTTGTTTGGACAAACGAGTACTCATGGAAGGCCCGCCACATACAACCGACATTCCGTAACGGAATTCTGATTCGGAATTAGGATTTTGTATGGATTTCTCCCTTATAGAATTCCCGTCAGAATTAAAGGAGGCATCAACGCCATAAACAAAGTCACAATTCCGAATCAAAATGCCAGATGTATGTGGCGTGAATAACACGTAGCACAGTATTAGTATTTAACGTATTAGTATTAAGTACTTAAGTAAAAAAAAGACTCCTTCCAAATTGACTCCTTATTTTTAAATTGCAACTGTTTCAAACGTTTGATTTAGTTCACTTCTCGCTCCAGCTTATAAGTATAGAGTGAGATGGCAATGGATAGCTGGAGTGATGAAAATAAGGCGAGTTCGGTATTTTTAACCAATCTCCCCCCATGTGCAGGCATCCGATAGGCAATGGGGCGGAAAGAAAAAAATACTTGGAGTTGATGTGGTTTTGTTAGTTTGATTTTTTAATAACTTCAATTATCGCTTTATAATATTTTAAAGCCCGATCCCGTTTCCCATACAAAACTGGTAAATTTTGTTTACTAGGGTAGACTTTTTATTTCGCTCTGATATTTCGTAGGTATTACATTCAGAACAAGAAGTATTAAAACAACGAAGTTAGTGTAACGTTAGATAATGATAGAGCTAGAAGAAAAAACGTTTATGAAAACTAGTTTCTTGTATAAGGACCCCCCTTAAATCTTAACTTTTTGATATTTTTATAATATACAAGGTGTTTCCCGCGACTTTGTCTGCGTTACCCGGATAAAAAGTACCCTATGTGTTAATCCAGGCCATGGTCTATCTGTATGCCAAATTTAATCAAAATCCGTTCAGCAGTTTTTGCGTGAAAGCGGAACAAACATCCATCCATCCATCCATACTTACAAACTTTCCCGTTTATAATACTAGTAGGATAACAACGCAAATTCTGTGAAAATTTCATCTATCTAGCTATTACGGTTCAAAAGTTACAGCCCTAAATAGTTAGGACATACGTCTGTACGTCCTAACTATTTAGGGCTGTAACTTTTGAACCGTAATAGCTAGATAAGTGATTTCGTCCGTCCGTCTGGACGGACGTACGTTTTCACCCTTTGGGTACGGAACCCTAAAAAGAACTCCTTCCTTATCTCCTCTATTAATTTAGAAGCCAAAACTTCGTGGTACAGTAAAGTTAATAAAAGATCTTATGTATCTTTTCGAAATGACGGCGAATAAAAATGTATAAAAAATTGCGTCTCTACATACGTCTTGTCCGACATGGCAAGTCTCTTGGGCACAGAACAAGGGTCCTTGTATCTAATTAACCACTGCTGAGTAATGCTCATTGCTTGATTGTAATGTGAATAAAAAGTACGACATCCGACCAGCCCCGTTTTTAGGGTTCCGTACCCAAATGGTGAAAAAAAAAACTAAAAAGTAAAAAAATAATATTGCAGCCGATGACTTTTTCGTTCGCATCATAAGAACATTAATTTGTTTTATAGAAGTCGTTGTCGAACCGGTACGATTCGCGTCAGGGCTTGCATGGTATTTTGGCTTGGCTTGACATAGACTTCTATAAAACATTTAAATGACCTAAATAAACTGATGTAATCTTAATATACAGAAAAATGCCACAATGCTTGAAAACCAAGCTTTTTAATAAATGTCTCTTGCCCACCATGGCATATGGTGCCGAAACATGGACGCTCACTAAGGACACTATGCATAAAATCAAAGTAGCACAGAGAGCCATGGAGCGCGCCATGCTAGGCATCACCCTTCTAGACCACGTCACAAACGTCGAGATTCGACGTCGAACTAAGGTTCAGGACGTCGGGGACCGAATAGCTCGCTTAAAGTGGCGGTGGGCAGGACACAGGAATGATGGCAGGTGGAGCAAAGCCTTGACAAAGTGGTGGCCGAGATGAGGCGAAAGAGGAGTGGGTCGTCCGGCAGCCAGGTGGGTTGACGACATCTGGAAAAGTATTGGCAAGACCTGGATGCGACTGGCACGGGACCGAAAAGAATGGCAAAATAGGGAGGAGGCTTATGCCCTGCAGTGGGTGGATACGGGCTGGATGATGATGAATCTTAATATAAAGAGAAAAATAGTAACAGGCCTTAAAAAAATCAACAAAACAATGTCTTGTCTGCTAAGTATTTATATTCGATTAACTTAATCGTTTATCTTGCTTTCTATTCACTTGTCTCATCAATTCAATAATAGATATAATACCTATAGGTACCTATATAAAATGACCAAAGTTATATACGCCGTCAATATTTATGTTGTCTAATAAATAACAATTCATAACGATTTAATGAGTTGTACTTTTTTGGTCCGAAGTAGAATGAAACTGTTCGGTAGCCAGTAAAAACTAGACCAGGTGCCGAAAACGCGTTTATAGTCATGATAAGAATAACTGTTAGGCGGATGTCGTTTACTATTTATTACGTGATTTTAATATAAATAGTATTACTTTATATCTTATCTGTTCGTTTTTAGAGTTCCGTACCCTATGGGTGAAAACGGGACCCTATTACTAAGCCTACGTTGTCCGTCCGTCCGTCTGTCCTACCTATTTAAATAATAAAAAAAAATAAAAAAATAATGTTGAGGGGGGGGGGGGGGGGGGGTTTATTTTTCCTCAACCTCTCATACCTACAAGAAATTAGTTTTTATCAACGTTTTTTTCTTCTCGCTCTATCGTTAACACGGTAATGCATACCTATAAAAGCGTCAAACTTGGTGTGATTATGAGCTAACTCTACAGTATAACAACAAATAATAAAAACCGGCCAAGTGTGAGTCGGTCCCGGAGAAAACAAAACTTTTTTTTTAGTTAATAATTATGTTGTGTGGGTGTTTAGTACGGAACCCTCGGTGCGCGAGTAGCCCGACTCGCACTTGACCGGTTTTTTAAATATAATATGTTTCAACTCATTTATCTACGTTTTATGATAAAATGTAGAATATGGAACAGAACCATCTCGGTATCCGTTACTATAAAATTTTTGTGACGTAGAACAACTGCTTGGTTGGGTACCTACTTATAATAACATAGATAGGTACCTACTTATAACTTTTAAAATATAAGTAATAAAATAACGTACCTTTATGTTATTTGTTCCATCAAGACAATCTAACTAGATAAACTATACTACTATAGTATACAAGCATTAACCCGCGACTTAGTCCGCACAAATTATATACCAGATTTTTAGTTAGATCATAAGCTATCAAACAAAAAAAGTTTCATCAAAATCGGTTCATTAGTTTTTGCGTGATGCTCGTTCAAACACACAAAGCAAAAAAAACTCTTTTTTAAAACAGTTTTATAATATTATTGATTTTGAACATGTTACAGCCATGTTGTGCTATTTCGAATCAAATTAAAGATTGAAAAATTCAGTCTCGGGCGGGACTTGAACCCGCACCCTTCCAAACCGGGGAAGTGCGTTATCCAATTTCGCTACCGAGCCCACTAACCAGAGAACGAATTTTTCAATCTGTTGCGTCTTGAGGGGACGTGAGCGACATCTACTGGCAGCTATTACAAACTAGCCAACCCGCAAGTTCAGAATTACAACTGAAATTCATACGGTATAGATGACACACCCGGTTCCAATTTCAAATATTATTGATTTTGAACATGTTACAGCCATGTTGTGCTATTTCGAATCAAATTAAAGATTGAAAAATTCAGTCTCGGGCGGGACTTGAACCCGCACCCTTCCAAACCGGGGAAGTGCGTTATCCAATTTCGCTACCGAGCCCACTAACCAGAGAACGAATTTTTCAATCTGTTGCGTCTTGAGGGGACGTGAGCGACATCTACTGGCAGCTATGGCTACATGGCTGTAACATGTTCAAAATCAATAATATTTGAAATTGGAACAGGGTGTGTCATCTATACCGTATGAATTTCAGTTGTAATTCTGAACTTGCGGGTTGGCTAGTTTGTAATAGCTGCCAGTAGATGTCGCTCACGTCCCCTCAAGACGCAACAGATTGAAAAATTCGTTCTCTGGTTAGTGGGCTCGGTAGCGAAATTGGATAACGCACTTCCCCGGTTTGGAAGGGTGCGGGTTCAAGTCCCGCCCGAGACTGAATTTTTCAATCTTTAATTTGATTCGAAATAGCACAACATGGCTGTAACATGTTCAAAATCAATAATATTTGAAATTGGAACAGGGTGTGTCATCTATACCGTATGAATTTCAGTTGTAATTCTGAACTTGCGGGTTGGCTAGTTTGTAATAGCTGCCAGTAGATGTCGCTCACGTCCCCTCAAGACGCAACAGATTGAAAAATTCGTTCTCTGGTTAGTGGGCTCGGTAGCGAAATTGGATAACGCACTTCCCCGGTTTGGAAGGGTGCGGGTTCAAGTCCCGCCCGAGACTGAATTTTTCAATCTTTAATTTGATTAGTTTTATAATAGTACTAGCGTTAACCCGCGACTTCGTCCGCACAAATTATATACCAGATTTTAAGTCAGATCATATGCTATCAAACAAAAAAGTTTCATCAAAATCGGTTCCGTAGTTTTCGCGTGATGAGCGTTCAAACACACAAAGCAAAAAATTCTTTTTTTAATTTACAGTTTTATAATAGTAGAGATAGGTGTTTAAATCACACAGGCGGCGGCGCACACTAACGAGCAATATTGCGATGTACTTACCACGCGGAGACGAATGTTGAATCACATCCGCACGTGTAGGTAAGAACTATGTAAACCGCAAGTTGCGCTGCACTGCACCCCACAAAACGCCGCACTGCGGAAGCCGCACGCAGTGTTGCCAGATGTACGAGGTTCCTCGTACAATACGAGATTGGGGGTCTTACGAGGATGCTGTCAGCCTCGTACAAATGTGTGCGAGGTTTTGACTTTTATCGAAATTACGGCCTGATTTTCCATTGCAGGCGACGTTTTGTAGAATATATCTAAACTATTATAAAACTGTAACAGAAATTTGTCTGTACATTGAAGATATTTACAAAAAAAAATTACGACATGGTTTTTACCTGTTCCTGATTCCAAATCACCAATTTTTTGATTTTTTGTCCGTCTGTTTGTTTGTATGTTTGTTTGTTTGTTTGGGTGTTTGTTTGTTCGAGTATCACGCAAAAACTACTGAACCGATTTTGATGAAACTTTTTTTGTTTGATAGCTTATCATCTGACTTAAAATCTGGTATATAATGTATGCGGACGAAGTCGCGGGTAAAAGCTCGTTAATATCTAAACCCACGAAGGCCTAGTATCGCTGGTTTGTAGTTTGCCGGAAAATCCAAAACAAACCGATCAATGCTTCTATTTGTGCCTTGTATTGTGTTTATTACTGCTCTTTTCGTTTTTTTTATTTAAAATCATAAAATAATTTTATACTCCTTATGAAAAGTCTACAATTAAGTTGTGTTAATATGCCGAATTCTCTGTTGTTTTACAGTTTTGATTAATGGACGGTTCAATAGTTAAAGTACCAGATTTTTCGTACTTTTTTACGAGGAAAAATTTTCTATGTCTGGCAATCCTGGCCACACGTCCGTGGTGCGGACCCTCATCACCACAGCATAGTCGCATGCCGCATCGGCAACGAACGGTGCTGCCTTATAGTAGCAAACACAAAGACATATACAGGGTGAAATTGATATCATTGGCATCCTTTTAAACGAAGAGTCTACCCATCAAACTGAACAACTTTTACTATGGGAGCAAATCGATCGGAGCAACTAAAAAATTAGCTATCCCATACTAAACTGCAATGCCTACTCGACTCAAATGTATGCAACAGCAGATTTTTTTTTTGCTCCGATCTGTTTGCTCCCATAGTAAAAGCTGTTCAGTTTGATGGGTAGACTCTTAGTTTAAAAGGATGCCAATGATATCAATTTCACTCTGTATATTACTAGCGTAAGGACATGGCCTATGAGCTTGACTATTGTCCCCAGTTCGTTGGCTCTAAAATGCAAGGAAAAATGTCAATTTAGAGCACTACAAATATATGACACGATATAGTTCGTATACGAGTTATGACAGATGGCGCAAATTTTTATTTCTATGAAGAAGGTTTTTGTAAAATATTCTGACGGGCCTATCCTTACGCTAGTAATATATAAATCTATGAGCAAACATAAGAACAACTCAGCAGAACAGCAATAAATAATAGTCGCAGTTTAATTACACTAAATTTTATTTGACGAAATAAATTAGTTTAATTCAAATTGATTACGTCTCGTGACTGGCCAATCGACTATCATTATGTAGAAAGTCGTTGCAAAAATATTACACGGACATTCCTTTCCGGAACAATTTATACCGATCTTTATCTTATTTTACAATTTGATAATTAATCTACCATCCTTCAATCAATTAATTGCGTGTGTTGCTGTTTGTGTTTAATTAATCACACAACCTTACACGGAATTAATGTAATTCCTAAGAGCTTTAGTTGATGTTGCTTTATTGAATTTGTGTTGATGTCTCATACAAAAATTAAAATAAAGAAGGACCCTATATTTTAGTACAAATAATGTACTAAGGGGAAATGTCCGTACAAGTAAATGGACGTACTAGGCAATGTTCGTTCGGGGAAATGTTCGTTCGGGGAAATGTCCGTTCGGGGAAACGAATTCGGGCGATGTATTTGTTTCTTTTTTAGGTACCCCCTTAGTAATTTTTTATTTTCTTGTTAGAGATTTGGTTATTCGGGTTCGCGTGGCTTCGGCGATAAGTTTTTCGTGTTAGCGTGCTTTCGTTATTAAGTGATTCGTGTTGGTGAATTAGAGGTTTGGTTATTTGAGGTCGCGTGGCTTCGGCGATACGTTTTTCGTGTTAGCGTGCTTTCGTTATTAAGTGATTCGTGTTGGTGAATTAGAGGTTTGGTTATTTGAGGTCGCGTGGCTTCGGCGATACGTTTTTCGTGGTAGCGTGCATTCGTTGTTGAGTGATTCTTTTTAGTAATATTGGACATCAAAATAAAAAAAAAATTGGGGTTTGTACCTACAACTTTTTTTTTATTCAAGCTTAAATGCTGACTTTCGGACTTTTTTGAGAAAACCCCTAAAAAATTCACCTAAAAAAATCTATGATGCGGATTTTTTTTTTGGGGACGTGGCGAGATAGCCAATAACCCCTTCTATCCACCATTTCAATTTGGCCAACGATGCATCAAACACCTTGTATGACCCTCTTAATATAATTATAAAACACAATGTTTTATTTACGTAATGTTACCGTGGCATTGGCCGTTTCTGATAACTTTTTGAACTTAATTTGTTTCGTATTGATAAATATTTTACGCCGCTTGATAAGCAATAATAATAACGGTACATTCATCGTTGTTTCAGCTTACTATCATTATGTTTTTAAATATCCATTCGGGACACAAAGTACTAAAAAAATTTCATTCATAATTTGTGCATAAATATTATATTCAACGTTGTGTTGGAGCATGTAGCACGGAACTTCCTTTAAATCCTCAAAGACAATCTAACCCTTCCTACTGTTAACGACACGACACGACAGCGCGCGCGCATCACAACCGCAGCAATTACCATACAATGAGTGCGTGCTCCCGAGCATCAATGGGATCGGCTAGGGTCACCATCTTTACAAGCTTCAGTTTTTTTTTTAACTTGTGTTTGATTTTGACCGAAGATTGTCAGCGATCTTCTGAATTAATTATAGGGAAAAGTAAATAGATAATGCCTCAAAACTGTAGAGATCTACAGGGTGTTATTGTAGACAGTTGCATTACATTAATGGATGATTGTACTCATGATACAGAGATACATGATACACATGATACTGAACCACTTTCCAAAAGGAATAAAAGGGATCAACAAAAAATCGACTTTTCATATCATACAAACGTTGGATCGATAGAGGCCTAAATATTTTTTGCGAATTTTCTGTAGGTTTCAGTGTCATGGGTCAAATCACCGCTAAAAGCAATGGAACTGTTTAGACGTTGTGTAGACGTAAGGTGTATTAACTGCAAACCAAATATGATATTTCACTATCACAGACGCTTATGATAATAATATAATTATACTAAATAAAATTCCCATTTCTAAACTCCACAATCCAAAAATGGTATACAAAAATGTGTCCGTATAGCTAGCGTACACATGAAAGGGATTTGGCTGGGACTAGTGCCAATAAATAGTTCCTAAATAGTGCCTAATTAGTACCTAGGTCAAATAAATAGTGCCTCTATACTTTACGAGATATCGATTTTTTTTACCTGGTACGCTGGCTTGACCTCAAGGTAGCGTACCTACACATTTTCTGTGGCTAAAACGGCTTGCATTGCAGCATCGAATTTACACTCAAAAAATAGTGCTCAAAACTATTTGGGCACTAGCCCAAGGCATCCAAAATCTCATGAGGCTAGGTGTTCAGGGAGCGGAGATATAAGCAAAGCAAGTCTTTTGAAGAAACTACGGCTTGCGTGGCGCTAGTGTGCACACGAATTCACACGATATAGTTTTTACAGAAAGAGGCGTGTTTTCAAATAAAAACTACATCAAATAAATAGTTCCTGAAATAGTGCCTCTGCCAGTACTAATATTTTATGTAAAGTCGTAGCGAAACAATATAAAATTCAAAGCAAAGTTCTACATACTAAACTTTAGTAAAATCTCGTACCGAGAGATGGCGCTTCATTTTCATTCAAGCGGAAATGGACTCTATTACAAATCTGCTAAGTCTAAACTAGCTTGAATGAAAATAAAGCGCCATCTCTCGGTATTATTAGTAGTATTAGAACTGGCAGAGGCACTATTTCAGGAACTATTTATTTGATTAAAGTTTATAAAAAGAAACGTCTCCTTCTGTAAGAAAAAAATTGTTAATTCGTGTGTACGCCAGCGCAACGCCAGCTCCGTGGTTTATTTAAAAGACTTATTTATATCTCGGCTCCCTGAAGACCTAGCCTCATGAGATTTTGGATGCCTAGGGCACTATTTGAGAAGTATTTTTTGAGTGTAAATTCGATGCTGCAATGCAAGCCGTTTTAGCCACAGAAAATGTGTACGCTACCTTGACGTCAAGCCAGCGTACCTGGTAAAAAAAATCGATATCTCGTAAATTACAGAGGCACTATTTATTTGACCTAGGTACTCTAGGTACTAATTAGGCACTATTTAGGAACTATTTATTGGCATCAATTCCAGAAAGATCCCTTTCATGTGTACGCTAGCTATACGGACACACAAAAATGGTATATAACCACATAATTTAACCCTTCCAGATTTATGGTTACTCCCGCCCATACATGCGCATGGGTCCTTCACCCCGCCCTATGTTCATCCATATGTCTGTTCACCTTACACGTCACATTTTCATGTGTTGTGTACATCATTGCACGATCCATATTATACTTACTTACCTATTTAACTTTCATTAAGGTACCGCAGTCAATTCGAATTTTGTTGAAATAAATCAGTATTTGAATCTATACTCATTTCAAAAATTTTAAGTCCTGCCACATAGATCGGGAATTCCGAAACGGAATTAAGATTCTGCATGCGTTTGATGCCTCCGTAATTCCTAACGGAATTCTGGAGGGGCCAAATCCTAATTCCAAATCACAATTCCTTTACGGAATTCCGGATGTAGCAATAAGGTCCGTCACACACATACGGAATTGGAATCCGGAATTCCGAATCAGGATTACGATTTTGTATGGATTTTCCCCTTCCACAATTCCGTTCTGAATTGCGGAGCTGTCAAATCCTATACAAAATCACAATCCTGATTCTGAATTCCGGATTGCAATTCCGTCTGTGTGTGGCAGACCTAAATGTGTCAGAATATTCTCATTGAGATTCCGATGTAGTAAAGTCTAAAATTTAAATTAAGTAACCTCGATATTTTGGTTAGCCTCACTCAATTTTGTTATGTTTCTAAATAAAAAAGAGAAAAACAATAAGCTCTTATATTCACAAATCAGCTAAGTATAACAACTTGGTGCAAACAAGCTCTTATGAGCTTGTTTTTCTAATTTCAGTTAATATAATAGTTTTTTTATGCAGTCGGGTTTTTTTTTTGTTTTTTTTAATAATTTATGTTATTTCATACTTTTTAGGCTTGTGTCGAAATGGTAGCATAAAAGTACTATAATATATATATTTTTGGAATCGTCTGTTTACAAGCTTTCATTTGATACCCATATTGTATTTTTTAACAAAAAAAATTGTTATTCCCCCTCTGTTTTTTAATTCACAACCGCCTTATTAAAATAATATAGCATATGTCATTCTCACGATTTTTACAAATCTAATGACATCTCATACGTCAAAATCCATCAAGCCGTTTAGGCTGTAGGCCGTGCCAAAGAAATATACATACAAACATACATACATACATACATACGCTCGGGTAAAAAGGGTCAAACGAAAAACATTCACTATGTTGAAATTAATTTTTATGATTTTGTTCACTTTTGTGCTTATTAGGGTTCCGTACATTAAAAGAGAAAAACTGAACCCTTGTACTTATAGGATCATTTTGTTGTCGTTCAGTCTGTCGTAATAATATATGTAGGTATATGCGTCTGTCAGACTCTTTTCCTCAGGAACAGGTAGGTAAGGTAAGATGTATCAAGCTGAAATTATTGTATCAACAAAAATACTTAGGTAGGTACCTACTAAGGTCTACGGTCTCTTGGATTGGAGTCTAGTCTACTGTAGGTAACTTCTAAAAACCTTTGAAGATTCGGGCAGTGGTTTTTCATTAGGATGGGAAATTCGTAAGTACCTACCTACCTTAGTCTAGTGTTATCATATCAATTTAAAATAATCTTATAAGTTTATACCTTAGGTTGTCTGTGGCCCTAGAACCGATATCAGCGCCTCGGCCGCTCTTTTTAGGAAACAATGAAGCGCGATATGTTAAATGTTGAGCAGGCGCAAACGATACGTTCTTTACTACTCTAAAGTTTCTAACGATCATTAACAGATGGCGTGCTTTTTAATACAGCTGAATGAACCTTGATATAGCAACATCTACACGTTGCAGAAATGAGGGTGCTAAGAAGTGCGATTTTTGAAAATCATCCCAGCGACTTGGCAGTAGAAAATGTCAAAATTACTATGGAGATTATGCGTCTTTCTACTGCCAAGTCGCTCGTATGATTTTCAAAAATCGCACTTATGGTCCGCGTACCCCACGTAATAAGAATACCCGACTACCTTCACAGGGTCCTGTTTAGTATGCTGACATTTTTCTAAGGCGATGATCAGACCATCAAAAGACTTTTGTTTAGGGACATTTAATTTTCGGGGGGGATATCCACAGAAAAACAATGAAAAAGTGCTGTCACTTTTCCATACAAAAATTCGGATTTCGGAGGGGGGGGGGGGGGGGGGGGGATAAATCCCACTCAACTCATGCTAAGCCTGGAATCGTGACCGAGACGCAGCGGCAGACCAGGAATGACATGGTTGTGTGTCATAGATCTGCAAACGGTTGACGGTTGATGGGGCAGACCAAACGGTTGATGCCGACCAAACGACAACTCAGAACAGAGCTCTCTGACGACGACGTGTGATTGGGAGAGCCGACCCCAAATAATGGAATAAGGCCAGACAAAGTGTTCCCGCCGGCTCAGCAGTGGACTGTAATTTCGATTCGTTCCGAGCCGAACGGGAAGCGGGGAGGGGTTCTTGAAATCAGAAGGCTTCAATTTTGCTGTTTTTTCTTGGCTTGCTTCCAGCTTGCTAACTCGTTGGCTGCTCCGGATCGACTGTGCAAAACGCCGCGGCGGCGCTGCTTTTATTCTCTCTCGAGATGCCCGCGTGAGCGGGGCGTCGCGAGAGGGACCGCGTTCGCGTGAGGGAGCGAGACAGACTGTCTCTGTGAGCGGGATGGGCATACCCATACACGCCTCGAGCGCAATACTGGAGGGACAGAGCCACTGTCTTTATTTGCATTTCTTATTTAATAAATTACATGAATTTACTATTTATTTCAGTGCTATCCTATTTACATAGGTTTTTACCTATGTACTAATTTATTCTAGACCTATCTATAACATTAGTAACTATAAGGAGTAAACACAAAGGGAAATAAAACAATCTTAAAGCTAACATAATACAAACTTATCCTAATCCTATTTCCTAGCTAAAAACTTTATTGTAAATGTAAACTTATAACTATATACAAATAACATTGTTCAGAGACGGTCGTTCCGAACATTCCTCCCGCCGTGCGTCGTCCGCCGTGACGTCGCACTCATGCTGCTGGCTGGAGGGCGACCGGCTCCGTCGGGATGATCACCAACTTCTTCGTCGGTCTGCGTAGTGTGCCGCCTTTGGTCCGGACATCAGCTGCTCGTACGACGCCGTCGGCCCCGGGGTAGGTAGCAGTCACGATGCCGCGAGGCCACGTGTTCCTCGGGAGGGTGTTGTCTGCGATCAGCACCACGTCGTTCACCTTCAGTGCTGGACCATGGCTGTGGGGCTCCCGCCGGTTCTGCAGGTCAGGCAGGTACTCCCTGACCCACCTAGCCCAAAAGAGGTCGGCTAGGCGTTGGGAGGCCCGCCAGTGAGTGCGCCCGATGAGGTCTTGATCGGTGAAGGTGCCAGGTGCTGGCACGCGCGCCGACCCGCCGAGGAGGAAGTGGTTCGGCGTGATGGCTTCGGGATCTTCTGGCGACGTGGAGACGTGCGTGAGGGGGCGGCTGTTTACTGTGTACTCCGCCTCTGCGATGAGTGTAGTCAGGACCTCTTCGGGTGGATGGCGCTCATGTAGCGCCGCGTAAAGCGATGTCTTCACGGCGCGGGCAAGGCGTTCCCAGGCGCCGCCCATGAATGGGGCGCCGGGGGGTATGAAGCGCCAGCTGATCAGCTGTCGGCCGGCTCCCGGGTTCCATATGCGGCTGAGTGTTCGTTCGGCGCTGGCGTCGTCGCTGAGAGGGGTCGACGCTCGCTGCTGTAGTACGATGTCGAGTGCTGTCTTGTCTTCTGGTCGAATCTTTACTTGTATCGCCATTTTGGCGATGTCGGTGGACACGGCGACTGGGTGCCTCTTCACTCCCGGTGACTGTGGCAGACCAGGGCCCGTGAGGAGGTGGTCGTTGAAAGGGACTTCCTTCGTCTTCGCAGCGGCGTCGTGTACTATTCGCACTTTGCCCGGTTTCATTGGGTTTAACACGGCAAAGTGCGGCAGGTACCACGTTCTTTTTTCTGTCTTCTGTAGCGGCGCGGGCTCGGCGTAGACTTTCTGTATCGGTGCGTCCATTTGTTCTTTGTTCCTGACTTTCAGGTCGGCGTCTCGGTCGAACTTCTTTTCCGTCGTGACGAGGCGTTTGTATGCATTTTCAAAGTTGTTCGGCATCTCGCAGCTATCTCGCTTCCACAGTAGCGCAGTCTGGTACCGCTCATCTTCCGTCTCTGTCGTGCACTTGTTTAATATTTCAAGCGCTCTGTGTTCTGGGTTAGACTGCGGTTGCTTCGGCGTAACGGTGAGTGCTTCTATCGAAAAGAAATGCTTGAGCTCTTCATCTAGTGACGGCGACGTAGTTGTTACGTGATTCACGTAGTTCACTTGTTTTCTTCTAGACCTCGTGTGTGCGCCGTGTAGTACCCAGCCCAATGGAGTGTGCGACGCGACCGGCTGATCTCTCCGTCCTTGTTTCACCTCGTTCGATAATAAAAGATGGCAGTTGTCTTGGCCGATTAATATTCTAGGCTTGCTGCTGTTGTACTGTAGGCTATCTTTTATCTCGGCGAGGTGGCGGCAGTCCTGCAGGTCCCGGGGTGTAATCTCTTGCGGGGAGAGCTGTAGGCTCTTCATAGTGCGCGCATGGATGGCGAAACGTTGCGTCGGGCCGTGTAGGGTGACCGTGACGCGTTTCGATGATGCGACGTTGAGACTTGTCTCGCCGATAACTTCTATGTCGAGAGGGTCGATGGGGCCCTCCGCGCCGACTTCGTTGGCTAGGTCCAGGTCGATTAGAGTGACCGTGGACCCGTCGTCGAGCAGGGCGTGCGCGTCGACTTCTCCCGCCGGTCCAGACACTCGTATCGGTACTATCTTCAGGAACGAGTGTGTCTTCGTAGGCGTCCACGTAGAGGTGACTGATTCTCTCTTCGGTGGGTCTTCTGTGTCTGATGGCTCTTCTGTTTCCGGCTGCTCTTCTCGCACGAAATGAAGTAGTTTGTGATGCGAGTACTTGCATCCATCTGTGTTGCACGGGACCGTGCGGCAGCTGTGATTTCTTGACCTGTGGCGCAGGCATCTGAAGCACAGGTGGTGGGTCTTGGCTAGCTCCCACCGCGCGTTGACTTCCTCTTCTATAAATCTCTTGCACTCTGCTGCGTTGTGTCCCGATTTTTCACATATGGCGCATGACGACGAATTTTTTCTATGTCCCGCAGCTGTCTTCGGATCCGTTGTGTTGTACGTTCGCTGCGGTTTTCTCTGCTGGTTCGAGTCGTGCGTCGTGACGTTCTCGGGCTGTGCGTGCGGGCCGCATATTTCGGCTTCGCGCTCCAAAAATCTTGCGAGCTTGACGAGGTCTGGTTCGTCGTTCGGTTGATGCGATGCGTAGTCGAACCATCTGTATCGTAGCGTTGTCGAGAGTTTCTCCGCAGTGGCCCTTGCTAATTCGGGGTTGAATAGGTAGTAGGGCCTGCCGAGCGCGTCGAGTGTTGCGATGATGTTCGTGACGCGGCTCGCGAAGATGCAGAGGTCGCGCGGCGTGTCGGCGGGGCGAGGTAGAGTGCGGAGGCGCTCGATCTCGGCCGATGCTATGGAGTCAGGCCGACCGAAGCGATTTTCTAACATCTTCATGACTGCTGTAGGGCTGGCGTTTGTGATGAGGAGGCTCTCGACTGCTTCTTTGGCTCTTCCTTTGAGGCTTCTTCGAAGTCTGGCCATATTTTCTGTGTTCGTGTACGATGCGGACGACTCGGTGTAAGCGGCTCGGAATGATAGCCACTCCTGGTAGGCGCCCCCGAAGTTTGGTAGCTCGGCGTAGTGACGGGGCGCTGGATTCTGCTGACCCGCTTTGATGGCAAGCGTGATTGCAGTCGCGAGGTCGGCGAGATCTGTCTGCTGTGGCTTGGGCTTCGCGACTGTGTTCTGTTCTATCGGTTCTTCGTGACGGGGCGCTGGATTCTGTTGCGTTGTGGGCTGGCTGGGCGCGGCGGTCCACACTGGCGGCGGCGGGTCCCACACCGGCGCATTAGGGGGCGCCGGCGTGGTCTGTTTGTGTTCGTTCGGGCAGGTGTTCTCTTCTATTGGCTGCTGCCCGTCGGTGATGGCGAGTACGTGGCTCTGCTGCAGCCACTCGTCCACCCTGGAGGTTGCGTCGGACCCGGAGATGACGGTGTCGCCGTCATCGGAGCTGGCGTCTTCATCTTCGGCTTCTATAGCAGCGAGACGTGCGGCGGCATGTTCTAGCTTGGCGCGTGCTAGCTCTTCTTTGGCTAGCGCTATACGATACGCCTTGGTGCTTGCTGACGTCTTCATGGATGACTTCCTGCTGTTGCGCTTCTGTTTTGGCTGGGCGATCGATGCCGGCGTGGACGCGACAGCACCGACGGCGGGGGCGTCGACAGCAGGGGCTTCTGTGACCGTCGAGGCTTCCGACGAACTGGCGAGTGTGCTGGCGGCTGACGAGGACGCCGTAGCGGCTGACGAGGATCCCGTAGCGGTCGACGAGGATCCCGTAGCGGTCGACGTGGCGGTAGCGGAACCGTCTATAGATTCGGCGTTGCCGGTTCCGCTACCTTCTATGGCGGGGTCGGCCGGCGGGGTCCGTCTTCCTGTCTTCGATCTTGTTACCGGCATTTTCTCGCTTCTTTCTTCTATTTGACGAGAGTTCTATCTTGAATCGACGAAGGTTCTGTCTTCGATCGACGAAAGTTCTATTTTCACCGCAGACCCGGAGCAGCCAAATTTTTCTTTCTTCTTTTTTCTATCCGGCGCCTCGAAGTGACCAAATGTTCCCGCCGGCTCAGCAGTGGACTGTAATTTCGATTCGTTCCGAGCCGAACGGGAAGCGGGGAGGGGTTCTTGAAATCAGAAGGCTTCAATTTTGCTGTTTTTTCTTGGCTTGCTTCCAGCTTGCTAACTCGTTGGCTGCTCCGGATCGACTGTGCAAAACGCCGCGGCGGCGCTGCTTTTATTCTCTCTCGAGATGCCCGCGTGAGCGGGGCGTCGCGAGAGGGACCGCGTTCGCGTGAGGGAGCGAGACAGACTGTCTCTGTGAGCGGGATGGGCATACCCATACACGCCTCGAGCGCAATACTGGAGGGACAGAGCCACTGTCTTTATTTGCATTTCTTATTTAATAAATTACATGAATTTACTATTTATTTCAGTGCTATCCTATTTACATAGGTTTTTACCTATGTACTAATTTATTCTAGACCTATCTATAACATTAGTAACTATAAGGAGTAAACACAAAGGGAAATAAAACAATCTTAAAGCTAACATAATACAAACTTATCCTAATCCTATTTCCTAGCTAAAAACTTTATTGTAAATGTAAACTTATAACTATATACAAATAACATTGTTCAGAGACGGTCGTTCCGAACACAAAGAAGAAGAATGTACACTTCCAGTCTACCCGTACCTTTCAACTAAACTGCAGATTATTATCTCCCGTTAGAAATGGCACGAACTTTAAGTTTTGGCTGTATGCCAAACCAACGGAAACGTTTATGACTGTTTTCAACCGACTTAAAAAAAGGAGGTTATCAATTCGGTATGTAGTATACGAACCTATGTAATATTATTAGAACTGCAATATATTCACATAACATGATAATTTTAATAGATTGTAATAGAGCATACACTTTTTTAAGGGTATGATCAGACCATCAAACTGAACAACTTTGTCTACGGCACCAATATCGAAATTGCGAATTTTTTTTTCGGATGTTCCATACCAAACTGCAAACCTACTTGAGCCAAATATATTATGGGACAGCAGATTTTTTTTTTCGCGTTTCGATTTTGGCCCCGGAGAGAAAGTTATTCAGTTTGATGGTCCAATCAAGTTTCATCATAATTATTAAGAAGGATCCTATATAATATAATTTCCCTAATGGGCTTCCAAACAAATATACAATATCTTATATATAGTATAGGTGTATGTATGTTTGTCCATGCATTTCTCCAAAACTATCAATCGGATTATGATGGTTCTTATTTTATTGGCTTACACTTACTTAGGAAACAGTGCAGGTTTCATCAAAATCGGTTTAGTAGTTTTCAAATACGTGTAAATGTTATACGTGTAAATGTTAAATGGTACACACGGCGACAGGTCAGGTTACCCTGTTTGGACTTTGAACTATTAGAAGTTGAACGCTGCGAATCGTGCGAAAGGGTGCGGTATGTTGTTGTTGTTTCGCCTCACAGCACGCTGCGCCCGCGCTGGCAGCCGCGTCTATGCAAGCTCTCGACCGCACTATTTTGTGTTTTGTACATACGTAGTGTAGTTATGGGTATATAGGGTTCGTAACCTGATGTGTCGCCGTGTGTACGTCCTGGTTTGTATGTATGTTACGCGATAACTTCTGTATTTCTTTACCAGTTTTCGTGATTCTTTTTTGTTCTGAAGGATTTACCCTCAAAATGGTTCAATTTTAATCTGGTGAAGATCTGATGACGCACTTTTTTTACTTTTAGAGTTTTGAAGTCGGTTTTCATATTTTGTAAAAAAAAAATATTTCAAAGCTTTCAATATTGGTGTTGTATTGGGTTAACATATCCGTTGTACATGTAAAGCATGATGATGTAAAGGGAACATGAACACGAATCATTTATTTTAATCGTCTATGATATGCTATAGATTTTTGCGGAGTTCTATTGTCTATCTCCGAAGCCCTTTACCAGATCTTCACCAAATTAAAATGGGACCACCTCTGAAGTATGACCTATTAAACAAAAAAAATTATCAAAATCGGACTACTCTGTAAAAAGTTATGCGTGTTCATACATAAGCTATAAATTACGACTGACACGCACACATTGACTCCCTGTACGTGAATGTTACGCACCATGGACTCTCGTCAAAGAAAATATGCTCTCGTGCAAGGGATGTCAGTAGTGCGTTCCGATTCCGAACGAACGAATGTTACGATTAGAAGAAAGAGTCATGAAGAAGAACACTACCTATGCTAAACTTAACTAAACACATTTTTGTTCATCTGAGCAAAATCTGAGTCATTAGAATAATTTCAAACATGAAAAATACATAAATTTCGGGCTAAACAACCGATTACGATGCAGTATTTTTTAGTAATCTTTCGATTATGAATATTATGATATTACTTTATACATCCGACGATGTATAGGATACTAATTTAATTTTCAAAACGTAAAAACAAGTATCAAGGTCGTTCGGTGCGATACAATTTAATGAGCGCGTGACATTCGACTGAATTAGGCCTCGACGTCGGGGCCTGGCCGCGTAGGTACATTTTTATACCTAAAGTGTGGAGTGAGCTAGGCCTGCCAAAACTCAGAGGCAATAATGTAAAATTTCAAGCTCGGTGCGCTCGCTCCAGGTGTATAGGCATGCAAGGGCTAAATCACTGTTATTATTTATGAAATAATCGTATTACCTTTGTAACGTGTTCTACCTCTTTAAAAATCCCAAGCCAAATTTTGGTTACGGGGAGCCTTAGGAAAATGAACTTTTGGATCCAACCTTGCCACAAGAAATGTGAGTCTATTGCCACTGACGGGGGCGGGCGGTGGCCATGAGCTGGGTGGGGGGGTGCCCCCCGCAGGGAAAATCTCTAGCTACGCCAATTTCTAGCAATCCGCACTAGGCACGCATAGTGGACTAACGCCCTGAGGGTAGGCCTGTGCCCTGCACTGGGACGTATATAGGCTGTGATGTCACTACTTCCCTCGTTTTCACAATAACTTGAAAAAAAATGAACTGGCGTCGAGACAATGAACAACTTTGGATAAAGCCATACGTCCACCCGAGTCACTGCTGCTGGCGCTCCTGGGCAGTAGGTAGGATGTAAGTGGTAAGTACGTGCGCTGGCGGCACCGCTTGCCGCGCCGCAAAGCGCTTAGCCGAAAGTCCTGGCTAGGTCGTTAAACATTTTTCACATCACCCGCTCGAAAATGGAACATTATATGTCATGTTACTCGAACCTAAAGCAAGTCATTATAGCCCTGGGACTAGCCGGGAAATAATATTGTACTGAATTTCATTATAACCCGCTGATCAATAATGAGATTTGAATATGGAACCGCATCCACGGATTATTTAATAGTTACTACGACCCCTACTTAAAATTCGTATGAAAACTTATCATGGAGACAGGCACCAAAAAGAACTTAATTCGAAATTTTAACTGGCCACCACGAGTATTGAACACAAAAAAAAGAAAAAGGGGCGCGAATACTGCAAATCTCTGTACCTATTGCTACCAGTGCTACGAACAAAGTAATAAAAAATTTTTACATTTTCTTTCCACAACTGGAGTGCGATTTTTGAATCTCATACGCTGAGTTCAGCAGTTGAAAATGTCAAAATTACTATGGAGATACGCATCTTTCTACTGCTGATTTGATTTTCAAAAATCGCACTCCTGAAGTATGATTTTTTGAAAGTCAAATCAGCAGTAGAAAGTTGCATATCTCTATAGTAATTTTGACATTTTCAACTGCTGAACTCAGCGAATGAGTTTCAAAAATCGCTCTCCTGGTCTAATGTTTCTTTCACTTTGAAGTTAATAAAATAGTGTTTTCTAAATACTATACTATTGAACTCTAATATTTTGTTATAAACTCTAATAAAAGAATTGGTTTCTAACCATAGATAATTTACACGCTCCCCTGGGTTTCTAACAGTATTGCTTTTTTATTTTTTCGCGGAGGGTGTGAAAAGTAGAGTATGGTCCTCGGGGATAAACGTGTTTTCATCTTGGGCGAGCTTGAACCCCTCGCTTCACTCAGGATCTACGCTACGCTCGGGAGTTAACCCTAGTATCCCTCGTTACGCTCGGGATTCAATATCGCGCCCGTGATGAAAGACACTGCTTTATCCCCTTGGTACATAATCTACTATTATGTACTTTTCAAATAAAACTTAAAATTTATCACAAAAATTGTCGTTTTTACAGGCCATTTCGTTAAGTAAGTATAACATTTATAGCTCTCTTTATCTGAAGTAGGTACTGGCACATTTTATAGTCTGTTTTACGGTTGGGATCTTCAATCTAATCTATTCGGATGGGGATGGAATGTGAGCGAAAACTCAACACTAAACAATAGGTATATACTGTTTCCCATTACTTGAAGATTCCACTTCAAGTTTAATCTCTTATAGGTACACAGAGTATCCTACAGAGTAACAGCTTCCTGGAAGCGTCGTTCATTATTATTAGCCTATTCTTGTTGTGCTCGGCTCCATATGAAGCGTTGCGATTTATCTATATATTCTTATTGAAATTCGATTGACAACTCGCCTTTTCTTTATTAGACCGTCCAAGAATGAAATGAAGCGGCCGCCTCGTTCAAAGAATGAACGAAAGTACTTATTTTCTTCAACAGTTTCTATGATACAACTAAAAACCAACGCAGCAGAAGTGCGATTTTTGAAAATCATACGAGCGACTTAGCAGTAGAAAGATGCATAATCTCCATAGTAATTTTGACATTTTCATGTGCCAAGTCGCTCGTATGATTTTCAAAAATCGCACTTCAGCGCAGGTTTTCGTAGTTGCCTTGATTCTAACAAATCAAATTCACTTTAAAGCTTAATATTTTGCTAACGGATCCCTAAATCGAAAAATGGTTTTCCTGTTGTCCCACACTCACAATATTTTTAAAAGATCTATCCAACCTACAGGAAAGCGGACAAAAGATATACCTATACCCTATACTTCACTTTAGAGCATTATTAAAGTGTTTATGAGTACGTAATTGAGTATTAGACGCAGGTACATACCTCTACGACTAGAAAGATATAAGTGAAAAGTGTTTTGAGGTGAGTGTTGGTGTGACAGAAAGTGAGAGTTTTTCTTGTACATTGAAGGTTTATAATTAAATAGAGATTGTATGTACTTAGTCCTGAAGTGGTCCAGATTTGCAGGAGCAGCATCGATGACATTTTCATAAGCGTCAATTCATAAATACACAAACACAACACATTATGAAAACAATTAAAAATAAGATGGATAAAAAGGTTGTCACGCATCAAACCGGTACCACAGATTATTTAATAGTTACAACCGTCCGGTACAGAGATTGAATGTTAATGAATGAATCAAATAAAATAAAAAAATTGCGCTTAATCGTGCAACGATTTTTTTTCGTCTGAAATATTAGTTTAAAGAAGATTGGCAGATTTGGATCCAGTCGTTTTTTACGAAAACTAAATGCCATTCAGGACAGCGGTCATAATTATTATAAACAGAAAAAATCAAGGCATTTTTTAAAGAAATTTCCACATCCCCAGAAGTCCGGATTCAAAAGTAGAAATGACTAGTAAAATAGACAAATCGTCCAAAAAGCAGTAGTAAAACGCAACCACGACAGCTATTTTCATCTTATATTATCTTTTGATCGTTACGGAACGTGTTTGTCTTCGTTGAGCTGATAGATTGTGTGTGATTTCGTTTTCTTTCATTATCATAATATGGTACGGTTATCGTGAATTTTCATTAAAATAAACATAATGAATGCGCTGAAGATTGAGTGGACTATCTAATAAAAAAGATTATGAGTTTCACACACTTGATGTATACAAAAGGTATCACAAGGAAAAATACCTTTCCTCCAACTTCAACAGATTACAACCAATTGACATTTTTGTTAGTTTTGTTTTCACTCTACACATATTACTAAGTTTCATTCATGTATGGGACCGATATGTCTGGGTCTCACATAATATGGCCTTCCGCCAAACTTCTTTCTAGTCTAATCAGCATTGCGCTACGAAAGAGATAGGCACAGTAAAATTAAATAAAAGTACCTAAGTACTTATATTATTATGAAGAAGTAGGTCATAATGACCTACTCAGAAAATGTCTTGCCACGAAAATGATGAACGTCAAAATGGCGGGGCCAGACGTTATATCTAGAAAATTTTATCGCCAGTATTTAGTACCTAATTGGTACTATTTGGTACCTTTAATGAAAAAATTTGTACCTCAATAGTTTTCGAGATATTCACCAAAAACCTTGGCACCGCCATTATGACGTCAAAATGGCGAGACCAAATCTGTTACTAGGAAACTACAAGGTGTAGGATTGAACTGAGTACACTAAGATTTAGTACCTAATTATAGTACCTCCTAGGACCAACATTTCAAAATTGGTACCCTTACAGTTTTTTTGTAATGATTTATTTAAAGTTACGAGCTACAACCGCCTGCGGAAAGCATTACATTACGAAGTATTTAAATAAAACATTGCGTGTGAGTTTTCATCAGGCTTTTAAATTTACTCACGTACGACATTTTCTTTGTTTATTTCATATTATTATGTCATTATAAGCTATAACTCAATAAGATATCATTATTTAAGTTTAATATAGCACAAAATAAAAAATAATAATCACTTGCGTAATCAAAGGCTAACAGGCAAAAATGTATGGACGTGGGCTCACTTCCAATAATAAATAAAAACCGGTCAAGTGCGATTCGGGCTACTCGCGCACCGAAGGTTCCGTACCACATCACCACAGAACACAACATTATTAACATAGAAAAAAAAACTTTTTTGTCCGGGGCCTTTAGCGCGAGACCGACTCACACTTGGCCGTTTTTAGTATTTGTTGTTATCTTTTAGAGTTTGCTCTATAATCACACTACACTTTGACGCTTGTAGGTATTACAGTTTTTACGATAGAGCGTGAAGAAAAAACGTTCATAAAAACCAGTTTCTTGTTGAGAACCCCCCTTAATTTTTAACTTTTTGACATTTTTATTAAGTTATCTAAGCTATGTCAGGATAAGCTTTTCATAATAATGATTAATGACTTTAATAATTGAATTTTACAATTATTGCCAAAGAAGAAAGAAAGAAAGAAAAAGATTGATAAGAAACGATTGATATTGTTTGATTGATTGATTGTTAAGAAATATTTATCTTTTAAAAATTAATGTTTGTTTGAATTGTTTAATACTTTGAAAGAATTAGAAAAATCAAAGAATAGGAAAATCTCGAAAAGGATGAAACAGAAAACATAAAAATTACAACATTACTTATATCCTTCTTAATATGCTGACACTTTTTTAAGAGGATAATCAGACCATCAAACCATCAACTTTTTCTATGGGACCAACATCGAAATCGCGAAAAATAAATTCTCATACATTTGGCTCGAATAGGTTTGCAGTTTTGTATGGAAAAGCAGATTTTTTTTCGCGTTTGTTGTTCAGTTTGACAGTCTAATGATCCCCTTAAAAAGGTGTAAGCATATTAAGAAGGTATGTAGTAATTTTTATGTTTCCTGTTTCATCCCTTTCGAGATTTTCCTGTATTATTTTGACTTTTTTTCATGTAGACAATTCTTTCAAAGTATTAAACAATTCAAACAAATATTAATTTTTAAAAGATAAATATTTCTTAACAATCGGTAATAATTATAAACTTCAATTATAAAAGTCATTAATCATTATCATGAAAAGCTTATCCTGACATAGCTTAGATAACTTAGGGAATTTTTAATATATTTATGTGACAGGTGTTATTTGATTTTTATTGGAAGTGAGCCCACGTCCATACATTTTTGCCTATTATCCTTTGATTATGCAAGTGATTATTATTTTTTATTTTATGCATTATTAAACTTAAATAATGATATCTTATTGAGTTATAGCTTATAATGACATAAAAATATGAAATAAACATAGAAAATGTCGTACGTCAGAAAATTTTAACGCCTGATGAAAACTCACACGCAATGTTTTATTTAAATACTTCGTAATGTAATGCTTTCCGCAGGCGTTTGTAGCTCGTAACTTTAAATAAATCATTACAAAAAAACTGTAAGGGTACCAATTTTGAAATGTTGGTCCTAGGAGGTACTATAATTAGGTACTAAATCTTAGTGTACTCAGTTCAATCCTACACCTTGTAGTTTCCTAGTAACAGATTTGGTCTCGCCATTTTGACGTCATAATGGCGGTGCCAAGGTTTTTGGTGAATATCTCGAAAACTATTGAGGTACTAATTTTTTCATTAAAGGTACCAATTAGGTACTAAATACTGGCGATAAAATTTTCTAGATATAACGTCTGGCCCCGCCATTTTGACGTTCATCGAAAATGACAACGTTCTAAAATGACGTACATCGAAAATGACCCACTTCTTCATAAGTACTTAGTAATTTTTTGCTTAGCCATTGACAAATCCTGATCCCGGTTTGACGTTTGAGTTTGACACTGTGTATGAGATGCAGAGCCACATGCAGTTTTTCATACATTACCTGCAATCTTGCGCTCCCTCATCTTCCTCCAGAGCTGTTCAGCTTTTCTCATCGGCCAGTTCTCGACCTTTGCACTGAAACTTCTGAAGAATTTGTATTCTTTGAAGTGAGACATTCTTCGCTCCATTTTGCTCGGGGTGTGCCCACCTGGGGGAGGCGACGACGCTTTTGGAGTACTACCCGAGTACGACGCCATTTTAACTATAAATTTTCAGATCGCTACTACGGAATGTTTATCATTAATACTTGACCCTCTTAAAATTAATACCCAATTTATTTCCCCTTTTTAAATTCGGATTATTTTGTAGTCCCGCGTCTGTTACGATTCTTAATTTTCCTTAAATTTCCATTTCAGCGTCAATTTGTGTTTTAATTCGATTGCATACATTTTATTTCTAATGAAAACGTCGAAATTACGTTTATTTACAAACAGTTGTTTGGTTACTATGAACAAGAAATTATTATTTACAGAATAGGTGATTATTACTATATTGTATTAAGATATTCTATATTCAATGTGACTATTAAGTTAAAGATTATTAAAGTCTATTCAGCTTTTTGTCTTCACTGACGAACCACAGTCACCACTAATTCCAAGTACTTCATGTAGTAATCAGCCTGTAACAAAAAATGATCTTTTAATTTATGTATTTACACCGATAAGCTAAGATACTAATTTTAATCATTAATTAAAAATTATATGTTTAAGAAAAGAAAGAACTTAACTAAAACTTAAACTAAAATATTATATGGTACAATGGTTGGGTTGGGTGGTGGTGACATTTCCTCGCTAACTAGCTAGACTGGAGTGCGATTTTTGAAACTCATTCGTTGAACTTTGACTTGCAAAAATCATACTTCAGGAGTGCTATTTTTGAAAGTCAAATCAGCAGTAGAAAGATGTATGTAATTATGACAATTTCAAATGCTGAACTCAGCGAATGAGATTCAAAAATCGCACTCCTGATCTGTTGAACGAAAAACCCTTTATTCATAATAAGATATAGTTTATTCTTGTGTGTTAGTATTTTAAGTTGTGTCCAACCCGACATTTTCCTTTTATTTTAATGTGATTGTTTAATAACTACAGCCGTTGCGGTATGGCGGCATCGGCGTGGTACCTCTTCCTCTCGAGTAAAAGATTTTTAAATACATCTTCAAACAATTATTCTCCATTTCTAAGCAAATATACAACGTGTTAATAAATTAGCGCAAAACCTCATACACCCCAACTGATTTATAACAAAATAATTAGATTGCAACAATAATTTAATTATTTTTATAATTAAAATTTAAAGTTATTCGCATTTTAAGTTTTGAGTCAAAAATGATTTGTTATCATTTCAGCACTGAAAGAAAGCGCTAACGTACTCATGGATACATTTTTATTATCTTGTTTTGGTAGTAAGTAGGGTGAGTGTGCCCGTGAGGTGGGTTGTCATCGGGTTCAGTAAATTTTAAATTTTGCAAAAAAATTACTTAATATTTTGAAAAAAATTACCTATGTTGAAACCATGATAATTCGATTCTGCTCTCGATTCTAAACAAACTACTTTCTAGTTTTGCGTTAATTCATTAACACGTTGTATACTGCGACGGAGCGGAGGTAATAGTTTATGGTGATTTACCAACACCACAGATCGTACCTAATAAGGTAACGCAACGCGACGAATATACTCCAGGGTCGCGTTGCGTCACAGAGTGGTCACAGAACATTATTATTATGTTCTGTGCATTCCTTTTCCTACCAGACAGAAGAGACGATAAGAGGAGGACGGACGCGGATAGTTTCATACAAAATGTGTTAATGCCAGATCGCTGGACGAATTTTGTATTCGTCCAGGCCTCGTCCTCGTTTCACGTCCCTTCTGTCTGGCCCGCAACGTCACTTGGGCCGTACCATACCAACTCATATTGATTAGCTATCAGTTAAAAATATTAGGAATTGCTACCTGCTTACAGAAAGGGCCAAAAGAGTTAAAAAATATCACTCTTATTTAATATGCTTCTGTAAGTTAATTTTCCCCGATGTGACGAAATAACAATATTTTTTAGCAGGTTGAAGAGCTGCTGCCATATCTTTACTCTAGATTTTTGAATGACAGAGTACTTTCATTATAATCATCATTCTCTTTCTCATTTCCCATTATTTGGGGTCGGCACAATATGTCATCTCCTTCCACTCATCTCTCTTAGTGGTCAATTCAGGAGTGCAGTTCACTAAGCGTCACATCGCTGTCAAAAAGATCGACGAGCTCGCATCCTTCAGATTGTCGTAAGTTTTATATGTTATATTTTGTTGTTTCAACGACGAATTTAAGGTGGTGACGATGTTTGCGCTTAGTGAATTGCACTGCAGCAGTCACTCTATTATCATCCTTCACACAATCCGACCATCTTTTCTTCGACCCTTCTCTCCTACCGCAGCCATCCACATT
The DNA here is from genome assembly GCA_922987775.1 of Agonopterix subpropinquella. Lineage (NCBI taxonomy): Eukaryota > Metazoa > Arthropoda > Insecta > Lepidoptera > Depressariidae > Agonopterix > Agonopterix subpropinquella. The sequence continues at coordinate 48,513,777 of OV277693.1, read as the reverse complement.
GATACTTAACACTTGTCTCTCCGCATCACATGTCCACGATAATCAATTGCAATTTTTCCGTCATAGGTGCTACTTTCAAACTTCCTCTAATATACTCATTCCTAAAGCCCACATCCATCTCAACATTCGTATTTTAACTGCATGCAGTCGTTTCTCATCCGTCCCTTTTGTAGGCCAACACACTGATCTTTACATGACGACAGGTCTAATTATGGTCTTATAATTATGTTCCCCTTCAAATTGAGATATAAATAAGGCAAAGGCTCTACGATCTAAAAGTCATATATCTTATGAACTGGAGTACGATTTTTGAATATCATACGTTGAACTCGGCAGTTGAAAATGTATGGAAATATGCATCATTCTACTTCTGATTTGACTTTCAAACCCGCACTCCTGGAGTATGATTTTTTGTAAATCAGTAGTAGAAAGATGCACGTCTCCATTAGTAATATTGAAATTTTCAACAGGCGGAGTTCAAAGAAAGAGTTTCAAAAATCGCACTCCAGGTCGTAAAATTGAATAATAAAATTAAACGTATCGAACAGGGTGCTTCAGATCATCAAACTGGAGCCAACAGTTAAATTGCGAAAAAAAAATCTGCTGCTTGCTCCATTAAATTGCCAATAGCTGTACTCAACCAAAATGAATGAAACAGCAGTTTTTTTTCTTTCGCGATTTCACAGTTGGTCCCATAGGTTGTTCAATTTGATGGTCTGAAGTAAAGTATCTACCTAACGCTTTTAATGTTACACCCTGTACATTCGTAAAGCTTCACGTTTTTGTAATAACTATGCCTTCGAATCATAAGCTAGCGAAGTGAAAAACCATAATTTTATCATGGAAAATACCGTCTTTATGAGATAGACATACTGTCTCATAAACCCACACTTGGAAAATCCGGAAATTTGCAATAGCTGTTAGATAGAGAGGTAGAGCAGGTGATGAATGCTACTACCCCCTCCTTGGTAAACTAATTTTCTGGCATAGTCTTTGGAACCAGATGCGTATTAATGCCGGTTCAAGAGCGTATATTAAAACATTCATTTACTACTAACAGCTACAACTAGCTCTTGTTTGACTAATACCTCTACACATAATATAACTTCATTTGAGTATAATAATTGGCCAGCGGCATTATCTGTGTTGAATTTGTTCTGTTTTCTAGGCTAATTATAAATATTAACTTTTTAATTTTTGTATACTTAGTCCGCTAAAAAAAACATAGGTTCGACAGTTTAGAATTTTAGAGGTAACGAGCTTTTACCCGCGACTTCGTCCGCATAAATTATATACCAGATTTTAAGTCAGATGATAAGCTATCAAACAAAAAAAGTTTCATCAAAATCGGTTCAGTAGTTTTTGCGTGATACTCGAACAAACAAACACCCAAACAAACAAACGAACAAACAAACAAACAAACAAACAGACAGACAAAAAGTCCACAAAATCCGTGATTTGGTATCAGGGAAGCCTAAAAACCATATCGTAATCTTTTTTTTGTAAATATCTTCAATGTACAGACACACTTCTGTTACAGTTTTATAATAGTTTAGATAAGTCGGGACCTATAGTATGGTCAAACGAATACTACAATCAAACGAATACACTTTGAGATTTATTGGTGTACAATTTAGACACAAAACCTAATTCTAGTCTATAATAGATACTAATTGCATTCATAGGACATTTTTTTTCTGAAAAGATTAGATTTGTTTGTAGGCTGCGTAACTACAGGAAACAAGTTGCTTCTAGATTGGACGATCTGAATAATTCTTTCACCATTAGAAGAATTAATAAATGAATTCTTTTTTATTTTCTCAATGGTACATTATCCGTGATAAACATAAGCTAAGAAAAAAAACGGTCAAGTAAATGTCGGAAAAACGGGTCGCACTCCGGGAGTGCCGGCAGAAGTGAAACTAAGAGATGTTACGTCTTACGTCTCGTGATGTCACGGTCTGACTATATCTATCCTGAATTTTCGATCAGGTTACGTGACGTCACGGTCCTGACGCGAGTTTAACATTTTTTACCCATCCCAAAAAGTGCACAACGCCGTTAAAGAAGTTTTCACTTCAAAAAAAAAGAGCACTGTAGCGCATGCCAGGCACAGCTTGTGTTATACCTTTTGCCTATACTCTCTAATTAATTTTCGGTACCTATACATGGAATTGCTTGTCGCGTTTTCGGTCACGCTTGTGTAGTAATAATTTTTGTAAATTTTCAATCAAATTAGGATGGCCAAATAATGAAATCAAATAAAGACATTTTTGGAAAAGTATTTTCTGGAAAAAATAAGTATGGAACATTTTATATTTTGCAAGTGGAGGAAAGTTTATTTACAACAATTATACAACATAAACAAAATAAACTTATTAAAAGTAACAAGTTCGTAAATTTAGGTTAATAGTTAGATATCTAAACTATTATAAAACCGTAACAGAAATTTGTCTGTACATTGAAGATATTTACAAAAAAAAAATTGGATATGGTTTTTAGATGTCCCTGATTCCAAATCACCAATTTTTGGATTTTTTGTCTGTCTGCTTGTTTGTTTGTTTGTTTGTTTGTTCGTTTGTTTGTTTGGGTGTTTGTTTGTTCGAGTATCACGCAAAAACTACTGAACCGATTTTGATGAAACTTTTTTTGTTTGATAGCTTATCATCTATCAGGACATGGCTACGAGTGTCTCCATGACAATATAAAAACATGCAATTGTAGCAGGATTGAAGTTGTAGATAAATATAAATATCTTGGGCTAACCATAGATTACAACATGTCATGGAGAACTCACGTAAATTCAGTATGTGCGAAACTTAGATACATGTTAAGTACATTTCACCATCTTCGCATGGCTGGGTATTAGTCCTGAAAAAAATCTGTTTTACACCCCGCTTCCCCGCTCAGGCCCCGCCCACCAGACGTAAAACTTTTTCTAGCACTGTGATTGTCACATTTCCCCGCCATATGTACGTAAATATTGCCATGTATAGAAAAGTCACTCCACATAAAAAATAGCATGAATGCAAGACTGATAAATTAAACAAATTAATTTTTGCTATTAAAATGGGTAACATAAGAAATTAAAAAAAAATGAAATCTCGGTTGAAGGCGAAACAAATAGCTAAAGGAACATGGTACCTAAGTTTTTTCTACACAATTCCCCGGTTCTGAAGAGTGCAGTCAAGTAAATGAACGAGTGGGTTCAAGTTCCTCCCGAGACTTAATTTTAAAATTTTTTATTTGAATGTGAATAGCACAACATGGCTGTAACATGTTTATAATCAATAATATTTGAAGTTTTTTCTATTTATCTATCTGTGCAAAATTGACCACAGTCTAAACAAATGACAGATCAGTATGTTCAAACAGAGAAGGCAAGTTACCTATTCCACGGAATATATAAGAGATACACACTTTAAAGAAATTATGAATATTGTATCTAACAACAAAATCGCGATGTTGAAAGACCTAAAGAAGCAGTGGTGCGCACATGTGGTTCGTCTTTGTTTCAATGAAGTTTTTTTAAAGACTTATGAAAAAAATCCGTCAGATGGCGCTAGTATATTGACAATTCGAAAAAATATTTTTTCTAAAAAATGGTACTAAAATTATTCTGACTTTATTCAAATCGTTATGATCATCATCGTATTAATTTATGAATAAAGTCCCTAAACTTGGAAATCGAGATAAATACGTTTGGCAAGCATTGGTTTAGTAATTACTGCGGCAAATTTTTGTTATCAAAACGCCTCATTGATATAATCAAAGAACATTACAAGACGGGTTACGAGACGACTATCGCCATTTGTCTTCCCACTCATGCTTCTACAACTACTTTACGCCCTCTCGCTCGCACCACGCCGCGCGCCTTATGGTGCTATGCAAGTCATTGCATAACCGTGTGGCACGCGTTCCATACCTACTTTGCACTTCTAACCTCCTCCTCCTTCCTTCTCTCTTTCTCTTATAATGTTCTGTGGATATAATCGTCACGACATAATGATGACCAAAGGCGAATTTTTCACATCATGACTCAATGCAGTGATGGTTCCAACGTAATATGACTACCTACGTCAAGACTGCACGCTTGAGGGCCGCATTGGGAATTTATTCTTAAAAATGGATAGGGCCGCAAGAAAACGCACTGTGGTCCGCGTGTTGCAAGTTTGACATGCCTGTTTTACTATGTCTGCGCACTTACTGCTAGAATGCAACGGGCTAGCACACTATCGGGCACAACACCTCGCATCACCGAAGTCTCTTCCAGATGTATTCGGCAGCATTAATAAGCTGGTGGACTTCCTGGAGGAGCTGGGATGGCAAGTGTAGTCATTCCCACCACACGCAAAATAGGCGCCTGAGTCGTCGAGTTGAAAATGAGCCCGCTCAACTAATACCAATACCAATACCAAAGGTGGATCACACAAGATGACGCATGACGGAGCGCCATACGGCAGTCTGTCATTTGTGAAGCAAGGAGTTGTATGAAACCGCACGTAGGAGAAGAGCATACACAATGACGCATTGCCGCTGCGTCAATGCAGCAGCCGTCACCGCGGCGACGTCGCATGGTATGACACACGGGTGACGCAGTGACGCGCGTAATGTTTTCAGCAGATAAACCATAAAATGCCATGAAGCTCTGCTACTTTCGATTAAAATAATGAAACATTGTAACATAATTTATTTACTGCAAAAGGAAAATAAATAATGTAGTTTCTGACTGATTGCTAATTTAAATATATATATTAGAAAAATTTATGGTTTCTGCGAATGAATCTGACGTCAGAAGTTCAGAACAGTAGCTTTTTTTTTGTTAATTTTATAACATGCTATCGGTCTGAGGACTGTGAGCAGTTCTTTTGCATGTATCGGTGGTTGCAGGCATGCCTTCCCACTGTCGGGCCGCCTTCATTTGGTCACTACGGGTCATAAGTTATCCCAAATGTGTCGTCGTTTTAGACGTCTTATGCTAAGTGGTTTACTTAGAGGCAAAGCCAGCTTATTAACGTGGTGAGTGATCCTATCTCTGTAGACCTTGGTAGAATAGTTCACTTCGTCTTTCACAGTGGGGATATTTAAATACTCATGAATTTCCTCCATTTTCGTGAACCATGGAGTGCATGCTATTGACTTCAAGACACTGTTTTGATATCGCTGCATTATTTCTATGTTGGAGTACTTTGCTGAACCCCAAAGTTGTATGCCGTAGGTCCATACTGGTTTTAGAACTGTTTTATAGACCAACACTTTGTTGTTTACAGATAGCTTTGACTGTCTTCCAAGTAGCCAATTCAACGATCTTGTTCTGCAGTTCAACTCATCACGTTTCTTTTTAATATGTGTCCTCCATGTCTGCTTGCGGTCAAGATGAAAACCGAGGTATTTGCCAACAGTGTTATGAGGAAGTATGTCATCTCCAAGTCTCACGGCAGTCTCCTTGTCGCAGGGTGAATGTTATATGGTTTGACTTGACTGAACTTGCCTTAATCCGCCAGCTTCTCATCCAGCTATTATATATATTATACAAGCTAGCTAGCTAGCTAGCTTATTAGCTATTTATTTCATCAAGATGATTTTGCAGTTTCAATGATGCAGTTTCCGAATATCTGCTTGATGTTAGAACAGCCGTGTCATCAGCAAATGTGGCTGTCATTACACTTGGTGATTGTGGCACATCTGCAGTGTAGATCAAATACAATATTGGGCCTAGGACGGATCCTTGTGGAACTCCTTGTGGAAGCCTTTATATCGTGAAAGGTTGAGCTCACATCGTTAATTTTGACATCAAAGATGCGGTTTTCCAGGTAACTTTTGAGCAAGAGAAAGAGATTATGTGGCAAGGTCTTTTTGAGCTTATAAAGCAATCCATTGTGCCAAACTTTGTCGAATGCTTGTTGTACATCGAGGAAAACGCCAGAACAGTATTCTTTCTTTTCTAAAGCGTTTCTAATTTCTTCACAGACTCTATGGACTTGTTCTATTGTAGAATGATGGCTTCTGAATCCAAATTGGTGGTCTGGGATAAGCTGATTTTCTGTAATACTTTCATTTAAACGTCTGGAGATGATCTTCTCAAAAACTTTTGACAGAACTGGTAAAAGGCTTATTGGTCTATAAGATGAAGTTAAGTGTTGTGGTTTTCCGGGTTTAGGGATCATAGTAATTTGCGATACTTTCCATATACTAGGATAATGAGATGTTCTTAGTATACCATTAAACAGCAGTGTGAGAAATACTTCTCCTTTTTTCGGTAGTTGTCGTAGTACTTCGGCTGTTATGATATCAAAGCCCGGGGCCTTTTTTTAATCCCAGATCTTGAATGGTTCGACGAACCCCAGCAGGGCTACAACATCGGAGAGGCGGACTTAGTTGAAGATCCGCATCAAGGTATGACTCAACTTCTTTGTCTAGGCTTTCAGTTCCCAGGTCATTGTTAGGTATGAAGACGTCACTCAAAAATGCTCCAAAAGCTTCAGCCCTTTCTTCATCAGTTTTCGCCCATGTACTGGACTTTGTTTTAAGGGGATAGTGAGCTAGTTGAGGTTTGTGTGATGACTTTACAGTTTTCCATAGAGAGTACTCATTATTGCCAGATGGTTTCAGTAGCTGCCATCTTTTTTGTTTTTAAGCTGATTGGTTCCAAAATCGATATTTAGGTGTTTCTGCGATCTCCGAACACGAATCTGAAGTCAAAAATTCAAAAAGTGGCCGCCATCTTGAACTTTTTTGTTTTTTAACCGATGCTTCCATAATCGATATCTGGGGATTTCTACCATCTCCAAATACGAATCATCATCATCATTATCCAGATTTTCCATTTTCCAGTCCCCAGATATTGATTTTGGAAGTAATCGAATGAAAAACAAAAAGTTCAAGATGGCGGCCACTTTTCTGAATTTTTGACTACAGATTCGTGTTTGGAGATGGCAGAAACCCCCAGATATCGATTTTGGAAGCAATCGGATGAAAAACAAAAAAGTTCAAGATGGCGGTTCAAGTTCAAGTTCAAGTTATTGATACGATGACGATCATAACGATTTGAATGAAGTCATAATAATTTAAGTACAATTTTTTAGAAATCTTAAATATGTTTTTTTTTTTCGAATTGTTAATATGGCGACTACTAGCGACATCTGACGGATTTTTTTCATAACAGTCTTTAAGAAAGCTTCATTGAAACAAAGACGAACCACATGACCACTGCTTCTTTAGGTCTATCAACATCGCCATTTTGTTGTTTGATACAATATTCATAATTTCTTTAAAGTGTGTATTATAAAGAACCTTTTCATCCCACCATCTCGGAAAGAGTATTTTTGCTCTTCGATATCTGAGTGCAAAAGCCGTTTTTATCCTCTAGACTAGTCTAGAGGAACATGTCATGTCTTTATCCTCTAGAGGATAAAGTAAATTGAATTTAGAACATCGTGTGCACTAAGCAAAACATTATTAAACCTATTTACTTCTCCCTCCATGGTTCCGAATTTATCACACAACTTTTTTTAATTTGTTAAAAACTCTGACTCGGAACCTTCTTGGTGTATTTTTTTTTACTTTGCTTTGCGCGCGCCATTTTCTTTTGACGTCTTTTCCTCGATGAGGTGGGATGAAAAGTTACGTGTTGCACTCGAGTGCAAAGATTTTTCACCTTGTGCTTTTTTGATTCACTCGCTGGCGCTCAGCATTCTAATATTTTATTCACTCGCTACGTGCGTGATTCAATTTTAGCATCCTTCGCTTGCTTGTTCATCAAAATTGAGCACGCGGTTAAAAAGCAACTTTGCACTCTTGTATAACAAATAACTATTTTTTCCTTCTTTTCGCCCCTATTTGGAATGGATATAGCATGTGCCTGTCGCTCGCCGCATGGGGTCCCCGGTGCGCACCCCGCACTGCTGATCGTGGTGCACAGATTTTGTTCGCGTTGTCTGTTCTATACATAATTATTCAATGCATAAAGCAACACAAAATGACACATTGCGGTCTGTCATTGCCATAGTGACGAAGTGAACTCGGGAACATCAATGCGGTGCAAGAACCGCATTCAAATGGAACATGTTGTTTCTATGAACGGGCTTGTATATCGTTGGAGTAGCTATATTCAGTGTTCATAGAAATATAAAAAACCGGTTGAGGAGCGCTGCAATCGACTATAACCTTTAATGTCAATGTTCCAAGTACAAAAATTTGTTCCAATGATTTTCCGCAACATAGCGAGGTTTTTTATTTTTCTGGTCGGGCTATAATAATATCATTTGACCTTTGTTTATTTTATACCGTTGGAATACTGTTAAGTTTAGGCTGTGGCGTGTGATCTAATCACGAAGTAAGTGGTTAGTGACAAAAGATGTCTTTTTTTTAATCATTTAAGTATATTCAGTCAATGAAGAATTCTTGCAAAAAAGGTTGTTTTCTTATCACCGCCAAGGGCCCGAATGTCAAATAATGTCATTATGCCCGAACTGTTGCTTAGCGAAGACGCGCCGACAGTAGGTAGGGCTAGGGTAGTTGGAGACATCGAGCTGACCTGATGATAGAGATGGAACACAGAAGGTGATGAAGGGATCTCCTAGACTATTAATTGTAGCAGAACACTCTTAGATATTTGCATTTATGTATGATGTCCCGGTAAATCGAGGGTCTGATGGTGGAGACTCAAGGATGTGTAAATTATTGCTACTTTCTACGTACTTGTTTTGTTGATTATACTCAAATTATACTTACTGATTGAATTGTATTTCTTGGTATTTCATACATTACATTGTGATAAAGTTCAAATCTGTAGATTTCTTTTTCCAAAATGTGTAGAAGATATCAGAGACTTATTCACCATTCGCCGAATAAGGAAAGAAACAAAACCATAACAAAACAATAAAACCGATTTCAAAATTATTAATTTCATTGGAGTCACTGTCAAGAATCTGAACTGATTCTTGACAACGACTCCCTCCGGCTTTATCATCAGGCCCTGGACATCATCTAGAATTAGAGTAGGTACTCTTCAAGACAAATCAAAATGGACGAATTTATATTAATTTCACTGCCGAGTTACAATAGCCACCTTCATGATCAGACCCTGGGCATCAAATAGAATCAAAGTAGAGTTTGACTACCGACTACGGACGGACTAAAACATTAAACAGAAATTATAACCAATCTCTTTTAAAAAAATACTAAATTACTGTTATAACATTTGGGTTGGCAATTCTGAGGTATGGTTTAAAGAGTGTTTATTAATTTCTTTAAAACCAAGAAGATTATAATCTTCTTGTTTAAAATAATAATATTTGTCAATTTTATTATTTTACGTAAATTTTCGTAGCAAAGTGACATAGGTCTAGCCTCGACAACGTCCCTCGGGACAATGGCGGTCTATGTGCGGGTCGAAATGGCGTCGAAAATCACATGAATGATTAATCAAAAAGTAAATAAAGGTATTGAAAAAAAACTATCGGTTTAAAGCCCTGCTATAATTAATTACCTTTCAAATGATGGTATATTCAGAAGAAATGGTATTGTGGTTCTTGTATAAAACAGATTATAAATTTTGAAATCGACCTTACTTTGGTCGTCTTTTCTATCGAGAAAATTTAATAGAATCGTGTTTTCAACGGTTAGATGCCCTGCAGAAAGAACGTATCTACACTGTTATTTGAACTATATATGTTAAATGTAATAATTTGGTTATCAAAAACCGCTTCGAAAACAGACAAAAACACTTTGACCCCCCCTTGTTTATCATGCACTGGTGGAGTCTTTGCTTTCATACGGATTGAGTAGTTATGGCCGTACCTTTTCTTCATATCTATTACAAATAAAACAACTGCAAGTTCGATTTATGAAAATATTAGTAGACAAACATACAAAAAGAAAATATAGCACAAATTACGATAATCTGTTTAGAATCTGTAAAATATTGCCAATCCAGGATAAAGTGAAGCTTCTGCTAGCTGTAGAAATGTTTGACAGTGATGAATTTAAAATACCCGTATCTCATACCTATAGAACTAGAGCAGTAACAAAAAGAGCTTTGCGTGTACCTAGAATCTGTAATTATTTCGGCCAAAGAACAAGAAAATATTTGATACCTAAAATCTACAATGAGATTCCTTTAGAACTTAGACAAGATAAAATTACAAAATTTACTTTCAAATCAAAATTATATAAGATACTCTTGGAAAACTGTACCACATTGGACTAGTACTATTAAATAGGCAAAAAGTAAAACGTATAATAAATAAAATTGCATATGGTACCTATAGATGTGTATGTATGTATATGTATGTATGTGTTTGTATATATATATATATATATATATATATATATATATGTGTATGTATATATATATATAGATAAGTATATTAGTGTAGTATTGTATTAGTTGGCATTAGTATTATGTTAGAATAAAACTGTAAAAAATGAGAGCTTACATCTGCCAACAAACTGTCATGCAGTTTGGCAGATTTAATGTAAAGAAACCTTTTTTGTAACGTCTTTTGGATAAATAAATGAATTGAATTGAATCTGACTTAAAATCTGGTATATAATTTATGCGGACGAAGTTGCAGGTAAAAGCTCGTGTATACATATAATTGTATCTTTTTTGTTGTTGTATGTTTACAATATCAGTAAGTCAACACATTTATATTCATTTAATAATTAAATTCGCTTAGGATCGCGTTTTGGGAGCAAAACCAGACCGACTTAAAAAACATCACGAGGAGTGATGTCCTTTGTATCGCAGCTGTATAAAGGCTGTGACCTATTTACATATAACGCCAGCCGCATTTTATTTTAATAAAGGTTTCCAACTGAAACGAGCAAAGCAAATTAGATTAAGTTAAAAAAGACGCAACGTCTTTTAAAATTCAGATTTAAAGTAAACTTAGTGCTGTGAATATGTAATTTAAACCAAGTGAGTTCAAATAAATAAAGCTTCTAATGACTGTTAGGAAGAAAAATTGTCTTACCACTCGCCAGTTGTTAAATTTATTTACACTTATTATTAAATAAAAGCTAGTTTTATAATCAAAACCACAAAAACATCCAATTTTATTTCACTATAAACACTTTATTGTCCAAACACGCACCACAACATTTTTTAAATACCTTGCCCCATTCATAAAATTAAAAGTAAACATGAATAAATTTAAATTTCTTGTCAATTTGCATCTGCGAAAATGCGTTAGCTTGCGAAAATTTATGAAAACGTCTACCCAACGCGCGCGAATCCACAGGTCTGAACGCCAGTAAATTTCCCACGTCACAGCTAGATAAGGAAAGCTTTGCAATTTCCCACGAAGCCTGAAAGGGATAGACATCTTTCCATAGCTTCCAACAACGAACAGAAAAGCGCTGAAATTTATATTATATGTGTGTGGGTAGGTAATTTAAATGTATGAGTGATATAATGCAGATGTAGACACTTATGTACCAGATAAAAATCATACAGGAATATTTTAAGGGATGAGTCAGACAGATTACGCTTAATAATATTTTAAATCAAAAAGTAAAACAAAAATGTGCACACCTATATATAGGTATTATGTATACATATATGACATTTGAACTAACTAGAACAAAGATTAGACCAAAAAAAATCTTTGGTATAGAACATGGAACCTTCAAGCTTTTGTATTTACTTTTATTTTGTAAAGGCGAGTCTAAAGCAGGCACATGACTCTCGCGAGAACTTCTCGGCGAGACCTTTCAATTACTCGTACTACGGCTTACGACGACGCCGCCAGAACAGCGAAGGACATACATCCACATTCTCGTTCTCGGCTGTTCTCGGCGAGAATGTAGTGCCCGCATAATAATTTCATTATTTTACCAAAAACATCATCAATATGGAAGTGTAAATGACCAAGGCTTTGAATTTCATAAATGTTTGTTATTGGTTGGAATGGGTCGAACATCTTTGTATTGGTATCCAGTTGATCAGATTAACACAGAACGTGATGAATAGTGCAATAATAATGTTAAAACACATAACCCTCCTTCTGGCGCAGTCGGGTAAAAAGGAGGCCCAATAGAGACAACAGTGTCCATCGATTCGCACTAACTTAATTGATTGATTGATCGTGAATTCAGAAATCTCATAAAACCTTTGAGGATCTAATGATTTTATGATATTTTTGAATTGCAAGTAAATAGGGTATCAGCAGTGTGAAATTAATAAAAATGTAAATACCGAGTTTACTAACGAATTTGACCATTTTTATGTCAATTGGAACAACGTGCTCCTTCAATCAGAAACGTTAAATGCTAATCTTCTTCTTATCGTGTGGGCAGAGCCCTGTTGTCAGAGTGAACAATGATATTTGAATAATATACTTTTCTCAAACATGCTTGGAAATGTGAGCATTATTTTGAAAACCTTCTTCGAGATAAATCGACATTGCTGTACTGGCCAAATACATGCGCGCAGCGGCCGGCAATGTTGTATGAAAATCCATATCTGTCGTGTTTAGCGGCCAAATAAATTACATATTAAACTCATATCTGTCGTGTAATTTAAAAATGGAACGATTTTTACTCCGAAACATGGCGACCAAGGAGGTAACTCATCAAAGGTTTTATTTAAATTTCGAACTGGCTTGCAAATAAAAAGCTGTTTATTGAAAAAAAAAAACAAATTGTTGTTCGTCATTGATTTTGATAAGAGTTTTAATTTCCGCGAATTATTTGAAAAAATTTATTGTTTTCATTTCCGCGCATTATTTGAGAAAAGTACTATACAAGCCTTGGCCACAACTAGGCATTGATGGACTTACGTATGTGTGCCTCGGCTTCGCCTCGGCCTACATTTACACGTTGCTGGCCGCTGCAGTAATGTACTATATCATTTCATGCGACGACCATACCTCGCTTATAATTTATAGCTTTTCAAATTTTAATTGGTAATAACAAAGTTTGCCTGGATCTTAAGTCTTGTTTACCTACATCAGTAGGTATAAAAGCTATTTAGGATGTTGACTCCCTCTCCCCCTCACATAGAATTGGAGGACGAAATGTTCTAAAGTGTTTACTTTCATAGGAAGCCGACAAATACGAATCTGTGTTTAACTCAATCAGAGGTCACTGAGTCTTTTTTACTTTTTGTTACAGGGTGTATAGTATAGACTCTATACATACCCCACACAAATTAGTAAAACTAATAAACAAGTAATACCACCAAGCATAAGTAACTAATGGATATTTTAGTAGAAACGAGCTTTTACCCGCGACTTCGTCCGCATAAATTATATACAAGATTTTAAGTCAGATGATAAGCTATCAAACAAAAAAAGTTTCATCAAAATCGGTTCAGTAGTTTTTGCGTGATACTCGAACAAACAAACACCCAAACAAACAAACGAACAAACAAACAAACAAACAAACAAACAAACAAACAAACAAACAGACAGACAAAAAATACAAAAATTGTTGATTTGGAATCAGGGACAGGTAAAAATCATGTCGTAATTTTTTTTTTGTAAATATCTTCAATGTACAGACAACTTTCTGTTACAGTTTTATAATAGTTTAGATTGGTTTTGTAAGTACACCTAAAGGCCGGTTCACACAGAAAGCGGTTCCGGAGGCGGTCCGGAGGCGGGATTGTTGTAATGTACGAGTTTATATGCACCCTGCCACACAGAAAACCGGGCCGGGAGCGGCGCGGTACGCCCGGTACCGCGCAGAACACAGGCGGCGGCGGCGCGGGGCCGGAGGCGGCCGCGGCCGCTGTATTCCATTGTATTCAATGCGAGGTGTCACACAGAGCGGAGGCGGTCCGGAGGCGGTATTTACCGCACTGTCATTTTGTATTTTTTCCACGACTTTTTTTTAATCGCTTTACGGCACTGGATTCTAGTCCTTTTGTGCCACTCGTATTATTTTATTTTCCTTTTGTTATAGAACGTTACGAACTTTTTTCTATCTAAACCGTTGCTTCCAAAATCGATAACTGAGGGTCCGCGTGGACTCCAAACACAAATCTGATGTTAGATTTGAGAAAAGTGGCCGCCATCTTGAACTTTTTTGTTTCTTAGCCGATTGCTCCCAAAATCATTATCTGGGGGTCCGCGTGGACTCCGAACACGAATCCGATGTCAGATTTGAGAAAAGTGGCCGCCATCTTGAACTTTTTTGTTTCTCAACCGATTGCTTCCAAAATCGATATCTGGGGGTCCGCGTGGACTCCGAACACGAATCCGATGTCAGATTTGAGAAAAACGGCCGCCATCTTGAACTTTTTTGATTCTCAACCGATTGCTTCCAAAATCGATATCTGGCGGTCCGAGTGGACTCCAAACACGAATCCGATGTCAGATTTGAGAAAAATGGCCGCCATCTTGAACTTTTTTGATTCTCAACCGATTGCTTCCAAAATCGTTATCTGGGGGTCCGCGTGGACTCCGAACACGAATCCGATGTCAGATTTGAGAAAAGTGGCCGCCATCTTGAACTTTTTTGTTTCTCAACCGATTGCTTCCAAAATCGATATCTGGGGGTCCGCGTGGATTCCGAACACGAATCCGATGTCAGATTCGAGAAAAGTGGCCGCCATCTTGAACTTTTTTGTTTCTCAACCGATTGCTTCCAAAATCGATATCTGGGGGTCCGCGTGGACTCCGAACACGAATCCGATGTCAGATTCGAGAAAAGTGGCCGCCATCTTGAACTTTTTTGATTCTCAACTGATTGCTTCCAAAATCGATATCTGGCGGTCCGCGTGGATTCCGAACACGAATCCGATGTCAGATTTGAGAAAAATGGCCGCCATCTTGAACTTTTTTGTTTCTCAACCGATTGCTTCCAAAATCGATATCTGGGGCTCCACCTGGACTCCGAACACGAATCCGATGTCAGAGTTGAGTACAGTGGCCGCCATCTTGAACTTTTTTGTTTCTAAACCGATTGCTTCCAAAATCGATATCTGGGGGTCTGCGTGGATTCCAAACACGAATCCGATGTCAGATTTGAGAAAAGTGGCCGCCATCTTGAACTTTTTGTTTCTCAACCGATTGCTTCCAAAATCGATATCTGGGGGTCCGCGTGGACTCCGAACACGAATCCGATGTCAGATTTGAGAAAAGTGGCCGCCATCTTGAACATTTTTGTTTCTTAACCGATTGCTTCCAAAATAGATATCTGGGGGTCTGCGTGGACTCCAAACACGAATCCGATGTCAGATTTGAGAAAAGTGGCCGCCATCTTAAACTTTTTTGTTTCTCAACCGATTGCTTCCAAAATCGATATCTGGGAGTCTGCGTGGACTCCGAACACGAATCCGATGTCAGATTTGAGAAAAGTGGCCGCCATCTTGAACTTTTTTGTTTCTCAACCGATTGCTTCCAAAATCGATATCTGGGGCTCCACCTGGACTCCGAACACGAATCCGATGTCAGAGTTGAGTACAGTGGCCGCCATCTTGAACTTTTTTGTTTCTAAACCGATTGCTTCCAAAATCGATATCTGGGGGTCTGCGTGGATTCCAAACACGAATCCGATGTCAGATTTGAGAAAAGTGGCCGCCATCTTGAACTTTTTTGTTTCTCAACCGATTGCTTCCAAAATCGATATCTGGGGGTCCGCGTGGACTCCGAACACGAATCCGATGTCAGATTTGAGAAAAGTGGCCGCCATCTTGAACTTTTTTGTTTCTTAACCGATTGCTTCCAAAATAGATATCTGGGGGTCTGCGTGGACTCCAAACACGAATCCGATGTCAGATTTGAGAAAAGTGGCCGCCATCTTGAACTTTTTTGTTTCTCAACCGATTGCTTCCAAAATCAATAACTGACTAACTGATAACTTCTCAAATCTGACATCAGATTCGTGTTCGGATTCCACGCGGACCCTCAGGTATCGATTTTGGAAGCAATCGGTTGAGAAACAAAAAAGTTCAAGATGGCGGCCACTTTTCTCAAATCTGACATCGGATTCGTGTTTGGAGTTCACGCGGACCCTCAGATATCGATTTTGGAAGCAACCGGTTGAGAAACAAAAAAGTTCAAGATGGCGGCCACTTTTCTCAAATCTGACATCGGATTCGTGTTCGGAGTCCACGCGGACCCCCGGATATCGATTTTGGAAGCAATCGGTTAAGAAACAAAAAAGTTCAAGATGGCGGCCACTTTTCTCAAATCTGACTTCGGATTCGTGTTCGGAGTCCACGCGGACCCCCAGATATCGATTTTGGAAGCAATCGGTTGAGAAACAAAAAAGTTCAAGATGGCGGCCACTTTTCTCAAATCTAACATCGGATTCGTGTTCGGAGTCCATGCGGACCCTCAGATATCGATTTTGAAAGCAATCGGTTGAGAAACAATAAAGTTCAAAATGGCGGCCGTTTTTCTCAAATCTGACATCGGATTCGTGTTCGGAGTCCACGCGGACCCCCAGATATCGATTTTGGAAGCAATCGGTTGAGAAACAAAAAAGTTCAAGATGGCGGCCACTTTTCTCAAATCTGACTTCGGATTCGTGTTCAGAGTCCACGCGGACCGCCAGATATCGATTTTGGAAGCAATCGGTTGAGAATCAAAAAAGTTCAAGATGGCGGCCATTTTTCTCAAATCTGACATCGGATTCGTGTTCGGAGTCCACGCGGACCGCCAGATATCGATTTTGGAAGCAATCGGTTGAGAATCAAAAAAGTTCTAGATGGCGGCCATTTTTCTCAAATCTGACATCGGATTCGTGTTCGGAGTCCACGCAGACCCCCAGATATCGATTTTGGAAGCAATCGGTTGAGAAACAAAAAAGTTCAAGATGGCGGCCACTTTTCTCAAATCTGACATCGGATTCGTGTTCGGAGTCCACGCGGACCCCCAGATATCGATTTTGGAAGTAATCGGTTGAGAAACAAAAAAGTTCAAGATGGCGGCCACTTTTCTCAAATCTAACATCGTCCCGTCCCGTCAAATATGAATAGAGCTTTAGTTTTGCGTACGATTTCCAATATGAGATCGTACATCGTATCAGGGTCAAAAAATTTGATAAATACGATTTAAATCGTACGGTTGGCAACACTGTCATCGTTTCCAGAGCCGTTAAAAAAAAAGCGGCGCCGCCCCGCCGCCGCTTTGGATGTCACACCGGCCGCCTCCGCGCCGCTACCGCGCCGCGCGGACCCTGTGTGGCAGGCTCCGGAACGCCTTCGCTTTCCGCAAAACCGCCGCCGGCCCGCTTTCCCGCAAAACCGCCTCTGTGTGAACCGGCCATAAAAGTTTATTTGTGTTGTTTAATTTATTCATTTGGTAATATTTGCACATCTGCAGGATCATCCAAAGTGGCGTTTTTGGATGGTATTATCTTATGATTATGAGTGTCTGCTTGACAAACGGCTTACCGTGCCTTCCAAAACATGTTGCAGTTGGCTCTATGCCATATGGTGTAAACTTAAATGCGTTACATACTTTATGGGACAACCGAACAACTTTTGTACTGGGACCAACATTGAAATCGTGAAAAAAGTTACAGCTGTTTCATACATTTTGGTCGAGTCGGTCGGTATTGACGTTTTGTTTTTTTTCGTGATTTTGATGTTGCGTTGATGATGCTCCATACTTGAACGTGAACGTTTTTAAATTTATACAGGGTGTAAAATTCTAGGCTTTAGTAGTAGCACCTCCAGATTGTAGACTATTTAATTTATTTTATTTCAAGTACCTACAGGATATAAAATGATACAGCAAATTCTTAACCAAAAACAAAAATAAAGAGAAAACTTACGCTATGGGTTATGCTTATGCGTTACATATTGAACAGGGTTCTTTGGTCTGATTTTCAGTATGGAGCGAACATCAAAATCGCGAGAAAAAATCTTCTGTTCCATAAAAAACGTCAATAACTAGGTAGGGTAGGTACTGGGCCAAAATGAATGAATCAGATTTTTTTTTCGATTTCAACGTTGCCGTTGATCCCATAGTAAAAGTTGTTCAGTTCGATGTTCTGATATACCCCATAAAGCATTAAAGTTTACACTATGTATATTTTTCATACGTCTGTCCTAAATCACAATCACTATTTCATTGATAATAATACAGTTTCATGTTTTATATATCGCGTGAAATTTTTCAAAGATACTCTTATATTCTGTTTACTTTTCCTTAATCTAAACAGTGATGATTTCTTCTGATGTTATTGAAGCTTATGTTTCGAAAACGAATGTTATTCGAACTAAAAATAGGATATAGGTACATATTATTATTATTGCAATTTCACAATATCGCAGTTTTTAGGAATTAAGTATTATGATTGTACCGCACTTATTATGTAATATGAAAAGATAATGGCATTTATTGTGTACTAGCTGTGCCCGCGACTTCGTGCGCGCAGATTTCTTAGTAATATTAAGAGAAAGAAAAAAAAAGAATTATAAAGAAAAAGAAATATAGGTATGGAAATAAAAAACAGTAGGTATATCAAACTCACTTACCCCTACACTGTACACACTCATTCATAGTTTATCTTGAAATTACCCTAGAGAGTAGGTACCAGGTACCATGAAAAGGAATCGGCTTGATCCTTAATAATACTAATTCAAAATCGGCAAATCCTCAAGTCTTAAGGCTTGGATAGTCAGGACCCCTGCATCATCAATTGAAGAGTTTGAACCTTAGTGTTATTTTTTGTCATGTTAAGTGTTAACAAAAAACCTGTACTTCACGCCAACTGCCTAACGGCGGCCTGGCCCTGGGTTCATGGGACAGAGCGAACTGTGAGCTGCTGCGCGAAAAAAGCTATTTTTCAATACACCATGCGTTGTTTCCCTACTATTACGCAAGCACGCAGTGGCGCGAAGGCTGTGTATAAAAAAATCGCTTTTCGCGCTGCAGTTCGCCCTGTCTCGTGGCCAGGCCGGTAGGTCGACGATCTATCTAGCGCCGGATGGCGTCCCATACCTTGCCAGTTTGAGGTCTACATTTTTGTCGTCATTTCTTTGTAAGACATTATGTATGACCAGCCCGGAACTACCCAGAGCGGGGGTCACATTTCCTCTGCCAAAGTCGACGACCAATTTCAGCAATGAAGCTTTTAGCTTCGGCTCCCCGTGCCTCTGTTGTCTCTACGGCAACATGAACAAACAAATATTGGCGCTCCAAGGCTTTTTTGTGGCAGCAAGTTCTGCAGCTGCTCCAGGCGTCCATGGCGAGCGACTGAGGTAGCTGACGGCGAAGGTGGTTACACATTTAGCGTCCCACAGCGTTTTCTGCCAGGACACCAAAGTTAGGCCGCCCGGGCTCTTACAATCGGTCTTTTGAAATACACATAGGTACACAGGATAGGCACATAAAGTAAAATATATTTGTGTAATTTGTACAACTTGGAGTAGTGAAGTACTAACTGTCATTAACTCAACGGATTGATCTGAGTTCTGGACAAACGCTTTTCCGCCTATTCGAGATTCTACACAATATGGATTCCGCACAAATGCCATTGAACACATTCTCTATTCCACGCAGTCTTCAATTTGACACAAATGCGTTTCTTCCTACTCGCGATTCTACACAATGTTAATTACATCAACAACTCGAACAACATAAACAACTAGAAACAACTCGAACAACACGAACAACGCTGTTCAACAACTCGGACAACATAAACAACCAGAACAACTCAGACAACTTGGTCAACTCCAACAACGTGGTCAACTCGAACAACTTGGTCAACTCGGACAACACAAACAACTCGAACAACTCAGACAACTTGGTCAACTCGAACAATTTGGTCCACTAGGACAACATGAAGTGACCAAGTTATTTGAGTTGTTCTGTTGTCCGTGTTGTTGAACTGAGTTGTTCGAGTTGTTTATGTTGTCCGAGTTGACCAAGATGACGAAGTTCGAGTTGCCCACGTTGTTTGAGTTGTTTATGTTGTCCGAGTTGAACAAATTGTCCATGTTGTTCGAGTTGACCAAGTCCGAGTTGCCCACGTTGTTTGAGTAGTTCATGTTGTTTATGTTGTCCGAGTTGACCAAGATTTCCATGTTGTTCGAGTTGACCAAGTTGACCAAGTTCGAGTTGCCCACGTTGTTTGAGTAGTTCATGTTGTTTATGTTGTCCGAGTTGACCAAGTTGACCAAGTCCGAGTTGCCCACGTTGTTTGAGTTGTTTATGTTGTCCGAGTTGGCCAAGTTGTCCTTATTGTTCGAGTTGACCAAGTTCGAGTTGCCTACGTTGTTTAAGTTGTTCATGTTGTTCGAGTTGTTGATGTAATTAACATTGTGTAGAATCGCGAGTAGGAAGAAACGCGTTTGAGTCAAATTGAAGACTGCGTGGAATAGAGAATGTGTTCAATGGCATTTGTGCGGAATCCATATTGTGTAGAATCTCGAATAGGCGGAAAAGCGTTTGTCCAGAACTCAGATCAATCCAACTCAACCACTGTAAGTCAATTTTTCAATACTCATTCATCACTTTTATTGTAGTTTATTCGTAGGTGTAAACCGATTCTGATTGAAATAATAATCCAAACTTCATCCATGAATTCTCCTATGCTCCTTCTGATAAAATGTGATAATTATAAAATAAAAAAGGTCATGTTATGCGCCAAAATTCGAACCATCATATCATATCGCGTTTGAAAATTTGACTCTTTACCAACTACGCTACGCTGCTCTTGAAAGGAGCGTTGAAAAAAGCAATACTACTATTTTTATAAAACTGGATCCTTCCAAAATGCATATTACGTCGGAGTGGTAAAACAGCGCGTAATTTCTTTCTAATAACTTTAGATTGAATAAGCCGATTGCGATGAAATAAAGCTTATATAGTAATCCAAACCAAGACCTATATTTTTTTGAAAACTCTATCCAAATCGATTTAGTCGTTTTTAAATGATACGTGCATTAAATTAAAATCAGTGGCGCTCGCGACTCTTTGTCTTTAAATACTCATAACTTTTGATTAAATGAACCGATTGCGATGAAATAAATCTGCTCAAAACTAAGCACTAAGGTGAAGCGGAGCTATTCCGGCAGCGGGGCTATTCCGGCATTTGGCTATAAGAACTACAATAAATACCTAATCTTTATTAAAAAGAAGAGAGTTAATAGGAAATCAATTTTAATATGACGTTTTTTATCATAAATTTAGGATTACTCGTACTCAAAACTTGTTTTATTAAATTAAGCACTTTATACTTACTTTAATCACTCTCATCCAATTTTTAAGAAATTTTTGTTAGGTTCCGCTTATCGACTTTTATGTGTCCCAGCCCTAGCATGTATGGAGAGCTGACAAAATAGCCCCACAAAATTTTTTAAGTGTTTTTACTCGAAAATGAAGCATCCCAGCTAGTCATAAAGTTCATTTTCGCATGTGTCGTATCGACAATATTGTATTGCTTCGAGTTTCAGCGTCATAGCTCCATAGATGGCGGAGATATTGTCGACTGACGGAATTACCCCGCTGCGGGGTAATTATGGCCACATGGTATTTTTACGAGAATTTCGCTTCTTTTGCCAGTGTAAATATGCGTTTTTAAAACAAAAATTAAGGGGAAATCATAACAGATAAAATACCCTTTAATAATGAAATAATGAGGTTTAAACTTTTCGCTTTGATTTTTTGTGTCAGAATAGCCCCGCCTCACCTTATACTTTTATGAAAACCCAATCCAAATCGGTTCAGTCGTTTTCAAGTGATGCGCGAACAAACAAACAGACAAACAGATAAACAGATAAACAGACAAACAGACAAACAGACAAACAGACAAACAGACAAACAGACAAAAATTCTAAAAATGGTCTTAATTTATTCTATTACGTATTCTGAACACCCCCAATTAATTTTTTTGCAAATATCTTCAATGTACATCATCGCCAAGTTTAGAATTTTATTATATGTATAGAAGATAGATAGATGGATATTGTAGAGAGATAAGCCGTTTGAAGTTACCGTACTAAAGATATAAGTCGTATTTAAATAATTATCTAAATCGAGTAATCTACACTTATAAAACAGTTCCGTGACTGACTGATTGATTGACAGACAACTCACAGCCAACACAATTTGGAGTATAAACATTCTACAGGGGTGCACTACTATAAGAATGGATTTTTCGATAAATACGCGGACGAAGGCACGGAAAAAGCTAGTTAAAAAATGTAGGTAATTTGCTGTCCCATGTATAGATTTGTGTACCGACTGTACTGCAGTTTGGTATGAAACAGTAGATATTTTATTTCTTCTGTCGTCGGTTGGCTCCATAGTGAAAGTTGGAAGATTGATGGTTTACAGTTTAGAGTTAAATTGTAATACTCTAAAGTCTAAACCGGCAAAGTGGCCCACTTTGAGAATTATTTTTTTCTAGCGCCCCCCAAATTGTATTTACCACCTGTCACCGTCTGAAAAAGCTATTGAAAAAAATATCATTCCCATACCAAATGCTATCGAATGTTGCATCAAAAGTCGACATTTTGTTTTTGCTTACTTCCCATTATGTTCTTTTGGGAAAGTTGTTCAGTATCATGAGTACAATCACCCATTGAAGTATAATGCAACTGTCTGCCCTAACACCCTGTATAGCTTATAAAGGATGTAAGGAAAAGTATATATAATTAACATTTAAACCACATACTCTACCCTGGTTTAAAGGTTAATGATACTTTTCCTTACACCTGTATACAGCCTGCCAGAAAAGCAAGTGCCTTTTATGGGAAGCAACATGCGTCAGCACTTTCGCCGTCAGTATATTAGTCGCACGTCGCGGACGCCTGGGAACTGGCTGCCGTTAGGAAATGGGACACGTACTCGGCCCTTGGTGGCTTTTTGTACCTGTCGCCGTTGAGAACACGGGGGTTTGAGGTTCTGAGGCTGAGACCTTCGTTGCGGACATTGGCCATCGACTGAAAGAGCGAAATTGTGAAACCACGTCCCCGTTCCCGTTCCGGGTCGTTTCTAGTGCATATGGCAATTCAAAGTTCAACGTTGCTAGCGTTATAGGCTCCTTTGTGTCGGGATCGACAAGGGGCGGGTTACTTGACTGAGCATGTTCGGGCTCCATAGGAACAACGGTTCGGCTCGTCAACATGGGTTGACGGTGCGTGTTGCAGATATCTGCCTATATTTCATTGTTTTGACGAAGCTTGTTGCTGATTTATGTCTGTTTGTGTATTCTTGTTGTTGACGACGATTATGCTGAAATTTTTGTGATTAATCTTATACAATGACTAGCGACCCGCCCCGGCTTCGCACGGGTGCAATGCTGATAAAAACCTTCCTCTTGAATTACTCTATCTATTAAAAAAAACATCAAAATCCGTTGCGTAGTTTTCTAAACATACATAGGGACAGACAGACAGTGGAAAGCGACTTTGTTTTATACTATGTAGTGATGATGAAGTGTAGTGATATTATACAACGTGTTAATGAATTAACGCAAAACCTCATACACCCCAACTGATTTATATCAAAATAATTAGATTGAATCAATAATTTCATTATTTTTGTAGTTCAAATTTTAAGTTATTCGCATTTTAAGTTTTGAGGCAAAAATGATTTTTTATCATTTCAGCAATGAATGAAAGCGCTAACGTACTCATGGATACATTTTAATAATCTTGTTTTGGTAGTAAGTAGGGTGAGTGAGCCCGTGGGGTCGATTGACATCGGGTTCAGTAAGTAAATCTAAAATTTTTACAAAAAATTATTTAATTTTTTGACAAAAATTACCCATGTTGAAACCATGATAATTCGATTCGGCTCTCGATTGTAAACAAAATACTTTCTAGTTTTGCGTTAATTCATTAACACGTTGTATACCAAAAAGAAATCTTATAGCTTATTTTACTCAAGGATAGTATAGTTTTCAACAAGCACTTAATAGAATTAGTTCAGTAGTTCCACATCACAATTAGGTATACAAAAAAACCTCATTAAAGTCTTAGCACAAGTAGGTATAATGGATTGGTTGGTATTGGTCTGAGAGCAAGGATCTCCTTTATTCTAAGGACCTTGCTCTTAGGTATTGGTGTTAGTACAATATTGTACATTTAGAATACGGTCTGTAATAGTTTCCTACGGATAGTCCGCTGAAAAACAGAGATATCTATAATGATACTTGTGCAATTTTAAATCTGTAATTAATTCACCTTATATCTTGAGTTTTTTCTCCTTGATTTAATTCATACGGTTATGTCAGCCCCAACGTGCCTGTAACAATAATTGTCGTCGAGTCAGAATAGTGATGCGTTTCAGATGAACCGACAAAAGGAAAAATGCAACAATTTCAAAATTGATCGTAAAATCTCCCTTTATTTATCCCCTCAATAAAATTTTCCATGTACAGTCGGCCGCAATAAGTTGTATATACTTTTGTTCTACGTCGTTGTACTAAAGTTTATATAACTTATTGCGGCCGACTGTACACGCAATGTTTACAGTTTTATGAATTATGATGATAGTAGTAAACTTTTATAGTTTAAACTTTAGATGCTTTTATAAATGTTTCTTGACCTTTCAAATAATTCTTCCCACAAAAGATACTGACACAGATGTAAAATATAACCAGGATACGGCTACAACTCTCATTTCCTATAAATTCAGGTCATGGTTACCCATTGCTCGCGATTTCCGCCTGTGACTGTGGACTTTGTCATTTTTCCGGAACCACGTAGAAATCTCAGTGAAATTAAACAACTCATTTCGTGGCGCACATAATACAATAAACAACATTGTGTTATGGGGACGAATTCACTCGGAAAAAAAAGGTAAAACAACATCGTGTTATGGGGACGAATTCACTCGGAAAATAAGTTTAAACAACATCGTGTTATGGGGACGAATTCACTCGGAAAATAAGTTTAAACAGCATCGTGTTATGGGGAAGAATTTACTCGGAAAATAAGTTGGGAACAAAAACGGCTCACGAGCGCACTGCATACAAACGAAGTTCTGTCCAATTTTCCATATTAATCAATTAAGGTGAATATTTTTTTTCAACACGATCTAAAAACCAATGTCTGTGCTTTGCATTTGTCAGATTTCCTTTTAAATATTATAGTTTCATTGCTAGGATTAATTTAAGATTTGTATGGAATACTTTGAGCCACGTTACAACTGAAATATGGAAATCTGACGAATGCGAACCTCAAATATTGTTTTCTTGATTAAATGTTTCTACTTTAATAACGAAATGTTCAAACTAATACAGTTTTTGAGAGTTACGCGGTTATTATATTTAATCTAGAATTAAACATTTTAACGGGTTCTTACCGCGTTTTGGTATGTATGAGTTCCCGATAAGTTGTAACACTGCCGAAATATCGGGTACTCATACATACCAAAACGCGGTAAGAACCCGTTAAAATGTTTAATTCTAGATGTTCAAACTAGGATGGAACTTCGTTTTGTATGGAGCGCCGCGCCGTACGAAAATTACGAAACCTTTCCGACAGCGAACTCTCAGTTGTTTAACACTAGGTTTACGTTATTTGCAGATTAGTTGTCGTCAAGTGCTGGGCGGGTGGAGTAACTAGATGCCAATTAAATTGTGGGCTTGAAACCGTGTCACCTTTCCCAGGATCAATGCCTGTTATTAAACAAGTCTGTAAACAAAAGGCAAAAGAATAAAGTAACGCGAGGGCGTATAGGAAACGATGAAATAATTACTATTATACCTATTAGAAATAGGTATTTAAAAAAAAAATTATTCCGTTTTTTTTTTAAGTTTTTAAATCTTGTATAACGATATTCAGACACCATATTATAATGCAGTCAATTATTATTACATTTAATATTGTATAATATTTTGCATTGCAGGTAAGTTGCAGGTAGAGTTAGGTAGTCTAGGGTTGAATTACTCTCATGTCGCAGTAAAGAGCTCTATATTTTCTGTGCCCTTGTGCTGTTATCGCTACATCAAGTACAAAACATGAAAAGTGCATTTTACTCATATCCTTAACATAAAACTGTTAAGTATGATAATATGAAAGTTAGATGAACGGACGGAAAAGTGACCTAAAAACACGTAAAAGTTATTTTGTTTACTCTCTCTTATTGTTATCACTTTGATTTATTTGGATTAGGTACCTATTCTAGTTTCAAGAAAGAAGAAAACAATGTGAAGAAAAGAAAGGGAAAATCCAAAAAATCTGAATCATTTTATTCCGAATTTTACTTTTCCGATCAAAGACAGAATTTCGTTTATTAGGGTTCCGAAGTCAACAAGGAACCCTTATAGTTTCGACATGTCCGTCCGTCTGTCCGTCCGACCGTCCGTCCGTCCTTCCGTCCGTCTGTCCGCGGCTTAGCTCAGAGACGCTTAGTACTAGAAAGCTGTAATTTGGCATGGATATACATATTAATCACGCCGATAAAGTGGTGAAATAAAATGTTGAAATTTTTTTTGTGTACCTCCCCTACACGTGAAGTGGGGATGAATTTTTTTTCTCGTCAACCCCATGGTTTGGGTGTCGTTAGATACGTCGTTTGAAAATATTAAGGGTAAGTATGTGAAAACCATTTTTCGGTTTAGGGATCCGTTAGCGGAATATTAAGCTTTAAAGTGAAAAATTTTGTTAGAGTCAAGTGTTAAGCTCAAAGGTTGATTCTAGATATGTGCAAAACTTCATGGCAGTAGTATATAAAACGAAATTAAAAGGAAAACTATCACCGCTATGTACTTACCTAGGCTTTACAAGTTTACGAGTAGTTATCGACCAACATAAAGAAAGTTCTTTTTATACTTTATTAGCCGCTAAACCGTAGAATAAAAAAGGCCCTTCTAAGTCCGTATATTGTAACGGGCAACTACGGAACCCTACCCTGCACGTGGCCTGAGACGCACATGGCCGTTTATTAAAATTCCAGAGGAATGAAATTTCGAAACTCTGTCGCTACTGTTTTTTTTTATGGTTTCAATTTAACTCCTGCCATTGTTTTTTAAGGAAAAAGATATCTGTTCCACTTTCACGCGCATATGCTTTAAGGGCACATTCAACTCGGCTGGGTAGGTAGGTTAGCGAGTAGGCATAGGCACCCACTAATTTGTCACACACAACGATTGTCTCCTATAGGGAGTCAGAGACATTCTAAAAATAAGCACGTCACAGAATAGCCTCATTTCACTTGTCCAGCGTGGTTGGTAGGGATCCCTCGTCGCTTTCAGCTGACAGTGTTGACACCAGTTGACACAATACACGAATTGAAGCATGTAGGTTTTCTTCACAATGTTTTCCTTCAACAAACAGCTATTTAGTGCTGAAAATTGTAGTCGAACCGAAACCATCTGTACGGATTGCTAAGCTACTAGCCACTAGACGGTTTTTAAGTTCTAACCTACCCTGGCAGTACAAAAATGAAGATCGAAAAAATATATTTTAAGGTTTGGTACGGGAACAGTGTCAAAATTTTACGCACTTTGCTGCTTTTCCATTAATTTTAAAATACCTCACAAAAAAAAACGTTTTTTATTTGTTTCGAACAGCAATACCCAAATGACATTTAAATATTTATTATTAGGTAATAAATATTATCAGCCATTACTTTGCTTAGATCAATGTTAACAGATTAGATTGATCTAAATCACTTTGAAGTTCAAAACTTCATTTATAACTTTGAAGCTACGAATAAGAATAATTTGAAGGCTTTGAAGTAATAATAGATAATTACAAACATTAATAATTTTGTTTTTATCTACTTAATTTGTTGCTCAAATCTTTCCTCTTCTGCTTCTGGAACTAAAGTGAATTTTTGTAGTAAAACATTGTTGTTTTATACAGCTTTATTTAGAAATACAAGGAAAGGGTCAATAATGTTTCCCGGACCGCGAAATGAATAAGAGCTCCAATGTTGTTATTTCTTAAATCACATAGGAATTCTCTACTACCCACTAGAGGTAAAGGGTAAGTTGGTAGGGTTTAGATTCTGGTACTTTAAATGGGACTACATAATTTGTGAGACAATGTCCAAAGTGTTTATTAAAGGAGTAGGTTCCAAACTTATTAAATACAATTTGAATTATTAAATAAAACCTTCTAGTATTTATTAGTCTTACATGGGATCTAACACCATGGGAGTGCGGTAGCTTGAAAGTAGGTTTTCAGGCTTCAAGGTTTCTGCAGTTACCTGAAGAAGTAATAGATGCTTCTGACCTCTAGCATAACCAGCTATAGAGTTGTATTTGGACATTTATACTCTTTAGAGATCCAAAACCCTTAGGAAATGTCAGGGTTTTAAAGATAAAAATAGTTTTGAAGGTTTCTGATCCGAAATAATAAAGGATTTCGCCATAATCCATCCAATAAGCACAAAAAAGCTTTCCAACTACACAGTTTGCAGCTTTACGTTTTTCCTATCGTATTAAGTAAATAAAATTAGAAAATACTTGTGTAACAACTGCTTCCCTAGGCTCTTTTCTTCTCCCTGTAGGTAGGTAGGTATCCCACCTTAATCAAGGAAGTGAGACCAACGGTACAGACAAGAGTTAGTTTTAAGACGAATGCAATTTTTAGAGCTTGCTTGTCTTTACTGAATGCCCGGTTTTGGTTCGTTTTTTCATTTCAGTTGAAATCGAAAATAATATATAAAACCGTTTTCCCGGGTTTGGCCGCTTGACACAAAGTCACGAATGACATTATATAACGGATGTTGAAAAAATTAATTAAAAACCTGTAGGACCTGTAACATAAAGTTAACAATTGATTTTCTTGAGTTATTACGGCAGATTTGTTAACAAATAATAATAAAAGCGGTCAAGTGCGAGTCGGGATACCCGCGCACCGAGGGTTCCGTACCACACCACCACAGAACACAACATTTTTTTCACCACAAATCACAACAATTGGAAAAAAAAAACTTTATTGGTCCGGGACCTTTAGCGCAAGACCGACTCACACTTGGCCGGGTTTTAGTATTTGTTGTTATTCTGTAGAGTTTGCTCTATAATCACACGAAGTTTGACGCTTGTATGTATTACCGTTTTTACGATAGAGCGTGAAGAAAAAACGTCGATAAAAACTAGTTTCTTGTTGAGAATCCCCCTTAATTTTTAACTTTTTGACATTTTTATTATTTGTTAACAAATCCGCCGCAATAACGCATAATCTGAGAAAATTTCAATTATTTAGCTATTACGGTTCAAAAGTTAAAGCCCTAAATAGGTAGGACAGACGGACGGACGGACAGACGGACAGACGGACGGACGGACGGACGGACGGACGGACGGACGGACGGACGGACGAACAACGTAGGCTTAGTAATAGGGTCCCGTTTTCACCCTTTGGGTACGGAACCCTAAAAATGTCAAAAAGTTAAAAATTAAGGGGGGGTTTTCAACAAGAAACTAGTTTTTATCAACGTTTTTTCTTCACGCTCTATCGTAAAAACGGTAATACATACAAGCGTCAAACTTAGTGTGATTATAGAAGAAACTCTACAGAATAACAACAAATACTAAAAACCGGCCAAGTATGAGTCGGTCTTGCGCTAAAGGTCCCGGACAAAAAAAGTTTTTTTTTCTACGGGACCCTCGGTGCGCGAGTAGCCCGACTCGCAGTTGACCGGTTTTATTGATTATTTAAGAAACTTGCAGATTTTTTGTCACCTGTAAATCTCTTGGCTTTTTAATGATAAATAATTTTTTTTTAATCGTGTATAAATAAATAAATACAAAAACAAAACTATGTAAATACTGAAAGCAAAGTAACAATTGTTTCTAACTTATCTACTTCTTCTACATTCACTGCTTACGCAATTTTTTTAGATCCAAAGACATATTTCATATAAAATTATTCATTGAATCTCTACAATTGACTGGACAAACATATTCGCAAACAAATTTTTCAGGGTTTCCCACTATTAGTTATATGGCTAATATTAATAAATTTTTCTACCACCTAAACAAATACTTAATAAAATAATATTGAAGAAGCTATTTGATAATATCGAGTAATTTACGATAACCGTAGTACCTACGTACCGTACGTACGTTTCTTTTTAGGGTTCCTTACCCAAAGGGTGAAAACGGGACATTACGTTCGCGTTGTCCGTACGTCCCACCACCGTCCTACCTATTCTTTGACGATAAACTAGATAATTGAGGCGGGGCTATTCTGACACAAAAAATCTAAGCTACAAGTTTAAAACTCATTATTTCCCTTTGTTATAAAGTTACAGCAAAGTTGACTAATGCATATTAAAGGGAATTTTATCTGTTATGATTTCCCCTTAATTTTTGTGTTAAAAACGCATATTTACACTGGCAAAAGATGCGAAATTCTTGAAAAAATACCATATGGCCATAATTACCCCGCAGCGGGGTAATTCCGGCAGTCGCCAATATCTCCGCCACCTATGGAGCTACGACGTTGAAACTCAAAGCAATACAATATTGACGATACGACGTATGCAAGAATGAACTTTATGACAAGCTGGGACGCTTCATTTTTGAGTAAAAACAGTTTTAAAAAATTGTGGGGCTATTCTGTCAGCTCTCCATACATGCTAGGGCTGGGACACGTGAAAGTCGATAAGTGGAACTTAGCAAAAATTACTTAAAAATTGGATGAGAGTGATTAAAGTAACTATAATTACGAGTACGAGTAATTAAGAGTTTATGATCAAACAACGTCGCATTAAAATTGATTTCCTATAAAATCTTCTAAATTTCTAATAAAGGTTAGTGTAGGTGTATTTATTGTAGTTCTGGGTATCTATCCTGCATATCTGTGCCGCTCAATGCAGTTATTTTTCACGCCTTCAACAGCATTTCGAAGTTTGATTTCTGAATAAATACGCTTTTTCTTTTAATCTTTAAATTTCACATCATAATAATAATACAAGATACAGGGTCCTTCTTAATATGCTGACACTTTTTTAAGAGGATGATCAGACCGTCATACTGAACAACTTTCTCTATGGGGCTATAATCGAAATCGCGAAAAAAAAATCAGCTGTCCCATACATATGGCTCGAGTATGTTTACAGTTTTGTATGGACGAGCAAATATTTTTTCGCGATTTCGATGTTGGTCCCATAGAGAAAGTTGTTCAGTTTGATGGTCTGATCATCCCCTTAAAAAAGTGTCAGCATATTAAGAAGGACCTTATATATTCTCGTATGATAATCTAATTATATTAAATAGGAAAAAAACATATTTTGTCTTGATTTGACTTAAAAATATACAAGCGAGATCTGAGGATTAAAAGTACTGAAATTAATATCGATGTTTATGCCGATACTGTGGACATCACTAGCATTTTGCAACTTCATACAAAAACAGTGGGGCTATTACGCCAGTGTTTTCTGCCGGAATTGCCCCTCCATCATAGTTTTGGGGGGTTATTATGTCAGACTCAATAACACAGTAATAAATAAGCGTAGGGCAAAACAAATAAGCAGAAAAGAATCTACAGTTCTTATTCATATTACTTAACTTGAATAACCTTCGAATAAAACACAAAAACCACTAAAAAAAAAAAAAAAATTGCGGAGCGTTTTTGTCACCGCAAGTGTTAAAAATGGTGTCCCATGATATTGGCTTCCCAATCAAACAATTCACGCGTTAGCATCTATATTTTATCGAAGAAATATGCTTTTTCTCTATCTGTACCAGGTGTAGCGACTAACCAAAAGCTTATAGACCAAAAGTTATAGCCAAATGCCGGAATAGCCCCGCTGCCGGAATAGCCCCGCTTCACCTTACCTAAATGCTTCGATGACTCTACGACTAGCAATTAATTTTGACTTACGATGTTACTTATTAATTTTAATTTTTCACTATAATTTTTAACATATTATTTTTAACATATTATAACGTTGACATTGTGATTTGAATTAACTGATACTATAATTTGTTATTGACTAATTATGTAATTATTAATATGATAACAACTAGTAGCCCTTTACGTTTTGCTGTGCCCTTACAGGGCGTCACCTGTACCTACTTTATATTATATAACATCCAAATAACTTGTGACTTGCAAATAAATAAATAAAATAAATAAATAAATATTTAGGGCTATAACTTTTGAAACGTAATAGACAGCTGTTGAAATTTTCACAGAATATGCGTTATTACGGCAGATTTGTTAACAAATAATAAAAATTAAAAAAGTAAAAATCAAGGGGGGTCAGACAAGAAACTAATTTTTATCAAAGTTTTCTTCTCGCTCTATCGTAAAAACGGAAATACGTAAAACCGCCAAACTTGGTGTGATTATAGAGCAAACTCTATAGTATAATAAAAAATAATTAAAACTGGCCAAGTGTGAGCCTGTCTCGCGTTAAAGGTCCCGGAGGAAACAAAACTATTTTATAATTTAATATGTTTACTGATTGTGTGGTGGTGCGGTACGGGACCCTCGCTTTTATTTTGATTTTTCTTTTCAAAATAAAAGAGTTCTTTGATTTTTCTGTTATACAATTCAATAACTGATATTCAATAGCTGGTTTATTCGAAATTTACAAATTATTAGAAAAGGTGGTAAAACTGGATAGTAATGGAAATATCTTTAAGGAATAAATAAAGAAATAATTATGTACAAAATAAACAGCGTAGAATCTGTTACCTGGTAGAGTCCTAACTGATGATAATAGCATTCAAATACTCCAAAAAGTACGTCATAATGATATCCAACCGTAACTCTTCTTGGTAGTCTGATAAAAGAACTTTCAGTTAAAACTTTCACAGAACTGCTCCTTAAATCTATTCCCGTATCACATGTCCAAAGTAATACGTTACTAGCATTGTTTTAATCTAATAACGGTCACACAGTCTCCCACAAGATTTCAAAACGCAAAGAAAAAATAATTGTTGGCAGCCCTGGGGATTCCATCCACTCCCGGCTTCTTTATAAAAGCTGCAGCACGGTCCAGTACGCCACAGAAGTAACGGAAGAGTCTAGCAGTCACATCTTCAGTGATATTTCATTGTTTGATTAGTGATTATGGTCATATGATATTCAAAAACGAGGAAAATAGTAAGTAATTTTTTTTTATTATTTACCAGTTATTTTAATTGTTTAAAAATTATTTTATCGATGCCAATTGAGGCAAAAAAGCAAAGCGATTATTATTATTTTCTTGTCAAAACTAATAATATTTTATGCGAAATATTTATCTAGTCATGTACTTATTAATATTTTTCCGAAAAAGAAAGATTGTTTCAATAAATCGATTTTGTGTAATTACCTTCTTTATATTACTTGTTGGCCATTACGTTTTTTGCACTACGTAAACTAATTTGATAATTTGTGAATAACGAACCGTTTGATGCGAAAAAAAGATAAACAAAAAATTTGCATTGTCCATTTGCGTGTCTGACACTTTATTCGCATAAACAAGTATAAAAAATATTTAAATACCCAAATAACTAACAAATAGTAAACGCCGTTTGCGTTTATGGGCGGCTGTTTTTGGGCGGCGACTCTCAAAGTTGGTCTTACGATTATGATTATGATTATGATTGAGGAGAAAATGTGTTGGAGGTACTCTTTTATTTCTTATCTCCATAAGGAAACTTTAGACTTCAGCAAAACTTAAAAACGATGTGTTTGGTAATAATAAATTAGATATTTCATCCAATACAATACAGTGACGAAGCGTGGATTTCTGTCGCCCGGGGCAAAAAATTATTTAATCCACCTTCTCTCTGTACCTACATGGTGTAAAATTAAATACGTTATAGGTATGTCTCACCAAAGAAACCCATAGGAGCATCGCAAATTTTGTTTGACTTTCCATACTAAATGCAATCAGCTGATCGAACGTTTGTATGACAAGTCAAAAAAAAAACTAATTTCCTATAGGTTTCTTAGGGTTAGTTGTTCAATATCATAGGTGAAAGTCCGACCACCAGCGGCTATTCAGTATCACTATGAAAACGACGTGCTCACGTGCCCGCTATGTGCGAGGATCTTCTCCAAGAAGATTGGCTATGTAAGCCACATGAGAGCTCATCAACGCCAACAACGGAGTTGAAGCAGTTGCCGTGGCCGAAATCGATCAGGAGCAATCATCATCATCATCATAGGTGTAATCACAAATTTTTATCACCAGTATCTGTGGTCAGAACTCTTTAGCAGCTCTTTTTTTGTGTGCAGTGATTAAAACAGAAACCGAGAGCGAGCGAGGCGAGCTCGACTTTCCTCCTTAGTGCAAATCGTTTGTAGCTAGAGCTCTTTCGTTACAGAACATATTTGTGCACCTAAGTAAAAGCTATGGAGCGAATCAATGAAGCTCGAAATGATAGTTATTAAAACAGAAGAGCGAGCGAAGCGAGCTCTTCTTTTCTCCGCTCTACGAACCGGTAATAAATAGAGCTCAATCGATATACAGGCTGGATTTTTGAGACGGGGCAGTAAGGGCAGGTGGTATGGAAAAAGATTTTTGCGATTTCTGACATTTCTAGTACTCTAACCTCAGTTCGTCCCATAGAGTTTATTAATCCTTAAAGAAACAGGATCGATTGACATCAAAATTAAGTGTTTGTGTAAATTGTCAATTTTCTTGCTCACTGTAATTTTTTTTTCAAAATGAATGCATCTCAAAATTTTTCAAAAAGTTAAAAATAGTCTCTGAAGAATGATTCGCTGAAGCTACAAAAGGTAACCGTACCTACCTGCCCTTATTACCGCCCCGTCTCAAAAATCCACCCTGTATATTTTGTCTAAGTTTACCACCTCTAGTAAGTGCCCACCCGGAATAACCAAAACTAAGTAGTAGCAAAGTGTTTGTTTTTCAGACCCATAATAAATCTGTACCTAATTATAATAACATTCTAAACTTGGCGTGGATGTAGGTACATTGAAGATATTTGCAAAAAAATTTATTGAGGGCGTGTAGAATACGTAATGGCATTGAGACCATTTTTAGAATATTTGTCTGTCTGTTAATCTTTTTGTCTATTTGTTTGTGCACGCATCACTTAAATACGACTAAACCAATTTGAATAGGGTTTTTATGGAAGCATAGGGCTTAGTTTGAACATTTAGGCTTTGTTTCATCGCAATCGGTTCTCTCAATCAAAAGTTATGAATATGTCAGTGATCTGCGCGTACGGAATCGCGAGCCCCGCTAGTGTATCTTTCTAATTTCAATATACTGAATATAAACTATTGTTCAAAATCTGTTTTTATTTTGTTACAGATTCTAACAATGATGCGCAAAAAACTGTTCTTGCTATTCTTCTTCATCCTGATTTTTGAAATGACTCTTTGCAGAAATGTTAATAAAACTAAGTTCGTAAAGTCATATCATAAAAAACACAATATCTACTCCAAAGAAAAGACGTATGATGTCCGTACAAAGAGGTCCCTTAACGAAGATGAAGTTAAAACATATCTATCCAATGCACACAATGAAGTGGTTACGAAATTCGAAGATAAAAAAAATAATATGAAAAGATTTGCAATTGAAAGAGAACCGTTTTGGGGCACAAGAGGGAGACGTGAAAGTTTAGAAGAAAACATGTTTTTTAGGGATTTAGCACATCCATTCCTAAATACAGATAATAACAATATTGGAAATAATTGTAACCATTGCTCAAAGTCAATGCAAAAACTTGGTGATATTAACAAACAATATTCAGATGAAAAACGAGAGGAATCAGAGTCTCCATTTTGGGGAAATCGTGGTAGAAGAAATTCGGATGAGACTGAAAATGTTGATCGCATTCCGCAAGATCCATTTTGGGGTGTTCGTGGAAGGAGACAAGAAAACGAACCTTTTTGGGGAACTAGAG
Source organism: Agonopterix subpropinquella (assembly GCA_922987775.1). Classification (NCBI taxonomy): domain Eukaryota; kingdom Metazoa; phylum Arthropoda; class Insecta; order Lepidoptera; family Depressariidae; genus Agonopterix; species Agonopterix subpropinquella. The sequence continues at coordinate 48,478,089 of OV277693.1, read as the reverse complement.
GACGAAAACAAGACGATTCACCTTTTTGGGGTAATAGAGGTAGGCGTGAAGACGAGCCTTTTTGGGGTCAGCGAGGACGGAAGGCTGAGTCAGAACCATTTTGGGGAAATCGGGGTAAAAGAGAAGATGACGATCCTTTTTGGGGAACTCGCGGGAGAAGACAAGAAACTGAACCATTTTGGGGTAACCGTGGGAAAAAGAAGGAAATAGATATGTATTCGAATATCGACGATAAAGAAAAAGAAGATATAAAAAGCTACATTCGTCATGCTATAAGTACTGTAGAACACAATATAGAAAATCTGGTCAGACTTAAAAAAAATGATGCCTTGCCTGTTACGTCGTTTTGGAAAAATTGGGGAAGGACAAGTCAATTGAAGTCTATTTTTAATGACGCCAGAGTGAAAACTCGGAAGCCGTTTTCTAAAATGTCTAAGATACAATTATTCACTGACCCTGCGGAATCGCGCACAGTTCTTGATAATAGAATATATGCTGATGAGCCACATTTCATTCTCGTGGAAAGAAGCAGTCGCTCTTCCTCTGAAGATGATCCTTTTTTCATTTCTCGAGGTAAAAAGGTTGTCGATTCCAAATTCGCTCAGGCTGCTAGAAATAGGCGTGGATCAATTGAAGAATTAGTAAAATCTGTCCGAAACGATCCTTATTATATTGCAAGAGGGAAAAAAAACTTAATAGAAAACGAGAAGCTCGGCAATTCGACTGAATTACATGAAAAATTACAAAAAGCCAAAGATCTTATCTGTACTACCTTGGGTTTCATAATGACTAGGGGTGAACATAATAAAGTGAAAAGAGAGATCGATGATAATGAAAGAGATAGAAGGACGATATTAAAGAAGCTCGCAGCGCAACTACAAAATGATCCGTATTTCGCAAGCCGGGGCAAGAAAAAGGAAAAGGCTTACGATGATGATGATAATTTATTAAGTTTTATTGGCGATGTGGCCGAAAAGTGTTATGATTAACGTTCTCAAACTTATCCATATAATTCGATTTTAAAATTATCTTTGTAAGCAAAATGTAAACTGCTTAATTCGCTGCCGATTTCGTGCAAAATAGATTAGAAAGTGATTGATACGAAATAATAATATACTTATAAGATCAAACATATTAAAAATTAAATATTTATATTTAGAATATAAGGTATGATTAATGATTAAAAAAAAGATCTGTGACTTCATAGTGTAAGAGATTTCGTACACATAGTGACTACAAAGTCTAGTAGTGGTATCTTGTGCAATTAAATATTATCATTGCCCAATTTAGTGTTTTTTTGTTTGATATAATTTTATTCCCCCACTATCGATAGTTTATATTAGGAGCGGGTCTCTGATTGATAAAAGAAAATACCTATATGAATAATACAAGTATTTAAAGTAATTATAATTAATAGTAAACTGGCGGCTAAAAGAAAGTAAAACTGTATGATATTATTCCTATTTTTTTAAATACATTTTAATAATATTTTTTTACATATGCAACAAATGTAAACAAATAGGTAGGTATGTCAGGTTATTATTAAAATAAATTAAGGTAGGTACTAAAATGCTCTTGAAAATTTCCTTTTCATCTCTCATACTCCAAGAGAAGGCCATTATTCATTCAATAAATTCTGTCTGTATATGCACCACTTCAAAATTAGTCCTTCATTTATACAGAATATAATAACAAAACCTAAAATCACAAATGTGATAAACAGCACAGAGTACTATAATTACTAGTAAGAAAAAACATCGTACGGTTTCGTAGTCAGACAAACCCAAGCTGCCTGTATGTTACACCTCAATTTTTACTCTCTCATAATTAGAACGTTATAAAACTAAATAAAAAAACGTAAACATGTAGGGAAAATACAACTTTATTGTCGTAACGGAATCGTATCGAATGCGACAATTGTGTATGAAAGAATAATGGAAGATTTGGACCCAGCCATTTTTAACGAAAACTAAAAGCCATTCAGGACGGCGGTCATAATTATTATAAACAGAAAAAATTAAGGATTTTTTTTAAAAACTTCCACTTCTCCAGAAGTCCGGATTCAAAAGTAGAAATTACTACTAAAATAGACAAATCGTCCAAAAAGCAGTAGCAAAACGCAACCACGGCAGCTATTTTCATCTAACATTATCACTGAGGTATTTTTGGTCGTTACGGAACGTATTTGGCTTGGTTAAACTGATAGTGTGTGATTCTGTTTTCTTCCATTATCATAATATGGTAAGGTTATCGTGTATTTTCATTAAAATAAACACAATGAATGCGTAGAAGATTGAGTGGACTATCTAATAAGAAAGATTATGGGTTTCCCACACTTGATACAAAAGGTATCACAAGGAGAAATACCTTTCCCTCAATTCTACACATTACAACCAATTTACATTTTTGTTAGCTTTGTTTCACTCTACACGTATTACTAAGTTTCATTCGTGTATGGGACCTCTTTGTGTGGGTCTCAAATTATACGGCCTTCCGCCAAACTTCTTTAACCAAAGCCTCTTGTCAGAAATAAAACTTAAATTTGCTGTCGGAGGATAACCTCCGTAATCGGAAACCGGATCGGAAATCATAAGATTATTTCCGATCCCTGCGCCAAAGTAACATTGAAAATGTATAAAATAGGTAAATTACAACACGCTAGACAATTAACTTTAGGGCAGACTCATAATCATAACTCATTAGGTACTGAAGATAAATAATAACAACTGCAAACAAACTCCTTCGTAATAATGTGATTCTGATTACGCACATTGAAACAGAAATGTAGAAGAGCGGGCCATGTTATCATAGTATAAATATCTACCTTTGATCGTATCATTGCTACCAAGTACCTAAATGAAAAGAAAAGTAACGATAATTAAGATGAAAAAAAACACACATAAATGAGTGCGACCTTTTATTATTCTGTACATAAATAAAGGATAACGTATTCATTGCTCTCATAGCATGAAAATAGACCGAAATTTGAGCATTATTCCAGATTTAAAGAAAGTAACATATTCTCAATTAGGTATGGAAGCTAAAGCATGGATCAATAATATTTTTACGCAATATAAATGTCGGTATAAGTAATCTGAATTTATTCACAGTTTGGGTAAAGCAGTTCACGAAATGTCTCACAACTTTGTGATATCAATAGTCAGCAACCGACAATACACCACAAATATAATATTTTAAATTGTACTAATGACCGTTAAATCACATTAATCTCGCTTAATTTATAAGTACAACTTAAATACGGTTCGAAGAGAGTAAAGAGTTTTAATGAAAACTTAAAAATACCTTTTAGGTACTTAAATTACATAATTTCCAATGAATAGGTACCTACACATCACAACTAGTTAAACAGCAATATTACAAAATGTGAACAATTAACATTTTATAAAGATTAATTAATTAAGATCATATTCTCTCTCAACAATTTAATAAACGGCATTGTATCAAAATCTTTTCTCTTTTATTTATATTAGGATTAGGTCTGTGTCGAAATATATTGTAGTAAGTATTCATCTATATTTGGGGAAGACTAATTCACCTGTTGCCAGGCGTTCATCTTGAAAAAAACTATTATATAAGTAGTTGTAAATGGCTCTATTAGCTCATATAATATCTGTAAGCACTTGCAACTGTCTAGATAGGTACATCAATATTTAGACACAATTCTATATAAAATTTCTATAATACTGTCTGTTTCAAGGACATGAATAATTTTGATAACATATAATTAACTTTACACAACTGTATGGTAAAAAGTTGTACATTATTTATCAAAAAGTAGAATGGTAGGATTAGGTATGTATGACATTTAATGTCTTAAAATAATCGTTAATAATCACAAAATAATACACACATGCAGGCTCGACATACAATATTTTCCGATTGCATCAATACTTGAATGTAATCTATACCTACTCTAACACAAGTATGATACGACCGGTCTTATGAAGTATTCAAACTCTTCGTGTTGGATTCCACCAGAAATACAAAACTCGTACAAAAATACTTACAAATCTGTTTTGTACTCACAACAAACCGCACATGGTTTGACTTATTTTGATGGATCTAAAATGAAATTACAATCACACGAATTATATTTTAAGATTATAATTATAAACATTTAATATTATATTTATTAGCATACATATGTTGGCATACATCAATGATTAAAGAAAGCTGGAATAATACTAACATTCACATTTAATATTTAATAAAAATATTAGGCTTCTCAACTTTCCACTATATCAGATTGTTCTAATTTAATTCCAATATTAAGCATACTCAAACATGAATGTTTCAAGAAACAATGGAGTATGCCTAAATAATTAATGGAATGCCTTGGGTCACAAAACACCTGGCATTACTTTGTCATTTGAAAAAGCAACCGACCTATAGTTACACAGTTCAACAAGCTTTAATCTCTTTAATAAAAATTATGTCGTTAACCCAAAGCAATGCAAACAATAGTGGAAGCCAAACTTAACATCAGTTCAAGAATTCTCCGCGACGCCTTCATTGCGAAAGCGTTGGATAGTGCTGCATCCTGAAACATTTAGAAATGTGTTCAAACTCGCCAAATCAGAAGATGGTTAGTCGAGTCCTCTCTACCGGCGTCTTCTGTCATGGTTGAACTTCTGAAATCTTCGTAGCCGTCACCGCCAGAAATGATCAGTGTCTCCACATTGTTCTGAGGGCTTTCAGCTTGCTTTTGAAGTTTTTCTGCGTTGGCAGATCGACGGCTCAGAGCTTTTGTTTTTAACGATGTCTGCGTTGGTTTACTCGGTTGCTTCGATGGCACTGGATTCTCAACGATAGTCAAGAATCTCACATGACCAGTATGTCCGTAAGTTATACCTGAAAACGATTTTACAAACAGGTTAGGTATTTTGAAAGGTAAGCAAAGTGAAAAGAGAACTGCATAACAAAAAGGTATGTTGCGTTCTAAACTTACCAGTGAGTTGAGGCATGGTGAAGGCGCCAGTACGTGCATTGGGTGAGTTGTGTAAAGGTGCAGTTAGCAATACTCCGGCACTGGTACCGACCCACAGAGTATCACAATGTGCCAGGAGAGCTGTGACGCGAAGACATGCCGCCTTGTGCTGACGTATTATATCGTCACAGCCTGAAATAAACGATTTGATTTGATTTTATGATGTTCAACACATCATCTTCCTATCCTTTTCCCATTACTTAGATACTGCGTAATAAATGTCGTACTCCTCCATTCATCTGTTCTATGCTTCATTTCATTTTTTACTCATGTCATCCTTCACACAATACATCCATCTCTTCTTTGGTCGTCTTCTCTTCATGCAGTCATCTACATTCGTAATATTTAATACTCGTGTTGTGATATGAAACTCATCTCTTCGCATCAATGATAATCGATCCGCGTAGTTTTTCTGTTAAGGGCGCTACTATCAAACTTTTTGTTATAATGAATGAGGAGGACATTGTGATAATAATACATGATATTTTTTGTTCGTATAATTTGTCCCTAAACAAAATATTTAAGACTAGCTTTTGCACACAACATCGTTGGCGTATCAAAATAGAATATATAGCCCATGGTCTAAAAAACAAGGTCTTCTATTCCCAGAGTGACACAAGCCTACGTCACAAAAAAATGGCCGCTAAACATGGTAAAAGGGTATGATGACGTAGGCTTGTGTCAGTCACGTGGTCAGTCACGTGGTCGGAAGAGAATACCAGGCGCAGTATATTATTGTACCATGATATAGCCTATGTTACTCAGAAATAGTTTAGTAGTTCCAGAGTTTACCCCGGACATACAAACAAACAAAAAATATTACCTCTTAATAAGATATACAAAATTAATTGTACAACGAGATACTGAAAAAAAAATTTGCCTCTGCAGGCTGGCATTGTCAAAAATGACAGCCGGTCGTGGACGAAGTTTGACATAAATTGAACAAATTGTTAACTGCCTACGCCAGCTCAGCAGTGCTGACAAAATGGCCTCTACGATCTGTACAGAATCAGCAATAATAGATCTCTGCTTACTTTGCGAATACTACAACCTATGCAACTTGCGGCATTGCTGAAATGCATACAATTAGTAAAGTTAACAGATGCATTTCAAATGTCTCGACAACTTACCATGCAACATCTTGGTGACGTGCGGAGTGATATTGATTTCGGCGAGTTGCTCGCGAGTAGTTGCGTTGTAACAGCGCAGTTGAGCCGCGTTGTGAAGGGACAACCATATTGACCCTCCGGCCACCGCCATGTGGCTTATAGGCTTCGATTCTGAACTTATTTGGAATGTTTCGTCCACCTATAAAAAGAAGAGTATAACATTTACTCCCTATACCATTAGCACGCTTGCATGCATAGCATATGCTCGCGACTATGTTCCCCGAGGATATTCTGAAGTCAAAGATATTCTGAAACCTCAGAACATTCACGTTTCACTAGTAGTACCGAAACTCTGTCCATTGTGATGGAGAGTGAGCCCGTCGCCACTTATAATGTACAGTGGATACAATACATGCCTCGAAATTGAAGCATGCAGGTTTCCTCACCATGTTTTCCTTCACCGAAAAGCCAGTGGTGTTACAAATCGTATATAAATTCCGAAAAACTCATTGGTACGAGTCGGCCTGGACGGGAACCATCGCCTCCTGCACGGTAGGCAAGGTTATTCGCCACTGGATCATTACGGCTTAATTCCAGGCTATTATTCCATTAGCTATAATAATCAAGCGGCTCCGGATGTACTGAACTCAACAGGAGTTCGAGTCTTTATCCCATAAGATATCTCAAAAGTTTTTCCAGAGAACCAGAAATGTGAAATCAAGTATCGATATGACAATACCTGCAAAGTATGCGGGTTGATAATCTTGATGGATGCGTGAGTGGCGCACCACAACTTTCCCCCAGACAGCAGCATACTGCCTACAGGGCCTGTGCCCGTACCCACGGAGATAGTCGATCGCTCCGTCCATGAACCATCTGGAATACCAAAAATATAGGTATTATTTATAAATTGATAGATACATACTCGTAGGTACAGTACAACCGATGCATTGACCGTCACGACCGATCTCGGGTGCAACCATATTTCTGTCAAGTATTATTGGCTTAGCTTAGGCACATTAACACACAACCATAATCCCCTTGGAAGTGGTCAGTAGTATAGCTACATTACTATATTATTAAGTGTTTAGATGTTGCAGGGCTTTTCTTAGCATTTTAAAGGTTTCGGGATGGAATGACGTGATAGTCCTATGACTTGATTTTCGATCCCAAAAAAACACGGCTTTTATTTGATTGAATCATTGATAAACCTAACTTTATAAGATCCAAAAGTATGGATAGAAGAAGCACATGGAGTATTATGCATTCTTGAATAAAAATAGTAAACGATAATGATATAATTACCAATATCTCTGCAATACACGACGAGATCACCGTTTCCTAGTGCAACAAACACTTTCCCCTCCACGAAACTGAAAAAATAAAAGTTATCGTAGCAATAATGAAACTAATAAATGAAGACAGTTAATTACGCAGTCGACAGTCATAATTTGGCAGCAGATAATTGTACCAATAAATACATTTTGTTGTTGTTATAGATTGTAGAATCCCACTGCAGGGCCTTTTGCCTCCCCTCACGAATAATGTGGAGAGGAAGTGGGCCATACTCCACCACACGGGCCCAGTGCTGTTTGGTGGAGGCAAGTTAGCAGTCAACTTGCTGTCAGATCAATTGATCATCTTCAAGACGCATTTTTAAACCTCTGACCTGCTTTAAAGAATAGTTAGTTACATCGACTTCTGGAACTACTCAGGATCAACTGCTTAACGTGCCTGAGGAAGCACGAAGGTGCTTTAGATGGAATACCACTGAACGGTCACCCATCCAAAGTCTGACCAGACCTAACGTTGCTTAACTTTGGTGATCGTTTCCAACACTAAAGCTCCGCTACGTATCGTCCTAGCCGCTACGCTAGCCGCTACGCCAACAAGTGCCTCTATATTATATTATATGTGTGGTATACAAAAAAGTATGGTAATGGATACATAAAGGATTTATACATATTATGAGGATAGGAAGATTTAAATAACAATATTCGCTTTAGCTTTTAAAATGCAAACATAAATGAAAGAAAATGTTTTAACGACCGCCAATGCAAAAAGAAACATTCGCATTTTTTATCAATATAATCTGTGAAAGGAATAAAAAGGACAGGATAATCAGTGGTAATATAATGAGGTACCAACAGATTAAAACTATGACTGCATTAATAAATAACTAAGTCTTCAACATTTTTGTTATACCTAGTCGTTTTAATAATTTTAATTGTTATGCAGGGTGTAGGTGACAGCCTGGCAAATATTGAAACAGTAAATTCAGACCATCAAACTGATCAACATTCACAATGCAGCCACCCCCAAAAAACATGAAAGAAAATCTGCTTTTTCATACAAGACAGCCGAAATGTATGAGCTGATTATTTCACGTTTCCTGAAGGTGCCTCCATAGTGAAAGTTGTTCAGTTTGATGGTCTGAATTCACTGTTTCAATATTTGCCAGGCTGTCACTGACACCCTACTCGTATCAGATACTGTAGAATTTTAATTGTCTTTGCATGGATCTGTGACAAACCCATATTAGAGTTTTAACGAAGATTATTTAAAAGCCAAATCAAAGAGAAACTCACACAATGGAATGAACACTGGAGTTGTGCTGTAGTTTGATCTTATTTTTCTTAATCCTGATGTTATCCAAGCAGTTGTATACGTGAATGCATCCATCTTCGGTGCCAAGCCACATCGTCGGTTGTTTTGCCGTTGTTCCACTATCTTCTGATGATTGACGACTAGCCGGTGATGACAAGGTTCCTGTTTAATATTGATGTATTGAACGTATTAAATTAGATAGATACGTTATTAATATTAGTATATTCTTGCGTCTAATAATGAAGTACTATATTTGTTTAGCATTCCTACAGTGTTTAAAGCCAAAATACTCTTTCTTATAAAGCAGAGCGAAAATTAAATCATTTGACATACTTTCAGTGGTCAATCTACCAATCATAAAATATAAATACTACATTGCTTAAAATTATATTAATATAAATAATACCTTACCTAATCAAACATGTGGAAAAAGAAAAAGAATGAACCAAAATAAAAAAAATAAAAACAAAAAAGACAGATGATGGGAGCTCAGACTACTGATAGGATACCGACCGTAGTTAGTTTCATCGGCATGGTTTAAAATATCTTTGAAGTTAAAAATTGTGTTTCCACACAAAATTTCACCTTGCATGAGACCATCTTTGTATGCAAAGTCAATCACTTTTTATGGTTCCGTACCCAAAGGGTGAAAACGGGACCCTATTACTAAGCCTACGTTGTCCGTCCGTCCGTCCGTCCGTCCGTCCGTCTGTCCGTCTGTCCGTCTGTCCGTCCGTCCGTCTGTCCTACCTATTTAGGGCTGTAACTTTTGAACCGTAATAGCTAGATAGTTGAAATTTTCTCAGATTATGCGTTATTACAGCGAATTTGTTAACAAGTAATAAAAATGCCAAAAATTTTAAAATAAAGGGGGGTTCTCAACAAGAAACTAGTTTTTATCAACGTTTTTTCTTCACGCTCTATCGTAAAAACGGTAATACATAACAAGCGTCAAACTTGGTGTGATTATAGAGCAAGCTCTACAGAATAACAACAAATACTAAAAACCGGCCAAGTGTGAGTAGGTCTTGCGCTAAAGGTCGGGTACAAAAAAAGTTTTTTTTCTAAATTAATAATGTTGTGTTCTGTGGTAGTGTGGTACGGAACCCTCGGTGCGCGTGTAGCCCGACTCGCACTTGACCGGTTTTTTTATTTCAATATTTGATTGTCAACCATACGTAGGTATCAAGTAAATATACAATGGCCCTTCTAAATATGCTGACGGTTCAAGAGGATGATCAGACCATCAAACTAAATAACTTTCCTAATGGGACTAATATATGTAGAAATCGAAAACATATTTTACGAACAGCAAACATACTTGACACAAATGATATCATCCAAATAGGGCCATTTTTGTTATGCACGGTGTCATAAAAATATATAGTAACTAATAAAAGTTTTCATAAACATAAATAACTAAAACTTTCTATTTCAACGATATATTTTGTCGGACAAACGAGATTTCTTGAATTTCTTGATGGATATTTTTGTTCCAAAATGAGAAAAATACGTCAAGCATACGTCTAAAATACTTTGAATATTTTAACACGAAACGACTTTATTTGTAGCTATTATTGCAATTGGTTTGTATTTCTATCATAAATGCGTATATAAAAGCTATAACATGCATATCACAATTTTCCTAAACCAAACCAAACTCCCCGTATAATATCTTGCACTACGAATAAGAATAACTTATTCGTAGATGTCATTTCTGGGACAGCTAAATTGGGCCTAAAAGTTTGTCAAATATTTTCAATTTCACCTCGTATACGCAACTAATTAAAATGTTTTGATTTTAATACATAATGGCAGTCAGCAAAAATCAGTGAAAAGCTTAAATGATGCAAAACAATTTTAATTTTAATCATATATATTAATATCTACTACAGCAAACATATAGTACGGTCGGCTACAGCTTTAAGTACATAGGCATGAATGTATTAATATCTAGTCAGTATCGTATTGAATGACTGTATACTTATAGCTGCACCTAACTGTACCATAAGCCATAAAGTTTACATTTAACTAGATGTGCATCGAGATGTGAATATTACGGTGGTTTGAAATAAAGCAGATCATGCAAAAGATGAGACCTTTACCTAGCATAGACCGTCCGTGTGCTAAGATGCGATAAAGTAGGGAGAAATTTATATAATAATCATATTATTACAAAAGTAAACTGTATACCTATAATTAGAGACAGACATCAAATTAAGATCAAGAAGAGATTGTTTTTATGTAAATATGACCAAAATTATAATCTACACAAGAAGAACACTAAATAACCATGGGGTTTTCGTAATTTCAAATCTACTTTTTTATCTACAATATGATTTGTAAAAATGTGATTATTATTTACCAGAATTGATGCCCATAGCCTGTTTGTCGACCGCAGGATTTGAGCTGGATTTCATGACGGGGTGCACTTGGATGTTTTGTCCAGTATGTGGAGTACTCAAACTCTTGCTGTGATTTGGAGTTAGTGTGGTATTCCGGTGGTTTCCGAGACTAGCAGAAAGGCTACTGTGCAGGCGGAGACTAGCTGTCTCTAAGCTTTTTTCGGATTGTGCATCTTGGTTTTCGCTTGTTGAAGATCCGTCGTCTTCTTCGTCGCTTGAAGATGAACTGCAAATGTAAAACAAGCCTTTGAATTATATATGTTCAAATAAATGTAATAGAACTATAATTCGAGTATGGTATAATATCAAGGTATTTAAATCAAACCTATCAAGTCTTATATTCTTGCAACTATCGTCAGGATCCGATATACTGATACCGGGCTTCACTGAACCTGTGTTGTTTATCGAAGAGGAACTTCTGAAAAAGTTAATTAACATTTATACTATCACGATTAAAACATTATACAAAACATGAGATGATTTATAATCATAACTCACGGAATATCCAATGTTTGTTGCCTCGTAAGGGCTGGGGCGGGTGGTACGCACGCAACGCACAATATCCTGGCATTGCATACCCCATTGCATGACGTCACTTGAGGCTTAGGGGACAGCGTTAGAACGCAGACTTGGCCCACGTAGCCGTCACTATTGCATACCTTTGGAAAAATGAGACGTTTTGATTTAATAAAAAAGATTGCTTTAATTATTTCGCTGAGCTGTTATGAAACTTCACGAAAATGCAGTAATTCGCAGTAGCATGAAAAGGATGAAATTTCGCGCAGCTTTAAACCTACTAAAGTAAGAAAAATACGCTTTAAAGTAACTCACCCACACGTCAGGAGACTGCCCTTTTGGTGGTAGAGTTGGTGCAGCACAAGTGAACTGCAATCCAGCCCTCGTCTTGCGTATTGGCACTGGAGAAAGAAATTCTGGGGCTGGTCTCTCTTGACCGTAAATACCTGTCACATGAAAAAACAAAATTATGTATGACAGCAGAGTGCTTTTTCTTTGAAACATAAACCATTTAACTAAACATACTTACATAATTTCTGTTTGGTCTCGTTTATGAGCTCCTCCCAATTACTTCGCTTATCAGTTTTCGGGAATATTATTGTTAGATTCTCCGGACCGTTCCTGCAAATTTAGATGTGTATTTTGACTAAATTACCTATGATCTAGGAAACAATTTTTCAAAAGAAGTGGTCTGTTAATATACCAAAAGAACTTACGAAGTGTTCAAACTAATCTCCATGTAACACAGTTGTGTATCACTGTTCTGCCTTTCTGATAATTGTCGGTTCAATGAATGTAGCATTTCTCTCACTATTTCTTCTAATTGTATATGTTGGGTGTGTAATGCTGCTACGTGTTCAGATATCTGAGTCAATGTGTTTACGTCCTCTGTTAGAGTTTCCACTTCATGCATTATCCTCCTTAGATTCTCATCTTTAGCTACAATAATAAAAACTTGTAATAAAACTGCAAGAAGTTTGAAAAACATTTCTTAACTATGTAGACTTAGTGCAAAACTTACCTTTAACAATTTCGAGATCAGCTAGCGATATCCTCATTAAAAGTTTATATTTATTTCCCTCCATTTGACTTGCTAAATTACTTTGGTATGTGCTAAAAAAAAAAGATAATAAATAATGTTGCCGCGGAATAAAGGCTTCATTTCGGCCATGAAATACTTACGGAATAGGTTTCTTTATTGTTCCCGTTCTTCTCTTTACACTCGTTATCAACAGTGTATCATTAAAAAGAAATAGAGCTCTGTCTTTAATGGTGCCCTGAGCAGAAGGCATTGCAACTGTTTCATTTCTTAGGAACACCCTGTCTGCTATCACCAGATTAGATAAGCCCTCAATCATTTGTTCCAAGTCCCTTAATGTTTGTTGCTGTTGCTCCAACTCGAGACTTTCTCGTTCTGTACAATTTATTAATTCCAGTAATTCATGCACCTCCTTTTGAGCCTCCAGGAGAAGTTTATGGTCTGGATGAGACTGATCTGTAAGATTTAAAGATTATGGTGGTAAAGTACATTTATTTATAAATGAAATCAATTACTGTGTTAACTATTTTCAATGAATGAAATTCTGACCAGGCCTGACACGCTCCACAGTTTAGGTACAATTTCCCTACGGAGGAGGCGCGACCCTTCGAGAGCAATTAGCTACCGGGTGGCGTATTGCCAAACTGTATACTACTACAGACAGGAGTTGCTCTGCAATCGATCATAGTTTGCTTTTGTAGATGAAGAGCATACTGCATGCCAGTACAGAGAGTGTCTGTGTTGATATACAGTTTGCTTTAAAACATCAGAGCAAAAAACATACGAGTACAGACTATCTGCTATCTGACTGCGGTCTGCTGTGGTATATAATATGGCATCTAAAGTTTAGCGCAAAATACATGAGAGTGCAGACATTCTCGGACACTTTCAAATTGATATGTTAATTATAATTGTAACCAAAAAAGTAATTGAGCATTTGCAATTAACAATTACAAAAAGTAATTAGTAGTTAATTACATTTTGCCCAGCACTTAGTAGTACTTAGTTTTTTAAATGTCCTAAATATTTATATATAATAATAAACCATAATTATAACTAGGGACCAGCTTTGCGGTAGCATTTCTCCTCTGCAACGTTACAAGGTCAATCATTCATCTGCATTTACATGCAATTCTATAACTTACCACTAAATGAGACAGCCTATCATTCAAACTAGTTATGTTTAAGGTTCACACGAGACTATTATTAAAATAAAAAATTTGAATCTGAAGTATTGGAAAAAATTCAAAGTTGCAGATTTCATGCTACGAGGTAGTCCCCCGTAAAAAGAAAATAATTACACGCGTAACTCTTCCATAGCAATATAAATTGTCTATGGGTTAAATTGATTACCTACCTCGCTAATGCCAAACCACCAAATCTACACTAATATTATAAAGAGGAAAGATTTGTACCTATTTTTGTATGTTTGTATGTTTGTAATGAATAGGCTCAAAAAGTACTGGGTCGATTTAAAAAATTCTTTCACCATTAGAAAGCTGCATTCACCCTGAGTAACATAGGCTATATTTATTGCTAGAAAAGATTAGACGTCCACCCGTGCGAAGCCGGGACGGGCCGCTAGTAATTAATAAATATGAAAATGTTAATACAACAAACAAATTGAAAATAAAAAAATCTATATACAGTATTGTTTTATTTCATGAGCACTACATTAAAACCGTAGTTCGATTAAGAGGATATAATTCGGAAAACGCTCCATACAAACGAAGTCTGATTTCATTTTCAATACCAATCAATTAAAGTCGATGCAAATTTTTTGACACGATCTAGAAACCAATATCTATGCCTTAGATTTGTCAGATTTCCATTCAAATATATATTTTCAAAATTATTGTGGCTCAAAGTTGTCCATATAATTCATAAATTAATCCTAGCATTGAAACTATACAGGATGTAAGGAAAAGTATCATGTCGAGTAGGTGGCGCTGCAATTTATTATGGGAACAGCTGTTTTTTTTTGTGCCGACTGGTGTACTCCCATAGTAAAAGTTGATCAGTTTGATGGGTAGAGTATATGGTTTAAAGGTTAATTATACTTTTCCTTAAACCCTGCGTATTTTAATGGAAATCTGACAAGTTTAAAGCACAGATGTTTGTTTCAAGATCGTGTCTAAAAGTTTGCATTGTCTTTAATTGGTTAGTATTGAAAATATAACCAGACTTCGTTTGTATGGAGCACGCTACGAATTATAACCTTTTAACATAATCAGAGAGCGAAATTTATACCTTTAAAAGGTGTGACAAACAAAGCATATTATCGATTTATTTATTTTTTTATTATTATTATTTATTTTTTAGCGTATTATTTAAAAGATTAGTTTAGCTCAGACTATCCAACTGAATTAATTTTCACTATGGAGACAAAGTCGAAAAAAATTAAAAAATTTGCAGTTTCTTACAGTTGAGTTGAGTTTGTACTGAAGTTTTGTATGAAACAGTCGATTTTTTTTGTTAATTGTTGTTCGATGTTTGCTCAATAGTGAAAGTTGTTCAGTTTGATTTTCTAAAAACTCCCTTTAAATATTACTAGGGTGTTTTTTTACACTCTATACAGATAACTCTGTACTCATATTTAATTTGCTCCAATATATTGATTATTTTAACGAGCAGAAAGTAACCCTGTACAGACAATGGGTTTATGTAAACCACAGTTTGCTTTACATAAATGCGAGCAAACTGTATATCTGTGCAGATTGCTCTGTACTCGTATGTAGTTTGCTTCAATATTATGGTTTTTTCAGCGAGCACAAAGTGATCCAGTACACACTATGGGTGTCTGTGGCAATACACAGTTTGGCAGTACGCTACCGGGTGAATAGTGACAGACGATCAGAGTAAAGAAGCTCTTATGCGTAGTGATTCAGTACGTTCTCGCCTGCACAATACACACGCTTGGTACTTGATTGTTGGTAATTAAAATTATATCCCAGGTGAGCTAGATTGCACTTTTTGTCGCGCAATGAAAGTTGCCAAGTATTTATTCTCATCACATCACTCTCCAAGCGTCCTACCTTCATTTCTTATTTATTTTAAGCTGTTTAGAAATCATATTGACTGCCCCCAGTTACAGAACAATTTCGAATCAGTATTTTTAGTAAGTATCTACCCTTAAATATACAGTTTGTAAGGAGAAGTATCATAAACTTTTAAACCACGTACTCTACCCATCAAACTGAACAACTTTAACTATGTAAACAAACCTGTCAGAACAAAAAAATAATCATCTGTCTCATACATTTGAATCGTGTATTGCAGTTTAGTATGGAGCAGCAGAATTTTTTTTGCTCTGACAGGTTTATTCCCATAGTCAAAGTTGTTCTGTTTTATGGGTAGAATATGTGGTTTAAAGGTTAATTATACTTTTCCTTACATCCTGTATATCCTATATCTAATTATGTACCTACCCTATTTTTTATGTTTTGAATTCTGTCAGTTCCCAATCTGTAACAGTGTATATAATATATTTAACCTCGTGTTTTGCGATACCTTTTTCTTCATGTTAATTGGTTTCTTGCATGTTAACAAACGTCTGTAATTTGTTGTACCAAGACTATAACTTTTTGTAACTAACGGGCATGTGATTGAATTTATGTAACAAAACTGTTATAGACCTAATAAATAAAATAATAAAAATTTAATATATTTTGTATTCTGCGATTTTAGTTTAAAGGAAGTAAAAGTACCAGGGCTGCCAATTCCGGGGAATTTCCCCGATTTTCGGGGAATGAGGGGTGCGTGCGGGGAGAGCGCGGGGAATGATTGAAATCGGGGAATTTCGGGGAATCGACTAATTAAAATAAATGTCGAACAAAGGATGTCTAAAGAAGAGGAATTGTTAAAATTCGAACCGAATCAAACTATCCTTAGACCGAAAATGTAGGAGAAATATAAATAATAAATAAAACTAATTGTATTCTACATATTTAAGTAGATTTTTTGATAAAAATTAGAAGACAAAGAAGCAGATAAGCTAATTTTGTGAAACATTAAACTACATTTTGCACGAAAAAATGCTTTCTTTTTGGATATTACAGTGCCGGGGAATGCATGATTGGAAATCGGGGAATTTCGGGGAATTGAGCCTACCTAAGCGGGGAATCAAGAAATTTACATTGGCAGCACTGAAAAGTACCTACCAGTGTGTTTAATCAGCCTCTGTAGTAGCAGCTTATAGCTCGGGAACTTCTGGACTGGCTTTATGAGTAGATTGTCTAAGGACAGCTTGCCCTTATGGTCCCGAGCCATCATGTCGAGGAACTTGGCAAAAGCAGGTCGAGACGCTGCTGCCGTCTTGATCGTTTCCTTCGCTTTCTTCAGGTTGTTGATAAAGGACATGTAGGTGTCCATCACAGTGGGTTTCGTAAACTGAAATTAAAACATTTTATGGATTGTAATGTTGATTTGTTTACTTTGTTCCGGGCGAGAATTGCTCTGAAAGTTGAATTGGTTCAACGGAACTTTAACTGCACGGCGCGGAGTTCACGGCTCCTGCTCTGATTACTGTGATTTTTTGTTTTGTATATAGGGTCCTTCTTAATATGCTGACACTTTTTTAAGGCGATGATCAGACCGTCAAACTGAACAACTTTCTCTTCGGCACTAACATAAAAATCGCGAAAAAAAATCAGCTCTTCCATACAAAACTGCAAACCTACTCGAGCCAAATGTATGGGACAGCAGATTTTTTTTTCGCGATTTCGATGTTGGGTTGGGCCAATTGAGAAAGTTGTTCAGTTTGATGGTCTGATCATACCCTTAAAAAAGTGTCAGCATATTAACATATGATTCGTTTATTAAATATGATATTTTAGTTTTTCACTGAGAATGATTTATGTCGGATGAATTTTACTTTCCTAACTAACCCGACCAGGTAATTAAAATAATGATTTCGACGAATGCCTGAGGAGTTTCTCGTACCTAACTGTGTTACACGTGCTGTTTAAATAGGATTTAGATAATTAATTCATCGAACTCTATTCATTAGATCAAGCATTGTAAAATTTATAAAACTCTGGTATAATGAATATCAAATAAAATGCCTTTGATTAATTGATTAATTATATGTCAAGATAGAACCTCACGCTTCTAACGTACTAATGAGCCAACTTTCTTAGGTTGGTGTGCTTGAGGCGTCATACAACTTATTTATGTGTGCGTGAATAGTGAAAGGGTTTATCAGCCTAGACTTGGCTGATATTTTATTCGACGCGATCGTAGCTTCGACTGTCTATGACTATAAAAGCAAAATAAATAGGATATTGTTATCAAAGAGAACTCACCACTTCTAAAAACACGTCTCCAACTTTCTGTTGCAGGTCCCATTGTTCAAGTCGTATCCTCAGCTGTTCTAAGAAGACTTGGTGTACGTTCAGAATCCCAGGTACTTGGTAGAAGATCTCGTCGACGACGAATGCGTCGAGAAGACCAGCGTTTTCAGGACTTTTGAGAGGTTGAAGATATTTCTGGAAGTTATAAAAAGATTGCACTATAGATATTGCACTATAAGACGTATAGTCGCAGTCTCAGATTCTATTGAGGCGAGAGAAGGCATTAGTGAAGTAGGTACCTAGTAAGTAAGCTTTAAAGTATATAACTTGTTAAATAGAAACCGAGTAATAGTAGTATTCTAAATATCAAGTCTTTTCTTAGAACAGAAGTAAGCATCTATTTTGTTCGAAAAGGTGTGTTTCACCGAAGCGAAGGGGGAAAACTTTGGTGTTCGAAACGATCATCGAAGTTAAGCAACTAACACCATTGCACGACTTTGAATGAATGGACATTTTTGTGCTTAGTGGTACTTAATCTGGAGTGCTTCCGAGCTTCGAAAGGCATTATAAACAGTCACTGTTTGACGTGCCTTCCGACTAATCCTGGATACAGTTAAAAAGTTAAGCCGTAAAAGCTGGGCCACACAGAATGCAGCTGCAGGCTGGAACGGAACAGCGATGAAACGGCTGCGGAAAAGCTCGTGTCACACAGAGCCTGCAGCTGCCGTTCCGCAGCTGGTCGGGCTCGGTTCTGCAGCCGGTCCGTCGCCGTCGCTAGCTGCATCAGCAGTTTGATGTCGTATTTTGATACTCACATTCTTCCAAAATGGCAACGAGTGTGGAGTGTGACAACAGCACTTTTTTTTAATCAATTTTTCTAATTGAGCTCATCTGATGAAGCAGAATTGTTAGTTTTCCTTTGCACATCAGAGCCAGAAATCAAGTAATAATACTTTGGGTTCACGAAATCAGTACTTAACGAGGTGAATTAAGTGAATGTCATCGTTTATAATATTTTCTCTTAATTACTACCCTTCATAAGAGTCAATTTTTGTAAATAAATACAACTGTCACATGCTGCAATGCAACCGCGCATTCTGTTTGTAATTCGGGCCGAGCCGGTCGGCTACCGTTCCGCAGCTGTTCTGCAGCTGCGCCGAACTGTATCTAGTGTGACACCTCGACTGCGGGCCTGCAGCCGTTCTGCAGCTACACTCTGTGTGCCCCAGCCTTAAGTACTCGTGAAGCCAAAGCCAAACTAACTGCGCAGCAACTTCAATAGACCGAAGTACAGATCGCGCAACCGTTTATGTGCGGTCGGCGAAAATGATAAGAGATTTTCCTGTAGGCCTCGACCCGGACATTTGAACTTCGCAATTGCGTGAACATTTTCGATCCAATGTAAACTCTATTACAATGAAGTTCGGACCGAAACGGTCGCGATATATGTATAGAAAATCGAATGTCCGGGTACAGGGCCTTGTTCTTAGGGATTTTCGGAGTTCTTAGGGAGTTATGATAGATACTCTTTCTTATACTGTGGTTATGACGTACAAGACGACTGATCGAGCGCCTCTATAGGTTCTTGTTCTTAGCCTCTACTTCCCTCTGCCAAATAGATAAGACCCGAAATTTAATTTCTGCACATTCAAGGTCGGAAACTTATTATCGGATTAGTATAGAAAATAGAATCTAACTTCGTTTGTATGCAGCGCGCTTGCGGCAACCTTTAATTAATATCTACTGTACGAAATTGAAGCGTATCAGACGAGACGCAAACTTTTAATTTTAATAAAAACAGCAGAAAATATAATTCAGAAGTACTTTTCGCGGGCAAATGCCCCGGGCGGCACTTTACTAGGGGCGGCAAATTCGGAAATAATATTCTCCTCTTATACTGCTTCTAAACCACACAACGGATTTTGATACGTTTTTACTGTCATGTAAAGAATTTCTCAGTATAATTATTATTATATACCACCCGGGCGAAGCAGGGACGGGTCGCTTGTTAAATATAAATTACATAAAATGAGAGAGAAAGAAAAAAGTGAATAAAGAAACGCACTTTTGTGGAAATAAATGAAACTTGTAAAAAAAAATACTGCGCATTCTTGTTTGCAATTTCAATTTCCTTACAAATTGTGTTAATAAAAATACAAGACTTTTTGTAAATAAGCTTTCTTCTGTGGTACAGTTGTTTTCCAAGAAACAAATTATTCATTTATGAATGAAAGGAAAGCAGAAATAATCGAACCGTAAAAAATAGAATGCTTTTATTTTTAATCTTGCAATAACATCTCATTGTTGGGCAATTCGGCATAGATTTCCCTCAAGCTTCTGCAAGTTCCTAAGTCGTTCCGTCAACACTTTCCTACAACTACCAACCTGCTTTTTAAAGTATCCCTTTGTATTTTAGGGAACTGGGTATTTTTGTTCAAAGGACTACAATTTATTTTAAATGTTATGTTATCTTTTTATTTCTCCTAATTTTCATATTTTTATTACGTTTTGTCCATTGTACCTTAAACAGTCTTTTTTTATTATTTAAATGTTGTTGTATTAGAAATTAAGTAATTTGCTGTTTGATAACCAACAAAGATAAATTAAATTAAAATAAAATAATTCATATATTATTATGCAGAAGGGAAGAGTAAACCCATTTCGAAAACCAAATGAAACAAAAATAGTTATTTGTTATAAAAGAGTGAAAAGTTGCTTTTTAACCGCGTGCTCAATTTTGATTCCCACGCTAACGCACAGGAGTCTAAAATTGAATCACGAGCACAACGAGTGATTCAATCGTTTGAATTATGAGCGTTAGCGAGGGAATCAAAAGAGCACGAGGTGAAAAATCTTTGCACTCGAGTGCAACACGTAACTTTTCATCCCACCTCAGCGAGGGAATGACGTGAAAAGAAAACGGCGCGCGCAAAGCAAATTAAAATAAATTACCTACATCAACAAGGTTCCGAGTCTGAGTTTTAAACAAATTAAAAAATGTTGTATGACAAATTCGGCACCATTTTGAATTCACAAACTTAGTGCACACGATGTTCTAAATTCAATTTAATTTATCCTCTAGCCGCTAGAGTCCATCCATACCATCCAAAAACTCCTTCCGAGATGACGAAAATGATTTGAGGAGACCTGGATATCCTCAAAGTTAAGTTTGGTATCAAAATAAATAATATCTGAAGAAATGCTCCTAGGTCAATAAATATAAATGATTAGGAATAGCAATTTTGTAATATAGCCCAGTCATTTTACGGTTTGAGCCGGGACTAATTACTAAAAGCATTTTTTTTTTCGCTATAGTATTGAAGAGCCAATTTGAGCTCGGCAGCTTATGCAGTTCGGAAAATTAGACAGCTCACTGATATAGCCACCTACTGCAAGACTTGCATACTTCAGCTACTTCCACAGTATCATGTCTTATGGTATTTTGCTGTGGGGCCGTGCTACAGATGTTGAGGCTATCTTTATCCTTCAAAAGCGGGCAATTCGAGCCATTTATAATCTGCGTTGTCGAGACTCACTACGAGATCTTTTTAAAGATATCATCAGTATTTTGACTTTCTACAGTCAATATATTTACGAAAATATTTTATATGTTCGGAAAAATTTGTCTCTCTTTCCCAAAAACAGTGACTTTCATAATTACAATACAAGAATTAAAAATAAATTAGTATTCCCACATTTTCGACTCAGTAAAGTCAACACATCTTTCATGGGGCACTGTATACGCTTTTATAATAAGATACCAGAGGATATTCTAAACTTACCAGACAAAAAGTTTAAGTTCCATGTTAAACAAGTCCTCTGTAAAAAAGGTTACTATAAACTCGATGATTATTTGAATGACCAAATGTCTGGTCTTGACAATTTTACACTATGTAATGCAATATTGCATTTTAATTGTACTTTGTACATTTTGTTTTGTTTAAAAGATGTGTGTTGTAGAGTTTCTGGCCGCATCTTCTCTCAACGGAACACCTTCCGACGCGGTGGTAGAGTCTAAAAATGACGTCAAAAAGCTATCTATATGATATTATTTTGAATAAAAAATGTTGAATTGAAAAACATTTTGAATTTGAATTGAATTTGAGCTTAGGAATTAAATGTACCAAAATTTAAAAAAAATTACGTCTGCAACAGTTCCAATTTTAAAATATATATATTATCTCGTTCTAAAAAACCTGATGATAATTTTTTTTGCACATATTTAAGGCTTTATCATCATACATACTTCAAACATTTTTGTCTACTTAGAAGGTTTTGAAAAATACATTCGTATTTTCTAATAAATACCTCATTTTTTTAATTTTAATGCCTATTTAATTGATCAAAAATAATGTATATTGTTAAATCTAATTCAAATGAGTGCATTGGTTGGTATTAATATTATTAATTTAAAAGCCTTCTGGGACACACAATTTCGATTTCTATGTTGCGTAGCAATTTTTTTTTATATGGTTTAGGATTGTATTTTTGTCACGCAATGGTGCCAGTTACAGTTTAAAATTCCAATTAATAATTACTCCCTACCCCGCCTAACAAAACTCTGTAAAATGACTGGCCTAATATACCTGAGAGTTAAGCAATGACTCTTTGCCTTTAAAAGCGCTGGACTCAATCGACAGGCGTGCCAGGAAGCTCATAGGTGATCCAACCTCGGTGGCGAAGCTACAAAGTCTTGAGCATCGTCGCAAGGTAGCCTGTCTGTCTGTTTTTTATAGGATACATTTCGGAGAGTGTGCGACTGAATTACACGATCTGATACCACCGTCTCCCTTTCATCTGCGGGGGACGAGACGCAGACTGGGTTTCCACCCCTATGTCGTTGACCTACCAGCAATTCGCACGAAGAAGTTTGCTTCTTCTTTTATAATGCGCACGGCTAAGGAGTGGAATGCCCTGCCTGCGGACCTGTTCCCTGAGCAATACAACCTGGGCCTCTTCAAGGCGAGAGTGAATAGGCATCTTTCTAGGTAAGCATGCTACATCTTCGGCCTCATCATCACTCAACATCAGGTGAGATTGGGGTCAAATGCTTACCTATCACACATAAAAAAAAAAAAAAAAAAAAAAAAAAAAAGCTCGAAGCAATGTTTGGTATTTGGATTTGATTACCAAATAAAAATACCAAAACGGTGGAAACAAAAACATCGAGGTTTGGTTTTCCTTTTTAACCGACTTCAACAAATGGAGGAGGTTCTCAATTCGACCCGTATGTTTTTTTTTTTTTGTATGTTTGTGACATGATATTAACTCGTCAATTATGAATTGATGTTGTGATGATTCCTTTTCAGTTTGGTAGATCATACTACAGAGGTTGTCCCACATAAATTTTATCGAAATCAATTGAGAATAGAATATCACGATAATAATAACATAAAGTTGTAGGAAAACTTTCTCCACCATTTCTAAAGTGACAGTCGTTTCCTCACAGAATTTCAATTTCAACATTTAGAAAAATAAATACTATAACGGCCAGGATTATTTAGTGACAGAAATATATACTATCTTTTCCATGGCCGATTTTCAAATCAAAAGTTGCAGTCAAAGAGGTTGCAGTACATAGACGAAGAATTGTAGGTTGGATGGGAGATGTCAATCAATGTCAATGTCAAGTATGTAAATAATAATAAATATTAGATTATAAAATCGATAAATAAAATACGATGAAACTGGAAGATGTAAGTATAATATAAAACTAGTGATTACTTGCTCAATGATATAAAACGCTATAAACGAGTTGTGATAGTAAGTATCGATGATTAAAATGATGATGGTAAGTGGATGGTAAGCATAATAGATGGTAGATACCTACGCTACAGTCGAACTAAAGTATTTCAGCCTAGGATTTCACCACACCACTGAAAATTTTAAAATTAAAAAATTTTAACAAAAAATTAAAACCGACTTTAAAACTAAAAAAGGACAAAAAAATATTCAGTCGATAACTTTTACGTTCGCATCTATAAGAATATTAATTTGTTTTGTTGGAGTCGGTGTCAAGCCAAGCCAAAAAATGTGTGCAAGCCCAGTTGCGAATCGTACCGGCTTGGCACCGACTCCGACAAAACAAATTAATATTCTTATAGATGCGAACGTAAAAGTCATCGACTGAATATTATTTTGTACTTTTTTAGTTTTGAAGTCGGTTTTAATTTTTTGTTAAAATTTTTTAGGAAGTCTGTTCGTAGCTATAGCTTATAAATGTTAATAAGTAGGTAGGTATACCGTATTAAAACTCCCTTCAGCAACATGCGTCGTCAAAATACAGAACCATTCAGAAACATTCGACATCAAACACCGACCCTATAGCCGTACCGTATTTATAATATAGAATTCACTGTTCATCATTTGGTCCAAACTTTGTCACTTCGGAAACTAAGAGACAAAGTTTGGATTACATTTATGTAAGACTGTCAAGTAAGTTTGTACCCTCCTCATAAATTAAATAAAGTGTACTTGATAATTTTGATAAGACTTCATAATTTTAATTATTATTATTAGATCTAAAATAGCTTCATTATTTTTTTATTTAACAACATAAGTATCCATTATAAGATAATCTTCATGTTGGAATAGGTTACTTACTGGTTTTAAGTCGAGAAGGTATTTTCATAAATTTAGATTTGTTTTAGGAACCAAAACTATCTTAAATATTTTGTATTAATTTCCCTAGGTTCGCAGTTCTTCTTGATGAATGTTTTCTACTTTATCAGAAATGCAAAAACTGTGTATCTGTGAATAAGTGGATTTCAAATAAAAGAAAATTTGTGATATTATAATATCTTGTCTGATATTAGGTATATGTATTTAGCAAATTACGAGTTACATTGTTGATCCTGGCTTACAGAAGTTACCGCGGTGGGAATGTGTGGTGGGCAAATGGCCGATAAAAAAAAATTACATGTTACAATTTGTTATAAATCCATAGTAGATGAGGTGTACATCCATAGTAGATAGAAACCCCCTAATACGGATAACAAATGTCATTTAGAAAATGCCAACCTATAATAAAGCTAGCACTAATCAAGTTCATTTTACCATAACGAGAAATAGCGCTGAAACTGCGACGGAAGAACGCACATTAGCTTAATCATGCAATAAAACTGTGGAGGTAATTAGCAACAGAATTATCTCTTCTTTGGCTACACGAGGGTGACTACAGTACAGGGTGTAACATACATTAGGGGGTGCTACAGACCAAACTACCAACAAACGCAAACATTTAATCGCAAAAAAAAAACACATTTGGGTCGAGTCAACAATGACGTTTTATATGGAACAGCAGTTTTTTTTTTTGCGATTTCGATGTGACTCCATTGTGAAAGTTGTTTAGTTTGATGGTCTTGAAGCACCCCATTTAATATGTATCGCATTTAATTTACTCTACGAAAATCTTGTTTTGAATTCCGTAGCAATTAAAAAAGTATAAGGCTTGAAAAATGAAACGTAATTTCGGACGTCTCCGAATTGCACTTAGCCGGTTTTTCAGGTACATGAGCGGGTCTCGTAAATCACTTTGGATAAGGTTATACAAAAGGGCAACGCACTTTAAGGTACTGTGCTGAGGTAAACATGGATATTTCAGTCTGTTGAGCGAAATGTTTTTATGAATTAGTTGTGTGCCTGTATATTGCAATTATAACACGTTAAATAAGTATACAGGGTGTAAACGTGTTACATACAGACCACCAAACTGAACAATCGTGAAAAAATCAGCTGTACCTACCATAGAAAATGTCAATGGTGTTGGTTACTCGACCAAATGTATTGAACAGCTGATGATTTTTTCGCGATTTCGCTGTGGGTCCCATAATGAAAGTTGTTCGGTTTGATGGCCCAAAGCGTCCCATAAAGTATGTAACTTTGTATGATAAATGGGCTGACATAACCTCAGGGTGTTAAAGCTCCAAAAAAAAAAGATAAAAAAAAGTATGTAACGCATTTAAGTTAACACCATGTATAGCGCCAACTCAGTTTGTTGCTCCCTAGCACCATCTTAAGTACAAATATACCGCATATAGGTTTACACCCTGTACATGTAGTATGAACTAATCTTGTAGAGTTTCAGCCAACAGATAGCATGCATATTTCAGCCAGCTCAACATAGATTTGTTTTTTGTATGAAAACGGATTTTCTGAGGAATAAAACCTATCTAGATTAACTCCGAAGATGCCGAGCAAAGATTGATTGCCCATGCACATACAAGAAAGATAAACTAGAGTTCCTTTTGAAGTACGTTTCAGTTCGAAACTATATAATAGAGTTACGTAGTAAATATGCTATAGACTTACTGACACTCACGGCATTCGTAGGAATAGGTGTTAATTTAATACCATTTGTGAAAACCATCAAGTAGCCTAGTCTGTCAACACCTGGACGACCAGTGAGGGTGAGATATGGATAATAAACTGCGAAGCATGGCTGAAAGATGGAGTGGAAAATTTGCGAGGGAAAACCCGTTTGAATAGGGTTGGGAGTCAAGGAATTTTGGTTTTTATTATTTACACAAAATAAACTGCTATACGAGGCGTAAGATCAATTCTTGGAATATTTAAAGGAGTGGTTTAGTTAGACCATCAAACTGAACAACTTTTGCAACGGAGACAATACGTCGAAAAAAAAGAAAACAAAAATCGACTGACTTTTTGTCGAGTACTTAGGCTCTGCGCAGATTTGAATATATTTTTTCTCTATGTTGGCTACGTAGTGAAAGTTGTTCATTTTCTAAGTCGTCAGTTTAGACTAAGAAACATACGTACTGTTTAGGGTCTAAATCCTTCTTAACCTTAAAATAATACAATTTTGGTAGGTTTAGGTAGGTATGTGGGGTTTCCCTCACTTGTGCCCTGCAGTGTGACGTAAGTATACAGGGTGTAAGGAAAGGTATCATTTACCTTTAAACCACATATTCTACCCATCAAACTGAACAACGTTGACTATGGGTACAAACATGTCAGAGCAAAAAAATCTACTGCTCCAGACTAAACTGCAATACACGACTCAAACAAATGTATGAGACAGCTGATTATATTTTTGTTCTGACAGGTTTGCAACTTTGCAAACACGTCAGAATAAAAAAAAATCTGCTGTTCCATACTAAACTGCAACGCCTAGTCGACTCAAACGTATGGAATGGCAGAGGTAGTACAGCTCTTCTGTTTTCAATTTTAACATAGACATATTACATAAACTCACAACTTTCGGGTGGTGAGAAACTTCACTACAACTACTAATCATATTTTACGAAACTATTAGTACGGTTCAGTTTTCAGTGAATACCAAAATATTTAGATTACTTATTAAACTTTTTTATGTTTTGTAGTTGTAGCAAGGTTTCTGAACACCCCGCAATGGATTATGATTCCGCGTTTAAGCACATAAATGTATATACTGAACTTTTTTCGAATTATTAATTTTAGAGAATTTCAAAAACTATATTAAATGACAATTATGATTATTCATTAAAACATATTATTTTTGTTATACGAAAATGATGAAATCCTTGTGTTGGCAACCCTGATATTTCGTCGAGTCCATTAATAAAATAAATTTGTCACTCCTCGGTTAATTTAGGGCACATGAACGGACAGGTTGACTTATTATCATAATTTTACGATGTACTTGTTATTTAGTAGGTATATAGTCACCAGAATTTGGAATCTATAGGCAGAAGCAAATAACGTACCTACAACGAAAATTATTTTGAAAATTTATCCTTTGTTGTTATGTTATATATAATTTATAATGCAAAATATGAGGTGTCATGACATGACTTTAGAGCTTCCGCCTGTGAGACTGTGTCCTGTAGCATGCCATATGATAAAGCGACAAAACTAAAAAACCTTCCGCACTGACTTCATACGCAAAGTAACAAAGACAGAGAGAGGCACGTCTCGATTCTTGTCATTTTCTCGGGGGTGGCATGCTAGGCCCCAGTGTTGAAACGGAGGGACCAATTTTTATTCGAGTTTTTTAATCGATGTATCTGCTAGTATGTTCGTTTCACCACTTATTAAATGTCACGTTGCAAGTTTTGCCGTGAGCTGTCTTTCGCGTGGTGTTCGCGCGGATCGCGTTTGAGCTTGCCAAGGGGCTCCTCAACCGTGCTTTTCTTAAAAAAACAGGCCTTTGGCCTGATTGGGATAGAATATCGATCCAACCACAAACTATGGTTTTAGATCTTTATTTCTCATTAAGAATATACCTACATATTCACTGACACATGAGAATACTTGACACTGGATGCTACTGCACAAGTTAAGGTCCGATAATTTATAAATAACATAAAAAGTTTTTTTTTAACGTAGGCCTGTACAGCCAGCATAGTAGCAATAAATTGTATACACTTTTGTTCTACGTCGTAGTACTAAAGTGTATATAACTGGTACCATAACGTATTTAGACTTAAAATGGTTAAACAACGGTGTTTGAAAAATAAAACAAAGTTTAATAATTTCAACGTATACGTTGATCGTATTTAAATCATTATGATGCTCTCATATTAGTAACAATAAATTTTAGTAACAATACAGACTACTGACACGCTTACAAACGCGCGAACTTCCACCAGCTCTCAAATATACACACACACACACACACACACACACACACACACACACACACACACACACACACACACACACACATACACACGCGAAACATACGCACAGACCACAGAATTAATTTAAGAATTACTTAACTAGTTGTACTCTTAAGCTTTTATTTCTTTTATTTTGTTTTCTTTTTTTACTTTTTATTTTTTCTGATCTTCCAAAGGCACAAACTATTACTGATTGTAACACTATTAAGTTATTGTACTATTTTCGAGAGGAGAGACCAGGTCTTCCAAAGCAAGGGCAATGCCTAGTTTGAACTCCTGTCTCCCTTTACAATATTAACTAGAACCTGTATTCTTAGTTTTACATATTTGTATTTCGTTGTATTTATGGGAGAAAAATAAACATTATCTTATCTTATCTTATCTTATATTATCAGTATGAGCAGCTCCATTCCAGATAGGGGCGAAAAGAAGGTAAAAAAGATTCTTTATAGTACACACTTTAAAGAAATTATGAATATTGTATCAAACAACAAAATGGCGATGTTGAAAGACCTAAAGAAGCAGTGGTGTGCACATGTGGTTCGCCTTTGTTTCAATGAAGCTTTTTTAAAGACTGTTATGAAAAAAATCCGTCAGGTGGCGCTAGTAGTAGCCATATTGACAACACGAAAAAAACATCTTTACAAATTCTAAAAAATTGTACTAAAATTATTACGACTTCATTTAAATCGTTATGATCGTCATCGTATTATTTAATGTATGAATAAATTTGTCTCTAAACTTAGAAATCTAGGAAAATACGTTTGGCAAGCATTAGTTTATTACTGCGGCAATTTTTTTTAACCGACTTCAAAAAAAGGAGGACTGTCTGCTGTTCAGTATGTTCTGTCTGTATGTTCGACTGTATGCATTTTTTTTTATGTGTGTTCACCGATATTTTCGTCAATTGTGAACCAATTTAAAAAATTCTTTTTTTGTTTGAAAGGGTCCCGAAGGGGTCCCATTTTTTTTAACCGACTTAAAAAAAGGAGGAAGTTCTGTGTTCGGCTGTATCAATTTTTTTATGTATGCATTTTTGGAAAAAAAAATGTTACAAATTTGAGTTTGCTTGAGATATTTTAAGTGATATTAGCTGATACCGACTTGATCAATTTTAAGATGTCTTTTAAGGCTTAAGAAGAACTCGTTTAATACGTCTTGAAAATCGATTGTCAGCGCGGTTTATTAATACGGAATAACGGACATTAGTGAGCACCGGTGGCGTAGCGTGGGTGTCTATCCCCCGGAGCACAGACCGATTTTGCTGCCTCCTTATCTTTATAAGAAGACCTACGTTAAACATAAAGGAGAGACCGAAGCGACCGAAGCCAGCTCGAAATTTTTTAGCACAACCTGTTCGGCTTGTGGTCAGACATCTTTAGGTCTTTTGGCTGTGTACTATTCTTAATTTACATAAATGATTTACCCAAAATATTAGACATAGAAATATTACTGCCCGTTCTTTTTGCTGATGATGTTTCTATTCTAATAAAATGTAAACAATCCAACAATGCAAATGCTTTACTATACAATACTTTAAATACTATAACTGATTGGCTACATAAACATAACCTTGAGATAAATTATACCAAAACTAAGATAATACAATTCAGACCATATAGTAAATTACCCTTAAAATTAAACTTAAATTTTCATAACATAAATATAGAACAAGTCAATACATTCAAACTACTGGGCATAATCATAGATACCCATTTAAATTGGAAATCTCACATAGAACAAATTAAATCTAAACTATCAAGATTCTCTTACGCCCTCTTTGAATTAAGACACAGCACAAACTTAGAAGCCGCTCTATCAGCCTACTATGCTTACGCATATTCTCAACTCAAATACGGAATAATGCTTTGGGGCAATAGCACAAACATACAAGATTTATTTCTAATGCAAAAGAAATGCGTCAGAATATTAGCTCAAATTAAAAATACAGACTCATGTAAACCTTATTTTATAAAATATAACATATTAACACTTCCGGCAATATATATTTATGACGTATGCATGTTTACTTTTAAAAATTTAAATTCATTCACAAAGGTACAGGACACTCACAACCGTAACACCCGACACAAAGATAGATTATACCTACCACAATCTCGGATCAAAATGTTAAACTGTAGCCCCTATTATATGGCCGTAAAAATATTTAATAAGTTACCTCAAAATATAAAAAACGAGCACAATGTTAATACGTTTTCAAAAAATTTAAAAAAATATTTAATTTCTAAATGTTTCTACTCTCTACATGAGTATCTTAACCCATAAGAATAAAAATGTAGACTTTATCACTAAGAATATTATTTAATTACGTATGTTGTATAAGTTAAAGTTAATTTTTTTATTTGAATAGGTACTGTCCTCTTTCTTTAACTCCTTTTGCAATACCTTAAAAGGTCGCTAAGTTGTAAGTGCACTGTAATATTATTTTTAAGAACATATTGTACACTTAGTATGCAAAATAAACTTTTGATTTCATTTGATTTGATTTGATTTGATTTGGTTTTGGTTTGGTGGGGTTGGTTATCCATTCAAAAATAGACTTTACTCTGCTCTACGAATTGGTTATACAGGTTGTTTATGGTAAGTAGTTGCATTACTAAAAGGGGTGATACTCATGATACTTAACAATTTTACCTAAGAAACCTAAATAAAATTCATAAAAAATTTTTTGGTCTTCCTACAGTAAATGCAAGCAGCTGATCCAACATTTGTATGAAAAGTTGAAATTTTCATACAAACGTTAGGTCAGCTGACTGAATTTTTCGGATTTCCTATAGGTTTCTTCAGAAACGTATTTCAGTGCCATGGGTACAATCACACCTTAAAGTAATGCAACTGTTTAACCTAACACCCTGTGGTTCAGTCAGAGCTCAATCAATTATTATTTTTGCCACTTCTGGTAAAGTGCCGCCCGGTGCCCGGGGCATTTGCCCCCCTCGCTATGCTACTAGTGAGCACATACATAATAGACGTTTTCTTATTTTTCCATCAACTCCGATAGTGTGAACTAAAATGTGCCTAAGTATGTGAGTATACCCGATGACAGCGTTTTAGTTCTAATAAATGCCAGTGCGCTACAGACTATTGGCTGTTTCACTCGCTATCCCTAATTTTTATATTCATCTTCCATCAAACACTGACATAAGTGTTTCGAATTTTTTATAAAATGATCACGGTCTGAAAAGGTTTCGTAGCCCTGCTTCTGTGATCTTCTTTTTTTCGTCTTTAATAAAAATGGAGTATAAATACGTTAAAACTAAATTACATTTTTGTGTAGGTAGGTACACCTAAGCCACCACACCTAGCCACCCTAATTATCTTAATCTTCTACTTCTTTCTAATATTCGAGAAAAATGGTTATTGGAAGGAAGTAAATTTCATCCCGTGACACTCGATAAAGTGGACATACCACGGTCGTCTACTCTCAGAGGATATTGACATGAAACTGGGTCAGTGGCCCAGGTTCCTAGCAATGACCTATTTTCGTGTCAATATACTCAATAGTCGAATAAACTGAAGCATTTCCTATAGTTCAGGCAAGGTCAACGATTTCAGATAGTATTAATTAATCGCACGCGTATGGTAGGTTATATTTACATTAGAATTAGCAATAAAAATAAACCGGCCAAGTGAGAGTCGGGACCCGGACACTTACAGTTCCGTACTATCAGTTGTTTTTATAGGTTGGTCGTAGGTGTAACCAGTATAAACAATACAGGGTAACAAAACACCCTAGTAATACTTAAGGGGGTGCTTCAGACCATCAAACTGAACAACTTTCAGTATGGAGCCAACATCGAAATCGCGAAAAAAAAACCGCTCTTTCACACAAAACTGCAGTACCGTCTCGACTCGAATGTATGAGACGGCAATTTTTTTTTATTTTTTCTCGACGTTGTTCCATAGTGAAAGTTGTTCAGATTGATGGTCTGAAGCACCCCCTTAAGTATTACTAGGGTGTTTTGTTACACTCTGTATAAAGTCATACAATGCGTACTGAAACCATGGAGTAAGAGGAGATGAGATGGCGTAACGAACTGTGCACAGATATACCCAACTGGGCTTGACGTCATCGTGACGTCCCCGAGCTCACTTCAGTGTTATTCCGACAGCCATGGCATGAACTTACTACTAGCGCCACGTAGTGTGGAGTAGCAGTACAAAAGAGCGTATTCAGGACATTCAATTTAAATATTGTATTATTTAATTATCACCCTTGTTTTTTGTACCTACTTAAAGCTTTTAAATTTTTCAGAATTCCACTGTAGCCAAAATTAAGAAAAATTTATAGAAATCAATAACTATGACGGTTAATTTTTGAGCATTATTTATAGGTATACTTACTTACCCATTATGTTGACAAAAAAATAGAAAATCTTGAAATCATGCTTTTTAATTTATCTCAAAAAAGTGTACTTATGTCAAAAAGTGTGCGTTTTACTGAAATAAATTCCTCCTTTTGTTAGCTTTCTAAACAGGTTTAAAAATAAATGTTTTAAGAATAAAGGCAATTGAATAGTCAAAAAAGGTTTTTTACTTAGTATAGTCGCCGTCAGATATATCGTAGCATACAAGGTGGGTGTCCAAATATTTCTGAGCAGTGCTAATTTTCATTAAATTATTTACAGTAAATGTTACCAATTATATCTAAACGTGTATTTTGTCATAAATATGTGATCAGCGAATTTTCAAT
Source organism: Agonopterix subpropinquella (assembly GCA_922987775.1). Taxonomy (NCBI): domain Eukaryota; kingdom Metazoa; phylum Arthropoda; class Insecta; order Lepidoptera; family Depressariidae; genus Agonopterix; species Agonopterix subpropinquella. The sequence continues at coordinate 48,444,781 of OV277693.1, read as the reverse complement.
AATTTCTTTACAATGTTTATTAAAATTAACATGTAAAACAACGGAGTAAGGTTTTTTGTCCGAAACTGTTCAGATGTTTATGGCCACCATGACTACGTTGATATATTTGATGTTCTCGGCGTTCCTATATTTTTGATTGACTGTGAGTAAAGAAATTATTGAAAATTAGAACTGCTTAGAAATATTTGACCACCTTGTTTACGATATATCAAACACTACGCTAGCACTTTTATAGTTCACTTTTAGTTACTCTTGAAGCAGTAAAGGTAAAATTTCATGACCTCCGCTGCATTTATTATACCGTGCCTTAAGTCTTTAACGTCGTTTACTGGGGTTAGATAAACAAGGTCTTTCATTGTGTCCTCGCCCCAGACATACAAATTACATGGGGTCAAGTCGGAGCTTCTTGTAGACCATGGATTCGTCGTCCTCTACCAATCTATCTATTCGAATAAGTCGCGAGTCGAGTCGTGCCAGCAACGTTACCATTTGAGAGATTGGTAGAGGAGAGGAGAGGCCACTCCTTGGGAACATGACGGAATCAAACAAAATAATCCTGTTCAGGGTTCCGTTACAACAGAACATTATGAAATAATCCTCCCTAGAATGTTGAAAAATTTTAAGCATTATTTATAGGTACTTACTTACCTATTATGTTCAAAAATAATTCACATAATTTTGACATTCTGTTCCGATATTCAGAAAAGACAATAAACAACACACATTTGCGAACTAAAAATTAATTTGGATACTGAGTTCACCCCCTATATCGTGGATTTTTTTTAATTGCTTTTTTTGTTGCTTCGTGGTTGCTTCTGTTTTACTAAGTATTGCTACTCGTTACTAGATGTCGCACTGTAAACTCTAGCGGGAAGTAGCGTATTTAAAAGGAGGATCCGCTTTCCACCACAAGATGCTTTTTGTCTCTCCACCCTCCCCGCAACCGTCCTTCACCCCCTTTGGTGGCTACAACATTTTCTATAGACACAAGCCGATACGTCATCTCTACCCAGGGGTAGCGTGTGAATTCTCAATGACTGAAACGGATGCGTACTGAAGAAGGGCCAAATAAAATGTACCTACCCGGAACCGACGAGCTTGAATGAAGAAACTTATGGATGTTGAGGAGGCGAAAGATGTGTGTCAGAATCGTAGCATGTAGCGATTTGTTGTCTCTGCCTACCCCAGTAATGCGACATGGTCGTGAGCATATGGATGGATGGATGGAGGTCTAACAAAATTAGCTGAAACTATTTTAAGGGAATGATCAGACCATCAAACTGAACAACTTCCTCTATGGGACCAATATCGAAATCGCGAAAAAAAAAGTATATGTGACGGCAGATTTTTTTACGCGATTTCGATATTGGAGAATAGAGAAAGTTGTTCAGTTTGATGGTCTGATCCTCTCCATCGAATAGTTTCAGCTAATTTTGTTATACCTTATATTTCAAGTAAGATAGTAACAAAAGATCAGTTTATACAGTTTGTTTTTGTTTGCTATAGAAATAAAACCATAGAGTTCTATAACTCCCGGCCCCCGCACGCCCCGCACGATTGGCCTACTGCGACCCCAGAGCTTCAACACTATTAGTTCTTTACACTATGGTTTTATGTAGTAATTATAAACTCAACCTGATAAACAGACAGCGACTCCAATAAAACAAATTAATGTTCTCTTAGATGCGAATTTAAAAGACGTTGGTTTTATTATAATTTTAGTACTTTTTTAGTTTTGAAGTCGGTTTAAATATTTTTTGAAAATTTTCTATAATCTGCATTATATCGTAACCAAAGTATGGCATGTAAATACTGAATACGTAACCAAAATCAATCCTAAATTAAGTAACTCCATGGAGTTTCGTTTGCGGTAAATTAGTGACGCATCTTCGTCTATTTGCTTAAGAATTAAGATGCATGCACCCCATGCGTAGAAACAATAGTAATGCTGTAGACTAATACCAAGTCCGACCTAAGTTGACCTAACCAAGCGTTACTTAACTTCAGCGGTCGTTTCAAACATAACACTGAAGCACCACAACGCCACAAGCACCTGAAGCAGTCTATTTACAGTAGTAACCCTATTACCATTGGCGTATACAGGGTATAAGGAAAAGTATCCTTAACCTTTAAATTAAACATCTTTTACCATGGGAGCAAACCTGTCAGAACAAAAAAAAAACGGTTGTTTCATAGGTTTGAGTCGAATAGGCATAAGCAGTGCAGTTTATTATGGAATAGCAGATTTTTTTTGTGCCCTGTATAAGGCGCCCACCCCTGTTGTTGAGTAACTCGGCGCTGTAGTAACAAATTATCCCGCCGGACCAGAAGTACAATCGGGAAGTACTATCTACAGCCGAGGAATTAAGTAAGTACCATTTTAATTCCGACAGAGTTCTGGCACAGTATAAGAAAGAGTATTTATTACTACATGTTCTGGCTATAACGAATTCTTACAATATGGAGAACAGTTGCGCTTGCTTCGCTCGCTTTAAGTTTCTGTTTTAATTATTGCATAAAAGATATCATTCAAGAGTTGACTGTAATCATAGCCCAGTCGTCACCATGACTCTCCAGTGGTGCTCAAAAATTTCGAGCTTGCTTCGCTCGCTTCATAGTTTTTATATGGGTGCACATAAATGTTGTAACAAATGCTAAAATCTATTTATATTACGGAGAAAACGTGTGCTAGCTCTCTATTTGCTCTAAGTTTGTTTTAATTATGGCACTGCATGGATAAACCTAGAACTTTCGTGTCCGTATAGCTAGCGTACACATGAAAGGGATTTGGCTGGGACTAGTGCCAATAAATAGTTCCTAAATAGTTCCTAATTAGTACCTAGGTCAAATAAATAGTGCCTCTATACTTTACGAGATATCGATTTTTTTTACCTAGTACGCTGGCTTGACGTCAAGGTAGCGTACACATTTTCTGTGGCTAAAACGGCTTGCATTGCAGCATCGAATTTACACTCAAAAAATAGTTCTCAAATAGTGCCCTAGGCATATTTTTGTGTGCGCCAAATGAAGCGCCATCTCTCGGTATTAGATTTTACTAAAGTTTAGTATGTAGAACTTTGCATAGATTTTTTATATTATTTCACTACGACTTTACATAAAATATTAGTACTGACAAAGGCACTATTTCAGGAACTATTTATTTGATGTAGTTTTTATAAAAAGAAACGTCTTATCTGTAAGAAAAAAATCGTTAATTCGTGTGTACGCCAGCGCAAAGCCAGCTCCGTGGTTTATTTAAAAGACTTATTTATATCTCCGCTCCCTGAAGACCTAGCCTCATGAGATTTTGGATGCCTAGGGCACTATTTGAGAACTATTTTTTGAGTGGAAATTCGATGCTGCAATGCAAGCCGTTTTAGCCACAGAAAATGTGTACGCTACCTTGACGTCAAGCCAGCGTACCAGGTAAAAAAAAATCGATATCTCATAAAGTATAGAGGTACTATTTATTTGACCTAGGTACTAATTAGGCACTATTTAGGAACTATTTATTGGCACTAGTCAAATCCCTTTCATGTGTATGCTAGCTATACGGACACGAACTTTCTGAGTAGCTGTGCTAAAAAATTTCGAGCTTGCTTCCCTCGCTCCGTCATTTTGTCATACTTAGATTGTCGGAGGAGGCGGTTAATGCAGTCTCTGCCCTGAGCGGCAGAACCCTACGGGCCCCCTGGAAAATAGCCCTACATATGTCAATTTGCCTACTACTAAAACTTACCTTAACTAATATCTCCAGTGCCTCCACGTAAGATTTTTCAGTCTCGTACAGTTCGACGACTACGTGAGTCCTCGTATCCTGTAACCAATTAATTTGTCCATTAGAAACTAATTTATAATTGGAAACCTTCATTAAATACAACAGAAAAGAGAACCAGTGGAAATAGCACTAGGTATTTTGATATAAAATGAGCGTAAGATATGACCAAAAAATATTACCAAATGTATGCGAAGATATGGCTACACAGCCATATCACATATCAGTGACACGCGGGCTGCAAACTGCTACTTCCACAGACTACTACTCTACTAAGGGTAGTGTATATTTTCTTTGCTAAGGGTACTCTACTTCTATTAAGGCGAAATCGGGCTCGAAATTCAGTGCTCAAAACTACAATATCCTTTGCAATCTTAACTAATTCTCGTCTACTAAGCGGTTTAAGCGGTTAAATAAATAAAACTGCCTTAATGAACAATCGAGTGTATTTTTCAGTAGCTAACAGCACTTGGACATAATTAATGGGATATCGATCCGTTAGCAAATAACGGTCCGAGGTCAACAACTCGGCACTGATAACCGTCTGGAGTGTTCTCAAATCATGGTTTCCACACGTGCTCTCTTTGTTTTTTTGAAAAATCACGCTAAACATTGTAACTGACCTATTTTGACGGCAATAAATCGAGAAATATTGATTCCTTTCAGACTGTCTCCAAATAAAAATATTAATAAAAACCGACCAAGAACGTGTTGGACTCGCCCAAGATAAGGTTCCGTAGTCATTACATGAATAGCTTAACGTGATATAGCTTAAATAACTTAGAAATTTTTATAAGCAAGCAATAGTGCGGTTCAATTTCGTTCAGCGCCATAGTAATTTGGAACAGTACCTATGGGATGTCATAGGATGTAGATAGGTATGTCGAAAAAATATATATTCTTTATGACTACCTCATTTCTGTTTTTGGGTTACTCTTATCTGTCCTCATGTTAAATTTCGATTCAATAGGTGCAATAATGAGCGAGTTATCGAGGTAGGACATACAGACGGACAGAATGGACGAAAGTAAGGGGTCTCTGTTTGACTTTGGAACCCTAAAAACTAGAATTCATTTACTTCATGAAAATAAGCTTAAAATAACATCATGAGGGCGGGCGCTCACCACGGGCTTCGTCAAAGGAAATTTATGAAACACAAAAAAGAGAACAAGATACAGATATTTTGAAGCATAACAAAATTTATTTTTTTAAATAAACGTTATAATTACTACGTAACTAGAGCTAGGAAATTTGGGGTCATGATGGGGTTCTAGAGCACCTACCTACATAATTTGGAGGACGGCAGAAAAACTAGGGGACTTGCAATGGGTGGTAAGGAACTGCGCAGTTAATTGCGCTTTTGCCTACAAATTTTGATCTGCGCAATCAAGGCCATATTCAAGATGTTTGCCGGCCACTGTTCGTAGTGATGTAGAGTGAATCCACTGTGATTTCATACTCGGATACAGAATCATAGGCTTTTTGCACAAGCCCGGATTCTTATTAAATAATCTCAGGACGGTATTGCTTTTTTGGGTAATCGGAAACCACGCTGCAACTTTAATACCAAGCGGAAATTATTTGGTATTATAATAGTACCTACGGTAACGTAATACGTAAAATAAATAAATAGTATACGGTAACAAATCAAAAGGTTTAAATGTAAGTATACCATTTGCAATACCCGATGACTATGCACCAGCAACCGCGGCAGTCACAGACCCGTTTTGAAAATGTTTTGCAAAAGCCATGGTGGTTCCGGCTTAGAATGGATCACCCCAATTCTTCCCGTGCGACATACGAAGTGACTAAGGGGTTTCTTATGCTGTGTTTATGTGGGCGAAAGGCTAGCCACCTCTCACAAACTTGACATGTGAGCATTGCCACAACTACCTACATTCTTAAGCAGAAAGCTGATAATTGTAGCAGCAATGCTTCTGACCACCCCAAAGGGATTACATTCGTGAGTTTATGTATGTGTGTAAATGTTTATAATTAAATGGAATGGCACCAAAAAAACTAAATGTTTAAACTGGAGACATAATTGCGGTTGTAAAAAAGTAGATAGATACTAGAGTTTTGAAGAGTTTTAAAGCAGCTGAAAATATTTCGATTAGACGGGAAAATTATATGTTTAGGTCAAGACTCGGTAAGTCTCGAACCTACGCGAAAATTAGCAGTAGCATTACGGGATCCGAACCCGCGACACTTTGCACAGTAGGCAGGTTCACTACCGACTGAGCTATCGAGCCGAATACAGTTTATGGAGTAGAATATAAAGACTACAGGGTGTAAACCAGACCATCAAACTGAACATATTTTACTAAGGGACAAATTTTGAAATCGCGGAAATAAAATCAGCTGTTTCATACATTTTGGTTGAGTAGCTATTGACATTTTCTATGGAACAGCTGATGTTTTTGCGATTGCCCATGAATTACCTACCCTGTACTTTTTTGCGGCCTAATGCGGCAAACGTTGAACAAATTTTCTTTCAATAATAATGAAGTAAATGTATAGCAAGCTGAAGTGGCAATGGGCTGGCCATATCTGCCGAAGAACTGACAACCGATGGGGTGTCAGAGTTCTAGAGTGGAGACTACGAACTGTGTGGGACGCCCTGCTGCCCGCTGGAGAGACGACCTAGTAGTAGCGGGGAGCGACTGGATGAGGAAGGCCGAGGACAGAGTCTTGTGGCGCGTCTTGGGAGAGGCTTATGTTCAGCAGTGGACGTTGACAGGTTTGTGATGATGATGATGAAATGTATACTTACAACAATTCTTGCCATTATTACTGGCCTTTCTTCAATAAAAACTGGCCAAGTGCGTGTCGGACCACGCGCAGGGTAGGGTTCTGAAGTTGCCCGTCACAATATAATATGGACTTAGAAGACTTTTTGTTTTATACTACGGTTTAACGGCTAATAAAGTCTAAAAAGTACATTTTATAAGTTAGTCGACTATTACTCGGAAACTTGTAAAGCCTACTTAGCGGTGATAGTTTTCCTTTTAAATTCTTTATACTGGGTGTTTGGTGCATCGTTGGTTAAATTGAAATGGTGGATAGGAGGGGTCGTTGGCTATCTCGCCACGTCCCCAAAAAAAATTCCCGCATCATGGATTTTTTTTGGTGAATTTATTAGGGGATTTCTCAAAAAAGTCCGAAAATCATCATTTAAGCTTGAATGAAAATAAAAGTTGTAGGTGCAACCTACAATTTTTTTTTTATTTTGATGTCCAATATTTTATGGTTCTACTAAAATTTTAATTACATGGATGCGACCTCTAGTTTTTTTTTATTGACCTTCACTTTTTTTGAAAGAGGAATAATAAAATTTTAAACTCAACTTTGAATTACAATTTAAAAAAAACTAAAAGCGCTCGACTTCTTCAGATTTTTTAAAAACTTCTCTAGTCTATCCTCTTTCTAAAAATATGCCATGAAATCCGTCCTCTAACTTAGTTTATTTAATAATTTTGCGTGACGGAGCGCGTTTTGGCCGATATTCTATATGCAGGATAAAAACTTAAAACACACGCGTAGTAGGTCGGAATTGCATCTCCCTTCTGCGCAGTGAACTCTGATTGCCATCTCTTCCTTACATAGAGTTCCCACATCTTTTTTTTATTCAAGCTTTTTGCTGACTTTCGGACTTTTTTGAGAAAACCCCTAAAAAATTCATCAAAAAAAAATCCACGATGCGAAATTTTTTATTATTTTTTTTTATTATTTTTTTTTTATTCATAATGGGTTTGCGCTTGGCTTCAGCTCACCTGATGGAAAGTGTAGATGAAGCCGAGGATGTAGCGCGCTCGCCCAGAAAAAGCCTATTTACTCTTCTTTTAAAAATATCCTGATTGTATTTGCTTGGGAAAACAGACGCAGGGAGAGAGTTCCAAAACTTTTTGTGGACATGGTGAGATAGCAAACGACCCCTCCTAACCACCAATTCAATTTGGCCAACGCTGCACCAAACACCCTGTATATGCTATTGCCGTGAATTTTTTTACATCTCCAACTACAACTGTTTAGCTGGGAGAGGGGGACCGAAAATTTTCGCTTTAAAGCTTAATATTTCGCTAACGGATCCCTAAATCGAAATATGGTTTTCCCAAACCCACAATATCTTTAAAAGACCTATCCAACGATATCCCACAACATGGGATAGATGAGAAAAAAAATTTCATCCCCAGTTCACGTGTAGGGGAGGTAAGCTAAAAAAAAAATTTTCAAGATTTTATTTTACCACTTTATCGGCGTAATGAATATGTATACATATGCCAAATTACAGCTTTCTAGTATTGAGCGTCTCTGAGCTAACAGACGGAAGGACATAACGAAACTATAAGGGTTCCTTGTTGACTTCGGAACCCTAAAAAACAAGTGCGAGTCGGAGAGAATATTACAAAATAATAGCAAATATTCTGTGAAATTCTCAACTCTCTACCTATTACGGTTCAATCGAGTGACGGACGGATGGACAAATGGAAGAACGGACGAACGGACGGACGGACAGCGTAGGCTTATGAATAGGATCCCGTTGTCAACTTTTTGGTAAGGAGCCCTAATAAAAACTAAGTAATTTACAGTAAAACTTTTGGTTTCAGAAAACCAGATGCGCAGTACAGTTTACGACCACAGGACATTATAAGAGGGGTTAGGTTATACAACGATTTGCATAACACCATAAGGCGCGTGGCGTGGTGCGAGCGAGACGGCATAAGTAATTGTAGCAGCGTGAGCGGCATGATAAGTGTAACAGCCATCTCCGAAGCAAAAGCGCTACTTTGCATTTCTAACCCCCTCTTATAATGTTCTGTGATACGACCAGAAGTGCGATTTTTTAATCTCATTCGCTAAGTTCAGCAGTTGAAAATTTCAAAATTACTGTGGAGATATGCATCTTTCTACTGCTGATTTGACTTTCAAAATTCAAGCAATTTTTGATAGTCAAATCAGAAGTAGAAAGATTCGTATCTCCATAGTAATTTTGACATTAACAACTGCTAAGTTCAACAAATGAGTTTCAAAAATCGCACTCCAGTGATTGATCTGTTATACCGGAAATCTCCTAACGGCATCGATTCAATTATTATTAGTAAGATCGGATTTTCCCGAGCTACGACTACAAAAATTCAGATTATATTTTCATCTCGATTTTTAGCCAATGTTTTAAACAGACATGTACCTCTTCATGTTGCTCGTTCGAGCGAATACTAAACCCCTTACCTACGTCATATTTCCCGTCATAATCATAAGCTTTGTTATGGATTCACCACTCACCAGGGCAAATGCGATTAAAACATTTTAAACTGGGTTCAGTTTAAACTGACTTTGACTCTTTGACTCCCAGCGACCGTATATTAGGTCTGGAGTGTGATTTTTGAATCTCATTCGCTGAGTTCAGCAGTTGAAAATGTCAAAATTACTGTGGAGAAATGCATCTTTCTACTGCTGATTTGACTTTCAAAAATCATACTTCAAAAGTGCGATTTTTGAAAGTCAAATCAGCAGTAGAAAGATGCGTATCTCCATAGTAATTTGGACATTTTCATATGCTGAGTTCAAAGTAGGTATGAGTTTCAAAAATCGCACTCCTTCCTGATAACAATACATATCTTTTAAACTTTTATATTACGCGGAATAATTTAAAAGTATATTTTATATTTCTAACTGCAACATAAAGAACTGTAAAAATTATAGAAGTTTTAAGTTTTGTTGTTATTTAACAATTGTTTTAAAATTATATACATAAATATTTTTTTATACCTATGTATTTTGATATATTCTATCAAAATCAGAAATAAGTTACAAAGCCCTGAGAAATTAATTAAGTTAAAAGTAAATCTGATGTCTTAATCACCGGTCATGATCACAAAACCGCCCATTCTTGACGGTAGGCTTATGCTTGGGCCTATAAAGGGTGAAATTGATATCATTGGCATCCCTTTAAACTAAGAGTCTACCCATCAAACTGATGAACTTTTACTATGGGAGCACACCGATCGGAGCAACTAAAAAATCAGCTGTTGTATCAGCGTTTGAATCGAGGACAGCTGATTTTTAGTTGCTCCGATCGGTTTGCTCCCATAGTAAAAGTTGTTCAGTTTGAAAAGGATGCCAATGATATCAATTTCACCCTGTATAAATCCCACTGTAGCTGATGTCGATGATTGATGAATTTACGAAAAACAATAAAATTCGAACGGACAACTTTTAAATAAAATGTAAAACTAATATTTCCGTGGTATAATTATGCTTGATCGATATTATAATAAAATAAGTCGATGAACAGATTCATACGATCTAAAAAATCTAATTTATCTTGTTCAGCTCTCTTCAAAGTGTTTACATTGCTATGTATAGGTAGGTAGGTAATAAAGAGAACAAGTAATGAAAATGCTCAACTTCTTGAAAAGCTTGATCTTGAATTCTTGACCTTTACTTGCAACGCCCAATCCAAGCCTCCAGCCATCCATAGAAAATATTATGTCTGAATATTTCAATGGTCACAGATAAAATACTACTGTACCAAAGCATCCAGCCGACCCGCATTGGGCATTTTGTCCGAGATGTTTTGTTGTCTTCATTGGACAACATGAACAACTTGATCAAGTCAAATCAGTTGGCCAAGTTGTCAGAGTTGTTTACGTTGTAAGAGTTGTTCATGTTGCCCGAGTTTGACCGAGATGTTCATATTGACCGAGTTGTTAAAATAGACCGAGTTGTTCTACGTACTGTTGACTACCTGGACCAGTATGTCAAAATGGTGCGGGTGGCCAGATTTTTTTAATTATCTTTATTCGGAAAGGCATAGCAGTTTAGGTAAATAATTATTTTTTCTCAAACATGCTTGGAAATGTGAGCATTATTTTGACAACCTTCTTCGAGATAAATCGAAATTGCTGTACTGGCCAACTACATGCGCGCAGCGGCCGGCAATGTTTGTATGAAAATCCATATCTGTCGTGTTTTGCGGCCAAATAAATTACATAGTAAACTCATATCTGTCGTGTAATTTAAAAATGGAACGATCTTTTTCTCCTAAACATGGCGACCAAGGAGGTAACTCAAAAAAGGTTTTATTTAAATTTCGAACTAACTTGCAAATAGAAAGCTGTTTATTGAAAAAAAAAAAAAAATTGTTGTTCGTTGTTCGTCATTGATTTTGAAAAGAGTTTTAATTTCCGCGAATTATTTGAGAAAATTTACTGTTTTCATTTCCGCGCATTATTTGAGAAAAGTACTATACAAGCCTTGGCCGCAACTAGGCATTGATGGACTTACGTATGTGTGCCTCGGCTTCGCCTCGGCCCACATTTACACGTTCGTCCATCAATGCCTCTGTTGCTGGCCGCTGCAGTAATGTACTAATGCATCCGATTATCCAATCTCTATACAGGACAAATAACTAGATCATGAACCGTAATGCGTTCTGCATACCAAAGGGCACGTTTCAGGGTTACCTTAAAGGTCAATCAAAAAGCTATAAGTACCTAAATGATTAAGAGCTTGATGATTTATTCTCCTGTAATATTATTGTTGTAAACTAGATTAGCTCTTTTTTAGATCAAGTAGTTACAGAAAATTTGTAAAATATGTTTAAATTCGCAGTTTTTCAGTGACTCATTCTGATTTTACCTACTTTATACCTATACCTAATAGTGAAACTTCAGAAAATCTATCACGTTGCAGCTATTACAGTAATAATTTTTACCAAGCCGACCTACGCACTAACTAACGACAGAAATACTGTTCAAGCTCATGATAAAAGTTGTGACAACCCTGTTATAAAGAGCCTCGTAATATGACACTTTTGTCCTAGTTAATGTACTGTAGCGCTTTGTGGTTAAAATGAACACTTTTACTACGTTTTGTTCGGTTAAAAGTTCACTCAGAAGTAGTAACACAATAGGAAAGCTACATTTCTTTACATTTCTACTCTATTATCTTTGTCTATTATTTATAGCGAAGTAACGTTTAGTTAGGTTTCTGCTAAGGGTTTCTGTGGTTTGTCTGCAGCCAGTACTTTTTAAAGCAGTGTTTTCCATATGTAGTAAAAATAAAAGTCAGCAAATGGCGTTAGTCAATGATATAAATTCAATATTAATATACTTCTAGATTAATGTCACTACTGGCGTTAGTAAAGACAAAAATTCGATCTATTTGAAGGTTAAAAAACCCCTACGCTAAAAACAAACATTTAAAAAGCGAAAAATAATTCCGTCACCTATTATTTTTTATGTAAGCAAACGTATATTTTACTTCCTAACTCTCTTTTAGTACATTACTGCAGCGGCCAGCAACAGAAGCATTGATGGACGAACGTGTAAATGTGGGCCGAGGCGAAGCTGAGGCACACATACGTAAGTCCATCAATGCCTAGTTGTGCCCAAGGCTTGTATAGTACTTTTCTCAAATAATGCGCGGAAATTAAAACACTAAATTTTCTCAAATAATCCGCGGAAATTAAAACTCTTTTCAAAATCAATAACGAACAACCAAGAACATTGTATATAGTATGCGAACAACGAACAACATTTGTTTTTTTTTTTGCAATGAACAGCTTTCTATTTGCAAGCCAGTTCGAAATTTAAATAAAACCTTTGATGAGTTACCTCCTTGGTCGCCATGTTTCGGAGAAAAAGATCGTTCCATTTTTTAATTACACGACAGATATGAGTTTAGTATGTAATTTACTTGGCCGCTTGCCGGACCGGAACATTGCCGGCCGCTGCGCGCATGTATTTGGCCAGTACAGCAATTTCGATTTATCTCGAAGAAGGTTGTCAAAATAATGCTCACATTTCCAAGCATGTTTGAGAAAAAGATATTTTAGGTCAATTAACGCGTAGGGGACCCCGACCGCTATGAAATGACCATTGATTTTTTTTACAATCACCTGCGGTCCCCGACATATTTATTGACCTAAAACATCTTATAGAGAGTTAAGAATTAAAACATACATTTGCTTACATCAAAAATAATAGGTGACCAGATAATTTTTCACTTTTTAAATGTTTGTTTTTAGCGTAGGGGTTTTTTTTTTTAATTTGTAATTTAATTTAATTTCCTAATTATATTATTCTGTAGCAATGATATTATATACTATAAAAATATCATTGTTCTATAGGTACTACATAAAATTGTAACCATCGAAAGGGAATAGAGAAAAAACCTAATCACTTTTTTTTAGATCTGATAGCAAAATTTTTAAGATTGTCCATCCCGTCATTGTCATTGATTTTATTTTAAAACGAAAACGGTTCATTTCAAGTCTCGTCTCGTCAAATCAGTTTTGTAACAGCTAATATCCATTTTCACCTCACGTATTGAGCAACGCATGTTCTCAAAACAACAGATGCATGGAAACTGTGCACACGATTTGTTTCAAGCTTCTACCGCCTAAACCGCCTGCAGCTCAACTCCTGGAGTGCGATTTTTGAATCTCATTAGCTGAGCTCAGCAGTTGAAAATGTCAAAATTACTATGGAGATATGCATCTTTCTACTGCTGATTTGACATTCAAAAATCATACATAGGGGTGCGATTTTTGAAGGTCAAATCAGCAGTAGAAAGATGAGTATCTACATACATTTTCAACTGCTGAGTTCAACGTATGAGATTCATAAATCGCACTCCTGCTTCATACACGTAACTGAAACTCATATACCTATCTATGAAATAATATACACGTTTCTATGTACCTACAATATGCTAAATTTCGTTAATGTAGGTTTCTTGTGATTGTTGTGTGGTTTATCAATTATCACATTGCAGTTCCGTAAAATAATAATGTCACTTCTAATTCATTTTTTTTCTATGGATACATTGATAATTATTGGAAAAAAGAACTCGACACGTGTAGTATACAGGATGTTACAGAAGTAAAAATAAACATTTCAATCTTTTATGGGGGTTGTTGCGACCATCAAACTGAACTTTCTATGTCCAGCAGTGGACGTCTATCGGCTAATATGATGATGATGTAACATCAGATTTTTTTCGCGATTTCAATATTGGTCTCATAGTGAAAGTTGTTCAGTTTGATGGTCTTAACCAACCCCTAAAATGTTTATTTGTATTTTTGTAACACCTAGTATGTATAGGGTGCTTCCTAATATGCTGACACTTTTTAAGGGGATGATCAGACCGTCAAACTGAACAACTTTCTCTATTGCACCAACATCGAAATCGCAAAAAAAAGTCAGCTGTTCCGTACAAAACTGCAAACCTACTCGCGCCAAATTGGGACAGCAGGTTCTTTTTTCGCGGTTTCGATGTTGGTCGCACAGAGAAAGTTGTTCAGTTTGACTGTATGATCATCCCCTTAAAAAATGTCAGCATATTATGAAGGGCCATGTGTATTTTTTCAATGGTATTATTAAATCAAACAGAAATGTAACTAACAATTATATTCACGTTACTTTTGTCCAACTTTGCACGTACAATTCCATCAATTACAAACGAAACCATACGAATGAAATTGTATATGGATAATAACTCTCGTACCATGCCAACTCATCGAGATTTCGCTTCTCAATATCCTTGACCGAGTTGTGTTCGAAATATTTATGTAAATCTCTTGCTTCGTTTAAAATATTTATTCGCGTAAATTTCCTTCTTAACTGGTATTGAAGTTCGGAAGATTAGTACGTGGTTTTTACTGTCATATGCATTTTCATACGCTACTTGTCTGAGGGGTACTTTAAATACTGATAACTTTTGATAAAGTGAACCGATTGCGATGAAACAAAGCCAATGTTAATCCAAATATAGACGGATTTACAATTTTATTATATGTATAGATGAGACAGTGTAAAATCATTACAACCCCAGCTAAAAAGTGACAAACCTGCGTAGAATATAGTAGAGAGAGATCCGACCGTAAAATTATGCACCTATTTCTTTTTTGTACGAAATGTGATTTTAATGTATACACGGGGGTTAATTTAACGCCACCAGGTTGCCTAGAAAAATCTTGCCGCAACTACTTTTTCCATTATGATTTTTGGTATAACTTTTTCCACCTATGAGTTTGAGAAGTAAATGGGATGCCATCGGAAAGGGACTGATCTAAAGAAGCACTGGAAAAACTAGGATTGCCACCTCTCAATCTGCTGCAACTCTAGGGTTGTCAGGTTCAAAAATTACTTCTTTTCGACCTGGCAACCTTAGATTTTCCAGTACTTTAGATCAGTCTCCTTTAGATGGCACCTCATTTATTTCCCAAACAGATAGGTGGAAAAAGTTATACCAAAAATTATAATGGAAAAAGTACTTGCGGCAAGATTTTTCTAGGCAACTTGGCGGCGTTAAATTGTATAATTTTACGGTCTGAACTCGGACTATAGGTCGGAGTTGAAATATGTTGCGTAGGTACCTAATCTACATTGTATAATGTGATGTGACTTGTATAACTAATCCTAAATAAAAAGTTATTATGCACATTTAACATAACTTTCAGAGGCGTCATACAAAATAGGCCAACAGTAGGCCTACCATGAGTTTACACTGCAGTATACTACAGTAGTTTTACTGTAGTTTAGTACAGTTTTTGTATTGAATTTTGTACAGCGCTCCTAGTGGTAACGTTGAGAATTAATTATGTCATACAAAATTGGCGCCGCAACTACAGTAGTAACGTACAGTGAAAACTCATGGTAGGCCTACAGAACCGAATTACCTACCATCTAATATAACCTTACGGCAATAAAGATACTTATTATTTTTAAAAAAACATGTAAGATATTTTTGGTTTACAGCAGGTGAAAAAAGACAATGCCTTATGTACACACGGCGACAGATCAACCTACCCATAGTTGAGCTCTATGTTCATGGACATAAGGTCGAACTATGGGTAGGTTGATCTGTCGCCGTGTGTACTTAGGTTTACCAATTTTGACTTAATACAGTTAATTATTTATTTGTTTATTGAAATTATACAATAATACAATTACAATTCCTAAACACCTATGTACACGCACGGGCCTCTGCCCTCCAGAGGTATCCTACGGGTGAACTTTAAATACATACACGTGTCAACCAAATAATGCTGGAACAATGGACTCCCACCGGCATGCGGCAGAATTATATTTAGGGGTGTGTAGTGCATCCAGATGCACTACTAGCCATCTAGATCCGTACATAAAGCAAGGGCAGATCCAGGATTTTGTAACTGAAACTGAATAATATTTAATTCGAGCTTTTCCGCTCTGACCCGCGACTTCGACGCACAAATTATTTGCCAGATTTAAGTCAAATCAATCCTATGATTTAAAACAAAAAACTTTTATCAAAATCAGTTCAGTAGTTTTTATGTGATGCTCAAACAAACCACACAACACATTAACTAAAAAAATTTTTTTTTCAATTTCCTTTAACACGAGACCGACTCACACTTGGCCGGTTTTTATTATTTATTGTTATACTGTACAGTTTGTTCTATAATCACACCAAGTTCGACGCTTGTAGGTATTACTGTTTTTACGATAGAGCGAAAAGAAAAAACGTTGATAAAAACTAGTTCCTTGTACGAGGACCCTTAATTTTTAACTTTTTGAAATATTTATTATTTGTTAGCAAATTCGCCGTAATAACGCACATGTTGTGAAACTTGCAACTATCTAGCTCTTTTACGAAAGTTACAGCCCTAAATAGGTAGGACAGACGGACGGGTGGACAACGTAGGCTTAGTAATAGGGTCCCGTTTTTATCTTTTAGGTACGGAAGCCTAAAAATGTTTATTCTTACCTGCGCTGCCGATACGGTGGCTGGTAGCATGCTGATGTCCTCGACGCCACCTCTAGGGTTGCGTCCACCTCTCTCGGAGCCCTCATCCTCGGAGTCGGAGCCGTGGAACGACAAGCTGACGGAGCCTGCATTCGGCTCGCTCAGGCGGAGCTTCAAGCAGTCGCGACGCATTTTACATTCAGGTACTTTATATTTTTGGTTATTTTCATTCTTTGGTTACGTCTTTGGGAATGTTTGGTTAACTTGGAAACAGTTTTACATTTACTAGTTCTATTGATTTTACATTTTGTACTGAAGACTAAGCTACAAAACAAAATGTTACATACAATATAATTAAATAGATAGGTACACCCATATTTTTAAATTACTAGAACATTTTTGAGGGCGTATTCAGATAATATGCCACTTTTCCGTAAGTCTGAGCTTAACCTCGGCTTTCTTTTTTGGACCTTCCATACAAAAGTGCGGATTAGCCGAACGATTTTCTATGGAAGAAGGTCCAAACATTTTCGTCGTTTTTCGACCCATGTGGTATGTTTGGCGTGTCTGGAAGTTGTTTAGTGTCATTATCGGAATATAGGGTGTATTATAAATTCTTTCTAGTAATTAAAAATAGTGGTATATGAACGTGCATGACGATCTCTACTATCTATGAAGATGAGGAAAGTTCTGGAGCGTTATCTGTGGAGACAATAATGCGTTAGGTAACTGCTAACTTCATTGATTGCTTCCCAGCGTTGATGCATTTGCATCAGGGTCAAACATTGCTAATCTAACATATCGATCGAAGGATGTTTCACATATTTTGAACATGAGAAGATAAGTACCGCTTATATCGCATTAGTTCCTCAGTATTATTCCAAAAAATATAGGTATTACCATTTTTAATAAACATGAATTGATAAAATTAATAAAAATAAGATTTATCTAATACTAATCTATACGTCTATACTAATATTTTAAAGTGGTAAAAGTTTGTTTGTATACAACTTGTTAATGAATTAGCGCAAAACCTCATACACCCCAACTGATTTATAACAAAATAATTAGATTGAAACAATAATTTCATTATTATGATAATTGAAATTTAAAGTTATTCGCATTTTAAGTTTTGAGGCAAAAATGATTTGTTATCATTTCAGCACTGAAAGAAAGCGCTAACGTACTCCTGGATAAATTTTTATAATCTTGTTTTGGTAGTAAGTAGGGTGAGTGTGCCCGTGCGATGGGTTGACATCAGATTCAGAAATTTTTTTATTTTGCAAACAGTATTTAATATTTTGCAAACAAAATTAACTATGTTGAAACCATGATAATTCGATTCGGCTCTCGATTCTAAACAAACTACTTTCTAGTTTTGCGTTAATTCATTAACACGTATCTTAGAAACTACTGAACCGATTGTAAAAATTCTTTCACTAATAGAATGCTACACAATTCCTGAGTAACATAGGCTATATTTTACTTTGATACGCGACGACGTCTCGGGCAAAAGCTAGTTCATTTCATAGCCTTAAATCCCCAGTTACAGGTAGGTAGGAAAGTATTTCTGGAGTCGAACTCTAGATAACCGCAACCTTTACATGCGCAACTGTAACCCGATACGAAGCTTAATGTAAGGGCTCAGTTACACACGTCCGTTCAGAAATCCTATTGTTGGAGATACTTACTTACTAGCTGGTCTTGTGAAACCGGCTTTATACGGCTACTGTAGTCAACGATGCCGTATACAGGGTCAAACTTAAAATGCTGACGTTTTTTAGGAGGATCAAACTGAACAACATTCTCTAAGGTACCTACCAACATCGAAATCACGAAAGAAAAATCTGTTGTCCCATATACATTCGGGTCGAGTTAGGAAACAGTTGGTTTTTTTTTCGCGATTTTGACTTTGGTCCCATAGAGAATGTTGTTCAGTTCGATGGTCTGATCATGCCCTTAAAGATATAAGTCAGTATATAAGAGAGGACCCTGTAGGTATGGAGGAAATGGTATTTTATTCGTAGTGTCGGAGAGAATGAGATTTGAAACTGGATCTCTAACACAAGATTGAATATTAACAGGACACTAAGGAAGAACTTGGCTTTTCAAATGGTGTATGTCGTATCGTCTGTCTGTCATTCAGATACCTACCCACTGTATCGTTATCGGTTTATAATGTTATTTATCTGTAGTCCACGAGCTTACACGTGTTAATGAATAAACACAAAACTAGAAAATAGTTTGTTTAGAATCGAATTATAAAGGTTTCAACATCAAGTTGCATTTATTCAAAATATTAAATAATATGTTTGTTTAATTTTAAAATGACTGAACTCGATGTCAACCCACACTGATAACTTACTGCGAAATTGCGAATAACTTCTAAATTTTAATTAATCAAAATAATGAAGTCATTGTTTCAATGCAATTATTTCTTTATAAATTAGTTGGGGTGTATACGGGATTGTGCCTTGTACAAGTAGGTACCTACTAACCGCGTTATGAAAATGTTACAATCTTTTATCAAGAGCGAAGACGTCTCGTCTGTGGTTGTTTCCACAGTTTTGAGCAAAGTACTTCATTCCATTCATCATGCTCCAATCCCAGATCGTTTTGTGTAAACAATAAAGCTGGCTGTGGTTCAAAGTCTAGTGGCTCAAGTCTAACAAAAGCTTTGTACCTGTTAGAAGTATTGAATAATAGTACCTAATACCTATATTTTGTAGACACAATCAATTTCAATTGTGTTTTATATTACAAACTACAAGACTATATTTTTCTTACCTAGAAAAGGTATAAGACCCCTGTATATTTATACAGGGTGTACAATAAAATGGGACAGCTACTCAAAGGGGTGATTCAGACCATCAAACTGAACAACTTTCTCTATGGGACGGATATCGAAATCGCGAAAAAAAAATCCGATCTCCCATACAAAACTGCAAACATTACTCGACTGAAATGTATGGGACAGCAGATTTTTTTTTCGCGATTTCGATATTGGTCACATATAGAAAGTTGTTCAGTTTGATGGTCTGAAGCACCCTTTTAAGTAGCTGTCCCATTTTATTGTACACCCTGTATAATAAAAATAATGTTTAATTCTAACTACAGGATGTAATTGCAATGAGTCGACAAATTATACAGGCTATTTTTCGGGGTGGTTTTGAGTTTTAGACCATGAAACTGATGATGATGCTTCGTATATGGAACAACAGTTTTTATATTTCATTATTTCATCTTTGCTCCCGTAGATTCCTTTTTTCAATTTGATGTTCTTGAACCACCCTTGAAAAATTTACAACTCATTTCAATTACACGCTGTAGATTTATAAAGTCATAAAAAATTATAATACATAAGCCTCTATCTCTCTCTGTTCTCGATGAACAATATTTGTAGAACTTTATCAAACTCAAAATTGTTAAAATATCACATAGCTTTCTGGTGTCATTGACTCTACCACTGAGAAGATGCAGCCAGAAACTCTACAACACGCATTTAAACAAAACAAAATATACAAAGTACAATTACAAATGCAATAATGAATTACAACAACATAACAACGTGTAACATTGTCAAGACCAGACATTTTGCTCATTCAAATATTTTGCTAATTTGTGAGTGAATTTACAGACCACTCTACACTGACTTGTTTTCATTTAGACAACCCTGGTAATACTGTGATGTAGCCCTATAAAAGACGACGAATAGTCGGCTCGAATTTCTAAATAGCTGGAGGACTGATATCCAATTAGTACTAAAGAATAACTGCCTCCGTGGTCTAATGGTTAAGAGCATTGGCTCTCGACACGGAGGTCGTGGGTTCGATTCCCACGGGGGACACCTAGTGATATGTCAATTTGAGCGTTTTTCCAAAGTTGGTTAGGCAAGGTTGGTTGGTTACATTCCAGGCTGAATCACCTGATTGTCTGAAAGAAAGATGATTCCGTGCTTCGGATGGCACGTTAAGCCGTTGGTCCCGGCTACTATCTCTGGTGAACCACGTCAGAGGCCGTAAGGTAGGCGGTCTGAAAAAACTCTGACACCAGGGCTAGTACTACACAGAATAGCCCTGCCTGGGCTAGAATAGCCCAGGCACATGGGAGTATTGTGAGGAAATGGTTGGCGTAGTTTTGTAAATCAGTACAAGTAATTATTTTGATATCTTGATGAACATAATACTTGAAGTCAGCGCGTGATGGGTGTGTGAGCGGGGGTTGAAAGTCTCCTTTCTCCAATTTCTCAAATGAAGTTCTATTCTTCAATGACTCTTGATTCAATGATTTTTCTGACTAAAAATGAATATTTGGAACCATACGTTTAGCAAATCTAATATAATAATGGTTTCTGAGATATCATCATAATTCTCTTGCCCATTTCCCATTATTTGGGATCGGCGCAATATATGACATATTCATATTCCTTGACCTCTTCCATTCAACTCTCTTCACCGCTATTTCAGTACTGGTTCACTGTTTTCTTACCTATTTCTTACACATATCATCCTTCACACAATCCGTCCATCTTTTATTCGGCCCTCCTATCCACATTCATACTTAACACTCGTCTCTCCGCGAAAAACGAGAGAAAACATTTAGAGGATATTCAAAGGGGGTTTCCATACCTCAAACAAGCATGACGAGTTACAGAAATTTAAAAAACTTATGCATTATTTTTAACGGTGTGGTTTCAGCCTAGAATGATCCACCCCAGTCAGTATCATGGTATGACGCGATTCAGGGATACGATTTCTTATGCAGTGTTTTTGTGGGCGAAAGGCTAGAACGACTAGACACGTCATGTAATTTCGGCTTGAAACCTTCAACATGCTAATAAAATGAGCGTTGCACGTTGCACAACTGCATGCTTCAAAAAATGGTTTCATAGTTGGTGCTATGACCTTCTAACCATCCCGATATTTTTATGATTGTGAGTTTATGATGTAGGTACATATTCTCAGGTCTCTTCAAAATATGTCTATATT
The DNA here is from genome assembly GCA_922987775.1 of Agonopterix subpropinquella. NCBI lineage: Eukaryota > Metazoa > Arthropoda > Insecta > Lepidoptera > Depressariidae > Agonopterix > Agonopterix subpropinquella. Next base: position 48,423,286 of record OV277693.1, on the reverse strand, counting down.
TGGTGATAATGGATATTATTATTTAGGCGAAACGTTAAACCGATATGTTGATATCAATGCCAATCTCAATTAGAACGATTTCGTCACTGAATTCAGTGGTTCGACTATAGGAGTTTTAAGAGAGTTTGAGCTCTTTGTTTAAAGTGGTACTCAGGAAAATGAATTGGGAGTCACTGCCTAATTGTTTCAATTTCTAGCTAACAGGCTCCAACGTCCCTTTTCGAATTGGTACCCTACGTTCGTTACATTGTATGGTTCCTACTCGTATCATACCTTCTATGCAGGCAGACCGTCAACATCAACAATTAGAAGCGTAATACGGATGGATAGAATTGAAGCACTGATGAAAATCGATCGATTTCAGGATTGTTCTAGGCCACGTAAAATGTTAAGATGAATCATATCCTACTAATATTACAAATAAGAAAGTTTGTGACAATGTTTGAGGATGTTTGTGATTTAATCACGCATTAGACAGCAGAACGGATTTAGTGTAAAAATGATTTTTCATCACTCATACTCTGAAAGTAGGTCATTGTTTATCTAAGAAGCGGGTTGAAAGTGTTGCATTTCTTCCGTAGGGTGGAAAAGTAATTTAAAAAAAATCTACTTCTATACTGAGCAACGCGGTAGAAACCTCTATACAGCCACACTTCGATAACATTATATTAAAATTCTTAATTTTTAGGGTTCCGAAGTCAACAAGGAAATTAGTTACGTTAGTTATCGTTTAAATGATATTTCATCTCGTGCGTCTCAAAAAGACAAAATAATTACATTAAATTTCTCTTTTCATACAGAAATACACTTACCAAATTAGCGCGCATTAACTGTGCCTACATGCTTAACCTGTTTTGTAACCAAAGTTGCAGGATCTGTTTGTTTTTCCTTAAAATTTGCAAACGAAAAATTTCTTAGAAAAGTTGACTTGCCTGGAAAAATAGTCTATTTCATAGGTACTTTTGGAAGAAAATGCATGGTGTTTTACAGTTTTAGAATCTGCATGAGTTGCGCCACTTTTTGTAATACAGGGTCACTTTTCTGCTATACATTTTTTTTCACAGCATGCTTCTGAAGTCAGGCAATTGTTTTCAAGGAAATGATAGTCTGACACAAAATCGTCTCCTGCTTATAATACACGCTGGTGATTTTATTGAAAGTAGCCTGGTGACCAAGGTATACCTTTAAGGAACATTAAATTTAAATAAAAAGTTGTAAATGTTTCATGGATTTTTTTAAAATAAGTATTTTTGTAGTGACTCATCGACTTTTTTTTAAAAGTTAAAAATCTGTGTAGCTTTAGAACCGTCAACAATGGGACCCCAACTAACTTGAACTTTTTGGTTGAAAATGAGCTCAGCTATCATCTCATTTCGTTTGATCCATGACTTTTGGGCTGTATTTATCAAAAACCGGTTCGAAAACGGACAAAATAGGTTAATTAGTTAACCCCCCTTAATTTCCTCATAATTGTGATGAAAAGCAGAGAATTTAACTCGTTTGAAAGTCACCCATTTCACACTCGAACTATATGGGCGGAAACATCTAGTATGAAATGGGTGACTTTCATCCTTTGGTTAACAATCTACTATTGTATTTATTTCGTTTCGGCGACCTAGGTCTTTTTCTATGCACCTCGTTTTTGGTTATCAGTATATAGATTCGTGATTTTATAGGCTACGATAATAATGATTTAAACATATTTAAGAGAGAGAAACCAATAACCAACAAATAGGTAGGTATGATTTGCTATATTATAGCACATTACTAACGTATAATCATATATTATACAAAACAATATTGAAGAATACAATCTGTTAGATGAATATTGTGATCGTAAACTTGATAGTATATTCTGCGTGCGTGCGTGCGGATGAATTTGTATCATAATATTGTATCTTGCCTGTATTTTAAAGTATAATATCTAGTCTGTTCTTAGATTATTCAGTACAACATAGTACTACTGGAATTAAATTTTAACAACTAACTGTTCAACTTTGTACTTGTAGTCCTATAAAATATGTACCGATGGCGTGACTTTGACCACAGATAAAATAATACTATACTAGTACTTTGACGTAATAGTACATTACTGCAGCGGCCAGCAACAGAGGCATTGATGGACGAACGTGTAAATGTGGGCCGAGGCAAAGCCGAGGCACACATACGTAAGTCCATCAATGCCTAGTTGTGGCCAAGGCTTGTATAGTACTTTTCTCAAATAATGCGCGGAAATTAAAACAGTAAATTTTCTCAAATAATTCGTGAAAATTAAAACTCTTTTTATCAAAATCAATGACGAACAACAAACAACAATTTTTTTTTCTTTTTCAATAAACAGCTTTCTATTTGCAAGCTAGTTCCAAATTTAAATAAAACCTTTGATGAGTTACCTCCTTGGTCGCCATGTTTCGGAGAAAAAGATCGTTCCATTTTTAAATTACACGACAGATATGAGTTTACTATGTAATTTATTTGGCCGCTAAACACGACAGATATGGATTTTCATACAACATTGCCGGCCGCTGCGCGCATGTATTTGGCCAGTACAGCAATTTAGATTTATCTCGAAGAAGGTTGTCAAAATAATGCTCACATTTCCAAGCATGTTTGAGAAAAATAATACTATACTAGTACTTTGACGTAATTATTAATCTAGCCAAAACATTATTTAAGTACTCCCTGGGAAAAGCACCCCCGCAATACTCAACACTAAATAGATTGCAGAAACGATACAACGCTATGTACAAGGCTTTGCCTGACTTAGATATATTTTCTCAGTCTCTTAAGGCTACTCCTCCCATCTGCAAGGCTCTCTTTCTTACAAGCAAACTTTTGCAATTAGCCATCCCGCTTCAATTGCGCGGCTCCGGTCAGAATTTTCCGTTTTCTTTGAAAACCTGTACGATTTTTTATGAATTTTCAAAAAATAAGAAAACCACATCATTTTATATTGTATTGTGAAGAATATTGTAAATTTTCATATTCTTCTGATCAACAATGAAAGAGTAAAACGGTTACAATTGGAAAAAAGAGGTGACTTTGGAGTCGTTTTTCTTCACTTCTCATATCCCGTAGATTGTTCAGTTTTGTTTTCTGCTTAAAAAGTGCCATAGTTAATGTATAAAATGGTTACAAAGTTACTCAAAACCGGGCGGACGCCCCTTAATAGCTTCAAAAAAACTGTCCTGGCCTCCTTTGATAATGTGTAGATTCTAGATTGTGGATTGTTATTTTAGTTCCGATATTTTTATTTTTATTTAATATCAATATTTATGTTTAGTACTTACCTATTGTTGTTCAGTGCTTTAAGTAAACAATTAATTTGTAATATAACCTTTTATCTAAGTGCAAATGCAACTATCAACTGATTTGTGTAGGTACCCACATTTTTCTGTCGCAGTATGACTTAACATATGTATATGTATACTTAAGCTACAATGTATGTTCTGACAGCCTGTAAGGGAAGTAACACTTAATTATTAAGTTAAAATGTATTCAGAATGTAATAGTGTATACCTACTTTGTTGGCAGTCCTTAAATAAATAAAAAAAAAATAAAAAAAAAAATTTTACAGCCTGTATACGAGTTTATTTTAGCATAAAAGTCACAGTTTCACTCCATAATAAATAATAATGTTGTTAATAACATTATAATTGGAAATGAAGTAGATTAACGTTAACATTATTAAATTATAAAAACCGGTCAGGTGCGAGTCGGGCTACTCGCGCACCGAGAGGGTTCCGTACCACACCACCACAGAACACAACATTATTAACTTGGAAAAAAAACTTTTTTTGTCCGGGACCTTTAGCGCGAGACCGACTCACACTTGGCCGGTTTTTAGTATTTGTCGTTATTTTGCAGTGCTTGCTCTATAATCACACAAAATTTGACGCTTGTATGTATTACCGTTTTTACGATAGAGCGTGAAGAAAAAACGTTGATAAAAACTAGTTTTTTGTTGATTATTATTTTTTATTCATTATCCCCCCTTAATTTTAAACTTTTTGACATTTTTATAATTTTTTTAACAAATCCGCCGAAATAATGCATAATCTGAGAAAATTTCATTACGGTTCAAAATTACAGCCCTAAATAGGTAGGACAGACGGACGGAGGGAGGACGGACGGACAATGTAGGCTTATTAATAGGATCCCGTTTTCACCCTTTGGGTACGGAACCCTAAAAAGTACTATACTAGCTAAGTTATATATTTCCACGAAGAAGATTCTGGAACAGAGCCCAGGGATTACCTTTGACATTTTAAAGTTGATATAGGTACCTAGGTACCTAACAATAATTTTGTTAATCGCAACCCACGTGGATTTTCATTTCTCAGAATTTACACTAGGATAAGTGAAGGGAAAAATCATAGCAAAATCAGCTTTTGGTGAATTCTTGACAAAAGAGTAGGATTAGTTACTTTTATATCAAAGAACTAGGTACCTATAGTCTTATACTCTCCGGTTGACATTTCGAGGGAAAACATTTTTGGTAAATAGCACGTTTTTCAAGAAAGCCAATCAATATATAAATCAAGGATCATGGATCACAAAGTCGAAGAGGCGATGGGCAGTAGGACACTTGGCTAGACGGGAAGACGGCCGGTGGACCAAGGCAATATCAGAGAGGTGGCCAAGAGAGGCACGGAGGTCAGTAGGCAGACCACCAGCACAGTGGTCTGATGACATTGTGCGAGTGACGGGTTCGCATTGGATCAGATTAGCACAGGACCGTGAAGAATGGCGCAATAAAAGGGAGGCCTACGCCCAGCAGTGGGTTAATGTATGCTGATTTGATTAATTGATTAAAAATATGTAGGTAATAAGAATAATAATTATTTTTTTATTATTTATCAATTGAAAGTTCACAAAACAACTTTCGAACATGTTGTTAACCTAATTAAGTAAGTACTTCCGTTAGTAGGTATAGGTAAGTACCTATTTGATTTTGTAAAACCCCTTATATTAATTAAATCTGTTTTCAAATTTTGCAATTTAAATTACCAGAACACAATAATGAAGCGTGCATTATTTATTTAATTCGTTATCAAATAAATTGCCAAAACACCGCAATGGCGTTGACACCCATCCCATGTGGTGGATTTCTCATAAAAGGATAATATATATAGGCATTGATATCTTATTAAGAGTATAAAAGAGGTCAAGGTCCTTCGTGATATGCTGACACTGTTTTAACAGGATGATCAGATCAGTTCGTCAAACTGAACAACTTTCTCTATGGCACAAACATCGAAAAGGCGTACAAAAAAATCTGCTATTCCATACAAAGCTGCAAACCTACTAGAGCCTATTAGAGTATGGGAGAGCACTCTTTTTTTTCTCGTTATTTCCCGTAAAGAATCTGGTCATCCCCTTAAAAACTATCAGCATATTAAGAAGGACCCTGTACCTATTTATCCTAAAATTTGAATGATATAGGTAGGTATAATTAGAAAATAAACAAAAGAGTGAGTAAAAATACTACTATTGCTTTTTTAATTATTTATCTTTCCGTCAAATTTTTGTTTTCTTGTTTTCAAATCCTCGGCTACACAAACTAACAAAGTACCTAAGTTAGGTACCTACTAAAACATTATTTAAATTCTTTATCATTATTGAAAGCTTTCAAACATAAGATTAACAGTGAATGTTGCAAATTTAAATTAATATTAGTTAAGTATATCCTACAAATTTCCGCCAGAACAAAAAAAAATTAAAAATTGATGAAGAGATGTAGGTTTCCAAAGTATGGATTTTGATCAGAATAAACAAAACGTTTGAGAGACCGCCATGCCGATCTGTACCGTAAAACACATATAAAACACTATTTTTGTATCGTTATTTGTAAACCATAGTCGAACACCGATCACAATCGAATGAGTAAAGCTATTAATTACGCTACCGAGATTGAAGTTAATTACAATTTAACACCGTTCTATGTCACGGTTGTTTATTAAAGCAAGCCTGTTTTCTGTTTTCTCTTTTCTTTTTTTTATACCGAATAAAAGGCGCGGGGTTGGTATTTGGGAGAGCGTAGCGACGCACACCGTCGAAAGTGGCGCCGCACGCGGCACTGACTGAAAATCAACGGGCATTGGCAAGAGGACCGTTTGGTATAGACTTACAAACTTCCATTATCCAGCCGCGTCGTCCTTATTACCAAAAGATAGAGTTCAAATCTATACTTTTCAGTACAGAAATTATGTTTTAAACACTACGTATAGATATATGAAGACGTCCCTTTTGTTCGGGACACGCTTATTCCGTTCATTTGAGTGAGTTCCGTTTCATTAAGGGTGTATTTCGTTACATTAATTAAACGGTATCGTTTCATGAATAGTTCAATGATATTTATATAGATAGGGTTCAACTTAATATGCTGACGGTTTTTTAAGAAGATAGTCAGACCTAAGGTTGTCTCCTGTATTATATTATACCTACCAGTATGTAAATGAGCATAACCCTCCACTTCTTCCCGTCATTGAATATCGTAATTCCATTAAAATAAACTTATTTTAAATTATAAATAAAATTAAAAATAAATTATTAAGAAAAACAAAAAACCCGACTGCATAAAAAAACGATTAACTGAAAAGAGAAAAACAAGCTCTATAGTCACTAATCACTAATCAGCTATAACAACATTAAGCAAACATAATTCGAATGTTATTATTATTAGGTGGTATCGAAAACGGGGACAAAGGAGAATTATAAAGAAACATAGCTATCGGTTTGTCCCCGCCTGCAATACCCACCTAATAAGCTAATAACATTCAAATTATATTTGCTTAATGTTGTTATAGCTGATTAGTGACTATAGAGCTTGTTTTTCTCTTTTCAGTTAATCGTTTTTTTATGCGGTCGGGTTTTTTGTTTTTCTTAATAATGTAGTTTATTTCATACTTTTTAGTGTTGTGTCGAAATGGTAGCATAAAAGTACTATAATATATTTGGAATCGTCTGTTTACTAGCTTTCATTTGATACCCATAATGTAATTTTCCACAAAAAAAAAAATTTTATTCCTCCTTCTTTTTTTAATTCGCAGACGCCATAATAAAATAATATAGCCTATGTCACTTTCACGATTTTTACAAGCCTAACGACACCTCATAATATGTCGAAATCCATCAAGTCGTTTAGTCTGTAGGCCGTGCCAAAGAAATATACATACAAACATACATACATACGCTCGAAAAACGTAACCCTCCTTCTGCCGCAGTCGGGTAAAAAAATACAGGGTCCTTCTTAACATGCTGATACTTTTTAAGAGGATGATCAGACCATTAAACTGAACAACTTTATCCATGGTACCAACATCGAAAGCGCGAAAAAAAATCCAGCTCTTCCAATTATAAAACTGCAAACTTACTCGAGTCAAATGTATGGGACAATTATTTTTTTCGCCATTTCGATGTTGGTCCCATAGAGAAAATTGTTCAGATTGATGGTCTGATCATCTTCTTAAAAAAGTGTCAGCATATTAAAAATGACATGTTATGGCATCAAGTGTTATGTAAAATTGCCTATTAAATAAATGTAAATACATAACTGTGTGTTTTGTTTACATTGATAAATATTTTTTTAGGGAGATTGGTTAACTTTTCACTGTAAAGTCTCTGTGAAACTATTAATAAACTGAAATATGTATAGTTTCTCTCAAATACTAATTGTCAAGTCAACCAGTAAAATAAATTACACTGAAATTACATTATGATTTATGAAACTTCATTGTAATAATTAATGTGAAAAAATACGAGACGCCGCATTCGCATAGACCCAGTCCTGATCTTGACACAGAAAGTTCTTTTTGTATGGAGTAGGTTGCATTAATTGCACTTTAGGTGATAATTTGGAATATAGTAGATACATACCTGAAAAACTTAAATTCTCAATTATCCCCGATTTTTTATTGTGCATTATTGAACAATTAAGACATTTACAAAACAAAAAATGGAAAACTGGTGATTTTGTACGGCGTCGGTAACGGTTTCGTTCAATACGTTTTACATATAACAATAAATAATCCCCGGTTCATATCGTAAATAGATATTAAATATTTTGTAAGTATATACAGGGTGTAAGTGACAGCCTAGCAAAAACTGAAACGGTGAACTCAGCCAACCATCAAACTGAACAACTTTCAGTATGGAGCCTACCTCAGAAAACGCGAAAAAATCAGCTGTCCCATACAAAACTGCTGTACCTACCCGACTAAAATGTATGGGACAGCTGATTTTTTTTCGAGTTTCCTGAGGTAGGCTCCATAGTGAAAGTTGTTCAGGTTGGTGGTCTAAGTTCACCGTTTCAGTATTTCCTAGCCTGTCACTTAAACCCTAAATTATTTCTGTTTGTACACATTAAATTTGCCTTGTGATAATTAACTTTCTCTTTTGCTGGTACCTATGCTGGAAGAAATATCTTCAGAAATAATTAAGCTTGCCCTTTGTACATTTATATCGATTTTAAATTATTTCGTTTCATATTATTGTTACAAATAAAGCTGCAATAATATGAATTAATTAATATATGGATAACCTATGGATACTATACATACGACACGACATATTGCGCCGATCGCAAATAAGGGTGGAAGGACGATGGTGTTATTTGTGTTATTTTACCGAGATAAACCTGTTTAAATACATAAATCATCAATCATTATTCATTAGTCACCATCCATAAGGCCAAAAATAATGTAAAATAAGTTTAGAAAAAGTAATAAGAATAAATAATGTAACTGTAGGTACTTACTTTTTCCTACCGAATTTACAGAATTTTTAGCAATACATCAATAAAATACTACAGGTACTTATATTTCCCCCAAAAAAAGGTGGCAACCCTAAATTTTGTAAACTCTATTGCAGTTTAGTATTCAGCAGCTGATATTTCTTTTGCTCTGACATGTTTGCTTCGATAGTCAAAGTTGTTCAGTTTGATGGGTAGAGCATGTGGTTTAATGGTTTATGATACTTTTCCTTACACCCTGTATACTGCGTAAAATTGTAGTGTTATTTTCTTCTCATGGTTTCAAGTATGAATTTCCCTTAGGTAGCTTAGGTACAGGTTAGTTAATGAGTACTTTATTACAGCCAGGATTCATTAGAAATGGATTAGCTGGTCATACGGTACCTTTTATATCGAAGCATTCGATGCAGGCAAAGGACGAAGTATATAAAATTATGTATAGCAGGTTTGTTATACTTCTACATTTTATTCATAAAATCAAATAAAACATTATACAGGGTGAAATTGAAACCATATAATTATTAGCATCCTTTTAGCTAAGCGGTTGTTTCTAGATATGTGAAAAAATTTAAAGTAAAACTATCACCGCTAAGTAGGTTTTACAAGTTTACGAGTAATAGTCGACCAACTAATAAAATGTACTTTTTAGACTTCCTTAGCCGTTAAATAAAACAAAAAACCCTTTTAATTCCATATATTGTAACGGGAAACTACGGCCCGACACGCACTTGGCCGTTTTTATTTCATTTAATGTAAGTAATTATAATAATATTGTGTTAACCTTGTCGGCGATCCTAAAGAAATTATATAAAAATAAATAAAATTTCTTAAATTTAGTCTTTTTCTTTTTCCTATCTGATTAAAGATTATTATATTGTATCATATGATATTTCTGTGTAAATAAATAGAAAATAAAATGTAAAAAAATATCTAAATATTTATACTAATTAAGAACACATATTTTGTTTCTAATCTAACTCGACCTAATTATCTAAGCTCTAACTACATTTAGCCCATACAGAAAAATATTCATAACAAGCGAGAGAAAATGTTTTTGAATTTGATGCGGCCTGACCTCCTCCAATAACAACACAAGTCCTGCATCCTACAATGATGACATACTTACTTATACATATAAATTAGGTAGCTGTACCTGGTTACTCGTGTCGTATTAAGGACTAGCGGCCCGTCCCGGCTTCGCACGGGTGGACGTCTAATCTTTTCTTAAATAAATATAGCCTATGTTACTCACGGTGAATGCAGCTTTCTAATGGTAAAAGAATTTTTTAAATCGGCACAGTACTTTTTGAGCCTATTCATTACAAACATACAAACATACAAAAATAGGTACAAATCTTTCCTCTTTATAATATTAGTGTAGATGAAGATAACAGGCATGCGACAGCACTCATATTGACAAAGTTGCCAGAATAAAAACATGTATATATTAGGTAGAAACATTCTAGAATAACATTTCTAAACAAAAGAAGACTAAAACAAGGTGAACAAAGATTGAAACTAGGTAAGAACTAACTAATTGGTAAACCGTTTCGTGATGACCCTGGTTGCAGCATCTTACGCTTCCACGATGATGCCGTATCATGAAATATGTCTAGTTCGAGATCATTACCGATTGTATTATAAAGTTTTTGCATTCTGTAAAGGGGCTCGAAACTTCCTACATTTATTCTAACGAGGCCCGGCTTAAATGTGATGTTACGCGGTCTAACATTTAATCTTGGAACAGAGATATTAACTTTTGCCAACAAACTAGGCTCCGAGAAAGTGCCTTTTAAGAGCTTTTGCACAAATCTAAGGTCGAGGTAGTCTCTCCTTAGCTTCAGGCTATTCATCTTAAAATATTGCAGTCTATCTTCATAGCAGGCCCGTTTACCAATGCCATTACCGCGAACCTTATGGACCAAGAACCGGGTGAAAGACTTTTGGACTTTTTCAAGTCTGTCAGTATGACACTGGTATGAGGGCTTCCAGACCTGACTGCAATATTCTAAACGGCTACGAACAAGAGCATTGTAAAGTATCGACAGAGTTTTAGTATGTCGGAAACCCTTTCCCATTCTCTTAATAAAGCCCAACATTTTGTTACTCTCTCCTGCGACCCGTTCAATGTGGCTAGCAAAATTTAGTTTCGAGTCCAATAGTACCCCCAGATCTTTAATGACAGAGACTTCCCGAAGTGCTACATGATTAAGACTATAACAAGTGTTGGTAGGGCGTATTTTCTTATTGAACTTTATATGAAAACACTTATCTGCATTAAGCACCATTTCGTTTGAAGCACACCATTCCCTCACTCTCGCCAGGTCCTCCTGAAGAAGAAGAGAGTCCTCTGCTATCCTAATTTCTCTATATAACTTTAGATCATCGGCAAAAAGAAGACAACCACTATGTTTAACAGATTTTACTATGTCATTGATGAAAATATTAAAGAACAGAGGACCCAAATGAGAACCCTGTGGTACGCCAGAAGTAGCCAAGTAGGACTCGGAACAGTATCCATCTTTGACAACTTTTTGCGATCTGTTTGTTAGGTAAGACCTGATCCACTTCCAGAAGTTACCCGTAATGCCAAAATAATGCCAGAGTTTATGAAGTAATAAGGAATGACTGACTTTATCGAACGCACTACTAAAATCCGTGTACACTGCATCAGTCTGATTTCCAGAGTCTACTGATGAAGCCAAATCACTCACATAGCACAACAAATTAGTAGTTGTAGATTTCCCCGCCATGAAACCATGTTGAAGTGGAGACAGCATTTCTCTAACATGCCAGGCTAGATGAGGGAAAACCAGTGCCTCAAAAACCTTCGGAAAAACTGATAGCAAAGAAACAGGCCTGCAATTTTTAACCAGATTTTTATCCCCCTTCTTATAAATAGGTACTACGGACGCCACCTTCCAGCACTCAGGAAAAGTTGAGGAGTTCATTGACTCATTGAATATGATTGAAAGTGGAAGAGCCAAAACTCTAGCGCAATTCTTTATAAAAATTGGTGGAATCTGATCAGGACCGGCCCCTTTATTGATATCTAGAGACTTCAACGCCTTCAAAACAGATCGCTCATTGAAATTAATATCAAAAAGAGTAGAGTGAACATTTAGGTTTAGGCTTGATTGTTCCATGGCACACGATGAAGACCCAACAACTGGCGAAAAAGTGGATGCAAAATGAGAAGCGAAAAGGCCGCATATGCCAACATTGTCATTAGCACATGTCTCATTCAGATACATCGTGGATGGATACGCAGACTTTGTTTTCCTAGAGTCTTTAACATAAGACCAAAATTTTTTAGGATTTCGATGTATATTGTTTTCTATATTGGTGATGTAAAATTTGTAATCCTCCTTAGTTCTTAATTGTACTCTAGATCGTAATAACTCATACTCTAGTCGGTCTCTCGGGTTTTTGCTTTTTTTTGTACCTTCTACGTATCTTTTCCTTCTCTCCCAACATTTAACTAACCTAGATACATAAACTTACGCCTATATTAGGTACATTGAGGATTCAAAATCTTGAGGGATATTTATTACTTCGAGTTTCAGTACCTACTTATTTTGAAAACTCAGAATATTGAGAGATAATCTGAGTTTTCAGAATATCTCTGACTACCCCCTTGGGGATTATAGCCGGAACGTATACATGACATATTTACTATGTATCTAAATTCGTTTCTTGATTTCATTTCATTGATGACAAAAACTTGTTTAAATTTACCAACTTCTAAGAGTACCTATGGTTATTTCGTTTAGTTACCGTCAAATAGTGTCGTAACATCGTAACAAACAAACAAACAAACTCACATTCGCATTAATAATATTAGTTAGGATTCTAACTATAGCTTTGCACTTATAATTACATTACAGGTGTCGTACTGTATTAAGTTGCGTGGGCGGCTAAGGTGGTGAATATTCATAAAATACTTGATAAACAAACAAGTTATTATTAACACTCTACTAAGTCTTTCTTTGACTAGACACCGCGAATGGATTTGTTGCATAATTAATTAGTACTTCATTGTATTCCTAAAATAAAAATTATTAAGAGTACTGAAGAAATTTTTTTACCGCAAAGCAGTAGTTCGACTACAGTCTACAAGTATTCCAGCTTTCACCACAGTATCGATTTAGCTGTTTGATGGATGGATAGCTGTTTTTTTTATATTAACAATACAGGGGCTGCTCGAATTATCATACAAAATTGACGCATTCGATTCGATACTATAGAAAGATAGAAGAACTAGTCTCGAAAGTAACAAAGAAAAACGGTAAAGCATAACTAGATTTCGGTATTTTTCATTAAGTAACACAGTCGTTCGATTTTATCAAAAGTGAGAAGTATTATGTCGATAAGGGGTTAAAACTGGCTGCGTCCGTAATTTCAATGACGAATATACATATTGTTATTATTAATAAATTATTTTACACAGAGCTATACAATAGAACGATATATAATTTCAAGATCATACCAGAAGAGAAACATGTTCAAAGAACTTTTGCTTGACTGCTATTATCTTAGAGGATATAGACGCTATTATTCAATATTATAATTATGTAGCATTGACTTTGTGGGATTAACAATGCATCTTCACCTAGCCACGCAAAGTCGCATTTCAATAAACTATTCAAAGAAGTCATAGATTGTGAAGGACAAAATCTTCTCACAACACCCACGCCTAACAACCAACATAGAACAAATGCAAATCGACAACTCCTGCATAGAGCTGCATAGTGTGTTTGCTAAACTGAAGCTGAAAGTTACAACTCATTTTGTGAAATGCATTCATGTTTGCTATGAGGTGAAAATTTAATCAGAACCTAGGTAATTTGGTTACCCACGTCAAGCTTGTTTTAACAGTTTGTGGCTTTTATTTGCCAACTAAAGATTATAATATTCATTCATTCAGCTATAACTAATATTATGAATTAATGTAACTCTCTCAAGGTGCAAAGATCGTTGGAACTATTTGTATCGTATATACACCCAAGAACATGGGTCGAAAAACGAAAAAATATTTGGACCTCCCACAGAAAATCGATTGACTCACCCGCACTTTTATTGGAAGTTTCAAAAAATTTCATGTATTGAATTTATGGGTCTAATTTTCGACATTTTATCGAAGTCTTGAAATAATATCCTGTCTTGCAAACCATCTTTTGTCGTCGTATTGGTTATTGTTGCAAAAAACCTTTTCAATTTATCTGTGTTTTAAAAACCATCGATACTGACTATGATTATAAGTATATCTAAACTTATACAGGGTGAAATTGATACCATTAGCATCCTTTTAAACTAAGAGTCTACCGATCAAACTGAACAACTTTTACTATGGGAGCAAACAGATCGGAGCAAAAAGAAAATCAGTGTTGCATACGTCATTTGAGTCGAGTAAGCGTTGCAGTTTATTATTGAACAGGAGAATTATTCGAATAGACAGATTGGTAGAGGAAGACCAATCCATGATCTGCAAGCCTAGACTTTACCTCATGTAATTTTTATGTCTGGGGACACATGAAAGAGCTTGTTTATCAAGCCCCAGTAAACGACGTAGAAGACTTAAGGCAGCGTATAATAACTGCAGCGGAGGTAATGAGATTTTACCTTTACTTCAAGAGTAACAAAAGGTGAACTAAGAGAGTGCGTTGTGTTGCGTGTATGTGTTCGGAACCGAGGGTCTCACTCTGAGTACGATGTGTAGATTTAAATTAATTAATAATATGATCGTTATCTACTGCCATATATGCTAACAATGACTTATCCAGAAGTGGTGAAACAGGCCCTCAGCCTCTAAAACTAACAAAACTCCATCTAAATCGTTAAACTGTCAGGTTATACTTAACCGTACGCTGTGTTCGTGACCCAAAAAAGTTGGCAGTCACTCAAATGTTTTCGGAGTAGGTGGGCATACGCCATGTTGTGATATCGAGCGATCCTTGCATTAATTTCACATGTACGGCTATTGCTTTGCTTTCCCTATTAAATGATGCATCAATAACATGGTTAGGTTATGTAGTAATAGATACTCTTTCTATGACAAATGACAGCCAGGTAGCACAGTCGGTAGTGAACCTGCCTGCTGTGCCGAGGGTCGCGGGTTCGAATCCCGTAAGGGACAAATATTTGTATGATGAATATGAATATTTGTACCCGAGTCATGGATGTTTGTATCTATATATGTATTCTATATCGTTGTCTAGTCATCGTAATACAAGTCCAGGCTAGATTCTGGTACTTTAAATGTGACTAGATAATTTGTGTGACATTGTCCAAGATATTTATTATACTGTGGTTAGATATAATAGATAGACTTATATCAACAGGGTGTTAGGGTAAACAGTTGCATTACTTTAAGGGGTGATTGTACCATTGTACCCATGATACTGAAAAACTTTCCCTAAGAAACCTATTAGGAAATTCGAAAAAAAAAAATCTGACTTCCCATACTAAATGCAATCAGCTGATCGAAGTTTTATGAAAAGTCGATGTCTTTTTTGCGAATTTCTTCTTTGGGATAGTTGTTCAGTGTCATGGTTACAATCATCCTTTAAAGTAATGTAAATGTTTATCCTCTAACACCCTGTATATTGACCTGTCTAATTGTCTACGTTATTTCAATTGAATTAGCGTGGGACGACACATTCATGTACAGCAGAGTATAACAAAACACTCTAGTAATACTTAAGTGCTTGAGACCATCAAACTGAACAACTTTTACTACTATGGAGCCAACTTCGTTTTTTTTTCGCGATTTCCAAGTTGTGTCCATAATGATAGTTGTTCAGTTGGTTGGATGGTCTGAAGCACCCCCTTGAGTTGTACGAGGATGTTCTGTAACACCCTGTATATAGGATGCTCTGCTACAACTATCAACATTTTAAGTTTAAAAAACAAAAATTCTGTTCACTATTCCGTGATCTATCTTTAGGTTTGTTTTTTTAAGACGTAAATCAAGGATCATGTTTCTATACAAATCACGTTTTCCAAGTTGAAAGGTAGATTTTCCATTCCACCACGGTCCACGTTCAATCAAATCTCTTTGAATTTTCCGACAGACAATTTTAATACCCAACTTTGAATAGAAATAAAAATTTTCCTCATACGAAAATTTTAAATAATAGTACATTACTGCAGCGGCCAGCAACAGAGGCATTGATGGACGAACGTGTAAATGTGGGCCGAGGCGAAGCCGAGGCACACATACGTAAGTCCATCAATGCCTAGTTGTGGCCAAGGCTTGTATAGTACTTTTCTCAAATAATGCGCGGAAATTAAAACAGTAAATTTTCTCAAATAATTCGCGGAAATTAAAACTCTTTTCAAAATCAATGACGAACAACGAACAACAATTTGTATTTTTTTTTCAATAAACAGCTTTCCAAGAACATTGTATATAGTATCCTATAGGTGGACCAAACTCTCGAATTTCGTGGAGAATGCAAAATAAACTCTAATTTTACGTAATAAGTATTAATTTCCTTCAATGTTGTTGTAGGCTGACAACCAAGCAAATGTGAGATAACCAGAATACTCGTGTGTCTCTTTCTAACGTGTTGCCAACTTATTAAGCTACCACTTTAGAATTTACTGTAACAAAAGATGTATGCAAATTAAAAAAAAAATTTTGTTTTGAAAATTCATAATTTAAAGTACCTATATTAGGTATTGATAATTTTTATTTGTTTTACACTAATTTTGTTCAATTTATGACAAAACAAATAAGGTAAGTACAATACTTTAGTGTATTATTTCAAAACTTTTTAATGGCAACTCTTTGGTGTTATGAAAAAATATTATTATGGCGGACATATTTGAAATTTGAAAAGTCATAAAATAACAAATTAAATTGTTGTGATAACTGATAATAACATTGTAAACCTTCGAAATGGTCAATTTTTGTTGTGTTACTAGATGCAAAAATGAAATTTACCCTGGCTGTGGGTTTTCTTTCCACAGGTTAGATATTTTATTGTTTCGCTAAACTTTTCTTAACTAGGGTGACCATTGACCATTTTGGCGACCTATGTATTAAACACAAAATGTGTGTTGCTTGTAGATTTCCCAGGGATGAAACGCTGAGAGAAAAATGGTTGACAGTAGTCCCTGGGAAAACCAGCAAGACATCACTCGTGTGCTCGAAACATTTCAAAGTGGAAGATTATGTTACAACTTCACGGAAATTCTTGAAATCGAACGCAATACCGTCCATATTTCCAAAGGTATTTTATCATTTAAAACGGAGAATTCACGCAATTTTTGAAAGAAAGCCTTGCACTAGGGAGGGAGAGCCTTAAGTAGAGAAGTACCTAAATAAAGGGTTTAATAATTAATATTTATGTACCTTTTCAAAAATTTAATGTTGTCCATTGTCTACGATTGTTTATAAACTATTGTTACCTACTGTTTTTTTTTCAAAGTTTTATAAAGAATAATTATCATTTTTATCCGAGATGTTTTATTTTATTGATACCTTTTTTACTAGCTGTGCCCGTGACTTTCTTAGCGTACTCTTAGATTAGGTACATAAATTTAAACAAGTTGGAACAGCATACCTATTTAAATAAAAATCGAAACAAGGTATTATTAAACTGTAAAAGAAGTGTGTCTGTACGTATTGAAGATCTTTACATGAGTAGGATTACGATATGGTTTTTAGGTTTCCCTGACTGCAAATCAATTTTTTTAGAATATTCGCCTGTCTGTTTGTTTGTAACAGCATCACGCAAAAACTAAGGAATCGATTTTGATGAAACTTTTCTTGTTTGATAGCTAATGATTTGACATAAAATCTGGTAAGTACGTATTGATATTGACGTGTTAATGAATAAGCGCAAAACCGCATGCACCCTAACTGATTTATAGCAAAATATGGATTGAAACAATAATTTCATTATTTTGATAATTAAAATTTAAAGTTATTCGCATTTTAAATTTTGAGGCAAAAATGTTATCATTTCAGCAATGAATGAAAGCACTAACCTACTCATGGATACATTTCAGTAAGTAGGGAATGTGTGTCCGTGCGGTGGGTTGACATCGGGTTCAGTAAATTTTATTTTGAAGAAAGAATCATGTGTCGAAACCAAGATAATTCAATTCTCGATTCTAAACAAAATACTTTCTAGTTTTGCGATAATTCATTAACACGTTGTATTATTTTTGCGGATGAACGAGAACAGTCGCGGGTAAACTCAAATTTAATTTTATATATATATTTTTTTAGTCTGAGTTTACCCCTAAAAACATTTTCAGAATAAAAAGATAATATTGAATCCTCAACGAGATGGTAAGAAACAGGCTTGAATAAATGCATATTAGGTATCCCGTCAAATTTGAGAATGAATGGACTCCCTAGTTAGAAAGGGACACACGAGGATTTAGGTAATCTCACTTGCCCCGGTGCCAGCACCGTAGTGTACAATCTAGTTACTATACAAAATTTTTGCAGCTTTCTATTTGCAAGCACGTTCGAAATTTAAATAAAACCTTTGATAAGTTACCTCCTTGGTCGCCATATTTCGGAGAAAAAGATCGTTCCATTTTTAAATTACACGACAGATATGAGTTTACTATGTAATTTACTTGGCCGTTAAACACGACAGATATGGATTTTCATACAACATTGCCGGCCAATGCGCGCATGTATTTGGCCAGTACTGCAATTTCGATTTATCTCGAAGAAGGTTGTTAAAATAATGCTCACATTTCCAAGCATGTTTGAGAAAATATTATTTTCACTCTTCGTCGGTGGAAAATAAAATAGGATATTAAGTTTAGTTTACTTTTAAAAGGTAGTGTAAAGCTCGACCAGAAAAATAACTAACTGGCCATGGACCCCGCGCAGGGTAGGGTTCCTTAGTTGCCCGTCACAATATAATATGGACTTAGAAGAAGGCTTTTTTTTTTATACTACGGTTTAACGTCTAAAAAAAAGTTAAAAAGTTAAAGTCTAAAAAGTACATTTTTTTAAGTTGGTCGACTAAAACTCATTAACTTGTACAGCCTACTTATCCGTGATAGTTTTTATTTTAAGTTCATTATTATTTACTACTAGCGTTAACCTGCGACTTCATCCGCACAAATTATATACCAGATTTTAAGTCAGATGATAAGCTATCAAACAAAAAAAGTTTCATCAAAATCGGTTCAGTAGTTTTTGCGTGATACTCGAACAAACAAACACCCAAACAAACAAACAAACAAACAAACAAACAAACAAACAAACAAACAGACAGACAAAAAGTCCAAAAATTTGTGATTTGGAATCAGGGAAGCCTAAAAACCATATCGTAATCTTTTTTTTGTAAATATCTTCAATGTACAGACACACTTCTGTTACAGTTTTATAATAGTTTAGATTGCAGTGATTTTTTTTTACATCTCCAACTACAACCGTTTAGCCCGGAGAGGGGGCGGGGGGACACTTGACTCTAACTTAAATTTTCGCTTTAAAGCTTAATATTTCGCTAACGGATCCCTTAATCGAAAAATGGTTTTTCCAAACCCACAATATTTTTAAAAGACCTATTTAACGATACCCCACAACATGGGGTAGACGAGAAAAAAAAATATCATCACCACTTGACGTGTAGGAAGGTAAGGTACGACATAGATTTAAAAAAAAAAAATCGATATTTTATTTTACCACTTTATTGGCGTGAAGAATATGTTGCCTATGCCAAATAGGCTATTTGACAACTAGTCAAATCAGCCACTCTTTATCGGACGTCAAAACGTGCGCTTTGTACGAACATTTCTACAAATTAATGAGTTGTAACGTCATCAACATTTCATTACTTTTTAAATGTTTATCTTGTTATTAAAAACTAGCGGCCCGTCCCGGCTTCGCACGGGTGGACGTCTAATCTTTTCTAGCAATAAATATAGCCTATGTTACTCAGGATGAACGCAGCTTTCTAATGGTGAAAGAATTTTTTAAATCGGCCCAGTACTTTTTGAGCCTATTCATTACAAACATACAAACATACAAAAATAGGTACAAATCTTTCCTCTTTATAATATTAGTGTAGATAGTATTCAAGCTTAAAACTCACTGAAAATGGGAGTTAAGCGTTGTTTTCTAACCCTTTTTTTATTGAGAAGATAAAAATAAAATATATTGTATGTAGTCAAATACCCATTTACAGCTTTCTAGGACTAAGCGTCTCTGAGCTAAGCCGCGGACGGACGGACGAACGAACAGACGGACGGACACAGCGAAACTATAATTGTTGACTTCGAAACCATAAAAAACTCGCCATGTTGCGGAAAATCATTGGAACACATTTTTGTACTTGAAACACTCAGTAATTTTAGTTCAAACACAATTTGCTATGGCTTGAAGGCTTTTGTAGTTTATCTGTTGAGCACTTTTTTAATTTAGGCTTTCTCTATCGAGAAATCTTTTTTATTGTGACGAGGGCGCCACTGAGCTTGTAATAGCTTAATGCAATCTCAAACCGTATTTTTTCCTAGACTAAGATTATTTTTTGTGGCAAGTTAGCAGCGAACCTGCAAGTTAGTAGTCAACTTGCTGACAGATAATTTTCAAGCCTTGATAGGCCTCTGACCTTACCTACCGAATAGTTAACCGCCATCTGACAGAACCATCCGGAACCAACTGCCGAACATGCCTTCCCAAGCACGAAGACGCTTGAATTGAAATACCCACCAGTTTTACTGTATATTTTGGGTACGTGCTAGGAATAGGTAGGTACCTAGTAATAAACTATTTAGGGTGGTGGCTTTAGTCCGATGTTTACAACCGACGTCTGTGTGTCCACCGGCACTGTGCCGTGAGATCATTCATGATATAAATCTGGGCCTCATCAGTCATTGAACTGAGCTGAGCCTACACCATGATGACGCATTATAAAAACAAATGTCACTATACCTACCTAATATAAATAATTGACTCAGATAAATCTAATTGTAGTCGTTTTTAGGGTTCCGTACCCAAAGGGTGAAAACGGGATCCTATTACTAAGCCTACGTTGTCCGTCCGTCCGTCCGTCCGTCTGTCCTACCTATTTAAGGCTGTAACTTTTGAACCGTAAGAGCTAGATAGTTGAATTTTCACAGAATGTGCGTTATTAATGTGCGTGTGTGTTAATGTGCGTTGTGTGTGTGTGGATTTATTAACAAATAATAAAAAATGTCAAAAAGTTAAAAATTAAGGGGGGTCCTCACACAAGGAACTATTTTTCATCAACGTTTTTTCTTCTCGCTCTATAGTAAAAATGGTAATTACATACAAGCGTCAAACTTGGTTTGATTATACAGGGTGAAATTGATATCATTAGCATCCCTTCAAACTAAGAGTCTATCCATCAAACTGAACAACTTTAACTATGGGAGCAAACATATCGGAGCAAAAAAAAATCTGCTGTTGCATACATTTGTGACGCGTACGCATTGCAGTTTAGCATGGAACAGCAGATTTTTTTGTTGCTCCAATCGGTTTGCTCCCATAGTGAAAGTTGTTCAGTTTGATGGGTAGACTCTTAGTTTAAAAGGATGCTAATGATATCAATTTCACCCTGTAGAGTAAACTCTACAGTATAACAACAAATAATAAAAACCGGCCAAGTGTGAGTTGGTCTCGTGATAACAGGCCAGGAGTAAAAAAAAATGTTTTTTACTCCGGGACCGTTATCACGAGACAGAAAAAGATTTTTTTTTTTCCTATGTTGTGGTGGTGTGGTACGGAACCCTCGGCCTCGGTGCGCGAGTAGCCCGACTCGCACTTGACCGATTTTATTTTAAATCTTGACCCAGATTGACTCTAAGCTCTCAAGTGATGTTAAAAAGTTGGATACTTGAGGTTTTAAGTTTTTTTTTTCCGTACCAAAATTGGCAAAACGGAACACTTATGGAATCAGCTCGGTGTCTGTCCGTCCGTCTGCCTGTCACAGGCATTTTTCTCCGAAATCGTAAGACATAGGAAGCTGAAACTCGGTACAGATATAGCAATTGCTGATCCAATATCATAAATGAAGTAAAAAACTTAATTTTTATTAGGGCAATTAGGAGAGGAAAAAAGGGAAAATAAAATTTAAAAAAATATAAACGGAGAGGTCGTGATTCGTCTTCAGTAGTACCTACCTATATTACCTACCTAATTACAATCAATTACCATCGCAAACTTTAAAAACATGAATTATTATTTTTATTATTTTCTAAAAATAACAAGCCATATACTCGAAACCGTGACATCTAATCCAAAGTGACAATACACCGGTAAACGATGTCAAGTTTTTTTTTTGGTATCGATTTTTTTATTTTTTACCGATCTACTAGACCTCAGATGAATGACCTCCTTTATAGTAGACATAATATTAAAAACTTTTTTTTTTTTGCGTTTCCTCAAGTTTATTCATTTTAATTCTTTTATTAATTTGATTTGTAATCCCAAAACGCAAAAATGGTTGCAAAAAAATCATTCGAACTCCACGGAGAAAAGTCAATGCTTAATTTAAAAAAATATATCACCTGCCTTTTCTTTCTAACTCTATGCTGGAAAAGGAAATGGCAACATCAAATTCTAACAATGTGAATATTTTTTTTTCTTAATGGCTAGTTATTTTAACTTAACCAAGGAGTGACGCACTCGTCGGCCGGAAAAACTACCTTATTTGTTTAAAAATATTTTGTAATCCTTCCTTTTTAAAATCTCTGACAAGAAAATATTGTTATTGAGACAATTATATCTCAAAATGGTCTTCGATTCAACCCTACAAAAAAAAAACTTGACATACCGAATGTTTTGAATATTGACCAATTTAATTTTTTAAACCGATATCTGTCTATGGCTTGAAGATTTTCGTTGACAAGTATGTGGTTTCAAAGTACAGTGGCTGGCTCAAATATTTCCATACAAATCTACTATACATTATACAGGGTGGCCGGGGAGTTGACGTTCAAACGTAAAATTTAGGTCCGGTATGTCGTGGGGTATCCGAATCACCCCCATGTATGTTCCGCGATTTTTTATAGTTTTCGAGTTATGATGATTTTTCAGATTTTTTGAGGAAACTCGACATGACCGGCTTAAACAACTTCTAAAAAAAAAGTGTAAGACTTTTTAGAGATTCTTTTTTTGCAACTTAATCTTCATGAATTGTGCCTTTATTCATAACATCATCAGCATCGTAACTTTGATAAAAGTTATGAAAATATTGGTCTAAAGTTAAAAATTTGCGATCCGTGAATTAGGACAAAATTTTCAACTTTAAATTAAAACTCTAAACAGGTGACCTTATGATTTTTTAGCCAATCCCAAAAATGCGCCCAACTCTCAGCTTTCATAGTCATAAATAAAAAGTAGTACTTAATAGGGCTAATTTGGCTAGAATTGATCTTCAAAGACAACAAGGCGGAAAACTCTAAAAAAAAATTTTTTTTTTTTTTTGCCATAGTTACCACGCCTAAGGCTAAATAATGATTAAAGAATGCTGGAAACCGAAACGGCGACGGGTTATGCCGAACTCTTACCGGCTAAAACCCCACCGTGTTCCACCTCATCGCATATTGCCGTAGAGCCTGAGGGCCCGTGAGGAATCTTCCACACTCTACGGCGCAGCGACCAACCTTACCAGGTCTCATCTCTGTTGGCCTTGACGAGCCTACAGGCCTTTAGGTGGTGCGTGGGAAAACGCACACAACCACCTCGAGTCCCTATGATCGGACGCCGGACCCCCCAGCCCGACGCCCAGAGACTCAAAAATTACGGGGGAGGCAGACCGCGAGCAAACGCAGCCCGTCTGCGCCCCGTGCGTCTTTGGCGGATCGGGAGTTCAGAAGTCGACTCCCTCTCCCTCGCCGCCGTCTCCTTCTGGAGCATTACTGCCTCACAGAAGGAGAGAACCGCGCGCCAAGACGCCTCACTGTCGACCTCAGCGCGAACCATGGCCGGCAGCGAGAGGTCTGAAACTACCTGGGAGAGCTCACTGCGCTCTCCCGCCCATGCAGGGCACTCCTGCAGCACGTGCTGCGCCGTCTCGTCGAGACAGCCGTCGCAGTGGTGGCACCCGGCTGTCGGCTCCCTCCTCCTAGGTTAGGTTAGGTTAGTTTAGTGGTTGTGTGCGTATTCCCACGCACCATCTAAAGGCCTGTAGGCTTGTTAAGGCCAACAGAGATGAGACCTGGTAAGGTTGGTCGCTGCGCCGTAGAGTGTGGAAGATTCCTCACGGGCCCTCAGGCTCTACGGCAATATGCGATGAGGGTACCAGGGTAGGGGAGGGTAATATGACACGGTAGGGTTTTAGCCGGTAAGAGTTCGGCTTAACCCGTCGCCGTTTCGGTTTCCAGCATTCTTTAATCATTATTTAGCCTTAGGCGTGGTAATTATGGCAAAAAAAAAAAAAAAATTTAGGAGTTTTCCGCCTTGTTGTCTTTGAAGATCAATTCTAGCCAAATTAGCCCTCTTAAGTACTACTTTTTATTTATGACTATGAAAGCTGAGAGTTGGTCGCATTTTTGGAATTGGCTAAAAAATCATAAGGTCACCTGTTTAGAGTTTTAATTTAAAGTTGAAAATTTTGTCATAATTCACGGATCGCAAATTTTTAACTTTAGACCAATATTTTCATAACTTTTATCAAAGTTACGATGCTGATGATGTTATGAATAAAGGCACAATTCATGAAGATTAAGTTGCAAAAAAAGAATCTCTAAAAAGTCTTACACTTTTTTTTTTAGAAATTGTTTAAGCCAGTCATGTCGAGTTTCCTCAAAAAATCGGAAAAATCATCATAACTCGAAAACTATAAAAAATCGCGGAACATACATGGGGGTGATTCGGATACCCCACGACATACCGGACCTAAATTTTACGTTTGAACGTCAACTCCCCGGCCACCCTGTATAACAAAACACCCTGTAATATTTAAAGGGGTGGCTTAGACTATCAAACTGAACAACTTTCACGATGGAAACAACTTCGCAATCGCGAAAAAACAATCAGCTGTTCATACAAAACTAAAGTACCGACTACCGACTCGAATTGAATGCATCAAGGCATCCGATTTTATGTTTTATCTGTAATATTTTTGTATCGGACAAAAATAATTAATTAGCATATCTACGGAGTAAAACCGGGACTATACTTTTAGCTCATGTCATGTGTTATATTTATATATATCTTTCGTAACTATACTATATCGAAACTGCAAGGCCTACTACGATGTCCGTCCCTACTACGACAAAACAGATGACTAACACATCAAAGTAGACAAACTAACTAAAAATAATGTTGTACCTATCTCATTCATACATAATACATACATAATAGATCTTGCGTAATTACGGCAGAGAATTCCTTGGCAATGGCATTCGGTTTACTTCTGAAATAGATGGGATGGTGCACACTCAACCGCACCGTCATCATCGTCACTGACATAGTTCCAATACTCCAGTATTACCAGAATATAATAAATATTGTATCTATTATCGTAAGCTATTTGGTCATACCTATTTTGTCTGTTTTCGAACCGATTTTTGATAACCAAATTATTACATTTAATATATATAGTTCACATAACAGTGTAGATACGTACTTTCTGCAGTGAATCTAACCGTTGAAAACACGATTCTATTAAATTTTCTCGATAGAAAAGAGGAGCAAAGTAAACTCGATTTCAGATTTATAACCAGTTTTACAAGAATCACCCTACACCATTTCTTCTGAATATACCATCATTTGAAAGGTAAATAATTATAGCAGGGCTTCTACCCGATGGATTTTTCCCCAAACACCCAAGAGAAAAGATATTGATGAAAAATACGTTTTTTTGCGATCTTACTTTCAATTGAAGCGGGATGGCTAATTGCAAAAGTTTGCTTGTTAGAAAGAGAGGCTTGCTCTACTAATACCCAGCCTTAAAAGTAGAATAATTACACGGCAGATTCAAAAATAAGCAGGTTGACTCTCTTACCAACTTAAGTTTTATACTTTATACCAAATAGAAACAAAATTAAGAAAACTTATGAGGGTACCAAGCCCGGGTTCTGCCCTCAATCGTAGATATTGTTATATCTAGACCTGATCTAGACAGAAAAAATAGAAGTCACATATTTTGTTGGTTTTAGATTTATCGAAACATTACCTACGGAGTACTATGTTTTTGTTTTATGTTTGTATATCGTAAAAACCGCCAAAAATGGTGCTAACGGGGCCCCCAATTCATAAGCCTAATACGCTGTCCGTTTGTCCGTCCGTCCTAGATTTAAAGGGCTGTATTATTTTATTGAACCGTAATAGGAAGAATAATGAGTTATTGTTTTGGATTTTCTAACAAAATAATAACAACTACAAAGAGAAAAAATAAAAGGATACAATACAAGAACTGTATTTTTTGCAAGTTTCATTGTTTTCGCGAGTCCAACTCACAGTTGGCCGGTTTTTTTAGTTCCTCCTAACCAGACATTTTCAATCAAGTACGTACAACCTACTACGTAGTAAGTACAACCATTTCGGCTGAGATGATGGTGATGAGAAATACAGGGTTACCTCGGAGCACAGATTACCCCCAATAGATACCGCATAATGAACATTTTGTTCACGCCCGAAGTCACAATTTTTGGCGGTAGGTGCGGGTAGCGGGGCACGAAACGGTGCAACGTGATTAGCCATTTCAAGGTCGCACTACTTCTAGCTCGCTCACTCGCGTTACTTATATTAGTGAAAAACCATAGATGTGTGGCGAGCGTCGGCGGCCCTGTATGCGGTATCTATTGGGGGTAATCTGTGCCTCGGAGACAGTGCGCATTCAAAATAAAAAGACACGTATTTATTTTCATTTTATGATGTCTCATCAAAGACATATATATTACTAGCGTAAGGACATGGCCTATGAGCTTGACTATTGTCTCCAGTTTGTTGGCTCTAAAGTGCAAGGAAAAATGTCAATTTAGAGCACTACAAATATATGACACGATATAGTTCGTATACGAGTTATGACAGATGGCGCAAATTTTTGTTTCTATGTAGAAGGTTTTTGTAAAATATTCTGACGGGCCTATCCTTACGCTAGTAATATATAAATCTATGTGTCTCATACAAAAATAGTAAAAGTCGAGCGTAAACAAGACGGGTATAGTGGATCGTCCCCATAGAAGAGGTCGGAAATATAGGAGACTGGTTTTTTTTTTCGAAAACGAAAAAAATAATGATGCAGTCGTATTCCTCTAATGAAAAGCTATGCATATTTTTATATTACTTTTTTTAATATGACTCATACTATAGGAGAAAATCGGTAAAATGTGTTAAATTTGTATAGAAATGAACACATTACGTTCCATACCGCCTGATTCCGGCATTGTTTCGGGTTGCGGTTTCTATAATAGGTCTCTACCTACTAAGGACCACATTTCATTCGAAGACACATGGTGCTACTTTTTTGCACTTTCTGAGATATGATTGATTTTGGTGTTATTACGAAAATTTATGCAGGATGGTTGAGTTAAGATGGACCAAAGGAAAATCTGGGGTAGAAGACATAATTTTCGACCATTTTAGTTCCATACAGGATGATCTAAAAATTTACGGTTTCAAAGTTATTCAAGTTTTTGTGATTTTTCACCGATCTGCTACTTTGTCCAACTAAACTGGTTACTGTGTTCAATAACCAGTTTAGTGGGACAAAAATGTGTTCATTTCCATACTAAGTTAACACATTTTACCGATTTTCTCCTAAAGTATGAGTCATATAAGAAAAAGTAATATAAGAACATGCATAGCTTTTTATTAGAGGAATACGACTGCATCATTATTTTTTTCATTTTCGAAAATATTTTTTATAGCACTCCGTGACCTAAACCCGCACTTAGGTTACGGTTTTGCGTTACCTAAGTAGTCCATTATTACACGGATTACACCGTTCGAAAATGAATCCACTTTATTGCACAGATGCATAATATACAAAAGAAGGTTCTTTTATAGCATTCCGTGACCTAAACCCGCACTTAGGTCACGGTTTTTCGTTACTAAGTAGTCCATTATTATTCGGATTACATTACACCATTCGAAAATGAATCTACTTTATTGCACAGATGCATAATAAACAAAAGAAGGTAGGTACTTTTAAATGTGCTTTCAATCAATGTGACCAACATTGAAATCGCGAAATCCCCAACTGACTCCAAGTAACCCCCCCTACTTTAATTATATTACGTACGCCCTACTTACACCCGCACCCCCTGCTCACACCTTATTAGTATGTTGGTAGTAGGGTACGAGTAAGGGATGCGCCCCCTAGTGCGTAGAGGGTGATTGGGGATGCATAGGGGTGATAAGAGGGTACACCCCCTAATGCGTAAGGGGTGTGTAGTGGTGATTAGGGGGTGCACCCCCTAGCTCGTGGGTGTGATTAGGGGGTGTACCCCCTAGCTTGTGGAGGTGATTAGGGGTGTACTCCTAGCTCGTGGGGTGATTAGGGGGTGTACCCCCTAGCTCGTTGGGGTGATTAGGGGGTGTACCCCCTAGCTCGTGGGGTGGTTAGGGGGTGTATCCCCTAGCTTGTGGGGGGTGATTAGGGGGTGTACCCCCTAGCCCAGGCTGGTGATTAGGGGGTGTACCCCCTAGCTCGTGGGGGTGATTAGGGGTGTACCCCCTAGCTCGTTGGGGTGATTAGGGGGTGTACCCCCTAGCTCGTGCTGCTGATTAGGGGGTGTACCCCCTAGCTCGTGGGGGTGATTAGGGGGTGCACCCCTAGCTCGTGCTGATGATTAGGGGGTGTACCCCCTAGCTCGTGGGGGTGATTAGGGGGTGTACCCCCTAGTTCGTGGGGGTAATTAGGGGTACGTGCGTAGGGGGTGAGTAGGGGCTAATGATGATGTGACGGTAGATGTGATTACGTGCCACCTAGTGCGTACGTGCGTAGGGGGTGAGTAGGGGCTGATGATGATGTGACGGTAGATGTGATTAGAGGTGAGTATCTATTGATTGTGGTTGCGATATATGAACGAAGATTTTAAAGTCATGGTTGTGTCCTACGGGGGGCTCCGCCCCCCGTGCCCCCGGGGGGGCTCCGCCCCTCCACCCCGCCGGGGGCTTCGCCCCCCGGTCCCCCTTTCTGCCCTTTTCGTTAGTATACGTTTTCGTAGAATTAAAAACTTCAACATGAAAGAGAATGTCAATACATTACACACACACACACACACACACACAAAAGTGGGCGGGTTTAGGTCACACGAGCTATAAAATAGTATACGATACTCGTGACCTAAGTAAGTCCATTATTACACGGCGTTTATCGCCCTCGCTGCGCTCGGGCGATAATTCACGCCGTGCAATAATGGACTACTTAGGTCACACGTATCGTAATGTACTATTTCCAGTCTCCTTTTTCCGACCTCTTCAATGGGGACGATCCACTGTGCCGGGACGGAGGGGTTGCGATCACTGGCTCACCCACGGGGCACGAACGCCGCCGGTCGCCCCCCCGCGCTATCCTTGCACCTATCTATCCCTTTGACTCACGAGTGTAGTGTAGCAATAGCAACGCTACATTAATTTTCGGGTGGAAAAATTAAAAAAAATAACAAACAAAAAAATATTTTACCCTTTTGTGTTTTATTAACAATACTGATCGATTGGAAGAAAAATGCGCACTATCTCCGAAGTAGCCCTGTATTAACAACATGAACCATGAAACATAAAATCTGATTATTGTATTGCAAAGATTCCTGTCTCGTTTATTCCCAGTTATGGCCATTAAAAAGTAGGTACATCTTATGTAGAGTATGTAGTTCATATTACGTTACTCTTAGGTAATACCTGATAACATTATATTACGAGAGATAAGTGTACTTTTTGCAACCATAAGCAGCAAGGCTGATTCAGTGTTTATAGGGTGTAGAGCATCTCTGTGATGAGGTTGACGTCGGTCTGCCTGCATATCGTCAGTCGGTTTAGGAGATACAGCCGTTCAAAGGCGAGTTATGGGTGCAAAAAACGGCCGATCAGCAGCAAGGCTGATCGTATGATACTATTGTAATATGCACTGAGGCTATGTGAACAGTACAAAAACTGACGTGGTTCATCAGTCGGTTTAGGAGATACAGCCGTTCAAAGGTCAGTTATGTGTGCAAAAAACGGCCGATCAGCAGCAAGGCTGATCATAGGATACTATTGTAATATGCACTATAGCTAAGTGAACAGTCAAAAAACTGACATGATCCGTCAGTCGGTTTAGTAGGTACAGCCGTTCAAAGTTTCAAAAATTAATGGTAATAAAAAAATAATGATCTCCCGAAAGGATGATTGTAGGATACTATTGTAATATGCACTATAGCTAAGTGAACAGTCAAAAAACTGACATGATCCGTCAGTCGGTTTAGTAGGTACAGCCGTTCAAAGTTTCAAAAATTAATGGTAATAAAAAAATAATGATCTCCCGAAAGGATGATTGTAGGATATTATTGTAATATGCACTGTAGTTATGTGAACAGTAAAAAAACTGACATGATCCGTCACTCGGTTTAGTAGGTACAGCCGTTCAAAGTTTTATAAATTTATGGTAATAAAAAAATAATGATTTCCCGAAAGGATGATCATAGGATATTATTGTAATATGCACTGTAGTTATGTGAACAGTACAAAAACTGACATGATCCGTCACTCGGTTTAGTAGGTACAGCCGTTCAAAGTTGCAAAAATTTATGGTTACAAAAAGATAATGATCTCCCGAAAGGATGATTATAGGATATTATTGTAATATGTACTGTAGTTATGTGAACAGTACAAAAACTGACATGATCCGTCAGTCGGTTTAGTAGGTACAGCCGTTCAAAGTTGCAAAAATTATTTTTTACAATAAAAAATAATGATCTCCCGAAAGGATGATCATAGGATATTATTGTAATATGCACTGTAGTTACTATACACAGAAGCTATGTTAACACTATTTAAACTGACATGATAATGTCGGTCAGTTTAACAGTTATTACCGCTAGTTAAAAAGAAACTTGCTGTGCTAAAAATTATTAGAAGTAGTTTAGTGGTTATGAGTTTCGTTAGGTACTAGTATTGAAAAGTGAATGTACAGAGTTTTATCTCTTTGATATCTTCCTGATTTGTATCTCTGAGTATCCCCTAGGGGAATATAGTCGAAAGCACTATGCTATGTTGTGCTTGTAATGAACATGATTCGTCAATCAGATTACATACAGTCGTTCAAAGCTCATGAATAACGATCTCCAATAAAAGGCTGATTATGCGGTGTGTCTATGTAAGTACTGTTAAACTGTCATGCTAATTATGTAAGTCCGTCAGTAGTTATCAAGGAACATACTACTCTTAGTCAAAGAATAATTATATACATATACTAACGTAAACCGCAGTCTTAATCACTGCTAGCAGAGAGAGGTGAGTTACGATTACGTTGAAAAAATCAAGGGGCACAACACAACCGAGGACTGTGCCGAAGGAAATTTTGGAGTGAAAACTTAGTCTATCCTTTTTGGTAGTTAGATAATAATATGATCCGAGCATACCTCGTAGGTAGTCAACAGTAGGTAGAATAACTTGGACAACATGAACAACTCGGTCGAATTGGACAACTCGGACAACTTGGTCAAATGATTTGACTTGTTCAAGTTGTTAATGTTGTCCAATAAAGTACTTTCACAACAAAACATCTCGGACAACATGAAAAACTCGGTCAACTTGGACAACTCTGACAACATTGTATAAGTTGACCAAATCGTCAGAGCTGTTTATGTTACCCGAGTTTTTCATGTTGTTCAAGTTGTTAATGTTGTTCGAGTTGTTCATTTGAACACCACGACCACGATCAAGTTCTAATTGCCAAATATTTTAGCCATTAAAATTTTTTGCCGGTTTTTTTACTGGTTATAAATACTGAACGAACTGACGTTTCATGTCAGTTTAAATATTATTTACATATCTACAGCGCATATAACAATACCGTCTTATAACGGAAGTCTTGAAGTCTCATATACTAACCTAGTAAGTAAGCAATACTAACAATGAAATTTAATTTGTGACATTGCTATGGAATTTATGTTCTGAAATAAATGATTTGATTTGATTTGATAACCAGCCTTAATGGCGGTAAACAATTTTTTCATGTCTGTTTTATACTATTCACATAGCTAGAGTGCATACTACAATAATATAAATTATGATCAGCCTTGCTACTGATCGTCCTTTTTTGCAACCATAACTGACCTTTGAACGGCTATACCCACTAAACCGACTGACGAATCACGTCAGTTATTGTACTGTTCACATAGCTAGAGTGCATACTACAATAATATAATATGATCAGTCTTGCTACTGATCGTTCATTTTTTGCACCCATAACTGTCTAACCTTTCAACGGCTGTACCTATATCCATACACCACCCCCCCCCCTCCCCCCACCTGCACACACTCATGAACGCACATGTCTGAATCACGTGGTTGCTGTCTTGAACTTTTTTGTTTCTCGACTGATTGCTTCTGGCCGCCATTTTTCTCAAATTCGACATCAGATTCGTGTTGGAGTCCACGCGGACCCTCAGATATTGATTTTGGAAGCAAGCGGTTGAGAAAAAAAAATTCAAGATGGCGGCCACTTTTCTGAAATCTGACGTCAGATTCGTGTTAAAAGGTCACAAAAACCTCCAGACATCGATTTTGGAAGCAATCGGTCGAGAAAAAAAAAAGTTCAAGATGGCGGCCACTTTTCTCAAATCTGACATTGGATTCATGTTCGGGGTCCACGCGGACCCTCAGATTTTTGAAGCAATCGGTTGATTGAGAAACAAAAAAGTTCGTTCATGAGTGTATGCGGGAGGGGGGTGTATGTGGAGGTGTGTTTCCTGTCCACCCAGCCCAGGTTTTCGGTGGATGCTTGGATTAATTTAGAATGACATGGTAAACTTTTTAATCGTTACTTAAATTAACGAATACACACACCCACACATCTCAGCCGATGGACGTCCACTGCTGGACATAGGCCTCCCCCAAGGATCACCATAACGACCGGTCCTGCGCTGCCCTCATCCAACGTTTTCCCGCCGCCTTCACCAGGTCGTCGGTCCACCGTGTGAGGGGCCTACCCACGCTGCACTTTCCGGTACGCGGTCGCCACTCGAGAACTTTTCGGCCCCACCGGCCATCGGTTCTGCGAGCAATGTGCCCCGCCCACTGCCACTTAAGTTTAGCAATTCTTTAGGCTATGTCAGTTACTCTGGTTCTTCTGCGGATCTCTTCATTTCTGATTCGATCTCGCAGGGAAACTCCGAGCATAGCCCTCTCCATTGCCCTTTGGGTGACTTTCAGCCTTTTTATGAGGCCTTGAGTGAACGACCACGTCTCTGTTCCATATGTCATCACTGGCAACACACACTGATCGAAGACTTTCGTTTTAAGACACTGCGGTATTTGGGACGTGAAGATACTACGTAGCTTCCCGAACGCTGCCCAGCCGAGTTGGATTCGACGGTTGATCTCTTTCTCGAAGTTAGACTTACCTAACTAAATAGTTTGTCCCAGGTAAACATAATGGTCAACAACTTCGAGCGCAGAGTTTCCGATCATTACAGGAGTGGGTACAACATGGTCATTTGACATGATCTTCGTCATGTCCATGTTCATTTTCAGACCAATTCGTTCGGAGGCTCTGCTAATATCATCGAGCATTCGACTGAGCTCCTCCATAGTCTCCGCCATGATGACTATATCATCGGCAAACCGAAGGTGACTGATGTACTCGCCGTTTATGTTGATGCCTAGCCCTTTCCAGTCCAGAACCTTGAAAACATCTTCCAGTGCAGCGGTGAACAGTTTCGGAGATATAACGTCTCCCTGCCTCACGCCTCGCTGTAGTAGGATAGGTTTCGAGTTCTGGTCCTGTAGTCGGACTGCTACCTACATACATAACTACAAACCTACCTTCCCCTCCCAATTCATAATTTGCCCTTTTCACAAATCCGGGCAGGTCTACCTTTTTTCTGAACGCCCAACTCGCCCTGTGTTGAAGGCGACATGTCCCCTTCCTATTTCTAAAGAGTGGCAACTCGCCGCAAGGCGAAATTTTTTACTGGCGAGTTGTCACCTAACCCGAAAATGTATACCTGTTCCTGCTGTTTCGTTTAAGCGGCATAAATTGTCATGTTTGTGTACGGTAGCGCAAATAAAAGAATATTGTATTTTACCTCATAAATACTTTCATACTGATAATTAAAGCAATTTGCGCGAAATTATTCCCTAACCTTTGCAAAATATCAAAAATGCACAACGTTAGTGTTAAATTTTTCACTTCTACCGGCACTCCCGGAATGCAACCTGTTGTTTTTTTTTCTTTTTAGCGTTTATAACCGGTGAATTGTTAGACAATGATGTCAGTTTTTTAATAGTGTCTACATATCTACTGCGTATATGACAATACTTTCATATAAACATACTTTCCGGTAGTCATAACATCTTTATAAACATTAATTTGTTCAACTTTGAACGGCTGTACAGTCAGCAGCAATAAGTTACTACACTTTAGTACTACGGCGTAGAACAAAAGTGTATGCAACTTATTGCTGCTGACTGTACCTACTAAACCAAGTGACGGATTATCTCAGTTTTTATCGTGTTCACATAACTACAGTGCATATTACAATAATTTCCTATAATCATCCTTTCGGGAGATCATTATTTTTTAGTAACCATAAATTTTTGCAACTTTGAACGGCTGTACCTACTAAACCGAAAGACGGATCATGTAAGTTTTTTTACTGTTGACATAACTAAAGTGCATATTAAAATAATATCCTATAATCATCCTTTCGGGAGATCATCATCTTTTTTATGACCATTAATTTTTGAAACTTTGAACGGCTGTACCTACTAAACCGACTGACGGATCATGTCAGTTTTTGTACTGTTCACTTAGCTAGAGTGCATATTACAATAGTATCTTATGATCAGCCTTGCTGCTGATCGGCCGTTTTTTGCACACATAACTGACCTTTGAACGGCTGTATCTCCTAAACCGACTGATGAACCACGTCAGTTTTTGTACTGTTCACATAGCCTCAGTACATATTACAATAGTATCATACGATCAGCCTTGCTGCTGATCGGCCGTTTTTTGCACCCATAACTCGCCTTTGAACGGCTGTATCTCCTAAACCGACTGACGATATGCAGGCAGACCGACGTCAACCCCATCACAGAGATGGTCTACACCCTATAAACACTGAATCAGCCTTGCTGCTTATGGTTGCAAATAGTACACTTATCTCTTATACTATTATTGCCAGTATTAAGTTACCAGCATGTACCAGTCGACCTTAAGCCATTACGTAGCACGTAGTAACTAAACTGGTATAAAAAGATATATTTTGTACTGATAGTGTAAAATCTAGAAATTCATTGTTTTCTCTGAAAACTAACAAATTATGTTTTGAAAATGAAAGTGGTGAAGAATGTTTTTTTTATTATTTCTATTAGTTGTACCTATAATTAAAACTGATAAAACTATTCATCACATCACATCACAAGTCCTAATTATTTCGTACGACTTGGTATTGACTGTCATACTCATAAGTGACGACAATTAATACCTAACTTTGATATGCATACAGTGTCCTTCTTAATATACTGACAGTTTTTTAAGGGGATGACCAGACCATCAACCTGAACAACTTTCTCTAAGCCTTAGAGTCTAAGAGACCATTATTCGTAGGGGACTAACATCGAAATAGCGAAAAAAAACATCTCCTATCCTATACATTTGGCTCGAGTAGGTTTGCAGTTTCCTTTGGAACAGCCGATTTATTTCGCTATTTCGATGTTGGCTTCAAAGCTGTGCAGTCTAATCATCCCCTTAAAAAACTGTCAGCATATGCTGACAGAAACGCTGCTGCTTGCTGCTGCTACTTTAATATTAAAGAAAGAAAGACAGAAAATATTTTTATTTGCATGCACAACAAAACACTGATAATTATAATTACCTATAGGTACTTAGGTACGGTAAAACTAAACTAAAATACACAAAATAAAAATAGGACCAGTGTGTGCCGCAGCAGCAAATAGGGTTACGACTCAGAATTATGCTGGGCTCAACGAGCTCAGCGCTGATTTTCTGTCGCACCCAAATACAGAAGGCCATTTCTGAAGCTCGCACCCCCAAAGTCATGATCGAATGATGCATATGAAGGAAGACATAGTAATAATAATTTGAAAAAGTGCTACTCTCAAAAATACCACTCCAGACGAAAGACGCACCATGTACAGTACACCTAGCACCCGCCAGGAAACTAAAGAGTTACCCACAATAATAATAGCACACACAGTAGAGCTCATTCTGTTGGCAAGCCAAAATAATAGGGCTTGGGTAACATTTCGCAAAATCGATTATGATTAGGTGCACCGCAGAGACCGCTAGAGGCTAAACGCAGAATAGAACGTTTCCGGCTTTTCGTTACACCATCTTGCCGGATCTTTGAATGACTGGTGATGGTGATGTGATGACAATAATACCTTTGCGTAAAACTGAAGATAAGAGTGATGTCGACTAGGGCTACCAATACCAACCAGATACCTACATGCTGTTCACGCTAGTGGAGAAAACTTGACAGAATAGTCTTGAGAGGATAGGCCGAAATGCTAATTTGGAGAATAGGTCACTTTTCCGACTGTATATATAATACATATTTATCAGATCCGCACCCACCCACACACACCACCGACTAGAATGCGAAAGACACAACTGCAGCTTGGACCGATATTATATTAAAAAAACCGGCCAAGTGCGAGTCGGGACTCGGGCAATTAGTGTTCCGTTCTACCAGTTGTTTAACATAGGTCATTGATGAATCCACTATAAATTGACACTTACTTAGTAAGTATGTGGTAACATAGTAACTGAAGATCATTTTACACTGGTCTCACTGGTGTTAGTTTTTTGGGTAGAAAAAAAAACTATCCAAGTTAGAGCCACCCTGATAATTTTCCCGCCATCTAAACGTTATTTCTGATGTTCATGATTTTTTTCAGATCTTAACAACTATATTTTTTGAAATAGAGGTGGGGACAGCAATTTCTCGGATTGAATTGAAAATTTTGTTAAACAAAGTTTTTATAAAAAAAATTAAAAGTATATTTTTTCATAAGCTTTCAATTGATACCCCACACCATAGGATAGAATTTTTTTTATTTATTTACTCTTTCTTACCTCAAATTGCCCCCTAATATAAAAATTTAGCTTTTTTTTTTACTTCATTTATGATATTGGACCACCAATTGTTATGTCTGTACCGAGTTTCAACTTCCTATGTCTTACGGTCGCTGAGAAAAATGCCTGTGACAGACGGACGGACGGACGGACACCGAGCTGATTCCATAAGTGTTCCGTTTTTCCAATTTTGGTACGGAACACTAAAAGTCAACGAAATCAGCATTTCGCATTCCCCTGTTTCCTCCTCTAAAACTAAACAGATTTTAATATTTCTTTCAAAAATCATATTATGAGAAATACTTTGGCTATGACCGTATGCTTTGCTTTTTTGTTTACTGGATGTCTGAAAACGGGCGTTAAAATTGGACGTTTTCGAAGGTCCTTACAGTAATTAATTAATGCAAAAAAGCAAAACATAGGGACATGACAGTGGTGACATAGATTGTATGGTATAATAACATTTGCTCTATTAGTGTTATTATCCAGGGAGAAAACAGGGGAATACGTTTGTGTGGAGTAAACCGTACTGGTCTATCCTCTTAAGTAGATAATTGGACGGAAAACAATGTAAAGCCCGACCAGAAAAATACCTACACTTGTATTTTTTGTAGTATAGTAAATTAAAGAGTTATTCCATGTAGTAAAATATCAAATGATATCGTCACTCTATCAGCAACACAATTAACTACAAAATAAAAAAAAGTTAAAGAAAGGGGAATGACACATCAATATCTACTTGCCGATCAATACTATTGTACTTAAGTCACGCAAACCGTAGGTACGTGGCGTGCCGTGGTCCGTGGTCCGTGGTGCGACTGCGGGACCACCCGCTAGCCTATAGCCGAAGAAAGGCTTGTAACTGACGAATCACCTTCGAACCCGCATTCATTTGCGTATGTTCTACATATTTACATTTCGTATTTCGTAGAGTATGTTACTAACAATCCATTGGGTTAACCCGACTGCCAGGCCAAACCAAAAAAATACTTTTTTAAGGGTGCAATTCCCCAAAGGGTGCCAACGGGTATCGTCTGTTACTATCAGTCCGTCTTTCAATATATGGTCATAATAGATACTTGCTCTTGTGTATCTTTTGAACCACCATAGTATGAAATAGTTAGCCGGTTGTACACAGAATATAATTAAATAATGATGCCGGATTTCGTATCAGGAGTGCGATTTTTGAATCTCATACGTTGAACTCAGCAGTTGAAAATGTAAATATTACTATAGAGATACGCATCTTTCTACTGCTGATTTGACTTTCAAAAATCATACTTCAGAAGTGCGATTTTTGAATGTCAAATCAGCAGTAGAAAGATCATAAAGATATTATACCTTACGGAATAGAGTGAGTGACATGAGTTGTCAAATGAAACCGTTTTTGGACGTTTTTGGAGTCCTCGGGAGGGTAAAAAATCTATTTCTGTGTATAATTTCTCAATCTAACGTGAAATCGTGAATAATTTAATGAAACAGTGTTAGAATATTTCACAAAATTATCTACGATTTCACTTTAGGTTCACGATTATTCACAGAAACCGAATTTTTACCAGGACTCCAAATCCCCAAAAACGGTTCTATTGCCTCGCGTCACGTATCTCTTTCTATTATACAGGCATGCCGCTAAGTACATCTCGCTCTCTCAGCTGTCACTGTCTCTCTATGAGAAAGATGCATATCTCCACAGTAATTTTGACATTTTCAACTGCTGAACTCAGCGAATGAGATTCAAAAATCGCACTCCAGTTTGAGTCGGTAGTACTGCAGTTTTGTATGTAAAGGCATGTTTTTCTCTCTGAAACTTGTTCAGTTTGATGGTCTAAAACACCTCTTTAAATATTACTATATACTAGAGTGTTTGTTACATCCTTTATTGTCTATCATATAGTTGCCATTTTAATAAGTTATTTATCAATAGGACGTACAATACCTTTTGTTATAGTTATAATAAAGCTAATGGCCGTTCATTGTTATGACATGACAAATCATGATAATGGCAGCTGAGTAAGTGCTAACGTACAAACTAGAGGTTCTTGCTTTAGAATAATATGATTTAGTGGGCCATATATCCGTGTGGGCTCTCTTCCCCTTGGGTACACCATAGCTTTATCCTTATACCTGCTCCCACGAATAAAGTTCGTAGCGTTATTCGTGGGAGCAGGCTCTTGCCCAGGAGTGGGGTCCTACAGGTTGTAACTTTTTTTGTCCGTCATTAGGGCGTCCCGGCCGGTGACTACGCGCGTAGGTACCACTAAAAATGTTAGTACCCAATGATGATATTTTATTAGCCAGTAAATGATTTCTCTTCCTAAAGGATTATGTTTCCATTTGCCTTGCTCAATCTCCTATAAGAACCTAAATTTGACCTAAATTGGCTCGAGTATATGAAGCGATTAAACGTGTGGTACCAAAGAGCTCAAACGTAAGTACAGAAGCTACGAAATCGTCATGAAAACTGGCCCTGTACCCGGACTTTCGATGTTCTATATATCGCCACTGTTTCGGTCCGCACTTCATTGTAATAGAGTTGACATTGGAACGAAAACTTTCACGCAATTGCGAAGTTCGAATGTGCGGGTAGAGACTCAGAGCCAGTTTTCATGACGATTACGGACCGATACACTTGCCAAAATACAAGTTCAGACTTTCAGACATTAGGCAGGCAGGTGTAAAACCCAACTAATTTTTTAGCTTTACGTTCTAAAACGTGAATGGGAAAGATTACACGTTTCCATTGACGTAAGAATTTACTAGGAATAATACATTAGGAATGTTAATATACATCGGCCAAAAATGGATAGCTAAAAAAAGCTTACAGTACACATTTAACTTGGCAACTAGTCATCTATTAAAATTATCTTGGTACGTGGCTTTTTCTTAATAAAATACTGTCGAATATAACTATTGGATGATTGCTTTGATCTAACTATTTTTTTATTAGCCGGTTTCATCTGCAAAGGCCTGCCCTTTAATTTTCCAACCACTTATATCCTGAAGTGCGATTTTTGAACATCATACGAGCGAATCGGCAGTAGAAAGATGCATAATTTCCATAGTAATTTTGACATTTTCTACTGCCGAGTCGCACGTATGATTTTCATAAATCGCACTGCTGGGCATGCTCTGGCCACTTGTCATCCATCAAAAGCATCCAGATCATCCCGCCACAGGACGATCTACCTATAGTCGATTTTTTTTATGCATTACATCCATATAGTGTGGTCTGTGGGTAGTATGATTTATGAGCTAAAAAGCCACGGGCACAGACTAGTTTTCTTTCTATAAAACTGCGGTAAAAACTGGCAAGACGTTCGCAGCTGCTGGCGCTTCGCCAGAGTT
The DNA here is from genome assembly GCA_922987775.1 of Agonopterix subpropinquella. Taxonomy (NCBI): domain Eukaryota; kingdom Metazoa; phylum Arthropoda; class Insecta; order Lepidoptera; family Depressariidae; genus Agonopterix; species Agonopterix subpropinquella. The sequence goes on along the minus strand of OV277693.1, from coordinate 48,382,993 downwards.
GCTTCCGTCCTCTTTGTGTTCAAAATGGACGGATTTCTTTCCATAGGATTGGGATGTAATGTAATGCACATTGAATTGATATAAATAAAATGGTAGGTACTTGGTTGATTTAAATAAGAAATAAGTATATTTAGATTTCGATGATTTTATTTTATTACGAGCTTTTACCCGCGACTTCGTCCGCATAAATTATATACCAGATTTTAAGTCAGATGATAAGCTATCAAACAAAAAAGTTTCATCAAAATCGGTTCAGTAGTTTTTGCGTGATACTCGAACAAACAAACACCCAAACAAACAAACAAACAAACGAACAAACAAACAAACAAACAGACAGACAAAAAGTCCAAAAATTCGTGATTTGGAATCAGGGAAGCCTAAAAACCATATCGTAATCTTTTTTTTGTAAATATCTTAAATGTACAGACACACTTCTGTTACAGTTTTATAATAGTTTAGATTATATTATAGCTTGCCATCGAAACAAACTTAAAGGAAGCTAACGTTTTGGTCGGAGAATGGCTACCCATCCTAACACCTCATGACACGTCATACCATCCTCAAACCATACATAGGTATTCTAAAAGTAAAGCTATGTTGGCGCTCTACCTAGCTTTACTTATAGATATGTAATGTAGGTACGTGAAGGATTGACTAACATAAAAATTTCATCCTACTAACTACTACAGTCTCAGAGGATTCAGACCTCTACCAACAGGGTACTGAGATCCTTAGAGGGGATAAAAAAATCAAAAAATGATTAAATCTCAAAGTGGTAAGACGCTGAGCTAAGCTCGATCGCCCAGTTACTGGTTTTTAAACCAACAAGTCTTTATCTTATTATTATTACGAATTAGCATAGCATATGCTCACGACTATACTCTCCCCGAGGGGGTAGTCAGAGATATTCGAATACGAATATATACAATATATTATATACATATTTGTTTATTACGAATTAAATTAATTTAAAAAAGTATAACCATACGAATAGGTAATAGGTTATAAACAACTAAAAGTTTCCTAACAAAATAGGTAGGTTTAACGCTGCATTTCTAAGAACTCGCATTGATCTTTGCGATCGAAACATGTAACTGCGCTCAAACGAGATGTAACCTAGAAACAAACATAGACACAAACAATCTCACGTTTGGTACAACGCCACTGACCTATTTTGCAAGTGAATCACACATTGCATGGTTTAATATTAAAACCATGATGTGTCTATAAGCGCAACAATCATAACCGTATAATAAGGTCTAACAAAATTAACTGAAACTTTTTTAAGGGGATAATCAGACCATCAAACTGAACAACAACGTTTTCTATAGGAACAATATCAAAAGCGCAAAAAAAAATCTGCTGTCCCATACAGCAGACATAACTGGTAATATTTAATACTAACATATGCAACGAAAGCAAGTACAATATTACAATAAATTGTAAATTTAGAAATATAATACTCAAAGAATGAAATGTGATTGGAGACAATCTACCAAAAGTTAAGCAGCCAGGCAGCAGTAGAGTTTTCAGTTAAAACTTGTACAATGATTTTGTATGGAATCTGTTGTAAAGATCCCTAACATAATAAAGAGCCTAATCGAACGTGTACCGGTTGGAGTGCGGGTTGAGCTCACCCCGCATCTTCAACCTGTACATAAATCGTCTGATCGGTGAACTCAGCAGCACTCGTACCGGATGTCATATAGACGGCGTCTGCATGAACAACATTAGCTACGCAGATGATATGGTGCTGCTGAGTCCATCGATCGGGGCACTTAGGACGCTTGTAGCTGACTGTGAGTCATATGCGGTGGCCCACTGGCTCAAGTACAATGTCAAGAAGAGTGAGCTGATGATGTTTAGGACTAACACTATCAACTACTCCAATGTACCTGGAGTCTCACTCAGTGGCACTCCCCTAGGATGGGTGACAAAGTTTAAGTACTTGGGCCATTGGGTCACTGATGATCTCAGGGATAACTGCGATATTGAGAGGGAGCGTAGGTCGCTGACTGTCCGTTGTAATATGCTGGCACGAAGGTTTGCACGATGTACGAAACAAGTAAAAATCACACTTTTTAAAGCATTTTGTCAGTCTTTCTACACGTGCACATGCAGCCTTTGGACCCGGTATACGCAGCGGGCATACAGCGACCTACGCGTACAGTATAATAAATAACGCATTCAGGATACTGATGGGGCTGGCGCGGCATTGTAGTGCGTCGGGAATGTTTGCGGAGGCGCACACGGACGACTTCTATGCTATATTGAGAAAAAGGTGCGCCTCCATGTTGGGCAGGCTCCGAGCCAGCACCAACGGTCTCCTGAGCGTGTTTAAAGACCGGTGGGACTCCCCGCTGTTACATCACTGGGTGAAGCTCCATACCGGGTTTTTAAAATAAAATAAAATGTTTTGTTACTAACACTAGCTGTAAGATACATGTATACTAACACTATATGGACATCTTGTCTGAAATAAATTATTTGAATTGAATTGAATAAAATTATGAACGTGGTTTGTGACGACGTTTGGATGTTCGCAACTCAACTATCCTACTAAAATTATGTAAACGTGAAAGTCTGTGACGATTTTGGATGTTTGTGACTCAAAGACGCATTAACGGCTGGATGTTTGTGACTTAATGACGCATTAACGGCTGGATGTTTGTGACTCAATGATGCATTAACGGCTGGATGTTTGTGATTCAATGACGCATTAACGGCTGGATGTTTGTGACTCAATGACGCATTATCGGCTGGATGTATTTGGATGGCACACAGATATATCTAATATGTACTTTGTATGTACTGGATTAAAACATAAAATACTTTCGACAATGTCGCGGGCAATAGCAGTAGTATTTTTAACAGCACTGACAATCCTATAAGTGTATTATTGAGATGATCTAGGTACACCGAAACCTCAGTGACATGTGGGTACATGAACATTTTGAAGCGGGTGCTTTAAACTACTGCTTGTTTTTCAGTATTACAGCAGGATCATGACGTAGGCATCAGACAATGACACTATCTCGATGAGATAGGGAAATCTATATAAAGAAACACTACATCGTTTCTTGAACTAATGAATCATCGGCTCGCTACGTATACATAGAATACATTTATCGTCTAGGGATCAAAATAAAGCGTTGATAGTGTAACGGGCATCATAAAAAAGATGTTAGACACAAAACTCATATTCGCATATAAAAATAAAACTTAATCATAAACAGAAAGCAAATGATGCAATTTCTGAGAAAAGTTTCCTTTTATAACCTAAAGATGTTTATAACAATTTTCTTCGCTACTCACAGTCCTACTAGCACACACTTTAAAGATTGATACCTACAAGAAAATAAAGTTTCTAGATAAAGACAAAAAACATTACCCCTGACTAGTCGGTTAAACATTATACAACGTGTTAATGAATTAGCGTAAAATCTCATACACCCCAACTGATTTATAACAAATTAATTAGATTCAAACAATAATGTCATTATTTTGATAGTTAAAATTTAAAGTTATTCGCATTTTAAGTTTTGAGGCAAAAAGGATTTGTTATCATTTCAGCACTGAAAGAAAGCGCTAACGTACTCATGGATACATTTTTATAATCTTGTTTTGGTAGTAAGTAGGGTGAGTGTGCCCGTGCGGTGGGTTGACATCGGGATCAGTAAATTTAAAATTTTACAAACAAATTATATAATATTTTGAAAAAAATTCCCTATGTTGAAACCATGATAATTCGATTCTGCTCTCGATTCTAAACAAACTACTTTCTAGTTTTGCGTTAATTCAGTAACACGTTGTATGTACAGAGCGTAACAAAACACCCTAAAAATAGTATATTTTTTGCAGTTTCTATCTGAAGTATATTAGTTACGTACTAACTCACGAGTTTTACAAGTATACATATAATCTTAACTATTATAAAACTGTAACAGAAGTGTGTCTGTCTGTATACATTAAAGATATTAACAAATAAGTTATGATATGGTTTTTGTTATAGGTGTCCCAGATTCCAAATCTTTGGATAAATTTTTGGATTTTTTGTCTGTTTTTTTGTTTGATCGAGCGTCACGCAAAAACAACTGGACTGATTTTAATGATAAGCCCATTATCCCCAAATTAAAAAATAAATAGGTCCTAAAAACTTGCTACATAACGCAGACTATATTCCCATAACGAATTTTGAGAAAGAAATCCAATCTTGATTAGTTCAACACATGCATCAAACTTCGTAGATAAGCATCCAGCTGCTTCAGTAGCAACACGAAATATGATACTAGGTACAGCTACAAATCACAACATTTTGTTAAACCCCGAAAGCGAACGATAAACCGCAATGGGATCGCGGATACTGTTATTCCCGTAATCCGGTATTCCGTGAATCCTCGGAGTATACAGTAGGTACCGCTGTTGCTCCGTTCAATTTCCTCTTAAATCAATCTATTGATTTCGCTACCACTAGCTGAGGTCATAATAGTATTCGTATCCTATTCCTCTTTATTGCTATTATTATTGTTGCTTTCGCCTGATTCCTGAACCCTAAAATAGTAAATCCCTGAAGTTGACTTACTAATTGCCTTTCGCATAGCTCCCGTTTGGAATTCGTGAGGAGTGCTGGACCTCTAGATATACCCTGACCCTGATAGACCCTGGCGTATTAGCAGCCCTGTCCTCTTAAATTCCACGATGGCAAGCTAGATGGCAAGTTAAACTCAATGATGTATCATCGGTTTGAGAGATAAGAATGTGGAAGTTTGACACTTGCATTTCCCTACTCCTATTTAAATTCGTATCGGGTTGCTAAAGAAATAAGAGTAATAGGTAAGGTACTCCGGGCTCACTGGACTTCATTGTCTAGTGTTGTTGCCGCTGTTGATCCCGGTTTAAAGGAGTAACAGCGGATTGATTCGTTGTCCTATACCATTAACAGAAAGTCATATTTTTACGCATTTTAGTTTAAGGCGGTTGCAGAGGGGTCAATTTTATACAAAACTTTGACGCACAATACGTGTAGATGGTATTAATATAAGTAACTTTGTATATATGGAAAAATTGTTTAGAAAATCTAGATGTCGCGTATCAAATAACATTTGCAATTTATAATATAATTACGAAGATATAAAACTTTGAAAATTTTGTATGAAAAATTTCAAAGCTTTATATCTTCGTAATTATTTTATAAATTGGTTTAAGTCCTGGAAGGACTGAAACCACCTTAAAGAGACGACGAAACCTAACTCTACACCTACAGTCTACAATCATAGAAAGAAAATGGGAGGGGAATGAAGTGTGCATATAAAATATTGCGCGCACTATACGAGTGAAAGAACAGCACTGGAATTAATGGTTAATAGTGGTGACGAATTCGACGAAACAAGTTTGTTTAGACTGCTTCAGCCTGCTTAGTCTAGTAACCCTCTTTTCTGGATACATCTCAAAACAATATAATTTCATTTCTGGTTATTTTTAATAAATCAGATTTGTCTCTCGGGCGAAGTTGCGGATATAAACACAGTGCCTAAAATGCTTCTAAAATGAAAGATGACACTAAATAGGCATTTCGCAATCTGCTTCTTATGATGTGGTAGGCCACATCATAAGAAGCAGATTGCGAAATGCCTAAATAGCAAAGCACCCTCCTAAGTCTCTAAGATATACGTAACACATTAACTAATTAAACTTTTATACTTATTTATGTTGTACGAAAGTTACTAACTCATTGCAAAAGTTTTTTTTTTTAATTATTAGGTACGCTCTAAATGTTTGAAATCGTATATACATAATTTGTAAAATTATGAATCAAAAGCTGGAAAAATGTGTTATTGTGCGAAACCTAAGTTCAGTGTCAAAGATTAAAATAAACTGAATTGCCCTTAAGATTTTTTATGTTTCTGGAACAGCTGTCGCATGAGTCATATGACATTGGGCCGCGTATTGCTGGGAAACACGAATGTTGTATTTAAAAAAATCAAATGACCATGAATTCGATATTCGATAGGTAGCAGAATCAGTAAAAATTGGTTAACCTGTGGTTAACCTCAAATTTATCTCTATCAAACTAACAAGACACTGGAAAAAAGTATACGCAAGTGTACGTAGCCGAAATAAACTTTGGCAATAACGCAAGCTATTTTCTGCTAAGATAAACATCATAACAGAATCCCAGTGTTACTATAACTTTGTTGCTCTTTCTGGATGTAATCGGGGTTAATAGTAATAAACTAAAAAGCTATAAAAAAATAAAAACTACTCACGTTATGCTGATGCAGCGTTAGCACCACGTTGTCGAAGGTCGAGGAATTCGAAAGAGCCTCTGAACTGCCGCGGAGAAGTTCTGCCAGTAAGTCAGCACCTGGTTTGACTCCAGCAAGTTTTGAAGGCGAAGAGGTGGCTCTGACATGTGTTGGACCTCTAGGTCTTGTCCCGACCGTAGTGTTGGCCCCGGCACTGGCTTTACGACTAGGAACCGTAGCGTCTGAAAAGCTCCTCCTTCCAACTTCTATGGATCTACTAGTAGGCGCTTCAAGATTTCTCCCAAACGGCCCTCTCGTAAATTGTAGTCGTCTTGCTTCAACGTCAGAGGCATCTGAAGGACTATACGGAGATGGTGAAGCAGTACGATCTCGTGAACAAGAATCACTTTCAGCTTCTGAAGGAGAGTCACCTCTAGACGTAACTCCATATTTTCTCCTTGCTCGATATGAGTCTTCATCTCTCTCGTCTGAGCTTTGTTGTGAGAATCGAGCTCGCCTAGTTCTTAACTCTTCCGATCTTGGCCACATTATTGCAGGTGCTTCACAAGGACTTGGTGGTCCATTTGTACACGAATCATCGGATTTATCGCCAAGTAAAGAAGAAGTTCGTGTTTCAGCTGACAAGCGCATGTCTTGTAGAGAGGCGTCGCTATTTTCACGCTTGCAGCCATTAACACATGCTGGAGTTTCTTCTTCTCCTCCATCGTCACTGGCAGTAGTTATGTAGATGCCCTTTCGTCTTTTTGTCTTGTCTAATGGTCGACGTCGTTCCCTAGCACCAATTGGGGCTGGTGTGCAAGGATTTTGTACAGCTGCCAACAAATGGGCTACTTGCTCACTTGTTATTGTCTCGTCCTCTTTATCCCGGTCTAATGATCCATCAGACGCTGCATCGGAACGTTGAGGCTCTTCTTGCTGTAACTCCTGTGACCACTGTTTCACTATACACTCATAAACGGGCACCGGAATAGAACTCGCGATTGTGCATGCAGTATCCTCATGTTCAACGGGAAAGTTAGCGCACTCACAGTCTAAGTTTGCACACACGTTTGGAGGAGGAGCAGGGAGAGGCGGAAATGCGAAAGGTTGAGCAGGTTCTAAGGGCGAAGTCCCTTCACTATGGGCTTGGGCACTGTCAGCTTGCGAGCCATCACTTTCTTCTCTTAGTTCATGTAAAACACGCGGGGCCATCAGAACAGGCAGACTACCACTAGCTTCATTCGGACCCTCCTCCCGCACTGGAGGTACTCGACGTGGCAGTGGATGCGTCAACGAACGAGCACCCAGCTGCTTATGGTGCGCATCCGGCGGTGGTGATCGTGGTGCTGGCGACGCGTGTGCTAGTAAGCCCTCATCTGATCCTACCGCAGAATCTACTGACGCCACTGATCCACCTTCAGTCACATTTTCTTCTGTAACACTTGCAGATTCGATATCACGATTCAAAGCAGATATACCGGCGCGTTCCGAATCTGTTCTCGCGGAACGTTTTCCAAAGTCAAAGATGGAAGGCTGTCGATTAGCACCTCGGTACGTGGTCGCGAAGTCACCTTGTGAAAACGAAGCGCTCCGGTATGGTATAGTTTTTTGTGCATAAGAACCGACTATGGAACGCGGTTCAACGCGAACTAATTTGATGTCATTAGCATCAAAATCATCGTAGCGATCAACGGAGACACCCCTGGGAGGACTATGACGGTGTCTAGATCTTGGAGGTGGCACAGGAGGTAACACGGGAGCCGAATGTGGTGGCGGCGGTGGAGGGGGAGGTGGAGGGGGTGTGTGGGGTGGTGTTGTGTGGGCGCGCAGCAGACGCTCGGTGAGGTCCCGCAGACGCTTTTGGCGCGAGGGCCGCTCTTCGCGCCCGCCGCGGCCCAGGTTGCGTGGAAAGCGCTCCAGTGTGCGGCGATCAGGCTTAGCGCGGCCGAGGCACGCCGCTACTGCCTCCTCGGAGCAGCAGCGGCACGGGCAGGCCCGCGGCGGCGGTGCGCGGCGGACGGCGTACCGCACCGCACCCAGCGTCACGTATGGAGACCTGCGTACACGACGTCGATAAATTTAGATTAGGGTACGTCCGAGCGTCCGCACGCCGACAAGCTTGGCGGCGAGTGCGACGGATTTAGAGCGGACAAGCTTTCCCCCGCGGTCCGCCGCTGAATTCCGGGAGGATTCCCCGCGACCCACTCTGCTATTGTTCAAGAGTTAAATTGGAATAGATTAATTGATTCCAAATGTCTGCTCTCAAGAAAGATTGACACTCCTCAGTATAAGTTTATCGTAGGAACGTTCGTGGTTGATATATCCACGCATAATTATGCTCACAATAATAATTTGTGCTCATGAAGTCATGAACAATTATTAACAAGCATCAAGCGTTCGCTGGCTAAGGACGGCAGGCAGGTGGCAGACAGACAGACGGAAGACGCCTCAACTATAAATAGGCGAACGTTGGCGATTAGACGACACTGCGACTGCGACCTCGCAACAATGTTTACAATTTCTAATATCTAATTGCAGATACAGTATGTATTTGCTATTTTCATAAACTCATCTATTTAGTCGTATCCTCCTTAATTCCTTAACCAGACCTTTCACACACATACATGTGTGAAATCCAAATGAATATTAATGAGCATTAAAACTAATATAAGATAAATAAAATTGCTGGTAAATAGGTACAGGGGACCTGGAGAAGTCGCGCCTTCTTCTCGCGCCATCTTGCGGCGATCGAGGGCGAGTGTCGGACGGCATCGGGCGGTCACGTGACGCCGCGCATGCTCGCGCCGCGCCGCGCCGCGCCGCCTACTCGCTCCTCTGCAACAAACACAACATTTATAACAACCAAAGAGTAGATAAATATACAAAGTAGATATACAGGGTGAAATTAATATCATTAGCATCCTTTTAGACTAAGATTCTACCCATCAAACTGAACAACTTTCACTATGGGAGCAAACCGATCGGAGCAACAAAAAATCAGCTGTTCCATACTAATCTGCAGTGCGTACGCGACACAAATGTATGCAACAGCAGATTTTTTTGTTGCTCCGATTGGTTTGCTCCCATAGTAAAAGTTGATCAGTTTGATGGGTAGACTCTTAGTTTAAAAGGATGCTAGTGATATCAATTTCACGCTGTAGATAAATTATATAAAGCAAGACATAAAACGGTACTTGATACCTATTCACACTAATTTATGACAAACGTCTATTATATGTAGAATGAACGAGAGGCAAATAGTATTACCACAGAGATCGATAATACAAAGGAAATGATGCGCCCCGGATTATTTGGAGGCATTTCGTTATGTGCTTGGTATAAGGTTGAAAGTAGATTGATTTGCTTGAAAAAAAGTGGTGGAATTTTTTAACTTATATCGCGGTT